>CM042030.1:64387511-69187511 GCA_023525975.1 Smallanthus sonchifolius | reverse complement strand
TGAGAAGTCAAAATCAGGTTCCAGGGTCCAAAATCAGTTCAAGGGAGGGTTCAAGTGAAGTTGAGGGGGTTCATTTGCTATAGAAAGGGTTCAAAGCCTTGTTTAAATTTGTTTTTATCCATTTAACTCATTTTTAATTGTTCAAAAAATTTGTTTTTATAAAAATTTATAGGACTTAAACATTGTATGTTTTATTAAAATAAATTTGTAAAGGAAGGGTTCCATTTCCTTATAAACTCACAATTCGTACAAATGTTTACATATTTACATATCTTTTTTTTACAAATAAATATAGATATATATTTAAGAGATGTAAGCAAATGATTAAAGCTCGTAAGTTTTATTTTCATAAAATTAGGGGTTGTATACTTGATGTCTTTAGTATAATCAAATATATATATTTATATATTTATTTACACATAAATATATATGAAAAACAAAAGATGTAGATACATTTGTTATGTGTATATATATGGGATATAATATGGAAATTGCAAGATTGGAACTTTGAATTAGTACGTGATAAAAAAAATTTGTGTGACACTTGACGAGCAGTGTGGGATTGTAGTGAACTTGCAATAAGTTCGCCCCTTAGTTTGTCATTATTGTCATTATTGTAAAAAAATAAAATAATAAATAGGATAAAGTCAAGTCGGAAAATCATGGATGTTACAGCGAATGTATGGTAAGTTCGCCAGATTTGGCTTAGGCGAACTTGCAATAAGTTCGCCCCTTAGTTTGTGAGAACATGATGTAGTGAACTTGTTAAGTTCGCCAGAATGATGCCAGGTGAACGTGCTAAGTTCGGCTGCGCGACCTTCTTCCCCAACCTGAAACCCTAGATCTGGTCCATGATTTTCAGTCGTTCAAGCTTCAAACTTTTTACGTTCAAAATGTTCCTTTTTAGTCCATGAACACAAATCTATGGTTTGTTTTCAAATCCATACGTAAAAACTTAACCTTTTCGTAAATTTAACCCGAAACCCAAAAATGCACAAAACTCAGGTTTAGAGGTGATGCTTACCTATTGGGCTCCGATTTCTATTGCTATACGTTGTTGGGCTACAGAGTGACGATTCCCGAGCTTTTGAACCCGATTCCTTGCCTTCTCTCTCTAAGTTAAGATCTCTCTCTCTCTCTCTCTCTCTCTCTCTCTCTCTCTCTCTCTCTCTCTCTCTCTCAGTTTCTTGCGAAAAAGGGTGAAGTGAGGAAGGGTTTGGGGACTGTTGAGATTAGATGGCCTTCCCCCTTGTTTTCGGGCCCATGAATTACCCAATCATGTGTTAGGGGGAGAGGAGTGGAACCCCTTCAACCCCTAAGTACCCTAAGAATTACCCAATCAAAACGCGTCATAAATGCCACATCATTTGAACCCTAAACTACCCTAATCGGTTGCGGCGGCGTTCCCCTATACCCGCTTCACGAACCCGTCTTTTCAACAACCAACCACGGCTTAAAGCTCGGCTTCGCGAACCCGTGAAAAGTACCCGTGAACTCCTTGATGTTGCGCGGTGTTGCTGACTTGCTGTGGGAACCCGAGGGGGAACCCAAGCTTCACCCCGTCCACCCTTATTAAGTAAATCCAATTACCTAAAATAACATTAATGACACTAAAATATCTACAGTTATGTGTGAATCTACTTTGAGTATTAATCATAATCGAATATTAATCCCATCTCTATTCACAATGTAAATTTACATATGAATTTACATTTAGATATTAAAAAAAACAACAAAAGAATTAGTATAAATATATCAAATGAGGTGTCTATTTAAATATGAGAAAAATGCTAGATTTTATAGCGTATTTTTAATTGAATTATAAGTATGTTTAATATATTTGAATTTAAAAACAATTTTTTTTACATTCATATGATGGTTTGCCTTTGATGTATGTGTGAGTGTGAGGAATGAGAAAATGAAACATAATCTTACAAAAGTATCCTTTCAAGTTTCAATACTAAATTCAATAGATGCACGAAACGACGTGTTCCCTATTCTCTAACTTTTACGGTTTCTAATAGTATATATTTTTGTTATGCCTATTCGCAAAATAAGTGTAAAATAAGGGAGCTTAATTAACGAATTTATAAACGTTGACATTCTTTGACTTTAAAGTAAAGCATACGTATACATGATCTCCTATTTGCGGTCATGATGTTGAAACTACAGAACAAAGTTTTCAACAAGAAGGTAATTTCAATAGCTTGTGCTGATCAGTTCTTGTACATGATAATGGAAAACAATAATGTAAAACATACATGATAAACTAATCGCATAGAGGGAAGACGTCATGATCCGCTAGGAAGATCGGGTTCCCGTTTAGGGTGTACGGTTAGGATGGATAAGGTAAGTTCGTGAGAACTCACGGTTACGGGAGAGAGAGGGACGATTTAGTGGTGATAGTAATTGAATAATCATTAGTTAATTCCCTCTAATTATCTCTATATATATATGTACACCTAAGGGGAAATCCATTAATGACCTATCAGAGTAATTAGGCTCATCATCTAATTACTAGTAATAGGTTAATAATAAATAAATAAATAAATGATCAATTTAGTAATTAGATAAATGATTATAAGAGCCACATATTAAAACCGTGTCTTAGCTGAGTAATCATTTATTATGAGCATAAGTAAGTCTGCATAGATTTAATACTCATTTTAGTTTTAAACCAAAACTGTAGCAGAGAAATACAGTTATTGAATAAGTATCCAACTCAAGACCCCCATTGATCATATTACAATCCCAATTTAAGACTTAAGTAAACTTATGATCAAATTAACAACTAACCCCTTTAACGTTGATTTGTATAGTTACTGTCTATACGTCTTCAGGCATGCATAAACGTGTTTAGAGACAAACAAATTCAAAAGGTGAGGAAATCTTAATAATAATCATTCATAGTACGATATGCAATTATGTATGGTCATTGGTAAACCCGTCTTAATTATAAGCGCTTACATAAGACTTATGGGTGATAGACCTTTAGTTATTTGGATCCATTTGCATATCATGAATGTATTTGATACAAAGATTTAGTTTCTTCTACTTGTTCTTAAGCGAACAATAATTTCGTATCAAAATTTAATGCAGTTCCGCTGGAACTGTTACTGTTCGAGAAGCAAGGGTAGCTGACTTATCACAATAAGTCTTCAATATGGTATTTATGTGGAGTTACTAAATTATGAGTCAACTGATAAATTTTCCAACAACATTTAGTGACAATTATGTTGTGATCAGCAACATATTATGTCATTGAAACTTAGGTTGTTGTTAACAGTTTCTTATGACTCCTCCATGAGATAGGTCTGTCTGCTGACATAAGGATATACCCAGAAATTGACATTTTGTTACCTTTGAATACAACAAAGTTAGAATAAGAGTAGTCAATTGTTTTAAGTTCTCACTTTTTCTTTAAATTATAGTCTCTCATTTCTTAAAGATATTTTAATATTCCATTAGATGATTCACAATAATCTAGACTAGTCTAGTGTTCAACAATGTGAACAATATCTAAACGAGTATAGACTTTAATCTTCATAAGGCTTCTAATTAATGAAACATAAGGAAATAATTTTCATTTATCCTATTAGCCTCTAAAGGAGAACAATTTAAATGTTACATGTGTAAGGATCTGCTAAGTGTAAAGCTTATGGGACGAAACTAATGTCCCATTGGAACTATCTCGGTATATTTTGATACATATCACTTAAGAGGTATCTCCAAGATCCTTCATGTCAAAATATGAGTAATCAATGTTTTGACTTATGTAACATATACTTGTCAAAATAATGTCATCTATATAAGGACAAGTTTACATTAGTTGCTCCCACTCTATTAGGAATCAAAACCCAAATTGATTTCTTTCATTCACTTGGTATTGTATAAATACAAAAGAGGAGCACAATTACACGAAGTAACTTACAACAAATAAATGTAATTGATATGGAATTTAAAGCTAGCTAAAAATACAATATTGACATTCAAATGTTTGAATTTTGAATTTCTGATTTGGAGAGAGATTTGGACCCGTGATTATCTCTAACATGCCCCCGCAAGATGGACGAATTTGTAAGGAGACCTATCTTGGACCGAAGAGTTTGGAAGCGCTGTTTCAACAGTGGTTTAGTTAAGGCATCGGCGAGTTGGTCATCGCCGAAAATGTGAGTGTCCCGTATTGTGCCATCTTTAACCTTCTCTCGTACGAAGTGGAAGTCGAGAGAGAGATGTTTCGTGCGTGAGTGAAATACTGGGTTGGCCGAGTAATGTGTTGCACTTAAGTTGTCGCAATAGATTGTCGGTGTGACTTAGGACTTGTATCCTAGCTAGGACATTAGAGATATTAACCATTGTATTTCTGTTGTTGTAGAGGCGACAGCCCGGAATTCAGCCTCCGTGGAGGAGCGGGCTAGGGTCGGTTGCCGTTTGGAGCTCTAAGATATCGGGTTTGAGCCAAGGTAGACTATGTAACCTGTGGTACTCCAATATGTGATTTTATCACCGGCCCAATCCGCGTCGGTGAAAGCATGTAGTTGCAGTGGGGAGTTCCGTTTAATGAGTAGCCCTTGGTGTATGGTTCCATGTAGGTAGTGTAATAATCTTTTGAGGGCTGCCCAGTGCAAGTTTGTTGGAGTGTGCATGAATTTGGACAATCTGTTCGCAGTAAAAGCCACATCGGGCCGAGTGAGTGACAAATAATGGAGGGCTTCGATGAATGCTCGGTATTCGGTAGGTGATGGTAAGGGTATGCCATCTTCTTTTGATAGAGGTTCAAAACATGTCATGGGTGTAGTGGCCGGTGTAACCTCCACGATTTTTTAGCATTATTCCATTCTATTTTAGATAATAATAACACTTTATTTCAAACCCGTACTTATCACATTAATTATTATTTTAACGAGTATTAATTCAAAGTTTCATTCTTATTGTAACACATTATTTTCTAATTGTACATATATAACATATGTATGTATATTTATATATATATATATATATACTTTTTTATAATAACTTCAAGCTTTAAATCATGTATTTATATTTTATATATATATATATAAGTATTTATTTATAAATATATGTAAATATATATTTGTTTGTAATAAATAAATCATTTATACAACTTTATAATTTTATAAAAAAATAGACGCTTTTTCCTTTTATAAAATTAGTATGATAAAACAAATAAATATATAACTATATTTATTTAACACTTTAAATATAAATTATGTTGAAACATAAGATTAATGAGCACTTAAGTTAGAATATTAAAAACTATTCTTCATCTTTTGCATCCTAGTCCAATTATCTATTTAAATTTTACGAATAAGTCTCTAATCCCACCTTATAAATAGAGCCCTTATTCCTCCATTATTCTTCGCACCTCAACGATCATATAGGGCTCTCTAGCGACTAAAGGTCGTTCTTCTTATCTTTTAGAAGATTCTAGCTTAAATCTTTCCATTCTAAGTAAGTTCTTCTTATGTTCTTGCTTGTTCATACTTTTCCTTTCAAAAATCCCTCATAACTAGATAGGTCTATGATCCGTAACATGTTTATGTTATAATCATAGACCTATCCAAGATCAAAAGCCCTATTCTAATTAAATTTGTTCAAAACTTTTATTTAAAAGCTTGATTTGATCTTTCTTATTCCTTTAAATTTTAAAAATTATGTTTTTACTAAAACTCCTTATTTTCAAATTAAATTATTTAATATTCAATTTCTATCTTTACTAAACTCATATTTCCACTTTAGCCCATATACTTTCCAAACACACCCTAAACTTGGTTAAGTATGCAAATAGAGTAAATTTCAAACCATTATTTAGTTATCTGACAAACATTAAAGTTCTGGCTAGGAAAAGACGGGGTTCTGATCCGACCAACTCTTTTCTGGGAACTTTTCTGTTAGAGGTACTACTCTGGAATGATAACCATTCTAGTGTACAACAACCACTTTCAACTAATTATGATTATGTTTATAAACCCATTTCTTTGCAAATATTTATACAAACTTTTATATAATTTATTTTTATTATTATTATATGAAAACATTTAAAACACAATTCCATAATTTTAATTTATAATTAATTATGGTTTAATTATTAATTAATTAGAACATTATTATACTTTAAATTTTGGTTTAATTACCAATTAATTAAATTATTATTTTTAACATTTATTTTTCATAAATCAAATGAAAAGTTTTATTCATTTATTTATGTAGTAAATTATTTAATTACTCAACTAATTATTACTCATTTATTTATTTATCCATTTATTAATTTATGCGATTTCGAATAAAAGAAAACTACTCATTTACTTATTTGTGTATTTATTTACAAACAAAAGAAACCTAATTATTTTTTTATACATTTATATAATTGTTACAAACAAACAAAATCCTTATTCAATCTTTCACTTATTACAATACGATTATTTATCAAATATTTACATAAAATATTATTTGCAACTCAAATAATTATTTTATTATTAAAATGAGGACACCCACATCAATCTCCTCGCACATTAGGATTCCCTATTTCATTTGTACAAATCATTGATACATATTGTCCAACAAACATAGGTTAACCTTGTGGTTAGCTAGAATTTTTGTGCAACAAACAATATACTTGTGTGACATTCAAGCTACTCATTGCAAGGTGAGTTTACATAGCCCCTTTTCCACTTTTACATCTTTGGGGTAAAACATGATTACATTCAAACTATTTGCAACTTATACAATTCAAACATTATGATCATGTGTGCAATTTGTGCCTTATGTTTGAACACTATTTGTGCAAACAACATTTACTTATTTTTTGTGCATAGTGGAAGTGCAATCATTAACTCTATATAAGCTGACGGTATACAATGATAGATCTATTGAGTCTTACCAACCCACACGGTTAGGGTGATTGTTGCCGAAAACACTTAAGGATAACCTGAGTGTTATGCCTATCAGTCACAAGTTTTGATTGTGCGTCTGGTTTAAACAATAATGGTTCTCCATAATTTCCTTATTAAACCATGTATCATATGAATTATACACAAACTCTTGATAGTACTTGTGGTGTCAAAACTTATGTATGCTCACCAACTATTTTTAGTTGACCCTATTTTAATCATGTTTCAGGTACTAGTGTATGAGTTCGTATGCAAGATACTATAAGGCCACTCTTTTAGAATAACCTCACTCGTTGGATTTACTCATAAACATAGCCAATGATACCGAATTATAACATTTAAAGCATTCAAGACGCAACAGAAGCATTCACTATTCAAGTACATAACAGCGGAAGTCTTAACATTTAAAACATAAACATTGTCTTAACATAAATTAAAATGAGATATCAGTCTCATGCCAGATAGCCATCACACCTTCGCACGACCCTTCCTCTTGTTACCTGAAATGTATACTAAAAGTCAGCTAACGCTGGTAAGGTCTAGTTTAAAGCATTAGGTATAACGTTAGTCATTCATTCGTATCATTGGTTCATATATATATATATACATATATATATATAGATAGATATACACTTACAACATTGTTTCAGTGAAAATACATTGACTATACACGTAAGTAGGTGCATATGCATACATTGAACATTCATTGGTTATACACATAAGGGTGATCAACCGGTCATTGATTGCGTAAGTCACAAAGACAGACACTCCGTCCTACCGTCGTAAGCCGTAATTCATATCGTGTCTACCGAAGTAGTCCGTCCTTCATTACCGTCTGGCAACCTTTAACCGTCCGTCTACCGTGTCTACCGTCGTAGTCCGTCCTTTCGCCCATCTGCCCGAAGGCATTCGTTTCCCATGCGAACTATTATTCATGCAACCGTTCTACTTATCATTGATAAGGAATTTGCTTCGACCGTCCATTGATTGCCTTTCATACGTCCTACCTGATGAAGGAACATATATGTCCCGGTTGCATGATAGTCACATGGTCGTCCGTCTACCATAGTAGCCGTTAGCATCGAAGCATCCATAACATTCACATATATTCATAACATGCAGTATATAGTATATATATATATATATATATATATATATATATATATATAAAGCACGATTTCATACTTTTGTGTTATATCATACTTTCATTCATAATTCATAACATACTTGCTATGTTTTTTTGTTCATAAACATATATGTCATACATATAACTATCATGCATTTTCATATAACACATAACATAACATTCATTCATATCATGTATACACTTCAGCCCCAAAATCATTTAAAATCATTTGCACGTAACACGTAGGGGCACATAGAACTCACCTGATGAGTGGTTTCTGTAATACACTTAGCCGGTTGCTGTGCGTCACTAAGGTCACTCACTCTGTATAATAAAGTCATACACATAAGGTGGTGCTCCTAGATGACACTAGACATTACTATGCTTGAACCCAGTAGTTTCGGGTCATGGGTTTATATCAAAACTATGGTAGTTTCGATAACTAACTTATGTAAAATCTTAGTAGTTTCGGGTCATGGGTTTATATCAAAACTATGGTAGTTTCGATAAGTAGCTTATGTAAAATCTTAGTAGTTTCGGGTCATGGGTTTATATCGAAACTATGATAGTTTCGATAAGTAACTTATGTAAAATCTTAGTAGTTTAGGTGGGTCTGCATATATCGAAACTAGGTAGTTTCGATGGATTTACCTATATCGAAACTAGTAGTTTTGATGCATCAGTCTTCTTCCCCCGACCAGAACCCTAGATCTGGCAATTTATTTCTAGTTGATCAAGCCTTGAACTTTTTACGTGAAAACGTTCATTTTTCATTCATGAGCACAAATATGTGATTTGTTTCAAGTTTTATACGTAAAAATCATGTCTTTATGCGACTTAAACCCAAATCCTCAAGATGTGTAAAAAAACTCAGATTTAGAGGTGATGCTTACCTCTTGAAGTTCAGTTCCCGTTGCTATACGTTGCTATGATGAAGACAAACGATTATTGAGCCTTTGAGCTCCTTCCCCGCTTTCTCTCTCTAAAGCCGAACTCTCTCTCTCACTTTAGAAACTTACGCAGTAAGGAAATGAGGGGGAAGGGTTGGTGGTTGCTGATTAGAAGGTTTCCCTTCATATTTCAGGCCCATGGGCCGAACCTTGGCCAAGCCCTCGTTGCTTTTCTTTTATTTGTTTTCTATTTATTCGGGATGTTACAAGTCTACCCTCCTTATAGAGGTTTCGTTCTTGAAACCCGCTACAAGTTAAACAACTTTGGATACAGTCCTTTCATCTCGTCTTCCTTCTCCCAAGTGGCTTCAAACTCTTTCCTGTGCTTCCATTATATTTTTACTAAAGGAATCGACTTATTTCGTAGTCGTTTCTCGGCTCGGTCGAGAATAGCTATTGGTTCTTCTATATAGTTCAAACTGTTATCCACTTTGATTTCGTTATAGGGTATGTGAGCCGTATTGTCAGCAAGGCAATTGCGTAAGTGCGATACGTGGAATGTAGGGTGAATTCCACTGAGTTCATCGGGTAGGTCGAGTCTGTAAGCAACCTGACCAACTCTTGCTATGATTTTGAAAGGTCCGACAAACCTTGGACTTAATTTTCCACGTCTTCTGAATCGGATGATTCCTTTCCACGGTGACACTGTCAGTAGTACCATGTACCCTACTTGAAACTCTAAATCTCTTCTTCTCTTATCTGTGTATGATTTCTATCTGTCTTTAGCGGCTTTCATTCGAGCTTTTATCTGGTCAAACTTCTCTGAAATAGCTTTGACCACTTCGAGACTGGCAAAGTCTTTCTGTCCAATTTCTCCCCAACAGACCGGGGTTCTACATCTTCTTCCATATAGCATCTCAAATGACGGCATGCCAGTGGTTGAGTGATAGTTGTTATTATATGAAAATTCTGCCAAGGGAAAATGGCTGTCCCAGCTACCACCGAAATCAATGATACAGGCCCGGAGTATGTCCTCCAAGGTCTGAATGGTCCTTTCCGATTGACCATCGATTTGAGGGTGGTAAGCTGTGCTGATGTTTAGCCTAGTGCCCATTGATTCGTTGAATTTCTTCCAAAACCTTGATGTAAATCGAGTGTCCCTGTCTGACACAATCGTTAATGGCATACCATGTCCGCTTACGATTTCCTTGATGATTATTTCTACTAACTTCTCAGACGAAGAAGCCTCACGTATTGGTAAGAAGTGAGCACTTTTCGTCAAGCGATCGACGATCACCCAAATGGTATCATTGCCTTTAGCTGTTCGTGGTAGCTTGGTAATGAAGTCCATCGTGATCTCTTCCCATTTCCATTCCGGTGTCGGCAAAGGTTGCATTTTACCGCATGGTTTCTGGTGTTCGGCTTTAACCAGAGAACAAGTTAGGCACTTGCCCACATATTCGCTCACGTTGTTCTTCATGCCAGGCCACCGGTATTTTTACTTTAGATCTTGGTATATTTTGTTCGTCCCAGGGTGGATAGAGTAGCGAGCCTTATGGGCCTCATCAAGGATCTTGGCCCTAAGTTCACCAATCTTAGGTATCCACATCCGGCCACAACGAGTTCGTACACCGTACACGTTGGTTTCCAGATTACCCTGTTGCCATACTATTCTTTCCTGTTTCACATTCCTCTCCAACAATGCTTCTTCGTGTGCTTTCGCTATTTCATTCATTATATCCGGTGTTATAATCAACTGACATGCTTTGATTTAAGTAGGTGTTGATTCTTCTTTCCTGCTTAAGGCGTCAGCCACTATATTTGCCTTGCCTGGATGGTACAATATTTCGCAGTCATAGTCTTTCAGTAGCTCTAACCACCTTCTTTGTCTCATGTTTAATTCCTTTTGCACGAAAAAGTACTTCAGGCTCTTGTGGTCGGGGTAAATGATGCATTTAACTCCGTACAAATAGTGCCTCCATATCTTTAATGCGAAAACTACCGCCGCCAACTCTAGGTCGTGAGTCGGGTAGTTAACTTCATGAATCTCTAACTGTCGCGAGGCATAAGCAATTACCTTTCCTCGTTGCATAAGTACACAACCCAATCCTTGACCCGTAGCATCAGAGTAGACTACCAAGTCTTCGTTTCCCTCAGGTAAGGTCAAGACTGGAGCTTGGGTTAGTCGTGCTTTAATTCTTCAAATGAGTTGTTTTAGGTTGGACCCCATTCATACCCTTACTTCCTTACGTGTCATCTTTGTCAGCGGTGAGGCTATTCTCGAGAAATCCTGAATGAATCTCCGATAGTATCCTGCCAATCCCAGAAAACTTCGTATCTCTGTTGGCGTTTACGGGATGTTCCAACCTTTTACTATTTATATTTTTGCAGGATCCACCATAATGTCGTTTGGGTTTATGACATGACCTAGGAATTGGACTTCCCTGAGCCAAAACGCGCATTTAGAGAATTTTGCATACAACTTTTCCTCTTTCAAAACTTCTAATACTTCCCTCAGGTGACAGTGGTGATCACCTTCATTCTTTGAATAGATAAGGATGTCATCTATGAAGACTATTACTGACCGATCCAACATTGGTCGGCACACTCTATTCATTAGATCCATAAACGCTGCAGGTGCATTGGTTAGTCCGAAGGACATTACGAGGAACTCATAATGTCCATAATGCGTGCGAAACGCGGTTTTCGATACATCCTCTTCCCTTACTTTCAATTGATGGTAACCCGACCTAAGATCGATCTTTGAGAACCAACTCGCACCTTGTAGTTGATCAAAAAGGTCGTCTATTCTAGGCAGTGGGTACTTGTTCTTTACTGTTCGTTTGTTCAATTCACGGTAGTCGATGCACATGCACATGTTGCCGTCTTTCTTCTATAAAAGTAATATCGGAGCGCCCGATGGTGAGATGCTCGGTCGGATAAATCCTTTCTCTGCCAATTCTTCAAGTTGAGTCATTAATTCTTTCATTTCCGACGGAGCCAATCGGTAGGGTGCTTTAGCAACGGGCTCAGCTATTGGCAGTAAGTCAATCTGAAATTCTATTCCCGATCGGGCGGCAAGCCAGGTAGGTCCTCTGGGAACACTTCCGAAAAGTTGCACACCACGGGTACATCGTTGAGCTCTTCCGTTTTCATTCAATTGTCAATAACATATGCCAGACAAGCTTTGCAACTGCGCCTCATGTAGCTTTCGGCCTTGATCATCGAGATGACATTTGGCATCGTGTGATTCCGATCACCATAAACCGTAATCGAAATACCATCAGTGTCTCTGAGATGTATCATCTTTTGTTTATATACAATTTGTGCTTCGTTGGCAGCTAACCAATCCATACCCAACACTATGTCAAATCCTCCTAAGGTTAGAAGGTACAATTTAGACGGAAACTTATGACCCTATATTTCTATCATGCAATCGTCAGTCATTCGGATGACTACTGAGTTTCTACCAACACCAGTTTCTACGCTAAAAGCCATTACGAGGTTTGTGATTGTGCAGTCTAATCTAGGACTAAATGCAATGGATATAAAGCTTTTACTAGCACCAGAGTCAAACAGAATAGCAGCATGTTCATCATTAACTAAGAACGTACCTGACACGACATCAGGGTTTCCTCTTGCTTCTTCCTCAGTTAAGGCATAGGCTCGGGTCCTAGCCTTAGGATGTTCATGCTATTTTTATTTTCCCGAACCAGATGGTCCGGTCTTCCTGCAATCCTTAGTTGCATGCCCAAACACTCCACAGTTTTGGCACTTGGCATTACCCCTACAATCTTTCGAGTAGTGCCCAGCCTTCCCACATCAGTAGCATATCGTAGAGCCAGCCAAACATTTACCGTGGTGTTGTTTCCCGCATTTCAGGTAATTTTCGCCCTCATCAATTCTTGGCTTCTTAGCCTCAGTTGTGCAACTCCCTTTCCAGTACCCCTAGATGGGTTTTCCCACCTCCTCTTCTGTGTCTCAGGTGCCGGGTCCTCATTTGCATAGTCGTCGAAGACGATCCCACTCAGATTTACTACCGACTCATAGGTCGAGGGCAGGTTGGCTTTAACATGAACACAGACCTTTTGTGGCAGGCCCTTGACATAGTACTTAATCAATCGCTCTTCAGTCTCTACCCAGTGAGGTACCAGTTGAGCCAGCTCATTGAATCTAGAAGTGTACTGGCGATGAGTCTTGTTGCCAGTCTTGAAGTTCAGAAACTCATTCTCTACCCGATCTATCTCGTTCTTGGGATAGAACTTTTGGATTATCAGCTTTTTCAGATCTTCCCAAGTCATCCTTTTGAGAGCGTTTGGCGACTTAGTCCTTTGAATGTTCCTCCACCAACTCATTGCCTTTCTGGTGAAAGAGTGAGCCACATACTTCACAGCCTGGTCAGATCGACACTCGCTTATGTTGATTACTCCGTTCATCCTCTCAATCCATTCAAACGTAGCCACCGAATCCTTGTTCCCATCAAACTTAGGCGGGTCACCATCCTTAAACCCCTTATAGGTACACCCTCGGGTGTTCAGTATCACAGTGACATCATCCCCATCACTATCATAAACTTTTTTCTCATGGTTATTTTCTTCCTCTTCCTTGTTCTTCTTTAGTGCCTTAGATAATAGATTAGGCAGTACGTCCTTCAGAGTTAGTACAATCTCACGGGCAATAGCATCCCTAACTTCGGGTTCCAGTCGTAGAGATCCTTCGTTGCCTTCACCCGGTGGAGTCACAGTAGTTTCGTGCACACTCTCAGTACGTTCTTCGTGCATGCTTTCCTCATCATTACGTCTTCAGTTCAATGGTGGTTGATGCGTAATGTTTTAAGTATATAAAAATATGATAAATTTATTTTTATGATGGTCTTACGAGATCAGGTTTTAAATTTATAAAATGATAATTACTTTAACTTAAAACACACACAATAGTCAAATGTACCTATCGCAGCGTAATATAGTTTAGGTAAGAACCAAGTATCGAACCAACGGACACGGTCGAATTCCAATACTCAACTTTTGTTAACGTTTAGCCAGTTTAATTAGTGAGTGAGTTTTGTGTGCTTGTGGAACAGGAAAATAAATGACAGAAAAGTAAATGGCGATAAAGTAAATAGCAGAAAAGTAAAAACGTGCGTGAAGTGTGTAACAGAAATGTAACGAACAGAATAGTAAATACCAGGAAAGTAAATAGATCAGAAATGATCAGGTTACGAATAGTATTGCTTTGGGTTTCGAATCCGCTTGGTGCGTGATAATGTTAAGTTGACTAATCCAGTGATATGACTAATACAAATGTGTGACCCGGGTCACCGCTAGAGCCTCGTCCTCACGACATTTGATTTGCAAATTTAAAAGCTTTAACAAGTGGTAGTGCCTCCCGTTAAGGACAAAAATTACCCTCAACCCTTAGAATGGTCATGTCCGGGTTTGTTTAAGACATCGGACATAAAATGCTATATATTAGAGTTAAATAGGTGATTATATTTTGCTCACCGGGAGGCGATGTAACAATGGGACCAAATATAAAGACGTACTGTTCCCAACATGAGTTCACCAACTCTTGGTCACATAATAAGTTCGTATAATGACGTACGACCTTACTAGTGTTGACCAAGCCTTGGCTTATCAATCTCTACTTGTATAAAGACGTACAAGCTTCAAGAGAAGTTTGATTTAAAAGGTTTTATACTTTAAAAATCAAGAACACTCACAAATATAAAGACGGATTTAGACAATAATAAAAGCCCACAAAAATAGTGGTTTTAAGGACGAATAGTTAAAGACATAAACACATCACTTGGATTAATACGTTAAACATTAACATGCACCAAACTTCATCTTCACCCTACCAATACAAAGAGTTTAGCCACGAATGGCCATACTAACTAGCATAACGCTGAGTTTCGTAGGCTCCCTTATTGCGGAACAAGGAGGAAGAGCCCCTCCGCTCACTACTCTCTACTCTAACTACGAACTGCACTCTCAAATGAGGTCTGGATGGGTGTTCTTGGATCTGAATTGGTGTGTAAGGGATGCTTCAATGAAGAACTCAAGCCATCTATTTATAGGCCTCAAAATGAGCAATGCACGGCCGTGCATTGGATTGCATGGGCGTGCAAACACCTCGGGAATCAAACAGGGTACAAAGGATAGTGTACCGGAGTCTTGTGAGGGCAGAAGTGCATTGCACAACCGTACAATGGTTTACACGATCGTGCAACCCTCTGCCTGCTCCCCAGGCTCATATTTTAGTTGCTGGTTTGACTATGTTGGCCTGGTTTGACTTCTTGGGGGTCAATGCTTGGGTTTGGTCCTCCAAAAGCTTGATTTCTTCATGATTTAAGCTGGTTTTTGCTTTGTTTATCTTGGAGCACCGAATAACCTACAATTGTGAAATATTAATGTTTTAAATATCAACTGTAAGGTTATTAATCAATTAGTACCATAATATGGGGATTATTATGCATGCAAAACATGTATAATTTAGGACATATCAGTGGTCTACCGACTCGGCCAGTGCGACCGCCTCGACGTCCAGTCCCTCCTCTACGAGCCATAGTTTTCTAGCTTTTCTGATAAGTAAAAGGGTATACATCAACGTCATTCCTTCAGATCATAGTTTTTAACAGTACGAGCAAGGTAAATTCTTAATTAAAGTGACCAGTTAGTGATTAATAATTTGCTTTGCTTTTCGGGTTCGAAACTCTTCACATCAGTAGTGACAATGACATCTAATCTTTCTAAGTTAAGGCATCTATTCCTATCTACAGGCATTAACTTTAGTACTTACTTACTGTGCTGACGTCGACGTTGGCTACTCAGACTGACATCCGTGCGTTGGTCCCATTATCAGCTTGAGTCCAGACATTTAGGGATGTTTGAATCTCTCAAACTATTGCTCTGATACCAACTTGTAAGGCCCCTCTTTCAGAAAAACCTTACTCGTTGGATTTACTTATAATCATAGACAATGATACCGAATTATAACATTTAAAACAATCAAGACGCAACGGAAGCATTCATCATTCAAGTACATATCAGCGGAAGTCTTAACATTTAAAACATAAACATTATCTTAACATAAATTAAAATGGGATGTTAGTCTCATGCCGGATAGCCATCACGCCTTCGCACAACCCTTTCTCTTGTTACCTGAAATGTATAATAAAATTCAGCTAACGCGGGTGAGTTCTAGTTTAAAGCATTAGGTATAAAGTTAGTCATTCATTCGTATCATTGGTTCTATATATATATATATATATATATATATATATATATATATATATACACACACACACACTTAAAACATTGTTTCAATGAACATACATTGACTATACACGCAAATAGGTGCATATGCATACATTGAACATTCATTGGTCATACACATAAGGGTGATCAACCTGTCATTGATTGTGTAAGTCACAAAGACAGATGCTCCGTCCTACCGTCGTAGGCCATAATTCATATTGTGTCTACCGAAGTAGTTCGTCTTTCATTACCGTCCGACAACCTTTGGCCGTCCGTCTACCGTGTCTACCGTCGTAGTCCGTCCTTTCGCCCGTCTACCCGAAGGCATCCGTTTCCCATGCGAACTATTATTCGTGCAACCGTTCTACTTATCATTGATAAGGAATTTTCTTCGACCGTCCATTGATTGCCTTTCATACGTCCTAGCTGATGAAGGAACGTATATGTCCCAGTTGCATGATAGTCACATGGTTGTCCGTCTACCGTAGTAGCCGTTAGCATCGAAGCGTCCATAACATTCACGTATATTCATAACATGCAGTATATAGTATATATATATAAAGCACGATTTCATACTTTTGTGTTATATCATACTTTCATTCATAATTCATAACATACTTGCTATGTTTCTTTGTTCATAAACATATCTGCCATACATATAACTATCATGCATTGCCATATAACACATAACATAATATTGATTCATATCATGTATACACATCAGCCCCAAAATCATTTGCACGTAACACGTAGGGGGCACATAGAACTCACATGATGAGTGGTTTCTATAATACACTTAGCTGGTTATTGAGCGTTACTAAGGTCACTCACAATCTGTATAATAAAGTCATACACATAAGGTGGTGCTCCTAGATGACACTAGACATTACTATGCTTGAACCCAGTAGTTTCGGGTCATGGGTTTATATCGAAACTATGGTAGTTTCGATAAGTAACTTATGTAAAATCTTAGTAGTTTCTGGTCATGGGTTTATATCGAAACTATGGTAGTTTTGATAAGTAACTTATGTAAAATCTTAGTAGTTTCGGGTCATGGGTTTATATCGAAACTATGGTAGTTTCGATAAGTAACTTATGTAAAATCTTAGTAGTTTCGGTGGGTCTGCATATATCGAAACTAGGTAGTTTCGATGGATTTACCTATATCGAAACTAGTAGTTTCGATGCATCAGTCTTCTTCCCCGACCAGAACCCTAGATCTGGAAATTTATTTCTAGGTGATCAAGCCTTGAACTATTTACGTTCAAAACGTTCCTTTTTCATTCATGAGCACAAATATGTGATTTGTTTCAAGTTTTATACGTAAAAATCATGTCTTTATGCGACTTAAACCCGAATCCTTAAGATGTGTAAAAAAACTCAGATTTAGAGGTGAATCTTACCTCTTGAAGTTCGGTTCCCGTTGCCATACGTTGCTATGATGAAGACGAACGATTCTTGAGCCTTTGTGCTCCTTTACCCGCTTTCTCTCTCTAGAGCCGGTCTCTCTCTCTCTCACTCTAGAAACTTACGCCGGAATGGAAATGAGGGGGAAGGGTTGGTGGCTACTGATTAGAAGGTTTCCCTTCATATTTCAGGCCCATGGGCCGAACCTTGGCCAAGCCCAGATTGCTTTTCTTTTATTTTTTTTCTATTTATTCGGGATGTTACAGATACTACATGTAGAATTTGGACTTAGTGAACAAA
Organism: Smallanthus sonchifolius; assembly: GCA_023525975.1. Classification (NCBI taxonomy): domain Eukaryota; kingdom Viridiplantae; phylum Streptophyta; class Magnoliopsida; order Asterales; family Asteraceae; genus Smallanthus; species Smallanthus sonchifolius. The sequence continues at coordinate 69,169,621 of CM042030.1, read as the reverse complement.
TAATTTGAACTTGTTGATGTTTCTGATCTTGGTTGTTGTTTGAACTATTGTAATGAAATCTTGATGCAATGAATATATGAAACTTTAGTTGATCATGAGCTTTTGAACATTCTACACGTCCGCCCCGACGTATTTCGTCGTCGGTTGGGGTGTGACAGATTGGTATCAGAGCCATGGTTATAGGGAATTAGGTTATTTGAAATCCATAACCTAGACTATAACCATAAGACACCCATGCTATATGATGCCTTACTTGTTAGATTACTTACTAGTACTTCTATCCTAGGACTCTTATCCTTCTTACCCCCACATATGTCAACATCAAAATCCTTAAACCTCATCAAGGCTTTGAATTCTAATAATTAGTAGGGAACGTGTGCAATCTAGAAGGGTGACACATGTATTCTGGGTTTTATATCTACGAAAGCATTTCATATAAATCCTAATCAACCAAAGGACCCGTATGCTTTCCTTGGAATTCCTGGAATGAGTGTTCACTTATAGGCTAAAGCATGTCTTCCCGAAAATTTCATGAGTTTAAATAACCTTGATAAGTCATAGTATTCAAATGGTTATATTACCAATCGAATACAACCCGAATATAATTATTCTTACCCTTGTGTTGCTTTTTCTATAGCATGTCACCCTGTCGTGCCAACGAGACCAACAACAACAACAATGACCTTGCTGCCCTCCTTACTCAACTTGTGAACCACCTGACTCAGGCAAACAACAACAATAGTGGTAGTGGTACTGGTGGTGGTGGTGGTTCTAACCCTCCCCAATGCACTTTCAAATACTTTAACTCATGCAACCCCATCAAGTTCTATGGCACTGAGGGAGCTACAGGTCTCCTTCAATGGTTTGAAGGCATGGAAAACACTTTCCTCAAAAGTGACTGCCCTGCCAATCTCAGAGTCCGTTATGCTACGAGCGTCTTCCAAAAACGGGCGCTCATTTGGTGGAACGGCGAGAAGAGGAATAGAGGTGTTGATGTGGAAATGGCCTTTCCGTGGGATGATGTGAAGAGGCTGATGACCGAGGAGTTCTGTCCTCGGAACGAAATGAAGAAACTAGAAGCTGAATTTTGGGATCTTACCCAAGACATTGGTGAAAACCTAGCCTACACAACTAGTTTCCATGAGTTGAGCCTCCTGGTGCCACACATGGTCACACCACTGTCTCGGAGTATTGAGAAGTACATAAGTGGTATACCAATGAAAATCCAAGACGCAGTGTGGGGAAGAAATCCCACAACTCTTGAGAACGCCATCCGCTTAGCCGCCACGTTGACCGACAATCACGTGAAGGCGGGCACGTTAACGAGGAAGGATGCAAAGAAGATCGATGACGAGACAAATCCGACCGAAACAACTAAAGAGGAAAAACTTGAACCTTCACACAACAATAAGAAGCACAAGGCTGGTAACTTTGCTGTTGTTACCCCTGCTACATCAATAAACCAAGTTGCTCTGGTGGCCCGTTACCCAAACACTAGGTCATATGTGGGCAAAAATCCTCAATGCAACACTTGCAAGTACCGTCATCTCCTAAATGTACCATGCCGCCTATACGCGAGTTATGGGAGATATGGTCATTTGGCAAATACATGTCGATCTAGGCCTCCCGTTAACCAAGTCAACCAAGGAAACTGAGCCGATCAGAAAGTTGTTACCCAAGCTCCACTGGCTATCACTAATGGGCATGCTTGCTATGAGTGTGGTGATCCAAACCACTTTCGAAACCAATGCCCAAGATTGGCTAATGCAAACCAAGGTGGTGCGCGTGGGCGTGCTTACAACATAAATGGAACTCAAGTCAAAACCGAGACGGTGAATGAGACCGTTTGAATCAAGTGCAAGATGGGGTTGGACGAAGACTTAATCTAGAATAAATTATGCACTGTAATAATTTACGTTACCTTTTGAACTATTTACACCTATTAGGGTTTATCACCATTAAAAAGAGTTTGAGCTTGCTATCCAACTTCTAGAAGATGAATCGTTTCGCATGGACGTTAATCGTTCAAATTTGAAATTTTTTTTTAACTCAACTACCTACATTGTACATGAACTCCAAGCAACATACTTGTCAGCAGAACTCCATCACCTACAAAATTCGATGGTTTACATTACTTATGAAATTCAGTTATTTACATATGAACGTTCACAATATACATGAAACTAAATTATTTACAATATACACGAAACTTTATTGATCACATCATACACAAAACTTGTTTGTTCGCAACATACGTGATACTATATTGTTCACATCATACCTGAGGCTTAGTTGTTTACAACATACGTGATACTAGATTATTTACGTTATACATGAAACCTGAGTGTTTACATTACACATGAAACTATACTGTTTACATTGTTTGCAAATTAAGTGTCCACTATATACATGAGGCATGATCATTCACTTTATCCATGAAAGTTGATAGCTATAAACTTTGAGTGCTCGGGCTTTGACATATTCTTGTTCAAACACGAGGGAGCTATAAACTTTATGGGTAATCTTGAAGATTGTGCCATCTACTTAGGACAACCGCATATGGGGTTGTGCCACATTGTTATTCTTTTATCCATTGACTAATTTTATTATCTATAGACATAGTTATTTGTCAGCAACACATATGTGAAAACAATAGTTATGAATTAAGTGATCTTGTTTCCCCTCTTGACCCACACACAATGGGATGATGTATACGGACCATGCGATGAGTTGAGTAATTACGGGTGCACACGTAATTATAAAAGTCAGCGCATGAAAACCATAGTGATTTATGTCGTGTGTTATGACATGAAACCTATCGTGATATATAGTAACGAAACTAATGCGATATGATAAGGGCATGGTTGATACACCGCTGGTACTTCCTATATATAAGTGTTCCTGTCGTATTGTCAGAAGTAGCGTTGTTCGTGTTACGTGAAGTTTTATGTTATTTTGACCTTGACCAATGTTTGTGAAATCTCTTATCCAGTGACATTTCTTGAACATATTAGACTACATCCTAAACAAGTGTTGATCATCAAAAACTCTCACCATTCCCATTCTGAGTGATGCATTTCATCCTGGGAGTTCAAGATATGTTTCGGCAATTTTTCTCCTCAACTCACTTCAAACTAAACCCACTATCAGCATTCATGCCGGACTTTGAATATCAGACCAAAATCTTGTTATCGAATGTACTCCACAAACCAAATTTTCAAAGTTCATTGAGAATCCAAACGTGACTCATGGTTTACTTGAAAACATGAGGATCAAATAAAACTTAAGTAGTCTCATCTCCTTTCTAACTCAGAAGTCTCCATCAGTTGAATTTCCGGACGAAATTCTCTCAACTTGGGGATACTGTAACCTCCATGATTTTTTAGCATTATTCCATTCTATTTTAGATAATAGTAACTCTTTATTTCAAACCCGTACTTATCACATTAATTATTATTTTAACGAGTATTAATTCAAACTTTCATTCTTATTGTAACACATTATTTTCTAATTGTACATATATAACATATGTATGTATATTTATATAGATATATATATACATATATATACTTTGTTATAATAACTTCAAGCTTTAAATCATGTATTTACATTATATATATATATATATATATATACTATATAATAAATAAAGGTTTTTTAGTGCCACGTGTCGTCTCTATATTCATTCTCATCATTTTTTCCCGCCTCTCTCTCCTATTTAATGCACTTCTATCTTTTAATAAAAATATATATTTAAAGAAAATACTAATTATACTAATAAAACACATTTATTTTAAATTATCCCTTATTATAAGAAATTTTAAAATTTAATTATGTAACTTTTATTTCAATCAAATAGGAAATGAAAGTCAAATTAAATAAAATAGTAATTAACGTATTTTTAAAACTCAATTATATATTCATTTTTACATATTTTGGGTTTGTTTCTATCCTTAGTATATGTAATATATTTTTATACGTGTAAAATATATACATATATATTTAAAAATTTTATATATTGATATTTTTCAATTTTCATGCCGTGTGTAGACACGGGATCTAAACTAGTATATATATATATAAGTATTTATATATAAATATATGTAAATATATATTTGTTTGCAATAAATAAATCATTTATACAACTTTATAATTTTATAAAAAAATAGAAACTTTGATAAAACAAATAAATATATAATTACATTTATTTAACACTTTAAATATAAATTATGTTGAAACATAAGATTAATGAGCACTTAAGTTAGAATATTAAAAACTATTCTTCATCTTTTGCATCCTACTCCAATTATCTATTTAAATTTTGCGAATAAGTCTCTAATCCCACCTTATAAATAGAGCCCTTATTCCTCCATTATTCTTCGCACCTCAACGATCATCTAGGGCTCTCTAGCTAGTAAAGGTTCTCATCTTTTGGAAGATTCTGGCTTAAATCTTTCCATTCTAAGTAAGTTCTTCATATGTTCTTGCTTGTTCATACTTTTCCTTTCAAAAATCCCTCATAACTAGCTAGGTCTATGATCCCTAACATGTTTATGTTATAATCATAGAGCTATCCAAGATCAAAAGCCATATTCTAATTAAATTTGTTCAAAATTTTTATTTAAAAGCTTGGTTTGATCTTTCTTGTTTCTTTAAATTTCAAAAATTATTTTTTTACCAAAACTCCTTATTTTTAAATTAAATTATTTAATATTCAATTTCTATCTTTACTAAACTCATATTTCCACTTTAGCCCATATACTTTCCAAACACACCCTAAACTTGGTTAAGTATGCAAATAGAGTAAATTTCAAACCAGTATGTAGTTATCTGACAAACATTAAAGTTCTGGCTAGGAAAAGACGGGGTTCTGATCCGACCAACTATTTCCTGGGAACTTTTCTGTTGGAGATACTACTCTCGAATGATAACCAATATAATGTACAACAACCACTTTCAACTAATTATGATTATGTTTATAAACCCATATCTTTGCAAATATTGATACATACTTTTATATAATTTATTTTTATTATTATTATATGAGAACATTTAAAACACAATTTCATAATTTTAATTAATAATTAATTATGGTTTAATTATTAATTAATTATAACATTATTATTATACTTTAAATTTTGGTTTAGTTACCAATTAATTAAATCATTATTTTTAATATTTATTTTTCATAAATCAAATGAAAAGTTTTATTCATTTATTTATGTAGTAAATTATTTAATTACTCAACTAATTATTACTCATTTATTTACTTATCCATTTATTAATTTATGCGATTTCGAATAAAAGAAAACTACTCATTTACTTATTTGTGTATTTATTTACAAATAAAAGAAACCTAATTATTTTTTTATATATTTATATAATTGTTACAAACAAACAAAATCCTTATTCAATCTTTCACTTATTACAATACGATTATTTATCAAATATTTACATGAAATATTATTTGCAACTCAAATAATTATTTTATTATTAAAATGAGGACACCCACATCAATCTCCTCGCACATTAGGATTCCCTATTTCATTTGTACAAATCATTGATACATATTGTTCAACAAACATAGGTTAACCTTGTAGTTAGCTAGAACTTTTGTGCAACAAACAACATATTTGTGTGACATTCAAGCTACTCATTGCAATGTGAGTTTACATAGTCCCTTTTCCACTTTTACATCTTTAAGGTGAAACATGATTACATTCAAACTATTTGCAACTTATACAATTCAAACATTATGATCATGTGTGCAATTTGTGCCTTATGCTTGAACACTATTTGTGTAAACAACATTTACTTACTTTTTGTGCATAGTGAAAGTGCAATCATTAACTCTGTACAAGCCGACGGTATACAATGATAGATCTATTGAGTCTGACCAACCCACCCGGTTAGGGTGATTGTTGCCGAAAACACTTAAGGATAACCTGTGTGAAATGCTTATCAGTCACAAGGTTTGATTTTACGCCCAGTTTAAACAATAGTGGTTCTCCATAATTGTCATATTAATCCATGTATCATTTGAATTGTACACAAACTCTTGATATTACTTGTGGTGTCAAAACCTATGTATGCTCACCAACTATTTTTAATTGACCCTATTTTCATCATGTTTTCAGGTACTAGTGTATGAGATCGTATGCAAGATACTACATATAGGATTTGGACTTAGTGAACAAAGAATTTGAACATGTTGATGTATCTGATCTTGGTTGTTGTTTAAACTATTGTAATGAAATCTTGATGTAATTAATATATGAAACTTTAGTTGATCATGAGCTTATGAACATTCTATACGCCCGTCCCGACGTATTCCGCCGTCAGTTGGGGTGTGACAGCCCGTTTACAGTCACTCATATTGGCACGATTTAAAAGGTCAAGGATGTATTTTTTTTGCGAGAGAAGCAATCCGGCTGAGTGAGGAAAGACTTAAACACCGAGGAAGTAAGAAAGAGTGCCAAGGTCTTTTAGAGAGAAACATTTGGCAAGAGATGTTATGAAGGAGTTGTTAAGAACGGTGTTCGGGCCGGTGATGATAATGTCATCAACGTACACGGTGATGATAATGTCATCAACGTACACGAGTAAAAGAAACATATGAAGTTACGGCGACTCGGTTATGGAGATCGAAACATGGATAAAAGACAGTTATATAACGGTACCGATGTTTTTCAGTCGGTGTCTGTCTCATTCTTCATATACCAGCACGTTACCGTCAGTCGATACGACCCACACTACATAAAAAATACTTTATTTTGAATACGGCTCAGTTTTTAACAAAGTTTATATTGCGTCATCAAAAAAAATTACACAAACAAACTAAAATTTTTAAGAAAAAATAAAATCATAAATATTACAGGGGTAAACTTGAAACTGACATCTTACAAAACTGAAGGGCCACTTTTAACATTTAATAAACTTGAGGATTGAAGTTACTTTAAAAAAACTTAACGACACTTCAAATTAAGTATGTTTATAATAAGGGAGCTTAACGAATTAATAAATGTTGACGTTCTTTGACTTTGAAGTAAAGCACACATATGCATAATTAATTATTAGAATTTTAACATGGGAGATGATATCAGAATTGAATATTAGATGATGTAATTGACAGCTTTATAGTAATTAATTTAAAGATAATTTTTTTTAAAAGGCGAACAAATGTTAATTAATTTAAAGATAATAATGAGAAAGAATTAGATTTGAGTTCAGATTTCGGAAATTAACACACTTAACTATCAAAGTCAAAAATAACATTATAAACAATAATTGCTTTCAGGAGCGTCGTTTTACAAAGCACCACTCATTTTACTATTTTAGCCCAAGGCCCAAGGGACCTTAATTCTTTTTTAGGAATTAGGGTTTCACTTGTGAGTGAAACTGATATTTGACTTCACTTCTTTAATCTGTGTATTTAAAGTGTTATAAGCTGAAATTCGTGAAAGTTTAATAGGATTTATTAAGTTTCATAAACCTCAGACACAAAGTTTATATTAAAATTAGAGTTTATACAGATATACATATACAAATATCAACATCAAGTACTACAAGAACCCAAGATTTTTTAAATATTCACTTGATTCTTAACATTTGTGTGAGTTTTTTTTTACTTGTGTTAATTGTTCCTATAATTTGTAAATACAAATATTGTCATGTAGAAGAATATGATGACTCAAATGCGGTGAGTTTGTTTATGATTTATGCTCATTTTAAATCCAGTAATGACAGAAAGTCATTATTATGATTATAAGTAAATAATTACATTCATTATGAATAATGCCCTAATTTTAGGATTCCTTTTAGACTAAAAAAACGTTAAGTTTAAACATTGACTAAATTCTATGCAATTAAAGTAATGTTGGTTAGTGGTTTGATTCTAGTGATGGTTGCTTCACTGGTGAGAAACTAATGAGAAATCAACAATTTATGAATGTTTTTTTAGAAATGGGCCATAGGGGAGCCATTAATTATCTTAGGGTGTTTGTCATTTGAATTGACGACATGTTTCAAATTTCTAGGTGTGTCCTTGACTTCTCCCTGTAAACCTGCAAAAAATTATGACTTGATTTGACGAATGAAAAAGATAGAGTAAATTATCGTTTGCATCCCTGTGGTTTACAAGATTTAACACAATGCGTCCCTAACACGAATTTTTAACGCTTTGAGTACTTGTGGTATACAATCTGTAACACTCTGAGTCCCTTGCGATAACTCCATATGTTTTGCCGGTAGTCCAAAGGGTTACTTTAGTCTATTTACATTCGCTGATGGGGGTACTATCGTCTTTTTAAAAAATTCCCCCAATTACACCCTAATTATATCCCGATTTTAACAAATTAAATCCCTCTTCTTACCATCTGCTCTGTATCTTCGATTCATATGGTTTACAAATGGCTGGAGGTTCATGGATGCTTCGATCGGCTGAAGAAGAGGAATATGACACTGAACAGATTTATGGTGAGTCTAATATTCGTTTTAGTTGTTTAATCATCTGTGTAGTGTTGAATTTTTCAAAAAGTAAGTTTTTTTTTCTTACAGGAAATGATGATACGATATTTTCTGTGAAAATCATGCACGGAAATCGGTTTACTAGCTCTCTTGGAAGGACATACGAAAATGGTAAATCGACCTACTTTGATAATTGTGATACTCGAGAACTTGGAACCGTTGTCTTGGAAGAAATGCTTAGGAAAATTGGATATCCATGTGATATGGTTTTTTACTTCCACTATAAGGTTTCTTATTTGTGTCTTGATTGGGCCTTAACCCATTGTCTAATGAATACGAGTTTGAAAGGATGTTTGATTTAGTCCGAAAGGAGACTAAACTTATTGAAATATATGTTGAACATTGGAAGTCAAGTGTCATAATGAACTTATTATTTAGCAATGATGACATATCTACTAACAGAGAACTTGCACTAGTAGTTCATTGTGATGATCAACAAATGTTGATCACCCAAGGTGAAGATGATACCACTAATGAGGGGTCTAAAGATGATACCACTGATGAGGGGTATGAAAATGGATCAGAGAAGGATACTGATTCAGATGATCCTGATTATGTTGATGAAGAAAATCCTAATGATACTTTAGAAGTGGACATGGAGCAATTTAGATCTTGTGTTGATGGTGATGATGCACTATTATCTGATGGGGAGGAGGTAGAGAATAATAAGGAACGGGGTAAGGATGTTGATATGGAGGACTTTGAGAGTAACAGTAAGGAAGAGGAAACAGTCCTGTCAAATGTAATGAGAAGGGTGAGGAGAGATAGAAAATCAATTAGAAGAGATGCAGAATGTAATCCATTCTATATTGGTCAGTTAATAGAGAACAAGAAAAGTTGAATGCAATGGTGAAAACTTATGCATTTGAGTCCAGAAGAGACCTCTACATTTTGAAAAATGACAATTTAAGGTATAGGGTAGTTTTCTTGGGTACATGCCCAACTTTGAGTATTGCTGGAGGGACTCAGGGGCAGGATGGTAAAATGAAAAGGGGGTAAGTGGGGGAGTAAAGAAGGGAGTAAAAGGGGGACCAAGTGGGTCATTTGTTAGTGGGAATAATGCAGAACCCGACAAAATTAGCAAGAGGGATACAAAGCCCACCTGCCCTTAGGCATTATAGATCTCAAGACCCAATAAATCTGATTATTGGTGTGTGAAGATAATGAAACATGAACATTTGTGTCTTCAAACCAGAAAAGTATGGTTATACATTATGGGTTTCAGAGCAAAGGAGATTGAACCCCTCATCCAAAGTAATCCAGAAATCCCATTGATGTCCTTCAAGATATAATCCAAAAGAAGCACCGGGTACATGTGTCTCTTCATAAAATTTTTAGGGCTAAAATGGTTGCCAAAAAGAAAATGATAGGTGATTATAGAGAGCAGTATGCCTTACTAAGAGCCTATTGTGAAGAACTGCTAAGAGCCAACCCTGGATCTACTGTGAAACTAGATGTTGAGCGTGAATACAATCCAAGTTGTAGAACTAGACAGTTTAAAAAACTTTATATATGTTATTAAGCTCTTAAGAGAGGATACAAGGTTTTGGGGAAAGAGATTCTAGGTTTGGATGGTTGTTTTATGAAAGGTCCTTTCCCAGGTCAGATCTTGACTGCAGTTGGTGTAGATGGCAATAATTGTATTTACCTAGTTGCATTTGCTCCAGTGGAGGCTGAAACAAAGGATTCCTGGTCATGGTGATTTGCTGAAAGCTGACCTAGATCTACCTCCAAACCCAAATTTCACATTTATTAGTGACATGCAAAAGGTAGTGTTCTGTTATTAAATTTGATTATAAATCATATATGCTTCAATTGTTCATTCATGCTTTATTTCTGTAGGGTCTTATTCCAGCATTGCAGTTGATATTCCCTAGTGTAGAGCATAGGTATTGTCTTAGACGCATACATGAGAACATGAAGAAGCAATGGCGTGGTGATATCCTAAAAAACATGCTGTGGAAATGTGCTACTTCTACTACAGTCCCTTATTTTAACAAGGCTATGGAGGAAATAAGGAACACGGAGAGAAGTTTATTTGAGTGGCTACAACAGATTCCACCTGCATGTTGGTCCAGAGATATTTTTCAGGTAGGGCAAAGTGTGATATGTTGTTGAACAACATATGTGAGGTGTATAACAAGCAAATTGTGGGAGCAAGGGACAAGCCTGTGATAACATGTTTGGATTACATAAGGGAATACTTGACAAAGAGGATTGTGGCTGTGAAGAAGATTAAAGCAAAGAGTAAAGGTCCATTAACACCTACAGTAACAAAATTGTTCGATGATATAAAACATGAAGCTTCCTAGTACAATGTCCTTATGACAGGGTATGCCAATGTTCTAATGCACACATTTGTGTCCTCAATAAACTGTCCTTATCTCTGGTTTTCATTTCTCAGGTAACTAGTCCAAGGGAGTCACAGAATGTGGTTGATGTGCAATTGAAGACATGCTCATGCAGAAAGTGGGATTTGACTGGGAAGCTATGCAGACAAACAGTCGCGGTTATCTGGAACATGTCTAGCAATGATCAAAATGTTGGCATACCAGAAGAATAGGTGGATGAAGTTTATTGGTTGGATACATGGAAACAAGCTTACATGCACACAAATAGATCCAATTGTTGGCCCAGACTTGTGGACTCCATCAGATTGCCTAATAACACTTATTCCACCAAAGCATCATACACATGTAGGGAGACCAGCAAAGAAAGGAAGAAGTCAGATGAGGAGGTCGAAGCAAGTTTTTCTTCTGGGGGTGCTTTAACAAGAAAAGGTAATACATCAACATGTGGGAAATGTGGAAATGCATGCCACAACATTCGAATATGCAAGGGGCAAGGTGGAAATGATGCTGCTACATCAGCTAGGAAGAAGAAGGTTGCAGGTTATGCTAAGAAGAAGGGTGCTACATCAGCTAGGAAGAAGAAGGTTGGTTGTTCAATTGTGGAAACAAGGTCACGTAGGGAGCCCCACAGCCATAGTGGTTTTGAACAATTTGGTTTATGCTTGTTACTTTAGCTGTTTTGAACACTTATGTGGATTATGACATGGAAGTAAAAGTTTAACATTGATTAGCATTATGACATGGAAGTAAAAGTTTAACATTCATCAAACAAACACCGTTAAGAAACAAAGATAACCATACATGAAGACAGTTTTATTTCCAACGATAATCATCATTTGACTAGTCAGAGTCTTCTTCGTCTTCGTATGGATTATGGTAGTTATCTTCCATTTCAGGACTGTCATAGCCCCAAGCCCTTTTCAAAACTTCTAGGTCATAATCCAAGTCAACTTCATCTTGATCTCCTAGCACTTCTTCTTCTTCATTAACTTCTTCTTCTTCTTCATCTTCATGCACTAATTCAGCTTCTTCATGAACACCTTCCTGCACTTCTCTTCTTCATGAACTTTTGCTTCTTCATGAACTACTAGTGGATCCATTTATGTTTTTGTTTGTGTGTTGGACTATCAACAGGACTGCAATAATTTATATTGCCGTCCAAAATATTGTCGTTAGCACCCTTTGTCATACTAAAAATTAGCCTTTATAGAGTCAAGAATCATTAGAACTGTTGTAGAGAAAGACAAAACATAAACAAAACACAGAGAATTTAGCAACAGACTTCTCATTGAACATTGAATCTCTCAATGGGTACATACATAAATCACAAACCAAAACATAGTAATTAATAGAAGAATCTTCAATTTCTTGACTTTCAATGCTTCAAGGACCTCCACAAACCAGGGATTACCCTCTCACACCTTGGACACACAGGTTGATCAGCCTGGCGTATCCATTCACATTTTGCCTTTTGATCATCAGATAATTTGCGTCAGCTACGAAATTCACAAGATTATAGAAAGGAAGACGGATAGAACACTTACACAGCAAATAAACCTTCGGCCATGGTTCGCATCGGTCCACGACGTCCGAATGCAAGTTGCTGCACCACAATGGCATAACAAATTCGATGAATTCCACGATTTTGAACCAGATCGCGATGTTGATGATGAGCTCTGAGACATCGTCGGACAGAGAAAGGGAGTGTTTGGGAGGTATTTAGGGTTTGGAACAGGGTGAGTAGAGAAGCTGTATTTAAATAAATTATTAACGCAATGAATCCCTGAGGGGTATACAAGTCATTTCATCCAAATGCAAACGGTAAAACAGATGGAGTTATCGCAAGGGACTCAGAGTGTTACAGATTGTATACCCACAGGTACTCAAAGCATTAAAAATTCGTGTTAGGGACGTATTGTGTTAAATCGTGTAAACCGCAGGGACGCAAACGGTAATTTACTCAAAATGATATTGCCAATTCACATGGTGACAACTTTTTGAGTGAGTGACATGGCTTGAAGGTAGAAGTTGTTGCCAATTCAAATGACGACAACTTTTTGAGTGAGTGGCATGACTTGAAGGGGTGTTGGCATGTAGAAGCTGTCGCTAATTCAATTGGCGACAACTAACATCGTACCTGACAACTCTGTTTCATTCAATGACACACCTATAAATTTGAAACATGTCGTCAATTCAAATGGCGACAACCTCTTTTGTAACACTAAATTCAAAACAACCCCTAAGGTGATTAAAGGCTCCCATACGACACATTAAGGCAAAAAATTCACAATTTATAGAAACCTCAAGGACAAGCAGTGTTTACCAAGCACTAAAATTAAATGAATCATTGAAATCAAAGCAAGTCGTCTAGCTCAATCGGTTTGAGATGGATATGGTTTCGTTTCAATAGTATAACGTTTTAATCGATGGTTTAAAACTTGAAACCACTAGTTATTTATATTTATTATCTTCATGAATTATTTTTATCATTTTAATTTTTTTAACAAAAACTAAACATTTAAAAAAAAACTAGTAACAAATAAAAAAATAAGTGTAAACCATCAAATTGTCAAAACCGAACCGTTCAATCTTTAACACACTAAAACTGACCGGTTTAGTCCAACCGACTCACCCAACTCAACCAAATTGGTTTGTCATTTTCATAAAGCATTTTTAACAGTTAAACCCAGAGGTTTTTTTTTCAAAATCAGCCAAATCACGGTATTGACGCCTTATATGGTAGATAACGAAGAGCTAATTAAGTTATAATCAAATTATAGACTTTTGAATTTAACATAGAAATTTGGCAAAAAGTGGAGTTGGTTGATAATTCTAAATAAAGAAGTTATAAGTTGGTTAAAATGTCATGGGATTAGAGTGTTAGAAGATAGTGTTCAACTATTCATGCATGTTCTCGATCTAATTCTCATGGTAGTTGAAGGGTTGTTCTCAGTGTCTCCATTCATGCAAAGGCCATAGACCATACTGGTATCTATCTCTATACCATAGTAATACTCTAAAGATTCATTTTTCCTTATCCTACACTTTGTGCAGGAGACTGTTTCCACGCTTAAACTTATGATCTTAAGGTCATAAAACAGCAGCTGATAGGTCATCCTCTTAGAAAATCACTAAAATAAAAAGATTAATCTTTAAATAAATGCTATTTATGGTAATAGTATGTATATAGATTGGTTTTAACCTTTTCATATAATTATAGGTTAAAGTGAATGAAAACATATATAACTTTGAGATTTATATTATTAGTAGGTTAGAAACCCGTGTATTAAATAGGCTGAATCATTCAAAAAATATAATTGATAATACACTTATATACTTATCATTACTCGTACATTAAGGTTTCACGTTTCAAGACTGGTTCAAGAAACATGTCACATTTTGTAGCTAAAATTGATTATCCACAAGTGTTTGAATTTGTGTTTTCAAAGTGATTATTGTGAGTTTAGAAACATAATTTAGAATCAAACAAAATTGTTAACTAATGGATATGGACAATAATTAATTTTCTTACAAAACTATAAAGTTCCTACACTCTTTTTAAATTCATTTGGTGCATAGAAAAAGAAGGAAAACAAATATTGAATGGAAATTAATTGTTGAAATTAAGGAGTAATTTTAGGAATCAAATGGATTGATTGTAAGGTGAAAAGAGATGTAAGAAAACCCAAAATTTGATGCACAGAAAAAGGACACTTGACATAATAGTCAGAGATTTATTAGAATAAAGACCTGTATTAGGTTTCATAATAAAGGATATATTATTTTAAAACTTTCGTGATATTGTATTTATCTAAAAAAATAAAATATCAAATATATATCCTTTTAAAACTATAACATTTATACCTTTTATTTTCCTCTCCCCCAATAAATGGTTTTAAATCCATGTCTTTTATAAATTTCAATGAGCTACAGATTATGGGTTATGGGTTACACGCTTACGGTTATGAGTTACCCGTATAGAGTTTGGTTAGGGTACAAGAGGCACTATGTGGGTATGAGGATCGGGTATTGCGGATAGTGCGGATACACCGCCGCAATGCATGCGGGTAGAGAATTAGGGTATAAGTACCCGAGAACTAGCTACCATCTCCAAATAATTAATGACATTTTTTTTTTTAATAAAAAACCATTATTTTCTTTTATTGTTGTAGTCCAAAGCCCAAACCATTTAATTCTTTCTTTCCCTCATTTTTTTCGTGAGTCGTTGATGTAGTTTTCTTTTTATGTATTTTTTATTTATTTATTTTTATGTAATTTTTTTATTTTATTTATTGTTACGTAATTTTTTTTTGAATGAATGAAATTAGTTTTAAATATATAATTAGTTTTAGTTTAAAATTTTTTTAAAAAAGACTTAGGGTATTTTGGGTTATGCCCCCACCAATTTGAGTAGCTTGCAAGGGATTTTGGTAAAAATGAGATTGTATTCCTTCATTGGTGTGATTATATTAGGTACTTAGGGTTGTGACCTTTGTACCCTTAGAGTTTGAAGATAATAAGAACGCTAAGTTTATATGAATTTTTATGTGCTTTAAATGATATATTTGTTATTATGATTTTTAATTAGTAAAAAGCCGTTTAAAAAAAATTTAGTAAAAAGCCGTTTAAAAATAATTAGTAAAAAAATTTATGAATGCTTTTAAGAGATATATGAAATTATCTATTTTAAATATTAGTTACATTTAAAGATAAGTTTTTAAAGTCCAACAAATACCTTAAATATACTTCTATACAGTTTCTCTAATCTTCTGTTATAAAAGTCTTAAAAAATATGGGATTGATTATAATTTTTTTTAGAACGGCATGTCGGTTAGGATGTCACTAACCCCACCTAGCCCAGAGTTCAAGTCCTGCTACAGAGGGTGTTCCTGAAATTATGAAGTGCATCTTGTGAGGATTAAACCTGAGACAGGAGGAAAACTTTATAGCAAAACCTCCTGACCACCATACCAAAGGCCTGGTAATTGATTATAAATACAAAGAGGAGGTAACAATCTAAAGTTTTAGACCACTTATATTCAAAATAATTGGTACGAGGTTTGATGTTTATAGATTCTCTTTATACTCACCACTCATTTTTTCGAACCACCAAAAAGCAATTAGAATTATTATAAGTTTACGTTTGTGTATATAAGTATATATAAGAGTAAATTACTATTTGAGTCTCTGACGTTTGACCATTTTAATTATTTGAGTTATTTATGTTTAAATTCGTCTCTTTTAACCCTGACGTTTCATTTTTGCTTCTGTTTGAGTCCATAGGACTCACGTCGTCCACCCACCTCGTTAAGTCAGACCTGTGACTTAACGAGGTGGGTGGACGGCGTGAGTCCTATATATGGACTCAAACATAAGCAAAAATGAAACGTCAGGGTTAAAAGAGACGAATTTAAACATAAGGGACTCAAATAGTTAAAATGGTCAAACGTGATGGACTCAAATAGTAATTTACTCTAACTAGAAATTAAGCTCGTGCGATGCGGCAGGTTTGCGAACTTCGTTACTAATATATAAAATAAACGTATGAAGTTGTCGCGACTCGGTTCTGGAGATTGAAAAATAGATAAATTGTTGCGCGAATAGGAGTTAACATTGAAACGACAAATTCGTTAAAGAAGTTAGTAATAAAGTAAAACAAAACAGAAATATAAAAAAAATATTTTTTACAAACGAATATAAAAAAAGTAAATGAAAAAAAAAGCGAAAAACCCTAAACTCGAACCCACGTTGGCGGATATATATTACAGGGGTAAACTTGAGAGTTTAGAAATTTGAAGGGTAAAGTTGAAAATTTTGTCTAGTGATAAACTTGAAGGGTATATTTGAAGATTTAGAAAGTTAAGAGGAATATTTGAAGATTTGAAAAGTTGAGGGTTGTATATGAAACCTTGGTCGATCATTTGTTTTTAAGGGTAAGTAAATTATTTTAATTATTAAAAATTCTTTTAAGTGCATGTAAAATTATCATTTTAATCAATTACTAAAAACTATTTGCATTCACCAAACAACTCCTATCGTCAAAGGAGAATTTATTATGGTCATAGCAAGCCACCTAACTTCTTTATTCATGTTTATAGACTATAGTGCAACACAAGTAAATTAACTTGTTGTATTGGTGTTTGTGATATTAGATTCTATTAATATCTAAACACGAAAGAGAAAAATACTTTGATTAAAACTAGTTTTGTTCAACGAGTGAGTACGAGTCGAGCTAGCATTAACTCTGGCTTCGACCAAGAATAGTATGAGCTGAGCTAGCTCGACTTAGTATTGTCAATTCAACTAGAAATTAAGCTCGTATTCAGGCTACCTCCAACTTTGATAACTCAGTGTGTTTCTTTTTATAACAATCTCAAATAACAAGTTAATAATAAATTTCAAATTATAAAGTTTTAAATGATGAAGCACAAACTATCGATATACAAATAAATGAGGCTAGTTCATAAGAGCTAGCAAGAGAGCTACTTGAGTCAAATCAACTCGCGTATTTATATGATCGAACTACCTTATACTAAAACTCGGCTCAAACACTTATACAAGCAAATGAACTCGAACCATATTTGCTCGAGTTTTTAACAAGCTAGTTAATACAAGCCCTGCAAATGAGTAACACGCATGAACTATTTAAACAACCTCATTCATAAACCACTTTCTTATTAGTTTTAAATTCAGATTGAAATTTATATATATTATTTAATAAATATTAAGTTAATATTAGTTTCAACTTTACGCCCTTTAGTTTCTCTTTGGAAATATATTTTTCTACAAAATTGAAGCACTAAAGGGTTTGTATTGGTATCAAGATGTGTGTATACAGTGTTTCCTCTCTATAAGGTTGAGAGTTCAAGTTTAATAATTGACAATGGTATACATTTATGAGTAAGATTAGACGTGTATTTGTCGTTAAAAAAAACAAAATTGAAGTGCAAAATTCATAACCCTTGCGTATACTTCAAGTCAATTTTGATTTAGTTCATACTTTTAATTCCAAAATTTTAGGGTTCTAAATTTTCTTTTTGTAATAATAACTTTTCTTTTGAGTAAATTACAAGTATCCACCTGTATATGTTACAGATTTTGTCTTCGACTATGTAAAATTACATAGATAGTTTTTATTTTATAAACTTTTAACATAAAAGCCCCTTAAAACTAGTAAGTTGTTTTTAGATTTTTTAAAATCATAATCTTTCCCAAAGTTACATTTATTAATTATTATTGCATTTATTTTCTTTTCAGTATTCTATTATTCTGGGATGTAATATATACCTTCACTCAAACTCATTTTCCTTTTATCCTTGCCGTTCTATTGCTCTTACACTAGTACCCATGGTTTTCTCTTTCATTCCTGATCATGAAAGGTTGTTTCTAGAAAGAGTTTCAGATACATTGATGGCTTTTATGGGTAGAGTTGAGTGTAAAGGGTTTGAATAAAGCCCACTTAATGATTGTGGTAACTTATAATGGAAAATCGTAAAACTAAACGATAATCTGAACTACTGTAAGACCATCTCCATCGCGGATTCGTGAGGCGCCCATGAGATGATGTGGATGGAGAAGGCACTAGGTTGGTGATTTTAATGTCATCAATGTCACTCTGTGTAATTGTATTTGCTTAATATCAAATAAAAAAAATCAGAATATACATTGAATTGAGTTAGAAGATGTGGTGTATACACTCAATCGAGATTATTCTAATTTCGGGAATCATTAAACCTCTAAAGGTCCATAGGAGTGAAGCCCCTATAGCATACATGGGTCCGGGGTAGCGCCCAGATGGGGTCCAAGGGGCAAAGCCCCTGGTGGGGGCACGCTAATTTGTGGAAATATGCTTGGAAAATGATGAGTAGTTAACTGATCATCGATAGCAAATCAATGGTATATTAATATCAACTGATCGATAGTAACTTGGTCAGTAGCGACGTTGGGCGAGTAGTAGCAACTCAGTTACTATTGATGGAGTCACTATTGATAGAAATGTTTAACTGTTGGCAGTTATAAACGACAATTGTCATACCCTTTCATGAAGAGTTACAACGATCTTTGTGATGGTTCAAGCCCAATATAAAGGAATATTTGGTCTGCTTTCATAATCGAATTATAACTTCAATTTCACAGAAAAAAAAACACCTCGTTCTTTGAAAATTACTTTCCGTGTTATACTCTTATTCGATTATTGATTTCATGTACCACAAAAAACTTTACTCTGAAGAGCCCGTCTCGAAGGGCGTTAACGGACACAGCCTATGAGGGGGGAAGAAGAGAGAGTCCAAGTCCGGAGAAAAAAGAGAAAAAAAGAAAAGAAAAGTTGAGCCTCTACATGAGTCAGTACATCCCTCTCCCTTTGTGTAGAAGATGGTTTAAACTTTAAACCATCATGAGTAGTTGTTAAACAATTTGAATTCTATTGTAAACCATGATTGGATAACATAATTGAATGGCTCATGAAATAGTAGAATATGGTAAGGGCATAAATTAATGTTTTCTTACGTAATTTTTTATTTGAAACTTTATTGATTTAAATACATATTAAATTAAAAAGTAAATATATAAAACCTGTAATTATTGAATAATGTAGGGTCGTGTTTGAAATTAGAGGAAGACCGCAAGACCCCAAATACAAGAAAACAAGTATACTGACACGGTGGTTATAATGTCAATAATTAAAACAACTATCCTTATATGTAAATTAACAAAATAAAAATTAAAATAATATTTTTCTAATTATATTTATTTATGGGGCCTACTATACGTACGTCACCCCATTACGCCAATACGACTCGTATAGGTGCTATACGGGTCGTATAAGCAAAAGTCAAGCCAACAAAACGTTCAGATATGTCATATCAATCACATTCGTGTTGCACAATACGACCGTACTATTGTCTGTGTTATATCAAAATTTACACAATACCACCGTATTATAAAAAAATTTAAAGATAGCATATGTGGGCGTACGAATAGATGTTCTCATATTATACTATAGATTAAAATGAAGCACACTTGAATAGTGCATCTTCCATTTAGTTTCTGATACCTCGTGTTAATTAATTTTTTTTTATTTTTATTTTCATCCCTCATACTATATAAAATATACGCTTTTAACCCTTTTAATTTTCTAAAAATTTCGTTTTCCTTTAATAACTTTCGTTCATTAATTAAAAAAAAAACAGATTGCGTGGGTATTTGTAGGTTTTTTGTCAACGTTCCGATATAAAATTTTTGAAAACGGAGTTGTATTAAAAATCAAGTTTTTTTTTGTATCGTAGCCTATAACGAGTGCCGTTATCATTGTGATACCGTAACAAGCCGACCCTATTATGAGCGAACAACATCATTACCGGTGTCGATATTAGCGAAACCGGTTTCGGTATTCGTTTTATGGATTTCGACGACCCGAACGATAATATTTTATTTTTTTTCTTTTGTATTATTTAGTTGTATGTTTCTTTTCTATTAACATTAATTTTTTCCGTTACACATACGTTTTCATTTAAATGTTATTAACGATTTACTCGACACCCGCCGCGAAACACGTTATAAGTTAGGGCATGAGGGGCGCCTTACTCGGCTTGGGCCGAGTAAGAGAGAAGTCATCCGAGTAGCCGGGCAACACCTCCCCCCATCACCACGGGTTCCTTGGCCGAGTAGATTGGCCGAGTAATTTTACTCGGGCCATTTGTTGTGTGGGTTGATTCCAACGGCTATAATGCCATTAAAGATAAAAAAAATTATTTTTTCAAACTCTCTATATATATCTCACTTTCCCCTTAAAACAAATCATTCTTTTTCACCTATATATTTTTGTAAAACTCTAATTTTTTTAACCAAATGTCTTCATTCGATTCTAGAATTCTTGGTTTGCGTTCGAGATTATCCGATTTTAGTGGTTTTGATGGACCCTCCAACCAATTAAAGTAGTAGACGATGGTGTAATTAATGAATTGGGGGATCAAGAGACATACTTTAGACTACGATATGATCTTGTTGAATATTTTGCTACACTACCGGAGTGAGTCAGCAACGATTCGGAAGACGATTATGTTTAATTTCTCGTTTTTTTTATTTGTAACTTGTTATTGTATTTTGTTATTTTTAGTTGTCTTTTTATTTTTAATTAATAAAAATATATGTTTTTTATTTAAATGTTTAAATTTTTTTAAAAAGGTTAATGAGTAAATGAGTAGGGTGTTTCTAATAAAATATGATTAAATGAGTAGTTTTAAGATAACAGAATTATATTGGACAGATGTAACGAGTAAATAAGTAATTACGTTAATGCCCCTTCGGCCTTCACCCTTATAACCATAGTTTATATAAAACCCCTCTCAGAAAGAACTATCATCATGTGTACTGCATTCTCTCTCTCACAGTAACACACACACTGTGTGTTCTTCACACTGCATATTCTAATGCAATTTGAATATTAAATTTGCAAATCCAGCTCAAATGTGGAGTATATGATGTTTTAAATGCTGGTGAATTTGCAGACGAGATTCGTTCGTTTCAAATCCTCAGTGTTGAAGTCAATTTCTGCTGCGTAAATTCGGTTCTCTATCAAATTGAGATCTGTCGTCGTCTTTGATTTAGACAAATTTCTGAAGAAAATGCCGGTAGAGTTATTCTGTAGAGATTTATTTACAGCTCGTCTGGAAATTTTGAGTTAGTTCGAAGCTCTGGTGGCGACAATGGAGCTCAATTTTCGAACAATTGAAGTTCAAAAGCGAAGTTTCTCGTGATGTTTAAAGGTGCATTGCAGTTTTCGTATTGTGAAGTTCATTTACTTATAATTTGAATATCTTTGGTTAATATCTATGTGTGAACGTGTGATTTCGTTCGGATTTAGGTTAAATGCGTGTGTGCATAGTTTTATTTGGCTAGATTTTCATGTATTTGTATGCAATTTGTAAATTAATTAGGCTAGATTTAAACCTGATTCCGCATTTTTAGAATTTGCATATTCTAGGTTAAAATTGTTAATTTGTTCATAAGAGTGCTTTTACAATTTGAGGTGTAATGATTGATCTGAAGTAAATTGACATGAAATTTGGTAGGTGAATCTATAAAAGTTTCATGTTATAAGAGAAGTAGCAGTAGTTCATTTTCTTTGTGTTAATTGCTTGTGAGTTTCTCTTCATGAGGTGTTAGGTAGGTAAATTGTAGTTGTAATGAAATAGAGGTAACTTGTTACAAGGCAACTAATAAAGCTTAACTGATTTGGAATTGAATTTGGTGGATCACCAGATTCAACTAATCTTAAACCTAATTTACTTGATGTGGTTCAATGTTTACAAAATAAGTTAGATAGGTAGTAGAAATACATGCCCTTTCAGGCTTAACATGACAATCATAGAAAATATTAAGGCAAGTACGACTGCACGTTCTTATTTTAATTTCTATAATGGATGCAAAGGCAATTCCAGATTTTGTCTGCTGATATGGTTATTGACACACAGGATGTTCAGTGGTGACTTTCTGTTTGAAGATTTCTTGCCATAAAGCTTGCTTTGTTCCTAGTGTTATAAAATAATGCTATCTGGTTAACAACATCATGGAATCCTGAACCCACTTTATATTTTAAGAACACATACCGCCTTTTAGCTTTTAATTCTTTTTTTCGGTTGATGTTTACTAGTACGAAAAATCAAGTGTTACTCCTTTTATCTTTCCCATTTCCCCTTAATACCTTTTTGGCTTCTTGCTTTCTATGCTGGCCACCCTTTCCCAACTTTATTATTCTTTATGGAGCAATAGAGGCTTTGGGAAGTGAACTGCAATATGATAATAAATTATTTCTCATGTGTTCTCACAACTGTATATCATTTTAACCAGATTTTTATGAGTTCTTAATGAATTGGCAAGACACCAGGATTTCAGGCACTGTTGTGTCTACATGGTGAAACTAGGGTCATATCTTGGAAAATGCCCCTCAACATATATAAGAATGTTTAGTCAGCTGTTATGTGTGGGTACTGGCACCTGGCTTGACCCATATGGCCTGTATGATTTTATTTAAAAGCCCCTAGCTGATTTTTGAGTTTCTTGTGGTCTGTCATTCCTGCAATCAAATTATTTAAATTATTGCGCAAATCAGGAGATTTAAGACTTTGCTGGTTCAATGTTGAAGGCCCGCCTTAATTTCTTTTCTTGACATTCTGGGTCTATCGTGTTCTTGCTTGGTAGCTCTTCATAACTGTAGTAGGTTAATAAGAAACATTTAACATCTTTTTTAATTTTTTGACAGCATAACTCCTGGCAGAGAGGGCAGAGCCACACATTTTATCCGTAATACTTTTTGGGGTATACGAAATACGAATTCTTGTACTTACATTTCCTTTCCATATTGAATAAATTGCTTCATGATGTCGTTATTTTTCATACTATTTGTATATTTACGTTGATACTTTGGTCATCTAATTTCTTCTGTGAATGATATCTTGAACCAGGAATATTACTTCACTTGCATCGCCATCAGCTTTAATCCTCATGGGACTCTGCTCTGCTCAACCGGTCAAGTTAATCATCTTGATAGCTTTCCTTCTGCCTCTAACGTATGCTGACTTGAACTCAGATAAACAAGCTCTCCTTGCATTTGCTAATGCTGTACCCCATGGTGCAAAGCTCAACTGGAGCAACAATACCGCCATTTGTACTTATTGGGTAGGCATCAATTGTACTTCTGATGGCACCCGTGTGTTTGCTCTTCGGCTTCCGGCAGTTGGACTTAAGGGCCCAATCCCATCCAACACACTCGGAAAACTTGATGCATTACAGACTCTAAGCCTTAGATCAAATCGCCTCAATGGAAACTTACCATCTGATCTTCTTTCTCTCCCTTCACTCTGTTATTTGTTCCTTCAACATAACAACTTCACCACTGTCATTCCAGCCTCTTTTCCTCCCCGTCTGATTGTTTTGGATCTCTCCTTCAATTCTTTCACTGGAAATTTCCCCGATTCAATCCAGAACTTAACACAGCTAACTGTATTGAACCTCCAAAATAACTCCCTATCTGGACCCATTCAAAATCTTACACTGCCAGGACTAAAACATTTGAACATAAGCTACAATCATCTCAATGGCTCGATTCCATCTTCCCTCCAAACATTTCCGAGTTCATCATTTATTGGAAACCCTTTTTCATGTGGGTTGCCTCTGAGTCCTTGTTCACTACCTCCCTCTCCTTCTCCACCTGTTAGCCCTAAACAACATAGCTCCAAAAACAAATTTCCATTGTGGGCTATTATTGCCATTGCAGCTGGAGGCGGTAGTGCATTGCTACTTTTGGTTATTATTGTAATTTTCTGCTGCATGAAGAAAAAGAGTAGTGACCCGAGCCGCGTGACGAAAGCAAAGTCTTCTACTGGTGGAAGGGGTGAAAAGCCCAAGGAAGAATTCGGTAGTGGGGTGCAAGAGCCTGAAAAGAACAAGCTGGTTTTCTTTGAAGGATGTTCTTATAACTTTGATCTTGAGGACTTATTACGAGCTTCTGCTGAGGTGCTTGGAAAAGGTAGTTTTGGGACTGCATATAAAGCCGTTTTGGAAGAGTCAACAACTGTGGTTGTAAAAAGGTTGAAAGAAGTAGTGGTGGGAAAGAAAGAGTTTGAACAACAAATGGAGATTATTGGGAGAGTTGGGCAGCATCAAAATGTTGTTCCTCTTCGTGCTTATTATTACTCAAAGGATGAGAAACTTCTTGTGTACGATTATATTTCAGCGGGTAGCTTATTGGCACTCCTACATGGTATGCTTTTCTCTCTACACCTTGGCCTTCATATGCTCTAGTGAAATCATTTTAAATTGCAGTTTTGACTCGTTTTGAATGGGTTGTTTTTGTTTGGGTTTAATCTCAAATGGGTCAAATAAAAAAATTAGGTAAAAAGGATGAGTCAAATGGGTTGAAAGGGTTTGAAATTTCGCCTAAAGTCTATTTCTAATGCATACACCCTCCTAAACCGTCTTGTCAAAGATTTAGATTATTTTAATAGTGTTTTTGTAACCGTAGCTAATGCATTATACATATACATATATAGGAACACTCAAATGAGAACCATAAAAATGCCGCGTAATGAGGGTTTTAAAAAAAGTAATTTGCAAGGACTCTTGATTGGTTTCATCTAAGGGCCTAAATTGGTTCATATTTTTATTTTACACTTCTTACATACAAATGTTTATGTTTATGTACTAATGTACATAAAAAACCATCTAACTACTTTTTTCATATGTTTTTAAAATTTTAACTGTTTACCTACACATGTGTGAGTTCTGTGTATGTAATATAACATACCCATGACTTCCATATGTATAGGTTATATATATAAATGGAATTTGTTCATATATATTTTTAACTTTCAGGAGAGACAAATAAACATTGCATTTTATCATTTTAAAAATTTTTAAGATTGAAAAAAATGAATAATTCATTTTGTTATGTGTGTTAGAACATAATATTTATTAGTGTTCTGTGTATAGATCCCTCCTATATATATGAGGTGGATTTGCTTGCAACTTCAACCTATTTACTTATAATGGGTTGATTTGAGTTATATTTGAACTCCAACGGGTTAAATGGGTCAAAATTAAAACTTGACTAATAATGAAGCACACCGATTGGTTCAAACGAGTTGACAGTCTCCTAGAGTGTTATTCGGGTGTTCTTAACCTCCTAACTCGATTTATTTAAACAATTTAGATATTATTCCAATATAACTTTTATGATAATATTTGATATATTAATTACTTGTGATATTCAATAAAACTGAACAAAAGAGTGTTGGTGGGTCAACCCAACCCGACCCGTTATAGTGGCTAAAAAGTGCTGCTTTTGACCCATTACCCAACCTGCCTGACCCATCCAAATTTCCACACAACATCCTGTTCCCTCACTCCTGGCTTGTGTGGATTCCTACGGCTAACCCAATAATTCCAATGAAAATATGCAGGAAACCGTGACTCTGAAAGAGCCGCGGTTGACTGGGAAACCAGAGTCAAAATCGCCTTGGGAGCTGCAAGAGGCATTGCTCATATTCACTCAACTGGAGGCCCTAAATTCACTCATGGAAACATCAAATCCTCAAACATCCTCGTCTCCCAAGACTCAACCGGATGCATCTCAGACATCGGCTTAGCCCCTCTCATGAACTTCCCTCCTCCTCCCTCCCGCCATGCTGTCGGATACCGTGCCCCCGAAGTCCTCGAAACCCGAAAACACACTCATAAATCAGATGTATACAGCTTCGGTGTACTCCTCTTAGAAATGCTAACCGGTAAACAACCTATTCAATCTCCCGGGAGAGAAGACATGGTGGATCTCCCAAGGTGGGTTCAATCAGTGGTCCGTGAAGAATGGACCGCTGAGGTTTTTGATGTTGAGCTAATGAAGTTTCAGAATATTGAAGAGGAGATGGTTCAGATGTTGCAGATTGGTATGGCTTGTGTGGTGCGGGTTCCTGGTATGCGGCCCACAATGGAAGAAGTTGTTAGAATGATCGAAGAGGTGCGGGTTTCTGATTCCGAAAACCGGCTTTCGTCTGATGATAACAAATCCAAGGATTCGCATGTGCAGAGCCCTTGATTTTCATTGTTGAAATTGTAAGTTTGTGAAGAAAGAAGAATGAATAAACTTATTTGATTGTCTTAGATAGCATGAACTGGTGAGAAATAATGAATAAACTAGCGGCAAAAAGATGGATGATGAAGATGTAATTGATGCTATTTTAAATGGCCTTGACCAAACAGCCTATAAACCCGTCTCCACTCGTATACCCGATAGCCTAACATGCAGGCTTGCTATAGAATATATTAGCTTAAAGACTAAATAACTAGTGGCTACTTGGATTATATTTAGGTTTTCAAGTAAAACAATTTTACATAACTAATTATGAGAACAAACATTTGAAAAAATAATTAATATTCTGTCGTTTCACATTCGAAAAAGCCAAACAGATAACTACCTTTTTAAATTCCAAATAGAAGTCAGATTTTAACAAGTCCAAAACTAAAACCAAATGAAATATATATCACCTTTTTAATATTATCAAAATCCCGTTGACAGTCTCTGAGAGTGTTATTCCGGGTTAAATGGGTCAAATTTAAAAATATGTTAAAAATCACTAATTTTTTTACTGGTTTTTACAAAATTTTACTGATTTCAACTTATTTTTAGAGTTAAGTTTGCAATTGTAAGTCACATGGATGGCACATGAGCTAGTTTTCAGATAAAAACTAATTAGTATTAACATCAGGGGCTAAAGACATAACCAGGCCAAGAAAGTTTGGGCTAAGTTTGCATTTTTTTAAACATGAGAGCCAAACGTGCATGATCAAACAACGAGGATCATTGGTGCAATTAACTCTAAATTTAATGGATCTAAAGTCGATCAATGTTTTGAACACGCTATAGGGTCGGGCCCATGACCTCTTAACACATGAATTTATTTTAGAATTTTGGAACTTTTATAATAATTTAGATAACAAGGTGCTTAAGTGCTTTTATTGTGAGAGAGTATTAGTTGTTAATTAAAGGGAAAACTTTAGATAATAACAACAAAGTTTTTTATTTGTTTCATTTTAATCATTAAAATATTTTCTCTTATTGTTGTTCTTACCAAGTTTACATGCTACTTTTTTAGTTTTCATTTTTATGGAATGTAGGTTTACTTTTATTGAATTTCATTTTCATTATATCCATACAATGAAATCCAAAAAATAAATAACTTGTAACCTAGGACAATATTAGAAAAACATGTGAAACTTGAATAACTTTAATAAGACAAAAAAAGTCTGAGTAATTAAAATGAAACTTATGAAAAACTTGGTTACTGTGTGTAAATTAAGTATACAAATACCAAAGCGTAATGTACAACATTCCATTGCACATGTAGACAGAAACAAATATTCACCATCAATATCCAAATGCAGATGCATGGCTCCCCTATATTTCAGACCACCATTCACCCTCAAAAACTCATCATCTCCTCCGATTCCTCTGGAATGGCCGACGTCCATCAATTTCTCCGTCGCCATATCCACCCGAATCAAACCATATCCACCACATGGATTCCCTCGAGGGCGGCCACCGCCGTAGCACTTCCACCACCTGTTGTAACATATGCTACGCTTGGGCCTCCTTCCTCTTCTGGACCACCGTAATCTTCCTCCTCATTTTCGGCATCGCCTTCTTCGCTTTCATCAAATCAACTCTACCACAAATCAAAGTCCACCGGCTTGATGTTTACAAGCTCAACGTGACCGAATCAAACAACAACAACAACAACAACAAACATGCAAAATTAACAATTGATGTTCGCATCATGGTTAATGTGACCAACACCAACAAGAATATGATGTTAGTTTACGGGAAATTGAACGTGGAGACGACGATCGAGGGGTTCTCGTTGCCGAGTGTTCATGTGGATGGATTCAGGCAGAATGCGATGACGTCTAATGATTTGAAGATTCATCCGAGAGAGATGAGATCGGCCTTGAAGGATGATGATCATGCGAAACAGTTGAAGTTGACTGCGGATCATCGTGAAGTCGTGTTTAGTTTGAAGATGAAGGGGAAGATCCAGTTTTGGTTGAAAGGAAGGGGGATGAGTAACTTGCATGTCAAGGTTTCGTGTGAAGGTGTTGAACAGTCTCAGATTGATCAAGCTGTTGCACATGCATGCAATGTCAAATTAGGGTTTTTCAGGTAATTAATCAACATTCACTATTCGTTTTATAGTTTTTAGGTTCGGTTTAAGGTTTAGGGTTTAGCGTTTAAGCTGTTTGGATATGTAAGTTTTGCTTTGTTTTATACATATAAACAACGGTTCTCGTCTTTAAGTTATGTTTTGTTAACTAACACTAATGATAAAATCATATATTTGATGTTTGATGAGAATTGAAGTAATTATAATGTACTAATATCTAAAATGCATTATGTTATTAACATGTATATAAATTTTGTTTAGTAATTAGGAAACATTTTTGAATAACACTAACCACATTGTTATTAATAAGATTAATGAAAATTCCCTACTTCGCATCCATAAACACATGTCATGCATCCATACTCTATTTAAGCCCAATGGTTAGGCAAGGAAGGCTAGAGGCGAGCAAAATGTTGAGAGTGCTTAAGGTTTGGGCTCTTGCTTAAGGCTTGGGCTCCTAGTCACTCTTACCTATTTTCTTGAGTGTTGCAGCGTTTAAGGTTTAGTTTTTTTTAAAGGCAAATATATTCACACACTCCATGTAAAAGCAGGAGGTAAAAAACGAACAAACAAGACATCAATTACATCAGATGAAATGTACACCAATTAATTCAAGAAATGGATTTATTCTTAGACCTATTAGAGTACTATAAAAACCCGAGAGTTTTAATACTCTCGATAATATCCTCTATTTTAACCACTATGTTTTTAAACCTTTTCTCGTTCCTCGCAAGCCATAGACACCAACACGTCGTCAAAATAATCCCATAAAACGTCTCTCTAGCTATCTCCCCAAGCTCACTATTAGCATGGAGATCCAACAAGACTCTGACCGAAAAAGCATAAATAGGGGGAACCCGACACCATCGACTAACCTGACTCCAAATCACCAAAGCCACACTGCAAGAAGTAAAGAGGTGCTCCGACGACTCGGTTTCCGACTCACACAAAACACACTTAAGGTCACCGAAATGTATATTTCTTTTGTTCAGCGCCAAGAGGGGGAATCTGGTCCAACTCCGCCCTCCAAGCAAAGATGTTACACTTAATGGGAACCCACTTACTCCACTTCATAACATACGCAAAATCAAAGCCCCTATCCAGAATCAAAAGAGACACGCACGACCTAACCGAGAACACCCCGGACGAATCTCCCAGCCATTTCCATTTATCCAACTTCCTGGAAAGACGGACCGAGTTCAAAAGACTCCTACAATTAAACCATTCAACACTTTCCAAAACAGAAGCCGGAAACCGATTACATGCTAGCAAAGATCGGAATTGAGGACACCCCAAATAACCCGATCCTTGACTGTGCAATTTTTAATACTTTTCAGCCTAAACAAATTCGGGAAAATATTTAATAAGGGATCACTGCACAGCCATGGATCAAGCCAAAATCTAATACCAACACCATTCCTCACGACCCCTTTACAAAGATGATGAAGGCGCTTCCCGAAAAAAAAACACATTTGAAACCAATTTTGCAATGTTATTCCAAACACGAGGGATGTTTTTATTGAAAGGTAAAATAGTCCAAATGTTACAATTCGCATGAAAGGCTTCAATAACTTTTTTCGAAAGGCTATAGCTCTCCATCTTGAATCTCTACATCCATTTAGCAAAAAGAGCGGTATTGGCGTCCTTTAGATTATTTAATCCAAGGCAACCCAAATGCTTAGGAGCCGTAACCTTCTCCCAAGCGACCTAATGAATCTTCCTAGCCTCATTAGACCCACCCCAAAGGAATCTTTTAAAAATAATCTCGAGGTCGTTGATCACTTTAGACGGAGCCTTAAACAAAGAAAAATAATAAATGGGAAGGCTTTCAAGAACCAATTTAATAAGCGTGACTCTACCCCCGATGGATAGAGTGGGAACCTTCCATTTTGAAAGCCTAGATTCCACTATATCAAAGATATGCCTCCAATTAGCCACTCTATTCATATTGGGACCCACCGTGAGCCCTAAGTACGTGAAGGGGACTGATCCAACTTTGCAATGAAGAACCGAGGCTATCGACTTCACTTCGGACAAATCAACCCCAAGGCCAAACACATTAGACTTTCCCAAATTAATTTTAAGCTTGGTGCATAAGTGAAAGCACCTAAGGATCCTAGCCACGTTCTTAGCATTAAACTGAGACCATTCGCCAATTAAGATAACGTCATCCGCAAACAACAGATGAGATAAAACCAAGCCATCATTCGGAGTCCGAAGCCCTTCAAAAGCCCCCACCTCGCAAGCCTTTTTAACCATTCCGGATAAAGCCTCCATGACAATAAAGAATAAGAAATGAGAGATAGGATCTCCTTGTCTCATCCTTTTTTGACATTGGAATTCAAAAATAGGGAACCATTCATAAGAACGGAAGCCCTAGCTGACGAGATGATACCGGAGATCCAAGAACACCATTTTGGGGGGAAAGCCATTTGAGACATAACCGAAATCAAGAGGTCCCAATTAACATTATCGTAAGCTTTTTCGAAATCAATTTTAAAGAGCATCGCCTTCTTTTTCCTCCTTTTCACCCACGAGATGACTCATTCACAATAAGGAGCCCATCCAAGATAAATCTACCACTTAAGAAAGCCGACTGATTAATGGAGATGACTGAGCCTAATACCTTCTTCATACGGCTGGCGAGAACTTTTGAGATAGCTTTACTGATAACCCCAACCAACGTAATAGGTCTATACCCGTTCAAATCCACCGAGTTAATAAGCATGGGGATTAAAGTAATAAAAGTCGAACCACATCCTCTACTAATAGATCCAGAAGCATAAAATTCCTTAAAGATGCTAACAAAATCCGCCTCCAGAATGCTCCAAAACTGTTTGATGAACCTGAAATTTAACCCATCAAGGGGAACGACCGTCCCCACAGTAAAAAATAACAGCTTTGATTTCCCCTGCCGAAAACTCTTCCGTAAGCATAGAAGCATCCCCTTCCGAAATTATGCATAACCAAGGGCAAATCAATGCTCCAAAAGTGTATACACATAACGCACATCTTTGTTCTCTACTAGTCGAGAGTTTGGCCCACTCTCGGATAAGTCTAAAGCATGAGAAAACTAATCATACATAAGACGAAATACTGCTTTTTTTCAATATACGGACGCCACACGATGCTCAGTAATACCGGTCCAAGATACTTATTTATTTAGTACGCAATGTTTTGAAAATTAGACGTATCATTAAACCAGTTGTTCTATCGGTTATATTTATATCATTCGAACTGATATTAAATACCATATAATATGATAATAATATATAATTAAATAATTAAAAAAATACCATAACTAAATAAAAAATAAGCAAAGTAAAAGTATAAAAATGAAATAAAATTGAATTCTTACATGTTAAATCGAGTGAGACAATTGGTTTGTGAAGATAAGAGACATAAATTTTTTCTTCCTAGGTACTAAGTTTGTGATCATTTTCATTAATAAAGTACTATCAAACAATTTTCACTTTTTAGCTCTTTAACTAGTAATTAGGCTCGCACTTCTCGACTGATTTTATTTCGTTTACAGTCAAAATTAGAAACATAATTTAAGTAATGTGTAGCAACGGTACGTTATATTTTATATGTTATAAGAAAAAAATAAAATATTTATAAAGATTAAAATAATTAAGAATTATTAAAAAATAATTATGAAAATAAAAAAAAATATTTATGAAAATTTTAAAAAATTAACAAAAAAGTACGCTGACGTCAACTAAGGGGCATGCTGTCGTTAGCAATCGAATAGCCAGAGGGGGGAGGGACTAGGGTCGAACCCGCGTCGCCTGTGTGATCAAGCGTGGCGCAGACCGGCAGGTCAGGTGACCATCTGCGTTAAACTCTCTAAACAACTCGCATATATTAAGGAACAAAGGCTTGATAATTAAATTTTTTATATACGTTGTGTTGTTTTTTGTGCGTAATTATTTATAGTATGCGCAATTATGTAATTTTTGTTGACGCGTCCTTGATAAGAGCCTTTTGTACGATAACTCGCCCCTATATATATGTGTGTATATGTGTATGTGTGTGTGTATGTATATATATAGACTAATCACATAATTTATAAGTAACTAGTTTAGGACCCGTGTACTACACACGGGTTGAAAAATATTAATACATAAAATTCTTAAATCTATATGTATATATTTTTAAATTTATATGTATATATTTTATAGGTGTAAAAATGTATTACATATATTAAGGATCAAAAACAAAATTTGAAATATGTAAAAATTAATATATAATTGGGTCTCGAAAATACGTTAATTATTATTTAATGTAATTTGACTTTCATTTACTATTTGATTGAAAATAAAAGTTACATTATTAGATTTCAAAGTTTCTTATAATAAATGATAATTTAAAATAAATGTGTTTTATTAGTATAGTTAGTATTTTTTTAAATATATTATTATTAAAATATAGAGGAGTATTTAATAAGAGAGACACGGAAAAAAAATGTTAAAAATGAATATGTAGGCGACACGTGTCATGAAAAACTTTATTTATTATATAGTATAGATAGATATAAATATAGATATAGATTTTATATTATATTATTAATAGGGGTAGATAGGGAAGAGCCACTATAGGTGGGTTTTTTTTATCAAGTTCTCTCCATCTTTAAAAGTTAATAACTCGTTTATACGTTATTTTTTTTTTTAAGATTACACCATAAAATCGAACGTTTTTTATCTTTAATTTGAGTATACTATTGATATATTATAAAAAAAATAAATAAATAAACGTATTGAACAAGGTAATCTGCGAGATTACATATATGTAATATATTTAAAACTCAATGTACTGCACCTCAAACGCCAAAACACAACAAAATTAACTAGTAAAACCGATTACATATATGTAATCATTAAACATATGAACTGATAAAACACTATATCTTGAATACATCATACCATCGCTTTTAAGCGGAACTGAAAAAACAAAAACTTCATGCATTACGCCTTAAACTTGAAAACACAAGAAAATTAACTAGTAACACCATTACATATATGTAATTGTTACATATTAATAAATAGTATCACCGATTACATATATGTAATCATTAAACCTACTTCATCAATCATCATAAACCTTTTTTCCATTAGAAGAAAGCATAACCAGATCATTAAATGTAAAAAGCACTCTATATCGAATAAATCTTTTACTCGTATAATAACCAAAAGATGACAAAACACTCACATTTCTCTCAATCATTTCGTCGAACATATTGCATGCAAACTAGTTTTTAAGTGATTAACATCAACCACTTAAGTGCACGGCCGCCCCAATAGACTTGGTAGGCCAAGCTAGGGCTTGAGGCCACCAAAAAAGGGCCCTCATTTCAAAAAAAAAAAAAATTATATACGGGATCACCCTTCCGCCCAAAGAACAGAAGCGTGGTGACCCGGCCCCACACCACCCCGGAGGAAACCCATGACCGGGAAACCCCCTGGCTCAACCTGGAACATTTTGTCTCAAGCGAGACTCGAATCCATGACCTCCCATTTAGAAAGTCATGGGGCTACCACTCAACCAGAAGGCTCGGTGGTTTTGGAATTTAATTTACGCAAGATTGGGAGCAGGAATTAGGGTAGACTTACAAGCGAATGAGCGATAATGGATGATCAATCGACAATGGAACTATGGAAGATCAATCGTAAGAGAGCCGTTAGGCCTTCAATCAATAAGCCCCAATTCTGACTGAGTTCAATCGAGCTGCTTGTTGCTGAGTGCCCGAGTTTAATCGACTCTTGTTGTTGTTGCTATTTCAATCGACTGAGTCATGGCTGTTGATGTTTCATTTTTCAATCGGACATTTGGAACAAGTCATGTTTCTATTGCCATGTTTCAATGTTTCAATTTATTAAACTATTAATGTATTATTTTGCTTTTTTTGTTGCTTTTATTTCCTTTGGTAGTTTGGTTAATTGGTTCAAGTTGCTAATATGCTATTTATTATTATTTTTTTTGCTATTAGGATTTGGTAGTTTGGTTAATTGGTTCAAGGCTTCAAGTTGCTAGTCTGCTATTCTTTTGCTATTAGAATTAGGTAGTTTGGTTAATTGGTTCAAGTTGCTGATCTACCATTTTTTGCTATTAGAATTTGGTAGTTTGATTAATTTGGTTAAGTTTTATAATCGTGTTAAACAAATTTTAAATGTTAAACTGAAACCGTAAGCATGAATCAGATGCATCAAACAGGGAAAAATACGTTAAACCGAAACCGGATAAAAAATAAGGATTTTTTATAATATGACTTTTAGAAAAAAGGGCCCCAAACTTTTAATTCGTTTGAAACCACCAAATACATTGAGCCTATTGACGTGTGTAACGAAAAATAACTCCAATATAAGTTTCAATTGGCTAGAATACTCAAGAAGAAAAAGAACATTTATAAAGTTTTATGACTATCTTAAACTAATTGGGCCTTTTTGCCCATGATAATACCAGCCCACAACATATTGGCCCAGTCTGTTTTATGATCCATTTATAAAGTTTAATCCAAATATAATAAATTTTATGAACTAATTAGTTATTAAAGTGTAAATTAGTTATTAAAGAGTAAATTAATAATGTTCGTGCATTCAACTTTGTTACAAGAATAATAATTAAATAATTGTATAAAGTTAGTAACTACTATTCGCTTACAGATGTCAAACATATTATTTTAAAGTGTAAATTTGATAAAGTTTTTAACTCCTACGAAATATAGTTATTTAAAAATGTTAAGAACATTTTTTTAAGAGGATATCTTCACATAAATTTTTTATATAAATGTGATCAACATAATTCTTTTATTAAAACAACGAATTTAATTGCAGTTGTAGCGTAATATTTTAATTTATTCATAACCAACTTGCAATAAATATCTCCAAATGAGATTGATACATTGTGGTAGTGGTATACCGGACACCACGTCTCTTTGCAATCAAATAATGCTATTATTACTAACCTTATTCTAAAACAAATTGGTTTCTACGGTGATCATCTTCTTATTCGGTCGTCCTCCACATGTCAAAGTCCTATTGGTTTAGTTTTCGGATTTTTCTAAAAAGCCACGAATTGTTTTCTTTATAAAGGAGTAGATGAAGGAGTTAAACACCAAAGTGGTGCCTGACCCAGCGAAAAAAGCGTTGTGTCTCTCCCCTCCCCCTGCCACCTGGGTGGCTGGGTTCGAGTTTGGGGAACAACTATTTTTCGTTCCTTTTTTTAGCTTTTTTTGTTCGTTTTTTATTCTAGTTTTTTACTTATTTTTCCAGTTTTTTTTTCATAGGTTTTTTTATTTGTTTTTTTACGTGTTATTGTTTATATTTTGGTTCGAACCCGTAACCCCGCCGTGAAACGCGGGTATCAAATACTAGTTAGTTCTAAACTATAAATTTTGATAAAAGTATGGAATAATTTCATAATAATTTTGAGGTTTCACAATTTAATAACAAAATATTTTGAACCAACTTACCAACAATTCAATTTCCATTAACTCTGCGATGTTGGAATGTCAAATATTTTCAAACTCGAGTTTGTGGCATTCAGCACCTACAGACACAACTATTCCCGTGGATCCTAAATACCAAAATCTACTTGATGACAAATAGTTTGGAAGACAAAAAGAAACTAACCTCAGACGTAATCCCGTTGGACGATGAACGTGAAGACGACGAACACAGGGGGTTGTCCGATTTGGAAGAAGACCGGCGGTTCACAAAAGTAGGCTCCTGTTGTGATATCTGAAGGGATAAAAGGAGACATGTGAATCTGAAGGGATAAGAGGAGGGACGTGTAATGTGGAGAAAGTATGTAAGAAACACATAATAGACAAAAAGAAGTATAAGATGTTTGTTAGTGGAGACCAAGTCAAAGCAAAAAAGGAATAATAGTTCCCTCCAAGTAAAGTCTAAAGGCATTACTTTTCTTCACTACCAACTCCTCGTCCTGTAAGGGGCCCTAAAAAATACATTTGACCACTAGAAGTTTGTCTTCCTCCCAAAGTCTTGCTATGAATTTCTCCTCATCGTTTATAAAATTTTAAAACGATTAGCGAATACAGCTCCGCTCCTTTCCATATTACATCCGAATTGAAACTATGCGTAGAGAACATGATCGATGTTGACATGTTAGAGAAGAACTTCTCTACGCTCCACGATTCTAATATGTTCCTATTGTAGCGGTACCAAAAAAGTAGTTTCACAAAATATTCGGAGATTAGCCGAACAAAATAACAAGTTCCTACTTAAAAACCACTATACGCAACCAAAGTGTGCTAACCCATTCCCTAAAGCGAATGTACCTACTATTAAGGGCAAATGGAGGAGAAAAAGAGGTCGCGACCCAATAAAGGCCGCATGAAAACATCTGTTACAAATGCGGAATAACCAACAATTTCGCCATTGTTGAGATCTATCAAAATATAAATGAAAGAAAATGGGAAGAAGGTTGCAATAAACCTCATTGAGGGCAACCTTAGAGCACCGTTACCGGCCTTTCCTTCTGGATTCTGTCGGTTTTAAACATCAACGATGAATGTCTTGGTAGATAACGATACTCAAACATAAGAAACTATTCTTTTATTTGTCTCATATAGAGACACTTGTTGGTACCATTTCTGATGTTAATAACCTTATTGAAAGCTCCAGAAGAGCCTACATCATATTATCCTTAAGTACCAAACTAAATATCAATAATTCATAATATTCTTGTAAATCAAGATGAAATTTACTTAGTGTTAAAGTTATTCGACAAGTGGATTACTACCTCAAAACAACACTCGAAAATATCGGATTCTAGAAATTACTTCATATGAAAATGGCCAAAAGATCATCCTAGAAAAGCTAAAAGTTTTATCCTCTAGATTATATTGTATTAATATTAATCCTATAAAATCATACATGGCGAGTAACAAAAAGTTACTAGATAAAATATATTCACCATACGACATGACCGACTAGGTCATTTAGGTAGCATCATGATAAGGTGAATAATCAAAAGTACTGGCGGGCACCCCTCAATAATTTAAAAGTTTTGCTACCAAAAGACTTATCATATGCAGTGTGCATTCTCAGCAAATCAATCTTTATACCCTTCGAAAATAACCATTATAAAGAATCTCTCTTATTTTTGAAAAGAATCTAAGGTGATGAATGTGGGTTAACAATCTTTATGTGAATTATTTCAATATTTTATTATCTTAATAGATACATCTCTATGTGATCACATGTGAATCATTTAGCTACCTAAAATGTAGCATTTTCCCGACTATTAGCCCAATTAAAAATTAAATTAAAAATATCTTGATAGATAATGTAGAAGAATTCACATCAAAATCTCTTAAAGCTATTGTAAATCTATCGTAATGAAAGTTAAACATCCAATAGTTCATGTTCGAACAAAAACAGTCTAGTTGAACCAATTAAGCATTTACAGCAAATCGCAAGACCGCTCATGATAAGATGTGAATTGCTATCTTCTACATAGGGCATGCCATTT
Organism: Smallanthus sonchifolius; assembly: GCA_023525975.1. Taxonomy (NCBI): domain Eukaryota; kingdom Viridiplantae; phylum Streptophyta; class Magnoliopsida; order Asterales; family Asteraceae; genus Smallanthus; species Smallanthus sonchifolius. The sequence continues at coordinate 69,131,535 of CM042030.1, read as the reverse complement.
TGTGTGCTGCTACACTTATAAGAATAAGACCGACTACTGATCACAAATAATCCCCAATATAAACGTCTCTGGAAGAGAACCAAGTTTGCATCAACTAAAAATATGTGAATATGCGTTCTATGTACAAATACCTGTAAGTTTATTACGGCTAATGCTCACCTAATTATTATAAGTATTGATTTTGATATGGATCATTCTCAATTGTCTAGGTTAGAATGATACGTGATGTGAAATTACACATCTTTATTGCATGATTTTAACCTCGTTTTCTGCACGATTATTAGAAATATCATGAAAATTAACACTTATTTGTGTTATTTGTGATCCAGGTTTGGTGATGAATTATGAGGATTTTACAGGATTTATGAAGAAAGTTGAAGGTTCTGACCTTTATGATGTTATGCACGATCATGCCTTCAACTAAGCACGATCATGCCTTCAACTAAGCATGACCACGCCTTAAATTGAGCATGACCACGCCTTCAACCAGGCATGACCACGCCTTTAACCAAGCATGACCGTGCCTTACTTTCCACTTCAGAACAGAGTGTAATTCTAACCCTAGTTGTGTCTTGCTTCCCATGATCGTGTCTCCAACTTTACTCGGCCTCGGAATCAAAACCTAGTCCGATGAAAAGTGTATAGTGGCTCTCGGGCATTGAAGGACCAATGAAATCTACAGATTGGTCAACCCCACAAGCACGACCGTGCCAAGAAGAAAGCTCGATCATGTCACACAAGGAGGCACGACCGTGCCCCATACTAAGTGTGACCGTGGTTCTGCCTATTCTATTAAAAAAACCTTCATAAAGCTTATTTTAGAGTGGGGAGTCCAGGGAGTTAAAAGCCACTTCTTTCAACTCTGAATCTTGGTGATTTCAACCCATTTGCAAGCTTCTAGGAAGGATTCCAACATCAAGAGGATCATCATCATCATAATCTAGCTTGGATTCTTGGTTTAATTTTTGTTATTTTTACCATGAATCTTGTAATCTTTTCAAGCTTGTACGTTGTTTTTGAGCTCACGATGAGCTAAACTCTTTGTATCACTTTATTTAGATGAAGTTTAGTAACATTTTATGACATTATGGATTATTGGCAACATTTATGTTAATGTTATAGCAATATAATGATTATTCTTCAATGATCTTGTATGTTTGAAGGTTTTGATTAGTTATTCAAGACTTGTGGATACTAGGTTATGTTATGTTGGAAAACGATTTATGTTATGTTGGTAGTACTGAGACTAACCCGAAAGCCACATTGAAGGCGGTGACCACGCGCAGTGGTAAGGGAGGAGAAAGTGAGCAGACACAGGCATATGATGATTATGAGCAGGTTGATGAGGAGATAGAGATGGAGACTCCTGGAGGGGTGCACGAGAGGCAAGTCCCAGCAAGTACAGTGCCCAATAGTGAGTCTTCTGCTGAGAAGGAGAAGAGTGAGGGGAAGAAAAAGACCCTCGATGTTGATCTTATTCGTGTTCCATATCCTGCTCGCCTAATGCAGCAGAAATATGCTAAGGATTATGGACACTTTCTTGAGTTGTTTAAGCAGCTCAACATTAATTTGCCTTTTGTTGAAGCCCTCCAGCATATGCCGAAATATGCTAAATTCCTAAAAGATCTTCTGTCCAATAAGAAGAAACTATAGGACCTTTCAACTGTCACTCTAAATGAAAGATGCTCTGCGGTGGTCCAGAACAAGCCACTGAAGAAATTAGCGGATCCGGGTGTCTTCACGATCCCGTGTTTGTTTGGTGGTTTGAATCTGCACCACGCTTTGGTCAATCTCAGTGCTAGCATCAACCTGATGCCATACTCCCTCTTCGAGAAGCTAGGTGATGTAGTGCAAAGCACACATCTTTATTCCTAGTGATTTGTGCGTTTTTACTTAGTTTTGTGTTTGTTTTGAGTCGTTTTAATGTACATTTGAGTCTTTGTCTTGTTTGCAAGTGCTCGTATGAATTATAAGGGAATATACGAAGAAACCGAGCAAGAGAACGAAGCCGGAAGAAAGTCCAGGGATCAAAAGTGAAAAATGAAGAAAATAGGTCCTTCACGGTACGCGAAGAGTGGAGACCAAGAACCTCGCGGTACGCGAGGGAAGCCAAATGCGGCCGCGACTATTTTGTTCCTCGTGGTACGCGAGGAACCCAACCCAAATGTCTCATAGTAGGCGAGAAACCGTAATTCCGCAAAACCCTATATTTTCAAATTAAAAAGATTTTGATTGCCATTATGAGAGAAGTTTGAATTTTTATCTGTCTAGAGAGAGATCAAAGGCGATTTTGAGGTTAGAGAAGCCAATTGAAGGCTAAAGCTTGAATCTTTGGATCCCGGGTTTGTAGTTTTAAGTATTCGGTTCACAAGATTGGATTTTTATCTTTGATTTGGATGTTTGACACCTTGAATCTTGTTTATTACTTATGTTTTGGTTGTTTAAGCTTGATCCTAGGCTAGAACTTTGATATTGCCTAGGTCAATTGATGAATACTTGTTAAAGTTTCGATTTTTATCGGTTTTTAGATTCAATTAATGGGTTTATGATTTTGTAAAAGATCTTGAGTGATAATTGTGATGTTATTGCATGTTTAGATCTGATCTTGTGTTTGATTTCAATTCCTTGCGTTGATTGTGGTTGTCTGCCAGTTTGATCTGAGTATCTTGGTCATAGATCTTAGGGTTTGTGATTAGGGTGGTTTGCTAGACGTAGTAGCCATAGGAGTTGTCATTGATTACTGATTAGAATTAAATGTGTATCCTAGTTCAATTCCCGAGAGGTGAGAATTAGTCGTTTAGTCTTCGTCATTAGGAATCTGAGTGTCAGCTGTCTGAGAGGAAGCCGGTATTAGGTGTCTAGTGATTGTTGTTATTCGTGTCATAGTTGTTATCTTGAGATTACCCCATGCATTCTTTGAGTGTATTGGTGGACGATGAGACTGAGAGGTAATATGTCTATTAGGGTACTTTATCATAGTTGGAAATACCTAAGAAGTGATCCAACAATCTGGTGAGTTAGTACATCTTTAGGTTCCTTAGTTGGTGACACCCTGTGAGTGATTAGGGATCCACTAGACTGTCTAGAGTTGTTTCCTTAGAAACCTATATCCATTATAGTTTCCATAACCGATAGAAGTTGTGCTTTGCAGATTCCGACCTAGGTGATATTCTTCCCATTCTTGATTTCACCTTTAGTTCTCTGTTCTTGATAGTTGAGTCGACCTTAGTTTACTGCATTCTTAGTTAATATTTAGTGTAGTAAACCCCCCAAACCAAATCAATCTTTAGTCCGAGTCAGAGTCTAGTATAGTTATACAGTGTCTCTAGGATTCGATAACTCGGTTTACCTTTAAGCTGTGCTACACTCGATATGTACACTTTCCTGTAAGTGCGGTCTAGTTCATAGGTTTTCCGTTTATTACTTAGGAGTCTAGGTTAGGTTTAGTAGTTTATTTTATAGACCGTCTAGACAACATCACTAGGCCTTGGAGATCCAGCCCCTACGCGCATGAGCATATCTCTGGTCGACCGCTCGGTCAAATATCCGCGGGGAATAGTGGAGAATCTGTTGGTGAAGGTTGATAAGTTTGTTTTCCCCACGGACTTTTTCATTCTTGATATGGAGGTTGACGATAGAGTCCCACTCATTTTGGGACGCCCCTTCTTGCGTACCGCCAAGGCATTGATCGATGTCTTCGACGGTAAGATCACACTTCATGTGGGGGATGAGAATGTCACCTTTGATGTCATGAAGTCGATGAAGCATTCTAGAGGTCAGGACGATTCAGTGTTCTTTCTAGACACTTTCATATCTCACATGGATCGTTGCCTTGACTACGTGTGTGGCGCTGACCTGCTTGACACACAACACCTGGGTGAGGAAGACCAGGAGTTTGAGACTGATGCTCTCCCCGAGCAAAGTCCGAGCCACCCGGCTAGTAAACCTCCTGAGTACCCAGAAGTATTTGAGGTTGCTGATAATATCGAGGAGGAGAATAAACCCTCGGTTGAGGCACCGCCATCCCTTGAGCTTAAGGAGCTACCGTCACATTTGGAGTATGCTTTCTTGGATGGTGAAGCCGGTTTGCCCGTCGTGATTTCTGCTGCACTGACAGAGGAGGAGAAGGAGAGATTGATTGAGGTCTTGAAGGCGAATAAACAGGCCATTGTGTGGAAACTTACTGATATAAAGGGCATCGGCCCTACTTTCTGCACGCATAGGATATTGATGGAGGAGGAGCACAAGCCAGTTGTGCAACCTCAAAGGAAGCTTAGCCCGAACATGTCGGATGTGGTGAAGAAGGAGGTCCTTAAACTCCTGGATGCTGGATTGATATATCCGATTTCTAACTCCACATGGGTAAGCCCGATTCAGGTCGTCCCGAAGAAGGGTGGGATGACAGTCGTGAAGAATGAGAAGAATGATTTGATCCCTACGAGGACAGTCACCGGTTGGAGAGTGTACATTGACTATAGGAGACTGAATGATGCCACTAGGAAGGACCACTTCCCTCTTCCTTTCATTGACCAGATGCTGGAGCGCCTATCAGGGCAACAGTTTTACTGTTTCCTTGATGGTTTCTCGGGTTATTTCCAGATCCCCATTGCACCGGAGGATCAGGAGAAAACCACCTTTACATGCCCATATGGTACCTTCATGTACCGACGTATGCCATTCGGGTTGTGTAATGCTCCAGCCACCTTCCAGATGTGCATGGTAGCTATCTTTCAGGACATGATCGAGACTTCCATGGAGGTTTTCATGGACGATTTTTCTGTGTTTGGGAGTTCTTTTGATCATTGCTTGCAGAACCTCGAGAAGATGATGAGGAGGTTCAAAGAGACGAAATTGATGCTTAACTGGGAGAAGTGTCACTTCATGGTGACTGAGGGGATTGTGCTTGGGCACAAGGTTTCACGTGCCGGTATCGAAGTGGATAGAGCTAAAATTGACACGATCGGTAGTCTTCCACCACCGACTAGCGTGAAATCGATTCGTAGTTTCTTAGGTCATGAGGGTTTCTATAGACGATTCATTAAAGATTTTTCAAAGATCACCCGACCCATGACTCGCCTTCTTGAGAAGGACGTCCTGTTTGAGTTTGATGCGAACTGTTTGAAGGCATTCGAGTTCTTGAAGGAGCAGTTAGTCTGTGCTCCTATCTTGATCTCCCCCGACTGGAGCTTACCCTTTGAGCTCGTGTGTGATGCGAGTGATTATGCAGTCGGGGCTGTTTTAGGCCAAAGAAGAGAGAAGCACTTTCACCCAACTATTATGCGAGTAAAACTACCTAGAAGGAGTTGTTAGCAGTGGTGTTTGCATTTGACAAGTTTTGTTCATACTTAGTGCTCTCTAAAACCATCGTTTATACTGATCATGCGGCATTGCGATATCTGTTTGCAAAGAAGGATGACAAACCTAGATTGATTCGATGGATTCTCTTGCTTTCCGAGTTTGATATAGAGATCAAAGATAAGAAGGGAGCAGAGAATGTGGAGGCCGACCATTTGTCAAGGTTAGACGACCCCGGTAGAGAGGAGATCTGGGAGGAGGCCATAGGGGACACATTTTCCCATGAGTCCTTGATGATGGTGAGTGTGAGACCGGAAATAGTCCCATTGTTTTACATGAGTGCTGAGGCGCAAGGTTTGCCATGGTTTTCTGACATAGCAAATTACTTGGCTCATGGTTTAGTGGTGAAGGGCACGACTTCACAACAGAGGCGTAAATTCTTTACCGATGCCAACCACTACATTTGGGATGCTCCACATCTGTTTCGTGTGGGAGCTGATAGAGTTCTGAGGATGTGTGTGAGCAAGGAAGAAGGTGTAGAGATCTTTAAGCATTGTCATGAGGGCTTGACAGGAGGTCATAACGGACCCTCCTACACCTCCAAGAAGGTGTTTGATTCTGGATTCTATTGGCCGACGATGTTTAAGGATGCTCATGAGTTAGTGAAGCGGTGTGACGCGTGTCAACACATCGGTAATATCTCATCCCGGAATGAGATGCCCCAAAACCTGATTCAAGTAGTTGAAGTGTTTGACATTTGGGGCATTAATTTCATGGGTCCGTTCCCTATCTCAAGAGGAAACCGATACATTCTCGTTGTGATAGATTATGTATCTAAGTGGGCCGAAGCTCAAGTTCTACCTACGAACGATGCCCGAGTTGTGATGGGATTTCTGAAGAAGTTGTTCAGCAGGTTTGGTACTCCTAGAGCCCTAATCAGTGATAGAGGCACACACTTTTGTAACGCCCAGATGGAGAAGGTGGTGTCACGTTATGGGGTCACCCCTCGGCTTTCAACTGCCTATCATCCACAAACTAGTGGGAAAGTCGAGACTGCGAATAGGGGAGTCAAGAGGATTCTCGAGAAAACTGTCGGGAAGAATAGGAAGGATTGGTCCGACAAGTTAGATGATGCGCTTTGGGCGTTTAGAACCGCGTTCAAAACACCTATAGGGACAACACCCTTTAGGATGATCTATGGTAAGGCGTGTCATCTACCGGTGGAACTAAAGCACAAGGCGTATTGGGCCTTAAAGGCAGTCAACATTGACTTGCCACAAGCAACATGACACCGATTTCTCCAATTGCATGAGTTGGATGAATTACGCGACGAATCATACGCACGTTCATGGAGTTATAAAGAGCGCACAAAATCTTTTCACGATCGTCGGTTAAAAGGAGTGAAAGACTTCAAGTGTGGGGATAGGGTGTTAGTATATAATTCTAGATTGAAACTATTCCCAGGAAAGCTTAAGTCGAGGTGGACAGGGCCATACACGGTCAAAGAGATATTTCCTTATGGCATGGTGGGGCTACATGATGAGGAAGGTAGCTCGTGGAAGGTAAATGGTCACCAGTTGAAACACTACATTGGGGGACCGATTGAGAATGTCGAGGGGGAGGAGATCCTCTTTGAAAAGATAGGAAACTAGGTTTAAGTGAGAGGAAGTCCTCGGGGAAGAGCCCGAGTGTAGAGTTTGTACAAATCCTTTGTCATTTTCGTTTAGTTTTTGTATATTTTCGGTTTGTGTGTTCTTGTGTTTCAGGGAATCATGGCAAGAAGTTGAAGGAAGACCATCAAAAACAAAGTTCCAGGTATGTTTGCTCAAAAATTCTAAGGCTGGAACAAGTTTTGAAATTTTTTCTAAGTATAAAATCGGTCGTAACTTTCTGTGAATGTGGGCCCCTCGCGGTACGCGAGGCAATAGGGGAGCATCTCTCGCGGTACGCGTAAGAAAAATGAATTTGTCGGATTTTAGGTCCCCCGCGGTACGCAAGAGATTCCATGAAAGTTTCTCACGGTACGCGGGGCATTGAAGAGCCCCACCGCCTAACCAGCTCTCGCGGTACGCGAGACTGTAAGCAAAAGTCTCCCGCGATACGCGGGAGCCTAGCAAATTCAGAAAAAAAAAATATTAAAAACCCCCACCACCAACTGATACCACCACCACTACCACACCTCCATCGTCGCCGTCGTCCTCCGTCGCCTACCACATGGTTCCACCGTCGTCCCACTACCACCATCTTCCATCTCATTACCACCATAACCACCTCCATTCAGGCTCCATATCTTTCCTCGCCAACCATCATTTCACCACACCACATCACCACCGACCACCACCATCATCTCGCGGGTCCAACACTTCACAGGGGTCGAATTATGTTTCTTTCTTCACTTGGATTTCACTATTCAGCTACACATTGAGGTAAGGTTCTCTGTTACGTCTTGAATTTGAGTCCGATGTAGTGTAATTTGAGTCGTTTAGATTAAATTGTAGTCGGTTCGAGTGTCGTTGGGTTTGTGGGTTCAAATTAGTGTAAACGAGCGGGTTATTGTGTATATTAAGTCATTTGGGCATGTACTATTTGTGCAATGAGTCGTTAATTTAGTGTGATTTGAGTCGTATTAGTGTATTTTGAATCGAATAGTTGTAATTTGAGTTGTAATGGTTGAAGTTAAACCGGATAGAGTCGATTTATAAGTATCTAATGCTATTCATGTTGGAAATTTGAGTTTTATATGCTAATTTTAAGTTAGTTTAGGTTGTATATTGAGTCGTGTACATTTTTTTTTGTTCATTAATTTAGCTCTAATTCTAATTAATCATAGATTTTTAGTCGTTCAGGTCTTGTAGTCATTTGTACAGGTTCTGTCAATTGTAAATATTGCCATGGGTTATGCCTTGGTTTTTTTCGGCAGATTTAGACCGCCTCGCCCGTACTCAATCTCCATTCGGGCGGGGTTGTCTAGTTTTGAAATAAACAAACAGGGTATCCCGAAATTTTCAATTTTTTTTATATTTTGTAGTGTCCTTTTGAGGTTCTGGCATGTCGGACGATCGCGAATGAAATGCTATACGGTCGTCCGACCCGTTATAATTTCTTTTGTTATTGTATATTTGTTTTCTAACTTGTACATGCAGGCATGTCTGATCACGGTGAGTCTTCTAGCGCGCCAAAGCGCAGGCGGGGCCCGATTCCAGCACCGAGGGGTACGCCAGAGAAGTCGCGCTCGATTCGTCGGGCGCCGCATGTCATACGATACGCGGTTCCTAAGGCATGTCCAGCAGCTGATGCGGAGCCGACTCCGCTGGACGCTAGGGTCTTACACTACCATACCCTCCTCCGATTCGATCTCATGACAGAGGAGGCTATCCGGCTAGAGAGGTTCGTGGATACGGAGCTATATCAGCGCATAGGGTTTGATTGGGGGCTCGTCGAGGAGTTAGGGTAGCTCCAGAGGTTACATGAGCTTATTGATGCCCGTTGGACAGTAGCATTGGCCTGTGACGCCACACAGTATCTGGAGCTCACCGTCGAGTTCCACACTACCTTCCGGTACGTCACAGGCCAGTTCGAGGAGCCTACTGCAGTGTCGTTTATGTTGGGCCAACAGGTTTTCAAGATGCCGGTGCCACAGTTGTGATTGCCACGGGGTTGTACACCGAGGCCGAGGTGGCAGCACAACCGTTTCTACACAGCTTACGTGGGTTATTCAGGAGGCTACACGACCAGGGGGTCAGCGACAGTTAGTTACATGACTTTTGGCATTCCATCGCCGATTGACCGTACTCTTCATCTCTTGTGGAGTCGTCTATTCGCGACCCCCTTATCCGCTACATTCGTAGGATACTGACTTGCACTCTCATCGAACGCCGGTCCGGTATTGAGAAGTGCAGTCAGTTTGATCTTTTCTGCCTCTACTGCATTGTTGGTCGCCGCTAGGCCAACCTGGCTAGCATTCTTCTTTCATCCATCGCCAGGGGTCGTCGCGGTGGACCAGAGGCCAGACTGGAGCTCTGGCCTTACATCAGCAGGCTGGCAGAGCGTCTGGGAGTTTTTGAATGATATCCGGGCCGTCTACTCACACCGGGCCGGATACTATTCCGTATGGGTTAGTAGAGCTACGATTAGCGGGGATCATAGCGATGGATGATCCGCCGCGGTTCATGGATATTAGGCAGGGTCCGCAGGTTCCACCACCTTCGGGGATGCCTGCCAATTCAGATGGGGGCGCCCACACCATGAAAGAGGATACCACATCACATCGAGCGCCCCCAGGTACAGCATCCACTCCGTATGACGCCACCGGCACCACTCACCTTTGAGGAGCTCCGGGATCAGGATTTTGATCGGATGGATCGACAGGACGATGCCATCTGGTACATGATGACACGCCAGGGTATAGAGATCCCACCATTTTTCAGAGAGCTAGACCAGCATCAGCAGGATCAGCCAGGCACAGGTGGAGATCCATAGTGATCATCTCCGGCACCTTTTTCCGGGTTGTATATTTTACCATGTATTTTATTTCTTATTTCTTTTTATGTATTTCTTTGTTTTTTCTTTTGGCATGTATATAAACTTTGATGTATTTAGTATTTTGTACTGGGAGGCTCGACAAGGTTGGTTGTGTTGTATATATTTTATTTCTTTGATTATTTGACATGCTTGTTAGTACTTGTTAGAATCAGCCGCTTTCGTTCGTGCGAAATTATTGGAATTTGATAGCTTAGCGCGTTCGAATGGAAGGCAAGGGAACACGACTTACGAGGCATTTCACAATCATTTTATTCAGGGAAGTCTGTTCCACTTTTTGTACATTTCCTTTTATTTTCTTATTTTTATTTATTTCTAATTTATTTTTGTACATTTTTTTTAATATTGTTTACCATTGTTTCTCGGTCCACATTGAATTGAAGGCAAGGGAACACGACTTACGAGGCATTTCACAATCATTTTATTCAGGGAAGTCTGTTCCACTTTTTGTACATTTCCTTTTATTTTCTTATTTTTATTTATTTCTAATTTATTTTTGTACATTTTTTTTTAATATTGTTTACCATTGTTTCTCGGTCCACATTGAGGACAATGTAAATTTTAAGTGTGGGGATGAAAGACATTCGTCTAGGTTCTGTATTTTGAGTCTGTTATTGTAAACTGTAAAAAAATTCAAAATTTTCCTTTGAATTAGAGTCCTACACGCACATGGAAGATGATAGGTAAACTGGGCATTGTGTGATGTGAAGTGAAATAAAATAAACAATAGAAAGCGTGTCTAATTTGTGATAAATCGGTAGGCACAGCCAGTTGAAAAGCTTAAATATTCTGGAAGTGTTGCTTAGGATTAATAACTAAATTAAATCATGAAATCTTGTGGGTTCTCATCTTAGGGAAACGGTGAAACTGAAACTGTCAACATAGGGTGATGGGTACCACGGTAAGCTAAGGTTTTTATGTTTCTGAAATAAATTGGCACATCACTCTCCTTTTATGCAAATGAATCCAAGAATTGATGGCGCCCGCATTCCATCTTTGCATCCATCATGAGTATAATTTGAAAAAAAATTGAAAGTTTAAGTTTCGACGTACGTGTTACCCTCCGGGATGGCGACTTGGTTGATACACCCATGGGTCGGGACTTGAGTGATCAATAATTGGGATAAATAAGGTTTAATTTATTTGTTTCCCACAAGGATAGTGACTCTGTGGATACGTCTCTAAGTTGAATTCTTACGTGCTTTAAGTGATAAAACTGCATCCTATGCGCTTCCTTTTGGGATGGTGACCCGAAAGATGCACCACTAGGAAAGGTTGATTCATACTTCATAATATACTCATTCCATTTCATTCCATGCATCATCTATATTTGGAAAACATAAATATTTTGGAGTACTATGGTGGGAAGATCTATATGATCTAACCCTGGCCTAAACATGACCGTGAGACGGAATTAGGTGGAAGTGTAGCTTTTAAGTGTGAGATCCATAGTTTGATTGATCTAGTGTATAAATTGGATTAGAGCACTGTTCGGGGGCTTAATATGAGGTGTTTGGGTTTAGTCGGATAGAAATACCGGTTATTGCACTTTAACGCGTGATTATATTGGTGCTAATTAATTAAGAATGTTAAAGCTTTGTCCAGTTATGATTCCATTGCATATATCTTTTTCGAGGAAGAAAAAAGTGTAAGTGTGGGGATATTTGATGTGTTGCAAAACACATGCATTAATCCATGTATATTTGTGCGTATTTGTTTAAGTTTTCTATTCGTTCTGTATCAAATTTGGTTCATTCTGAGTTTTGGTCATAGTTGCAGATTATAGTGCGCTAAAGGAGCAGAAAATAGAGCAAAAGTATGAAGGAATCGAGTACAAGAAGTTGGAGAGCGAAGAAAAGAATAAAATATTAATTTTATGAGAATTCATGCTCCTCGCGGTACGCGAGGCAGGAGAAGAGAATCCCTCGCGGTACGCGAGGGAATCAGAAACCATCCCGACTAAATTGTCCTCCGCGGTACGCGAGGGACCGGCCAGAAACTCCCGCGGTACGCGAGAGAGCCGTAGATCCGAAAATAAAGGAATTTTAGGGTTTTTATGTTTTAGGTCGGCCATTCTTGAGGGGAATCGATTAATTGCCGTCAGAGCTTGGATCTAGGGCGATTTTGGCATGAAAGAAAGTAAGTTTATCGAGAGTTTGAAGAATTGAAAAAGATACGGGTTAGAATCAATCATTCGGTCAGGTTTAATCATTTGATTGGAGTTTGCTTTTCGTTTATGAACATGTTTACTTGTTTTTATCTTGGATCTTCTGATTTTACTATGATTCTTGGCTAAAACCTTTAGAGCTACCTAGGTTAAAGATGATTGCATGTTAAAGTTTGGATTTTTATTGGTTTTTGGAATATTGATTTGATTTTATGCTTTAGTCTAGATCTGATTTGATGTGTTTGATGAATATGCATGTTTGTTATTGATTGTTTGTTGGTTGATTTATCCATACATGCTTTATTGAATGTCTTTCATGAATAAGTGTGTAGTAGGTCGTTTACTTTGTGTTTGCGATTAGTTTGTGGTTGTCTAGACGTAGTCACCATAGGATTATCAGCTAATAACCAATTAAAATCAAGTGTTCTTCTTATCTAAATACCTGAAAAGTGATAGGTAATCGGTTAGTCTTCAGTGTTAGGGTTTCCGAGTGTTGAACAGTCTGAGATGACGTTTCCTTAGAGGTCTAGTATTGTTGCTAATCCGTGTCAAATATAGTGAATTCAGATTGCTCCTTGCATCTTTGATGTATTGAGATAGCATAACCGAGAGGTGAGCTGTCTATCGAGTCTATAGGATAATAGGTCATACCTACAGGTTAGCCGATAACTGGTGAGTTTAATAGCCTTTTAGTAGTAATCTGGTCACATCCAGAGACCGAGAATGATCGAGAATCCATTAGTCAGTTCTAAGGGTGTCATATCTTTATATCCCAGTTCCATATCATATTCCTTAACCAATAAAAACCGAGCTTAGCATTCATGATTCACAGCCTAGGTAGTCCTTTACAGTCTTATTGATTTCATCACGGTCCTTGTTAGATAGTCGTTTGTTTTCTTTAGTATCATTTGCCTAGTTTAATCGTAGTTCATAGAATTCCCCCCCAATCCAAACCAAATATTAAGTCCTAGTTAGAGTCTAATTTGTGTTAGAGTCAGTGTCTCGTGGGTTCGATATCCCGACTTCTTTTAGCTGTGTTACAACTGATAGGTACACTTGCCTGTCTTTGTGGTCTAGTCTAGTATTGTCTAGATTTTAACTAGAGTGTCTAGGTTAGTTTGTGTTTAATTTTTTAGACCGTTTGACCGACATCACGTCCCCTTCCTGCTTCCATGTTTTGTCTTTTAGCTGTTGTTTGACTTGTTGTTGACCTGGTTTGACTTCTTGGGGGTCAAAGCTCAGGTTTGGTCCTCCAAAAGCTTGATTTCTTGATGTTTTTGAGTGGCTTTAGCTTTGTTTACTTCGGGATGCCGAATAACCTGCAATTATGAAATATTAACGCTTTAAGTATCAATTGCAAGGTTATTAATTAATTAGTACCATAATATGAGGATTATTATGCATGCAAAACATGCATAATTTAGGGCATATCATAATACCCCATACTTAAACTTTACTTGTCCTCAAGCAAACTAATGCATAATCAGACCCATAACTAAAAACTTTACAAAAGGTAAGAGAGCTCCAAGTAGTTGGAAACTCTGGGATAACTCATGAGTCGTTTTTTTTTCTATTTTTTGAGCTTTTCTATTTTTGGGTGGTGGAATTCCTCACAATGTTCACTCAACTCTATAGTTATATATATGTGGAAAATGTAAGTTAAGTGGAACACTCAAGTTTGAATCGAATTATGCAATGGTTATAAGCTTGTATGCAAATCAAGTCTCCACCAACTAACTACGTAGTATGCATGAATCAAGAGATCTGAAGGTTTGTAATGTGGCTAAAAGAAAAATAAAGGGTGAAAATGAAATTTTTTTTTTGGATTTTTAGGGATTTAAAAGGGTTTTGTAGGCTGTAGCTAACATGGAACACACGGCTACGGCTTCATGGCTTAAAATGGAAAATACTAGCGAGACCCTCTACAGTACTCAAATAACGAGGGTATAACTAATATGAGGGCTCGTTTATGATCAGATTGCCAAGACCAAGACCTCTTATCTTTCTCAACTCTTCCCTCACTGCGTAGTACACATTACTGCCTTTCCGTATGGTTCTTTCGGCTTGTAGCCTAACAACTCCTACTTTGCTCAGATACGTATACTCATGTTAGGAATAAGTTTGATTCTTGCTACACTTTCCCTCATGGCTTCACTTGCCACACTTCACACATTTGTCGTATCTTTTGGCGGCACTTTTTGAAATGTCGCAAAACGGTGGCAAATGTTCTTGCTTGCGCCACTGTTTTCTTACATCACTTGTTGATTTGAAAACTTTCTCTAGGAGTTCGGGTGGTAATTCAGGCTTTGCGAAATGAATACAGGAAAGAAAATTGAAATCAAAAGAATGCATGTCCAGCTCTTTTAGGTCTAACCGGTAAAAGACCAACTTCTCTCTTTCTTTTTCTTTTCTCATTTTTCTATTTTTTTTCTTTTTTAGACAACATCTCATCAAGACTAACTTTTCAACAATTCTTTTTCCTTAATTTCCTTGAAATAAATTTTCCATATCTTCCTTGTAGATCTTTCGACTGTTTCTTCCTACTACATCCACTTTCTTCTTGTATATTCCAATTCTTTTGAGTGAAACATATTCTTTCCAAATTTGTAAGGCCCCTTTCCCAGGTAACCTCACTTGTTGGATTTACTCATAAACATAGTCATAAATACTGAACATAAATTAAAAACATTCATCATTCAATTACAAATCATTCGTCATTCAATTACATAATATAACATAACTTGACAGCGGAAGTCTTAACACATATATTAAAGTGGGATGTCAGTCTTGAGTCGGGTAACCTTCACGCCATCGCACGACCCTTTCTTCCTTTACCTGAAATGTATACTAAAAGTCAGCTAACGCTGGTGAGTTCTAGTTTAAAGACAATCATACATAATATTTATCTTATCATGAATATAATGTATATATGTATATTCGTACTTTTAAATATTCTTTACTTTACTGTTCTCACATAACATTCATTGGGGTATATACATATGTACATACATACTTTCTTTGAGAGAACACATATTGGCCATAATCTTAAGGGAGATCAACCCGTCATACTTGTCGCGAATGTCACGAAGACATCGCTGTCAGAACTACCGTCGTAGCCCATTTCATTACCGTCCGGCTCTAGAAAACCGTCCGTCATTCATTAATCCGTCCGGCAACCTTTGTCCGTCCGCTCTTAAACCGTCCTACCGTCGTAGTCCGTCATTTTGTCCGTCTGCCCTAGGGCATCCGTTTCCCACGCGACCATTATGTATGCAACCGTTCTACTTTAGTTAAGGCATTTGCTTCGACCGTCCATTAATACCTTTTCATACGTCCTAGCTTGCGAAGGAACGTTTTTGTCCCGGTTGCAAAATAGTCACGTGGTCGTCCGTCTACCGAAGTAGCCGTTGTCATAGAAGGGTTTATAACGTTTACATTCATTCATAACATGCAATATATATGTAATATAAAGCAAGATTTCATTCTTTTACGTTATTTCCTTCTTTCATTTATTCTTTAAAATCATACGCTTTTTCTTTATTCATAATTCATTTTCATATATAAGTATTTATATATATACGTATGATCACATTGACATTTATAACATTTAATCACTTAGTGTATACACTTCAGCCCCAAAGCATTTAAAATGATTTGCACATAACATAGAAGGGGGCACATAGAACTCACCTGATGAGTAGTTTCTGAAATTCACTAAGCTGGCTACTGAGCGTCACTAATGTCACTCACGATCTGTATAATAAAGTCATACTCGTAAGGTAGTGCTCCTAGATGACATTAGACATTACTATGCTTGAACTTAGTAGTTTCGATTGATTTGCTTTATCGAAACTTGGTAGTTTCGATAGGTTGCTTCTGTCGAAACTTGGTAGTTTCGATAGGTTGCTTCTGTCGAAACTTGGTAGTTTCGATAGGTTGCTTCTGTCGAAACTTGGTAGTTTCGATAGGTTGCTTCTGTCGAAACTTGGTAGTTTCGATAGGTTGCTTCTGTCGAAACTTGGTAGTTTCGACAAGTAACTTAGGTGTAATCTTAGCTTCGGATCGTGGCTCATATCGAAACTATGGTAGTTTCGATGGGTCTGCACATATCGAAACTATGTAGTTTCGATGGTTCTGCACATATCGAAACTATGTACTTTCGATGGTTCTGCACATATCGAAACTATGTAGTTTCGATGGTTCTACACATATCGAAACTATGTAGTTTTGATAGGTCTGCACAGATCGTCTTCCCCAAAAATCCGAAGTTTTTGCATGCGCGTCTGATCGAGTCAATATCTCATTTTTCTTAGGTCAAAACGTTCGGTTTTCATTCTAGATGCTAATCCTAAGTTCATTTTCAAGTTTCATCCGCAAAATCGTTACCTTTTTAGCCAAAACCCGAAAATCCTATAAAGTCATGAAAAATCAGATTATGATCGAACGCTTACCTGGATTGGATTTCTGATTCGGCGGAGATGGTCACGAGCATAGCAGCAACGTTCTCCTGAATTCCCGAGTTGATCCGTCACTTTCTCTCTCTAGACCCGAGCTCTCTTTTCTCTCTCTAGAACTTGAGATTGGTGGAAAATGAGAAGTTTGGGCAGCCCTTGCCCTTATATACTTGGGCTTCCTTCGGCCCGTTGGAGCCGAGCCCAAGCCCATCCATATTTCTTCCATCATTTGAAAATTATAATTTTGATTGTGTCATTATTTATTTATTACCAGTTTTGGGATGTTACAAGTCTACCCCCCTTAAAGAGGTTTCGTCCTCGAAACTGCTTATATGTTAAATAATTGAGGGTATAGTCCCTTCATCTCGTCTTCTTTTTCCCACGTAGCTTCCGATCCCTTTCTGTGCTTCCATTGAACTTTGACCAATGGGATTAACTTGTTGCGTAGTTGCTTCTCAGATCGGTCAAGGATGGCTATTGGTTTCTCGACATAATTCAAACTGTTATCCACCTCGATCTCATCGTAAGATATGTGGGCTGTTTCATCAGCTAGGCATTTGCGTAAGTGTGACACGTGGAACGTAGGGTGTATTCCACTAAGCTCAACAAGTAGGTCGAGTCTGTAAGCCACTTGACCCACTCTTGCTAAAATCTTGAAAGGTCCGACAAACCTTGGACTTAGTTTGCCACGCTTTCTGAATCGGATGGTTCCTTTCCATGGTGATACTTTCAACAGTACCATGTCCCCCACTTGAAACTCTAATTCCCTTCTTCTCTTATCCGCGTAGGATTTCTGTCTGTCTTTTGCGGCTTTCATTCGAGCCTTGATTTGATCAAATTTCTCGGAAGTAGCTTTGACCACTTCGAGACTTGCAAAATCCTTCTGTCCAATTTCCCCCCAACAAACCGGGGTCCTACATTTCCTCCCATACAACATTTCAAACGGCGGCATGCCAATAGTTGTGTGATAGCTGTTGTTATATGAAAATTCTGCCAATGGTAGATGGCTGTCCCAACTCCCACCGAAGTCAATGATACAGGCCCGGAGCATGTCCTCCAAGGTCTGAATGGTCCTTTCCGATTGTCCATCGGTTTGGGGGTGGTAAGCGGTGCTGATGTTCAGTCTAGTGCCCATTGCTTCATTGAATTTCTTCCAAAACCTTGACGTGAATCTAGTATCCCTGTCGGACACAATCGACAGCGGCATACCATGTCTGCTCACAACGTCCTTGATAAATATTTCTGCTAGTTTTTCTGACGAAGAAGTCTCACGTATTGGTAAGAAGTGAGCACTTTTCGTCAAGCGGTCGACGATCACCCAAATGGTATCATTGCCTTTAGCTGTTCGCGGTAGCTTGGTAATGAAGTCCATCGTGATCTCCTCCCACTTCCATTCCGGTATTGGTAGAGGTTGCATTTTACCGCATGGTTTCTGGTGCTCGGCCTTAACTAGAGAACACGTTAGGCACTTGCTCACGTATTCTGTCACATCATTCTTCATGCCAGGCCACCAGTATTCTTTCTTCAAGTCTTGGTACATTTTGTTTGTCCCGGGGTGGATAGAATAGCGAGACTTATGGGCCTCATCAAGTATTTTGGCTCTAAGCTCGCCAATCTTAGGTATCCACATTCGACCAAACCTAGTTCGTACACCGTATGCATTTGCATCCAAGTTCCCTTGTTGTCCTACTATTCTTTCCCGTTTCACATTTCTTTCTAATAGTGCTTCATCTTGTGCTTTTGCTATTTCACCCATCAAATCTGGTGTTATAATCAGCTGACACGCTTTGATCCGGATAGGTGTCGATTCTTCCTTTCTACTTAAAGCGTCAGCCACCACGTTTGCCTTGCCTGGATGGTACAGTATCTCACAGTCATAGTCCTTCAGTAGCTCTAACCACCTTCTTTGTCTCATGTTTAATTCCTTTTGCTCGAAAAAGTACTTCAGGCTGTTGTGATCGGAGTAAATGGTGCATTTGACTCCATACAGATAGTGCCTCCATATTTTCAATGCGAAAACTACTGCTGCTAACTCTAGATCATGTGTTGGGTAGTTAACCTCGTGAATCTTTAGTTGCTGCGGTGCGTAAGCAATTACCTTTCCTCGTTGCATAAGTACGCACCCCAAACCCTGCCCCGAAGCGTCAGAATAGACTACCAAGTCTTCATTTCCCTCAGGTAGAGTTAAGACTGGAGCTTGGGTTAATCGTGCCTTAAGTTCCTCAAACGCGTTGTTTTGGGTTTGACCCCATTCATACTTCACTTCCTTCCGTGTCAACTTAGTAAGTGGCAAGGCCATTCTTGAAAAATCTTGAATGAATCTTCGATAGTAGCCTGCCAATCCCAGAAAACTTCGTATCTCTGTTGGTGTCTTTGGAACGTTCCATTCCTTTACTGTCTCGATCTTTGCAGGATCTACCATGATGCCTTTTGTGTTTATCACATGACCTAGGAATTGGACTTCCCTAAGCCAGAACGTGCATTTGGAGAATTTTTCATACAACCTTTCCTGCTTTAACACTTCCAAGACCTCTCTTAGGTGACAGTGGTGATCACCCTCGTTCTTCGAATAAACTAGTATGTCGTCAATGAAAACTATCACTGAGCGATCCAACATCGGCCGGCATACTCGATTCATCAAGTCCATAAAAGATGCTGGTGCGTAGGTCAACCCGAATGACATCACTAAAAACTCGTAATGCCCGTAACGCGTACGAAACGCGGTCTTTGGTACATCTTCTTCTCTCTCCTTCAACTGGTGATAACCCGACCTAAGATCGATCTTTGAAAACCAACTTGCACCTTGCAGTTAATCAAAGAGATTGTCTATTCTAGGCAATGGGTAATTGTTCTTTACTGTCCTCTTGTTCAATTCACGGTAGTCAATGCACATGCGCATGCTGCCGTCTTTCTTCTTTACGAATAGTACCGGAGCGCCCCATGGTGAAATGCTCGATCTAATAAATCCTTTTTCTGTTAATTCCTGTAGTTGAGACATCAATTCTTTCATTTCTGACGGCGCCAATCGGTAGGGGGCTTTGGCAACTGGCTCAGCTCCTGGCAGTAAGTCAATCCGAAATTCTATTTCCCGATCGGGTGGCAACCCAGGTAGATCCTCAGGGAATACTTCCGGAAAGCTGCACACCACGGGTACATCCTTGAGTTCTTTCGTTTTCATTCTATCGTCAATAACATATGCCAGATAAGCTTCGCAACCGCGCCTCATGTAACTTTCGGCCTTCATCATCAAGATGACGTTCGGCATCGTGCAATTCCAATCCCCATAAACCGTAATTGGACTACCGTTAGGAGCTTTGAGGTGTATCCTCTTACGTTTACATATGATCTGAGCTTCGTTGGCAGCTAGCCAATCCATGCCCAATACTATATCGAATCCTCCTAAGGTGAGAAGGAACAATCTAGAAGGAAACTTATGTCCCTCTATTTCTATGACGCAATCCTCTGTTACTTGGAATACTGCCGAATTTTTACCAACGGCAGTTTGTACGCTAAAGGTCTTTACTATGGTGTTGATAGTGCAATCCAGTTTATGACTAAATGCATTTGATATGAAGCTTTTACTAGCACCAGAATCAAATAAAATAGCAGCACGTTCATCATTAACTAGAAACGTACCTGACACGACATCAGGATTTCCCCTTGCTTCTTCCTTAGTTAAGGCATAGGCCCGAGTCCTAGCCTGCGGCTATTCCTTTTCCCTCTCTTTTCCCGAACCAGATTGGCCGGCCTTCCTGCAGTTCTTTGTCAGATGTCCAAACAATCCACATACTTGACATTTGACGTCCTTTAAACAATCTTGGGAATAGTGCCCCGGCCTCCCGCACTTATAACACACGGTGGTGCCGATTCGACACTCGCCCAGATGTTGCTTTCCACATCTCTTGCATGTTTCATATCCGTCCATCCTTGGTTTCTTAATTTCAGCATTTTCTTTCCCTTTTTCGGTGCCTATAGACGGGTTCTCCCACTTTCTCTTTTGTGTCTCAGGTGGCGGGTCTTCATTGGCATAATTGTCGTAGACGATTCCAGACAAGTTGACTACCAACTCGAAGGTCGAAGGTAGGTTGGCTTTTACATGGACACGGACCCTTTGCGGCAGACCCTTGACATAGTATTTGATCATACGTTCTTCGGTTTCCACCAAGTGTGGTACCAGTTGGGCCAGCTCGTTGAATCTTGAAGTATACTGGCAATGAGTCTTGTTGCCAGCCTTGAAGTTTAGGAACTCGTTCTCCACACGATCAATCTCATTCTGTGGGCAGAACTTTTGGATTATGAGCTTCTTCAGGTCTTCCCATGTCATCCTGGCAACAACATTTGGCGACTTTGTTCTTTGAATGTTTCTCCACCAACCTAGTGCTTCATTGGTGAAAGAATGAGCAACATATTTAACCGCCTGGTCCGGTCGGCACTCGCTGATGTTGATTACAGCGTTCATCCTCTCAATCCATTCGAAAGTAGCCACCGAATCCTTGGTTCCATCAAACTTAGGTGGGTCTCCGTCCTTGAAACCTTTGTAAGTACACCCACGATTGCTTGATGCCACTTTTACTTCATCCCCGTCACTGTCATAAATTTTCTCTTCATTGTTCCCTTCATCCTCTTCTTTTCTTTTCTTTAGTGCCTTAGATAATAGGTCAGGCAATATGTTCTTCAGAGTAAGTACAACCTCGCGGGAAATAGCATCCCTAACCTCGGGTTCCAACTGTATAGGCCCTTGATTGCCGTCCCCAGTTGGGGTCACATTAGTTTCGTGCACACTCTCAGTGTGTTCTGCGTGCATATTCTCTTCCTCTTCACTTCTTCGATTCAATGGAGGTCTACCCACTCGGCCAGTGCGACCTCCTTGGCGTCCAATTCTTCCTCCTCCAGCCATAGTTCCTAGTTTTCCTGATGGTCATAATGGGAATACATCAATGTCATTCTCTCAGATCATAGCCTTGAAACAGTACGAACAAGGTAAAATTTTAATTACAGTGACCGGTTTGTGATTAGAAATTTACATTGCTTTTCGGGTTCCAAACTCTTCAAATTGGTCGTGACATTGACATCTATTGGTTCTAGGTTTGAGTATCTATTCTTATCCAAGTGTATTAACCTTAGTACTTACTTACTGTGCTGGTGTTGGCGTTGGTTACCCATGACTGACATCCGTGCGTTGGTCCCATAATCAGTTTGAGTCCAGACATTTAGGGATGTCTGAATCTCTCAAACTATTGCTCTGATACCAACTTGTAAGGCCCCTTTCCCGGGTAACTGTCACACCCCCAATTTCAACTAACGGAGTTTTACCGTTTGGAAGGTGACACACCAGGATCTCAGTCATTAGTTACATCAAACGACACTATATGGGACTTGAAATGTCAAAACATAAAAGTTCAGAGTTAATGCGGAAGCGTAAACGTTAAAATGAAGTCAAAAATAATTACACGCAACAAGCGTCGATTAATGTAATTAAATAAACTGTTTAAAGTATTTGAAATGAATGATATGACAGTAGGACTCCATGCATGTCCTAAGTGTGCAACCTGTGCCAAAGCGACCTGAGAAACATGTAAGAAAAAGTGTCAACACGAGGTTGGTGAGTTCACAGGTTTCAAGTTTACAATAAGAGTATGTTTGCCAGATTATGTACATTCAATATGCATATCTATAGGTAGCTAACATATGTTCATGTCTTACTAAAGCGCTTGCAACCGAAGCTGACTGTGTTTGTATGCCTCCTGCCAGGTCTATTAACTCTGGCACATGTGAGTAGGCTAACATTTCACCCGTTCGATATCCAATCGAGTTAGCGCGACTAACGCGGGTGGGATTTGTCAAACCTAGTAGTACTACTAAACATTACCTCGCTAAGATCCATATTAACGGTTCGAAATAAGATGAGGACTTTCTGTGATAGCATGTTACGCTTAGTCTCAACAGTGATATCATATAAAGTACCATAATCAAATAGTTGCGTCATGTTTTCTCCCCTGGCGGGAAAAATAATATTTGCTTGCGTACCTGTTTCTCCCCCACGGGGAAAACAAGTAAAAGTATGATAGTTGGTGTTTCATGTTTGTTTCTTCCTCAACAGGAAAACAAGTAAAATACGTTTGTGTGTAAGCACGTTTCTCCCCCAATAGTAAAACAGGTAAAAAGGGGCCGTGAAACTCACCTGCGTTGCGTAGTAGGTAGTATCACACAAGTATGAGATTTGAAATCTCAAGTGTTAGCCTGCACGGCTTACGTATGCCCTAGAATTATAAACACATAAGTTAGGGACATATGGGATTTGTGACGATGACACGGAAGATTAGAACGTCTTAAAACATTCTAAGGATTAACTGGTAGACGAACGCGTCTACGGGAAAATAGATTTCGTAATGGAATTAGAATAACTAATTTTCGTGTCGAACATTACGAATAATATTATATATGTATAATACTTGTGTGTTTGGGTCATTCAGAAATGTTATAAGAAAATAATATATATACCATATATTATTTTTAAGTTCAAAGGATTAATAAACGTTTGCGTGGAAAAATAATAAATATATTATTTTTAATCGAGAATATAACGAATGTAAATAATATAACAATTTATATTATTTAGTTTTTAAAACATTACACGAGGTAATTAAACGAGCCGAAATAATATAACTTATATATTATTTTATAATATTAATCACGGGTTGGAAATAATATAAATATATTATTTTATACGAAGTTATGGTTTGAAAACAATATAAATATATTATTTTTAAAAGTGGGAATAATATTAAAAATGGGTTATAAAACCAAAACCGAGTCTACGGGTTGTTTCACGAGTTAAAACACTTTAATATATTATTATAATAATAGTGGGATTTGTTTTTAAATTTAAAATATTAATTAAAATAGCAATTTAAAAAGTAACATGGGAGGAGGATCGAACCCGGGTCTCCTCCCCATGAGCCAACCGTCTTAACCAATCCCACCCGCTAGGGCAATCGCAACAAGTTCTGGATAGAAATGGATTTGATCATTCACCCGTTGTGACCATCCCCTTTTTTACGCGAGTTCGAACCGAAACAAGTCCCAAACCCATCGATTTCAGTCGCGATTGATCGTAAAAGTGCAGGGGTTTTGTTAAACTATGTATTTCGAATCATTTAGTGAGTTTAATTGTAAAAACATCAAGCGTAGAACCGTTAATTCCTCATATGAAAACCCGAAAACCCTAGATCTGAAGCTAGATTAAATTCTATTGAATTCAATAATAAAAACGATTGGATTCATACGGCTTTTAACAAGTGAATGATTATGATTCTAACAGTACCGGTTAATTGAATTGAGGTTGCGTCTAGACTGTAGTTCGATTAATCCGTATTCGTGATGAACCCTAGAATTAATCCATCACCAATTCGTTGTTATAAGCCACCAAAAGGTTAGGGCTTATGATCTATAGATGGAAACGAAACTAATGGTGTATCCAATTACCTGAAACAATATCAGAAAGGTAGAGATCGACTAAATATCAGATGCGGCTCCAACTGTTACTCTCCGACGTCTACGACTGTGTCTCCGGTCAAATTGAATGGTGTAACAGGTTCAGAGGAGTTCTAGTAAGGTGTTCAGGTGATTAATTTGTGAGCACGATGATTGAAATGGTCGAATTTGATGAGCACGATGATAGTCGACGGTTACGACTTGAATAGCTAATAATGAGATTAATTGCGCGTAATGGTAATGTTTAATAGCTCAATGATGAACGTTTATGATGCTAAAGTGTAATTCAGTTACAAGTTTGGACGAATTATTGATATGGTTCGCGAATTTGGATCAAAGGGTTATAAGTTTGACTTTTAGAAGTCAACAGGAGCAATTTCACTAAAATTTGACTTTATGAAGTCAATAGGGTGGATTTTGACTAATTATACGATTAGTCCTTGTAGTTTCCATAAAATAGTTTGAGTTTATGACATGAATAGTCCTTGAGGTTTGAACTAGGTTACTTAGGTTATGATTTAACTGGATTTGATAACGGAATTAACTGGAAATGTCCGGATTGTCACATCATCCATTAGTTGAAAGAATTTTCGTCTCGAAAATTTAAAAAAAAAATTTCCAGGATATCACAGTAACCTCACTTGTTGGATTTACTCATAAACATAGTCATAAATACTGAACATAAATTAAAAACATTCATCATTCGATTACAAATCA
This sequence comes from Smallanthus sonchifolius, assembly GCA_023525975.1. Lineage (NCBI taxonomy): Eukaryota > Viridiplantae > Streptophyta > Magnoliopsida > Asterales > Asteraceae > Smallanthus > Smallanthus sonchifolius. Next base: position 69,106,869 of record CM042030.1, on the reverse strand, counting down.
TTCGTCATTCAATTACATAATATAACATAACTTGACAGCGGAAGTCTTAACACATATATTAAAGTGGGATGTCAGTCTTGAGTCGGGTAACCTTCACGCCATCGCACGACCCTTTCTTCCTTTACCTGAAATGTATACTAAAAGTCAGATAACGCTGGTGAGTTCTAGTTTAAAGACAATCATACATAATATTTATCTTATCATGAATATAATGTATATATGTATATTCATACTTTTAAATATTCTTTACTTTACTGTTCTCACATAACATTCATTGGGGTATATACATATGTACATACATACTTTCTTTGAGAGAACACATATTGGCCATAATCTTAAGGGAGATCAACCCGTCATACTTGTCGCGAATGTCACGAAGACATCGCTGTCAGAACTACCGTCGTAGCCCATTTCATTACCGTCCGGCTCTAGAAAACCGTCCGTCATTCATTAATCCGTCCGGCAACCTTTGTCCGTCCGCTCTTAAACCGTCCTACCGTCGTAGTCCGTCATTTTGTCCGTCTGCCCTAGGGCATCCGTTTCCCACGCGACCATTATGTATGCAACCGTTCTACTTTAGTTAAGGCATTTGCTTCGACCGTCCATTAATACCTTTTCATACGTCCTAGCTTGCGAAGGAACGTTTTTGTCCCGGTTGCAAAATAGTCACGTGGTCGTCCGTCTACCGAAGTAGCCGTTGTCATAGAAGGGTTTATAACGTTTACATTCATTCATAACATGCAATATATATGTAATATAAAGTAAGATTTCATTCCTTTACGTTATTTCCTTCTTTCATTCATTCTTTATAATCATACGCTTCTTTCTTTATTCATAATTCATTTTCATATATAAGTATTTATATATATACGTATAATCACATTGACATTTATAACATTTAATCATTTAGTGTATACACTTCAGCCCCAAAGCATTTAAAATGATTTGCACATAACATGGAAGGGGGCACATAGAACTCACCTGACGAGTAGTTTCTGAAATACACGAAGCTGGCTACTGAGCGTTACTAATGTCACTCACGATCTGTATAATAAAGTCATACTCGTAAGGTAGTGCTCCTAGATGACATTAGACATTACTATGTTTGAACTTAGTAGTTTCGATGGATTTGCTTTATCGAAACTTGGTAGTTTCGATAGGTTGCTTCTATCAAAACTTGGTAGTTTCGATAGGTTGCTTCTGTCGAAACTTGGTAGTTTCGATAGGTTGCTTCTGTCGAAACTTGGTAGTTTCGATAGGTTGCTTCTGTCGAAACTTGGTAGTTTCGACAAGTAACTTAGGTGTAATCTTAGCTTCGGATCGTGGCTCATATCGAAACTATGGTAGTTTCGATGGGTCTGCACATATCGAAACTATGTAGTTTCGATGGTTCTGCACATATCGAAACTATGTAGTTTCGATGGTTCTGCACATATCGAAACTATATAGTTTCGATGGTTCTACACATATCGAAACTATGTAGTTTCGATAGGTCTGCACAGATCGTCTTCCCCAAAAATCCGAAGTTTTTGCATGCGCGTCTGATCGAGTCAATATCTCATTTTTCTTAGGTCAAAACGTTCGGTTTTCATTCTAGATGCTAATCCTAAGTTCATTTTCAAGTTTCATCCGCAAAATCGTTACTTTTTTAGCCAAAACCCGAAAATCCTATAAAGTCATAAAAACTCAGATTATGATCGAACGCTTACCTGGATTGGATTTCTGATTCGGCGGAGATGGTCACGAGCACAGCAGCAACGTTCTCCTGAATTCCCGAGTTGATCCGTCACTTTCTCTCTCTAGACCCGAGCTCTCTTTTCTCTCTCTAGAACTTGAGATTGGTGGAAAATGAGAAGTTTGGGCAGCCCTTGCCCTTATATACTTGGGCTTCCTTCGGCCCGTTGGAGCCGAGCCCAAGCCCATCCATTTTTCTTTCGTCATTTGAAAATTATAATTTCGATTGTGCCATTATTTATTTATTACCAGTTTTGGGATGTTACAAAATTGCATCAACGGTTGTAAACGACATAAGATAGTCTAATATTTTTCTATTTTGAAGACAATTAGCCAATAACCGACGTTTACGAGAAGCTGGTTTGGTGATAATTGTGGGTAGTAGAAAAGAAAAGGCTAAGGCTCAAAGTGCTAACTAGGCGGATATTGTTTTTGGGATTTTGGGTTTAAAGATAATATGTAAGGGTAATAAAGTCCTAGGTGCCTCAATCATTTTCATACTTCTACTAGTTCATGGTCTTGATATGTATAAGTCATACAAGTTCTAATTATACATAAAATTCGATTGAAAAACATTCAATATACCAAACGAAAGTGCATGCAAAAAATAATGTTAATAATGCTCGTAAAAAAGGCTTAGATTATTCTCACATGGAAACGGATGGGATAGGGTTTAGTGATTTGCTATGCATAATATCCATTTGTTTCTACTTGCCATGTATTCATTTTATTTAATTAAGTGCAAACTCAAAGAGATTTTGGTTTTAGGGTTTAAAATTTTTGAAAATTTTTTGGGTTTTATGAAAAGTAGGTTTTTAGTAAGGTTTTAGTCAAATGGGTAGAAAATCACAAGTTTAGTTTTATTGCTTTGAGGTTAAAAGTAGTCATGAATCTCTAATTCCCCACCCCACACTTAAAACTGTGCATTGCCCTCAATGTACAAATACATATAATGAAATGTTATGCAGGAATTTAAATACATGAAGTTTTAAGGGAAAAGAAACCGGTACTCCCCCGGTCAATTCGGTGTATAACCTAAGGTCAAAACTTGTTGTTGTAGTCAACACTTTGCTTTAAAGACTTCATCTAATTTCTCAGAAATTTGATGTGTATTCCGGCGTTCCAGCTTGTAGAGATGGAGTGTAACTCCTAAAAGAAGAAGAGAAACTACCTGGTGATGTTATGCTACTAGACACATAAAGAAAAACATAAAATAGAAACGGAAATAACATGTAGTAGTAGTTAAGCTACTAAGGTCCTAGTATTGTGAAGGCATACCTGGAGGCTGAAGTACGTGAAACTTTTGAATTTGTAAACAAACCTGGGGTCCATGTGTTCTGTCGTATGCACCAACTTCTCAATTTATTCATGATCATCGGGTTGCCTCCCGGAAGTGCCACATTTATTTAAGGGTCGTTGGCCGGACCCGCATGTGCTTTATCAATCTTTCTTCGGGTGGGGGCTATTAACCTCCCCCGTGTCTCCCGTTCTTTCATTCAAGTCCTTCAACTTTGGTAGCTTGTTCCAGTAGTTATCAATCCAGTTTGTGTTGTCAAAATCTTTTCCAAGATCTAATTTCTTTCCTTTGTTGAATTCTTTAGCTTTCTTCAGTTGGTAGTCCAGATTGGTAATGATGAACTGAGCAATTTCAAAGGGATCATTTGATAAGCATTTGTTCTCTCCGATGTTGTAAGTTACTGATTTTTTTCTGACACGAAGTGTCAGAATTCCTACGTTCATATCAATGGTAGCTCTAGCAGTAGCTAAAAATGGGCGACCCAAAATCAAAGGCACAGAGTAGTCGGGCCCCATTTCTAAAACCATGAAGTCGGCAGACTTTTACCGGTAAGTTCTCGATGGCTCCTATAGGTGACTTAACTGAACCATCCGCAAGTTCAATAGTTGCATTAACATGTTGCGGATTCCTAATTTTCAATCTTTTAAACATGTTATATGGCATCACGTTCACACTTGCTCCCAGATCAGCGAGTGCGAAAGTAATCGGTAGTGGAATGATAGAACATGGTAAAGAAAACTTTCCGGGATCTGAAAGTTTCTTTGGAAGGCATCTTTCAGTGAGAGCGACACATTGATTATTCTTTTTAACTGCCTCTTCCATATTTATTTTGTTAGTAAGGAAATATTTCGAGAAACGTCAATGCTTAGGCATTTGTTGTATGATATCCAGGAAAGGAAGGTTGACATGAATCGGGCTTAAAAGCTCGATGAATTTCTCATATTGTTCGTCAGTCCTTTGCTTCACCAGTCTTCCTGGGTATGGTATGTGAGATTTGAAGCTACTCTTTGTCGGAACGTTTTGAGGTGTATCCACTAGAGTAGGTTGTGGAATCACTTTTGGTGGTGATTCTTGAGCGGTTGATTCTGCGATAGGCGGACGAAGTGGTATTCCCTTGAATATTTCACTCCTTGGTGTTTGAACTTCCTCTTCCTCTGGTAAGGGAGGTTCAGGATAAACTTTGCTATTTCTGAGAGTGATAGCACTAACATTTGCTTTTGGATTTGGTTCAGTGTTGGTAGGAAGGCATCCTGGTTGTCTTTCAGATAGAAGTTTTGCAATCTGTCCTAGTTGTATCTCAATGGACTGAAGAGTTGCTTTCTACGTCCTAAACTCTGCTTCGTGTAGACTAAACTTCTCCTCATATTTTTTATGACGGGAATCTGCTAGAAGGGCTTGACTTTCAGTTATGGAAATCAACTTAGTTACCGCGTCCTCCAAGCTTAACCCATTACTTGACTTGTTAGTTCCTTGAAATTGTTGACGAGGCTGATAGTATTGAGATTGTCTTTGTTGAAACTGTTATTGTTGTCTGAAGCCAGATTGTCCCTGGTTGTTGTTATCCTTCCAGCTGAAATTTGGATGGTTCCTCCATCCAGGATTATAAGTGTTGATGTAGGGGTTGTTCTACGGGCGGTTTGTTTCGATAAGGTCAACTTGCTCAGAATTGGTAGTGATACTTTTTACTTCTTCAGTAGCCTCAGTGATTGCTTTGCCTTGCTAAGTTGATTGAGTCGAGTGGTGAGGGCGTCTACTTGAGCAGAAAGTGAAGTGATAGTATCGACAGAATGAACACTTTGCCTAGCTCCCCTGTTACTCCTTGGATTATACCATTGATAGTTGTTCATAGCTGTTGCCTCAATTAGGTTGTAAGCTTCTTGTGGCCTTTTGTTTCTAAAAATACCACCTGCAGTAGCATCGAGTGTTTGACGAGTTTGATTGCGCAACCCATTGTAAAATGATGATACTTGTAGCTAAACTTCTAGCCCATGGTGAGGGAATTTTCTCAGCATGTCCTTAAAACGTTCCCAAGCCTCATATAGTGATTCACAATCTTCCTGGGTGAAAGTGGTAATATCATTTCTCAATTTAGCAGTTTTTTGCTAGCGGGAAGTATTTCGACAAGAATTTCTGAGCAAGATCATCCCATGTAGTGATTAACCAGGTATGAAGAGAGTTTAACCATGCCTTAGCTCGTTCCCTTAAGGAAAAGTGAAACATTCGAAGGCGAATTGCGTCATTCGAAACTCCGTTCAATTTGAAAGTGTCACAAATTTTGAGAAAATTTGCAATGTGGGCATGTGGATCTTCATCGGGTAATCCATGAAAAGTGCATGATGATTGGATCATGTGAATGACATGTGATTTGATCTCGAAGTTGTTAGCGTCAACCGTAGGCCTTATGATACTAGACCCTAAAGCCTCAAGTGACGGTCTTGCAAAGTCGAAAATAGTGCGGTTTTCTACGGCCATTTTTCTAGCACGGTTTTCTCGTATTCGATGGTGAAAGAATCTTTCGGGCTCTGCTAAAGGTTGATATAAACCAGTAGTGGAGCTACGGATCATACACTACCTATAACAAAACGTAATAGAAAAACAGATGGAAAATGATAAGGCTAATCCGTTAACTTGAATCTTTCTTGAAATCACCGTGTCCCCGGCAAAGGCGCCAAAAATTTGATGTGTCGTGTTAAGTATATAGAAAATATATTATATAATAATATATTCAGGGATATTGGTTTCACGAGATCAGGTTTTAAATTTATAATTAAAATGATAAATACTCAAACTTAAAACACACACAATAGGTAAGTGTACCTATAGCAGCGTAATATAGTTTAGGTAAGAACCAAGTATCGAACCAATGGACACGGTCGAGTTCCAATACTCAAATGTTGTTATCGTTTAGCCGGTTTAATTAGTGAGTGGGTTTTGTGTGCTTGTGAAGCAGAAAAGTGAATGACAGAAAAGTAAATGACGGTAAAGTAAATAACAGAAAAGTAAAAATGTGTGTTATGTGTGTAACAGGAATGTAAATAACAGAATAGTAAATAGTAGGAAAGTAAATGTATTGGAAATGATCAGGTCACAAAGAGTATTGCTTTGGGCTTCGAATCCGCTTGGTATATGATAATGTTAAGTTGACTAATCCAGTGGCATGACTACTACAAACATGTGACCTGGGTCACCGCTAGAGCCTCGTCCTCACGACATTTGGTTCACGGATTATATTCTTTAATAATAAAATGGTAGGACTCCCAGCTAGGGACATCGTTACCCTCAACTCTTTGGTGTTATCTCCGAGTTGGTTTAGGACATCAAACTTAAGTGCAGGGTGATTAGAATTTGTTCACCGGGAGGTGATGTAAGAATGGGACCATGTATAAAGACGTACCGTTCCCAACATGATTTCACCAATTCTTGGTCTCATAACAAGTTCGTATAAAGACGTACGACCTTATTAATATTAACCAAGCCTTGGCTTATCAAGATCCACTTGTATAAAGACGTATAAGCATCAAGAGAAGTTTGATAAAAAGGTTTTACGGTCTTACGCTTTAAAATCAAGAACACTCATAAGTGTAAAGACAAGTTTAGATAATAATAAAAATCCCACCTGGAAGGTGGTTTTAAGATCGAATAGTTAAAGACATAAACATATCACTAGATTAATACATTAAACATTAACATACACCAAACTTCATCTTCACTCTAGCAATACAAAGAGTTTAGCCACGAATGGCCATACTAACTAGCGTAACGTTGAGTTTCATAGGCTCCCCTATTGTGGAACGAAGAGGAGGAGCCTCTCTACTATCTACTCTAAGTACGAAATACTCTCTCTGGAATAGTGTCTTGGGGTATGGAAAGGTGTTTTTTATGAAGAATTCAAGCCATCTATTTATAGGTCTCAAAATGAGCAATGCATGGTCGTGCATTAGATTACACGGGCGTGCAAACACCTCGGGAATCAAACAGGGTACACAGGACGGTGTACCAGAGCCTTGTGGAGCAAGAATGGGATTGCACGACCGTGCAATGGGATGCACGGCCATGCATCCCCGTTTTGTGTTTTAGCTGCTGTTTGACTTGTTGTTGACCTGGTTTGACTTCTTGGGGGTCAAAGCTCGGGTTTGGTCATCCAAAATCTTGATTTCTTGATATTTTTGAGTGCCTTTAGCTTTATTTACTTCAGGACGCCGAATAACCTGCAATTATGAAATATTAACGCTTTAAGTATCAATTGCAAGGTTATTAATCAATTAGTACCATAATATGGGGATTATTATGCATGCAAAACATTTATAATTTAGGGCATATCCGTGAGCATTATATACGATGCACGCTTTTTCCCTTACCTAAGTTTTTTGCTCATTGGGTTTTCTTAGTATAAAGTTTTTAATGAGACAAAATAACTAATCCGCTAAAATCAGTTAATTTTCTAAGTCTTGAAGTACTATTTAACAACATCCTGAATAATGTTGTTAATAGTGTCTGATGAAAGGTAATATGTGTGAGGGGAGTGTTATAAAACTCATATTAATGCACACATTATACCCCATTTAATATTCAGTTTCAAGATAATTAAACATCATATTTATTATGGTTTCGGTTTTAACTTATATGTACTATATAATGTAAAAGAAAGTTATGAAAGAATATAGTTTTCTCTCATATTTTCTCTCTTGTTTATTGTTAAATATGTAAATGTAAACTATAAGGTTATTTAAAATTCAAGTAAACTTAGAAGAGTGTTGAACTTTAGCAAAACCTAAGGGACCACATGACAAGTTCTTAGTTTGGAAATTTATCGAGAATAATGTTATTGCAGATCCCATCGTCATCAGCCATTTCTCTGTCTTCCTCACTAGAGTAGCTATGTTTCCTAACCCTTTTTCGGATTTAAAAGGCCATAGCCGCAAATTGTTTCCCCTTATTGGAGCTTACCCTCAAAAGGCTCTGCACTCACTTCAATCGAATCGATATTAACCTAAATCTACAACTATATCACATGTGTTGTGTGTGTGTTCATCTTCACCAGAAAAACCGACCGAGTAATAGCAAGCCACTAGTACCAAACACTTCTTGCAGCCCGATCCATCTTCTCTCTCATTCCTCTTGCTTTCATTGTCCAATCTCTCGGCCTAGTCTCTAACATGTGTGAACATGTGTGCGTAACATCATGTAGAAGACAAACTACACTGGCGTTCTGCCCAAGATAACCTAGAGCTGCCTTACTCTCCCAGAGTAGCAAGACCCATACTATAGTCCAAGAATGTTAAATAATAATTCTAAAGGGCAGGCCTTACACTATAGAACAAAACCAACACCTAGTTCAAAGATGAAATGAATAATAACATAAACACATATGCAACAATATGATTTTGAAATAAGATCAATCAAATCATAAAGGTTTGATAAACTTAATCAAATAGTTACTCATTCGTAGCCAAAATTCTTCTACATCTAGACGACATAAATGAGTTTAGCTACTTATAGCATAGAAAGATAAAACAAAGCAAAAGATAACATAGAAGATGAACAAGAAAAATAAAATCAACTAGAGGGCTCTAGTCTTCGATGCTTCTCCCTGACAGCTATCTCTGACTCGAATGCTTCACTTCTGGCCTTTCTCTTAGCGTCCCAGAAGGTAAACGAACTCGAATCTGAGGTATGTTGAATGGGTTCGTATTAATTGGTGATATTTTCGTCTATGTCTGTCAATCTCTTTATATAGGCTTTGATTAGGGTACTCCATACGACCCGTATCATGTCATATGGTCGTACATCTTCAGAAGCGGGTACAAAATAGGAATTTGGACAACCGTATGACCCGTACAGGTGCTATGGCCCGTATAGGTGCTTCTACGAATATTCTTCTTTTCTGCCAAGTCCTTGCACTTTCGATATCTACTGGTTTCTTCCTCATAGATTCTTCTATCAACCAAATAGACCTGTAAATTCACTGATAATGCAATTTAACACAAGCAAGTTATAGTAAAATCATTTATTTATTAGGGTTAATTTGATACTAAAATTATGTGATATTCTTAGCACATTAGCAATCCAAGTCACATGTACACAATCTAAACCCTAAATTCAAGTCACGTATCTAACTAATATGGAAAAATTTGGGTCACAAAACTGTAATAAAAAATTTTAAATTAAAATTAAGTATCGGTCACAAATCGGCCTGCAAACCGGTCATAATATTTTGCGATTGCAAAACCGGTCGCAAACAGACACAAAATGGGATTACCCATAAAGGTTTTTTCGATCGCAACCATGTTTTTTTGTAAGTGGTCGTCGAAGTTGTTGGTGGAACAAAAGGTTTGTTAGATGTTATACGCTCGATGATGTACGAAGTAGGGGTTGCAGAAGCCATGCCATGGGTCGGTAAAACACATATAAGCACTGCTAAATAACTAATTTTGAATAAAAAGAACCAAGTGTTTATTAGAGTTTTCTTATGTACTCTCGGATTAGTAAAAACCTATAGTGAGTGATACTTTTCTTGGATATAAGATTTGCTTAGTTTGATATGTATTGTTTATGATACAATCATTCCTTGGATATCCAACAACCTTGGTGGGTGATGATCAATCACTAAAGTTGTGGTTGTTTCTTCATTGTAGTGACACTAGGAGGATAGATAGTGAGTCTAGAAGTCTTAGATCGTTATTCGTCTAGTTTACTCTAGCGAGATTCTAGCTGTTTAGGGAACCACCTTCATAAACTCAGTCATTCAGTTAACCATTCTAGTATTAGTCAAATGGATTCAAAATCTACATGATACAACTTCTCATCTCTAAAATCTATCCAACTATATTTTCTATTTATTTAATTAAATATTCATTTTCAAAAACCAAAATATTAATCAATCAGATATTGATAGAAGGTCCACTATTAGGAGCTGCTATTACACATGTCCATGTATCGATACTTGGTTTTTATCATGACTATATTGCAGATACGATAGGTGTACTTGTCTAACGTGTGTATAGTAGTTATAATTAAAACTACTTTTATAAATTTAAAATCTTGTAAAGTACTAGAGTCTTAGGATCTCTATATATGTACACAACAATTGCATATTGGTTCCATTACATATAGGTTTGACTAATGTGACATGTGAGTTGAATTTAGGGTTTAGTTTTGTGTATATGTGACGTTTACAAACGATAGTACTCACCAAGGGTAGGAGCAGCAGGGTAGCACCAACGAGAAGACTCCCTCCTTTGATACATGTTGAGGTGGCAGTACTGATGAGAAAACTCCATCCTTTGATGCACGTTGAGGAGACATCAGCGACCACTGATTTCCCTCCTTTGATGCACCGCAAGGAGGCAGCAACAATGTCTTCGGTCGTGGTGAGCTAAACGGATTTTAATATAGATAATTATATATATATATAGGGGTATGTTCTTTTGAGAACCAACAATATGTTAAGAACCGTGAGAACCGCATTAACTCTTCCTCTATTTATAATATAAATTTACTAGAATTCATGTACATTTCAATATGTTTAAGGTTTGGTTTTAAAAGACCTCGAATTTATAGTCGTTTTTTTAAATGCATATATGCACTCACACTATATGCACAAATGAATGCATATATGCATATTTTTATAATTTTCTTAAAAAAATTCAGGAGAGAGGAGATAAACTTAAACTAAGAGTGGGAAGAGATAAATAAAACATTATTGTTGAATTTTACTTTTTTCACTAAAGCGATATGTACACGTTTTGTGCGGTTCTTTCGGTTCTCAACATATGGTACAATAACGCTATGAGGGATGTGCAAACTTACACATTGAGAGTGGCAAAACAAAGAGACGGACATGATCTTGATACCACTCTTGACTTCGGCAATATGTCATACCCTCCACCGTGGATACCACCAATTGATTGGCGTGAAATGATTTATACTAATCCATGTGTATTTTTTTATGAAAAGTGTGGAACATGAAGAGGTGGAAGGTGAATATGAAGTCTGGTAAGGAAAAATGTAAAACCAAGTATGGGGGAAGGCACACCGGGGGGTCGATCAACATAACACAACAACAGAGAAATTTCGTAACTTTTTTTTTAACTTGGGGGAAGGCACACCGGGGGGTCGATCAACATAACACAACACCAGAGAAATTTCGTAACTTTTTTTTTAACTTTCTCCAACATTTCTATCTTTTTAATAACTAACAACTTAACCTTTAGTTGTAGATCACGGAGAAGGGATACGGTCCATCCCTATTATGTCATGCCCGTGAGTCATGTACTTCTAGTACCAGGAGATCTCAAGCTCCTCGTGCTTATCGAGAGGTATTCAATTATTTTTTTATATAATAATTATCATATCATATCATTAAAAATTATTAATCGTTTGTTTAATGTCACCTAACAAATGAATTGAAAGTGATGAAAGCACAAAATACACAGGTGATAGCATAAAACAAAGAGATATGAGACAACTTAAACAGACAATGGAAAATGTATATAGCAGACAACAATTAGCATCGACACCACCTTCTCCCGGACCCCCTCTTCCTACTTGTTTATTTTTTTCTTTTTTTATATAAAAATATTTTGTATGTAACTTTATTTTAATCACATTTTTTTGTTTACGATACATTTTTTTAAATTTTAGAATTTTTTATTTTCAGAAAATGCGATATGTTTATTAATTTTTTTATAAAAATAAATATTATCAACGGATTACCAAGATAATGTCCGCCGGTATAGTTTTAAAGAAACCACTGATAATCTGCCTATGGGTAATCTTTTGGTATCTGTAACAAAAAAATGTCTGAGTACGACATTGGAAGACTTATCGTTAACCCGTCGCTAAATGTCTCATCGGTATTCCCTCGGTAATATACGCCGGTAGTCCGTCGAAAATCAAATTATTCACGCCCTAATTATCTAAGGTTTCTATAGATAACTACTTTCAGGGGCGAATCTCTGAGAGATTTGAGTTTGATGAATTTATTAGTTTTATAGTGAGAGTGAAGAGGAGAAACTCAACTATTGGACACGAAATAATTAATATTCTTTGTAAAATATTATATTATAATGATAATATGATATTTTCTTTTATGTTTGAGATTATCTATTTAAGTTTTTATTATTTGTTACCAACTTGCATTAATAATATAATAACAATATAAAGAAGTCACCTTGTTCCAAACTAAATATTGATGAAAATCCTTCATGGATTTATTCGTGAGGGTAAATTTCACATTGCTTTTAATCAGGGCCGTTCCCGAAGATTTAATTGCCTCGGTCGAGCTGAAGAAAAAGACTGGTTATTAATGGAATTCCTTGTCGGTTATCTGTGAAATACTCGTTTGGCCGAGAGCTTCCAAACACACCGTAAGCTAAACCAGTGCTGACAAATAACCCATGAATTATATAAACTAATTTTTTTTAAACGACGATTAACGTTATAACAATAAATATAGCAAAAATATTGTATTAGAATGACATACCGTAATAGCTAACCGATGATTCGTAAAGCTCTCCTCGCATTCTTGATAGCAAACTGTTTGATCACCTCTTCGCAGTTTATATTCTGTAAGATTTCGTTCTCGATAGCTATCATCGCTAATCCACTAAGTATTTCTTGGGACATTGTGGATCGTAAGTAAGATTTTAATAACTTCAGTTTCGGAAAACTCCTTTCTGCAGATGTCACCGTTACTGGAATAGTCAACAATATTCTATATGCAATCCTTGCATTTGGGAAATTTTCTTGGGTCTCATTCAAATGCTTCAAAACATCTATAAGGTTGTTAAGTTCACCGGTTTCTAATGTGTCAAATGACTTTAACTCCATATAAAGTTTATCATCATCAATATCCGATCTTCCTTCAAACTTGAGTGCATTTTTAAGTGTATGACAAGACAACTCTTCTTTCAATTTTTTTGATTTTTCTATTGGTTGCATCTTTGATTTATGGAACCAAAGATTGAGACGGTTGGTTAATCGACAAATTGAAATTAATTTTAATATTTTATTAATAAAAAGTTCATATCACTAGTTTATTTGAGCTCAATAACTCAATAAGTTATATTTTTTAGTTTTAGAGAGTGTCCAATAACTCAATAAGTTATATAAAGATAGCCCAACAAGTTTTGGTTTTATATGTTTAATATATATATATATATATATATATATATATACATATATAATATATATATATATATATATAAATAGTGCCCCCGGAAAAATCATGCCCCGACCGAAGATGCGGGTTGCCCCACCCTAGGGTCGGCTCTGCTTTTAATAATATTAATAATTCGTGGATTGTTGTATCATGAGTGATTAATTTGCCATAAAAAGAAGTAAATAACCGGAGAACTAAGGACTTGGGTTATACTCTCATATTCCACACCGTTGCACACTGTCACATCTGCGATACACCAGATTCCATAGATTTTCTATATTTCTCCACATTTAAGGGAATGATTCTACATTTCAACATTACCACATCATTTTTATTTTATAATTAAATTTAATGACAATTTATTTTACTAATTATTAATTAAAAAAAGTAAATAATTAAAATACAATAATAATTAAAAATAAAATTAAATAAACTAGACTTGATCGTTAGCCGGTTGGGGGTGAAGTAAGGCGAGATGTTCCACCAAATCATGTCGAAGATTGTTGTGTGTTTCGAGGTTGCGTATATGCCGGTTATTAACACTTTGTTGGGCAGCACTAACTTCCTCTAATCCGATTGTTGCTTCAAATTCATCTTCTTTGAACTCGCAAATCGCATGACCTTCATCCTCTAGTATCATGTTATGTAGGATGATGCAAACATAACACACCGTATTTTATCGAGCTTCCATGCACCAAATGCTCGTTCAATATCCTTTGTAGCGTTTTCTTGTTTTTATCAACAATTTTTTTCTAATATTATCTTTCAGACACGTAAACGAGTTGACAAAACTAGACCACTCGGGATAAATAACATCGACGAGGTAATAGTCGTACCTATATCGTGTTCCTCTAAGCTCAAAATACATGTCAGGTGCGGTTTCGTTTATCATAGTGTTGACTATTGGAGACTGATTAAGGGCGTTTATGTCGTTTGAACCTGAAACTCCAAAGAAAGCATGCCAAAACCATAGATCTTGTGATGCCACCTCCTCGAGCACAATTGTTGCAACGGGATGGTCACCTCTCATGCACTATCTGTGCATGCAATTGGGCAATTACTCCACTCTCAACGCATACACTCTAGGCTACCAAGCATGTCAGGAAGGCCATGCACCTCCTCATGCCAATTGTACAGTTGTTGAATGTCGTTTGCGGTCGGTTTGCGTAAATATTTTCGCCCGTAGATGTTAACGACACCTTTACAAAATTTATACAAACAAAGTCGTGCCGTTTTCTGGGAAATCTTTATATAATCATCCAATTCATTGTCGGCGGATCCGTATAGCGATTGACGAATAGCGGCGGTACACTTTTGAAGAGGGATGAAATCTCTTCTACCTCTAGCATCCCACCCCAATGTGAAAAAAATCCATCTTCCGTTCCAAATCGTTGACAATCCTTAAAAAATAATCGTTTATTCATTCGAAAACGAGTTCAAAATGTGTCATGGTCATAAGGGGGGGGATCGGCAAAGTAGTCGTGAACCAAATGATTGTGGGTGGCTTCACGATCTCTATTCAAAGTGGTTCTTTGTGTGAAGTTTGGCGTGTTCGAGCTTTTGGCATCATTTTTTAGGATTTCAACGATAGCGGTAGCAACTGTCTCGAAAATAATTGGGCTACACCATTTTTTCCGGAGAGGGTCAATTTAGTGTGTCTATTTGTATAAAGTTTGGTTTAAGAATTGGTGAAATGCATGAAAATGGTTTGAGAATGGGTGAATTTGATGAGGTTTAAAAAAGGTTTGAAAAAAAAATATTTTTTTAAATAGTTATTGCCCTCCAAGGGTATTATAGCCATTGCCCAAATGCTCTCCACGAACGTGGAATTTTCCACGTCAAAGCTTCACGGCCGTGACTCACAGGGGACGCGGTGTTCCATGGTCCATGACCGCCATGTCACCACCCACGCTCCTTTTCACGGAGTACTCCCGATGGCGTAATCGGTGGTGATTACATGAAGATCTTGGACATTAAAAAAATAATATTAATTGATGTTCCATACATCAATAGTTCATATTAATTAAAATCAAATAGCATTGCCTTACATGTAATTCAGCCGAGGTGTACATCATAAAGTATTAAAGTCTACGGTTAAGCTTCCTAAAAACTAAAAGAGTAAAGTACACAGATGATCCATGTGATTTACCAAATTTTAGATTTGGTCTATAGCTTTTCAAAAGTATACGGATGGTCCCGGTGGTTTGCATTTTATAACGCATTTAGTACCCAGCCAACAAATCTAAAAGTTTTAGAAGGTACAAGTTAGAGACTAAATGCGTTACAAAGTGCAAACCAAAGGGACTGTTGCTACAAAACTTATCACCTAGAGGCTTAAGCTTCGGAGTAGTGCTGGATGGGCAAGCTAAGCTGGAACTTCTGGACTTGGGCTTGGAAAGACGGACTGGATCTCCTGATCTTGAAGAGATTATCTATAAAACAAGCACCACTGTGAGTCTCGCCACGAGCAGAAGGAGTTTCCCCTCGTGACCACCCTCTGGCGTGAGGATAAGTATTTGTCTGCTAAAAGGTAAAAGGAGAGAAAGAGAAATGGAGTAGTAAAGAGAAGTAGTGAGTAAGTGATGGTGAATGAATGAATTACCTTAGACCCTGATGAGGCTATTTATAAGGTTTCATTGAGAGATGTTTGGACTAAGGATATATTTAAAGTAGCATGTAGTCAACATTCTCTCTCTGCTCTTGCTTACATAACCGTTAGTTCTCTTTTGATATCAAGAGGGTTCAAGCATCATTAAATATATTTTGTCTCCATAGTTGACCCATGTCCCTGACGTACGGGTCTGTACCTGATCAATCGTCAGGCCCCATTGGTATCTTTTATCTTTTTAGCTGACTTACCTTTTGTATGCTGACCTTATCTCTGACTTTCGTCTGTCGTACGTTCGGGTTCCTTTGTCATCCTTTGTCTCTATAGTTAACTCGTATATCCGACATGCAGTTTTCAGTAGGGTATATGAGTACGAGATTTTGGCTTTTACTCCCATTTTGTCTTTATAGTTACCTAGCCATATTCTCTAGTAGCCAATGGAGTTACTTCCTTCCTTGGTACGTTTTCTCCTTTAGTATTCCATCGTATATTTTCTAAGTGTTTGTGTCGATGAAAAGAGATAGCTTAATGTGTTCCTTATCGAAACCGAGTACACTCGGAGTTCCTTTCGGGTTTGGGCCGCTGCAGGTAGTGAGTCTAGATTGGGCTGAACCAGGATTGGACTGGGCCTTGCTATTCTTTCCCAGCTGTGACTTGGCTTATTCCGCTGCTTCTTCTCAACTGTGGCTTGTAGGGACTGGGCTTGTCCCTTCTATTTTTGCTGAGTTCCTTCTTGTCGGGGTTGTCCTGAGCTGCGGCTCGATTTGTGTTCCGTCCGGGTCTTGGTTCCCACTGATTGACTAAACCCTGACTGTAACACACCACTTTTAAAATACGAAAACGCGCGGAAGACTTTTATCCCAAGATTTTTTTTTTTTTTTTTTTTTTTTTTTTTTTTTTTTTTTATCCTCGCGTACCGCGAGGCGTTTTGGCCACCTCCCTCGCGTACCGCGAGGGAGTCCCAAAATTCTTACCCGGAATTCAAACCTCTCGCGTACCGCGAGAGGATACCACTATGATCTTCGCGTACCGCGAGAGAGCCAAAGGAAGGCAATCCGGATAACTTGTCCCTCGCGTACCGCGAAAGAACCATACCAGGTTCTTCGCGTACCGCGAGGCACCAGATTTCCAGTGAGTTTCCCTTCAGCTGCAGATTTCAAACTTTGCCATTTTTCCAACTTTTTGCATCCAAAACACAAACTAAAAATACCCGACACCTGGGTTTTGACCAAAAGTTTACCTACACCACAAAATCACCAAAACATAAATTCTTGACCCAAACGCACACCCCTTTCGAGGATTTCAATACATAGCCCAAAAACCAATCATTTGCACATACGAGAACCCGCCAGAGCCTTGGACTTGACTTGGACTACATCGGAGCTTTTCCTACATAACCACAAAACATAACACCATTAGTAATGAAGATAAAACATAACAAACAAGTAAATTCTACTTGTTTCCACCCATTCCCCCATTTGACCCGTTTCCACCAAATTTTAACATTTGGCTACATAACACTTGTATTTCACCTACAAGTTTCATTCTTTTCATTTATCATTCATATTAACACATTTCCTTTTCCATTATGGCACATTGGCCACAATCTCATTTCCATCATAACACTAGATCATAATTCACCCATTTGACCCATTTGACCCGTTTGCACCCATTTGGTCAATTAAGGTTTTCATACACATACTTTTCACATACAAGTTTCTTTCATCATTTCATTACCACATTTCCATTTCCATTATGGCACGTAGGCCATAACTTCATATCCATTTAGGATACGAGATTATACTCCATAATCATTCTAACCATTATGGTACTTGGACCATAACTCCATATTCATTCTATCCATTATGGTTCATAGACCATAACTCCGTATCCATTCTATCCATTATGGTTCATAGACCATAACTCCATATCCATTCTATCCATTATGGTTCATAGACCATAACTCCATATCCATTCTATCCATTATGGTTCATAGACCATAACTCCATATCGACATATCCATTATAGTATAAATACTATAACTACATTCCTTCAATTTTGCATACAATTTCATGCTCATTCATACCACATAACAAATTATGCAACTTTACACATTATGCATACAATCTTGCATAAAACTCATTTATCCCCGTTTCATTTATGATCAACACATGATCCATTTCCATTATAGCTTAACACTATAATTACATTCATTCATTGTACATACTAAATCATTCACAATTTATCATATCACAAGTATGTACACAATCACATAACACATAATTCACAAAATTCACCATTTATCATCAATACTAAGTAAGTGCATAGGCACTTACCTTTCGGGTTAGAAGATCCCGCTCCGCCTTCTAGACCCACAATTTGATTACCTAAACATACACACCTAGTTTAGTAATCTAACATATACCAACATTTCATTACAATTGAGTTCACAACCCAATTTCCCAATTCCAACCCAAATTGACCCGTTTGGGTTATCCTCATAGCCAAACACCCTCTTTCACCACAAACTCACCTACTTGAGTTTCATTAACTTAATCTTAACACTAATTCTTCTTTCAAAAATTATTATTAAGTTAATTTGGTGTTTGCTCAAGTGTCTAACATCTTAAAAACACTTAATCTTCATTAATTCGCCATTTATCATCATGATCCAAACACCCCCAATTTCCACCATATGAACCCTAACTTCTCATAATCAAAATCAAAGGGTTCTAGGATGTTAATCATCATTCTTTAACTTTAGTTTAGCTAGATTATCAACAATCTAACACCAATTTACAACATGCATCCAAAATTTCGGATTTTACCCAAAACCCACCAAGAACACATCAATGGTGAAATCAAACGGAAGATAATCACTTACTTGATGTTAGGAAGGTGTTGTGTGAGCCAAAACCTTCTTAAAACAAGCCTAAAATGCACGATTTAGCTTCAAAATCGTTTTTCTCCTTTTCTCCTTCTTCCAAGAACGACCCAAGGAAGAAAATGAGACCAATTTTGACTTTTTACTAGTCAATATGGCAGATTTGCCATGTTACACTTTTAGTCCCTCAACTTTCCATTTCACCCATTTCATTCTAAAGTTAGTTAAAACTAACATAACCCCACTACAAACTTGAAACCCACTTGTTTCAACTTATTTCTAAAATATTATTTTCACCATAATATTAATTAGAAATATTTATTTATTTGAAAACGAAACCCGGATTTTGGTTCGTTACAAATCACCTCCCCTTATTTGGGTTTCGTCCCCGAAACCCGACTTCACATAAAAAGGTTCGGATAATATTTGGGCATTTCCTCCTCGGTTTCCCAAGTCATTTCCGCTCCCTTCTTACGTTTCCACCTTGCCAAAACTTGGCTAATCTCTTTAATGCGTACACGCATCACCTTTCTATCCAAGATTGCCACCGTTTCCCCAACATAAATCAACTTATCATCCAATTCAATATCCTCCAATGGGACAAAAGTAGACTCATCCGCTAAACACTTGCGTAAATGGGACACATGAAACGTATTATGAAGCCTACTTAGTCCCTCCGGTAGCTCCAAACGATAAGCTACCACACCCACCCTTGCTATCACTTTAAACGGTCCAATGAAACGTGGACTTAACTTCCCCCGTTTCCTAAACCGTATCACCCTTTTCCAAGGAGAGACTTTCAAAAGCACAAAGTCCCCCACTTGAAACTCAATCGCCCGCTTCCTATTATCCGCATAGGACTTCTGGCGATCTTGCGCCGCCTTCAAGCAAGCCTTAATTTGGTCAATACTAACATTTGTTACATCAACCACATCCTTACTACCAAGTTCCCGTTGACCGATTTCACCCCGACACACGGGTGTCCTGCATTTCCTCTCATACAATGCTTCAAAAGGCGGCATACCAATGCTAGAATGGTAGCTATTGTTGTATGCAAATTCCGCCAACGGTAAATGGTCATCCCAACTACCCCCAAAATCCAAAGCACACGCACGTAACATATCCTCGAGCGTTTGAATCGCACGCTCGCTTTGTCCATCCGTTTGTGGATGATAAGCGGTGCTAAGGCTCAACCTCGTCCCCATGTCCTCATGGAATTTCTTCCAAAAACGAGAAGTGAATCTCGTATCCCGGTCCGATATAATCGACACCGGCACCCCATGGCGTGACACAATCTCTTGTACATATAACTCTGTCAATCTATTCGATGAGTACGTTTCCTTTATAGGAAGGAATTATGCACTATTCGTCAACCGGTCCACTACTACCCATATCGCATCATAACCCTTTCGGGTCTTTGGTAGTTTAGTGATCAAATCCATAGCTATATTCTCCCATTTCCAAAGCGGTATTTCAAGCGGTTGAAGCTTTCCATACGGCTTTTGGTGTTCCGCCATTACTCTTAAGCATGTGAGACACCCTTCAACATACTTAACAACTTCACGCCTCGTACCCGGCCACCAAAAATGATACCTTAAATCATAAAATATCTTTGTGGCCCCCGGATGGATAGAATATTTGGATTTATGCGCCTCATCTAAAATAGTTGTCAAAACACTTGACAACCTAGGAATCCAAATCCTATCAAAGCATGTCTTTAACCCCGAATTATTTTCCCCAAGCTTGTCAACATAAGAACCACCCGTTCCATCTTCAAATCACCCTAAAAAGCTAACACTTTAGCCTCTAGAATTTCGTCAATAAGGGATGATGATATCGTCATCAAGAATGACTTCACTTTAATGTGGTAACTTTACCTGCCCTCGTTACTCCCCCAAGGTTATCTCCGTCTTTAATGGTTTATTCGACAGCGGTACGCAGTTGTCTACTTTTGCATCAATTAGTTCGCCCACTATCTAAGATAGTCACTGTTTCAATTAGGCGAAACGTTTATCATTTATCATATCTTCACCATAATGAAATAACAACAGTTCCAACCTCCTAACGATTTCGTGTCTGGTCACGCAAAATGTATTATGGAGTCCACTCGTTTCATCTGAGAAGTTCCCAAACATTAATCTATCCACCAATAAAGTCCCCATGTTGGACAACCCAACGATACGTGAACCTATCCTCCCATGATCTCCAACCCGAAACACCACTTTTCAAAGGAAAACTTTTATGACGTCAAGTTTCCACTAGAATTTCAACACTCCTAACCATGGGATACTTGGATTTTTGAACCACCTTATACGAGTAGTCAACACATTTGACAGCTAAGGAAATCCAAGTTCAAATCCCACGTCACCCATCTCTTAAATGGAAATTTCAAAACTACCTCACTAATCCACCCATTGAGACTCAAGGTCTCAAGTTCATATCTCTTTGGATTCGAAGATCCCAACACCAACAATTACACCCCTTGAAGCTCGAGTCTTCAACTCAACCATTCTTAACTGATAAAGTATGCGACCTCATCAAGTAAGGATACGACAACTTCCTCACTTGAATCCTCTTTCACAACACTGAAAGGAAAATTTTCTAACCGCGTACCAAACACCCTAAGTATCTCCATTGACTTAATCATAAGTCATCCTTTGAGATTTAAGGATCTAAATCACCGAATCCACCTTTTGAAGTTCGAAGACTTCGCTTTCAAACACCGTTTGTGAAGTCCAAAAGACTTCCAACATCATTTATGAAGTTCTAAGACTTCATCCACCATTTATGTACACATTCCACCTATGTACATTTTATCATTTACCCCTTGACCATAAAGTCCACAAACCGTGAGACCTTTAGTCAGTTTTTATCCTATCACCGACTGTCAGTGCCAAAACGCACTCTTCCATTTTCCTTTTCCACCGAAAAGTTTATGTACTATAGAACAATCACATGGGTGCAATGACCCTTATCAAATCCCCTTTTCTCAACTGGAATACTAAGTATCCCTTTATATCCCCGGTTGATGTCAATGGCACAAGCCATGTATACACACCAATTCGTATGCCTCGTGTTTCACTGTCTCTAATGAGAACAGATTAACACGTCACCCCTTTATCATACTTGACTATGATATGGTTACTAAGTAACCCATCACCTCTTCTACAATCATCGGATCAAAATCTACCAAATTTCCGCCACGACCTGAAGTCAACTCATCGCGAGTGATGCACCTTCTTTCAATCACCATGGATTGCTTCAAAGCCAATACCATTATAGTGATCAACTGCTAATTAATCAAAGATTAATTCTCTCACCTTTCAACTCTTTTGGTTTGCACACCACGAATCCCCTTGTGAAAACAAGGTTTTCCTTCCACTTCGGTTCGCCAAACGATATACTTTCCGCTCTCAAGGCTTCATTCTGTTCCTCTCAAGGATTGCCTCAAATATCCCTATCTTCCTCGAAGGAAGATCAATACCACATGATAGAAAGCTCTAGCCATCCTCCGCTAGGTTGATGCATTCTATTTCTCCCAACACATTCCATGTTCCTCACCACCCACGAGGTGATACACGTCTAGACTCTAACGTACTCGAGTCCTTAAGATGACTTGCGTCCACCATTTCTTCTACTTACACATGTGCCCCTTAGTCTTCCCGAGAAATTTTAACCAAGTTGTAGATGTTCTACCTGCTTATAGGTCTTTAATCTACCCACTTGTTAAGGCACTATATCTTATCTTTGATCATATGTATTATCCCCATATAATCATCCATAAACATACATACACACACATATAACCACCTTCACCTAATCCTTGCAAATGTTCATTGTTATATGGTTATCATAAAGTCTCTTGCACATTTCGTCTTATTAAACATATTGGCCAGACATGTTTAATAGTACGCCATGCCCAATTGTAATTACCATCTCCATATAACAAGTCACAAAACAAGTTTCGGCACACATAACACCTTAACAACATTCATCATACATATATACATACACCATATATATATATTATCATTTTATCAAATCATTACTAACCTTTCATTTCCGCAAGCTCCGAGTCTTAGTCAAGTCCTTCATGGATTCTCGTATCATTTTCCCCCATATCAAGAGCATCCGGTTTGAGTTTGGTGCCACCACACCAAATCCCTCAAACCATTGCTCTGATACCAAGTTGTAACACACCACTTTTAAAATACGAAAACGCGCGGAAGACTTTTATCCCAAGATTTTTTTTTTTTTTTTTTTTTTTTTTTTTTTTTTTTTTATCCTCGCGTACCGCGAGGCGTTTTGGCCACCTCCCTCGCGTACCGCGAGGGAGTCCCAAAATTCTTACCCGGAATTCAAACCTCTCGCGTACCGCGAGAGGATACCACTATGATCTTCGCGTACCGCGAGAGAGCCAAAGGAAGGCAATCCGGATAACTTGTCCCTCGCGTACCGCGAAAGAACCATACCAGGTTCTTCGCGTACCGCGAGGCACCAGATTTCCAGTGAGTTTCCCTTCAGCTGCAGATTTCAAACTTTGCCATTTTTCCAACTTTTTGCATCCAAAACACAAACTAAAAATACCCGACACCTGGGTTTTGACCAAAAGTTTACCTACACCACAAAATCACCAAAACATAAATTCTTGACCCAAACGCACACCCCTTTCGAGGATTTCAATACATAGCCCAAAAACCAATCATTTGCACATACGAGAACCCGCCAGAGCCTTGGACTT
Source organism: Smallanthus sonchifolius (assembly GCA_023525975.1). NCBI lineage: Eukaryota > Viridiplantae > Streptophyta > Magnoliopsida > Asterales > Asteraceae > Smallanthus > Smallanthus sonchifolius. Next base: position 69,083,443 of record CM042030.1, on the reverse strand, counting down.
GACTTGGACTACATCGGAGCTTTTCCTACATAACCACAAAACATAACACCATTAGTAATGAAGATAAAACATAACAAACAAGTAAATTCTACTTGTTTCCACCCATTCCCCCATTTGACCCGTTTCCACCAAATTTTAACATTTGGCTACATAACACTTGTATTTCACCTACAAGTTTCATTCTTTTCATTTATCATTCATATTAACACATTTCCTTTTCCATTATGGCACATTGGCCACAATCTCATTTCCATCATAACACTAGATCATAATTCACCCATTTGACCCATTTGACCCGTTTGCACCCATTTGGTCAATTAAGGTTTTCATACACATACTTTTCACATACAAGTTTCTTTCATCATTTCATTACCACATTTCCATTTCCATTATGGCACGTAGGCCATAACTTCATATCCATTTAGGATACGAGATTATACTCCATAATCATTCTAACCATTATGGTACTTGGACCATAACTCCATATTCATTCTATCCATTATGGTTCATAGACCATAACTCCGTATCCATTCTATCCATTATGGTTCATAGACCATAACTCCATATCCATTCTATCCATTATGGTTCATAGACCATAACTCCATATCCATTCTATCCATTATGGTTCATAGACCATAACTCCATATCGACATATCCATTATAGTATAAATACTATAACTACATTCCTTCAATTTTGCATACAATTTCATGCTCATTCATACCACATAACAAATTATGCAACTTTACACATTATGCATACAATCTTGCATAAAACTCATTTATCCCCGTTTCATTTATGATCAACACATGATCCATTTCCATTATAGCTTAACACTATAATTACATTCATTCATTGTACATACTAAATCATTCACAATTTATCATATCACAAGTATGTACACAATCACATAACACATAATTCACAAAATTCACCATTTATCATCAATACTAAGTAAGTGCATAGGCACTTACCTTTCGGGTTAGAAGATCCCGCTCCGCCTTCTAGACCCACAATTTGATTACCTAAACATACACACCTAGTTTAGTAATCTAACATATACCAACATTTCATTACAATTGAGTTCACAACCCAATTTCCCAATTCCAACCCAAATTGACCCGTTTGGGTTATCCTCATAGCCAAACACCCTCTTTCACCACAAACTCACCTACTTGAGTTTCATTAACTTAATCTTAACACTAATTCTTCTTTCAAAAATTATTATTAAGTTAATTTGGTGTTTGCTCAAGTGTCTAACATCTTAAAAACACTTAATCTTCATTAATTCGCCATTTATCATCATGATCCAAACACCCCCAATTTCCACCATATGAACCCTAACTTCTCATAATCAAAATCAAAGGGTTCTAGGATGTTAATCATCATTCTTTAACTTTAGTTTAGCTAGATTATCAACAATCTAACACCAATTTACAACATGCATCCAAAATTTCGGATTTTACCCAAAACCCACCAAGAACACATCAATGGTGAAATCAAACGGAAGATAATCACTTACTTGATGTTAGGAAGGTGTTGTGTGAGCCAAAACCTTCTTAAAACAAGCCTAAAATGCACGATTTAGCTTCAAAATCGTTTTTCTCCTTTTCTCCTTCTTCCAAGAACGACCCAAGGAAGAAAATGAGACCAATTTTGACTTTTTACTAGTCAATATGGCAGATTTGCCATGTTACACTTTTAGTCCCTCAACTTTCCATTTCACCCATTTCATTCTAAAGTTAGTTAAAACTAACATAACCCCACTACAAACTTGAAACCCACTTGTTTCAACTTATTTCTAAAATATTATTTTCACCATAATATTAATTAGAAATATTTATTTATTTGAAAACGAAACCCGGATTTTGGTTCGTTACACTGACCGTGACTGGTTCTTTCGTTTTAGAGTTTGACTGCTTAAACCCCCCCCCCCCCACACTGCCCTTACCCTGAAGTGACTGAACTTGCCCTGCCGGGACTGGAGGTGGCCGGGACTAGGAGGGAGCCAGGGCTGGGAGTGTGCCGGGGCTGGGAATGAGCCGGGATTGGGGGTGGGTAGGGACTGATACCCTTCAGGGACCATACATGTACTTTTGGAAAAGTTTGGGGACTAAATTTGTTACAAAGTGCAAACTTCATGGACCATCCGTATACTTTTGGAAAGTTATGGACCAAATCCAAAATTTTGGTAAACCACAGGGACTATCCGTGTACTTAACTCAAACTAAAAAGATAAGAATTGTATAATGAAGAGAAGGGTTTAAAATAAGATAATTTTATAGAAGCACACCAAGGAGGAAATAATCCTTTGGTACAGCACATAGATTGGCAACCAAACTCTAACATGGGCAAACCAAAAATTCGAAACATCTGGCATAGGTGATGAGACGAGTATCCGAGTATGAGGCCGAGAATAAATATAGCCTTAAATATACCTTGTCTGATTACCCGAAACATATATACATATTTACTAAACCCTACCCGTAAACTTTAATTTTTATTTTTATTTTTCTTTTTCATTAGGTAATAGACTAGTCTACTAATTCACTTATATTTCTCATTTCTTGGATAATAAAAATATAAAAAAAAAATAAAACTAAGAAATGTATTTTGTAATATTAACGGATGATTTTTAATAACTAACTCATATACCCACAAATGAACCAACATGTAATAAGTAAAGTGGATGAGACTGAAATAACTAATACCCCACCCTAAACCCGTCTCATTTCCATCCTTAGTCAAACATGAGAAAATCTTTGTGTAATAATTATTTGTTTGTACCTTCTACTTTTGGTTGTGAGGTCATATTAACTAGATGGTTCCTAGACGGTTTGCGGCAAGATATATCCACGTAAAATAAAAATAAGACTTAAATAAGCTTTTATAAACGAATACTCATGCTTTGTCGCGGAAGTCTGGTCGTTTTTCACCGACGCCACGCGGCAGAAGTTTGGTCATTATCGGTTCGGGCCGTCGAAACCCATAAAAACGAATACTGATACCGATTCCGATAATATCAATACCGGCAACGATGTTCCCTCATAATAGGTTCGGGTCGTTATGGTACCACAACGGTAACGTCATTCGCTATAAGCTACGATACCGAGAAAAATACTCAATTTTGAATACAACTTCGTTTTCAAAAAAATCATATCAGAACGTTAAAATAATAAACTAAAAACAGTCGTGCACTCCGTTTTTTTTAAGTTAAAAAACGAAAGTTATTGTAAAAAATGAAATTAATACATAATTAAACGGGTTAAAAACGTAAATTATATTTAGTATATACTAAAAAAAATTGACAGGCTGCTAGCTAAATTTAGTATTCAAAAAAGTTGATTTTAATAGTTTGATGTAAAATAAATTCATAAAATAGTTTTTTTTTTTCTGGATTCATGATAGCATAGTCAATGCTTAGAAAATGTCAAATCGTTTTCCGAATATAAAATATCCGTAAAGCCTTATTTTTTGAATTGTGATTTATTTTTTAATTTGTTGTTAAAGGAAGTTTAAAACATGAAATTGTTCGTATTGGTATCATGATTCAACAATTATTACTCCAATTTCTTTTAATATTTTGTTTGATCCAATGGTTCCACCACACTCTTTTTCCTATCATCACATTGTTTCAAATTCTTGGAATAAACTCCTGAAACATTCAGTTTAAACATTAACGAGAAACTTGTGTCCGCGCTCCGCGACGGGAGGCGAAACTTAAACGGTTAAGGCAGTGACATTAGCGTGGCTAAGCACGAATAGAAGACCCGTTAAGTACATAAAAGAAACGTATGAAGTTACGACGACTCGGTTGTGGAGATTGAAACAAAGATAAAAGACATATATAACGGTATTGATGTTCTTCAGTCGATGTCGATCTCATTCTTCACAGTACCAGCACGTTACCGTCAGCCGATATAACACACAATACCTAAAAAAATACCTTATTTTGAATACAACTCTGTTTTTAACAGAATTAAACACAGCCACAAATTATTTTTGTTTTTTTTAATTAACGAATCAGATTATATATACTACAGGATGTAAAATTAAAATTTTAGAAATTTGAGGGGATTAAAGTGATCATTTACAAAGTCAAGAGCTAGTTTTGATATTATTATAAAGTTGAGGGTTAAAGGTGTCGGTGGGATTGCTCTTTAAGTTTAAGTGTAATAATCGAAACAAAATAATAATCTATGTATCCAACATCTTTAGAATACCAAGGATTGATATTGCTTATTTTCAACGAATGATAACTATTAATTTTTTTTATAAAAATAAAATTTTCTGACGGATTACCAAGGTAATCTCTGTCGGTATAGTTTCAAAGAAACCATGGGTAGTCAATCCATGGGTAATGGGTTATTTGTCGCAAAAAATGTCTGAGTACAACCTTTGAAAACTCATCGGTGACCAGTCGCTAAATGTCTCGTTGGTAATATCCGTCAGTAATCCATCAAAAATCAAATTACATACACCCGAATTTCCCGACAAAGTATCACTGGCATATTTCTATAGATAACCACTTTTATCGAAGGATTTGACTGAGGTGAAATTATTAGTTTTCTAGTAGGACATAAAATAATTAATATTCTTTTGCAAAATATTATATTATAACGATAATAGTGATTTTTGTTTTCTTTTATGTTTGAGATTATCTATTTATTCTTTTACTATTTGTTACAAACTTGCATAATATTATATTAACAATAAAAAGAAGTCACTAGCTTGTTCCAAATAAAATATTGATGAAAATCCTTCATGGAGTTTTTTTTGAACGGCGAACATTGAATGTTGTGACGTCGCACCCCCTGTCACATGAGAGAGTCTCGTCCAACTCCGGCCAATATGTTGTCTTAACCGGGGCCACTTGGCGCCAGAGTTAGAGAGCATCCAAGGAAAAATCTCACCCAATACGGCCCCTTCCGGGCTTGAGGGAGAGCCGAGGCTCGAACCCTTGATCGACGTGGGTAAAACGTTGGTGCATCAGCCTAAGAACTAGGCCTCATTTGCATGCCTCAGAAATTAATGGTGGTGGCAGGGATTGAACCCGGATCCCTTAGGACTTTAGGCCTCACCTCAACCATTACACCACAACCTCTACACTACAACCTCTTTTGCCTTCATGGAGCTATATTCGTGACATTGCTTTAAATAATACTATCCGTGCATTATTGTATCATGAGTGATTAATTTGCCATTAAAAAAGTAAATAATAGAACAATAATAATCAACAGCTATGGCTTAACAATAATGTGTCCTTTCAAATGGTTTAGGATTGAAATCTTATGGTTTGACATTAGGGGTGTGAATTAGTCCTTAAGAAAAGATTACATCAAGAACATGTACCTATTGTACTACATTAAAAAAACAATATTAGTTAATGTTGGGTACATCAATAGTTAATATTAATTGAAGTCAAATAACGTTTGCCTAGACGCCATTCAACCATGGTTGGTGGGCTGGTAGCAGAGGCAAAGCTTTTTGTAGTATCTAAGTTTAAAGGTTTTTGGTTCAAGTATCACAAGAGTACATAAATTCGTCGTTATAAAAAAAAGACGTTATTCAAACGAGGTCTCCATCATAAATTCTACCGTTAACCTTCTTAAGTTGGTGGGTGTAATCTTTCTTATATCGCCCTCTCTCTCTCTATTTTATATTAGTTTCACATCATTTTTTTCATTTCATCCTAAATCATGAAACTAGTATTTTTCTCATCATTTACATCCTTAAATTTTTTTTTAAATAAAAATGAAATTAAATGTAAATTATTAAAAAATATATATAAAAATAAATTTCATTAATAAAAAAATTACAAGCTAAAAAGAAAGTAAATTTCATTAATAAAAAATACAAACTAAAAAGAAAATAAACTTCATTAATAAAGAAATCAAATTAAAAAAAATAAATTTCATCAATAAAAAAACCATAAACTGGCCATCGAGGTTAGGTACGCAGACTCTTGAAATATGCTCAATGAGATATGCTCGTAGGTTGTGGAAGGTTTCTTGACAATGCAACTTTTTATATGTATCTTCATTTACTTCTAGACCTTCTTGAATGGTTAGAAGCTCGTTTTCTTGAAAATGACATAATGCTTGACCTTTGTCTTTTAAGATCATATTGTGTAAAATAATCTAAGCTTAGATTAATTTTCTAAATTTTATATGATGCACTGCTCGTACAGGGTCACATAATTAATCTCATTCGAGTATATCTCGTTGGCAAGATAAAAGCCATGTTTGTATTGTGATCCATTAACTTGAAATGGACAATTGGATTGGTTCCATTTAGTACATCGTTGAATAACGATGATTGGTTGAGGACATTAACTTCGTTACTAGAAACGGTGACCCGAAAGAATGTATACCAAAAACATAAATCTTGTGAGGCTACCGTTTCGAGTATAATGGTAGGGTAATCTGATCACATGTATGAACCCCACTATTCTATCTGGCAGTTCCTTTAAGTTCAATGTGTAAAATCAATGCAACATAGAATTTCAAGAAATCTATATTTGGATTCATGTATCGCATACAAAGTTTGCATGTTACTTTCAGTCGGTTAATACCGATACAAAAGAGATCTAGTATTTCACGTGAAACTCTTGTAGACATCTCAAGTATTCATCACATGTGTCAAGATCTGTCCCTTATGTTAGTTGGCGTATTGCGGATGTGCATTTATGTAATGGAGTGAAAGACCTTTCACCTCTAGCATCCCAAGATGATCTAAAAATGGGATATTGTCTTTCTATGTCATTAATGATTCGTAAAAATAATTCTCTTTACATCAGAAACCTTCTCATGAATATGTCAACACCATATAGACAATCTTCTACAAAATAAGCTTCCACGAGATATTCATGAGCAGCCACACTATCTCTATCTATATATGTTCCTATAGTTGAAGTTGTCGCGTCATAAAGAATGGGAAATGGTTTGAGCCATTATTGTCGTAGTGGTTGGTAAGTTCAAATGCACTAGGTGAAGATTCTTCTGAGCTCGATGACAAAAATCCTAAAGTTGATGATGCATCCATTGATTAAAGATTGTAGTTGACAAAAATTAGGGAAGAAGATTGATATGAAATTGAGATTGATGTGAAATTGGTTTTGAATTAAGGGGTATTTATGGACTAAATAATTTTTCTTCATTCAACATGAAAATAGTCGTTTGGGGGGTGGGGGTGGGGGATCGTTTGAACTTGACTGTTGGTGAACGGTAGGCTCGGCACGACTACACCGCCCGTCCCTATACCGCATAGGGTGGAGTGGTGTTCCCTAGCAGTATCGGGTGTCACCTCACCAAATCGCTTGCGCCGCTCGAAACCCACTCCTCTAAAAGTTAAAAAGATAAGAATTGTATAATGAAGAGAAAGATGAATTTAAAATAAGAAAATTTCATAGGAGGAAACCAACCAAGAAATAATTCTTTGGTTAAGCATAGAGATTGGCAACTAAACTCTAATCCGACGAGTAAACATGAAACCCGAAATATTCGGGATAGGTAAGGGGACATATATCCGAGTACGATATCCGGAATGAAATTAGCTTTAAATTTTTTGTGGGTTTAAGATGAGTATTAGAATAGGTAATACCCGATCTGATTACTCGAAACATATATACCTGTTTATTAAACCATACCCGTAAGCTTTATTTTTATTTTTCTATTTCACTGGGTAACAGACTAAGCTATTAATTCACTTATATTTCTAATTTCTTAAATAATAAAGTTAAAAATTAAAAAGGTAAGAAATATACATCGGAATGACGCTCTATCCACTGAGCTACAGGCGCTATTTGTTATTATTCTTTGCTATAATATATTTTAATATATGGATATTAATTTAAACGAGGTTTTAAAATTAATTTCAAGTAATAATGGTTTTGAATTTAATTCCAGGTAATAACGGATATGAATTAATGGTTTTTTTTATTATTAATATAAGTAGGGCACACACTTCAATATGAATAATGAATGATTTTAAATGATTGATAAAATTGTTACATTAATACGTTTTAGGACTAGTAGCATTTAACTTAATACTGGAGGTGATAATCTTCTACTCTTCACTTAAATAGACAATTTAAATAAATTTATAATTTGATAAACATTAATTAAATTCACTGTAACATTTACTACACTACACAAAAATGTATTTTCATTAAAATTGGTTAACATATTTGCTAACACTTATCCAAACAAAATCTGGCTAGATTATTTTAACTACTTTTTTTTATTAATTAACAAATTTTTAGTGAAATAATTAATAATATAAAGGACATGCAGGTAATAATGTAACATGTGTATATTTGTTCTGGTGAATAGGTGAACCATAGTGTACTCGTATATTTATTCATGTAAGAAACATAAAGTTTAACTCTAGACACATTTAAAAGTGTACTGTTTTGTGTTGACATGTTTAATGTTCATTTACGAATATGGGTAATTATCTTTTGACTTAGTGACAATTTAAATAATCAACGATTCCAGATTGAATGAATCTTTTTTGTAATTGTTATCTTATTAACTGTTTTTATTTTTATTTTTTATTTCTCAATCTCAATTATCAAATTTATGTTTATATAGTTAACTTGAGATTATAGGAGTCGGATGTAAATAATTGGAGGATGGTGAAAGAATGGGTAATCGGGAGTAACGAATAAAGTTCGCCGCCATTCCAGAAAAAAGAATAAAGTCTTTCAAAATAAAGAGTTTAAGACTTCAAGTAAGAAAATTAATTTCACTTTTAGAATTTTTTTAGAAATTCGTTAGAGGAAACATGAAAAATCAGAGTATTAAAGGTAAATTTTAACACGTTTAAATAATCTTTCTGATTTTAAAATAGAAACTTAAAAAAATAAAACAATCATATGCATCAACCCATTTATTAAATGGTTTGTGTTTAGATTAATTTATTTATTAAACGGATCATATTCAAGTTAACTTATATAATAAACGATTATTAACAAGTTATATTAACTAACACAATTTTTTTTTTTATCATTTTCGTGTTGTTTCACAATTTATCACCCCTCTTATAAATATCTTCTTCCTCTTTTGTTTTCACTTGTTCCTTTATTTCCTTTTATCAGGTAAAATATTCCACAAGATCTCTTATTCCTAAAACCTTAAAAGGCATGTTGAGAAGCTTTTAAGGGTGTTGTACAAATTTTCTATGCTTTGATGAGGAAAGAGTAATTTTCTTAAAGGTGTTACTTACAAAAGCTAAAGTGCAAACACTTTATGCCTAAATTATAAACACCTTAATGCACAAGGAATTAATATTAAATATTATATATGGTGGTCTCATAAGATTTTTTTTGAACAATTTGGATCAGTGACGGGACACTGACCCATCTGATCATCTCTATCTTTCTTAGGAGGAAACTCACCATAGGTGTGAAAACCCTCTGACCCAACCTGAAACTTCTTTCTTTTGTCATAAATGAGACTTGAACCCAAGACCTTCCCATTTTAGTGAAGTATTGGGTATACACCTTTGCCACCTGTCCATTTTTCTAAGTTTCATTTTAAATAATGAAAATTTACTTTTTAACTCCTTAAATTTAGCCAACTCTATACTTTATACCTTATGCTTATATATTTCTTTTTTGGTTCACTTGCAATTTTTTTTTCTTTTAACTTTTAAAATTTAATGTTCTCTAAATTTCTGAATATATAATTATGACGTGCTTACTTTATCAAGATTTCGGTGTAGATTTCACTCAAACCGGAGTTGTGTGTCATGATGTACAAGTCATCGAAGTAAAACCGTACAAGCCATCGAAGCAAAACCGTACAAGCTATCGAAGCAAAAACGTACAAGCCGTCAAAACTGATTCAAGGTTTTGATTTTTTTACAGTTTTTTTTCTTTTCTTCCTACAACTTTTAAAATATGATACATTAATATTTTTATTTGTTTGATTATTTTTCATTGTGAAGTGCTTATTTTTATCAAGTTTCGAATATTATCAACGGCCTGGCGCAACGCATAGGTTCGTGACGGCTTCGGTGTCCAGGTTTCGTTTTTCTTATATAAAGTTACGTATGTTATCGATGAGCGGTTCGCGCCGATGTTTCAACAAAAAAAATTCATGGTTTTACGCCCCCACCACAACGCGAGGGTCCTAATACTAGTTATTTATTAAAATACTTTTTATTCAGTTATTTATATGTAGAGTTAAATACAGTTTTAGTACTTGTGATTTGACCCAAATAACCATTTTAGTCCAAAAGTTTGAATTTGACTTTTTTAGCCCGATAGTTTTATTTTTGTATCAATTTAAGCTAGATCATTTAACACCATCCATTTTCTCTGTTAGATTTTTATGAAAAAACTAAAATACCCTTATTATCAAAAGATTAAAAAAAATCATAGAAAAAAAAGCCCCTTTTTATGCAGAACCCTACAAGAAGGCAGATTCAAAATGCACTAATGTTCTTGATCATCAATCTTTAAACCACACATTGTTCAACAATTTTCCATGTATTATGGACGTTTGTTTATGCAAATCTAATTTTATCTCTGTTATCAGACGATTATTCAACATAGTCGCTACCAATCCCTAATCAAGCAAGACCACCACCACCCACCATCACCATTGTCCGGCGACTGAAATCAGCGGGAATGGGGGGTAGCATCGAAGGGGGTGTCGTTGAACCTCAAAAAGGAGAGGATTCCCTTTGGCTGCAGAACATTTATCAGAGTGAAGATCCGCGGCGTCGAAGATAGTGAACTGACTTAAATTGATACGAAATTAAAACTGTTGGACTAAAAAAATCAAATTTAAACTAAAATAATTATTTGAGTCAAACCAGATGGACTAAAACCGTATTTAACTATTTACACCAACATATACTTTTATCATTTTTTTTATTACCGTTATCTAGTTATCTCACTTAAAAAGGTCAAATTCAAACTATTCAAGTTGTTGAATCAGTTTAATTCGTTCTCAAACTTAGCTCGAGTCCACCAATCTAAATTTATTTTTTACTACTCAGAGAGATTAAACTTGAATTTTGTATATTTGATTAACCTAATATCAAAAGTCGATTGTTATAAAATCTATAAACTCCCTTTTTATTTGTCATGGACAATAATAAGCCCCAGATTGAGTACCAATATAGAAAAGTAGATATAAGTTGATGCTAGTTTAAGGAATTGTAATGTTACAAGGAAAAAGATAGCAACCGGTTAATGTTTATAATTAACTAGTTTTTTTTTCACCCGCGCTACGTGGTGGGAGTTTGATCATTACCAGTTTGGCTGATTTACGGGGATAAAACTTACGTCGAAACGCATACTCGTTATAGCATACGATACAAAAAAGTACTCGATTTTGAATACAACTTCGTTTTTTCAATAAAATTTATACCGAACGTTGATAACAAAAAAAATTAAAGAAAGCCGCGCATTCCGTTTTTTAATATAAATTAATTAACAAAAGTTATTACAAAAAAGCGAAATTATTAGAAAATTAAACGGGTTAAAGCGTATATGTAACATCCCAATTTCTAAAGAAAATAGAAGTCCAAGGGCCTAAGTGCAAATACCCCAAAGATAGAGGGCTAAAAATGCAAAAATATGAAATCTGGACTGATAGCGGACCGCTATCAGATCCCAAACGATCCGCTATGTGCTGGTAAAGGTAATGATGAGAGAATAACACGTGGCGGATACGTGTCTGATGACAGCCCTAAGTCGGACCGCTATGAGGTCCATAACGGTCTCACATGCCACGACATGGATTGCGGACCAATACCTTAGCCGCAAACGGTCCGTTTTGTGGGGCATACGACAGAGAGCTTGCAGGAGCGCGATAGCGGACCGATATCACCCAGCATGTCGGTCCGATATGGTTGCAAACTCAGCCTATAAATAGATGAAGTTGTCGTTCACTTTTGAAACATCAAACACACAAACTTACACACACATAACATTGGGGAACGTGCAAGAAGCTGGTGCGATGCGTTTAAGTACGAGTACGGTACGCTACGAGTGCGGAGCATTAAAGTTACGAGCAAGGAACGGAGAGACATTTTAGCAAGGAACGAACTAGGAAACTATCCAATGATAATGTAAGTACACTGGACCCGTACCATAGACACGATTAGGTGAATTACATGCTTAAATGATATGTGTTATGTGATATGTATATGACGAGGGTACGGGATAATGAAGGGTTAGTCTAAACACTAAACAACAATAATGGAGTAGTCACGACGTGTCCAAGGGGTGGTGGATACGCCGCTGGTACTTCCTATATATAAATCTCTTTGATGCTTCGTGGTGAAACCATTATAAATGTTTAGGGGTATAGACTAAAAGACAGTAATGAAAATATAGTAAACGTACGGGAGAACTTCTAACCGGTATGTAGTTATCTGATAAACGGAAAGTTCTGTCTAAGGATAGGGTGGTGTATAAATCTCTCCTAGACCCGTCACTATTTCCTGGGAACATCTCTGTTTTGGGTAAAAATTATGTAAACTAATTTTGTAACCAAATCTCGTAAGTGAGTTAGTGTGCTTGTAAAATCAATGTGAAACAATACAAAAACGTAAAGAGTGACACAATTGTTTATGAGGAAAGCCCTTGATCTTTAAGAATCTCCGGCATAAAACCTCGGGAGGTGACAATCGACACCTGCCTCGTTTCTTGAATAAATGGTAAAAAAATTACAAGTGTGAGCAGCAAATGATCGAGATCTAGGTGTTGCAGAGCTTATTTACGATTATTTGATAATGCTAAGTGTTTGTGTGTTGCTAATCGATCAAGCCGTTGATTAAATACAAAAAAATGATCCTAATTAACTTTCCTAGGATCCCGGAGCTTTACTCGGTCTTCAAATATGACCGTTATATAGCTTCTCTCATAAGTTTTACACGTTCTCTTTGACTTCTCGTCCGATTCTTTAGGGACAAAACGAGTCAACACGTTTTACCTGCGGATATAAAAGAAATAGAGGACAAATAGCCGTTAGTAGCATTAATATTCAGGATACCGAAGTTACCAGGATCTTGGATTCCGGATCATGCATCATTCAGGATCCTGCTCGAAATTTAACCCATAACAATTGTTCCCAAAATTTGACAGCTGTACACTGAAATTACAGCTGTTAAGATTTCAAAATTCGAATTCTGAAAGATAAACGGCTGCACGATAAGACGTGGCGCGAGAATTGAGGGCAGAAACGACGTCATTTGGAGCAGTCGTTTTTACTCTTCTATAATTACTTTTCTTTTTTATTAATCCCAACTTCATCTTCTCTAATCTTCTCCAATCTTCTCTCTGGGATCTCAGGTAACAACCTTGTTCCTTTTCTTGTCTTTCTGGTTTTTGTTTCAAAAAATGGCTAAAAAGAACACCCGATCGTCTACATCTTCCGACGATCTTTATAGTCAAAACTTATTAGCTAATCCGGATACCGAAAAGTGTACTTTCACTGATCTTGATATCTAATCTCTTGAATCCGGAAGCTTTTTTCCCAAAAAAACTGTTTTCAAACCCTTTGATCCCAGGACCAGAGCCGATTTCACTTCAAAGAGTTGGGTCTGTTTTCCGTTTTTCCGTTTTTCTCTTGGTTTCACGTACCCCTTTCCTTCTCTTACTACCGAGTTCTTTAGGAAAACTGGTCTAAGATATGCCCAAATCATGCCTATGATTTGGCGAACCTTATACACTCCGGAATTTCTGATTCGTCATCATGCTATTGACTTTTCTGCTTCGGAATTAGCGCACGTTTATAACCTAAGAAGCGATGGCTCTTCCCGCTTTCTATTTCAAATCAGACTTGGCATGACCCATTTGATCTTGAAAACAACTCAGAATGATTCCAACTGGAAAAATAACTTCTTCTTCGTGAGAAGAGATTCAATCCCTGATGGGGATAAGTTGCCAGTCAAATGGATCGTTAAGGGTAGGGTTCTGTCTTGTAGGATCCCGATAAATTTGACATCCGGGATACTGACTATTGATTTCCTTTTGTTTTGTAGAGCCTAAGTTCTCTGACCTAGCTCCTGCTTCTCCTGAGACTGCCAAGAAGGTTGCTGCCTTCTATAGTATCGAGCCCATTGAGCGGACCTTCAAATTCAGGACTGCGCCGGTTGAAGTGAGTCCAGAAGGTTCTCTCTCCGATTCAGAAATGTCTTGTAAGAAATACAATACCACATTATTTTATCAGTTAGTAACATGATAAATATTTTAACCTTCTATTTCGAATTAGGTGTACGAAAGTCCAGCTCCAAGTTTGCTTTGGATGGCATTGACAGCATGGTAAGGCAAGGCCGTCAAAAAGGAACTCAAGCCAGCTGTCGATCCATCTCCTCCACCGGTTGCTCCTAAGCTTGGAGCCTCAACTTCTCATCCTAATCCATCATCTGGTAAGAAACGAAAGATTACGGATCCTACTTAACAGTCCATTCGAAAGTGCACTGATTTCCTTGACGCTTGCAAGAAACTGCACAACTTCAGCCACCTGGTAAGAAATATTCGTTATCCTGGATCTAGAGTTTAATCCTACACTTATGTTAACATTTATATTATATATGACAGGCTTTAGATAAGATGGTTGGGTTTTATGACCGGCTAGCGAAGGAGATGGAAGTGTGCAAACAGAAGCTTGCTAATTCGCAGAGAAATGAAGCTGCCAAGGGTAAGAAGTTATCTGATGTCACTAGGGAGCTTAACCAGGTCAAGGCTGAGCTGTAGGATGTACATCTTCAACATGCCCGGGATCTTGATGAGTCCAACGAACAGGCTAAAGCCTCAGCAACTATGTTCATATTTCAGGCCAGAATCAAGATGGCTAAAGAAGCTGAGGACAAGGACTTTGATAGGGATACTTGGGACGTAGAGGAATGGAAGAGGCTCGTTGTTGAATTGGGAGAAGAGCCGACGTTGGAGGAAGATGCAAGCAAGTTGGTGATTGAAGATGAGGTTGAGGGTACATCGAAGGTAGCCGAGGAGCATGGAGCTGTTGATGCCAGTAAACAAGTTGATCAGGGTGATGAAGGTAATGATGCCTAGACTCGAGCCCTGATATTTGTGGTTTAACTTAGATCCTATTAACCTGTTGAACAATTTAATTTCCTTGCTTTTAGGGGATCCCTGAATGGGATGAACAATTTGACAACTTGTGTCCTGGGTGGATGGTTCCTTTTTTGGATGAAACCCGAGACATTTTCATGCACTTCAAATGTTAGTTGATGGTTTATGACTATTTGCCATGAATGTTGTTTGATTGTTTGTAGAAAACTAGGATTTGTTAGGTGATTAAACCTCAGAAAGAATAAGTTTAGAAAGAATACTTTTTCAGGATACCGGATCCTCATCGATATTTTACAAATAACACCTTAGGTTTTTATCAAACTCTGACTTGCAGAAATACAGTTTGATCTTGATAAATGGTATATAAAATATCAGTTGTAAACATATCATGACTCAGTCTTGTGAATCTCAAAATTTTCTATAAATTTAAAATTAACAAGTAACACATACCTTTGTCGAGAACTAAGTCAGGCAAACACACATACCATATTATGATGTTGAGTTCGAAATATAACAATCGTTGGTTGTCCCTAGTGCATAGTCTTTAAATACTTCGTAGGCTTAGTAAGTACACTTCGAGGTCCTTATTAGTCTTTAACCCTTTTAAGGATCCCGAGTCATCATATTGATGCTAAGTTCTCGAGTTAACACATGAGTGTTAAATATTTGTGACAATTTAAAATCGTGGGCCAAGCCAGAATAAAGTGGGCCAAGCCAGACTTAAGTTAGCATGGAAATGCTAAAAACCTTAGGGGTAAGACGTCTGTTACTATCGTAGCATTCAAGATATAGCCAACAGTGATGAAATTATCAGCCAATGTTACATGGACTGGTCGCACCACCTTGAACAATACTTGAATATCGTGCGCTACAGGCGGAGTGTTTAAACTCAATACTTAGAAAGGTGAAAACCTTTAAACCTTAGAAGGTATGCACGATACCTTAACTTAGGAGATATGGCCAATCTCTTTCTTTTGTCGGGATCTCTTTAGATACTTCCTGCAACACAGGAAATCATGGTGAAGGTGGGTGTTAGCCTGGCTAACACCCCTCCGACGCTCAAGTCAGTACTGCGATCAAGGGTAATAAATATAAGAATAGTCAAGGATAAAAGACGTACCAGTTTCAGTCAGAACATAAGTTTTAAACTTAGATAAAGTAAGTTTTGAGATGGATAGCGTTCCAGGATCTTGGCAGGACATCCCCTTCCATAGTAGCAAACCAATAGGCACCCTTGCCTGCTTCAGAGTCAATCAAGTACGGGCCATCCCACTTTGGTGCAAGCTTTCCATCACTGGGATTGGTAGTATTTTGAAACTCCTTTCTTAATACAAGATCACCCACTTGGAATCTTCTAATCCTTATGTTTTTGTTATAAGATTTTGCTATCCTTTGTTGATAAGCTGCAATGCGAACTTTGGTAAGATCCCTGAGCTCATCCACAGTGTCGAGATCCTGGGCAAGAGCTTCGTTGTTAGTCTCTGAAGATTGAAAGTTGGTTCTGGTAGTAGGGATAACCATCTCTGTTGGGATCATTGCTTCAGTTCCAAATACCAAGGAGAATGGAGTCTGCCCTGTCGCATTCTTCGTGGTTGTCCTATCTGCCAAAAGTACAAACGATAGCTCTTCAGCCCATCTTCCTTTCTTTGCTCCTAATCTCTTCTTGAGTTTGTTCACGATGATCTTGTTACTAGATTCTGCTCGTCCGTTGGCTTGAGGATGTATTGGGGTAGAAGTTATCATTTTGATTCCCCAACTGGCACAAAATTCAGTTGTTCTCTTGCCAATGAACTGAGATCCATTATCACATACTATCTCTGTCGGGATCCCAAATCTTGCCAGGATATTACGCTTGATGAAGGATATGACCTCTTTTTCTCTGACTTGGATAAACGCCTCGGCTTCAATCCACTTGGAGAAGTAATCTGTCATTGCTAGCATAAAGAACTTTCCTCATGGTGCCTTGGGAAGTTTGCCAACTATATCCATTCCCTATTTCATGAATGGCCATGGAAAAATGATTGGATATAAAGGTTCGGTCGGTTGATGGAGTATGTTGCTGTGTCTTTAGAAAGCGTCACATTTTTGGGAATAATCTACAACATCTTTCCTCATGGTAGGCTAGTAATATCCTGTTCTCAGGATCCTTGAAAATGGCGCTCTGCCTCCGGTGTGATTACCACAATCTCCTTCATGTAGATCTTTTAGGACTTCACGTGCTTTAAGATCCTCCAATCATCTTAAGTATGGACCTGCAATTGATTTTCTATACAAAACATTCTCAAAAATTATAAAACGAGACATCCTCATGCGAAAAGCCTTGTGGTTTCTTTTCGTCACTTGGGATTTCACCATCCTGCAAGTATTTATTAATAGGTGAAATCCAGGATCCTGGAATAGGTTCAAGATCCCGAATGTCTGCTTCTTCTTCAGTGTTGGATACTTCATTTACCTTCTCGATTGCTGGGCTCAGAATGTGTATGATAGGTGTTTTGGTACCTTCTGGTATTCTAAGAGTTGAAGCAAGGTTTGCTAAGGCATCAGTCTCAGTGTTATCTTCTCTAGGCACCTGTGTAATGTTAAAAGTTTTGAATTCCATGGATAATTGCTTAACTATTGTAAGATATTTGGCTAGTTTCTCACCTTTTACTGCATATGAACCATTGAAATGATTAGCAATTAACAATGAGTCTACATATACCTGAAGATACCTGATCTTGATATCCCTGGCTAATTGCAATCATGCTATCAACGCCTCATACTCTGCTTCATTATTCGTAGCCTGGAACTCACAGCTTATGGATTGGGGTAATATGTCCCCTTGTAGCGATTTAGTATGATTCCCAGACCTGTTCCTCTTACATTTGATGCACCATCAGTGAATAAGGTCCATTCGTCCTTCGACTCTTCTAGTTGTTGGACTTCAAGATCTGCTTCGTGTTGGATATCACTGCTAAAATCAGCCACAAAGTCCGCCAGTGCCTGAGATTTTATTGTTGTTCTAGGTTCATATATTAGGTCATAGGCGCTGAGTTTGACTGACCATTTCGCAATCCTTCCTGACATCTCTTGTTTTCTTAAGACACACTTAATAGGATAATTAGTTTTAACATGAATAGCATGAGTTTCAAAATAATGTCTAAGTTTAGTTGATTCCATTATTAAAACTAAAATTAATTTTTCTAAATGAGAGTACCTGGTTTTCGTTGGTAGCAAACTTTTACTTATATAGTATACCGGATGCTGTTGCCCCTCGTGATCCCTGACTAGTACAGCACTTACGGTGCTTTGGGATACTGCCAAGTATAGGGATAATGGTTCGCCGACTTCTAGTTTCATCAATAGAGGAGTCGATGACAAGTATTCTTTCAGTGATTGGAGTGCTCGTTCATGCTTCTCTTCCCATTCGAATCTTTTGTTCTTCCTCAGGATGTCGTTGAACTCTTTGCACCTTTCTGAGGATCTCGATATGAACCTGTTGAGTGCTGCTACCCTGCCGGTTAGTCTCTGGACATCCTTGGTGTTTGCTGGGGATTTCATATTAATGATCGCTTTGATTTGTTCTGGACTGGCTTCTATCCCTCGCTTGGTTACCATGTAGCCCAGGAACTTTCCTGCCCCCACTCCGAAGTGGCATTTGGAAGGATTCAACTTCATGTTGTATTGGTCCAGGATATCAAATGCTTCTCTAAGGTCCCTGAGATGATCCTCTGCTCTCTGTGATTTAACCACCATGTCGTCTATGTAGACCTCCATAGTGTCCCTAATCTTGTCTTTAAACATCATGTTCACCAGCCTTTGATATGTAGCACCTGCATTCTTCAAACCAAAAGGCATAGCAATATAACAATAGATACCTGTAGGAGTCATGAACGCGGTGTCTTCCTGATCCGATGGTTCCATTTGGATTTGTTGAAATCCCGAAGAGGCATCCATAAAAGTCAGGATCTCATGGCCAGTTGTAGCGTCCACCATTGAGTCTATGTGCGGTAATGGTAAGGGATCTTTAGGACATGCCTTGTTGAGGTCCGTGTAGTCTACACAAACTCTCCACTTCCCGTTTTTCTTCTGGACCACCACCACTTTGGCTAGACATTTTGAGAATTTTACTTCCCTTATCATTCCAGACTTGAGAAGTCTTTCCACCTCTTCTTGGATGATCATGTTTATTTCAAGAGCAAACTTCCTTCGCTTTTGATGTATTGGCCTGAAACTTTTGTCAATTCCATGTCTATGGGTTATGATATTTTGGGATATACCTATCATGTCCTCGTGCTTCCATGCGAAGGTTGCTTTTCTGCCCTTCAGGAAGTTCATGATATTTTTTTCAATATCTTCAGGTATATTTCTCCCTACAAGGATCTTTACATCTGGATTTTTAGCATCCAGGGATACCTCTTTAACATCCTGTTCTTTAGCTTCTAGAACATCCCTGGCCTGCTTTGTTAATTGCTATGCTTGCCTGGTTTTGACGGAGGCTTTGCATCGAAGAAGTGTAGCAATCCTTAGCCTCTTGCTGGTCACTTTTAATCTTCACTACTCCCCCAAGGGGTTGGCAATTTGACACACTGATGGTATGTTGAGGGCACCTCCTTCATATCGTGTATCCATGGCCTTCCTAAAATGATATTATAGCAAGACAAAGAATCGATTACACAAAAAATTTTAATAGAATTTACACCTTCAATGTATATCGGTAGTTTTATCTCTCTGGCTGTGCTTTTGACTTCTCCGCTGAATCCTACCAGCACTGAAGATTTTGAAATAATTTCAGAATCCGGGATACGCATTCTTTTCAGGACTTCATGTTGAATTATGTTCACCGAGCTCCCTCCGTCAATCAGTATCCTCAGGATGAAGTGGTTTGCAATGTACAGAGTGATTACTAGACCATCGTGATGAGGATCCTGTACATCGTTCCTGTCATCTACATCGAAAGAGATCACCTTTTCTCCAGTTAAGCTGGAGGTTCTGATAGGCATGTCCCCTTGTTTTGTCTTCACTTCCTTGACATTCCTTTTTGCTGCAGAGTAAGACGTGCCACAAATATCAAATCCACCAGATATAAAACCTATTACCTTGGCATCCAGCGGCGGGGACTTTGCTCTTTGCGGGATCCTGTCGTGATCCTTAGTCTTGTTCTTTCCTTTGCCTAGAAACTCTTTGAGATGCCCTTTGCTTAAGAGGTAGCTTATCTCCTTCCGCAAAGCAATACAATCCTCAGTTATATGGCCAAAGTCTTCGTGGAATGCACAACAATTGGACTTGTCATTTCCTCTTGAGTTCCTCGCAAACTTGCAAGGCCACCTAGCTTTTTCTCCAAGATCCTGCAGAGCAAATAGCAGATGTAACATCCCAAAAATAAAACGACGGTTAAAATAACGTGTTAAACGCGAGACGAACGGAATAAATGAATGAGGCGTGACGGGCCGGGCCAGAGGGGTCGGCGAACATGAGGGGAGGAGTCCCTTCCCTATAAATAGCCCAAGTCACCTCCATTTCTCTCATTTGCAACATCTAGAGAGAGGAACCGTAGAGAGAGAAAGTTGGCGGATTGACCCGAGATTGAAGAAGTGTGTTACTCCATAGCTCGTGAGCAAAACCTCCGAATCAGAAGCTCAATACAGGTAACGATCTGATCTAGATCTGAGTTTTTGTTCGTTTTGGGGTTTTGGATGAAAAGGTAACGTTTTTACGTATGAAACTTGAAAATAAACATAGATCTAGCATCTAGAAGGAAAAACGAACGTTTTGAACGTAGAAAGTTGGTATCTTGATGTAATCAGATTCCCATGCAAGAACTTAGGGTTCTTGGGGAAGAAGACTGTCGCAGGCCTTGCGTACTTGTTAAGTGCGCAAGAGTAAGGCCTTGCGTACTTGTTAAGTACGCAAGAACAAGACCTTGTGTATTTGTTAAGTACGCAAGAACAAGGCCATGCGTAGTTGTTAAGTACGCAAGAGCAAGGCCCTACGTACTTGTTAAGTACGCAAGAGCAAGGCCCTTCGTACTTGTTAAGTACGTAGAGCAAGGTCCTGCGCACTTGCTAAGTGAAAAGGCATCAGGTCTATGGGTATATATAGCTGGTTAGTGAAGTCAGTATGTTCGCCTAAAACAGAACGAGTAAACCGTTAAAGTCGGGATTAGGTCTGATGTGTATTTAACTAATCAATTTAGATCGGAAGTGACGTTGTTGGTCCTTTGTTTAGGACAACCCAGATTAGCTTATCTGGTGAGTTCTAGAGCCCTTTTTTAAATGTTTTATTAATGCTTTGGGCTGGTGTGCATACTTACGAAATGATGTTTAACGAAATGATGTTTTGTGAAATGATGTTTATGAAAGGAAAGTTGAAATGTGTTTATGAAGTGTTTTGCCAAAAAGGTTTATGAATGGTTTACGAACGGTTTAATGATGAAATGTTTTATAATAAAATGTACGAATGCTTTAACTGAAATGATGTAAACGAGGTAACGGTTATTTCTATAAAAAAGTCACGAAATGAAAGAATCTGCCATGATTTCCTTCGGGAACTAAGGTATGCATGTATGTTATGGGCCTTACCTTTTAGGGGCCTTTGTGGCTGGCCAACTGTTGTACAACTGGGTGGATAAAGGGGTGACGACGGTCACCATGGGATTACCGGGATCCCTATTGAAGGTACTATTCCCTGCGAGGGAACAGTGCTTAAGGTGAAGGTACGTGCTATCCTTTGGGACGTCGTGCTTAAGGTGAAGGTGCGTGTATCCTTGTGGTACCGTTCCTAAGGTTCTGGTGTCGAACGACTTCGGGGTATCGGGCCCTAGGTTTCTCCGCCTACAGGTAATGTACGGTGTCGAAGGGCCTAGTGGTGGCATGCCTCGGGGTTTCTCCGCCAGTATGCGATGAATGGAATTGACGGTTACGAAAAGGCACAGATTCGGTTCATGTTGACTTATGTTATGATGATATGATTACGAGGTTTTGATGATGTTAAGTTATTGCATGTTTTTACGTACACTTTTATTAAATGAATGAATGTTATGTTTTAGGAAAATGTGAATGTTAAAGTTTTATGTAATGCTAGAACTCACCAGCGTAGCTGACTTTTAGTATGCACATTCAGGTTATGGATAGGTACGGAGGGACGGTGATGCTTGGCAAGCGATGAAGAGTTACTCGGCTGATATGATGACTAGCATCCCATTACGTTATGTTTATGTTATGTAATGAATGTTTTAGACAATGTTTGCGCTTCCGCATGTCTGAAAATGTTACGCTTCCGCATGTTTGAACAAGTTTTAATTATGTTGCATGAATGATTCCGTTGCGTTATTTGATATTAAATTTTAAGAACTGTTTGTGAATGAATAAATCCAACGCGTGAGGCCTCCCGGGTTTGGGGCCTTACAAGTTGGTATCAGAGCAATAGTTTGAGAGATTCGGACACTCCCATTGTCTGAACTTAAACTGTGAATGGGACCGAAAGCGGATGGCAGTACGGGTAACTCGAGCCACAACATCAGGTATTATGGTAGTATTTCTTTACATATATAGTATCCCTTAGAAAGTGTTAGGTAAGGACTTGTGTTCTGTTGGAATCACAAAGGTGGTCAAATAGAAATCGAAAGTTAGTGTAATGGTTAATTGCAGATGGCTAGTGTATATTAACATCTTACAATACTTGTTGAATTCTATTTGTTAACTAGCGTGATGACATTGGATTCCTTGTCTTATAGAACAAAATGGCGGGACGAAAAAGCGGAAGGCGTGGTGGGGGGTGTACCGGTGGTTGTAATAGGACTCCTGCTCGTCAGGAGTACAGTGAAGAGGGAAGTGTCCACACGGAGCCGGAAATCAGCATGCATGGAACTGAACGGACTCACGTGGAAGAACAACACTTCACTTTCGAACCGAAAGTGAAGGCGGCCCTAGCACGCGAGTTTACTGAGTTGATGAAGGATACCCTGCCAGATCTGCTGTCAGAGGCAATGAAGAAGGCTAATGAGGCGGGCCGGTCCAACACGGCAACTGATGCCCCGATCATTGAGGCAGTTAACGCACCGCCTGCTCGCGGTTGCGACTATAAGTCCTCAAGGCATGTGATCCGTCGGTTCTGACCAGAAAGAAAGAAGCAGTAGCTACTTTTAACTGGGTGATACGTATGGAAGCCGCCATCCGTCTGAGCAAGTGTCGAGCAAATCAAGTTGTGCAATTTGCTGCTAACTCCTTGAGGGAGGAAGCATCCCATTGGTGGATGAGACGGTTGACGCAATGCTGTGGAACGATTTGAAAACATTGGTGATCAAGAACTTCTGCCCGAGGAATGAAATCGAGAAGGTGGAAAGAGAGTTTCTGGGATTTAAAGCCGGAAATAAAACACATCGGCAATACACTAGCAGATTCAATGAACTGGCACGTCTGGTGCCGCATCTGATCACGACTGAGGACAGAAAAATTGCTTGCTACATCCAAGGTTTGCCGGATAAGGTCCGTACTTTCATCAAAGCAAACACCCGTAGCACCTATGATTCGGTGGTGGAACTCAGTGATGTAGTGTATGATGACCTGGCTCTAAATGATGTTGACATTGAGGAACCCAAAAAGAAACCGGGCTTCCAAAATAAACGAACAAGTGGAAAGATGTTTGGGGCTCAAGATAAGAGGGCTCGGGTGGAGGAGATAGCGATGTGTAATAAGTGTGGGAAGGAACATATGGGTGAGTGCAGACTGGGATCCAATCTATGCTTCAAGTGTGGCAAAACTGGACACTACTCACGTGAATATCCCCAGCTCTATAAGTTCTATAACTGCGGGGGAACTGGGCATCTGAGTAGGGACTGCACAAAGCAAAGAATGGGGGAAACTGGGTAAGGGAAGAGCACCGAAAAGAAGGATGAAAGGCCCTGGGCAAGGACCAGAGCGTACGCACTGACGCAGGACCAAGCTAGGGCAGATCCCGATGTGGCATCAGGTAGGTTCATCCTTGACAACACTTTTGTTTCCGTGTTATTTGATTCAGGTGCCAGTAAGAGTTTTATATCTGTGACTTTTTGTAAACGAGTGAAATACACTGTTAGTAAGCTAGAAAGGACCTTTGGCGTAGAAACCGCTGAGGGTAGGACTGCGAGAGTAACCGATGTAGTTGACAACTCCATGATAAAGATAAATGTCATAGGTTCCCTGTCAGATTGATTGTTATGGTTTTGGGAGGGTTTGATGTCATGTTGGGTATGGATTGGTTAACAGCCAACGAAGCACAAATCATATGTAAACGAAAGATAATCGGACTCAAGGCTCCAGATGGAAGCGAAATCGAGGTTTTTGTAGATCGTGATGCCCCGATGCCTAACGTCATCTCAATGATTAAGGCAGCAGATTACCTGAGGTGCGGATGCAAGGCTTATCTGGTGTACGTGATTGACAAGTGTAAGGAAGTGAAGGAGCTAGACGATATACCCGTGGTACGCGAGTACCCAGAGGTGTTTCTAGAGGACTTGTCTAGGATACCACCCGACAGAGAAATTGAGTTCCGAATTGACTTAGTACCAGATGCCAGCCCGTGGCTAAGGCTCCATATCGACTAGCACAAGTGGAGATGAAAGAGTTAATGGCACAACTAGACGAGTTACTTGAGAAAGGATTTATCCAACCGAGCATCTCGCCGTGGGGTGCTCCGGTGTTGTTTGTAAATAAAAAGGATGGTTCGATGAGAATGTGTATTGATTATCGCGAGTTGAACAAACGTACCATGAAGAACAAGTACTGTCACACCCCAACCGACGGCGGAAACGTCGGGGTGGGACATGTAGACTGTTCATGAGCACAAGGTTGACTAAATTGAAATACATTAATCATTCAAATTCATTACAAATATTCAAGACAAAACAAAAACCAAGTACATAAAATGAAATACATAATCCTTTATTAAAATTATCTAGGTCCAAACTTATTTGTAGCAAGTCTTGATCAAAATCACACATTAGCACCTGAAACATGAATAAAATAAGGTCAACTAAAAAGTTGGTGAGCATACACAAGTTTAATCATAAATAGTGTATAGATGTAAATAATCAAATCCTTAAATAACATGATAAAATAAGGCATTTATGGGGAGCAACTATTGTGTAACCAAAGTACAATCAAACCTTTGTAACTAGCATGCGAATTGTGTTGTCGGTAACAATCACCCCAATCTGGGTGGGTTCGTAAGACTCAATAGATCTATCATTGTTAACCGTCGGCTTGAATAGTTAATGATTGCACATAAATTGCACACAAAAGTTAACACACCTACCACTCAAACATAAAGATCAAATTTGCACATATGAATGTAAAGAGGATTTGTGTTTGTGTAGTTTGTGTAAATGTAAGCAATTGTGTGTATAGAGTTCATGTTTCACCCCAAAAAGTGTAAAAGAGTAAAAGGAGCTATGTAATACTCACTTGTATTGATGGTGTAGATAGCACGAGTAAATAGGTATCAAAGTGATTCTTGCAAATCACCAAATTAACCTAGAGTGGAATGTATGAACTTGAATCAAAATATGAACACGGTCTAAAGTTATATTTTGGGTTTAACGGGGTTGAGTGTAGGGACTTGTACAAAAAGGGGTTTGTGTTATGTCATGTAAGGGATGTGCGTAAGTTGGTATTTGTATTTAAATACAAGCTTGATATAAAAATATAATTCCGAAATATATATATATATATATTAACTTTAATAAAAGAATAATTGTTTTAGGGTTTTAGTTGAAATAGTTTAAATAAATAAGTTCCTGTTTATTTATTTACTTAAAATAGTGTGTCTTTTAAAAATTAGTGTGATATATATTTATTCAACTATGATTTAAATAAATAAAATTTGTTTTATTATTTTTTTTATGATAATGTATCAAGGTATATTGTAAATATGTTTTAGTATATATTTAGAAAAAAAAACAATGTTTTTATTTGTTTAAATAGGTTTAAATCTTAACAAATAAGAATGCTTTTATAACATTTCGTTTCATAATGAAGTAGTTTATAAATCTTTTCACAATTTATAAAAATAAGTATTTTAAGTGTTTTGTTTGTAAAATAATTATTAGATGATTTCTTTTACATAAAATAAAAATAACTAGTAGTTTAAAACCATTTAGGTTGTAAAATAATAATTTCATGATTAAAATTGTAAATTATTGTTCCAATTTGTTATAAATGGTATAGGCTTTTATAAAATATTTTTTATAAAATAGTTTGGAGTTGTAAAAATTGTTTTAAAAATAAAAGGGGCTTGCCCGGGTCGAACCCGGGTCTGCCCGATGACAGCTTTAGGCACTAACCACTGGATCAGGGGCTAACTACTGCTATGGGGTTGGTCCTTAATGGTTTTAACGTGTAATTGGAAAGCGGCCGGGTTTGGTTTCAAATGCACACGCAAAAAGGCGCTGAGTGTGGGTTTCGAACCCAATGCCATCTGGTCCGATGGTGCAAGGTCTTAGCCAGTCGGACCAGATGGTTTCGCTGGTTAAGTAACAATCCGTTAATTTATATACATTTAAATGAATTAAATCAAAATCACAAATTGAAATCGTATGAACTGATCATGAATTCTGAGTGAAATAGGGTCCAATTCCCTCTGTCATATGAAATGGGAGAGGGCTATTCATCGCCATGAAAAAACGAAACTAATGAGACCACTCTTACCTGAAATGGTTGAGTGTTGGATGCTGACGGCTAGGACAACAGGGACGAGGTTCCTAGTGCTCGATCGGTACACAGAGACGTAATGCGGTGAGATTGAAGGTTGGGGGAGTTGATACTAGTCTGTGCGAAGGTGTGTGGTGATTTAATTTGATTAATTTCACCCTTAATGCTTGATTCGATTGTGGGGATTATGGTGACAGTTGTAGCCACGATCACGCGTTAATCCGGTTGTAATCGAATGACTTTGGTCGTGTAGTATGTCTAGATACATGCACGATCAGTCTTAGTATGATTTACGGGGATTAATTGCTATTAATTTCATGATTTGGAACGGATTAGAACGCGGTTTGACTCTAGGAGTCAAATTATTCAAATTTTGAATTCATCCGCGTAAAAGGCCGAATTGGGCTATTATGTGGATTAGGGATAGCTCGATTATTACTTGTATGTGTAGGGAAAAACGAATTAACAGGCCTGAATCGAATTCGTAAGTTGGATTTCATAGTTTTTGGGCCTGTTTGACTTTGAGAGTCAAAGTTTGACGAATAGGGGTCAAAATTTGTTCATATGGGGTCAAGCCTAGTCAAAATGTTCAATTGCAAGGGTGGGGGTTCATGACCGAAGTGTCACTTATTGCTAATTGTATAAACTATAGATCGTTCGATACCTATTTGTTTTATATGTCTACACATATGATTTTTCTTTGTTATATATATATATATATATATTCACATATGTGTGTGTATATATATGCAGGGTTCAAAACGTATGTAGGTGTAATAAGGAAAACAAACAAAAGGATTTTTGTGAGTTTGTACTGAAACCTTGGATTTAAACATTTGTATGAATAAAATAAGTTATTGCACTAGGATTTGGAATTCAAACATGGTTTATTGCACTTAAAACAAGGACATGAAAATCAGAAATGTTACAAGTACTCCCTACAGAGGATCGACGACCTGTTCGATCAATTGCAGGGCGCCAGTTGGTTCTCAAAGATCGACCTTCGATCCGGGTACCATCAATTGAAGGTAAGGGAAGACGACATACCAAAAACCGCGTTTCGCACGCGCTATAGACATTTCGAGTTCCACGTAATGTCCTTCGGATTGACGAACGCCCCCACATCGTTCATGGATTTGACGAATAGGGTGTGTCGACCGATGCTGGACCGATCGGTAATCTTGTTCATCGATGATATCCTCATCTACTCCAAGAATGAGGGTGATCACGCATGTCACTTAAATGAGGTGTTGGAGGCTTTGAAGAAGGAAAAGTTGTATGCTAAGTTCTCCAAATGCGCGTTCTGGCTTAGGGAAGTCCAATTCCTAGGTCACGTCATTAACCTGAACGACATTATGGTTGATCCAGCAAAGATAATGACAGTAAGAGACTGGGATATTCCTAAGACGCCAACAGAGGTTCGGAGTTTCTTGGGGTTGGCGGGCTACTATCGGAGATTCATCCAAGATTTTTCAAAAATAGATACGAATGGGGTTCGACCCGGGATGAGGCGTTTAAGGAATTGAAGGAGAAGCTAACCCAAGCTCCAGTCTTGGCCCTTCCCGAGGGCAATGAAGACTTAGTGGTATACTCTGACGCTTCGGGTCAGGGATTTGGGTGTGTGCTGATGCAACGCGAGAGAGTGATCGCGTATACATCATGACAGTTGAAGGTTCACGAAGTCAATTATCCGACTCGCGATTTGGAACTTCCTGCTGTCGTATTCGCATTGAAAATCAGGAGGCACTACCTTTATAGGGTAAAGTTTACTATTTACTTTGACCACAAAAGTTTGAAGTACTTCTTCGAACAAAGGGAACTTAATATGAGGCAGAGACGATGGTTGCAACTATTAAAAGACTATGACTGTGAAATCATATACCATCCTGGAAAGGTAAACGTGGTGGCTATCGCTCTAAGCTGAAAGGATGTGCCTGCTCCTATTAGAGTGAAAGCTTGCCAGTTGGTGGTAACATCAGATGTGATGAGAGAAATTGAAAGAACTCACGATGAAGCACTTAAGGAAGAAAACATAAAGAAGGAAAGAATGGTTGGCCAACAGAACAAGTTGGAATATAACACCCTTGGTGTGAGGACACGTTTTGGGCGGGTATGGATACCTATGGGTGGCGAGCTTAGGACCAAAATCTTGGATGAAGCTCATAAGTCTCGTTACTCTATCCACCCCGGTACCAAAAAATGTACCAAGATCTGAGGAAGGAATACTGGTGGCCTGTAATGAATCAGGAAGTGACAAAGTACATAAGTAAGTGCTTGACTTGCTCGCAAGTAAAGACTGAACACCAGAAACCATATGGAAAGATTCAACCTCTTGATATACCGGAATGGAAATGGGAACACATTATAATGGACTTCATAACCAAGCTACCTCGCACAGCTAAAGGTCATGACACCATCTGGGTAGTTGTGGACCGTTTAACGAAGAGTGCTCATTTCCTACCTATTAGCGAGATGTTCCCGTTGGAAAGGTTAGCTGAAGTATTTATTAATGAAATAGTGGCGCGGCATGGGATGCCTTTGACAATTGTATCTGACCGGGACACACGATTCACATCGAGGTTCTCGAAGAGATTTCATGAGGCGATGGGTACGGGACTTAATATCAGCACGACATACCACCCGCAAACGGATGGTCAGTCCGAAAGGACCATTCAAACATTGGAGTACATGCTCCGCACTTGTATTATTGACTTCGCTGGCAGTTGGGACAGTCATATTTCGTTAGCCGAATTCTCCTACAACAAAGTCATCACACGAAAATAGGCATGCCGCCTTACGAAATGTTGTATGTGAGAAGGTGCAGGACCCCGGTATGTTGGGGTGAGATTGGAAAAAAGGAGTTAGGAAGCCTTGAAGTCGTACGAGAAACGTCGGAAATGTTTGATCAAATCAAGGCACGAATGAAGGCCGCACAAGATCGTCAAAAATCCTACTTGGATAAACGACGAAGGCCTATTGAGTTTGATGTTGGGGACAGAGTAATGTTGAAAGTGTCACCTTGGAAGGGAACCATACGGTTCATAAAGAGAGGAAAGCTAAGTCCGAGGTTTGTCGGACCATTCAAGATAATGGCACGGGTTGGTGAAGTCGCTTATCGGTTAGAGTTGCCTGATGAGTTAAGTGGGATTCATCCTACCTTCCATGTATCACACTTGCAAAAGTGTTTGGCGGATGAATCGGCTCACATACCACTAACTGACATCGAGGTCGACAACAGCCTTAACTACATCGAAGAACTCGTGGCCATCTTAGACAGAAAACGAGAAGCGTTTACGTAATAAGGTTATTCAATTGGTTAAAGTCCAATGGAAGCACCGAAAGGGATCAGAATCTACTTGGGAAACGAAGACGAAAATGAGGGAGTCGTACCCTCAACTATTTGACTTATGATAGGTTTCGGGGACGAAACCTATTGTAAGGGGGTAGACTTGTAACATCCCAAAAATAAAACGACGGTTAAAATAATGGGTTAAACGCGAGACGAACGGAATAAATGAACAAGGCGTGACGGGCTGGGCCAGAGGGGCCGACGAACATGAGGGGAGGAGTCCCTTCCCTATAAATAGCCCAAGTCACCTCCATTTCTCTCATTTGCAACATTTAGAGAGAGAAACCGTAGGGAGAAAAAGTTTGTGGATCGATCTGAGATTGAAGAAGTGTGTTACTCCATAGCTCGTGAGCAAAACCTCCGAATCAAAAGTTCGATACAGGTAACGATCTGATCTAGATCTGAGTTTTTGTTCATTTTGGGGTTTTGGATGAAAAGGTAACGTTTTTACGTATGAAACTTGAAAATAAACATAGATCTAGCATCTAGAAGGAAAAACGAACGTTTTGAATGTCTAAGTTGGGATCTTGATGTAATCAGATTCGCATGCAAGAACTTAGGGTTCTTGGGGAAGAAAACTGTCGCAGGCCTTGCGTACTTGTTAAGTGCGCAAGAGTAAGGCCTTGCGTACTTGTTAAGTACGCAAGAATAAGGCCTTGCATATTTTTTAAGTACGTAAGAACAAGGCCTTGCGTAGTTGTTAAGTACGCAAGAATAAGTCCCTGCATACTTGTTAAGTACGCAAGAGCAAGGCCTTGCGTACTTGTTAAGTACGCAAGAGCAAGGTCCTGCGCACTTGCTAAGTGCGCAAGCATCAGGTCTATGGGTATATATAGCTGGTTAGTGAAGTCAGTATGTTCGCCTAAAACAGAACGAGTAAACCGTTAAATTCGGGATTAGGTTTGATGTGTATTTAACTAATCAATTCAGATCGGAAGTGACGTTGTTGGACCTTTGTTTAGGAAAACCCAGATTAGCTTATTAGGTGAGTTCTAGAGCCCTTTTTTAAATGTTTTATTAATGCTTTGGGCTGGTGTGCATACTTACGAAATGATGTTTAACGAAATGATGTTTTATGAAATGATGTTTACGAAAGGAAAGTTGAAATATGTTTATGATGTGTTTTGCCAAAAAGGTTTATGAATGGTTTACGAATGGTTTAATGATGAAATGTTTTATAATAAAATGTATGAATGCTTTAATTGAAATGATGTAAAGGCGGTAACGGTTATTTTTATAAAAAAGTCACGAAATGAACGAATCTGCCACGAGTTCCTTCGGGAACTAAGGTATGCATGTATGTTATGGGCCTTACCTTTTCGGGGCCTTTGTGGCTGGCCAACTGTTGTACAACTGGGTGGATAAAGGGGTGACGACGGTCACCATGGGATTACCGGGATCCCTATTGAAGGTACTATTCCCTGCGAGGGAACAGTGCTTAAGGTGAAGGTACGTGCTATCCTCTGGGACGCCGTGCTTAAGGTGAAGGTGCGTGTATCCTTGTGGCACTGTTCCTAAGGTTCTGGTGTCGAACAGCTTTGGGGTATCGGGCCCTAGGTTTCTCTGCCTACAGGTAATGTACGATGTCGAAGGGCCTAGTGGTGGCGTGCCTCAAGGTTTCTCCGCCAGTGTGCGATGAATGGAATTTACGGTTACGAAAAGGGGCAGATTCGGTTCATGTTGACTAATGTTATAATGATATGATTACGAGGTTTTGATGATGTTAAGTTATTGCATGTTTTTACGGACTCTTTTATTAAATGAATGAATGTTATGTTTTTGGCAAATGTGAATGTTAAAGTTTTATGTAATGCTAGAACTCACCAGCGTAGCTGACTTTTAGTATGCACATTCAGGTTAAGGACATGTACGGAGGGACGGTGATCCTTCGCAAGCGATGAAGAGTTACCCGGCTGATATGATGACTGGCATCCCGTTACGTTATGTTTATGTTATGTAATGAATGTTTTAGACAATATTTACGCTTCCGCATGTCTGACAATGTTACGCTTCCGCATGTTTGAACAAGTTTTAATTATGTTGCATGAATGATTCCGCTGCGTTATTTGATATTCAAGTTTAAGAACTTTTTGTGAATGAATAAATCCACCGCGTGAGGCCTCTCGGGTTTGGGGCCTTACAGTAGACCAGTTGTATCAAGAGAAAAACAACTAGTTGTATCAAGAGAAAAACAGTATTCAGACAACTTAGGATATTCTTCCTCGTCCTCGTTATCTTCTATAGCATTGACCCTGTGATTGTCTGGCTTAGAATACGACCTGGATCTGTACGACTTGAAAGGTGCATGTTTAGCTTTCCGGTTAGGTTGAGTGTAGCTTGTCGGAGCATTCACCCTTTGCTGAATCTTTTTATCATCTTCCAGCCTAATAAACCTCAATGCCCGGTTCCTGACTTCACCAAGGTTCCTGCAAGGATTCATAACAAGGTCTTCGTAAAATTTAGAATCCTTCTGTAGTCTCATATTGAAGACCTGGACTGCAGTGACAACGTCAAGGTTCGGGATATCCAGGGATTCCTGGCCGAACTTGCTGACATAATCCTGAAGGGATTCTCCGCTGTTCTGAGTTATCCTGTATAAGTCACTTGTTAACCTTTCAAAGGTCCTACTGCAGGAGAACTGATTGTTAAACAAATTGATTAAGTGAGCAAACGAAGTATTAAAATAAGGTTTAACGTTAAGTAGCCATTTTAGGGCTGATCCTGTTAAGGTATAGCCGAAGCCTTTACATAAGCAAGTTTCCTTTAGGTCCAAAGGAATGGGGTTTATCTCCATCCATTCCCTGTACTGCGCAACGTGCTCCTCAGGATCTGTAGTTCCATCGTACAACTTCATGTTAAAAGTCTGGAAGCGCTTGGGGATCTCAGCATCACATAACAGTGGAGCGAATCTGGAGATCCTGTGACTGGTAGAGGACATATCCGGTATGGGTTGAACCACACCTGGTACACTTGAGATCATTTCTCTCAACTTCTTTAACTCCTTGGCCATGGACGGAGTGATTCCTGTCTCATGCACAAATTCGCTAGTATTTGAAAATTGATTAAATGTGTTACCGTTCTCAGGATTTCGGAATGATGATCCCGGAGTAACTTCAAGATCCTGGTTTGTCGTAACTCTAACAGCCGGGTATGGCCAACTGCAGTGATTCCTGTTTGCATGGGAAGAAAGTCTCCCTTATGGATTCCTAGGGATCCTGAATAATTAAAATCCAAAATCATTGGTTGTAGCAGGGTCGTCACTTCCACTGGTTTCTTTGATTCCTTAACCTTCTCAATCTCCCAAAATAGCTCTTGGTTAGTCTTCCTCTGTTGTTCCATTTGTTGTTTCATCTCCGAGAATAGATCGAGGATATCATTGTCTAATACGATCACAGGTCCACCAGTAGGTATTTCGGATCCCGAAAAACCCGCAGAAGTAGTTTTCTTCGGCTGATTAACACTTTTTTGAAATGGAGGAGGAGGAATAGGGTTGACCAACCCAGAGCTCGAAGACGGAGCAGAAACAGAAATATTTTTGGATTGGGATGACATTTTTGAAAATAGTTTCGAAAGATAGTGATTGAACACAAATTTTAGCAAAGATTTAGAGATGAAAAGCACCACTTGCCCCACGGTGGGCGCCAAATTGTTTTGGGTAAAAATTATGTAAACTAATTTTGTAACCAAATTTCGTAAGTGAGGTAGTGTGCTTGTAAAATCAATGTGAAACAATACAAAAACGTAAAGAGTGACACATTTGTTTACGAGGAAAGCCCTTGATCTTTAAGGATCTCCGGCATAAAACCTCGGGAGGTGACAATCGACACCTGCCTCATTTCTTGAATAAATGGTAAAAAAAAGTACAAGTCTGAGCAGCAAATGATCGAGATCTAGGTGTTACAGAGCTTATTTATGAGTATTTGATAATGCTAAGTGTTTGTGTGTGTTGCTAATCGATCAAGCCGCTGATTAAATACAAAAAATGATCCTAACTAACTTTCCGAGGATCCCGGAGCTTTACTCGGTCTTCAAATATGACCGTTATTGAGCTTCTCTCGCAAGTTTTACACGTTCCCTTTGACTTCTCGTCCGATTCTTTAGAGACAAAACGAGTCAACACGTTTTACCTGCGCATATAAAAGAAATAGAGGACAAATAGCCGTTAGTAGCATTAATATTCAGGATACTGAAGTTACTAGGATCTTGGATTCCGGATCATGCATCATTCAGGATCCTGCTCCAAATTTAACCCATAACAATCTCTATTGGAGGTACTACTCTGGAAGGATAATCACCCCGGTTTACAATATATGACGAATATGGATATGTGATAAAATTGAACACATGAATACATGTTGAATATGAATACGTGAGTGCATGATGATACGTGCAAATATGAATGAGTATGATGAAACGAGTCTAAACCCTAAAATGAAATAACGGAGTACTCACGAAGTGTTAAAAGGGTGGTGTATACGCCGCTGGTACTTCTTATATATAAACTATTTTAATGCATCGTGAAGAAACCGTTACGAAGTTTCAAGGTAAGGACTGGTTGGAAAATGAGTCAAGCATATACGTGAAATGAAAACAAATGCTTGATACATTTGGTAGGCTGTGAGTCTAAGATACTCAAGGTCCCAAATGAAAAAGAGATACCTAGCTTGTAAGGTGGATCTCAATAATAAATAAGAAAACTAAAAAGATTCCAAGCCTAAGGGGCTGAGGAAAAGAATGAGTCCTCGTGACAAATGCAAGGGGTCTATACTAACGAGTATAAGGACCTTGCCAATACTCTGACCGGAGGTACGTCCGAAGATAGTCGAGAGGGGGTTAGCAAACCTATAAGTGAAATGAAAACTCGGACCGGAGGTACGTCCGAAGATGGTCGCGAGAGGGTTAGCACGCCCATAAAATATACGAATTACGTGACCGGAGGTACGTCCGGAGATGGTCACGGGGGCACCGAGAGCCTGAGAAACTTGAACATTAATAAGAACCTAAAGCGTTCATAACGAAATGAAAAGATGCAGTGTACTTATTTAGCGAAAGCTAATTCAAAAACGTTTTCCAAACACTGCACGAAAGAAGCATATGGAATAGAGTTTCCTATGGATGAGGCCGGACGGAATGAAGAATCACTAGATTATGTAATAAGATATTGTATATTTAAAACAATATTTATAAATGAAAAATATACCTTGGTCATTTAATGACAAGGTTTTTCTAAACTGGGATAATTTTCCGCAATTAAACTCTGGTAAAATAATAAATAAAAAGTATGATGTTTCAGGTTGGTATCAGAGCACAGTTTAAGGGATTTAAGTATTAAAAGGGGATGCTTAAACTCAAACCATAAGTACTCATGATATAAATAGGGATTCAATCCGAGGCCGTCAAAGGAAGCATGTATGTTTAAATTCCAGTGCTAAAACAGAAATGTGTGAGTATACGTGGGCAGAAATTTATATGAGATAAGCTCCATGTGATAGTAGGGTGTATCATGATACGTAACATACATTGCCTTATACTTGGCCAGTATTGGAGCTAATGTATGGGACCATCATGATATCGCAAGCATCATATGATTACTTATATTAGCATATAGTAAGCCGGGGAAATGTGAATATGCATGATTAAGATGCATAAATGAATGTATATGTGCATATGTGTAAATGCATGAATACAGGCCTTACATGAAACCCTAGAATACTTAATTAGGGTTAAATTAATATGAGGCCTGTAGTATAAAACCCTAGACTATGATTAGGGTAAACGAACGAGAGGTTTAAAAGGATGCCATGTTTCAGCAAACGATGGCTGAACATCAAAACGACGAAATACGTGATGAAGGGAGTCACAGTAGAACTGAATCTCCACCTCCTGAGGAAAATGAAGTTGAGTAAGTTCCTGAAAATATCCAGAGACAGATCGCAATAGAAGTAGAAAAGGCTTTCGATGCAAACTTTCCAATCCTACAAGCTGGACTACAGAGCTCATTAGAGAGCTGGTTCGAAAGCCATAAAGATATTACTCATAATGGAGAAGGAGGAAATCCAAAAGTTGATACAAAATCAACTCGTTGTACATACAAGGATTTCATGACCTGTAAACCTTTAGAATTTAAGGGAGCTGTAAATCCCTTAGAAAGTCAGAGATATATCACCTCGATAGAAACGACATTCGATACATGTCACTGTGAAAAGGAAGACGAGGTTACCTTCGCTACTAACCAATTAAAAGAGCGAGTTGGTGATTGTTGGGGAGTAGTGAAGAGAGTGAAAGGTAGAGACATAATTAAAGAAATAAGGTAGGAAGAGTTCAAGGATCTTTTTCTGAAACATTATTACCCGTGAGCGGCAATTGAAAGAATTACAGAGGAATTTCTTCAACTCTGTCAAACAACATAGTATGTGGATGAAATCACGGGGATCTTCTTTGACAAGGCCACGTTCTGTCCAGCTTTGTTAACAACGCTAGAAATGTGGATTATGAGATATCATCTCGTTTTGAAAACCGAAATTAGAGAGTTTAACCACCCATCCAAGTGTGCGAACTTGGAAGAGATGATTGATTGGGCTAGAGAGAGACTGAGCTCAAAAGACAAGCTGAAAGAGACGAAAAAAGGAAAGGAGAAAGTTATCCTTCTCCTATGCCTCTTAAGAGGTTTAAATTTACCAAACCAAGAGGCAAGTCCTTCTCAAGGAAATGAATACATGATTGCAAGACTTGTGGAAGAAGACACCCGGGAGAGTGTTGGTTCAATCCCTTAAGTTGTAATAAATGTGGAAAGTTAGGACACATTGCATTGCAGTGTATGAGTGGAACGAAATTATGCTACAACTGCTATAAACTAGGACACTTTAGCAGGGAATGTCCTAAGCAAAAGTTTCAGACTGAAAAAGGGTCTAGAGTGGCAGAAAACGAAGTTAAGAGGATCGAGGATCTAAAGCCAAGGGGCAGGGATTTTCAAATCACCACAGAGGAAGCGAAAGATGTTCCTGACATTGCATCAGGTACATTCCTCTTGAATTCCCTACCTGCTTGTATTTTATTCGATACTGGAGCTAGTCGATCATTTATTTCTTCAAAATATGCAAACTCTAGAAACATCAGTAGAAGTAAGTTGGCTAAGGTATTAGAAGTTGAAATCGCAAGTGATCGAAACTGCGTAGTAACTGAAATATGCCGAGATTGCCGACTACTGATAGAAGAAGAAGAATATTTCGTCGACTTAATCCCGATGCCAATGCAAGAATTCGATGTGACCATCAGAATGGACTGCTTATCTTTGCATGTTGTAACGATTATATGCAATCAGAATATTGTACGATTCACGACGCCTACAAGAAAAGAAGTTAGTGTCATTGGCGAACGACGGAACCAGATTACGTTATGTACGATGGCTAAGATAAACAGTTACGTGAGACAAGGTCACCAAGCCTTCTTAGCCTACGTAGCTGATGTAAAGATGAAAGGGAAGGAAGTAAGCCAAGTTTTGTAGTGAATGAGTTTCCCGAAGTATTTCTAGACGATCTTCCAAGTGCTCCACCTGAGAGAGAGATCGAATTCAAAATCGATTTAATTCGTGAAGCTAAGATGGTAGCTAAGGCTCCATACAAGTTAGCACCAATAGAAATGAAGGAATTGATGTCACAACTGCAAGAGTTGTTGGACAAGGGACTTATACATCCAAGTGTATCCCCTTGGGGTGCACCAATTCTGTTCGTAAAGAAGAAAGACGATAGTATGAGGATGTGTATAGACTACCGTGAATTAAACAAACTGACTATCAAGAATAGGTGTCCTTTACTTAGAATTGATGATCTGTTTGATTAATTTCAAGGAGCAAGTTGGTTTTCCAAGATTGACTTAAGATCCGGTTATCATCAACACAAGGTACGAGAAGAAGATGTACCTAAAACGACATTCAGAACTCGTTATGGACACTATGAATTTGTAGTGATGCCATTTGGAGGAACGAATGCTCCAACAGTCTTCATGGACCTCATGAATAGAGTATGTCGGCCAATGTTAGACAAATTCGTTATTATCTTCATTTATGACATCCTGATTTATTCAAAGAATGAAGAAGAGCATGCACAACACCTTCGGGAAGTACTTAGTACTTTACAGAAGGAGAAAATGTACGCCAAATTCTCAAAATGTGCATTCTGGCTGAAAGAAGTTCAATTTCTGGGTCATGTTATTAACGCAGAAGGTATCTTAGTAGACCCAGCAAAGGTAGAGGCTGTGATAAATTGGTCTCCACCTAAGAATCCATCATAAGTTAGAAGTTTCTTGGGATTAGCTGGCTATTAAAGAAGGTTCATCCATGACTTCTCTAAGATAGCCACCCCAATAACTAAGCTAACTCGAAATACGAGTGAAATGCGGCACAAGAGAAGGCATTCCAGATACTGAGAGAAAGATTGACACAAGCTCCAGTTCTGGCATTGCCAGAAGGAGTAGAAGATTTTGTGGTATACTGTGATGCTTCCAAGCTTGGGCTAGGGTGTGTTCTGATGCAAAGAGCAAAGGTGATAGCCTATGCCTCTCGACAACTAAAGACACATGAATTAAACTATCCAACTCATGATCTAGAGTTAGCTGCGGTGGTATTCGCATTAAAGATCTGGATGCATTACTTGTACGGAACGAAGTGTACAATCTACACAGACCACAAAAGTCTCAAATATTTCTTTGACCAAAAGGATTTAAACATGAGGCAACGACGATGGTTAGAACTGGTCAAGGATTATGATTGTGAAATCTTATATCATCCCGGAAAGGAAAACATAGTAGCCGATGCTCTAAGCCGCAAAGAAGAGCATCATCCTATTCGGGTGAAAGAATATAAGTTAGTGATAACTCCTGATTTCATGAGCCAGCTTCGAGGCGCACAAATCGAAACATTAAAAGGTGAGAATGTTAAGAAAGAAATAATGGCTTGTCAGGAGATGTTTCTAGAAAAGAATTAATATAAATTCAAGACTCGATTTGGTCGTATGTGGATACCACGATCAGGTGAGTTTAGACTTAAGATTCTCAATGAAGCTCATAAATCACGATATTCTATTCATCTGGTACTACAAAATTGTACCAAGATCTACGCAAAGATTATTGGTGGCCAGGAATGAAGTTGATATCTTGAAATATGTAGCTAAATCATTAACTTGCCTACAAGTTAAAGCAGAACATCAAAAACCATATGGGAGCTTACAACCGTTAGAAATCCCGGAATGGAAGTGGGAACATCTCACTATGGATTTCATAACCAAGCTACCCAAAGCAGCTAGAGGTTATGATACCATTTGGGTGGTTGTAGATCAGCTAACTAAGAGTGCTCATTTTCTAGCAATACGTGAAACATACTCTTTAGAAAAATTAGCCGATTTATTCATCAAAGAGATTGTTTCCAGACATGGAGTGCCAGACTCGATTGTCTCTGATCGATATACTCGTTTCACTTCACATTTTTGGAAAATGTTCCTTGAAAAGATGGGAACTAGATTATTAATCAGCACGACATATCATCTTCAAACTGACGGACAAAGTGAGAGGACAATACAAACTCTTGAAGATATGATGCGCGCTTGTATAATTGATTTCGGCAGAAGTTGGGATAATCATCTGCCATTAGAAGAGTTCTCATACAATAACAGCTACCATTCCAGCATTGGTATGCCGCCATGTTAGATGCTATACGATAGAAAATGTAGAACCCCCGTGTGCTGGGGAGAAGTTGGTCAGAAAGAGTTGGGCAGCAAAGAAATAGTTCAAGCCACGTCAGAAAAGCTTGACTTATTCAAAGCAAGTTTGAAAGTTGCACAAGATAGACAGAAGTCATACGCAGATAAGAGACATAGACCAATAGAATTCCAAGAAGGAGATTATGTCTTACTGAAAGTATCTCCTTGGAAAGGTCTAATCCGATTTAAGAAACGTGGAAAGCTAAGTCCACGATTCATTGGTCATTTCCAAATCATCAAACGAGTTGGAAAGGTAGTTTATCAACTAGAACTACCGGAAGAATTGAATAAGATACACAACACGTTCCATTTATCTTATGTAAGGAAATGTTTAGCTGATGAAACTGCACACGTTTCTTTGAAATAAATAGAAGTTGATGATAAACTAACTTATATTGAAGAACCTATCAAGATTCTAGACACAAAAGAGAAACAACTACGTCATAAAACAATCAAGCAAGTATTAGTGCAATAGAGGCACAGAAAAGGATCTGAAATGACTTGGGAAAATGAGGATGAGATGAAAAAGAATTATGCTCAGTTATTTAAAGATTAGTAGGTTTCGGGGACGAAACCTAATTTAAGGGGGGAGAGTTGTAACATCCCAATTTCTAAAGAAAATAGAAGTCCAGGGGCCTAAGTGCAAATACCCCAAATATGGAGGGCTAAAAATGCAAAAATATGAAATCTGGACTGATAGCGGACCGCTATCAGATCCCAAATGGTCCGCTATATGCTGGTTAAGGCAATGATGAGAGAATAACACGTGGCAGATACGTGTCTGAAGACTCAACCCTAAGTCGGACCGCTATGGGGTACATAGCGGTCCGACATGCCATGACATGGATTGCGGACCGATACCCCAGCCGCAAATGGTCGGTTGTGTGGGGCATACGCCAGACAGCTGGCAGGAGCGCGATAGCGGACCGATATCACCCAGCACGTCAGTCCGATATGGTTGCAAACTCAGCCTATAAATAGATGAAGTTGTCGTTCACTTTGGGGAACGTGCAAAAAGTTGGTGTGGTGCGTTTAAGTACGAGTACGGTATGCTACCAGTGCAGAGCATTAAAGTTACGAGCAAGGAACGGCAAGACATTTTAGTAAGGAACGAACTAGGAAACTATCCAATGATAATGTAAGTACACTGAACCCGTACCCTAGACACGATTAGGTGAATTACGTGCTTAAATGATATGTGTTATGTGATATGTATATGAAGAGGGTACGGGATAATGAAGGGTTAGTCTAAACACTAAACGGCAATAATGGAGTAGTCACGACGTGTCCAAGGGGTGGTGGATATGCCGTTGGTACTTCCTATATATAAATCTCTTTGATGTTTCCTGGTGAAACCATTATAAATGTTTAGGGGTATAGACTAAAATACAGTAATGAAAATATAGTAAACGTACGGGAGAACTTCCTACCGGTATGTAGTTATTTGACAAACGAAAAGTTCTGTCTAAGGAAAGGGTGGTGTATAAATCTCTTCTAGACCCGTCACTCTTTCCTGGGAACATCTCTATTAGAGGTACTACTCTGGAAGGATAACCACCCCAGTTTACAATATATGACGAGTATGGATATGTGATAAAATTGAACACATGAATACATGTTGAATATGAATACGTGAGTGCATGATGATACGTGCAAATATGAATGAGTATGATGAAACGAGTCTAAACCCTAAAATGAAATAACGAAGTACTCACGAAGTGTTAAAAGGGTGGTGGATACGCCGCTGGTACTAATTATATATAAACCCTTTTAATGCATCGTGGAGAAACCGTTACGAAGTTTTAAGGTAAGGACTGGTTGGAAAATAAGTCAAGCATATACGTGAAATGAAAACAAATGCTTGATACATTTGGGAGGCTGTGAGTCTAAGATACTCAAGGTCCCAAATGAAAAATAGATACCCGGTTTGTAAGCTTGATCTCAATAATAAAGAAGAAAACTAAAAAGATTCCAAGTCTAAGGGGCTGAGGAAAAGATTCCAAGCCTACGGGGCTGAGGAAAAGAATGAGTCTTCGTGACAAATGCAATGGGTTTATACTAACAAGTATAAGGACCTTGCCAATACTCTGACCGGAGTTATGTCCTAAGATAGTCGAGAGGGGCTTGGCGCACCCATAAATGAAATGAAAACTCGGACCGGAGGTACGTTCGAAGATAGTCGCGAGGGGGTTAGCACACCCGTAAAATATACGAATGGTGTGACCGGAGGTACGTCCGGAGATGATCACGGGGGCACCTAGAGCCTGAGAAACTTGAACATTAATAAGAACCTAAAAGGTTCATAACGAAATGAAAAGATGTAGTTTACTTAGCGAAATCTAATTCAAAAACATTTTCCAAACACTGTAGGAAAGAAACATATGGAATAGAGCTTCCTGTGGATGACACCGGACGGAATGAATAATCCCTAGATTATGTAATAAGATATTGTACATGTAAAACAATATTTATAAATGAAAAATATACCTTGGTCATCTAATGACAAGGTTTTGCTAAACTGTGACCATTTTCCGCAATTAAACTCTGATAAAATAATAAAGAAAAAGTAGGATGTTTCAGTATATTATATATAGTATGATGGGTGAAAACGAAACTTAAAAAACAAAAAAAAAAATTGCCATTTATCACCCCTTTATTGGTGGGGTACTATTCCCTCTCATGCTTTTTAAATAGTTTAATAAGATTTATTATAAGTAATTGATTTTTGAATGATTATAAAGTATATTTTAAGAATGTAGAGTGTGTATATAAATTATTTTTAAGTTAAACATTAACTCTGGGAAAATAAGATACTTTAAATTTGAAAAGTAAAGAAGTTTTGCATAATGTTCTTCGTAGAAAAAATGTGAATAAAAGATCCCACTTAAGAAATAGTGAGAATTTTTTATCACTCTTAATTTTAAAATCCATGACTTAACTTCATGTCATGTCATTAAGTTCATCCTGATTTATTAGAATCGAAAGAATTTCATTTAAGATTCACATTGCTTTGGTTGAAAGATTACAATTAAATTGGAATTTAGCTATTCACTATGACCCGCTAAACATTCATTGTTGAATGATTAAATCACTCAACTCACAATTGATAAATTTGTAGGTTCAATTCCAGCTTGGATCGTATACACAATTTAGTTGCATACCCGAACAAATAAAAATTTTGTAAAGAGCAATTTCCACAATTTTGACGACTCTAGGCTTTCTTATAATTTGGATATGCTATTTTGGGGTCAATCTAAAAAAAGTGATGTTACATAGTTAAGGTTCGTTTACGGTAGTCCTTAGTTAAGTTCACGAAAAGTTCTTACGAATTCAAATAAAATACAACATGGTGTATATAAAACAACTTGCCTCAACCGACAAGAATCACATGAATCAAATAGTATAGTGATTTATATAAAATCTTTGTTTGCTTAGGAGGAATATTTACTTTAATAAGCTTGAGGATCAAAAAGCATATAATAATTTGAGAATAAAGAGATATCATCACATAAACAAATGAATATATAGTGGTTTTGGTGGATGTTAACGAATCCACCTTACATTATTATTTGACCTCCATCCAAGAGTGTTTTCCCTCGGTTTCTCTCTAAACTGATAGAGATCACCGAATAGAAGTCTTCTCCTATATGGTAAAGATCACTGTATACAAATCTTCAATCTAATGAGGTAGACTGCTTCTCCATAATCGAATTTGGTTGGAACCACTAATAAATATCTCACTATTCAAGGAAGTGATGATATTCACAAATCAACGATACAAATGATGAGATGACTCACACTCCCTTCTTCTTTTGATTTCTTGATATTAGTTTCTTTTATATACAATATCACTCAAGCAAATTCGATGTTATGTGTTTTTTACATGTATGAGATAAGTGTTAAGTGTTGAATGAGAGTTGCGTAAATAAATGCGTAAGGTAGAGAGTTAGAAATCTGGTAGGGTATCACGGTTGATCCATGGGCAAGTCGTGCATCGACTTTGCTTATGGCTAGAGTTATTCTCTCACAAGTTTTTAGTTGTTATGATAAGTAAAAAAAACTAATTTGTAGCCTTTTATCATGTTGCCCCACACATGTGTGACATTTGACCAAACCAAATAGGTAAAATCCTTAGTTCAAAATGCAAGAGATTTTTCTTTCTAGTAAGGAAAAAGGCTTTATTTATATCCAAAAAATTTGCATATCGACTCAATGGTTCAAACCATTCTTTTTTGTCTAGATTTTGACCTTAAAAAACTTCTTCCTAAATAAGATTTCTTCAAGTCATTTTGGACGTGGCATTTCTTTTATAAAA
Organism: Smallanthus sonchifolius; assembly: GCA_023525975.1. NCBI lineage: Eukaryota > Viridiplantae > Streptophyta > Magnoliopsida > Asterales > Asteraceae > Smallanthus > Smallanthus sonchifolius. Next base: position 69,039,305 of record CM042030.1, on the reverse strand, counting down.
TTTAAATAGTTTTATGAAAGTCTTGTGGTTAATAAAAATATATGAGTTTTTATAGATTAGCTTGTGAGTGCTTAGATTGTTTTATTTTTTTGAATCTCTTGAGTGTTTTGTAATGCATAGAGATAAGCAACATTGTAATTTACTTGACCTATTTGTCTTGATTTATTTGAAAAATTATGCGCACACCCTTCTAGGGTAAATTCCCGATCGACCTGCGAGATCAATTGTGGTTCTTCTATTGTTCAACCTTCATTCTAAACTTTTCTTGGTGCGGTTGATCCTATAGTCGATTCATTGATCGACCATGGTTCTTGGAATGTTGAATTTTCAATTCTTTTCTGTTCGTTCCCATGCCCGACCAATGATCGCCTTTGATACTTGAACTTGTATTTTGAATCTTTTGGGTGCAATTAATCGGCAGTCGTTCTATTGCATCAACAGTGTCTCCTTTTTTAAGAAGTTTTAGTCTAATAACGAGACGATAGATCCACGATAACATCATGCATTGGCCACAATGTTTCTTCTTGGTTCTTGTTTCTTTATTTGGAATCGCTTGGGACTTTTGTGATTTGGATATAATGAGGAACATATTTGGACATACAATTATTTGTAGGCTGCATTCAAAATACAAGTTTATAAGTTTAGAATCATTAAAAGAAATAACATTTGCATTAACATTTATATATCTTCTAATCAATATAAGAGTTAGACTAAAGTACAATATTGATTAAAAATAGAACATATTTCATACCTAATCGAAAGGAAACTAAAAAATTTACAAGTAAATAAAATTGAAAAAAAAAATACAATGGAATGACACTAAGGTTGCTGTTACAATAGTAGTATTAATTATTTAAATTAAAAAACCTAGTTTACTGTGGTGTCCGTATTACGAATGAGATTTGAACAAATTGAACAACTTTTATACTTAAAACATAAAATTATCAAAACTCACAATAAACTTTTAGTTTGACCCCCTACTCACTCTAAACTTTCAGTTTGACCCTCTCAAATTACTAAAGTTTCGTATATAACCCCTGTAGTATATAGAATCTAATTTTTCTTTAATAATTTTCGCGTTTGTTTGTTTATTTTTTTTCTTGACGCCCCGGTATAACTTTTTTTTTTTAAAACGGAGTGGTATTCAAGATAGCGTATTTTTAGGTATTGTGAGTTATATCGACTGACGGTGACATGCTGGTACCATGAAGAATGAGACCGACACCGACTGAAAAACATCATTACCGTTATCTAACTGTCTTTTATCTATGTTTCGATCTCCACAACCGACTCTATGTAACTTCATACGTTTTTTTATGTATTTAACTACGATTCTTTTTGTGTTTAGCCACGTTAATGTCACCGCCTCAACTGTTTAAGGTGGGACAAAATTTATTTAAGCACGTTTCTTTTTGTGCTTAGCCACACTAATGTTACCGCCTTAACCATTTAAGGTCTGCTTCTGGTCACAAAGCGTGAGACAAAATTTTTAGTAATTTACTTATTTACCGATTCACTTACACACGCATTCGCTATTTATATTTTTACCATGTGACAAATTCTTCTTCTCTTCTACTTAACTTATATTTATTACTTCTTTTATGTTTTTTTTTTTCCTGTTTTTCATGTTTAATATTAAATCATTATTTTTGGAGTAATTATCATATCTAAAGGTATAAACGGACCTAGCTAAGCCTAAGCTCGAACTCGTCTTGTTTTGAGTTTTATGTCTAAAGCTCGAGCTCGACTCAGGTTCGACTAGTCTATTATCTATTAATTATTTAATTGTTTATTTATATAATTGTTTATACATATTTTTATAATTATAATTTATATATATAAAACACCATATATTTTAATTATTTGTATCATAGTTTTATATAAATAACAACAACAACAATAATATTTAGACTTAATTACGCAAATGGCTCCTTTGTTATGTTCAGATTTCAATTTTGGCCCCTATCATTGGGAAATCACATGGTTAGACCGTAAGTTTGCAGTTTGTAACATCATTGGCTCTCAAAATTGATGGACGTTAACTTTGGCTATTAATTTCTTAAAATGAATAAAATACCCTTGGTTTTAAAAAAAACTATAGTAAATTACACAGATTGCCCTTTAGTTATATATAAAATTGCACCTTATGTACTTTGACTTCAATAAGTACAGATATTGCTTTTTTAGAAATTTTTGCACACTCTATGTGTTTTAAGTTAACCTCCATCCAATTTCTTGGTTAACTCATCCCATGTGCCTCTCACGTGAGGGGCAAAAGTGGAGGTTGCCATCGGTGACGGAACTGACGGAACTGGGGCGGGAGGAGTCGCATCCATCGGTGGAGAAAAAGGAGTGGGAGTAGGAGTGGCGGGCGGTGGCGGAGGCTGCGGACCATGGAGATTCAAGGAGAGAGGTAGAATTGAAGATTGAAGGTGTCTGCGGTTAAAATGTAGGCTGAAATTCTAATGCGTGAGTTTGCGAAATGAATTCCGATTTGTTGTTTATTGGGTTTGAATATGTTTTTTGTTGAAATTCCAATTTGTTGACACCTTTGCTTCATCTCCCAAAATTAACACATCTGAGCTTTTGCAAATGCTTCACTAATAAACCATACATAGGCTAAAACACGGTGATCAAGAATTCCAAATTAAACAAATGCTTCGTGTGAAATTGATGTCAAAGGAAAAAACCATAATAAATGCTTTACACCAAAAAAATTATGGTTAAGCTTGTGCAATTTTCATTTTCATAAATGCTTTACACCACTGTGATAATACTTTGAAATTGATGTTAAAGGAAAAATACCACTGAGTGTAGTAGTTGATAGGAAAAACAAAGTCACCAGAGACAGTGTCGGAAAAACGAGTCTTGCCGGAGAAGACGGTGGTTTGGGGAGTGGTCGCCAGCTAGTTCATCTTTGGTGGCTTGGAGATGAAAAAAATGATTAAAGGGTGGTTGAGAAGGTTAGTGGCGGCTTTGGTTTTAGATTTGGTGGCAAACGTTGGGGCGGCAGGAGATGGCCGGTCGGAGAGGATAAGCCTCCTGGTTTGGGTTTTGGGGTAAGTTAAATGACTTTTTTTTGCTGCTCGTAAGAGGTATATGGGGTGACTTAACTAGAAAATTGGATATGTGTTAACTTAAAGCACATACAGTGTGTAAATTTTTTTAAAAAAGGATCATATATATATTTATTGAAATCAAAGGACAATCTGTGTAATTTACTTAAAAAACTAGAAAAACATAAATTACATACACCCCGCCCATCATTACACCCCTTATTATTATTAATAATAATAAATATACTAATAATAATAAACCTCTTCAGCATCAACCTCCGCCACCATCTCGCTGGCAACCAAACTTCGACGGCGACAACCAGATAATTCAATCAGAAACAAAAACAATTAGATTTTGGATGAACCTTCTTCGATTTGTAATTGGGTGAATGCGGGTGTCTTTTAGGGTGTAATGATGTTTGACTTATATGGTTATAAAGATTTTAGCAATAACTTTATTGGTGGTAGCGTTCCAACTGATCTTCCTATTACCCTCACAAATATATAAGTTTCTCTATTGTTCTTTAAGAGAGAGATTTTAATTTACCGAACAAAAAATCAACCCATACTCAAACTGCTTACTTTCTTGGATTAATCAATTAGAAAAAAAAACCCTAATTAGATGGCGGATTTGGTTTGGCATCATAATACTCCCATGTTGATGTCATTTAGGACTAGAAACGAGTAGGGAAAAGCTCCGGCTTTCTTTGTTCGTGATAAGCAAATGATTTTTTCAATTGCATTCGAATTTGTAACGACCCATCTTCTTGCAGTCCAATCGACGACCTCCACAAGAAAATCTGAACGAGACCATGTTTCTGTTATGAAGCGAAACCCCAGACACCATCTCGTCTCCCGGTTTGCTCGTACCCCACACACCATCATGTAGTTCCAATTTGAAGTGAAACCCCTGATCTGGAGCAAAATCAAACATCTTTAACCAATTGGATGAGTGTTAACTTAAAGGACATATATTATGTAAAAGTTTCTAAAAAGGATAATATCTGTAATTATTGAAGTCAAATGACATAGATTATAATTTCATATATAACTAAAGAACAATATGTGTAATTTACTCAAAAAACTAGAAAAACATAAATTACATAGACCCTGCCCAGTATTACACCCCTTATTAATAATAATAATAATAATAATAATAATAATTGAAATAAACAAGAGAGAAAACTAGAGAGAAACTCATTTTATTCATTACTTCACATATAGTCAACATATACCTTATATAGTAATACATGAACTTGAAACCGACCATATAATAAATATATTGTTTAATCCTCCTAATAAAGGTATAATGTCTGTATTAAGTATAGGGTTTATAACACTCCCTCTTAGACATATTACCGCTTATTATACACTAATAACATCATACTTCAGGACGATGTTAAATCGGTACTTCTTGACCTAGAAAATAAACTGATACTCCTGGATTAATTATGATGCCTTGTTAAAAATCTTGCTAAGAAAACTCAATGGGAAAAAACTTAGTCAAGGGAAAAAGAGTGCAATGTGTAAAATGCTCCCCCTCAAACTAATTTACATATTTCAATATGTAGAGTCTGATCTTCTATGATAAGTGCTTGACTTGATCTTTGATGTAGCCTTTCTGACTCAAATTATGTAAGTTGCATTGTCTTCATATATAATCATCATGTCCTTCTTGATTTGTTCCAAACTTCATGCTCCTTGTATGTGTTGGATCATTCATCCCGTCCTCATGCATTCTTGACTGGTAGATTTGATGGTGTTACTGTCGTGATTTGCCTTGTTGACTTCTAAGAAATCGTCGTGTCCCCGTGTATAAGCAGGTAACTTGACAAAGTCTCGTTTCCTGCAAATATATTGGGATATGTCTTTTTTTTCCCAATTCCAATATCTATGTGTTGGGTTCGGAGTATATCTTGCTAGCACATGTGCTGACAATACAATACCATGTCTCGTGATATTTATGAGATACATTTGTGCACCGATTGCGCTTAAGTATAGTACTCCTGTACCAAGTACTTTTTCGCCCTCTTCTTATAGACGGTAAGGATAGTTGTATATCTTAATACCAAAGTCGGGTCATTAATCTGTGAAACGCCCGTGGTGGAGAGTTTAGAGCAAAAACTTGATGTCGTCCAGACGGTCTATATAAACTATAATAAAAACCTAACCTAGACTCCTAAGTAATAATAGGAATACCTATGAACTAAACCGCACTGACAGGAAAGTGTACCTATCGAGTGTAGCACATCTTAATGGTAAACCGGAATATCGAACCCTAGAGACACTTTGTAACAAAACTAGACTCGGACTAAAGATTGATTTGGTTTGGGGGGTTTACTACACTACTATTTAAACTAATGAATGCATAAAGCAAAGATCGACTCAACTATCGAAAACAAGATCTAAGGTGAAATCAGAAGATGGGAAGAATACTACCTAACTCGGAATCCTACTTGCAAAGTATAACTTCTACCGGTTCTGGAAACTATTATGGATATGGGTTTCTAAATATGACAACTAAAGACTACCTAGTGGATCCCTAATCACTCTCAAGGTGTCACCAACTAAGCTGCCTGAAGATCTACTCAACTCACCAGATTTTTGGATCACTTCTCAGGTATTTCCAACTATGATAAAGTACCCTCGGAACAGATTACCTCTCAGTCTCACTGTCCACGATACATTCGAAGAATGCACGGGGCAATCTCAAGATAACAATTATGATTTGAACTAGCAACAATCACTAGACACCTAAAACTAACGTCCTCTCAGGCTGTTAATACTCGGATTCCTAATGACGAAGACTAAACAACTAATTCTCACCTCTCGGGTATTGAACTAGGACACACACTCAATCTAATCAACAATAAATCACAATCCCTATGGTCACTACGTCTAGCAAACCACTCACAATCACAAACCCTAAGATCTATGACATAGACACGCAGATCAAACTAGTAGACAACAACAATCAACGCAGGGAATTATAATCAACCATATAATCAGACATGAGCATACATATTCATCACAATTATTAACTCCAAGATTGCTTACAAAATCATTAGTCCATTCAAAATAACCAAAACCGATAAAAATCAATACTTTAACATGTATTCATCATTAGACCTAGGCAGTCATATGGTTTTAGCTAACAATCATCATCCAAACAACCATAACAGAAGTAATAGACAAAGACATGGTATCAAACACAAGCGATCAAAGATAAAAATCAGAACTTGATAACCGAATACGCTATTACTAACAAACCCAGATTCACAAGCTCCAATCTTGCACTTCAATGGCCTTCTTGCTCCTCAAAATCGCCCTAGGCTCTCTCTCAAACGGCTAGAATGCGAACTCCTCTCCTAATGGCTATCAAAATCTAGTTAAATCAAAATTAGGGTTTTTCTCATAAAATAGAGCTCCCGCGTACCGTGAAACAATATGGCCAGGTTCCTCGCGTACCACGAGGAACAAAATAGTCGTGGCCTCATCTGGTTTTCCTCGCGTACCGCGAGAACTTTCCTTCTCCTCTCTCGCGTACCGCGAGAGGCATAAATTTCCCATTTTCTTCTTTTGTTCTTCCGGCTTTCATTCTCTTGCTCGATTTCTTCACGTATTCACTTGTAATCTTCACGAGCAACTGCAAATATACAATAGACTCAAATAAAGACTTAAACGAATAAAAACAAACACAAAACTAATCAAAAACGCACAAAACACTAGGAATAAAGATGTGTGCTTTGCACTATATCAGTTGTATATCTCTAATGATTGAAAAACCAGGGGTGTGCTTAGTAGATAAACTTTGTCCATATTGAAATTTCCAATATATTCAGGATGTAGTTTGATGGATATATATACAATTACAAGTATACTCGAATTACGAGTTGATGAAATAAATAAGTTGTGTCAGGTTCTTTCAAAATTCTCTCTACTGGTACGACTGTTTCTCATGATGATATTTACATCATCACTGTAAAATGCGATGATAATGAACATGAAGAGTGAACATTTTGATAAATACAATGGACAAATCCATAACACATATACTCGAACTGTTGGCTGAGAAATAAACGCGTTGTGTCAAATTATTTCAAAATTCTCTCACTGGGAGTTTCTCACGGTGACAGTTTCTCTCGATGATGTTTACATCATCCCTATAAACTACGATTATAATGAACTTTAAGAGTGAAATTTTGATAAATAGACATGGCTGATTTTATCAAACTTATACCCCTCGTTTTCAAAATATATACTGAGTCGATTTTACCATATACGACCAGTTTTCTTGAGACTATATAAAAAATCTCTTGAGATTTATAACAAACATCTCGGGGTACTAATTATAATGCTTCAGGCATTTCTAACCCTTTAGGGATTTTCATGTATATGTCACTTTCAAGTTTTCCAAACAAATATGTAGTGACAACATCTATAAGTTTTCTGAAGTCTTTCTGAGATTGCGAGGCCGATTAAACATCTAAAGGTTACCGCATCCACTACAGGGGAACACGTTTCCTCATATCAACTTCGGGGATTTGGGAAAAACCTTAATGTTATAAGTCGTGCCTACATCGCATTATCTCATAACTTTCGTTTCTTTTTATCTTAAAGACACCCATTTACAACCTACTGGTTTGACGTCTATGGGTGTTCAAACTACAGGTCCAAAAATGTTTCGCTTGTCATGCAAATTTAGTTCAGCCTTTTAGGCTTCTTGCCATTTTAGGCAGTAATCTCTGTGTATGTACTCTTATAGAGTTTTAGATATTTAATCTTTTTCTTCGATTATATCTGTTGCTATAGCATATGCAAATATTTCAAACACGTGTTTCATATTGGTTCCATACGGTACAACGTTGTACATGATTTATTGAGATCTCATACTTGTTTGGTACACGAGTTTCTTCTAGAATCGTATTAGTCTCTTCAAGGACATTTACATCTTCTGGGCTTTATCGCTTCTTTCTGCTATTTCGTTAATCTCTTCTGGGATTTTATCGATAACCTCTTCTAGGTTTTGTGTATAACCTCTTCTAGGGTTAGACCAATTGCATTATCCTACTCCTTTTATTTTCATGGGTTTTTATGTTTGGAACCGATTCATTTATCATGTTTCCTGTGTATGGTAATCTTTCTATGATTGCTTCAGTTTAAACAGATGAAGTTTATGCTGGTATATGTGACTTTGTCACTCTAATTGTGTGTGTGAATGCATCAGATAATCCATTTGCTATTCTTTACAAAAGCATGACATAACAGACTCATATTAACCACTTCAGGGGTGATGGTGATGCATTCAAGGTTTTTGTTTCCGTGTATTACCAGTCTTTCCTTTGTTTATCCAATCTCCCCCTAAGACTGGGAATAATGTCTTATTTAGACAACATATTATGTTGTAAACATGTCCCATTCTGGTACATTATGATGGCGGCATTGGTACATAGATCGCACTACAAAAATATTTATTGTTGAGACAAACTTAGTTCTCTCTCGGAGAACACTTGTACAAGGGAGTATTTGTGATCAGCAGTTGGTTTTGAACTGATTAGTGCAGCGGTATGCCCTCATGTAGAAGATGGCAATTCGCATCTTATCAATAGCTATCTAGCTATTAACTATAATCGTGTAATTACTAATTTAGCTAAGACTTATGTTTGAACATAATCTGTTGGATGTTCAATATTTATCCCTATAGATATACAATAAGCGGGCAAATGCTACATATAAGATAGCTAAAAGACTCACACGTGACTATATAGAGATGTATCTCTTAAGATCATAAAATACTGAAAATGGTGCACATGGAGATTAACATACCCGCATATATCCACTTGAATTCTTCCCAAATATAAAATGGATTCTTTATAAGAGTTTGTATTCAGAGAGCTTAAAAATCGATTTGCTGAAAGAATTCACTGCACATGTTGGTAGCAAAAATTTTAAATTGTTTAGAGGGCGCTTGTTGGCACTTTTAACCATTCACCTCATCGCGATGCTACCTCAATGACCTATTTAGTCATGCTGTATAACGAAAAATATCTTTGGCTAGTAACTTCGGATTACTCATCACATTTGAATGTTATTAGATATATTTTCTAAAATATATTCTAGATGGTAAAATCTCTAGTTCTACGATATGGTCTTCTGACCATATTTATCATATGTAATTGGAGATATTTGGTGTTGTTTTCTGTCATTTTTGTTGTAATAGTCGTCTAGCCGAATATATTTGAAAATTTAGTAAGTTTTCTTAAGGATTTACTAGAATATAAGACATATCTACTACACTTAGGTAAGGTGACATATACTCTTCTGGAGTATTCCATAAAGTTACCAATACTAGGAATACTACCGGTAAGTGTCTCTGTGCTAAACAACTGGTAAGAGTATTTTATGTTTTAGGATAGTATTAGTTGTGTGGATATAGGCCAGACATTCATCGTCGATGCAAGACATTCTCGAACATGTCCCTTCACATAATTTCAATTCGGAGGTAATGCTCAAAAGAGCGAATTGTACTCTCTAAACTTTTTAAGATGTTTCAATCACGGATGGAGAAAATTTATAGCGAGATTTGGAAAAAGGACCAACTTCTTGTGGTTAAGCCTGTCTTTAAGGTTCCTCAAAAACGTCAAAAAGACCCTCAACTGTAAATTATTCACTTTATAGGTTTGAGGATACGGTAGAGGAGAAAGATCATAACTGCATTTCTTATCTTAAATGAGTTTATATTATTCTATTTTGTTATATAAACCCAATTGAGTTTCATGTTGTTAATCTCAATTAAAATTAAAGTTAAAACCAAAAGGTCTAAAATGTATATACCTCATATTATGGGGTTTGACTTAGTAAAAAAATTAGAATGAGTTGGTAGACGTTTCTTTGTTTCTTTCTTGCAACCGTGCCCCCAAATCCGCCGCCATTATTCTTCCTTTGACCATTCTATTTTGTTGCTTCAAAATCCAGACGAAATTCCTGGGATTTCATTTCGGAAGCGTCGTCGGGAACAACCTAAAGCGTCCATGGTCTCTTTCCCTTCTTGACCGCCATGCCCTCGTAAGTCGTAAATCTTCGTATACTAATTGACTACACCCCACCGCTATGGCGACAAATCATCAGTTCGTACTTGGTTTGGCTTTGATAAATCATCAGTTCGTACAGCGGTTCAACGGGAAATAAAAGCAGAAAAGAAAATCCAATCTAAGGGTTGATTAATGATCGAAGTTGGCTTTGATAATAGTTGTTATAAATATCCGATCATAACTTTTTCTAATCGATTTCATTCTAAGGGCTTTTTAATACTATGGAATCAAGCGATGACAACGACATGGTAGAGAATGAAGGGCTGGTTAGCGGTAGAAGGTTTCAGTGTGACAGTTATGGTTTGTCAAAATCTCAATCTCCGTGGCAACCGTAAATCGGAACACAGTTTGTTGACAGGATTTCGATTCATGTTCAATGGTGCACCTCGGAGGTTTAAAACTTCGGTGGTGGGTTCGTCTAGGGTGGAGACGGTCTCTAGTGCATTCGGTCGGCGTTTTGTCATAGTTTAGTCCCTCCATCGCCGGAATAAAATTAACCCAAACACAATTTCTACTTTCAAATGATTCTAAAAACATGCATATAATGTGTAAACAAGAGAGGGTTGTATTTTATTACCAGGATCTTGAATTCCGCCGACAGTTATAGTGTGTGTTTTAGGCCTGCATTGGTTTTGACAGGAAGACAGCGGTGGCGCTTGACGGGAATAACAATTTGGCATTAAGACTACTCCTCACCCTTTATTGTGATTTCAAATTGCTACAGCCACAGAACAATCGAGGTAGAGAAATGGCTTCTATCGATCTTCTATATATGTATTACCTTATATAGTAATACATGAACTTGAAACCGATCATATAATAAATATATTGTTTAATTCTCTTAATGGGGTATAATGTCTGTATTAAGTATAGGGTTTCTAACAATAATAATAATAATAATAATAATAAAAATAATAATAGTAATAATAAACATATTCACCGTCGCTGGCAACCAATCTGTCACATCCCGGCCAAAGTCGGATTATACGCGGGGGCTGAAAATGTATGAACTGGTAAGGATTATTAGGCGTCATGAGGAACTCTCACAACAAACCTACACGCGAAATGATAACCTAAGTTCAATATATGTCTAAATGCTATTTAGGAGACATTGAGACATATTAGGGTTTCCATGAGATTTGTACAAGCTTTGTAGTAAATATATATGTTTATAATGATAAGGGAATATCAATCAGAATAATGGTAGGTTTGAATTTATATAATTGTTCTAATTAAATAAATAATATAGGAAAGAGGTTTAAATAATAATTCGTTTGAATTTATTTAAATAACTATTCTAAGATACTTTATAAATAAATCTTGAAATGGTAATTGTTTAATCAATTTATTTTATGTAAATAAAATAGTTAATTACATAATTGGTTAATATAATTAAATTTTGTTGATTAATCTAGTAATAATTGCAAAAATTGTTACAAAATCATTTAAATGAATTCATTCTAAATAAATTTATTGGTGAATAAATATGTTTTAAGTAGCACTTATTGAACTTTGTATTATTTAAAATAATCATTTGAGTATTTATAAATTTAAAAGTGTTTTAAATAATTATTTTTACTAAATAATTATTTATAGGCTTTAAAAGGGTTTAATTAATTATAATCATAATTAGTTGAAAGTAGTTGTTGTACACTATAATGGTTATCATTCCAGAGAAGTACCTCCAACAGAAAAGTTCCCACGAAAGAGTTGGCCGGAACAGAACCCCGTCTTTTCCTAGCCAGAACTTTAATGTTTGCTAGATAACTACATACTGGTTTGAAATTTATTCTATTTGTATACTTAACCAAGTTTAGGGTGTGTTTGAAAAGTATATGGGCTAAAGTGAAAATATGAGTTTAGTAAAGATAGAAATTAAATATTAAATAATTTAATTTAAAAATAAAGAGTTTTAGTAAAAACATGATTTTTGAAATTGAAAGTTACAAGAAAGATCAAACCAAGTTTTTAAATAAAAGTTTTGAACAAGTTTAATTAAAATAGGGCTTTTGATCTTGGATAGGTCTATGATTATAACAAAAATATGTTAGGGATCATAGATGTAGCTAGTTATGAGGGATTTTTGGAAGGAAAAATATAAACAAGCAATAACATAAGAAGAAATTACTTAAAATGGAAGGATTTAAGCTAGAATCTTTCAAAAGGTGAGAAGAACGACCTTTAATAGCTAGAGAACCCTAGAGGATCGTTGAGATGCGAATAATACATGAGAATAAGGGCTCTATTTATAGGGTAGGATCAGGGGCTTATTCATGAAATTTAATTTGTTGTAAGGACTAGATTACAAAAGATGAATAATAGTTTTTAATTTCATAACATATAGTAACTTAAGTGCTTATAAATTTTATGTTTATGACTCCATTTTATCATAAATGTAATTATATATTTATTTGTTTTATTTATCTTTAGTAATTTAAAACACTAGTAATTTTAATTAACAATGTTATGTTTTCATAATAAATTGTTTAAATGGTTTATTTATCATGTGTATATATATAGTTACATATATATATATATATATATAGACACATAAAGGATATCAATTCATAATAAAAGCTTGTAAGTTTAGATTTGATTATTATAACAAGGTATATATATTTATTTCATAACAATCATATAAGTATGTATGCACACTCATGAATTATAATGAATAAATAGGATACTTTCATAAATACGAATCATAAAATAATGAAATTACAACTTACCGAAATAGGTAAAAATAAAGGTCGGAATTTTCTGTGGATTAAACAAACTTCGGCGGTGACAACCAGATTAATCAATCAGAAACAAAAACAATTAGATTTTGGATGAACCTTCTTCGATTAGTAATTGGGTGAATGTGGGTGTCTTTTATGGTGTAATGATGTTTGACTTATATGGTTATAAATATTTTAGCAATAACTTTATTTGTGGTAGCGTTCCAGCTAATCTTCCTATTACTCTCACAAATATATAAGTTTCTCTATTGTTCTTTAAGAGCGAGATTTTAATTTACCGAACAAAAAATCAACCCATACTCAAACTGCTTACTTTCTTGGATTAATCAATTAGAAAAAAAACCCCTAATTAGATGGCGGATTTGGTTTGGCATCATAATATTCCCATGTTGATGTCATTTAGGACTAGAAACGAGTAGGGAAAAGCTCCGGCTTTCTTTGTTCGTGATAAGCAAATGATTTTTTCAATTGCGTTCGAATTTCTAACGGCCCATCTTCTTGCAGTCCAATCGACGACCTCCACAAGCAAATCTGAACGAGACCATGTTTCTGTTATGAAGCGAAACCCCAGACACCATCTCGTCTCCCGGTTTGCTCGTACCCCACACACCATCATGTAGTTCCAATTTGAAGTGAAACCCCTGATCTGGAGCAAAATCAAACGTCTTTAACCAATTTTCCGACTTTTAGGTTGGGTCTCTTTGTCGCTGAAATCATTGTCATTAGAGATGTTGCCGGAAGAACTTGACAAATGGTGGCCGGTGATATTCGAAGATGGGGGGTGGTTAAGGGGTGGGTTTATTTTTTATTTAAGTGGTGGGTCCAACTTCTTAATTTATTAATTATTTATTTTTATTATTTTTTTTATATTAAAAGAGTATTTTAATCATTTCATATACACTTAATAGAAAACTTAACGTCAATCCATTTTATGGGTCAATCATGTTACGTATTGTCAAACTATGGGCTATCCATGTAAGTTCCCAAAGTTAGAGCCTAAAAGTGAAATCTGAGCGTAGCACAAGGGACATCCATATAATTAAGTCTAATATTTATTATGTAATTACTTATTTATTATAAAAAATAAAACTATTAAATTTAAATAGATAATAAGCCCATTTAGGCTTGTGAGCCTAGTCAATCTCGGTATGTGAAACTTGGGCTCGAGCTTGTTTATAAAGTGAGCTTCAATTTAGAATCAAACTCGTTTAAACTCAACTCAATTCGAGCTTTTAACGGGAAATCTCAAGTAGCTTATGAGTAGCTCGACTCATTTACATCCCTGGTTAGATCATTTGAAATCATCTATAAGTATATAGAAATATGCATAACTATTTCACCATCTACCTTAGAGCATTCATAGCAGTTTCTGCATATGTTTGTGAGTGAGTTTTCTATATTTTAGGGAGTGGTTTAAAGTGGTTGTGAGTGGAGGAGAGAGAAAAGGTATAAATTTTATGTATATTTGGAGAAAACACTGTTCACCTGCATAAATTTTTTAATATTTTTTTAAAGTGGTTGTGAGTGGAGGATGGAGAAAATATAATGATAAAGGTATAAAATGTATTATTTAATTGAAAAGGAGAGAGTAAAAGTAATGATTTTTAGTGTAATTATAGAGATGGAGATAGGGAAGCTGATGGGAATGCTCTTAATTTAGCCACCGGTGTGAAATGTGAGATCATTATAGCACTGCAATATAAGATGTGTTAGTGTGTATAAAAAAACTATGCAAGTTTCATGTATACCATGCATATAATGCTTTACTAGCATAATGTTTTACTAATCAAAATTAATATCCATACTTCCTTCCATTTAACAAAATAAAATGTGTTAATTACATGGATAATCCCTTGGTAAAGTCATATTGCAATTATGGTCTCTAACTTTGAAAAATTATATCGGTAGTCCTTACTGTTCACCAAAACGTAACACATGTGGTACTTCGAGTGGATGGACGTTAACTTTTTTTTCTCAAGTGAGTGTAAATGACCAAAATACCTCTTATTGTTAAAAAATATCTTTAAAAATAAAAAATAAAATTACTAAATACTTGTGGGGCACACCCCTTTAAAATATAAATAAATTTGTGGACCCCACCCCAACACATCAACTCCTTCAAGATATATGTTACCGTTTCTTTCTCCCCCAAGCTTCACCAAACCACAAGTCATCAACTCCGACAAGCTACAACTCTGAAGAAAGATATCCCCCTTCGAAGACGACGAGGCACCGCCACCACCCCTGTTGCTTTCCTGCTTCAAAAGACACTCTGTATGATCAAAATCTTGATTCGGTGCCTTAAAAGATCGCATCAGTGAAAAACTATTCTCCAATCTGATCCCACTGTGGTTTCTCCTTAACAGATTCACAATATCTTTCTCCTCCGACATCATCGGCTGTGAATCACTGATCAACACCGTTATCGTCTTCTTCACAATTTTCTTGAAACAGTTCATTACACCCTGGACAAACCCCAACTCCATTTGAACAATAATCTATGTAACAATCATCACATATTCTAAACCCACATTCACACTGAGATTTCGATGATTTATCGAGTAGTTTATCGTCACAACTGTCAATTTGGCAGAGCAATTCGGAGTAGTTTCATGTTACAGACTGGACCCGTTTATGGTATCCGCCCCGACCAGGGTTAGTGTTGCAGGTCGGTGGAAGCAATGGCAGGCCCGAGAATTTTTTCAAGGGGTCGAAAAATTTTGGGGTCGGTTGTATATCATTAAATATGCACATATTTATGTTGTTTGGTGGAGATTTGATTTGCATACAAGCCTATGATTATGCTTGCTTCAATTTTGACATTGAGTGTTTCACTTAAACTCTTTTGTTTGTGTGTTATAACTGAGTGTTGAATGAACGTTGTGAGGTGTGCGAGGTTGTGCATAATCTAAGTTCTAGTAGCCATATTACGCTTTCATAAATATCCACGTATGTTAGAAAATAGAAAAATAGAATAACTAAATCATTGGTTTATTCATTTAAGTGTTGACTTCCTTGATGGAGTGTTAAAGCTTGGGATTGAATGTCTATTTATTTAAAGTTTGTTGTAATTAAGATGTCTTTAATCTGACCTTGCAGTGGTTATTGTGTTTAGTGACATTCTAGCTTTTCAATAGGTTGAGGGTCGGGTAACCTTAACTGAGAGCCCTTCCATTTTATCACTAAAAATATAAATCAATCAATTTTGGTCTTCAATGCATGATTTTAGGTGGTTAGCGTGTCATATCATTCTAACTTTCCAAAGAGTCATATGATTTGGTAACCTTAGCGAGAACCATTTCTACATTTGCATATTAGGTCTTCACATAGTGGCTTTTAGGTGACTATGCATTCTAGCTTTCCAATAAGTCATACGATTTGGTAACCTTAATCGGAGCCACGACAAATGGACATTTAGGTCTGCATTAATGACTCAAGGTAGCTAGCACTTTCTAGGCCATGTTAGCTTTCCAACCCATCATTAAAAACGGTAACCAGACCAAGAAGCCGTTCCCCCTTTTATCTTTTGACCACACCGTTAACCTATTTCTAAACTATCGATTTACTACCAAGTGGATTCTAGCCTAACTAATATCTTGTGTGATTGATAGTTCTCTACTACTTTATTTATCTTTTATGTTATTTAGTTTTATTACCATCTAACCATTTTTTATTTTGACCAGACAATAGCAAAAGTTAATTATCATGAGCTAGTGATGAACCTGAAATTCTATAATAAGAATCTTTTCAAAAGACAGTTTTATTTCCCATACTCATCCTTCTTTTAAATAGTTAGCCAATGGATGCCAACATCCTCAAAATCTTCGTCAGTTTTGGAAATATTAGACCACGGCCTAGATAAGGTTCTTTTTTTCCAACCAACCGAAATCGTGATCACTAGTGTTGTGGATGGCTTTGATGACAACTATTAAACTTGCATTTAAAAATAAACCATGATGAAGGCACTAACATATAATATCAATTTAGTTTTTAACGAGAAATGTTATATTTATTAGAAATCTTTTTAATAAAATAGTTCGATGAAACATAAAAGCATAAACAATACTACATTTTTTAAAATCTATATGTAATTTATATACTTACGATTACTAAAGTGAAAAGATCTCTCATGTATGGAGTGTAAATACTTTATGCATGATGCTGACGTAAGTTATTTTGTTTTTATATGATTTTACACTTGAGACTCAAAATTATGTTAGATTTATTTTTAATCCTTAAACTTTAAAAATATTTTTTTAACTTTTCTTTTAACAAATTTATACTATAGCTTCTGAACTTTAATAAAGTTATCATTTACATATTGGATTATTTTTTTTCTCTTTTTTTACTAACCGAGTTACGAGAGGTGGCACACACACAATTGTAACGGAGTTGCGCGTGATAGTGTACAAGTTATCCAAGCACTTGCGTACAATATCGTTATGAATTTTCGTTAACTCTTTACTTTTTAAAATTGTTTTGCTTTGTTTTTCTAATTCTTACTTGTTAACTTTTTTTAACGCCTTTGTTGCGGGCTCGTTTTTTTGTATAAAGTTATTGGAATATAAAAGCTATTTCGCTGCAACGCGTGGGTTTACGTAAATGTTTTGCTTTTTTTATATAAACTTCCGAGTACGTTTATTTATTTCGTAAATAGTAACTTTTTAATGGTTTTTTTGTTTTTATATAGCTTTATTTTATAATCTTTCGAGCACGCTAATTTTTCTTTCACGGTTTAACGCGTCGCAACAAGTGTGGTCACAATTATAGTTATTATTAAATATCTATTAAAATGATATATGTTTAGAAAGATGTTTAAACTATTACATTTCTCGTTTTTCAATGGAAAATAACATTTTCTTCATCAAATATTATTATTCTTCATCAATACAATATTAAAATATAAGATTTAAAAAGAAAGATAAAGAAGTGATGTTTAGTAAATTAAACTAAAAGTTGTAGACCATGGCTTTCACCAACCCATCTCACCTACCCCACCAAGATCTAAGCGCTACATTCTACTCACATGTTACAACTTACCGCTTTCGTCAACCCCTCCTTTTCTATTATTTATTTGTTTTTGTGTGGTGGTGATATATACAATAATAATAATAATTGAGTAAACTACTTATATGGTAATTGTGTTTATTAAAATTCATCTTTCCTACTTTAGGTTTTAAAAAATTACGATTATGGTTGATATTGTTTACTCAACCGTTAATAAAATTATCCATTTACTTTATATTTAAAAAAACAAAAATAAAATAATGAATTTAAGATAGCTACTCCCCCTCCCCACAATCATCACTCTATCCATAAGGGAACTTTTGATAATTAACCATTAAGGAAAGAAAAAGTATAGTAGACCCTCTATCTGTGAGTTCAACCTGCATCAACCCAACTCAAGAAAATGAATAATCATTTAGATCCACAAACGAAACCCAAGAAGAAGACGAAGAAGACAAGATTCATTTATGCTATGAATAGAAGTGGTTGAAGTTATACCACAAACATTTTTTTTACCTAAGGGTTCTTGTTATTGTTCTTGTACCTAATTGTAGTGAGTTCAAGATGTTTGAGGTATATGTAGAGAAGAAAAAGATGATAAGTGGATATAATCTTGAACTCTAATGGCACCAGAACTAAATTCAGAGAGAGGGAAAGAGAGAGACGATAACTCTAATGGCACCGGGACTAAATTCAGAGAGAGAGACGACGATATGAGGAAGCAGTGGCGAAGCATAAAGAAAAACGTAGGGTGAGATGTTCAATGGTCGATCGTCGGTGAAGAGAGTGAGGCAAGAAAACCAGAATGAGGGTTTATTTATTTATTTTTGTCCATCCTGACCCGTTGTCCTCTTTTTTGTTTTGGGCACGTTCCGACAAGTTCTCAACTTTTCCAATTTTCATTTTTTTCCCGCTCAATCCCATTCAATTTATATATAACCCAAAACAACCCATAATCTTAAACTAAAATTACGAAGAGTAAACTGTTATTTTTGTCCTTGTGTTTTGGTCACTTTTGTCACTTTCATCCAAAAGGTTTATTTTTCTTCTGCGTATTCTCGTACTTTCCAAAACTTGTCATTTTTATTCAGTTGGTTAACCCCATCCATTTTTTAACGTTAAATGGCAGGTATTTTTGTCTTTTTATATATATTTGTTTATTTTATTCATTTTTAAACACTTAAATACCCCCCTGCTCTCTTAAACCCTTTCAACCCTAATTCACGATCGTCCTCAGCCATGATAGAGAGATTGAAGAACGATTACATCCTCTGCGAATACCTCGACCGAGGTTAGTTTGGGATCATACATCGATGTATTTCACTAAATTCTGACGAATCGTTCTCCTGTAAATCAATCGACAAGCGTCTCTTCTCGGACTCGCGGATGTATGGAGAAAGAATCGAAAATCCTCTACTTTCTAAATGGAAATCGAATAATTTTCTGTTTGATTTGACGGGGAAACTGAAATTGGTTGACTTCAGATCGAAGGAGCAATTCGGAATGAGTAAGCGCGAGACAATGACCGGAATATTTAGGGACACTGTACTATGTTGCGACGGATGTGTTGTAGGGAAAGAGTATGGTGAGAAACTTGATGTACGGAGTGCCGACGTGATTTTGTACATATTATTGACCAAAGTTCCTTCGTTTTACGGTGAGACGCCGGTGGAGACATTTGAGGCGGTTTTGCGAGGGAATTTGAGGTTTTCGTCGAGGATTTTCAGGTCGGTTTTACTGGAACCGAAGGATCTGTTACGTAAGATGAATAAAATAAACAAATATGTAAAAAGACAAAGATGTCCTCATTTAACGTTAAAAAATAGACAAGGTTAACCAATTGGATCAAAATAACAAGTTTTTGAAAATACAGAAATACATATAAAAAATAAACCTTTTAAATTAAAGTGATAAAAATGACTAAACCAAATAAACATAAAAGTTTTTAACCCATAATTTAGTTTCCGAGTAAGTATTCCAATTTAGTTTCACGATTCTTAAAAAAAAAGATTCATTTGAACACTCTCTCTTTCAAACAAATCTATATCCTTTTGCTATAAGCGATACCAGACAAATCTAATAAACTACGAGCAATCCACGTAATAACATTTCCTTTTTCTAAAAAGAAAAATCAAAATAATTGAATATTTATTTATTTGATTTGCCGTCAAACTTAGTAACGCCGTTAGCCACGGATCACCCTACCAACTTCACGTCCACCGAACCCCTCCATCACCACCTGTATAAAAACCTCCGCAACCAACACTTCAATTACAAATCTCATTGGTAATCACGCCGTCACTGTCAGCCATCAACCACCACAATCCACCATGGATCTTCTGCTCCTGGAGAAAACTCTTTTAGGCTTCTTTGCCGCCATTTTAGGCGCAATCTTCATCTCTAAATTACGCGGCAAGCGTTTCAAGCTCCCGCCGGGACCTATTCCGGTACCGATTTTCGGAAACTGGCTCCAAGTCGGCGACGATCTCAACCACCGTAATTTAACAGATCTCGCCAAAAAATTCGGCGAGATCTTCCTCCTCTGCATGGGCCAACGCAACCTCGTCGTCGTTTCATCGCCGGATCTGGCTAAAGAAGTCCTCCATACGCAAGGCGTGGAGTTCGGATCTCGAACACGTAACGTCGTTTTCGATATATTCACCGGAAAAGGACAGGATATGGTGTTCACCGTGTACGGCGAGCACTGGCGGAAGATGCGGCGGATCATGACGGTGCCGTTTTTCACCAACAAAGTGGTCCAGCAGTACCGGTACGGATGGGAGGCGGAAGCCGCGGCGGTTGTGGATGACGTGAAGAAGAATCCGGCAGCGGCGACGGAAGGTGTTGTGATCCGGCGACGGTTACAGTTGATGATGTATAACAATATGTTCAGGATTATGTTTGATAGAAGGTTCGAGAGTGAAGATGATCCGTTGTTTTTGAAGCTGAAGGCGTTGAATGGAGAGAGGAGTCGATTGGCGCAGAGCTTCGAGTATAACTATGGCGATTTTATTCCGATTTTGAGGCCGTTTTTGAGAGGTTATTTGAAACTATGCAAGGAAGTGAAGGAGAAGAGGTTGCAGCTGTTCAAGGATTATTTCGTTGATGAACGGAAGTAAGTCCAATTAGTTCTTTAATTTCACATTTCTGCCAATTTTGACTGAGATTTTCAGTTAGTTTGATTAATTTGTTGTATGTATGATCATCATCAGTGAACATAATTCATTCATTTGTTGAATAAAATTAACAGGAAGATGGGAAGCACAAAGAGCATGGATAACAACCAATTGAAATGTGCAATTGATCATATCCTTGAAGCTAAGGACAAAGGAGAGATCAATGAAGACAATGTTCTTTACATTGTTGAGAACATCAATGTTGCTGGTATGCTCTCTCTCTCTCTCTCTCTCTCTCTCGACAATTCATAGCAGCAGTGTTTTGAGAACGGACCGATCGTTATGACCGGAACAGGCAGGTCATAGAGTCGGTCTGTTATGTCTCTTTGAACCGTTCTTATTTGAACGAGTCGGACCAGGTGAACGAGATCATTGGTCAATGAGATTTTCATTTTTTTTTATTTTATTTTTCTTTAAAATCTTATTTTTCTTTAAAATCTTATTTTTCTTTAATTAATTTAGTTTTCAAAGTTTTATATTTTATTTATTTATTTCTCTTATCTCATTGAAATTGCAAATCCAAATTAATACTTGTATATATAATTTTTTTGAGTCCAACCGATTCGACCCGTGACCAGTAGAACGATTGGTTTATTATCCGGATGATTGGATGCAAAGTCAAACAGTTGACTAAATGCTCCATGATCCATGCCTGATAGCGCTTTATTTTGACTTTTTCTAGTTAGATTTGACTTTCTATTTGTATGTTAATTCACTTTAATTCTATTAATTCGTTGCTTACTTTTAGCAATCGAGACAACTCTATGGTCTATCGAATGGGGAATCGCGGAGCTGGTGAACCACCCGGAGATCCAAGCCAAGCTCAGGCACGAGCTCGACACAAAGCTCGGACCAGGAAACCAAGTCACCGAGCCAGACCTCCAGAAGCTTCCCTACCTCCAAGCCGTGATCAAGGAAACCCTCCGCCTCCGAATGGCTATCCCTCTCCTGGTCCCACACATGAACCTACATGACGCCAAGCTTGGCGGGTATGACATTCCGGCCGAGAGCAAGATCTTGGTCAACGCCTGGTGGCTCGCGAACAACCCTGACCAGTGGAAGAAGCCGGAGGAGTTTAGACCCGAGAGGTTCTTTGAAGAGGAAAGCAAAGTGGAGGCTAACGGGAATGACTTCAGGTATTTGCCGTTCGGTGTCGGGAGGAGGAGTTGTCCTGGGATTATTCTTGCATTGCCGATCCTGGGGATCACGATTGGGCGGCTGGTGCAGAATTTCGAGCTGTTGCCGCCACCGGGAGAGTCAAAGGTTGATACCTCTGAGAAAGGTGGACAGTTTAGTTTGCATATCTTGAAACATTCCACCATTGTTGCTAAACCAAGAGTGGTGTAAGAATTGTTTTATGTATGTGTTCTGTTGTAACTTGTACGTTTTGGGTGGTTGATGATTGTATTCAATGTTTGTTTCTTTGAAGTAAAACACTTTACATAAAACATCAAATCTTTAAAGGTAACTAAAAGTTATCGGTGCTAAATGGATTATGGGTCGAACCCGACACTAACCCGGAAATTTGCTGTGAATCCAAACATGACACTAGGCCATGTCAAACATATGAACCTTAACACGACCTTGATATTTTTGAGTTGACACAATTTTTTTTCTTTACCATATTAGGATTCTAAAATTACAAGTTTACAATAAAAATTTATAAATGTATATAAAACAGTAACATTTAAATAATAAAAGTTGTTAGATAATTTCTCTTTTAACTTTGAATTTTAGCGCAGATTACCTAACCAGATATGACATAAAAACACATTTTAAAAAAGTAAGCGGGTTGAATGGGTTACCTATAAATCTGCCAGGTCAACCTAAATCCAACCCATCTAGCTAAACATGTTTTCGGGTTTAACCTAGAATTAACCTAGACTCTATTAGATCACATTGTAATTAATCATAATAGAGGGATACAATATATAAACATGGTTATTCTATATAACCATTAATGTAACCTATTGTAATTAACAATTATCAATTAACACCATATATATATATATATATATATATAATTTTTATATTATTTATGATGTTATTTGTATATTGTGCGTAGGTGATTAGGAACCAAGGGTCAAAATGAAGACAAATATAGTGTCTCCGTCAATATGCTTCTCAGCTTCTCTAGCGCGTGGGGTGGAAGCAACATTTTTATCCCACGCGTCAAGATAACATGTGACGTGGTTTTTATTTAGTATTTTTTTATAGAAGTCAGGGTAGGTTATAAATTGAATGGTTATTATGATAATTTGACTTCGGCAAATGGATATTTTTTGATTTTCCTACTATATAAGTTGTGACGTGTGGGTTTGGTATAAGAGAAGATAACTGATTTAATTCATTAATAAATGGTTAGGTTAGCCTTGATGACACATGATGCTACCGGAAAATCTGAGTGGATGGTGGGATATGAGAAATCTTTCCAACCATCCGAATGAGAGTTTAAAAATAGCAAGTTTAATGCAAGTTGTTAGCTCATAACAAAACTATGATCGCTAATTAAGTAATTATAATAAATTTTATGAATCTTGAATAATTTTCTGTCACTCTTCTTCTCTGTCTTTTTTGTCTCTAGTGAATTTCTAATTCTAAAATCGATGATATCAAAAAGGATACTTTTTTGTGTTATTATTTTCTCATAATTACAGTCAATCAAAGTGGAAAATATATAGAACAATGCAAACAGACTAAACTAGGAATAAGCTAAATAATAGGCAACACATAAACCTTTGATAGAGGAGGATATTCAACTAAATCTATACATCCGTCAAGATGGAGCATGTAAGTTTTGAATGTTCATATTGGCCGGTAAAAACTGAAGCTGATGCAAACCTAAACCTTTGATAAATAAATATGCAATTTGTAATTTGCAATTTGCTTTAAATATGCATGGGAACAATTTCTTTGAATTCTACTCTCTCTCGAACAAAATAGCAGTCCATTCAACATGCTTGGTTCACTCTTGGGAAACCGGGTTGTTGTTTACATTTACTCCAAAGCATTAATTTAAGACCCTCATAAGGAGGTTTAACCAAAACATCCCAAAAGCGTGTCAAACTCTAAGTGAGAATCCAATCCACGTGACTTGCAATCCCGAGCTTAGACCAGAGCTTTCCCTACACCAAGTACACCTCAAATATCAAGTTAGTAATGGTATAACATGTCATAAGACCCCCAAGGGAATAACCCAAGAAATACCCCAAAATCTCGGCGTAGGAGGGGGCGTAAGACAGACCCCCTGGGCGTAGGCCTACGTCGGGCAGGGCGTAGCCTACTCCCCCTGCAGCACAGCACAGCCCAGCCCCAAGTTGATTTCCAGCCTATCCAACCCATTTAAACTTGGTTCCAAACATGTTTTGAACCATGTAACAAGCACTTAAACCCCAATGTTTGTTCCCATTCACCATTAACACTTTAATAACATAAATTCAATGCACCTGGTGAGATTCAACGATCTCAAATCATATAATCACCATGTGATGTTCAAAGACTTCAAATTATACACCCTTGTGAAGTTCTAAGACTTCAAGTACACCATTGTGAAGTTTAAAGACTTCAAGTACACCCTTGTGAAATTCAAAGACTTCAATTACGAAACGCCCTGTGAAACTCAAAGTCTCAATTGGTAACACCCTGTGGGATTCAAAGATCCTAATGTGCAAAGCACCACACCCTCGAAAGTTCAAGACCTTCGATTCACCATTATAAATCTCCATTTGTTTGCAAACAAAGCACACACATATAGACATCAAATCACCCAAACACATAAACATGAAATCATACATACAATTCATGTGTAAGCAACAAGTTAACCAATTACTAAGTTAGTGTGAAAATACTTACCTTTTGCTTTAGACAACACCGGATTCTCTTCAACCTATAGCTTGATTACCTAAACAACTACACCCTTGTTTACTAATCTAATAATTCCATTATGTTCATCAATTAGGATTCACACACCTATAACCTAATGGTTAACACGCCCTACTTACATTGATCAATTCAACCTTAACCAAACCCTAAATTCACAAAATCATCATTACAATCATCATTCAACCCAAACAACCCATTTGCCCCGTTAAGGTTTATTCCAACTTTCACCCAAATCACCAATTTCTTATTTCACCAAATTGTTTAAGGATTCCAATTGATTTTGTGTCTATGAACAACATAAACACTTTCAAAATCCTTAACACACCATTTTAACTTCCAAAATCAAAAAACCCCCCAATTTCAACACCAAGAACTCTAAATTTCAAAACTCCAAAATGGATGTTAAAACCATGCAATATACCACCCTTTAACATTAATAAGGCTAGGTTAACACTTCTAATCAAGATTTTAACCTTTTAATCCACCCAATTCAGAAAATTAGGTTGATTAACCCAAAGCCCACCAAGAACACCTACAATGGAGGTTTAGAGAAGACAATGAACTTACTTGAAGCTTTGGAAGAAGATGAACACTCCAAAATCAAAGGATTTCACAACCAAATCTTCAATTTTCATTCTTGGTTCTTCCCCCTTTTCTTCCTTGTTTTTGTCGACACACACCAGAAGTGTGTGTGTGTCGCCACCCTCACACCCACATAATCAGGTTTTCCAAAATTACACAATGTCCCCTTGAGCTTTATAATGTGTCCCTTTTCACCAAAGGTCAAGAATTCTTGAATGGAAATAGAACCCTCCACTTTTATTGGAGTTATTAACACCCCCATAATATGGTTTAACATATTATATAATAAATCTTGAAAGTTGGTTTGTTACACCTTTTGTCTCCAACCTAAGGTCTTTCACCAAGATCACTTTTTTGTCGGCATCTTCAGCATTGAATGTTTAAGGTACCGAGCATTTAATGCTTGACAGGCCCATTTACGGGCTCTGAATCTCTTTGTCGTTTTCCCTAAGTTTTGAGGCCCGAGTCATGATGAAGCATTACTCTTCGGGATGAAGTGGAAGAAGGGAGGAGATTCTCGAACGCGGAAAGATAGTTGTGATGCCCTTTGCTCGTGGCCCTTTTTCTAGCCTTAAGCCCTTTTTCCTAGCCCATAATGAATGGGTTGTCATGGTCAAGGTTACCTCATCAGGGTTAATCTGTTTAAATCGTTCAATTAGAAGGACTAGATTGCCTTTAGTCTGTTATTAATCAGACCCGTTTGTGTAAAGAATACAGATAAATATTTATAAAGTGAAGTCGCCGACCCGTTTAACCCATTTATTCAACTCATTCACAACCAAACAACATGTTGATGACATATTTAACATGTTTACAGCTTAATGATAACTCATTTACAACCTGTCAACCCATTTAGAACCCGTCAGCCTGTTTGACTTGTTTAGATAAACGAGTTACACAAGACGTGTCAGGGTTACACAATTTTAAGTTTGTCTGAGTTGAGGTTATGTATTTCACATGAATAAATATACGAGTCTTGTTCGGTAGCTACCGACGCCTTTGTTGAAATTTGCTAATATAATTTATTGTTTGTAATATTAGTAGGGTGACAGTGACACTAAGGATAAAGCGAGTAATTATCAACATGGTGATGTTAATGAGGGGCAAATGTCTTAAAAATAGCGACAGTGATCGTAATAATTGTGAAGGTTATAAGCGTGTCATTAAGTCTATTAAAGACAAGCGGTTTGAGGAATTGTTTGCACCAATTGATCGGATGAACAACACAATGATGATTAACGATTGGGTCAGCCATCAGGAGAGTTTGAGACGATAATGATGAAACTGAATTTGGTTGAGAGAGAAGTATTAACCGGAAAGAAGGATAAAATTATAAAATAGTAACCAAGTTTTAATATTTTTTTTCACTCATAATTTTTTATTAATATAATATTCAAGTTTTAGTATTGTTTCATTGTTGAGAAATTTTTCTTGACGTTTAAATTGAATGACTTAAATGAAACAATTATAAAATTTGATTATTTATTTAGTGACTTTCTTTTGTTAAATAGTAGCTAAATTTTAATATTGTTCTTATAAAGTCACATTTTTTTCAAACTATAGAAACCACTTGTTGTAAAACCTTTAACATCGTTTAAATTGAATAACTTAAATGAAACAATTATTAAACTTGACTATTATATATTCATGTAAACTTAAAAGGAATAATCGCTAAATAGTAATTAATTTCATATTTGTTTGATTTAGCTTACTTTATTTTAACGTATATAAAAGTTTTCATAACAATAGAATAATATTAAATCTTGAATGGGTTTGTAAAAATTGAATTAAGTTTGATAAAACATTAAAGAAACTTAAAAACTATTAGGTGACATGTTCCCAATAACAAAGATAAGTAGATGGAAAGCAATTTTAAGGATACAAGCCAGGTGATTTGGTATATAGTCAACAAGAAGTTTGAAGATATTGTTGCTACTCATGGGAGAAAAGATACCGGAAGGTATAAATGTGCTGATTTGAATAATGTTTTATCTTCAATGGTTAAATGGGTTAAACAAAAGATATAGTTAAGAAGAGGGATGGGTTAAAAGTCACACATAAGTTTATTTTTATCTTCAAATGACAAAAATGGTTCGGTGGTCAACCCAGCCTGACCCATTTTGGCGTACCCTAATCCGTTTGACCCGTCACTCATCCGGACACCACACCACGTATTGCCACCTCTATTTTCAACCATTGCCTTGGTTAGTTGGTTGTGAATATTTGGCAACTATCATGCGGGTAAAGTTTAGCCCACTTCATTATTAACTCATACAATTACTAACCGGTGAGCAGTGTTCTCTAACAAAAATAATACATACAGTTAGTATATGTATAAGTGTGAAGTTTTGTCATGTAGCTAGGACATGTGTGTGGGTCAGGAGAATCAGCCAAACAAGAATGGGTATGTTCTATATACACAAGTGAGTTGAATTTCAATGGTTGGGACATGTGTCTAAGCATGGTGCATTTTCTAATAAACTTAATGGGTACCAAGTTAATAAAACTAGTTATTTATTAGCATTTCTTTAAAGGTTTAATATTTTAGTTAATTTTAATATTCAACAAAAAGTAAATTTAAACGCTAAATCTTGGTAGACGGTTGTTTTAGACATTTTATCTTTTAGTTAGACGATTTTTTAACAGTTTTTAAAATACTTATTTTGGATAGGACACGGTTTAATGATATGTTTTCCCCGCGACATCACGCGGGTGAGTACACCCAATAGTTTACTCATATGTTGCAACTTGGAACTTATCGGTGCCAATTTTCTAGATAGAGCCCATCTAATGGACTAATGCCATGGTCTTATGCGATTGGGCCACCCTACTGGAAGCCCACACTAGGACAAAATGATTAACCAAGCCACTTTTGGCTCAATAAATATTGTTGTTCTACTCATTTCCACCTTTTATAGTTTCCTTTTACCCGCTACTTCACACCACACTAATCTACTTTTAACTTTTGGACTAGAACCATCAACCTTATAGGGAGGGACATCTTTCCATCACGGGGTAACTTTGTATAATAGTAACCAAGTTTTAAAAGTGTTTCAATTAGGCCACTCAATACGCATTTTACACGGTATACACCCTCGGATATACTATGGTGAGTGACCTAATTGAAACACTTTTGAAACTTAGTTACTATTCTGTAGTGTTTTCCCTTCCATCACACCTTGGTATCACTAAGCTACAAGCGCCTTGGTTCCACTTTTTATAGTTAAATGAGCTGATTTAAGTTATACCTCGGTCTCTATGGATAACCTTCACACAATCAACTCAAACCGAATCGGGTTAAGTCAAGTGGGTCAAACAACTCATAGAAAGTGTATTTACAACGAATAAACCGAAATCGTTAAATTACAATCATATTATTATTGTAACGATAACACGTTTTTTTGATAAACGTTTAAAAGATTCAAGAAAATACAAAAAGTGTTTATGGGTAGGTCTAAACTAACCCATACCCATGACCCAACCCGCTAACCCATCCCATTTGCCACCTCTAGTGAGTTCTACCATTGTCTTGCCATCCACCAATTCCCCCTTATCAACTAAAAACCATTCTACACTTCCTGCAAGCACACACCCTTTTCAAGTGTGGCAGAAAATGCGTCTTTGTTCATCACAAAACCCTTATCCATCATTTCTCGAGACACCCGAATCACCATTTCCTCATTTCCATCATCCTTATATCCTTCCAGCAAACAAGCATACATAGTAGCATCAGGATTGAAACCATTTCTAACCATGTCCTTCACTAGCCCTTCAACAATCTTCATCCTGCCTTTAACTCTAACAAGACCACAAATCACAGCATTGTAGGATAAAAAGTTTGGACCACAACCCATTTTAGCCATCTGGTTAAAAAGAACAATAGCCCTATCAGCCTGCCCCAACTCCAAAAGAACTTTAAACACTTGATTAAAACTACAAGCACGAGGACGAATACCATCTTCATTCATCTTTCTCAAAACATCAATAGCATCATTCAGTTTATGTAGCTTACAAAACTCATTCACTAAAACCTCATAACATTTCATGTCGGGTTTCATTCCACAACCAATCATGTTCTTGAAATGTTTAAGCGCTTCTTCTGACCTCCCCTCTACGCAATATCCCCTTAACAAACTCGTGTGTGTGGTGATTGTATCCTTTACACCGTTCAACCTCATCTTCGTCATCATTCTCTTCACCTCATCAACATCTCCACACAAACACAAACCGTTAACCAAACAATTATAAGTTAACTCATTAGGTTCAAGATTTCTTCCCAACATTTCATCAAAACATTTCTTCGCGTTTTCAAGATCTCTTATTTTACAATACCCATCGATCAAACTCGTGTAAGTAACTGTATCCGGTAAGCAACTCTCACTCCGTTTCATCCCCTCAACAAGCTCCAATCCCGCATTCATCAAACCCTTCTTACACATCCCATTAACCATAGTGTTATACGTGCGTAAATTTGGGCTAGGCATTTCATCAAACACCTTCTGTGCATTCCCAATCATACCCGTTTTACAAAACCCTTTGATCATCACAGTACACGTCGAAGCATCCGGCTGGACAACACCTTCCACAAGCATTTCATCGAACAACTTCTCCGCCAAATCCACTCGATCTCCTTGCACCAATACGCCCAAAATCGCGTTGTAAGAGAACAAACACCGACCCGAATACTTACTCCTTACACGATCGAATAAATGAAGAGCCCAACGGATGTGACCGAGGTCTCCGTGAGCTTTAATGAGCTTGCCCACCATGAAATCGGACAACTTGTTGTGGGAATCGAGTAATTCGGTTGCTAGAGAGAACAGGTTTCGTGAAATTAGGAGGTCGGTTATGGCGATGTAGGAGAAGTGGGAGTGGGAGTAGTTGTTGGGGTTAGGGTTTGATGCCCAATTGAAGAAGAAAAGGGCGTGGTAAGGGTTTTGCTGGTTTTGTATGACTCTGGTGACGAAATGGGGGTTTAAGTGTGGGGAGAATTGGTTGAGGATTGAAGAATTTGGATTGAGAGGGTGGTTTGGGTGTTGGGGGTTTAGGATTTGGAGAAGAGAAGTGATGGAGGAGATTGTTGAAAGGATTTGAGATGGGATTTCTGATAAGGGTCTTCGGATCTTGGGAGATGCCATGCCCACAGCCATGAAAGATGAAACTTTTGAAAAGGAAACTAACACGCGGGATGTTTAGGGATGAATATGGGTCGGGTATACTTGATTATAAAATTGTCTTATATACCCGGTCTCTTAGTCGTTGAATATTCGTTACTCAGTACCCATCGAGTATACCTATTTATAATCTTAGTAAATTAGAAACCCGGTGTATTAAACGAATTAAATAAAAACAATGTTATATACTTAATAATAAAGATTTACATATTATATAATTTTTTAATACAAAATTTAGAAACGTTATATAGTTATTTTTTAAAAATGTTTTATAAAAAGAATGAAAGAAATGTTCAATTTATAAAAATGTTATATTAACAAACCTAACTTTTTTTAAAAATAAAAACGTTTTACAAAAAGAATTATAAAAATCATTATTATTTAATATGTGAGAGAGGCGGTAAATAAAAAGTTATAAAAATAATTAAAGAAATTTGTATAATTAATTAGATAAAGATGTGAGAAAAAAGACTGAGTAGACAAAGGAGAGTGACACGTGTCCCCTAGTATTTTTATTTATTAGGTATAGAGATAGAGATGTTAAAAAATATACTTTGATATGTCTATTACCCGGAACCCGGTCTTAAATTCACCTCAACAATCAACTTTAAATATTAAATATTCAGCTATATTTATAATGATTTGATAATTTTTCTTTTGACACACTTGCGCGAATTCGGGTAACGGCTACAAGGGAGAAAGAAAAAGGAAACTGTACCCGACCAGGGATGGACGTAAACTCGTAAGCTACCGAGGGTAGGGATAGTCGTCCAGTGGGGGAGGGGGAGGGGGAGGGGGAGGGGGGGGGGGGCTACGAGCCCTCTCCCGTTGTTGTTCCCGGACTACCCATCCCTTCCTTCCCCTTCGGCCGGCCCGGTGAACAGCGAACATTGAATGTTGAAACGTCGCACCCCCCGTCACATGGGAGAGCCTCGTCCAACTCTGGCCAATATGTTGTCTTAACCGGGCTCACTTGATGTCAGAGTTGAAGAGCATCCAAGGAAAAATCCCACCCAATACGGCCCCTTCCGGGCTTGAGGGAGAGCCGAGGCTCGAACTCTGGATCGACGTGGGTAAAACCCTGGTGCGTCAGCCTAAGAACTAGGGCTCATTTGCATGCCTCAGAAATTAATGGTGGTGGCAGGGATTGAACCCGGGTCCCTTGGGACTTCAGGCCTTACCTCAACCACTACACCACAATCTCTTTGATGATAATTTTGCTTATTTCAAGTTTCTAATCACTTAGGATACTATTTGTTATATATATTTTTTAAATCATATAATATATTAATATATATAAGGGGTAAACAAGTTTGGATAATTGGACGGATGTTACTTAATTCTATACCCGTCCCAAACTCATGATGGTGTGTTTAGTTGGCTTGAATACGCAAAGGCTCGATAGAACTCAAAATCGAATTACTTAATAAATATTTGGTTAACAAAAGAAGATAAACTTGGTCCACTTGGATCATCAACCAACGAGTTCAACTTCTTTAGCAAAATGGATGACGTAAAATTTCATTTTCAACATTCTAAATTTTCAATTAAAAAAATGATCATCAATAATTTTATTTGTGTAACTCTTATATAGATATATAGATAAAAATTATATAGATTTAATTACAAAGTAATCGTTATAACACATCATATGTTGCTCAACGTATAAACTTAGTGAACTATCTGACTATATAAAAGATATTCTCATGTTGATAAACATTGTAGATTTCTTTAAATAAAGGTTTAAGATCATTCACTCTAATCATAAAGTCATTAAATTTACAAGTATCGTGAGTCACCGTAAAATAAGCTAGTTATGTTTTATCACATGGACGTTATGGAAAATACAATGCAGTTTTACCAAGTGTAAGTCAATAGAACTCTTGTGCATTAATTAAAGTATTACTTTTTCCCTAACTATAAGATCAAGCAATTTTGTCAAAATCAAATGCCAGATTGAAGGATAGGAGTTAAGCCTTGAAGTGAGTCAATAGTCAGTTTATGAGTCAATGCAGGAAGTCCTATTATGAATTTGACAAATATTCCTTAATCACTTAGAAGATTTTGAAGTAAAATACAAATATTATGGATCGTTAATGAAGAAGTGGCGAAGTTTGAAGAAAAACGCAGGGAGGCAGGATTTTTTTCCTATCAGGGGGCCTGAACTATAAAATTTTCGGTTAAATATATATAAATTAACACTACTGAGCATTGGTCTCTGCTCAGTCATACAGGCACGAGATCAATGGACCTGAATACCATGTTTCACAGGTATAGTTACAGAAGAATCTAAAGTGTTTGCAACATTTTTAGTTTAATTTGTGTTTGATTTCATCTTACCAATGGTGATTTTGAGATGCAGACTATGCGGTAGTAATCAAGTATTGCAACCTTTTTGTTTTAATTTTGTTTTATTTCATATTAACCATGGTGATTATGATGATAAACTTCATATTAGAGATGCAGTAGTAATCAAGTATTGCAATCTTTTTGTTTAATTTGTGTTTGATTTCATCTTAACCATTGTGATTGTGATTATAAACCTCAAATTACTTATGCAGTAGTAATCAAGTATTGCAATCTTTTTGACTAATTTGTGTTTGATTTCATCTTAATCATGGTGATTGTGATTATAAACCTCAGATTACAGATGCAGTAGTAATTGCAAGATAACTGAAAGCAACACTTGTGATTCCAGATATTAGGGGAAGTCAGCCTGGTGATTGGAGGTTAGTAGCATCAAAACCGTTTAGTTTCGTATCGCGTTTTAAAATGGTTCTGCTTTTTTGGAAGAATTAGATTAGATAACCTAATCTCAAACTAATTAGCCAAAATTGATTGTCACACTCTAAAATAGTCTAATACTCAGTTTGTTGATGTTTAAAAGTCAAATTATGTGTCTTCCAGGAACTTTGGAGATATTTATGACATTTAGAAGTTTGTAAGTAGTCTAGATGGAGTAGTAAAAGTAGTAAAAACTCAGCTTGCTGAATTATCAACAAAAGATCTTGCTGTTTTGAGAATTCCAAATCGCGTAGCCGAAGATTACATTGCAAATAACATTGAACCCGTATTTAAAACTAAAGGAAATGTAAGGATGGCAACTTACTTCCCTTCAGTGAACACGAAAAAGACCCGCGTACCCGAAAACGAAGAGAGAAATTCAGTGGGATGTTTAGCCATGTTTGGAACACTTGAGCTACAACAAGAGGTTCGCGAAGTGGTTGACTCAATCGTTGACCGCCTCAAAACCTTGAGCCACAACTTAGACAGTGAGTTTGTTGCAATCGACTTGAGGCTCGATATGTTGGAGCAAAAGGGTTGCCAAGGTTCAAAAAAATGTTATGGCCCAGAAGAGATTGCAGGGTTCTTGAAGAAGTTATGGTTTGATAAAAAACAGTGCTGTTTATTTGACACAATCTAGGTGGGATAGTAGCCTTGATTCATTGAAAGGTTTCTTCCCAGAAGAGATTGCAGGGTTCTTGAAGAAGTTAGGGTTTGATAAAAACAGTGATGTTTATTTGACACAATCTAGGTGGGATAGCAGCCTTGAAAGGTTGATTATATATCTGTTTGAACGGGTCATCCCAAAATGTTGAGGGGTCGGTATGATACAGTAATTGTAAGTGTTGATGGGTTGGCCCAAAATGACTGACCTGTTTGGACCTGTACTAAAGATGACATTTTTTGACCCGTTGGGCTAAAAATGGGTGATTATATCATCTTCTACTAGCCAAACAGGTAAAATAAATTAATTAAATGTGATTATGGGTCGTTCCCGACATATGGCCTGTATTAAAGCTTACATATTTTGACCCATTACTCGCCCGACCTATTTTGACATTTTTATGTTTTTATAATTTTTTTTTTGTATTTTCTAACTAGCGGTTGCTTCAATGGATTGGCTATAAGTCTCAAAGTACAAAGCATTGGTCTCTGCTCAGTCACACAGGCACGAGATCATTCAGGACCTGTACACAACCTTTATGTAGGCTTAAGTCAATTACTAAGGTAAATAATTTATTTACTTAATTTTCAACTTAATTTTCTATTTATTAACCCTTCTTGAACAAGATAACTTATTAGTTAGCTAAATTGTACCGATGACACATGTTTATCTTTGTGAAGTGTGCACCATGCCATGGAGTTGTTTGTACACCTTTGTTTATTGCATTTGAACTACTTCTTTGTATCTTTATGGAGAATCTCTAAAAGTGGTCGCATATCTAAGAAGACCTCTCACTTTTCTTTTTCAAAAGTAGATTATTGTTCAAAGATATAACTTTTCTAACTAATATATAACATACTCATATATTTATAAAAATATCAGCTTTTTATTGAATGGGTCAAACGAACAGTTTTATTAAATGAGTTAATTGATCATTTTTTATTCAACGGTTTGAACGGGTCAAATTTATTAAACGGATCGAACGAGTTGGCTGAGGGTCTAACAATTTGAAACTTGATTGTTGTTGTATCAGATGATTTAAAATAAATGCATTGATATCCAAACCTGTATTCCATATCAGAACTACATTCAGAAATGATTCCACTGACAACCCCCTGCCACAAGGTCAACATATAAACAAGCCAAACACCTTAATTGGCTCCGGAGAGAATACGACCGCTCTTGCATGCTTAGCAGGAAGAAAGCATCTCTAAATTGGCTAATTGATGATCTGAAAAGCTCAAGCTTCTTATGGGTAAAAAATAAGGCTAGGTTCAATAACCTTGACTAGGTTAATTGGTGTGAGTTCATGTTCTAACCTCCCTTGGCTGTAATTGTCTCTTATAGTATTCTTGGTTTCTGTTTGCACTTTGTTTGTTTCTTCAAGCTTTTGGTTAATACAATTCTGCCTTACAATTTTTTTTATTTCAAATTGTTCCCAAGATCTTCGTTTCCCAAAATTAACGATTCAATATCCACGATTCAATCCCTAGGCCATTGAGTGGGTATAGGTTTTTGGTAACAGTTCTTTGCAATCGGTGGAAACTTCAAAACCCGTAAATTGTTCGTCCCGCCGCAACGCGTGGGTTTTCCACTAGTATAACATAATATATATTATTTAATTTTATTATATGTAATATTAAATAAAAATTTATAAATAACAATAGTAATACTACGGTAACACCGATTGTCCTTGGTGTGGATGAGCGTTAAGTTTTTTCTGTTAAGTGGGTGTAAAATGACCAAAATAGCCCTTATATTAAAAAATTTAAAAAATATTATTATTTTTGGACCCTAAAATACTAATACTACTGCTACTACTAATTATTATTATTATTATTGATGTTGGCGTCACGCTCGGCTTTGTTGAAAGGCGTGGAGGAGATGAGGACGGAGGCGTCACAACCGTCGACGAGGCAATCATGGAAGAGGAGGCGGAGAGCGGCGCCTGCAGTAGTTCCTCGGAGAAATGGTGACCATCAAGAACTGGAGATCTGGAGGTGGGTTCACATTAAACGTGGAGAGAAAGAAGATGGTGATCAAGTGGTGCCATTAATATTAATAATAATAATAATAATAATAATAATAATAATAATAATACTTAACCTCAATCTACACCAAAGACCACTCGTGTTACAGTTAGTGAACCATAAGGACCAAATAGAGTGTTTTTCAAAGTTGATGACCAAACATAAAATATGAGTAAACCACACGAACTATCTGTGTAATTAACTCTAATATAAATTTTGATTAATGTTGATAATAATAATAATAACAATAATTGATGTCGGCGTCACGCTTGGCTTTGTTGAAGGGCGTGGAGGAGATGAGGACAGAGGCAACGCAGCCGTCGACGAGGCAATAGTGGAAGAAGAGGCGGAGAGCGGCGTCCACGGTAGTTCCTCTGAGAAATGGTGACCATCGTGATCTGGAGTTGGGTTCACATTAAATGCGGAAAGAAGAAGATGGTGATTCAAGTGGTGCCATAATAATATTATTACTATTATTATTATTATTATTATTATTGGGTTTAAAAATAATAATAATATTTTTTTAATATAAAGGCCATTCTAGTCATTTTACACTCATTTAACAGAAAAATTTAACGTCCATCCACACTAATGGCTACTCGTGTTACGGTTAATGAACCATAAAGACCAAATAGAACGTTTTTCAAAACTGAAGACCAAACATAAAATATGGGTAAACCACAAAATAAATTTTATTGAATGTTATTTTTTTTTAACAAATTTAGTACTATACTTATTAAATTCACAAAAGCTATGAATATAAATATGTACCATAATAAATAATAGTAGACATCATGAAATAATTGTTTTCTACCGGAAAAACAATGTGAAATAATGTTATATAGTATTTTAATAAATGTAATTGATTTGTTGGCCATCCATTTTGAAGGAAAATTATTAATTTCTTGTGGTTTTTTTGTCACGTTGTAATCAAATTTCATGCAAATCTTTAGGAATTTTCCGATCACTCTGCCACCATGCACACCCTCTGTCTCTCTCTCTCTCCCCCACTCTTTCTCTCTCTCTATATATATATACACACACAAACTTCTCTTACACCCTGTTCAAGCATAATGTATGGTTGGAGTCATACATCAGTGAGAGAAAACAAATCAATAAGAAAATCACAAAGTCCATCTTTTTCTTCAAGTCTTCTTGATGAAATCTACCGTTCTATGGACGTCGGTGATGATAAACCCGGTGAGTTTAAGCTCCGGGAAGCCGAACTTTCAAGGAAACCGAGCGTAAGTGGTGGCGGTAGTGGAGGAAGTGGCAGAGCACCACCTCGCAGTGCGGTGGAGGACGAAGGTATATCAAGTCTCCGACGAGCGGTTTTGGTTCAGGAATGGGTGGATATTAAATTAAACGCTAAGAACTTAACTCGTCAAGCAGGGTCATCATCGTTGCTGGAATCCAACAGGAAATCAGTAATCGATAATGGCCGGTTGTTCTTTGATTCTGTCTCGAGATCGTCTAATTCGAGCTCTTGTTTTGGTCCTTTCAGACCAAAACAAGTGAGAACTGGTGTTTCTTTTAAGAAACATCAGCAAATGGAAAATGATTATTGTTTTGGCAGTAATCATGCAAATGAAATTGTTCAAGGGCCTTTGATTAAGTCGAAGGCCCGAGCATTGAAGATTTACGCGAACATGAAGAAAGTAAAACAACCAATTTCACCGGGAGGTCGACTAACGACATTTCTCAACTCTCTTTTCACAAATAGTCATCTCACGAAACCGAAAGATATGAATGAAGAAAAGATCGAACGAACATCAAAATCAACACATGTATCCGCATGTTCTTCGACTTCATCATTTACAAAATCATGTTTAAGCAAGAATTCTCCAAGATCGAGGGAGAAGATTAACAATGGGATGCGAAGAACCGTTAGATTTTACCCCGTGAGCTTAATTATCGATGAAGATTGCCGCCCATGTGGCGAAAAATTCATCAGCGCGGATTTTAATGATGAAGAAGATGAAGAATGTAATGCTGATGATATGACAAGTGATACAAGCTCGGACTTATTTGAGCTTGATCACTTGTCTATTTTACAGGAATGCGATGAACTTCCTGTGTATGAAACCACTCATTTCGGTACCAATTGCGCGATTGCTAATGGTTTAATTGGTTAATTATGTGGTTTAATTTGTTAATTTTGTTCCACATGTTTATGAGATTAAATCACATATTCATTAAAATGTGATGTTTCTTGAGTTGTACCTTGTGAAATATGAGTTGTACATATATAGCTTTAGCCTTTAAAGTCAGGCATTTTTTTTTATGAATAGAGGAACTTGAAACTAGGTGATTGCTGAACCTTTTGGTTGTGAGTAACAAAGAAGAAAAGAAAAAGAAAACAAGAAGGATGACAATTGAAAAAGGGGAAAAAGGAAGGGGTGAAAGTGAAAATCAAGATTCCAAGATCGGATTTAGAAGCAAAGCCAAGAGAACTAATTAAAGTGGAAAGCGACGTCGTTCGCTTTCCCATACGTTTTTGCCGTTACTTCAACGATCTGCTTGAACATATATTGATAATTGTTGTTTTGTATAATATTATTCAACTACTTTAGAACATTAGATACCATTAGATACTCATGTTTTACGCGGGTTAAATAAAAAATATATTAAAAATTAATAATAAAAATTTATAAAAAAATACTAATTAGTTAGTAAAAAACATTAAATAGTTAGTACGAAAAAAAGGCAGAAAAATAATTCTTATTATTACAGAATTGTGATACGTGGCGCAACAAGTTCCTTATTTATTAGGTATATAGATCCAGTAATATTAAATATGAACCTTTTGAAAAGAAACATAACACACGGGAATATTTCTCTCGTATATCTGATGACGTGGGTAGTAAATTGGGTGAAACCAATAAAGCACGATCAAGAAAATGGTAATGTACACGTTGGCCAATCCAGCTCACATCAAGGAAGCCCATTAAAGCCTGAAGACTCCATCTCTATAAATAGAGAGGTCACCCCCTCATTTCAATTCACTTCATTTGCTTCGAAATTACTCAAGCCATCTCATCTCTTCTCCCTCTTGAGAACCAAGTTCTCCTTCATGTCGAGGAAGCATTATTCGAGCTGTTAAGCAACCACTTGCTGAGCTTCATGCTGTTGAGGCACCGTATCAGGTGCTTACAGTTAAACCGCTCGGTCTTAGTAACTGACTCCATCTATACTCTTTACTTCTATATATTACACATCTATATGCTTACATATTGTATATATACTTACATACACACTTATATTGAATAAATCATTAATGTTGGGAGTCAGAGAGTGGTTCAGAGACCCCGGTGTCTAACCCCTTCTAACGAGTTCTTTCATCTTATGTTTGTTGTGTAAAAAAAAATCCTCTTAATGGTCTATTAATTAAAAGAAAAGAAAAAGCAGTTATGATGTGGTGTAAAACGTATATATTTTGCAATAAAAGAATTTACACTTTCGAGTTTTGAATTTGTAAAATGATTTTTACCGAAGTATTGAACTACATACACATATAGGCAAGTGCGCCTATCGTATACACAGTATAGTATTTGCAAGAACCAAGTATCTATCCTTAGGGCACAATAGCTAATGACACTGAATCTTTATTGATATCTAACCGATAACTAATGATGGGTTTAATGATTAAAACTAAAGAACTAATTAAAGTATAAGCAAACAAATAGATGATCTGGGAAAAACAGATGGAGAAATCTTATCACCTAGGCTTCGAATCCTTTTGATCAATGGCTAATGACTCTTTTGAATAACTGATACTATGATGGTAATTCCCTAAAAGGCTAGGCTCTCGCCAGAGTAAGATAGACGAGTCAGTGATATAAAGCTCCCAGCATGTAAAAACTAGTTTCCTTAGGACCAACTACTATGAAGAATCAACCACCACCTTGTTGATTGAGCTTGTTAAAGGAATCCACACCCTCTAGGGATGTTAGAAATCCAAAGAATGGTGGTGTTATAGACAACACTAATACCTTTAGCAATTTCTAAAAGTACTATCTTATAACTCAGAATTTCCAGGATATAGTGAGAAGAAGTATCAATCGTAAGAGGTTTTTACTATCACTCAAGAATACAAGGAAAACTCTAACAGACTCTTAAACCCTTTTATTCAGATTTAATTACCAAGTTACTTGTTGAAATCATGGATCATGAGTTTAAGTGGACAAACATACTGACAACCATTCTTAGACTGTTAGTATATGTAAGAAAGTTGCAGTGTGCTTAGGTTAAGTGAGTTAGTATGATTCCATCTCAGGTTATCTCTGAATAAGATTGATAGTTACGGTGAAATGTGTTATATTACGTATGCGTTATTATGCTTTATTTGTTGAATCTGATGTTGTTTTAAACGACGTGTGTTTGTGTTTGCATATTTTTGTGAATTCTAGTATTATCAAAATTTTACCATCATTTTTTTTTTCAAAAATTCAAAAACCATAAAAAATTTCAACTTTTTT
The DNA here is from genome assembly GCA_023525975.1 of Smallanthus sonchifolius. NCBI lineage: Eukaryota > Viridiplantae > Streptophyta > Magnoliopsida > Asterales > Asteraceae > Smallanthus > Smallanthus sonchifolius. The sequence goes on along the minus strand of CM042030.1, from coordinate 68,998,643 downwards.
AGCTTGGTCAAAAGTTTCATAACTTTCGCCTAGACGAAAGTTTCAAAACTTTTGGAGGAAAGTTCTGGGCGAAACTTTTCTGTTTGGCTATTAGCTATATATAAGGGTTGAATCTTTTGGGAAAAACTTTCTCCGGCGTTGTTCTCTTTTGCCCTTTGCACTCACTCACATATCTAATCTTACTTTTTACTCATTTTAGCATACTTTTGCTCACATTGGATCATTTTGTTGGTATGGGTACGTTTAGAATCAAGACCCATCCGTGAAAACATCACTTTGGATTGTTTCTGATTTGGACGAAAATTTTGTTCGAATGAGGCGAAACTTTTATGACCGAGGCGAAAGATTGTGCTGACGAACGAAAGTTCTGTCAAGACGAAACTTCTGGCGAAAGTGAAAAATTGCGTCCCACAAAAGTTTCCTAGCGAAAGTTCATAACTTTCGTCAAGACGAAACTTTCGCAAAACTTAAAACTTTCGTCTGGACGAAACGTTTTGGCAATTTGATACTTTCGCCTCGACGTAACCTTTTGATAATTCCTAACTTTTGCCTGGGCGAAACTTTTGTGAAATTATAAAATTTTCTAACTTTTTGATGCTAGATGTTTTTGCAGAAATGGCACAATGATGTGCTGCAAAACACATGCAATTTATCCGTGTATTTTGTACCAGTTTTAGTTAGTTTTGTACTCGTTTTTAGTTGTTTTTAGTTCGTATTGAGTCTTTGTCATGTTTACAGGTGCTCGTGTGGAATAGGAAGCTAAATCGAGAAGAAATCGAGCACGAGAAGAAGCCCGAAGAAAAAGAAGAAAAAAGTTGGAATTTCAAGCTCTCGCAGTACGCGAAGAGGGAGAGCCAAAGCCTCGCGTAGGAATCCCGGCCCGACCCGACCAAATTGGCCTTCGCGGTACGCGAGGGCCATAAAATCCATGAAAAAAGCCCTAATCAAGAATTAAAAGATTGAAAAGGCCATTGATTAAAAGAATCGACTTTCAGCCGTCAGAGCAAGAGTCTTAGGCGATTTTGGTGAAGAAGAAAGCTTTAGGGTTGGAGATTTGAAGCTAGTGAGATCAATCCGGTTAGAATCTATCATTCGGTTATAACTGTTCGTTTTTGTTTGATTATTCATTGATTGAAGACCATGTTTGCTACTTTGTTTACTGGTTTTATGTTTTTGATTATGATTCTTGGCTAAAACTCTAAAACTACCTAGTTTGAGATGATTGTTTAGTAAAGTTTGAATTTTTATCGGTTTTTGGATCTTGTGTTGGAATATGCTATTGAAACAGATTTGAACTTGATTTATTGATGAATATGCATGTTTGATTCTGATTAGTTGTTGATTAATTGTTCCATATGCGTCTTTATGAATGTCGTTCATGTATGGGTGCGTATTAGATCGCTTACTTTGTGTTTGTGATTCGTTTGTGGTTTGCTAGACGTCAGTAACCATAGGAACATTGATTAGTAACCTATTAGATTGAGTGTTCTTCTTATCTAGATAGTTAACTGTCTTTAGTATTCTTCATTGATTGCTTTGAGTTTAGTAGTTAATCTTAGTTTATAGAAAACCCCCAAATCAAATCATCTTAGTTCCGGTCAGAGTCTAGTTTAGTTATTCATAGTGTGTCGTGGGTTCGATATCCGGACTTTCGTCAAGCTATATTGCAATTGATAGGTTCACTTGCCTGTCTTTGTGGTCTAGTTCCTAGGAGTGTCTAGAGTTTAACTAGAGTGTCTAGGTTATTTTGTGTTTAGTTTTTATAGACCGTTTGACCGACATCAAGTTTTTGGCGCCGTTGCCGGGGACACTTGGCAATAACAAAATTAGTTTTGATTAGTTCTTGTTTGGTTATTTGTTTTATTTTCTTTTTTGTGTTTAGTTAATTCAGTAGTTTATTTTATTCTTTTAGATCTTATTTGCTTTCTTTGTCTTACTTGCTACTTGTGTGCGTCTTAGTTAGAGTCTTTCTTTGTTCTTAGTTCATTATGTTTTTTCCTTTGTTTCTATTCGAGTTTATGCAACACACTCGATCACAAGGATCACCCTATTTCACTGCTTATTCAGAGCCTGAGCGGGAGCTTCACGAGCGCAGCCGTAAGTTCCGAGAACGTTTGAGTGATCTTGTCGATACTAAGGTACGCATTCCGATCCCTATTGCTGATATGGTGACGCTAATCCACCTCCGAGACGTACCGTTCACCAGAGAGCCAGCGTGGAGTTACTAGGGCTAGATCTTCGATCTCCTGCCCAGCTGTGCCTAATGACAACAATTGGAAAATCCCATCAGATGTCATGACCACCATCATATACTCTACTCAGTTTAATAGACTTGAGGATAAGGATGCACCAGGACATCTGTCCCGCTTCGTTTGTATTTGCGATACCTTTCGCCTTAATGGTGTATCTGAGGACGCAACCTATTTGCGTCTTTTCCCATTCTCACTATCTGGTCGTGCCGCCATCTGGTTAGATACCCTCCCTGATGATTCTATTACCACCTGGGAGGATCTACAAACCAAGTTCCTGAAGAAGTATTATCCACCCTCCAAGGTAGCTCGCCTCAGGGACCAGATCCACTCATTTTGCATGGAACCTGACGAGCCTTACCACATGGCCTGGGAGAGGTTCAACGCCCTGTTGAGAAGGTGCCCCCAACATGGCCTTTCTGATTTGGCGATAGTGGAGAAGTTTTATAATGGCCTGACTTTTGAGAAGCAACAAATGTTCAATACTGCTGCAGGGGGCCACATCATGGATAAGAAAGAGCCGAGTGAGTCATGATACCATAGACTGCTCGGTGACTCAGCAGGATCATGTGGACTTCTTGGGGAACCACAAACCTATTTTGTTTAACTCTGGATGGAGAAACCACCCTAACTTCAGTTGGAGATCTGGTGGGAACGCACCTAGGTTTCAACCCCATCAGAATCAGTATGGAGGTGGAGAAGGAGGACAGAGCTCGGGTAGTAGTGGATGTGAGAAGAAGATTGAGGAGATGTTGGTTACCCAGACTCAGATGCTTGCTCAGCTAGTGAGCAGGGATCAGGAGACTCAGAATAAACTGAAGGAGCATGATACATTACTGAGAAGTCAGCAGTCTGCATTCTTAGATTTGCGGCGCACAGTGGGAGACATTGTGCGACAGCTGACTGATAGATCATGAGGTTCCTTTTCAGGTAGTACTAAGACTAACCTGAAAGCCACTCTAAAGGCGGTGACAACTCGTAATGGCAAGGGAGGGGGAGAGAGAGCAGACACCGACGTATGATGATGAAAAACCGGTAGATGAGGAGATAGAGATGGAGACTCTTGGAGGGGTGCACGAGAGGCGAGTCCCAGCAAGTACAGCGCCCAACAGTGGGTCTCCCGCCGAGAAGGAAGTAGAGGATAAGGGGGAAGAGAAGAAGAAGGTTCCCGATGTCGATCTTAGCCGTGTTCCATATCCTGCTCGCCTGATGCTGCTGAAATATGCTAAGGATTACGGACACTTTCTGGAGCTTTTTAAGCAGCTTAAAATCAATCTACCATTCGTTAGGCACTCCAACATATGCCTAAGTATGCTAAATTTCTTAAAGATCTTCTATCCAATAAGAAGAAGCTAGAGGAGCTCTCAACTGTCACTTTGAATGAAAGATGCTATGCGGTGGTCCAGAACAAGCTACCGAAGAAATTAGCAGATCCGGTTGTCTTCTCGATCACGTGTCTGTTTGGTAGCTCGACTGTGCACCAAGCGTTGGCCGATCTAGGTGCTAGCATAAACCTGATGCCATATCCTCTCTTTGAGAAGCTAGGCCTCGGAGATCCGGCCCCTACGCGTATGAGCATATTTTTGGACAACCGTTCGGTCAAGTATACACGGGGAATAGTGGAGAATCTGTTGGTGAAGGTTGATAAGTTTGTTTTCCCCGCGGACTTTGTCATTCTTGATATGGAGGTCGATGATAGAGTCCCGCTCATTCTGGGACGCCCCTTCTTGCGCACCGCCAAGGCATTGATCGATGTCTTTGACGGTAAGATCACACTTCGCGTGGGGGATGAAAACGTCACCTTTGATGTCATGAAATCGATGAAGAATTCTAATGGACAGGAGGATTCCGTGTTCTTTCTAGACACCTTCATATCTCAAATGGATCGTTGCCTTGACTAAGTGCGTGGAGCTGACCTGCTTAACACGCTGCACCTGGGTGAGGAGAACCAGGAGGTTGAAACTGATGTTCTTCCCGAGCACGGTCCGAGCCACCCGACTAGTAAGCCTCCCAAAGACCCGGAGGTGTTTGAATTCAGTGAGAGTACCGAGGAGGAGGAGAATTCCCCGATAGTGGCACCACTGTCCCTTGAGCTTAAGGAGCTACCTCCCATTTGGAGTATGCTTTCTTGGACGGTGAAGCCGGTTTACCCGTTGTGATTTCTGCTGCACTGACGGAGGATGAGGAGGAGAAGAAGGAGTTGATAGATGTGTAGAAGACACATAATCAGGCTATTGCGTGGAAGCTCACAGACATAAAGGGCATTAACCCCACTTTCTACATGCATAGGATACTAATGGAGGATGAGCACAAGCCTGTTGTGCAACCTAAGAGGAGGCTTAACCCTAACATGTCTGATGTGGTGAAGAAGGAGGTCCTAAAACTCCTCGATGTTGGATTGATATGTCCTATTTCTGACTCCACATAGGTGAGCCCGGTTCAGGTCGTCCCGAAGAAGGGTGGGATGACAGTCGTGACTAACGAGAAGAATGAGTTGATCCCTACTAGAACAGTCACGGGTTGGAGAGTGTGCATTGACTATAGGAGACTGAATGATGCCACGAGGAAGGACTTGTTCCCTATTCCTTTCATTGACTAGATGCTGGAGCGCCTATCAGGGTAGCAGTTCTACTGTTTCCTTGATGGCTTCTCGGGTTATTTTCAGATCCCTATTGCACCGGAGGATCAGGAGCAAAACCACCTTTACATGCCCGTACGGTACCTTCGCATACTGGCGTATGCCATTCGGGTTGTGTAATGCTCCAGCCACCTTCCAGAGGTGCATGGTGGCTATCTTTCAGGATATGATCGAGACTTCCATGGAGGTTTTCATGGATTATTTTTTATGTTCGGGAGTTCGTTCGATCAATGTTTGCATAATCTAGAGAAGATGATGAGGAGGTGTATTGAGGTGAAGTTGATGCTTAACTGGGAGAAGTTTCACTTCATGGTTACTGAGGGGATTGTGCTAGGGCACAAGGTTTCATGGGCCGGTATCGAGGTGGATAGAGCGAAGATTGAGACGATCAGTAAGCTACCACCACCGACTAGCGTGAGATCAGTTCATAGTTTCTTGGGTCATGCGGGTTTCTGTAGACGATTCATTAAAGACTTTTCAAAGATTACCCGAACCATGACAAGCCTTTTTGAGAAAGATGTCCAGTTTGAGTTTGATGCTGATTGTCTTAAGGTGTTTGAGTTCTTGAAGGAGCAATTAGTCTGTGCTCCCATCTTGATAGCCCCCGATTGGAGTTTGCCTTTTGAGCTCATGTGTGATGCTAGTGACTATGTAGTCGGGGCTGTTCTAGGCCAAAGGAGAGATAAGCACTTCCACCTGATCTATTATGCGAGTAAAACTCTCAATGATGCTCAAGAGAATTACACAACTACCGAGAAGGAGTTGTTAGCGGCGGTGTTCGCGTTTGATAAATTCCGATTCTATCTAGTGCTATCTAAGACCATCGTTTACACTGATCATGCGGCATTGCGATACCTTTTCGCAAAGAAAGATGCCAAACCTAGATTGATTCGATGGATTCTCTTGCTTTCTGAGTTCGATATTGAAATTAAAGATAAGAAGGGAGCGGAGAATGTGGCGGCCGACCATTTGTCGAGGTTAGAGGGCCTCGGTAGAGAAGAGATCCGAGAGGAGGCCATAGGGGGAAAATTTCCCCATGAGTCCTCCAACCATTTGTCGAGGTTAGAGGACCTTTTCGCAAAGAAAGATCCCAACAGAGGCGGAAATTCTTTGCTGATGCCAACCACTACATTTGGGACGCTCCACATCTATTCCGAGTAGGAGCTGATATGGTATTAAGAAGATGTGTGAGTAAGGAGGAAGGAGCAGAGATCCTTAAGCACTGTCACGAGGGCTTGACGGGAGGTCACAATGGACCCTCTTACACCGCGAAGAAGGTGTTTGATTATAATTTTTATTGGCCATCATTGTTTAAGGATGCTCACGAGTTGGTGAAACAGTGCGACACGTGTCAACGCACCGATAATATCTCATCCCGGAATGAAATGCCCCAGAACCCGATATAGGTAGTTGAAGTGTTTGACATTTGGGGCATTGACTTCATGGGGCCATTTCCTGCAACACGGGGGAACCGGTACATTCTTGTGGTGATAGATTATGTTTCTAAGTGGGTTGAGGCACACGCCTTACCTACTAATGATGCCCGAGTAGTGGTGGGATTTCTTAAGAAGTTGTTCAGCAGATTTGGGACTCCCAGATCCCTGATTAGTGATAGGGGCACGCACTTCTGTAATGCCCAGATGGAGAGGGTGTTGTCACGCTATGGGGTCACCCATCGGCTATCGGCTGCCTATCATCCACAGACGAGCGGGCAAGTCGAGAATGCGAGCAGGGGAGTGAAGAGAATCTTAGAGAAGAATGTCAGGAGGAACATGAAGGATTGGTCCGACAAGTTGGATGACGCGCTTTGGGCTTTCAGAACAGCGTTCAAAACCCCTATTGGAACCACACCATTTAGGATGGTTTATGGAAAAGCATGTCACCTACCGGTAGAGCTAGAACACAAGGCATATTGGGCCTTAAAGGCGGTCAAGACTTGCCTCGAGCAGCTAGAAACCGGTATCTCCAATTGCATGAGTTAGAAGAGCTACGTGACGATGCCTACGCTCGATCTTGGAGTTACAAAGAACGCACAAAGGCGTTGCACGATCGTCGGTTGAAGGGAGTGAAAGAATGCAAGTGTGGGGATAGAGTTTTGGTGTATAACTCTAGGTTGAAACTATTCCCAAGAAAGCTTAAGTCTAGGTGGACATGACCGTACATAGTGAAAGAAGCATTTCCATATGGTGCAGTGGAGTTACAAGATGAGACGGGAAGCTCATGGAAAGTGAACGGTCATAGATTAAAGCATTACATTGGGGGAGCGATTGAGAATGTCGAGGGAGATGAAGTCCTTCTCGACAAGCCAGGAGAGCATAATTGAGTGAGAATGAATTCTCGGGTTAAGGCTTGAGTGTAGAGTTTGTATAACTCTGTGTGTTTATTTTCGTTTTAGTTTTCGGTATTTTTTGTTTGTGTGTTTTGTTTTTGTGGTTGTTTTGCAGGGTTTCGCATTCGATTCGGTGAGGAAATTCATCAAGAATGAAGTTCCAGGTATGTATGCACTTGGTTTTATCATTTGAACTGGTTTTTAGAAAAATTGGGAGAAGAAGGAAAAAGGGGCAAATTTTTTCTAAGTACAAAAATGCTATTAACTTTTCTATGAACATACCCTCCTCGCGGTAAGCGACGTCTGGCTAAAACTCCCTCGCGGTACGCGAGGGACAAGAATATTGTACGTGTTATATCCTACCTCCTCGCGTTACGCGAGGAGGGCTCCTAATCTCTCGCAGTACGCAAGGTCCTTCTAACCTTCTCCCAATCCCTCCCTTTCCCACATCCATCCGCCATCCAACATCGACCACCTTCACACTCCACTCGTACCCTTCAATCATCACCTTATCCTCATCCATCTACCACCACCACCATGGGAAATCTTTACATCGTTCGAGATCAGTTTTACTTTGCTTTGATATTCATGTCTACGTGTTTGTCAGCAATCAGGTACGCGTTTCCCTGTTTTATCGTGAGTCATGTCGAGTTGGTTAAGTCTTTTATTTTCTTTTATCGAGTCTGTATTTTTGAGTCAGTTTAATGCACGGGGTTTGCTGTGAGTTTAATTTTACAGGTATAGATCGCACCACCCGTACTCAATCTCCATTCGGGTGGGGTAGATTTAGATATGATCTACATGTACAAGGCACCCTACAGATTATGTTTGCAACCGCGAAAGAAATGCTATACGGTTGTACGATGTGATGTGGAAGAACGAAGCTGGCATGAAAGATTGCTACGTTACCATCTAAGTCTTTTCTAGTTTATTTATGTATACTTTTTTTTCTCGTGTTTTGAGTCGTTATTTTAGTTTCCATCGTTTCTCAGTTCACATTGGGGACAATGTGTGTTTCAAGTGTGGGGATGGAAGACAGTCGTCTAGGTTTTGTAATTTGAGTCTAGGTTTTGTAATTTTTAGGAAAAATTTGAAAAATTTTGAAAAAAATGTCATTGATTGAGAATTTTGCTAATTAAATGGAAAATGATAGGTAAAACTGGGCACTACTTGCTTAATTTAATTGAAATAATAACAATAGAAAGCTAGTCTAACTTGTGATGCATTGGTATGCCCGGCCGACTTTGAAATCTTAAATATACTGAAAGTGTTGATTAGGTTTAATTAATGAATTAAATCAAGATATCTTGTGAGTTCCCATCTTAGGGGGAAACGGTAAAGCTGAAACTATCAACATAAGGTGATAGGTACCACTATAAGTTAAAAAATTATATGTTTTTGAAATTATTTGGCACGCCACTTTCTCTTTATGAGAATAAATCCGAGAGTTGGTGGCGCCCGCATTCCATAATTCCATCTATAATGAGCTTAATTAATTTGAAATCTGAGTTTCGCCTACGTGTCACACGTCGGGTTCCAGCCTGATTAAAACAACACTGGATTGATTCTTATGAACTTAATAGCTAGAACTGCAGCTTGGTTGAAACACCACTAGGCAAGGTTCGATTGTTTTGATTGTTTTAATGCTCATATCATTCATACCATTCATCCATTATTCACCTTAATTTTCAAAACATATAACTTTTTTTTATAGTGGTGGGAAAATCTATACGGTTTAACCCGGGCCTAGACATGACCTTGAGATGGGATTAAGTGGAACTGTGACTTTCTGAATGTGAGACCCATAGATAGATTGATATGCTTTGTATGGTAATATTAGAACATGATCGGGGGATTGATAAGTTGGTGGTTGGGTTTAGTCGGATAGAAATACCAATGGTTGCTGTTACCTTGTGATTGTATGTGAACTAATGTGATTGTGAAGTTAGTGTTCTGGTTATGATTCCATTTGCATATTCTTTTTTGAGGATGAAAAAAAGTTAAGTGTGGGGATATTTTATGTGTTGCAAAACACATGCCTTTTATCCGTGTATTTTGTACCATTTTTAGTTAGTTTTGTATTTGTTTTTAGTTCGTATTAAGTCTTTGTCATGTTTGCAGGTGCTCGTATGGAATAGGAATCTAAATCGAGAAGAAATCGAGCAAGAGAAGAAGCCCGGAGAAAAAGAAGAAAAAAAGTTGGAATTTCAAGCTCTAGCGGTATGCGAGGAGGGAGAGCCAAAGCCTCGCGGTACGCGAGGAATTCCAGAATCCGGGCCCGACCAAATTGGCCTTCGCGGTATGCGAAGGGCTCTGATACTTGCCTCGCGGTACGCGAGGGCCATAAAATCCGCGAAAAAAGCCCTAATCGAGAATTAAAAGATTGAAACGGCCTTTGATTAAAAGAATCGACTTTCAGCCATCAGAGCAAGAGTCTTAGGCGATTTTGGTGAAGAAGAAAGCTTTATGGTTGGAGATTTGAAGCTAGTGAGAACAATCCGGTTAGAATCAATCATTCGGTTACGATTGTTCATTTTTGTTTGATTATTCATTGATTGAAGACCATGTTTGCTACTTTGTTTACTGGTTTTATGTTTTTGATTATGACTCTTGGCTAAAACTCTAAAACTACCTAGGTTTGAGATGATTGTTTAGTAAAGTTTGGATTTTTATCGGTTTTTGGATCTTGTGTTGGAATATGCTATTGAAACAGATTTGAACTTGATTTATTGATGAATATGCATGTTTTGATTCTGATTAGTTGTTGATTAATTGTTCCATATGCGTCTTTATGAATGTCGTTCATGTATGGGTGCGTATTAGATCGCTTACTTTGTGTTTGTGATTCGTTTGTGGTTTGCTAGACGTCAGTAACCACATGAACATTGATTAGTAACCTATTAGATTGAGTGTTCTTCTTATCTAGATACCCGAAAGGTGATAGATACTCGTTTAGTATTCGGTGTTGGAATTCTGAGTGTGAACTGTCTGAGAGGAGGTTTCCTTAGGATTTCTAGTATCGTGTCAAATAAGTTGTTTTTAGATTACTCCTTGCATCTTTGATGTATTGAGACAGTGAGACTGAAAGGTGATCTGTCTATTGAGTTCTTTAGTATAGTTGGTGAGACCGAGAGGTAATCCGACCAACTGGTGAGCGTTATATCTCTTAGGTTTCCTTCTGGTCACATCCTGAGAGTGATTAGGAATCCATTAGGTAGTCTAGGGGTGTTATATCTTAGGATCCCAGTTCCATCACAATTCCATAACCGGTAGAAGTCCAAGCTTAGCAAACAAGATTCGTAACCTAGGTAGTGCTTTCCTCGTTATTGATTTCATCCTATTCTACTGGCTGATAGTTAACGGTATTTAGTATTATTCATTGATTGCTTTAAGTTTAGTAGTTAATCTTAGTTTATAGAAAACCCCCCAAATCAAATCATCTTAGTTCCGGTCAGAGTCTAATTTAGTTATTCATAGTGTCTCGTGGGTTCGATATCCGGACTTTCGTCAAGCTATATTTCAATTGATAGGTTCACTTGCCTGTCTTTATGGTCTAGTTCATAGGAGTGTCTAGAGTTTAACTAGAGTGTCTAGGTTATTTTGTGTTTAGTTTTTATAGACCGTTTGACCGATATCACACAACTTCGTTTCGAGAAAAGGCACAACGTATGTGCGTGTCTAGACAAAACAACAGAAGAATCTGAGGGGTTTCACAAACAAATAGACTTTCTAAACCATTCGAAGATTAAACACGCCTTCTCTTGCAACATCCATGTATATGCTGACCATGTTCATTCTCTCTGGAACACGGAAGGGTATATAACCAAGAAGTCAGGATAACTGGAGACGATGTAAGAAGGGCTTGACAGTTTGAGGATAATGCAAAAGATCAGACAACCGTCTCACAGATGGAAATAGAAGCATGCTTAACATAATGGGTTATGAAGGAAATTTTGAGAAGAATCAAACCGTAAAGACGGTTTTTTCTCACAACTGGAGATGCATCGTTCATATATTCATCCATTGCTTCTCTACAATGGAGGCAGGGTTTGATGCCTTAGCATCCAACTGGGCATGTGCTATGAAGTGCCTAGTCGACAAAGAACCGTTTAAATTTTCTTATATGGTTTATGAAGGATTGCTTGGGAATATTCAAGGGCCAAGGAGTAAAGATCGTTTCTCAGTATATCTGAGGTTCCTTCAAATGATATTCAACGACAAGCTTCAGAACCTTAACACCTCTAGACCTACACTTGATCTACAACATACGAAGAAGTGTGTCTTCAACGATATGAGGTCTAAGACTGCTAAAAGTACGTTTTCTCATATATTCACAAACTTATTTCCAAACATGTTGGGTGAAGGGAACAATTCTGATAGTGAAGACAGTGTTGGTGGTGAGGATGGTAGTGATGATAATGGAGATGATGATGATGATATAAGTGAAGACAACTTTGAGAAAGAAGAAAAAGCCAACAAGACATACCACAAACTACTACAGAACCACACCAAAAAGAAGAAGAAGAAGATGTTCAACAATTAGAAACCAGGCGACGATAGAAGCGTGCTAGGTCGCCTCCACATGCACCTTCTAATCCTCGAATTGGACAGACCTACAAGAGGAGGAAAAAGATGATGTCTAGGAAAGGCAAAGAGCCTGTAACAACAAGAGATACAACACCTGAGCAATCCACAAGTCCATTCCGACCACTCGTTGATGATGATTTGATAAATATGATCTCTGAAGCCACCGCTGGAGTTATCAATCAGTTAAGAACCTAAGTGGCTAATATGAAAGAAAATGAGATAAGGAAGCATCTGGATATTGCTCCTTTAAAGACCATAGTGGCCAACCAATTGTAGACAATGATAAGATGATGAGAATAATCCTTGCACTTCAAAATCAAATGAATATTCAAGTTGAAGCTGTGAACTTGGCCGATTGTTTTGATTACGAAGGGTTTGAAAACAGAGAGACTGTAGGAGAAATGCCCTCGGGAACTAAGGATGGAGAGGGTACATTTGGTGGTCAAGATAAAGATAAAGAGAAAAAGGACGAGGAGGAAAATGAGGAGGAAAAGGATGGCGATGAAGATAAAGATGATAACCAAGGTGATGATGTCGACAAAGATAAAGACAATGAAGAGGATCAGGGCAATACGGGCCTGGGAGGTTCAGATAGCACTGATTCAGATGATGGTGATGATGAAGAGCTGATTGTTGAAAATCCTTCTACTGATCAAGGCTCCAAACATGTTTATACTACAGCTGAAGGACATGTTTTGGAAGATATTGATGAAGGTGAAAATGTTGATGACCCCATCGACGTATCATCGCATGTACAGAAGTATGATAATGAGCAGACTCCTCCAGCTGAAGCATCTACAACAAGAATTGGCAGAACTTGGTGGTTCAAAGCTTACAAGCCTCAACAACTTAAGGTTATTCAGAATCTTGCTGAACAAAAATGAAAACTTACTATGAAGATTACCAGCTGGAAGTTTGAATATCAAAGGGGTTTGTATGTGGTCAAGAGACGCGGGGAATGATTCAATACTTCAAGTCAGCACACGCTCTTCAATCTCTGCCACGATGGGATGTTCGCAAGTTGTCTGAACTGAACATCGTCAATCCCGGAGACCACACTGTTGCTTATGATCTTCATAGTATTATAAGAAGTCAAAGCTCATTACGGTTTATATCTTTCATCCCTTAGATGCCTCAGAGGAGAAGGTCAAAGAAAGTATTCAACCCTGTCACAGGCAAAGTTGTCATTCGTCTAAAGTTGGCTAAGGTTGAACACCGTGTCATGATTCCTTAAAGTATACAGCTGTCCAAACTAACTTAAGTAAGTGGTTTTATGATAATCAGACTGGTGAAGCGTAATACAGTAAGTTGATCAAGAGGATATTAGAGTACTGGATACAATCATTACTAGAAAATAGACCTTTAATGGCTTGCAATGCATGTCATAAAAGGGAGTAGATGACACGCCAGAGCGCGTCAAGGAAGACCCTGTCATAAAGGAAGATGACGCGCATTTGTGTGTCGTCTGTTTATGACACACATTTATGACACGCCTTTACGACACGCAATGCGTGTCAAGGAAGGCCTTGTCATAAAGAAGATGACGCGCGTTTATGTGTCATAAATGTGTGTCATGGTTTTAGCTGTTTTAAAAAAATATATTTTTTTATAGAATTTCTAATTTTCACATTAATAGTTAATATCTAATAATACAAAATAAAATACATAAATAGCAAAACAATCCATTTTATAGCATACTAATAAACATTACAAAAGTTAACAATATTTCATACAATATTTCATAAACTAATGTTTTAATACAAAATTTCACCTAAAAAAGAAGTTTGCCACAAAACTCCACCATTTCTTCCGAATTCCATCGATAGGTATTCTTCACTTTCATACTTGCTTTATGGCCGCATTGTCTCTTTCCACAACAATCATATTTGGGTATTCTTCAACAGGAGATGCAAGAGCGGTCTCTCTATCAGACGGACCGTGCACTTGAATATCTTTCCCTCCCACTTGAACTGTTTTCCCAACATCTGTTTCAATGCCGAATTATGCTGGAACAATATGAAGCCCAACAGATACTCCTGTTGGATTTTATGGACCGACCCGATGGACAACGCGGCTGACCGAGCTATGACCCGTAAGAGTTACACCTAGGGCAACGAACATTAAATCCACTTAACCTGCTTAACTGGTAATTACGAACTGTTAGCGAGACGATATATTTTATATATATTCGTTAGACGCGAATTATTATTTATACTAGTTTATAAATAATAATTGTACATTTATTGTTTTAATCATTTTATTAAAACAATTAAACGGGTTCGAGATTTTACATTTGGTATTGAACTTTGGGCCTGAAAATAATTAGTAGGGTTTGTAATTATATATAATAGGATTAATCCTATTATATGGGTACCCTAATAATCTTAGCCAAAAACAAAAGAAAGGAAGAAATCGAACTTCCTTTTGTTTTTGGAGATACAAGCCGCTAGAACCATATTCGTGAGAAAAGAAAATTTTGTTTTTCTTTCTTGTTTTTTGCCAGCCACCAAACACAAAACCGTATTCTCTTTGGCGTTTCCGGCAACCTCCAAACCAGCCTAAATTGGACCCTGCACCGCTGCTGTCCCGTTTCCGGCCAGCCCCGACGCTTCCCGTCTCTCGCGTTGTCAGTTCGTGATCTAGCATTGGTTCATTGTACCTAGATGTCTCAACCGGTTAATCATTAGCCACTAAGGTATAATTAATCTCATCAGTAGATTATTTGTTTTTTTTGTGTTTGCGTGTTAATAACCAGATCCTGTTTAGTTTGTCAGTGCTGTTAAATAGGTTTTTATTTTATTTTCCGCTGCGTATTTATTAATTAACTGAATTAATTATTTTCTTTGTCAAAACCCGTTTTGCAAAAAATCAAACTGATCACCACTGAATCCCAACAGTGGTATCAGAGCCTCGGTTATAACACGCAAATCGAAACCGGTCTAGTTTCACCGGTTAGATTAATCACAAACTTTAACTATCTTGAAGTTTCTGATGTGATTTGTTTTTTGGGACAATTTTTTTATTTATCAATTTGTTCGATTTTTTATTTTATTTGACCAAATATATTGCCCGTATGTGATTGTGTTGAATAAGTAAATCTGGCCCGACCCATGTGATTGAGTTGTTTGTGTTCATTATTCAGTTTTTTGGTTTTATGGTTTTGGCCCAATTTTGATGGCTCAAAGTTGTAATAGAATAGGCTTTTTTATTTTATGTAATGTAATAAAAACCCGAAGACAAATCTGAAGACACAACAGGAATCATGGAGTCAGTGGGAGTCATCCAAGACGACTAGATGCACGGAAGTCCATCCTTGTGGTTGTTTTAATTTTGTGGACCCCATGACCCGTTTGGTCTTGCTAACTGGCTCTAGCAAGATCAAACAATCTTGGCCCTAATAGATTTACATATTTATTTGCTTTATGGTTGCTTTTAATTTTTTTATAACTTAAATTTATTATAAACCAACCAAACACCAAACGTTTTAAAAGGAGTTTTAAAATGTCACAATCTGTCACCATAAGTTCTAATTTTACAACTTGTAGAATTTTATAAAAATAACAACTGGCTTGTTTTTATAAAATAAATAACCGCTAAAGTTTTGCAATCTAAACTAAATTTAATTTCAAAACTTATAACTTAATAGTTTTCAACTATTAACTTTAACTGGTTATTCAAGTCGCGACAAACTTATTTTTAATAGGTTATTTAAAATTAAGTGTCCTGAGAGATGAAAGGGTTCATCAAATTTGTCATGACTTTAAATAGTAAAACTGGCTTTTACAACACACGTATGATTTAATCATTCGTTGTGTTTGACCCTATTCGGTAATCACTAAAATTGGAACCCATATTTAAAACCAATGGTCTATGCCATCCTATTATAAGGAACACTTGGAGCATAAAACGAAACATCGGTGTTTGGAGCCACAGCACCGCACTGGATGTGTAGTTTATCCTTCCAAGGAGCAAGGGTTTCGTTAACACATCCGGCCCTTCCGCAAGTATCTGTTTTAGGACGACTATTACTTTTCTCTCTTGTTACATACCCCAGCTGTCAAGAGATTAAAAGTGGGCATAGATG
Source organism: Smallanthus sonchifolius (assembly GCA_023525975.1). Classification (NCBI taxonomy): domain Eukaryota; kingdom Viridiplantae; phylum Streptophyta; class Magnoliopsida; order Asterales; family Asteraceae; genus Smallanthus; species Smallanthus sonchifolius. The sequence goes on along the minus strand of CM042030.1, from coordinate 68,982,756 downwards.
AGGCTAAACGTATCAATGCATAGACATGTCTTGTCTTAGCGGCCTCATACACGAGAATTGTGCATCTTTCCACAATTGACACTAATTGTCAGTCTAGTTACCCACTTACTAATGTTGTATGCCACAGCTACCATTAGTGACTGATTTAGCTAGATTCTCACTCCTTATTCTAATTTTTGTAATTAGGTCATAAATTAATAAATATTTTTCACTTTCTTTATACTAATTTATTTTCTTTGCATATCTTGACAGATGTCTACTGGAAATAATAATACTAATAACTCCTTCGCTCTCAAGTCTATCCTTGAGAATGAAAAGCTGGATAACACCAACTTTCTCTCGTGGCAGTGCAATCTGAGAATAGTTCTCAAGATGGCCAAGAAGCTCTATGTTCTCAATGCACCAGTCCCTGAGGCACCCGATGATAACACGGCTGTCGCTCGTAAGGCCTGGGAAAAACAAAGAGATGATGCCACTGAGGTGGCCTGCCTTATGCTAGCCTGCATGTCCCGTGAGCTCCAAAAGAGCATGGAGGACCTGAGTGCCTTTGACATGATTGAGCAACTTAAGGGCATGTTCCTGAAACAAGCCCGACAAGAACGCTATGAAACCATGTCTCAGCTCATTCGTTTCATGATGCAAGAGGGCACGCCTGTTAGTGCTCATGTACTTAAGATGAAAGGGTACATCGACAAGATGAAAGGGTACATCGACCAGATGAACAAACTTGGATATCCCATGAAGGATGACATGGCTACTGATTTCATCTTAAACTCTCTCCCAAGCTCCTATGCTCAATTCGTAATGAATTTCAACATGAATGGCTTGGAGAAGACAGTGGCCGAGCTACATGGTATGCTCAAAACTGCCGAGATGAATATCCGAGGAACGAAAAATCAAGTTCTGATGGTCAGATCTCCTGATGTTAAAGGCCTAACCCCAAGAAAAGAGGTTTTAATAGCAAAGGCAAGAAGAAGGTTAATGTTGCTGCCAAGCCTGCCACCAACAATAACAAGAAAGCTTCAAAAGCACCCCCTCCTGAGGAGCGCCAATGCTTTGAATACAACAAAATGGGGCACTGGAAACGTAACTGTCCTGAATATCTAGCCAAGCTGAAGCTACAGAGGGCCAGTGGTGAGGGCACCTCTTCAGGTATTCTCATTTATGTTATTGAAATTTTTACTGTTTCTAGCAACACATGTGTATTTGATACTGGATGTGGATACCACATCATTAATGTTTTGCAGGAGCCTAAAAGTTGGAGGAAGCAGAAACAAGGCGACATGGAGCTCATCGTTGGTGATGGGAAAAGAGTACCAGTTCTTGCAACTGGAACATATCATCTTTCATGTCATTCTGGCCTTGTGGTTGTTTTGAACAATTGTTTGTTTGCACCTGGTTTAACCAGAAACATTATTTCAGTTTCTTTATTGTTTGAACAAGGATTTAAGTACGTTTTTAATGGTATTGCTATTTCTGCCTACTTAAATGATATCTTTTATTTTGAGGCTAAACCTCAAAACGGTATTTATGAGATTGACGTTCAAACTGACAATAACATATATAATCTTTCTAAACGTATCAAATCTCGCATTAATGATACTTTTCTATGGCATTGTCGACTTTGCCACATAAGCAAGGCACGCATTAAAAGTCTCCAATCCGAGGGAATTCTTGAACCTACCGGACATGACTCATTTGATAATTACGAGTCTTGTTTAGCTGGAAAACTCACAAAGGACCCCTTCACCCATGTTGGTGAACGAGCCAAGGATCTGCTAGGTCTTATACACACTGATGTGTGTGGCCCTTTCAGAACCATGTCTAGAAATCATGAAAGATACTTCGTTTCATTTATTGACGATTATAGTCGATATGATTATGTCTATCTTATGAAACACAAGCATGAAACATTTGAAAAGTTCAAAGAGTTTCAAAACAAAGTAGAGAAACAACTCGATAAATCTATTAAGACACTTCGATCAGATCGAGGAGGCGAGTATCTCAGCTTAGAATTTCTTAATCATTTAAAAAGCAGCACAAAATTATTTCTCTGCCCACTCCTCCTGGCTCACCCCAACTTAATGGCGTGAGCGAGAGGAGAAATTGAACCCTGCTTAATATGGTTCGATCGATGATGTGTAGAACTAACTTGCCTCACTCCTTCTGGAGTTATGCTCTTATGACCGCCGCCCGCCTTGTAAATCTGGCACCGACTAAGAAGGTGTACAAAACCCCATATGAGATATGGCACGGGTCTAAACCCAATCTGTCTTACCTTAGAGTATGGGGATGTGATGCATATGTCACCAACGATTCTGATGACAAGCTCGATCCCAGAGGCGAAAAAGTTGTTTTCGTCGGTTACTACAACAAAAGAGGATATTATTTCTATCATCCTGATGCAAACATTATTTCCATCAAAAGGAAAGGATGCTTTCTCGAGGAAGATCTTCTAAATCGAGGAACCGGAAATAATATTATGGATCTTGAAGAAATTCGAGAAACACAAACAACCGCTGAGGAAGTCGGAGCGTCTGATCAACAAGAAGTTGTTGCTGATGAATCAGACATAAACACAAGCGTTCGCAGAAGTAGCAGATTTAGTAAAGAACCTAATAGATACCTATGGCATCTTGAAGCTTCTAAAGTCCTGTTAGTAGCTGAGTCAAATGACGAACCTATAAACTACAAATCTGCTATCTCAGATCCTGAATCCGAGAAATGGCTTGAAGCCATGAACGCCAAGATGCAATCTATGCATGATAATCAGGTCTGGGACTTGATTGAACTACCCCTGGTTCTCGGGTAATAGGGAGCAAATGGATTTTCAAAAGAAAAACCGACATGCATGGTAATGTACAAACCTATAAAGCACGGCTAGTTGCAAAGGGTTTTACTCAAACTCAAGGTATTGACTATGGTGAAACTTTCTCACCCGTTGCTATGATCAAATCGATCAGGATACTGCTTGCCATAGCCGCGTACCATGATTACGAGATATGGCAAATGGATGTCAAAACCGCTTTTTCTTAATGGACATCTCTCTGAAGATGTCTATATGGTTCAGCCTGATGGTTTTGTTGATCCAAAGTATCCTAGTAGGGTCTGCAAACTGAATAAGTCCATTTATGGACTTAAACAAGTATCTCGAAGCTGGAATCTTCATTTTGATAAGAAAATCAAAGAATTTGGTTTTGTCAAGAATGAAGATGAGCCTTGTGTTTACAGAAAGGCAAGTGGGAGCACTATATCATTTCTCATCTTGTATGTGGATGATATACTGATCATTGGAAACAACATCCCTGTGCTTGACAAAGTCAAACAATGGTTAGGATCTTGTTTTGCAATGAAGGATCTTGGAGAAGCTGCTTACATTCTAGGAATCAAGATCTACAGTGATAGATCTAAGCGGCTTCTTGGGCTAAGTCAGAGTACTTACATAGACAAAATGATGACACGCTTTAGGATGGAAAACTCCAAGAAAGGAGGTGTTCCGATAACTAAAGGCACTGTGTTGAACAAATCACAATCTCCTTCCACGGACATTGAAATTAAGGAAATGGAAGCAATTCCATATGCCTCAGCGATTGGTTCTATCATGTATGCTAAGTTGTGTACTAGACCTGACGTCTCGTATGCTTTAAGCATGACCAGCCGTTTACAGCAAAGTCCTGGCATTGCCCATTAGACCGCAGTCAAGAACATCTTAAAGTACTTAAGAAGGACTAAAGACATGTTATTAATATTTGGAGGAGTGGAAGAAGAGCTCACTGTAAGATGTTACATTGACGCAGGCTTCCACAATATACGGGAAATTGTGGAACGTGGTGACATCATGATAAGCAAAGTAGACACAGATCAAAACCTAGCGGACCCGTTTACTAAGCCCATGACTCAATACAAGCATGATCTTCACAGAGATGCTATTGGTCTTAGATTTGCTAGTGATATTTTTTGATTTAGTATTTTGAATGTGCGAACATTTAAACAGTTGTACTTTTTGAATTCTTTTGGTTTACTGATTTAAATGCAATTCTGAGTTCTTATAACTGTGTTCGATTTTAATACGTTTAATCCATGAATCTTGTATTCTTAATTATCCGTAGTCGATCAGACTCGTGGGAACGTCTCTGAATTAAGACTATTCTGAACTTCGGCTCAAGGAGTTGACTCCGAACTTCACAGGCCTCATTTTAAATGACGTTGGATGTAACTCGTATCAAATCATCTTCATGGATCTTTGTCATAAGATGCTTTGCTATTGGTATACTCATTAGTATCCTCTGACCTGAGATTCGTACTAGAACTGCCGTTTACCAAGAACCATTCTTTAATCACTGTCAAACGCTGTCGCGTAACTGCTAGTCATAAAGGCTTTGATTAGGAATAGTTATGAAGTTCAGTGGGAGTTGTATGTAGTCAATATGGGATTCTGTACTCTTGCATTATATGTAACAGATAAGCATCGTGGCGCCCTCGTTGATTCAAACTAGTGAAGTGTAAGGCCTTACCCAAACTTACTGTGTGTTTGATTGGACCACTTTGATTCTTGATCGAGAACAATAATAATTGAACGCCATATGAGAATGAACTAAATCCATGTCTCATTGATTCAATTGATGTTTTATACGAAAAGGATGAATGACAACTATTGCCATAAGTCTATTGTCTTGCTTTAGTTAGCTGTTACTAACACCGAGACATTTGGTTAATGACTTTAAAGCGTCATACCTTGTTAGGGACAGCCATGTGCAACTAGAGCGCTGCTGACTGTTTGCGTTGATTTATCGTGGATCGTCCAAGTGGGAGATTGTTAGATTTTATGGACCGACCCGATGGACAACGCAGCTGACCGAGCTATGACCCGTAAGAGTTACACCTAGGGCAACGAACATTAAATCCACTTAACCTGCTTAACTAGTAATTACGAACTGTTAGCGAGACGATATATTTTATATATATTCGTTAGACGCGAATTATTATTTATACTAGTTTATATATAATAATTGTACATTTATTGTTTTAATCCTTTTATTAAAACAATTAAACGGGTTCGGGCTTTTACATCTGGTATTGAACTTTGGGCCTGAAAATAATTAGTAGGGTTTGTAATTATATATAATAGGATTAATCCTATTATATGGGTACCCTAATAATCTTAGCCAAAAACAAAAGAAAGGAAGAAATCGAATTTCCTTTTGTTTTTGGAGATACAAGCCGCCAGAACCATATTCGTGAGAAAAGAAAATTTTGTTTTTCTTTCTTGTTTTTTGCCAGCCACCAAACACAAAACCGTATTCTCTTTGGTGTTTCCGGCAACCTCCAAACCAACCTAAGTTGGACCCTGCCCCGCTGCTGTCCCGTTTCCGGCCAGCCCCGACGCTTCCCGTCTCTCGCGTTGTCAGTTCGTGATCTAGCATTGGTTCATTGTACCTAGGTGTCTCAACCGGTTAATCATTAGCCACTAAGGTATAATTAATTTCATCAGTAGATTAATATTTTTTTTTGTGTTTGCGTGTTCATAACCAGATCCTGTTCGGTTTGTCAGTGCTGTTAAATAGGTTTTTATTTTATTTTCCGCTGCGTATTTATTAATTAACTGAATTAATTAATTTCTCTGTCAAAACCCGTTTTACAAAAATCAAACTGATCACCACAGAATCCCAACAACTCCTGCTTCAATAACTACCTGACCTATTTTCCCCATACAACTATTGACTTAAACATATTTACAAGTAAAGAATAATCAGCTTGAAAGAATAATATACTACAAATTAGATATTGAGAATAGAGGCCTTTGTTTTCTACCAAAATTAGTATATGTTGATGGTCCTCTACTCCTTGAAAACGAAACAAGATTATGTCGACGTCCAAGTAGATTCACCGGCACTTCAAGAACGAAATCCATTCCGTTTCTCTTTCAACAATTCTATTTACAAAACAGGATATATCAAGATATGTACCAAGACCAATGCTGCAGTTAAAGATTTATTCAGATGAGAGTAACTGAAGCGAAAAAAAACATTAAATTTCTAGTTAATGATTGGAGTATAAAGTATAAACTGACCAGGGAAGAAGATACATATTGTTTCCCTTATTGCAGTAGCCAATCTCTCCACCTCCTACAATCAAGTTTTCATGTTACAACATGCAAAAGTTAATAAGGTCAAGGCATTAAATGGTAAAAGTAAAATAAAAAAAAGGTTAAGAAAACAGACCAAGATCCACATTATTAAACAGGCTTCCGCTTACGAGAACCACTTACCTAGAATCACTGGAACATGGGTAGTATATTGAGTCAAACCAATAAAGCCCAATCAAGAAAATACTAATGGACATGTTCAGCAAATCCAACCCACATCAAGCAAGCCATTAGGGTTGAAGACTCTGTCTCTATGAATAGAGGGGATAGCCCCTCATTTCAACTAACTCCATTTGCCTAGAACTACTCAAGGCATCTCATCTCTTCTCCCTTTTGAGAACCAAGTTCTCCTTCATGCTGAGGAAGCAGTCTTCGAGCTGCTGAGGCAACCACTTGCTGAAGAACCAACTTCATGCTACTAAGGCACCATATCATAAGCTTGCAGCTAAACCACTTGGACTTGGTAACCGGCTCCCTCTATACTCTTTACTTCTCTATATTACACATCTATATGCTTACATATTGTATACTTACTTACATACACGTTTATATTGGATAAATCATTAAGGTTGAGCGTCGAATGATGGTTCAGAGACTCCGGTCTCTAACCCTTTCTAGCGAGTTTTTTTCATCTTAGCAGGATTAGGTGCAGAAGGTGAGAAGACTGACATTCTCGAACGTTCGACCTCTCTCCATATCCATATTTGTTGTAGCAACAATATCCGTTTCAAAGGAGGCATTACTTGGGGTTAAAGATGGAATATAAAGTTTGAGTAACAAAAATGATTTGATCTAATTATTAGGTTAAGAAAAAGAAAATAAACTTTGATATATATATATATATATATATATATATATATATATATATATATATATATATATATATATATATAGGGATCAAATAAGAAGTAGTTTTTCACTAAGAAATCTAAGATATGACAAAAACCTTAAAAAACGATATCAAACGAACTCCGATTGAGCTAATTTCAGCGGCGTTAGAACCGTCTCGTCGAACTCTACCATCTTAGCTTTTAGGGTTTAGATTTTATGTTTGAATTTTAGGCTTATGGTTTAGCCTTAAGGTTTAGCTTTTAGGGTTTAGATTTTATGGTTTAGTTTTTTTAGGGGTGGGGGGTTTAGGTTTCTAGGGGTGGGGGAAGGTTCCACTAAGAAGTGGTTTTTCGCTAAAAATGGGTCAAACGAACTCCGATTGAGCTCATTCCAGCGGCGTTGGAACCGTCTAATCAAACCCTAACCCGCCCCCAAAAACCTAAACCCCCTCCACCTGCACCCCCAAAAACCTAAACCCCTCCAACCCCACCCCGAAAAGCCTAAACCCCCCCCCCCAAACCTACACCCCACACCCCCCCTAAAAACCTAATCCCCCACCCATCCCCACCCCACCCCCACCCCCTAAAAAAACCTAATCCCCCCACCCACCCCTCAAAAAAACCTAAACCCTAAGGCTAAAACCCTAAAACTCAACCCTAAAATCTAAACCTTAAAAGCTAAACCCTAAAAGCTAAGATGGTAGAGTTCGATGAGACGGTTCCAGCGCCGCTGAAATGAGCTCAATCGAAGTTCGTTTGATATCGTTTCTTAAGGTTTTTGTCATTTCATAGGTTTATTAGCGAAAAACCACTTCTTATTTGAACCTTCCCCTATATATATATATATGTGTGGAGGTTCAACTAAAAAGTGTAATTTGGCTAAAAAGCCTAAGAAGCAATCTTAGCCATCCATTTTCCTAATCAAGGGATGAAATTCCAGTGAGGAAAAAATAAAGTTGGAGAGGTATCTTTGGAATTGCCATTTTTTTTGACTTTTTTCAAGTTCCCTCCAATTTTTTAAACGTTCTTAACTTTTTTATACGACATTATTTTTTGAAAAAAATTACACTATAAAATCGGACATTTTTTTTCTTTTTAATTCGAGTATAATGTTGATATATAAAAAACGATGATTTAAACAAAAAAAATCAAAATCTATGTTGATTTTCGATAAAATAACACTGATAATAGAATATGTGCTGTTTTCTAGTAAACAACAGCAAACCATCACAGGAAAATAACACAACAACAAAATCAGCACAACAGCAAATCAGTACAACATAAAAAACAACACAATAACAAAAACAACACAGGTAATTTTATAAAATCATAAATCTGAAATAAAAGTTATTCTCTTAAAAGAATAATGTAAGTAATTAAGTTTTGATCTTCAACAACATAAAAAGAAATTTGTACCTTATCCTTGCGTCTTCCGGTAACTATTGTTATAGGGAAAAGAATGTACAATAAAATACAAGAAAGTGAAGTAAAAAAATCTTCATCTGAATGCTATGCAACTTGGGTCAGAACCCAAAATCTAATTTGAAAATATTTTTGTATATAATACAAATCTTAAAAGCTTAGTTTTGTTGTGTAGGATTTTGTTTATTTTTGTGATGGCCTACCTGTGCTGGTTTTAGGATTATAACCTATCAATTCCAATTGTGTTCTTTGTTTTGTGCCGGTTTGATATACTAGTTTTGTTGTGCTGGTTTTGTTTGTGATGAGTTAACTAAGAGGAGCAAGTCACACAATTAACCGTGTTGTTTTGGTGCTGTTTTATAGTAAAATAATACAATTAACTGTTATGTTTGGTGTTGTTTTATGATAAAGCAGCACAGTTAATTGTGCTGTTTTACCAGAAACCATCACATTTACGTAAAGTCTACACACAGTTTCATTAAGTGTCGATTTTGTTTTTACAAAAAAATATACCAATATTATACTTAAATTAAAGGTAAAAAAGACTGTCGATTTTATGGTGTAATTTTTTTAAATAAGGTCGTATGAAAAAGTTATGTACGTTTAAAAAAATAGGGGAATTTGAAAAAAGTTAACAATTGTGAGTTTTCCAAGAATGTTCTTCCACCCCTTATTTTTCCTACACTTAAATCTCTAACCTTGATCATTCAATTGAATGGATGAGATTACTTCATATGCTTCTTAGTCAAATTACACTTATTAGAGAAACCATCTCATATATATATATATATATATATATATATATATATATATATTAAATTGGGGTCCAATAATTTAAAGGCCTAGGCCAAAGCTAAAAGTTCCATGAAACAGGGCAACCCCATCGATTTTAAAACCTTCTAACTATCCGATCTTATGAAAACAAGTTCACCAAATATCCCAAAAAACATTGTATATAACATGATCTTTTTAGTACAAGTTAAGTGTGCAGTGCGTTCATCGTTAACATATCAAGATTACACAAAATAGTTTGTAAACAGTAACGTGGTTTAGTTTTTTCGTCCTATTCAAGTTTGTTTATGATCAAATATGTTGTTTTGTTTCCGCCCAACTTAACACTTAAGTTTTTTTTTATATTTTATCAATATAAAATTTAGCATTAAAAAAATTCTTATCATAATTTCAACCATCCAACACAAAAAGTTACCCACTCTACTCTGTTTTTAAAACGCATCGTTACCATGTTCAAAGTTCAAACGATCAGAAGCCGAGACCAACAATATTTGTATTACGATATATTATACAACACACATATAGGGAATATATAGGATGAAAATTCACGTAAGTTATGAAAACGTTGAAAACTCTAAGAAAAACGGGTTTTTACAAGTATTTTTTAGAAAAGCTTTTATATATAATTTCAAAACTTAAAAAAAAAATTAAAAAGCGCCGACCAAATGTTTTTATAAAAAAAATACTTATTATGCCTAGTTGTTTTACATATGTAACATGTTGTTTTTACATATGTAACATGTTGTGTTACTTAAGTAACACGATATTTTCACACAAAAAACAGGGATTTTTGTCCATTAAAAAAAAGGATTATTAGATTTTAATAATCGCACTTTTTACCAATTGATCAATAATAATCCTAATTAAGAATATTCTTACCAGCAGACCCTACTTTCAAACTATTTTCTTACATTGGACCTCCCGTTAAAAAAACTTAACGCCGTTAGATTTTATATGACGTGGACATCTGCAAACTGCCAGAAAGTCGAGCCAAGCTAGCAGTGGTCTCGTGCTTGGTTTTGAAATTGGCTCCGGTGGTGTTTAACTGGTCTCGTTTTTCCGGCAAGTCCAACCAGAGACAACGGGTGGTGTTTAACGAGACCAGTTAAACACCACCGGAGCCAATTTCAAGACCGACTACGAGTCCACTGCTAGCTTGGTTCTACTTTCCGTTGGTTTACAGATGTCCACGTCATATAAAATCTAACGGCGTTAAGTTTTTTTAACGGGGGGTCCAATGTAAGAAAATAGTTTGAAAGTAGTGACTGGTGGTAAGAATATTCTTAGTTGAGATTATTATTGGCCAATTGGTAAAAGGTGGGATTATTAAAATCCAATAACAAAAAAAAAACTGCTCAACGTTTTTTTAAATTTTTTTGACAAAAATCTTATAAAAGTCGCTTAAAATGATTTCCAAATTAAAAAAAACATGCAAAAACACGTTTTTTTAGAGTTTTCAATGTTTTCACAACTTAGATGGGTTTTCATTATATCCTTCTCCCCATGAGCGAAGCTTAGTGAGGGCCCGGGGGGCCCCGCCCCGGTGAATATGGAAGAATTAAAGGCTTTACGCCTAAAACAAAAAAAAATCTTGTAATAGAATTAAAAGCTATTCAAGAAAACTATCCATCTAAGATGAAAGTCTAGAAACAACTGTTAATTCAGTACAGGAATCCGAAAAGATACAAACTGAATCTAGTCCTGATCAAACGACATCAGGTAAAGACAAATCAACTCCTTTGAAACATGTTGCTTTGGTAAAAAGCAAAGAGAAGGTAATTGATGAACCACAATCATCAGGTAGCTCAGAAGCAAACGACTCTGGTAAAGACTACTCAAATCCGTTGATAGCTGACAGTTTGCTAAAAACTGATAAGGTCAATCTCAGACCAAGTTACGTCCAAATCGTAGAAAAACCTGAAAAATCTAAATCTAGATTTTATGTTATATTTGATGGAGAACACAGAGGCATCTATGAAGACCGGTCGATAGTCTCCAAGTATGTTACAGGGAATTCCTTCCCATTCAAAAAATACGGATCCTTGTTACAAGCTCAACAAGAAGCCACTCGCTTTTCGGCTGAATTCGGAAAGAAAGAAATACCTTTAAAGGTTATAATTCTTCCTCAACCATTAATGGTCAAGAAAAAAGAAAGAATTGTAGAATTCAAGAAAACTTTCTCAAAGTTAACCATAAAAGAAGAAAAAGACATTATATCTCTGGATGAATTCAGAATGATATGGTCCAAAGCCAGATCTTTAAGTCAAAACGACTTTGAGTCCGAACATATCTATACAGAAGATAAAGCTACAAAAAGCCTTATTATCTTTTGTCTAGGCGTAAGCCTAGAACTTGTTTCCCTAGCATTTTCTGCTGGATTAACAAGATTCATTTACCCTTCTCCTAATCTATTAGAAGTCAGTTTATTGGTAGAAGGAATGAAGAAAGCCTTAAAAAACTTTCGAAAGAAGATTGGAGCAGCAAAAGATGCAAACATCTTCATTAAGTGTACTTCTACACTACCAGATTGGTATGAAGGAAATAATTTTCCAGCCTATCATTTCCTAGAAATTAGTTTAGCCAAAACAAGAACAGTTAATCATTCGAAACTTTCTGAAGATTCCGAAGATATTGATCAGTGGGTAGCCATCCGAACAGAAGTATTCTTAAGAATTCTTCGTAATCTTGACAAAATCAAGACAGGAAGCTTTAATAAAGTAAATTATTGCAGCAATAATTGCATTATTACAAGCTATTGTGGAACACCTCTTCCACTACATGAAAAAGAATTAATTGATAAAATCTCTCAGAGAATTATCTATAATAAAGTTGAAGCCGGCCCCACCACTAAGACAATGCTTTTTCAAAAGCTTCAAAGAATCTATGAAAATCATATCTGTGATTTTTGTAAAAAAAAATATATCAAGAAATGTCCCACCTCTCCAATCAAAGACTTTTTTATTGATAATAAAGACACTCGTGAATTAAATGGGACTCATGGATTCATTGATTAAAGAAAAACGCCATTCATGACGATTTAAAGGACCTAATGGTCTTTTTACCCTTTGTAAAAGATAATTCTCCTCCTATATAAAGGACGCAAACTCTTTAGAATAGGCATCAAATATTCTCACCCCTAATCTTTTTCTTTTCTCTTAAGCAATGTGTGAGTAAGCTCCTCGTTAGAGGAACCATGTAGAATATAAAGAAGTTATTCTTTGGAAGAACAGTTGTGAAATAAATAAAATCTTCAGTTTGCTATTATACTTTCTAATCTCTCGATATTGTAAAACCTAGAGCCCTGGAGCCATGAAGAAGTACCATTTTGGCAGGCGGCCGTCGAGAAAATTTGGTTGGGTTGGTCCCTTGCAATTTTTCATCAGATTAGAAGATCTAACATATGCAAATTAGAGGTATTATTTATTTATTTCCAATTGTTAAAGATACTTCAATTTTCTATATATTTTTCCTCTTATAAATCAATAAAAACTTTTTCCAAAAATAAACACATAAGCTTTCTCCTACCATACAGCATCTCATAAGGCGGCATGTCTATCGTCGAGTGATAGTTGTTGTCGTAGGAGAACTCGGCTAACGGCAGATGACTGTCCCAACTACCACCGAAGTCAATAATACAAGCACGGAGCATGTCCTCCAACGTTTGAATGGTCCTTTTGGACTAACCATCCGTTTACGGGTGGTATGCCGTGCTGATATTAAGTCTCGTGCCCATCGCTTCATGGAATCTTTTCCAGAACTCCGATGTGAATCGTGTGTCCCGGTCAGATACTATTGTTAAAGGAATCTCATGTCGTGCTACTACTTCATTAATTGTCACAGCTCGAACTTTACTAAATCGGGACCGGGGCGCCTATGTGACTAGTTGGCACAGACTTAAGCGGAAGCGTAAATAATATTTTATTGATATTGTTGCTAGTACAACCAGCTTACACAATCTTCGAGTCTTATACGATTAATATTAAAAGTAAAATAATCCTCGAAGCTTGATCCTTCGAGAATAGTTCTTATTCATGCTCTACTGATTTTCTGTCCCTGAACACATGTTTTAGTTTTGAAAATACGTCAACAAAATGTTGGTGAGTTACCATAAACAGACACATTTATAATAAATACACATAATCATTTTCAAATCATATCATGTATATAAACTGATCTATACGAGCTCAGTGTTTGTCATATGCTAGTTCACCCGGCTATGCACGTTACATCCGGGGTTCAAGGCTATATGTTCATCTGGGTCCGTCCCTTAATGGTCCGTTCCCTAAGACGAGCCCGTCGGCTCCCACATGATCTGCCCAACAGGGAAATGTAATAGGCCTATACAATACATATAAACACCCCCCAAACAACACACATGTAACATACACATACAGTATCAATTTTTCCAGATGGCCGCAACCCCAAACCCTTTCACCACATGTGTCCAGTTTATTTAAATTAGTTTAAAGTAGCTCACCTCAAATAAGTGACTCAGATATTAAGCAAGCTTTTCCTTCACGAATCTCAACGTACCACCGTTCTTCTAGTATCTCCTTGGAAATTCTAAAGCTTAAAAAAAAAACTAATCGGGGATTCCTCCAAAGGGGAAGTGATGGAATTGAAGAATTGTTATGAGGTTTTTATTTATAGTAACATTTTCTTTTGTAAGCCTTGGAGAGCAAGGAATTTGACGTGTATTCTATATCTACGTAGTTTGTTAGAAACAAATTGTAGAGTGTTTAGGTGGCTTTTAAATCATCTTGGCTCCTATCATATTTATCTTTACTAATATTAATTTTAGTTGCTTTGAATTATCCACAATTTTTCACGATAGATATAGATATTTAAGTTTTGCATATATATGTAGTTTTACTATCTCAATTAATACTAATATAATTTTATTTAATTAATATTGTTATTATATATAAAATAATGTTACGTACACATTTCAAGTGTACATATATTTTCTAAATCTTTAAATATATATTTATTTATATAATTAATAAATCTATAATCATTATTTGATAATTGCTTTTCATACTTGTTTAAATATTTTTATATCTTAAAGGATCTTTCCACCCATTAGTCACTTGTTCCAATAATTATGAAGTATGAACAAATAATTTATATATATATATATATATATATATATATATATATATATATATATATAAACGGGGTATTACAAGTCTCTTCCCCTTACAGGGTTTCGTCCTCGAAACCTAATTGTTACTGAATAATTGTGGGTAATATTTCTTCATTTCCTCTTCAGATTCCCATGTATATTCAGATCCTTTGTGGTGTTTCCATTGAACTTTGACTTGAACAGTTTCTTTATTTCATAAAGTTCTTTTTTTTCTATCCAAGATGGCTATTGGTCTTTCCACGTAATTAAGCTTTTCGTCTAGTTCAATGTCAGCAATAGGTACGTATGTTTCTTCATCAACCAAACATTTTCTAAGATGTGATACATGAAATGTATTATGAATTCCTTGTAATTACACAGGTAGGTCTAACCGGTAGGCTACTTTTCCTACACGAGCGATAATCTTGAAAGGTCCGATGTAGCGTGGGCTTAATTTCCCTCTCTTCCTGAATCGTATAATTCCTTTCCATGGAGAAACTTTGAGCATGACTTTATCATCTACTTGAAATTCCAATAGGTGTCATCGGTTGTCGGCGTATGATTTTTTGTCTATCTTGAGCTGCTTTCAACCTAGCCTTGATTTGTATATGTGTTATTTGTCTATCTGATATGTGTTTCAATGGCTTTATATTATGTGACATGGTATAATTGCATAGTAGTTGCATTGTAGTTGCAAAGTAAAAAGTCCTGCAGGCAAGCAAAGTAGAAGTCTCACCCCGAGGTGTGAGCAAGCAAAGTAGAAAGTCTCACCCTGAGGTGTGAGCAGACAAAGGAGTCTTCACTTCGGTGTAAGAGAGAAAGTCCCACCATGAGGTATGGGCACAACAAAGTAAAAGTCTTACCCTAAGGTGTAAGCGAGCAAAGGGATCTTGCCCTCGGGCAATGATCCGTATGTGATAGTTAAAGTATGCTATAGTCACTTGTCCGGTACGAGTGAAACGTAAAGTTGCAAAGAGTAAAGGAGGACACCTTAACCGGTTACCTCAAAAGTAAAGTTTTAAATGAAAGATTTAACAAAACAATTCTATAAGTTGGAACGTTGTAAAGTTTTAAAGGTAAAGGCAAAGATGTTTTTAAAGTAAAGAAAGAAAGCTTATTTTATTTTTATAAAACTAAGCTACCTAAAAGAAAGTTTTACATTTTAAAGTAAAGATAGAACTCACCAGCGTTAGCTGACTTTTTGTATGCATGACAGGTGGTAAAGGAAAAGTTAAAGTAAAGTAGAGGAACCGTGAGGGCCGGATAGCATGGACATCGGGTTGCTGCGCTGAAGACTGACATTTCCTGTTCCTGATAGTTTATGTTTCAAACGTTGTTTTATGGATTTGGATTTATGAATGTTATGAATAAAAGACTTCCACTGTAACAGATTCTGATTTCCAGTTTAAGAACTATGTTTGTTATGTTTTGTGCGAACTATGAGATGTACCCGGTTTTGAGGCGTTTCACCATTGACAACAGTTGACCAGATTTGACTTTTGTTGACTGAAAACCAGGACTGTCAGGAATGACTTGAAAAGTCCTGACTATCCGGTTGACGTCCCGTCTCCGACATAACGTGTCCAAAGTTTAAAAAGAACACACAGGAATGAAACCGGGCAGCCAATCCAACCGATTTTAGACAAAAATAACTGATGGGAATGTAACCTACTAGATTTTGACAAAATATAACTCAAACCTTGTAGATCAGGAAGATAGGGCGACGAATAACATAGATCTGGTCGTTTGGGGTTCGCCGAAATGTCGGGTTTCGCCGGAATCCCTATTTCCGTCGTCGTCGGTAGTCGGATGCGGGTTTGTCGTCATCTGAGAAGGGGGTATCGACTCCCCTTTCTTCCCGATGTTGCCTACAACACCAACCTCTGTCATTCTCCTTGCTAAATCACCATCGTCGATCTCAGAAACCCTAGCCGGATAAACGAGGGTGGTCGGAAAAAAACCTGCGTCTCGTCGGATCCACACCACTCGAAGACGGATCCGGGTATGTCGTCGTCCATGGCAGCCTTGTCTCGTCCGATTCGTGTTAGCCACCACAACAGGAGCTCGTCAAAAACCTAGCGCCGCCATGGCTCCGCCTTGCGCCGTCATGCCTGATGCGGCTGGGCCGCCTTGCGCCGTCGTGCCCGATGGGGCTGGCCCGCTGTACGTTCGCCGGAGAGGGCCGCCGGGTTATGGCCGGACCCTCCTCCCTCTTCCTTACAATCTCTCACTCTCTCTCTCTCTAAAAAGTATGGTGGCTTGAACAAATGAGGGGAAGTGGAGAAAATGATTAATTTATACCTAGGGTTTTGGTAGGGGGTTCTCCAAGAGGAATAATACTGGTTTATGAGTATTGCGTATTCTCTCGGTCTCTGACACGTTTAAAAACTCTCAAAACATTATCTTTAAATTATTAGGATTACGAAACGTTATTAATAATATAATTTAAATATTTTAAATCTTGAAATCTCCGCTTTAATTGATGTACGAACCGGTACGCGTCGATACCGTGTTTTTAACGCATTAGCCCTTTTTAAGCGTTTCGCTCTCCGAGTATAACTATTATTATTTTAGTAATAATATTAAATAAACCTTTATAATATTTGTCGCATCTCTGTACATATATCGAACGGTACCGCTATTGTTAATTTTATGGCATCTAACATGGCTTAACGTTTAAATTTCTGAATCGTGTAACAGGTCATTAGATGAAACTGTGTGAATAATAGGATGTTTGGATTATGCAATTTGGGCCTCGAATGAGCTTGGATCCTTATTGAGCCTAGTTGGGCTTAGCCCAAAAACTAGGTTTTTAGATTATGAAATTTCTCAGGTGTCACACTAGTATCCAGCAGTAGTAGCTTCCTTGATAAGTTTTAATTTATCAGGGAATTTATGCGTATTAGGGCATTCGTTAGCATAATGTCATTCTTCTGAACATATTTAATGACATTTTTTCTTACCTTGTGGCAGACCTTTTGTTTAGGTTTTTCTTTTGAAAATTTTTATTTTTGAGCACATGGCTCTGATACCAATTTTTGCGGATTATTTTTGCTAATTAAAGCTAACATTTTTGCTAATTAAAGCTAAAAATAAGATTTTTTTCTTGGCTAATTAAAGCTTATGTGTTTATTTTTGAAATTTTTTTTTATTGATTTATAAGAGGAAAAAATATAGAAAATTGAAGTATCTTAACAATTGGAAATAAATAAATAATACATCTGATTTGCATATATTGGATCTTCTAATCTGATGAAAAATTGCAAGGGACCTACCCAACCAAATTTTCCCGACGGCCACCTGCCAAAATGGTACTTCTTCATGGCTCTAGGTTTTACAATATCGAGAGATTAGAAAGTATAATAGCAAACTGAAGATTTTATTTATTTCACAACTGTTCTTCTGAAGAAGAACTTCTTTATATTCTACATGATTCCTCTAACGAGAAGCTTACTCACACATTACTTAAGAGAAAAGAAAAGGATTAGGGGTGAGAATATTTGATACCTATTCTAAAGAGTTTTCGTCCTTTATATAGGGGGAGAATTCTATTTTACAAAGGATAAAAAGACCATTAGGTCCTTTAAATCTTCATGAATGACGTTTTTCTTTAATCAATGAATCCATGGATCCCATTTAATTCACGGGTATCATCATTATCAATAAAGAAGTCTTTGATTGGAGAGGTGCTCTTGCTTTATTTTCTTGACAAAGATCACAGATATGATTTTCATAGATTCTTTGAAGCTTTTGACAAAGCATTGTCTTAGTGGCGGGGCCGGCTTTGACTTTATTATAGATAATTCTCTGAGAGATTTTATCAATTAATTCCTTTTCATGTAGTGGAAGAGGTGTTCCACAATAGCTTGTAATAATGCAATTATTGGTGCAATAATTTACTTTATTCAAGCTTCATGTCTTGATTTTGTCAAGATTACGAAGAATTCTTAAGAATCCTTCTGTTTGGATGGCTACCCACTGATCAATATCTTTGGAATCTTCAGAAAGTTTTGAAGGATTAACTGTTCTTATTTTGGCTAAACCAAATTCTAGGAAATGATAGGCTGGAAAATTATTTCCTTCATACCAATCTGGTAGTGTAAAACTACACTTAATGAAGATGTTTGCATCTTTTGCTGCTGCAATCTTTTTTCGAAAGTTTTTTAAGGCTTTCTTCGTTCCTTCTGCCAATAAACTGACTTCTAATAGATTAGGAGAAGGGTAAATGAATCTTGTTAATCCAGTAGAAAATGCTAAGGAAACAAGTTCTGGGCTTGCACCTGGACAAAAGATAATAAGGCTTTTTGTAGCTTTATCTTCTGTATAGATATGTTCGGACTCAAAGTCGTTTTGACTTAGAGATCTGACTTTGGACCATATCATTCTGAATTCATCCAGGGATATAATGTCTTTTTCTTCTTTTATGGTTAACTTTGAGAAAGTTTTCTTGAATTCTACAATTCTTTCTTTTTTCTTGACCATTAATGGTCCACGAAGAATTATAACCTTTAAAGGTATTTCTTTCTTTCCGAACTCAGTCGAAAAGCGAGTGGCTTCTTGTTGAGCTTATAACAAGGATCCGTATTTTTTGAATGGGAAGGAATTCTCTGTAACATACTTGGAGACTATCAACCAGTCTTCATAGATGCCTCTGTGTTCTCCGTCAAAGATAACATAAAATCTAGATTTAGATTTTTCAGGTTCTTCTAGGATTTGGACGTAACTTGGTCTGAGATTGACCTTATCAGTTTTTAGAAAACTGTCAGCTATCAACGGATTTGAGTAGCCTTTACCAAAGTCGTTTGCTTCTGGGCTAGCTGATGATTGTTTCATCAATTACCTTCTATTTGCTTTTTACCAAAGCAACCGGTTTCAACAGAGTTGATTTGTCTTTACCTGATGGCGTTTGATCAGGACTAGATTCAGTTTGTATCCTTTCGGATTCCTGTACTGAATTAACAGTTGTTTCTAGACTTTCATCGTAGATAGCTATTTTTTCTTGAATAGCTTTTAATTCTATTAAAAAAAAATTTCTTTTAGGCATAAAGCCTTTAATTCTTCCATATTCCCCCTTTCTAAAAAAAACTATTTTTTTAAGAGAAAAATTGGTGATTTGGTAAGTTACAGGTTCCTCTCTATAGATAGAGGGAGGGAAAACGGAATAAGTCATTGCTTACTGATCGGTGTCGAAGAGACCGGTCAAAGATAAAGAAATAGAGTGTCCTAATCACCTTAAACTAGTTAGGGTAAGAAGGGTGTCGAACCACGAAGAGTTTGTGGTCGGTGCTCAACTTCAATTAACAATGCAAATTATGAAGTTACAACGGGTCTTTCTGACCAAACACAATCAATGATTTAAGTGAAAACTTTATAAACTCAACAAACAAATCGAGTACCAAACAAAATGGTTTAAGTTGTAAACAATAATTAAAAAGGGTATCACACCCGGGTTTCAAGCTCACAAATAATTAGGGATTATCACACCAACATTTCAGTTCAAACAATCGAATGGTTATCCAAATCTAATTAACCAAATCTAACCAAGAACATCAACATTCATACATCATCGGCAAATAGTGTAAAACAATATTCACGAATGAAATCGAGACAAATGTATGCAATATAGAATTAGATTAATCAATAGATTCAACATAAATCAAAGTTCATAGCAATTATCATCTAACGGGGTCAATGGTCAATGGTGCAAGAATTTATCGACTCCCGTGAGTTCATAACCATACTAAACACAAAGATTCAAGTGTTTCAAACCAAACGATTACAAGAATTGTTTCTCAAAGCTAGCACATGATAAAACCCTAAAAACTTACAAACAATCCACCCGGGAATGATTACCGGTGGATTAGCCGCTCATGGTGGTGGAAATCATCTTCAATCTTTCAATCGGATGTTAGAATCGTGTTCTTTAACCTCTAAGAACTCCAAAATCGCCCAAGAACAATGGTGTAAAAGATGGATTCGAATTTGGGGAAGAAAAACCTAATTAAACATTGAAAATAGGCTGTTTCGCCCAAAACCCGCGTCTGAAACGCACCCGGTGTAGGCTTACGCTGGGAGGGCGTAGGCCTACGCCAGTCCACTGGAAGCCGCTGTGAAGAAAATACTTAGGCGTAGGCCTACGCCGATATGGCGTAGCCTTACGCTGACCCTCTGATGCTTCTGTTTGCAATTTGCCTTCGGCGTAGGCTTTCGCTGTAGCAGCGTAGACTTACGCTGACCCTGCATTTTGCCCCGTTTTCTCCGAGTCTCTTCCGACTCTTGCATCTCTCGCCTAATATCTTCCAAAATCATACTTTAAGCTTCCAACACCTGCACATGCTTGGCTACACAAAACCTTTGTATTCCACATATCAAAATGCATAAATATAACGCAATGCACCTCTTAATACATGAAACTTTGGTCACTCATCATATCCCCACACTTACTCTTTTGCGTCCCGAAAAAGAATTATGCAATGGAATCATAATTGAAACCTGCTCTCATAATCTCATACAATTAAAACATAATCACGCATTGACTGTAACAATTGGTATTTCTATCCGACTAAACCCAACCACCGAACCTCGAGCACCCGATTATGTGATCTATTATTCTGTCTATTACCAAGCCAACGGTCTATCTATGGGTCTCATACTCAGAAAGCTACGACTTAGCCTAATTCAATCTCAAGGTCATGTTTAGGCCCGGGTTAAACCATATAGATTTCCCACCATTATAAACACCAATTTATATGTTTTTGAAAATTATGGAATTATGGATCGATGGGTGCATGTTTTTAGCTTTTATTCTTATTTTATGAACGAACCTAACCCAGTGGTGTTTCAATCACGCTGGAACACGATATATGACACGTAGGCTGCAGTTCTTAAGCAATGAAATTCATAAGCTTCGGAATAGGGGTGTATCCTTCAAGTCGCCATCCCGAAGGGAAACACATAAACCTAACTTAGTCATCCAAACTTATTGATCACCTAAGTCCCGCCCATGGGTGTATCCTCCAAGTCACCATCCCGAAGGGAAACACGTAGGCGAAACTCAAGCTTTCAATTGATTTAATTAATCTCATGCAAGATGGATTATGGAATGCGGGCGCCACTAACTTTTGAATTTATTTTCATAAAAATAAAGCGGTGTGCCAAATAATTTTAAAAACTTATAAATTTTTGTTTATAAAGGTACCTATCACCCTATGTTGACAGTTTCGACCTTACCGACACCCCTAAGATGAGAACCCACAAGATATTCTAAATTAATTATTCATTTAAACCTAGATACATTATCAGGATGTTTAAGCTCTTAAGTCGGTTGGGCCTACCAAAACATTACAAATCAAACACGTTTTCTATTTATTATTGTTTTTAATCACAAAAGCATAGTTTCCAATTATATCTATCATTTTCCATTTAGTTACAAAAATTCTGATCCAAGGACATTTTTGAAAATCAAAAAAATTTGTATGGTTTCCAAGATTTTCCACATCCCCACACTTGAACCTTACATTGTCCCAATGTAAAAGGTTATGAAATGTAAAAGTGCGGTTAGTGGGTGCAAAAAATAACCAATACCCAATAACTCTCAATATCCGACTCAAAGATTCTCATAACCATAAGCACCAACCCAATCACAATCAACCAAGTTTCAAACATAAACACACCAAAACAAACAAAAACAAATTTGTTCAATCAAAGCAACATAAATATGAGAAGAGTACGTGGACCTGATTAGAGGTGATCATAGAGTGCTTGAACCATCACCAAAAATGGACTCGTAAGTCTTCCATGAGTCTTCCCCACACTTGAGTGTTGCTATGGTGACGAAAACTAAAACACACAAAACAAAACAAAACAAAGCAAAGACAAAATACAAGCAATCACAAGCCGGGTTGCCTCCCGGTTAGCGCTAAGTTTATTGTCCTCAGCCCAACATTACCTCCTTATGGAGGTTGAAACACAAAATTGCTTCCACTAGCTCCCTCACCACTTCGGTTCTTATCACTCCAACTCCAAGATTCATCTCTCATAAATTTCACATCACACAAATCTCGTGTATTTTGAAAATCTCGTGTCAGACTATCAACAAGTACGTTTTTTGATCCTTCAAGATATTCAATATCAAAGGAATATCTGGAAAACCACATTTTCCATCTGACAAGACGACCCTGTTAATTATCTTCAGAAAATTTTGTTTTAAGTAAATAAGTCAATTTTTTATTATCGGTCCTGACTAAAAATTTGACAGGAGTAAGATAAATAAAGAATTTTGAAATAGTAGTTTTTACCGCAAGTAATTCTTTTTCATTACTGTGGTAGTTTCATTCGACTTGTTTGAAGCTTCCCGAAGTATATTTACAAATCTCTTCTTTTTCAGCTGTCTTAGCTTTAAGGACTCCTCCCCAAAAATCATTGGAGGCGCCTGTTTCTATGATAAGAAAATCTTTATCATTTGGAAGATAAAGTTTGGAAAACTAGTTAAGTTTTTCTTTATCTTTTTAATATAATCTGTGTCACATTGTTTCCAATCCCAAACATAATCTTTTTTAAGTTTTGCCTGTAAAGGTTTTGTTAGCTCGGCGAGCTTAGAGATGTAACTTTCAGCATAAGTTAGCACTCCTAAAAACCTTTAAAGGTGTTTTTTGTCTTCAAGAGTGTCTGGAAAATTTTGAAGATGTTCCAGAATATGTTTTTGAGGACTATGTGTTCCCTGATCTATCTCAAGGCCTAACAAGTTAATTTTAGATTTGAAAAGATTAGTCTTCTTTTTTGAAAGAATTATTCCATGTTTTTCTATGGTTTTTAAAACCGAAAGAACATGAAGGTAATGTTTTTCTTCAGTTTCTGAAAATACCATGATATCGTCTACATAGACGGTACAATAATTTTCCATACCTCTTAATGCATTCTGCATAGGTCTTTGGAATATGCGTGGTGCTTGTTTAAGTTCGAAAGGGACTACTTTCCACTGGAAATGGCCATCTGTACATGTAAAAGCGGTTAATAATTGGGATTCTTCATCCAAGAATACCCACCAAAATCTACTTTTGTAGTCGAAACTAGAAAAAATGGTTTTTCCTCTTAAGAAAGTAATTCTTGCATACAAGGAAGATTATGGATGTCGCCAATAGTGGCGTTGTTAATTGAATTATAATTAACAACCATGCGCTTTTTACCTCTTCTTTTTTCTGCCTTGTTTTCAACTAAAGAAAACGGGAGACATATGAGGAGATTTGCTAGGGACAATAAGTTTTAAATTAAGAAGTTCCTTAATTTGTTTACTAAATTATTCCCTGTCTTGTGGACTGTATTTTATTGGTTTTACCCTAATGATTGATTTAGGATCTGTTAGTTTAATAGATGCTTTCACCATTTTTCTGATTTTTCAATCAATCGGGTTTTCAGAACAGACTTTGTCTAAGAGTTGTTCTATTATATAATTTTTTTTTGTATTAAGAAAATAGCTTTCTTCTGTAGTTATAACCTCTTGGGTTATGTTTGTTTCAGGTATTTTTGGACACTTTGAATCTTTTTTCATAGATTCAAGAAATCCTGGTTTTCCAAGCCTAAATGCTTTTAAAATCTTTTTAATAAGAATCATTTTATTATTTAAGTGAAATGAAATTCTGTCAATCCATTGGGTAAAAGGCCGATATAATTGACAAAATTTGTTTCCTATAATGAAGTCTATGCCAGACTCTTGTTGATAAATTGTAGGAATAACAAATGGTTCACCTGTAAGGTAGATTGTTAATTGCTTACAAACTTTATTGATAATAATTGTGTCCTGATTTGCAATCGTAACACTTATTTCTTTAGGTGCGTTCTCCAAAAGTTCTTCTGGGATAACATATTTGCTTGCTAAGCATAAACTAGTACATGTATCTACATAACAATGAAGATTTATTAATTTGTAACCTTTAAAAAGGATTTTTCCATTAATATAAATGGAGTTTGGGTTAGTAATGTTTGCAAATAGTAAATCATTACTTGTTTTATGAAGATTTTGACAAAAATCCATTTTTATTTCTTCTAAACTTCCTTTTCTAAAAGATTTAAGTTAGTTAGAGAAATCTGTTTATGTTTCTGATGAAGCTGTGTCATCAAAGATTTTTAACGAATAAACAATTTGTTGTTCTTCGAAAAATTCTTCTAATGGATAGTATCCATCAGTAGTAGCTTCCGTGATAAGTTTTAATTTATTAGGGAATTTATGCCTATTAGGGCATTCGTTAGCATAATGTACTTATTCTGAACATATCCAACAACGACATTTTTTTTACCTTGTGGGCAGACCTTTTGTTTAGGTTTTTCTTTTGAAAAATATTTACTAAGAGTAAATTTTTGTTTTTTCTTTTTCCAAACCTTCTTATAAGAAGGTTGCATTTTATATTTCTTTTTGTATTTATTTTTGAAATATTTTTTATCTTTATTTGGAGAGCATCCAAACAAGATTTGCTGAGACTCAGCGAGTTTTTTGCAGCATTGTTTATTAAATTTCTTTAGCTGTTTTTGCTTGTTTGAGAAGTCGTAGAGAGTTACGATTTCTTCTTTTATGATTCTTGTAGCGAATCCTAGAGAGTGCATGGTTAATGCAGCTTTTTCTTTGTTCCATCTCTCTTTAGCCTTTTCACCAACGATTGGGATTTTCATTAGATAAGCTTCTATCCAAGAATGGTATTCACCAGTATCTAATTTATAAAGATTCTGTTAAAAAACACAAGTAAAATCGTTAAGAAGACAAATATCACAAATTTGTGCTTTTGTTAAAACTTGTCTAGCTTTTTCAAGCTTTTTCTAATTTTCTAATTCTTGATTATTGATATAATCAAGTCCTAGAAACATAACATGGAGAGCCTTGATAAATGTATCAAAGGTGTCTTCTCCATGCATATCTTCGTTCCACGAAGTCCTTTTTATGAATTCCTACAAACTTATGTTCAACAAGTAATAAAACTGCTTTGGAAGATACAAATTCATCGAAATTGGATTGAATGATCAAGCTAATTTATGTATTCCATTTATCGATTACTTTTTGTCTTTCTTCAAAGTAAAAAATGCAGTCAATATTAATGGTGTTAATGGTATTTGTTTTACCTTGTTCTGGATCTGGTATTTCTTTGTGATAAGGCATACTAAATTCAGTTTTTCGAGATCTAGAGTGATAACTAGTTTCTCCATATCTAGTATTTCTTCTGAAATTGTGTTTTACAGAAGATTCTTCTCTTGAGGAGGATGTTTCTTCTTTTGTTTTTGGATCCTCAAGAATGAAGATTTTTTCCTTTTGTTTACCAAGATATTTTTCTTGTAAAGAATTATCCATGTTAAACAATTTTTCGCATTCATTATCATCGAGGGATAATAATCGAACAATTTCATGAATTTGGTCTATTGGAGTTCTTTCTTCTAATAGGACCTCTTCTAGTTTTTCTTTTAGCGAAACTATCATTATTCGTAAGTGATTATAATATTTTTTGCTTCTAATAATTCAATTTCGTTTTTTAAGAAATCATTCTTTTTTGTTAAATTGCTGAGTTTTTTTTTTATTTTTTCTCTAGGATGTAGAGACCAATCACTATTTAACTCATACCCTTCTCGGATGTTTTCCTGATATTGAAGATATAGCCAAGAAATTCTTTGGTTTATCTTACGAAAAGGTTTTTTAAACTGATTATTCTCTGTCATTTGGATGTAGATCCGAAAGGCCAGGTTAGAGCATTTTTACTTTTAGAGCTCCTTAGAGAGGAATTTCCTACATTAAAATTTGGGTAGGAATATTTTTGAAAACTAATTGGTTGATCAATAGTTTTTTCTTTATTCTTTTGTAATAAAGGTGCACCACATTTATCAATTTTATCAGAGATATCCTTGATAATTACGGCTGCGACAGCATTTAATCTGTCTTATGAAAAAAAGTGGAGAGTTTTTAAGCTCTTCAACATTTTTTAATAGCTCTTTGATAAGCTCTTCAAGTTTTGCAAGCCCAGTCATTTAGAATAATTTGGACTATAATTGATTACTCATCAATAATTCTTTTTAACATATTACCGAATTCATCTATACATTTTGTTATTATTTTCATAAAATCTTCAGTAGAAGATATTTCTTCTATTTTGACAGAATTGTTATCAAAAGAAAATCTTGGTTTTTGACCTAATCTTTCTTTGTTTCGAGCAATGTTAATTGCCCATGAGTTTTCTATTTGTGAGGGTTCAGCGAACTTACTTCCCTCTATAGATCCTATTTTTAAGAAAATACCTTCTCTAAATTGTGCTTTAATCATAATTTTTACAACTCCTATATGTACCATATTTAGAGATCTTCCTATATCCTTATTAATGTTTCAGAGTTTTTTAGTTATTTCTCCTTTGGTTATTAAAGGTAAATAATTTTTTCCAAAAACATCTTTTATATCCACAGATAGTTCTTCTGTGTTGAAACAGTAGAATATCTTTTTTTTTTCTACAAAAAGCTTTTGAAACCAATCCTTGAATTATACTGGGTTGATTAAAGATTTTTCTGTCATTAGGTGTTAATTTTAACTTACTGATTTTATTCAGATAATCTGAATTTATCATGTAATCTGCATGAAAACCATTGTCGTTTTCATTAATTTCTTGAGTTTCAGAGAACTCTAAGTATTCTATTATTTCTTTATCCTCAATTTTTATTTTTGAGCACATGGCTCTGACACAACTTAGATGGGTTTTCATTATATCCTTCCCCTTATGGGCAACGCTTGGTGAGGGCCCAGGGGCCATCCCCCTCCCCCCCGATTTTTCGCTTAGCAGTGTTAATTTATACGTATTCGGCCGATTTTTCGCTCAATAGTGTTAATTTATACATATTCGGCGAAAATTTTATAGTTCCGGCCCCCTGATAGGGAAAAAAAATCTCGCCCCCTTGCGTTTTTCTTCAAGCTTCGCCACTCCCCCCCGTGTTTTTTCTTCAAGCTTCGCCACTGCTTCCCCTATACATATATATATATATATATACTAGGTTAAAATCCCGTATATTACACAGATTAAATAAATGTAATGTCATATATTTATTAATAAAAAAATTTGATTTCTTTAAAAATCCGTGTGTTACACGGGTTGAATGATTTGATGGGACGGTTATAAATTTTGTTAAGTTAAAATTTCAAAACATTTTTTTCAACTCGGTATTAATATTTTTTTTATGTAATTGATAAATGTTAATTTATGTTAAATTCATTTAGTTAATGATATAATAACTATCTATAACTAAATAATAAGTATCCATAATTAGATTTATATTAGATATTTAAAAGTATATATTATTTTAATATAACTATTTGATAGGAGAGAGAGGCGGGAAAAATATACTGAGGATGCACCACAAAGTGACATGTGTCCCAAAAAACCTTTATTTATTAGTATAGATTTATTAGTATATATATATGTAGGGTTATGATATCTTGAGAACTCATAAATACTTGATAACTAGAAAAAAAATC
This sequence comes from Smallanthus sonchifolius, assembly GCA_023525975.1. Lineage (NCBI taxonomy): Eukaryota > Viridiplantae > Streptophyta > Magnoliopsida > Asterales > Asteraceae > Smallanthus > Smallanthus sonchifolius. The sequence goes on along the minus strand of CM042030.1, from coordinate 68,954,953 downwards.
AATTAAAATCATTTGTTTTTGTTTTCAATACAAAATAATTTATCCCTTTAATTAATTCATCTTTTCTCTCTAAATTATTTTTAAACAATTTTATACACATGTGTACATGGTAAACACTTAAATATGTGTAAGTAGTAAACTTACATATGTGTAGATTTTTTTAATATATAAATACATGTAAATTTACATATATAAATTTATTTTTTTATGTTGTATTCTAATAATAAAGGTAGTAAAAACAAAAAAAATGGTTTTAATTGGTTTTTTGACGAGTTCTCACGAGTTCTCAAATTATTCATTTCCTATATATATATATATATATATATATATATATATATATATATATATATATATATATATATATATATATATATATATATATATATATATATATATAGGGGACGGTTATCGTACAAAGGGCCCAAATCGTACGAAGCGTACGAAGGGCCCCAACCGTCCGATTAATATGATCTAGGGTTGGGGATAACGCGGTGGCATAAACGTAATTACTTTGAAAAAAATAACGCGTCTTCCAGGTTAAAAAGGGCATAAATGTCAATTTGTTTAATAATCACGTTTTTTATGTCAATTTATTTAATAATCACGTTTGAAGCGTGAATTTTTTTTTATAATGACATAATCACGCTTGAAGCGTGATTTTAACTTTTCGTGGCATTTAAAATGTAATGCTGTTCCTACTAACAGTTTTACAAACCATTCTTTGAGAATTAAAGAAAATTAAACTATTTGTAATTTATACATAAAAGTTTCTACTGTTGTTGCAGGTTCGGTTTTTGTCAAGGAAAGAGAGAGATGATATTTCAAACGTGAATTTTTTTTATAATCACGTAATCACGCTAAACCAAATTTACGCTTTTACCTTTTAATTTTTTAAATTCAAACGTGATTTCAACTTTAATTTTTTGATTTATAAAGGTTTGGTGAATCCTATGATTCGGCAATTGAATCACATTTTTTATTAATAAAATCACATATAAAAAATGATTTATCTTTTCAGTTAATTCATTCCTTCTCTCTAAATTATCCTTAAAAAAATTTATATACTTGTGTAATGGTAAACACTTACACATGTGTAAATGGTAAACTTACACAAATGTATATATTTTTTTTAATATATGAACACATGTAAACTTACATATATATAAATTTATTTTTTTATGTTGTATTTTAACAATAAAAATAGTAAACAAAAAAAATGGTTTTGATTGGATTTTTGACGAATTCTCGCGAGTCTTCAAAATATTTAGAAGTTATCAAATGATTCATTCCCTATATAGATATGTATATGTATATGTATATGTATATATATATATAGGGTTGAGTTTACTGGGGAACTTCAAAAAAGTGAACTTGGAAAAAACTAAACCACGTTATTCTTTACAAACTATTTTGTGTAATCTTGATGTCTTTACGATGAACGCACCGCACATCTAACTTGTACTAAAGTGAGCATGTCATATACAATGTTTTTCTATATATTTGGTGAACTTATTTTCATAAAATCCGATAGATAAAAGGTTTTAAAATCCATAGGGTTGGTCATGTTTTATGGAACTTTTGGCTTGCGTCTAGGGCCTTCAAATTATTGGGGCTCCCAATTTAATATATATATAGGGAGATAATCAAATAAAAAGTAGTTTTTCGTTAAAAATCTAAAAAATAACAAAAACCTTAAGAAACGATATCAAACGAACTCCGATTGAGCTAATTTCAGCGGCGTTGGAACCGTCTCGTCAAAATCTACCATCTTAGCTTTTAGGGTTTAGTTATTAAGGTTTAGATTTTACGTTTGAATTTTAGGGTTTTAACCTTATGATTTAGCCTTAGGGTTTAGCTTTTAGGGTTTAGATTTTATGGTTTAAGTTATTTTTGAGGGTGGGTGGGGGTGGGTTTAGGTTTTGGGGGGGTGGGGTGGGGGGTTTAGGTTTTTGGGGGTGGCGGTTTAAGGCTTTTCGGGGTGGGGTTGGAGGGGGGTTTAGGTTTTTGGGGATGCGGGTGGAGGGGGTTTAGGTTTTTGGGTCCGGGTTAGGGTTCGATGAGACGGTTCCAACGCCTCTGGAATGATTTCAATCGGAGTTCGTTTGACCCACTTCTTAGAATTTTTTTTTAGTGAAAAACCACTTTTTAATGGAACTGTTCCCTATATATATATATATATATATATATAGAGAGAGAGAGAGAGAGAGAGAGAGAAATGTTCATTTTAGAACACTAAATAAATGCGAAAACAAAAGGAACTAATCTTGATCATTAGATCATTTAATCAATGGCTAAAATTCAACAATGATATTATCTTAATTAATTATAATATTAATGATACTAATTAATTGTTTAAGGGTAGTATTGATATTTAGAATTAAAGAGTTCCTTTATCTAATTAATTAAATTTTCTATAATTAATAGTTTCTCTCTCATTTCTTATTTAATTATTTTTTATCTACTATTTAATATTAATTAGTTAAAAAAATATTATTTTACACATATCGAAGCGTAGGTAACTACATATATATATGCGTAGTACCTACACATACACGTACTTATAAACATATATGGAATTTCAACCTACACGTATTGATTTTCGACCTACACATATGAAGTTTCAACCTACACAAAGAGTTTGTAGCTCTATAAAAGTTTCAACCTACACACATTTTGTATGTGTAGTATGAATTTCGGTACGTGTAGCATGAATTTCGATAGTGTAGGATGAGTTTCAGTATGTGTAGGTTGAGTTTTGGTATGTGTAGAATGAATTTCTCGGTAGTGTAGGATTAATTTGAACTAATTAATTGTAAAACCAAGAGAGAAAGATGATTCTTTTGTATAATAATGTTTGTCTCAATTAATTAATAGGAAATATGATATACAAACTAATTAATTGGAGATGAGTTACAAATAATTAATTGGAGAGAGATTTTAATGTTTACCATCATACCCTTCTCATTTAATTAATATCTTTTAAGATTAAACAAAAATGAGTGGTCCAGATTAGTTCTCCATGTTCTTACAATAATTTGTGTTCTGAATAGAACCATTCCCTATATATATATATATATATATATATATATATATATATATATATATATATATATATATAGTTTTTTGGTTTTCTAATAAACAATGAGTTTTCGTATGATCCTTCCCCTATCTAGGGGTGAATTAACTAGAAAACTCATTTTCATGACAAAACCAAAAAACTCCTCATTAAAGGTGCTGCATATGTGTAGTACACCAAAAAGCCCCACCCCCACCCAAAAACCTAAACCCCCCACCCCACCCCCACCCAAAAACCTAAAACCCCACCCCACCCCCACCCAAAAACCTAATCCCCCCCCCCCACCCCCACCCAAAAACCTAAACCCCCCCCCACCCACCCCCCAAAAACCTAAACCCCCCCACCCACCCCCACCTCCCTCCAAAAAACCTAACCCAAAAGCTAAACTAAACCCAAAAAACCACTCTCAAAAGCTAACTATGCTACACATATGTAGCAAAACGCTGAATTTTTTTTTTGAAAGAGGACGACGTGGGGAACAAGGTCTCCGAAGCGGTTTTTTAGTTTTTGATTTATATTTTGAGTTATGATTTTTTTATTATTTTTTTTACTTTTAATAAATAGTTTTTTTGGTTTTCGCATGAAAAATAAGTTTTTTTTATAATACTTCCCCTAACTATCTATCTACCTATCCAAGTTTATTTTCCTTTTCTTAATCAAATAATTAGATGAAATCATTTTTGTATTTCTACTCAAACTTTATATTCCGTCCTCAAACCCTAAGTAATGCCTCTTTTGAAAAAACATATCTAACCCTACATATCAAAAGGTCAATAGCTATGTTTTTTTAAATGAAATTAAGTTATTCTTTCCATTAAAGTGACATAAATAGATAATATATGAAATTTATGTTTTTTATGTTATGTGGTTAGCTTTCTTATTATTAAAAAAAGTAAAACGCATTCATGTCATAATTTTGAAAAATATATTTTTTGACTAAATTCATATATTGTTTCCTAAAAAGTGTTATAAATACAATATATATGAAATATATGGCTTTTATGTTATGCGTTTAGTTTCCTTATTTTTTAAACAACTAAAACGTATTCGCGTCGTAAACACAAATCAAGATTTTTTTGGCAAAACCCTGTTCAACCCGGTTTTTTTGAATATCCGGACTCGAACCCAACCTACCAGGTTTGAAAAGGGAAAAAAACGCAGGTCCTATCGCCAAAAAATGCATCTATAGTTGGAAAAAGAAACAAAAATAAAAAAAAATGATATCATTTTCACTATCCGAAAATTAGGGTAGTGAAATCAACTATCCAAAAATTTTGAATTTTATAATTTTCGGATATCCGATTTTGAACACCCTACTTGCCCGACAACTATACATTTTGGTAAGTCTTTTACTAAATTGAACGTTTTCCTTTTTAATATATATAATTGTGAAACGGAAGATACACCAAGGAAAGTAACTCGTCTTGTGTTACGCCTCTACCCGCCCAACTTTGAGTTCGTTTAATTTGGGAATTGCATATACCCCCTTCTAAACTTGCAAAATTACATATTTCTTCAAAACACAAGTTTTCAATGCATAATGTACAATACTCTTGAATCATGATTTGGGAAAATATGTAATTTTATAAGTTTAGAGAGGGATATATGCAATTGCCCCTTTAAACAAACTCAAAGAAGTGCATGGATTATTAAACAAGGGACAATTGCATATATCACCCTCTAAACTTACAAAATTACATATTTTCCCAAATCATGTTTCAAGAGCATTGTACATTATGAATTGAAAACTTGTGTTTTGGGAAAAAGTCCAGCAGTTTCTATAACAATTTTGAGTAAATTAAATAAAATTAAATTTGTTTTTTTATATTTTGTTTTTTCTTTTTCTTATATTTTAGTTTTAGGATTTTTTTTTATTTACGTTATTTTTAACATTGCGTCTATGTTTCAATTTAAATTGCGTCTATGTTTCAATTTAAATTTTGTTAACAATCAGCCCACCCTATTATTTTTTTAACATTTTCTTTTTTTAAAAAATTATTTTTAGGTTTAAAATCGGTCCACAGTGCATTCGTCGCAGAGCTCAGGTGCAACTTGCTCATTATATCCATTTATATTGTATGTTTTATTATTTTAACATATTATATTATCATATTATTATTATTAATTTCTAAAATTTTATCCGCAAAAAAAAAGTTAGAAATGAATAAATATTCAATAACTTATTGTTTACTATAATATTAGTTATATAGATAATTATTTATTAAAATAGGATTTTATTAAAATTATTTGTTAATATTGAAATATGATTTATTTAGTTTCTAATATTATAAAGTATGACTTATTTATTATTAATATTTACTTTTAGTTATTTATTTTTATTGTCTCATTTAACTATTAGGATTTTTATTTGGTTGAGAGATAGTTTGTTTGTACTTTATAAATTGAGTTCTTCAAATAGAAAAAGTTTTGACTTTTGAATTATAAATTTTCTATGTGAACTTTCTACTCTAATTTCTCCTCATCAATCTACTTTACATCTAATAATTTTATCCGAAAAAAAGAAGTTAGAGAGGTATGTATTTGGTGGAAAAAGTGTTGGATTTATAGGGTAAGTAGTGAATATTAAGGGCCAAGATGAGCATGTACCCAACAATCGATCCATGGTAGACCGCCTTGGCCCAAATTTGCTTTTTCCCCTTTTCAAAAATAAACTTTATACTCATTGTTAGAGGTGGGAAAAATCGATTATTATAAAAAAAAATTTGGTTTGCGTAAAGTAAAATGCGATCAAAACCAAGTTTCCCCAGTAACTGGTTCAGGTAACAACCGGTTCTAGGGTGTTCAAAACCCCACCCGTCCAAACTGGTTAGGCAATTAACCGGATCGGTTAACCTAAATAACCAGTCTAATAACCGGGTTTTTTAAACAATATTTTTTTTATAAAAAAACCCTCAATAAAGTTCTTTTTATTTATTTTTGAAATTACAAAACATGCTTTCGTCACAAAAAATCATAGGAAATTATGAATAAATCGTCGTCTTCTTCGTTTAGTGTTTATTATTCGCCTTCGGGACTACTAGAGCGTATTGATTCATCGTAATCGAGTTCTTTATCGGAAAGTGGAAGCGTCTTTCCTCTTGATACTTCGTCCTCATGTAATTCTTCTTCCACGGCGAGTTCTTCGAGACTTCTAATTTGTTGTACACGTTCTATCGCGTCCAAGTGGTATTTCAAAAAGTTATAGAGAACAAGCATATTGTTATGAAGAAAAACAAGTAGATGATTATGGAGACCCTAATTTCCAACCAATTACACATAGAAACACTATTCAAGGTATTGTTATTACTTTCAAACTAACCCCAACCCAAGAGCTACAACTCTAACCATAAACCAAAGAAGAAAACAGAGGTTACAACTTTTTTTACTTTTGCTTCGTGAATGTGAATGTGATAAAGAAAAGAAAGATGAAGTAAGAGAACAAATCATTTATTCCATGCATCAACTCACGATTACAAGACCACCCTTTTTATAATTAAAAACATACCTATTCTAATCCTACTAGAAGCTTAAAGATAAATCAAAATAATAATTAAATAAAATAACCTTCCTAGACTCATATCAATACTAAACCTAAAAACTTGTAAAACAAACTTCCTTCACCTTCAAGAAATCGGTTATGACAAGATTAGTCCAAGTTTAAAACGTAACTTGAGGTTTAAAAATCCTTTTGGTGTTTCGTAAACAAGTTTAAAACGTTTAGTAATAAAATATGTATAACCTTTTCGTTTAATAAAACTCATGGCTTTTAAAATAACGATTACGTTCATAACTTTAACAAATATATGTTCACATAATTATTTATGCAGAAATAATCCTTTTATTTGTTTAAAAACTAAAGTTTATAAAATTACTTAGTTTATAGCATTTCTAGAAAAAGAAAAGGGTTTAACCGGTTGGGGTAAGTCTCACAACTGTTAAGGATTTAGAACTCAAATCATTTCATTATGTTCTCAGGTCATCTCGTTCCTAAATCAAAACCCTAGAAACGCCCCCAATTCATAACCAAAATTCGATTCCCCCATGGTTATAGATTGAAATCAAAACATTAGGGCTTTGAATCGGAATGTAAAAACGAGTAGGATGATGTGTTTAACACCTCAATTTGTTCGATTGAAGACCGACGGCTGTGGTTAAAGGAGTTCCGCGCCGGTGGCGGTTAGCGGTGTTCGACAGTCTCTTGGTCGTGGTCGACGAGTCCCAAGCAGATGATAAGGTTACGAAATCGAGTAGTATGTATCTGTTGTGAGTTCCAATCATTCGACTTTATAGCCGACAGCTTCTAAACCGAAATGGGCATTAAGATCGGGGAAATCATTTGATGAAACGGTGCGATTATGATTCTTAATTGTGAAGAAAACGTTCGAAGATGGTGATGATGGAGTCGACTGTTACAGGCGTAAACGAAGGAAGAGTTGCAAGTAGATGATGAAGAAACATTCAATTTTGACCTTCTTGATCAACGCCCCATTAATTAAATAAATAAACTTGTTAAACTAACTTCTTTTTTTTACTCACGGCCAACGTGCAAGATTTCAAATTTACATGTATTTATTATTATTATTATTATTATAATATAGTATTATAATTATTTAGGGTTCTAAAAATTCGGGGTGTTACACTTCTGCTTTGACGAATCTTTTCTCGTCCGTCTACCCGTAAATCCGATTGGATATCTTCTGCCAAAAAACAACCTACCTCGGTTACTTTGTTTTTATCCTTGGCGGGAAGGACCGGTTCGATTGATCACACGGATTGAAGCTATGGTAACTTTTTTTTAACCTCTTAACTCGCCGGCTTTTGTTGTTAGAAAATCGACCCGAAACTTTGGTGCTTTACAACTGATGTAACAACTTGTTTTCTCCCTGGTCCTAGAGCTTTAACGATCTGATACCAATTCAAGGTATATATTGTTATTACTTTCAAACTAACCCCAATCCAAGAGCTACAGCTCCAACCGTAACCCAAAGAAGAAAACAAAGGTTACAGCTTTTTTACTTTTGCTTCGTGAATCTATACTATATAATAAATAAAGGTTTTTATATGTCACGTGTCGTCATCATATTCAATCTCATCATTCTTTTCCCGCATCTCTCTCTTATTAAATGCACTCATATCTTTTAATAAATTACTAATTATATTAATAAAACACATTTATTTTAAATTATCCTTTATTATAAAAAAAACTTTGAAATCTAATTATGTAATCTTTATTTTCAATCAAATAGTGAATGAAAGTCAAATTAAATTAAATAGTAATTGACGTATTTCCGAAACCCAATTATATATTATTTTTTACATATTTAGAATTTTGTTCTATATCCTTAGTATACAGGTAATATATTTTTACACATGTAAAATATATAAATAAAATTAAAGAAATTTATGTATTGATATTTTTCACTCGTGTGTATTACACGGGTCTAAGCTACTAATGTGATAAAGAAAAGAAAGATGAAGTAAGAGAACAAATCATTTATTCCATGCATCAACTCACGATTACAACCCTTTTATAATTAAAAACATACCTATTCTAATGCTACTAGAATGCTTAAAGATAAACCAAAATAATAAGTAAATAAAATAACCTTTTTTTCTTGTTTTGGTTACTGCTTACGAAGACGACAATGGAAAAATACTTGTTTGTTCCTGTTCAAAATCGAGAGGGCAGGAAATTGAAACCGAAACCGTGAAGGACATCAACCAAATCAGAATTCTTGAGAAGATTTCACGATTCCAAGTTTTACGTTCTAATTACTTGGAAAATTTATTTTACAATTATTCTATACCTATAGAGAGTTAGGGCATATAATTGAATTGGGTTTTGATTCCTATTAGAGTTAATTGTTGGTTTTAGAAGAAATCCTAAGTTATTGTTACCATTTGAACATCTTTGCTTGCCACATGGCATATTCTCACCCATAAACGCGCCACGTGGCAAGTATTTAGACCACAAATAATTAAGTATTTATGACAATCCTTACCTTTTTTAAAATTTGGTTAAAAATTAAAAAACATTCCTAATTTAGATAAATTCAATTTTCGTTTTAAAATTATAAGAAAATGATTAGATAATTAATTCAAAATTCTACACACTTATATTATACCATTCAATTATCTTATTACTTCGCCTTTAAAAAAAATTAAGGAATTGCTTGATAAAAATTTAAACCTATGTTACTATTTAATTTTATTTCTTTTATCCACTATCTGTATGTTTTGTAATAACAATTAATAGAAGTCAAGGGCAGTCACTCTCGAATGTTGTTTTGTTTTTAAGACAACCGGTTTTCATACATGGTCAATTGTATGTGTCATTATCCAGAGTTACAAGTATTAACGGGGTCAAACTACTAATCTTATATAGAGATGGTAAAGTTACAAATAGAACATCAAATGTTGTATACAAAGAACTTTAGAGATTTATGAACTATGTACAAACTTATTTAATTATTTCTTATTGAGGTTTTGTATTCCACCCCGTGTAGTACATGGGTTTTTAATCTAGTAATAAGAATAAATCTGTGGTAACATATAGTAGGGGTGTTCATCGGGTTTTTTAATCGGGTTTCGGGTTATTCGGTTCGGGTTATTCGCGTTTTTTGTTATAAGAATCCTACCCGTTTACCGACCCAAATAAGATTCGGGTTAATCGGTTTCGGGTTATTCGGTTTTGGGTTTATTCGGGTCGGGTTAATCCGTATTCGGGTTTCTAAATACAAGTTGCAATGCATACTTTATTATTTAACTTAATATTATATTTATTAAATAATAAGCATAGAATGTCAAATAAAAACCTTCTCAATATGACTTTTCATTCAAACCCATGCACTAAACATATATTAACTAAAAAAACACCAAATAAAATAATAAAAAAACCAAAGTTTTTCAACCAATAATATAAACTAAAAAAAACGACTAATTGTACCAATCAACAAACTCGTTAACAATGTTCACTATTCAAATTCTCACATTCATGTCCGCTTGTACGTTTTCAATCATAATTTAAAAAAAAAAGTGAAATAAAATAAGCATTAAAAATGGTTAGATGTATACTGAGCTAAGATTACAAATAAATAGTAATAATAAAATACCTTTTTATTATTATTCGGGTTAATCGGGTTAACCCGGTTAACCTTTTTTTAACCCAATTATCAAATCGAATACTACATTCGGGTTTGGGTTCTATCTTAAACGGGTTCGGGTTGTTCGGGTTCCATCTTAATCGGGTTCGGGTTAATTTGGGTCGGGTTCGGTATTCGGGTTTCGGGTAAAATGAACACCCCTAACATATAGAGAAACATGTCCATCTTTATCTAGTTTCCAATGCCCGTTGCTAAGCAACACAAATTATCCAATTTGGGCAATGAGAATGAAAGTGATAATGGAAGCAAATAGACTTTGGGAAGTGATTGAGAGAAACACGTTTGCAGAGGTAGATGTTAAGAAGAATAAGTCTGCATTAGCTTATCTATATAAAGGTTTGCCAGAAGACCTTAATTTACAAGTTGCAAGTTGAAAAAATTCAAAAGAAATTTAGGATACGCTGAAGACCAGATTCATTGGAGTTGATGAAGTGGAGAAGGCATGACTATAGTCAATCAAATTTGAATGTGATAAGCTCCAAATGAGAGAAGATGAGACGATAGATTCCTTTACCGTGAAAATGACAAACATTGTCACTAGAGCAGCTACATGTGGATCAACGTTTAATCAACCAACCTGAGTGGGGAAGCTTCTAAGCTCCGTACCAAGAACGTTCATTTAAATAGTAGCATCAATCAAACAATTCGTTGATTTGAACGCTACTACTGTAACACCTAAAAAATTCCTCGGAAGAAATACTAAGTATAAGGACCTAAAGAATAAGCAAATCAAACTTCAAGGACAAAAAGTGAAAAAATGGAGAAAATGGCCCACAACGGACCGTCACCCGGGATAATGGTCTGTTACAGCCCTGACGGACCGTCACCGTCTCATAACGGTTCATGCCGCAATACCGGAGGCGGTTTAGGGTTTCTGACATTCGTCCTCTGACTCAGCACTCGTAACGGGCCGTCACGACCTATAACAGTTCGTTACGTGGTTCGGAAGTGCGAAATCACCAAGTAAAGCCATGACGGACCGTCACGCCTAGTAAAGGTCCGTCACGGCCTCAAATATTGCCTATAAATAGAAATCGAATCCCAAAGCTTTTAAGACATAAATACACATCCAATTCACTTTCCAATACACACACAAACTTTAGAGGTCCAATCCCGAGCCCCAGTTTGCCTTAAAATAGCGTAGATAGTTCCGAGGTAAGGTTCCGACAACTTGGTTACTTACCATTAAGCTTTGATTATATAATGTTAAGTTTATTATAGATCTTAATTAAAAAAATAATTAGCAGTTAAATATACGTTGAGGGGTTGTCCAAGGTATTTGACATATTATCAATAAGCAGAAATACTGCTCAAGTGAGATAGTCACCCTATTCCATGTATATATAATGCGTAATAAGTACTTTACATGTTATGTTTGTGAGATGGAACCTATGGGTGGATTATCTCATGTTACTAGCGTGGGTGGACCAGTAGGGTGGGATAGTTTATTCAGTTTATACTTGTGTGGGAGGACCAGTGGTGGAAAGGTTGCTAATTATATATATTACAAAAAAGCTCACAGCAGTATTACATGTGGGTGGGATGTGGGAATGCTGATGTTTAAATAACAACCATTTGTGGTAAAGGTTCATGAACTCACCAACTTATGTTGACTCAGTTACTTTAAATATTTTTGTAAGTGGATCTGTTAGTGACATTCCAGGTAGCTAATAAATGAGGATAGTCATTTGGTAGGTCGGAAGATTGTAATAGTTAGAAGCATGCTTGGTAGAGCTGTCTTGTGGATATTTTGAGTTCCGTGACAGGAACTGACGTTTGTTGGTTTGGTTAGTTTGTAATAGATGTTTGTTTTATAATGTAAAATGGTTTAGTTATTAATAAATGAGGTTTATGGTTTAGCTTCCGCTGTGTGTTTTTGGTTCAATGTTACAGTGACTAGAAGGCGACCTTCTGGCCGGTATGTAGTTATCTGACAAACGAAATGTTTTGTCAAAGGAAACAGCGGTGTATAAATCTCTCCTAGACCTGTCGTTCTTTCCTGGGAATATATCTGTTGGAGGTACTACTCTGGTTAGACAACTGTCCTGTGTTACGGGTGTGACAAGTTGGTATCAGAGCCTCAGTTTAAGGGATTTAGATACTAATATGAGGTTAGTATCTAGACTTAAACTAGATTTATGTAAGGTAGTTGGAATGCCATAAGAAATGCCATAGGTTGAGATGTTGACTTTCATTATGAATATGGCACGTAATATCAAGGAAACAGATAATTAAATGCATTCTTGGCCAAATGTCTTTAATTTCTGATTTTCTGGATTATCACCAGTTATATGAATTCTGATGTCATATATCTGTGCATAGGTACAAATGGCAGGAAGAGGTAGATGACGAGGAGGTGGTAGAGGTAGGACCCCTAATACTAGGTCTCGTACCCGTGATACGACGAATACTGACCCAAATATAGAAGCAAACGTCAATACTGAACCCGAGCAACATACAGAGGAGGTGATTATGACAAAATCCCAGTTTCAAGGGGTGGTGGCACCTGAGGTCACCAAGGTGCTCCAATCAACTTTACCAGGAATCATTGACAACGCTCTCCATAGAAGAATGGGCTCCAACAATCAAGGAAAAATGAACGAAGGAACTAGTGGTGCAAACCCCCAAGCAGAAGATGTTATTCACACAAACCCTATAGGAAATAATAGTGGTGCTACCCGAACCCCTGAAACTGTTGTGATTACAAATCAAAGCATGGGAGATAGGTACCAAGGATGTACTTACAAAAATTTTAGTGATTATCACCCTAAACCTCTTAACGCCAAGAAGAATGCCATTGTAGCCATGCAATGGATGACTTCTATGGATGCCGTAATTAAAATGAGTGAATGCAGACCCGATCAAGCCGTCAAATTTGCTGCACATTCCTCCGAGGAAGATACACTTGACTGGTGGGAGTTAGTCAAGCAGACCAAAGGAGAGGAATACACTGATAGAGTGAAGTGGGATGATTTGAAGGAATTAATAGTCAATAGATACTGTCCACAGAATGCAGTGGATAAAAATGAGACGGAATTTCACCGATTTGAAGTTGGAAACCTCACCCATCAGGAATATACCAGCAAATTCAATGAGATGGTCAGCTAATGTCACATCTGGTAACTCCTGAATCCAGAAGGATTAAGTGCTATGTTCAAGGTTTACCTCCTAAGGTTCGTACCTTAGTGAAGACTACCGCTCCTACAACCATAAATTCAGTAGTACAATTAAGTGCGGTAATGTATGATGAGATAGAAGCTCAAGAGGCGGATAACAAGAGAAGTCTCGAAAAGATAACCTACGAACCCACAGATAACAAAGTCCCAAGAAGAGAAAAAGATAATCCGGGAAGAGCTAATTGTCACATCTAGATAACCTACGAACCCACAGATTACATGCCATAACTGTGAACAAGTGAGACACTTCATAAGAAATTGCTCAAGTATCAAATGTCATAATTGTAACGAATTTGGGCATTTTAAAAGTAATTGTCCAAAAACACCTCAAGCAAAGACATGTGGTGGTTCCAAATGACGCATATTCATTTTAGAAGAAAGGAAAGAGGGAGAAGAATAGGAACGTCTACTATAAATATTGTCACACCCCCAAATTCCACTAACGGAGTTTTACCGCTTGGCGTGTGACAAACCAAGATCTCGGTCATTAGTTACATCAAACGACACTATATGGGACTTAAAATGTCATAACATAAAAGTTCAGAGTTGAATGCGGAAGCGTAAACGTTAGAATGAAATCAAAAGTAATTACACGCAACAAGCGTCAATTAATGTAAATAAGTAACACTGTTTAAAATGTTTGAAATGAATGATATGATAGTAAGACTCTATGCATGTCCTAAGTGTGCAACCTGTGCCAAAGCGACCTGAGAAACATGTAAGAAAAAGAGTCAACACGAGGTTGCTGAGTTCACAGGTTTGTATGTAAATAAACTGTTTGAGTGTTGCTAGATCCACATACGTAAGTCACACCTATTGCTAGCTAGAAAATGTACAAGTTACTCTAAGCGTTCGCAACCGAAGCTGACTGTTTATGTTTGAGATGCCTTCCGCCATTGCTAACATCAACAATGGCAAATGTTTAGGACAATTTACACCCGTTAGACCTCCAATCAAGTTAGCACGACTAACCCGGGTGGGGTTTGTCAAACCCAGTAGTACTACTCAAATTTCCTCGCTATACTCCATATATTAACGGTCCGAGTGTGTAAGGACTTTGCATGTTATGTTTGCACTTAAGTACACAAGTGGTAATGAAATACTATGTGATCCATGTCCATGTGTATGTCTCTCCCTGGCTGGGAGATAAGTAACGGATGCCTATTCGTATGCATGTTTCTCCCCAGCGAGAAAACAAGTAAGATGATGTTTGTTTGTACGCATGTTTCTCCCCAACGGGAAAACAAGTAAAATGATATTTGTTTGTATGCATGTTTCTCCCCAACGGGAAAACAAGTAAAAATAATGTTTGTGTATGCGTGTTTCTCCCCAATGGGAAAACAAGTAAAAATAATGTTTGTGTGTATGCATGTTTCTCCCCCAATAGGAAAACAAGTAAAAAGGGGCCGTGAAACTCGCCTGAGTCTGAGTAGAGCGTAGTAAATAACACCGCTAAAGGATGCAACAGAGGCATAATAATTTGCATGTATGAATTCCCTAGAATTACAAGTAGAATAGTTAGGGACACCATGGGATTTGTGATGACGACACGGAAGATTTGAACGTCTTAGCACATTCTGTGGATTTACGAATAGACGAGCGTGTCCACGGGAATAAGGGTTTCTTAGTATACTTATTAAGATAAATACGTTTCATGTCGAACGTTTCTAATTACGAATAATAATATTTAATAATTATACTCGTGCGTTTTCGCCATTAAATAAGGCCTAGGAAAAATAATATAAATTATTACATTATTTTAAACTCGTAGAATTAATTCGATATTCATTTATGTGGCAAAAATAATAATTATTATCTTTCACTGAGAATATATATACGTGGGTTATAAGACGAATAAATATATTATTTTATTAGTTTGAAACATTACACTACGTTTATAATCGTGGTGCAAATAATATAATAATGATTTATTATTATTAATTATGGTTTGAAAATTATATAAATATGTTATAAATGAGAATTAGTAATAGATATGGGTTACAAACCAAACCCGAGCATACGGGTGATTTCCGAGGCTTAGACATTTTAATACAATATTATAATAATGATGGGAAAAGGTTTTATGTAATAAAATAATATTTAAAAATAAAATATACCAAAACAGGGGTGAGGAGACTCGAACCCGGGTCTCCTCCCCAACAGAACAACACACTAACCACTCCAACCAGCTAAGGTTTCGCAACAAAAGCTTATTCTGAAAGGTTTTAGTCGTTCGCAGCCCTGGGTTCTCCCCCTTCAATCGCGATCGATTGAAAACCAGTCCCAATCTCCTTGAATTCGATCGCGATTAACCACAATGGTTTAGGGGTTTCTCTAATCGGGGTATTTCGAACTTGAGGGTGAATTTAATTGCAAAAATATCAATCTTAAGGTCGTTAATTCCCGCTTGTACATACCCAAAACCCTAGATTTCAACATGAATTCAACTTGCTTAAAAAAAGATAAGATTAAGAGTCGGGATCATAGGGCTTTCAAAGCATGATGATTCGCGATCCTGACCATGCAATTTAATTGGAATTAAAACGTGTTTATGGTGAGGTTCGATTAACCGGTTCATACGAAGAACCCTAGGTTCCGGATCGTGTTTAATTCAGTGCTAAAGATCGAAATTAGATTAGGGCTTTCAATATATAGGTGTAAACGAATCTAGTGGTGTATTCAATTACCTGAAACGATATCGTAATGGTGGAGATCGACTAAATGGAGTTTTCGACTTGCGTGGGTTGTTCTTCGACGACTCAGGCTTCGGGTCCGGTGAAATTGAATGGTGCTACAGGTTCTAAGGAATGCGATTAAGGTATGTGGATGTCCAATTCGTAAGAGTGATGACCGATGAGGACGAATTCGATTGATTTAGCACTTGGGTTCGACGGTTACAAAAGTAGTGATCATAACTCGAGTTTAATTCGACAATGGTTATGATTAAGGCCTTAATAACGATCGTTATTGCTATTAAGATTCGTTTGAGTTATGAATTCTAACGGATTTGAGGTTTATCTCGTGAATTCAGGTCAAATGGTCACGAATTTGACTTCTAAAAAGTCATCAGGAACACAAACTTATTATTTTGACTTTGGGAGTCAACACACCAAGTTTTTGGACTTGGCAGAACTAGTCCCTACAGTTTAAGTTTAGATTATCGACAGAACTAGTCCCTGAGGTTTGAAATTGAGTTAACTGGGTTAAGAATTAACAGAATTTGGTTAACGGAGTTAACCCTAAATTGCTGGATGTCACATCATCCCCTAGGTGAAAGAATTTTTGTCTCGAAAATTAAAATAAATACAAAAATTTTTTCTGGGTGTCACATTTTCCTCTAGTTGAAAAAATTTTTATCTCGAAAATTAGAATAGTATCTTAAGAGTTTGACGCATAGTGCTTGAACAGATAAGGATACTTGTGCATCATCTGATCCTCGCGCTCCCATATGAATTCTGGTCCACGTTTCGAGTTCCAACGAACTCTGACGATAGGGATTTTACTGCGTTTGGGCATTTTAACTTCCCTATTCGTGATTTCCACCGGTTCCTCGATGAAAAGAAACTGTTCATCGATGTGTAGTTCCTCAAGAGGAATCGCGAGTGACTCGTCTGCTAGATATTTCTTCAAGTTTGAGACATGAAAGACGTTGTGTACACCACTAAGTCCTTCAGGTAGGTCCAGTTGATACGCTATTGGGCCAATTCTCTTCACTATCTTGAATGGTCCAACATAACGAGGATTCAGTTTGCCTCGTTCCCCAAAACAAATAACACCCTTTCAAGGTGAGACTTTTAGCAAGACCATATCACCTACTTGAAATTCTAACGGTTTACGACGCTTATCGGCATAGCTCTTTTGACGATCACGAGCTGCTGCCATACGATTTCTAATTTTGAATGATTTTCCTAGAAGTTTCAAGTACGAGCTCAGGACCTGTAAGTTGACTATCTCCAACCTCGGCCCAACAAATAGGAGAACGGCATTTTCGTCCATACAATGCTTCAAATGGAGCTGCCTTGGTGCTAGTGTGATAACTGTTGTTGTAGGAGAACTCCACCAACGGTAGGTGAGACTCCCAAGTGTTACCAAAATCAATCACACAAGCCCGTAACATATTCTCCAGAGTTTGAATAGTACGCTCTGTTTGGCCATCAGTTTGAGGATGGTATGATGTGCACATATCTAGACGTGTGCCTAAAGCTTTATGTAACGATTGCCAGAAACGAGAGGTGAATCGTGCATCACGATCCGAAATGATAAAGATTGGCACCTTGTGCCGAGAGACTACTTCTTTCAAGTAAATACGAGTAAGTTTTTCCATCTTGTCGGTTTCCTTGATTGCTAAGAAGTGAGCGGACTTGTTAAACGGTCAACGATTACCCAAATGGTATCACATCCGGTAGGAGTTCGTGGCCACTTCGTGATAAAGTCCATGGATATCTGCTCCCATTTCCATATGGGAATCTCCGGTTGCTGGAGTAGTCCAGAAGGTTTTTGATATTCAACCTTGACCTTTGCGTAAGTCAGGCACTTGCTCACATAAGTGGCTATATCGGCCTTCATCTTTGGCCCCCAATACAGTACCTTTAGGTCATGGTACATCTTGCCGGAACCTGGATGAACGGAGTAACGAGATTTATGAGCTTCATCCATGACCAGTTCCCTTAAATTCCAAATATTGGGATCCATATTCGCTCAGTGAAGTAGCGAATACCATCAGATTTGACCTCGTGTTGTTCTTCCATACCACGCGTACCCCCCAGCGGTCGGTTCTCCTTTTTCTGGGCTTCGAGTTGAGCACTACGGATTTTATCAGGTAATTCATGGTGAATAGTAAGCTGTAATGCTCGAACTCGTTTGGGCTTGGTTTCCTTTCGACTTAGGGCATCGGCTACCACATTAGCCTTGCCCGGAGGATACCTGATCGCACAGTCAAAATCATTTAAGAGCTTGACCCAACGAAGTTGTCGCATGTTCAACTCTTTCAGCTCAAAGATATGCTGAAGACTCTTGTGATCGGTGTAGATAGTGCACCTGGTACCGTACGAGTAATGTCTCCATATCTTAAGTGTGAAAACTACGGATCCCAACTCTAGGTGATGAGTGTAGTTTTTCTCATGAATCTTTAGTTAACGTGAAGCGTATGCGATCACTTTTTCTCGTTGCATTAAGACACAACCAAGACCCTGAATGGATGCATCGCAATACACCGCGAAATCATCCGTTCCATCCGGAAGAGCTAGAATAGGGGCACTGCAAAACTTCTGCTTAAGGAGTTGGAATGCTGAGTCCTGGTTGTCGCCCAAGTTATAGGCTTTACCCTTCTGGGTTAAGGCAGTGAGAGGTTGTGCAGTCTTAGAAAATCCTTCGATGAATCGACGATAATAGCCAGCCAATCCTAGAAATTATCGCACCTCTGTCGGAGTCGTAGGTGCTGCCCAATTCTTGATGGCTCGTATCTTTGATGGATCGACATGTATTCCCTTCTTGTTAACCACATGTCCTAAAAATTGAAATTCCCGAGTCCAGAATTCACACTTGAAGAATTTAGCATACAGCTGCTCCTTCTTTAGCAATTCCAGAATTAATCGTAGATGTTCCTCATGTTCCTCCTTGGTCTTGGAATAAATGAGGATGTCGTCGATGAAAATGATGAAAAATTGATCAAGGTATGGCTTACATACACGGTTCATGAGGTCCATGAACACCGCAGGTGCGTTGGTTAATCTGAAAGGCATGACCATAAACTCATAGTGGCCGTACCTTGTCCTGAAAGCAGTCTTAGAGATATCCTCATCTCAGAGTCTCAATTGATGGTAATCAGATCTAAGATCTATATTGGAATAGAAACTTGATCCTTCAAGTTGATCAAAGAGGTCATCTATGCGAGGTAGAGGATAACGATTCTTGATCTTCACTTTGTTCAGCTCACGATAGTCGATGCACATGCAGAAAGTCTCGTCCTTCTTCTTGACAAACACGACTAGAGCTCTCCATGGGGATGAGCTAGGTCTGACAAACCGCTTATCTAACAACTCTGGCAGTCGTGTAGATAACTGTTGTAACTCGCTAGGTGCAAGTTTGTACGGTGCCCAAGTAATAGGCGCTGCTCCGGGTGCTAGCTCAATTTGAAATTTAACTTGGTGATGCGGTGGAAGACCAGGCAGGTCTTTGGAAAATACCTCCGGATAATCGCGAATGATCGGGATATCTTCAATATTCTTCTCCTCGGATGGCTGCTCGGCAACGAGATCCAGAATGGCAGTATAACCTTTACGCAAGTACTTCTGTGCTCTTATAAAGGATACGATACCTATGACTGCACTACTCCTTTTGCCTTGGGCAGAAAGGATTCCTCCACTAGGGAGAGGAAGGCGAACGATTTTCTCTCGACAGACAATCTCGGCTTGGTTCTTAGATAACCAATCTATTCCGACAACTACGTCGAAACTGCCAAGTGTGACTGGCATAAGAACAATGTCAAGTTCATGATCAGCCAATCCTAGCTTACAACCCTTAAGAACGTGAGTTGCTTCAATTATCTGTCCATCAGCTATTTCTGTGGTGTACTTAGCTTCTAGTAGGGTTGGAGTACAACCGCACCAGTAATAAATTTGTGAAGTCATGCTGAGACTTCTAGTGAGACCCGTGCTTATAAGGTAAGCATCGGTTAATGCAAAGGCTAAGGTAAGAGTTTCACATGTAGGAAATGAATTTTATGAGATACAGATTCCGGTAATACCAGGGATAGGTTGTCTATTTAAGTAGTCACGTTCAATCGATGGTTAGTTAGATTAAATCCCCGTTTTCTAATGTCATTAGAACAACTGGATCATTTTGTGAAGGAAGAAACCCGTTTACATAGTTGGATATCCTGGGGTATAAATCAAATTAATCTGAGGATTAGTCACTGGATAATGCATCAGGGTCAAATGGAATTTATTGATGGAGTGTAAGGAATAACGTGTTAGTAGGAAGGAATTCTTCCAATCCCGCTTACACACTTGGAGTCCATGGGCTTTGTCATGAGGTTCTACCAGAGGTTCAATCGAGTTGGTTTCTGTGATCACGTTTAGATGAGAGTCTTAAGTTCAATAAGGCTCTTACATGAGTGACATAAAATAATGGGTTCCATTGATGATAGCTCAGGGTGTCCGTAAGTCTCTTCAACTTGATAGTCGCGCCTATCAACTGTTGACGATACTAATTAGTCGCGCCTATCAACCACGTTCCTAAATGGGCATCTTACTAAATATGTCTATATGGTTCAACCGGAAGGTTTTGAAGATCCAAAGAATCCTAAGAAGGTCTACAAGTTAAACAAATCCATTTATGGATTAAAACAAGCATCCAGAAGCTGGAATCTTCGATTTGACCAGAAAATCAAATAGTTTAGTTTTGTCAAGAACGAAGATGAACCGTGTGTCTACAGGAAGGCAAGTGGGAGCTATATCACTTTTCTGATTCTGTATGTAGATGACGTACTGCTCATTGAAAACCATATCCCTATGCTACAAGACGTAAGTCCTGGCTGGGTAAGTGTTTTGCGATGAAAGATCTTGGTGAAGCTGCTTATATTATGGGAATAAAGATCTATAGAGATAGATCAAAGCGACTTATAGGTTTAAGTCAAAGTACATACATTGATAAAGTCGTTCGATGCTTTTTCATGAAAAACTAGAGAGGGTCTTTGCGTATGGCGCATGGAACCATACTGAATAACAAACAGTGCCCTCAGACTGACGCAGAAAAGAAGAAAATGGAAAAGGTTCCATATGCTTCTGCAATTGGTTCCATCATGTATGTCATGCTATGTACTAGACCTGACGTATCATATGCTCTAAGCATGACTAGTAGATATCAACAAATTCCTGGTTAGAGTCATTGGATAGCAGTGAAGAACACCCTAAAGTACTTGAGAAGAACTAAGAATATGTTCTTGATATATGGACGACTAGAAGAATAACTAGCTGTTAAATGTTACACTGATGCTAGCTTCCGGACTGATCGAGACGATTCTCGATCATAAACTGGATTTGTGTTTGTTCTGAACGATGGTGCTATCACTTGGAAGAGTATTAAACAAAGTGTTTTGCTCAATCCACCACCGAGTCAGAATACATTGCCACTTCGGAAGCTGCAAAGGAGGCTGCTTGGATGAAGAAGTTCATTGCTGATCTCGGAGTAATGCCTAGCATTCAGAAACCAATCTAGATACTGTGTGACAATATATACTGGTTCCATTGATCAAGCCAAGGAACCAAGGTCACACCACAACACGATGCTCATACTCAGAATATTTCATTATAGCAGGGATATATTGGAACGGGGAGACATCGTGTTAAACAAAGTTCACACAGATCAGAATCTAGCCGACCCGTTCACTAAGCCTATGCCTCATTCTAAATATGAGGAGCATGCTGATAAGATAGGTCTTAGATTTGCTTGACAGTGGGCTTGATCTGTATTTAGTATTTGGTGCTTTCGAACAATACAATTATATTGGTTTTTATATTTGATTTAATGGTTAAATGCATTATAAATAGATGTTATTGTGTTCCATAGTTTATACGTTTTAGAAATCCTTGAATATTATATTCTAAATGTCCATAGTCGATCAAATTCATGGGAATCAATCTGAATGTAAGGCTATCATGAATCGGATGGTTGGTTCATTATGAATGAAAGTCCAAGAAGTTGGAGATCATGTTCTCAGATAATTATTAGAGAATAATTATTGGACGTAACTCGTTTCAAAACTATCTTCATGGATCAATGTCTTGAGATGTTTTGAATATGGTAAGATCTATCGATCCTCGACCCGAGGTGAAACATCCCGAAATAATAAAGAAAAGAAATAAAAGGAAACAGATTATGGGGTCGATGACCCGAGCTTGGGCCGGCCTTAAGTGGTGCAAGGGAGGGGGTAAGAACCCTCCTCAATTTCCCCACTACTCCACCATCTTCATTACTCCATCTTAGAGAGAGAAAGTAGTGAGAGAAAGCTCCAAAACCCGCACCCAAAGTCCGTCATTTTGGCCCGAGATCATTGCTGAAGCTTGATGTTTATTGGAGAAGGAGAAACACACCAGAAATAGGTAACAAAACGACTCCAGATCTGAGTTTTTAGATTGAAAATGGGGTTTAGGGTTTTAAGTGGGTTTTAATCAAAAGTCAGGATTTTTACGTGCAAAACGGCTTAGAAAGCATAGATTTAGCTTCATGGAAGCTAAACAAGTGTTTTGGACGTAAAAAGATTCAAACTTGAATCATAAACGGTGATTTTAGCCAAGAACGCATGAATCGTCCGAAAATTCGTTGAATGGTTCGAAAACTCTGGCCGTCCGAAAGGTATTTTAGGACATAGGTAGTTTTCGGACAGTATACGCCCGGCATGGTTTTTGACCGAAATAGTTTCAAAAGCAAATGTTTTCAAAGGAAAAAATTTCGGTCGAAAAAGATTTCGACCGAAATAGTTTTCGAACGATATAATAACGGGGAATTGAGACATCTCGAACGATTAAGATTTCGACCGAAATAGATTTTGGACATAGAGTTTTCGAACAGAATGACTTGGTGTTAATTTGTCTCCACCTAGCTTGAAGTTCTTGCTGAGTGTGTTAATCGTTAAGAAAATCAGGTGAGTTCAAGATCCCTATTTTACTGTTTTAGGGTGGTGTGCATACTCAAGAATTAGACGTTATAATAAATGCATTTTATTACCTAAACGTTTGCAAAGAAAGATAAGAATGATAACGATTATTAAACCGGACGTTTTATAAGAAAGAAATATAAGAAAGATAACGGTTGTTTAACCGAACGTTTTATAAGAAAGATAACGATTGGTTAACCGAATGTTTTATAAGAAAGAAAGACAAGAAAGATAACGATTGTTTAACCGAACGTTTTATAAGAAAGAAAGATAACGGTTGTTTAACTGAACGTTTGGTAAGAAGGAAAGAAAGAAAGAAGAATGGTTTATTTAACTATATGTTTTATAAACAAAAGAAAGAAAGAATAATGTTTTATTTTACTATATGTTTTATAAACAAAGAGAAAGAAAGAAAGAAAGAGAAAGTCAAATACATTGTCTAATATGTAAGAGTATGCTTATTCGAAGAAAGTCTTTAGGTAGTAGTATAGTCTTGATGGCTAGTGCTACCCCGAAGTCTATGGTTACGTCAGGGACTGAGACCATGACGTTACCATATGAAAAATCAGGACAGTGCTCGGCAGGTGTCACACCTCGCCTCAGGCACCCCCTGGACGTGTGCGAGCCCGATTGGTATCTGCTTTAATTTGATTTCAGAGTTTTTATAAATACAACGGAAGTCTTTTCAAAAGGATCGTTTCATCATTTGTTCCAACCTCAAGGGTTGTAAATATAAATATTAAGACTCAGTGGGAAAACAAAAGCCTGACATTTATTTCATAATATAGGGATTTAAATACCCTTTTGATTACAAAAAAGAGTTTGAAATCAAATACATCTCTTGTCTCTTCTGGACAAGTTTCAAGCCACGGGAAATAGTACTATCCAGGGTTGATCAATTCCCCGGTCCTATCTCCTTTTTATCTCTTTAGGATTTCCCATACACGAGGCCTGAGAATCCTACGTGCAATTCCATCCTTTTCAGATTTCATTCACAGGTCAGATTTCATATCTGCCCTTTCCCCTTTTTCATCACCAATTACTGATTACCTGAAAACATTTTGAAAATGACACGTCAGCGTGAACGCCGATGAATACAATTATCTTGACACTAAAAAGCATTTGGCACAAACAAGTATTAATTTGATAATCACAACTTTATGTTCAGTCTACACATTCAGCAGGCCCTCATGTCCTGACTGTAGCACCACTGTATACACTGGTAGTAAGTCTTTAATAACAACGAGGGCTCATGCATCCTCATTTGTTATAACGGGAAGTACCAGCCATGATCCGAGACTTTCACCCGAGACCCGTGTATCCCTTGCAAGTTTTACGTATACCTATGGCTCGAATGCTTACACGTAGAAGAACGTTGATCATTACTCCCTTAATCTTTATTTGGCCATTTTTGTAAGTATAAATGTTTGACACAAGTTTTAAAATAGATAAAGTATTCACCTTGTAATAGGAATGAGCCTCTAGAATCAAAAACTTATAGGCTAGCTTCTTATCTTGGTTTATCTAGCGTCTTGACCTTTCTTCGAGCGGTTCTTGCTTAATCGGGCACTATGATGAACGGGAATCGAAACGAGGGCTTTGGAATTGAGCTATGGACTTCCAGGAACCAGCTTTGAGTGTGAGTTTTGTGTTTGGGATGAAAGAAACGTTTGAAATGGTCCAACTATTTATAGGCTGAAAATGGAGCCTGTAGCGGACCGCTACGTAGGCGGGTGGCAATCCGCCACCGCCATGGATGACGTCAGCCCTATACGTCGCCCTCTTATTGGACCTTTTTATGGTTTTGCGGCTAGCGGACCGTTACTGGGGGCGTAGCAGTCTGCCACCCTGATACGTGGCAGATTCTCAGAGATTGCGGCTGGCGGACCGTTACCATATGGCGTGGTGGTCCGCCACGAGTACACGTGTCACATTTTGTGACCATTAGTCATCAGATACGTGGCACTCCTGGATCGTTTGCTTAGTTACCAAGTAGCGGACCGTTAACCAGGTGGTGGCGGTCCGCCACCCTATGACACAGGGTGGGGGTTCCTTAGCGGACCTCTACCTAGAAACCTACACCCGTAGCGGATCGTTAGGGTTTTCCTTAGCGGTCTGCTAAGGTCTTAAAATTCTAATTTTTCATTTTAAATCCTAGACTTATAGTACATTTATACTTATAGTCCTCAAGGTTATAACTTTTATCAAATCTTGGACATTTTTGTGGCAGGTGTTACAGCAGGGCACTGTAATGAGGATCTTGTACAACTGGTTAAAAGTGAGTAACGACGGTTACTCGGGTGGTGACGATCATCCAAAGAGAAAGAGGTAAGGGGAAATCAATGACGGCGATACATAACGGTTGATTCCCAAAAGATAGATACGTGTCGGGCAAAGACGGCGATATGTAACGGTTGACCCCACGTATTGATAGGTTGTAGCAATGACTGCGTTTCGTAACGGTTTCCCACGACACCAAAGGTTCCTTCGGGGACACAGAGACGTGTAACGAACCAACTTCCGAGTTATTATTATAATATAATTATTATATTAAATGGGTGTAAATAAATAAATGGAGAGTTGGAGGTTTGTTGCAAATAGTAATTTAACTAGTTTTGGTGTAAATTTTTAGAACTCCAAGGTGCTGTTTTGTAAATTTGCCAAATCTGGCCAAAAAGGAGAGGGGGATCGCAAATCACACATACAAAAGTGTGTTCTTGGTGTTTTGCAAGTGAAGAAGAAGAGGTGTGAAGCTGAGATAAAAAATTATAGTGTTTGCATGTGAGATTAGAGGATTTTGGTGTGCACATCGTACTCTAACTATCAAGTAAGTAATCTATCATCTCTACAATCCACCATTGTTGATGTTCTTGGTGGGTTTTGGGTGAAACACGAATTGGGGTTGTTGGGGTGGAATTAAATGGTTAGAAACTTAAAATAAATGGTTATCTAGCTTGATTGAAGGTAATGGGAAGTAGATAACAACATCTAAACATCCAATTTCATGATTTGAAAGTTAGGGTTCTTGAGGATCAAATTGGGGATTTTTGATTTGGGGATGTTTGAATGTCGAATTGAGGTTGGGTAAGTGTCTAGGGTGTTAATAGACACACAACTAACCATAAAGCCCTAATTTTTTTATGGTGAATTGTAAATTGGAGTTTTGGTGTAACTTGGGTGAAAACCCAAATTGGTCAAAATGGATAAATGTTGTGTAGGGAGGTTTAAAACTTGTTTAAGGTGTAATTAATCAAGTTTAGAATGGATGTAATCCATAAGGTCTAGGGTGGGTGTTAGACCTCAATTGGTGAATGGTGAAATTGGTGAATTTGGAAGTTTGACTATAGTGGGTCAAAGGGTCAAAATGGGTTAAAAGGGTGAATTAGGTGTTGGAGGTTTGGTTAATGTTGTGATAACTAAACTAAGTTAAGGTGTTGATCTTTAGATCATAGGTGTGTCTTGAATCTCAATTTGGTGAACGAATTGAGATCATAAGATTTATAAATGCAAGTTGATTGCTAGGTGATCAAGGCGTTAAAGGAGCTAGCTTGGATGACCAAGTGGAATCGTCGCTAGCTAAAGGTAAGTGCTTTGCACTTACTTAGTAATGATAGGTGGTAGTAAATGCACATACTTGATATACATGTTGATTTTGTTGATTATCATATGTGCAAATATGTGTATGTTGATTTGGTGAATGTGGCTTAAGTGGTTTATAGTCAAACACATATGGTGAATTTGACTTGTGTGGTTTAGAGTCAAACAAATGTGGTAATTGACTTAAGTGGTTTATAGTCAAACAAATATGGTGAATTTGACTTGAATGGTTTGAGAGTCAAACAAATGTGGTAATTGACTTAAGTGGTTTATAGTCAAACAAATATGGTGAATTTGACTTGTGTGGTTTAGAGTCAAACAAATGTGGCAATTGACTTATGTGGTGTATAGTCAAACAAAATGGGGTGAATGAGGTATAATTGAAGTCATTAAACTTCACAAGTATAAATGGTGGGTTGGGATCTTTGAATCCCGCGGGTCGGTAAATAACTGATGTGTTATAAAGGTTGATTGGTGTCGTGTGTGTACACTTGTTTGTATGTTAAAGAGTCGGTGTTTGAAGTCTAAGAACCTCACCGGTAGTTAGTTGAGGTCATGAACTTCACTTATGTCGTTCTCGCTTGAAGTCTTTGAACTTCACTAATGTCGTTGTTTCTTGAAGTCTAAGAACCTCTCACGGAAGTTATTTGAGGTTATGAACTTCACAAGGTTGTGTTATGGCGTTTGAGGTCTTTTAGAACCTCATATAAAGGAGTTTGAAGTCTAAGAACCTCACATGGTAGTTATTGAGGTCATGATCTTCACATGTCGTTTGTGGTATTTGAAGTCTAAGAACCTTACACGGAAGTTATTTGAGGTCATGAACTTCACATAGTCGTTTTGTGGTGTTTGAGGTCCTTAGAATCTCACAAAGATGTGTGGTCAATATGGGTGAAAGTGCAGGGAACATGGTTGTGTTGGTCTGAACATGATCATTTCCAGGGAACATGAACTCAACCATAACAGAAATCTTGTTTTTTTCTGATGCTGAAGGGGAACACAGTTGTGTTCATCTGAACATGATTGTGTTCCGGGAACATGGTTGTGTTTATCTGAACACAACCATGACAGAAATTTTGGGTCCTTAGAATATTTTTTTTAGTATTCTTTGGTAATACCCATGGGGGGGTCTTTGGACATATTATTATCATTACTAAAGGTTGTTTTTGGTGTCTCCTTATAGGTAAAGCTCTGGTTTGAAGTCTCGGGTCACGCTTCGTGTAGGATATGATTCTCATTTGTTTTGGTGAATATTAACGGTTGGAATTAGAATTCCGGTTGGAAGTCTTGAAACTTGTTTTAAATTGTCTCTTGGATGTTAAAACTTGTTGTCATTTTGAAATGTTGTTTTGTCGTCGTTAACAAAAATTTATCGTTTGTCGTTTCATAGTAAGTAACATGTGTTGTTTAATCAAGAGTGTTTTATGGGACCTATATTCCGTGTATTTTGAAAGTTTTGGTTGAAATTTTGGGTGTTACAAGACGCTTACGAATGAGAACAGATTATAGACGTTAATGTATGACTTAAAGAAAAGAGCACAAAGTAAATACGTATCTACGTAAAAGAAGAAAGAAAGATTTTATTGCATTATGTATATTATATAATATGTATGCTTAAAGAACGTTTTTAAAGAAAACATCTGATATAAAGTTAAAGAAATAGAAACACTTGAACTCACCAGTGTTAGCTGACTATTTTAGTATGCACATTAGGTAGCAAAGGAAAGAAAAGGACATGATGTTGTAAGGGCTTAAAAGAGAATGGCTGGATGGCTGCTGCTGACTAGAAGACTGACATCCCCATTACTAGATTATGAATGAGAAAAATGTTATGTTTTAAAAGTTTTTGTTAACTCTAAATTCTGTACAAGAATTCCGCTGTCGATGTTTAATGTTTAATTCAATGTTTAAGAACTATGTTCATGCTATGTTTGCCAACTATGAGAGGTACCCGGTTTAGGTCCTTTTAAGTTGGTATCAGAGCCATAGTTTGAGAGATTCGGACATTCGCCAAAATGTTTGAACTTAAACTGAGAATGGGAGAGAAGAATGGGATGTCAGTCAGAGCAGTCAAGCCACAAGAGAAGAGCAGTAAGGCCTTAGTGTAGCAAACAGTAGAAACAGTAAACAATAGAGGTCTTAGAATAGAAGGTAGTCCATGTACTAGTACAAGATTTAGACATCAAATACCTTAGAATAGAAAGTAGAAAGAACGTGTCATGATGTAGGAACTCTGAACTTGAGTACAAATGTTACTCTGATAGGAAATGTTCTCAACCCAAGAAGTAAAGTAAATTAGTAATTTCATACCGGTCTCTGTAATTAGTAATTTACGTTACATCGAGGTGTTCTAAATAATTACCTATCATGATGACACGAGTATTTCCTTGTTCGCTGTATGAAAACATCATGGCTGGAAAGAGATATGTTAAGAGAGGGGCAAGTAAGGGACGTAGGGGTAGAGCACGTGTCAACCACGTCGAAAGGGAAGAAAGTGAACCCTCAGTTCATGGATCAGTGTCGATCCATACCACGATTGAAAATGCTCCAAGTGACCATGGAGCGCATGATGAAGAAGGCTTAGTTTTGGAGCCAATTGTCAGGAAAGCCATTGTTGATGAAGTTGCAGCAATCCTAAAGAGCACTCTGCCAGCAGCACTAACTGAGGCTCTAAAGACTGTGGAGGAGGAAAGAGGAAAGGGCCTACAGGCCGAGAACAGAAATGTGATTGAAAACGAGTCAGAAAGTGATGACTCAGACTATGATGAGAAGCTTGGATGTGACTACAAGTCCTTCTGAAACTGTGATCCACCAACTTTTGATGGCAAGAAAGATGCTATTGCCGCATACTACTGGATTGACAGCATGACTGCAGTCATCAAGATGAGTGAATGTCGGGTTGACCAGGCGGTAGTGTTTGCCGCTCATTCTTTTGCCTTCGAGGCACTGAGCTGGTGGGAGGATGTGAAGAAAGCTAAG
This sequence comes from Smallanthus sonchifolius, assembly GCA_023525975.1. Taxonomy (NCBI): domain Eukaryota; kingdom Viridiplantae; phylum Streptophyta; class Magnoliopsida; order Asterales; family Asteraceae; genus Smallanthus; species Smallanthus sonchifolius. The sequence continues at coordinate 68,925,307 of CM042030.1, read as the reverse complement.
TCTAAAAGGGACATTGATAGGATAAAGTGGGATGATCTGAAAGCCCTGGTTATTCAAAAGTTCTGTCCCCAAAATGAGATTGATAAAATGGGAGAGGCCTTCATGGAACTCAAGGCTGGTAGCATGACACGCTGACAATTCACCTCCAAATTCAATGAGCTGACACAGCTGGTTCCACACTTGGTGAACACTGAAGAGAGAAGGATCAAGTGTTACATCCAGAAGCTACCTCTGAGAGTTCACATGATTATCAAAGCCAACACCCCTAGTGACTTTGAGCCGGTGGTGGCATTGAGTGGAAAGGTTTTTGATGATGTGGCCGCAAAAGGCGTAACCCCCGCTGAAACTCAAAAGAAGTGGCCTAACGCCACTAAGCGCTCGGGCGGGGATTGGTCCGCCTCAAGGAGTAAGAAGCCAAAAGTGGAAGATAAGACCATCTGCAACAAGTGTGGTAGGGCGCACATTGGGGAGTGCAAGTATGGATTGAATATGTTCTACCGTTGTGGCAAGAAGGGGCATATGTCTCGCTATCGTACCAGTGCCCCGGGTTCTACCAACTATGGAAACTGCCACAACTGTGGCGATTCAGGTCATATCTCTAGGGACTGTCATAAACCTAGGGCGGTAAACAATGAAAAGGCAAAGGAGGTTGAGAAAGGGGAAGCGAGGACCAGAGCCTATGCGCTGACACCGGAAGAAGCAAGGCGAGATCCCAACGTGGTGTCAGGTATGTTCATCCTTGACCACACCTTTTGTTTCTGTTCTATTTGATTCAGGTGCTAGTAAAAGTTTTATATCCTCTTCGTTCAGTAAAAGACTGAAATACAAAACTTTCGTAGAAAAGGCTTTTAACGTAGAGACCGCCGTGGGTAGAAACACTAAAGTAGTAGAACTGGTAGACGACCTTACCATGAAGATAGAAGGCCAAAGATTTCCTGTAAAGTTATTTATAATAGCATTAGGAGGATTCGATGTAGTATTGGGAATGGATTGGTTATCTGCCAATGGAGCTCGAATTATGTGTAAACGAAAGGTGATTCAGCTCAACGCTCCTGATGGCAGCGAGGTCGTGATTTACGGGGAACGCGATATTCCGTTGACAAATGTAATCTCAATGATGAAAGCAGAAAAATGTATGAAGCACGGATGCGAGGCCTACCTGGCTTGTGTGATTGACAAAGATGTGAAAGTGAAAGAGTTAAATGAAGTACCCGTGGTGTGCCATTATCCGGAAGTGTTCCCTGAGGAATTGCCTGGATTGCCGCCTAATCGGGAAACAAAATTTCAAATTGATTTAATGCTAGGTGCCCAGCCCATTGCCAAAGCACCTTACCGACTAGCGCCACTTGAGATGAAAGAGATGATCACCCAACTGGAAGAACTTTTGGAAAAGGGATTTATCAGACCGAGCATTTCACCTTGGGGTGCTCCGGTGCTGTTTGTCAAGAAGAAGGATGGTGCCATGAGAATGTGCAACGATTAAATAGAATTGAACAAAAGAACTGTGAAGAACAAGTACCGGCTACCCAGGATCGACGATCTGTTCGACCAACTAGAAGGCGCCAAATGGTTCTCGAAAATCGACCTGCGGTCGGGTTATCATCTGTAACACCCGGACAATTCCCAAAATCAAATAAAGGCTAAAAGTATAAAAAGACAAAGTTCAAGGGTTAAACTGCAGTTTCTCCAAAGATGGAGGACTAAAAGTGAAAATTCTGAAAATGGACGGATGTCGGACCGACATCCGATACATATCGGTCCGATATGTGGTGATGAAGGCATGAATGAGGTGCTGACACATGTCCTATGACTCACCGATGGAGTTTTGACGCGTGGCAACATGTTAGACCGACATGTTCAACCATTGCGGTTCGAAAGCCGCAAAATGAGAGACGATCCAATAGGAAGTTGACGCGTGGAGGGCTGACGCAGGCCGTGCGATAGTGGACCGCTATCCCCTTATATAACGGTCCGACATGAAGCCGATTTCACCCTATAAATAGATGGATCGATTCCAGCCACTTTGCACACACAAACACACTCAAATACACGCACGCACACACTCCAAAGACCCATTTTCAAGCCCCGGTTCACGTACGAGAGTCCGGTTTCTAACCATTCGACTTCAAACTGCCGTAGATAGTACTGAGGTAAGATTCCGACCTCCCATTAAGCTTTGGTTATAAATTATTAAGCTAGGATTATATGATTAAGTAATATTATGATTAATCTAGGAGCTCTACCCGAGGTGTTTGCCATATCTCTGATTAAATAAGTCGAAATACTGCCAAGGTGAGTTCTTAAACTGTGATGCATGAACCCTTTCATGACCTTGTCTGGCATGATTGATTTATGAATACATTTTGTGTATATTGAAACAATTGTACCGATTGTTTATATATAACGTATTCTAAGCGCTTATTCTATTTCACTTGCTCGTGGAACGACATGAAGGACAGGACCCGTGGAATGGTCTTTGGTTATATATAGACTGAATGATTGTTCATAGTTATATATGAAATTGGGTGTCGAAGCTCATTGGGTGTTGAAGCCCATGAATGTGTTCAAGATACTTTGGTGTAAGGCCCCAAACCCGGGAGGCTCACTTGTTCGATTTACTCATTCACAAACAGTTCTTAAACTTGAATATCAAATAACGCAGCGGAAAATTTCATTTCGAACGTAACATAACATCGTTCAACATACGGAAGTGTAACATTGTCTATTACATAAACATAACATAACCAACTTCAAAACGGGATGCCAATCTTCATATCATCCAGGTAACTCAACAAGCCGCCCAGCATCACCGTCCACCATCATAACCTACTTTAACTTGAATGTGCATACTAAAAAGTCAGCTACGCTGGTGAGTTCTAGCTTTTCATAAAACATTAACTTCAAATATTTGCCAAAAACATATCATTTAACTTCATTAATAAAAGTGTACGAAAACATGCAATAACATAACATAATGTCATAAACATAAGTCAACGAACATATCGAATCCGCGCCTTCTCTTAACCGCAATTCCAAACTTCAAGTACGATACCGCATAGGGCATCCGTACCAAACTTCAAGCACGGCATCACAAGGATGACACGTACCAAACTTCCAGCACGATACTCCGTGGAATAGTCATACCTAACTTCAAGCACGATTACCCCGCAAGGTAAATCGTACCAACTTCAAGGATCACGGTAATCCCCATGGTGACCGTCATCACCCCAATTGTACAACAGTTGGCCAGCCACAAAGGCCCCTAAAAGGTAAGGCCCATAACATACATCCCATACCCATAACCTCAATTCCCTAAGGAATAACGGCTAATTCGTTCGTTTGTGACTTTCATAAACACACTTATTTACATCAAAACTTTAGTTAAAGCATTTGTACGTTTTATTATAAATCATTCGTTCGTAAACACATCGTAAACCTCATTTGGCAAAACATTTCATAAACACATCGTTCATAACCTTTCTTTTCAAAACGTCGTTCATAAGCATCGTTTTATAAAACATCATAAACATCAAACATCGTTTTTATAAAACCGTCACATCGTTACGTATGCACACCAGCCCGAAAACATTATTTAAAACATTTAAAAAGGGCTTCATATAACTCACCTGTGATAAATAGGGTCAAAGGTCTCTAAAGGATCTTCTAACCTGTACGTGCACAACCTGGTCTTAGCTTCTCATACAACTCGTTACATTTCATCCTGTTATACCGAGAACTTCGCCCAAACCTTAAACTTTACCCAAACCGCATACTTCCTCCTAACCGCTTACTTCACCCTAACCGCATACTTCACCCTAACCGTAAACTTCATCAGCCGTGAACTTCACCGGCTGTGAACTTCACTCAACCGTGAACTTCACAAACCATGAACTTTCCAAACCGTGAACTTCCCAAGACCATGAACTTCCCAAAACCATGAGCTTCATAAAAAACCGTGTTTTTACATGGATTCAGATCTGGATCAATTGATTCATCAAGTTTGGAACTTTTTACGTTCAAAACGTTTGTTTTCCACTCTAGATGCTAGATCTATGTTTATATCCAAATTTCATACGTAAAAATGCCATCTTTTATCTAAAAACCCGAGAAACCCAATAAAAACTAAAAACTCAAATCTAGGTCGAGTTGTTACCTTTTTCGAGCTTCTGAATCGGAGGTTCTGCTCACGAGTAGTGCAGGAACAAGCTGCTAGCTTCTCGGACCGATCCGTCAACTTTCTCTCTCTATGGTCTCTCTCTAGGATGGCAAAATAAGAGAAATGAGAAGGGTTTTGGCTATTTATAGGGAGGCTCATCTCCCTTGATCGCCACCCTTATGTTTGCCGGCCCATCCGACCCGGCCCATCATGGCTCGTTCATTTATTCTTTTCGTCTCGCGTTTAATCCCATTATTATAACTTGTCTTTTTATTTTTGGGATGTTACATTTGGCCGGTCATTTTAATAAACTATTTTAGTTTATGAATTCACCAGCTTTGTGCTGACCCATGTTTTATCAAATGTTTTGAACGCTTCACAGGTAGACAATAGATGAGGCATTCCCACGACTAGAATGAAAAGATGAATGATCCAGATGATAGGCATGCCTGAAACTATAAGTCCCGAATGACTTGTTCATTGTTACGAACGGATGATGTAACTTTTGTTAAACATGATGTAAAAAATGTTTTGATATTAATAGAGGTTACGATTTAGTCTTCCGATGTGTGTTCTTGATATCAACGTCAAAATAACTAGAAGGCGACCTTCTGACCGGTATGTAGTTATCTGACAAACGGAATGTTCTATCTAGGAAAGGATGGTGTATAAATCTCTCCTAGACCCGTCGTTCTTTCCTGGGAACATCTCTATTGGAGGTACTACTCTGGCTAGATAACTGTTATGTGTTACGGGCGTGACAAGTTGGTATCAGAGCCTTAGTTTAAGGGATTTAGATACTACAGAAATAGTGTCTAGACTTAAACTAGGACTCTGAGATTAGTCTGGAATGCCTTAGGATAAAGTTAGATGTATACATTCAGTACGACCTATAACGGGAAATACTTAGAAATCAGATAATTAAAGGCGTTTTTGGCCAAATGTTGTTAATTTCTGAATTTCTGGATTATGACCGGTTATACGAATTCTGATGTTATACATCTATATGTAGGTGCAAATGGCAGGATGCGATAGAGGACGAGGAAGAGTTAGGGGTAGAATGCCCAATACTAGGTCTCATACCCGTGACACGACAAACACAAACCCTGATCCAAATGAAAACGTAAATACGAATATTGAACCCGAGCAACAGATAAAAGAAGTCATTATGATTGAAACCCAATTCCAAGGAGTGGTGGCATCTGAGGTCACCCGAGTTCTTCGAACAACTCTACCCGGAATTCTTGATGATGCCTTAGGAGAAGGGAAAATCGTAACAGTTTGGGTAACCGAAACGAAGGTACAAGTGGTGCTGTTCCCTGAACGAAAGATACCCTTCATGCCACCCCAGTAGGAAATAATATCGAAACAACCCGAACTCGTGAAACGGTGGAATGACAACCCAGAATACAGGAGTTCGTGGCCAAGGATGCAACTACAAGAATTTCAGCGATTGTCACCCTAAGCCATTCAATGGAAAGAAAGATGCCATTGCAGCCTTGCAATGGATCACGTCCATGGAAGTTGTCATTAAGGTGAGTGAGTGTAGAGCGGATCAAGCTGAAAAAATATTTGCCCGTTCATTTGAAGAAGTGGCCCTAGACTGGTGGGAATCAGTCAAGCAGACGAAAGGAAAAGCTGTAACTGATAGAATGACTTGGGAAGATCTCAAGTCTTTGATTGTGAAGAGATACTGTCCACAAAATGTTGTGGACAAGATTGAAGCTGAATTTCTGCGGTTCGAAGCTGGATCTAGATGCTAGATCTATGTTTATTTCCAGGTTTCATACGTAAAAATGCCATCTTTTATCCAAAAACCCGAGAAACCCAACAAAAACTAAAAACTCAAATCTAGGTCGAGTTGTTACCTTTTTCGAGCTTCTGAATCGGAGGTTCTGCTCACGAGTAGCGTAGGAACAAGATGCTATCTTCTCGGACCGATCCGTCAACTTTCTCTCTCTATGGTTTCTCTCTCTAGGATGGCAAAATGAGAGAAATGAGGAGGGTTTTGGCTATTTATTGGGAGGCTCATCTCCCTTGATCGCCACCATTATTTTTTCCGGCCCATCATCCCTCGTTCATTTATTCTTTTCGTATCACGTTTAATCCCATTATTATAACTCGTCTTTTTTTATTTTTGGGATGTTACAAGTCTACCCCCCTTACAATAGGTTTCTTCCTCGAAACCTGTCATAAATCAAACAGTTGAGGGTACGACTCCCTCATTTCCGTCTCAATTTCCCATGTAGCCTCCGACCCCTTTCGGTGCTTCCATTGGACTTTAACCAATTGGATAACTTTGTTATGCAAACGTTTGTCCTTATTGTTTAGGATGGTCATGGGTTCTTCGATGTAGTTAAGGTTGTTGTCAACCTCGATGTCAGTAAGTGGTACGTGAGATGATTCATCCGCCAAACACTTTCGCAAGTGTGATACATGGAAGGTATGATGGATCCCACTTAACTCATCAGGCAACTCCAACCGATAAGCGACTTCACCAACCCATGCCATTATTCTGAATGGTCCGACAAACCTCGGACTTAACTTTCATCTCTTTCTGAATCGTATGATTCCCTTCCAGGGCGACACTTCAACATTACTTTGCCCCCAACATCAAACTCAATAGGCCTTCGTCGTTTATCTGCGTAGGATTTCTAACGATCTTGGGCGGCCTTCATTCGTGCTATGATTTGATCAAACTTTCCGACGTTTCTCGTATGACTTCAAGGCTTCCTAATTCCTTCTGTCCAATCTCACCCCAACAGATCGGGGTCCTGCATCTTCTCCCATACAACATTTCGTAAGGCGGCATGGCTATCGTCGTGTGATGACTATTGTTGTAGGAGAATTCGGCTAATGGCAGGTGACTATCCCAACTGCCCCAAAGTCTATAATACAGGCACGGAGCATGTCCTCCAACGTTTAAATGGTCCTTTTGGACTGACCATCAGTTTGCGGGTGGTATGCCGTGCTGATATTAAGCCTCGTGCCCATTGCTTCGTGAAATCTTTTCCAGAACCTCGATGTGAATCGTGTGTCCCGGTCAGATACAATTGTTAAAGGCATCCCATGTCGTGCTACTACTTCGTTAATAAATACTTCCGCTAACCTTTCCGACGAGAACGTCTCGCGAATAGGTAGGAAATGAGCACTCTTCGTTAGACGGTCCACAATTACCCAAATGGTGTCATGACCTTTAGCTGTGCGAGGTAGCTTGGTTATGAAGTCCATGGTAATGTGTTCCCACTTCCATTACGGTATATCAAGTGGTTGAATCTTTCCATATGGTTTCTAGTGTTCGGCCTTTACTTGTGAGCAAGTCAAGCACTTGCTTACATACTTTGTCACCTCATGTTTCATTCCAGGCCACCAGTATTCCTTCCTCAGATCTTGGTACATTTTATTGGTACCAGGGTGGATAGAGTAACGAGACTTATGAGCCTCATATAGGATCTTGGTTCTAAGCTCGCCACTCATAGGTATCCATACCCGTCCAAAATGTGTCCTAACACCAAGGGTGTTATATTCCAACATGTCCTGTTGGCCGACCATCCTTTCCTTCTTTATGTTTTCCTCTTTAAGTGCCTCATCTTGAGCCTTTTCAATTTCCCTCATCACATCCGATGTTACCACCAACTGGCAAGCTTTCACTCTAATAGGAGTAGGTACATCCTTTCGGCTTAGAGCGCCAGCCACCACGTTTGCCTTTCCAGGATGGTATATGATTTCACAGTCATAATCTTTCAAGACTTCCAACCATCGTATCTGCCTCATATTAAGCTCCCTTTGTTCGAAGAAGTACTTCAAACTTTTATGGTCGGAGTAAATAGTAAACTTCACCCCATAAAGGTAGTGCCTCCGGATCTTCAATGCGAATACAACAGCAGCAAGTTCAAAATCGTGAGTCAGATAATTGACTTCGTGAAATTTCAACTGTCGTGATGCATACGCGATCACTCTTCCGCGTTGCATCAGCACGCACCCCAACCCCTGACCCAAAGCGTCAGAGTATACCACCAAGTATTTATTTCCCTCGGGAAGGGCCAAGACTGGAGCTTGAGTTAGCTTCTTCTTCAATTCCTAAAATGCCTCATCCTGGGTTGAACCTCATTCGTACTTTACCTCTTTCCGTGTCAGTTTTGTCAGTGGTGAAGCTATTTTCGAGAAATCCTGGATGAATCTCCGGTAGTAGCCTGCCAATCCCAAGAAACTGCGGATCTCAATTTGCGTCTTAGGAATATCCCAATCCTTTACCGTCATTATCTTTGCTGGGTCAACCATAATGTCGTTCGGGTTAATGACATGGCCTAGGAATTGGACTTCCCTAAGCCAGAACGCGCATTTAGAGAACTTAGCATACAACTTCTCCTTCTTTAGAGCTTCCAACACTTCCTTCAAGTGACATGCATGATCACCCTCATTCTTAGAGTAGATGAGGGTATCATCAAAGAACACAATTACCGATCGGTCCAGCATCGGTCGACACACCCTATTCATCAAATCCATGAACGCCACGGGGGAGTACGTTAATCCGAAGGACATCAAGCGGAACTCGAAATGTCCATACCGCGTGCGAAACGCGGTTTTCGGTATGTCTTCTTCCCTCACCTTCAACTGATGGTACCCGGATCGAAGGTTGATTTTTGAGAACCAAATTGCGCCGTGTAATTGATCGAACAGGTCGTCGATCCTTGGTAAAGGGTACTTGTTCTTCACCATTCGTTTGTTCAACTCCCTGAAGTCGATACACATTCTCATAGAACCATCTTTCTTCTTCACAAACAATACCGGAGCACCCCAAGGCAAGATGCTTGGTTAGATAAACCCTTTCTCAAGTAATTCATCTAATTGTGCCATTAGTTCTTTCATCTCTACCGGTGCTAGTCAATATGGAGCCTTAGCCATGAGCTGGGCATCTGGTACTAAGTCGATTCGGAACTCAATCTCTCTGTCAGGTGGTATCACAAGCAAATCCTCTGGAAACACCTCCGGGTACTCGCTTACCACGGGTACATCGTCTAGTTCCTTCACTTCCTTACAATTGTCAATTACGTACACCAGATAAGCCCCACATCCGCGCCTCGGGTAATCTGCTGTCTTAATCATTGAAATGAAGTTAGGTATCGGGGAATCACGCTCTCCAAAAACCTCAATTTCGCTACCATACGGAGCCGTGAGTCGGATTATCTTTTGTTTTCATATAATTTGTGCTTCATTGGCAGTTAGCCAATCCATACCCAACACGACATCAAACCCTCCCAAAACCATCACGAACAACCTGACGGGGAATCTATGGCCTTCTATTTTTATCGTGGAATTGTCAACTACTTCGGTTATCCTTGCGGTTCTACCCTCAGCGGTTTCTACACTAAAGGCCCTTTCTAGTTTACTGACTGAGTATTTTACCCGTTTACAAAAAGTGGCAGGTATAAAACTTTTACTGGCGCCCGAATCAAATAAAACAGATACAAAATTGTTGTCAAGGATGAACGTACCTGACGCCACATCGGGGTGTACCCTGGCCTGTTCTTGCGTCAGTGCATACGCACGAATCTTTGCTCGGGGCCTCTCTTCTTTCTTCTCCAGGCCTTTCCCCTTCCCGACTTCCCCCATCCTGGGCTTAGTGCATTCCCGGCTCATATGACCACTCTCCCCACAGTTGTAGCCTTTGAAGCCTTGTGGGCATTCGCGGGAGTTGTGTCCGGTGTTGCCGCATTTAAAGCACAGATTTGACCCTAGTCGGCATTCACCCGCATGCCTTACCCCACATTTTCCACAGACTGCCGTCTCGCCTACCCTAGCCTATTTGTCCCGAGCCCCAAATAACTTCCCACCCGATATTCTTAGGCTCTTCAATGGCAACGACATTCAATGCCAGACCATCAAACACCACGCCACTCAGTTCTACTATCGAATCGTTGGTTGTAGGAGCGTTTGCCTTAACATAAGTGCGGACCTGGTTCGACAGCCCTTGAATGTAGCAGGAAATCTTCCTCTCCTCAGTCGTGAAAAGATGTGGCACCAGACGTGCCAGTTCATTGAATCGGGTAGTGTACTGCCGGTGCGTCATGCTCCCGGCCTTCAACCCTAAAAATTCCCTTTCTACCTTCTCGATCTCATTCCTTGGACAGAAATTCTTTATCACCAGAGTTTTTAGATCATTCAACATCATTGCGTCGACAGCCTCGTACCCCTTGGCTTGACGCCCTCCCTCCCACCAATGAGATGCTTCCTCCCTCAAGGAGTTAGCAGCAAACTTCACAACCTGGTTTGAGCGGCATTCGCTCTGAAGAATGGTGGCTTCCATACGGATTACCCAATCAAAAGTAGCCACCGCGTCTTTCTTTCCAGTCAGGACCGGCGGGTCACATGCCTTAAAGTTGCAACCACGGGTAAGCGGTGCGTTAACTGCCTCATTGTTCGGGGTACCAACCGCCGTGTTAGACCCATCCGTCTCACTAGCCTTCTTTAACGCTTCTGCCAACAGTCCTGGCAAAGAAGCCTTCATCAACTCAGTGAACTCGCGTGCCATAGCCACTCTCACTTCCGATTCAAAAGTGAATTGTTGTTCTTCGACATGAGTCGGCTCAGTCCCGTGCATACTAACTTCTGGCTCAGTGTGAACACTTCCTTCTTCATTGTACTCTTGGTGTGCAGGGGTCCTGTCACGCCCACATTTACGACCACCAGTATGGCCCCCACAATGCCTTCTGTTTCCTCTCCTTGCCATTTCGTTCTATAAGACAAGGAATCCAATGTCATCATGCTAGTTAACAAATAGAATTCAACAAGTACTGTAAGATGTTAATATACACTGGCCATCTACAATTAACCAATACACTACCTTTCGATTTCTATTTGACCACCTTTGTGTTTTCATCAGAACACAAATCCCAGCCTTAACACTTTCTAAGGCATACTATATATATAAATATATACTATCTTCATACCTGATGCTGTGGCTCGAGTTACCCGTACTGGCATCCGCTTTCGGTCCCATTCACAGTTTAAGTCCAGACACCGGGAGTGTCCAAATCTCTCAAACTATTGCTCTAATACCAACTTGTAAGGCCCCAAACCCGGGAGGCTCACTTGTTGGATTTACTCATTCACAAATAGTTCTTAAACTTGAATATCAAATAACGCAGCGAAAAATTTCATTTCAAACGTAACATAACATCGTTCAACATACGGAAGCGTAACATTGTCTATTACATAAACATAACATAACCAACTTCAAAACGGGATGCCAGTCTTCATATCATCCGGGTAACTCATCAACCCGCCCAGCATCACCGTCCATCATCATAACCTGCCTTAACCTAAATGTGCATACTAAAAAGTCAGCTACGCTGGTGAGTTCTAGATTTTCATAAAACATTAACTTCAAATATTTTCTAAAAAGATATCATTTAACTTCATTAATAAAAGCGTACGAAAACATGCAATAACATAACATAACGTCATAAACATAAGTCAACGAACATATCGAATCTACGCCTTCTCGTAACCGTCAATTCCAAACTTCAAGTACGATACCGCATAGGGCATCCGTACCAAACTTCAAGCATGGCATCACAAGGATGACACGTACCAAACTTCCAGCATGATACTCCATGGAGTAGTCGTACCTAACTTCAAGCACGATTACCCTGCAAGGTAAATCGTACCAACTTCAAGGATCACGGTAATCCCCATGGTGACCGTCATCACCCAAGTTGTACAAAAGTTGGCCATCCACAAAGGCCCCTAAAAGGTAAGGCCCATAACATACCTGTAACCTCAATTCCCTAAGGAATAATGGCAGATTCGTTCGTTTGTGACTTTCATAAACACACTTCTTTACATCAAAAGTTCAGTTAAAGCATTCGTACGTTTTATTATAAATCATTCGTTCGTAAACACATCGTAAACCTCATTTGGCAAAACATTTCATAAACAAATCGTTCATAACCTTTATTTTCAAAACATCGTTCATAAGCATCGTTTTATAAAACATCATAAACATCAAACATCGTTTTTATAAAACCGTCACATCGTTACGTATGCACACTAGCCAAAAAACATTATTTAAAAAGGGCGTCATAGAACTCGCCTGAGATAAACCATGTCAAAGGTCTCTAAAATATCTTCTAACCTGTACGTGCCCAACCTGGTCTTAGCTTCTCATACAACTCATTACATTACATCCCGTTATACCGAGAACTTCGCCCAAACCGCAAACTTTACCCAAACCGCATACTTCCTCCTAACCGCATACTTCACCCTAACCGTATACTCCACCCTAACCACATACTTTACCCAACCGCAAACTTCATCAGCCGTGAACTTCACCAGCCATGAACTTCACTCAACCGTGAACTTCACAAACCGTGAACTTCACAAACCGTGAACTTCACAAACCGTGAACTTCACAAACCGTGAACTTTCTAAACCGTGAACTTCCCAAAACCGTGAGCTTCATCAAAAACCGTGTTTTTGCATGGATTCAGATCCGGATTGATTGATTTGTCAAGTTTGGAACTTTTTACGTTTAAAAAGTTTGTTTTCCACTCCAAAAGTTAGATCTATGTTTATTTCCAAATTTCATACATAAAAATGCCATCTTTTATACAAAAACCCAACAAAAACTAAAAACTCAAATCTAGGTCGAGTTGTTACTTTTTTCGAGCTTCTGAATCGGAGGTTCTGCTCACGAGTAGTGTAGGAACAAGATGCTAGCTTCTCGGACCGATCCGTCAACTTTCTCTCTCTATGGTTTCTCTCTCTAGGATGGCAAAATAAGAGAAATGAGGAGGGTTTTGGCTATTTATACGGAGGCTCATCTGCCTTGATCGCCACCCTTATGTTTGCCGGCCCATCCGACCCGGCCCATCATGGCTCGTTCATTTATTCTTTTCGTCTCGCGTTTAATCCCATTATTATAACTTGTCTTTTTATTTTTGGGATGTTAAATTTGACAGGTCATTTTTATAAACTATTTTAGTTTATGAGTTCACCAGCTTTGTGCTGACCCATGTTTTATCAAATGTTTTGAACGCATCACAGGTAGACAATAGATGAGGCATTCCCACGACTAGAATGAAAAGATGAATGATCCAGATGATGGGCATGCCTGAAACTATAAGTCCCGAATGACTTGTTCCTTGTTAGGAACGGATGATGTAACTTTTGTTAAACATGATGTAAACAATGATTTGATATTAATAGAGGTTACGATTTAGTCTTCCGATGTGTGTTCTTGATATCAACATCACAGTAACTAGAAGGCGACCTTCTGACCGGTATGTTGTTATCTGACAAACGGAATGTTCTGTCTAGGAAAGGACGGTGTATAAATCTCTCCTAGACCCGTCGTTCTTTCCTGGGAACATCTCTATTGGAGGTACTACTCTGGTTAGATAACTGTCATGTGTTACGGGCTTGACAAGTTGGTATCAGAGCCTTAGTTTAAGGGATTTAGATACTACAGAAATAGTGTCTAGACTTAAACTAGGACTCTGAGATTAGTCTGGAATGCCTTAGGATAAAGTTAGATGTATACATTCAGTACGACCTATAACGGGAAATACTTAGAAATCAGATAATTAAAGGCGTTTTTGGCCAAATGTTGTTAATTTCTGAATTTCTGGATTATGACCGGTTATACGAATTATGATGTTATACATCTATATGTAGGTACAAATGGTAGGACGTGGTAGAGGACGAGGATGAGGTAGGGGTAGAATGCACAATACTAGGTCTCATACCCGTGACACGACAAACACAAACCCTGATCCAAATGAAAACGTAAATACGAATACTGAACCCGAGAAACCGATGGAAGAAGTCATTATGACTGAAACCCAATTCCAAGGAGCGGTGGCATCTGAGGTCACCCGAGTACTTCAAACAACTCTACTCGGAATTCTTGATGATGCCTTAGGAGAAGGGAAAATCATAACAGTTTGGGTAACCGAAACGATGGTACAAGTGGTGTTGTTCCCTGAACGGAAGATACCCTTCATGCCACCCTAGTAGGAAATAATATCGAAACAACCCGAACTCATGAAACGGTGGGAATGACAACCCAGAATACAGGAGTTCGTGGCCAAGGATGCAACTACAAGAATCTCAGCGATTGTCACCCTAAGCCATTCAATGGAAAGAAAGATGCCATTGCAGCCCTGCAATGGATCACGTCTATGGAAGTTATCATTATGAGTGAGTGCAGAGCGGATCAAGCTGTAAAATTTGTTGCCCATTCTTTTGAAGAAAAGGCCCTAGACTGGTGGGAATCAATCAAGCAGACGAAAGGAGAAGTTGTAACTGATAGAATGACTTGGGAAGATCTCAAGTCTTTGACTGTGAAGAGATACTGTCCACAAAATGTTGTGGACAGGATTGAAGATGAATTTCTGCGGTTCGAAGCTAGAACCATGACTCATCAAGAGTATACAACCAAGTTCAATGAGATGGCCAAGCTGGTGCCACATTTGGTTACTCTCGAGTCAAGAAAAATCAAATGTTATGTCCAATGTTTACCTCCTAAGGTTCGTACCTTAGTGAAATCCATCGCACCCGAAATGATAGATTTGGCCGTTGAAAAGAGTGCCATGATGTATGATGAGGTGGCATCCCAAAAGCCACCAAAGACCGATCACAAGAGAAAACCTGAAGAAGTTGTTTACAAATTCAAACCGGGAAATAGTAAGTTCCCAGAAGAGGAGGATTTAATCCCAACCCTGATAGAGCCAATCAGGGAATGAAATTCCAGACTTGTCAGAAGTTTGGCCATTTGGCAACCCAATGCCCAAATGTTAAATGTTGTAATTGTGGAGAAATAGGGCATTATAGAACTTCTTGTCCTAAACCACCTAAACAGAGAATAGGTGGTCAGAATAAAGGAACAGGACGATTTTTCGTCTTAGGAAGTGGAGATGAACAAAAAAATAAAGCTAAGAAGGTGGTAGGTACTTTCTTAGTTAATAATATCTAAGCCAAGATTTTATTTGATACAGGGGAAAATAAAAGTTTTGTTTCGTGTGCATTTACCCCATATTTAGGCGTAAGATCATTTCTACTTATTAATGCTTATGTCGTTGAAACAGCAAGTGACGAACAGATTAGGATAAACGAATCATACCCTGATTGTGTTATCAATTTTGGTGACGATAAGGTATTAGTTACATTAATGTCATTGAACTTGAACGAATTTGAGGTTATCCTAGGGATGGATTGGTTAAACTAATACTAGGCCCAGATTGATTGTGACTAGAAAACGGTTAAGATTAAGAAACCAGATGAAACTAGTTTGATGATTCAGGGCGATAGTGATAACAATAAGATTGAAATATTTTCTACAGCAAAAGCTAAGAAAGAATTAATTAAGAAAGACGGTATATTCATACTCCATGCTTTAAACATCAAACCCGAAGGACAGATTGCGGATGTTCCCGTAGTCTGTGATCACCCGGATGTTTTCCCGGAAGAATTACCGGTCTTCCACCCGATCGTCAGATCGAATTCCGAATCGAACTCATTCCTGGAGCTAAGCCTGTTGCAAAATCCCCTTATCGTTTAGCTCCTTCCAAATCAAAAGAACTGATGAAACAAATTCAAGAACTCTTAGACAAAGGGTTCATTCGTCCAAGTACTTCACCTTGGGGAGCACCGGTACTATTCGTAAAGAAGAAAGATGGAAGCATGAGAATGTGCATTCATTATCGGGAATTGAATAAGCTGACTATTAAGAACAAATATCCATTTCCTAGAATAGATGATCTATTCGATCAGTTACAAGGAACCAAGTGCTTTTCAAAAATCGACCTAAGATCAGGATATCATCAGTTGAGGGTACAGGAGGAAGATGTACCTAAGACTGCTTTCAGGACCCGATATGGTCATTACGAATTCCTGGTCATGTCATTTGGTCTAACAAATGCCCCTGCAACATTTATGGACTTAATGAATAGGGTCTGTAAACCATTTCTTGATAAATTTGTCATCGTTTTCATCGATGATATTCTTATTTTTTCCCGAACCAAGAAGAACATGATAAGCATCTCAAGATCATTTTGGAAACCCTGAGAAAAGAAAGATTATATGCTAAGTTTTCCAAATGTGAATTTTGGAAACGAGAAATACAATTTCTTAGGGTTGTGAACGAGAGTGGAATACAAGTGGATCTGTACAACCAAAGACTGATTGCTACAAAATTGTTCTAAGTACAACTGCTGCGGACAACACAAGATTGCTGCTGACCAAAACAGCTGCTGATACTTTGTCTGCTGCTGAAGACCAAAGTAGCTGCGGATAGGCTTATCAGCAGCATTCAACACATATTGCTGCTGATAGGCATATCCTCAGCAGCTGCGGATAGATCAATCTTGCTGCTAGTTCTCATCTCTGCTACTGATAGCTTTATTCTCTGAAGACCAAACGTTGCAGCTGACTATCCATGCGAAGCGCCTCTGACACCTTTCTGCAAAAGCAACTGCCACACTCCAAGCAGAAGGAACCTCACTGGTGCAACCAATAAAGGACAATGACGCGCTTCTCCAAGCATGCAAACAATGATGCCTAAGAAGACGTTTCAGTAAAGTTAACTAGATTAGCCTTTACGTGTAATTTAGATTAATACACAAAATCAACGGCTTATGTTAGATCTGATCCTTAGAATCAAGGGTATGTCTTGATTCTAAGTTACTATATATATCTTGTAAACACTTCAAACAAAGTGTGCCTTCATAGTACTTTTTGATAGTGTCTTGATAGAGTTTTACTTGTAATCTTGTAATCTCATAAGTCTAATACAACAGTGCATTTATCAGTATTCTTGCTGTTTACTTGTTTACTTTGTTGGTTGCTATTGTTTCCGCCAATATCAACTAGAATAGAATCACCTTGTAATCTTACGATCCTACAAGTGGTATAAGAGCTTTGGCTCAAGATTAAACAAACTAACATTTGTTTAATCACTTTCTGATTCTATTCAAAACTCTATTCTTGATCAAGTCACACAAAACAAAATGGCACAAAGTCATGGATCTGAAGACATCGGCAGTATCAACCGACCACCGAGGTTGTGTCTGGGGAGGACTATGATATGTGGAAGAACCGTATGGAAAGCTTCTTCTGCTACCATGAATACGGAATGTGGAAATCCATAAAGGATGGACCTTATGTTCCCATGGTGGCCTCTGCTGACTCCGGAGGACCACTAGTTCCGAAGGAACCCTCCAAGTATTCTGAAGAAGACATCAAGAAAATGGAGGTGGACTTCAAGGCATTAGGAGCTATCCAAATGTGCCTTCCAAATGAAGTTTTTCACAACTTCAGGGTTTACAAAACTGCAAAGGAGTTATGGGAAGCCATGGAAAAGATGTTTGCTGGATCTGAGGAGGTCAAGGAGAACAGACGTGACATTCTCTAGCAACAGTATGAAAACTTCTTCTGGAAGGAAGGTGAGTCACTAACAGTTTTATATAACAGGTACACTTACCTGGTTGGAGAACTGCAGTGCTCTAAGGTAAAGCTGGAGAATGAAGACATTCTCAAGAAGTTCATAAGATCTCTTCCTAGTTGTTGGACATTATATACAGTGTCCATCAGAAGAACAGAGAATCTGAAGACTCTTCAGATGACTGAGCTCTTTGGCATGCTCAAAACCTATGAATTAGAAATGATTCAAGCTAAAGAAAGGAGCTCCAGTTATCAATCAGCTACCACTTCCTCCACCACCACCTCAGCACTTCACTTTGATCATTCCGGTCCTAGTGCAAGCAACTACTATCCTCCCATTGTTACTCATCCTCAAACACCAACTGCTTCACAATCCAACTCATCACCATTTCTTCTTGAGGCACCTCCTCAACAGCCAACCTCTACTGCTTTTGTCTCTGACAACTCAAGCAGCATGCACTTCATAAAGGAGGATCTGGAATGCTTTCATCCAGATGATCTTGAAGAAATGGATATTCAGCACTCATATGCCATGCTCTCCCTCAGAGCAAAAAGGTTTTATTCTAGAACCGGGAGATCAGTTCCAAGCAACAACTCAAACACCAGAGTTGGGCTTGATAAAAGCAAGATCCGATGTTACAACTATAACCAAATGGGTCACTTTGCTAGGGAGTGTAAGGCACCTAAAGCCAATCAGGGTGCCAGCCATCAAAGACAAGCTTACCAAGGTCAGCCCAGGCAGCAGCAGCAAGGAACTCCTCCAGCACAAACTGCAGCCTGTGCAAATGTTGAAACTACAGAATTTGACTGGAGTTTTCAATATGAAGATGTTCCTGCCTCCAACCAAGCACTTATGGCAGACAACGCAGAGATACCACCTCAGGTATTTGAACATCTTTGCTCTCAAGCTTGCATTGACAAAGTTTTAGGTTATAGAAAGCATAACCAAAATCTAATAGATCAAAATGAAGAGTTTCACCAAATGAAATCTGAATTCAAAAAGGTCGAAGACAGTTACAAAGAAAAGATTAACTGCCTTAAGAAAGAGATTTCTTCATTAAAACATGAACAAACCAATCTTGAAACTCAGATTGATGATCTATTAGTAAAACTTAAAGCTACCAGAGCTGAACTGGCTGAACAGAAAGTTCATGTTGAAAAATATGAATTTTCATCTAAAAAGTTACAAAGATTGTTAGATATTCAAGTCCATGAAAGGGTAAAAACTGGACTCGGATATCATAATGACGAGTACAAGACAGTTCCTCCTCCTGCTGACTATGTTGCCATTCACGAACCAAGCTTCAATACTGCAAATCTTGACACGGCAAACCGAAACCTTGATCCTTCAATGGATGCATGTTTTGTGGAAGACTGCTCCACCTCTTCAGAACCTGAATCAACCTGCTCAGACCACTATGAAACTAGAGTAGTCCCATCTGCTCCTATCTCTGAAGTTGTTCTGAACAAAACTGAATGTCCTGTTGTTACTCCAACTATTCCTGCTCCCATACCATTCAAACAAATCAAAATTAGCTATCCTCCAGAAGGTAGGAAGCTAAAAACTGAAAAGGGTCAGTCCTCAACCTCAGTCCAGCCAAGGAAGGTGTTCGACATATGTCATGCGTCTGGAGAGAGGGTTCCAAATGTTCAAAGAACATTGGAAGAAGCTACATTTGAGCACAACAAAGCTCACCCTTGGAACTTCAAAGACCTTTTCAAAAGCAAGGATTATGTATATCTTTCAAGGGATAAACTGGCAAAATCATGTTCTGTCTGTGGAAAATATAACCACACTGCCAGCACCTGCTTCTACTACCTACAGCAGCAAAGAAACCTCAAGCAGCATACCTTTGAGAAAACAAACAGAAACAAACAGGTGAGAAGCTATGATGCAAAGGCAACAAAGTTCAGAGAATCTCTATCCCCTCAAAGAGTGAAGATGTAGAAACCTCAACAAACTTGCATCATATGTGGGGAATCAAACCACTTTGCTGCAACATGCAAGTTCAACCCTTTTAACCAGATTACAAATCGGTCATCTGTGTTCAACCCATCAGCAGCAAACAAAATCGTTGCTAATAGAGTAAAGTCCAGGAAACCAAAGGCAAAGCCTTCAGCAGCAAAAGTCTCTGCTGCTGACAAAGCAAAATAAAAAACAACGGCATCAGCAGCAAAAGTATCTGCTGCTGACAAAGCAAAATCCAAAATAAAGCTTCCAGCAGCAAAAACTGCTACTGCTCCAGCAAAGCCTTCAGCAGCAAAATCGGCTGCGGATAAGCCAGAATTGTCAGCAACAACATCTTCTGCCGACAATGTAAAGAAAGCTAGAAAACCACCAACACAGCAATGGAAGGCCAAACAATCTCCAAGCATAACTATTGGTTCCATTGACTGCAAGCATGCTGACAATGGCAAATTAGCAACAATTTTCTACAATGCTGCATGCTACAATGATCCTCCCACTAATTAGATATCTTCCATGTGCAGGGACAGCCAGGCAACAAACACAATACTTGGGTGGTAGATAGCGGCTGTTCCAGGCACATGACAGGCAACAGGTCCATCCTCTCTAACTTCAGACATTTCAATGGAGGATATGTTGCCTTTGGGAGTGACTCAAAGGGTGGATCTATCACTGGACAAGGAACTGTGTCCAATGAAAGGATGAGTATTGAAAGAGTCAACTATGTTAAAGAACTTGACTTCAATCTCATGAGTGTTTCCCAAGTATGTGATCAAAAGAATTGGATGCTCTTCACTGACAAAGAGTGTTTCGTGTTAGCTCATGGCCTATCTAAACCCCCTCCAGAGAAGATTCTCCTAACTGCTCATAGAAAGGACAACTTATATGTGCTTGACATGAATGAAGCCACTCCATTTGGTAGTGTTTCATGTTTTCTATCAAAGGCATCAGTTGATGAATCCGCTCTCTGGCACAGGAGGTTAAGCCATGTTAACATCAAAACAATCAATAAATTAGTGAAGGACAATCTTGTCAGAGGGCTTCCTGACAAAGAATTCCAGCTAGACGATCACTGCATTGCCTGCTTGAAGGGAAAACAACACAAGAGTTCCCATAAGCCCAAGACATTGAACACAAATGACACCCCTCTCCAGCTACTGCATATGGATCTCTTTGGTCCTATGAATGTCATGTCAATGGGCAAAAAGTCCTACTATCTGGTGATAACTGATGACTTCTCCAGATTCTCATGGGTATTCTTCCTAAGAACAAAAGATGAAACTGCTGAGATTCTTAAATCCTATATTCTTAGGGTAGAGAATCAAAGCAATCTGAAGGTAAAGATCATAAGGTGTGATCAGGGAACAGAGTTCAAAAATCACACTTTGAACAGTTTCTGTGAGAGCAAGGGCATTGAAAGGCAATACAGTGCTCCAAGAACCCCTCAACAAAATGGGGTTGCTGAAAGAAGAAATAGGACTCTGATTGAATCAGCAAGATCTATGCTGGCTGACTCAAAGCTGCCCCTTACTTTCTGGGCGAAAGCAGTAAGCACAGCTTGTTATGTGCAGAATAGAGTCCTTATTATTAAGCCTCTCCAGAAAACACCCTATGAACTATGGCTCAAAAGAGTTCCCTACATTGGCCTCCTGAAGCCCTTTGGATGTCCATGTACCATCCTCATCACACATGGAGTTCTTCCTAAATTCGGTGCAAAGTATGATGAAGGTTACTTTGTGGGTTACTCCTCTCAATCAAAGGCCTACCGAGTGTTCAATTCTAGGACTCGGATTGTGGAAGAATCTGCTATTGTGGAATGTAGGGAACACATTGTCTGTGAACAAGGCAAAGGTCCTAACTGGCTCTTTGATATAGACTCCTTCACCCAGATATTTGAGCCTCTCATATTCTCAAATATGGAGTTTTCTTCTTCAAAATCAACATCTTCTGCCTCAACCTCCTCTTCTGACTACAGACTGGATTTTCCCAGTCCCTACAACAGGATGAAAAGGCCATCCATTGATCCTCCATCAGTGGCAGAAGCTATTGAAGCCAGTACAGGTGAAGCCGGTACTTCCAACACCACAAGCAGCAATCTCTCTGACCAAGAAATCTTTAATGAAGCCTCCTCAATCCATGCTGAAGAGGCCTCTGATGCTAATACTACTGACAATGTGGAACACAATGATCAGAATCTCCAAGCTCCTCTCCTCACAATTGAAGACAATCCTGATCTAAACCAAAGTAATCTTGAAAAGGGAATACGGCTGGATGTGATACCAGCACAGAGAATAAACAAAGAGCATCCTCTGGAAAACATCATTGGCCAAGTCTACACAGGTATCCAGACAAGAAGTAAGTCTCATGAAGCCAACATTTGTTTGTTCTCTTGCTTTCTATCTCAGGTGGAACCCAAGAAGATTGGTGAAGCTCTCAAGCACAACAGTTGGATTGAAGCAATGCAGGAAGAATTGCTGCAATTCAAAAGACAAGATGTTTGGAATCTTGTTGATCTTCCACCTGGTCAAACAGCCATTGGAACAAGATGGGTCTTCAGAAACAAGCAAGATGAAAGGGGCATTATGGTCAAGAACAAAGCCAGACTGGTAGCTCAAGGTTACACTCAAGAAGAAGGCATTGACTATGATGAAGTCTTTGCTCCTGTTGCCCGTCTGGAAGCCATCAGAATCTTTCTAGCATATGCAGCATCCAAAAACTTTATGGTCTATCAAATGGATGTGAAGAGTGCCTTTTTATATGGCAAGATTGGTGAAGAGGTATATGTCAAACAGCCTCCAGGCTTTGTGGATCCTGCACATCCAAATAAGGTCTTAAAACTGGACAAAGCTCTCTATGGCTTACACCAAGCCCCAAGAGCCTGGTATGAAACTTTATCTGGATATCTACTTAGCAACAACTTCAGAAGGGGGGCCATTGATCAGACACTTTTCATCAAAGATGAAGGGGGAGAAATTTTGTTGGTCCAGATTTATGTTGATGACATTATCTTTGGATCTACAAGAAAGAAGCTCTGCAAAGACTTTGAAGTTCTGATGCATTCCAAATTTGAAATGAATTCAATGGGTGAACTGAATTTCTTTTTAGGACTTCAAGTCAAACAGGTACCAAATGGAATCTTCATAAGTCAATCCAAGTATGTCAAAAGCATCTTGGAGAGGTTCAAAATGGCTGACTGCTCTGCTGCAAGAACTCCTATGCAAGTGCACCATCAATTATCTCCGGATAAAGAAGGACAAGACACTGATCAACATCAGTACCGAGCAATGATAGGGTCTCTCATGTATCTCACTGCCTCAAGACCAGATATCATGTTTGCAGTTTGTCTCTACGCAAGATTTCAAGCAGCTCCAAAAGTGTCTCATCTTCAAGCTGTCAAAAGGATCCTTAGATACCTAAAGGGAGCTCCAAAACTTGGGCTATGGTATCCAAAGAATGGAAATGTCAATCTCTATGCCTACACTGACAGTGACTATGGGGGTTGTAACTTGGACAAAAAGTCCACATCTGGGGGATGTCAATTTCTTGGAGGAAGGCTCATCTCATGGCAATGCAAAAAGCAAACATGTGTCTCTATTTCAACAGCTGAAGTAGAATACATTGCAGCTTCAAGCTGCTGTGCACAGGTCATCTGGATCCAAAATCAAATGCTTGACTATGGAATGACCTTCATGCAGACTCCAATTCACATTGACAACATGAGTGCTATCTCTATCACGAATAATCCAGTGCAGCATTCCAAGACTAAGCACATCGACATCAGGTATCACTTTATCAGGGATCAAGCTGAGAAAAAGAGAATTGTCCTATCCAAGGTTCACACAAATGAGCAATATGCTGATTTGTTCACTAAACCTTTTGATGAAGCAAGATTTCGATATCTAGTTGAATCAATTGGCATGATGAACTTTGAATAAGACATGTCTCTAATTTTTATCTTTCCTTGTAAATATGTCTATGTTTTTGTTCTTAATAAAAGGTTATAGTCAGCAGCACTTTTTTCACTGCTGACAGATTTACTCTTCAGCAGCAAAGCCTTTGCCACTGATCGCTTTAAGTTATCAGCAGGAACAAGTTTCCTGCGGACAGCTTTAAGGCGGTCAGCAACAACCTTTTTGCTGCGGAATGAATACAACAGTCAGCAGCACCCAAATCTGCTGCTGAAAGACTTAACTATCCGCAGCAACCAAGTTTGCAGCGGATAGCTCACCATCGGCAGCAACCAAGTTTGCTGCTGATGGGTAAAACAAGTCTACATTAACTTTTACCCGAGGTAAAAACTACTCTCAGTCTTTACCATGACTGCTCGAGTGCTTTACAGCTGTAACAATAAAAAGTGAAACAGGTTGTACTGTACAAGTAAAGTTGCTTTTTCTTCGTCTGCCGTTATATCACAATCTCAAACGTTCCCACAACCTCTTCATATTCAATTTCAAACCTATCTCCCATCACTTTCTCTCCCGTCCCCACAGCATTCAAAGCCCTAAATAATTAACCACCATTCAAACACCCTTCTCTCTTCCCTCCAAATCCATAACAATGGCAGGCGCAGACATAAACAACCCTAACGACAAGTTTTCCCCATATCACAACCTCACTGCATACCTAATAAAGAGCAAGAAATCCGAAGGTTTCGATGATATGATCGACTTCCTTTGTCGGTCCAAAATCCACCATGCCATAACAGTCAACCCAACCATCTATACTTCCCACATGGAAGATTTTTGGAGCTCAGCCGTGTATTTTACTGACCAGGGCACTCCCCAAATCAGAGGCACAGTAGACGGCAAGGAAATGATTATCACTGAAGCAAAGCTCTACCAAAACCTCAAGCTTCAAGATGAAGGGGACGCCATCTCTTACCCAAGAGACGTATACATGAGGACCTTTGTATCCATAGGGTACACTGGGAATCAATTAGAGTATACGATAGAGAAGGCACTCATGGGTCCCAAATGGAAGTTTCTCTGCCACACTCTTCTCCAATGCATATCCCAGAAGAGGAGTGGTTGGAACCAACCTAGCTCCGGACTTGCGTCGGCAATTCACGGTATGATAACTGGGGCGGGTTTCAATTTTTCCCACCTCATTCTTGAAGGTTTGAGATACAACCTTCAAGTAGGGGTGAAATCACAGTTCTTCATGTACCCAAGATTCTTACAGGAAGTGTTCAACATTGAGCACCAAGATCTTTCAAAAACTGCAAGAATCTACATAATGCTGGGACATAAGAACAACATTTTTCAAAGCATGAGAACAGTTTCATCAAAGTTCTCAGGGGCCGATGTTCCATTGTTATCTACAATGTTGAACACGCAAAGTGCCCAGGGTGACAGTTCAGCAAACCCAGCTGATACTGATCCCACACCCTCCACCTCACTGCCACAAACTCAAACTGCTGCCTCCCTTGATCGAACCCCTGTGCATTCTACTGAGGATGTACAGGCACATACTTTACTCACCCATAGTTTGATTGCTCAACCGGAACACAGGGCCCCGGTTGCAGCCAAATATACAAGGAAGAGGGGCAAGAGAACTCCTTCTTCTCTTGCCTCCAAGGCCCAAACCCAAGCCAACATCCCTCACTCAGAATCACAACATTCTAGTGAGAATATCATAAGGGAAAGCCACACTGTTAGGGAGACTCCTTTGGAAGTCTCTCTATTAGGATTAGGATCACTTCCCGGATCCATAGAACAGCCCTTTGAGCCATTCCTATCTTCTTTGGACTTAAGTGTTGAGGAACCTGACCAAAGTGATGTACCTTCTCCAACTACCACTATCAAGGAGGTACTGATTGGTCTTGCTTCCGAAATACCCAACCCAAGTTCTTCACCCTTGAAGGTCCACTCTAGGAGTAATGAAAGAGTGGATGTGGAAGAGGCTGTCACTACTGCTGGTCCATCAAATGACCAGGAGGACAGTGACAACATCTTTAAGACCTCAACCACGGCAACTCATGGTGAGGGTGTTTCCTTGGAAACTCCCCTCACTGAGAGGAATCCCAGGCGCCAAGAAACCACGGGTGATGGGGATGAAGAGGCTAGGCCTAAGGCCCCATCTGGGTCCAAAGATTCCACATCTATGGATGAGGACAGACTGAAACTTCATAACTTGGAATTGACGGCCTGGGTGGCTATGCTAGAGGCTGAAGTGTCCAAACTAAGACACCAAGTCTCTATGCATGAAGCCCATCAATGCCCAACTTTAGCCACTCCCTCTTTTGTATCAGTAGGCACCCAAACTGATGCTTACCTGTCTACTGATGCAACCAAAAAGGGGGAGATGGTCTCTATGGAGGAAGACACAGACAGTCTTGACGACTGGATTCAAGAGCAGTTTGAAATTCAAAGCTCACTATTCAAGCCGGCTTTTGTACAAATTCATGACTTGCCAGTCTCAGATAACGAAGCAGAAGAGACATCTGAAGACTGGAAGTTGGTCGTCAGGGCTGTTGATGAAATGCTGAATGATGCTGAAGACACAGAACAAACAAATACATCATTCAGCATCCTTCCTGAAGCAGCAGCCATCATAAGTCAATCCATAACCCCCCAACTCCTTCAAACAACACAGAAGCTAGAATTTGACTCCATTCTAGCTTGGGGGTATGATGGATCAGCTGAGAGATTTTGGATTGGATGGGAGTTTAGTAGTGTAAAAGAGCTAAACTGGAACTCTCTCAATGCCCTCCAAGTCCTACAACTGCATTTAACTAACTGCATCAACACTTCATTAGATCTCTCAGCTGAACTTGTCATTGGCAGGTTCCATGACTTGATGGAGGATAATCTACCCCACTTCCAAAGAATAATACAAACAGCAAAACGGGTAGCTTATCCTGAATCTTCGACAGCAGCAGAAAGAAGACTGACTCTTAGAAGACTTGACATTATAAGGAGCAGTCTTCTCACTAACAAAGAAATTTGTTGCTTAAGAAGATTTATGTACTCCTTCATTATCAAAGACTTAGATGTGCTGGGCTGGACAAGCACTAAGTCTCTTGACCACACCTTCTTACTAAGCAACGGCTCCTCTCTCACCATCAACACAAGGAACATCCTCCAGCTGCCCTCAGACTTCCTATTCAAGATCTTTCAGCTCAGAGCCAACATCTGCAATATTAACTCATTAGAGAGCCAGGCAATGATGGTCTCCATCAAAGCCCATCTTGAAGAAGAAGGACTGATTCCTCAGGAAGAGTCTGTGTCAACTTCTAATACTGACTCCAACTCAGATACTCCACAAGTTGAAGTCACATCTGTAGCTTTTGGCACAAGATCTTCACTTAGGGATTAACTGAGAGAAATAGAAGGTCCTGAGTACCAACTTGATGAAGACAGTGACCGTCCCTTGTTAATTTCTCAACTTGCCAATGAAGCCGAGGCAGAGATCCCAACAGCATAACAATCAGTTGTTGCTGTGATCAGTGAAGCCAGAGCAGAGGCATCCAATGTTAATAAAGGGAAGGGCATTATGACAGAAGAGGATGAAGAGAGGTTGCGAAAAGAAAAGAAGGAGAAAGAAGAAAGAAGAAGGAAAAGAGAAGAAGAAGAAGAGATGGCTGAAGAGATGGCTTATAAGCAAAGGCATCAAGAAAGAAAGGCAGCCATACTCCTAAGACAACAGACAATCCAGCTGTATGCCAAACAGCTGGATGAGATGAAAGTTAAAATCCATGCAGGGTCTCAAGTTGAGGAAGATGAACAACTTGCCAGACAGCTGCAGGAACAGTTTGCAAAGGAAGTAGAAGAGGAGAATGAAAAGAAGAGGAAGGAATATGCTAAGTTTAGAATCACTGATTCTAAATTAGCAAAAGAATTAAGGGAGGAGTGGACTGAAGCTCTGATCTCTCAAGGTGAGGATGCAGACTACCTTGAAAAACTTTCAAACAAAGAGATCTACAGAGCCTTCATGGGTCAGCAGGGGGAATTGGCAAAGAAGAAAGAAGATGAAGAGAAAGAGAAAGCTTGACAAAAGTCAAAGAAAGCCATTGCCCTTAATCAAAGGACCCATGAAGAAAGGAAGGTGATGATTGACTTCCTTAAGGTAAGGGGAGAAAGTGGAAAAAGGTTAGGTCCCATGTCCTTCATGAACCTACAAGCCCTGTATACAAAAGTGAAAAAGGAAGAGGAAGAAAGACTGGGAAAGAGACCAGTCAAGAAACAAAGAACCTCTGCACCAGAAACTACTTCCACTTTCCAAACACCATCCACTCTCCTACCCAAACCTTCCACTCCTCCACCCAAAAAGTCCAAACCATCTCACCCAGCCCCCACTCATCAACAGCCTCCCTTGAAGAAATCCAAACCCATATCCAAACCTGAAGACTCCAGAGAAATAGTCCAATGGTTTTACAGTACCCAAGATCAGCGGTTTGAAGTATTCAGGGGAAGAACTGAACGAAGAAGGTCGATTTACAAGTCTGTTGATGAGGTTCTACAACTTCCAGATTCAGATCTCAAGAGAATCATGGAACTGGGTGAAGAATTCATACCTGAAAATGATGGCGGGAAACATCTTGTGCTGGTGATCAAACATCACTTCAACCCCAGCAAAGATGCAGTCTTAGAAGTTAAACCTCTACAATCCTACTATCCATTTGCACGATGGTCCTACAATGCTGAGAAGAATGAGTTCACCATCACAAATGTCAAGGGTCACCAGATGAGATGTTCAAGCAAGGCAATCTTCAAAATGCCAAGTAAGGACATCAAGACTCTGTCTGAACTTCCTCTTGACAACCCCAGCAAGGATCCTCGAGGGTATGAAGTAGCAAGGATAGTCGACCACATGAAAAAGCTTCAGCAACAGAGGGACTAGAAGAATTTTGGTAGCATCAGTCTAGGGGGAGTTTGTAGAACCAAAGACTGATTGCTACAAAATTGTTCTAAGTACAACTGCTGCGGACAACACAAGATTGCTGCTGACCAAAACAGCTGCTGATACTTTGTCTGCTGCTGAAGACCAAAGTAGCTGCGGATAGGCTTATCAGCAGCATTCAACACATATTGCTGCTGATAGGCATATCCTCAGCAGCTGCGGATAGATCAATCTTGCTGCTAGTCCTCATCTCTGCTGCTGATAGCTTTATTCTCTGAAGACCAAACGTTGCAGCTGACTATCCATGCGAAGCGCCTCTGACACCTTTCTGCAAAAGCAACTGCCACACTCCAAGCAGAAGGAACCTCACTGGTGCAACCAATAAAGGACAATGATGCGCTTCTCCAAGCATGCAAACAATGATGCCTAAGAAGACGTTTCAGTAAAGTTAACTAGATTAGCCTTTACGTGTAATTTAGATTAATAAACAAGATCAACGGCTTATGTTAGATCTGATCCTTAGAATCAAGGGTCTGTCTTGATTCTAAGTTACTATATATATCTTGTAAACACTTCAAACAAAGTGAGCCTTCATAGTGCTTTTTGATAGTGTCTTGATAGAGTTTTACTTGTAATCTTGTAATCTCAGAAGTCTAATACAACAGTGCATTTATCAGTATTCTTGCTGTTTACTTGTTTACTTTGTTGGTTGCTATTGTTTCCGCCAATATCAACTAGAATAGAATCACCTTGTAATCTTACGATCCTACAGGATCCAAGTAAGATTGAAGCAGTTATGAAATGGGAAGCCCCAAAGACTCCAACAGAAATTAGAAGCTTTCTTGGATTAGCCGGTTATTATAGAAGATCCATTCAAGATTTCTCCAAGATTGCTACACCTTTGACTTCTTTTGAATGGGGTACAAAACAAGAAGAAACATTCAACATTCTAAAGGATAAGCTTAGTCATGCACCAATCTTAGCACTACCCGAAGGGAATGATGATTTTTTCATCTACTGTGACGCTTCTCGAACTGGTCTGGGTTGTGTGTTGATGCAGCAAAACAAGATTATTACCTACGCATCACGCCAACTTAAAGTTCATGAGAAGAACTATGCTACAGACGATCTTGAACTTGGTTCCATAGTGTTTGCTCTAAAGATTTGAAGACACTATCTGTATGGTACTAAATGCGTAATATATTCAGACCATAAAAGCCTCCAACATATTTTTAATCAGAAGGATTTAAATATGAGACAAAGGAGGTGGATGGAACTCATTAATGATTATGATTGTGAGATTAAATACCATCCCAGGAAAGCTAATGTTGTAGCAGATGCATTAAGTCGAAAGGAAAGAATTTAGCCTATCAAGATGCCTTAAGGTTAGAAATCAAAATAGATTGGATGGATCAAATCAAGGAAATTCAGACACAAGCACTACAAGAAGATAACATCAAGAAGGAGCGCATGGTTGGTAAAGAAAAGTTACTAACCAAAGTCGATGATGGAATCCTATGATTTGGTAGCAGAATTTGGATTCCTAGACTTGGGAAAATCCAAACAAAAATAATGGATGAAGCTCATAAATCCAAATACTCGATACACCCTGGAGCTGATAAAATGTACAAGGAATTGAAAACTCATTATTGGTGGCCGAACATGAAGAGATCCATAGCTCAGTATATATAAAAATGTTTAACTTGTCTTCAAGTCAAGATTAAACACCAGAAACCTGCAGGTCAACTACAACAGTTGGAGACACCTGTGTGGAAATGGGATAGGATTACTCTGGATTTTGTTACAAAATTGCCGAGAACCCAGAAAGGGCATGATGCAATTTGCGTTGTGGTTGACAGACTAACCAAAACGACACACTTTATTCCTATCAGTGAGAATTATTCAATGGATAAACTTGTCCGACTTTACATCAATGAGATCGTGAGCCACCGCTATCTATTATCTCTGATAAAGATAGTCGGTTCACTTCCAGGTTTTGGACTAGTTTCCAAAAAGAGTTGGGAACTCGAATCAACATGAGTATAGCCTATCACCCTCAAACAGATGGACAAAGTGAAAGAACAATCCAAACCATAGAGGATATGCTGAGGTCTTATGCAATATAATTTGGAGGTAGCTGGGATAATCATCTACCCTTAATAGAATTTTCCTACAACAACAGCTATCATTCAAGTATAAAGGTTGAACCGTTTGAGGCATTATACTGTAGAAAATGTAGAACTCCAATTTGTTGGACGGAAGTTGGAGATAGCCAACTATCTAGACCAGAAATCTTACAGGAAACCACTTATAAGATAGTCCAGATCAAACAAAGGTTAAAAGCTTCACAAGATCGACAGAAGAGTTATGCAGACAGACGACGATGGACGTTAGAATTCCAAGTAGGCGACTATGTTCTGTTAAAAGTATCACCTTGGAAAGGTGTTGTACGTTTCAGGAAACATGGAAAGCTAGGCCCAAGATATATTGGACCTTATAAAATAATTGAAAGAGTTGGAGCCATGGCATATAAATTAGAACAGCCTGAAGCATTACAGGGTATACATAACACATTTCACATGTCATGTCTACGCAAGTGCTTAGCAGATCCTTAACAGGCAATCGCATTAGATGATGTACACGTCGATGATAAGATCCATTTCACTGAGCAACCTGTCAAGATCTCAGGAACCCAAGATCAAAAGCTCAGAAAGAAGACCATACCAATGGTACTGGTACAGTGGCAAGGTCAGAAAGGTGCCTACAAAACTTGGGAATTAACAGAACAAATGAACACTAAGTATCCTCATCTGTTCAATGAATCCTGAATTTCGAGGACAAAATTCTTTAAAGGAGGGGAGATTTGTAATACCCGGACAATTCCCAAAATCAAATAAAGGCTAAAAGTATCAAAAGAAAAAGCTCAAGGGTTAAACTGCAGTTTCTCCAAAGATGGAGGACTAAAAGTGAAAATTCTGAAAATGGACGGATTTCGGGCCGACATCCGATGCATATTGGTCCAATATGTGGTGATGAAGGCATAAATTAGGTGCTGACACGTGTCCAATGACTCACAGGTGTTTTGACCGACATCTTCAACCATTGCAGTCCGAAAGCCGCAAAATGAGGGACGGTCCAATAGGAAGCTGACGCGTGGAGGGCTGACGCAGGCCGTGCGATAGCGGACTGCTATCCCCTTATATAACGGTCCAACATGGAGCCGATTTCACCCTATAAATAGATGGATCGATTCCAGCCACTTTGCACACACAAACACACTCAAATACACGCACGCACACACTTCGAAGATCCATTTTCGAGCCCCAGTTCACGTACGAGAGTCCGGTTTCTGACCATTTGACTTCAAACTGACGTAGAAAGTACTGAGGTAAGATTCCAAACTCCCATTAAGCTTTGGTTATAAATCATTAAGCTAGCATTATATGATTAAGTAATATTATGATTAATCTAGGAGCTCTACCCGAGGTGTTTGCTATATCTCTGATTAAATAAGCCAAAATATTGCCAAGGTGAGTTCTTAAATTGTGATGCATGAACCCTTTCATGACCTTGTCTCGCATGATTGATTTATGAAAACATTTTGAGTATCTTGAAACGATTGTACCGATTGTTTATATATAACGTATTCTAAGCGCTTATTGTATTTCACTTGCCCGTGGAACGGCATGTTGGATAGGACCCGTGGAACGGTCTTTGGTTGTATATAGACTGAATGATTGTTCATAGTTATCTATGAAATTGGGTGTCGAAGCCCATTGGGTGTTGAAGCCCATGAATGTGTTCAAGATACTTTGGCGGGTCATTTTAATAAACTATTTTAGTTTGTGAATTCACCAGCTTTGTGCTGACCCATGTTTTATCAAATGTTTTGAACACATCACAGGTAGACAATAGATGAGGCATTCCCAGTACTGGAATGAAAAGATGAACGATCCAGATGATGGGCATGCCTGAAACTATAAGGCCTGAATGACTTGTTCCTTGTTAGGAACGGATGATGTAACTTTTCTTAAACATGATGTAAACAATCTTTTGATATCAGTAGAGGTTACGATTTAGTCTTCTGTTGTGTGTTCTTGATATCAACGTCTTAGTAACTAAAAGGCGACCTTCTGACCGGTATATAGTTATGTCTGTCTAGGAATGGAATGTTCTGTCTAGGAAAGGACGGTGTATAAATCTCTCCTAGACCCGTCGTTCTTTCCTGGGAACATCTCTGTTAGAGGTACTACTCTGGTTAGATAACTATCATGTGTTACGGATGTGACATCATCAACTAAAAGTAAAAGAGGAAGATATACCCAAAACCGCATTTCGTACGTGGTATGGACACTACGAGTTTCGTGTAATGTCCTTTGGGTTGACAAATGCTCCCGCAACATTCATGGATATGATGAACAGAGTGTGTCGACCAATGTTAGACCGGTCAGTAATAGTCTTTATCGACGATAAACTCGTATACTCTAAGAGCAAAGGTGATCATGCATGTCATCTGCGAGAAGTTCTAGAAACACTAAAGGAAGAGAAGCTATATGCTAAATTTTTGAAATGTACGTTCTGGCTAAAGGAAGTCCAATTCCTAGGTCATGTGATTAACGCAGAAGGCATCATGGTAGACCCAGCAAAGATTGATGCAGTGTCGAATTGGGAAATTCCGAGAACACCAACGGATGTACGAAGTTTTCTATGTTTGGCAGGCTACTACCGGAGGTTTATACAAAACTTCTCCAAGATAGCCTCACCCTTAACCAAATTGACCCGAAAGGAAGTAAAGTATGAATGGGGCCAGGCCCAAACCAATGCCTTCGAGGAATTAAAGAAGAGGTTGACCCAAGCACCAGTGCTTACCCTACCCGATGGTAATGAAGACCTAGTGGTGTATTCCGACTCTTCAGGTCAGGGGTTAGGCTGTGTGCTCATGCAATGAGGGAAGGTGTATGCGTCACAACAATTAAAGACTCACGAATTCAACTACCCGACTCATGACCTTGAGCTCGCGGCATTTGTCTTTGCCTTAAAGATTTCGAGACATTATCTCAATGGAGTTAGATTCACCATCTACTCCGACCACAAAAGCTTGAAGTATTTCTTTGAGCAAAAAGAGTTGAACATGAGGCAGCGGCGGTGGTTAGAATTGTTGAAAGACTATGACTTTACCACCCCGGAAAGTCAAATGTGGTGTCGATGCCTTGAGTCGAAAGGAGATGACAACTCCTATCGAGGTGAAGGCGTACCAACTGGTCGTAACTCCAGACCTTATGACAGAAATAGAGCGCTTAAAATGAAGCTCTAAAAGAAGAGAATGTCAAGAAAGAAAGGATAGTGGGTCAGCAAGAGAAGTTAGAAACCAATGTATATGGAGTACTAACACGGTTAAGGAGAATGTGGATACCCAAGGTTGGCGAACTTAGAATTAAAATTCTTGAGGAGGCTCATAAGTCTCGCTACTCTATCCATCCCGGAACTAACAAAATGTACCACGATCTAAAGAAAGAATAGTGGTGGTCCGGCATGAAGAACAATGTAACTGACTACGTGAGCAAATGCATGACTTGCTCTCAGGTGAAGGCTGAGCACCAGAAACCGTGTGGGAATATACAACCTTTATTCATTTCTGAATGGAAACGGAAACACATTACCATGGACTTCATAACCAAGCTAATGCGTACAGCTAAAGGTCATGATACCATATGGGTAGTTGTGGATAGATTAACGAAGAGCGCTCACTTCTTGCCTACTTACTCGTCTGAGAAGCTAGCAGAATTTTTCATCAACGAGATTGTGGCTAGGCACGGTATGCCCTTATCAATTGTGTCGGACCGGGACACGCGATTCACATCAAGGTTCGGGAAAATATTCCACAAGGCAATGGGTACGAGACTTAATATCAGCAAAGCTTACCACCCGCAAACCGATGGTCAATCTGAAAGGACTATCCAAACTCTTGAGGACATGCTACGGGCATGCATTATTGATTTCGGCGGTAGCTGGGATAGCCACTTACTACAGGCGGAATTTTCTTACAACAACATCTATCATGCTACCATTGACATGCCTTATGAGATGCTATATGGAAGGAAGTGTAGGATGCCCGTCTGTTGGGGTGAAATTGGGCAGAAAGACTTCGCGAGCCTAGACGTAGTTAAGTCAACTTCCAAAACATTCGACCAAATCAAAGCGCGAATGAAAGCGGCTAAGGATAGGCAAAAGTCCTACACAGATAAGAGAAGAAGATATCTTGAGTTCCAGGTTGGAGACAAAGTACTGTTGAAAGTATCTCCATGGAAAGGAGTAATCCGATTTCGAAAGAGAGGAAAGCTAAGTTCGAGGTTTGTCGGACCATTCAAAGTTTTAATATCGCTTAGAACTACCTGACGAGTTGGGGGAAATTCATCCGATGTTTCACGTGTCGAACTTACGAAAGTGTTTGGCTGACGAGTCGGCACAAGTGCCACTCGATGACATCGAAGTAGAAAACAAGCTTAACTATATCGAGGAGCCTATGGCAATTGTGGATAGGAAAGATAAAAGACTACGCAACAAAATTATTCCACTGGTCAAGGTTCAATGGAAACATCAAAAAGGATCGGAGGCCATGTGGGAAACGGAATCCGAGATGAGGGAATTGTATCCTCAGTTATTTGACTTATAAAAGGTTTCGAGGACGAAACCTCCAATAAGAGGGTAGACTTGTAACATCTCGAAATAATAAAGAAAAGAAATAAAAGGAAACGGATTACAGGCTCGACGACCCGGGCTTGGGCCGGCCTTAAGTGGCGCAAGGGAGGGGGTAAGAACCCTCCTCAATTTCCCCACTACTCCACCAGCTTCATTACTCCATCTTAGAGAGAGAAAGTAATTAGAGAAAGCTCCAAAACCCAAACCCAAAGTCCTTCATTTTGGCCCGAGATCGTTGCTGAAGCTTGGTGTTGATTGGAGAAGGAGAAACACACCAGAAACAGGTAACAAAACGACTCCAGATCTGAGTTTTTAGATTGAAAATGGGGTTTAGGGTTTTATGTGGGTTTTAATCAAAAGTCGGGATTTTTACATATAAAACGGATTAGAAAGCATAGATTTAGCTTCATGAAAGCTAAACATGTGTTTTGGACGTAAAAAGATTCAAACTTGAATCATAAACGACGCTTTTGGCCAAGAACGCATGAATCGTCCGAAAAGTCGTTGAATGGTCCGAAAACTCTGGCCGTCCGAAAAGTATTTTCAGACATAGGTAGTTTTCGGACAGTATACGTCTGACATGGTTTTCGGTCGAAAAATATTTCGACCGAAATAGTTTCAGAAGCAAATGTTTAAGGAAAAATATTTCTTTTCAACCGAAATAGTTTCAGAACGAAATAATAACGGGGAATTGAGATATCTCGAATGATTAAGGTTTCGGCCGAAATAATTTTCTGATAGAATGACTTGGTGTTAATTTGCTGAGTGTGTTGATCGTTAAGAAAATCAGGTGAGTTCAAGATCCCTATTTTACTGTTTTAGGGTGGTGTGCATACTCAATAATTAGACGTTTATAATAAATGCATTTTATTACCTAAACGTTTGCAAAGAAAGATAAGAATGATAACGATTGTTAAACCGAACGATTTATAAGAAAGAAAGATAACGGTTGTTTAACCGAACATTTTATAAGAAAGAAAGATAACAAAGATAACGGTTGTTTAACCGAACGTTTTATAAGAAAGAAAGATAAGAAAGATAACGGTTGTTTAACCGAATGTTTTATAAGAAAGAAAGATAACGGTTGTTTAACTGAACGTTTGGTAAGAAGGAAAGAAAGAAAGAAGAATGATTTATTTAACTATATGTTTTATAAACAAAAGAAAGAAAAAAGAATGGTTTATTTAACTATATGTTTTATAAACAAAGAGAAAGAAAGAAAGAGAAAGTCAAATACATTGTCTAATCTATAAAAGTATGCTTATTCGAAGAAAGTCTTAAGGTAGTAGTATAGTCTTGATGGCTAGTGCTACCCTGAAGCCTATGGTTACGTCAGGGGCTGAGACCACGACGTTACCATATGAAAAATCGGGACAGTGCTCGGCAGGGCACTGTAACGAGAATGTTGTACAACTGGTTAAGAGCGAGTAACGACGGTAACTCGGGTGGTGACGATCATCCAAAGAGAAAGGGGTAAGGGGAAATCAATAACGGCGATACGTAACGGTTGATTCCCAAAAGATAGATTCGTGTCGGGCAATGACGGCGATACGTAACGGTTAACCCCACGTATTGATAGGTTGTGGCAATGACTGTGTTACGTAACGGTTGCCCATGACACCAAAGGTTCCTTCGGGGACACAGAGACTGTTATACCTGCCCTTAAAAATGTCCAAGATTTTAGCAAGGTACGAACCACAAGGACTATAAGTATAAATGTATGAAAGTACAGGGACCGAAAAGTAGAAAACATCAAAATCAAACGGTAACGGACCGTCACGGACGGTAACGGTCCGTTACGAGCTGAGCACACAAACACTGATGACACGCCACGTGTCCGATGACTAATAAACAAATTCTAACACGTGGAAACCCTATAACGGACCGTCACGACCGGTAACGGTCTGTCATAGCCCCAAATTCACCCGGGTGCGCCACATATCACTTTGTAACGGACCGTCACGCCCTGTTACGGTTCGTCACCCCACAAACTGACCAGAGGGCGACACGTGTATGATGACTCGCAAACCCTAATATGGTGACAAACCGTCACCACCCGTAACGGTTCGTCACGGGTCCAAAATTTACCCTATAAATAGCTGATCGAATTCAGTTGTTTTCTCATCCCAAACTCATTCCACTCTTCACAATCTCTTCCTAGAGCATCCCTGGATGATCCCCGAAGCTTACGGTCCAATTCCCGCTCGTTGTAGTGCCCGGTGTAGGAAGAAACGCTTATAGAAGAGTTGAAACGCTAGAGAAATAAAATTAAGAAGATAGTCTATAAGTTTTCGACTTAGAGGTTCATTCCTATAAACCAAGGTGAATACTTTATCTATTTAAAAAAAACTTGAGTCAAATATTTACTTTTATGAAAATGGCCAAATAAAGGTTAAGGGAGTAATGCTCAATGTTCTTCTACGAACAAAGCATTCAGGCCATAGGTGTACGTAAAACTTGTAAGGGATACACGGGTCTCGGGTGAAATTCCCGGATTGCGGGTGGTGCTTGTCTTATAACAACTTCGGAGGCAAACTTGTCCCTTGTATAAGGCATGACGCTAGTGTATACTATAGTGCGACTGAACAGGACGGGCCTGCTGAATGTGTGGATTGAATATAAAGTTGTGATTATGAATTAATGTTTGTTTGCGCCAAATTATTTTACTGTCAAGATATTCGTATTCACCGGCGTTCGCGCTAACGTTTTATTTTCAAAATGTTTTTCAAGTAACGAATAAAATATAATGAAAATGAGGATTCGGGCAGACATAAGATCTGACCCAAGAAAAGTGAAAAGAATAACTTATTGATAAGTACATTTTAGATACACGTTATTAGATATTAATTATCCTATAAATGTGTCGATATAAGTACAAAACATATTAATTTGATTAGGTTTTATATTTTGATTGGCTACGAAGAAAATCGGTTAAAACAATGCAATTATGTAATTCAAATGTAAACAGGGTGCATGTGATTAGAAAATAAAAACACTCTCTCTTTGATTTTGTGGTGAATTAATTTGCACATGAGATACATGACTAATAATTGTTGATGGGCTACACTTCAAGTTTATACGGGCTTATGACTAAATTAATTGAGAAGACATGATCCAGTAGCAAAAGTCCATGGGAAATTACATGACCAAAGAGATGAGTTTAACGGTTGTGTTGGGAAGTCACGAGATGACTTTTGGGCTTAAATCTATTTTTTGCAGCCCAATTGAATATGTTGGGCCAATTAAACAATGAAGAAATATGCTTGAATAAATTAGAGGCCCACAAATCAAGTCAGTGGAATTAGGGGGAGTCTTCTTTGACGGCTAGAGGCGACGAGGGAGAAAGCACACGACAGAGTGTTTGCAGGGCACGTTTCACGATGTCAACATCCTCTTTACTAATTTTGGCTGATGAAATAGGAAGAATTATGATCGGCTAAATCACTTATGGCATTTTTTGAGCGAACGGTTCGTACATGTTTAATGTTTGATTTAGTTTAATTATGTTTTGGATCTATTTAGTTTCTGACGATAACTGAGTAGACTGACATATTGGTTGAATTAAACGATTTATATTTATGCTTTGAGTTTTCTCGTTTACAATCTTTTCGGTTGATGATAAAGCCTAGTAGCAGGGTTGGATGACTAAATTGTGTAACTTGGCATTGATAAATTGGGTAGTTGGATTATACTGGTTTGTGACGAAACTAGTCGTATAGGTTGCTGACAACAATCTGTCTTCAATAATTGTTTTAACTGATTTTCCAACTCTATGTCTATGTGGTGTCTAATGAACAACTGAGTTTTCCATAAACCTAGAACCTGAAGTTTGGAGGGAGTTACATATTTATTTGATCTTTGTTTTAATTAGAAATTACTAAACTAGGCAATTACATCTTTCCACTGATTCCCTGTGGATTCGACAACTCTACTTTCCTGTCTACAGTCTAAGGTAGTTTAGTAGTAATTTTTATAAGTTTTTTGATTTACCTTAACACCGCGATCAAAATGGTGTCGTTGCCGGGGAATCGGTGCGCTTAGTTTTTTGTTTTAGTTTAGATTATTTTTTTTATAAAAACAAAAATATGTTTATTTTTTATTTTTTTTAGTTAATTTTGTTTTTTCGTTCAGAACTATTTGGTTGTGTTATCTGTGTAGGTTTATCATGGATTTGAATTATAATGGTGATGCTTCATGCATATTTTGTGGGTGCCACGGTCACTGGATTCAAAATTGTCCAATGTTTGAGAATAGAGCTGAATATGCTGAGTGGATGGGGAAGAAATGATATGTGAGGGCAAAGTATGAAAATGAAGATATAGTATCATCTTATCCACGACACAAGCCACATCCATCAAATTATCAAGGATATTATTAATCAGGGGTGAATTACAACTTTGGGCAAGATTGGGATTACAACAATTATGAACCGGGGATAGTACAAAGCTCAAGTTTTTCCCAAGGTTACCATCAGAAGCAATGTCAAGAACAAGAAAATGCTGCTAACCAAGATGTTGAGCCGGTTCAAAACATTTATGAATCTGAGGAAGAGAAAAATGTGGCTCTAGTGGAGTTGGCGTTGTCCCAGATTTAGGAGAAATTATCACAACAGCACCTTTCAGATCAACAACGAATCGAATACCTAAGCATGAAGTGTGAGGTATTATCGATGAAAATACAGTTTGAAGAGTTTCTAGAGAATGAGGTAGACAGAGAGGCGGTTGTGGAGAATGATACCAACCCAAATTCCCCAGTTGTTGAAGAAGTGGTTGTTGTGCCAGTCATGGATGATGAGGCTGAAGATGAGGTTATAGGTTTACTGGAACATGAAGTAGAATGTTTAGACCCAATCGAAGATACAACACCTCTTGAACAACCGGTGACTGAGGTACCCCAGGTGATTCCTAACTGTTCTCCTATAGTTGCTACAGTGATGGATGAAGTCAAGGGGGATGGTTTGAGTTCAAGGAAGAGGAAGGTGAGTCGGAAAGACATTGGACAGTTTATTAAGAAGTGGGCCCATAGTGATTCATCAGATTTGCACATCATGAGAAACCGAGTATGGATATGGAAAGTCAACTACCGAGCATACATTGGAAACTCGGTGAGAAAATGTGGAGTTAGAGTGTCGGCCAGTGCACCAATTGATAGGTTGATTATGAAGAAGCAAGTTTGGTCCCGACATGTCAAATATCGAGCTTTTGTTGGAAACGTGGTCGGTAAATGTGCATTGCGACCACCGTGATGTTAGTAAGATACACCGCGTGTGGCTGAAGACGTTAAACTTAGCGCTCTTAGGAGGCAACCTAAGATTTACTTTCTTGTCTAGATTAAATGAACGTTGTGGGTGTGTTCTTTAGAAACCCTCACGAGACCAAACTCGTCCTCTCGGGCTACCGAGGGGTTTAAAAGGCTTGTTGCATATGCTAAATGCAATCGTGATTCCTACAAAAGTGAGTTAGGTCTTTATTTCTTAGTTTCTTTATTTTTGGTGTGCGAACCAGCCAAGTGTGGGGAAGTTTCATGGGTTTTCAAGTGAGTGTGAGTATATGAAAAATGAATGGTAGCCCGTTTGTAGAGTTTATAGAGGTGTGTTTTTCGGTTTTTATAGAGTCAGTTCGAGTCAGTTTTATGTTGTTATATATTGAGTCAGTTTGATGCTTTTAGGTTTGTTTCGAGTTTAATTTTTCCAGGTTTGGATTGATCCACTCTTACTCAATTTCCATTCGGGTGATGACATTTCTAGCTTGATCTTCTTGTAAAAGGCAGCCCAAGAACAGATTTTAAAGACGATCACGAAGGAAATGCTATACGATCGTCTGAGTTTGGATTGACGACAGTTACAATTTACCATCAGTTAAGTCCTTTCCAATTCTCTGTATATTTTTGTTTTTGTAATTTTTTATATTTTTATAGTCTCTCATCCTATATTGTGGGTAATGTAGAGTTTAAGTGTGGGGAGGGAAGACTGAGTCTGTATACTTAGAAAAAAATTGAAAAATCCATAAAAATTAAAAAAAAATTCAAAAAATGTCCTTGAATTAGAATTTTTACAAATAAATAGAAAATGATAGTAGAATTGGAAACTTTGCTTGTGTGAAATTGAAATGAATAATGAAATAAAAAGCTCATATAATTTGTAACGTTTTGGTAGGCCCAACCGACTTTAAAGGCTTAAACATCCTGATAGTGTATTTAGGCGTAATTGAATAATTAAATCAGAATGTCTTGTGGGTTCTCATCTTAGGGGTGTCGGTAAGGTCGAAACTGTCAATATAGGGTGATAGGTACCACTGTAAACAAAAATTTATAATTTTTTGAAGCTTTCTTTTTATAAAAATAAATCCGAAAGTTGGTATACTCTTCCATTTTCATGAATTTTAATTAATTAAGTTGAGAACTTGAGTGCCTACGTGTTACATTCCGGGTTACAAGCTTGGTTGAAACGTCCATGGGTAGACTCTTGTGATTGATTATAGATGACTGATTTGACTTATGTGTTACCCTCCGGGATGGAAACCTGGTTGAAACGCCTCTAAGTTGAGTTATGTTCTTAATTGCTTAAAACTGAAACATACGTGTTACCCTCTGGGATAGTGACCTGGTTGAAACACAAATGGTGAAGGTCTAATCATAATATTAATAAAAACTCATGTCATTCATTCATCGATCCATAATTCCATAATTTTAAAAAATATAAATTTGTGTTTACAGTGGTGGAAAAATCTATAAGGTTTAGCATGTGTCTAAACATGACCTTGAGATGGGACTAGGCTGAGTCGTAGCTTTTTGAGTGTGAGACCCATAGATAAATTTTCTGCTTGGTAATAAATATGATAGTAGATCACAGAATCGGGGGCTTGATAAGTCGGTGGTTGGGTTTAATCGGATCGAAATACTGATTGTTACAGTTATCGCGTAAGTATATTTAAGCTGTAAATGAATGAATGCGTGAAAGCAGGTTTCCAATTATGATTTCATTGTAAATTCTTTTTCAGGATGAAAAAAGATAAGTATGAGGATGTGATGAGTGCATTTTAGATACACGTTATTAGATATTAATTATCCTATAAATGTGTCGATATAAGTACAAAACATATTAATTTGATTAGGTTTTATATTTTGATTGGCTACGAAGAAAATCGGTTAAAACAATGCAATTATGTAATTCAAATGTA
The DNA here is from genome assembly GCA_023525975.1 of Smallanthus sonchifolius. Lineage (NCBI taxonomy): Eukaryota > Viridiplantae > Streptophyta > Magnoliopsida > Asterales > Asteraceae > Smallanthus > Smallanthus sonchifolius. The sequence continues at coordinate 68,883,024 of CM042030.1, read as the reverse complement.
AACAAGGTGCATGTGATTAGAAAATAAAAACAATATCTCTTTGATTTTGTGGTGAATTAATTTGCACATGAGATACATGACTAATAATTGTTGATGGGCTACACTTCAAGTTTATACGGGCTTATGACTAAATTAATTGAGAAGACATGATCCAGTAGCAAAAGTCCATGGGAAATTATATGACCAAAGAGATGAGTTTAACGGTTGTGTTGGGAAGTCACGAGATGACTTTTGGGCTTAAATCTATTTTTTGCAGCCTAATTGAATATGTTGGGCCAATTAAACAATGAAGAAATATGCTTGAATAAATTAGAGGCCCACAAATCAAGTCAGTGGTGTGGAATTAGGGGGAGTCTTCTTTGACGGCTAGAAGCGACGAGGGAGAAAGCACACGACATAGTTTTTGCAGGGATGTCCTCTTTACTAATTTTGGCTGATGAAATATTCGGCTAAATCACTTATGACATTTTTTGAGCGGACGGTTCGTACATGTTTAATGTTTGATTTAGTTTATTTATGTTTTGGATCTATTTAGTTTCTGACAATAACTTAGTAGATTGATATATTGGTTGAATTAAACGATTTATATTTATGCTTTGAGTTTTCTCGTTTACAATCTTTTCGGTTGATGATAAAGCCTAGTAGCAGGGTTGGATGACTAAATTGTGTAACTTGGCATTGATAAATTGGTTAGTTGGATTATACTGGTTTGTGACGAAACTAGTCGTATAGGTTGCTGACAACAATCTGTCTTCAATAACTGTTTTAACTGATTTTCCAACTCTATGTCTATGTGGTGTCTAATGAACAACTGAGTTTTTCATAAACCTAGAACCTGAAGTTTGGAGGGAGTTACATATTTATTTGATCTTTGTTTTAATTAGAAATTACTAAACTAGGCAATTACATCTTTCCACTGATTCCCTGTGGATTCGACAATCCTAACTTTCCTGTTTACAGTCTAAGGTAGCTAAGTAGTAATTTTTATAAGTGTTTTTGATTGACCGCAATCACTTATACGTAGGATTCTCAGGACTTGTGTAAAGGAAATCCTAAAGAAAAGAAAAAGGAGATAGGACGGGGGGATTGATCAACCCTAGATAGTACTATTTTCGGTGGCTATAATTGTATTTGATTTCAAACTCTGTTTTGTAATAAAGATAAAAAGGGTATTTAAATCCCTATGTTTATAAAAAAAAAATACGAGACTTTTGTTTTCCAATTAAGTCTTGATATTTACAAATACAACCCTTGGGGTTGAAACAAATGATGAAACGATCCTTTTGAAAAAGACTTCCGCTGTATTTATAAAAAAAACTCTGAAATCAAAGTCTAGTGATACCACTCGGGCTCGCACACGTCTAGGGGGTGCCTGAGGCGGGGTGTGACAGGTTGGTATCAGAGCCACATGTTTTAGCGAATTAGATACTTAAAAAATAATATCTAGGCTTCAACCATTAATGTTTTAAAATTAAGATAAGAAAACAATGTAACCTTCTGACCGGTATGTAGTTATATGACAAACGAAATGTTCTGTCTAATGAAAGAACGGTGTATAAATCTCTCCTAGACCCGTCGCTCTTTCCTGGGAACATCTCTGTTGGAGGTACTAATCTGGAAAGATAACCATCCTTGTAGAGCTTTAGTTAAGATAAGGATACTGGCCTTAGTATATAAGTCTTGACCAAAATAAGATAAGTACTAATATTTTAAGATTGCAGATGTCTGGAGATACTTCTGTACATGTTTATTATGACCCTAATTGTCTAATCAAACAAGAGTCACCTGAGTATCATCCCTTAGGATCTCGAATGAACCCTATCTCTTCGCCCTACTATAACGAGGATCCGTTTGCCATTGTCCCTAATAACAACTCTCCCGAATACCACCCTCAATCTTATGACTCTTCTAGCCAATGGATGAATGCTGGATATTTCAGCAATTGAAATACTGCTATAGCTGAATCTAGTCATACTCAACAGAACATATCAGCAGAAGAGGATCCATCTGAGGAATCCCATCAATATGAACCTGCTTTTGAAAATCCCGAAGATTATCCTTTTAATAATCTTGTTTCAAATAATTCTGACTATCAATCTTACAACTCTGGATCCCCAGTCTTGTACGATCCTTTTATATTTCCTGAATCTCCATATGATGGCCCTTTCAAAGAGTATTTCCAAGCTCCTCCAGAATACCAAAATGCTTATATTGATATTATGGTGGGACTCCGTAAGCCCCCCACCTAAATATGGTTATGCGAAAAGTATGCCCTCTTCTCCTATCGAATGTTTAGACCGTTCGTTGCGCCAAATGGATGAAGTAACAAGAAAGAAGATAATGGACAAAGCAAGAACCAAATTTTATGGAAAACAAGTGTACGAATATGGAGAAGACTTGATGACTCTTGGAAAAGAACTTATGAAAGATTAGAATCATTTTTGTTGTATTTTGTAATATATTTCTATAATAATAAAATATCGTTTTGTTTATTTTACAGAATGGTCGGAAAAGGCAAGGGTAATAGCTTTATTCATAAATTTGCTCCAGATAATTATCATGAACGAAAAACAAATAAAACAACTATAGAAAATAATGAGGAAACTGAAAGTTCAACTTTCAGAAGCCTCGAAGAAATATGAAACCCTAGTGTTCCCTATAATCCTTCTATAAGTTTTCATTCTGCTCCTACCGCATGAAACTATAATATCACTCCTATATATTCACGAAATTTTCATGAGGGATATGCCGATATTCCTTATGAGAATAATCCTGAAAAAGAAGAACGTGTTGACTCTAATATACCTTACGTTCCGTACTATGAGACGATTCCCATCCCTGCTCCTGATAAAATGAGAATGCATCGAGAAGTGAAAGGGAATAAAAGTTGTTGAGAAGAATAGCATAATTGGAACGAGAGAAAGCTGAAGTTGAAGCTCAGAACGCATTGCTAATGTAAGCTCTGGAAGAAAAGAATTTTAGAAATTTTTAGGAACAATAATTTCTGTATATATTGTAGAATATTCTTATCAATAAAAAGGTTTTGTTTTGATTCCAATCCTATTTCTTTTATAGATTGTCGAAAAATACCGGACCTTCTCAAAACACGAGAGGAAAAAGGAAACAAGTAGCGATTGAAAACGCTGCTAAAAATCATAATTCTCGTATGGATCTCCAGAAAATGATCACGGAAGGAATCAAAGATTCTCTTCCAATGATATACAATGAAATGGAAAAGAGACAGGCCGATAAACTATCTGCCCATCCATCAATTCTAAAATCTATTAATTCTCAACCTTTGACTCAACATACTCATACTATCACTCAATCCAAGCCTATTACTCTTAGACCCGAAGGCTCTACTACTCATAAAACCAGGAAGACTGGGAAAGAAGAATATTACCATAACTCTTCTGAAGATGAGAACATGGGTAATAACTACGGTCATGTGGAAAAGAAGAGAAAGATAATTAGTTGTACATATAAGATGTTCCAGGGTTGTAAACCTTATAACTTTTCTGGAAGAGAATGAGGGATAGCCACGCTAAGGTGGATTGAGAAAACCGAGTCTGTGCTTGCTATAAGCAAGTGTGCTGAGGAAGACAAGGTTTTGTATGCTTTCAACTTATTTAAGGATCAAGCTCTAGAGTGGTGGAATAATATTGTTGCAGCTAAAGGAAGAGATTCGTCCTATACCATGGGCTGGGGTGCCTTCAAAACCCGAGTAGAGAAGAAATATGTTCCCCAGAATGAAAGGGAATAGATCGAAGGAAAATTTTTAAGCCTAAAGATGATTGGAACAAATTATCAAGAATATTCGACTAACCTCCTAGAGTATGCTCGAATAGTTCCACATCTTGCTACCCCTAAAGCAAATCTAATAAAACGTTATATTTGGGGTTTAATCGGAGAAATTCGCGACATGGTCAAGGTCGCAAACTGTGAAAATCTTGATGATGCTATGGATTTAGTAGCATCATTAACCAGCAGCCTGATAAGAAACCAGGAAGAAGGAAAGAAGAAGAAGGAAATAACTGGGCAAGGCCCAAGTGGATCAAAGAAACCCAATTTTACTCCCGAAACAACAACTCTTCCATCCCTGAGTGTACGAATTGCAAGAAGAGGCACTTAGGACAATGTCGTACTGGACTTTTCTACAAATTCTGCAAAATGTCCGGTCACAAAACAGAAAATTGTTTCAAGAAGAAACAAATTACTTGTTTTGAATGTGCTGAGGCTGGCCACATCAAAATCTATTGTCCCAAATTGAAGAAAACTGATGGGGCAGGTCCCAAACCTGCAGATGGAGTAAAGAAGGATGCGCGGGCATTCGTTCTCAATACTCATGAAGCAGCAGGTATGCCCGATGTCATTACGGGTACATTTCTTATCAATGATATTTACGCTCGAGTTTTGTTTGACTCTGGTGCAAACCAAAGTTTTATAGATCATAGATTCTGTAGATTGTTAAATAAAACTCTAGCTAAATTAGACAAGAAATACATGGTAGAGACTGCCAACGACGACCTAGTCCAAATCTCTGAAATCCTAAATGATTGTAATATCACACTATCAGGACATGTTATTCCTGCACAACCGTTGCCAATGAATTTGGCAGGTTTTGACATTGTTCTAGGAATGGATTGGTTGGCCTCTAACCAAGCCCATATCTTGTGTGATACAAAAGCCATTGAACTTCATTCACCAAAAGGTGATATTCTTACGATAAATGGTGATAAATTATCCAATTCTGTTGGAATAATTTCCATGTTAAAAGCCACAAAATATCTACGCAAAGTATGCTTAGTATACCTTGTAACTGTAACCACCGACACCAAAAAGAAAATTGAAGATGTGCCGATTGTGGCTGAATTTACTGCTGTTTTCCCTGATGAACTACCTAGAATTCCACCAGAAAGAGAAGTGGAATTCAGAATTAATCTAGTACCCGGTACGACACTAATTGCAAAAGCCCCGTACAGATTAGCTCCAACGGAGATGTCATAATTAAAGAAACAGTTGGATGAATTACTCGAAAAAGGATTCATAAGACCAAGCTCGTCACCTTGGGGAGCTTCGATCTTGTTCGTTAAAAAGAAAGACAGTTCAATGCCCATGTGCATTGATTATCGTGAGCTGAATAAAGTCACGATTAAGAACTGTTATCCACTCCTCAGAATTGATGATCTCTTTGATCAACTCCAGGGAGCTCGATGCTTTTCAAAGATCGACCTTCGTTCTGGCTATCATCAATTAAAAGTCCAGAAAGAAGATATTCCCAAAACTGCCTTCAGAACTCGGTATATTATGAGTTCACGGTAATGCCGTTTAGACTTACTAATGCACCAGCAGCTTTCATGGATATGATGAATCGAGTTTGCAAACCTTACTTGGATAAATTCATTATCGTATTCATTGACGATATCCTTATCTATTCCAAGAGTAAGGAAGATCATGCTAATCATTTGAAAATCTTGCTTGAACTCTTGAGAAACGAAAAGCTTTATGCTAAATTCTCAAAATGCGAGTTTTGGTTATCAGAAGTTCAATTCCTTGGACATGTCATTAATACTGATGGCATCCAAGCTGACCCGTTTAAAATTGAGGCTATATCTAAATGGGAAATCCCAAAGTCTCCAACAGAAGTCCGTAGTTTCCTCGGATTAGCTGGTTACTATCGGAGAATTATCCAAGATTTCTCTCGAATTGCTGTACCATTAACTTCTCTGACTCGCAAGTCAGTTAAGTATGAATGGGGTCCTAAACAATCTGAAGCTTTTGAAACTCTGAAACAGAAACTGACATAAGCACCCATACTTGCCTTGCCAGATGGAAATGAAGGCTTTTCAGTATACTGTGATGCTTCACACACCGGCTTTGGTTGTGTGTTAATGCAAGGAAGCAAAGTTATTGCTTATGCCTCTCGACAATTAAAAACTCATGAAAAGAATTATACGACTCATGATTTAGAATTGGGCGCCATAATCTTCGTATTGAAATTATGGAGGCACTATCTATATGGAGTCAAATTTACCGTGTTTACCGATCACAAAAGCCTAAAGTATATATTCAGTCAGAAAGAACTGAATATGAGGCAATGACGTTGGATGGAAGTCCTAAATGATTACGATTACGAAATCTGTTATCATGAAGGAAAACTAATGTTGTAGTTGACGCCTTAAGTAGAAAAGAACATGAGAAACCTAAACGAGTTCGTGCTTTAAGACTCGATCTCCAAATCGATCTTATCACTCGTATTAAGGAATCTCAGAAACTTGTTTTGCAAGAACCCAACCCTGACAAAGAAGGATTGGGAGGAATGATCGACCAATTGGTCAAGGGTAATGATGGAATTCTTAGAATGAATAAGAGAATTTGGGTTCCTAGCTATGGAAACGTACGTGAAGAAATTCTTGAAAAAGCCCACAAATCTAAATACACTATGCATCCTGGAAGCGATAAAATGTACAAAAACCTAAAAGCCAATTATTGGTGGATAGGAATGAAGAAACATATCGCTATCTATGTTGCAAAGTGTTTAACGCGTTCCCATGTAAAAGATGAACACCAAAAGCCTTCTGGCTTATTACATCAACTTGAAATTCCTGTATGGAAATGGGAAATGATAACCATGGATTTCATTACTAAACTTCCCCGAACCAGTCGTAGGAATGATACAATCTGGGTTATTGTTGACAGACTTACTAAATCTGCTATTTTTCTTCCCATGAAAGAAACATTCAGGATGGATAAGTTGGCACAGTTATACGTTAACGAAATTGTATCATTACATGGTGTGCCACTATCTATCGTATCAGATAGAGATAGTAGATTTACTTCTCGATTCTGGCAAAGTTTCCAAAAAGCTCTAGGTACAAAATTGAATCTTAGCACTGCCTACCATCCTCAAACGGATGGGCAGAGTGAAAGAACCATTCAAACCCTTAAAGACATGTTAAGGTCTTGTGTTATTGATCTTGGAAGAAGTTGGGATGACCACTTACCTCTAATGGAATTCTCCTACAATAATAGCTATCATACGAGTATATAGGCCGTTCCTTTTGAAGCCTTATATGGTCGTAATTTTCTCATTATTGTATTATGTATATTATAGGAATTCTCCTAATTGTTTAAACGTCAAATCAAACTTGAAGATTTCAGTGTGCAGGGTGAAAGGTGTGTGACTTGTTGCCTAAAAATATTGATGTTCAAGTTTAAAAAGCAAGATGTTAGAGATGGTTAGTTAAGTGGAAAATGGAAGGCTACTTTGATATCAAGATCAGTGATACAATCTTCACTGTTTAGTTCATTTTCCTTGATCCTTAGGGTCAAGGATCTTTTTAACCAAGGGGTATTGATATGTACTAAAGTTAACCATAGTGTGATAGTAACTGTGGTTAGTTAGTCTGGTTAAGTCATGTTAGAAGTTGTTAGGTCAAAATTAGTCAACTCTGTATGTGTATAAATAAGAGAGTTAATCCTTGATATCAGTTGTCAATTAGTAAGAACATAATTCCTTCCCTTGTCTCTCAATTCTCATAACAGATTTCACAACTCTACGAGAATCTTTTCTTTTTCTTGGATTCTCTAGAATGTTAATGTGTTAATCTATTGAAATTGAATCATGAACACTTAAGATCCACATAAGTATTATGTATTATGTATTATGTAGAAGGGTTAAACATGTAAAGTTGAAACCCTAAAACTGTATTTAGAATGTGTGTATATATCGTATGTGTCAAGAACAAGTCAGAGATAAAATCCATGCAATTCGTTAGTAAATAAAGTGTGTATTTGTGTGTTTTTGAGAGTAATTACCACTATTGTTCATCGAGATCTTGGGCAAAAAAATTAAATCGGATAGAGAAACAAAGACGGTTATACTTGTGTACCATATTCAAAGCAATAGATAAAAATTAAATTGTGCGATTCTTAGCATATTATTAGTTTTGAAGTGAACATAGGAGCATTTTTCTTCAATTACATACTTGATGATGATTGAGCAACTACTCCATCACAAGAATAATTTTGAGACGAAAACCACCCTTGGGTCAATAACATACTTTCTTTAGGCTTGTCAATTGGAATTATATGTCCTGCACCCTGTAAACCGCCAAATTGCATTAAAACAACTTTGTGCACCATGTAACATAGACGTTAATTCTTAAGTATTGTTAGAGAATGCAATTTCACTCTTACAAAACACTTTTCTAATGGTTTTAAAATAAGGAATATTAGAAGAATTCAAGTGATTGCTGTTTTTAACCTTAACCGTAGCAAATGTCAATGAATAATTGTTGTGTGTATATTTCGTTTCGTATCTACAAAAGCAAATTTTGAAATAAAAATATGAATCTTAGAACTAATTTAGGAAGCATAATATCTCAGAATATTATTATAAACAAGTTCTATTTTCATTTTTTTTTTACTTTTGTTGAATTATATCTCACCCTCCAACTTGGCCATCAATGTAGAACGGTTTCCATGGTACTTCAACTTGGAGATTAAGAGAAGTTATCCATTGCTCAACGCCAACATATGGAAATGTGAGATCATGGTCGCCACTACCAATCAATAAATACATTTTATGCACACATTTAACCTAATATATACAAGTATTAGAGTTTGCGAGGGAGGGTGATGTTACACTACGTACCATAGGATCAAAGCGCGACATTTTTTACTAGAAAGTTTCTTGTGATAGGAAAAAGTACTAAAGATATCATAAGAATAACAAGATGTGTCATTCTTTCCTTGATGGTAATGCAATGTTTCGTTTATCGGAAACCATTCTCCGATCTTTCCCTAAGAAAAAAATATATAGAATGAGATATAACTATAGTGTCGCGTTCATTAATGTTTGCAAGAATATAAATTTGATCGCCTACTTGACGAATGTTAAGAGCTTGTTGTACAACTTCAGTGTTCGCCCATTTAGTTGCGCCCTTCGTACTATCGCAATCTACCATCGGATCATTTTCATCGCAAAATGGTTCCAATATGTTTTCGAAATTAATATGGCTTGTGCACTGCAGGTTGAAATTGCTTGCATTATATCGTTTTCATGAAGTTCATATGTTTTGATACTTGTGTTCATAAATCTCCCCTCTTCATAAATTATAATTAACCTGAATTTAGCCTTTTATAATTACTAAAATGGTAAGATCATCTTTTTTAAGGCGGAAGATTTGATAATAAACAAAAAGCAATCGGTCAAGCTTATGAAAGCCGACCAAATATAAGCAGAAATAGAAAATTACACAACGAATTTTAAAATTATGTTCACATTAGAAGGCCCACTCTAATGACCTAATACCATAGCCCACAAATAGCTAAGACATTTTACTTATTCGAAAAGCTAATTGATGGACGCTTCCCCCCCCCCCCCCACCCCCCTCCCCACCAAAAAAAACTACCTCATTTCGAATGGTAAGATCACCTGGTAAATATTATATGTGCCATACGATGAGCATATTCAAGTCTTGAATTGAAATCTATGAACTTATCGGTTGTAAGAATATAGCCCTACATTAATTTATAACATAAATAATAATTATATTTTCACATTCAATCAAAATAAATCTTTACGATTTCTCTATAAAATAGTTAGGAAATATTATTTATGATTTACTTGAATGTTCAATGCTGGTTCTGGTTGATCCCCATGCTCGTTACCTATAGATTAAATGAAGTTCTTACCACCACAGGTGAACTATATAAAGACCCAACTCACTATCGGTCACTAGTTGAGGCTCTTCAGTACTTGACCATCACTCGGCCTAACATATCATATGCTGTGAATCAAGTTAGTCAGTTCCTTCATGCTCCAAGTATCTCTCACTATAAGTGTGTCAAGAGGATTCTTCAGTATGTCAAAGGAACTGTTGCGTTTGGTGTCACATGCTGTCGACCATCTCACACCAAGATTCTTGGCTACTCTGATGCTGACAGGGCCCGCTGTCTCGAGACGCGCCGATCTACCTATGGCTACACTATCTTCTTAGGTGGTAATCTTGTCTCCTGGAGTGCCAAGAAACAGCCCTCCATATCTCGCTCCAGTTGTGAATCTGAATACCGAGCCATGGCCAACACTGTGACTGAATTGATCTGGCTCACTCACTTATTACGTGAACTACATGCTTTACTTCCTGATCGGCCTACCCTATTGTGTGACAATCGTAGCGCTCTCTTTCTCACACAAAATCCCGTCTCTCATAAACGAGCCAAGCACATTGATCTCGACTACCACTTCATTCGTGAACTTGTATCTTCGGGTAAACTTCATACTCAGTTTGTTTCAACCAAGCTTCAAGTGGTCGACATCTTCATCAAGAGTCTCCCTCGCCAGCAATTTCAATTCTTTCTACGAATGCTTCATCTCGGACCACCACCGTTTCGCTTGAAGGGGGATATTAGTCATACTTAAGACCCTATTTTGTGTTTTACTCTTTTTGTATGTACTTATGTGTAAATTATATTATTATTTATAGATAAGTTCTTCACCTCATTTGGTAAGGAGACATTTACCACATAAATTTAATATCGTCTACCTATGCATGTTTATACATAAACAAACAATCAAACTAATGTGTTCATTTTTTTAATATTAGAGGAGTTAAGTGATAAAAAAAAAATAAGTGGATAGAGAAACAAAGACGGTACACTTGTGTACCATATTCAAAGCAATAGATAAAAATTAAATTGTACAATTCTTAACATATTATTAGTTTTGAAGTGAACATAGATTTCTTCAATTACATACTTAATGATGATTGAGCAACTACTCCACCACAAGAATAATTTTGTGATGTAAACCACCGTTGGGTCAATAACATAATTTCTTTAGGCTTCTCAAATGGAATTATATGTCCCGCACCCTGTAAACCGCCAAATTACATTGAAACAACTTTGTGCACCATGTAACATACACATTAATTTCTTAAGTATTGTTAGAGAAGGCAATTTCACTCTTACAAAACACTTTTCTTGGGATATATTATTGCATGGTTTTAAAATAAGGAATGTTAGAAGAATTCAAGTGATTGTTGTTTCTAACCTTAACCGTAGCAAATGTCAATGAATAACTGTTGTGTGTATATTTCGTTTCATATCTGCAAAAGAAAATTTGAAATAAAAATATGAATTGTAGAACTTTAGGAAGCATAATTTGTCAAGAATATTATTATAATTAAACAAGTTCTAATTTCAGTTTTGTTGAATTTTCAAGTCATATCTCACCCTCCAACTTGACCATCAATGTAGAACGGTTTCCATGTTACTTCAACTTGGAGATTAAGAGAAGTTATCCATTGCTCAACGCCAACATACGGAAATGTGAGATCATGATCGCCACTGTCAATCGATAAAAACATTTTATGCACACATTTAACCTAATATAAACAAAGATAAATGTATTAGAGTTTGCGAGGGAGGGTGATGTTACACTACCTTACGATCAAAGCGCGACAATTTTTACTAGAAAGTTTCTTGTGATAGGAAAAACTACTAAAGATATCATAAGAATAACAAGATGTGTCATTCTTTCCTTGATGGTAATGCAATGTTTCGTTTACCGAAACCCATTCTCCGATCTTTCCCTAAGGAAAAAAAAATATAGAATGAGATATAATTATAGTGTCGCGTTCATTAATGTTTGCAAGAAAATAAAATTGATCGCGTACTTGACGAATGTTAAGAGCGTGTTGTACAACTTCAGTGTTGACCCATTAATTATAAGTATGGCCTTGATAATATCTGGCTGAAACGATCATAATGAATGCGTTGGTTTCGTTAGATTTGTGAACATTGATAATAATTTGTGTCTCACACAAAGAGAAGAAATGAGAATGAAGAAAATAAGGGATAGATAGAGATCGAGATTACTTGGCAATCTACCATCGGATCATTTTCATTGCAAAATGGTTCAAAGATGTTTTCCAAATTAATATGGCTTGTGCACTGCAAGTTGAAATTTCTAGCATTATATCGTACGTTTTCACGAGGTACTAATTATGTTCATAATTCTCACCTCTTCATAACTCTGAAGACTCTTTGAGCATAGTAAGTTGGCCGGATTAATGTCTACATAATTACCATGGCACTATCTATGGCAGACTACAAATCAAATTGTAATTAAGTAACCTGAATTTAGCCTTTTATATTACAAAAGTGTGGTAAGATCACTTGGTAAATATTATCTGATACGAGTGCCATACGATGAGCAAATTCAAGTCTTGAATTGAAATCCGTGAACTTATCGGTGAGAGGACTCGGAAGAATATAGCCCTACATTAACATAAATAATAATTATATTTTCACATTCAATCAAAATAAATCTTTACGACTTCTCTAGGAAATATTATTTAGGGTTTTATGATTTACTTGAATGTTCAATGCTGGTTGATCCCCATGCTCGTTACCTATAGATTAAAGTGAAAAGCATTCCAAAGATCATCCACCATATATAAATAATATTGAATGGAGAAAGAAAGAAGAAAAAAATTATATCAATTACCTTCATATAATTCTAGAGTGACTTTGGGAACAATAATACCAACGTAAGAGATTCCAGATATATACATTGGATTCCGCAAAAACTTGGAATGGTCCCTCATAAACTGTTATTTTATAATTATATAAATGTCAAATATGAGTTGGGTTATACTAAAAAGATGATTTTGTATAAAAAATTTAAAAAGTACATAATGTTTTAAATAATTTTAGGCATGGTGTTCTTTAATTTTGAGATATGTTCAAAAAATTAAAACATAGACATCATACTTAAAATAAAAGAACACCATACCTAAAATTTAAAACATCATGCCTAAATTTAAAACATCGTGTCCTTTTTACACTTTTTAGTAAAAATCTTCTTTTTAGTATAACTCAACCCTGTCAAATATATATATATATATATATATATATATGAGAAGTTTCCGCTAAAAAGTGAATTTTCGCTAAAAAACTTAAGAAACTGGGTCAAACGAAATCCGATTGAACTAATTCCAGGGCGTTGGAACCGGCTCGTCGAAATAAAGCCTAGAGGCTAAACCCTAAAAGCTAAACGCTAAAGCTAAACCAAAAAACCTAATAACCCCACCCCACCCCCCAAAAACCTAAATACTCCAACCCCCACCCCCAAAAACCTAAACCTACCCACCCCACCTCCAAAAAAACCTAAATCCCCCACCCCAAAAACCTCGACGATCCAGTTTCAACGCCGCTGGAATAAGCTCAATCGGAGTTCGTTTGACTTGGTTTCGGTTAAAAAAGAAATCATTTATTAGGTTTCTTAGATAAAATTCACTTCATATTTGAACCTCCCTCTATATATATATAAAGAGAAATTGTCAAAAACGAGTATTGAATTTGTTATAAAAAACTGTATTAAAATTCGTATTATCACAATTAATTGTTGCAACTCTTCATGAAAAGAGGAGACAGTTGATGGTTATAACCGATCGTAATGATATCAGTACGAACATCAGTAGAAGGCATCATCAGTATTAATTGCTTGGTTACTACCGACCATCAGTAGTAACATGGATACAACCGACCATCAATAGTAACAGAGCTACTACTGATCGCTCAGTTCATTAGACCCAATCGGTGGCGACCCTTGCCAGGGCGGTGTCCCCTTGGAACCTCCATGATCTAGGGGCTTTGCCCCTAACAACTTTAGAGGTTCTCAAGTGCCAAAGTTACATAGTTTTGATAGAGTGTACACCTCATAACTCGTGTTAATGTATATTTTAACTTCTCATTTGACATTAAATAAATCTAACTAAACTAAAATGACACTGATGACACTAAATCATTAACATCTTTTGCTAACTAAAACTAGGGTTGTAACTAGTGTGATTATAGATGATTATATATAATTGTACATCAAACGACTCTTTTGCTAACTAAAACATGGGTTGCAACAAAACTGGTTGTATTTAGGGAAATAAATTGTTTGTAATTTCTTTTACTTAAATTATCTAAAACGCATTTTTGGTGATTATAATTTTACTTGAACCTTTTTAATAAAGTCAACTACTTGGGTAGCTAGAATACTATCGCTGCTAATCCACCCTTCCTCGGTTTCTGAGTAGGAAAAGCCGGCACCAGCAGGGACGTCCAAGAATATCATATTAGCCATCGAAAAATAACATCAAACCATTTAAATGTTGGTTTGCCGAGATCAATTAAACATATAAAATAAATTGATTGAAAGTGTGAACCTGTGTCCATGCGTTTTGATTCAATGTTAATGTGAAATTATCTACGCCAGCATCCCAATTAAAGGTAAGTGGGCCTACATCAAAGCAATGTATTAGTCACAAAAAAATAGGGTTCATCCGTGTGCAAGCATGGAACATTAATCTATTAATAATAAATAAGTAGACAATATGTGCCTTAACCGATCTCTGTAATTAGTAATTTACATTACTCGAGGTGTTCTAAATAATTATCTATCACAATGACACGAGTATTCCTTGTTCACAGTTAGACACTAATGGCTAGAGGTGGACAAAGAGGTGTTCGAACTGGGGGTCATACTGGTCGTCAAGTCCGTACGCCATAAAACCGATCACGAGTAGAGAAAAGTGAACACTACTGCAACAATACTGAATCGGTGCATGTGGAGCATAATAACAGTGAGAATCAAGTGTCTGTTCAGAACGAGGAGCACAACAAGGGGTTGGTTCTAGAACCAATCGTAAGATAAGTTATAGCTGCAGAGGTCTCTTAGGTTTTGAAGGACGTCCGGTGGACAGCAGTGGCCAGGGCCCTTAAAGAGTGGAATAGAGAGGAAAGAAAAGAAAGAGGAAAGCAATAGAGGCACTGAAGTCACTAATAGTGATGCCTCTGACTTTGAAGTGGCAGCTCGAGCCTACAATTACATATCATTTCGGTGGTGTGACCCGCTAAAATTTGATGGAAAAAAGATGCAGTTGCCACTTTAGAGTGGATAGAAAGGATGAACGATGTGATTAACACCAATGTATGTCGTGAGAACCAAGTGGTCATGTTTGTCGCTCACTCGTTCACTAATGAGGCCTTGAGTTGGTGGAGGACCATTCAGCAGACTACGTCCTCCACTGATCTTATGAGGATGAAATGGGATGACATGAAAAAGTTAATAATATAAAAGTTATGCCTACATAACGAAATTAATAGAGTTAAGAGAGTTTTTGGGGCTCACTGCTGGCAGTATGACTCACCGCCAGTACACCTCAAAATATAATGAGTTGGCTCAGTTGGTTTCACATCTGGTGGAAACCGAGGAGAAGAGGATAAAGTATTACGTAAAGGGGTTGCCCAAGAAAATGCATGTGCACGTTAAAGCCAACACCCCTAAGAGTTTTGAATCAGTAGTCGAGCTAGCTGGAATAGTGTATGATGACTTTAACACTGAGGAACCACTACCTACTGACAACCAAAAGAAAGTATCAAGCGCCTTTAAGAGGCCGGCTAAGGAGCGGTCAGGGTCGAAGAACAAGAAGCTAAGGGTAAAAAATGGTATTGATTGGGCAAAGTGTGGAAGAAAGCACTCGGGGGAGTGCCGTGTGGGTCTAAACATTTGTTATCAGTGCGGAAAGACTGGGCATTATTCGCATGAATGCCCCAGTGCATCGACATGCTATAACTGTGGGACTCATTGTCATATGGCTAAGGGCTGTCGTCGACCCAAAGCTTTTGGCACCGAGAAAAGGGAAAGAGGCTGAGAAGCCAAAGGCAAGAACCCGAGCGTATGCACTGACACATGAGGAGGCAAGGGAAAACTCAGATGTTGTGTCAGGTACGTTCATTCTTGACCACACTCTTGTTTCTGTATTATTTTATTTTGGTGCCAGTAGGAGTTTCATATCGTCTTCAAAGTGTAAAAGAATGAAATGCAAAGTTAGTAAAGTAGAACGGGCCTTTAATGTGGAAACTGTTATGGGTAAAGCCACGAAAGTGATAGAACTAGTAGACAATTGTACGGTAAAGATAGATAGCCATATATTCCCTGTTAGGTTGTATGTTATTATATAATCACAACATTTCATTTTGCTAAAAAAATTGCCGTGCCCTCATACCGGTGAAAAAAATGGTATTATTGAATGTCGACATCGCTACGTTGTCGAAACCGGCCTTGCTCTTCTGCCCAGTCCTCCGCTCCTCAACGCTTTTGGAATTTTACCTTTGACACTGTTTTCTATCTAATTAATTGTTTGCCATCTCAAACCACCTCTCGTATTTCACCTTTTGTACACTTGTTCAACCTCTTTCCCGATTTCTCATTTCTTTGAGACTTTGGCTGTAAATGTTTTCCTCATCTCCGACCATACAACCGTCACAAGATGGAGTTCCGCTCTACACGTTGTATCTTTTTGGGCTACAAGCCCTCTCACCATGGCTATCGCTGCTTTGATCCGTCCACGGATCGGATCTATATCTCCACCACGTGCGTTTCAATGAGGACAATTTCCCCTTTGTGACACCAAACAACGTCTCTCCTCATATTACTCCATCCAACCCCTATACTTCCTTTTCTGATTTCACACCTCTACCTCCCGACCTTCCTGAACCGTCCTCCTCTACAAACTTCCTAACAAAATCCTCCACCGTCTCCTCCCAACTCCATTCCTTCATCTTATTCTTCCAACTCTAATACATCACCATCACCTACTCCACCTCCTCCTCCACCGCCTCCTTCGTACTCATCCTATGAATCTTCGTCAAAATCCCAAAACCTCTTGCTCCTTATAGTCCTTCCGCTAATCATGTGTCAACTTCCTCTTTTCCTACAACTGAACCCACTTCGTTTACCATTGCTAATCAATATCCAGACTAGCGTCGTTCCATGTCCAAAGAGTTTTCAACTCTTGTTAAAAATGACACTTGGTCATTAGTACCTCCCATTACTAACGATAATGTTATTGATTGTAAGTGGGTGTACGGGTTAAAGAAGGACTAAAATGGAGCGGTAACTCGTTACAAAGCTCGTCTTATGGCAGAGAGCTTTTGGCAACAGTCGGGTATTGACTTTCAAGAAACCTTCAGTCCAGTTGTAAAGTCCACAACAATCAAGGTTGTTCTCTCATTTGCTGTTACTCAACAATGGACTCTTCGTCAAGTGATGCTCAAAATGTTTTCTTACATGGTGACCTCAAGGAGACAACCTATTTTCGACAACCATAGAGCTTTGTTGCTCCTAAACATCCGGATCATGTTTACTTACTTCACAAGTCTCTATATGGCCTTCGATATGCCCCTCAGGCTTGGTTTCATCACCTATCTCAAGCTCTTCACAAGCTAGGCTTTCAAGGATCCAAAACTGATCCTTCCTTATTAATACAAGTCTGGCAAAACAATCCTTTACACTTAGTTTATGTGGATGAAATCATCGTCACCGGTAACAATGCCAAAGTTGTTGATACTCTCATCAAACAACTCAGCCATGCTTTTGCTCTTAAAGACCCCAGAAATCTTTATTACTTCCTAGGTGTTGAACTTGTGTGCCAAGGTCGTAATATCCTGCTATCTCAATGAAAATATATATCTCTGAGGTTCTTCAGCGAACAAGGCTCTCTGACTCCAAGCTAGTCTCATCTCCCATTACCACTTCCTAGGTATTATCTCTAGGAGACAGCCCTCTATTTTCTGAACCGGTATGGTATCGTCAAATTGTTGGCACCCTCCGGTGTGTCGTACTTTTAAGGACAAAATTTCCTTTGTCATCAACAAAGTGTGCCAATGCATGCATGCTCCCTAGGACAATCACTAGACTGTCGTCAAATGAATTCTCATATACGTAAATAGCACCTTTCATTACTACTTATTGATCCGTCACAAGTCTGGTTTCAATCTTCAAACCTTTACTGACGTTCACTAGCAGGGAAACTCCCCTATTCAAGCCTTATCTGATGTTGACTGGGCGGGGTGCCCGATGACCGTCGTCCACGGGGGTATTTTCCATATATTTGGGTTCCAAACTTATATCTTGGACCGCACGCAAGCAGAAAACCGTTTCCACGGAGTCAGAATACAAAGCTCTAGCAGATAGAATTAACTTGGCTAGAGGTTCTTCTTCGAGAACTTGGAATAAACACAAATTCTACTCCTACTCTCTGGTGTGATAATCTTGGAGCAACTTAACTTGCAACCAATCCAGTCTTACATGCCCGAACAAAGCATGTTGAAATTAATTTCCACTTTGTTCGTGAAAAAATGGCTCAAGGCAAACTCAAAGTTCAGTTCACATCAACAGATGATCAGATTGTAGACATATTTACAAAACCGCTACCAACTCAAAGATTCGTGTTCTTACGTTCCAAGCTACAGGTCGCTACCCGCCCTTAGCTTGCAGAGGAATATTAGATTATAATGTTATTAGTAATTAACATGAGGTAGATTATGTAAACATGGGATTTATATATATCCCTCTCTTGTTACCCTAATCTTTACACAATCAATACAAACAACACAATTATACAAACTTAAAGACGTTTAACTGCACCATAGTGCGATAGTGATTCACAACACAATAAACGATCCCTTTCTTGTTTATATGGTGAAAGTTGACCATGGAGACGCTGTAGAGGTGCAATGTCATAGACTCACATAGGTCCTAATGATGGTTTTTCTTTAGAGAAAAACAAGTATTAACAAGGTCATAGATTACATGTAAACTTTTAAGACATGACTGTATAACAACTCTATACACTCCATGTGTCATGAGCTTCATACTTAAGTTAACATTTGTTTCCAACTTTTGGGTCGCCTAACTTTTTAAATTGAAGAAAATCAACACCTTGGAAGTGATTTAATAACGTGTAATTAGCCTTTCACATCCTTAAGGGATATTCTGGTGGTTAAGTGGTGTGCCAAACAACCTAAAGACCGGGGATTTAAATCATTTTAATTTATTAAACCAGAAGCCCCCGGACCACCAGGCAAATGAAAATAAATAGATTGAAGAAAAAACATACCTATTTCATACAAGAAGTTTAATAAACCAGAAGCCCCCGGACCACCAGGCAAATGAAATATAAGAGGGTCTTCTGTTGGATTTCTTGTTGATTCAACAAAATAATAAGACAGTTGTATGCTTTCCTTCTCCCCTATTCCCACATAACTTCAATACAATATTTTTAACATTTTATTAACACTTAAAAGTAAGTAAGGTGCAATCACTTGAAATTAGAAGCAAGAATACCCGGTTTCTAATTTGAAAGGAAGATCACCAGAATATCCAGGAAGTCTTCTAATAATTGATTTGGAATTTGATATAATTACGAGGCACAATTGAAGAGTAAGAAGAAAGATGAAATATTTCATCATTGTCTCAAATCAATCTGGTGTTGTAGCTTAACAATGGCTAGATTGATAACATTTATGTATGTATAAACAAACCTTTACAATTTATATACTAGCCACCTAACCATATAGGGTCTTATTTAATAAAAACAGCTATATTCTTTTTTGTATTTTCAATTGTTTTATGTGGACCTATTGTACATTTCATTTGTCGGTTGATGAACTTGTGTATAGATAATGTATTGAGATACACGCAAGTTTAGAGTTAGACAGAAGAGAAGAATTGAAGCAGTGAGCAAACTCGCAATATTTCGCCTTACAGGTTTATTAATTTTACATTAATCTATGTTTTTAATGTGACTAATCGTGCTTTTTTTATTGTTTATTTTGAGACTTCCTTATTTAGTTGTTTTATATATTATTGATCCTTTTATTTATGTTATACAGTAATACCATGTCAATTAGAAACACAATAGTTTAACTTTGTATGAAAAGAATTGGTTACAAAATTCAATTCCTTTTCTGCCGTTATTTTTTGTCCTCTCTAATAATTACTTCCTAGTCGGTGAGAAATAAAATTTCCCCCGTTCAAAAAATAAATAAATCGGGTCATTGGTAAAAAAAAGTAAGACTTAAGTGCCTCAATTTAGAGTTTCCTTCGTTCTTCAAAACAATGGCGGAGGTAGTAAGGTGATAGTAAGGTCAAGCAACCCCGGTGAATTTCAAATTTTATATAGAAGGTATGTTACGTGATTGTGAGTCGACCCCAATCTTTTTCAGAGGTTAACCCCGTTGGTTTGAAAAGATATTTGATCCCAAACAATGGCTGATGTAGCTAAAGGCCAGGGGTAGCCCGCGCTATCTCTCAACTTTTTACGCGCAGTACAAATTTTTTTTATGTTTTTATGTATTCGGTTATAAATTACGTTACCTCTCAAATTTTTTTACGTTACCCCTCAAATTTTTTTAAATGCTCAACACTTAATAAAAAGTTCAAAATTTTATAAAAAACCTAATACGTTACCCTAAGTCCTCACATTTTATTAAAGGTTTTGAGGTATTGGGTTTTAATAAAACATTTGGGCTTAGCCCAAATGTTTTATTAAAACCCAATACCTCAAAGTCTCAATTCTCAAAACCAACTTACCCAAGCAGCCGGCCAAGAAGAAAGACAGAGAGAGCTGAGAGCCAGAGACCGACCACTCGACCAGCCGCTCGACCTGAGCTGAGACGACCGCCCGGCGCCGCCTCCGCCAAACCCCAGGCCTCCGCCTCTGCAGTCCGCTCCGCCAGTCGCATGTTACCGTAAAAAAAATTATTTACATGAAAGTATGGTAAAAAAAAATTTTGATTCATTTACATGAAAGTACGGTAAAAAAAATTTTTTTACATGAAAGTACCGTCAATTTTTCTTTTGTTTCATTTACATGAAAGTATGGTAAAAAAAAATTCGTTACCCCTAACTTTTTGTTGTAGATCCGCCACTAATCCCAAACCTTGAAAAATTGTATACACTTTTAACTCGATAAAAGATATTTTTTACTAATTATTAGTTTATTTTATTTAAAAATAAAAATGTTAAACATAAATTATATTTCATTTTAGTAGGCTAAAAATAATTTATATCAATTCAATTGTCCATTCTAATGAGCCCAAAAATAAAAATTTAACTTAAATCCATTTTAATAAATTCATGAATCCATAACTATTAACTTAAATACCCAATTTTTGTTAATTTAAAACTAACTCTGAAAAAAAAACAACCACCAAACTGATCATAAAATTTGTTACACTAAAAAAGAGTTCTTTGTGAATGCTTCGATCCAAGATGTAGCGAATCGTTTTCAAAAGATGAAAATATGTAGAGAACAACCATAAAATCTAATTTTTTTTTCATTTCCAATAACATTATATTTTTACTCTTTGTTTTCAAATGACGATGTATCTTCATTATCGTGTCGTATTTTATTACGTGACTAGCCCGAACCGATCACCTGACCCGAACCGAACCGAACCATCCCAAAAATTCTTATATCGCCTTGTTAGAAATTCACGCATCGAAAAATAGTGACTCTATAGAAAAAAATTCCTGCTTGCCACTGCTAAAAGGCTTTAGCCGGCCATGAACCCACCTTGAATCACGTTTAAGCATGTGCTTACATGTTATAATTATTTATACGAATTCTTGTTTTCCTATTATTTTAGTGTAAAAAATGTTTTTGGATTCAATGTTAAATAGGTTCCAACTTTTTTATGTTTCTTTTGTCTTACTATTTTGTGTCACGTCATAAAAAATCACATATACGTCAATTTTACATCTTATCATTAAACTTAACTAGTTGGTTCCCGGCCTCACGCTTCGCGTCGGGATATATCTACGTAAAAAAAAGATTTGATCCCTGGTCGTTTTTCACAAACACCACCCGGCAGGAGTTTGGTCGTTATCGTTCGTACCGTCACGGTACAATAACGCTATAATCGTGCGTTGTAGCTGTGACATTGATGTAGTTAAGTACGTAGAGAGAAGCGTATAAAGTTATCACGGCTTGATTTTGAATATCAAAACGTAAATAGAAAAAATCATGTCTTGACGGTATATTTATGTCATTATAATAATGAGTGTTAAGAAACACGAAAACGAATTAAAAAAAACCGTTTAACCAAAACATAAAACTGAAAAACTGTGACCACCCAAATATAGAATTTCAATATCTAGTTTATTAAATATTATAATTAATTAAAATATTAAATTAAACCAAAGTAGAAAAAAATTAAGTTTGATAATATTATATTTGCAAATAAAATAAACTACATTTATAGTTTTCCCCTGTATTGAAAACAAACACAGTTCAGTGACCATGATAGAAAAAAATGAAGTTTGGTTTCTCAAATGTAAAAACACAAAACTTTTCCGCTACCTTTAATGTAACAGAGTGAACAATAAATCACTGATCTACACAAATAATATATATTTAATTTATTGTTTTTTGCGGCTTCTTAACATAAATTTGATTATATTTATCAATAAATCATATATAATGTGGGCAATTAAAATAATAAAATTTTTATCATCCAGTAATTTTATGTTTTTTCTCATTGTGATTATTAAACCTAATTTTTTTTAAACAATTACTTGATTCTTTTAGGATAAATACACCGCAACTTGCACCATGTAAGATTTGAACCGTCAATCTTTTGGTCGTGGGATACATCATTTACCACAAGGATGTCTCTTTATGGACGTTTATTAAACATAATTTACTTTTAAAAATTATATAATAAATCTTTTATTTTAAGGAATAATATTGAAAAAAAACACGTGACAAATTACATGGGGCTACATTTCGACCATGGTATAATGTGGACCAGATGCACATGCCTGTCCATTTGCTTCATCACACTGAATACTCACTAATAACTAAAAAAAAAGAGTTACTCGCACAAATGGCTCTTGTGATTTGTTTATTTTACACGTTTGGCTACTAGATTTTAAAAATTATAAACTTAGTTAAAATTGTTCTGATCTTGTTGCGTCTTTAGCCCCTATCATTAAGAGCTAGTTAGTTTTTAAGGTTAAGTAACCCCATGTATCATTTAGGGGAGGGCATATTTGTCATTTTAATTTATTTTTCTTTTTATTTATTTTTCTTTTTATTTTTCTCTTTAAAACACAATCCTTCATCGTTCCTCTCCTTAAAACACATCCCCAATCGATAAATACAATCCTTCATCGTTTAAACTATGCAGTTTTTATGAAGTTTAAACTTTTACGTTTAAATTATCCATTTTATTTGGTTGTTAGAACACCAGGGCCGGCCCTTGTGGGGTGCTCAATGGGCGACCTCACAGGGTCCGGTTTTTCGGGGGCCCAAATTTTTAATTTTTTTAATATATATTATGTACTAGGTTAGGTGCCCGTGTACTATACGGGCTGAAGAAATAAAATAATATAAGTTATAAATGTGAATAATACAAAAGTAGGGCATGTAGCATCAATTTCGACATACAAAAGCACAGCATGCGATAATCTTTTTTATCAAAATAAAAAAGCAGCGACATACAATGAACTTCGAAATCAAATGTCCTAGACGCCTAGTAGCATGAACACAACTGGTCTTAATACTTGTACAATCTTTTTAAAGAGAACCAAAATACAAAGCTGCTATACACATTTTAGCTTCATGCAAAAGCTTAATGGCTAAGGAACCCTGCTTCTACATAAGTAAAGGTTTCTGACTTTTTAATTGTGCTCAAAAGGAAAACAATTTATGGCAGTAAGTATATATTATGCCTTATTGATGATCAGATATACACATCATTCACAAAAACTAAAATCCCTAACTGAAAAATTACCATCAATAAACTTAATATGAACTCATACAAAGTGTGTGTATTCATCGATTCATCGAAAACAGTTCAATAGGAAGGTTAGTTGAAATTCTAACCCGTAAACCAAACCGTCCACTATGGTTTGTAATTATTGAAACCAATGGACCGAAAGTTCAAAAAAAAAAAACCCGATCGTGAAACCAAACCTGTGACCTGTTTGGACGGTTTGAAACCAACCTATAAACACCTCTAGTAGATATCATACCTGATCAATCACCAGGGAATGAGTTGTCTGTGCTGACATTTTAGTGCAGGAAAATAGGTTTCTTCACCACACTTAAGATCTTCATCAGAACCCTGAAAGGAAAAAAAGACATGTTAATCCTCAGTGAATTGCAAGTTCTTTCTCATATTTGATTTTATTAAAAGGTGTTTCTCATATTTGGTTCTTTTCATGCTAAATGTGCATCAATTTTATTAAAAGCAAACTAACCAACAGCTAGGCTTGGATCAATAATTCCTTTTTGTGTTGATCAAAGCATAGAAAAACACAGTTCATGTAGATTCAAATTTACTTGCCTTTCAAACTTTTTTTCTAGTCATGATACAATTCAGAACCTCCAAAATGGAACTGTATCAGTATCTATCTCCCAACAGAGCAAATAAACCAGAATACTTCAAAACCTCCATTGATTGCATATAAACATTTATTCATAGTTAATAGTAACCCCCCTACCAACTTTGATTAAACTATAATCAAGTCTCCAGGTGTGCTTGTTGGGTTTTGTGCAGTGGTGTTCAGTTAGATTAGTTATAAAAAACGGTTGATAAATAACTATAGATTAATAATAATTATTTAGTAATTATTAATACGCAGCGGAACGAAACCGATTCAACACAAAAGGAAAACCTGACAAGATCTGGGTTACGAAAACATACGAATACGGAATAATAAAGTTAATCTAACTACCAGTGAGATAGATATACCTCGGTTAATGATTAACCAGTTGAGACACCAAGGTACAACGAACCGATGCTAGATCACGAACCAAAAACGTGGGAACGGGGCGGCGCCGGTCGGCGGCAGCTTGAAGGTGCCGTAAATGGGCAAAGGCTACTGCCTTTGTTTTCGACAGCAGCTTGGAATAAAAAACAACGATCAAAATCTTTGTTTTGCTTCTTGTTATGTGTTGATCGAAAAAAGAAAAACAAAAATGTGTTTTACTCTTCTTGCGGCTGGAATAACAAGTAGGTTAGGAAATCTCAATAATAGGATTATTATTTAAAGAAATAATAATTATAAACCCTATTAACTGTTTCCAGGCCCAAAGTCCAATACGATATGTAAAAGCCCGAACCCGTTTTAATGTTTTAATAAAAGATTAAAACAATATATAATTATTATTTATAAACGAGTATAAATAATAATTCCCGTCTAACGAATATAAATATAAATATATATCGTCTCACTATTTGTTCGTAATTACCAGTTAAACACGTTAAGTGGATTTTTCGTTACCCTATGTGTAACTATTAGGGGTCACAACTCAGTTAGTAGCGTTAAATAATCGGGACCGGACATATGTATTTCCAACAGTCTCTCACTTGGACGGCCTTCGATTAAGTTTCTTAACGCAGACAGCCAGCGGTGTTCTAGATACACATAGTTGCCCCTAACAAGGTATGACACTTTAAAGTCATTAACCAAAACATCTTGCTATTGCAAGACAATAGACTTATGGTAATTATCGTCATTTATTCTTTCTGTAAAAGACATCAATTGAATCAATGAGACATGGATTAGATTCATTCTCTTGTAGTGTTCAATCATTATTGTTCTCGTTCAAGATTCATAGTGGTCCAATCAAACACACAGTCAGTTTGGGTAATGCCTTACACTTCACAAGTATGAATCACGAGGGCGCCATGATGTCTAACTGTTACATATCATGTAAGAGTACAAAATCCCTTACCGACTACATACAGGTCCCACTGAACTTCAGATCTGTTCCTAGCCAATGCCTTTATGACTAACAGTTACGCGACAGCGGTTGATAGTGATTAAAGAACATTCCTTGGTAAACGAAAGTTCTAGTATGCATCTCAAGTCAGAGGATACTAAATGAGTATACCAATATCAAAAACATCTTATGATTAAAATCCATGAAGATGATTTGAAGCGAGTTACATGCAACGTCATCCAAGATGAGGTCTGTGGAATTGGAAGTCAACTACTTGAGTCCAAGTTCAGAATAGTCTTAATTCAGAGTTATTCCTACAATTCTGATCGACTACGGATAATTAAGAATACAAGATTCATGGATTAAACGTATTAAAATCAAACACAGTTATAAAATTCAAAGTTGCATTTAACTAGTAAATCAAATTGAATTCAAAAGTACAACTGTTTAATGTTTGTACATCCAAATACTAAATCAAAACATATCGCTAGCAAAATTAAGACCGATTGCATTTCTGTGCTGATCATGTTTCTCCTGAGTCATCAGCTTAGTGAACAGGTGCGCTAGGTTTTGATCTGTGTCTACTTTGCTTATCACGATGTCACCATGTTCCATAATTTCCCGTATATAGTGGAACTTTCTGAGAATGTGCTTGGCTTTGTGATGAGATCTGGGCTCTTTGGCTTGAGCAATAGCACCTGTGTTATCACAAAATATCTCGATTGGTTTCCGAATACTTGGAAATCGAGGTCGGTTATGAATTTCTTCATCCAAGCAGCTTCCTTTGCAGCTATACACTCAGATTCAGTGATTGAATCCGCCACCACACTCTGCTTGGAGCTCTTCCAGGAGATAGCACCTCCGTTTAGAGTGAATACGAATCCTCATTGTGAGTGAGAGTCATCTCGGTCAGTTTGGAAGCTGGCGTCAGTGTAACATCTTACAGTGAGCTCCTCTTCCACTCCTCCAAATATTAAGAACATGTCTTTAGTCCTTCTCAAGTACTTCAGGATATTCTTGACTGCAGTCCAACGGGCAATGCCAGGACTTTGCTGAAAACAACTGGTTATGCTTAAAGCGTATGAGACGTCAGGCCTGGTACATAACATAGCATACATGATAGAACCAATCACCGAAGCATATGGAATTGCTTCCATACGCTTAGTTTCAATGTCCGTTGAAGGAGATTGCGATTTGTTCAGCATGGTGCCTTTAGTCATAGGAACACCTCCTTTCTTGGAGTTTTCCATATGAAAGCGTGCCATGACTTTGTCTATGTATGTGCCTTGACTTAGCCCTAGAAGCCGCTTAGATCTATCCCTGTAGATCTTGATTCCTAGAATGTAAGCTGTTTCTCCAATATCTTTCATTGCAAAACAAGTTCCCAACCGGTGTTTAACTTCGTTAAGCATAGGGATGTTGTTTCCAATGATAATTATATCATCCACATATAAGATGAGGAATGATATAGTGCTCCCACTAGTCTTTCTCTAAACACAAGGCTCATCTTCATTTTTGACAAAACCAAACTCTTTGATCTTTTGGTCAAAACGAAGATTCCAGCTTCGAGATGCTTGTTTGAGTCCATAAATGGACTTATTCAGTTTACACACCCTATTAGGATATTTTGGATCAACAAAACCATTAGGTTGTACCATATAGACATCTTCAGAGAGATGTCCATTAAGGAAAGCGGTTTTAACTTCCATTTGTCATATCTCGTAATCATAGTACGCGGCTATGGCAAGCATTATCCTGATCGATTTGATCATAGCAACGGGCGAGAAGGTTACATCATAGTCAATCCCTTGAGTCTGTGTAAAACCTTTCGCAACTAGCTGTGCTTTTATAGGTGTGTATATTTCCATGCATGTCGGTTTTTCTCTTGAAAATCCATTTGCTCCCTACTGCCCGAGATTCGGGGGGTAGCTCAACCAAGTCCCAGACGATTGTTACGAATAGATTGCATCTCAGCGTTCATGGCTTCCAACCATTTTGCAGATTCTGGATCTGAAATAGCAGATTTGTAGTTAGTAGGTTCCTCATTAGACTCGGCTACTAATAGGACTTCGGTACCCTCAAGATGCCATAGGTATCTGTCAGGTTCTTTCGAGTCCTTACACTTCTGCGAACGCTTATGTTTATGTCTAATTCATCAGCAACAACTTCTTGTTGTTCAGACGCTCCGACTTCATCAACGGTTGTTTGTGGTTCTCGAATTTCTTCAAGATCCACTATATTATCTCCAGTTCCTCGTTCAAGAATTTCTTTCTCGAGGAAGTGTCCCTTCCTTTTGATTGAAATAACATTTGCATCAGGATGGTAGAAATAGTATCCGCTTCTGTTATAGTATCCGACTAAAACAACCTTTTCGCCTCTAGGATCGAGCTTGTCATCAGAATCGCTGGTGACATATGCATCACATCCCCATACTCTAAGGTAAGACAGATTGGGTTTAGAGCCATGCCATATCTCATATGGAATCCTGTTTACCTTCTTAGTCGGTGCAAGATTTATAAGGCGGGCGGCGGTCATAAGAGTATAACTTCAAAAGGAGTGAGGCAAGTTTGTTCTACAGATCATCGATCGAACCATATTAAGTAGGGTTCGATTTCCCCTCTCGCTCACGCCATTAAGTTGGGGTGTGCCAGGTTGAATGGGAAATGAAACTATTCCACGCTCCTTGAGATGATTGATGAACTCTACGCTGAGATATTCACCACCTTGATCTGATCGAAGTGACTTTATCGTTTTACCGAGTTTGTTTTCCACTTCGTTTTGAAACTCTTTGAACTTTTCAAAAGTTTCATGCTTGTGCTTCATAAGATATATCGACTGTAATCGTCGATGAAAGAAACGAAGTATCTTTCATGATTTCTAGACATGGTTCTGAAAGGGCAACATACATCAGTGTGTATGAGTCCTAGCAGATCTTTGGCTCTTTCACCAATGCAAGTGAAGGATCCTTTAGTGAGTTTGCCAGCTAAGCAAGACTTACAGTCTTCAAAGGAGTCCTGTCCGGTGGATTCAAGGATTCCTTCGGATTGGAGCCTTTTCATGCGGGCCTTACTTATGTGACCAAGTCTACAATGCCATAGAAATGTATCATTAATGCTAGATTTGATACGTTTATAAAGATTGTATATATTATTATTAGTTTGAACATCAACCTCATAAATACCATTTCGAGATTTAGCCTCAAAATAGAAAATATCATTTAAGTAAGCAGAAATAAAAATTTCATTGAAAACGTACTTAAAGCCTTGTTCAAACGTTAAGGAAACTGAAATAATGTTTCTGGTTAAACCAGGTGCAAACAAACAGTTATTTAAGATAACTACAAGGCCAGAAGGACATGAAAGGTGAAATGTTCCAGTTGCAAGAACCGGTACTCTCTTCCCATCACCAACGATGAGTTCCATGTCGCCTTGTTTCAGCTTCTTCCACTTTTCAGGCTCGTGCAATACATTAACGATGTGATAAGCACATCCGGTATCAAATACCCATGTGTCGCTAGAGACAGTGAAAAATTCAATAACATAAATAGAAATACCTGAAGAGGTGCCTTCACCATTGGCTCTATTTGATCTCAGCTTAGCAAGATATTCTGGGCAGTTACGTTTCCAGTGCCCCATCTTGATGCATTCAAAACACTGACGCTCCTCAAGAGGGGGTGTTTTTGCAACTTGCATGTTATTGTTGGTGGCATGCTTGGCAGAAACAACAACTTGCTTCTTACATTTGCTGTTATAACCATTTTTCTTGGTTTTGGGCTTGTTAACACTAGCAGATTTGACCATCAACTCTTGATTAGTCTCACTTGATATGCTCATCTCGGCCGTCTCCTGCATACCGTACAGTTCGGGCATATTCTTTTGCCATATGTTCATATTGAAGTTCATTACGAAGTTGTCATAAGAACAGGGGAGAGAGTTCAAGATGAGGTTGGTGTCATTCAGTTTTTCATTCTCAAGCAAAGACTTAAGAGAGAAGGAGGAGTGAGATTCTTTTTCAGTATACATCAATTAAATAAGCAAACTAAATATTAATTAGTATTTTGGATGTAATAAATTCTGATTTTAATGACCCATGGCAAGAATAGAATAAGAATAGAGAATCCGGTTATATCAATTAGTAATGACGGCTGTGGCACGCAACATTAGTAAGTGATTTAGGCAAACTGACAATAATTGCCAATTATGAAAAAATACACAATTCTCGAGTATGATGCCGCTAAGACAACTCTTATCTATGCATTGATACGTTTAGCCTCATCTATGCCCCTCTTTGGTCTCCATACAGCTTGGGCATTTATTAGAGAGAAAAGTAATAGTCTCCCTAGTATAGATACATGTGGAAGGGCCGGATGCGTCAACGAAACCCTTGCACCTTGGAGGGATAGACTACACACCAAGTGCGGTGATGTGGCTCCAAAAACTGGTGTTTCGCGTTATGCCCCAAGTGTTCCTTATAGTAGGATGACATAGACTAAAGATTTTAAATATGGGATTTAACTTTAGTGTTTTACCGAATAGGGTCAAACACAACGAATGATAAATCATAAGTGTGTTGTAAAAACCAGTTTTACTATATATTAGACCGTGACAATGTGATGAACCCTTTCATCTCTCATGACACTTAATTTTAAATAACCTATTAAAACTAAGTTTGTCGCGATGTAATTAACCAATTAAAAGTTAATAGTTTAAATGAACTATTAAGTTATTAGTTTTGAAAATTTAAAATTAGTTTAAATTGCAAAACTCCATTGGTTATCATTTATTTTAAAAACAAACTGTTTGTTTTTAATATAAAACATCCCAAGTTGTAAAAAAAAAGTTTAGAACCTGTTATTAATTTGATTGTGTTATAACACTTATAAGATAAAAGCAACCACAGTAGCAAAAAAAAAAATATGTAAATCATATGGTCAAGAAAAAAATGTTTGATCTTGCTAGAGCCTAATAGCAAGACCAAACTAGGTCACGTGGTCACAACACACAAACAACCACAAGGATTGGCTTTGTGCATGCGACTAGCTGTTCCGTGTGACTCCCACTAAATCCAAGATCCTGTAGCTGTTTTCAGTTTTGTCTTCGGGTCTTTATCTTTGCAATATTTATATAGAAGAAAAAAATAAAATCCTAAGCTATTACAACTTTGAGCCATCAAAGTGGGCCAAAACATAAAAGCTAACCTATTACAACTTTGAGCCATCAAATGAGCCAAAACAAAAAACAAACACAAGACAGGGTCAGGCCAGATTTACATATTTAACATAATCAAATAACCGGGCAATCCTTTTGGTCAAATAAAATAAATAAAACTTTGACCAAATAAAATAAATAAAATTGCCCTAAAAATAAATCTAGATCTAGATCAGAAACTTTAAACAAGTTAAAGTTTGTGATCCATAACCGGTTAAAAGACCTGATCCGATTCGTATGTCGTAACCAAGGCTCTGATACCACTGTTGGGTTTTATGCAGTGGTGATCAGTTAGATTAATTATAAAAAACGGTTGATAAATAACTATAGATTAATAATAATTATTTAGTAATTATTAATACGCAGCGGAACGAAACCGATTCAACACAAAAGGAAAACCTGACATGATCTGGGTTACGAAAACATACGAATACGGAATAATAAAGTTAATTTAACTACCAATGAGACAGATATACCTCGGTTAATGATTAACCGGTTGAGCCACCAAGGTACAACGAACCGATATTAGATCACGAACCAAAAACACGGGAACGGGGCGGCACCGGTCGGCAACGGCTTGAAGGTGCCGTAAATGGGCAAAGGCTACTGCTTTTGTTTTCGACGGCAGCTTGGAATAAAAAACAAAGATCAAAATCTTTGTTTTGCTTCTTGTTATGTGTTGATCGAAAAAAGAAAAACAAAAATGTGTTTCTCTTCTTGCGGCTGGAATAACAAGTAGGTTAGGAAATCTTAATAGTAGGATTATTATTTAAAGAAATAATAATTATAAACCCTATTAGCTGTTTCTAGACCCAAAGTCCAATACGATATGTAAGTCCGAACCCGTTTTAATGTTTTAATAAAATATTAAAACAATATATAATTATTATTTATAAACGAGTATAAATAATAATTCCCATCTAACGAATATATATATATATATATAAATATATATCGTCTCACTATTTGTTCGTAATTACCAGTTAAACACGTTAAGTGGATTTAATGTTCGTTACCGTAAGTGTAACTGTTACGGGTCACAACTCAGTTAGTAGCGTTAAATAATCAGGACCGGACATATCTATTTCCAACGGTGCTCATAAAACTCCCTACTAGAGCTTAAATAGAAAGCAATTTTAACCTTGGATGATAAGTCATTTGAATTTACAAATACAAAATGCAGCTTTGCTACAACAATTGACAAAACACCCACCACCTGTTCGACGAAATGCCCACTAAAAAAACACATAAAAACAAAAACCCAAAATTCACCTGGCCAAGGGACTTTCGAGGATACGGCCTTTGGAGTTTTATGCAGCGGTGGTGAGGATTATGCAGCGGCGGCCGGCGGCGGCGACGATTATGTGAAAAAAAGATAGAATGTGAATCAATAAAAGTAGGAAAACAATTTAAATCGGTTCAGAGATTGACAAAAAGAGGAAGAAATATGAAAATTGGTGACTAACCTGTTGAATTTTTCCAAGATTTGAGGTCTTGATTCGACTGAATGCGCCGATGAAGAAGGCTAGGGTTTGAGAGAGTGTTTTGAGGATTGAATAGATGATCCGTGAATAATGGGGAAAGTATCCGACTGAGAGGGTAATTCCGGGTTATACCCATCACTTTAGATCCGCGTGTTTTACCGTATTAGTTTATGGTTTAGGCAGGAAAACACTCATTCAGAGGTGTTGAATGAGTGCGTGTCCTAAATTATTTTTATTTATTAGGTAAGATAGATTTAATTTTTTTTATAACAAAAACATATAAAAGTATAATAACCCAATCACAACTAAGCTTAAAGAGAATCGTCGGTGGCTTTTTTTGACCGACCCTTCTCCCCTCTCAACTTTGGTCAATTATTAAAAGTCATACTAAACTTTTAGTTAACCTCCTTAAGTTTCTGAAGTTTCGAATTTACCCCCAATAGTGTATATAATCTGATTTTTTCTTAATAACTTTCGCGTTTGTTTGTTTATTTTTTTTCTTGATGTCCCAGTATAATTTTTTTTAATCCGAGTCGTATTCAAGATAGCGTATTTTTTACGTATTGTGAGTTATATCGACTGACGGTGACATGCTGGTACCATGAAGAATGAGACCGACACCGAAAAATATCGGTGCCGTTATCTAATTGTCTTTTATCTATGTTTTGATTTTCACAATCGACTCTCCGTAACTTCATACGTTAATGTTACCGCCTCAACCGTTTAAGGTTGGGCAAAATTTAATTAACTACGTTTCTTTTTGTGCTTAGCCACGTTAATGTCACTGCCTTAACCATTTAAGGTCCACTTCTCGTGGCGGAGCGCGGGGTAAAAATTCTAGTTATATTTTAAAAACCAATAAGTTTTTTTTTAAACTAACCCAACATATTTTTAGCCTAATAAGTTTTAAACCCAATTACATTTAAACTCATCTAATGATTTAAACCCAAATACCCAATTACATTTAAGTTTTAGGCTTTTAATCCATCTAATAATTTAAACCCAAATACCCAATTACATTTAAGTTACAGTTTAAAATATTTAACAAATTAAAAACCTAAAAATAAAATATTAGGGTTAAAATCTTGGAAGCTAGAACGTCGAACGACAGAAGCCGGAAGCCAAGGATGGAATAGGGATGACATTCGATCTTTCATCTTCTCATCTTCAAACGATTCCAAAAAATAAAAAAAACACAATCAAACAATAGATTTCGATTCAAGATTTAAGGGCCATGAGGAGATTTTGATAATCGATAAACAAAAGATTTCAATTCCTTATCCACAAATCACAATCAAACAGGAGATTACAATTGTAACATCCCGGGAATCTACATGTTGATGGTTCGGGCTAACGGGTGACCCGACTCCTTATTGAATAAGAGACTTAGTATGAGTGGTTGTTCGAGGTGCGTTTAACTACCGAAAAGAGAAGGTTAGTCGTTTAAAGGGATCAGTTGGGGATCGAAACGCAAGTGCTCACTTCTTGCCTATACGTGAGGCTTATTCGTCCGAGAAACTAGCAGAATTGTTCATTTACGAGATTGTGGCCAGACACGGTATGCCCTTGTTGATTATGTCGGACCGAGATACACGATTTACATCGAGGTTTTAGAAGAAATCCCATGAGACAATGGGTACTAGACTCAACATAAGCACAACTTACCACCCGCATACCGATGGACAGTCCGAAAGGACCATTCAAACACTCAAGGACATGCTTCGGGTATGCATCATTTACTTCGGTGGTAGCTAGGACAGTCACTTACCACTGGCGGAGTTCTCCTACAACAATAGCTATCATACAACCATTGGCATGCCGCCTTATGAGATGTTGTATGGTAGGAAGTGTACGACGCCCGTCTATTGGGGAGAAATTGGGCAGAAAGACTTCGCAAGCCTTGACCTGGTCAAAGCAACTTTCGAGAAGTTTGACCAGATCAAAGCTCGTATGAAAACCGCAAAAGACAGAAAGAAATCTTACGCGGATAGAAGGAGGATAGATCTAGAGTTTCAAGTTGGGGATATGGTGTTGTTGAAAGTGTCCCCGTTGAAAGGAATAATCCGATTCCGAAAAAGAGGAAAGTTGAGTCTGAGGTTTGTCGGACCGTTTAAAGTTGTGGCACGAGTTGGGGAAGTAGCGTATCGTTTAAAACTGCCAGAATAATTAAGTGGAATCCATCCTACCTTTCACGTGTCACACTTGCGTAAGTGCTTAACGAACGAGTCGGCATATGTGCCACTCGATGACATCGAAGTAAACGAAAACCTTAACTATATCGAAGAGCCCATAACAACTTTGGATAGAAAGGATAAGCGACTACGCAACAAAGTCATCCCACTAGTCAAAGTTCAATGGAAACACCGAAAAGGAGTGGGAGACTGAATCAGAAATGAGGGAGTTGTACCCTCAGTTATTGGACCTATAATAGGTTCCGAGGATAAAACCTCTAATAAGAGGGGTAGACTTGTAACATCCCAAAATAATAAAACGAATGAATAATAACGAGATCGGGAGTTAATCAATGATTAAATGAAAAGTAAGGGAGCGGGCTTGGGCTCGGCTCCAATGGGCCGATATAGCCCATGTATATAAAGAGATAACCAGCTCACTAATCTCATTTCCATTATCTTCTTCACACAAACCCTAGAGAGAGTGATAGAAAGCTTGAAGTTCTAGAGAGAGAAAGCTTGAGGAACAACATCTAAGCTCCGATTTCTATTCAATCTTGCTTCTCCAACATCCTTGATCGATTCTACACGAAAAGCCACGAGTTTTGAGGTAAGGATCAACCTCAGATTTGAGTTTTTGTTTCATAAACAGGTTTTAGGGATTATGAGGTTTTTAAACATAAATGTGGGATCTTTACATATGAAAAATGATTTAAAGCTCGGATTTAGCTTCATAGGAGCTAGATAAACATTTTGAACGCAAAAAGTTAAAGTTTTGGATCAAAATCAAACCTGTAAAAGATGAGTGTTCTTGATCCGACACTCAAGAGTCGGCACCTGCAATGTGCCGACTCCTAGTGAGGAAGAGAAGAGGAGAATCGACCATGGAGAGAATCGGCCCTTAGAGAATCGACTCCTGAGAGTTGGCCCTCTCATGAACACACTGAGAATCGGTTCCCTAGCACAACGCAGAGTACTGAACGCAAGTTCGGGCGACACTTATGAGTGTGGTTGGCGACTCTCTCAGCCGACACTCATGCGTGCCTGCCGATACTCCCGGCCGACACTCTAATGTCGCTGACGATTGTCTCGACCGACTCTCGAGTGCCACTAGTAATACTTCTAGCCGACTCTTGTACAAATAATAGAATCCGCACTTTGAATTATGTGCATCTCGGCTTGCACATTAGCAGTAGACAAAGCACCAACTTCGGGTCGAACATCAATAGTTAGGTGAGTTCGAGATCCCTATTTTACTGTTTTAGGGTGGTGTGCATACTCAAGAATATGATGTTTGTAATAAATGTATTTTATTACTTAAACGTTTGCAAATATAAGAAAAGAAACGGTTTATTTAACTAAATGTTCTATAAACGATGATAAGAAGAAAGATAACGGTTTATTCAACTAAATGTTTTATAAACGGTGATAATAAGAAAGATACGGTTTATATAACCAAACGTTTTGTAAGAAATAAAGATAAGAAAGAAGAATGGTTTATTTAACTATTTGTTTTATAAAAAAAGAAAAGAAAAAGAAGTCAAATACATTGTCTAATCTGTAAAAGTATGCTTATTCGAACAAAGTCTTGAGGTAGTAGTATTGTCTTGATGGCTAGTGCTACCCGAAGCCTATGGCTGCGTCATGGGCTGAGACCATGACATCGCCATATGAAAAATTGGGACAGTGCTCGGCAGGGTACTGTAACGAGGATGTTGTAGAACCGGTTAATATGGGTAACAACGGTTACTCTAGCGGCGACGGTCGCTAAAAAGATTTAGAAGCCTGCCTGGGGGCACATACACGGTCAGAAAGATGTTTTTCGAAAACCGATATGTTCCTTCGGGAATTAAAGGACCCAAACCGGGTACCTCTCATAGTTGGCAAACATACCATAAATATAGTACTTAAACCTTGAATTAAACATTAAACATCAACAGCGAAAGTCTTGTACAAAATTTAGAGTTAACAAAAACTTTTAAAACATAGCATTGTTCACATTCATAATCTAATAATGGGGATGTCAGTCTTCTGGTCAGCAGCAGCCATCCGGCCATCCTCTTCTAAGCCATTACAGCATCATGCCTTTTTCTTTCCTTTGCTATCTGATGTGTCGGCTAACGTTGGTGAGTTCAAGTGTTTTCTTTTTCTTTAACTTTATTTCACATGTTTTCTTTAAAAAAACGTTCTTTAAGCATACATGGTATATTATATACATAATACAAAAAAAAATTTCTTTCTTCTTTTACATACATACGTATTTACTTTGTGCTCTTTTCTTTAAATCATACATTAATGTCTATAGTCTGTTCTGTGACCCCAAGCGGGCTTCTTCATTCTTATTTCCCAAAGAAACTTTCTTTCGTAGGTATTGTTCCCTAAGGCTCAACATCCAAAGGCCGATACCCAATTTCTGTGCCCCCAAGAGGGCTTCTTCATTCTTACTTAGCGACCGTCGCCGCTAGGGTAATCTTCGTTACTCATCTTAACCAGTTGTACAACATCTTCCTTATAGTGCCCTGCCGAGCACTGCCCTGATTTTTCTCATGGTACGTCATGGACTTGTCCATGACACATCGGTTTTGAGTAGCACTAGTCTCAAGGACTATACTACTACCTCAAGACTTGCTACTATGCTTAGGATACCACTAGTCTCGAGGACTATGCTGCTACCCCAAGTCTTTCATCGTATAAGCATACTCTTATAGATCAGACAATGTATTTGACTTATTATTCTTCTCTTTGTTTATAAAACATATAGTTAAATAAACCATTCTTTCTTCTCTTTCTATTTATAAAACATATAGTTAAATAAACCATTATTTTCTTCTTATCTTCTGTTTATAAAACATATAGTTAAATAAACTATTCTTTCTTATCCTTCTTTCTTACAAAACATATAGTTAAATAAACCATTCTTTCTTCTTTTTCTTTCTTACAAAACGTTTAATTAATAAACCATTATCTTTCTTATCTTTCTTTCATACAAAACGTTAATTTAATAAACTGTTATATTTCTTTCATACAAAACGTTTAATTAATAAACCGTTATCTTTCTTTATTACAAAACGTTTAATTAATAAACCGTTATCTTTCTTATCTTTCTTTCTTACAAAACGTTTAATAAAATACATTTATTATAAACGTCTAATTCTTGAGTATGCACACCACCCTAAAACAGTAAAAATAGGGATTCTTGAACTCACCTGATTTCTTAAAGATTACTCACTCAGCAAGAACTTCGAGCTAGGTGGAGGCGAAAGGATCTGTTAAAAGTCACGAACTAGACAAATTAACACCAAATCATTCTGTCCGAAAACTTCTATGTTTGAAATCTACTTCGATCGAAATCTTCTTCGACCGAAAACTAGTCATTCGAAAGGTCTTACTTCATATAGTATTTTCGTTTGAAAACATTCTGTCCAAAAACTATTTCGGTCGAAATCTTTTTCCTTTGAAATCGTTTGCTTCTGAAACTATTTTTTCGGCCGAAAACCATATCGATCTGACCTGTTATGTCCGAAAATACTTTTCGTACGGCCAGAATTTTCGGACCATTCAACGAGATTTCGAACGATTCATATGTTATTAGCCAAAATCGTCGTTTATGATTCAATTTTGAATCTTTTTACGTCCAAAACATTTGTTTTGCTTCCATGAAGGTAGATCTATGATTTTAACCCGTTTTACACGTAAAAATCCCGACTTTTGATAAAACCCACATAAAACCCTAAACCCCATTTTCAATCTAAAAACTCAGATCTGGAAGCGTTTTCGTTACCTGTTTTCCGCTTGTTTCTCCTTCTCTAATCGACACAATGCTCTAGCAAATGATCTCGGGCCAAAGTGACAGACTTAGGGCTCGAGTTTGAAGCTTTCTCTCACTACTCTCTCTATCTCTCTAGAGCTTGATGATGGCGGTGGAAATGGTGGAGTAGTGAAGAGGAGATGGGTTTTACCACCATCCTTGCGCCCCACTTATCCGGCCCAACTCCACGAGCCCGTGATCCTATTTTCTTTTATCATTTTTTTCTTTACTCGTTACCCGTCGCCTTTCATTTTATTCTTCTTTTCTTTATTATTTTCGGGATGTTACAGGGAACCAGATTTAGAAGCCCGATTGGGGGCACAGAACATATTGTAGACGTTAATGTGTGACTTAAAGAAAAGAGCACAAAGTAAATACGTATGTATTTAAAGAAAGAAAGAAAGGTTTTAATAAGTATGTACGTAAAAGAAGAAGGAAAGATTTTATTGTATTATGTGTATAAAATAATATGTATGTTTAAAGAACGTGTTTAGGAAAGACCTCTTTCATCATGTTAAAGAAAAGCTTGAACTCACCAGCGTTAGCTGACTATTTTAGTATGCACATCATGTAGCAAAGGAAAGAAAAAGATATGAAGCTGTAAAGGCTTAGAAGAGGATGGCTGTTGCTAGCAAGACTGACATCCCCATTATTAAGTTTATATTTAAGACAATCAAAGTTTTAATTATTTTAGAACTTTTTAAAGACTTTCGCTGTTGATTTCTATGTTTAATTCCAAGATTAAGAACTATGTTTATGCTATGTTTGCCAACTATGAGAGGTACCCGGTTTGGGTCCTTTTCACGTCACCATCCATAACGGTCAGTCACAACCGTAAATTTCATCTATAAATAGAAACCTGTATCCAACAACTTTGAAACATCTAAACACAAAAATTTTGAGTTAATTTCAGTATTCCCCTCCCATAAAACCATTCCCACTCGTACGTTTAAGTTCCAGAAGTGTCGGATCATCGTAGAGAGAACCGAGAAGCTAGGAAACGCCCATTCGGAGAAACCAAGCTTAGGTCAATAAGTGGAGACGCTGTTCACTAGGACGTTCACTTTAAAAGATTCCTAATTCCACACTCTGCAAAGGTGAATACTTGTATTTTTATAAAATGAGTTCAAAACAGAAAACTGTTTTGATTATGATCCGACTTGAATGAACTAATATAACAATTAGTCACATATGGTGATTTACTATATAGCATTCAGACCATAGAGTCACGTATGCATACATGTGTTACAGATGAAACGTTGTAACGTGGCTAGGGCTGTGCCTTGGTTGTTTATAATACGTAAGACCTATATCGCTTGAAGCGTAAGGCGGAATCCCATTTAATGTAAAACAATGATGATCCAAGAAAGTGCCTGGTGTGGCTAGTGGTTATACTTTCGGGCCAGGTGGTCCGCTAAATGTGTAAATTGACCATTCAAATATGGGAAAATTATTCTATTTATTCATTCTTGTCAGATTATGATTTATAAATATACTTGTATTCACTAGTTTATATAGATAAAATATTTAACCAAGGATGAATTTGATATAGCCATGCAATGATTATGGATTATAGATGTCATGAAAAGGGGACATCCACCCTAGAAATCTGTTTGAAAGAAATGGCTCTTGTAACCTTGGTTTTGTAAATTAAACGTTTGTATAAATTATCAGGGTGTTGTCCCTGTTTATAATGAAATGAAACGGGAGTTTCCCCGTGTTTTGAAAATATCCTGAGTTATTAAACTCTATAAATTATTTCCGCTGTGTTTATTAAACTCTGATGATATAAAATAAGAGACATGTACCAACTGAGAGTCGCACGCCCGGGTTGGCTAAATCCGGGGTGTAACAGGTTGGTATCAGAGCCATTTGTTTCAACAAAATTAGATAATAGAAATTAGTATCTAAGCTGTAACTTGATTTTGATATTATTTGGTTTTAGTAAATAAGATACTCAGGTAAGGTATCTAAGTTTAAACCAGTATAGACTGCCTGCTAAGTAAAGGTAGGTAGATCTCAATAATGATTAAATGATAAACATACGGATGTCAGGAGATAATTACTATTCCTATATTTTCATACAAACCGGAGAGGAAAGATATCACCCTACGGGATCTAGAGAAGAACCTGTAGTTATTTTCGACAGTGTAGAACCTAATGAAGTAATCGTCATCTCTAATGATGAATCTATGCCACAATCAAATTCTGAAAACCATAATGGTTCAAGCTCTTCCTGAAACATCTGATTTTGAAGACTAGGGTACCGGAACACTACCACCAACTCATCAAGTTAGACCTGATGAAGCAGGACCTAATAGATCCTCCAAACCAAGGATGTGTGTTCGAACTCCGACAGAACACGTACACGTATCTGTAGAAGAAATGGAGGAAGTATACCAGGAAGTACCGGAAGGAGAGGATCCTGATGAACAACAACTTGAAATGAGGGATCCATATCTTTACCCTTCAGGTGAAGAAAATCCATATACTCAGACCACGATGCTGGAAGAGTATATCAATGAGCCGACTGATGGACCCGATTGTTAGGGATAGATTTTGTGTAGGATCCTGAGTCTGGCATGATCCGGAATCTAAGATCCTGGTAACCTCGGTATCCTGAACATTAATGAAACTAACGGTTATTTGTCCTCTATTTCGATTAGTATTTGCAGGTAATATGTATGGAATTATTCACTCCTAAAGACTCCCTCACTACAACGTGGACCACGTGGGAAATACGCGTGAAGAGGCTTCAAATGGTCATATGTGAAGACCTAGTTTAGCCATTATTTTCGGATAGTTAGTT
This sequence comes from Smallanthus sonchifolius, assembly GCA_023525975.1. NCBI lineage: Eukaryota > Viridiplantae > Streptophyta > Magnoliopsida > Asterales > Asteraceae > Smallanthus > Smallanthus sonchifolius. Next base: position 68,841,965 of record CM042030.1, on the reverse strand, counting down.
AGCTTATTTCTGTATTTATTAGGCAGCTGATCGAATAGGAAAAACAAAAACATACACTTAGCAATATTCAATACTCACGAGCTCTGTAACACATAGAATTCATTCGATCACTGTTCACATTTGTACTCGATTCTTTTGATTTACACAAAACTAGGAGGCAAGTGACTTTCAGTCACTTCCCGAGGTTTTATGTCGGCAATCCTCAGGGATTAAGGTCTTTCCTCGTACATCATCGTGTCAAGATTTACTTTTACAGTTTTAACATTGCATTTTTACTAAGCATACTACCTCACTTACGAAGTTTGGTTACAAGATTAGCTTTTATAATTTTTACCCAAAACAATTTGGCGCCCACCGTGGGCTTCGACTGCCCATTTTCTTGCATCAAAGGACGGTGGTTTGCACTTCATGAAGTGCTCATAAGTGCACTCCCTTGATCTGGTCTCTTCAGTCTTTTTTTCTAATGGTACAGTTGTAGCAATCCTTTTCTTTTCTTCCACTCTTTCCCTTTTTCACATTGGCGTGGAAGCAGCTGAGCTTTCTTCAGGTCGTTCTTCTGATTGGTTAACATTACTAGTTTGTGCATTTTTCATTACCTTTGCCACTTCCATAGCTATATTGTGGATAGCTTCACCGTTTAAGTACGTGTTCATATCAGAAGGGGATCGGACACTACGGGAGGGAGTTCGGGCCCTATGAGAACCTTCGTCTCTCCTACTGCCAACTTGTTCGTGTCGAGACCCTTGTTCATGTCTAGATCCTTGTTCTTGTCTAGACCCCGGTTCCTGTCTAGATCCTTGTTCAATTCTAGACCCCTGTTCATGTCTAGATTGTTGTTCGTGTCTAGATCCTGACATCTGTGTTTACCTATGAAAATATATAATTATACATAAATTACTGGTATGTAGCAAACATCTTTATAACATAGAAGTTATATTACAAGGAAACAAATATGTAGTACATGCTTAGGAAATAAAGTACATAACATAGACTATTTCTTTTTCCCCACTCAAAGTACCATGTAAGTGTTTTTCCTAAGAACGACTCACCCCTTTCCTTTATCGGACATATTTCCTGAAAATTGTAAGTGTTAATCATGGTAACGTAACTTAACTATCCTAGTCTGGGTCTGATCTTAATCTTATAAAGCTCTACTGGTTAAAGCTTAGGTATTCCTATAATACCTAATTCGCTAAAACCTTGGGCTATAATACCAACTGTAACACCCTACCCGAAACCCGGGTGATTATGCACAATTGATACAATCTTAACATCGGAAGGAAACTGAACTTTCATTAAAACTTATGATAATATGATTACATCATATTATTTATTTACAAAACTATAACTACTAAACACGTCTTGGTCTTCTAGGCTCCACATTCCTCTAGTAGTTCTTATGATTGTCCTCACGAGTCACCTGTGATAAGTACACTCAAAACGACGTCAGCTAAATTCTGGTGAGCTCATGCTAGACATTTTACAAAAACACATTGACAATTATGCATACACAATATGGGTTATGACTACCGTACTGGCTATCCCATAACCACTGTACAACAGACATACTGACCCCCAGTAATGCCTACAAAGCCATCACGTAGGTATGGAATCCGTTACTGAGCGCATGGTTGCTCCATACCGGACCCTGGGCCTATTTCAGCTTTTCATGACGTATCCATTAAGCATAAAAGGATCCTTTATACCCCCACTGATATTCGCATATTGCAACATTCTCATTATTACCGGTTTAGACAGGACGAGTATACTATCACTTTTTATAAACAAACATGGTAACTCACCTGTTTAACAATTGCTAGCACAATCAGATAATATCTTTGGGTCATGATATATTTTAAGTAATTCTAGATTAGGTAATGGTACAACTAACTTATTATTATCATGGTTAATATTGGCTAACGTTGACTTATTTAAGCATGGGTGATCAAGTCCATGCTAGCGAAGGCTAGGTTACCCAATACTCACACCTAACAATAATCCTAATGCCTAAAAATAATAATACTAATGCTAGTAATAATAATAATAATTAATTAGACATAAACTTAAATTAACTAGACATAAACTTAAACGACAATATACCTGAAAACTATCTACGACAAATTGATGTAGAGTCTCCCTACTCGTGCTCCAAAATGACTAACAACACCCAAGGGGTATTGAGGACTCGAAATTCTCTTTTATACTAGAGCGTACCCAAGAAATTGACGTATCTTAATCAACTACTGAGACTTCTATTTATAGTTGGAGTATATTGTTTGCTTTCTCTTAACCTATCGATGTGGGATGGTGAGTTTGAGGACGTCAAAGTGACGCACACCATACATAAATATGTATATTGTTTGTTAAAACTTATTATTATTATTATATTATTCTAATTAATTCATGTGCTTACCTCGTTTTTCTCTTATAACTTTTATAATAGAGCGTTTTATAAAATTATAAATATGTCGTTGAGACGAGCTTATTTTTCTCTACTTTTTGATCTAAGTTTCATTAAAAATGGAGAAAGGTTAAATATAATATATTATTTTATTATTATTATTAAACGGTCTCCTATAATAGCCGGGGCTCGTCTAAATACCTCCTCTTTCTAATTGTCATTTTACTCGTTACTTACTCGTTTGACAATATGTGAAATATAAGTTCCATATTTTTCACGTTTATAACTATTACATAAAGGCTCAGGGTATTACATTATTACACATAAATTGGGTGTTGATAATAGTTTCAGGCCAACACACCAAAAAAGAAGGAAATTTGCACGGGAAAGGAATGTAGTTATCCAGGAAGAAGTCGAGAGACTGCTGAAAGAAGAAATGATAAGGGAAGTGAAATTCCCAAGATGGCTAGCTAATGTAGTGGTGGTCTAGAAGAAAAATGGAAGATGGAGAGTTTGTGTAGACTTCACTGACTTGAATAAAGCATGTCCCAAGGATCCTTTTCCATTACCACACATTGACTCAATGGTGGACGCTACAGCATGCCACAAAATGTTAACGTTCATGGACGCTTCATCAGGACTCCAGCAGATCCAAATGGAACCATCAGATCAGGAGGATAATGCGTTCATGACTCCAACATGTATTTATTGTTATATAGCTATGCCCTTTGGTTTAAAAAATGCAGGTGATACATACCAAAGACTGGTGAACATGATGTTCAAAGAAAAGCTAGGGGACACCATGGAAGTTTATATAGATGATGTGGTGGTAAAATCAAAGAAAGCTGAGGGTCATCTTAGGGATCTCAGAGACTCATTCGATATCCTAGACCAGTACAACATGTAGCTGAATCCTTCAAAATGCTACTTTGGAGTGGGGGCAGGAAAGTTCTTGGGCTATATGGTAACCAAGAGAGGGATAGAGGCCAGTCCAGAACAAATCAAAGCAATCATTAATCTGAAATCCCCAGCAAATACCAAGGATGTCCAGAGACTAACCGGCAGAGTAGCGGTACTTAACCGATTTATATCAAGATCCTTAGAAAGATGTAAGGAGTTTTATGACATCCTAAAGAAGAACAAGCTATTCAAATGGGAAGATAAGCATGAACAAGCTCTTCAACCATTAAAAGAATACTTATCTTCAACACCTCTACTAATGAAGCCAGATGACGGTGAACCATTATCCCTCTACATGGCAGTATCCGGAAACGCTGTAGGTGCTGTCTTAGTCAAGGATCATGAAGGACAGCAACATCCCATATATTATGTAAGTAAAAGCTTATTAGCAGCAGAGACCAGGTACTCTCATTTAGAAAAACTAGTTTTAGCTTTAATAATGGCATCTACTAAGCTTAGACATTACTTTGAAACTCATGCTATTCATGTTAAGACTAATTATCCTATTAAGTGTGTCTTGAGAAGGCCAGAGATGTCAAGAAGGATGGCTAAGTGGTCTGTCAAACTCAGTACATACGACCTAGTGTATGAACCTAGAACAACAATAAAGTCTCAGGCACTTACGAACTTTGTGGCTGATTTCAGTAGTGACATTCAACATCAAGCAAACCTTGAAGTCCAACAATTGGAAGAATCCAGGGATAAGTGGATACTATTCACTGACTGTGCATCCAATGTAAGAGGAACATGTCTAGGCATCATACTGAAATCGTCACAAGGGGACATAATACCCCAATCCATAAGTTGTGAGTTCCAGGCAACGAATAATGAAGCAAAATATGAAGCATTGATAGCAGGATTACAACTAGCCAAGGATATGAAAATCAAGTATCTACAGGTATATGTGGATTCGTTATTACTCGCTAACCACTTTAATGGTTAATATCCGGTGAAAGGTGAGAAATTAGCTAAATATCTCGTAATAGTTAAAAAATTATCCATAGAATTCAAAATTTTTAGCATTACACATGTACCTAAAGAAGACAATACTGAGGCTGATGCCTTAGCAAATCTTGCTTCGGCTCTTAAAATACCAGAAGGTATTAAAATACCTATCATACATATTTTGAGCCCAGCAATCGAGAAAATAGATGAAGTGTCCAACATAAAAGAAGAAGATACTCAGGATCCTAAAACCAGTCAAGGATCCTGGATCCTACATGTTAAAAAATATTTGTAGGATGGAGAGATCCCGATTGACGAAAAGAATCTCAGAGCTTTTCGCATGAAGATATCTCGTTTTATAATTTTGCACAATGTTATGTATAGAAAATCTATTGTAGGTCCATACTTGAGATGCTTGGAGGATCCTGAAGCACATGAAGTCCTGAAAGACATACATGAAGGTGGCTATGGTAATCACACTAGGGCAGAGCGTTATTCTCAAGGATCCTGAGAATAGGATACTACTGACATACTATGAGGAAATACGCTATGACTTACGCCCATAAATGTGACGCTTGCCAAAGACACAACAACATACTTCATCAACCAGCGGAACTTTTATATCTAGTCATCTCCCCATGGCCATTCATGAAATGGGGAATGAATATAGTCTACAAACTTCCCAAAGCACTAGGAGGAAAGGTATTCATGCTGGCAATGAGGGATTATTTCTCCAAATGGATAGAAGCGGAAGCATTTGTCCAAGTCAGAGAAAAATAAGTTATCTCCTTCATTAGGCGCAACTTCCTGACAAGATTTGGGATCCCGACAGAAATAGTGTGTGACAATGGATCCCAGTTTATCAGCAAAAGAACAACAAACTTCTGTGCCAGTTGAGGGATAAAAATGATAACTTCCACCCCTGTACATCCTCAAGCTAATGGACAGGTGGAATCCAGCAACAAAATAATCATAAACAACCTTAAGAAGAGATTGGGTGCTAAGAAAGGAAGGTGGGCAGAAGAACTACCATTTGTACTTTGGGCAGATAGGACAACCACAAAAAATGCAACAGGCCAAACTCCATTATCATTGGTATTTGGTACTGAAGCTATGATCCCAATAGAGATGGTTATCCCCACTGCCAAAACCAATCTTCAAACCCCAGAAACCAAAAACGAAGCTCTTGCTCATGATCACTGTGGATGAGCTTAGGAATCTTGCCAAATTTCGTATTGCAGCTTATCAACAGAGGATAGTAAAGTCATACAACAAGAATATAAGGATCAGAAGATTCCAAATAGGTGACCTGGTATTGAGAAAAGCATTTGAAAATACTACTAATCCCATCGAAGGAAAGCTCGCACCTAAGTGGGAAGGCCCCGACTTGATTGATCAAGAAGCAGGCAAAGGTGCTTATTGGTTAGCCACTATGGAAGGAGAAATCCTCCTGAGATCCTGGAATGCTATCCATCTCAAAGCTTATTTTATTTAAGTTAGAACTGAAAATCTAACTTAAACTAGTATCTCTTCTATCCCTAATTATTTTTTTGTTATCAATTACTTTTTATCAAGGTACTGACTTAAGCGTCGGAGGGGTGTTAGCCAGGCTAACACCCACCTTCACCAAGGTTTCATGTTTTGCAGGAAGGATCCCCAAGGATCCTGAAATAAGACAGAGGCCGGCCATCTCTCCTAAGTTTAAGGTATTCTGAATACCTTCTAAGGTTTAAAGGTTTTTACCTTTCTACGAATTGAGTTTAAACACTAAGCCTGGGCGCATGACATCCATGTATAGTTCAAGGTGGTGCGATCAGTCCATGTAACAGTGGCTGATAATTTCATCACTGTTGGCTATATCTTGGATCCTACGAATGTAATAGACTTGTTACTTACTAAGGTTTTTAGCATTTTCACGATAACTCAAGTTATTGGCTTATCCTAAGTTTGGCTTGTCCCACGATTGGCTTGTCCCAAGTTTTGGCTTGTCCCAAGTTTTGGCTTGTCCCACGATTGGCTTGTCCCAAGTTTTGGCCTGTCCCATGATTGGCTTGTCCCAAGTTTTGGCTTGTCCCATGTTATTGGCTTGTCCCAAGTATCTAACACTTATGTGTTAGCCCAAGCATTTAGCATTGATATGCTAATTCAAGATACTAATACTTAAGCAGAATGAAGATGTATGTGAAGATCCTGAAGTACAATTACTAAGTATACGATGTGCTTGGCGACTTTACACAAGGGACAGCTAAAAGCAATCATGCTTTGAGTCTGTTTGGACTCCTTATCATTATCTGGTATTTATATCTACCTAACTCGATTCTCAACAAAGGTATGTATTCAACATTACTTAGTAATTTTCAATTAGAGGTAGGTTCAAAATTTGGATGACTAAGTCATGATATTTATGTAGCTGATGTTCTACCATACCATTTATCAGAAGCAAACTATATTTCTATAAATCAAAGTTTGATAGAAACCTAAGATATTATTTTTAAATATTTATTAAGGATCCGGTATCCTGAAAGTTTACCTAGACTTATTTTTCCAAATATCACAAGGCTTAATTGCCTATGAATCCTAATTTTCTACAAAACATACCAAACACGTGACAATCATGATATATAGTCAAAAGCTACTTAACGATGATAAAAAGTGCAGGAAATTAAGTGACCCGGGCTTCATCCAAAACCTGGACACATCCACCCGGTTCATAAATTGTCAAATTGTTTATCCCTTATAGGGATCCCAAAAGCAAGAAAAAGAAAATTGTTCAACAAGTCACAAGCATTAAAGTTAAAGACATCAACCATAGAAATCACAAACACAGGACTCAGGCCTTCTCTTTATCGCCCTCAATGTCCTGTTCAATTACCTCCGCTGCCACCTTCACAAAGCCCTCAGCCTCAGCCACCTGGTTGTCCACCTCTGCATCCTGCACTGGTTCACCTCCTAGCTCTACCACAACCCTTTTCCACTCCAGAATATCCCAATTAGCCCGATCGAAACCCTTGTCACCAGCCTCTTTAGCCATCTTTATTCTGGCTTGGAATATGGAAATTGCAGCTGATGTTTTGGCTTGTTCGTGGGATTCCTCGAGGTCTTGGGCATGTTTGGCATAGGCATCCTCAAGCTCTGCCTTCACTCTACTAAGCTCCCTCGTCACATCTGCTAACTTCTTATTTTTAACCACAACTATCTTTTGCAGGTCACAGATCATCTGCTTGCCATCCTCAGCTTCTTTCACCACTGATTCGTGGAACTTGGTCATTTGCTCTAAGGCCTATCACAAAGAAATATGTTATGATTTCTATAAGTACATGTTTAGGATCCGGGATACTAAAAATCTCTTACCAAATCACCAAAGGCACGAAGCTTCTTGTGGGAATCAGCGTAGCTCTAGCTTTCAAAGATAACTGCATCAGTGACATTAGAAGACTTTCTCTTCTTGTTAGCAGCAAGCTTAGAGCGAGGAGTTGAGGATTCCGGCTTAGGAGCATCAATCTTTGGAGCTTCAAGGGCTGGCTGGCTGGCTCATTTCCTTCTTGATGGCTTTGCCTTTGGAAACCATACTGTCGATATCATCAAGAGCGAACCTGGAGCTAGATCTGTGAATGCTTGTTTCAGGATAACGGGTTAGAATCTTATACATATGTTTAACTAACAGATTAATATGATTTTACATATCTTACCAAACATCTTGGAGGTGGAAGGACAACTTTCTGAACTTACTTATACAGAGGGAATCTTGAACTTGAAAGTCCTCTCAATAGGGTCAAGGCTGAAGAAGAAAGCAACCCTCTTGGCAGTATCCAACCTAGGAGGAGCAAGCTCTGAAAAATTAGGCGCTGCAAACAAAGAAAAAACCTAAAATTAATAAGTTGAATTTCAAAGTATTAAGGATCCTTCAGGCAGAATCCTACCCTTTACAACCCATTTCAAAGGCACTTATTCCCACCAGGAATGGAGTCTCTCCTCAGAAAGAAGAACTGATTCTTCCAGTTGGAGTCATTTTGAATGGTTTTTAAAATCAGGTGACTTTGACCGGCTTTTATTTGAAACAGAAAGTAGGAGCAGCCATGGCTTCTAAGGTTGTATACGTGGGCAAGTTAAGAAACGCTAAAATCAAAAGCTTGGTGATGAATGAGGGTTTCTAAAACATGCAAGGTCCTCCGGATCATCTGCATCACTGAGCATAGCTCAGGCCGGTTTTTTCATAAAATGCTATAGTCAGAGGAGGAAAGGGATACGAAAACCCTAAAGTGAAAGGAAAAACAGGGAAGCAAACCCATGATTCAGAAGTAAAATTGGATCTTTCTTTGGGATCAAAAGGTCTGAAAACGGTATTTGTTGGAAAAGATCCTCCGGATTTCAGAAGCTTGATGTCATGGTCGGAGAAGGTGCACTTCTCAGATTCGGGATTAACAAGTATATTTTGGCTAATAAGATCATTCGAATTGTGGACCAGGGAAGAAGCTGAACGAGTCATATTTTTACCCATTTTTTGAAAGCTAAGATTGAAAGACTTAAAGATTAAGGAAGAAGCTTTACCTGAAATCCCAGATAAAAAAGGAACACGATGAAGGAGCGAGATAAAAGATAATGGCTTAATTATAGAGTGTAATTATCAACTACCTCGAAGGACGACGTTTTGAGACCTAGTTTACCGCACCACGTCGCATCAAATCCTATCACGGTTTAAATTTTGAATTTCGAAAAATTTACAGCTGTAACCGCATTAGACAGCTATCAATTTTTGGGGACAATTGTTAGAGATAGATTTTGTGCAGGATCCTGAGTCTGGCATGATCCGGAATCCAAGATCCTGGTAACCTCGGTATCCTGAACATTAATGAAACTAACGGTTATTTGTCCTCTACTTCGATTATTATTTGCAGGTAATATGTACGGAATTATTCACTCCTAATGACTCGCTCACTACAACGTGGACCACGTGGGAAATACGCGTGAAGAGGCTTCAAACGGTCATATGTGAAGACCTAGTCTAGTCATTATTTTCGGATAGTTAGTTAGCTTATTTCTTTATTATTAGGCAGTTGATCGAATAGGAAAAACAACAACATACACTTAGCAATATTCAATACTCACGAGCTCTGTAACACATTGAATTTATTCGATCACTGTTCGCATTTGTACTCGATTATTTTGATTTATACAAAACTAGGAGGCAAGTGACTTTCAGTACTTCCCGAGGTTTTATGCTGGCAATCCTCAGGGATTAAGGGCTTTCCTCGCACATCATAGTGTCAAGCTTTACTTTTACATTTTAACATTGCATTTTTACTAAGCACACTACCTCACTTACGAAGTTTGGTTACAAGATTAGCTTTTATAATTTTTACCCAAAATACCGATGATCCCTACCATAACGTGTATAATGACATGTTATTTGGTATTCGTGAACCACCTCCTCTATATAACTACCCCTCCCCTCATCTTGGAACCCCCATTGAATTCCTTGACCGTGCTTTGAGAGAGACGGATGAGGTGAAAAAGGAATCTAGGAAGCTCAAGGAGCGAGTTCGTCAACTAGAGGAGGAAAAATAAAAGAAAAGACAAAAAGAAAGAATAATTAAAAAGTTATAGACTTTCGTTGTGTGTTTTGATATCAACGTCACTATAGACAAAGGGTAACCATCCGACCAGTATGTAGTTATCTGACAAACTGAATGTTTTGTCTAAGAAAAGAGTGGTGTATAAATCCCTCTTGGACCCATCATTCTTTCCTAGGAACATTTAAGTTGTAGGTACTACCCTGGAACGATAATCACTCTAGTGACAAGTTGATATCAACTAATGTAATTTGTTATCTTCTTTATGTATAATAAATATATAAATAAAAGTATTTTGTTTCTGTTTAGATGATTGGCAAAGGGAAAGGTCCCCACTATGTTCAGAAGTACGCTCCACCTGGGTATGAATTTCAGCCTATGAATGAAACAGATTTAGAACCTGGAGCTAGTTCAAATACTTCAGGAAGTACTTATCAAAGCTTAGGAGAATTACCACCTCCTTCAAATCCTTATGTACCCTCTATCAGTTTTCATTCTTCTCTAACAGTCGCAAGCTGAAATCCGGATTATGGAGAGAATCCATACTATAATCCTTATTACTATCAGGGATTACCTGAAACCCCCTATGAAAATAATCATGTTCCTGAAGGAGAAGAAAGGGAAGACTCGAATAGGCCATATGATTATTATGATCCTACGAATATACAAAATCCTCAGGAGAATGAGGAAATTCCCAATAATGATCATATAAGAGCCCTGCAGGAACGAGTAGCAAAATTGGAAATGGAAAATCATAGATTGGCATCTGTAGACGCCCATAGTAGAGCGTTAAGACAAATGCTATAAATTTCTTTCTGATCTATGTAATAAATATGTATTTCGAATATTAATAAATTCTTCCTTTTTAATAGAATATCAAAACAAGGACCATCTCATAACACCAAGGGCAAGAATAAACAAATTCCAAATGAAACTTCTGAACAACTGCAACAAAGAGCTGAAATGAAGAAACTCGTTGTAGAAGGGATTGAAAAAGCTCTCCCTAAAATTCTAAAACCCATGAAGGAAGATAAAGCTAAAAATAAACATGCAGGATCTAAAAATATTCGAGAAGAGAATTATAGCTCGAATGGAGATAATTCTGAAAGTGATGATGAAGAAATTAGCAAGAAGAGGAAAATAAAGAAGGGATGCACATTCCGTGCATTTCGAGCATGTCAACCACTAGAGATGCAGGGAGTGAAGGAGCAGTGGCAGTCCTGAGGTGGCTGGAGAAGGCAGAATATGTTATGAAGGAAGATAAAGCTAAAAATAAACATGCAGGATCTAAAAATAATCGAGAAGAGAATTATAGCTCGAATGGAGACAATTCTGAAAGTGATGATGAAGAAATAAGCAAAAACAGGAAAATAAAGAAGAGATGCACATTCCGTGCATTTCGAGCATGTCAACCATTAGAGTATGCAGAGAGTGAAGGAGCAGTGGCAGCCCTGAGGTGGCTGGAGAAGGCACAATCTATTATTTCCATCAGCAGATGTGCTGATTAAGATATGGTGCTTTATGCATCAAACCTCTTCAAAGATGAAGCATTGGAATGGTGGAATTCTATAGTTCAAGCCATGGGCAGTGTGACACCCGACAAAAATTCAGGTTACTAACCTACCGGAACTTATGTGATTATAACATTTACACGTGCATGTCATTTAATTATAATTAATTAAATGCATTTATTACTTAGCAAGTCCAACACAAACATTTCATGCATGGTAATTTAGAGAATTATCTGATCACAAACGCGTCTTGTCTCATGAACGTTGGTAAATTTCTAAACTAATACTCCGACATATATTCGGAACTAGAATTTTATACGTAATACTGTGATTTATTATTTCGTGTCGATATTTAATTTTCTGGGATTTTTTAGAAACGTTTTGTCTGAAACGCAGTCCGGTATTACACGCGATATACACCTTGAAACATAAAACTTGCAAGACATCGGTGTTTCACCTTAAGTAAATAAATTATTTAATAAACAAAAGCATGAGTATTTTATAAAAAACTAAATGTTAATAATTAGATAAAAGTTTTTATAAAAATAGTGAAAGATAGATGATTTATTTATAAACTTTATAAAAAAATGCAAGAATTCCCCTTTCTCTCCCCCTCAATTTCGAATCTCCCTCCTTACTAACTACTCACACAAAATTTGAATTCAATGTGCTAATGACCATTGATTCTCACTTAATCATTTCATTTACACCAAAAATAATAACATATTTTGTAAGAAAATCAAAGACACAAAAACAATCCCAAACCCCCACCCCTCTCCCTTCTTGCGTCGCCACCCCCCTCACACCCACACCTCCACCATTTTGATAATCTTGTGTAAATCCTCTCAAGATCAAGCCCCATCTTTGTTGATTATAAAGCAAGGATTGGTGTAATCAAGTAATCCTCCATCACCATCTTCAAAAAATTAAGGAGGTAGCTTTATACATTTTGAAATATTTAATCATCATATGATTATATTGAAACCTTGTATCCAAACACAAACCTTGCAAGTGAAAACCCTCTTTTTACAAAAGAAACCTTCAATTTTATAATAAACATAAAGGTATATATTGTTGGTGTAATGCTTAGGTTTATTTTATGATTTCATTTCTCTAGAGAGAATTCTACTGATCGTAATTTTGTTGATTGTTGATTGATATTATGTATCAATTATTTTAGTAATTGTGTCTTGAGAGCTCTCACATGAACTTTGATATAAAATATATGTTTGATTATATTTTTAAAGAGAAATTGTTTTGTATTATATTTTAGATATTAGAAATCTATATGGATTTTGTAGTATTTGTGTCTTGAATACATTTGTAGAATGATGTCCTAGAGTTTAGATAAAACTGGATGATATTGGTGGTTTTGATTCTCAAGAAAAACCATATAAATTTTAGTAGAAAAACTATATATATTTTTGGTGTCAACAATCGTAATTGATTTTATAAACTTTTCGAGTATTCTAAATTGTTATTAAATTATTTAGAATTTGTCTAAACATTTGAATGAATTCATGGAACTCGTTGATTTCTAGAACCGTACGTATTCATATTATTAATATTTATTTCTAGAATAAATATATAAGTTACTCATCGAAAGGAAATATTATGACACAAATGATGTCCATCTTTGTTTGTTTTGTTATTACATAAAAACTATTTGGTTTTATAAACTTATCTACACATTGTCAATATATATTTTTATAAACATACGTTACAACCCGGAAGGATGCGTTATTACGCAAAGGATTTCTACTTTTTTTTACATGCAATATAAATATTTAGTATATTTTATTTTTGTATACCAAGTCACCAACGGGTCGTCGAGTCAATTTAAGTCAACATTGGTCAACCTAAGTCAACATTGGTCAACCCAAGTCAACATTGGTCAACCCATGTCAACTTGGTCAACCGAAGTCAACTTGGTCAACCCAAGTCAACTTGGTCAATCCAAGTCAACTTGGACAACATAGTCAACTTTATTCAACATACATTTTTAAACATAATAACTTGGGAAGTTGTTTGGATACAACGGATTCTAGGAATCCAACACACATTGAAACTTATGGACCATTATGTGATAGGTCTTGGTTAGGATACGTTTCGGACTTGCTAAGCCTACACATTTGCATGATACTCACCCGATCACAGGTGAGTCTCACTGCCCCATTTTTAAATAGTTTTCTGTTTGGGGATGACAATATCTTGTGAATACTTAAATGCAACATACAACATAAAAGCCCTTACTTTATCGTACAGTTAAAAACGTTTCTAACAACGAGGTAATCTTGAATAGTACTATTGGGGTTGACAACCCCTACCCATCGTAGTTACACTTTGACTGGAGGTCAAAACGGGTGCGATATTGACCTAAACATGCCAGGGTGGCTAGAGGAAAGCAACATACTGTCAGTTTCGGTTACGATACACTTATAGTATCACATACATTATGTGCACTCAATAAGATGAATATGTAATATGTGGTCCGGTTTTTATAAACTACTTATTTACTACTTTAAACATGTGAACTCACCAACCGTATGTTGACATTTTAAGCATGTTTTCTCAGGTCGTTAGCTGGCATACTAAAGATAGGGTGCACGTCACGAGCATAGAGTCTTTTACTAATTTACATTTTGAACTATTTTGAACTTTGAAAACTTTACATTTGGTCGTGTGATTTTGTTAAACTTTTTCGCTCCCGCAACTCTTTATTTTCCACAATTTGAAACTTATTAAACATTTGGTTGTATTGAATGCTTTTTAAAACATATTTTGTAACGCATATAGAGGTTATTCAATGTAACCAATGACTTTGATCCTAACACGTCACGCCCGGTGGTAAAACTCCCTCGTGGAAATTTGAGGGTGTGACAGATTGGTATCAGAGCACTTGGTATCCGAGCTTCTCACCTGGAGCCCTGATTTTATTTGTCAAAAAGAAAGATGGATCCTTTCGCATATGCATTGACTACATGGAATTAAAAAAGTAACAACTAAGAACCATTAACCCCTCCCACGAATCGACGATTTATTTGATCAATTACAAGGATCCAGTGATGTAGTGCAAAGCACAAATCTTTATTCCTAGTATTTTAGTTTGTTTTAGATAGTTTTATCTTTGTTTTGAGTCGTTTTTGTTTCATATTGAGTCTTTGGTATGTTTATAGGTGCTCGTGATGAATAAAAGTGAAATCCAGAAGAAACCGTGCACGAGAATGAAGCCCAAAGTTCAAAAGTAAAAAATAGAGAAATCGGTCCTTCGCGGTACGTGAAGGAGGCAATAAGATCCCTCGCGGTATGCGAGAGAAAGGAAATACGTGCGCGACTAAATTATCTCTCGCGGTACGTGAGAGACCAGTCCTAACCTCTCGCGGTGTGCGAGAGGCTCGTAAATCCGTAAAAAAGCCCTAATCGACTTTTAATAGGATTCTAATGCCATTATTAAAGGGAGTTCGATCAATCAGCCGTCCAGAGCAAGGCTTGAGGCGATTTTGGGGCTAAGGAAGTGGAATCAAGTGCAAAGTTGAAGACTTTGATCCTCGGGTTCGTTGATTTAACGTTTTCGGTTTCAAAGTTTAGATTTTTGTGTTTGAATTCATTGATTGAACCATGTCTTTGTTTGATTCTTCTGTTTTGAATGTTTTGAACATGTGTGTTGGCTAGATCATTAATACTGCCTACGTCACGTGATGATTGTATGATAAAGTTATGATTTTTATCGGTTTTTGGTTATAATTGATGGTTTAATGATTTTGTAAAGAATCTTAGTTAATAAATATGATGATATAGCATGCTTTAATCTAATGTGTGATTGATTATAATTCCGTACGTTGTTTGTGGATGTCTTCCAGTTTGAATAGCGTATTTAGGTCATAGACTTTAGGGTTTGTGGTTGTTTGTGTGGTTTACTAGACATAGTGATCCATAGAAGTTGTGATTGAGTATAGATTAGATCTGAATGTGTATCCTGTCTCAATACCCAAGAAGTGAGAGATAGTCATTTAGTCTTCGTCGTTAGGAATCCGAGTATCAACTGTCTGAGAGGAAGTTGGTTTAGGTGTCTAGTGATTGTTGCTATTCTGAGTCATAGTTGTTATCCTGAGATTACCCCGTGCATTCTTCGAATGTATTGTGGACAGTGAGACTGAAAGGTGATATGTCTTATGGGTACATTATCATTGTTGGAGAGACCTAAAGGTAATCCACTATCTGGTGAGTTATTACACCTTTAGGTTCCTTAGTTGGTGATACCCTGAGAGTGATTAGGGATCCACTAGGTAGTCTAGAGCTGTTTCCTTAGAAACCCAGATCCATCATAGTTTCCAAAACCGGTAGAAGTTGTACTTTGCAAGTAGGATTCCGACCTAGGTGGTATTCTTCCCATTCCTGATATTTCCTTAGTACTTTCCTTCGATAGCTAGGGTCAACCTTGTTTGCTGCATTAGTAGTTAATCTTTAGTGTAGTAAACCCCCCAACCAAATCATTCTTTAGTCCGAGTCAGAGTCTAGTTTTGTTATCGTAGTGTCTCTAGGGTTCGATATTCCGGTTTACCATTAAGTTGTGCTACACTCGATAGATACACTTGCCTGTCAGTGCAGTTTAGTCGAAGATACTCCATTTATTACTTAGGAGTCTAGGTTAGGTTTAGTAGTTTATTTTATAGACCGTCTTGAAAAAATCATCGAGCTATTACTCCAAGATCGATATGCGTTTGAGATACCACCAACTGATGGTGCAAGAGAATGATATTCCCAAAACAGCTTTTCCAACTCGTTACGATCATTACGAGTTTCTAGTGATGCCATTTGGATTAACCAACGCACTAGCCGTATTCATGGATCTAATGAACCGCGTGTGCAAACCCTACCTGGATAAATTCATGATCGTGTTTATCGATGACATTCTGATATACTCAAAGACTAAGGACGAGCATGAGGAGCATTTGAAACTGATACTAGAGTTATTAAAGGATGAAAGGCTATACGTAAAGTTCTCCAAATGTGAATTTTGGATTCGTGAAGTCCAATTTCTTGGACACGTAGTCAATGAGAAGGGAATTCATGTGGACCCATCCAAAATTGATGCTATTAAGAATTGGGAGGCACCCAAGACTCCAACGAAGGTGTGATAATTCTTAGGGTTGGCGGAATATTACCGCCGATTCATCGAGAACTTCTCCAAAATCGCGCAACCACTTACCTCTTTGACTCACAAGGACAAGAAGTATGATTGGAGTGAGAAGAAGGAAGAAGCGTTTCAACTGTTGAAGCAGAAACTTTGTTGCGCACCAATATTATCATTACCCGAGGGATCCGAGGATTTTGTAGTTTACTGCAACGCTTCACATTAAGGACTCGGATGTGTTCTGATGCAACGAGAGAAGGTCATCACGTATGCTTCGCGACAAGTTAAGGTTCATAAGAAGAACTACACCACCCATGACCTTGAACTGGGAGCCGTAGTTTTTGCATTTAAGATCTGGAGACACTATCTGTATGGCACAAAGTGTACGGTTTACACTGATCATATGAGTCTTCAACATATCTTCGACCAAAATAAACTGAATATGAGACAACGCCGTTGGGTCGATTTACTAAATGACTATGACCATGCAATCAAGTACCACCCAGGAAAAGCGAACATAGTAGCAGATGCCTTATGTCGTAAGGAACAATCGAAACCAAAACGAGTACGAGCGTTGCAACTAACAATTCACACAGAATTACCTGCCCGAATTCAAGACGCTCAACTCAAAGCTATTAAAGAGGATAATTTGAAACAGGAGTCTTTGAGAGGAATGGATAAACAGTTTGAGGTCACAACCGATGGAATACACTACTTCATGGATAGACTTTGGGTACCGAACTATGGAAACTTAAGAGACTTAGTGATGGATGAGGCACATAAATCTAGGTATTCGGTTCACCCCAGTTCCAACAAGATGTATCATGACCTCAAGACACTCTATTGGTGGCCTAGCATGAAAGCCGACATCGCCACCTACTTCAGTAAATGTTTGACATGTTCAAAGGTTAAGGTCGAATACCAGAAACCGTCTGGTCTACTTCAGCAACCGGAGATACCCTAGTGGAAATGGGAACAAATATCCATGGATTTCATCACAAAGTTACCAAAAACCCCTAGCGGATGTGACACGATTTGGGTAATTGTTAATCGCTTGACAAAATCCGCACACTTTCTCCCCATCAAGGAGAACGATAAGATGGAGAGACTAACCCGTATTTATCTGAAAGAGGTAGTCTCGAGGAACGGGTTGCCGATCTCCATCATCTCTGATAGAGATAGTCGCTTCACATCTCGATTCTGGCAATCGCTACAACCAGCATTGGGTGCACAATTGGCTATGAATACCGGATACCATCCATAGACCGATGACCAAGGTTAGCGAACTATCCAGACACTCGAGGACATGCTAAGAGCATGCGTAGTCGACTTTGGAAACAACTGGGAAACTCACTTACCATTGGTCGAGTTCTCCTACAACAACAGCTACCACTAAAGCATTGGAGCTGCACCATTCGAGGCATTGTATGGACGCAAGTGCATATCTCCAATTTGTTGGGCAGAAGTGGGTGATAGTCAATTCACCGGTCCCGAGCTTGTGCGCGAAACAACTGAGAAAATTGTGCAAATCAGAAACCTCTTAGTCGCAGCGCGTGACCGTCAGAAAAGTTATGCTGACATCAGACGCAAACCCCTGGAATTTAAAGTAGGGGACAAAGTCCTATTGAAAGTTTCGTCTTGGAAAGGCATGATTCGTTTTGGTAAATGAGGAAAGTTAAACCCTTGCTACATTGGACCCTTTGAGATTTTGAAAAGAATCGGCCCCGTGGCTTACAAACTTAAACTGGCAGAAGCACTTAGCAGTGTGCACGACGTTTTTCCACATATCTAACCTAAAAAAGTGTCTGTCCGACGAGACACTTGTCATACCGCTAGACGAGATACAAATCGATGATCAATTACATTTCGTCAAAGAACCATTTGAAATCATGGACCGAGAGGTCAAGAAACTTAAGCATAGCTGCATTCCCATTGTTAAGGTTCGTTAGAACTCTCGACATGGACCAGAGTTCACGTGGGAACGGTGTAAGGCCTCAAACCCGGGAGGCCTCACTTGTTGGTTTTACTCATCAACACATAGAACTTAAACATAAGACTTTCAATAACACAGCGGAAACGATTTAACACTTTAACATGCGCAGCGGAAATACATGACACGTCTAAACATAACTTGTTAAAATACAAACTGAAACTTGTCTGAATCAACTAAAACATAACCATAAACGGGATACCAGACTCTAGTCTTTGGGTAACTCCTCTCGCCAAGCCAAGCATCCACATCCATCCACTGCCACCCTACATTGGACCCTATGAGATTCTGAAAAGAATCGGCCCTGTGGCTTACAAACTTAAACTGGCAGAATCACTTAGCAGTGTACACGAAGTTTTTCCACGTATCCAACCTAAAAAAGTGTCTGTCCGACGAGACACTTGTCATACCGCTAGACGAGATACAGATCGATGATCAATTACATTTTGTCGAAGAACCAGTTGAAATCATGGACCGAGAGGTCAAGAAACTTAAACATAGCCGCATTCCCATTGTTAAGGTTCGTTGGAACTCTCGACGTAGACCAGAGTTCACGTGGGAATGGTGTAAGGCCCCAAACTCAAGAGGCCTCACTTGTTGGTTTTTCTCATCAACACATAGAACTTAAACATAAGACTTTCAATAACACAGCAGAAACGATTTAACACTATAACATACGCAGCGAAAATACATGACACGTCTAAACATAACTTGTCAAAATACAAACTGAAACTTGTCTGAATCAACTAAAACATAACCATAAACGGGATGCCAGACTCTGGTCTTTGGGTAACTCCTCTCGCCAAGCCAAGCATCCACATCCATCCACTGCCACCTACACTTAACTGATGTGCATACTAAAAATCAGCAACGCTGAGTGAGTTCTAACGTTTACTTTAAATCAATTATACAAAAGATTTACTAAACATGTATATACCGCCAATAGGCTAAACTTCACATACTTTACTTTTCAAAACAGTTTAAAACATATAATAAATCATCAATTGCTCTTTACTGTACTGCCCTCATGGCTTACATCCATGAACCGACAAGTACCTGGTCAATGCCCCCATGGCTTACACCATGAATTAACACTACCGCTTATCCGTCAATTCCCTTGTCACTATTGTACCGCCCCCATGGTCAACGACCATGAACCGAAGAGTACCTGGTCAATGCCCCCATGATCAACGACCATGAACCGACAATACGCTGGTCAATGCCCCCATGATCAACGACCATGAACCGACAATACCGCTTAACACTATGGGGAGGTTG
Source organism: Smallanthus sonchifolius (assembly GCA_023525975.1). NCBI lineage: Eukaryota > Viridiplantae > Streptophyta > Magnoliopsida > Asterales > Asteraceae > Smallanthus > Smallanthus sonchifolius. Next base: position 68,822,176 of record CM042030.1, on the reverse strand, counting down.
CGTGGACCTCCCGAGCAACCGCCGTCACTCATCCCAGTTGTACAACCGTTAGCGAACCCAAAGGTTTTTACTAATGGGTAAAACCCATATCTGACATCTTGTACAAGTAACATCTGTCCCAAGGACCCTTATAGCTGGTACACATTCCCGTAGGAAATCTATTCAATTTCTGTCATAAAACTTTATCTGCCTTGTTCATAACTTAACATGTATTATGCCTTTGTTTATGTATAGGAAAATATAGTAAACGCTTTCCATAAGTACCTTTGCTTTTACTGAAATATATCTTAACACATATATCATGCCTTTGTTTATGTATATGAAAATATAGTAAACGCTTGCCAAAATATATATCTTGCTTTACTTGAAAATACTAACACATATATTATGCCTTTGTTTATTTTTATGAAAATAAAGTAAACGCTTGCCAATAATATAGGTATACTTTGCTCAAAACGTACATTTGCCTCTTTTAAACTTTACACTAAACATAGCTTTTCACTTTGTTTATTAATATAAAATATGTAATAAGCACTTTACACTAAGTATGCACACCACCCCTAAAGTAGGCAAAAAGGGGATTAGAACTCACCTGTTATCTTAGTTGCAATGGTCTACTGGATCTCACACAATCTGAACAATCATAACAATTTGACACGTATCAGACTTAACTCGACGCTAAACGGTTTCACCATTTCTGGCTAGGCGAACTTAAGGCTAAGTTCGCCTCTTTCTATCCTGGTGAACATACTGACTTCACTATCCAACTATATATACCTATAGACCTGATGCCCGCGCACTTAGCAAGTGCGTAGGGCCTTGTTCTTGCGTACTTGATAAGTACACATGCTTCTCTTGCGTACTTGATAAGTACGCAGGCTTCGCTTCTTGCGTACTTGATAAGTACGTAGGACCTGCTTGCGGGTAGCTTTCTTCCCTGCAAAAACCTTAACTTTTTGCTTGCAGATCCGACCTTGTCAAGATCCGAACTTTTTACGTTCAAAACTTGTGTTTTCTAACCGAGAGTCTAGATCTATACTTTGTTTCCATTTTCAACGTAAAATCCCAACCTTTACTCGATTTTTCTTCAAAACCCAACATAACATAAAAACTCAGATCCGGAACGAATGGTTACCTGAAATCACTTCCTTTTCGTTGTTAAACACTCAAGAGACTCTTGCTAACAATCCTTGAAGCTCTAATCTGAAAACCAAGACTTTCTCTCTCTAGGCTCTCTCTTACTTTCTCTCTCTAGAAATCCAAAAATGGTGAAGTTAGTGAGGCTTTGGGGCTGGTCTTGAGGCTTATGAGGGCCCAAACCCTTGCCCTTTCGGCCCATACACCCCGGCCCAAGCCCGCTTCCCTTTTTTCTTATTTAATTTTTAATTCTCGTGAATTCTTTCACGCTCTAAAACTCGGGATGTTACAAACGGCAGGATCAGATGAAGCGTAAATACCCACATCTGTTTGAGAAAACACCAAACACCAGCGACACGAGTTGAATTTCAAGACGAAATTATTTTCAACTAGGGGATGATATGACACCGGGCAAAAATTCAGGTTACTAACCTACCGGAACTTATGTGATTATAACATTTACACGTACATGACATTTAATTATAATTAATTAAATGCATTTATTACTTAGCAAGTCAACACAAACATTTCATGGAAGATAATTTAGAGAATTATCTGATCACACACGCGTCTTGTCTCACAAACGTTGGTGAATTTCTAAACTAATACTCCGACATATATTTGGATCTAGAATTTTATACGTAATACTACGATTTATTATTTCGTGTCGATATTTAATTTTCTGGAATTTTTCAGAAACGTTTTGTCTGAAACGCAGTCCGGTATTACACGCGATATACACCTTGAAACATAAAACTTGCAAGAAATCATTGTTTCACCTTAAGAAAATAAATAATTTAATAAACAAAAACTTGAATATTTTATAAAAACTAAATGTTATTAATTGGATAAAAGTTTTTATAAAAATAGTGAAAGGTAGATGATTTATTTATAAACTTTATAAAAAAAATACAAGAATCCCTCTTTCTCTCCCCCTCAATTTCGAAACCCCCTCCCCACTAACTATTCACTCAAAATTTGAATTCAATGTGTTAATGACCATTAATTCTCACTTAACATTTCATTTACACCAAAAATAATAACATCTTTTGTAAGAAAATCAAATACAAAAAAACAATCCCAAACCCCCACCCCTCTCCCTTCTTGGGTCGCCACCCCCTCACACCCACACCTTCACCATTTTGATAATCTTGTCTAAATCCTATCAAGATCAAGCCCCTTCTTTGTTGATTCTAAAGCAAGGATTGGTGTAATAAAGTAATCATCTATCACCATCTTCAAAAACTCAAGGAGGTTGCTTTATATATTTTTTTATTTGAAATATTTAATCATCATATGATTCTATTGAAACCTTGTATCCAAAAACAAACCTTGCAAGTGAAAACCCTCTTTTTACAAAAGAAACCTTCAATTTTTTAATAAACATAAAGGTGTATATTGTTGGTGTAATGATTAGGTTTATTTTATTATTTCATTTCTCTAAAGAGAATTCTACTGATTATAATTTTGTTGATTGTTGATTGACATCATGTATCAATTATTTTAGTAATTGTGTCTTGAGAACTCTCACATGAACTTTGATAAAAAAATATATGTTTGATTATATTTTTAAAGAGTAATTGTTTTGTATTATATTTTAGATATTAGAAATCTATATGGATTTTGTAGTATTTGTGTCTTGAGAACATTTGTAGGATGATGTCCTAGAGTTTAGATAAAGTTGGATGATATTGGTGGTTTTGATTCTCAAGAAAAAACATATAAATTTTAGTAGAAAAACTATATATATTTTTGGTGTTAACAATCGTAATTTATTTTAGAAACGTTTCGAGTATTCTAAATTGTTATTAAATTATTTATAACTTGTCTAAACATTTGAATGAATTTATGGAACTCATTGATTTCTAGAACCGTATGTATTCACATTATTAATATTTATTTCTAGAATAAATATATAAGTTACACATTGAATGGAAATATTATGACACAAATGATGTCCATCTTTGTTTGTTTTGTGATTACATAAAAACTATTTGGTTTTATAAACTTATCAACACATTGTCAATATATATTTTTATAAACATACGTTACAACCCGGAAGGATGCGTTATTACGCAAAGGATTTCTACTTTTGTTTACATGCAATATAAATATATAGTATATTTTATTTTTGTATACCAAGTCACCAACGTGTCGTCGAGTCAAGTTAAGTCAACATTGGTCAACCTAAGTCAACATTAGTCAACCTAAGTCAACATTGGTCAAACTAAATCAACTTGGTCAACCCAAGTCAACTTGGTCAACCCAAGTCAACTTGGACAACATAGTCAACTTTAGTCAATACACGTTTTTAACATAATAACTTGGGAAGTTGTTTGGATACAACGGATTCTAGGAATCCAACACACATTGAAACTTATGGACCATTATGTAATAGGTCTTGGTTAGGATACTTTTCGGACTTGCTAAGCATACACATTTGCATCCTACTCACCCGATCATAGGTGAGTCTCACGACCCCATTTTTAAATACTTTTCCGGCTGGGGAAGAAACATGTTCAACTTATACTTTTAGTTTGGACACATATACATAACTAATCTCTTGTGAATACTTAAGTGCAAGATACAACATAAAAGCCCTTACTTTATCGTACTGTTAATAACGTTTCCAACAACGAGGTAATCTTGAATAGTACTATTGGGGTTGACAACCCCCACCCATCAAAACGGGTGTGATATTGACCTACACATGCCAGGGTGGCTAGGGGCAAGCAACATACTGTAAGTTTCGGTTACGATACATTTATAGTATCACATACATTGTGTGCACGCAATAAGATGAATATGTTATATATGTGGTCCGGTTTTTATAAACTACTTATTTACTACTTTAAACCTGTGAACACACCATCAATATGTTGACATTTTAAGCATGTTTTCTAAGGTCGTTAGCTGGCATACTAAGGATAGGGTCACGAGCATGGAGTCTTTTACTAATTTACATTTTGAACTGTTTTAGACTTTGAAAACTTTACATTTTGTCTTGTGATTTTGTTAAACTTTTACGCTTCCGCAACTCTTTATTTTCCCTAATTTGAAACTTATTAAACATTTGGTTGTATTGAATGCTTTTTAAAACGTATTTTGTAACACATATAGAGGTCATTCAATGTAACCAATGACTTTGATCCTGACACGTCACGCCCGGTGGTACAACTCCGTCGTGGAAATTTGAGGGTATGACAGGCAGACAAAAAGCCTATGCCATGGAATGGGAAGAATTTAAATAACTGGTGATTCAATGATTTTGTCCCATCAATGAAAAAGAACGGATTGAAACCAAATTCCTAAATCTTCGTACGGAAGGTGTGAAACATCAGGAATATGACTCCAAGATGTTTGAATACGTAAGTTTAGTTCCACACCTTTCAACCCCTGAATCCAATCTAATCAATAGATATATCTGGGATCTGGAGGAGGACATCAGGAATATGGTCAAGGCTACTATACCTCAGACCATTGCACCAGCTGTCCAGCAAAGAGGAATCCTAACTGACGGCATGATCAGGAAGCAAGAGGAAGGGAAGGCAAGGGAAATTGTTAAAAAGGCTGCGGAGAATCAGAAAAATAATTCTCCTTAGATGAAGAAAAACCAGCCTACAAAAGGAGGATTTAATCCTTCCATCCGTGAATGTAAAATCTGCAAGAAGAGGCATGCAGGAGAATGTTTCTTTAAGAAAACTTATTGTTATTTCTGCAAGCAGAATGTGCACATGTTTGAAAACTGCCCAAAGAAGAAGTACATTTCTTGTTTTAATTGTGGATAAACTGGCCACTTTAAATCATCCTACCCAAAGCTTACTCAAGCAGGATCTAGTGGGGCAAAGGCCAATAAGGGAACCAAGAAAAATGTACGAGCTTTCGTACTAAACACTCGTGATGCTGCAGCCATCCCTGAATGCAATCACTAGTACATTCCTCATTGATAATATTTATTCTAGAGTATTGTTTGACTTTGGTGCAAATTTAAGTTTTATAGATTATAAGTTTTGTAATCTAATAAACAAACCCCTAGTCTCACTAGATAAGATTTATGAAGTAGAAACAGCCGAAGTAACTCTAGTCAAAATCTCTGAATCCCTAGAGAACTGTACTATCACAATATCTAGACACGTCATACCTGTACGATTAATGCCCATGACATTAGCAGGATTTGATGTTGTCTTAAGAATGGATTGGTTAGCCAGTAACCAAGCCCATATCCTTTGTGATAAGAAAGCCATAGAAATCTTAACTTCTTCTGGAAAACCAATAACAAGTTATGGCGACAAACAAAACCAATCTCTGGGAATCATTTCTTTGCTGAAAGCCGCTAAGTGCCTTCGGAAAGGATGCATTGCATACTTGGTTCAAATTTCTGCCAGTACAAAAGAAAAGAACATTGAAGATGTACCGGTAGTAGCTGACTATGAAGATGTGTTCCTAGACGAATTACCGGGTATACCACCCGAGTGAGAAGTAGAATTCAAAATCAATCTTGTACGAGGAACGACACCTATTTCCAAAGCTCCATACCAATTAGCTCCTACGGAAATGAAAGAATTAAAGAAACAATTGGATTAATTGTCGGAGAATGGATTCATTCGCCTAAGTTCATCTCCTTGGGGTGCTCCAATTCTTTTTGTTAAAAAGAAATACGATACAATGTGGATGTGCACTGACTACCGAGAGCTAAATAAAGTAACGTATAAGAATCGTTATCCACTTCCCAGAATCGATGATCTATTGTATCAATTACAAGGTGCTTGCCATTTTTCTAAAATAGATCTTCGATCAGGATAACATCAATTGAATTTTCAAGAGGAAGACATTCCTAAAAATGCTTTTCGAACCAGATATGGACATTATGAGTTCACGGTTATGCCGTTTGGACTTACTAATACTCCTGTCTCATTTATGGATATGATGAATCGTATCTGTAAACCCTATCTGGATAAATTTGTTATTGTTTTCATTTACGATATACTTATTTATTCTATAAATGCGGAAGATCATGGAAATCATCTTAGAACGGTGCTTGAACTTCTGAGAAGAGAGAAATTGTATGCCAAATTCTCTAAATGTGAATTTTGGCTTAGAGAAATACAATTTCTGGATCATGTGGTGAATGCAGAAGGTATTCAAGTAGACCCATCTAAAATTGAAGCTATATCCAAATGGGAGATCCAAAAGTCTCCAACAGAAGTCCGTAGTTTCTTGAGTCTATGATATCGCCCAGACAGTCTATAAAAAAACTAACAAATAAACCTACCCTAGACTCCTAAGTAATAAATGGAGTACCTATGAACTCAATCGCACTTACAGGCAAGTGTACCTATCGAGTGTTGCACATCTTAACGGTAAACCGGATTATCGAAACCTAGAGACACTACTATAGCTAAACTAGTCTCTGACTCGGACTAAAGTTGATTTGGTTGAGGAGGGTTTACTACACTACTGATTAGACTAACAATGCAGAACTAACGATCGAATCTAACTATCCAGACAAAGAACTCAGGGAGATAACAGGAATGGGAAGAATACCATCTAGGTCGGAATCCTACTCGCAAAGCGCAACTTCTACCGGTTATGGAAACTATGATGGATCTGGGTTTCTAAGAATAGCAACTCTAGACAGCTTAGTGGATCCTTAATCACTCTCAGGGTGTCACCAACTAAGAAGCCTAAAGTGTACTAAATCACCAGATAGTCGGATTTCCTTTCAGTCTCTCCAACAATGATAAAGTACCCAAAAGACAGATCACCTTTCAGTCTCACTTTCCACAATACATCGAAGATGCATGGGGTAATCTCAAGATAACAACTATGACACGGAATAGCAACAAATACTAAGACGAACTAAGGGAAACTTCCTTTCAAACAGATTTCACTCAGGATCCTAATACCGAAGACTAACCGATTACCTCTCACTTCTCGGGTATTGAGATAAGACACACAATCAGATCTAATGAACACTCAATCACAATCCTATAGTTACTATGTCTAGCAAACCAAACAAACAACCACAAACCTAAGTCTATGATCAAGATATGCTAATCAAATTGGAAGACATCCACAATTAACATACAGAATTGAAATCATAATAGATCAGATTTAAGCATGCATATTCATCATAATTATTATCAAGAGATTGTTTACAAAATCATTAAACCATTATACAAATCCAAAAACAGATAAAAATCAAGACTTTAACAAATATTCATCATAAACCTAGGCAGTATCACAGATCTAGCCAAGAATCATACTCAAAACATCCATGACAGAAGTAAAAGAATAAAACATGGTTCAATCAAAGCAATCAAACACAAAAATCAAGACTTTGAAATTGAATACGCTATTACTAACAAACCTGGATCCAAAAGCTATGAACTTTCACTCAAATTGGCTTCCAAACTCCCAAAATCGCCAAAAGTAGCTCTGTAGACGGCCAAAACTCGAAATCCTATCACAATGGCTATCAAATTCTATTTAAATTCGATTTAGGGTTTTTTCTAGGAATAATAGTCTCTCGCGTACCGCAAGACAAGATAGCAAGTCCCTCGCGTATCACGAGAGACAAAATAGTCGCGCCCGGATTTTCACTTGCTTGCGTACCGCGAGATCTTCACTCTCCTCCCTCATGTACCGCGAGGTAATGATTTTCACAATTTTTTCACTTTTCTCTGGGGCTTTCTTCTCTTGCTCGGTTTCTTCACGATAAATATACAATAGACTCAAATACAGACTTGGCCGACTCAAAACGAATATAAAACTAAGTAAAACGCATGAAAACAATAGGAATAAAGATGTGTGCTTTGTACTACATCAAACATCCCCACACTTAACATTTTTTCGTCCTCGAAAAAGTTTATAATGGAATCATAACCGGACATAGCTAACAATCTCAATTATTTCAATAAGCACAAACATACTCACGCGTTAAAAACCAATAATCATTATTTTTGTCTGATTAAACCCAAGCACCAACTTTCAAGCCACCGTGATGTGTTCTACTTCATATTACCAAGCTATCAATCAATCTATCTATGGGACTCACACTTAAAAGCTACCGCTCTACCTAATCCCGTCTCACGGTCATGTCTAGGCACGGATTTAACCATATAGATTTCACCCACCACGTTAAACTAAATTTTACAGGTTTTTAGAAATCAAGATGGAATATGGAATGAATGGATGAAATATCAGTGAGCATTATTAAGCAAATTAACTTTCGTCTAGAGGCGTTTCAACCAAGTCACTATCCCGGAAGGTAACACATAGACTACAGTCTAAACAATTAAGTACATAAGAATCACTTAGTGGTGTTTTCTCCAAGTGGCCATCCCAGAGGTTAACACATAAGCAAGACTTATTATTCTAATAAAATACGCTCATGAATATGGAATATGGATGCGGGCACCACCGAAACTCGGATTTATTCTCATAAAAAGTGAGTTTCGTGCCAAGAAAATTTCAAAAACCTCTAAATTTTAACTTAACGTAGTGCCTATCACCATATGTTGACAGTTTCAGTATTACCGATTACCTTAAGATGAGTACCCACCAGATATCATGACTTTATTCATTATTAGTCCCAAACAACACACAGGCTATTTAAGCTCCCCTATCTGGTTTGGTCTACCAAAACATCACAATTTAGACGCGTTTTTAATTATTTAAATCATTTAAAACTCAACAGCAGATCCAGTTGTACTATTATTTTCCATTTTTTAAGCAAAAACTTTTACTTTCGAAGGACATTTTTTCAAAATCTTTCAATTTTTTTTTGTATTTTTATAAAATAAAATAACCTAGACACTAGACTCACTAGACACAGTCCCATCCCCACACTTGAAACAAACATTGTCCCCAATGTAAACTGAGATACAACTAAAAATAAAAATGCAAAAATAAACAGGAAGCGACTTAGCTGGTAATGTATCCTAGATTGGTGTCCAACTTTGATCTTCCACGTGTGCACCGTATAGCATTTCAGTTACGGTTGCACACACAACTGTCGGGTTGCCTTTACAAGATAAATAAGATCGAAATCCACCATGCCAAAATGGAGATTGAGTACGGACGAAGCGATAAATACATGCACAATAGAAGTCAAATATACCCGCATCATTAAACTGACTCAAAATAAAAATCAAAAGACTCAATTGACTCACAGACTCAAGAAAGATAGCCGTGAATTATACCCGATAAGTGGCAAACACATAGACATGAATGCCAAAAGCAAAGTAGATTATCGGTCACGAAATGTTTCCAACTTTCCATAGTAGGTGAATGTGATGGATGAAGATGATGCGAATGATGGTGAAGGATGATATGATAGATGGTGGTGGATGCGGATGACAGATGGTGGTGGATGCGGGAGATAGATGGTATGGTCATGGTGAGATGGTTAATGATGTATGTGGTGGAAGTGGTGATGGGAAACCATGGGAAACAAGAGAACAAGGAGGATTTTAGAAACCCCTCGCGTACCACGAAAAGCACAGACACATCCCTCGCGTACCACGAGAGAGCTTCCTACAGGCTTCGCATACCGCGAGGGAATGGTGGTAACAAAAAGTTAACAGGGTTTTTATACTTAGTCAAATTTTTACCCCTGGAAACTTTTTCTCCCCAGATTTCTTAAAAACCCGTTCTAACTATAAAAATATGTGTAAAAATACCTGGAACTTCGTTCCTGATGATTCTCCTCACCGAATCAAGCGTGAATCTCTGCAAGACACGACACAAGCAAAGCACACATACCAAAAAACACAAAATTAAAACCAAGAACTATACAAACTATACATCTCGGGCACTTGCCCGAGATTCAAACAAGCCTATCAGGAAGCATCCCCTTGATTATAACCAGCACCGCCTTCATCCTACGCGGTATCCCGGCTCTCCACAGCATTAACAAGCAAATACTGACCATTAGACCTCTCTTACATCTATCACTCATGTCTTTCCACCAAAATTTAAGCCTACCAGGTCCGAAGATAACACTGTTCAAGTACCATAGAAAGTTTTCACACTTAAATATCCCCACACTTGGGGTTTGCACTCTCCCTAGATCACCTAAATCAATTAACTCTCGTGTTCTCTTACGGGGTGGCCTAGACCTATGGGCGTTAAAACTAGGAGTTGGCTCAGTACTTCTCCCCTCAGAATGGACAGTAGTGACAGGTAAAGGCTCGGGTATATGTGTTTCTATTGGTGTGACCTCAAAACCTTCACCAGGATCTTCAGGATCCTCTACACTCTCCACCATCCCCACACTTGGAGTTTTTCCTATCAACTCTTCTAACTCTGCCATCATCTCCTGCACATCACTAGACTCATCACCAACATACTCATCCGGCTCATTCAGCAAATCCTCTAAATTCAACGCCCAGTCTGACAACTCTCCTAACTCAGGGGCGAATTCACTAACATTACTCTCTCCAAGATCAGAGTCCCGATGGCCACCTATGAGGGCAAAAATCATGCAAACTGAATTGCTCTACTCAGCAGGCCTCTTCACAGGTTTCATAACATCGAAAGTAACAGACTCGTCCCCCACACGAAGTGTGAGCTTCCTGTCAAAGACATCGATCATTGTCTTGGCGGTACGTAGGAACAGGCGTCCTAGGATGAGTGGGACTCTATCATCCACATCCATGTCCAGAATAACAAAATCCATGGGGAAGACGAATTTGTCTACTTTCACTAACAGGTTCTCCACTATTCATCATGGATGCTTTACGAAACGGTCAGCCAAGGAGATGCTCATGCGTGTCGGCTTCGGGTCACCTTGGTCTAGAGGCTTATAGATATAATATGGCATCAGATTGATGCTAGCACCCAGGTTAGCCAACGCGTGGTTCAAGGGCAAACCGCCAAGCAGACACAGAATCGTGAAGTGACCCGAATTTGCCAGTTTCTTCGGCAGTTTATTCTGAACCACTGCAGAATCGCTCACTAAGTGAGACTTTAGAGACCTTCTCTAGCTTTTTTTGTTGGAAAGAAGATCTTTTAAGAACTTGCCATACTTAGGCATATGCTGGAGGACCACTATGAATGGGAGATTGACTTTGAGTTGTTTAAACATATCAAGGAAGTGACCGTATTCCCTAGCATACTTATGAGGCAGCAAGCGCGCTGGCTAGGGAACATGGCTCAAGTCAATCTCAAGGGTCTTTATCACACACCATTCTTCTTCTCCTCTGCCTTCTAGGTGGGTTTCTCAACTATTATCTCCTCGTCCACCGGCTCTTCCTCTTCTATCGGTGGGTCCACTTCCGTCCTAGCATCGATCGCAGTAAAGTGGGCTCTCTAATCTATGTTCCTCACCTCTTCCTGCGACGGAATATGACTACCAGTGTTGTGGGAGACTTCCTCTATAGTAGGAATAAATGTATCAATAACAGTCTCCACTGCTTCTTCCTCCTCCTCTATTCTTCGACTCCTAGTTGACACAGCCATCACTAAAGCATGAGGGCCTGAAGATGGACCTCCCTGTCTATCTTTCAAGCTCTTAGCGATGTCTCCTAGTGTGCGCTGTAAATCCTGGAATGTTGACTGCTGATTCTTTAATAAAGTCTCATGGGCATCCGGTCTTTGCTGAGTCTCCTTGTCCTTAACCACCAAGTGGGCGAGCATCTGTGTCTCCAACATCTCCTTGATTTTCTTCGTGTTGACACTACTTCCTCAACTTGGTCCTGCTTCTCCTCCACCTAGCTGACTAGTGTGGGCATTGAAGCCAGATGGGTTATTTCCAACTCTCCATCCCAAGCCATAAGCATTATTATAATTATTGTACCTTCAGTTCTGGTTGCCCGTAAAGTTTACCTGCTCCTGCTGATTAACGGGGCAGTCCCTGGTGTCGTGGCCTCCTCTGCACACCTCACACAGTTGAGCACTCATCTTTAGCTCCTTTATCTCATTCGCCATAGCTGCGAGGGCAGCAACCACGCTAGTATCAGGAGTGACCTGATGCACACCTATAGGAGAAGAGGCGGGTGCCCTAGCACTAGGAATGAAAGTCCTAGTAGATGGCCGCGGTTTTCTGCCAGAGCGAAACTCTCGAACATCTCCTCACACTCAGCTGGCTGCAGCTTGTCCATGATATGGCCTTCCACAGCTGTGTTAAACATTTGCTGCTTCTCGAAGGTGAGGCCATTATAGAACTTCTCCATAATTGCCCAGTCAGAAAGACCATGCTTGGGGCATCGGCTCAACAGCGCGTTGAACCGCTACCTGGCCATGTGATAAGGCTCGTCAGGATCCATCCGGAAAGAGTGGATTTGGTCCCTAAGGCGAGCGGCCCTGGAAGGTGGATAGTACTTTTTCAGAAACTTGGTCTGAAGATCCTCCCATGTGGTGATAGAGTTGTCTGGGAGGGTGTCAAGCTAAGTAGAAACACGCCCAGAGTGTGAGAATGGAAAGAGACGCAAGTAGATTTCGTCCTTAGATACACCTGTGATATTGAAGGTATCACATATGTGCACGAAGCGGGATAGATGTCCGGGTGCATCCTCATCCTCGAGGCCATGGTACTGAGTAGAATAAGTGATCGTACTCATGACATGTGATGGGACCTTCCAAGTATTGGTATTAGGGAAAGCGGGGCGGGCGATCGAAGATCTCGCCCCGAGGACCCCATCACTAGCTTTCTGGTGCAAGGCATGCCTCGCTGGTGGTTCAGCGTCGCCCATATTAGGAAAAGGAACTGGGCTAGTGGGACGTACCTGGTTTTTACATTAATCTTTCAAACGCTCCTGGAAGTTGCGGGTGCACTCGTGAAGCTCTCGTTCGGGCTCTAAAGAAGCCGAATACGGTGGCGATCCCTGTGAACGAGTGTGGTGCATAAACTGAAAGACACAAAGACAAATAATAAAGGCTCAAATATAGAAATACTCGATCCTATGTTAAACACTCAGATATGACAAACAAGTAGCAGATAGGACAAAGACACACAATTAAGACTCACAAATAAAACAAACAAAACAAACCAAAAATCACAAAAAATAACTAGTCAAAGCCAATGTTGCTACTGTCAAGTGTCCCCGGCAATGGCGCCAACAACTTGATGTCGTCCAGACGGTTTATAAAAAACTAACAAATAAACCTAACCTAGACTCCTAAGTAATAAATGGAGTACCTATGAACTAAACCGCACTAACAAGTAAGTGTACCTATCGAGTGTAGCACAACTTAACGGTAAACTGGATTATCAAACCCTAGAGACCCTACTATAGCTAAACTAGACTCTGACTCAGACTAAAGATGATTTGGTTGAGGGGGGGTTTACTACACTACTGATTACACTAACAGTGTAGAACTAACGATCGAATCTAACTATCCAGACAAAGAACTCAGGGAGATAACAGGAATGGGAAGAATACCACCTAGGTCGGAATCCTACTCGCAAAGCGCAACTTCTACCGGTTATGGAAACTATGATGGATCTGGGTTTCTAAGAATAGCAACTCTAGACAGCTTAGTGGATCCCTAATCACTCTCAGGGTGTCACCAACTAAGAAGCCTAAAGTGTACTAAATCACCAGATAGTCGGATTTCCTTTCAGTCTCTCCAACAATGATAAAGTACCCAAAAGACAGATCACCTTTCAGTCTCACTTTCCACAATACATCGAAGATGCATGGGGTAATCTCAAGATAACAACTATGACACGGAATAGCAACAAATACTAAGACGAACTAAGGGAAACTTCCTTTCAAACAGATTTCACTCAGGATCCTAATACCGAAGACTAACCGATTACCTCTCACTTCTCGGGTATTGAGATAAGACACACACTCAGATCTAATGAACACTCAATCACAATCCTATGGTTATTATGTCTAGCAAACCACACAAACCTAAGTCTATCATCAAGATATGCTAATCAAACTGGAGGACATCCACAATTAACATACGGAATTGAAATCAAACATAGATCAGATTTAAGCATGCATATTCATCATAATTATTATCAAGAGATTGTTTACAAAATCATTAAACCATTATACGAATCCAAAAACAGATAAAAATCAAGAATTTAACAAATATTCATCATAAACCTAGGCAGTATCACAGATCTAGCCAAGAATCATACTCAAAACATCCATGACAAAAGTAAAAGCATAAAACATGGTTCAATCAAAGCAATCAAACACAAAAATCAAGACTTTGAAATCGAATTCGCTATTACCAACGAACCTGGATCCAAAAGCTATGAACTTTCACTCCAATTGGCTTCCAAACTCCCAAAATCGCCCAAAGTAGCTCTGTAGACGGCCAAAACTTGAACTCCTATCACAATGGCTATCAAATTCTATTTAAATTCGATTTAGGGTTTTTTCTCGGAATAATAGTCTCTCGCGTACCGCGAGACAAGATAGCAAGTCCCTACCGTATCGCGAGAGACAAAATAGTCGCACACAGATTTTCACTTCCTCGCGTACCGCGAGATCTTCATTCTCCTCCCTCGCGTACCGTGAGGGAATGATTTTCACAATTTTTCACTTTTCTCTTGCTCGGTTTCTTCATGATATAGCTTCCTATTCAACACGATACAATAGACTCAAATACAGACTTAACCGACTCAAAAACGAATATAAAACTAAGTAAAACGCACAAAAACAATACGAATAAAGATGTGTGCTTTGCACTACATCAGCCTAGCACGATACTACAGACGATTCATTCAAGATTTCTCAAAAATTGCAGTTCCCGTTGCTACTTTAACTCGCAAAAATATAAAGTATGAATGGGGGACAAAGCAAGATGAACCTTTTCAAACACTGAAGCAGAAACTGACTAATGCAGCTATACTGGCTTTGCCAGATTGCAATGCAGACTTTGTTGGCTATTGTGATGCTTCACACAACGACCTAGGTTGTGTGTTAATGCAAAGAAACAAGGTTATTGCATTAGCATCTCGTCAGTTAAAAACTCATGAAAAGAACTATACAACTCATGATCTAGAGTTAGGTGCCATAATTTTCGCCGTGAAATTATGGAGACTCTATATGTATCGAGTTAAATTTACAGTTTACACTGACCATAAGAGTTTGAAATATATCTTTGGTCAAAAAGAACTAAATATGAGACAAAGAAGGTGGTTAGAGATCTTGAGTGACTATGATTGTGAGATATGTTACCACGAAAGTAAGGAAAATGTTGTTGCAAATGTCTTAAGAAGAAAAGAAAGAGAGAAACCTAAACGAGTTCGTGCTCTCAGACTTGAACTTCGTGTAGATCTCTTGTCTCAAATAAAAGATGCTCAACATTCTGCTCAAACAGAAGAGAATATATAGCGAGAAGGAATGAAAGGCACGATTGAATAGTTATTTAAAGGAGACGATGAAATACTTTGTATGAATAAAAGAATCTGGGTTCCGATCACCAGGAGATCTTCAGGAATGAATACTCGAAGAGGCGCATAAATCAAAATATATGATGCACCCAGGAAGCGATAAGATGTATAAAAACCTGAAGGATAATTACCGGTGGATTGGCATGAAGAAAAATATTACTATCTATGTTGCAAAATGTCTTACTTGCGCTCAAGTAAAGGCAGAACACAAGCAACCTTCTGGTTTATTGCAACAATTAGAAATACAAGTCTGGAAATGGGAAATGATAACAATGGATTTTATTACTAAACTTCCACAAACCAGTCAGGGAAATGATACTATCTGGGTTATCATTGATAGATTGACTAAATCTGCCCATTTTCTCCCTATGAAAGAAACATTCAGTATGGATAGATTGGCTAGTCTTTATTTACATGAAGTTGTATCTTTACATGGAGTACCAATATACAAAGTGTCAGATAGAGATAGCCGTTTTACATCTCGATTCTGGCAGAGTTTCCAAAAAGCTATGGGAAGTCGTCTGAACTTAATCATTGCCTATCATCCACAAACAAATGGGCAGAGCGAGAGAACAATTCAGACTTTAGAAGATATGCTTCGAGCATGTATGATAGATTTAGGTGGTAGTTGGGATGATCACCTACCCCTAATGGAATTCTCATACAATAATAGTTATCACACAAGCATCCAGGAGGCACCTTTTGAAGCCTTATATGGAAGAAAATGCCGAACTCCTGTATGCTGCTCCGAGATTGGAAAAAAAAAATCAATTATCAGGACCTGAACTAGTTCAAGAAACAACTGACAAAGTAGCTCAAATACAAGAACGATCAAAAGCAGCAAGAGACAGACAGAAGAGCTACGCAGATAAAAGAAGAAAGCCACTAGAATTTGACATTGGAGACAAGGTGTTATTAAAGGTATCACCGTGGAAAGGAATTGTCCGATTCGGAAAGAAGGTTAAACTAAGTCCTCGCTTTGTTGGACACTTCAAAATTATAAAACGAATTGGACTAGTGGCATACCAATTAGAATTACCAGAGGAGATGAGTATGTATTCCACGTATCCAATATTCACAAATGTCTAGCTGATGAATATATGGTAATGCCTCTACAAGATATAGAGGTAAACAAAAATTTAAGATTTGTAGAACAACCTCTACAAATAGAAGACCGTCAGACTAAAAAGTTAAAGAAGAAAAGATGAAGCTTGTCAAAGTCAGGTGGAATTCTAGACGTGATCCTGAATAAACCTGGGAATTAGAATCAGAAACGAAGAAAAAATATCCACACCTATTTTAATAATCTCGAGGATGAGATTTTTTAAAAGATGGGGAGTATATAACATTCTTAAAAATTTCGTACCAAAAATAATAAAAATATAACGTACAAGGATTATTAGTGTAATTAGATAAAAGATCAAGAACCAAAAAGTCAAAAACATCAAAATTGGATGGTAACGGTCCATTGAGGGGTGAACATGCGTGTAATGATGACGTGCCACGTGTCCGGTGACTAATGGCCTAATTTTGACGAGTGGAAACCCTATGACAGACCGTCACGGCCTCATAACGGTCCGTCACGCCGCAAAGTAACCGGACGCTGACGTGTGTCAGCTGACTCGCCAACCTAGAGCAGTGACGGACGATCACCAATCGGTAACGGTCTGTAATGATGAAGCGGTGACGGACCGTCACCATCCATAACGGTTCGTCACAGCGTAAATTTCATCTATTAATAAAAACCCGTATCCAAAAACTTTGAAACATCCAAACTCGAAACTTTTGGGTTAATTTCAGTATTCCACTCCCCTAAAACCATTCCCACTCGTGCGTTTAAATTCCAGAAGTGTCGGATCATCGTAGAGAGAACCGAGAAGCTAGGAAACGCCCATTCGGAGAAACCAAGCTTAGGTCATTAAGTGGAGACGCTGCCCACTAGGACGTTCACTTTAAAAGAATCCTAATTCCACACTCTACAAAGGTGAATACTTGTATTTTTATAAAATGAGTTCAAAACCAAAAATTATTTTGATTATGATCTGACTTGAATGAACTAATACAACCATTGGTCGCACAAGGTGATTTACTATATAGCATTCAGACCATAGAATCACGTATGCATACACGTGTTACAGATGAAACGCTGTAACGGGGCTAGGGCTATGACTTGGTTGTTTATAATATGTAAGACCTATATCGCTTGAGGCGTAAGGCGGGATCCCATTTAATGTAAAACAATGATGATCCAAGAAAGTGCCTGGTGTGGCTAGTGGTTATACTTTCGGGCCAGGTGGTCCGCTGAATGTGTAAAGTGACCATTCAAATATGGGCAAATTGTTCTATCTATTCACGCTTGTTAGAATATGATTTAAAATATACTTGTATTATCTAGTTTATACTGATATAATATTCTCAAACATTTTATAGGTAACTAAAGATGAGTTTTATATAGCCATGCAATGATTATGGATTATAGAAGTCATGAAAAGGGAACGTCCACCCTAGACATCTATTTGAAAGAAATGGCTCTTGTAACCTTGGTTTTGTAAATTAAATGTTTGTATAAATTATCAGGGTGTTGTCCCTGTTTATAATTAAATGAAACGGGGGTTTCCCCGTGTTTTGAAAATATCCTGAGTTATTAAACTCTATAAATTATTTTCGTTGTGTTTACTAAACTCCAGTGATATAAAATAAGAGACAGGTACGAACTGAGAATCACACGCACGGGTAGGCTAAATCTGGGGTGTGACATTTTGCCTACTAGATTTTTGAAAAGTTCTCACACATTCAATTAAAACTCTATTATGATGGATATATGAAATCTCTAACCTTTAAATTACAAATATAAAAGAAAAAACTATGACGAGTTCATGAAGCCCAACACTTTTGAGATACAAGAAAAAACAACTAGTTAGAATAAAAGGCACCACATCTAAGTGGAAGACTTGAATCAAAAGGCGGTTAAGTAATCCACCCATCGTATGTATGGAGCAATAGGAGATAATAGCTAAATTATGTGCACCAACTAGATCATGATAAATTTACAACAATACCCTATCTCTCTCTCCCTCCCTCGCTCTCTCTCCCTCTCTCTTTCTCTCCCCCTCCCCCTCTCCCTCCCCCTCCCTCCCTCTCCCTCCCTCCCTCCTATAAAGCATTCTCAATTATCTTTTTCCTGTGCTAAATTTCATCCATTTAACTCATTTAGGTCTTGAACTTGAGTGGTGATGACCTTTACCGTCATTTTTGATTCGGTCTGCATACATTGGCAACCGAATTATTTCATTGATCTCATCCAACAGCACTTCCTCCGTGATGTTTTCCTTTATGCTACGCATCACCTGTATGTCTATTTCTAAATATGTCACTTAATCCAAATTACAAGGGTAGGAATGTCTTTTCATTTTTCACTAGTTTGAAAAAAACATAACCAAATTGACCCAACAATAAGTAAATGGGTCGAAATTACCACATCTGATCAGTTATTTACTGACCGCCAAATGCAATTATGTCCCCCTCCATCGGCTTCTTCTTCCCTCGTTCAAAAAGAAAAAGCAGTTAGCGATCTTCAGCCATTTGTGGATGCAAGCACGAAAAAAATGTAACTATTATTAGCCTATAAGAACCCTAATCTATTACAGCCATGTGTGGATGCAAGCAATTTGCTCCCACATGCTTCAAGATCTCCATCTTGTCCTCTGGGTCTTCTTGGTTTCTTGATCTTTAATCTTCCTCTTGTCTGTTCTTGATTAGGTTACAATACAATTTACAATAAAATTGAAAAACCGTAATCTATTACAACCGGCTTCCAAAACAGCCATAAAATACAAGAGAAAATCAAAAACAAAACAACCACGGTCTAGGATTGATCCACAAACAACAACACAAATATAATAAAACATAAAGGATGCAATCTTTTGTTAAACAAAGGTTTTAATAATTAAAACCTGATTGCAATTAAAAATAAATGTTTCTTATTGCTCACAAAAGTGGCTCTGATACCACTCTTGGGTTCCATGCATACGGTTTCAAAAAACAATTTTTGATCATATAAATAAATGCATCGAAAAGTATACACGAACCGATTTAGACCATGGCCCTAAATCACCCACCAGGGTCCAGATGCAAACCAATAAGAAAACAAACAACCATAGAGGGTTAAAACTTTATACCTTTCGCCTAACCGGTTGGCGGAAAAAGCTCAACACTTTGAGACAACGATCCAGTCGCTATGAAATGCCCCATACCGGGTACATCTCATAGTTGGCACAAAACATAATAAACATAGTTCTTAAACCGGAAATCAGAATATGTTACAGCAGAAGTCTTTAATTCAAACATTCATAATCCACAATCATAAACATTGTTTGAAACATAAACTATCGAAAATAGAAAGTCAGTCTTTAGTACAACAGCCCGACATCCATGCTATCCGGCCCTCATGGCTCCTTTACTTTGTCTTTGCTTTACTTTTACTACCTGTCATGCATACTAAAAGTCAGCTAACGCTGGTGAGTTCTATCTTTACTTTAAGCCGAAAACTTTCTTTTGGTAGCTTAGTTATATAAAAATAAAATAAACTTTTCTTTCTTTATCTTTAAAACACTTTACAATGTTACAATTATAAAACTGTTTCGTTACTGTCTTTCATTAAAACTTTACATTGTGAAAACCCGTTAAGGTGTCCTCCTTTACTCTTTCAAACTATTGTTTCACTTGTATAGGACAAGTGACTATCACATAATGTAACTGTCACATATTGATCGTTGTCCGAGGACAAGATCACTTTCTCGCTTACACCTCGGGGTAAGACTTTACTTTAGTTGTGCCCACACCTTAGGGTGGGACTTTCTCGCTTACACCTCAGGGTAAGACTCCTTTAGTTATGCTCAGACCTTAAAGTGAGACTTCTACTTAGCTTGCTCACACCTCAGGGTGAGACTTCTACTTTAGCGTGCCTGAAGGACTTTCTACTATGCAATGCAATTACACTACTACACAAGATAGAATGCAATCACATAAACTATCACATAGACAAATAGAACACAATAACACATAAGCATATAACATGTCACTTGTCACTGTCACTGTCGAATTGTACCGGGGTACATCTCCATTACCGTTCTTTACTTTCTATCTTTAATTTTATAAAATATTTATTTCAAAGATAGTACTTTAAACTTTAGCTTCTTTCTCTTTCTTTTTTTTATAAAATAACATTTTTATAAAATCTATAACTTTCTCTTTCAAAACTTTCTATCTGTATGCATGCCAACCCAAAACCACTAGGAAAAAGGGCAAAAAAGAACTCACATGTCAAGCTATCTTGTGAATACTAGAACTGGTCCAGTAACCGTCACTCTCTATCTATATAATTAACTCATGTAAGTTAGGGTAACAGACCTAACTGACACTAGGCGTTCTCTACTAAGTTCGCCACTTTGACATTAGTGAACTTGTCATGTTCGCACACTTGGACACTTGTGAACTTAAATCAAGCGAACCTACACCAAGCTAACTTAACTCAAGCGAACTTACACTAAGTTCGCCATATCAGGCTTGGGCGAATTTGATCCAGCAAACCTATCAAGTTCGCCATAATAGCATCATGCGAACTTAGCAAATTCGCCTGTGCGAGCTGTCTTCTTCCCCAAAACCTTAGAAATTCTAGCTAAGTTTTCAACATGATCAAGCTAATAGATTTTTACATCCAAAACGTTCCATTTCAACCCATGAACTTTTTACGTACAAAACGTTCCATTTCAATCCATGAACTTTTTACGTCCAAAACGTTAAGTTCGCCTGTGCGGGCTGTCTTCCATTTCAACGTGATCACCTGTCAGGCTATCGATGCCAGTGGCTAATCTACCTCAAATCCATCTTCAAATCGTCTATGATAAGTAGTTAACCCTATAACTTTTAGATTTTGAAGTGTTCTTGAATAGAAAATGGGTTTTGATTAACTTTGGAAGTCATGCAATGAATTGGATGTTTTACGATGGCACAAAACAATGGTTTGAAGTTTATAAATGACTTGTAAGGCTTGATTAAGCATAATCTTGGTTAAAACCAGCTGCATGATGATTTTAGGTTGGAATTGTTCTAGGCAAGGATGAGCACGATTGTGCCTACCATTGGGCATAGTCGTGCCTACCTTGAAGCATGATCGTGTCAGTAAAAAGATTATAATATTAGAGTTTTGAATTTGGATTTTACATCTAGGGTTTGATTCTAGGATCAATTAACCTAATAAAGCAATATGTTGTGTGCTACTGGCGTTCTTTACGAGCGTCCATTTCTTCATTTTCCCGCCAAAAAGAAGAGCCACAATCTATCTATTCCTCTTCCTTGATTTTCGCTAATTACTAAGAACAAGGAAAGTCTTCCAAAGTTGAAAAAATCAGTTTCAATGATAAACTCAAACAACGATGTCCACCTTTAAATCCTTCAATTATCATACATGCCTAAACCTCTTTCCTTATGCGCCTTTTTTTCTCTGAACCCTAAAACTGTCTTCCGATCCCTATCACGCCTTCTATAATCTTCATCCGTTTCTTGATTCTTAATCGCAGTCTACTTTCTGCTGGTTTCGTGGATTTCTTTATGTTTCTTGATTCCAAATCGTATGGATTTCGTTATTATTCTCGATCTCCTGACCTACAGTTTTGTAAAGATCCAGGATGCTTGATCAGGTCACTAAGATTTTAGCTTTCCCTTTCCATCTCCAAAAATTGCAAATGACTATCAGTTTTTGAGTGAGAAAGCCCCAAAACTTATGACGGAGAATTTCTGTAAGTCAAAAACCTATAAACCCTAATCTCTCTCTCTCTCTCTCTCTGTGTGTGTTAATTCCTTGATTTTTGAAAAAAAATGGGTTCTATTCATAAATCATATGCAAGTTCGACCTAATCTAAACCTATTTTCATGCTATTCCAATTTTGATTGTGAACAATAAAGTGGTACTAAGCTGTAAATCTAGAAGGGGAGTTATAATTTGGGGTTTCCTGTGGAAATATGAATATCATACGGTAAGAAATCTTTATTGATGTTTTATTATGTATAAATTTGGAGATGATCAATTACGTTATTAAACATCTGAGTTACGTTATAAATTTGGATGAGACATACCCGTGGGAAGTGATCATTCCCTACTAACCATCGTAGGTTAGCTTGGTAGTGTTTCAGTTATATATATATATATATATATATATATATATATATATATATATATATATATATATATATATATATATATATATATATATATATATATATGAACCCTTAGGCGTCATGCTTAGAGATATTTTATGTTCTTGTTTGACTTAAAGGTTAAATTTGATTGTTGTATTCTTGAGCGGGGGTGTGACATGATGACCTGAGGACTATCCCTCATGTGGTTTAAGCTGATTGAAAGATAAATAAAGATGAAAGATAAAGAATTAAACCACGTGATAAAGAGTATAAGATAAAGTTAAGTTGAAATATTTAAAGGTAAAGAAAAAGATAATACGATAAAGATAAATACGATAAGATGAAAAGATAATGGTGAGAAGGTTACTTGAAGAGATAGGCACCGGCTTATGATGAATTGCTTAGTTGTAGTTGAACCGATAGGTTGTAATTGATTTGATTGATTAAAGAGAGTTACAAAGAGGCTCATTATAAAGAGCAAATAATTACATAATAAACCCTCTAACATTAACTATACTATTAAATGCATGGTTTAACATTCCCCCGCAAGTTGAGGGCGGGGAACGACCTGCAACTTGGATCGTAGAGATAGAAACCGTTGCGATGGTAAAGGCTTTGAAAGGACATCCGCGAGCTGATCATTTGTAGAGATGAATTGAACATTTAGTTGACCTCGAGCTACCTGCTCACGAACAAAGTGGAAATCTACTTCGACATATTTTGTACGAGCATGAAACACAGGATTGGCTGAGAGATAGGTGGCTCCTAGATTGTCACACCAAAGAGTAGGAGACGCTTTGACTGAAACACCTAGTTCATGTAGAAGAGACTTTAACCAAATTAACTCAGCCACGGTATTAGCAAGTGCCTTGTATTCAGATTCAGTTGAGGACCTCGAGATAGTTCGTTGTTTGCGGGCAGACCAAGAGACAAGGTTGGATCCCAAATAGATAGCAAATCCTCCCGTGGATCGACGGTCGACTGGACAACCCGCCCAATCAGAATCAGAATAGGCCTGAATAGGAGAAGTAGGTGTATGTTGCCAATGAACATTTGTGAAGGCTTGTAAGGAGGATCCCGAAGTGTGACGAATAAGAAGGCCTAGGTCCGTTGTTCCCTGCAAATAGCGGAGGATACGCTTAACAGCAGACAAATGGTTTTCTGTAGGAGCATGCATAAATTGGCATACACAATTGATAGCAAAAGCAATATCCGGTCGAGAAAGAGTGGCATATTGTAAAGCTCCAACAGTTTGACGATACTTTACCGGATCCGACAGAAGTGGACTATCATCAATGGTCAATACTTGGGTGGTACTCATAGGAGAACTAACTGGTTTGCAATGCGAGAGGCCAGATCGATGAAGAATATCAGAAATGTACTTCCGTTGGGAGAGGATAATATCCTTTTGATGATGAACCACCTCAATGCCCAAAAAGTAGTGAAGTTGGCCAAGATCTTTAAGAGGAAAGATGGAGCTGAGACAGTTAATAATACCATTAATAGCTGAGTTGTTGTTGCCGATGATGATGATGTCATCTACATAGACGAGAATATAAACAAGAGTGCCACCTGAGTTAAGGATGAACAGTGAAGGGTCAGTTTTGGATCCACAAAAACCAAGCTGAGAGAGCACTGTCGACAAGCGAGTAAACCAGGCCCGAGGAGCTTGCTTGAGCCCATAAAGAGATTTATGGAGAAGACACACATGATTTGGTTTACTCGGATCAACAAAACCAGGCAGTTGTTTCATGTAAACAGTTTCTTTTAAGTCACCATGTAAAAAGGCATTGTGCACGTCCAATTGACGAAAGGACCAGTTGTTGGTCACAGCAAGAGATAAGAGAACCCGAACAATGGTGGCTTTGATCACCGGACTAAACGTGTCATGATAGTCAATGCCGGGTTGTTGAGTAAATCCTTTTGCAACAAGACGGGCTTTATAACGAGTGACTTTTCCCTATGGATCTTTCTTCAACCTGTACACCCACTTACAATCAATAATATTAGTGTTGTTGACACAAGGGACTAAAGACCATGTTCCATTCTTATGAAGTGCCTGAAACTCATCAGCCATGGCATGACGCCACTCAGGAGATTCGTTGGCAACGGTAAAAGAGGTAGGTTCGAGGGGAGAGGAAGAGCGGGTAGTGGTAAAGGCAGAAGGGTGATAGGGAGTGGTTTGTTTGGGATTTTGACGAAGATGGGAAGGCCGAGGCCGAGGTGGAGAAGGTGAGGGAGGTGGTGGAGATTGTGGTGAGGTACGAGATGGTGGTGATTGTGGTGAGGTAGGAGAGGGTGGTGATTGTGGTGAGGTAGGAGAAGGTGGTGATTGTGGAAAGGTAGGAGAGGTAGTGTGGGTAGGACTTGGTGGTTCTGTTGGAATGGGTTCACTAGATGGAATCGGTGTGGGGTAAATGGAGATATATGGGGAGGACAAAGGAGGTTTCGGAGAAGCATCAACTTGGAAAGGGAAGACATGTTCATTAAAGCGAACATGCCGAACAATATATAGCCATTCGGTGAGAGGATCAAAACAACGATAACCATGGTGATGTGGACTATAACCAAGAAACACACAAGGTGTAGAACGAAAGTCCATTTTATGACGGTTGTATGGTCGAAGGTAGGGGAAGCATTGACACCCGAAGACACGAAGGAACGAGTAATCAGGTTTGCGACTAAAGAGATGTTGAAAGGGAGATTTATGTGAGGATATTCTGGACGGTAGTTGATTGATGAGGTAGACAGCGGTTTCAAAAGCAAAATGCCAGAACTGATGCGGAAGGTGAGCTTGGGCTAGAAGGGCAAGCCTTGTTTCCACAACATGATGATTACGGCGCTCAACAATTCCATTTTGTTCACTAGTATAGGGACATGAATGCCGATGAATGATGCCAAGTTTTGTGAAGAAGGGGGATAATTTACGAAACTCCCCTCCCCAATCTGTTTGGACATTTTTTAATTTTGTCGTAAATTGTCTTTCCACCATTGTTACAAATTGTGTGAAGGTGGTGTAGGCATCAGATTTACGTACAAGTGGGTAATACCACATAAACCGAGAATGATGATCAACACATAATAAAAAAAAACCGATGTCTATCAATAGAAACATTAGGAGAGGGTCCCTAAATATCACAGTATATCAAATCCAAAATATTATTGCTTTGAAATTCAGAGTTATCCATAGAAAGCTTGGAAGATTTTCCCAACTGACAAGAAGTACATAAAGAAGAACATAATTTAGTGGAAACAGGTAAAGAACAACCGGAGACAATAGATTGAAACACACGTTCATGCGGGTGTCCAAGGCGTTGATGTCAAATTATTAAAGGAGCTTTAGTAGCTGTGAAGACTTGCTTGGAAATGGTTGAAAGTTGAGGTAGATGGATGGAGTAGAGGCCATTATCACTTGGACCCATGAGGAGGGTAGTGTGTGAACACTCGTCCTTCACAACAAAGAAAGAGGAATGAAATTCAAAATAAACGTTATTATCAAGACAAAATTGTTTAACAGATAAAAGATTTTTCTGAATAGATGGTACGTCAAGAATATCAGAGAGGTTAAACGTTTCATTTGGTGAAGAGATTTTAGAGGAACCAATATGAAGAATGGGTAAAGGCTTACCGTCACCAACGTGGAGTGAATCATTACCTTGGTAAACTTTAGAGTTGTCAAGATTCGATAAGTCAGGAGTGGCATGGCTGTTAGCACCTGTGTCAGGGAACCAAGTAGCGCCCGAGGTGGAACCAGCATCCGAGAAACTAGCAAAATTGGCCTGTGGTCCGGACTGATTGGTGGTGGGAGGCTGATTCGGGCATTGAGACGGGAGATGCCCTATACCACAGTGGTTACAGTGGCCATACACCATATTCTGAGTTGAGGCCCAAGCAAACTGCCGATGAGGAGCAGGATGTGCACGACCCCTACTGTTACTGTTTGAATTGTTTCGATAGTGGCCTCGGAAATTTCCCCGACGAGTGCCACGATTCTGAGGAGGTCTAGCAGTATAAAACACCTGTGGTTGAGAAGGTGGAGTAATCGGGTTCAATTGAAAACCCAGGTTGGAGGCTAACTGCTGCAAACTGGTAATTTGGGCTTGAGTAGTGGGGTTTCCTGCTGTAACAGTAGTAAAAGCTTGTTGTAGGGGGGCTGAAATTATGGGATTGGGTTTATTAATCATGTAATCATGATCAGATAGTAGGACATGCAATTCATTGAAGGCTATTGGTGGGTGACGAGCCAAAAGGATGGACTTTAATCCGTTGTAATCATTCCTTAACCCAGAGATGGTAAGCATGACTAAACCTTTGTCCTTCATAGGTTCGCCAATATTGGCCAAGGCGGATGCATATTCCATTGCTCGGGTTAAATAAGTAATGGGGGTTTCATCCCCTTTCATCAGAATTTCGAGCAACTGAGTTTTTAAAGTATACTCACGGGAAGCAGTGTTGGGTGCATATGCATGTTCTAAAGAAAGCCAAAGATCACGAGAGGACGTACCTTGAACTTGTTGGAAGGAAGCCTCGGATATGGTGGAGAGGATGATCATCCGGACATGAGCATCATTGGATATCCACCGAGAGTAGCTTGGGTCATCAGTAATGGAAGAGGACTCACCTTCTTTGGAAGCAGCAACAGTAACAGTTGGTTCTGGGCAGGGGATAGTGCCATCCACATAATCAAATAGGTGATTAGTAATGAGAAATGTTTCAATCATAGTTTTCCAATACCCATAGTTGGTAGGGGAAAGGGTGAAAGCGAATTTATGAGTGTTATGAGTGGTTTTCTCAGCAGGGGAGAAGGCAGCGATAGCAGCCATGGCACTGATCAGAGGACAAAATAGCTGGAAAAAAAAGGTTTGGCTGGAGATGGCAGCTGATCGGAGAGATGGTTGGGTGCCCCTGGCTCTTGATACCAAGTTGAACCGATAGGTTGTAATTGACTAGATTGATTAAAGAGAATTACAAAGAGGCTCATTATAAAGAGTAAATAATTACATAATAAACCCTCTAACATTAACTATACTATTAAATGCATGGTTTAACAGTTGTTGTGTTGACTTGAATCATAACTTGCAACTTTATGAATGATTAGAATGATGATTTCACTATAAAATGATTTACTTGTTTTATGATTCAATCCTTTATCTTACTTTAACGAACCAAAATCCGGGTTTCGTTAATAAATAAATTAATGTTCTAAATAGATATTATGGTGAAAATAATATTTTTGAAATAAGTTGAAACAAGTGGGTTTCAAGTTAGTAATGGGGTTATATTAATTTTTAACTAATTATGGAATGAAATGGGTGAAATGAAAGTTGAGGTGCTAAAAGTGTAAAATGGCAAAATCTGTCATATTGACTAGTGAAAGTCAAAATTAGTCTCATTTGGTGTTGGGTCGTTCTTGAGCAAAGGAGAAAATGAGAGAAAAGAGTGTTGAAGCAAGATTCGTGCAATTGAAGCTTAAATTGTGAAGATTTTGGCTTGCAAATCACCTTTCTAACATCAAGTAAGTGATTATCTTCCTTTTGATTTCACCATTAATGTGTTAGTTGGTGGGTTTTGTAGAAATCTAAAATTTATGATGCGTGTTGGTAATTAGTGCTAGATTGTTGATAATCTAGCTAAACTAAAGGTAAAGAATGGTGATTAACATCCTAGAACCCTTTGATTTTGATTATGAGAAGTTAGGGTTCATACGGAGAAAATTGGGGGTTTTTGGATTATGATGATAAGATAATGAATTAATGATGATTAAGTGTTAATATGATGTTAGACACTTGAACAAACACCAAATTAACCTAATGATAAAATTTAATGAAAAAAATTTGTGTTAAGGTAAGGATAATGAAACTCAAGTAGGTGAGTTTGGGGTGAAAGAGGATGTTTGGATATGAGTATAACTCAAACGGGTCAGTTTGGGTTGGAAATGGAAAATTAGGTTGTGAACCCAATTATAATGTGATTTTGATGTATGTTAGATTACTAAACTAGGTGTATATTTTCAAGTAATCAAATTGCAAAACTTGAAGGTGGTACGGGACCTCCAAATCCACAAGGTAAGTGCTTTTGCACTTACTTAGTAATTGATTGATAAAAGGTACTATACGTAATGTTGTATGCATAATGTGTTAATTTACATAATGTGTTATGTGGTTTGTATGCGCATAAGGTGTATGAATAAGTGAATGAAATGTAGTTATAGTATTTATACTATAATGGATATGTGGTTATGGAGTTATGGTCTAAGTACCATAATGGATATGTGGATATGAAGTTATGATCTAAGAATCATAATGGAAATGAGATGATGAAGTTATGGCCTATGTGCCATAATGGAAATGAGATGATGAAGTTATGGCCTATGTGCCATAATGGAAATGGAAAATGTGTTGATCATGAATGTAAAATGAAAAGAGTGAAACTTGTAGGTGATTATGCATGTGGTATGTAGCCTAATGTCAAATTGGGTGGAAATGGGTCAAATGGGTGAATGGGTGAAACAAGTAGAATTTTACTTGTTTATTATGTTTTATCTTCATTACTAATGGTGATATATGTGGTGTTATGTAGGAAAAGCTCCGATGTAGTCAAAGGCAAGTCAAATGCATTTGGCGGGATTCTCGCATGCGTATATGTGTTTTGGTGATTTATTAGAAATCCCTTAAATGGATGTACATTGGATTCACAATTGTGTTTTGATGTATGTATTTGATGTTGAAATGTTTTTTGGTCAAAACCCAAGTGTTGGGAGGTTTTGGTGTCTAATTGAAATGAAAAGGTTGGAAAAATGGCTAAGTGTTGAAACCTGTTGAAGCCTGGAAACTCTCTGTGAAAACAGGTCCCTCACGATACGCGAGAAACCAGGATGGGTTCTCTCGTGGTACACGAGAGACCTGGTTTTCGGCTGGCTTTCTGAGGCTCCCTCGCGGTACGCGAGGTGAGGGGTCTGGTCTTTCGTGGTACGCGAGGGACTTAAAAAATAAAAAATAAATAAAAATTCTTGGGATAAATGCTTCCGCGTGTTTAATCGGTGTTTTAAAAGTAGGGTGTTACAACTTGGTATCAGAGCAATGGCTTGAGGGATTTGGTGTGTGCGACACCAAACTCAAACCGGATGCTCTTGATATGGGGGAAATGATACGAGAATCGAAAAAGGACTTGACTAAGACTCGGAGCTTTCGGAAATGAATGCCAAGGTGTTATGTGTGCCGAAACTTGTTTTGTGATTTGTTATATGAATATGATAGTTACAATTGGGCATAACCTATTATTAAACATTTCCGGCCAATATGATTAATAAGACGAGATGTGCAAGGGTCTTTATGATAACCATATGACAATGAACATTTGCAAGGATTAGGTGAAGGTGATTATATATGTATGTATGTATATTGGTATAAATTTATATATATACTTAATACATATAAGAGTGTAGGTGTGATAGATACCTAAGGTAATGAAAGTGTAAGGATGTTAAAGTGTTTTGTTCTATTCTCAATTACGAGATGGCAGAAGAAGTGAACAATGAACCGTTGGATCCAAGAATCCAAGAAATAATTAAGGAAGAAGTGGCCAAGGCATTTGAGCAAGCCACATCCTTGTTGATGGAGGAAATAAGAGGGGCTATTAAGCTCACTCTTGAGGAGGTTATGAAAGAGAAGGAGAAGGAACCACGGGGTTGTACCCTAAAGGAGTTTATGGTGCTTAAGCCCAAAGAGTATGATGGGCAGGTGGACCCGATCCTTAGCCACAGATGGGTGGTGGATATGGAATCGAACTTTGAAATGACTAAATGTAAGCCCAAAGACAGGGTGATGTTTAGTGTGCCTCTACTGACGGGAAGGGCAAAGGAATGGTTATTGAATCTTCGAAAGGAGAGGGGTGAATTGGGTGTGACCTCCATGTCTTGGGAGGAGTTTAAGGCGGCTTTTCTGAAGTATCATTGCCCGCAAGCCGTAGTTGACAGGATGACTGAGGAGTTCCTCCTCATGAGGCAACAGAATGAGTCAATAGATGAATTGGCTGGGGCCTTCTTTGATTGTGCCAAGTTCTGTCCGGACGTGGTGTCGACCGAGAAGGCGAAGATTGACACAGATTTTATGCTATGTTGACTATGGAGTTCAGAGATAGCATATCTCCATCCTCTTTTATCATACTTGTAGACTTGATAAACAGGTGTCGGGAAAGAGAGGTGGAGTTGAAGAAGCAAGAGGGGAAAAGAGAAAGCGTGATATTGTGGATCAAGTTGTGAAGAATATAAAGGGCGGGAGCCCTAGCAAGAAGCCGTTTGTCAAGTTTTCTCAACAGGGATGCAAGGTTTGTGGAAAGGAGCATTTTGGGGAATATAGGAAGGGAACATCAAATTGCTATAAATGTGGGAAGCCGGGGCATATGGCTAATCAATGTCCAAGCCAAATTCGTATATGCTATAATTGTTACAAGCCCGGGCACAATACGGTGGATTGCCCCGAGCTGAAGCAAGGTGGAAGTGAAAGGAAGGTTGAAATACCTAAGCCAAAAGTAGAGCTTTCCACATCTCGGCGGAAGAGGCGAAGAATAACTCGAAAGTGGTGTCAGGTACATTCAAGATTAACTCTTTACCTGCACTAGTTCTTTTTTATTCGGGGGCTAGTCGTTTGTTTGTGTCCTTGAAATTTGTTAAGCATTCTTCGTTTCTAAGTAGCAAGTTAGATGAACCCTTAGAAATCGAGGCGGCAAATGATAAGAGTTTCCTAGTGTTTGATATTTTTAGAAATTGCAGGTTAAGGGCGGGGGGTGAAACATTCCTTATTGATTTAATTCCTATGACCATGGGGGATTTTGATGTGATAGTGGGATG
The DNA here is from genome assembly GCA_023525975.1 of Smallanthus sonchifolius. NCBI lineage: Eukaryota > Viridiplantae > Streptophyta > Magnoliopsida > Asterales > Asteraceae > Smallanthus > Smallanthus sonchifolius. The sequence continues at coordinate 68,790,632 of CM042030.1, read as the reverse complement.
GATTGGTTGTCTAGGAACAAAGAGAATATTTTATGTGGACCTAAGGCGATTCGACTCAACTCTCCGTCAGGTGAGTCCATTTACATTAAAGGTGAGAAGAAAGGTAAAGTAAGATTGTGTTCTTATGTGAAGGCAACAAAGTACATGGCGCGTGGGTGCAAGGCATACATGGCTTGTGTTGCAGATGTGATCGAGAAAGTGAAAGATATTCACGATGTTCCGGTTGTGAATCAGTTTGAGGATGTGTTTCTAGATGAATTACCGGGGGTTCCTCCGGAGAGGGAAGTGGAGTTTGGAATTGATTTGATACCGGGTGCTAAGACGGTATCCAAAGCACCTTATCGGTTGGCACCGCCAGAGATGAAAGAACTAATGGAGCAATTACAAGAACTACTAGATAAAGGTTTCATACGCCCAAGCTTCTCGCCTTGGGGTGCACCCTTTCTCTTCGTTAAAAATAAGGATGGGAGCATGAGGATGTGTATGGATTATCGGGAATTGAATAAGTTGACGGTGAAGAATCGGTACCCGTTACCTCGGATTGACGACCTTTTCGATCAATTGCAAGGGGCGTCATAATTTGAAGTCCGGGTACCATCAATTGAAAGTGAAAGAAGATGATATTCATAAGACAACTTTTCGCACTCGATACGCTCACTATGAGTTTACGGCTATGCCTTTCGGTTTAACCAACGCGCCCGCGGTTTTCATGGATCTTATGAACCATGTGTGTAGACCGTTCCTCGATCGTTTGGTCATTGTGTTTATTGACGATCTTCTCATTTATTCAAGGAGCGAAGGTGATCATGCTTGTCATTTGCGTGAGATTCTTGAAGTTCTCCAAAGGGAAAAGCTTTATGCAAAATTTTCTAAGTGCGCATTTTGGTTGCGCGAAATCCAATTCTTGGGTCATGTGATTAATGAGAAAGGGATTACTGTCGACCCATCCAAGATAGTGGCGGTTAAAGATTGGTCATCGCCGAAAACGCCTTCGGAAATTAAAAGTTTCTTGGGGTTGGCGGGTTATTATTGGCGGCTTATTGAAAAATTCTCTCGGATTGCTTTGCCAATGACGAAATTGACGCGTAAAGAGACTAAGTTTGTATGGGATTCCGGGCAAGAATCCGCCTTTCAACTCTTGAAAGAAAAGTTGACTAAGGCGCCTGTTTTATCCTTGCCGGACGGGACTGAAGATTTTGTGGTGTATTCAGATGCCTCGCATTCGGGGTTGGGATGTGTTTTGATGCAAAGGGGGAAAGTAATTGCCTATGCATCTTGGCAATTGAAGACTCACGAGGTGAATTACCCTACCCATGATTTAGAACTTGCGGCTGTGGTTTTTGCGCTCAAGATTTGGAGGCATTATTTGTATGGGGCTAAGTGTACGATATACATGGATCACAAACGTCTCAAGTACTTCTTTGACCAAAAGGACCTCAACATGAGGCAAAGGCGGTGGCTTGAATTGGTCAAGGACTATGATTGTGAGATACTTTATCATCCGGGTAAAGCGAATGTGGTGGCGGATGCTCTTAGTCGGAAGACGATCCATTCACCTGTAAAGATGAAGTCATTTAAGATGACAATTTCATCATCTCTTATCGATAAAATTCGGGAGGCTCAAGTGTTAGCACTTGGTGGTGATTTGAAGAAGGAACGAATGGTTGCTTATGTTAATAAGCTTGGAGAAAATAGCACGGGTTTAAAGACAGGCTTTGATAGAATTTGGATTCCTAGGTTGTCAAGTGTTTTGACAACTGCTTTAGACGAGGCGCATAAATCCAAGTATTCTATCCATCTGGGGGCCACAAAGATGTTTTACGATTTGAGGTGTCATTTTTGGTGGCCGAGTATGAGGCGTGATATTGTTAAGTATGTGGAAAGGTGTCTCACATGCTTAAGGGTAAAAGCGGAGCACCAAAATCCATATGGAAAGCTTCAACCGCTTAAAATACCGCTTTGGAAATGGGAGAACATAACCATGGATTTGATCAAGAACTACCAAAGACTCGAAAGGGTTATGATGCGATATGGGTAGTAGTGGATTGGTTGACAACGAGTTCACATTTCCTTCCTATTAAGGAATCGTATTCATAGTATAGATTGGCGGTAATGTATGTAAAGGAAATTGTGTCACGTCCTGGTGTGCCGTGTCGATTATATCGGATCATGATACGAGATTTACTTATCATTTTTGGAAGAAATTCCATGAGGATATGGGGACTAGATTGAATCTTAGCAGCGCTTATCATCTACAAACGAATGGTCAAAGCGAGCGACCGAGTCAAACGCTCGAGGACATGTTGCGAGCGTGTGCATTGGATTTTGGGGGTAATTGGGACGACCATTTACCGTTGGCGGAATTTTCTTATAACAACAGCTACCATTCTAGTATTGGTATGCCGCCTTTTGAGGCGTTGTATGGGAGGAAATGTCGAACACCCGTGTGTTGGGGTGAAATTGGTCAACGAGAACTCGATAGCAAAGAGGTGGTCAAGGAAACTAATAGTAGTATTGACCAAATAAGGGCACGGTTGAAGGCGGCTCAAGATCGCCAAAAATCCTATGCGGATAATAGAAAGAAGGCGATTGAGTTTCAAGTGGGGGACTTTGTGCTTTTGAAAGTCTCTCCTTGGAAAGGGGTGATACGATTCAGGAAATGGGGGAAGTTAAGTCCACGTTTCATCGGACCGTTTAAGGTGATAGCAAGGGTGGGTGCGGTGGCTTATCGTTTGGAGCTACCGGAGGGACTAAGTAGACTTCATAACACGTTTCATGTGTCTCATTTGCGAAAATGTTTGGCGGATGAATCTACTTTTGTTCCATTGGATAATATTGAATTGGATAAAAAGTTGAATTATGTTGAGGAACCGGTGGCAATCTTGGATAGAAAGGTGAAGCGTTTATGCAATAAAGAGATTTGCTAAGTTTTGGTGAGGTGAAAACATAAGAAGGAAGTGGAAATGACTTAGGAAACCGAGGAAGAAATGCTCAAATTTTATCCGAACCTTTTTATTTGAAGTCGGGTTTCGGGGACGAAACCCAAATAAGGGGAGGTGATTTGTAACGAACCAAAATTCGGGTTTCGTTATTAAATAAATTAATGTTCTAAATAAATATTATGGTGAAAATAATATTTTAAAAATAAGTTGAAACAAGTGGGTCTCAAGTTAGTAATGGGGTTATATTAGTTTTTAACTAGTTGTGGAATGAAATGGGTGAAATGGAAGTTAAGGGACTAAAGGTGTAAAATAGCAAAATCTGTCATATTGACTAGTGAAAGTCAAAATTAGTCTCATTTGGTGTTGGGTCTTTCTTGAGCAAAGGAGAAAAAGAGAGAAAAGAGTGTTGAAGCAAGATTCGTGCAATTGAAGCTTAAATTGTGAAGGTTTTGGCTTGCACATCACCTTCTTAACATCAAGTAAGTGATTATCTTCTTTTTGATTTCACCATTGATGTGTTAGTTGGTGGGTTTTGTAGAAATCCGAAATTTATGATGCATATTGATAATTAGTGCTAGATTGTTGATAATCTAACTAAACTAAAGGTAAAGAATGGTGATTAACATCTAGAACCCTTTGATTTTGATTATGAGAAGTTAGGATTCATATGGAGAAAATTGGGGGTTTTTGGATTATGATGATAAGATGATGAATTAATGATAATTAAGTGTTAATATGATGTTAGACACTTGAACAAACACCAAATTAACCTAATGATAAAATTTAATGAAAAAAATTTGTGTTAAGTTAAGGATAATGAAACTTAAGTAGGTGAGTTTGGGATGAAAGCTAGTGTTTGGATATGAGTATAACTCAAACGGGTCTGTTTGGGTTGTAAATGGGAAATTAGGTTGTGAACCCAATTATAATGTGATTTTGATGTATGTTAGATTACAAAACTAGGTGTATATGTTTAGGTAATCAAATTACAAAACTTGAAGGTGGTGCGGGACCTCCAAATCCACAAGGTAAGTGCTTTTGCACTTACTTAGTAATTAATAAAATGTGCTATATGCAATGTTGTATGCACAATGTGTTAATTTGCATAATGTGTTATGTGGTTTGTATTTGCATAAGGTGTATGAATAAGTGAATGAAATGTAGTTATAGTATTTATACTATAATGGATATGTGGTTATGGAGTTATGGTCTGAGTACCATAATGGATATGTGGATATGAAGTTATGATCTAAGAATCATAATGGAAATGAGATGATGAAGTTATGGCCTATGTGCCATAATGGAAATGAAAAATGTGTTGATCATGAATGTAAAATGAAAAGAGTGAAACTTGTAGGTGATTATACAAGTGATATGTAGCCTAATATCAAATTATGTGAAAATGGGTCAAATGGGTGAATGGGTGAAACAAGTAGAATTTTACTTGTTTATTATGTTTTATCTTTATTACTAATGGTGATATATGTGGTGTTATGTAGGAAAGGCTCTGATATAGTCAAAGTCAAGTCAAAAGCATTTGGCGGGATTCTCGTATGCGTATATGTGTTTTGGTGATTTATTATAAATCCCTTAAATGGATGTAAATTTGATTCACAATTGTGTTTTGGTGTATGTATTTGATGTTGAAATGTTTTTTGGTCAAAACCCAAGTGTTGGGAGGTTTTGGTGTCTAATTAAAATGAAAAATTTGGAAAAATGGCTAAGTGTTGAAACCTGGAAACTCTCTGTGAAAACAGGTTCCTCACAGTACGCGAGAAACCATGATGGGTTCTCTCGTGGTACGCGAGAGACCTGGTTTTCGCCTGGTTTTTCACGGTACCCGAGGGACTTAAAAAAAATTCTTGGGATAAATGCTTCTGCGTGTTTAATCGGTGTTTTAAAAGTAGGGTGTTACACTTAGTTAGCTTTATAGTTCAACCCTTGTTTTTAAAACTTGAGTGTACTTGCAAGTTAATTAAGATGATTTAAACATTCCGACGGTGAGAACGAGTAGATGAACTATGACAGGACTTCACAATCTTAGCTCATTTGTGTATGGAACTAGTTGTACGATAAGTAGATTTTATTATTCGTTTATAATTCTGTTGCAATGAACAACGAGTAACACCTAATTCTATAATTATTTAAACGGTTCTATATTTTGTTAAGAATTAACTGGGAATTTCCGCTGCTAAAAGAAGGTTTTTGAAATTCATTATTTTTTAAAAATCGAGGGTGTTACACTATCACTGACGCGGATTTCCAACGGAAACATCAGTCGGTAATCCTCAATTTTTTGTTGTGATAAAAACATAGTTAAGGCTATTTTATCGATTCGTAAATAATCACAAGTTTCTTAGTTTCATAATTTCTCCATTTTTAAAAACATATGTTTATACATAAACAAACAATCAAACTAATGTGTTCATTTTTTTTAATATTAAAGAAGTTAAGTGATAAAAAAAATAAGTGAATAGAGAAACAAAGACGGTTACACCTGTGTACCATACTTAAAGCAATAGATAAAAATTAAACTGTGTGATTCTTAGCATATTATTAGTTTTTGAAGTGAACATAGCAGCATTTTTCTTCAGTTACTTACTTGATGATGATTGAGCAACTACTCCATCACAAGAATAATTTTGTGACGAAAACCACCCTTGGGTCAATAACATACTTTCTTTAGGCTTCTCATATGGAATTATATGTCCTGCACCCTGTAAACCGCCAAATTACATTAAAACTACTTTGTGCACCATGTAACATACACATTAATTTCTTAAGTATTGTTAGAGAATGCAATTTCACTCTTACAAAACACTTTTCTTGGGATATATTATTGCATGGTTTTAAAATAAGGAATATTAGAAGAATTCAAGTGATTGTTGTTTCTAACCTTAACCGTAGCAAATGTCAATGAATAACTGTTGTGTGTATATTTCGTTTTGTATCTGCAAAAGAAAATTTTGAAATAAAAATATGAATCTTAGAACTAATTTAGGAAGCATAATTTCTCAAGAATATTATTATAAATAAGTTCTAATTTCAGTTTTTATTTCTTTTGTTGAATTTTCAAGTCATATCTCACCCTCCAACTTGACCATCAATGTAGAACGGTTTCCATGGTACTTCAACTTGGAGATTAAGAGAAGTTATCCATTGCTCAACACCAACATATGGAAATGTGAGATCATGATCGCCACTGTCAATCGATAAAAACATTTTATGCACACATTTAACCTAATATAAACAAAGATAAATGTATTAGAGTTTGCGAGGGAGGGTGATGTTACACTACCTTACGATCAAAGCGCGACAATTTGTACTAGACAGTTTCTTATGATAGGAAAAACTACTAAAGATATCATAAGAATAACAAGATGTGTCATTCTTTCCTTGATGATAATGCAATGTTTCGTTTATCGGAACCCATTCTCCGATCTTTCCCTAAGAAAAAAAATATAGAATGAGATATAATGATAGTTTCGAGTTCAATAATGTGTGCAAGAAAATAAAATTGATCGCGTACTTGACGAATGTTAAGAGCTTGTTGTACAACTTCAGTGTTCGCCCATTTAGTTAGGGCTTTTTTACCATCGTCCTGAAACGATCATAATGAATGCATTGGTTTCATTAGATTTGCAAACATAGAAAGACCCAATCCTTATTCACTTTCTTTCATTTCGTCTTATCAACCAATCTTATTAGGATAAGTGACATATATAGGCAAGGAGACAGTCCATTTAGGCAAAAGAAGGCATATGTTAAAGGATGCCATTGATAACAATTTGTGTCTCACACAAAGAGAAGAAATGAGAATGAAGAAAATTAAACAAGGGATAGATAGAGAGATTACGTCGCAATCTACCAGCGGATCATTTTCGTCGCAAAATGGTTCCAAAATGTTTTCGAAATTAATATGGCTTGTGCACTGCAAGTTGAAATTTCTAGCATTATATCGTTTTCACGAATTAAGTTCATGGCATGTTTTGATACTTGTGTTCATAATTCTTACCTCTTCATAACTTTGAAGACTCTCTGAGCATAGTAGGTTGGCCGGATTAGTGTCTACATAATTACCTTGGCAACTATCGATGGCAGACTACAAATCAAATTGTCATATATACATAGGAGTAAGTAACCTGAATTTAGCCTTTTATATTACTAAATGTTAGGAGTTTAGGGTGAAAAATGAGTTTTTTCACTAAGTTGCAAAATGATTCGTGTACCCTGGGAAACATTCGAGTTCCCTTGGGAGACTCGGAATTTATTTTAAGTGACCCGTGTTAAGCACGAAGCCTCGGTCACGAAATTTGTTATCGTTTTCTGTTTTGTACTTTTCTTTAGTTCTATTGTAAAAGTATTGTAATTTACTAATTTCTTTGATTCTTGTATTGTAATTTAGAATTTATACAAGTGTTAGTCTTATTTTTTGCGCGAACGGTTCCTACACTAAAGTGGTAAAAGTTCACCTGGTAAATATTATCTGATACGAGTGCCATACGATGAGCATATTCAAGTCTTGAATTGAAATCCATGAACTTATGGGTGAGAGGACTTATAAGAATATAGCCCTACATTAACATAAGTAATAATTATATTTTCACATTTTCTAAAATAAAAAATTATATAAATGCCACTATATATTATAACTAAAAATTTATCCTATTGATGGACGTATGTTAATCTTTTATAGTTGAGGTTTAGATAATTGCATATTATAGTCTAAATCTTTACGAGTTCTCTATAAAATAGTTAGGAAATATTATTTAGGGTTTAGAAGGTTTAATGATTTACTTGAATGTTCAATGCTGGTTGATCCCCATGCTCGTTACCTATAGATTAAAGTGAAACATTCCAAAGATCAAAAATTCATCCACCAAAATGAATGGTGAAAGAAAAAAGAATTATCAATTATCAGAATTACCTTCATATAATTCTAGACTGACTTTGGGAACGATAATACCAACGTAAGATATTCCAGATATATATATTGGATTCCGCAAAAACTTGGGATGGTCCCTCATAAACTGTTCATTAGATAATTATATAAATATCAATATCTATATTACTATATAAAGCATATTGAAAAAATAACAATTTAATATAACTTCAATTTTAAGATACTTAAGAACATTTATACTACATTTGGTACAAGCGTTGATGCATCAACAACTAGTCATTTATAATTTTGTCCCTCTTGTTTATAAATCTATGCACATCCCACATCGGATGAGAAAAGAAATATGAATGAAAAAAATGACTATAAAAGGACCCTTTGGCTTTTCCAAAGAATTCATCAATTCCATTGTGTCTTTGTCCCATATCGATGAAGAAACAAAAGTGGAGAGACCATTTACTCTATAAAATGGAGGCCCTAACCAAAACAATAACTGAAATATATTCGGTTATCTATCTTTAAAAACCGACTAGCTTCGGTTAAAAGCAATTCGGTTATGGTTTTTGGTTAATAACTGGAAAATTAAGCAAAAAACAACTTGGGTTGGAGTTTTAAAAATTTTATTTCAATTGGATTTAGTTAACAAGAACACCAAAAAGTTGAATTTAATTTATCTAACGCTTATTCTATAACATATTAATCTTTTGGTGTTTTGTTTATTTGCTAAATTTCGATTTGCTAATATTTAAGACACTTAAGAACATCTATACTACATTTGGTACAAGTCTTGATGCATCAACAACTAGTCATTTACAATTTTATCCATCTTGTTTACAAATCTATGTCCATCCTATTTACAAATCTATGTCCATCCTACATCGAATGAGAAAAGAAATATGAATGAAAGAAATGACTATAAAAGGACCATTTGGCTTTTTCAAAGAATTAATTCATTCCATTATTAATTCTTTGTCCCACAACTAACAAGCTTATCGATATGGTTGATCACAACTTATCCAAAAGACACGTTTTTTTTATTAAAACACCGTTGAATTACTAAATATTTACATAGTTATAACAATAATAATACCAAAATATAATCAGTGTTTAAGAATAGTTCGGGTTAGATTGTGCTCTCCAAAAGAGCCTCGATGATACCCGCCGCTTTGCGCAGGCCAACCCACTAGTATATTGATGTCGCTCGGACGGTCTATAAAAATAACTATATAAAACCTAACCTAGACTCTCTAGCTTTAAATTTATAAATCTAGACTCAATCTAATACTAGACCACACAACCGGCAAGTGTACCGATCAATGTAATATAGCCTAACGAAGTCCGGATATCGAACCCAAAAGACACTGAATAATAACCCTACCTAGACTCTGACTCAACTAACTAAACTGAAATATATTGGGGGATTTTGTGTTGTAACTTAATGTAAACTTTCTAACTAACGACACTCAACTATCAAGCAGAACTCTTTAAACGAATTCAAGAATAGGGAAGGCACTACCTAGGTTAAGAATCTTACTTGCAAAGTATAACTTCTATCGGTTCTGAAAACTATGATGGATCTGGGTTTCTAATGAAACAGCTCTAGTTAACCTAATGGATTCCTGATCACTCTCGGTCTCGGGATGTCACCAACTCAGCTACCTAAAGCGTATTAAACTCACCAGATAATTGGATCACTTCTCAGGTATTTCCAACTATGACAAGTACCCTAATAAACGGATTACCTCTCAGTCTCACCGTCTACCATACACTCAAGGAATGCACGGGGTAATCTCAAGCTAACTACTATGATTCGGATAGCTAAATTCACTAGACACCTAACACTAACGTCCTCTCAGACTGTTAATACTCGGATTCCTAATGACGAAGACTAAACGACTAATTCTCACCTCTCGGGTATTGAACTAGGACACACATTCACTTCTAATCAGTAATTACTTATGAATTCCTATGGCTACTACGTCTAGAAACCACTCACAATCACAAACCCTAAGATCTATGACCACAAAACGAAGATCAAACTGGCAGACAACCACAATCAACGCAGGAAATCACAAACAACCACAAGATCAGCAGTAAATATATACTAACATCATACATAATCAACCAAAGATCTTTACTAAATCATAAACCCATCAATTGAATCCAAAAACCAATAAAAATCATAACTTTAACATGCAATCATCTTAAACCTAGGCAGTATGCAAAATCTAGCCAACAAACATGTTCAAAACAACCAAAACAGAAGTAATAAACATAGTCATAGGTTCAATTAAACAAAGTAAAGATAAAAGAAGAAGAATCATAAACCGAACGATCACGAATAACCAATTCGGGTTCCAAAACTCCAACTCCTTGCTCCACTAGCCTTCTTCTTCCTCAAAATCGCCAAAAGGTTCTAACTTGACGGCTGGAATCGACTCCCTCTCAATAACAGCCGACATCATCAATAAAAACCTAAAAATCCAATTTTTCCGGATTTACGAATCTCTCGCGTACCGCGAGAGAATTTGGGCCAGCCCCTCGCGTACCGCGAGGGCCAATTTAGTCGGGCGCGCTTTTGAAGATCTTCGCGTACCGCGAGACTTCTCCACTCCTCTCTCGCGTACCGCGAGAGACATAAAATCTAGAAAATTGTCTTCTAGAGCTTGGACTTTTTCGGGCTTGGTTCCTTTGCTCGTTTTCTTCATGTATTCACTTGTATTCCATACGAACTCCTACAAATATGATAAAGACTCAATTGTACATAAAAACGACTCAAAACAAATATAAAACTAACTAAAAACACATTAAAACAACGGAATAAAGACATGTGCTTTCGCACAATATCAAATATCCCCACACTTAACCTTTTTTCGTCCTCGAAAAATATGCAAATGGAATCATAACTGGCATCTAACTCAACAAACATAAATTTCAATTTTCAAAACATACTCACGTGTTAAAAAGCAACAATTTAGTATTTCTGTCCGATTAAACCCAAGCACTAACTTTCAAGCCCCCGTTACGTGTTCTAAATCCATTTTATACAACATATCAATCAATCTATGTGACTCACACTTAGAAGTTACAGCTCTACCTAATCCCGTCTCAAGGTCATGTTTAGGCACGGATTAAACCATATAGATTTACCCTACCACGTTAAACTACTATTTACAGGTTTTTAGAAATCAGATGAAATCATGAATGAATGGATGATAATGAGCATAATAAGCAAAAGAACTTTCGTCTAGAGGTGTTTCAACCAAGTCACTATCCCGGAGGGTAACACATAAACTAGATTCTAAACAATGAAGCACATAAATCTCACTTAGGGGTGTATCCTCCAAGTCGCTATCCCAGAGGGTAACACATAAGCAAAACTCAGTATAGCTCATAAATTATGGAATAATGGATGCAGGCGCCACCAAACTCGGATTTATTTTCATAAAAAGAGAGTGGTGTGCCATGAAAATTTCAAAAACCTCTAAATTTTAACTTAATCGTGGTACCTATCACCCTATATTGACAGTTTCAGTATTACCATTACTCTAAGATGAATACCCACAAGATATCATGATTTTATTCCGTGATTAATCCTAAATAACACAAACAGGATATTTAAGCTCTACTAGTTAGCTGGGTCTACCAAAACATCACTAATTAGACACGTTTTTAATTATTTAATCTTTTAAACTCATAAATAGATCCAGTTCTACTATCATTTTCCAAGTATTTGCAATTATTTTCAAGAACATTTTTCAAATTTTTCAATTTTTTTTTTTTGTATTTTTGAATTTTTAAAGACACAAACTAAACAAACTAGACACTCACATCCCCACACTTGAAAGACACATTGTCCTCAATGTGAAGCAAAACACAACTAAAAAAAAAAAAATGCAAAAAAAAAAAAAAAAAAACAAAACAGAACAGGAAGCGACTTAGCTGGTAATGTAGATGCAATCTAGTATGCAGCTTCGTTCTTCCTTGTGTGCACCGTATAGCATTTCCTTCGCGGCTTGCACATCTCACTGACGGGTTGCCTTTACAAGATAAATAAGATGATAATCAATCCCGCCCGAATGGAGATTGAGTACGGGCGAAATGATAAAACCTGCAAAATAAACCGCAAACATACCCGCAGCATCAAAGTGACTCAAAATAAAAATAAAATAAAAGACTCGACTGACTCACTAAGAAATAAAAGACTCAAGATAGATAGATTGCAGAGAAAACATACTCGATAGGTGGCAAACACATAGACATGAAAGCCACATTACGTAGATCATCGGTTATGAACGGTTTCTAGATCTCCCGTTGTAATGATGGTCGGTGAATGATGATGTGTGAATTAATGTGATGGATGATGGTGGTTAAAGGTGATGCTTCATGGTAGTGGTGGTATGAAGGTAGGTGATGAATAGTGGTGGTGAGTGAAAACGGGGACGGAAACGGGTAAGGGAAACCATGGGAACAAATGAAAAAGTTTTGGTCAAGACCCCCTCGCGTACCGCGAGAGACATGTGGCTGGCTCCTCGCGTACCGCGAGGAACAAAAGACTGAGCCGGCCACTCTTTTTGTCTCTAGCGTACCGCGAAATATTGCATCCAAACTCCTCGCGTACCGCGAGGAGGCATCCTTCACAGAAAGATTCGAACTTTTTTCACTTTTTATACTTAGAAAAATTTTTGATCATTTAAAATCTTGTTTCACCCAAACTCACTAAAAACCGTCCCAATCATAAAAACGAATGTAAACATACCTGGAACTTCATTCCCGATGATTCTCCTCACCGAATCAAACATGAATTACTGCAAAACTCGACACAAACAAAACACACTACCGAAAAAAAAATAAAGGAAAAGACACGGACTCACACTAACGAATGCACACAAACTCTACATCCCGGGCACTTGCCCGAGATTCAAGCAAGCCTACCTATCAGGAGGCTTCTCCTTTATGCCGCCCCCATCCGGCCCGTTTAGTATGATTGGTCTACCACCTTTTTTACAAACATGGGTGGCAGACCTTAAGAACAATTTTGAAAATTCAAACGGGTCGGGCCACCAATACTTAAACTTACCTGGACCAAACTTGATACGTGGCATGTAATGTGGTGCATGATCATCTCCAGTATACTCCTTCCTACGATCCGTGTATGACCATCCTAGGACCTTCATAACATGCCGGTCCATACGTCTTCTCGCCCTGTCCCGTGGTCTTGATGATCTAGGTGGCGATCCACCATCTTCTTCCTCCACGGGCTCTTGCCTTTCTCTACCTTGGGTGAAAAGCTTAAGGTCCGACACCAGCTCGGTTCGTGGTTCGTTGATAACCTCTTGCACTTTCACCTCTTCTTCTATCCCCACACTTGGCTCTTGATATAATAGATCTTCAAGAAGTTTTAGATCGCCAAGTGGGTCATATTCTCCATCTTCTTCAAAAGTTGGCAAACCCACCAACTCGTCACCAAACTCTTCTTCCCATGACGCCTCATCAACAATCTTAACTAAAAGCTCATCCTCACTATTATCATCAGTCTCGAACAACCCGGCTAATCCCTCTTCAAAGCATTCATCTTCAATCGGGGTTTTAGGGATTTCAATATTCTCTTCATCATCAATCACATCTTCATCATCGCTCCAAAAGCTATCATTGTCACTCTCATCCCAAGAGAATTCATAGACACCCGGCCGAATTTGCTTAAGACCCTGCAGGTCCGAGGGTGGGACTACTACGCCCATTTTTGTCCTCGGTTCCGGAGGTTCCTCTTCCTGTTGTAGCTTGATACTTTCTAGCTCATCCATGAGCCTCCCATTTTCTTCTAGAAAGTGTAATTGTTCGGCTCTAGTTATCAGGTGCCATTGATTGTTCATGATATCTTGCACCTTCCTCTGCTCCTCCTTGATTATATCTTCATTCCTTATTTCCTGCACCAACTCATTCTCACAAGACAAGTGTAAAGTATCATAATGAACTGTGTTATCTTGTGTAGAAGTTGACACACCAACATCAGTAATATAATCAGAGTCAGAATATATACCTGGAGGTGGGACTTGTGCTTCACCTTCTGTCACTGTGCTTTGCACGTCGTCCATTGTATTCCCCAGTATTAACTCCCCTGATGCAGTTTCGATCCCAATCTCATTCCCATCTTGATCGTAAACCACACGATCTATATTTGTAGGCCGGTGTGATCCAATGCGAGCTAATATTGCTTGGATATCCCTCTCGTACTGCTCGTTTGCCTCTTTGCACCAGGCATTCAACTCCTCTCGAGTTCTGTATTCCGCCTGTGGCTGTACCTGCGGATAAGCATACTCATAGTAGTTTGCAGATTCCCCCGATGAATATGGGCAACGACAAGTAAAATGGGGTCCTCCACAGATATCACACATAATGAAAAAATTTATAAAAATTAAATAAAAAAATTTAATTAAGCAGACTCAAGATACAAGCTAGACACACTAAAAACAAAGACTCACTAAAGGACACACAAACTAGACTCAACAAAATAGAAAAGACTCAAAACACAAAAGACCAAATAATCAGATAAGTTCAATCAAAGTTAGATACGCTATCGCCTAAGTGTCCCCGGCAACGGCGCCAAAAACTTGATGTCGCTCGGACGGTCTATAAAAATAACTATATAAAACCTAACCTAGACTCTCTAGCTTTAAATTTATAAATCTAGACTCAATCTAATACTAGACCACACAACCGGCAAGTGTACCGATCAATGTAATATAGCCTAACGAAGTCCGGATATCGAACCCAAAAGACACTGAATAATAACCCTACCTAGACTCTGACTCAACTAACTAAACTGAAATATATTGGGGGATTTTGTGTTGTAACTTAATGTAAACTTTCTAACTAACGACACTCAACTATCAAGCAGAACTCTTTAAACGAATTCAAGAATAGGGAAGGCACTACCTAGGTTAAGAATCTTACTTGCAAAGTATAACTTCTATCGGTTCTGAAAACTATGATGGATCTGGGTTTCTAATGAAACAGCTCTAGTTAACCTAATGGATTCCTGATCACTCTCGGTCTCGGGATGTCACCAACTCAGCTACCTAAAGCGTATTAAACTCACCAGATAATTGGATCACTTCTCAGGTATTTCCAACTATGACAAGTACCCTAATAAACGGATTACCTCTCAGTCTCACCGTCTACCATACACTCAAGGAATGCACGGGGTAATCTCAAGCTAACTACTATGATTCGGATAGCTAAATTCACTAGACACCTAACACTAACGTCCTCTCAGACTGTTAATACTCGGATTCCTAATGACGAAGACTAAACGACTAATTCTCACCTCTCGGGTATTGAACTAGGACACACATTCACTTCTAATCAGTAATCACTTATGAATTCCTATGGCTACTACGTCTAGAAACCACTCACAATCACAAACCCTAAGATCTATGACCACAAAACGAAGATCAAACTGGCAGACAACCACAATCAACGCAGGAAATCACAAACAACCACAAGATCAGCAGTAAATATATACTAACATCATACATAATCAACCAAAGATCTTTACTAAATCATAAACCCATCAATTGAATCCAAAAACCAATAAAAATCATAACTTTAACATGCAATCATCTTAAACCTAGGCAGTATGCAAAATCTTGCCAACAAACATGTTCAAAACAACCAAAACAGAAGTAATAAACATAGTCATAGGTTCAATTAAACAAAGTAAAGATAAAAGAAGAAGAATCATAAACCGAACGATCACGAATAACCAATTCGGGTTCCAAAACTCCAACTCCTTGCTCCACTAGCCTTCTTCTTCCTCAAAATCGCCAAAAGGTTCTAACTTGACGGCTGGAATCGACTCCCTCTCAATAACAGCCGACATCATCAATAAAAACCTAAAAATCCAATTTTTCCGGATTTACGAATCTCTCGCGTACCGCGAGAGAATTTGGGCCAGCCCCTTGCGTCGCGCTTTTGAAGATCTTCGCGTACCGCGAGACTTCTCCACTCCTCTCTCGCGTACCGCGAGAGACATAAAATCTAGAAAATTGTCTTCTAGAGCTTGGACTTTTTCGGGCTTGGTTCCTTTGCTCGTTTTCTTCATGTATTCACTTGTATTCCATACGAACTCCTACAAATATGATAAAGACTCAATTGTACATAAAAACGACTCAAAACAAATATAAAACTAACTAAAAACACATTAAAACAACGGAATAAAGACATGTGCTTTCGCACAATATCATATATATATATATAGGGGAGGTTCAAATAAGAAGTGGTTTTTCGCTAAGAAACCTACGAAATGACAAAAACCTTAAAAATGATATCATACGAACTCCGATTGAGCTCATTTCAGCGGCGTTGGAACCGTCTCGTCAAACTCTACCATCTTAGTTTTTAGGGTTTAGATTTTAAGGTTTAGATTTTAGGGTTGAATTTTAGGGTTTTAACCTTAGGGTTTAGCCCTTAGTGTTTAGATTTTAGGGTTTAGGTTTTTTTGGGAGGTGGGGGTATAGGTTTTTGGGAGTGGGTGGCGTGGGTTTAGGTTTTTTGGGGAGGGGGTAGGGGGTTTAGGTTTTTTGGGGGTGGGGTGGTGGTTTTAGGCTTTTCGGGGCGGGGGGTGGAGGGGGGTTTTAGGTTTTTTGGGGTGTGGGTGGAGGGGGGTTTATGTTTTTAGGGGGGGTAGGGTTTGATGAGACAGTTCCTGTTTTACAGTGATATCAAGGATTCCAAAGAATTCTTTTTATTGATTGTTTTTTATCGATTACAAGGAAAAAGGACATGTATAAATACTGAAAAATACTATGCTAAACAAGGAAAGAATAAGCTCTAAAACAGCCTGTCAATTAGCCAGGGATCCTCGACTGTAATTGTCTCTTAATTTGGGAATGATGTCAAAACTGATCCCCTTAATTTCTCTGGTCAATATGTTCCTTTTCTAACAACCCCCCTCAAGTTGAGTAGTGGGATATCCGATACTCAACTTGACTAGACATTTATTGAAGATTCTCCCATTAACTGCCTTTGTTAATATATCCGGAAGCTGGTCTTCCGATCGAACAAATGGTAGTTCTACTATTCCTGCTTCTAGTTTTTCTTTAATGAAGTGCCTATCAATTTCCACGTGTTTAGTACGATCATGTTGGACAGGGTTCTCTGAGATTTGGATTGATGCTTCATTATCACACATAATCTTGCTGGTCTCAGTTAGGGGAAATCCAATCTCAGTTAAAAGTTTTCGGATCCATAAGACTTCTGCCAGATCTCGTGCTATTCCTCTAAATTCAGCTTCATCACTTGAAAGAGATACTACCTTTTGCTTTTTGCTTCTCCATGTAACCAGATTCCCACCAACTAGAGTAAAATAACCTGATGTTGATATTCGATCCCCTTTATCTCCTGCCCAGTCTGCATCCGTATATGCTTGGATCTTTAGATGCTTGTTTGTCTTGAAGAGGATCCCATGTCCTGTTGTTCCTTTAAGGTATCTGATAATCCCCCGTCTTTTATGGTTGGTGCATAAACTGACTGACTACCCCAACTACATAGGCTATATCTGGACGGGTGTGTGATAGGTATATTAACTTTCCCACCAACAGTTGGTATGTTTCTTTGTCTGCTAATTCAGCTCCTTCAATTATATGAAGCCTGTGATTTACCATCATTAAAGTATCTGAGGGTTTGCAATCAACCATTCCTGTTTCTGCTAGAAGATCCAGAACATATTTCTTCTGACATATAAAGATTCCTTGTTTAGATCTCATTACCTCAATTCCAAGAAAGTACTTAAGTCTTCCCAAGTCTTTCATTTCAAATTCGGTAAACAGGTTCTTATTTAGCCGTCTTTTCTTCCTCATCATTCCATGTAATAATCATGTCATCAACATATATAATCAGACACGTCACAAGCTCACCTCTTCGCTTAAGAAAGAGTGTATGATCTGCGTTGCTTTGCTGGACTGGCATTTTTTACATCGAATTGATGAAGTGGCCATCCTTCATTAGCGCCT
This sequence comes from Smallanthus sonchifolius, assembly GCA_023525975.1. NCBI lineage: Eukaryota > Viridiplantae > Streptophyta > Magnoliopsida > Asterales > Asteraceae > Smallanthus > Smallanthus sonchifolius. The sequence continues at coordinate 68,772,777 of CM042030.1, read as the reverse complement.
ATTGAAAAAAGAACCCGAATGGTATCAATTTTTGCTACTGGAGAGAAAGTTTCAGAATAATCAATTCCGTATGTCTGGGTGTACCCTTTAGCTACCAATCGGGCTTTATATCTTTCAACAGTTCCATCGGGTTTGTGTTTGATTGTGAAGACCCAACGACATCCTACGGGTTTCTTTCCCGGTGGAAGAGTACACTTCTCCCATGTGTTATTCTTCATCAATGCTTCCATCTCTACTTCCATTGCATCCTTCCAGTTTTTTGATTCTAAGGCTTGTTCAACAGTAACTGGAATTTTTTCTGAATATAGAGACGAATTAAAGGCTTTAGCTTCTTTGGTCAAATTTACTTTGCCTATGTTCGCTATCGGAAACCTTGAACTTCTTGACTGTTTTTCTAGGGAATATCGTTTCGGAGGAACCCCTCTGTTAACTCTTGGTGGCAGAACATATATTTCGGTAGTCTCTTGCTTTGTTTCTTCTACTTGTAATGGTTCAACATGTTCAGTTGATGCCTCGTCATCAACAGTCTCATGAGATTCAGTATTATATTCATGGGTTTGAGAACTACTTATCTCAGATGCGGACGCGAGGTTGGGAGGATTTTGTTCTGGGACACTGATCGGGGATTGTTGTGAATTTGGTGACTCGTCTTGGATATTGTGGCTTACTTCTTCTGATGATGGTACCCATTATAGCCAACTCAGTGTGTCATCATGCTCCTTCTCCCCCTGACCACTGTGTTGGGAGTTGTAAAAGAATTTTGTTTCAAGGAAGCCACAATTCATGGTGGTATACATGTGACATTTCTTTGGATTATAACATCGGTATCCATACTGATTTACTCCATATCCCACAAATACGCAGTTTTTGGCACACGGATTGAGTTTAGTTCGGTTAGTTTTGGGTATGTGGACAAAAACAGAGCACCCGAAGATTCATGGTTCCAGAGTAAGAGTGGGGGGAATTTTGGTAAATTCGGATAGGGCTTGAAGAGGAGTTTTCAGATTAATAGCTTTGGTTGGCAGTCGGTTGCTCAGATAAGTGGCTGTAGCAATAGCTTCGGGACAGAAGGATTTAGGAGCTTGAGATTCGAGTAGAATGGCACGAGTTATTTCAAGGAGGATTCAATTTTTTCGCTCGACAACACCATTTTGTTCGGGGGTGTGTGAGCAGGAAGTTTGGTGAATTATCCCTTTTGTTTGGCAAAACTGTTTCATGGAGGCGTTAACAAATTCACCTCCATTATCGGATCGTAGAACCCGATTATTTTGTTTGAATTGAGTTTGAATCATTGCGTAAAACATTGTGAATTTATCAATGACCTCATATTTATGCTTTAAGAAATAAATTCATGTCATACGAGTGCAATCATCAACAAAGAGAAGGAAAAAACAAAAACCTTGCCCCCTAACAATCTTTGCACGACCCCACACATCAGAATGAGCCAATGAAAAAGGTAAATCAACTCTTGTGTTACTAGGTTTAAAGCTATGTCTATGGATTTTAGCCAATATACATGCTTCACAGTTCAACACTCTATTAGAAGGAAAAAGTTTTGGAAATAATAAGTGTAAATAACCGGTAGATGGGTGTCCCAACCTTCTATGCCACAACCAAGCTTCCCTATCAATAGCTCCATGAGCCAGCATCACGGTACCTTGTTGAGTCACTTCATCCACATAATACAATCCTCGTCGTTCAGTGTCACGCCCAATAATCGCTCCCGTCCTGATGTACTGTAAGATGCAAAAAATTGGATGCATTAGAACCGTACAATTCAGTTCTTTTGTCACATGACTGATTGATAGTAGTTTATGTGACAGAGAGGGAACATAAAGACAATTAGAAAGCTTTAAAGTTGGTGAAATTTCAATGGTTCACCCTGCTTTAACATGAACCATTCCCCCATTTGCAACTTGAATATGATCTTTTGGTGGTTTGGACACTAACACAATATCTGATAATTCAAACGTCATAGTGTCGGTTGCACCGCAATCAAATATCCATGACTTATTTGTATTTCCACGACTTTCTGCCATATTAGCTTTCCCAAGAGACTCATATATTTTACCTCGAGGGGTGTTCTGTAATATTTTAAGGACTTGAGGGGTAAAAAACTTAGGGTTCAGTAAAGAAGGGTCTGAGATTACATCCTCATCCCCTTCATTACCTATGTCGACACCCAACCCAAATATGTCGCTGCCATTCCGCCAAATCCTCCTTCTCGGCCAGATGTGGGCCGATTGACGCCGCAATTTTGTTCGCTGTCGGCGCCACTGCTGGTAGCTTCCGAGTTGCCCATGGAGGTGGCCGCCTTTGCACCATCTTTGACACCTTTCTTGTGGCCATCGTTCCACCATTCTGGGCACCCGACAAGTTTAAAACATTGATCGTTTGTATGCTTTGTCATACCACAGTGACTACACTTCAAACGAGATTTATCAACCCGGGATGATGACCCGTTTGTCTTGTGGTCTGACCGGCGATGCCCTTTGGAGAGGAGACCTATTCCCTCGTTTCATTTGACCCGGTGGCAGCTAACCCTGTCGCCACACTTTGCTACTGTGTCGTGTCACCAGAAACACCACATTGGGTCTAGTTTTGAAGGTTGAGACCATTCAAAAAATTTGAGAGTTGGGTTGAAAGGGTACTATCATCTAACATGGCCGTTTGAGGTGTGTAAGAACGATAGGTAGATGATGATCATATGAGATGATCCAAGGATCATTCACAGCTCTGATACCATGTTTTACAGTGATATCAAGGATTCCAGAGAATTCTTTTTATTGATTGTTTTGTATCGATTACAGGGAAAAAGGACATGTATAAATACTGAAAAATACTATGCTAAACAAGGAAAGAATAAGCTCTAAAACAGCCTGTCAATTAGCCAGGGATCCTCGGCTGTAATTGTCTCTTAATTTGGGAATGATGTCAAAACTGATCCCACTAATTTCTCTGGTCAATATGTTACTTTTCTAACAGTTCCAACGCCGCTGGAATGAGCTCAATCGGAGTTCGTTTGACCCATTTCTTAGTGTTTCTTAGCGAAAAATCACTGTTTAGTGTAACTTTTCCATATATATATATGCACACACACAAATGTGTGTGGATCTGTCTAAAAAAGATATGAAAGGTTGCTTAGCAATGCCGCTCCTATTATTTGTTTTTTGACCTCCTTACTACTAATATCTTAAAAAGGATCCTGTTAATTGTTTACTTGAAAAATGGAGTCCCCTTGCGATAGCACCATTTGTAACTGGACTGCTTATATATAATTACGATGATTATAACGTTACTTTAAAGACGACTCTTTTATAGGTTTTGACTTTCGTGATTGCTTTGATTTTCTCTGAATCATGTTACGACATTTATCAGATTGCAGTACTTTGTTGTACTCACAAAGTTTTTAATCGGATAAGACTGAGATATTGTCAAGAACGAGTATGGAATTTGGCATGAAAAACTGTACCAAAATTCGTATTGTCGATGATGGAATCAGACCAAATGGATCTTTTACATAGGGGACAAAAAGTCACAATTAATTGTTGCAAACTCTTCATGAAAAGAGAAGACAGTTGACGGTTATAACCGCTCATATACTGCATCAGAACGAACATCAATAGAAATTGCATCATCAGTATTAACTTTGTTACTACCGACCATCGGTAGTAACATAGTTATTACAGACCAACAATAGTAGCAGAGTTACTACCAATCACTCAGTTCTTTAGACCCTATTAAGGTCACCCCTGACCCCCGCCATGGCAGTGCCCCCCTTGGAACCCCCCATGATTTAGGGGCTTTGCCCCTAACATCTTCAGAGGGTCTCATGTACCGAAGTTACATAGTCTTGATCGAGTGTGCACTTCAAACCTCGTAACTCGTGTCAAAGTATATTCTAACTTCTCATTTGGTATTAAGTAAATTCAACTAAACTAAATGGCATTAATGACACTAAATCATCAACATCTTTTGTTAACTAAAACTAGTGTTGTAACTAGTGTGACTATATACAATTTTACTTCAAAACGACTCTTTTGCTAACTAAAACTCGGGTTGTAATAAGACCGGTTATATTTAGGGAAATAAATTGTTTGTAATTTCTTTACTTCAATTATCCAAAACGCATTTTGGGTGATTATAATTTTACTTGAACCTTTTTAATAAACTCAACGGCTTGGGTAGCTAGAATACTATCGCTGCTAATCCACCCTTCCTTGGTTTCTGAGTAGGAAAAGCCAGCACCAGCAGGTGCATCCATGAATATAATATTAGCCATCTAAAAGTAACATCAAATCATTTAAATGTTGGTAAACATAGGATATAGAAATAATATAAAATAAATTGATTGAAAGTGTAAACCTGTGTCCATGCGTTTGGATTCAATGTTAATGTGCAATTATCTATGCCATCATCCCAATTTAAGTTAAGTGGGCCTACATCAAAGCAATGTATTAGCCACAAAAAAAAATAGTAAATTTCGCTTTTGACCCCTCTAGTTTGACATGTTTAACCCTTTCAGTCCAGAAGATAATCTTTTAACATATCAACCCCTGAGGTTATATTTTTGTAACCATTTCAGCCTCATACACTAACTCTGTTAATTTTTTCTATTACGTATAGGGGCATTTTAGTTATTTTATTTCTAAGCTACTAGTTTAACCATTTTAGTCCAATAAAAACTTTTATTTAATTTTTTCATAAATTTTTTACTTATTTAAAAACGTTTTTTAAAATCATTTTTTTAGTTTTTTTTTCTTCATAAAAACGTCTTTTTTTAAACTTTTCTAAAAAGAGTTTTTTTTAATAATTTTTTTTAAAACTTTTTTAGTTTTTTATAAAAACATTTTTTAGCTTTTTATAAAAAAGTTATAAGGTTTAAATCATTTTAATCTCTATTCTAATAAAAGAATAAATAAGTGGACACGTGTAATCATCACATTTTACCTCACAAGTTTTTTTCCCAAAAAACAACATTTACATCCTTAATTCAATATAGGGCTGTAAACGAACCAAACCAAACGAAGCCTTGTTCGTGTTCGTTCGTTAAGCATTTAACTTGTTCATGAACGGTTCACGAACACTAACCGAACGAAATTTCATGTTCGTGTTCATTCATTAAGGAAATGGATTTGTTCATGAACGCTTCACGAACGGAACCGAACGGAGGCTAGTTTGAGACTTTTGATGTTAACCCTAATGTCTTCTGAAATGAACATTTAATACGATCATTTTAATATCAAGTTTTTTGTACTTGTATCCAACTTACTTACTTATTTAATTGTTAGGGTAAAAATAAAATAAAAATTAAAGAATATAAAAAGTTTAGATAAAATAAAATATAAATATACAAAAATCTTTAATGAACAACATAAACAAACGACACATGAACAAACATGAACGTAAACGAACATAAACGAACGAACGTTAATAAACAAACGTTCACAAACACGTTACCGAACGTTCACGAACACAACTGAACGAACGAGACCTCTCTTCAAGTTCGTTCATTTAGTTAATCGGACGGAATTCCTTTTTCATGTTCGTTCATTTATTAAACGAACGAACGTAAACGAACTTCGCGCCGAACGGTTCACGAACTGTTCGTTGAACATTCGGTTCGTTTAGAGCCCTAATTCAATCTTTCCATGTTAAATCTTTTTGAAAAATTATGTAAATAAATATTTTACCAAATCAATTCACTATTATTACCATTGACTCATTTTTTTTTAAATTATCATTAAAAATGAATATTTTAAAAATATCAAGAATAAAAAAAATGGGAGATTTAATAAAAACGAGTTTTTAAAGTTTTATTATTAAAAAACGAGTTTTTTAAAATTTTATTATTAAAAAAGCAAGATTATTTAATTTTACAAAAATTTTTTGAAAATACTACTTTTGTATTTTGAATAAATACGTGTTAGAATAAAGTTTACTAATATTTAATTAGTATTTTTTTTAATTAAGTTTGATAATTATAAATAAATTTTTTTATTTTGGTTATGAAATTTTAATAGTTAGTTTTTAATTAAAATTAAGAAACTTATACATATTTATTTTTAAATTTGTATTATATTTTAAACTTTAGTTTTTTTAAATGATGGGAATTTTTTTTTCGAAAAATATGCTTGGTTTCTATTTTAATTTATTATTTTTAATTTTTTTCATATTTAGTTTTGAAATTTTAAATTTAAATTGTATCGATATATTAACGAGTGTGATTTTTAAATTTTGTAGTTTTAAATTTTGAATTTACAAAACGATATATTGTTGAAATTAAAAATTTTTTTTTGTATTTTTTTATTTTATTTTAAATGTGAGATTAAATATTAAAAGTTTAGTTAGATTTTTCGTATAATAGGCGAGATTTAAAAAAATAATTTAATTTTGATACGTAAATTTAATTACAACTTAAATATTTGTAAATATGTTACAATATCAAGGTTAAAGTTTCTACAAAAAGGCTGATAGAGTTTCAAGAAGCTAATAAAATGGAGAAACAACATATGTAAGGAAATCGTTGACAAATTTGCATACCTTCGATTTCTTTGACTCTCTACTGGCTTCAATCAGGTTCACACAGTTTGTGACCTTTTTTCGAATGCTTTTGACTATTTTGTGTTTTCGGTCATTTAGGAAAAGACACTGTATTCTTTGTTTCATTTAGTGGGTGTTAAACATGGAAAAGTTACTCATACTACGTCAAATGTTGTATACAATGAAGTATTTTCAAATTTGTAAATCATCATTGTAACGTTTCATTTGATATGTTATTTAATGTATTGTAAAAAGTACACACCTTATAAAATGTATTTTCATGTATTTTTTTGATGTATTGATTACTGTCATCCATATATATAATCTTAACATTTAACAAAAAGGAAAAATTACCATTACAATATCAAATTTGTATAAAAAGATGTGTTGAGATATTTATCAATATAATTTTTACGTTTACTCCGTGTAACACAGGGGGTTAAAACTAGTTTATTATATGTATACTAGAGGGATTTTTTTGTATCTTATAGTCTTTCCTTATAAATTTAGTTGGAAATGGAACAAACAAAAATAAATAAATTGAAGAAAAAACATACCTATTTCATACAAGAAGGTAAATAAACCAGAAGCCCCCGGACCGCCAGGAATATGAAATATAAGAGGATCTTCTGTTGGATTTCTTGTTGACTCAAGAAAATAGTAAAACAATTGTATGCTTTCCTTCTCCCCTACTCCCACATAACTTCAATACAATATTTTTAACAATGTATTAAAACGTGTGCAAGCGGATACAAATATATAATTGTGTGTGCAACACTTTAAAGTAAGCTGCAATCACTTGAAATTAGAAGCAAGAATACCCGGTTTCTAATTTGAAAGGAAGATCACCAGAATATCCAGGAAGTCTTCTAATAATTGATTTGGAATTTGATATAATTACAAGACACAATTGAAGAGTAAGAAGAAAGATGAAATATTTCATCATCCTCTCAAATCAATCTGGACTTTTCGGTGGTGTAGCTTAATAATGGGGTACATGGAAGATAATTATAGGTGCATAAACAAAGCTTTTTTAAACCAATTAATTAAATCTCCACTACTTTATTACACATTTTTCCATGCAATTTGTATTATAGCCACCTAACTCACAAAGGGGCGTCTCTATAAATCTATAATTAAAAACAAGAAATAAATCACACGTTTCCACCGATTCGGTGAAAGAATAAACGGTAGCCTTGTAAACGAATCAACCGTTTATGAACAGTTTGATCGGCATGAATTTCGTTTATTTTCGTTCATTTAATAAACGAACGAACATGAACACAAATTTTTGTTTATTAAATTAAATGAACGAACATGAACACATGTGATGTTCTTTCGTTTACGTTCGTGAACGTTCGTTTATGTTCATTCATTTACGTTCGTTTATGCTCACGAACAAGAAATTATGTTCGTGCTCGTTCATTTGTTCGGTTAAAGTTAAATGAACGAACACGAATTAAGCCACGTTCGTGTTCGTTCGGTTCATTTACAAGCCTAATAAATGGGATTCAAGATCTCTAATTACAAATTTAATAGGAAAAAAAGTTGGTCAATTTTTCTTTCAAAAAAAAAAGAAATATACACATTATAGGTTTTTTTTTCAATCTCACTCGTTACGGTTTCAACGGACTCTCCATGAGATTCATAGTTGCATTACTTATAGCTTCCTTGTTTGTAGACAAAGCGGATTCGGAATTATCTTTCATTCCAAGGCCTAACTTGTATCCATGCGATTCACGGAGTTCGCTCCCAGAAATATAGCCATCTCTGCCCCTCACGTCAATCTCACAAGCCTCTTATCCATTCTCATTCAATCACGTCGGGGTAGCAAATCAAAATGAAAAACTCATATTGGGTTTAGAAAGGTCGGTGTGGAACTGTTCATCACACCCACTTTCATTGGTCAGGCTTAAATATATCATTGTGAATCTATTCGGTTACTGAGTTTAGGTATAGGTTTGTTGTAGATATTTTTTTTATATATTAGTTTAACTTGGGGTGATGTATATATTTTCAAGGGGACTACTAACAAGACACCGAAAATGATATTCAGACCGGGCTCTATACTCATCGTATAGGGCAATACGATGCGTATTGCTCTTCACATATTCCCATGTTAGACAACATCGTACTACCTTGTCATTCGAACCCTTATACGCATCGTATTGAGTCATACGATGCAGTTTAGGGTACGAGGTAACGTCTGACCAGTTGCAGAAGGTACGTTGTACCCTATACAGAGCGTATTACTTCATACGATTCGTATAGTGGTTCGAATGACTAGTTAGTACGATGTTGTCGGTTTGACGAGATCCTATACGCATCGTATAGGCCTATACGATGTGTATAGTGGACAAATTTTTTGTATTTAAGGATGCACAATTCTCATACGAACGTATCATTCAAAAATTATTCAAACAATTTCTCAAACAAATTATAGCCATGTCTTGGTGGTGGGATGGTAACTACGGTTTTCAGGTATATTCTAACGAGTCGCTGAAAAACAACCCGCAAAGTTCTGGCGGTCAAGGTGTGAACCAGGAGGAGGCCTCGTCCGACGTTTATTCTAAGCAACGGGTAAGGCTTCGAGATTTGAACGAGCCACTAAGCAATCCCGAGTTCCTATACGGAGAACCCTCTTACCAAACACAACCCACTGACGACTTCGTATACGGTGAAGTTTTTTACCCGACACAACACACGGACGACTTCGTACACGCGGGTGAACAATCTTACCCGACACAAAACACCGACGACCTAGTATACGCGGGTGAATTTTCTTACCCGACACAACAAAGCGACGACTTCGTATACGCGGGGAACAAACCGACTAACGAGTTCGAAGACGAGGAACAAACCCATTCAACCGTGTCCTATAAAACTGAAAAGGTTAAACGTTACTACGTATATATACCTACAATTAGTTTGTTGTTTATTAACTGTCACCATACTGTCGTTGCAGAATTTTAAGTCTCGTGAACAATTGGTGGATTGGGTTGTCCGCAGGGGACGTGATAATGGTTACGTCATTGTCACCCGACGATCTAGGAGAAAAGACGACGGCTCGTCAGCACCGGTTATCAAGGTGTGGCTTGTGTGTGACCGACACGGCGAACGCACATCTACGGCCACAATTAGACGTGCTGGTAGCAAGAAAATAGGTTGTCCCTTTAAATTGGAAGGAGTATACGACGAAAAAACTGGTCATTGGAAGTTAACTGTGATAGATGGCAGTCATAACCACGATCCTAGTCTACATCTTGAGGCGCACGCGTTTGCCCGGAAACTGTCTCAGTCGGAACAACTTCTTGTGGCAAAGTTGTATTCGCAAAACATGCCGCCACGTAACATTCTGACAACCATACGGGAGCAAAACCCTGAGAGTCGGTGTATTAAAAAGGACATTTATAATTTGATACAAAAGATAAAGAACGAAACGAGAGTCGGTGAAACTCCAATGCAGGTTCTGGAGCACCTGCTTTCTCCTAAAGACTACGTCTACTATACTCGGGAGGATCCCGCCACAAATGTCGTGGAGGAAGTATTTTTTATTCATCCGAAATCGTATGAGATGTGGCGGGCGTTCCCGCACGTGTTAATGATCGACGCGACATACAAAACAAACATGTATAGGCAACTAGTACACAGAACTGTACACAATATGTCACGAATTTTGGATAATGTAATCATAAAACATTTTATTATTAATTTCTATATTATTTAATTTAAATATCAATTTTATTATTAATTTTTAAAATATTAAAAAAATTATTAAGAAAAACATTTAAATAATTTATATTTTAAAAACATTTAAATAATAAAAAAAACACAAAAAATACAATACGCCACATATAGGGCAATACGTGGCTTATTGCCTTTAATAAGAGGGAAAATATCTGAAAATTTCAAATTTCAGATATTTTGAGCTAATACGCGGCGTATAGATTCATACGTACCGTACAGAATTCCAAAGGTCATAGACTATACGCTACGCATTGCCATATACGAAGCGTATAGTTCTAATATATAGGCAGAAATCCCTTCGTACAGGGCCAAACACACCTACTTTTTTTACACACAAACATATACGAAGGCGGACGAGATTAAGATTGTCGGCTCCAAAAACCTCGATTATATTCTTAAAGGTATGTAATCTACACTCCCGGTACATAATATAGGTTTAATTTAGCTTATTAGCCGTTTAAATTGCGTAGAAATAAGATTTTATAAAATTATATCGATGAACTATACGCAGCGTATAGACCTATACGTGGCGTATAGTTCATCTGAGGAAGATGATGAAACCATACGCCACGTATAAATCTATACGTTGCGTATGGCTTGGATTCCCGGTAACAGACCCGCGTATGGTCTTCAGACGCCGCGTATGGCTTGGTTTCCCCGGACACAACCTATACGCCACGTATTAGGCTATACGTGGCGTATAGCTTTTAAAAAAAGTAAAGATTTTCTTAAAATATTATTTTATTAAAATACATTTTAATATTATTTTTTTAAAAATTAAAAGAATAATGTAGTTTTAAATTATATTTTATATTAAAATATTAATTTATTTTTAATTTATATTATTTTCAGATATGGCGGATCACGATGATGACATTGATATGATCGAGTTAGATCACTTGTAGGTCCCGGGAGCCTCGTCGCGCAACGGAAATACACGAACCTGTTCTGAGATTTGTGTGGGAACCAAGAAACGAGACAGAGAAACACGAACACAGACAAAAGATAATGAAACGATACGTAATCCATAACATAGAAGTCATCCCGTATTACAGACTACATACCGAAGGAGCACACATCTCTCATCTAAGCTCACGGTCCAGGGGTCGGGAGAGCTCGTCCCGACCCGGACACCTCTCAACCTTGTTCCAGAAGTTCCACCTACAAATGAAGACAAGTCTTCTATTTATAGGGGAAGGAACACTACCTGCGTACCTGTCTAAGTACTCAGGGTTTGGTCATGCGTACTTGACAAGTACGCAAGGCAAATGCCTTGCGTACTTACTAAGTACGCAGGACCAAACTGGTGAACAAGCTAAGTACGCAGGAACACCCTCCTGCGTACTTGCCTAGTACACCGATACATAGAATTTAATCTATAGTTACAAAAACATGCTTCTACAAACTCCCTCTTAACTATAGAATCAAATTCTATATATCACTAACACTGATAATCATCAATTTACAAAGAATGTCCTAACAGACTCCCTCTAAACTAATGACATCACGTGTCTTCTGGCGAGACTTGATCTTCTAGCATTCCACTTGAGATCTTCAAATCTTCAAACTTCAGTCTTCAGTTGCCGAGTGATGACAAACCCGACTCCCTCTTAACTGTAGCTTTAATAATAGACCAAACCAAGTGCTTCAATAAGAACCAACTAACCCAACACAACTCATTGTAGTTCATCCTCTCAGCAGTAGCTTCCTCCAACATGACTTAGGAATCTGAGTCTGACCGCTTCTTCCTCGCAAGGTAACATCAGTAGACTAAGACATCTCCAAATCAACTGACATATGATAGAGAGTTTGAGTTTCCAATAACCTGCATCAAATTAATCAGCTCCCATAGGAATTCCATTAAGATAAACTTAAGTCTTCACACCAGATGTGTCCAACTCTATCCTGTATCTTCACGAGTCAACCAAATTCCCGAAGATGTTCATTTCCAATTTCCCCTTTCAATGTAAGCTCCATCTGACTAGACCAGAAACAAGGGTATGTTTCCTATCCCATCGGCCAATGATAAAAGGTTCCATCTTCAACTAATAATCCAACGAATATCCAGCTTCATCTTGAAAACACATGATATAATCAAACACAAAAAATATAGTTTACACGAGAAATCACGGTTGATGATACATCCCCCCCCATTTCTCTATAAACTCTAACCAGCTTCATCATCACTTCACTCAAATCCTCAAAAAGCATAACTAGCCAACTCTAGGATTTTATTCTTTTATTTCTTTGCAAAGATCCAAAACAGCAAATCCTTGGGTTCAAGTTGTTCCAGTATTCATCCCCTATTAAAGAAGTATCCCGGATACTCGTAGCCCACATATTCAGGTTTGAATACCTAAACAAGATGATTCTTTTTCCGAAAGACCCAAAGCAGCAACATCTTTACAAATAGAACGAAACCTTTAGCTGATGACGACCCAATTGCTCACATTTGTTCAGCATTCATAACCTATTAAATAAGTATCCCGGATACGCGTAGCCCACATTTTCAGGTATGGACACTTAAACAATGTATGACAAGTGGTATCATCCAACAAAAATCTCGTCCGTGCTTCGCCAAGCCACATCGTATACAAATTCTGGTCCGGAAAAACCAAAATTACTATTTTCTAAAAAATGGCCCGAAACACGCGTACAAATGATCCCTAACAAATTTGGCTAAGAAAAGTTTTCCCTCCAAAAAACTCACATAAAGGGTGCTCATGCGTATTTAGTAAATACGCAAAGCCAAGTGCTCATGCGTATTTGATAAGTTCGCAAAGCCAAAATGCCCATACGTACATGCTAAGTACGCAAAGGAAATACTCATGCGTACTTAACAAGTACGCAGGACAACTTCTCATGCGTAGTACGCAGGACAAAACCCATGCGTACTTAGTAAGTACGCAGAAATGCTGAATTTGCATACTTATCAAAAAGTAACAGCGTTCTTGACGGATCTTGAGGAGAATGCTCGAAAAGTGATGGATCTGAAAAATTGATGCTTCCAAAATCTTAGAAATCATCATCTAACAAACCCTTAGCCTTCCAAACACCAAATGAAGTGATAAAAAACTCAATTTTAAGGATTTTAGGTCTGAAAAAGTACGAACTCGTATCTGCTCAAAACCCTAAAAAATAAAAAACTGGAACACAAATCAACGAACACCGAGGCTCTGATACCACTTGTAGGTCCCCGGGTGTCTCAGATCATTACGTGTGGGTGTGTGACTAGTCGGACCGGGTGCGGAATGCCCGTGACTAGGTGGAGAATTAAGCAAGACAAAGTAAACCGACAACGAAATCACTTTCAAAATCCGTCCATTATAAACTTGAAGGTTACAGAGAGAATACTACTGAGTGCAAATGTCTGCATACATAACTTCTGTTAACCTAGCCTATTTATACTAGACATGTTGCCTGCGTACTTGTTAAATGCGCAGGGCTTTGTTCCTGCGTACTTAGCAAGTACGCAGATAATGTTCTTGCGTACTTGCTAAGTACGCAGGTTGAGCAACCTGTGCACTTGTTAAGTGCGCACAACACTTAACAAAGACGAATACAACGACAAGTACCTACGAACATGATTACAACTCGATAAACCAATACATACAGATGCTGATATACAAATACATAAGGACAATACATAAGTAAAAACAATCTTCAGAGTGTTTGTCACAAGAATTGCTTCAACAAACTCCCCTTTGACAGCAGCTCTGGAGATGTCTACACAACTTTAGAGTAAACAGCTTCAGAGTGATTGTCACAAGAATTGCTTCAACAATCTTGCGCACTACCCGTATTTGCATTTTGTTCCCGACTCGGACGCTTTTGGCCGATTCCAGAAGCTACGAGAGGTGAGGATGGGGCCAGGGACGGCGGTCGACTGGGATCTTCTTGAGGAGGTCCAGGAGGCAGCGCGTGCCAGGGGCATCATCGGCGAGGACACTCCGTGGGACCATCTGTTCGATCTTGCATACACAGAGACATACCGAGAGATCGTCGTCAAGTTTCTTTCGACGTTCGTGTATTCAGAGGAGGGGCTGGCGCCTCTAGAGGGGGAGGAGCATGGAGAGGACCCGCTACAGGTCTCATTTCGTATCTTTGGGCACGTTTACCGTCTGACCCTCCGTCAGTGGGCCGTCATGACGGGCTTGTATTTCGAGCCCGAGACGGTCACGCCACTTTACGCCGAGGCGGTGACGGAGGTGGATAAGGAGGTTCTCCTTGTTTTTTAGGGTTTGTTTTCAGATAGCCCCTGGTTGGGTACCAAGGGTAGTATCGGGGATTAGAGACCCCCTATATAGATATTTTCACCGGCTTATCTCGACGTTGATCGCACCGCGTCAGAAAAGCCGTGAGTAGTGCACTGATAGAGACCTCTTCTTTCTCTATTGCCTCCTTACCGACACTCAGTGCACCTTGTCCACATGCCTAGCGGTTTATTTTGCATCTGCCTATATGCCGCAGAAGCACTAGCTTTTGTATGGCGGCGCTTTCATCGCTCATATCATGCGTGTTCTTACACCGTGGCATGATCACGAGCATGAGATGTTAGCGCTCATCCCCCCTTTTCGATTAGACCGACGCACGGCGAGTGGTATGCGCATCACGCACCGATTCCCGGGGTTTGGCCTTCGGTTCGTAGGGGCCGACCAGGACTAGGTTTGGGTCCCTGTGTCGTTGTCGCCGATGCCTGGACAGGGGACCAGCCCATCCCTGACCCGGTACACCCGCAGCCGCACGTTGAGCACATTCACGACCACCCGCCTCAGCATCCCCGACACGCACGTCGGTCTGTTAGGCTGGATATGGCCACCTAGGCATTGCTTGACGGACTTGTGGCTGACTCCCGACGACAGGCTCGTCATAGCGAGCGGATGAAGGACCTCATGATGTGGGCAGTTGGTTGCGTGGTGGAGTTGTCACGAGCCGCCTGGATCGAGCCACCACCACTACCTCCGCCACGTTAGTATCTGAGCGACCTCGTTCCGGATGAGGGCGGGGTGGGGCATGACGATGGCGGGGCGGGTCAGGCTTTGTTGGTTTTATTTGTATTCAGTAGTATTTCCTGTTGTATATGTAAAAACATTTGGATGTATATATTTAATTTTTTGATGTAATGTATATAATGTTATGGTTGTTTGTTTGTAATGTTTAATTTGTTTGTTTGTTTGTAATGATATATTATAAACGTAAAAAAACAATTAATGTTTAAAAAAAGATAAAATACATATATAAATTAAAAATAAAATATAAAAATTATATAAATTAAAAAAAAATATTATTTAAATTTAAAATAAACATAAAAATTATATAAATTAAATAAAATACCAAACTTATATGTGGCGTATAAACCAATATGCCACGTATAGGCTTCTTAAACCCCCAAATATGCCAAGTTTTGAAGCAAAAATATAACCCATGACCCATATGCCGCCGCGTATGGTTCAATACGCCACGTATGGTCCCAGACGCCAGACATAGAATGACACGTGGCATTCAGTGTCAGAAGACTTAAACCACATACGCCTCGTATTGCCCTATACGAGGCGTATAAGGTTGCGGCGTGTCCAATTAGTAATATTCCGTGTGTGGTTAGCCACGTAGATTTTTCTTTGTTTATGTATTATTCAGTTTTACAATATTTTATTTTTTATGATTAATTTTATGCTTATTTTATTTTCATGTTATGACTTTTAAAATATGATATTTTACAAAATTTCGAGTCTGTTGTTACGACATGCTAATTTTTATCTACGTTTCGATATAAATTTCATTTAAAATCGAGCATTTGTTATGATTCACAAGTCATACAACCACGAACGTACAAGCCGTCGATGCTGCTTAAATGTTTCGTTGGTTTTTTCTCGTAATCATTAAAATATTATGTTTTCTAGAATTTGGAGTTTGTCGTTTCCACATGTTTTTATAAGCGTTTCCATGTTATTTTTTTTGCGAGGGTAAGTACAAGTGTATAGGGCGTCGAAACCAAGTGATACGAGTTTTGGCACTTAAATAGTATCGGCCGAACAACATAGGTGGTGGCGTCGTTATTATTTGTTTTCATTTTCGATCGATTTAAAACACTTGCCGATATCTTTTAGGGTATGTAGCAACTTTATTTTATAGGTTTTTTTTCGTTTCCTATAGCGAGTGAAGTTTACGTACCGGTACCTTAACTAATCGAATGGATACCTTCCCGCCACGTAGCACAGGGAATCCCACTAGTTATATACGGTAAATTAAGCGCATCCCCCCTCCCCCTAAAAAAAGGAGGTCTCGTTTAATAAAAAGAATTATATATTTTGAAACCATTGGGTCGAATCTTGAAATCTGTTCATTGGTTGCTTCTAATTACTTATCAACAGTTGTCACTCAAATATAAAACTCTAAAACGAACCCCAATGTAAAAGCGATCGTCACTCCGCCGTAAAACCCGAAAGTGTAGCGCCAAATAACCAGAATGCAAACGCAGATACAAAAACATGTCGCAGCGGCTGTCACTTAAACGTAAAACCCTAAAGCGTACTATAATAGTATAGAGGAACTTTGTATTTGGAAAACTGTATTATGTATTCGATACAAGGGAGGCTAGTCTAGCCGAACATACAACGTACAGTAAATGGAAAAGAGCAATTCTAGAAGATAAAGATGGTAAGCACACAATAACCAATCCTATCTAAATATACATTTGAATTTGAATTTAAACAATATTATTTGACTTTGACTTTTGTGGTATTATCCTTAATACGCACTCGCAAGATGGAGGATCTGTCGGAAACACCAATCTTGGACCGAAGCCGTTGATCAGCCGAATGAATATGTAGAACTCGTAATGAACCGTCTGATTTTTTTTCACGAAAAAAATGATAGTCTAGGGCTACATGCTTCATACGAGAGTGATAGACAGGGTTGGGACACAAATACGTAGCACCAACATTATCACAAAATAGTGTGGGAGAGTTCTTTACCCATGCTAGTTCAACTGCACCGTTTGCTAATGCCTTATACTCAGCCTCGGTAAAAGAACGAGTGTAAGGCCCCAAAACTGAGACCCCTACTTGTTGGCACAAACACAAGCTAAGTAGTCGTAGACATCAAATTAAACACAATTCATTGCAGTGGAAATCAAATAGTCAAACGATGGTCAACAACCCAACCCAAACATAATTCAAACCAATATCTAATATTCAAATATCTTAACAAAACAATTCATAATTTAATGTCATCACAAACGCACACGGTAACCAAACCCCATCCAGAAGCCACTAGCTCAAATCTTCTCTTTACCTGAAATACATGCTTAAAACATCAGCTACGCTGAGTGAGTTCTATAGTAGTTTATTAGGGATATTCAATCCCGAAACCGTTATAAAAATGGTTTAAGTCTAAAAAATTTTAGCTCATAAATGATTTATATCAAAACAAGTATTTATAATCAACGGCACACGATTAATTCCCGTTCACCGTATCCAAAGACACAAGCGAACACAGTTCCCACCTGACTGCCATCCAACACAATAACCCATTGACTAGTGTCAACACAATGTCAAGCTTACACTTGATACCCGTCACGACCAATAAGCACGTGACACACTCTCATGCAACACACGATTATTGAATAATAATATTAATCACAAGACACCGTCTACGCATACATTTACCAACAACTCGCTACACATGTATTCATGCCCAAAATGCTAAAACAATTAAAAGTGGGCGATAGAAACTCACCTTTGTTTAACGCACTTCGATCTCTAGGACTTGCTAGCTTCTCGTGCTCGCATTTCGACCTCGTACCTAGCATATACACAATTCATGAGTCAATACACGACCTGACGATAAACTTCCACCTACACGACTAGTCCCGACGTCACGCATGACCGCATGCACTTGCATGGCACCATGCATGGCCTCCATGCATTACATGAACCCCCGATCACGTCCCCGAAGCTCTACGTAAATCTGGCTCCACTCCGGGTTTACGAGCTCACCAAACAACACCGTCATACACTCCGGTCCACCTCCGGTCATTGCTTCATGCCGTGGAACCTCTCCCCGCGCGTCACCGTCCTCAGCCAATTCCGCACTACCGATGTCCGGTTCTAAGGGCTGCTCCCGTGGCCTTCTGGTACCACCACAACCCGTCATAGTTTCCATCGAGCCACCACAGGTCCGCCTCCATCTTCGGCCAGCCCTGCAGGACAGCCCCTCTACCTCCCTGTTATCGCCGGGTCCCTCCTCGCGCCATCACAGCCGCCCGACCAGGCTATTGAGCCCTCCCCGTCACGCTATACGTACACACCACCACTCGTCGGCCACCCATATGGGTTTGGCCGAACCATGCCCACCCGTAGGTGGTTCCAATCATTCAATAAACATAATAACGAGATGGTTAATAATATTATACCTCTAATCTGAGTGACTCGTGCGAATCGAATCACCTAGAACTCGTCTTCTTCCTCCACCCGTTCTTTACGAAACCCTAGAATCATCAAAATGGTTAATACGATTATCCGGGAATTAAAACACGTAACCAATGCATTGGGGATCATAAACATACCTTGGATTGATCACGGAAAGTGTCCAACGACTTGATCCCCTCTCCTTTTCTTTTCGGCAGCCGCAAGAACCCGAATGGGGGTTTCCCCTTGATCCGTGAACTTTTAGGGTGTAACACCGTTGGACCGGGCTTCGGCCCTTGCGTGCCACCGGCTTCTTCCTCGGGCTTGGACCGTCTCGCAATTTTAAATAAACCCCCCACTACGTCATGTTAATTTCTCGTCGACCCCTCTAGATTTATTTGCATAATAATA
The DNA here is from genome assembly GCA_023525975.1 of Smallanthus sonchifolius. Taxonomy (NCBI): domain Eukaryota; kingdom Viridiplantae; phylum Streptophyta; class Magnoliopsida; order Asterales; family Asteraceae; genus Smallanthus; species Smallanthus sonchifolius. The sequence continues at coordinate 68,753,668 of CM042030.1, read as the reverse complement.
GAACCATTGTTTTCACGCCTTCAGTTAAGTCTCGTTACGTTCCCGTAACATCTCCCTCCACTATATACAAATATACACTAACCCCGTTTATTAGATAAAAACCCGGGATGTTACAAGTCTTCCCCCTAAAAGAGATTCCGTCCTCGAAACCTGCGCCATCTGAAAACAGATGCGAATAACGTTCAAGCATTTATGCCTCTGTCTCCCAAGTAGCCTTAGATCTCTTACGATGCTTCCATTGCACCTTAACAATTGGGATTACCTTCTTTCTCAACCTATTTTCTTTTCTATCCAGTATCACCATTGGTTCCTCTACATAATTAAGTCTATCATCCACCACAATATCGTCTAACAGCACGTGCTCCGTAGCGTCTGCCAAACACTTCCGTAAATGGGACACATGAAAAGTTGGGTGTATCCCCGCCAGTTCATTTGGCAACAACAGTCGGTAGGCGACACTACCAACACGTTCTTCAATCATAAATGGTCCGATATACCACGAACTTAGCTTTCCCCGTTTTGGAAACGAATAATGCCCTTCCAGGGCGACTGATGTGTGTTATATGTAGATAAAAATATAAATATATATATACTTCTGGCAACGACGCCAACAACATGATGGCGTGCTTTTAGTAGTAATAAATATATTCTATTTAGATCTACACAAAATCAGGTTTAAAATTTATAAATTAAAATTATAATTACTTCAACTAAATACACACACAATAGGTAAGTGTACCTATCGCAGAGTAGTATAGTATGGGTAAGAACCAAGTATCGAACCATGGACACGGATCCCGTACTCAACCCTCGCTATTGTCTGACTGGGATAATAAGTTGAAAAATGGGTTTTGTTTTAGAAGGAAAATAAAAGGTTAAGAAATGTAATTAGAAGTATTATCACGTTTGAGGTGTTACTCTAGTTGTTAACCCTTGTTAATTAATGTTATATTTAAGGTAAGGTTGGTCATAGTTACTAATACTAACCCTTTTGATAGGGGAGTTAGTATTTCGTAATGGAGCAGTGGATACGGTAGGCCAACTGTTCCTTAATGAATATAACGGACCCTAAACGGGGTCTCAAGTCCGTCGGTATCTCAAAATTCATTATTCGGACTAATATTATCCCTTTGACTAACGTACGTCTGGTCTTGTAACTTCCTTTGGAAAGTCAGAATGTGCAACTCCCTCCAGAGTTACTTTATGAATGCTCAGACCTAACAAATTATGTTCTTAAATAGTTGTCTTTACTTATAATATTATTTTAAATAAATAAGATTTTCATTCTCAAGATCAAACCCTATGGCTCCCGCTAGAAGTACTCTGCAAGCCGACACGAGAGAAGTAAAGAAATACCGACGCAAACCGCCCGGTCTAGTTAGGGCTCAAACGGCCTGCTAAATACCCAAACCTCCACTCAACCCATAATATTAAATCTATACTAACTGGCCATGCTAGCACCAAGATTTGTATATAGCCCGTACAAACATCGAATAAGCTTCCCAAACAAGAAGTCTTGATTAAGTAACTCACAAGATTTAAGATTATTAGATTGGTTTAAAGATCACTTATTCTTGTCTTTTAAAGATAAATCATAGTAAAGACTTTAAAAACATAACATACTAAAAATACTTCATTAATTAATTAAAGTTCAACCAACTCGAGAAACACAAGAGAACTAGCCATGAATGACCATACATGTGACTCCACTAGCCCTTAGATAATGTGTGGAAGTGTTCCAACACCAAGGGAGAGTGGGTATAGGTTGCCTCTTATTTTACTCGAACGGGAAGAATCGCTTCATATTACAAGACTTTAAAAAGGAAATAAACAAAGAAAAGCTAAACGGACCAAAACTGAGAGAGTTCCGACTCTTAGCAGAGCACTAAGGCCTTCACACCTCTTGGTAATGGACACCTAAAACACTAGAATGAGCTTGCTATTTATAGGCAAAGATTTTGGCAATGCACAACCATGCATTGGATTGCACGGGCGTGCAAAGTACCCTTTTCTTTCACGTGCGGAATTTGGCAGTACAGGAGAGCATTTTAGGCTTTGCACGGCCGTGCAAGGCAATGCATGACCTTGCATTGCCCTATTTTGCTCCCTGTTGAATTTTGGACTTCCAGCTTTGACTTCCTGCGTCCGGTTTCTTTCAATTGGGCCCCGAATGCTGATTTTACCTTGATTTTGAGTGTTTCCTTCATGTTTTTGCAAATCCGGGTTAATTATCCTATCAGAACACAAATGAGTGGATTAGGCATCAATTATTATCATATTGTCTCCAATTGTGATGATTTCGGGGATAGTTATGCGTGCAAAACATGTATAATTTACGTAATATCATATTACCCCACACTTAAACTTTGCTTGTCCTCAAGCAAACTCATGCATGATTATACCCTTAGAAGTAAAATGTTAATCCAAAGCTGTTGTCCCAAATGGCTGAATGGCCCTCTTAAAAATAATGATTTGGTGGTTATACCTTTCGATTGTTTCTCCACAATAGGGTAGCAAGCCCAACATACTTGATGGAACTATGATTATGCATAAAATTACAGTCTCACAAATGTTCACTAAACACTCGGGTTAAATATATGGATATAGTATGCTCAGGAGAACACTCAATGCTATAATTAATGCTTGCATAATCATAGGTTTGTATATAAATCAAATCTCCATCAATTGACATAAAATATGTGCATAAATCAAGAGGGCTTTATAAAGGGTTGTAATGATTGGCTTAGGGTTAAGGGTAGGAAGTATTTGGGAATAGTAGCTAAATGTTGAAAATCTGACTTAGCTTAATGATAAAAATGAAAATGATTCTGTTATTCAACTTAGATTAGACATTGTGACTAATCTAAGGACTCTTTAAAGGTTAGATCGTCAAGACCAAATCCCTTCCTTCAAGAATGTCAACTTCTTCTTATCTTTGAAATATTTATTGCTATCACTTTTCATGAATTGTTCGGCTGTCTCTTCCTAATACATTCATTTTGATCAGCTTTACATACTTCAATTTTTCGAGTAAGTTTGATTCTCTTTTGATGAGATTTCTTCACTAGCTTGGGCGATTTACTAATTTCTTTTTGGTTGCCCCATTTTCTTTCACAATAATTCTTTTTTTCATATTAAATGAATTTTCTTTCTTCGAACATAAGATGGATCTATAAAATTTCGATGGATAATCATTTCATCATTCGTAGCCAAGTTGATTTCAACGAAAAAGGTTAAAAGATAAAAAGGCTGATTTTTCGGGTTTAATGGCTTTGAGATGTGGGTTTAGAAACGAAAAAGGTTTAGGCTCAAATGGGCTAAGTAGGGGGTAATGTTTAGGGTAGGTAAAAGAAAAGGCTAAAGAGAATGGGTTAATCCTAATGCCTCAATCATTTTTATGCATTTTTTTAGTCCATGATCTTGAAATGTATATTTTATACAAGTTCTAACATGCAAAGCAATAATTAGCAATCACTGTAACAAACGAAATGAGCACATGAAATATGTAATAATTAACGGCGTCAAAAACTTGATGTATTCGTGATAATGCTCGGATAGGTTCAAATCTCTCACATGGAAACGGAAGGTAAATGGTAATAAAGTAAAAATGTGCATAAACTTATTTCTTTCTTTCTGTTGTGCTTCCTAATCTTCCCTATTTGTTTCCTTGATTCACTTCAACGGTATTTCAAATTGCTGTTTTTATAAGCTCGCTTAAGCTAAATGATTTTTAAGACTTTTTCTTTAAGATTAATTTAGAAAATGTTTTTATTACTTCTATACATAAATTTTGATTTCATGAATTGGGTATTTGTTAATCATGCAATTGTAATACTTAAGACAAGATTAGGCAGTCAAAATATCAACGAGGTTCCACCCCACACTTAGTTTCTAACAATAAGAATGTATGCAATATGATATGTGTCATGAATAATAAGAGTGTGGTGAACTAATACTCCCCTGATGAGACGTAATTGTCGGGCGTGTAATCGATTCTCATCAATGCCTAGATCGTATTTCCGGGCATGAACCAAAATCTATATCACCTGTAATGCTATGCAATGCTCAACACATAAAGTAAGTACTAAACGGAAAAATTAAACTAATATTCGCTTAACGAAGCGGCCGAATAAGGTTGGTGATAGTGCCACCATGTCAACGGTTACTCCTGTAACCGGTAAAAATGGTGTCGTGTCTAGTATACCAACGTCAAAAGTCAAGAACCACAAACTATATAAACAAAATGAAGAAAGAGCTGCTACTGATATGGCGGGCGAGGCCACTGCTAGTATGGACCAGGAGGCTGCTGATGTGGTTGGTGAGCATACGGGTCCTGTTGATGATTGTGAAAGTCCTGTCGCATGCCGTCCATAGTATACCCTAGCTGACCGATATGAATCATCAAATCCAGCATAGAGGGACCCGCGGTGGTGTGATAAATACGCGGTATCCCATGTTATTCTCCTTGCCCCCTCCTAGCTCTAGGTGTGCTTCCCCTGTATCATCATCTAATTCTTCAACTACCCCTGTCCAGATGTTACCTTTATTATTTATTAACCGATAGACTCTATTAATTTTCTTCAACATTCCCATACGGATTAGCATCTGGCTATCAACAGTGGAGACTGGAAGGTTCATCTCAAGTAGAGTCCCAAGGCGAGCAGGAGTTAAAACTCCTATGTTGGAGGCCAAATGAGGGATGAAAGGCCCTCCAAACACGTGGCTTGAAGAACAATATCCTAAAGCTCTAGTGAAAAATTTAGCTAAACTGTAGGTCAAGTTGCAGTCAACCTGATCAATGAGGCAGTGAAGGTGAAAGAGGTCCCTAAGGCTTACCACCCCTGTGTTGTCCTTTCTTCCTCCCAGGGTAAGGACTATACATCTGTTTAGGTATCAGTGGAGCGGGTGTTTCAGTTTCGTGCTCTTTTGACTGTGTGGGTCGAATGGTCCAGACCCAATCCTTTCCCAGAATAGGGATGCCTCACCTTCGCCAAACTCACTGTGGCTCTCAGTGAATACTGGCTGAGTAATCTATCTGTGCCTATACATTCCCATCCTCAGCCCAAACTGGGCCAGTGACATCTCATGCCAATGCCTGGCCATCCTAAATCTGACACAATCATGCAACTCCAAACTAATTACTGGCCTCGCAAATGAGAATGAGGCCAAGAACTCCAAGGTCAGCCCATAATAAGTAGTGTCTCGTATAGCAAAGAACCTTTCCCATGGTTTAGTTATGAGTTCAGCACATTGATATAGTAGCTCGATTTCCTCCAAAGTGGTGTAGCAAATAGTCTTGTGGATGCCAAACTCCTGTCCTAGAAGTTCCTGAAGCTTATGATAGGCTTCCACTTCTATAGCATCATCTGGGTCAAACACTAGCCAATAATGCAATTCAAACTGTCCTTGTGGCATTGGGTGAGGGTGATAGGGTGAGGGTGGTGATGGTGGAGAAGGTGGAGATCCATTGCCTCCGGACGTAGTTGGGGACGGGGTAGATCGGGATGAAGACCTCATCCGCCTTCATTTTCTAGCAACTCGGGATGACTCCGCCATGCTCTATAATCACCAAAAGAAAAGAGTTAGTTCATAGAAACAAGAGTGATTCATCATATATATATTTTAACGGCGCCAAAAACTTGATAGTGTGTAAAGTACGATGCATATTGGTGCCAAAAAACTTGATAAGAATCATGTTTTTATAAAAATATATATGTATATAATTTTGGACCACACAAGGGGAACAAAATTTCATGCATGGTTATGCCACAATTATGTTTCTCGAGTCCCAAAATGGTCAATTGCAATCAATCAAACAAGGCGCAAATTCAAACGGTGTAATATGACTACCGAAATAGATGGTCAAAATGTTGACTTTTGAAAAGTCAAACCTGTCAAAATTCTTCACCTAATTTAAATAATCAACAATTTCCCACCAACTATGTTAAAACCTAAACACATTCGAGCAAGATTCATGCTTCACTTTGTAATTCCAAGTTCAAGAATTCTAAGTCAAAATTCATAAACTCATCCAAACAAATCAAACAAATCCTACCCAAACAAGGCTAAAATGAGTTACATTATGATCCTACCTAGTCAAATATGCATCTAGATCAAGCATTGAGTTCATATTCAAGCATATTCAAACCAAAGTTTAAAACGAACCCCTAGCCTTATTTGAACAAGAATAGCCACATTTAAAGCATAAATCACACTAAATTTGACAATGGACAAGTTTCATACCTCGGGGAAGATATTGGAAGCAAAAATCAAGAGAAACCGTGAGAAATCGGGGGTTTTGGAGCGATTTTGGCCAAAACCGAGCGTTTTCAGAGTTGGGGGTTTTGAGGAAAATGAGTTTTTCTATAATTTTAGCACCAGACGCGCACGAAGCCCAATGCACGGCCGTGCAATCCCCCTGTTGACCAATTTTGACTTGTTTTTTTTTTAAGTGGTACTTTAAAAATAAATTAAAATAAATTTTCAATTAATAGATTAATCAAAAATAATTTAGATTTTATTAAAGTACCAATTTAAAAAAAATATTAAAATAAATTGGTCAAGGGAGATTGTCACCATCAAATATCTCGATTATACGTTAGAAAACTTACATTGATTATTGGCATCCAATTTCAAAGTATCGAGTTTGTCATCATCTAAGATAAAGAAGAATGTAAAATCTAAACACATAAAACCGTTCGAAAGTGTTACGCCTATTCTTAAAATGCTTTCAAATGGCGGCACTTGTATCCGTTCATTTTTCTTAGCAATAATTCCTGGGTTACGATCTTTGAAAGTTCCTCCAAAGATAGATTAGCTAGAATAAGTACCAAAACAAAAATAATAGTAAAATAAAAATAAAAATAAAAGGAAACTAAAGTAAAAATAAAACAAAAATAAAATAAAGATGAAGATAAAATAAAAATTAAAAATAAAATAGAAAATAAAACAAAAGTAAAATAGAAATAAATAGTCAGTCAAACGACTTAGATCTTTCGCAGAATTACCGTGTCCCCGGCAACGGCGCTAAAAACTTGATGTGTGTTTTTATATGTAGATAAAAATATAAATATATACATACTTCTAGCAACGACGCCAACAACATGATGACGTGCTTTTAGTAGTAATAAATATATTCTATTTAGAGCTACACAAAATCAGGTTTAAAATTTATAAATTAAAATTATAATTACTTTAACTAAATACACACACAATAGGTAAGTGTACCTATCGCAGAGTAGTATAGTATGGGTAAGAACCAAGTATCGAACCATGGACACGGATCCCGTACTCAACCCTCGCTATTGTCTGACTGGGATAATAAGTTGAAAAATGGGTTTTGTTTTAGAAGGAAAATAAAAGGTTAAGAAATGTAATTAGAAGTATTATCACGTTTGAGGTGTTACTCTAGTTGTTAACCCTTGTTAATTAATGTTATATTTAAGGTAAGGTTGGTCATAGTTACTAATACTAACCCTTTCGATAGGGGAGTTAGTATTTCGTAATGGAGCAGTGGATACGGTAGGCCAACTGTTCCTTAATGAATATAACGGACCCTAAACGGGGTCTCAAGTCCGTCGGTATCTCAAAATTCATTATTCGGACTAATATTATCCCTTTGACTAACGTACGTCTGGTCTTGTAACTTCCTTTGGAAAGTCAGAATGTGCAACTCCCTCCAGAGTTACTTTATGAATGCTCAGACCTAACAAATTATGTTCTTAAATAGTTGTCTTTACTTATAATATTATTTTAAATAAATAAGATTTTCATTCTCAAGATCAAACCCTATGGCTCCCGCTAGAAGTACTCTGCAAGCCGACACGAGAGAAGTAAAGAAATACCGACGCAAACCGCCCGGTCTAGTTAGGGCTCAAACGGCCTGCTAAATACCCAAACCTCCACTCAACCCATAATATTAAATCTATACTAACTGGCCATGCTAGCACCAAGATTTGTATATAGCCCGTACAAACATCGAATAAGCTTCCCAAACAAGAAGTCTTGATTAAGTAACTCACAAGATTTAAGATTATTAGATTGGTTTAAAGATCACTTATTCTTGTCTTTTAAAGATAAATCATAGTAAAGACTTTAAAAACATAACATACTAAAAATACTTCATTAATTAATTAAAGTTCAACCAACTCGAGAAACACAAGAGAACTAGCCATGAATGACCATACATGTGACTCCACTAGCCCTTAGATAATGTGTGGAAGTGTTCCAACACCAAGGGAGAGTGGGTATAGGTTGCCTCTTATTTTACTCGAACGGGAAGAATCGCTTCATATTACAAGACTTTAAAAAGGAAATAAACAAAGAAAAGCTAAACGGACCAAAACTGAGAGAGTTCCGACTCTTAGCAGAGCACTAAGGCCTTCACACCTCTTGGTAATGGACACCTAAAACACTAGAATGAGCTTGCTATTTATAGGCAAAGATTTTGGCAATGCACAACCATGCATTGGATTGCACGGGCGTGCAAAGTACCCTTTTCTTTCACGTGCGGAATCTGGCAGTACAGGAGAGCATTTTAGGCTTTGCACGGCTGTGCAAGGCAATGCACGACCTTGCATTGCCCTATTTTGCTCCATGTTGAATTTTGGACTTCCAGCTTTGACTTCCTGCGTCCGGTTTCGTTCAATTGGGCCCCGAATGCTGATTTTACCTTGATTTTGAGTGTTTTCTTCATGTGTTTGCAAATTCGGGTTAATTATCCTATCGGAACACAAATGAGTGGATTAGGCATCAATTATTATCATATTGTATCCAATTGTGATGATTTAGGGGATAATTGTGCGTGCAAAACATGTATAATTTACGTCATATTAGCGACTCCTTAGGCATAACATAATCCCCTGCATTAAACTCTATGGACCGTCGTATCTTATCGGCGTAAAACTTCTGTTGATCCTGAGCGGCTTTCATCCTTAGTTTCACCATTTCAAACTTCTCATAAGTTGCTTTCATGACGTCCAGACTCCCTAACTCTTTCTGTCCGATCTCACCCCAACAAACCGGGGTCCTACACCTTCTCTCATATAGCATCTCGTATGGCGGCATTCCAATAGTCACATGATAACTATTGTTATAAGAGAATTCCGCCAACGGTAGGTGGCTATCCCATGCACCTCCAAAATCAATCACACATGCACGTAGCATGTCCTCCAATGTCTTCATTGTCCGTTCCGACTGACTGTCAGTCTGAGGGTGATATGTTGTGCTGATATGAAACCTTGTCCCCATACCCTCATTGAATCTCTTCCAAAACTTGGACGTAAATCGCGTATCCTGGTCAGATACGATAGAAATTGGCACCCCATGCCTGGCAACGATCTCATTCACGAACACCTCTGAGAATTTCTAATACGAAAATGTCTCTCTGATCGGTAGAAAATGAGCACTCTTGATTAACCGATCCACTACTACCTAAATCATATCATGCCCTTTCACCGTCTTAGGTAGCTTTGTAATAAAATCCATTGTAATATGCTCCCACTTCCATTTCAGAATCTCTAAAGGTTGGATTTTTCCATAGCACTTCTGATGCTCGGCCTTAAGCTGCAAGCCTGTCAGACATTTACTCACGTACTTGATCACATCGTGCTTCATCCCCGGCCACCAGTAGTTACCCTTTATGTCTTGGTACATCTTTGTCGACCCCGGGTGGATCGAATACCTTGACTTATGCGCTTCGTCAAGTACTTGCTCCCTAAACCCTCCAAATTTTGGTATCCGGATATGGTCACCCTTGACCCTCACCCCTTGACTATTCTCAGTCAAAAAATCACGCTGCCTGAAGATCCTTTCCTCCTATAATATTTCCTCCCGCAAGGCTTCCGCTTGCACATCCCTCAATAGCGTCAGAAAACCTGGCGTTACAATCAGTTGGCATGGTTTAACCCTAATTGGTGCGTGCTCCTCCTTGCGAATCAATGCGTCAGCAACACATTTGCTTTACCAGGGTGGTAAAGGATTTCACAATCATAGTCTTTGATTAGCTCTAGCCACCTACTTTGTCTCATGTTCAACTCTTTTTTCTCAAAGAAATACTTCAAAATCTTGTGATCAGTGTAGATGGTGCACTTGATTCCATACAAATAATATCTCCACAACTTGAGTGTAAATTCCACAGCTGCCAACTCTAAATCATGGGTGGGTAATTCATCTCATGGGTCTTAATTTGTCTCGACGTGTAATCATATACCTTTCCCCATTGCATCAACACATAACCTAAACCCAAGTACAACGCATCCAAATATACCACTAAATCATCCGTCCCCTCAAGCAATGTTAATACCGGTGCCTCCGTTAACCGCTTCTTTAGCTCTTGAAACGCATTATCTTGATCTGATCCCCATGCAAACTTCACTCCCTTCCGAGTTAATTTAGTCAAAGGCGTTGCTAGTTTAGAGAAGTCCTTAATGAACTTCCTATAGTAGCCTACCAACCCCAAGAAACTACGAACCTCGGTTGGAGTCTTAGGAGCATTCAACTTCACCACCGCTTCAATCTTAGCAGGATCTACCATTATCCCTTCTGGGTTAATAATGTGCCCCAGAAATTGCACTTCTCTCGGCCAAAATGCACACTTCGAGAATTTAGCGTAGAACTTTTCTCACCTCAACGTCTCTAACACTTCCCGCAGATGCTCACTGTGCTCCTCCTCGCTCTTAGAATAGATTAAAATATCATCAATAAACATAATCACTGATTTGTCCAACATTGGCCGACACACGCGATTCATTAGGTCCATGAATGCTGCCGGAGCATTCGTTAATACAAAGGACATCACTAAAAATTCATAATGCCCATAGCGTGTCCAAAACTCCATCTTCGGTATGTCCTCCTCTCTAACTTTCAATTTGTGATACCCCGACCTCAGATCTATATACGAAAACCACTTTGCACCCTGCAGTTGATCGAACAAGTCATCGATACGCGGTAGAGGATTCTTGTTCTTAACCGTCAACTTGTTAAGTTCACGGTAGTCAATGCACATACGCATGCTACCATCCTTCTTCTTCACAAACAAGACTGGTGCACCCCATGGAGAGATGCTTGGTCTAATGAACCCCTTTTCCAACAAATCTTGCAGTTGCTCCATTAATCCTTCATCTCTGTCGGTGCCAAACGATACGGCGCCTTAGCGACCAGCTAAGCTCCTATGTGTAAGTCAATCTGGAACTCAATCTCTCTCTCTGGTGGTACTCCCGTCAGATCGTCAGGGAAAACATCAGGAAAGTCCTGCACCACAGGAACTTCTAACAACTCTACACTCTTTGCTTCGGTATTAGTGACAGAGGATACGTATGCACCGCACCCCACCTCAACGACTTCACTGCTTTCATCATAGAGATGACTCTCAATAGAGAGCTTACTCTGTCGCCATATACGGTCACTACCGTTCCTTCTAAAGATTTTAACCTTATCATCTTCTTCTGAAAAATAATGCCCGCATCGAACGTGGCCAACCAGTCCATCCCAATACGAAATCAAAGCCTCCCAAGGCGATAATAAATAATCTAGCAGGAAACCTATGACCCTCTAGATTGATATAACAATCATCTAACGCTTCAACTACCCTGGTGGGTGGTCCCACCGCAGTCTCGACACTAAACAGCTTTTCAATCATTCTAGCAGTTCTACACAGGTTCTTAAAGAAAGATGGGGCCATAAAACTCATACTTGCCCCTGAATCAAATAAAACAAAACCTGGTAGATTATTAATAATAAAAGTACCTGTGACCACATCCGGGTCAGTTTTTGCTTCAGCTGCAGTCATGGTGAAGGCTCTTGCCTTCGCCTTAGGCTTCTCATCTTCTTTCTTCACTGGGATCGCTCCCTTGCTTGGCCCCGCACTCTGACCTGCCCTACAATCTTTCGCCATATGGCCCATGCCTCCACACTGGTAACATTTAGGATCACGCGGGCAATCTCTAGAAAAATGGCCCGCCTTTCCACATCTGTAACACAGAACAAAATCAGCCTTGCACTCACCCGAGTGCAACGTACCACACTTGCGACATGGATCCGGGCCCTCCGCCCTAGCCTTCTTCAAAAACGGGACCTTCATGTCCTTGCCAAATCTCTTGTTTGGCATAGTCCATTTCTTTTCTTCCGGCTTCTTCTCTTGCACCTCAATACCCATGACATCGTCATACAATGTCCCACTCACATCCACCGCATCGTCAAAGCTCGAGGGTTGGTGAGCCTTGACTAGATGCCTAACTCGGTCCTGTAGACCAGCTATATACAGTTTCGTCCACTGTTCATCGTTACCTGTCAAGTGTGCAGCAGACGAGCCATCTCTATGAACTTTGATGTGTACTCGCGGTGAGTTAGTCTACCAGCCTTGAGAGTCATAAACTCTCTCTCCACCCTCTCCAGCTCCCCTGGAGCACAGAACTTCTTCCTAACTAACCCCTTCAGATCCTCCCAAGTCATGGCCTCCAGCTCTTGAGTAGTCTTTCTTTCTTTCACTAAATTCCACCATTGCAAGGCCTCAGCAGAGAAAGAGTGTGAAACAAACTTCACAATCTGCTTCGGCTTGCATTCACTGATAGAGATGGTGGATTCCATCTCAGTAAGCCAGTGGTACGTGGCCACTACATCCTTCAGACCATCAAATTTCGGCGGATCGCACTTCTTAAAGTGCCCATAGTCACAGCTGCCGCCAATACCAGACGATCTCTTTTTCTTTTCTACTTCCTCTATTACCCTCTTCTCTAACTCCTCGAACGTTGCCTTCACAATGTCAGGAAAATACTCATGGATCATATCTGCCACTTCATTCTTCACCGCTTCCCGAACCTCTGGTTCGAATTGGAACCCTTCATTGTGCTCAGAATGCACTAAAGGTTCAGCATGCATTGAGGGTTCCGTGTGAGCCGACACCTCATCTCGGTTAGCATCATCACTTTGAGCATTCCTACGACGCCCCCTAGCACTAGCAGTAACAGCAACTTGTCTTTTCGCTGCCATTAGCTCACTGGAATAATAACAAACAAAACAATATTCAGGTACAATTTAAAACATTTCGAGCAGTGTAATTAGTTAATGACGGTGGCCAATCGCCATTACCCTTTCGCCTTACTTTTCAGGTTTTAAACCATGCCTATACTGCATCCTTGGCATAACGCCCCTATCTTAGCCTACTAACATGACACACACACATAAACTCATACCTGTCGCTTCTGGCTTTTGGTTACACATGATGACATTCCCTACACATCAGTCCCATTCTCAGTCTAAGTCTAGGCATCGAGGATTCCTAGATTATTTAAGCCACCGCTCTGATACCAAATTGTAAGGCCCCAAAACTGGGAACCCTACTTGTTGGCACAAACTCAAGCTAAGTAGTCGTAGACATCAAATTAAAAACAATTCATTGCAGCGGAAATCAAATAGTCAAACGATGGTCAACGACCCGACCCAAACATAATTAAAACCAATATCTAATATTCAAATATTTCAACAAAACTATTCATAATTTAATGTCATCACAAACGCAAACGGTAACCAAACCCCATCCAAAAGCCGCCGGCTCAAATCTTCTCTTTACGTGAAATAAATGCTTAAATCACCAGCTGAGTGAGTTCTATAGTAGTTTATTAGGGATATTCAATCCCGAAACCATTATAAAAATGGTTTAAGTCTAAAAAATTTTAGCTCATAAATGATTTATATCAAAACAAGTATTTATAATCAACGGCACACGATTAATTCCCGTTCACCGTATCCAAAGACACAAGCGAACACAGTTCCCATCTGACTGCCATCAGACAAAATAACCCGTTGACTAGTGTCAACACAATGTCAAGCTTACGCTTGATATACGTCACGACCATTAAGCACGTGACACACTCTCATGCACAACATGCAACACACGATTTTTGAATAATAATATTAATCACAAGACACCGTCTACGCATACATTTACCAACAACTCGCTACATATGTATTCGTGCCCAAAATGCTAAAGTAATTAAAAGTGGGCAATAGAAACTCACCTTTGCTTAACGCACTTCGATCTATAGGACTTGCTAACTTCTCGTGCTCGCCTTTCGACCTCGTACCTAGCATATACACAATTCACGAGTCAATACACGACCAAACGATAAACCTCCACCTACACGACTAATCCCGACGTACTGCATGCACGTGCATGGTGATATGTTGCTAAATATCCCGTGTATAAGAGTCTATTTCGTATAGTTTTAGCGTTTAGTTTTATATATCGAGTATGTTTTATGTGCGTTTGGTATTGTTAAGTGTTACAGGTTAAGCTTGCTAAGTGAGTGGGAGAAACTAGCTTAAAATCAAGAGGATAGCAGCATACACGGGCCCAAGAGAAGTCAAAGTCAAGAAAAGTTAAAATCATGGAAATTAGGATCTTCGCGGTACGCAAAGATCTGGGATCACAAGTTCGCGGTACGCGAGGAAGTTGAATATAGGCCGCGACTATTTTGGCCTTCGCGGTATGCGAAGAAGTCCTTGGTTTAGTTCGCGACACGCGAAGAACAGGAAATTCGGCAAATTAAAACTAATTCTAATTATAAGCCATTGAGGAGTCATTATTCGAATTAACTTGTATCCAGCCATCCCAGAGCTTCCCTAAGGAGATTTCCAGAGAGAAAGTTCAAAGCTTTTTGAGTTTTTGATGCTAGATCAAGCTACACCAATCATTGAATAATCGACGATGATGTCGATGAGCGGCTAGTTCTTTTGTGGTTGTTTCCGGGTGTAGGATTTGCTTGTAAGTGATATTCTATGATTCATACTTGATTTGGTTTAGTTTTCTTGTAATCATTCGTTTGTTTGAATTCTATAGTTCGTTTTGGTTGATTAAATAGTTTCGGTTTATTGAATTATCGCATGCATCATTTTTTCGGTTTTTATCGTGAACCATTGTTTACCAATGTTTAGTATTCTGAATTGGTAATTAATTATTGGGTAATTAACTTGTGTCAAGTATTCGGTTTTATCATCGTTGCTCAACGCAGTCATTATTTGGTTGGTGGTTATTTATCAAACTTAATGAAACGAGTTATGTCTATGTAACTTCCAATAAGTACAAATCAGTAATCACCGAACTTGCAATGTGAACCCGAAAGCAATCCGTTTTCTCTTAATTGTTTTCAAAGTTTTTAAAGTTAGTTGCTTTTTACTCTGAATCTAAACAGTTTCTTAAACAACACTGTCCACCAATTACCCGTGGATACGACACCCTACTTCACTATACTATAGTTTAAGGTAGCTATGGATTAGATTTAATATTGTTTTTTATTAACCTTGACAACGCGATCAAAATGGCGTCGTTGCCGGGTGATACGTGCGCTTAGTCTTTTTGTTTAATTTGTTTTGTTCGGAGCTACTAATCATGTGTTTACTTGTGCAGTCCACAGGTTTATGCATACTCGCAACTCAGGAAGAAAGTCACCACTTTTATTCGATCCAGAAATAGAAAAGGCTGCTAGATCCAACAGAAAGCTGCAAACTACAGTCCAAACAATTCTGGAGAAAGTTGACAGCCCGAGAATGTCACAAAATCAACCACCAATTCCAGATCCAAATCAAGGTAGGGGACCAAACCCACTGAAGGGGGTCTCCCCCTTGCGCCGTGAACTTTTAGGGTGTAACACCCTTAGACCGGGCTTCCACCCTTGCGCGCCATCGGCTTCTCTCTCGGGCTTGGCCCGTCTCACGATTTTAAATAAACTCCCACTACGTCACATTAATTTCTCGTCTACCCTTCTAGATTTATTTGCATAATAAAAGAACCATTGTTTCCACGCCTTCGGTTAAGTCTCGTTACGTTCCCTTAACATCTCCGTCCACTATATACAAATATACACACATATATATATATATATATATATATATATATATATATATATATATACAGTGTATTATACACTAATCATGTTTATTAGATAAAAACCCGCAATGTTACAACGAGAGACTGATTTCTGATGCACAGAACGCCAAGAGAGAATATTAGACCCAAGGTAGATGATGTAGGCAGTTGTGGAATGGCCCCTATTGGAAATACCACCCCAATCAGAATCAGTGATGGCTTTAAGATCAAGAGTGAAACCACGATTGAGAAACAAACCGTGATAGGTACCGTAGAACTCGTTTCAATCCTTTCCAATGAAGCTGAGTTGGCACATGCATGTATTGAAATAATTTATTGACAGCGAATAAGACATCTGGTCTAGTAAAGGCCAGGTACTGAAGAGAACCTATTGATATATTAATAATTATACATGTAAATAATGCATATTTCTCCTCATTTTGAATGTTTTTGGTTGCAAATCCTTCGATCCGGACACTTATTTGTGTTTTAATTTGAATATTGCAGCTTCCGGTGGGAACTTGGTGACTTTTGGTGAAAAACTCAAGACTTGTAAAAATTCTCGTAAAAGAAAATTTTCAGACATGGCCATGTGAGCCAATGTTGCCGAGAACACTGCAGGATGTGCTTATCAGATGGTCCACATGATCATGTCTCTTTCGGACATGGCCATGTGCAGACGCAGATTTCTTCTTTTAACCCCAATTCTCCCTCATTTTGAGGGGGATTCCATTTTTGACTAAAAACCCTAGTTCTCTCAAGTGCTTTAGGCGATTTTGAACTGGATATTGGAGAATGAAGGCCAATATTGAAGATCCAACACATTCAAGGAAGATTTAACCTCCTACAACCCACCTCTTCTCATTTTCTTGGTTTAATTACTAGATCTATCATGTTTTCATCCATTTCTTGAGTTTGGTTGTGGTTTTTGTAAGCCCCATGGGCTAAACTCATTTTATCACTTGAATTAGATGAAACTTAGCATACTTTAACAACTTGTACACTACTATTGGTGTTGATTATGTTAATTTCATGATGATGCTTGATTACTCTTTAATGAATGTGTGTGTTTGCTCTAATTTGATGATTTAGTTAACCTTGTGGGTGTTGTAACCATATTATGTTGGAAAACCGTATGTGTTATAGCATTTATTCACATATTTGCATATCTTGTATGTATTTTTGTGGTATTCGACTAGGAATGGTGGATGAAGGTTGATTATCTACTAAGATTGGACAAATGTGCATCCTTATGCTTATGTTTGAGAAAACCTTGGTGTATGTTATGAATTTCTCATGTCATTGGTTATGAATTTCTTTGGTTTATTAGCATGAACTTATAAGTTTTGTAATCATGATATGATGTTCATGAGTTGAATATTGGTCATAGCTTTGTCTATTTTACGCATTTTGAGGTGGTTACCATGTGTTTATCGTGCTAACTCTCTGAAGATTTATGGAATTTGATAACCGTGACGGGAGTCTTGTTCATCTTAAATCTTGACATAATTGGATCATTGGTTCTTCATTGCATAACTTTAGGTGGATATTGTGTGTTTATCGTTCTAGCTTTTCGAAGAGTTATATGATTAGATAGCCTTAATGAGAGTCTAGTCTACCTCCATGTACCATGTGTAGAAAATGATCTCACCATGAGTTTGTGCTTGTTGTTATTGTGTTGCTATGTGGATTCAAAGACCAAGTGATATCTTCCCTTGATTGTTTATCTTCATCTTTGCCTTCTTTCTTTGATTAGTTAAATTGTTAGTTATTTTATTTTAAAAATACAAAAATATCAAATCTTCTACTTTGATCGGTTAGACAGTGTGGATTAGCATATCCCGGGGGGTTGAGACATATATACATCTTCATGCAAGGTGATTTGGTAGGTGTGGATTAATATATCCCGGGGGTTGAGACATATATACATCTTCATGCAAGGTGCCATTCAAAAAAGCGTTGTTAACATCAAGTTGTCTTATGTCCTAGTTTTGTGACAATGCAAAAGCAAGAACCGTACGGATTATTACAGGCTTAATAACCGGACTAAACGTTTCAAAGTAATCATTGCCATACTCTTGAAGGAAACCTTTGGCAACGAGACGAGCCTTATATTTGTCAATAGACCCGTCGGGATGGCGTTTGATACGAAACACCAATTTGCAACCAATCGGTTTGTGGTTGGAAGGAGGAACAAGATCCCACGTGGTATTTTTAAGTAAAGCATTGAACTCGTTGTCCATTACTTGTCGCCACTCAGGGTCTTTTAAATCTTGGTTGTGAGTAGTAGGTTCAACCATGGAAGGAACAGGATGGACAATGGAAAGGTTAACAAATTTAGAATTGAAATATTTGCTATTGGGTTTACGTTGGTGAGGGGGTAGGAGGGGAGTGGAGGTGGAAGACGAGGTGGGTGACGGTAAAGTGTTTGTGAGATATCTGGTTGGGAAGATAGTGGTGAATTGGAAGATGGGTCAGGAAATAAAGCAGGTGAGTGTATGAGAAGTATTTGAGGAGTATGAGGCATGAGAGGAGGCAGAAGATGATCTTGGAGTGGAAGGTGACAAAGTAGGAGACGAACTAGCTGGTGGTGTATGGGAAATATGTAAGGTCTCTTTCCCGGGGGACCTCACTTGTTGAATTTACTCATAAACATAGTCATCAAACACTGATCCTTTAATTAAAGACATTCAAGCATAGCGGAAGCGTATAAGAATTTAATTACAAAACAGCGGAAGTCTTAAAATCATAAATATTGTCATAACACATAGTCAAATAAATGGGATGTCAGTCTTGGTCTAGGTAGCCTTCATGCCTTTGCCCGTCCTTTCTTCTTATTACCTGAAGTGTATACTAAAAGTCAGCTAACGCTGGTGAGTTTTAGTTTTAAGCAAGTAGGCATAAAAATTTATTTCTTGTCATATTTTCATCAGTGCAAATATATAAATGTATATATTTACCATTTCAATACTTTCTTTCATACTTCATTCATATATGAGTACGTATATAAATACATACATTCTTGCATTCATTTGAACATTCATTGGTCTTACACGTAAGGGTAATCAGTCTGTCATTGATTACGTGAGCCACAAAGACAAACGTTGCGGTATACCGTCGTAGTCCGCCATACTTACAACCGTCCGGAAACTAATGTCCATCGGTCATTATTGTCTTACAACCATCCGGCAAACCTTCGGTCGTCCTTCATATCTTACAATTGTTCTACCGTAGTAGTCCGTCATATCTTATAACCATCATAGTCCGTCATATTCGTAGTTCTGGCTGCATACTAGTCTTGTGGTCGTCCGTCTACTGAAGTAGACGTTATCATTGATTCCATCCATAACGTTTATTCATACATGGTAAGCAATATATATATGTATATAAAGCAAGATTTCATTCTTATACGTTATGTTATACTTTCCATTCATTGTTCATAAATATACTTGTCATTATTATTTTCATCATGCATTTTCATATAACATTCGTAACATTCACTCATAAGAGGTATACACTTCAGCCCTAAAACGTTTAAAGTTTGTTTGCATGTGACACATAGGGGCACATAGAACTCACATGTCTACCGGTATCCAACCCGAAGTTGATGTTTTAACTATTGCTAATGTGTAATTGCATATACCAATCTGCACATAAGTCAAAGTACGAATTCCATTATTTCATGCAAGAGTCGGCTCAAGAACACCAACCATTTTCAGGTCTGATTTTGATCCAAAAGCCTTAACTTTTTACGTTCAAAACGTTTATGGAAGCTAGATCTGAGCTTTAATTCACTTTTCATACTAAAAAATCCAACCTTTATGTTCAAAAACCCCATAAACCCTAAAAAAACCCATTTTGAAATAAAACTCATATCTGAGGTCGATACTTACCTCAAAACACGTGGTTCTTCGTGTAGAATTGATCATGAATGTTGGAGAAGTAAGATGGAACAGGAATCAATGCTTGGATGTTGTTTCTTGAGCTTTCTCTCTCTAGAACTTCTTCCTTTCTCTCTCTAGCGTTTGTGTGCAAATGATGGAATGAGGAAGACTTGGAGGTTGTTGGGTTATGAGGAGCCTCCTCATTGTAATTAGCCCATGGGCCAGTTATTGCCAAGCCCGGTTATTGTCATAAATTCCCGATCCTCGTTACGTTTATTGTCGTTTATTTATTTAGGGATGTTACAAAATAGGTGTGGAGGCCAAATCTAGAGATGGGCCAGAGGTATGTTGGGCTAATATGGTTGTGCCCGGTGGAGTCGTATGTGTTACATGCTGGTGGAGTGATGGACTTTGTTTTTGAAGAAAAGAATCAGCCTTAGGGATGGATTGGAAGGAAGATATGTTTAATGTGAATGGGAACACATTTTCAATGAATTCGACATGGCGCGAGTGAAAGAGACGACGAGTGGTAAGATCATAACATTTATAGGTCGATTTCGAAGGTGAATAGCCTAAGAAAATGCATTTTTCGGACCAAGGGTGTAGTTTGGACTTGGCATACGGACAAAGCCATGGGTAACACAAACATCCAAAAGGTTTGAGCTTTGAGTAGGTTGGTGTTTTGCCATAGAGAATGTGGTAAGGACTTTTGAAATCAAGGATTGAGTGGGTAAACGATTTATGAGGTAGACGGCGATTTGAAAAGCATGTTCCAAAATGGAGTGAAATGCTAGCGTGGTGGAGAAGAGCTAAGGTTTCAACAATCTGAAGGTGGCATCGTTCGGTGACATCATTTTGTTCTGGGGTATGCGGGGGGTGGTGAAGTGTGAGATACCTTGAGATTGAAGATAAGATGTAAGACCAATGTATTCTCCACCATTGTCTGTAAAGAGTGAGATTAATGGTGTTTGAAAATACTTTTCCACCAATATTTTGAATTGAGGCAAAAGAGTTGAGACCTCTGATTTGTATTTCATTGGATATAGCCAAATGTATTTAGTGTGATAATCCATAAAAATAATGTAATAAGTGAAACCATCAATAAGGAACTTTGTGACTTTTATTAATGGAACAATAATTACAATGAAAATTATAGAAATTAAAAGTTAGGCCTAAAAATTTGGCTAAAGACATGAAAACACGAATTGATGGTTGCCCAAGTTTATGGTGCCACTCAAGAGGTGAAACAGCAGCAACAGAGTTAAGTTGGGGTAATGATGGAAGATTGGCATAATAGACATCAAGGTAATTCTCCCCCTGCATTAGTCGCGCCCCCTTGTAGAGATCCTTGACAAATAAATGAGTGGAAAAAAATTCCACAGAAACACGGTTAGTCTTATATAACTTTGCAACAGAGATAAGTTTTTTTTGAATTTTTGGAACACACAAAACATATTTTAATGAAAGGGAGCCAAAAGGTGTATGAATATGAGTGTGACCGTTATGAATAATAGAGAGGGTTTTACCATCCTCGGGAATGATTTCATCTGGGCCACCATACTCGGATAGGGTGTGGAGAGATGCATGATCAGAAGTTACACCCACTGTCAAACATCCAAGTGGGAGAAGAAAAGACCGGGCGCAAGGTAGTGACATTAGTAATTGGTGCACCATTACTTTGGGCCGTTGAACCATCGACTGTAAGATGGTTGTCGCGAACAAAACGAGCAAGCTTCTTGCAGTCCCTTGTTTCATTACCTGAAAATTCGCAAAACTGGCAAAAAACAAATAGGGTTATGGTTCATACGATTACCGCCATTAAGGTTTGAAGCATTTGACCACGGATTGCGAGTGGACTTTGTACTTAAACCACCCTGGCTAAAACGACATTGGTTTGGTGCTTCATAAGCTGTTCAAGGGCCTGGTCGAGATTGTCTCTGGGTGTAGTTCACCGTAGCCATGAGCGACAGTGATGGCGGTGTGGCTTCTTTAAGAAGGCGTTCAAATCAACTAGTTTCTCGAATAATTATGGATACGAGATTGGTGTATCACGAACCTGTAGAGCTGCGACGGTAGTTCTATATTCATCTCCTAATTGTCCTAGGATGTGAATAAGAAGGTCTTCATCAGTAACCGGACTTTGGAAAAGGGCGAGCTCATTAGCGATGGATTTCATATCTTGAAGAAACTCGGCAATGGAGCGAGTACCTTGGGGATTTTTTGCCAGTTTGGATTTTAAGGAGATAACCCGAGAGCGAGATGTGTTAGCGTAACTGGTCACAAGTCACTCCCAGGCTTCATGTGATGTGTCAGCCGACGAAAGCAGAGGCTAAATTGAATCTGAGCAGCTTCCAAGAACAGCACTGAGAATGATTTGATCTTGCTGGAGCCACAGGCCATACTTGGGGTTCGGTTTTGTACTTTTGTGGATGCGGAATAAAGAAATTTTGCAGGAGGTTGATTTGTGCCAAGGATGAAACGATCAAGATCTAATCCTATGAGTATGGATTGAATTTGTTTTCGCCATATAAGGAAGTTGGTAGCGGTAAGCTTTTTCGGAAAGTTGTTGTTGGCTGTGATTTGAATCACAGTGGTCGACATGTAGATGATTAGCGGAAGAAAGATGAAAGAGGACCAAGACTCGTTTTGAGCAATGAAGCTTTGATACCATATAATGGTATAGGAATTGTGTGTTTGGAAAACTATATTATGTATTCGATACAAGGGAGGATAATATAGCCGAACATACAATGTATAGTAAATGGAAAAGAGCAATTCTAGGAGATAAAGATGGTAAGCATACAATAACCAATCCTATCTAAATATACATTTGAATATGAATTTATACAATATTATTTGACTTTGACTTTTGTGGTACTATCCTTAATACGTACCTCCTCGTAAAAGCGAACGATACTCCACCGTAAAACCTGAAAACGTAGAATCAAGAAACCCCGAACGCAAATGTAGACGCAACAATTAGAAATCTAAAACCAAAATAATAGAAAAATAGGAAAAGAAAAAAAACACAAAAGTAAAAACAAATTTAAAGAATAAATAGGCACTATTCACCTCCATGATCTTTAAATATAGCATATAATGTGACAACTCCTGATTATCGAACCTATCGGTAAACCTAATCTAGACTCCTAAGTAATAAATGGAAAACCTATGAACTAGACCGCACTGACAGGCAAGTGAACCTATCGAGTGTAGCACAGCTTAACGGTAAACCGGATTATCAAACCCTAGAGACACTGAATAACTAAATTAAACTCTGACTAGAACTACAGGTGATTGATTTGGGGGTTTTCTATAACTACTGATTTAACTAAAGAAATCAAGATTAAGAAAACTAGTGAATGACTCTAACTATCAGACACAAAGGACTCGGGAATATCATGAATGGAAAGAACACTACCTAGGTGGAATCCTTCTTGCAAAACTATGACTTCTACCGGTTATGGAAACAATGACGGATATGGGTTTCTAAGGATAACAGCTCTAGACTACCTAGTGGATCCCTAATCACTCTCAGGGTGTCACCAACTAAGAAACTCCAAAGATGTACTAAACTCACCAAATGGTCGGATTACCTTTCAGTCTCTCCAACAATGATAATGTACCCTACAGACAGATCACCTTTCAGTCTCACTGTCCACAATACATCGAAGATGCACAGGGTAATCTCAGATCAATAACTATGACACGGACTAGCAACAATCACTAAGAACCTAAGGGAACCTCCTCTCAGACAATTCACACTCGGAATCCTAATAACGAATACTAACCGATTATCTTTCACCTTTAGGGTATCGAGATAGGAAGAACACTCAATCTAATTCAACACATATGGAATACTACGTCTAGCAATACCATCACAGTTAACAACAATTAAGCAAGTAACCTAAACATGCGTCTATAAATAAAAGGCATTCAACAAGAACACATGTGGGATTATAATCAACATCAAATCAGAATAAAGCATGCACATACATCACAATTATCAAACTAAGATCTTTACAAAACCCTTAATCCAACATACGAATTCAAAAATCGATAAAGGTCAAGACTTTAACAAATAGTCATCATAAACCTAGGCAGTATCCATTGTTTAGCCTAGATTCATGCTTAAAACATCAAGAACAGAAGTAGAAAACAGAAACATAGTATCAACAAGACAATCAAAGACAAAATATGTAATCTTGAAAACCGAATAAACTTATACTAATGAACCCGGATCCAAAGCTTCAATCTTTGCTCTTCAATCCCTCTCCAAACTCCCAAAATCGCCCAAAACAATGCTCTGACGGCCAAAAAGATCGAACTCCTTGGATAATTGATATCAAACTCTATTTAATTTCGAATTAGGGCTTTTTTTGTGGAATTATGGGCCCCTCGCATTTCGCGAGAGACGATCATGGGTTCCTCGCGTACAGCGAGGAAAAAATTAGTCGGGCCCGGATTTGGAATTCCTCGCGTACCGTGAGGCTTTGGTCCTGAGTCTCCGCATACCGCGAAGACTTTAATTTCCAAATTTTTCATGACTTTCTTTGGACTTCTCCTCTTGCTCGGTTTCTTCGTGATTTGACTTAATACTTCACACGAGCTCCTGTAAACCTGACATTGACTCAAAACAAAGCAAAAACAAGTAAAACGAACACAAAACTATATAAAAACATACTAAAACAATAGGAATAAAGATGTGTGCTTTGCACTACATCAACCATGTCCACACTTAACCTTTTTTCGTCCTCGAAAAAGTCTGCAATGGAATCATAACCGGACATAGCTAACAATCTCATATTCATATTGGCACAAATATACTCACGCGCTAAAAAGCAGTAATCGGTATTTCTATCCGATTAAACCCAACCACCAACTATCAAGCCCCTGTTTAGTGTTCTAATTCCAGTTTATATAGCTTATCAATCAATCTATTGGACTCACACTAAAAAGCTACAACTCTACCTAATCCCATTTCAAGGTCATGTTTAGGCCCGGGTTAAACCGTATAGATTTCCCACCACATTAAACTAAGATTTACATGTTTTAGAAATTCCGGTGATTAATGAATGAATGAAATGAAAATGAGCATTAAATTAAACACATGAACCTTCGTCTAGAGGCGTTTCAACCAAGTCTATATCCCGGAGGGTAACACATAGACTACAGCTCTATACAATGAAGCACTTAAGAATCACTTAGTGGTGTTTTCTCCAGGTTGCCATCCCAGAGGGTAACACATAAGCAAAACTTAATGTTCTAAATACTTAACTCATGAATAATGGAATTATGTAAATGGGCGCCACCAACACTCGAATTTATTCTCATAAAAAGAGAGTGGTGTGCCACGAAAAATGTCAAAAACCTCTAAATTTTAGCTTACCGTGGTACCTATCACCCTATTTTGACAGTTTCAGTATTACCGATTACCCTAAGATGAGTACCACAAGATATCATGATTTAATTCAATTATTAATCCTTTACAACACAAACAGGATATTTAAACTATCAAATTGGTTGGGTCTACCGAAACATCACTAATTAGATGTGATTTTTATTATTTATATTCATTTAAACTCAATAAGCAGATCCAGTTCTACTATCATTTTCCATTTTATTTTGCAAAAACTTTGATTTCAAAGGACATTTTTCAATTTTTTTTAATTTTTTTGTATTTTTGTAATTTTTATAAAAGAAAAACAAACCTAAACAAACTAGACTCAAACAAAGTTTCGCATCCCCACACTTGAAACGCACATTGTCTCCAATGTGAACCGAGAAACAACGATAAATAAAAATACAAAAATAAACTAGGAAAACTTAGCTGGTAATGTAATAGTGAATTGTGTCCAGCTTTACTCTTCCACTTGTGCACCGTATAGCATTTCTATCGTGGTTGCACAAACTCTGTCGGGTTGCCTTTACAACTTAAATATCCAAATCGACACCGCCCGAATGGAGATTGAGTACGGGCGGTGCGATCAATACCTACACAATGAACCTCAAACAAACCAACGCATTAAACTGACTCAATTACAGACTCAATAAAATAAAAGACTCTACTGACTCGACAAGACTCAAGATAAATCAAGGAACACGTACCCAATGAGTGACAAACACATAGACATGAATGCCATAAGCAAGGTGAATCAACTTGAATGAACGGTTCTTATGTTTCCCATGGTAGGTGGTAGTAGGTGAATGATATAGATCGTGGTATGATGGTGATGGATTATGAGTGGTGAGTGGTTACGGAAAATGAGAACCATGGGAAACAAGGGAACAAGGGCTGAGTCAGAGTCCCCTCGCGTACCGCGAAATGCTGGGCGCCACTTCTCGCGTACCACGAAGAAGTAACATTTAGACCGACCATTTTCCTTGGCCTTCGCGTACCATGAGGGGGCTTCCTTAACAGAAAGTTATGATCAATTTTATAAAAAACTATAACCCCCTAAAAACTTTTTTCCCAAAATTCCTTAAAAACCTGTTGTCACACCTCGGCCGGCGGCGGATGTGACAATCCGGACTTTTCAGTTAGTACTGTTAGAAATTCCGTTAAGTTTCCTGTTAAAACCTAACCCAGTTAACTCGATAATAAATCCCAAGGACTATTTCTGCCAATTTCTGATCTTAAACTGCAGGGACTAGTTCTGCCTAGTCCCAAAACTTGAATTGTTGACTCCCAAAGTCAAAATCAATTCAAATGAATCCTATTTGACTTTGTAAAGTCAAAATCGTGACCTTTGATCTAAATTCGAATTCCATAACCAATTTCTATTTGAATTATTAACTGAATTATACGTATATGTCATTTACTCTCATCATTAGAGCATTAAACCCTGTTAATGATTCGAATTAAACCCAATTATGAAACCCGTAACCGTCACCCTATCAACATCGATCATCAAATTGAACAAATTCATGTATTACTCGCACAAATTGAACTCCTGCACACGACAAGAAAGACCCTGCGAAGCTTTTGCACATACCACATTCACCAGAGATGCAACCAGAACCGCCGGGATTAAGCAATTCGAAGTCGGGCCTACATTTGGTCGACCACCGTCAATCCGGAAACGTTTCTGGTAATTGTTTGCATCCACACTTTCGTTTTTATTCATGGATTGAAAACCCTATGCTAATTGGGGTTTATAACATCAACCGATCAAGATCGAATTCTAGGGTTCTTATCATTTCCAATTTAATCGAACCCTAGTCTAGACTCAAACAAAATTCAATTAACCTATACAGTTCGATTCGCAATATCATCTTCTTTGAAAACCCCCTATCAATTCAATGTTTTATTATAGAAATTGTTGTGAACCGTAATCTAGGGTTCATATGAAACCAATTTATCAAATTCAACTATAAACCACGTTTAAATCCAATTAAATTACACCGTTAGACTCGTAATCTTCTGTAGATCGAAAGCCCTATGAAACCTATGGCTTCTATCATCGATTTAATCTTGATCCAGTAATTAGGGTTTGTTCTTGAATCAATTTAGGGGTTTTGACCTTAACGGCTATCTCAGTCAAATTAAACCTCATGGTTGGATTCGCAACCATCTTGTTATCAAAAACCCCATAAATCCAACAGTTTCTAACATCATAATCGATCTAATCGAATTGGCATTCATACCTAGGGTTTCGGCCTGTTTTTCATAAATTTAACGATCTTAAACCTAACCATTTTGTAATTAGCTTCACTCATAGACTCGCCTTAGATCAATGAACAAAACCCCTATATTCCTATGTTAAATCGAAGTTGAAATCATGAGTTTTAGGATAGTCTCGATCGCGGGTGTATTTGGGGAGGGATACCACAGGTACTGGTAGCATAAAACCAACTCAATCCGGGTATCTAACGCGTTACCCTAGCGGGAGGGACTGGTTAGAGACTTGTGCGTGTGTGGGAGAGACCCGGGTTCGAGACCGGGCTCCCACAATTAATTTTTGAGCATTTTTTTGGTAATATTTAATTTATAAAAATCAAACCCTATATTATTATAATAATATATAAATGATTTTTAGCCCGGGAAACAACCCGTAGGCTCGGGTTTGAATTTTGTAACAAATTTTATTATTTATTCCACTTTAAAAAAATAATGTAATTATGTACTTTTCAAAACGTGATCTCGTATAAAATAATATAATTATATTATTTTCAACCCGTGACTGGTATTAATAAAACAATGTATAAATTATATTATTTTCCTAACCTTTGTAAACAACTCAAGCGTATGAAAATAATTATGTAATTATTATCCGTTATCAACATTCGGCGCGTGACGCAAATTCTCTAATATCGTTATGATAAGATATGTATATATTTATATAAATACAAAGCTCCGTCGACACGTTCGTTTATTCCTAAATCCTTAGAATGCGTTAGGACATTCTAACATTCCGTGTCGCTGTCACAATTCCCATTATTATCCCTATATTATGTCTTAATAATTTTAGGGCATTCGTAAGTCTTTTGAGACTTACACTCGTGGTTCCAACTTGTCTCTTGTGTGATACTACCTACAACACAACGCATGTGAGTTTTCACTGCCCCTTTTTACTGTTTTAACTTGGGGGAGAAAACATGATTAAACTATTTTTAGATTTAGTAATTCGTATGATATCGATGTTAAAGCTAAGCGTAACACGCTATCACAGAAAGTCCTCATCTTATATCGGACCGTTAATATGGATCTTAGCGAGGTAATGTTTAGTAGTACTACTGGGTTTGACAAATCCCACCCGTGTTAGTCGCGCTGACTCGATTAGAGATCGAACGGGTGAAATGTTAGCCTACTCACACCACCAGTGTTGATAGACCTGGCAGGAGGCGGATAAACAAACAGTCAGCTTCGGTTGCGAGCGCTTGAGTTAAACATGAACATAGGTTAGCTACCTATAGATACATATTGAATGATCATAAATCTGGTAAACGCTTATTTATATATTAAAACCTGTGAACTCACCAACCTCGTGTTGACATATTTTCTTACATGTTTTCTCACGCTAAGATAAGGCACAGGTGCACAATAGGGCATGCATGGGATTCATCTATTTTGATTGTTGCTTATTTATGTTTGTTTGGATTATTTTGTATTTTACTTGGCTTGGTTGGATGTTTGGACTTTTGGACTTTTGGACTTTTGGTTTGGGCGCGTGTGTTTTGCGCATTTACTTTTCTTTACGCTTCCGCATTGAAACTCTGATTGATATGATATTTTCATTTGAGTCCCATGTAGAGTCGTTCAAAGTAACTAATGTCTGAGATCCTGGTTCGTCACTTCCCAAATGGTAAAACTCTGTTAGCTTAAATTAGGGGTGTGAAAGATTGGTATCAGAGCCATTGGTTATAGAGAACTACGATTGCATACTAGACTATAGCCTCACACATTAGTTACATGTCATTTGGATGTTTGGCACTTATATATATTGTTACAGGAACATGTTGTCAACTCCACCTCCATCACCTAAGGCACCAGGACATAGGGCACCTATCCTATCATCCCCGGAGCCCAAAAGGCGCCGGACCAGTTCTAGTGACTATTCAGTTGACCAGGGTGAACCGAGTAGCGCGCGAGCAATGAATTATACTCTCAATTGGAATGTATACCCGCAAATGATCCAAAGATGGATCGAAATGGGATATGTCCCATCACCCTACTTTGGTTCTGCATCCTCATCATCCACATTACCTAGATTTTCATGCACTATGGAACAAGCTTTTGCAGCCTTTGTATCTTACATGTCTAGGAAATTGAGCATTGTGCAAGATGCTACCGAGGAGATACCTAGCATTCTGAGGAAAGGGTCTCAAATAGAGGAGAATAAGGTAGGGATGGAGCTTTTGACTGCTGAACTAGCAGTAACGGATCAGGTCCATAACGTCTTGGTGGATCGGGTGACACATTTGGAGACGAGGGTGGACACCTCGGACGATGATATGGAAGGAGTTCTGGAGAGAGTGGCTGCTCTAGAAACTCAGCTACATGTAGCAAACCATACTGCTGAAGGTCTTCAAGAGAGGGTGACTCACTTGGAAGCCCAACTGCAAGCAGCCCTATTTCCTGAGGAGATTCCACTTTCTGATGGCGAGGAAGAGCCCTTCGAGGAAGAGCCCTTGGAGGAGGAGCCACCCGAGGAGGAACCAGTGGAGATCGATGATGCACAATCATATGTTTCTTCTGATGACGAAGATGTTTGATGATCTTCCTATTCTATCTTCCCTTTTCATGTATGTTTTGCTTATGATATTTCTCTTTTCAAACCTAGATGGGTAAGGTTGTTCCCATTCAATAAAAGCATGAGAAGTTTAATGTTTGAGTTACATATTTTGTAGCCTTACAATTTATTTAATTTTCAAAATATTAGATGTTGTATTTATTTACTCGTACATAAATAATGTTTAATATGCGATATATTTCTCATTGTTTTGTATTTGTGAATGTGAAGAATCATGTCAGGAAGAGGACGTGGAGGTCGTGCTGGTGGCAGAGGTACCATCAACATGACGGCAGCGGAGCTAGCGGCACTAATAAACGATAGTGTGGCGGAGGCTTTAGCACAGAATGCTGCAAGTAAATGCTTTAGCTATTGACTAATGATGTCAATTCATCTCTTAAAAAGTCTGTCCTAAACTCTATAATCCCAATCCTATATTGTTTCTAACTCCAGGCCCGTAGAATCAGCAACCAGCCTGCACTTTCAAGGCATTCATGGATTGTAAGCCCCACGCCTTTAGTGGAGCTGAAGGAGCTGTCGGACTACTTCCTTGGTTCGAGAAAGTAGAATCAGCGATTGCCATGTGCAACTGTCCAGTGGCTAATCAGGTCAAGTTCGCCGCTGGAACTTTGGAGGGCTCGGCTCTCACATGGTGGAAAGCCCATGTCCAGATGTTGGGTCTGGCCATGGCAAATGGACTCCCGTGGGAGGAGTTTAAATCAATGATGAAGGAGGAGTACTGTCCTCGTGATGAAATTCAGAAGTTAGAGGGAGAATTCTGGAACCTAAAGATGGAGGGTTCTGAAATTGAACTTTATACCACGCGTTCACATGAGCTTGCTACTATGTGCCCGCATATGGTGACCCCTGATTACAAGAGAATTGAACTATATATTGGAGGCCTAGTGCCTCAGATACAAAGTATGGTGACTTCATCCAACCCTACTACTATCCAGCAAACTATCCAACTTGCCCATAAGTTAACCGATCAAGCGGTGACTCAAGGGACTATACCTCCGAGGGGTTCGGTCTCTAAATCCACCGACAATCACAAGCGCAAGTTTGATCACCACTCCAACACTCACTCCAATTCCAAGGGACCCCAATTCAACCAACTCCGGCTTAATCAACCGCAGCAACAGCATCGTAAGTTTGACCCTGCTAAGAACTTCAACCAGTCGACCTCTTCAGGTCAAAATCAGGGTGGTTACGCGGGAAAATCTCCTAAGTGTAACAAGTGCAACTTCCATCACTTCGGGATTTGGAACTGTTGTCAGCGGTGTGGCAAAATAGGTCATGCTGCCAAAGATTATAGGGTGAATTACAAGCCAAGCAGCCTTTTCAACAGCCTGGATTTTCAAAGGGTTGTTTTGAGTGTGGAAAGGAGGGACATATTCGGAAGAATTGTCCTCAATTGAAGAAAGGGGGTAATGGAAACCACAACCCTAACCAGAATAACAACAATGGGGGTAACAACGGCAATGGTGGAGGAAATGGTGCGAAGGGACGAGCCTTCGTGCTAGGATCTGGAGAAGCTCGTTATGATCATAATGTGGTCACCGGTAAGTTTCTCTTAAATAATTACTTTGCTTCTGTCCTTTTTGACACTGGTGCTGATAGAAGTTTTATATCTAAGAAACTTAGTGATATGATAAAAGGAACTCCAACTCTGTTAGGAGCTAAGTATATCATAGAAATAGCTGATGGCTAAATAATTGAAGCAACCCACATTATTAAGGGTTGTAAGCTTAAGCTAGCTAGACATATACTTGATATCGACCTTATGCCGGTCACACTTTGTAGTTTTGATGTAATTGTCGGCATGGATTGGTTATCTAAAAACCAAGCTGAAATTATCTGTCATGAGAAAATTGTTCGTATTCCTCTCCCGAATAGAGAAACCCTTTCCGTTCAGGGCGAAAAAGTTGGTGCAGTCATGGGCATCATATCTTTTATGAAAGCACAGAAATGCCTTCGAAAGGGACATACGGCTATTTTGGCTCTCGTTGCTGAGCAGTCGTCAGAAGAGAAAAAGGTTGATGATATTCCCGTCGTTCGTGAATTTTTAGAAGTATTTCCCGAGGATTTGCCTGGTCTGCCACCACACCGTCAAGTGTAATTTCAAATCGATCTAGCACCCGGAGCGGCACCGATTGCTCGGGCACCTTACAGACTGGCACCTAGTGAATTGCAAGAGCTATCTACTCAGTTACAGGAATTGTTGGATAAAGGTTTCATCCGACCTAGCTCATCGCCATGGGGAGCTCCAGTCCTATTTTTCAAGAAAAATGACGGAACTTTCCGTATGTGTATCTTTGCCTTGCATAGATGATCTCTTTGATCAACTCCAAGGATCCAGTTTCTATTCCAAGATAGATCTTAGGTCCGACTACCATCAATTGAGAGTCCGAGATGAAGATTTCTCTAAGACTACTTTCAGGACAAGGTACGGCCACTATAAATTTATGGTCATGCCTTTCGGATTAACCAACGCACCTGTGGTATTCATGGACCTCATGAACCGTGTGTTTAAGCCTTATCTTGATCAATTCATCATCGTTTTTATCGACGACATTCTCATTTATTCCAAGAACAAGGAAGAACAGGAGGAACATCTACGCCTAATTTTGGAATTACTTAAAAAGGAGCAACTATAGGCTAAGTTTTCCAAGTGTGAATTTTGGATCCGGGAGGTTCAATTCTTAGGTCATGTGGTTAACGAGAAAGGAATACATGTCGATCCATCAAAGATAGAAGCCATCAAGAATTGGGCAGCACCGACGACTCCGACTGAGGTGCGACAATTTCTGGGATTGGCTGGTTATTACCGTCGATTCATCGAGGGATTTTCAAAAATTGCACAACCTCTCACTGCCTTAACTCAAAAGGGTAAAGCCTATAACTGGGGCGATAACCAAGAGTCAGCATTCCAACATCTTAAATAGAAACTTTGCAGTGCACCTATTCTAGCTCTTCCGGAAGGAACGGATGATTTTGTGGTGTATTGTGACGCGTCTATTCAGGGTCTAGGTTGTGTGTTAATGCAACGAGAAAAGGTGATCGCGTATGCTTCGCGTCAACTAAAGGTTCACGAGAAAAACTACACCACTCATGACTTAGAGTTGGGAGCTGTAGTTTTCGCACTTACGATATGGAGACATTACTTGTACGGTACCAAATGCACCATCTACACCGATCACAAGAGTCTTCAGCACATCTTCGAGCAGAAAGAGTTGAACATGCGACAGGGTCGTCGGGTAGAACTCTTAAATGATTATGACTGTGCGATCCGGTATCATCCGGGTAAGGCTAACGTTGTGGCTGATGCCCTAAGTCGAAAAGAAACGAAACCCAAACGAGTTCGAGCATTACAGCTTACTATTCACCCCGGATTACCTGACAAAATCCGTAATGCTCAACTTGAAGCCCTGAAGGAGGAAAACCTACCGCTGGAAGGTACACGAGGTATGGAAGCACAACTCGAGGCCAAATCTGATGGTATTCGCTACTTCGTCGAGCGAATATGGGTTCCAGTATTCAGAAACCTAAGGGAACTAGTCATGGATGAGGCTCATAAATCTCGTTACTCTATTCATCCAGGTTCCGACAAGATGTACCACGATCTAAAGGTGTTGTATTGGTGGCCAAAGATGAAGGCCGATATAGCCGCCTATGTGAGCAAGTGCCTGACTTGCGCAAAAGTCAAAGTTGAATATCAAAAACCTTCCGGTCTTCTCCAACAACCAGAGATTCCCATGGGGAAATGGGAACGGATATCCATGGACTTTATCACAAAATTGCCACGAACTCCTACCGGATGTGATACCATTTGGGTAATTGTTGATCGTTTAACAAAGTCCGCTCATTTCTTAGCAATCAAGGAAACCGAAAAAATGGATAAGCTTACTCGTAATTACTTGAAAGAAGTAGTCTCTCGGCACGGGGTGCCAATCTCTATCATTTCGGATCGTGATGCACGATTCACCTCTCGTTTCTGGCAGTCGTTACATAAAGCTTTAGGCACACGTCTAGATATGATCACAGCATACCATCCTCAAACTGTTGGCCAGACAGAACATACTATTCAAACTCTGGAGGACATGCTACGAGCTTGTGTGATTGATTTCGGTAACACTTGGGAGTCTCACCTACCGTTGGTGGAATTCTCCTACAACAACAGTTATCACACTAGCATCAAGGCAGCTCCATTTGAAGCACTTTATGGACGGAAATGCCGTTCTCCTATTTGTTGGGCCGAGGTTGGGGATAGTCAACTTACAGGTCCTAAACTCGTACTTGAAACTTCTGAGAAAATCGTTCAAATTAGAAACCGTATGGCAGCAGCTCGTGATCGTCAAAAGAGCTATGCCGATAAGCGTCGTAAACCGTTAGAATTTCAAGTAGGGGATATGGTCTTGTTAAAAGTGTCACCTTGGAAGGGTGTCATTCGTTTTGGGAAACGAGGCAAACTAAATCCTCGTTATGTTGGACCATTCAAGATAATGAAGAGAATCGGACCAGTAGCGTATCAACTGGACTTACCTGAAGGACTTAGTGGTGTACACAACGTCTTTCACATCTCAAATTTGAAGAAATGCCTAGCAGACGAGTCTCTCGCGGTTCCCCTTGAGGAACTACACATTGATGAACGTTTGCGTTTCATCGAAGAACCCATGGAAATCATGGATAGGGAAGTCAAAACGTTAAAGCACAGTAAAATCCATATTGTCAGAGTTCGTTGGAACTCGAAACACGAACCGGAATTCACATGGGAGCGCGAGGATCAGATGATGCGCAAATATCTTAATATGTTCAAGCACTCCGCGTCAAATTCTTAAGGTACTATTTAATTTTCGGGACGAAAATTCTTTCAACTAAGGGATAATGTGATATCTCGGGAAATTTTTTATTTATTATTATTTAATTTTCAGGATGAAAATTCTTTCAACTAGGGGATGATGTGACAATCCGGACTTTTCAGTTAGTACTGTTAGAAATTCCGTTAAGTTTCCTGTTAAAACCTAACCCAGTTAACTCGATATTAAATCCCAAGGACTATTTCTGCCAATTTTTTATCTTAAACTGCAGGGACTAGTTCTGCCTAGTCCCAAAACTTGAATTGTTGACTCCCAAAGTCAAAATCAATTCAAATTAATCCTATTTGACTTTGTAAAGTCAAAATCATGACCTTTGATCTAAATTCGAATTCCATAACCAATTTCTATTCGAATTATTAACTGAATTATACGTATATGTCATTTACTCTCATCATTAGAGCATTAAACCCCGTTAATGATTCGAATTAAACCCAATTATGTCCATTAAACCCGTAATCGTCGCCCTTATCATCATCGATCATCAAATTGAACAAATTCATGTATTACTTGCACAAATTGAACTCCTGTACACGACAAGCAAGACCCTGCGAAGCTTTTGCACATACCACATTCACCGGAGACGCAACCAGAACCGCCAGGATTAAGCAATTCGAAGTCGGGCCTACATTTGGTCGACCACCATCAATCCGGAAATGTTTCTGGTAATTGTTTGCATCCACACTTTCGTTTTTATTCATGGATTGAAAACCCTATGCTAATTGGGGTTTATAACATCAACCCGATCAAGATCAATTTCTAGGGTTCTTATCATTTCTAGTTTAATCGAACCCTAGTCTAGACTCAAACAAAATTCAATTAACCTATACAGTTCGATTCGCAATATCATCTTCTTTGAAAACCCCCTGTCAATTCAATGTTTTATTATAGAAATTGTTGTGAACCGTAATCTAGGGTTCATATGAAACCAATTTATCAAATTCAACTATAAACCACGTTTAAATCCAATTAAATTACACCGTTAGACTCGTAATCTTCTGTAGATCGAAAGCCCTATGAAACCTATGGCTTCTATCATCGATATAATCTTGATCCAGTAATTAGGGTTTGTTCTTGAATCAATTTGGGGGTTTTGACCTTAACGGATATCTCAATCAAATTAAACCTCATGGTTGGATTCGTAACCATCTTGTTATCAAAAACCCCATAAATCCAACAGTTTCTAACATCAGAATCGATCTAATCGAATTGGCATTCATACCTAGGGTTTCGGCCTGTTTTTCATAAATTTAACGATCTTAAACCTAACCATTTTGCAATTAGCTTCACTCACAGACTCGCCTTAGATCAATGAACAAAACCCCTATATTCCTATGTTAAATCGAAGTCGAAATCATGAGTATTAGGACAGTCTCGATCGCGGGTGTATTTGGGGAGGGATACCACAGGTACTGGTAGCATAAAACCAATTCAATGCGGGTATCTAACGCGATACCCTAACGGGAGGGACTGGTTAGAGACTTGTGCGTGTGTGGGAGAGACCCGGGTTCGAGACCGGGCTCCCATAATTAATTTTTGAGCATTTTTTTGGTAATATTTAATTAATAAAAATCAAACCCTATATTATTATAATAATATATAAATGAGTTTTAGCCCGAGAAACAACCTGTAGGCTCGGGTTTGAATTTTGTAACAAATTTTAGTATTTATTCCACTTTTAAAAAAATAATGTAATTATGTACTTTTCAAACCGTGATCTCGTATAAAATAATATAATTATATTATTTTCAACCCGTGACCGGTATTAATAAAACATTGTATAAATTATATTATTTCCCTAACCTTTGTAAACAACTCAAGCGTATGAAAATAATTATGTAATTATTATCCGCTATCAACATTCGGCGCGTGACGCAAATTCCCTAATATCGTTATGATAAGATATGTATATATTTATATAAATATAAAGCTCCGTCGACACGTTCGTTTATTCCTAAATCCTTAGAATGCGTTAGGACATTCTAACATTCCGTGTCGCTGTCACAATTCCCATTATTATCCCTAATTTATGTGTTAATAATTTTAGGGCATCCGTAAGTCTTTTGAGACTTACAGTCATGGTTTCAACTTGTCTCTTGTGTGATACTACCTACAACGCAGCGCATGTGAGTTTTCACAGCCCCTTTTTACTGTTTTAACTTGGGGGAGAACACATGATTAAACTATTTTGAGATTTTGTAATTCGTATGATATCGATGTTAAAGCTAAGCGTAACACGCTATCACAGAAAGTCCTCATCTTATATCGGACCGTTAATATGGATCTTAGCGAGGTAATATTTAGTAGTACTACTGGGTTTGACAAATCCCACCCGCGTTAGTCGCGCTAACTCGATTAGAGATCGAACGGGTGAAATGTTAGCCTACTCAAACCGCCAGTGTTGATAGACCTGGCAGGAGGCGGATAAACAAACAGTCAGTTTCGGTTGCGAGCGCTTGAGTTAAACATGAACATAGGTTAGCTACCTATAGATACATATTGAATGATCATAAATCTGGTAAACGCTTATTTATATATTGAAACCTGTGAACTCACCAACCTCGTGTTGACATATTTTCTTACATGTTTTCTCAGGTCGCTAAGATAAGGCACATGTGCACATTAGGGCATGCATGGGATTCATCTATTTTGATTGTTGCTTATTTATGTTTGTTTGGATTATTTTGTATTGTACTTGGCTTGGTTGGACGTTTGGACTTTTGGACTTTTGGTTTGGGCGCGTGTGTTTTGCGCATTTACTTTTCTTTATGCTTCCGCATTGAAACTCTGATTGATATGATATTTTCATTTGAATCCCATGTAGAGTCTTTCAAAGTCACTAATGTCTAAGATCCTGGTTCGTCACTTCCCAAACGGTAAAACTCTGTTAGCTGAAATTGGGGGTGTGACAGCGGATTATACGCCGGGGTTAACGCGGTTGTTCGTAAGCACATGATCATCTTTTAATAAGTGATAATATTATTTCATCATAATTAAAGCATCCGTTACAAATAGAAATAGAAAACAAGGAGTTCAAACATAACATGAGTTAAATTCAAACTTTATTAAAGCTAATCATGTAGTGTCCTCAAACTGGTGCACCTAAAACATGTGAGTAAATGTCAACTACAAGTAGTTGGTGGGTAACATAGGTTTTGACACCAAACAAGAGTTGTAAAAAGGATTTGAAATTCAATATGTTCAAAGCATAACTAAGGCATAAATGTGAAAACATACAAGGTTACAAGCGTACAATCAAACCGTAGTAAATGAAAAACTGGTAAGCCCATCCCAACTAATTGAGTTTTGGAAAAAGTAGTAATATGGTACACACAAAACCCTCCAAGGTTTGTGTTAACCGGAATCGGATTCCTCTATAAATGATCATGTTAGGTACTACCTTAGGCCTGCCTCGCAAGTTAATGATTGTACTAAACATGAACACACGTATGGTCGCCAAATAGTTTAAGACATAAAGCATATAGTAAGTAGCATAAGAACAATGCTATTGAATTTGGTATGTAATGTATGTAAACATATTTCACCCCGAGTATTTGTAAGCAATAGTAAAGAGAAAGGGGGCTATGAAACTCACCTGTAATGGAGCTAGAAATGGTATGATTTGTTAGGTTCAGATAGGCCTCGTGAGAATTCTTCACAATTAACCTACATAGACGATTGTGTTCTTAACCTCAACGTATGTCTAATGGAAAGTATGAAATCTTGAGATTTTAGGGTTTCATAGGACTTGGGGTGGATATAGGATTTTTACAAGTTTTAAGAATATATATGTTTATCATAAATGTTAAAATATTGATGATATGGTAGTTTATAAAATTAATAATAAGTAATTAGGACAATATGTTTGAATTTATTTAAATAACTATCCTAAGAATAATTAGTAAGCAAATTATAGATTAAGTACGGTTTAGATAATTGTCTTATAAAAAAAATTATTTAAACTAAATGGTTCCTTTTACTCAAATGATAAATGTAAGGGATATTAAATATATATTTAATAGAGTAAAGTGCAAATTGCACCCCTGTGGTATATGCCCGCTGACACTTTGCAACCCTCTTTTAAAAGAAGTGCAATTTGCACCCCTGTGGTATAGTTTCTCTTTATTAATGAGCCCCTCCGTCAACTTTCCATCCGTTAAACCGTCCAATTAGGTGTTAAAAGTCATTTTTGCCCTTATTGCCTTTACATCGGACATTTGAGCCCTAATTTTCATCTTCTAAAAATCAAGGCTCGTCCTTTTCATCTGAATATGCTCTGTCATTTTCATCTTTGCAAAATCAAGGCACAATGACCAAATACTCTTCATCGTCATCTTCGAATTCGAGGTCCCAGAGGTACGAAGTATCTGGGTCGGTATGCGTTTGTGGTGCAGCTGTGTGCTATCGAACTTCTAGAACAGATGCAAACCCTGGCCGACGCTTCTTGTGTTGTGTAAGAATTTTTAGGTTTTATTCGTTTAATGTTCCAGTTTATTTGATAATTTTTATGTTTTTGGTTCGGTTAGTAAGTTTTGGATTTCATTACAAAAGGGCAAATGTGGATGGCTAAGTTGGGCTGATACTCCCACATGCCCCAGATGTGAAATGGTTATCCATGTTTTGTTAGGGACTATCAAGAACAAAGATGAATTTGCAAAAACCAAATCTAAGGAAGTCATAAAACTGAAGATTGTGTTAGGAATTAGTTGGTTGTTGTTTATGTATTTAGCATTTGAAAACCTCTATTTTTGTTTGTTATATTTTGTTTATGTAATTTTAAAACCTCTAACGGTTCTATTTATAATGCAATCTTGTTCACAAGTATATATCATTTTTATTTGCATCTTATTGTTTATCCAATTTTGTTATTTGGTAGTCATCTTGTAACTGTTCTCGAGTTGATGATGTTGAACAAGTTGATGAAGTCATACCTGTGTTAGAAAAAGAAGAGCCTCAGTACCGTGCTCCATATGAAGACTATGACCCTGATGTATTGAAAAATGCTTGGGATTATGAGGAACTAAATGAAATCATACCTTTTGAAGGTCAACAAGAAGAGCTGCAGTACGAGGAACTAATTAAACAAGAAAAAGAAGAGTCATATGAAGACTATGACCCTTATGTATTGAAAACAGCTTGGGAATACTACAGTCCAGAAAAACAGGTGGAGCTCCAGCACTGTTACCCATATGAAGACGAGCATGATTCTGATTTATAATTTGAACTTGATGATTGTCATTGGAAATAATATTAGATATCTTGATTAATTAGTAATGTTTGATTGTATTGTTTGACTTAGTAATATGTAATGTCTGATTGTATTATTTGACTTAGTAATATGTAATGAAGGCTTTTATGAATACAATATTGACTGCTGAGAATGCAATATTGACTGCTATGAATGCAAATAGTCATATTGACCTGCATTGGCTTGCATAAAAAATAGTCATATTGACCTGCTATGCTGACACATTTGCCACTGCATTGAACTGTATGTACATGCAATATGTACCTGCTGTGAATGCAATATGGTGAACCTGTTGTGGCAACTTATATGCATGAACTATATGAATACTACATTATTGGTCACATAATGCAATAAAACAACCATTACATAAAAAGAAAAATCAGTTTCAACAGTGTTCCACAAACCATAACATAAAAAGAAAAATCAGGTTCAACAAACCATAACAAAACAGGAATCATGTTCAACAGTGTTCAACAACAAACCCTAACATAAAAAAAGGAATAATAAATCAGCATCTCCTAAGCATCTTGTGTCCCAGATTGAGAGCTGCAGGTTCTCATATTGTGGCCATTACTCCCACATTTGCCACATGTTGTTGTGTTCCCCTTCCTTGTCATTTTACCTCCATTTGAAAACACTGCTTCGACCTCTTCACTTGACTTTTTTCTCATTTTTTCAGGCTTTCCAATCTATGCAAAAGACACCAATATATTAAATTAATCTATGCCAAAGACACCAACATATTAAATAAATTTCATAGTGTTTCAATCCTGCTTATGATGTTTAGGTGGTGTAAGTTGTGTGGGACACTGTGAGTGTTTCCACATTTCAGGCCCAGGGATTGGATCAATGACATTCATTTAAACTTTCTTCCATGTATCCAACCAGTAAACTTCATATACCCAACTTTTAGGTATGCCTGCTCTCATATCATTCCTGGTCATGTCCCAGATTGCTGCTACTGCATGTTTATAGGGCATCCCAGAAAATTCCCACTTCCTGCAGGTGCAAGTTTTCAATTCCACATTCACCACACACTGGGACCCAGTACCTTTCACTTGGTAATTTGTAGAATTCACCATTAGAACACTAAGTTGAGATGCTTCCTTTTTTATGTTATCGAAGGTATTTGTTGCAGCTGGTGTTAATGGACCGGTACTTCTTGCTTGTATTTTCTTCACATTGACAATCCTCTTAGTCATGTATTCCCGGATGTACTCTAAACATGTGATCACAGGCTTGTCTCTAGCACCAATTAATTGCCTGTTAAACACCTCACATATGTTGTTCAATAACATCTCACAATTTGCCCTAGTAGAAAAATGGGCTCTTGACCAACTGCTTGGTGGGATTTTATTAAGCCAGACAAATAAAGTTTTGTCTGCTCTCTTTATTTCATCCATTGCATTGTCATAGAAAGGCATTGTAGTGGCAGAAGCTGCTCTCCATAGCATGTTTTTAAAGACATCTCCACGCCACTGCTTCCTCATGTTCTCATGTATGTGCCTAAGACAAAACCTGTGCTCAGCACTAGGGAAGACCATTGATAATGCTGGAATAAGACCCTACAATAAGACCATTCAATTATGTACATGTCATACTAGTAAAATGTGATAAAAATGTGAATTACCTTCTGTCTGTCACTAATAAAAATGAACTTAGTATTTGTAGATAAATCAAGATCATCCTTGAGTAATTCTAAGAACCATGACCATGATTGGAAACTCTCAGCTTCCACAAGTGAAAATGCAACCGGATAAATACCATTGTTACCATCTACACCAACTGCACTCAAGATCTTTCCTGGATATGGACCTTTCATAAAACAACCATCCAACCCTAGAATTTCTCTTCCACACATCTTAAAACCTTTCTTCATAGCTTCATAACATATGTATATTCTT
Organism: Smallanthus sonchifolius; assembly: GCA_023525975.1. Classification (NCBI taxonomy): domain Eukaryota; kingdom Viridiplantae; phylum Streptophyta; class Magnoliopsida; order Asterales; family Asteraceae; genus Smallanthus; species Smallanthus sonchifolius. The sequence continues at coordinate 68,711,664 of CM042030.1, read as the reverse complement.
CTGAATTTCCTAGTAGGACTACTAGGGTTAGAGAATGGCTCCACGTCTATTTTGAGAGTGCTCTGAGGGTTGGCTCTTAAAAGTTCTTCACAGTAGTCTCTTAGCAACCCGTACTGCTATACATAATCACCAAACAATTTCCTTGTGGCAATCCTCTTAGCTCTAAAGACTTTTTGTAACATCCGGCCCCTCGTACCAACAATATTGTCCGCTTTGCCCACTAAGAGCTCACGGATTTGTTTTTGGTTGCCTGGGTGAAAACTTCCCAAGGGGGTGGGCTTAATATAGTGGATGAGAGGAGAAATCCACAGTTAAGCGTGCTCGGGTGGGAGTAATCTAGGGATGGGTGACCCCCCTAGGAAGTTTTCACCCAGGCAACCAAAAACAAATCCGTGAGCTCTTAGTGGGCAAAGCGGACAATATTGTTGGTATGAGGGGCCGGATGTTACAAATGGTATCAGAGACACTCTTGTGTCGTTCGGGATGGTGGGGCAAACCTCAGCGATCACGCTTGAGTCCCCGGGGGTGTTCAGAAGGACACCTTAGGCGAATCTCACATCCCTGAATTGGATGGTGGGGCAAACCTCATCGAGGACGATGAGTCCAAAAGGGGGGTGATTGTAACACCCTAGGCAAATCCCACATCGGCCGTGCACAAGAGAGATCCTTGGTTCATAAGAAATGTCCTGCCTCTTAAATTAACAACGCGTTTTGGGGCTTAATGTAGTGGATGAGAGGAGAACTCCACAGTTAAGCGTGCTCGGGTGGGAGTAATCTAGGGATGGGTGACCCCCCCGGGAAGTTTTCACCCAGGCAACCAAAAACAAATCCGTGAGCTCTTAGTGGGCAAAGCGGACAATATTGTTGGTACGAGGGGCCGGATGTTACACTTTTGCAAGTGAAACCTGCACCTGATGCCTTTTTTGGATTACATCTTGAAAAGCTATTATGGGTATTTCTGGATTTTTTTCAACAAGGGCTCAATCTCCTTGGCTATGGAGCTCATAGTGTACAGACCAACCTCTCTAGTTTGCAGACATTGATGTTCACCTTGGATTGTCTTCACACACCAATGATCATCGGTGGTGGGTCTTGAGATCTGGATTGCATAGGGGCAAGTGGGTTTTGTATTTCTTTTACTAACTTTCTTGGGTATAAAACTAGTGGACGACCCACCTACTCCCATTTGGAGGATTTTACTATTTTGCCCTTGTGTTCCTTCATCTGCATCCAAACTCGGATTTGTACCCAAACACACTACCCTATACCTTAACCTTTCATTTTTCTGAATATAAAGCTGCCTTTTAGATTCAAGTGCAAAATGTTTAACCATATCATTCAACCTCTCCTTATCTTCTATTAACTGACCTATATAGAATGGACATGGTGATTCAGATGAAACCCTATTAAGTTTTCTTTTGCTCCTAATCATCCTTGATACCTTTCTTAATAATGTGGAATTCTCGTCATTAAAGTCACTATTACTGTCAAAGTTTTCAAGGTCAACATAAGTGTCATGCTCACCATCAAACTCAAAATCCCGATGACCAACACCATTACCATCACCATCTTCTTCTTCATCACCATCAACATCAAAGTCAACATTAGCCTTAAAGTTCTGCATATCCACTTCTACATCCTCCACCTGATTATCTTTGTCTGCAATATAATCAGGATCATGTTCATCCTCACTATCCTCATCTTCTCTATCTTCACTTTCCTCTTCCTCTGTAAAAATAGATGGTACTAGACCATTTTCAATTGCAAGTATAGGATTTGGTTCCACACCATCTACTATTGACTTAACTAACAGACGTGAATTCCAATGTTCAACATATATTTCAATCACTGTATTTCCTCTTCGTACATGAGCAAACATGTTTTCAAAATCACTCTCATTACTCAAACACCTAAGACCCAAATTCAAACACAAACAAGGTATCTTAAAATGGTAGTAAAAAACCATATCACTATGATATCTCAGGCCCTTAATCATTTCTTCCAACATTCCCATTCCAAAACCATATAATCAACATTATCAATGAAGGTTGTCTTACCATTTACGTATTCCATACCCGGATGGTTTGAAAACTGACCTCCATGAAAAAACTTCAAGGTAAACATGGTTCTTGAGTCTACTGAAAACAAATTACGAAAATAAGATTAAATCAAGAGTAGTTAGGATAATCAAATTAAACTTACCACAGGATGATTGTAGGTTTGGTTCTAATTCCTCATCACCTTCACGCATCCTCCATAATCGAACAAAGGATGATTCTTCAACAATTTCCTCCATAACGAACAAGCGACTAGTTTAAGATACCACAGGGTCGCAAATGACAGTAAATTGGGGATTTGTGGTTACAAAAAGTATACAGAGGTTTATTATGGCAAAAGTACCATATTACCCTTCTCATTAACGGTTTAACGGATGGAAAGTTGACGGAGGGGCTCATTAAGAAAGAGAAACTATACCACAGGGGTGCAAATTGCACTTCTTTTAAAAGATGGTTGCAAAGTGTCAGCGGGCATATACCACAGAGGTGCAAATTGCACTTTACTCTATTTAGTATAAATAAGCGTTTAGTGAAATTAAATGGATTTGCATAATTATTTACCTAAAAATAATTATTTAAGTAATTCCATAAATTTTAAATGTTATAGATGGCTATTCTTGCCATAATAATTATTTACATGATTGAGAAATAGATTAATAATGTTTAAATAACTATTTAACATTACAATTTTACATGTAAAACAACACTCTTAGATTTATTTAAATGGACCTCTTTTAAAATGTATATTTAGGGATTTTTTTTAAATGTGTTTTAATAAGTTAAAATGTACAAAAACATTATTTTATGTTTCTATAAAAATTACTAAATGTCTTTATTGGATTTATAATGATTTTTCAGGATTTAGGTATTAATTTATGTAGTAAAATAACAAGGAAAAATATTTGTTTGAAAACAAAAGGTGTAGCTCGGTTCGAACCCGGGTCTCCCTGAGGAGGACTAATGACTTAAACGCTGGACTGGGCTGAATGCCTTGTCCAGAATGGGTAATGTTTTGGTTTTATAACAAAGGCTACCAAAGCCTTCTTCCGCAATTCAATTCGCCGAACCCTAAACCCGAAATTGAAGTTGATTAAAGTCGGGTTCATGACTCAGGCTTTGGGGCTTTCAATAAGTGGATGAAAACGAGTTGATTGATGGTTGTAATACCTGACATGGTTGAGGAGTGATTGAAGACGATTAGCGGGCAGTTCCGACGTCTTTCCGTTGTGATTCGTGTTTCCAGGGATGGAATCAGGCGCGTTTGAGAGTTTAGAAAGCTTGAATGGGAGGATTCGAAGGTGTTAAACTTGCTTTATGTGTTTGATTTCACACAAAACACGCGAATTGAATTGGGTTTAAGGTCGGGACGGTTACGGTTTGAATTGGTGTTAAACTCATTGATTTCCATTAAATTGGTTTCTTAAAACAATCATGAATCGACCTGTTAACGTTTATGCATGAGTTTTACACGTTATCAGTTTCGAATTTTAATCGTTGGATCGAATTTGCCGACTGTTTGAACAGGAAAAGTCAACATCAGCGAATCGGAGCAATTTGGGTTCAATTTCTGATTTGATCCATCAAAGTGGTGTACTTGACTTGAGAATCTGATCCCATGATGCGTAGGCACAATCCAATAGGGTTAATCTCGCGTGATTTGGAACCGGTTAGATGGTTTTTTCTCTTTGTTGACTTTTTGAAGTCAAATGGTCCAAATCTAAAAAGGCTCAAATTGTATTCATGAGGCGGGGGTTCATTCGTTATGGAAGAAAAGAAAATATAAGGTTCAAATGCAATCAATGAGTTCAAAGCATTGAATAAGGTTCAAACCCAATTGTTTGGTTTGAGTTCAAAGCATTGAATGAGGTTCAAACCTAATTGTTTGGTTTGGAAGATCAATATGATTATTTATAAAATTGCTATATTATTATTATTAGTTTATACTAGAAAGATTTCCATTACAAAATAGTTTATTTATTATAAATATTTACATATTTATTTATAAATAAATAAATGTGTATATATATAGGAATTGTAATGTATGCCTTCACTTAAAAGTTTTATATTATTATCTTTTATAAAACTAAAAGTTATGAGCTTGATTTACATGGTGTAAACCAATATATATATATATATATAGGGTTAGGATCAAATGAGAACTCATAAATACTTGAGAACTCACGAGAACTTGTCAAAATATCAATTAAAACCATTTTTCTTTTTTTTCACTGCCTTTATTATTAAAATACAACATAAAAAAATAATTTATCTTTCCAATTAATTCATCTCTTTTTTCTAAATTATTATTAAAAAAAATTAAACACATATGTAAATGGTTAACACTTACACATGTGTAAGTGATAAACTTACAAATGTGTAGATTTTTTTTAATAAATAAATACATGTAAATTTACATACATAAATTCATTTTTTTATGTTATATTCTAATAATAAAGATAGTAAAAATAAAAAAAATGGTTTTGATTGATTTTTTGACGAGTTCTCACGAGTTCTAAAAATATTTAAGAGTTCTTAAATGATCCATTCCCTATATATATATATATATATATATACACACTTAAATACACACATATATAAATATGATAAAAAGATAGAGAAATATGATTATATTGTTAAGTCTCACATGTTTAATTTACATATATTTATTATAACGAGATGCTCACTTGTATATACATATGTAATTATACTTACACGCGTTACATATATACTAATATGGAGTGTGAGGTTGAAAGCTTGAGTTGATACAAAGAAAATAATTAATCGTGACTGATCAATGTCGTTCGGTCGGTCAAAAACAATCCTTAAACACCTTAACTAGTAAGGGTAAGTAGAGTATCGTATCCACGAGGAGTTTGTGGAAAGTGTCACTTTGTTACAGATATTGAAAGACAGAAGATAGCAATTACTGATTTAAGTTGGTTTTAGACAATAATGAGAAAGGTAATCCTCTCCAGGGTTCATGTTTGCAAACACAAGTTAATCCTAGTCTATCTAGCAAGCAATCACATAGACATAATCGCACATGGTTCAATTGAATTCAATGAAAATGGAAGAACGAGTTGTAAAGAAAACCTATTCTTGCATAACCAATTTAGATTAACCAGCTATCATCCAACCCCCACAATATCCCTGATGTAAAGAAACCTGAGACTGATGAGACTTGAACAACAATTCGGAATCAACCAAAACAGTTTAAAGCATTCAATTGATAAATGAAATCATATGGCTTAAGATGCCAATCAAGATTACTAACCAAGTCTAAATATTCCAGAAAACAACAAGTGCAAACGCAAGACCCTACACCCAGAGAAGATCACGGGAGATTTAGCTACTCATACTTATCACAATAATCAAAACTAATGTAATGGAACTTACAAACATCAAACTTTATGAACAATCGACCTAAGAACAGTATAAATCGCCTTCTTGGATCTCTAGAACGGCTGGAATCAAAGATAGAATGGTAATCGGGGCTGAGAAAGATTAAAACCTAATTTAGGTTAATTTTCCCGTAAAAGCAATTGTTCGCGTGTCGTGAACGATCCTAGGCCCGTCATTCGCATGGCGCGAAGGACAAAACAGTCGGGTGCCCTCTTCAACTCCTCGCGTACCGTGAAGAATGCTCCCGCGAAGACTAGAAATTCCATGAAAGTTGACTTTTTAACTCTGACTTGCTCGTGCTTTCACGTCTAACTGATTTGCTTACGTTTCCCGCTCATTTAGCACATAAACCTGGGAGGCACACACAACCACAAACATGCATAAAACCAAACAAATATACAAACTAAAACAACTAAAACGAATACAAAAAGACACATAAACCAGGGTTATTAAACGCTACATCAGTGACATATTGGGTCGAACAAGTATGGGATTTGAATGGGACGTCATCATTGTATAAAATAAACTAACTAAATAAATAATATAAAAAAATAAGGTCGGAAAAATCATGGATGTTACACCTGTTCCAACTATAAAAACCAAAGTAAAAATACCTGGAACTTCGTTCCTAATGATTTTCCTCACAAAATCAAGCGCGAATCCCTGCAATACACACACAAAACAAAACACACAAATCGAAAAACACCAAAATCGAAAATAAACCAAGAAATATACACACTCTACACCCGGGCACTGGCCCGAGAGGCAAATAAGCCTAATCAGAAGGCTTCTCCTTGATTCTAATCGGAACCGCCTTCATCCTGCGTGGTATCCCGGCTCTCCATGTCATCACCGAACAATTACCAACCACTGAACCTCCTTTACATCTATCAATTAGGTCTTTTCACCAAAACTTAAACCTACCCGGTCCGAAAATAACATGCATCATATAACCAAGTAATTTATTACCCCTGAACGTCCCCACACTTAGGGTTTAAACTATCCTTAACTCACATGCACCTCTTAACTCTTGGGTTCTCTCACGGGGAGGCCTAGACTTAGGGGACCTAGAACTAGGGTTCAGCTCAATATTTCCCCTCTCGAAATGAACAACAGTGACAGGCAAAGGTTCTGGGGCAGGTGTCTCTATGGATGTGACATCTACACTTTCACCTAGATCCTGCCCTACTATCTCCTTTCCCATCCCCAAAATTAGGGTTTGACCTATCATCTCCTCCAGCTCTGCCATCATCTCCTGCAGATCACTGGGCACCTCATCACTGTATTCATCCGCCTCATTTAGCAGCTCTTCTAACTCCAACGCCCAATCTGATGGTTCTCCTAATTCAGGGGCGGGTTCACCAACTTCTAATTCTCCTGGATCAGAGTCCCGATGGTCATCCATGAAGGCATCATCATGCAAACAGAGTGGCTTTGCTTACCAGCCTCCTTCATGGACTTTATAGCATCAAAGGTAATAGACTCATCCCCCACAAGAAGTGTGAGCTTCCCGTCAAAGACATCGATCAATGCCTTGGCGGTGCGCAGAAACGGGCGCCCGAGGATGAGTGGGACTTTGTCATCCACATCCATGTCCAGAATGACAAAATCCACGAGGAAAACGAGTTTGTCTACTTTCACTAAAAGATTCTCCACTATTCCCCGTGGATACTTTATTGAACGGTTAGCCAAGGATATGCGCTTAGGTTCGCCCAGGTCTAGCTGCTTGTATATGGAATATGGTATCAGATTGATGTTAGCACCCACGTCAGCCAACGCATGGTTCATAGGCAAACCGCCAAGCAGACACGGGATCGTGAAGTGACCCGGAACTGGCAGTTTGTTCTGCACCACCGCAGAGCATCGCTCACTTAGTGAGACTTTAGAGACCTCCTCCAGCTTCTTCTTGTTGGAAAGAAGATCTTTTAAGAACTTTCCATACTTAGGCATATGTTGGAGGACCTCTATGAACGGGAGATTGACCTTAAGCTGTTTGAACATATTAAGGAAGTTTCCGTATTCCCTCGCATACTTATGTGGTAGCAAGCGCGCTGGGTAGGGAACACGACTCAGGTCAATCTCAGGGGTCTTCATCTCCACCCCTTTCTTCTCCTCCTCTGCCTTCTCGGCAAGCTTCTCCATCTTTATCTCCTCGTCCACCGGCTCTTCCTCTTCTACCGGTGGCTCTACTCTCTCTTCTTCCCTTCGACTCCTAGTAGTCACGGCCATCACTGAAGCATTAGGGCCTAAAGACGGACCTCCCTGTCTATCCTGCAAATTCTTAGCGATGTCTCCCACCGTGCACTGCAGATCCTGGAATGCCGATTGCTGATTCTTTAGTAGGGTATCATGAGCATCCACTCTCTACTGAGTCTCCTTATCCTTCACCACCAAGTGAGCAAGCATCTGGGTTTGAGTCTCCAACATCTCCTCAATCCTCTTAGTTTTCATGTTGCTTCCCCCACTCGGTCCTGCTTCACCTCCACTTTGCTGATTAGGGCGGGCATTAAACCCCGGTGGGTTGCCTCCAGATCTCCAGCCCGAGCCATAAGAATTGTTATAGTTGTTGAATCCTCGGTTCTGGTTGCCCGCAAAGTTCACCGGCTACTGTTGACTGACAGGGCAGTCCCTGGTGTCGTGGCCACCTCTTCACACCTCACACCTTTGAGCACTCATCTTCATCTCTTTGATCTCATTCGCCATCGTTGCGAGTGCAGCAGCCACGCTAGTATCAGGGGTGACCTGATGCACACCTCTAGGGGAAGAGGCGGGTGCTCTAGCACTAGGAATGGAAGTCCTAGTAGATGGCCGCTGTTGTTCCGCCAGAGCAAAGCTCTCGAACATCTTCTCACACTCAGCAGGTTCTTTCTTATCCATAATATGGCCTCCCGCGGCAGTATTGAACATTTGCTGCTTCTCGAATGTGAGACCATTGTAGAAATTCTCCACTATCGCCCGGTCAGAAATACCATGCTAGGGACATCGGCTCAACAGCGCGTTGAACCACCCCTAGGCCATATGATAAGGCTCGTCGGGGTCCATCCGAAAGGAGTGGTGTAAGTCCCAAAATAATGATGGATCTTCAAACACGCGAACGAATATGCACACGATATCAAACTCTCACACTAAGTAGGCGGAATCTACTTGGTGTGGTGATTCAAGAACAAGTTTTCAATGTAAAACGCCTTGTATTGATCAAGAAGATTACATAGAAAAACACACAAAACCGCTAATCCTCTACACGGTTTTTCCAACTCGTCTAACTCTCTCAAATTCGTTTTTCAAGTTGCTAACATAATTTAGGTTACACAAACATGTATTTATACTAGGCCTAAACAAACTAAGCCCTTAATACATGTTCTCGGCCCATGGCCGGCCCAAAGACCCCAACCCGTGAACCCAATTCACGATTATAAATCTCGAATACCCATCTATTCGGTAACACCAACAGTTATATTTATTTGATATGCGTCAGCCTCACATATATAGACCCAACAAGTGGATTTGGTCCCTAAGGCGAGCGGCCCTTGACGGTGGATAGTACTTTTTAAGAAACTTAGCTTGCAAGTCCTCCCAAGTGGTGATTGAATTGTCGGGGAGGATGTCAAGCCAAGTAGAAGCACGCCCAGAGTGCGAGAATGGAAAGATACGCAAGTAGATTGCGTCCTTGGACACACCAGTGATATTGAAGGTGTCACATATACGCACGAAACGGGACAGATGTCTTGGTGCATCCTCATCCTCGAGGCCATGGAACTGAGTAGAATTAGTGATCGTACTCATGACATGTGATGGGATCAGCCAACTATTGGTATTAGGGATAGTGGGGCGGGTGATCGAAGATCTCGCCCCGGTGACCCCATCACTGGCTCTCTAGTGTACGGTACGTCTCGCTGGTGGGTCAGTGTCGCCCATTTTAGGAAAAGGAATAGGGCTAGTAGAACGTACCTGGTTTTTGCACAAAGTTTCCAAACGCTCCCCAAAGTCGGAGGTGCGCTCGTGAAGCTCTCTTTAGGGTTCTAAGAAAGCATAATACTGGGGTGATCCCTATGAACGAGTGTGGTGCATAAACTGACACAAAACAAAACAAAGAAGTAAAGACTCTAAACACATAAAGACTCGATCCTAAATTAGACACACAGGTAGCAGATAAGACAAATCACACAATTAAGACTCAAAACAAAAGAAAGAAAGAAAATAAACCAAAAATCACACAAAGAACTAATCAAAGCTAATATTGCTATTGCCAAGTGTCCCCGGCAACGGCGTCAAAAACTTGATGTCGTCCAGACGGTCTATAAAAATAATAATAAAAACATAATCTAGACTCCTAAGTAATAAATGGAAAACATATGAACTAGACCGCACTAACAGGCAAGTGAACCTATCAAGTGTAGCACAACTTAACGGTAAACCGGATTATCGAACCCTAGAGACACTGAATAACTAAATTAAACTCTGACTCGAACTAAAGGTGATTGATTTGGGGGTTTTCTATAAATCCTGATTTAACTAAAGAAATCAAGATTAAGAAAACTAGTGAACGACTCTAACTATCAGACACAAAGGACTCGGGAATATCAGGAATGGAAAGAACACTACATAGGTCGGAATCCTTCTTGCAAAGCTAAGACTTCTACCGGTTATGGAAACAATGACGGGTGTGGGTTTCTAAGGATAGCAGCTCTAGACTACCTAGTGGATTCCTAATCACTCTCAGGGTGTCACCAACTAAGAAACTCTAAAGATGTACTAAACTCACCAGATGGTTGGATTACCTTTCAGTCTCTCCAACAATGATAATGTACCCTACAGACAGATCACCTTTCAGTATCACTGTCCACAATACATCGAAGATGCACAGGGTAATCTCATATCAATAACTATGACACGGACTAGCAACAATCACCAAGAACCTAAGGGAACCTCCTCTCAGACAATTCACACTAAGAATCCTAATAACGAAGACTAACCAATTATCATTCACCTTTCGGTATCGAGATAAGAAGAATACTCAATCTAATTCAACACCAATTACTCTCCCTATGGACTACTACGTCTAGCAATACCATCACAGTTACCAACAATTAAGCAAACAACCAAAACATGCGTCTATAATTGAAAGACATTCAACAAGAACACATGCGGGATTATAATCAACATCAAATCAAAATAAAGCATGCACATACATCACAATTATCAAATCACGATCTTTACAAAACCAGTAATCCAACATACGAATTCAAAAACCGATAAAGGTCAAGACTTTAACAAATAGTCATCAAAAACCTAGTTAGTATCAATTGTTTAGCTTAGATTCGTGCTTAAAACATCAAGAACAGAAGTAGAAAACAGAAACATAGTATCAACAAGACAATCAAAGACAAAAGATGTAATCTTGAAAACCAAATAAGCTTATACAAACGAACTCGGATCCAAACCAGCAATCTTTGCACTTCAATCCCTCTCCAAACTCCCAAAATCGCCTAAAACAATGCTCTGACAGCCAAAAAGATCGAACTCCTTGGATAATGGCTATCGAACTCTATTTAATTTCGAATTAGGACTTTTTGAGGAATTATGGGCCCCGCATTTCGCGAGAGATGATCATGGGTTCCTCGCATACTGCGAGGAACAAATTAGTCGGGTCCGGATTTGGAATTCCTCGCGTACCGCGAGGCTTTGCGGTTGAGTCTTCGCGTACCGCGAAGACTTTAATTTCCACATTTTTTCGTTACTTTATTTGGACTTCTCCTCTTGCTCGGTTTCTTAGTGATTTGACTTAATACTTCACACGAGCTCCTATAAACTTGACATTGACTCAAAACAAAGCAAAAACAAGTAAAACGAACACAAAACTATCTAAAAACAAACTAAAACAATAGGAATAAAGATGTGTGTTTTACACTACATCCACTCCTCAGTTTCATGATTTTATAAAGAATGAAACTCAAGATATAATATAAACTAGGCGTTGGCGTTCACGCGTTGTAATGGTGACATTGATTTAGTTAAGTACGTAGAGAGAAGCGCATAAAGTTATCAAGGCTCGGTTTTGAATATTGAACCTAAATAGAAAAAAGCATGTCGCGACGGTATATTTACGATGTTATAAAAATGAGTTTTAAGAAACACGAAAACGAATTGAAAAAATCCTATAACCAAAATATAAAACCGGAAAAGTGTGACACACTCAAATATAGCATTTCAAAATCTAGTTTTTTAAATATTATAATTAATTAAAATATTAAATTAAACCAAAGTAGAAAAAAAATAAGTTTGGTAAAATTACTTTGCAAATAAAATAAACTACGTAGACGTGATTTATAATTTTCACCTATATATTTCCTAACTACTCATTTACTAAAGTCGGTGGCAGTACTCATTTGTCACCGACCAACTTTAAACCTTTAACTTTCTTATAATTACCAATTAAACCCTTAACTTTCTAATACTTTTATTTAATCTTCTGTACTATATATAATGCATGCTTTAACCCCATTACTTATTTTCTTCAATAATTTTCGTCCGTTAACATTTTTTTAAACTAAATTTTATTTTCTCCAATAACTTTCGTTCATTAACTTTTTTTTAAATCGTTAAATATAATTTTTATGTACCGTTGGTTATATCGACTGTCGGTAATGTGCTGTTACCTAGAAGAATGAGACCGACACCGACTAAAGAACGTCGGTACCGTTGTATAATTGTCTTCGTTACTAAATTTTTTAACGAGTTTGTCGTTTCAATGTTAAGTCTGTTTACGCCGCAACGTTAATTTTATACGTTTTTTACCCAGAAGAATGAGACCGACACCAACTAAAGAACGTCGGTACCGTTGTATAAGTGTCTTTGTTATTTTTAACGACTTTGTCGTTTCAATGTTAAGTCCTGTTTACGACGCAGCGTTAATTTTATACTCTTTTTTTTTTCTTAATCACGTTAATGTGACCGTCTGGTTTAATAATAACTCTCCAACTTTCTTTATTTTCATATACTACCCCTCAATTTTCTAAGTTTTAAACATATTCCTCAAATTTCTAAAGTTTCAAGTTTACCCCTAGACAAAATTCTCACCTCTACTCCTCAAGTTTACCCCTCAAATTTCGTTTATTTTTACTTTTACTTTTTTATATATTCGTTTGTAAAAGTTAGTTTTTTCTATTTTTATTTTGTTTTTTCTATAATGAATTTGTCGTTTCAATGTTAACTTCTATTCGCGCCGCAACTTATCTATTTTTTGATCTCTAAAACCGAGTCATGGGAACTTCATACGTTTCTTTTATTTACTTAGTCACGTTATTGTCGTCGCCGCAACACCCGTAACGAGGTTTGCAAACATGTCGCCTCGCATGGGGTTTAATTATGTACTTAAACACGTTAATGTCACCGTATGGAAACGCCGCAACGCGCGGGTCATATTTTCTAGTTGAAAACAAACACCAAGTTCAGTAACCAAGGTAGAAAGAAATGAAGTTTGGTTTCTGATCGCGGTGTCAAGGTCAATCAAAAACATTTATAAAAACTACTACTTATCTATCTTAGACTGTAGACAGGGAAGTAGGGTTGTCGAATCCACAGGGAATCAGTGGAAAGTTCAATTGTTTAGATTAACAAATTAGAATAAAAACACACAGATTAAATAAAGATGTAACCTCCTCCAAACTTCAGGTTCTAGGTTTCACATAAAATTCAGTTGTTCAATTGGACACCACATAGACATAGTGTTGAAAAATTAGTTGAAACAGTAATTAAAGACAGATTCTTTGTCAGAAAATCTATACAACTAGTTTCGTCACAAACCAGTATAATTCAATCACCCAATTTATGAATGCCAAGTTACCCCCTTTAGTCACCCAACCCTGCTACTAGGTTTTGTCATCAACCGAACAAGATCGTAAAGCAAGCAAACTCAAAGCATAATCATAAACTGTTTAAATCAACTAATACATCAATCTCTCAAGTTATTGTCAGAAACTAACAAGATCCAAACATGAATAAACTGAATCAAATACAAAAACCTATACGAACCGTCTGCCTGGAGGAAGCCACAAGTGAATCACCCGCTCATGGTGAGGGAGATCATCTTCAATCTTCAAGTGGGTGTGTGAATCCTCTAAAAATCGCCTAAAAGTGTGGTGTAAGAGATCCTTTTCGATTTGGGGAAGAAAAACCTAAATAACCTTTGAAATTCGGCTGTTTCGTCCAAACCCCGCGTCTGAAACGCACCCAGCGTAGGCTTACGCTGAGAGGGCGTAGGCTTACGCTGGGAGGGCGTAGGCTTACGCCGGGACTCTGATGCCGCTGTGAAGAAACTACTTAGGCGTAGGCCTACGCTGTAAGGGCGTAAGCTTACGCTAGTAGGCGTAGGCTTACGCTGGACCTGCATTTTGCCCCGTTTTCTCCGTGTCTCTTCCGACTCTTGCATCTCTCGCCTAATATCTTCAAAGATCACATTTTAAGCTTCCAACACCTGCACATGCATGACTACACAAAACCTTTGTATTCCACATATCAAATTGCATAAATATAACATATTACACCTTTTAATACATGAAACTTTGGCCACTCATCAGTTTCCCAAAAGTAAAATTCAAAACTTTCCCGCTGCCTATTAGGCACTCCGTTGTGGAGGCGTGAAAGTGATAGCGTGAGCCACCTGGCTTAACCACAGGCGCCTAACACCGCCCCCATGGGGGAGTGAAGACAGGTGAGGGGCGTTTGCCGTGAGTAGAATCACCGACGTGGGGCGTTTAGGGGTGTGTGTTTTGTGTTATGTATGTATGTGTATATATATATATGTGTGTGTGTGTGTGTATATTTGTGTGTAGACAGTGAAACCATTGCGCACCTTAGTGATTTGGTTTAGTGATTGCCCCATGTTGATATGGTTGGCATGAATGTGAAACCACTACGGATGACCTTATGAATACTAACAAAAAAAGGAACTGGTGACGGAGTTGGTTAGAACCCGCTCCAAGAGGGTGTGAACCAACGGGTCATACAAGTGAGCAAAAAGGCATTTGTGTTTGAATGTGTTTTGTAATTATTTATTTAACACAAAATAATTAAGAAAATGCTATTGTTCATACCCACCATCAAAGGTTCAAAGGGTAACTCTACTTAAAGCTAAGGGGATCATATTGTAACTTGAATTCAATATTTAATTTAATTTTTTTTAAGACAAATTTCTTTGATCCTGTAGGAGTGGGACTTGAACCCATAGCCTCCTTAACCCTTAGTTTTCCAAAAGGATTTTCCTCTACCATTGGCCTATATTTAATTCACAGTCAAAATTCATGATGAAATCACTAGTAATAACTAATAAGTGTTCAAGCACTTATCATAGTAAATCAATAACCTACACAAGTACGTAGGGGTGTGCAAATGGTGGTTCGGTTCGGTTTTTACCTTTAACCATAACCATAACCGCTAGCTTCAGTTATAGGATTTCCTTAACCATAACCGAACTTTGGTTTCGGTTAATCGGTTATGAAGCTCGGTTATGGTTCGGTGTAAGGCCCCAAACCCGGAAGGTCTCACTTATTGGATTTACTCATAAACACAGCTCATAAACATAAGAAATTCATCAACACAGCGGAAACGATTTAAAACTTTAGCAAACGCAGCGGAAACATAACTTGTCTAATACAACTTGCTAGTAACAAACTAAAACTAGTCTTTAAACAATGCAGTCAAAAGAAACATAAACAGGATGTCAGACGCTGATCTTCGGGTAACTCTCCTCGCCAAGCCAAGCATCCTTATCCATCTACAGCCACCTACACTTAACTGATTTGCATACTAAAAATAAGCAAATCTGAGTGAGTTCTAACGTTTACTTTAAATCAATTATTCAAAAGATTTTCCTACTACATATATACTGCCAATAAGGCAAAAACTTACGTACTTTACTTTACTCTACAGTTTAAAACATAAATAACCGTCAATTCCTCTTTTCTGTACTGTCCTCATGGCTAACACCATGAACCGACAAGTACCTGGTCAATGCCCACATAGCCAACGGCCATGAACCGACAATACTGCTTATCCATCAATTCCCTTGTCGCTACTGTACCGCCCCCATGGCTCACGTCCATGAACCGACAAGTATCTGGTCAATGCCCCCATGATCAGCGACCATGAACCGACAATACCGTTTTACGCTAAGGGGAGTTGCGTGGTTCTCCCGAGCAACCACCGTCACGCATCTCAGTTGTACAACCGTTAGCGAACCACAAAGGTTCTTACTAATCGGCTTAACCTATATCCGACATCTTATACAAGTAAAATCTGTCCCAAATACCTTTACAGCTGGTACACATTCCCGTAGGAAATCTCTTTACTTTCTTTACATTACTTTAATTATCTTGATCAAAACTCTACATATAATATGCCTTTGTTTATGTATATTAAAAATATATTAAATGTTTGCCATAAAGATATATCTTGTTTTACTGATAACATACTCGCACTTATATTATGTCTTTGTTTATGTATATGAAAATATAATAAACGCTTGCCAATAATATAATTATTCTTTACTTAAAATGTACCTTTGCCTCTTTTAAACTTTACACTAAAACATAGCTTTCACTTTGTTTATTAATATATAAAATATAATAAACACTTTACACTAAGTATGCACACCACCCCTAAAGCATGCAAAAAGGGGATTAGAACTCACCTGACATGCTAGCCTCAAGTGTTCTTTACTACTCAAACTATGTCACGTACAATCTGGACAATTCATTCATATACGTTAAGATAACTGTCCTAACCGACACTACACGTTTCTATCTTTAGGGTTTGGCGAAGTTGGGCAAGTTCGCCATTCATGGCTTAGGCGAACATGGTAAGTTCGCCTCTTCTACATTAGGCGAACATGTTAAGTTCGCCATCCTTGCTTCAGGCGAACATGCTAAGTTCGCCTGAACTGGTTCTTTTCCCCAAACAAACCTAAACCGTAATGAGGACGTCTACGTTGTAAATACATTTCCTTAATCCTAATGAAAATCGGACAGAGTCCCGTTTGTTTTTATCTAAGGCCCGACAATATAAATTGTCCATTTCATTTACCAAATCAATCAATAATAATCCATAATGAATTGTGTTATAACCTTTTAGCATAGATAACCATTATGACTATTTGGTTGATAAGTGACATTTACTATTATTAAATAATTATTCTTTTGTCAATATAATATTTACTCGTATACCTCAACACGATGTTCATAACCCGATTCGTTAACCCAATCAATGTTCTACGAGTTAGGAGTTATACCTTTTCGAGCACGAACTGTAATGTAACCGAGACTCGACCATACAGACTTCAAATCGGATGATTCGAAAGTCCACGAACTCGTCTCGACGAGCAGGTTACATCCTCCTCTATCATACCCTTTCCGTTATGTAAAACACCAGACCCACTGCCACGGAACCACCACCGGCCACCGCCATCTTAACCATGAGACTTGATACCACCACCACGTTCGTGACGCTTAATACCACCATCACTACCATCGTGAACCTCCATTACACCACCGCCATGACACCACTATTAGCCACCCTAGATAGGAAGCTTATACAATACCACCATCTCACTGCGAGACCCGTACAACACCACCGTCATGTAGCTCATACCGTCATCTTCACTGCTAACCACCACCAACCCTACCGTTCACCACCACTAAGCTGCCATTGCCACAATTGTTCACCTCCGACCACCGCCTTTACTATCATCCTACTCATGTACACCACCATCGGGTTGTTTTCCACATCCACCCCTTATCACCACCACCCTTTCTGCTGTGAGACCTGCACAGCCACGACCATCTTCGCTGCTCACCTCACCCGGTCACCACCTTGAGGCTGTCATCAACACCTCGCTAATCACTAGCTCGTGAAGCTACCGTATGTTTCGTCACTTGATAGCCACCGGTCGTACCACTTTACACGAACCCATAGCTGCTGCCGGAGCTATGGCAGCAGATTTTTCCGCCGTCGTGAACCCTCCTTCAGCTCTTTCATTGATATCGTGAGTTGCGGTACATGTCGTCCTTGTGTGCTTGAGACAGGGTGGAACTTCTCCATGTAAATCGAGCAAAGGTAGAAGCTTGTTTGGCCGGATTAAGGTTTAATGGAGGAGGGGAGTTGCAGGACAATAATGGTGAGGAAGGTGGAATGGTTTTGGCGAAAGAGAAGGAGTGGAATTGAAATCGGGTGCTGCGGCTGGTGGGAAAGAAATAGGGATTAGGTTTTATTAGATTTTTCACTTTACCCCCTTATCTTTAAAGAATTGCATTACCAGCCCTTAGTTTAAATTAGTCCTTAAACTACCGTGTCATAATTTCATTCTCGGACAACCTTGATCCTAAATGAAACCGCGTGCTTTAACTTATGAGGAATTTGGGATGTTACATTCGGTTTCGGTTAATTTCAGTTAATTAACCGAGACGGGTTTAAACTTAAATTTTAACTAAATGAACATGAAAAAATAATCGGTGACATTAAACGAAAAATATAAATGGAACTAAAATTTGAACTAAACAAACCTACATCAAATGAGAATGCATCTTCACACATGGATTAAATAGGGTTTAGGTGTTTTCATATTCACTTTTGAGAAACGTTTTGATAAACGTTCATATGGGGTGATAGCGTGTTTTTAGTGTAATAAATATATTCTATTCAAAGTTACACAAAATCATGTTTTAAATTTATAAATTAAAATGATAAATACTTCAACTAAACACACACACAATAGGCAAATGTATCTATCGCAGCGTAGTATAGTCCGGGTAAGAACAAGTATCGAACCATGGACACGGATCCCGTACTCAACCCTTGTTATTGTCTGACTAGGATGATAAGTTGGAAAATGGGTTTTGATGCGTGTAAACTATATATATATTTTTATAAGTGTTTTACACAATTAGTTTTAAAAAGGGTTTTCACCAAATACTAATCACACACACCGGGCAGTGTACCCGTCGGATAGTAATATAGTAAAGGTAAGAACCGGATATCAATCCGTGGACACGGTGGGATGCGATAATAAACCGGGACTAAGATTCAATCAAATATGGGTAAAAGATGTTTAAGTCGATTTTTAACTAAACTAATATGTGAGAATATAAAACTAGACTAAAGTCACAAATCAAACAATCAAGGAGAAAATATCACTTCGGTGTCGAATCCATTTAGAATACATTCAATACATTCATAGAAATATGGCAAATACACGATACATAAATTGACTAAATTCTCGTCAAAGATATCTAATCAAATGACTATTCGGAAAGCTAGCATGAATTACACAAACCAACCACCTAAAGTCATACAATGAGGCTCACGTGTTTAATAATCATGTCAATGTTTATAAAGATTGAACTAGCTTTCGATTAAGGTACACTAATCCAACAACTAGTTGGAAAGATAATATGAACAACACACTATCCACCTCAAGTTGATTAATTTAGACAACAATATGCATTTCTTCAACATACAATGTTCATATAAAGATTACATAAATTAGGAGGATGTGTCAACAATTCCTAGATAAACACAATACTAAATATGACACATCATAACAAATACATTGTCTTTCCAAACATAAGCATAAGGTTACACATACAAATATAATGATTCATAAACAAGACTTCATTCACCATTCCTAGTCAAATGCCATAAACTAGTATAATTACATACACCAATCCATGAATATAAGCATAAATCATAAGTTTTCCAACATAATATGACATACACAAATACAAGTCTTGTAAACAACTCAAAATACTTGAATACATAATTTCATCAAAGAATAATCATACGGTTGTCATAACATTAACACAATAATTGCCAATAATCCATGAATGTTGTCAAATGTATCTAAACTTCATCTAAACCAAAGTGAACAGAAGTTTTAGCTCATCATGAGCATCAAAATTACAAATAAGCAGGGAAAAATAGTGAGAAACATGATATGAAAACAAGAATCAAACCACTCCTCCAAGCCTAGATGTTGTTGTTGATGTATGGTGATCCTCTTGATGTTGTATCCTCTCCAAGAATTTTGAATTATGGCTGGAACAAAGAAAACTCGAGCTGGAACAGTAGGTTTCTCCACAGGGTTGCTGAATGTCTGAATGAGAATTAAGTTCTGTTTAAGTAGAAAAGGGGAGGCACGACCGTGCCAGGAGAGAAGGCACGACCGTGCCTAAGACATGGACGCGGTCGTGTCTAGGTCTTGGCGCGACCGTGTGACAGAGGTTTGACCGATCCGTAGCTTCCATTGGGTACCACTGATCGAGGACGTACGGCTGCTCAGACTCACGAGATGACACGCGACCGTGGGCGGCCAAGGCTCGGTTGTGCCTTGGAATTTGGCTTGGCGCGGTCGTGCCAGATGTGGGCGCGACCGTGCCTAGGGTTTTGGAGCTTGGCACGACCGTGCCAAATAGGGGCACGACCGTGCCTCCATCACAGAAACCCTAAAACTTCACTTGTTTATCCTGGAATCTTCTTGTTTATTCACCAAGCTTCACAAAAACCTACAAAACAGGAAATGAAGCAAATACGTGTCTAAACGTTGAATATAACCAAGAAATTATCATTAAATGAACGAAGTTTTGTGCCAAAAAGATGTGTAAATACTAACACATCAAACAACCCCACACTTGAACATTGCTTGTCCTCAAGCAAGAAATCAAAATGAAACAAAACTTCCAATGACACTATGGATCAAATCGGGAAAACCGTAAGCATTAATAAACTTATAAAGGTTTGAAGAGATTTTCAAGAAATGCAAAATTAACTAAATGAAACCCAATGAGCCCAATGACGTGATAACCGAATGAGCAAATGAATATGCCTAGAAAATCATTAGCATGCAACTTTATGCTTCTCACAATGTTCACACACACTCGGGAATATATATGATCATACAAGTAATGGAGTATGTATAGAACACTCAAATGCCAAGACAATGAATCATGCATAAATCATAAGCTTGCTAAAAGATCAAATCTCTACCAACTAACATGAAACAATGCACAAATCAAGAGGGCTTTAAATGGGTTGTAACTTGGCAATGGTTAAGGGTGAGGAAGTGGAATTTTAAAATGGCTAATTGGCTAAAAACCCGGCGGTTATGCTAACTCAAAAACTAAAACAACTTCTAATATGAAAAATAAACTAACTAATACTTCCGTATAGATAAGAGCTAACAACCGAATTATTTCCATCTTTGCTCACAAAATTGCTCTAATCGGCTATAATTCACCTGATTTTTGGTGAATTTTTTTTTTTTTTTTTTTTTTACTATTTCTTTTCTTTCTTTTGAAGGAAACTAAGTCAATATGCATCTTTCCTTAGCTAAAAACTTCTCAAGCATTTAAAAATTACATCAAAATAAAAGCTATAAAATTAACATTAGCCGACCGGATTTCTAACACGGGCGAAAAATAAATGAAAAGGCTAATGAAGGTTTAATGGCGGTGTAATGTGGGTAATTAAAGAAAAGAACAGGATAGGCTCAACGTGGCTAACTAGTGGATGTGTTCGGTTGAGGGAAAAAAAAAAAAAGGCTAACAAAGTGGTTTATCCTAATGCCTCAATCATTTTTATACAATATTTATGTTCATGATTTCGAAATGTATACTAAAAGCAAGTTCTAATAGGCATGAAACATCCGGCACACTCAAATCCGTAAAAACGAGAGCAAACAATGTCTAAAACTATCAAGGCTCAAAAATAAACTCACGGAAACGGAAAGGAATAGGTGTAAGCAAAAGGTTATATGCAATTCATTCGTTCAGCCCACTAAAACTCATGGTTATCACAAAAAATTGGGTTTGACTCGATGGAATTTCTATTTCAATTGCTTTCGAAAAATCAAACCTTTATTATTTACTAAAAATTGTGAATGCTAAACGGTTAACTTTTATTATATTTTTGTGTTTTTCAATTTCATAAAACTGATTTAATGTCAATAAAAATTATGAAGGAAGATTTTGCAAAAAAATTGAAGTGATAGAATGCTCAAAAGGACAAGCATCGCGTGAATAAATTCCCACCCTACACTTAGAATCGTGCATTGCCCTCAATATACAACAAAAAAATGTAAAGCAAAGAATAAACACCCAACCCCACACTGAGAAACATACATTGCCCTCAATGTATATAAAAACATGCAAAGCAAAATGGAATGCAATGAAATGAAGCATGAAGGGAGAACTGAAACTTCCCTCGTGTCGATCATGGCACACGCAAAAATCCAACCCACAACAATGACGTTCCACGTAGTTCCACAATTCCAAGATCTAATCAAGACTAACCACATCAAACAGGATCAGTAACATCAAGCCAAAATATAAACATAAATGTAAAGACGAATATAAACAACAGTACAGGGAAACAAAAGTACAACAAAAGAACAACATAAAACGCCGAAGCGTGATACAAGAGTTTGTACAATAAACAAGAAAGTACAACTCACAAAAATGATACCAAAAGGCAATGGGAGGTACTACTCCCACTGCACACCCTCAAGGTCGACGCCGGAAGCCTCGCCTCCCTCGCCTCCTGCTGGTGGTGGTGATGGTGGTGGTGACTGGTGATGCGGTGGTGATGGTGGTGGCTGATGCGTCTGCTGCTCCGGCTGCATAAAGAACAGAAGGGGAACCACGTACGGTGCCCCGCCAGCACCAGCAGCGGCGCACTGTACCTCATACTGCCAGGTCCAGTAACGCAAGAAAAGGTCCTGAGGAATAACAACGGCAGGCGGCGGTGGCGGCGAAGGCGGAGGAGGCTGCTGGTCTGGCTGCTAATGCTCGTGACCCTGCTCCTGCTCCTGCTCCTGCTGAGCAGCGTGTGCCTGATGGGCGGCGGCGACGGCCTCGGCCTGAACAAGATCAGGATCGGGACCCGGACGGTCTGGATCCCACGTCCGTCCCCATCTATCTACCAACCTGATCCCTCCTGCGCCTCGACGAGCAACGTGCATGTTCCTCAGTGTCTACACGGTCATCACAACGGTCTCGGCCACAGGGGTCAGGTCCACTATCAAATCATCGGTCAATAGCTGGAAGTGCCTAGCCAGCTTGGTCACGAAGTGACCTCCACAGATCGCGCTGGTGACGTCGCGCCCTGAGCTGTTCACCAAGTACCCCGCGATAGAGTGCGCAAGATTGCAAGTGCGCGGGCGTACAAGGAAAAACAGATAAAACAACTCCCTCAAATTCACTACCGTCTCTCCCTGCCCTCGCCCAGATATAGAATAAACAATGCAGCGATGAAGAACACGGTGCAGGGGGTCCCGAAGGCTCGAAGCCTTGGTCGGGAACTCGGATCGGTGATACCATTGGTGAATATCTCAGTCTGAAGCTCCTGCCTCGTATACAGGCCCAATAATCTCCCGAACCTAGCAACTGACATCACTCGCCACTCCCCTCCTAGCCTAAACCTAATCGTCTCCGGCTGCTCTAAGTCTGCGCAAGGATAATCAAACTCATAAGTAGAGAAAAACTCCATTACAAGCTCGACATACTGGATCACGTGAAGTCTAAACAAGCGGCGCCATGGGGCGGTGACGAGATCGTTCCACCGGTCCCGCTGACCGATGGCGTCTATGGCGGTAGGCTCTAGACGACGAGCGGCTAAAATCCGGCCTCTGCGTGGCCACAAAACGTCCAGACGAGCGTACTCATGCTCGTTCATGTCAAACTCGAGGTACGGGTGGTCCCGGTTGCCTGCCATCTGCACGACAACAAAATTAAAATCAAAACATTTATGAAGACGCTAAACTGAAGTTATGAAGTTTCTGACCTAATTATGAAGGGGCAAGGTCGCGCCTAGGAAGGGGCACGACCGCACCAAGGCCAATATCCAAGCCCATGGTCGCGCTTGGCCGACCACGGGCACACAAACAAGACAGACACGGCCGCACCTGGTCTAGGCATGACCGCGCCAAGTACAAACAAAGGAGACACGGCCGCGCCTGGTCTAGGCACGACCGCGCCAAGGTCAAACAAAGGAGACACGGCCGCGCCATGAAATGAGCACGACCGTGCTCCACCCAACTACGACTTACAGTTTCAAATTTCATCAATTAAGCACGACTTATGAAGGGGCTTTCATAGCCTAGCATCCCAGGGAGCAATGTACGACCTAATTCTACGTATTTACAGCCTTAAACATCTATAAATCGATAAAATAAAAACGAAAAGGAAAACTATGTTTATAATCGTGAAATAGGAGAGAATGGGGAGCTCGGGACGTACCTTGGATTGAAGAAATGAAGGAAAGTAGACCGGAAATGGTGACGGGAAGAAAATCTCCGAGAGGGAGGGGCAATCGTCTGCTGGGAGATTGTAGGGGGGTGTTTGAAAGGTCTGTCGTTTGAAAAGTTATTTAAATCGCCCCCAATGACTTAGGCACGACCGCGCCAAGACCTAGACACGACCGCGCCTAGGTTATAGGCATGACCGCGTCTATAGGGAGGCACGACCGTGTCTCTTGCCCAGCAGACAGAAAACCCTGTTTTGTATGCAGCTTGTACCAAACCCGACTGCGATTCTTCCAAACTAAAATTACTAAAAATTCAGAAGACATACCTGAGACATCCAATCCATATCCCCAATCCGCTCGATCCAAAACATGCTCCGAATACCTAAACTCAAAAATGAATGGTAAAATCCTAAAAAAAAATAATAAAAATAGGAAAATAAATATAGAAACAAAATCTAAGAATTGTTACCAAAGATGATACCGAAACAGGCTAAGTTTATTAACGAGTCGTTAGCTAGACTCAAATCCCCGAATTCATTTGTCCTTGGGGTGGAGGTCAACTACCTCCAATGCCGGGTCAACCGGTCCTTCAATGTATGGTTTAAGACGATGACCGTTGACCTTGAAGATCCTCCCATCTCCGTGCTCAATCTCGACGGTCCCATAAGGAAACACCTCCTTAACCGTGTAGGGATCCGTCCATCGGGACTTCAACTTCCCGGGAAACAATCGCAACCTAGAGTTGTAAAGCAACACACGACCACCCACTCGGAATTCCTTCTTGTCCTTCAAGCGTCGGTCATGTAAACTCTTAGTGCGCTCCTTGTAGATCATGGAGTTTGCATAGGCTTGATTCCTCAACTCATCAAGCTCATGAATCTGAGTGAACCGGTTCTCACCCGCGCTCACCAAGTCAAGATTCAACGCCTTCAATGCCCAATAGGCCTTATGCTCCAACTCCACCTGAAGATGGCACGCCTTCCCATAGATCAACCTAAATGGTGTGGTACCAATAGGTGTCTTATAGGCAGTCCGGAAGGCCCAAAGTGCATCATCTAATCTATCCGACCAATCCTTACGGTTCTGACCAACCGTCTTCTCTAGAATTCGCTTTATGCCCCGGTTTGTGACCTCTACCTGTCCACTGGTCTGTGGATGGTAGGCTGTGGAGAATCTATGGTTCACAACATATCGTGATAGAGCCTTCTCCAACTAGGCGTTGCAGAAGTGGGTCCCACGGTCACTGATAAGGGCTTTGGGGGCACCAAAGCGAGAGAACAGCTTCTTCATAAATTGAACAACCACCCTAGCATCATTAGTAGGCAAGGCTTGAGCCTCGGCCCACTTAGAAACATAGTCAACAGCGACTAGGATATATCGGTTGCCACGAGAAGCTGGGAAAGGTCCCATAAATTCAATACCCCAGACATCAAAAATCTGACAAATCTGGATGCTGTTCTGGGGCATCTCATTCCTAGATGAAATGTTGCTCGCCCTCTGGCAAGCATCACAAGCTCGGATCATCTCATGAGCATCCCAGAAGATGGTAGGCAAGAACAAACCGGCGTCAAAGACCTTCTTCGCGGTCAATGTAGCTCCATGATGTCCACCTGTCGGGCCCTCGTGGCAGTGTCTAAGCACCTGAAGTGCCTCATCTCCAAACACACACCTGCGCACGATCTGATCAGCTCCGACTCGAAACAAATAGGGATCCTCCCAGAGATAGTGCTTCACATCCGCAAAGAACTTTCGCTTCTGCTGATACGTTAAGCCCTTAATCACAATCCCACTAGCATGAAAGTTTGCAAAATCAGCAAACCATGGACACTCCTCATCCTGTGTCTGTATGTGCATGAGAAACTCGTGGGAAAAATTGTCATTTATGGATGACCCCACAAGTTCAGATGAAGCTGAGCACTCAAGAAGGGACAAGTGGTCCACCGCGACATTTTCCGCGCCCTTCTTATCGCGGATCTCAATGTCGAACTCCTGAAGTAGCAAAACCCACCGGATTAGCCGGGGTTTTGCATCCTGTTTGCTGAACAGGTGCCAAAGGGCTGCATGATCGGTGAATACAATGGTCTTTGATAGGACAAGATAAGACCGAAATTTATCGAAAGCGAAGACAACGACTAGGAGCTCCTTCTCTGTCGTGGTGTAATGCTCCTGTGCGTCATTGAGCGTCTTGCTTGCATAATAAATCGGATGAAACTGCTTCTCTCTCCTCTGTCCTAAGACCGCCCCAATAGCGAAGTCACTCGCGTCACACATGATCTCAAATGGCAGCTTCCAATCAGGAGCCACCATGATAGGGGCATTCACCAACTTCTCCTTTAACAAATCGAATGCACTGAGGCACTCGTCGGAGAACACGAACTGGGCTTCCTTCTCAAGAAGCTGGGTCATCGGTCGGGCAATCTTAGAAAAATCTTTAATAAAACGCCTGTAAAAGCCCGCGTGACCAAGGAAGCTCCGAATAGATTTCACAAAGGTCGGCGGGGGCAGCTTAAATATGGTGTCAATCTTAGCTCTATCAACCTCAATCCCCGCACGTGAAACCTTGTGCCCAAGCACAATGCCCTCCTTCACCATGAAGTGGCATTTCTCCCAGTTCAACACCAAATTGGCCTCTTTACACCTAGCCAACATCCTCTCCAGATTCTCGAGGCAATGATCAAAGGAACTCCCAAACACAGAAAAGTCATCCATGAAAACCTCCATGGAGTCCTCAATCATATCATGGAAAATGGCCACCATGCAACGCTGGAAAGTGGCCGGAGCATTGCACAATCCAAAGGGCATCCGCCGATAAGCAAATGTGCCATAGGGACATGTGAATGTCGTCTTCTCCTGATCCTCAGGAGCAATCGGGATCTGGAAGTAGCCTGAGAAGCCATCCAGGAAACAATAGAACATCTTTCCCGCTAATCTCTCCAACATCTGATCAATGAACGGAAGGGGAAAATGATCTTTCCGAGTAGCATCATTGAGTTTGCGGTAATCGATGCAAACTCTCCAACCGGTGACTGTACGAGTAGGAATCAGCTCATTCCTCTCGTTGGTGATGACAGTCATGCCTCCCTTCTTAGGGACAACCTGAACCGGGCTAACCCAAGGAGAATCGGAGATGGGATAAATCAAACCAGCATCCAGTAACTTGATCACCTCCTTCTTCACTACCTCCTGCATGTTCGGGTTCAACCTCCTCTGGTGCTGCACAGCGGGCTTGTAATCATCCTCCATAAGGATCTTATGGGTACAGAAAGATGGATTAATTCCCTTAATGTCCATAATCCTCCATGCAATAGCCTGCTTGAGCTGCTTCAGCACCTCCAGTAGCCTCTCCTTCTCATCACTCGTCAAATCAGAGGCGATAATGACGGGTAATCGAGACTCACCATCTAAAAAGGCATACTCCAAATGGCTCGGGAGTTCCTTAAGCTCAACAGGTGGTAGGTCCTCAATAGAAGGCCGCTCAATCTGCTCAGACTCTCTATCAACCATAGTAAAAACCGTTGAACACTGGGGAAACTCATAGCTCACCTGGCTATACAACTGCTCATCAAACTGATCCTCACCAACTGGATCAAATGTCTCCCCCCCTACAATCTGGGTGTCCAGGGACTCCTCCTCAGTTGTGTCCTGGAGATGATCACTCACACAAGAATAAACAGCCTCAACAAAGTAGAGTGAATCATCCTGATTCTGGGTATGCTGCATGGATTTCCCTACATCAAAGGTCACTTCCTCTTCATCCACCCTCAATGTAAGCCTCCCCGAATACACATCAATCAGGGCCTTGGCAGTGGCCAGGAATGGTCGACCTAGGATAATAGGGACATTCTTGTCCTCATCCATGTCCAGAATCACAAAGTCTACAGGAAACACAAAACGATCAACCTTAATCAACATATTCTCCACTATCCCTCGCGGATACTTGACCGAGCGATCGGCCAGCTGGATACTCATGAGTGTCGGTGTTGGTTCTCCCAACTCAAGCTTAGCAAAGACCGTATATGGCATGAGGTTAATGCTAGCACCAAGGTCAGCTAAGGCATTGCTAACCGACAAGCTACCTATCAAGCAGGGGATGGTAAAACTCCCCGGATCTCGTCTCTTCTCCGGTAGCTTGTTCTGAATCACCGCCGAACACTCCTCATTCAGCGTCACCAGAGATAACTCCTCCAATTTCCTCTTATTCGTGAGGATATCCTTCAAGAATCTCGCATACTTAGGCATCTGAGCCAGAGCCTCCACAAATGGCAAGTTGATATGCAACTGCTTAAACAACCCTAGAAACTTACCATACTGCTCCTCCATCTTTTGCTTCTTCAATCTGCCTGGGTATGGAATGGCGGGAGTGTAATCTCTCACAGGCTCGCTGGGTCGCGATGTGCTCGCCGATTTACCCCTCGGCGGTGTCTCATCAGGAATCTCAATCACAACCTCCTCCTCAGATGGCTCGTGCACAAGAAATTATGGATCCGGTCCTGTGTCTCTACCGCTACTCAAAGTGATGGCCTTCACATGAGCATTGGGATTGGGCTCAGTGTTGCTAGGCAGGCCACCTGGCTGTCTCTCAGAAAGAAGCTTCGCGATCTGCCCGACCTGGTTCTCTATGGTCTGGATCGAAGCTTTCTGATTCCTCAACTCAGTCTCATGCGTGTGGAAACGCTCCTCCATGTACCGGTTCTGCTTCTCTGCCAACTGATTCTGACTCTTTGAGTTGGCAAGTAGCCGTGCAACCATGTCCTCCAAACTGGATTTACCCTCAGGTGCGGGTGGTGGACCGCTGCTAGAACCTTGGCCTTGAAACTGGCCCTGCTGAGGTCGAAACTGGGAACTCTGTCCCTGAGACTGGTGGGACTGATGCTGGAATGGGGGGCGCTGAGTGAATCCGGGTGGTTGCTGGCTGTTGTTACCAGACTTCCAACTGAAATTCAGGTGATTCCTCCACCCCGGATTATATGTGTTGCTGTAGGGATTATTCTGGGGGCGATTCTGGTTAGACATGAAATCAACCTGCTCGTGGGCCCCCTGATCCCCAACCTGACAAGCACTCGTGGGATGCGCCCCACCACAAAACTCACACAAGGACTGGGCCTTGTGGACGTGCATCTGATCAATCTTGGTGGAAAGTGCTTCCACTTGGGCAGCTAAAAAGGTAATTCCATCCACGTGATGGACACCCTGCCTCTGGGTTCTCGCTCGGGAAGTATGCTGAGTGTAGCTCTTTGATGCCACCTTCTCTAGCAAGTCATACGCCTCCTGGGGTGTCTTTATTCCAATATCTCCACCCGCGTATGCATCAATCAGCTGCTTCCTGGTCATCTCCAGACCATTATAAAAGGTCTCACACTGCTGCCACTTCAACAATCCATGGTGGGGAACCTTCCGCATCAATTCCTTGAATCTCTCCCACGCCTCATAGATCGTCTCCCCATCGTCCTGCTGGAAAGAAAGAATCCTAGCCCTCAACTTCGATGTTTTCTCCGGAGGGAAGTACTTTTCTAAGAATTTAGCAGCCATCTGGTCCCAAGTACTAATGGACCTAGGGGAAGTGACAGTAACCAAGCCTTGGCTCGATCCCGTAAGGAGAACGGGAACAACCGGAGCCGAATAGCATCGTCGGTAGCGTCACGAATTTTGAAAGTGGCGCAAATCTCTAAGAAACCGGCCAAATGAGTATTAGGATCCTCATGATCCTTGCCATCGAACTGACACATGTTCTGCACCATCTGTATAATGCTGGATTTGATCTCGAACTGATGTGCTCCAACCGTCGGCCTATTGATGCTCGACTCCAAACCCTCAAGTGTCGGTTTGCCAAAATCCGAAAGCGTCCGACCCGCATCCTCGTTCTCCATCTCCTCTACCTCGTCAACAACAACCTCGTCAACAACAACCTCGTCAAACTCGAGTAACCGGGCCACAAATCGGGAACGGGCTCGCAATCTCCGATGAAGATCACGCTCCGGCTCGGAAGACGGCTCAGGAACCTCCTCGATGGGAGTTGAGAACATACACGATCTGCACGACAAGTTAGATTTAAATACGCGAACCTAGGACAAGGAAAACACAAGTTAGACAAAAACAAGTATAAAACA
Organism: Smallanthus sonchifolius; assembly: GCA_023525975.1. Taxonomy (NCBI): domain Eukaryota; kingdom Viridiplantae; phylum Streptophyta; class Magnoliopsida; order Asterales; family Asteraceae; genus Smallanthus; species Smallanthus sonchifolius. Next base: position 68,681,810 of record CM042030.1, on the reverse strand, counting down.
AAAATAAAATAAAATAAAATAAAAATAAAATAAATAAAAAAAATTGAAAATAAAAGTAAAATAATAAAATGGGATAAAAACCAAGATATATATATATACAAATGAAGCAAAAAAAATAACAAGTAAAATGCGAAAAATATCTATACACACAAAATTGCAAATAACAACAAGAAAAACACGATATTCACAAAAATATATATACTAAATGACTAAAAATTAATTCCAATCGTTCTCGCAAAACCGTGTCCCCGGCAACGGCGTCAAAAACTTGATGCGTGTAAACTATATATATATTTTTATAAGTGTTTTACACAATTAGTTTTAAAAAGGGTTTTCACCAAATACTAAACACACACACCGGGCAGTGTACCCGTCGGATAGTAATATAGTAAAGGTAAGAACCGGATATCAATCCGTGGACACGGTGGGATGCGATAATAAACCGGGACTAAGATTCAATCAAATATGGGTAAAAGATGTTTAAGTCGATTTTTAACTAAACTAATATGTGAGAATATAAAACTAGACTAAAGTCACAAATCAAACAATCAAGGAGAAAATATCACTTCGGTGTCGAATCCATTTAGAATACATTCAATACATTCATAGAAATATGGCAAATACACGATACATAAATTGACTAAATTCTCGTCAAAGATATCTAATCAAATGACTATTCGGAAAGCTAGCATGAATTACACAAACCAACCACCTAAAGTCATACAATGAGGCTCACGTGTTTAATAATCATGTCAATGTTTATAAAGATTGAACTAGCTTTCGATTAAGGTACACTAATCCAACAACTAGTTGGAAAGATAATATGAACAACACACTATCCACCTCAAGTTGATTAATTTAGACAACAATATGCATTTCTTCAACATACAATGTTCATATAAAGATTACATAAATTAGGAGGATGTGTCAACAATTCCTAGATAAACACAATACTAAATATGACACATCATAACAAATACATTGTCTTTCCAAACATAAGCATAAGGTTACACATACAAATATAATGATTCATAAACAAGACTTCATTCACCATTCCTAGTCAAATGCCATAAACTAGTATAATTACATACACCAATCCATGAATATAAGCATAAATCATAAATTTTCCAACATAATATGACATACACAAATACAAGTCTTGTAAACAACTCAAAATACTTGAATACATAATTTCATCAAAGAATAATCATACGGTTGTCATAACATTAACACAATAATTGCCAATAATCCATGAATGTTGTCAAATGTATCTAAACTTCATCTAAACCAAAGTGAACAGAAGTTTTAGCTCATCATGAGCATCAAAATTACAAATAAGCAGGGAAAAATAGTGAGAAACATGATATGAAAACAAGAATCAAACCACTCCTCCAAGCCTAGATGTTGTTGTTGATGTATGGTGATCCTCTTGATGTTGTATCCTCTCCAAGAATTTTGAATTATGGCTGGAACAAAGAAAACTCGAGCTGGAACAGTAGGTTTCTCCACAGGGTTGCTGAATGTCTGAATGAGAATTAAGTTCTGTTTAAGTAGAAAAGGGGAGGCACGACCGTGCCAGGAGAGAAGGCACGACCGTGCCTAAGACATGGACGCGGTCGTGTCTAGGTCTTGGCGCGACCGTGTGACAGAGGTTTGACCGATCCGTAGCTTCCATTGGGTACCACTGCTCGAGGACGTACGGCTGCTCAGACTCACGAGATGACACGCGACCGTGGGCGGGCAAGGCACGGTTGTGCCTTGGAATTTGGCTTGGCGCGGTCGTGCCAGATGTGGGCGCGACCGTGCCTAGGGTTTTGGAGCTTGGCCCGACCGTGCCAAATAGGGGCACGACCATGCCTCCATCACAGAAACCCTAAAACTTCACTTGTTTATCCTGGAATCTTCTTGTTTATTCACCAAGCTTCACAAAAACCTACAAAACAGGAAATGAAGCAAATACGTGTCTAAACGTTGAATATAACCAAGAATTGATCATTAAATGAACGAAGTTTTGTGCCAAAAAGATGTGTAAATACTAACACATCAGGTTTTGTTTAAAAGAAAGTAAAAATGATAAGGAATGTAATTAGAAACATTATCTCGTTTAAGATGTTACTCTAGTTGTTATCACTTGTTAATTATCATTGTATTTAAAGTAAAGTTGGTTATAGTTACTAGTACTAACCCTTTCGATTGGGGAGCTAGTATTTCGTAACGGAATAGTGGATACGGTCGGCCAACTGTTCCTAATGAATCTTGGGACCCTAAACGGGGTCTTAAGTCCGCCGGCTATCCCGTGATTCATTATTCGGACTAAGATTATCCTATGACTGACGTACGTCATGTCTTGTAACTTCTTCTAGTAAGTCGAAATGCACAACTTCCTCCAAAGGTACTTTATGGACGCTCGGACCTAACAAATTATGTTCTTAAAATAGTTGTCTTTACTTATAAATTCATTTTAAATAAATAAAACTTTCATTCTCAAGATTAAGCCTCATGGCTCCCGCTAGAAGTCCTATGCAAGCTAACACAAGAGAAGTAAAGAAATACCGACACGTTTCATAAGGTCTGGTCAGGACTCGAACGATCCGTTGAATACCCAAACCTCCAATCAACCCATAATAATAAATCTATACTAACTCGGTTGTTGCTAGCACCAAGATTGTATATAGGCCGTATAAACATGAATAAGCTTTTCAAACAAGAGAACTTGCTTAAGTAACTTACAAGATTTAAGATTATTAAGTTGGTTTAAAGATCACTTATTCTGGTCTTTTTAAGATAAATTATAAGAAAGACTTTAAGAACATAACTTACTAAAAATACTTCATTAATTAATTAAAGTTCAACTAACCCGAGCAACTCAAGAGGACTAGCCATGAATGACCATACAAGTGACTCCACTAACCCTTAGATAATGTGTGGAAGTATTCCAACACCAAGGGAGAGTGGGTATAGGTTGCCTCTTGTTTTACTCGAACGAGAAGAATCATTTCATATTACAAGACTTTAAAAAGAAAATAAACAAAGAAAAACTAAAACAAACCAAAACTAAGAAAGTTCCGGCTCTTAGCAGAGCACTAAGGCCTTCACAACCCTTGGTCTTTGACACCTAAATGCTTGGAATGAGTTTGCTATTTATAGGCTAAGATCTGGGCAATGCACAGTCGTGCATTGGATTGCATGGGCGTGCAAAGTACCCATTTCTTGCACGTGAAGGAATCTGGCAGCTTTTGGAAGTACAGGGCCACTTTTCACCATTTGCACGCCCGTGCATTGGGATGCATGGTCGTGCATCCTCCAATTTTGACCAGTGCTTGATTTTGACTTCCTGGTTTGACTCATTGGGTGCACGAACGTCCGATTGGCTTCCGGATGCTGATTTCCCCTTGATTTTGAGTGATTTATTCATGTTTTTACAAACCAAGGGTAATTATCCTATTGTAACACAATTAGATAGATTAAGTATCAATTCATATCATTTTTGTCCATAACTGTTATTAATATGGGGATAATTGTGCATGTAAAATATGTATAAATGATGTCACATCATGGGACAAGCTACTTCAAAAACAATCACTGAATCTTATTCATCCATAGTTCTCATATTACTTTTCACTCATAAGTTCGAATCAAATAGTTGATATTTATAGCGATCATAACTAATGTTTACTTCTAACATATTAGGCCATTATTGTCTCACTCATTTTTATCTATATCTATATATATACTACTTAATAAACAAGTAAATAACGGTGACACGTGTCATCTTTCTAGGGCCTTAGAGAATTGGTTTTTCACCTATCTCTCCTATTAATAATCAACTTTATTATTTTAAGCAACTAAATTAATAATTCATTTTACTTTTTAGATTTTTATCTACATATTTTTTAATTCAAAGTTTTGTTTATAGCAATTAAATTATTCAATCATATTCTTATTAATTTTACAAACTGAAAACAATTTTATAACCGGGAAAGATTCAATTAAAAAAGTCTTCAATCATATATTTACATATTCAAAAATATCTAATATTTGTTATAGTTTTATTGAATCTCACGTTATATTTTGTTATATCATTATAGTTGAAATTATTCAAGTAAATTATTTTCTTTTATTCTCATTTTGATTAATTAATTAAATTATGTTTTATAAAAAATGTTCTAAAGTATAATTAATATTTTGTCCTAATTCTATTAAATATGAGACATATTTTATCCAACAAATGTTCTTTGTGATTTAAGATTTAAAATTTGAAGTCACAACAAATACGGAAACGTATAAATTTTAATGAATCAATTAAGTGATTTTATAAATTTTTATTTTTTAAAAAGCTTCTGCTATTTCTTTCCAAATTAGTCTTCCTTCGATAACAACCTCCCCGATATTTTCTTTCGATGATTTAGGAATCGATTCCGTTATAAGCTGTGACTTAGACAAGTTGTTATCAACATACGAAACCCTCTACTGAATCGGCGAATCGCTATCATCATTACAACATATCATACTTTTCATTTACATTTTGTGAGTCATGACCCTATCATCACTTTAAGTAAATGGAACTCAATTACATCTTAAATTCTCTTTCACCGTATAGGGTAATTAGAGGGTCATTTTTTACCCATCATGTGAAAATATGTCATTTTTGGTTATGTTCTATTACTAACAGGTCAAAAAGGTAATACATAAATATATCCTCCTAATTAGAAGGTCACTTTTGACCTATTGTGTGAAAATGTGTTAATTTGGGTTATGTTCTTATAGTAACGGGTCAAAAGGGTAAAACCGAAAATCCTCCTTCTCTATATATGAAAACTAGAGGGTCATTTTTTACCCATTATGTGAAAATTTGTCAATTTGGGTTATGTTCCATTACTAACAAGTCAAACGGATAAAACTAGAAAATTTATCAAATGAATAAAAAATTTTGTTTCTCCAGACGGCATTTGAATCAAAAAGATGCTTACTTGTGAGTCATTTGTTACCAAGAAGAAAATGGAATGCTTCAGAGTAGTGATTATTATGTAGCAAGATTAACGCAACATATGAAACTGTACGGGGCTCTAATTCAAGTTTTCTCTATAACAGTTGATCATTTTTATTATAAGTGGAAATTTATTTATACTAACTGCTTAAATTAATAAAATATGTTTTTAGACTTAAATTAATAGTATCCGAAATCTGCATGAAATTGAAGAGGGTTGGAAATGATTTGCTAGGTTTTTAAATACTCTGTTGACGAATATATATACACATTAGTGGCACTTGAGTCGTTCCATATATCATGACTTATTTTAGATCTTTACATATACTTATATATGTTTTGTAGATGTGGCAAATTCGACCCATTTTCTTATGAATGGGTCGATTTGAATTATGTTTTATCTTCAATGGGTCAAACGGTTAAAAATTAAATAAAAGTAGTCTAAAATGTGAAGGCAAACCGGTTTAAAGTCGTCATAAGTTTAAAATTCATGCAAAAAATTATTTACAGTTAGTTATATTATAATTAGAATAACATAATTTTTAGTCATATTTAATACATTTAGTTATACCTAATAAATAAGTAACCGTCGCCACTTGTGACAATTCTATGAGCACAAGTTTATTTTTTCCACTTATTTTTTATCAATTGTTTAATATTTTCTTTATTAATATTTACTTTATTAATATTATGTTTATTTATTATTTCCTTTCATAACTATTTATTTTATTTTCTTTCACTCACTACTAACTAATTTAATATTATTTATTTAATCGTGTAATATACGGGTAATATTTTTTCTACACCTTTATTCCAATAATTAATTTGACACTTTTAGACAAACGAATTATATTCAAGTTTCAAAGAAAAAAGTTTTCACTCTTTGTTTGTTTTGTCATGACGATAAATAAGAGTAATGGACAATCACTATCAAATGTTGTTTTGTTCTTGAGGCAATCGGTTATCTCACATGGGCAACTGTAAATGACACTTTCCACGATTAAAAGTATATACAAGTTAAAACTTTTTATCTTAGATAGGGATGAAAAAATTACAAACAGAACATCCAATGTTGTATACAAATAAATATTTACAAATTTATTAATTATATTCAACAATTTTTTATTTCACATTGTATCGTTTGCTCCGTGTAACACACGAATTCTAACACTAATAAATATAATAAAGATACAAAAAACATACACATGCATAAAATGAGTCACATTTAATATAATGATTTTTCTTAAACCTTTTAAACCTAATTTAATTGCGTAAACGGCATTATATATGTGTTTTTTATGTATATTAAGAGTTTGATTCATTGAACATGTATATTTTAAGTATGGATTTTTTTAAAATCATATCTTAATTTTTTTTCGGTTCGGTTAACGTTCGGTTATATGACACCCATAACCATAGCCGATTTATCGGTTAATTAGATAACCCGTGTGTAACCGTCGGTTAATTTCAGTTATTGGTTAATTCGGTTCGGTAACGATTCGGTTATCGGTTAATTTTGGTTAACAGTTAAGGTTTACTCACCCTAACAAGTAGTGTATATTTAACTTCTTTTTTTTGCTGCTTCTTAACAGAAATTTGATTATATTTATCAATAAATCATATATAATCTAGGCAATTAAAATAATAAATTTTTATTATCCACTAATTTTATGTATATTCTCATTGTGATTATTAAAGCTAAATTTTTTAACAATAATTTTTTAATTTTTTAGGATAAATGCACTGCAACCTGTATCATGTAGGATTTGAACTGTCAATCTTTAGGTTGTGAGATACATCACTTTATCATCAAGATGTCTTCTTGAGAACGTTTATTAAACCTAATTACTTTTAAAAGCTAATTAATAAATCTTTTATTTGAATGATAAACACATAACAAATTACATGTGGCTCCCCACGTCTGCCCACTTGCTTCATCAACATGGCGATTAATAAATCTTTTATTTCGACTATGGCCACGTGTTTCATCACACAAAATACTGACTAAAAAATAAAGAGTCGGGGGTTTATTATTAATTATTTTTTTCTAATAGTTTAAGCTAAATGAGGGCATAAATGCATAATTGGTAATGCTGGGGCCATCTTTACCATAAAACAAAATTAAATTCACCATCGGGCTTTTGTTTTCATTAATTACTTAACCATCATATTTTTGTTATTTTTTTTTTGAAAGACGAACATTGAATGTTGTGACGTCGCACCCCCTGTCATATGGGAGAGCATCGTCCAACTCCGGCCAATATGTTGTCTTAACCGGACCCACTTGGCGTCAGAGTTGGAGAGCTTTCAAGGAAAAACCCCACCCAATACGGCCCCTTCCGGGCTTGAGGGAGAGCCGAGGCTCGAACACTGGATCAGAGTGGATAAAACCCTGGTGCATCAGCCTAAGAGCTAGGCCTCATTTACGATGCCGCGGAAATTAATGGTGTTGGCAGGGATCGAACCCGGGTCCTTTTGTTATTAATTCCCTTTTTACAACTTATTTTAAATAGGTTTTAATATACAATAATCATATACAAACAACTACTCTGTGTATTTAGTTTTAACTTTTAATGAACACTTTAGTTACACGATTTTAGAATTTCAAATGCAGAACATAAGTTTAAATATTCTACTAAATGTGAAGTAAAATATATCTTACTGTAACACTCAAAATTTTGATCAAATTTTACACGCGAAAGTAGGTCCCATAAAATGCCCTTGAATTATCAACACATGATAAAATCAACATCACGACCAACAATATAATCTTGTTTTAGAAGTATTAACCGACACTTCAAAAATGACAACAGGTTTAAACTCCTACAAGATTATTTAAAACAAGTTTAATGAACCCAAACAAGAAGTTCAATTTCCAATCATTAACAACCACCAAAAGAACCGAGAATCCAATCCAATAAGAAGCTTGACCCGAGACATCAAACCGTAGCTTTACCTACAAATGAACACCACAAAAACATGTTACTAATGATATATACAAGTTCTCATAGCCTCCCATGGGCCAAGCATAAGAAAAACCCAAAAATGGGTTTCAGCGTAGGGGGCGTAGGACAGTGCCCAGGGAGTAGACAAAACCAACCCATCGTAGGCTACGCAGGTAGGGCATAGCCTACGCCCTCACCTACACAACAACCTTATTTTTAGATTCCTCATGTAGATGCACCCCAAATTCATATATTGTGGATTTCGTAGTTTATTTTCTAGCCTGTGATACACTTAATAGAAGTTAGGGCTTTTTCCGAGAACATGTATTAACACCTATACATGTCTAATCCCGACCCGAACGCCAATTAACACCCAAAAGACTTCTAATGACATACAAAACACCTTACATACATTACCACCATGTGGGTATACACTAGTTAGTTAATCAGCCACTAACCCGACATACGCCTTTATGAGGTTCTAAAGACCCCAAACACCACAAACGACTTGGTGAAGTTCATGACCTCAATTAACTCATAGTGAGGTTCTTAGACTTCAAACTCCTTTATATGATATCATATTTACTCCCATGTGAGGTTCAAAGATCTCAAATCACCACGACAATAGTTAAGTTCAAGACTTCGAGCAACAACACAACACAAATGAAGTTCATGACCTCAATTACCACGTGTGAGGTTCTTAGACTTCAAATACCAACCTTAAACATACAAACATGTGTACACACGCAACACCATTCAATCTATAACCATTTCGTTATTTACCAAGATGTGGGATTCAAAGATCCCAGATTCACCATTTAAACTTGTGAAGTTCAAAGACTTCAAACACCTTAATCACCCCACCCTTACATTCAACATAGACATACAATAATGCCACAAAACTCATAAGTAATTCTATGACTCTAATCACCATACGACATTGTGAGGTTCATAGACCTCAAACACCTTAAGTACCCACCCTTAGCATACATTCACCATATGTAATTTCACCAAATCAACATACACACAAATTCACACATGAAAATCAAGAATCAACATGTATAACAATTATGTGGGTTTTCTACTACCTATCATTACTAAGTAAGTGCAAAGCACTTACCTTTTGCTAAGAAGGATCCCACTTGATCTCCAAGCTAGCTCCTTTAACGCCTTGATCACCTAACAATCCAATTTCATTAGCAATCCTATGATCTCAATCCACACACCAAATTGGGATTTAAGACACACCTTTAATCTAAAGTTCAACACCCTAACTTAGTTTGGTTAACACAACCTTAACCAAACCTCCAACACCCAATTCAACCGTTCAACCCATTTTGACCCGTTAAGGTTTATCCAAGTTCACCCAACACTTTAATTTCATAATTCACCCATTATGATTGTGGTTTCTACTTGTTTTTGGTGTTTATGAACACACCACAACATCCATACACCTCTCAAACACCATCAAAAACCCTCAATTTTGGTTCTCAAGAACCCTATATTTCAAATCATGAAATTGGATGAGGTTTCTTACATAAAAAATGTGTCTAACAACACCATAGACACTTTTCAATCACCAATTTATCATTTAAACATCATTAGATTAAAAACCCACAAATTAACCTCAAGAACCCTAATTCTTGAATCACCAAATTAGATGTTTAGATGATATTATCTACCTCACATTACCTTTAATCAAGCTAGGTTATCACTTTTAACAAGTTATTAACCACCTAGACCACCCAATTCAGCTGCAAATTCGTTTTCACCAAAAAAACACCAACAATGGTGTATGTAGGAGATGATAGAACACTTACTTGATGTTATGAAGGATATGTGTACACCAGAACCTTCAATCTCAAGCTTCTAACCCTCTAGAATCTAAGTTCTTGATCAAGCTCCTTCTCTCCCTTTCTCTCTTAAAATTTTTGAAACAAACACAGTAGGGGGGGTGTGTGTGTGTCTGCGTTTTTCTCCACCAAGACCACCACCAATTTCGACCTATCACATTTAGTCCCTCCATTTTCAGTCTTGACTTTTTCCATAAGTTAGTCAAAACCCACCATTTTCAACAAAACCCACAACTTTCTTTTATTATTTACACCCCTTTTATAATATGATTCTCATATTATTTTATTAAACTAAAAGTTGGTTCGTTACATTATCCGTTCAATTCATGTATCAATTATTAAAGCTAGCATTGGTTTTACCGGTTATAACCACAAAGTTAAGAGATGTTTCCATTTGACTCAGCCCATATTTACCCGAATCATATTTTGCACCTCTTAAGAAAACTTCTGGATCCGCCACCGATAGAACCCGCGCCAAGGGTGTGAGCAAAAGGCATTCAAAGGCATTCGTATTTGAATGTGATTTGTTTAATTATTTATTTAACATAAAAAATAAAAAACGCTACTATTCACACCAACCACGACAAATAATTTCTATATCTATATTATCTAATAAAATAAAAGTGTAACTAGGAGGACACTTGCCACATTTAATTTTTGTATTAGCTACTACTTATTAAACACAATTAATTTTCATTAAATCTTACCACATAGGTTATTTTTATAAACTCTAAATCATATATCAAATTCATAATACCAATCAACAAATCTTTACATATATTTACAACAATTAACTTTACTTAAGATAATCCACTTTTAGATTAATCAACAAAACTTTACTTATATTTAAAACAATTAACTACTCAAGATGATAAATTACCCAGGGGTGTTCAAATTCGGATATCCCGAGTTTCGGATATCCGAAAATTTCGGATAGTGAGTTTCAATACCCGAATCCGAATCCGAAATTTCGGATATCCGTTCGGATATCGGTCCCTACCCTAAACCTTTGTAATGGTTTCGCCTTAAAGTATCAAAGAAGCTTATGTAATCTGAAATTTCGGATTCGGATATTGACACGGATATCCGAAAATTCTTTAGAACCCTAATCAGAATCAATTTGGGGATACACCAAAGAATCAAACAAGTACTTTTTCAATGAAAACACAAAATAATCTGGGGATACACAAAATAATGAACACAAGAACTTTTTCAATGAATCAAACAAGAACTTTTTCATAAATCAAAGAAATAATGTAAACTTTAAAATAACTAATTTCAAAAATGAATGTCGTGGTGGAGGCTGTTACAACACTTTGAAGCAGGTTTGCACAATTAACTTTGTTTTAGCATTTCCTAACTCTAATTCAGGAGAAAAACATAACCTTCACAAATTACTCACTTTCTTCACCATGATCTTCATCAAGGTTGCGGAATCCACACCTTAGATCTCACCGCCGGCTACTACAACACCCGTTTCTGAGACGGATACCTTCCAATAGCGAAAACCCTACCGTTCTTGTAGATACGGCGCTGTGCTCGCCGGAGAATCTGGTGCAGCAAGTGGCGATGGCAACACCGGAAGCACACAAGCAGATTTTGCGAGAGGCAGAAACCGAGGAGATGTGTGCGTTTGTGAAGAAGATGAAAGAGGGAATGAAATCTGCAAACTAGAAATTGATCCGAATCCGAAAATTCGGATATTCGAATTTTCGGATATTTCGGGTTCTGAATTTCGGATATTTCTGGTTCGGTTTCGGATTCGGATTTTTTTGCACACCCCTAAAATTAACTACTCAACTTACCAAGCCAAAACTATATTTATTTTAAATGTGTTAGTGCATAAATGATTACATATTTATTTTTAAATTAATTACTAATAAGATTAAAAGAGATTTCATGTGAATAGTGCCGATTCCATTCAAAGTTTGACATGTTTTTTTTTATTTTCAACCCTTATATTATATATAACTAGTAGGTTGGTCAGCTCAAAGCGTCGGGTATCACCGAGGCTCTTTTGAAGAACGCAATCTAACCCGAATTATCTTAAACACTGATTATATTTGGGTATTGTTATTATTATTATAACTTTGTAAATATTTAGTAATATATACTTAAGCATTTAAATAATTATAAATAATTAACATCCAATATTTTAGCTTCATTTCATTTCCACAATAATTGAAGATCCACAGTTTCAACTTCAGTTCGTGGCTTGATTTAAGCCATAAAATCTTAACCGTTATTTCTCGTTTGGTCGGTCGATCGTTCCGACCAACCTGGCGGGTTTGGTGTGAAGATTTTTAAAACTGTAGTTAACGGTTTGTCTATAAAATTTTACATTTTTAATTATTATACACTCTATTAAAAATGGATGACAATGAACAGTAAACCCAACCAATTAGGTGCTGTCATGTGAAAACGTTTATCTATGTATGTATGTGGGTATATATATATATGAAATTGATTGAGAGCAAGAGTGAGCGTTAGCGCAGTTGGTTCGCGTGCCACACACACACGTAGGTGGAGCTGGTTCGAGCCCAAACCCCAACACCACACCCCCCGCGCGACCAGTTCTTCCCTTTTCCAAGCTGTTTCATTTATTTATTTATTTATTTGTTATATACATATACAAACGGAAGCGAATGTAGAACAGAAATGGGCGCCGACCCAGGTGGTTCGCGCGCCACGCCTACATACGCACACACACGGCGCAGGTTCGAGGACCCCCTACTGGTTCTTCCCTTTTGCAATTATTATTATTTTTCTATTATTTTTTTTTATTTTCTTATTATTTAACTAAAAATACAATTATCTTTTTATTGACTTACGTTAGTTTTTCTCCATATAATTAATTATCCCCATTACGACCAATATGTGGTGTTGGTGTAGTGGTGTGCGGATATTCCTTAACACCCTTGATATGGTTTAGGTTGCGGGTTCGAACCCTCCGTCTACCAAACTTTTTTTTTTGTTTTTTTTTCTTTATTCCTTTTTTTTTCTTTTCATTATTCTTTTTTATTACTAGGTTTTTTTTCTTTTCATTATTCTTTTTTATTACTAGGTTTTTTTTCTTTTTATTATTCTTTTTTTAATTATTAGACGCAATGTGAGAGACGTAATACATTTTTATATCCATGGTTCGATCTTCAAAACTGATCCGCCTCAAATTCGTACGTTACTTTTATGTATTTGAATACGTTAGTGTCAAAGCGAAAACTTTTTTTTCTTTTATTTTTTTATTATCCATAATCTTATATGTTTTTTTATGTACCTAACTATTTTTTAATTATTAGGCGCAATGTGAGAGACGTAATATATTTTTATATCTATGGTTCGATCTCTAAAACTGATCCGCCTCAAATTCGTACATTACTTTTACGTACTTGGGTACGTTAGTGTCAAAGCCAATTTTTTTTTCTTTTGTTTTTTTATTAGCCATAATCTTATATGTTTTTTTATGTACCTAACTATGTTTCTTTTGTAACCGTCTTAACCGTTTAAGGTTCGTTTCACGCCACATAGTGATGGAATTCAAGTTAGACTACGTTTCGACACCGCCGCAACGCACGGCTGGTAAAGATCCTAGTTAACTTAATTAATCACCTATTACTTTTTAAAAAAAATTACAATTTTAGTCTTTAAGTTATCTAAATATTTATAGTTAAATTTGAAAATATTTTGTTTTCTCTTATAACTTGTAAAATAAGAAATTTTACAAAACTTAATACTTAATTTTAATAGTATTTAGTTATAAAAATATAAATAGTAAATGTAAATTTAAATCTTAATTTTAAGTATTATAAATAAAATAATATTTAAAGTAGTGAATTAAATAATCTCATGTGTATTAAATAATTGTAATTATTGAGTGTTGGGCTTTAATTATGGGGTTTAATGGTAAATGAACACATTTTATGCATTGGTAAGGTCAGGGGCGGAGGTACGCTTTTGGCACCGGGGTCAACTGACCCCAATCGATTTCAGTTTTTAGTAGCCGTATATTATGCGAATTCTGAGCGACCCTCGTCTTTTTTCGAGGTTGACCCCATTGGTTTTTAAAACAAAAAGGTTTGACCCCGAACCTTGAAAAATAATATAAAATTTTACTTTTTTTAAATCTAGTTAACTCTATTTATTAAGCTCATAAGATAGATTTATTTAATAAGTTCATAAGTTAATTAACTCTAACTTTCAAAGTCAATAAGTTAAATTTATTTTTGTAAGCCCATGTCCATTGCCCATTAGTGATTTGATCCATAATCTATTAAGCTAGTAACCCAACTAATTAAATAGTATTAAACTTGATTATAAAAAAACTGAAAAAAAAAGTCGGGAGGACGTATAGTAGCGACAATCGGAATTCTGTTTGATGTTCCAATATCCAACCTTCAATCGGCCATTGAATGATATATCTAATCTTGCAAAAAAAATAATGGAAACAAGGTTACACATTGATTGTCCGTTGGTCTATCGTTTATTAAAGTTATCACTAGTTTTACTTGTTGCAACGGCAAGTGTTGAGAGATGTTTTTTCTTCAATGAAGCACGTAAAGACGGACTTGCTTAACCGAATGGGTGATAAATATATGAATGATTCTTGCATTTGTTACATTGAAAAAAAAGTTTTTTAAGGATGTTTCGGTCGAAAATGTAATGGATCGTTTTCAAAAGATGAAAACCCGCAGGGAACAACTATAGGATCAAATTGTTTTTATTTATTTCTAATGACATTGTATTTTTACCATTTGTTTTCTAATGACGATATATTTCATTATGGTATCTTATTATGTGACCGACCCAACCCGATCACCCGAACCACACCGGCCCAAAAAAAATCGTAGCCGAGAACTTAGAAGTTTGGGCATCGAAAAAAAAAGCGACCCCACTGGAAAAAATTTCTGGCTCCGCCACTGGGTAAGGTGTACCTTATGCACAACAATTTGTGTTAGCTGTCTTAAATGTTTTGGTAAATTACAAACATGTCCTTCCAATATGTTGTATATAGTAGTATAGATATACGCTTTTAGCCGTTTTATTTTCTATTAATTTCATTTTCCTTTAATAATTTTCGTTCGTTAACTTTTTCCAAAATACGGAGGTTGCAGCTGCTTTTAGTTTTTTTTTGTCAACGTTCCTATATAACTTTTTTTGAAAACAGAGGTGTATTAACGATGAGCCCGACACCCGCCACGAAGCGCGGGTGTAACCATCTGCTTTAAATAACAATAGAAACTAGTGGGGCCCCTTAATCCATTTTCACTTCCATCCAGAATTCCGGATGGAACTCCAACCGAACGACCCGCAAACGAATCCTCCAACGCTATGCTTCGTCTGCTTCCTTGTCCGCTTCAAGCAAACGCCCGCATTGCGAGTGCTCTAAGGGGCAGTGGTTTAATGTTTTTGTCTTTTGATAAAAGATAAAAATTCGATTTGACTAAACACGACTAAAAATTTGTAAAGAAAGTGCTTTAGACAGTCCAGGGCACGACCGAAGCACGACTCGACCATGGATCAACCATGTGTTGCTTGCTAGCTTTTTGAAAAGTTCTCACACATCCAACTAAAACTCTATCCATGTGTTGCTTGCTAGCTTTTTGAAAAGTTCTCACACATCCAACTAAAACTCAACTATGACAGATATATGCAATCCAAAACCTTTAAATTACAAAGATACAAACAATGACGGGTTCATGAAACCCAACACTTTTGAGATACAAGAAAAAACAACTAGTTAGAATAAAAGGCACCGCAACCCAAGTGGAAGAGACTTGAATCAAAAGGCGGTTAAGTAATCCACCCACAACCCAGAGCCAAATCTTAGTAAGCAGTTCGTTCATGGGTTCAAATCGTTGAGGTTCATGACCTGACATATTAGGTTCATAAACACTCAAGAGAAGAAGGTTCATTGATGGTGGTCAAACACCACACAGAAGCCAAAAGGTATGAAGGGCAGAAACTAAAATGTACATTTACTAATCCTTGTGCTGTGGCTAAATGATACCTGAAAAATAATTTCTTAAAATCAAAAGAGCTGAGGATAATAGCTAAATTATGTGCACCAACTGGATCATGCTAACTGACTAGACAGCACAATTTACAACAATACCCTTTCGCTCTCTCCTACTTACACAGGTTATCTTTTTCCTATGCTAAATTTCATCCATTTAACTCATTTAGGTCTTGAACTTGAGTGGTGATGACCTTTACTGTCTTGTTTGATTCGGTCTGCATACATTGGCAACCGAATTATTTCATTGATCTCATCCAACAACACTTCCTCCGTGATGTTGTCCTTTATGCTACGCATCACCTGTGTGTGTTTGTTTACCCATTGTTAGATATGTCACTTGAATCCAAATTACAAGGGTAGGAATGTCTTTTCACTTTTCTAATTAGTAAACACTTGTTTAGCTAGTAGTTAAGAGGTTACTATAAACAGAGGTCATGTGAAACTGTTCTCTCTACAAAATAAAAAAAACTTTAAGAAACATGAATGTGTGTGTGTGTGTGTGAGAGAGAGAGAGAGAGGCACCTTTCTATATGTGTTGAACTCATTTGGTGTAGCTTTATCTGTCCTGAACCGCATGCAGACCCATACGTCTTCCTCTGAATTCCAAGCACACTCGATAATCTTCCCCGAGTATGAAGCAGGGTCGACATCATCTGCAGCTTCACAAGAAACTAGATCAAGAAACCCAAAACTTTGAAACATTTAAATATAGAGTTTGTGTTCGAGTAGATATATCCGAAGTAGAGGTGGGTTAGTTTCAGAGCGTGTCAGTCGGATTGGGTTAGGGGTCAAAAGATTACACTTTTAGTAAGGATCAAAACTGATTAGGATGGCTTGTAACACTTTTCTCCAATATTAAAACATTTTTCATATACGTTTTGTGTTCAATATAATTACAAAAAAAAAACCTTATTTTTTGAAGGAAGTGGATTTAGTAGGTTGTATGCACTAAGAACACACTATTCGATACTTTCAACCCGTTTAACCTTTTCCGCCCATTTTGTTAGCTAATTTGTTTTTCACTCGTTTGAAAAAACATAACCAAATTGACCCAACAACAAGTAAATGGGTTGAAGACTTGAAGTTGCCACATCTGATCAGTTATTTACTGACCACCAAATGCAATTCGGTTCCCCTCCATCAGCTTCTTCTTCCCTCGCTCAAAGAGAAAAAGCAGTTGGCGATCTTCAGCCATCTGTGGATGCAAGCACGAAAAGAATGTAACTATTATTGGAAACATCTGAACATGACATCTTTAAGCAAAAAACAAATAAAGTTGATAATCAAACCTCAAAAAGGAAATCCACAGAGTTCATTGATGCATATTTCCACTTCAAAAGTCCTTCATGTGTACGGGGGACATAAGGATCATCCCAACCCTGCCCACATCAAGCAATTGCAGTTAGTCACATATTTATCAAGCCAAACAAACACCCTCCTCCTGTAGAACAAAATGACAACAGTGCCTTCTTGGTTGATCAGTTAAGAAGCTGATATAAAGGCATTAAGGTCATTAGACTCTTAACTGAGGATATTCTCTTCTATGATCCAGATGATATCCCAATATCCCATGAAAAATCAGGTAGCCATATATATACATATCAAAATAATGCGTGTGTGGATTCAGAACCTGGAAAACAAGACCATCTGCATCATGCGAAAGCCTTGGAATGAACTCCTTCAAAAGCTTAGTGACGGTAGAAAGCAGCCAAAAGTCCTTCCTCCTTACCTATTAATATAAACTTCACAAGATAAGTAATAAATTTGACCAAGAAAGTAAATATTAACTGAGTCAGTTTTAGTTGACTTAATTCGGGAGAATAAATACCCTGAATGGTTCCAAGTCATATCTATATAAAGAATTTCCATTTTTGGATATATTATTTTGTTCACGGTTTCGAGGTTCAACCACCTCCTTCTCCAGCATTTTCCATCGTTCATAGAACGGTCTCTGTATCAAGTTTCAAACACCACAAGTTAGAATAGAATTAATTTTATCAACTAAATCCACAAATTATAATGCTGAAATGAATTGAATAAGGTAAAATCTGCCAAGACTGATAGTGCCTTAGATAATCCACAAATTTCATGAATTCATTTGGCTTTGGCCCTAAATCCATGAACTCATTTGGCTTTGCCAAGACCGCTTACTACCACTTAAATCACTTTATTAAAGAAAGCTAGAGTTGTATTCTAATAATATAGCTTTTCGTAATCATAACTAGTACATTAATTATTTTTATAATTTTGAGAAGGGGCAAAAATGTTTATGATCCGTATTAAAATTTACACACTCTGACCCAAATCCATTTCAATTATTACCCAACCCACCCAATTTTACATCTCTAATCAAAATAAGCATATCATGGCAAAAGGCCACAAGATTATATAGACAAATTCTAAGAAAACAATCCCAACAGTAAATCATAAAACCTTACCTCAACGATCGAGATTTGATTGATTGCCATCAAATCATAAATCAGATAACGTCTTTCTTGTTTCCGAGAGTCTGGCACAGTATCAATTATCATCTCACCATCAAGCAGTGTGAAGTGGTGAACCTTCTCAGCTGAACCCTTGCAAAAAAGTTCATTTTTAGGTCACAATGGACATTTCACATGAGGACCTCAAAAAAAAAGAAATTTCCTTGGAGTAAACTCATACTTCATTATTTAGTTTCCAGGGAAATCTCATCTGGACCCTCCTGAAGACAAAATTTCTGTCAATTAGATAACATCCATCCATAGTAATTAACATCATATATCTTGTTCCATCAGCTTTCCATGTTGCATAATAATAACGCTGCCTAAGAAGTTGCAAGTTCTCCCTGAACAGTATTCAATCATTACATTATAGTCAATAAATATACCAACTGAGATTATGAGCATGAAGAACAGTTAAGACACCAGACCTATCCAGAGAAACTGGATGTGAACCTGGAAACTGATGGTTCCCTCTAACCTGAGAAGCAAGAAGAAATAAAATAGATCATAAATGAGATGATATGAGAAAGTGCAAGTGAAAAGAAAATAACTTACATAAGTGGAAATAGTTGAAACGGAGATGATACAAGTGAGATGATACAAGTGCTTTTCATAACATTTGAAAAGGAAGTACGATAAAAAAGCCTCTCAAATAAAGGGAGCAGGGTAGAGCCTGACGTGAATACCACTTAAGTAAAGGAAACTGATGTTCTTTGAAAAGGTAAGTTTTAATCAACCACCCATTCATTAACACAACAAGATAACTGCTATAATGATCTAAAGTCTAAACCTTGAACAAAAACCGCTTTGACCCACTTACGCGTGAATGGCTGATTTCGTTGTGTTTTATCTCAAACAGGTTAAAATAGCCAAATCAAAAATTTTACTTAAAAGGGGAATGGGTTAAAAGTCAGTCTCTTTTTTATGTATACAACCTCCTAAATCCGTTTTTGAAACAAATCAAAAATTGTAAAAAATACAGGAAAGTTGTTTGTGGTTCAACCACCAGGCCTGCTTCAAACAATACTGAGAAATGACCTGTTTCAAATCAAATTCATTCTGACCCATCACCCAACCCACACATCTTGCCACCTCTATCCATCACCTATTCCACCACCACTGCAGAGGCACACCCAAGATGAACCAATAGTCCATTACCAAACAAACAATGCCAATGGCAACTTTCTTTTAGATTGGAGACCGAGTAAAGCCCTAAATAAATCAATTACCAATAAATGAAGCCCTAATAAGTTGATTATGGGTGCATGTTTATCTTTCACACACAAATCACAATCTTACCTACAAATCGAGGGGTTAATTGATGAGTGGGTGATAATGATAGGAAGAGGAAACGAAACGATAGACATAAAACTAAGACGTGAAGATATGTCCCTCCCAACTCCCCCCACCACCCAAACCCACTTCAGGCCATCGGTCTGGATCAAGTCTCTAGGCAGTCTACTTCTTCAAACAAGGACCTCGGTAGGACAACATGAACATAAAAAGCAACATTACAAAATTCCTCTTATTGAGCTCTTCATATTATAAGGCTGCTACTATTTCTAGTTTTAAAAAGTTTCCGGTGTCGCCTATCATAAAATGGTTGACACTAAAGTTCAAGGCAATTCGAGTTAGGTTAAATGGACAGTCATACAATCAAAGCAGTTCATTCTTCAAACTGTGCGATGATTAAGAGTTTCATAATAACTAAAATGTTGCAGATTCCCTAAATGATGAAGCAAGTTTGCATAAAGATGGCTTTATACCTTTTGTAACTACTTTTAGATAAGCGGCTTGCAATGCCAAAGTTGATGTTTGCTAACTTTATTTGAATATGGAGTGGCTATAAAAGAAAGAACATCCACAGCAAAAGGTTTATTACACCAAAAAGAAGTAAAAATCATCCAACAGCGTTTGAAAGATGGTGTCCAAAAAGACCTGGTGTGATCTCTATATTGAAGTAAGGTCATAGCAATTAGCAAGGGGTCTGATTTGAGGAGTTATCTTAAATAAACTCTATATCAAAACCAAACATTTTACGTCCAATTCTAGAAAATTATCAAAAATAGTCAGAGAAAAATTATACAAAGCTCTCCATCGTGTTTCTATATATAAGACAATTAGTGATTTGACACCAGAAAGGCTAAAATCTTTTTTTGTTATGTTCTAGCAAAAAACTATAATATTTTAATGGATTAAATATTGTACATTAAAGGTGATGTAAGAAAATAGGATACAACTACATTGTCTATACTAACTATAGTGGAATTGCAATAACAGTAGGAAGTTTAAAACAATACAAACAAAAGGATGCAGCTTGGTATCAATATTCACTAGACACTACATCTACGGAACGTCAATTGTATAAACAACGAAGGGAATCTTACTTACCCCTACACTTAATCTTAATGCTTGATAACAGAACTGTTTGAATCTATCTTGCTGATCTTGAGGGATACTATCACCCAAAACATCATCGTTTGTCATGACTCCCTCTGTATCAGGATGATTCTCCTGAAACAAATAGAGTTTAAAACTAATGCTGTAACATGTAAACAAATAGAATAAGGGGAAAATGTACATCCAGGGGATCCACAGGTACTCCATCATCATCTTCGTCTGGTAATGCCTCTCCATTCAGATCAAACTCAGAAGACCTTTTCCACTCGGGAGTTGAAGGGCAAGTGACCATATCAGGCTTCCTTTCATGATAGAAGGCATATAAGGCATCAATATAATCTGGTTTATATATTCCAGGCGGGCGCGCTTCAGAAAATATTCGTATTGCCTGTAACATGAGTAATAGGTAAAATTCCATAACACGATAAATTTTTACTGAACAACATAAAATCAGCTCACCCAATTAACTGACCTGAGTTACAGACATTGGTGATGTTCGCATGAGATAATGAATAATCATATACCCTGTACGGTTATGCCCATGTGTGCAGTGAACAAGAACATACTTCTTCGGGCCCTTCTGTCGTTCTAAAAATTGAGAAACCTGATGAGGAATACATTTATTAACTGTTTTTTTATATGCAAGTAGTTGTTTGTTGTTCATGAAATACTACCTTATTGTTTTCTGGTTTCATTAGTTTTTCAAAATTTTCTTTTCTTTTGTAATTTGGAATTATGTTGGGCATATTTTGAACAGACAAAGGATAAATAACTTGCCTCGTACACAAACTGATTTACGGCCTCGTTCTCTGGTACTGAGTCGCGCCCCTTGCAGTTGATCTGAATCAAATAAAAACAAGAATAAAAGGATAATCTTATATGATAAAATAAGTACAAAACAAAGTCCTAGAATCCCTTTCTCATCCTCCTGGTGTTGATTATGAAGTATTTGGAAAAATGGAAACTAACCTTAACATACTTGATGCCTTCTTTCCTCCAATCATTTACAGAATAGTAACGAGTTGTATTTGTTAGATCAATCACTAAGCCCAGCTGAGATCAACAAATCAAATATCAACCTCATCAGTTCTATAATAAAAAGAAGGCCTTCCAACACTTAGTATATTATATATTTGATTTGCGCATGCTGACCTTCCGCCCCAAAACTCTTTGTTGGTGAATGACTTGTCTAAATGAGTATCTTTTACCAGGAACAATACAGTCATTGAAAGACTCACCGAGGGGAACTTTCGAAGGAACTATACCGCCTATTTCCTGACCATATACTGGGCAATCCAACCATCCTACCATATAAAAACTTAATTAAAAAGTAATTTAACAGTCTGCTAATGTATCAACCAAGCAAAGACGTAATATTTACATTCTAGAGATTTAAATTTACCTGGAGGAAGCCTACTCTTATCATAAGTTCTCTGGTTCTTTGTATGAAAAAGATGATCATTCATAGACGGGTAGGCTGGATGTGTTGGTCGATCATCTGGGCGTTCTCGCTTCAACCTTTGCTTTCTTTCTTCACGCTCCTGATTTGAGAATATGATTGGATATAAACACATGAAAATCATATATAAAGCTAACTTTTATGTGACAAATTACATCAAACATTAGTGTAATCACATAATGAATTTGTGCATGCATACCTGGAACTCAAGTTGTGTATCACTATGAATATGAAAGATAAATATGAATGAAATAAATATGAACGAAAGATGTACCTTATAAAACTACACAATCATAATATTAATGAACGAAGATGCTAAAACTGTTATTAAACTATTAAAGTAAAAAAAAAGGTGTAAGAAAGTGAAGTACCCGGCGCATAATATCGACTGCTGTCTCTGCATGTTCTACATAATGATGATGATGGCTATGCGTTTTTTCTGCTGCACTGTCCTCACTAAAACTTGGTCCAAAAGTCCCTTCATCTTCTTCAGGTTCAGGAGATGCATTTAAATCCATGCTCACGTTCACTTAAGGCACACTACTCCCCTGGTAAACAAAAGAAGTAACTAACGCGTATGAGAAGATCGAACCCGGATGAATCAATTAAAATAAAACAAAACAATTAAGTCAACAACTAACTAAACAAGGAGTCCAATCATATATGGTTTAACTTTTCAAGTTTTTAGCTCCAATCAAGTTTTTAGTTCCAATCATAATATACAATCCAACAATAAGGGGCGTTGTTTTTTTGTGAAAACTACTGTCCATCTTAGCAACTCTAACAATAGCGATAATTTAGCAGATTTTTTACTTATGCCTGGTAACCAAAACACAGGGATGTCGAATTAGATTCAACATAGTCAAATGCAAACAATTTGACAATGTGATATGGCAACAAAATAAAAAAGTAAACTTACACAAAACGATGCACGAGATATAATAGGAAACAGTAGTTTACAACCGTCTTTCACCATAATTGCACACGTAACCAGATAAAAACTGCTTACTCGAGTTACCATTTGAACTTATCAAACCAACAAATAAAGATAGTAACAAAAATCCAGGCAAAAGACAAGCAAAAAAAGAGCTACACTTGGACATTGTCAAAATAACCCCTTTTCAACTTCAGTATTGGAAATTTTAAGCACTTCAACCAAAAACAGAATAATGTTGGTGTCATTTTTTGCAAAATCATCCCTACAAATTTTGTTTCTGATGAAATGAACAACCTCAATGAACCAATGAGTGCAACCCTAATAGCTCTTGCAGCTAATTTTATCCAGTACGATCAAAACCACATTTATCCTATTATCATACACTCGAGAACAAAACCTAATTTTACCAATCCAGAAACACATAAAAATTGGATGCAAATTGAATCCGCAAAAGAAAAATAAGCAAGTAACGAAGAAGTTAACGAGAAGCGGTGCAAACCTCGAGTAACAATTCAGCAAATTCACCCTAACTGCTCCATGAACCCTGCACATATAGAATCTTCGAAACCGAAAGTCGTTTCAATTGGAAGGATGTCTGATTTCTTGAGTCGTAAACCCTAGAAGAAGAACAGAGATCGCAAATTTAGATACCAAAGAACATAATGGAGGACGACGACCGAGTATTAATTTTAATTTTCATTAAGTGAATCTTCAACCTAAAATCATAATATTAATGTTACATTTTTTAGACTTGGTAACATATTTATTACTTACTACCATTGTTACCAAGTTTTGACCTATTCCTTTAAGGGTTAATTACTCTCCTAAATTTACCTTAGGGACATTTCCCCTTAAAATAGTAATTGTATATTTACTCAACTGAAAATAAAAATTGCATACATCCTTTTCCTTAAAAAAAATCCACTTAAAAGACAAAAATACCCTTTTCTAAATTACTGACTCTTCATTATCTCTATTGCAGTGATATTTTTTCAAAACCCTTTTCCAAGTCACGGGAATGAAGTGCAATCGAAGGGACGATTTCAATCTATTGATTACCGGGACGATTTTACGGGATTACAGGTACGATTACAAATATGAGATTACAGGGGCGACTATTACAGGTATCAGGGGCGGATCTACGCCTAGGGCAGGGGTACCGGTACCCCTCAACTTTCGACGCGCAGTGAGAATTTTTTGTTTTTTTTACCGTTTTATGTATCCAGATACCCCTGAACGAATGGACAGATACCCTGAATTTTTTTCCTAGATCCGCCACTGACAGGTATGATTTCGGTTCAATTACTTTCGGTTCAAAAAGGCTACAAGGACAATAGGTGGATTACATCTTCCATTATTGATTTCATGTTATAGTATTTATACTACTACAGGGACGATTTTACAGTACAGGGACGATTTCATATTTGTTCCCTGTATTAGCTACACTGGTTTAGATCCCGTGTATACACACGGGTGAAAAATATCAATAAATAAAATTTTTAAATATTTATGTGTATATTTTACACGTATAAAAATGTATCATATATTAAGAATAGAAAACAAAACTCAAAATATGCAAAAACTACTATATAATTGAGTTTCAAAAATAAATTAAATACTATTTAATGTAATTTGTTTTTCATTTATTATTTGATTGAAAATAAAAGTTAAATATTTAGATTTTTAAAGTTTCATAAGGGATAATTTAAAATAAATTTGTTTTATTAGTATAATTAATATTTTCTTTAAATATATATTGTTGTTAAAAATAGGAGATGCATTTAATAATATGAGAATGAATGTGGAGTCGACACGTGGCATGAAAAAACCTTTATTTATTATATAGTATAGATTACTTGATTTCATTGTACAGGGATGTTTTCATCTTTGTTCCATGTGAACTATTTAAGATGAACTATTTAAGATAAGTAGAATTCATTATAGCATGTTATAGTATTTTTACCACTACATGGACGTTTTTGGTTTGCTGTTAAAAGATGGGGTATGTTTTAGGTTTATAGTTACATGGGACATGTTGATTTCAATTTTGGTTTACTATTTCTTGATTTACTATTTCTTGATTCACAGTAGGTTTTATTTGTTGATTTACAGTAGGTTGATAAAAGATGAGAGATGTTTCACAAGTGATATCCAAGTATAAGATAAAATTGAAATATGGAGGCTACTTTCGGTTAGCTAATAACTCATCTAGGGAACGATATTGTTTTGGCTTTCAAAAATGTATTGAGACACCTACTTATTTATTATTATTATTATTTTATTAGAGTTTAATACAGAAAACGGTCTCAGTTTCTTAAAACCTTGTCATTTAAAATGACACATGTATATTTTATTATAATATTGTTTATACAATATACTATTATATATGCTCTAGGGATTCTTTGTTTCAGCTGGCCCCGTCCTCAGGAAACTCTATTTCATATGCTTCTTTCCTGCAGTGTTTGGAAAATATTTTTATATTAGCTTACACTAAGTAAGTACATTGCATCGTTTATTTTATTATAGAACCCTTTATGTTCTTATTGTTCAAGTTTCCCAAGCACTCTTGCCCCCGTTACCATCTTCGGACGTAACTCCGGTCATGTCATTCATTTATTTTATGAGCTCATCGGCCCCCTCATGACCATCTTAGGCTGTACCTAGGTCATAGTATTGGCAAGGTCCTTACACCCGTCAATGTAGGCCCCTTGCTTTTATCACGAAAACTAATTGCCACGAAGGCTCATTCATTTCTGAGATCTGCCCCGTAAGCTTTGATCTTTTATTTTAGTTTTCTTCTTCTTTATTGAGATCCACTTTATAGGCTGGATATCTCTTTTCATTTGGAACCTTGAGTATCTTAGACTCACAGCCTCCCAAATGTATCAAGCATTTGTTTTAATCACACATATGTATGCTTGATTTATTCCCAACCAGTCTTCACCTTAAAACTTCATAACGGTTTCTCCACGATGCACCAAAGGAGTTTATATATAGGAAGTACCAGTTGCGTATCCACTGCCCCTTTAATACTTCGTGAGTACTCCGTTATTTCATTTTAGGGTTTCAACTCGTTCCATCACATATATTCATATTTGGCATGTATTATCATGCATTCACGTATTCACTTTTGTCAAATTCATGTAATCACATTTGTCATGCATTCACATATTTCAATGCATTTGTATCACATTCATTATCTTTAATCTATACCCCTAAACTTTTGTATTGGTTTCACCCAGAGATATCAAAGAAGCATATATATAGGGTGTATCAGCGACGTACCCACCACCCCTTGGACATTCTGTGACTACTCCATTATTCCAGTTTAGTGTTTAGACTAACCCACCATTATTCCTTATCCCCCGTACCTTAGTCTTACACATAAAACGTAATCACATAATTCACATAACCTTTATCTAGGGTACGGGTCCAGTGTACTTACAATATTGTCGGGTTATTTCCTAAGTTCGTTCCTCGCTTAAAACACGACTGTAGGTGTTTTTGCATTGAATTTTGATCAAGTTATTGTATTTTGAGTGTCATCTTAGTGTTTATGAATTGAGAGAAAAATCTTTTTGCTTTCAACTTCTAGAGAAAGCACTAGAAGAGAATGGAAATGATTTAGATCTCGCCATCAATAGTTTGAATGAACTTTGTCTTAGATATGATGTGAATTAAGGTTCTTTGCCACTGTCAAATGCTGGTATGAACAATGATAGTTTCTTATGATTCTTGTAACTTTCGAAAAGCATGTTTACTACAAGAATAATTCTTTCATCTTAAAAATTATGTTTTGTAGGTTTGAGTGAAGCAGTTGCTGTCAATGCATCAGGAGCAGCTGAGGACACTTCAGGTCAAACTTTCAACTCGGACTTTAGTTTGTTTATTACCAACCATTAAAATTTATTTTTTCTCCTAAACATGTGATAGAAAAATGGCATAATATACTTGGAGGCCACCTATTTTATCACCTTTTTTTATTAGTGTTTATCTATTTTTCCTTTATACAAACTCCGGCCATACTTCTGCCAGGAAGTCGTTGTTAGCATAATAAGTCTGTTATGGGCTTTAGCCCATTTAGCTTGGACTTAGCTTCCTATTTAATGTTTGCTTTCTTTTTATTTGTAAGCTAATCTTCACTTGAATAACATGGAGCCTCCATCTTTTCTCTGTATATGTTTACTTGTTAACATGGTATCAGAGCCAGGTTGATAAAGGTCTAAAGTAACTACTACTCCAGTTGTGTTTGCCGTTCCTTCTAATCAGTCTAGAAAAGGTGCTAAAGTTGCTTTTAATGAATGTGCATTATGCAAAGTGAAAAATCATTGGAAGTCTCAATGTCTGTTATTACTTAGCAGAAGGAATTCTAACTTGCAGAAGCCCCCACAACAGAACAAATCAGGTGGACAATTTCCGTCTCGCTCATCTACTTTTGCTGGTTCATCTGGTCTATCTTCATGGACATTTAAACCACCTCAGTTTACTGTTGCTACTACACCACCATCTGTAGAAACTTCTAAACCACCATCTGCTCTGGATCAGCAGTTGTTTGAACAATTCAGACAGTTTTTTGCCGCCAACCCTACCGCCATGTCTGCTGCGGGACTGTCTTTATCTGGTACCTCAGGTATTTCGTCATCATTATGGATTTTGGATTCTACTGCCTCACATCATATGTCTCCCTATCTGTCTTCTTTTCTCTTTTTGTCTCCTGTCTCTCCCGTTTCTGTAATGTCTGCTAGTGCTACATCTATGTCGATAGAGGGTTTTGGCTCTGTGTCTACCCCTCATGTGTCTCTCAATGATGTCTATTATATTCCGAAACTTGCCTTAAATCTTGCTTCGGTCAGTCAGTTATGTAAGTCTGGTATTTGGGTTTTCTTTTGTGACTCTGTTTGTGTTGTGCAGGATCAACACACTCAGAGGGTGATTGGGATCGGCCGTACGGTGGGAGATTTATATGTCTTAGAAGAACTCAAAGTATATGCACCTGGTGTTGCTGCCTCCGATGTTGATTTATCTTCTTTTCGTTTAAGTCCTTTATCGTCTGAATTTTATATTTGGCATTCTCGTTTGGGACATGTGTCCGCATCTCGTTTAAAAATTTTGGCTTCCACATGTGTTTTGAGTCAATTGCAAACTTGTGATATTTCTGATTGTAGTGGTTGCAAACTTGCCAAATTTTCTGCTTTACCTTTTGATAAAAGTATTTCTTATTCTGTTGCACCATTTGATATTGTTCATTCTGATGTGTGAGGACCATCACCAATATCCACTAAGGGTGGTTCACATTATTATGTTTCCTTTATCGATGATTACACTCGTTATACCTGGGTGTACCTTATGAAATGTAGATTTAAGTTCTTTGACATTTATAAAACATTTAGGGCTTATGTTCAAACGCAGCATTCGGCTGTGATAAAGTGCTTCAAGTGTGACTTAGGGGGTGAATACACCTCTAATGATTTTACTCAGTTTGCTTGCATCATATGGTACCATACACCAATCGTCTTGTACTGACATCCCTCAACAGAATGGTGTTGCTGGAAGGAAACATCGCCATCTTATGGAAACCGCTCGTTCATTCCTTTTATCTGCTGAGGTACCTAGTGTCTTTTGGGGAGAAGCACTCCTGACCACCCAACATGTGATTAATAGGATCCCTACTTCTCACAATGATGAGATGTATCAATTTGAAAGTCTTTTAGGTGAACGCCTAGATTATGGTGAGTTACGGGTTTTTGGATTTACTAGCTTTGCTTTCCGTCCTCATGTTGAACGAGACAAATTGACCAATAAGTCAGCCTTATGTGTTTTCTTAGGCTATGCCAGTGGTCCCAAAGGATATGGCACGGGACAGAAAGGATATCGTTGTTTTGATCCTATAAGTCAGAAGTTATATGTATCAAGACATGTTACATTTCTTGAACATATTCCCTTATATTCGATTCCAGCTAAGTCACATGATGTAACAAAGTCAGATCTTCAGAACATTGATCCTTTTGCTAGCAACATTGATGTCTCAACCTCTGATGTTCTAGATTCGTCTGTTGATCCTAATATGCCTACTCTAGATACGTTTGTTGCACATGATGTGCCAGCTCATGAACCTCCCACATCATCCGGTACTAATGTTGATCCCCCGCCGGTTGAAACTATAAATCCTCCACCTCCGAGAAAGTCTACTCGTGAATGTAAGTCTACTCAACTACCAGACTTTTCATACTCTGCCTACACTGCTTCGTTTAGTTCATTTATCGCGAGTATTCATCATCTGTCTGAACCAGAATCATATAGAGAGGCTGTCTTTAACCTTTTATGGCAAAATGTTATGGCTGAAGAGCTCACAGCTATTCATCAGACTCACACCTAGGATTTGGTTCCACTACCACCAGGTAAACATAAGGTTGGTTGTCGTTGGGTGTATAAGATTAAGACAAAGTCTGATGGCTCTGTTAAACGATACAAGGCCAGACTTGTGGCAAAAGGATATTCGCAAACATATGGTATGGATTATGAGTAGACCTTTTCCCCTGTGGTAAAAATGACAACAGTTCGTACTTTAATAGTTGTTGTGTCCGTTCGTAAGTGGAAGATCTGTCAAATGGATGTCAAAAATGCTTTTCTGAATGGTGATCTTCATGAGGAGGTTTACATGACTCCACCCCTAGGAATAGCTCATCAGCCCGGTGAAGTCTGTCGGCTTCGAAAAGCTCTATATGGGCTCAAACAGGCTCCTCGTGCCTGGTTTGAAAAATTCTCTGCAGTCATCACTTCCCTTGGTTTTCTCCCTAGCAATCATGATTCAAAATTATTTGTTCGGTGTACGAATGCTGGACGCATTCTCTTGTCTTTATATGTGGATGATATGATTATTACAGGTGATGATTATGATGGCATTGAATCTTTGAAACGTGATTTGGCTCACCGTTTTGCTATGAAAGATTTGAGATTATTACGGTATTTTTTGGGGATTGAGGTAGCTTAATCTAAAAAGGGATATCTTCTCTCTCGGACAAAGTATA
This sequence comes from Smallanthus sonchifolius, assembly GCA_023525975.1. Classification (NCBI taxonomy): domain Eukaryota; kingdom Viridiplantae; phylum Streptophyta; class Magnoliopsida; order Asterales; family Asteraceae; genus Smallanthus; species Smallanthus sonchifolius. Next base: position 68,651,705 of record CM042030.1, on the reverse strand, counting down.
TTTCTGATCTGTTTCAACGTGCGAGTCTTTCCGATAACAGACTTGCAGACACTCCTCTTGAAACCAACGCGCGTTAATCTCCCACTGATGGTGTTCATCTATCTGATCCAAGCCTATATCGTACCATTGTAGGCAGTTTGGTTTATCTTACAGTTACTCACCCTGATATCGCTCATGTGGTTAGCCAGTTTGTTACCGCTCCTACTTCTGTTCACTGGGAAGTTGTTCTTCATATTTTGAGATATCTTCGTGGCACTCGGTTTCAAAGTCTTCTGTTCCCCTCTACATCTTCTCTTGAATTGCGTGCCTATATTGATGCTGATTGGGATAGTGATCCTAATGATCGTAAATCCACTACTGGTTTCTGTATTTTTCTTGGTGATTCCTTAATCTCATGGAAAAGCAAGAAACAAGATGTGGTTTCTAGGTCCTCCACTGAGGCTAAATATCGTGCTATGGTTGTGACTACATGTGAAATTGTTTGGTTACGATGGCTTCTGACAGACATGGGGTTGTTGTTTCCTCGCCTACCCCATTACATTGTGATAATCAAAATGCTATGCAGATTGCTAAGAACTATGTCTTTCATGAACGGACAAAACATATTAAGATAGATTGTCATTTTACTCGTCATCATCTTCAGCTCGGGACCATCTCACTTCCTTTTGTTCCATCAGCCTTGCAGATTGCAGATATTTTAACCAAGGCTCAATCGGCATCTTGGTTTCGTTTTTTTATGTGACAAACTCTCAATGTTTATTTATGTTGCATTGTGAGTTTAAGAGGGGATGTTAGCATAATAAGTCTGTTATGGACTTTAGCCCATTTAGCTTGGGCTTAGCTTCCTATTTAATGTTTGCTTTCTTTTCATTTGTAAGCTAATCTTCACTTGAATAACATTGAGCCTTCATCTTTTCTCTGTACATGTTTACTTGTTAACAGTCGTAAAATGAAAAAATAACCAAAACTTAGCACTAACAATTGCACCGTTCATCTGAGGCAAATGCATCTTTCACTTTATGTATGTAGGTGAATAACTATGCATCTATAGCAAGCTTAAGATAGCAACTCTATCCCTAGAAAAAAGTATGTATGTTAGGTATAATATTGTTTGTTGTAATTAACATTTGCCATGTAAAGGCATGTAGCATAGCTTTATATCGTTAGTTCGTGTAGTTATGTTTATTCTTATAAACAAATCAATCATCCACAGTTCACAGTTCACAGTTCATAGAATATAATGTCATATTAGTATATATAATAATTTTCATTCCTTTCCCTCTCTCATGCTTGTTTCTCAAATGACCCGGCAGTAAAATCATGTCGAACCACAGTCGACTTCATCCTTGTACGCTATTCCGATTCCAACCACCTTTTGACGCCTTGACAACCGCCTAGTTCCAAACTAAAGATGACTTCGTATCCTGTGATTATGTTTGATTTTATATGCGGGGATTTCATTTGTTGGTATCTTATTTATAATAGGTTGCCACCTAAATTTGTGTAAAAATTATGGTGCAGGTAGGTGATGGGGACTCGGATCACTACTGTTGGGAGCACGCGGACAACAAAAGTACACCACGAACCACTTACAACATAAGGTAAATTTGGTATTTTTTTTGCACAAGCAACTTGGAATGGAAAATGTTGGAGCATAAGGTAAATTTGGTATTTTTTTTTAATCCACTTGTTTCGACCCGAACTCATTTGGTTAGATGGTTTATTGATATAATAATGTTGGTCAAGGATTAATTTTGCTCCTTTATGTACATGCAGACAAACATGAAACTTAATGAAGAGTAAATAACATCACAACATGAAGCTCAATGAAGAGGGGATGGCATCACTTTCAAGCTCGGAGGAAAACTAGAGGGTGAATATAGAAAACATGTAGAAAGAATCTGAACTTATTAATTTAAGAAAGTCTTGAAACGATATTTTATTGATATTGGCATTTGAATAATTTTGTAAATATATAAATATTATGGTTAGATTGTTTTTGTCTATATGATTTTGTATATACATGTAAATAGAAAAAAAATGATTTTTTTAGAAGAGCCCTTTTTTTAATTTATGTAGCAAAATTGTGACTGATTGGTGACTGATTTTCAGATCCTAAATAAATATCTTAGAGAATGAAAATAAATGTTATCTTAGACTGATTATCAAACTCTAAAAGTACATATTATGGACTAAAATAACATGTTATCGGAGATTAATTTTCAGTCCCTAAAAGAATCATAATAACAACTGAAATCGCGTGGTATCGAGGACTAAATCCCAGTCTTTAAAACATCTTATTAGAGACTGATTTGGTATGTAATCACGAACCTAGCAAAACGGGTTAGGGACAATATAAACATGTTTAAAGGACTAATTTTCAGTCCCTAAAGTTATACATTAGGGATTGAAGTATAATAGTATCTGAGACTGTTTTGCAGTCACTAAAGAAATGTATTAGGGCCTGCAGTGACGTGGTACCGTGGATAGATTAAGGACTAAATTTATGTGTTTTGGAGACTGAATGTTAGTCCCTGTTGGTGTCGTACAATCGGGATTGATTTTCAGTTACTGATAACACTATCTAGGACTAGCAATAGGTGACTGACTCGTGACTGGTGATGTCGCCCAGACGGTCTATAAAAACTATAAATAAAAACTTAATCTAGACTCCTAAGTAACAGATGGAAAACCTATGAACTAGACCGCACTGACAGGCAAGTGTACCTATCGAGTGTAGCACAGCTTAATTGTAAACAAGATTATCAAACCCTAGAGACACTATGTAACAAAACTAGACTCTGACACGGACTAAAGATTGATTTGGTTTGGGGGGTTGACTACACTAATGATTTAAACTAGTGAACTCCTAACTATCGACACCAACTATCAAATAGACGAAACAGATGAGATTAATAAAGGATAAAGCACTATCTAGGTAACGAATCCTGTATGACAAACATGAACTTCTCTCGGCTATGACATTTATGATGGAACCGGGATCTTTGAATACGAAACCCTAAGATAACCTAAGGATCCCAGATCATTCTCCAGGTGTGACCGAATAGGAAACCTTAAAGAACGTGTAAAATCACCGATCTCACTTCTCAGCTATTTCCAACGATACTAAAGTACCCTAAAGATATATTACCTCTCAGTCTCAATATCTTAATACGCCCTAAGACATACGGGGTAACCTGGAATCTCTCAGTACGACACGGAATATCAATAATGCTAAGAAACCCTAGAAAACCCTCCTTTTAGAGCAATCTACCTAAGAACCCAAACACTAAAGAATACCCAACAACCTCTCGCCTTTAAGCTATTGAAGTAGGAAGAACATTTAATCCTACAGCACTCTCAATATGCGTTTCTATGGACGATGAAAATATTTATCGACAACTAGTTACAAACACAAAGTAGGTAACCTAGAATGCATCTAGTATTTGAAAGACATTCAACCAAACACATGTGAAACACAAATCAATTGTAAATCAGAATTAAACATGCATAAACATCATACTAAGTAAATCCAATTTCTTTACTTTAACATCAATCCATCAAGAATCAACATAAACCGAAAGAAATTCACGAATCAATCAAACAATCATCGAATACCTAGATAGCTACTAAAGTCTAGCCAAGAATCATGTTCGAACTTAGAAAACAAATCTCAAAAGCAATAAGCATCATCCAAGGTAAACCAAAGTAATCAAGAACAAAGATCGAAACCCTACGAGCAAGAATTAACCAACCCAATTGATAAAGATCCGAACTTTAGCTCCCGTTGCTTCTTCTCCTTTCAAAATCGCCACTTTCTGGTCTCTAAACGGCTGTGAATCGATTCCCTTAAGAATGGGAAAGTTCTAAACTTTTAAACCCTAAAATTAGGTTAAATTTCTCGTTTCTGGGTTCCCTCGTGTACCGCGAGGGCCCTTGACCAAATCTCTCGCGTACCACGGGCCAAACAAACAAGATTTTTGAACTCCTCTCGTCGAGCCACCCCAAATCGATATATTATGGGCCCCATAACTAATTTTCTAGCTCAAGATATGCCCTTTCTAAGGTTGGACTCTTTCCCGACTTTTCCCGTTCTCATCCCGTTGTCTCGTGTGCTCGTTTCCTTCACACGTCTTGATCATTTAAGCTCCAATTCTTCCCAAATACCTACCATATACAACATTGCTTAGTACAACCATAAATGACTCAAAACGACTCTAAAACCATACGAAAACGCTACGAAATACAAGGGAAATGCATGTGTGCTTTGCAACACATCAACTGGCAAAATCAGTCCTTGATAACCATTAGGTACTGATTTCAGAGTATCAGGGACTAAATGTTCAGTCTCAAATATCCTTCTTGTTTGTAGTGCCTCCTCGTTATGCGTGCTTGAGCGTGTATGTGTGTGTGTGTAGGTTTATGTGTTGGTGTGTGCAAAATGAACGGCTTAATGCATCTATTTATAGGCTGATCATGGCACCCGTAGCGGACTGTTAAGCTGGGTGGTAACGGTCCGCTACTGCCCACTAACCAGTTGTCCTGCGTGTTGCACACATAGCGGACCGTTATGGTCCTGGGTAGCGGTCCACTGCCCTTCTCTTTTACGCGAGTCAGCTGACACGTGTCATCCTCTCGTTATCTGGGCCCAATTACGGCTGGCGAACCGTTACCCGTCTTGGTGGTGGTCCACCATAGGGCTGAGTCAGCAGACCACGCGTCTGCCACGTGTCATTCCCTCATCATTGCCTTAATCACCACGTAGCGGACCGTTATGTGTAACATCCCAAAAATAAAACGACAGTTATAATAACGGAATAAATGAACGAGGCATGACGAGTCGGGTCGAATGGGTCAGCGGACTATAAATAGCCTATGCCACCCCTTTTCTCTCATTTGCAACTTTTAGAGAGAGAAACCGTAGAGAGAGAAAGTTGGCGAATCGACCCGAGACTTCAGCAAAGTGTTACTCCATAACTCGTGAGAAGAACCTCCGGATCAGAAACTCGATTCAGGTAACGATCCGACTTAAATCTAAGTTTTAGTTCGTTTTTCGGGTTTTGGGTGAAAAGGTAAGGTTTGAACGGATGAAACTGAAAGATAATCATGGATTTGAGTTCCTTAATGGAAAACGAACGTTTTGAATGCAACAGGTTCGGGATCTTGACATGATCAAACCCGAATGCGAAAGTTAGGGTTTTTCGCAAAGAACAGGTCGTGCGCACTTGCTAAGTTCGCACGGAGCAGGTCCTGCGCACTTGCTAAGTGCGCAGGAGGAGGAACCTGCGCACTTGCTAAGTGCGCAGGCAGCAGGGTCTGCGCACTTGCCAAGTGCGCAGACATCAGAACCGGTTAAGTGAAGTCAGTATGTTAGAATGGTTAAACCGTTAGAGTCGGGATTGGTCTGATGTGTATTTAACTAATCAATTCAGATCGGAAGTGACGTTGTTGGACCTTCGTTTAGGACAACCCATAATAGCGTATCAGGTGAGTTCTATAGCCCTCTTTTAAATGTTTTGTTAAATGTTTTGGGCTGGTGTGCATACTTACTAAATGATGTTTTAACGAAATGATGTTTTAACAAAATGATGTTTTAACAAAATGATGTTTTAACAAAATGATGTTTTAACGAAATGATGTTTTAACGAAACGATGTTTACGAAAGGAAAGGTTATGAAGTGTTTTTGCCAAAAAGGTTTACGAATGTTTATGAACGGTCTAAATGAGGAAGTGTTTAATGAAAAGGGAAAGGGGTAAAGGTTTAAAGAAGTCATTACAAATCTAATCTGTCGAATGAATGGAATTGACGAACGAAGTCTGGGAATGTGATTCCCAGCCTTGTGGTAGATTATGGACAGCGAGCCATAGTTACCATAAGAACAACAGGGCAGTGTCTTGGTGGCCTGTCGATGGTTTTGATGTTGTACAACTGGTAAGGGAGTAACGACGGTTACTCGGGTGATGACGATCATCCTAAGTGAAAAGGGTAAAGGAAATCAATGACGGCGATACGTAACGGTTGATTTCCAAAGGAAAGATGCGTGTTGGGCAATGACGGCGATACGTAACGGTTGACCCCACGTAATGAATGGTTGGGCAATGACGGCGATACGTAACGGTTGACCCCACATAGTGTATGGTTGTGGCAATGACGGCGATACGTAACGGTTGCCCACAACACCAAAGGTTCCTTCGGGGACATTGTGACGCGTAAAGTAAGATACATAATTAGATAACGATAATGTATGACTTAAATGAATGTTAAAAGTTTTAATAAACGATCCGTTTAAACGGTGATTATGATTATGATGTTGATGATGATATGGGTACGAAACCTTTTTAAAGATGTTAGATTATTACATGCTTTTGTGAAAGGTTTTACTAAACGAATGACTGATATGTTTTTGGAAAATGTTGATGTTAAAGTTTTTATGAAATGCTAGAACTCACCAGCGTAGCTGACTTTTTAGTATGCACATTCAGGTTAAGGCAGGTATGGACGATGGACGGTGATGCTTGGCAAGCGAGAAGAGTTACCCGGTCGATCATGGAGACTGGCATCCCGTTATGAGTTGTTTATGTTAAGTTTATGTATTTGACAATGTACGCTTCCGCATGTATGAACAAATTTTTAGTTATGTTAAATGAATGATTCCGCTGCGTTATTTGATATTCATGTTTAAGAACTGTTTGTGAATGAGTAAATCCAATGAGTGAGGCCTCCCGGGTTTGGGGCCTTACAAGTTGGTATCAGAGCAATAGTTTGAGAGATTCGGACACTCCCAGTGTCTGAACTTAAACTTTGAATGGGACCGAAAGCGGATGCCAGTACGGGTAACTCGAGCCACAGCATCAGGTATGAAAAGTAGAGTATGTGTATGTAGTATGCCTTAGGAAGGGTTAGGAAAAGACTTGTGTTCTGATGGAGTCACAAAGGTGGTCAAATAGAAATCGAAAGGTAGTGTAATGGTTAATTGCAGATGGCCAGTGTATATTAACATATTACAGTACTTATTGAATTTTATTTGTTAACTAGCGTGATGACATTGGATTTCTTGTCTTATAGAACGAAATGGCGAGGAGAGGAAACGGAAGGCGTGGTGGCCGTACCGGTGGTCGTACAGGCGGTCGGAATGGTGGGCGTGGCAGGATCCCTGCGCGCCAAGAGAATAGTGAAGAAGGAAGTGTTCACACTGAACCGGCGGTCAGTGTGCATGGAACTGAACAGACACTGGTAGAAGAACAACCTTTCACTTTTGAACCAGAAGTGAGAGCAGCTATAGCTCGAGAGTTCACAGAATTGATGAAGACTTCTCTGCCAGCTCTGTTGGCAGAAGCATTGAAGCAGGTCAATGGGGAAGGTGGGTCTAACCCGACGGTTGATACCCCGAACACTGAGGCAATCAACGCACCGCCTGCTCGCGGATGCGACTATAAGTCCTTCAAGGCATGTGACCCGCCAGTCCTGATAGGAAAGAAAGACGCGGTAGCTACGTTTGACTGGATAATCCGTATGGAGGCTGCCATCCGTCTCAGCAAATGTCGAGCGGATCAAGTTGTGAAATTTGCTGCTAACTCCTTGAGGGAGGAAGCATCCCATTGGTGGGAAGGTGTACGTCAGGCAAAAGGGAGCGAGATTGTGGATGCGATGATGTGGGCTAACTTGAAAACTTTGGTGATCAAGAATTTCTGCCCAAGGAACGAGATTGAGAAGGTAGAGAGGGAATTTCTGGGTTTGAAGGCCGGGAACATGACGCACCGGCAATATACAACCCGATTCAATGAACTGGCACGTCTGGTGCCACACCTTGTCACTACTGAAGAGAGAAAGATTGCCTGCTATATTCAAGGGTTGCCGAACCAGGTCCGCACCTATGTTAAGGCAAACGCCCCTACTACCTATGATTCGGAAGTAGAGTTAAGTGGCGTGGTATTTGACGATCTGGCACTGAATGTTGTTGCCGTTGAAGAGCAAAAGAAGAGACCGAGCTTCTCAAACAAGCAAACTGGGGGAAGGATGTTTGGGGCTCGTGATAAGAGAGCTCGGGTGAACAAGCCGACTGTTTGTAAGAAGTGTGAAAGAGAGCATGTAGGTGAATGCAGACTGGATCTAACTTGTGCTTTAAGTGTGGCAAGACCGGGCACTACTCCCATGAATGCCCACAACACTTCAAGTGCTATAATTGCGGGGATGCCGGTCATCTGAGTAGGGAATGTCCGAAACCGAGATTGGGTGAAGCCGGGAAAGGGAAAGGCCCGGAAAGGAAAGAAGAGAGGCCCCGAGCAAAGACTCGTGCGTACGCACTGACGCAAGAACAAGCCAGGGCGGACCCCGACGTGGCGTCAGGTACGTTCATCCTTGACAACACTTTTGTTTCTGTGTTATTTGATTCGGGTGCCAGTAAGAGTTTTATATCTACGACTCTTTTTAACGAGTAAAGTACAATGTGAGTAAGCTAGAAAAGGCCTTTAGCGTAGAAACCGCTGAGGGTAGGACTGCGAGAGTAACCGATGTAGTTGACAACTCTACGATAAAAATAGAAGGTCATTAGTTCCCTGTCAGATTGTTTGTTATGGGTTTGGGAGGGTTCGATGTCGTGTTAGGTATGGATTGGCTAACCGCCAATGAAGCGCAAATTATATGCAAACGAAAGATAATCCGACTCAAGGCTCCGGATGGTAGCAAAGTCGAGGTTCTTGGAGATCGGGACGCCCCGATGCCAAACGTCATCTCGATGATTAAGGCAACAGATTACTTGAGGCGCGGATGCGAGGCTTATCTGGTGTACGTGATTGACAAGTGTAAGGAAGTGAAGGAACTAGACGATGTACCTGTGGTACGCGAGTACCCAGAGGTGTTTACAGAGGACTTGCCTGGGATACCACCTGACAGAGAGATTGAATTTCGAATCGACTTAGTACCAGATGCCCAGCCCGTGGCTAAGGCTCCATATCGACTAGCACCAGTGGAAATGAAGGAACTTATGGTCCAACTAGACGAGTTACTTGAGAAAGGATTTATCCAACCGAGCATCTCGCCGTGGGGTTCGATGAGAATGTGTATTGATTATCGCGAGTTGAACAAGCGTACCGTAAAGAACAAGTACCCGTTACCAAGGATCGACGACCTGTTCGATCAATTGCCAGGCGCAAGTTGGTTCTCGAAAATCGACCTTCGGTCCGGGTATCATCAGTTGAAGGTGAGGGAAGAAGACATACCGAAAACTGCATTTCGCACGCGTTATGGACATTTCGAGTTCCGCGTGATGTCTTTTGGATTGACGAACGCCCCTGCAGCGTTCATGGATTTGATGAATAGAGTTTGTCGACCAATGTTGAATCGATCGGTAATCGTGTTCATCGATGATATCCTCATTTACTCCAAGAATGAGGGTGATCACGCGTGTCACTTGAAGGAGGTATTGGAAGCTCTGAAGAAGGAAAAGTTGTATGCTAAGTTCTCCAAATGCGCGTTCTGGCTTAGGGAAGTCCAATTCCTAGGTCACGTCATTAACCCGAACGGTATTATGGTTGAACCAGCAAAGATAGTAACGGTAAGGGAGTGGAACGTTCCTAAGACGCCAACTGAAATCCGCAGTTTCTTGGGATTGGCAGGCTACTATCGGAGATTCATCCAGGATTTCTCGAAAATAGCTTCACCGTTGACAAAGTTGACTCGGAAAGAGGTAAAGTACGAATGGGGTTCGACCCAGGATGAAGCGTTTAAGGAATTGAAGAAGAGGCTAACCCAAGCTCTAGTCTTGGCCCTCCCCGAGGGCAATGAAGACCTAGTGGTGTACTCTGACGCTTCGGGTCAGGGATTGGGATGCGTGTTGATGCAACGCGGGAGAGTGATCGCGTATGCGTCACGACAGTTGAAGATTCACGAAGCTAATTATCCAACCCACGATTTGGAACTTGCTGCTGTCGTATTCGCATTGAAAATCTGGAGGCACTACCTGTACGAGGTGAAGTTTACTATTTACTCCGACCACAAAAGTTTGAAGTACTTCTTCGAACAAAATGAACTTAATATGAGGCAGAGGCGATGGTTGGAACTGTTGAAGGACTATGACTGTGAAATAATATACCATCCTGGAAAGGCAAACGTGATGGCTGACGCTCTAAGCCGAAAGGATGTGCCTACTCCTATTAGAGTGAAAGCTTGCCAGTTAGTGGTAACATCAGATGTGATGAGGGAGATTGAAAAGGCTCAAGATGAGGCACTTAAGGAGGAAAACATAAAGAAGGAAAGGATGGTTGGCCAACAGGACAAGTTGGAATATAACACCCTTGGTGTTAGGACACGTTTTGGACGGGTATGGATACCTATGGGTGGCGAGCTTAGAACCAAAATCTAGGATGAGGCGCATAAGTCTCATTACTCTATCCATCCCGGTACCAATAAAATGTACCAAGATCTGAGAGAGGAATACTGGTGGCCTGGAATGAAACGTGATGTGACGAAGTATGTAAGCAAGTGCTTGACTTGCTCGCAAGTAAAGGCCGAGCACCAGAAACCGTATGAAAAGATTCAACCACTTGATATACCGGAGTGGAAGTGGGAACACATTACCATGGACTTCATAACTAAGCTACCTCGCACAGCTAAAGGTCATGACACCATTTGGGTAATCGTGGACCGTTTAACGAAGAGTGCTCATTTCCTACCTATTCACGAGACGTTCTCGTCGGAAAGGTTAGCGGAAGTATTTATTAATGAAGTAGTAGCACGGCATGGGATGCCTTTGACAATTGTATCTGACCGGGACACACGATTCACATCGAGGTTCTGGAAAAGATTTCACGAGGCGATGGGCACGAGGCTTAACATCAGCACAGCATACCACCCGCAAATGGATGGTCAGTCCGAAAGGACCATTCAGACATTGGAGGATATGCTCCGTGCTTGTATTATCGACTTCGGTGGCAGTTGGGACAGCCATCTGCCGTTAGCTGAATTCTCCTACAACAATAGTCATCACACGACGATAGGCATGCCGCCTTACGAAATGTTGTATGGGAGAAGATGTAGGACCCCGGTTTGTTGGGGTGAGATTGGACAGAAGGAATTAGGAAGTCTCGAAGTCGTAAGAGAGACGTCGGAAAGGTTTGATCAGATCAAAGCGCGAATGAAGGCCGCACAAGATCGTCAGAAATCCTATGCGGATAAACGACGAAGGCCTATTGAGTTTGATATTGGTGACAGAGTAATGCTGAAAGTGTCACCATGGAAGGGAATCATACGATTCAGAAAGAGAGGAAAGTTAAGTCCGAGGTTTGTCGGACCATTCAAGATAATGGCACGGGTTGGGGAAGTCGCTTATCGGTTGGATGCCTGATGAGTTAAGTGGGATTCATCCTACTTTCCATGTATCACACTTGCGAAAGTGTTTGGCGGATGAATCGGCTCACGTACCACTTACTGACATCGAGGTTGACAACAGCCTTAATTACATCGAAGAACCCGTGGCCATCCTTGATCGGAAGGAGAAACGTTTACGTAATAAAGTTATCCAATTGGTTAAAGTCCAATGGAAGCATCGAAAGGGATCGGAAGCCACTTGGGAAACGGAGAAGGAAATGAGGGAGTCGTACCCTCACCTATTTGACTTATGATAAGGTTTCGGGGACGAAACCTATTGTAAGGGGGTAGACTTGTAACATCCCAAAAATAAAACGACAGTTATAATAACGGAATAAACGAACGAGGCATGACGTATCGGGTCGGATGGGTCAGCGGACTATAAATAGCCTATGCCACCCCTTTTCTCTCATTTGCAACTTTTAGAGAGAGAAACCGTAGAGAGAGAAAGTTGGCGGATCGACCCGAGACTTCAGCAAAGTGTTACTCCATAACTCGTGAGAAGAACCTCCGGATCAGAAACTCGATTCAGGTAACGATCCGACCTAAATCTGAGTTTTAGTTCGTTTTTCGGGTTTTGGGTGAAAAGGTAAGGTTTGAACGGATGAAACTGAAAGATAATCATGGATTTGAGTTCCTTAATGGAAAACGAAAGTTTTGAATGCAACAGGTTCGGGATCTTGACATGATCAGACCCGAATGCGAAAGTTAGGGTTTTTCGTGAAGAACAGGTCGTGCGCACTTGCTAAGTGCGCACGGAGCAGGTCCTGCGCACTTGCTAAGTGCGTAGGAGGAGGAACCTGCGCACTTGCTAAGTGCGCAGGAGGAAGGGACCTGCGCACTTGCTAAGTGCGCAGGCAGAAGGGTCTGCGCACTTGGCAAGTGCGCAGACATCAGAACCGGTTAAGTGAAGTCAGTATGTTAGAATGGTTAAACCGTTAGAGTCGGGATTGGTCTAATGTGTATTTAACTAATCAATTCAGATCGGAAGTGACGTTGTTGGACCTTCGTTTAGGACAACCCATAATAGCGTATCAGGTGAGTTCTAGAGCCCTCTTTTAAATGTTTTGTTAAATGTTTTGGGCTGGTGTGCATACTTACTAAATGATGTTTTAACGAAATGATGTTTTAACGAAATGATGTTTTAACGAAACGATGTTTACGAAAGGAAAGGTTATGAAGTGTTTTTGCCAAAAAAGTTTACGAATGTTTATGAACGGTCTAAATGAGGAAGTGTTTAATGAAAAGGGAAAGGGGTAAAGGTTTAAAGAAGTCATTACAAATCTAATCTGTCGAATGAATGGAATTAACGAACGAAGTCTGGGAATGTGATTCCTAACCTTGTGGTAGATGATGGACAGCGAGCCATAGTTACCATAAGAACAACAGGGCAGTGTCTTGGTGGCCTGTCGATGGTTTTGATGTTGTACAACTGGTAAGGGAGTAACGCCGGTTACTCGGGTGATGACGATCATCCTAAGTGAAAAGGGTAAAGGAAATCAATGACGGCGATACGTAACGGTTGATTTCCAAAGGAAAGATGCGTGTTGGGCAATGACGGCGATACGTAACGGTTGACCCCACGTAATGAATGGTTGGGCAATGACGACGATACGTAACGGTTGACCCCACATAGTGTATGGTTGTGGCAATGACGGCGATACGTAACGGTTGCCCACAACACCAAAGGTTCCTTCGGGGACATTGTGACGCGTAAAGTAAGATACATAATTAGATAACGATAATGTATGACTTAAATGAATGTTAAAAGTTTTAATGAACGATCCGTTTAAACGGTGATTATGATTATGATGTTGATGATGATATGGGTACGAAACCTTTTTAAAGATGTTAGATTATTACATGCTTTTGTGAAAGGTTTTACTAAACGAATGACTGATATGTTTTTGGCAAATGTTGATGTTAAAGTTTTTATGAAATGCTAGAACTCACCAGCGTAGCTGACTTTTTAGTATGCACATTCAGGTTAAGGCAAGTATGGACGATGGACGGTGATGCTTGGCAAGCGAGAAGAGTTACCCGGTCGATCATGGAGACTGGCATCCCGTTATGAGTTGTTTATGTTAAGTTTATGTATTTGACAATGTACGCTTCCGCATGTATGAACAAGTTTTTAGTTATGTTGAATGAATGATTCCGCTGCGTTATTTGATATTCATGTTTAAGAACTGTTTGTGAATGAGTAAATCCAATGAGTGAGGCCTCCCGGGTTTGGGGCCTTACATTATGGAGCCCGGTAACAATCCGCTACCGGCTCAAATTTAAGTTTTTTTGCATTTTTAGTCCTTCAGCTTTGATCTATTTACACTTTAGTCCCTGGACTTTATATTTTCTTGAAAATTTGGGTGTTACATGTATCCACATTGACACATTCATGTACAACTTTGATGATTTAATTGAAGAGGTTACAAATCATTATCCATCAAATAGGGATCTCATTTTCTCAATTTGTTTCATTGACAAGTACGCCACAGAACGAACAATCTTTTATTAAGCTTAATTCTCATGAGAACTTTCAATTGATGCTTAGTATGTATGAGGGTGGTAATAAGGTTGCAAGTCAAGGATGGATTGCTAGTGTTGTTAGAGATAAGCTAAAATCTGATGGGGATGTCTCTGTTACAGAACTCGGGAAGTGGGTTATGAAGAATTACAACGTTGATCTATCATACTATAAAGTCTTTAGAGGGAAAGAACAAGCTTACACGGATATGTATGGCAAGTGGGAAGACTCGTTCATGATGATGAATGATTTCAAAGAGGAACTACTAAGGCGAAACCCAGAAAGTGTTGTTGACATTGATTTTGAGAAAAATGGTAACAAGAAAGACCAAGAAAAAATAGAATTAAACCAAATGATGAGCTTATCTGCTTATGCTCTAGAAATTGCTCCCATGCCTGCAAAGGATCAATGGGTGCACATAGATACCGAGAGAAGATATACCCACCTAGAATCAAACGACCGCCAGGAAGACAAAGACATAATAGAATTAAAACAAATGATGAGCCAAAAAAAGACATAGATGTTGGCGTTGTAGTGAGTATGGACATCATGAAAAAACATGCAAAAATTCAGCATTAGAAGGTTCTAATCAACCATCAACAAGTAAAAGGAGACGGGGAAAGAGTATGAAAGCTCGTGAAAGTAACTAATCAAAGTCGATTTGTTTTTATCATTTGTTTTTTGCATCTTAGAGATTGTTATGTCTATTTTTGGTTCTTGTTTCTTGGCATATTTTTTTGTACCGTAATGAATCAAAAATTTGACATTTGTTTCTAATTTTGATTATTTTTGTTCGTACTTTTTATGATTGTTATTGCAATGCTCATGACAAACAGTTAAAAAAAGTTGTAAAAACAACAATATGAAAATTTGAAAAATATTAAAGTTTTAGAATAAATAAGGGTAAATTAGTCATTTTATGATTTATTTTTAATACAATAAAAGAAAATCTGTAAATTTGCAATTTTTTTCACCGATGAATGAGATATATGCAATTTTGATTTTAGATTGGGTAAATATGCAATAAATTAAGTTTAGAGGGGGAAATATGCAATTACCCCTTGTAGTTATTGTATAAGCACTTGTACATATGGGGTTACGAGGGTGCCTAGGGTGGGCGGTCATACGGGGCTCACATTTAGAGGGGGCCTAAAACATTTTGTTTAGGTACCATAGGTCGATTAATGATGTCGCCCAGACAGTCTATAAAAACTAACAAATAAAACCTAATCTAGAATCCTAAGTAATCAATTGAGCACCTATGAACTAAACCGCACTGACAGGCAATTGTACCTATCGAGTGTAGCAAAGCTTAATGGTAAACCGGATTATCGAACCCTAGAGACATTACTATAGCTAAACTAGACTCTGACTCGGACTAAAGATGATTGATTTGGGGGTTTTCTACACTACTATTAAACAAATAATGCATAATACTAATGAACGACTTCAACTATCAGACACAGGAACTCAGGGAATATCAGGAATGGGAAGAATACACCTAGGTCGGAATCCTACTTGCAAAACACAGACTTCTACCGGTTATGGAAACTATGATGGGTCTTGGTATCTAAGGATAACATCTCTGGACAACCTAGTGGATCCCTAATCACTCTCAGGGTGTCACCAACTAAGAAACTCTAAAGATGTATTAAACTCACCAGATGGTCAGATTACCTTTCAGTCTCTCCAACAATGATAATGTACCCAAAAGACAAATCACCTCTCGGTCTCAATGTCCACAATACTTCAAAGATGCATGGGGTAATCTCATATCAGCACACTAGGACTCGGACTAGCAACAACTACTAAGAACCTAAGGCAACTTCCTCTTAGACAGTTAACACTCAGAATCCTAATACGAAGACTAACCGATTACCTCTCACCTTTCGGGTATCGGGATAAGAAGAACACTCAGACCTAATTGACTATCAACTCCAATCCCTATGGGTCACTACGTCTAGCAAACCATACAAACAACCACAAACATAGTCTATGATCTAGATATGATATTTAAACTGGAAGACATCCATAAATGACATACGGAATTGAAATCAAACATAAATCAGATTCTAAACATGCATAGTCATCATAATTATAAATCCAAGATCGTTACAAAATCATTAATTCATCACAAAATATCCAAAAACCGATAAAAGTCAAATCTTCAACAAGCAATCATCATGAACCTAGGCGGTACTAAGGTTTTAGCCTAGATTCATACTCAAAACATCCATGACAGAAGTAATAAGCAAAACATAGGTTCAAACCCAACTTATTTCAGACAAAGATCAAAACTTTAGACCCGAATAAGTTAAACTAAACAAACCCGGAATCAAAAGCTTCAATCTTGCACTTCAATCTTCTTCTCCAACCTCAAAATCGCCCTAGAACCCTCTTTGGATGGCCAAAACTCGAACTCCTATCACAATGGCTGTCAAATTCTATTTAGTTTCGAATTTATGGTTTTTCTCGGAATTCCTATCTCTCGCGTGCCATGAGAGATTGTCCCCAGTCCTTCGCGTACCGCGAGACAATTCTTCTCCTCCTTCACGTACCGCGAGGGATGGAACTTCCAACTTTTTTTCTTTTTTTCCTTGGGCTTCATCTCTTGCTCGATTTCTCCATGATTTGACTTGTTATTCCATACGAGCACGTGAAAACATAACAAAGACTCAAATGTACACTAAAATGACTAAAAACATATATAAACTATATCAAAACGCACGAATACAATGGAATAAAGATGTGTGCTTTGCACTACATCAATTAACATATATAAAAAAAGTATACACTTATTAGTAATTACATATTCTATAGGGGGGCTACCAAGTCTCGTTTTTATCAAAATAATGTTTTTGTGAAAGGGTATTTTAGAGGGGCCCAATAAGTCAAGTTGTCTATCAGTTAGGTTAAAATATATTTATTCTTTGATCTTATTTTTTAAAAGACAAAAAAGGCGATTGGAGATTGACGATTGTTCGATACATAAAAAAACCCTACTGATGTTTTGAAATATTTTAAAAAGGTCTATTGTTTTACTAATGATTTAATTGCATATAGAGTCTTGTTAACTATTCAAGTAATTGTGTCATCTGTATAAAGAAGTTTTTGAAAATAAGAGTTGTTGAAGTCTACTTACGATCCACAATGCCTCAATAAAAAATTAATGGATTGTTAATGATAGCTATTGAGAACGATTATTTAGATAATATGGATTATGAAAAGTTAATCAACAATTTTGCTTCCAAAAATGGTAGGAGAGCCTCATGATTCGTTTAAGTATTTAAAATATATCATTTTGCTACTGTAATTTTGTTTTGTTTATTGTTATAAAATTAGCATCATTTTAATGAATATGTATATATAAATAAGTTTATTTTTTATGGACTTTTTAGTAGTCGCACAGGGCATCCGAAATCTCAGGGACGGCTCTGCTTGTATGTGCATGTATAAGCATTTGTATGCACATGATACGTCTCTGTATGTATGTATTCAAATTAAAGATATACATAAAGTAAAAATATAAGGGATACGGTTAACACAACACATGTTAATTTCTTCAACATTTATGTACTAGGTTAGAAACTCGTGTATTGCACATGTTGAATAATGAAAACAATATAATTCATAATTCTCTAAGTACTTCTAATGACTGATATTACATATTACATATAATAAGGAAAAATGAAAAGTTACAATTATAATTCATAAATCTTCAAATATTTCTTAGTATATAACATTTGATGTTCTATTGGTAAGTTTAGCATCTTTATCTAAAATTAATAGTTTTAATCAGTCTCTATTTTTAACTCTTGATAGTGTCACATACAGCTGACTATGTGTAAAAACTAGTTGTTTCATAAACAACGCAACCATGGATAGTGGCCGTACTTTACTCTTATTTATTGTCATTGCAAAACATACGACAAGTGAAAATTGTCTTATTTGAAATTTAAAAATGAATCTTTTTGTCTGAAGGTGTCAAACCAATTTTAGGGATAAAAGTATGATTCCTAATTTTACTTACAGTCTACTTCTATAACACGATTACCCAATTATAACACCTGTAGTCTAGTTATAATACATAAACCACTTTTCTGATCAATATTTCTTAGTAGCATCACTAGAACATCAACCTTTAGCACTAACTTATGGTTTGGCAAACATAAGAGTTTAAGTCTATTTAGAACAACATGTGAGTATAAACTTTCATAAATATTATCATGAACATACTGTAACGAACCAAAATCCTAAATATAATTTTCCTGAAATAATATTATAGGTGTGAAGGATGAATAAAATAAAAATGGAAGGTTTTAGATGTAAAGGAGTATTCTTGACTTTTTGGTAAAAAAGGTCAATAATAGAAGTTAAGGGGCTGTTTGTAATATTTAAAATCTGATTTGTATATTGGGGGAGGGGGTCACATACAAACACTAATATATATGTGTGTGTATGTCGATTTCTACAAGGAGAAGAGAGAAGAAGAGGTCTTGTTCAAGAAACGAAAATCTGGAGGTTTGCAAGTGAGATTAGAAGGATTTGGTGAACTCATCTTCTTCTAATTATCAGGTAAGAACCTCCTACACCTCTTGACTCTCCATATTTGGTGTTCTTATAGGAAAATCTAATGTTGGGGCTGAATTGGGTGATTTAAATGATTAGATAACATCATCTAAACATCTAATTTGATGATTCAAGAATTAGGGTTCTTGAGGGTGAACTAGGGGTTTTCATCCTAGTGATGTTTAAATGATGAATTGATGTTAGATAAGTGTCTGTGGTGTTGATAAACACATTTCTATGTAAGAAACCTTATCCAAATTCATGATTTGAAAGTTAGGGTTCTTGAGAACCAAAATTGGAGGTTTTTGATTTAGGGATGTTTGAATGTTGAATTGAGGTTGGGTAAGTGTCTAGGGAGTTAATAGACACACAACTAACCATAAATCTCCAATTTTTATGGTGATTTGTAAAATGGAGTGTCGGTGTAACTTGGGTGAATCCTTAACGGGTCATTTGGGATAAGGGAGTTTTGGATGGTGTTTGAATGGTGTATGAGTGTTGTGGCATGTCCATGAACACTAGATCTAGTAGAAACCACATTCATAACGGGTGATTTATGAAATTAAAGTGTTAGTTGTGTAGGATCGGTGTTTTACAAGATGGTTCTGTTTAGTTGAGATTGGTGGAAACAATCACAACTATGCAATGTAAACAAGAAACAATGATAATACTGATAAATGCAAAGTGTATTAATCTTCAATGTTTACAAGTTATAGGGAAAACTCTAAGGAAGCACACTTGTACAATGAAAAGATACAATACATATAAAGGAACTTAGAATCAAGACAAACCCTTGATTATAAGGATCAGATCAAACACAAGTCGTTGATCTTTGACAGTTACAAGTTACACTACAATTGGTAGACAACTAAAAGACAAACTACAGCAAACAGTATGAATCGGGTCAAAAGTCTTCTTAGGAATCTTTGCAGGAGACTTCAGAAGTAGTAGCTTTGTCTTTAATCATCTGCACCAATAACATTCCTTCTGCTGATAGATGTGTCAGGGTTACAGCAAAAGGTGTCAGTAGCAAAGTCAAATTTGCTGATGATTTACCTATCAGCAACATTAATGTTTGATGCTTATGAGAAGCCTATTAGAAACAACTTTGGACTTCTGCAGATAAGGCTATCCGCAGCATAGTTGTTCATCAACAGTAGAACTTAACTATCCGTAGCATATTCCTTATCTACAGCAACTTTGTAAGTCAGAAGAATTGTTGAGTCCGCGGCATATGTACTTAGAGAATTTTGTAGTCATCGGTCTTTATCTCTACAAACTCCCCCTAGACTGATGCTAGCAAAACACTCTTACTACCTTTGTTTTTGAAGCTTTTGCATATGCATGACTATCCTTGCAGTCTCATAGCCTATTGGATCCTTGCTAGGATTATCAAAAGGATTTTCCGACAGATATTTGATGTCCCTTCTAGGCATGCTGAAAATGACTTTGCTTGGACATCTCATCTTGTTTCCTCTGACATCCACCAGTGTGTATTCATCTTTATTAGCATTATAGGACCATTTGACAATAGTAAAGTGGGATTGGAGTGGTTTTGCATCTATGATGATATCTTTGTCAGGATTGAAGTGATGTTTGATCACCAGCAAAAGATGTCTCCCACTTTCATTGTCAGGCTCATGATCTTCACCCAACTCCAGAATTTTCTTTAGGTCAATGTCTAGAAGCTGCATTACATCATCAACATATTTATAGACTGGTCTCTTCATCTCTATCTTTCCTCTAAACACTTTAAACCATTGATCTGAGTCACTATAAATCCATTGTACAATCTCTCTTGAATCTTCAGATGTGGTAGGAGGTTTATTTTTCTTTCTAGGAGGTTGTTGATGAGAGGGAGCTGGGTGAGAGGATTTGGACTCTTTGGGAGGGAAGGAGAGTGTCTAGGAGGGTGAGAGGGAATTTGTTGGACAGAAGGAGGAGAGGTTGAGGGAGTAGTCTTGGGTTTATTTTGTTTTCTTTCCTCTGTTTGAATGTTTACCCTTCTTTTAGAGCTTATCTTCTTCAGCCTCTCTTCTTCTTCCTTTTTCACCTTTATGTAGAGGGCTTGCAGGTACATAAAGTTCATGGGACCTAGCTTCTTTCCACTCTCACCTCTTGCCTTTAGAAAGTCGATCATGACCTTCCTTTCTTCATGAGTTCTTAAGTTAAAGGCAATGGCTTTCCTAGATTTCAGCCTGGCTTTTTCTTCTTCTTTAGCCCTTTTCTTCTTGGCCAGTTCTCCTGGTTGACCCATAAAGGCCTTGTAAATTTCTTTATTAGATAGTTTCTCAAGGTAGTCTGCATCCTCACCTTGAGAAATTAGAACTGCCATCCACTCGTCCCTCATTTCTTTTGCAAGTTCAGAATCAGTAATTCTAAACTTGCCTTCTTCAATTTTCTGCCTTTCTCTCTCTTCATCTTCTTTGTTTAGTTGTTCCTATAGCTGGAGGGCTAGAGCTTCATCTTCTTTTATTTGTGAAGCTGCAGGAACTTGAACTTTTGTTCTATCCAGTTGCCTTGCATGCAACTGGATCTGTTGTTCTCTGAAAAGCATGACAACTTTTCTTTCTTGAGCTTTCTTAAGCTCAGCCATCTCTTATTCTTCTCTTTCTCTTCTTCTTCTTTCTAATTCTTTCTTTTCTTCCTCTATCTTTTTTTCTTCTTCTGTCATGATTCCCTTCCCTTTGTCTTTATTGGATGCCTCTGCTTCAGCTTCATAGATCACAATAGCAGATGTGGGAGTTGCTATTGAGACCTCAGCTTCAGCTTCATTGGCAATTTGAGGAGTAGGCAAAAGGGGGAAGCTTCTTCATCTTCACCTGTCATTTTTGTTCATTCTTCACCTGTCACTGTCTTCCATTCTGTCATTACTTTCTGTTTTTCCCTTCTTCTAGATTCCTCTTCTGTGTTCAGAATGACAGTTGGAGAAGAGGGAAGGGATAAGTCTGAATCAGAGTCATCCATTGCAATCCATCCCTCTTTCTCAAGAAAGGTTTTAATAATGAGGATCATTTCTTGACTTCTTTTGGAGTTTATATTGCAGATATGTGAGCTTAGTTCAAACACCTTGTAGAGGAAGTGTGGGTTGAGGAGTAGGATTTCTTGAATATTGTTAATTATAAATGATGGTCCATCACTCAAAAAAAATTGAAACCCTGAAGGCTCAGTGCTTGACCACCCAAGAACTTCCAAGCCTCTAACCACCTCATTGTAGATGTATTTTCTTAAGCACAAAATTTGTTCTTCAGTTAGGACCCTACTTCTTATCAACCCTAGCCTTTGGTTTTGCCTTTCTTCAGCTGCTCTTGAGGACCCTGCTTCTTCATCCTCAAGTCTTGGATAAGCACCCTTTATGCTTCTTCAAAAAACTTCTCAAACCGAGGCATATTGTCTTCACATATATCATGGAATCTTTCAATGGCAAGCCTGGCAGATAGGTCCTTGGAAGTGTTAACACTTTCAATTAGGTGCAGGGACAGGATTTCAAACAGATTTAGGTTATCCAAGATAAGCTCTTTGGCTCCAGCAAATTCCCAGCCAATCCAGAATCTTTTAAGGATGCCATCATACCCCCATGCTAAAATAGAGTCAAATTCCAAGTTGTGTGCAGTTAGTGGGAATTGGGGGGCTATGATCTGTCTTGATATGTTTGCAGCAACTGGAAATATAAGGAATGAAGGAGGCATTTCTTCATCTTCATTTTCAAACTCCATTTCCCCGGGGAATACTTCATCTACGGCCCTGGTAACTAACTTCCATTCTTCAGAGACCTCTTCTTCTTCTTCATCTCTGCGGGGCATCAGATCATGGACTTGAACAAAGGCAGGCTGGAATGGTGTTCTTTGAAAGGCTGCCTGCTCTTGTATCCAATCCTCCAGGCTGTCAGTGTCATCTTCGGTTGTAATTTTCTCCCCCTTTTTGGTTGCATCAGTGCATAGAGAGGGGTCTGCTTGAGTGCCCACTAATACAAGGGAAGGAGGAGTCAATGTTGGGCATTGATGGGTTTCATGCACAGAAACTTGGTGTCTTAGTTTTGACACTTCAGCCTCTAGCATAGCCACCCTAGCCATCAATTCCATATTTTAAAGTTTCAAACTGTCCTCATCCATATATGTGGAATCCTTGGAACTAGATGGGGCCTTAGGCCTAGCCTCTCCATCCCCACCACCCTGGTTTTCTTGGCTCCTGGGACTCCTCTCGGTGAAAAATGTTTCAAAAGAAACATTTTCATTGTGAGTTGTCATGGTTGGGGACTTAGTGATGTTATCATTGTACTCCTGGTCAAATGATGGACCAGTAGTAGTGATAACCCCTTCACATTCACTCTATCAGTACTCCCAGAGTGAACCTTCTTGGGTGATGAACTTGGGCTGGGTACATTAACAGCCAAGTCAATCAGTACCTTCAAGATAGTGGCAGTTGGAAAAGGTACATCATCTTGACTAGGTGCCTCTGCACTTAAGTTCAAAGAAGAGAGAAAGTGTGTGGGCTCATTGGGGTGTTTTATGGATCCGGGATGTGATCCTGATCCTAATAGAGAAACTTCCAAGGAAGTTTCCCTAGTAATGTGGCTATCCCTTTTGATATTCTCATCATAATGTTGTGATTCTGGATGAGGGCTTTTAGGTTGGGATTGGGCCTTTGAGATAAGCATAGAAGGATTCTTCTTGCTCTTCTTTCTTTTTCTGGTATAGCTTGCCTCAACTAGGGCCCTGTGTTCCAGTTGGGCTTGGAGAGTAGGGGTGATTAATTATTGTACCTGTGCACCCTTAGTAGGTTGCACAGGGGTTCGATCAAGGGTAGCAGTTGTATGTTCAGGCTGTGAAATGGAGGGTGTGTGATCAGTATCAGCTGGGACTGCTGAACTGTCACCTTGGGTGCTTTGTATATTCATCATTGTAGATAACAATGGAACATTGACCCTGATAAATTTTCTGAAACAGTTCTCATACTCTTAAAATGTTATTTTTATGTCTCCATATCATGTAGATTCTTGCAGTTTTTGAAAGATCTTTTACTTCATTGTTAAAAACGTCCTACAAGAACCTAGGGTACATATAGAAAGCTTGTTTTGCTCCTTCTTGAAGATTGTATCTTAAACCTTCAAAAGTCAAATGAGAGAAATTGAACCCTTGCCCAGTTACCATACCATGAACAGCAGAGGCAAGAGCAGAGTTCAGTTGATTCCATCCACTTCTCTTTTGAGATATACATTGGAGAAGAGTGTGGCATAAAAACTTCCAAGGAGGGCCCAGCAGTGCCTTCTCGATTGTGTACTCCTGTTGATTTCCAGTGTACCCTATGGATACAAAGGTCTTCATGTACTCATTCTTGGTGTACGAGTTGGCGGCACCCTCGTCTTGAAGCTTGAGATATTTTCTGAGTATAGCTTCAGAGATGATTATGTCTTTGCCGTCTACTTTGAATTTGATTTGCGGAATCCCCTCTTCGGTTGAGTAGACGGCTAAGTTCCAGAAGTCTTCCATATGGGATATATAGATTGTGGGGTTAATAGTCAGAGCAAAGTGTAGTTTTGATCGACACAGAAAGTCGATCATATCATCGAACCCTTCGGATTTCTTACCCTTGACTGTGGTAAGTTGAGAACTTGTCATTTGAGTTGTCGATGTCAACGTTCGCCATTATGGAAAGGTTTGGAGGGAAGGATAAAGCTTTTGAAAGTTGGTTAAGTGTGGGGAAGCTTTGAATGCATGAGTGAGAGAGAGAAAAGATGAAGGTTAGGTTAGAATTGAATGTGAAGTGGTGAAGGAGGGAATTTGATTTTGTTATAACGGAAAAAGTTTGGGCAACGGTCACTTGTACCATACAAAAAGATGAAGCGTAGCACACTGTAGCAGTCATCTACAGTGACACTTTACTTTTTACTTTGTTACAGCTGTAACACACTGTAGCAGTCATGGTACAGACTGACAGTGACTTTTTACAGCAGGTAAAAGTTAATTTGAACCATTTTTACCCATCCATAGCAAACAAGGTTGCTGCTGATGGAGTTACTGGTTCGCAGCAAAAGTGTTCCAGTGGATGGCCTAAAGTACTTCAGCAGCAAAACCTTTTGCTGCTGATAACTAAACCTATCAGCAGCAACGTTGTTTGCTGCTGACAGATGAAGTTATCAACACTAACTTAAACATATTTTTGAATTTTCAGAAGAGTTTTATTAATAGCAAAGAGAAAGACAAACACATTTATTATTGAAGTTTCTGGAGAAAAAATTTAATCAAAGTTCATCATGCCAATGGACTCAACTAGATATCTAAATCTAGCTTCATCAAAGGCCTTTGTGAATAAGTCTGCATATTGCTCATTGGTATGAACTTTGGTTAAAATGATTCTCCTTTTCTCGGCTTGATCTCTAATAAAATGATACCTGATGTCAATGTGTTTTGTCTTGGAGTGCTGCACAGGATTATTGGTAATTGATATGGCACTCTTGTTGTCAATGTGAATGGGAGTTGCCATGAATGTCACCCCATAGTCCAACATTTGATTTTGTATCCAGATGACTTGAGCATAGCAACTAGAAGTTGCAATGTATTATGCTTCTGCTGTGGATGTTGACACACATGTTTGCTTCTTGCATTGCCAGGAAATCAGTCTTCCTCCCAGAAATTGGCATCCTCCTAAAGTGGACTTTTTGTCCAAGTTTCATCCCCCATAGTCACTGTCAGTGTATGCATACATATTGAATTTATCATTTTTAGATTTCCATAGCCCAAGTCTTGGAGCTCCCTTCAGGTATCTAAAAATTCTCTTGACAGCTTGGAGATGAGAAGTCTTTGGAGCTTCTTGAAATCTTGCACATAGACATACTGCAAACATGATATCTAGTCTTGATGCAGTTAGATACATGAGTGATCCAATCATTGCCCTGTACTGATGTTGCTCAGTGTCTTGACCATTTTTGTCTGGTGACAGTTGATTGCATAGGAGTTCTTGCAGCAGAGCAATCAGCCAGTTTGAATCTTTCCAAAATGCTTCTGACATATTTGGATTGATTGATGAAGATTCCATTTGGAACTTGTTTGACTTGGAGACCCAAAAAGAAATTTAGTTCACCCATTAAACTCATTTCAAACTTTGAGTGCATTAGGATCTCAAAATGTTTGCATACCTTCTTCCTTGTTGATCCAAAGATGATATCATCTAAATAGATTTGTACCTGTAGGATTTCTCCCCCTTCATCTTTGATAAACAAGGTCTGGTCAATGGCACCTCTTCTGAAATTGTTGCGGAGTAAATATCCTGACAAGGTCTCATACCAGGCTCTTGGAGCTTGATGTAGGCCATAAAGAGCTTTGTCTAATTTGAACACTTTGTCAGGATGTGAAGGATTTACAAAGCCTGGAGGCTGTCTGACATAGACTTCTTCACCGATCTTCCCGTATAGAAAATCACTTTTGACATCCATCTGATAGACAGTGAAGCTCTTCGATGCAGCATATGCTAAGAAGATTCTGATAGCCTCCAGTCTGGCAACAGGTGCAAATACTTCATCATAGTCAATTCCCTCTTCCTGAGTGTAGCCTTGAGCTACAAGTCTAGCTTTGTTCTTGACTACAATCCCTCTCTCATCTTGTTTATTTCTGAAGACCCACCTTGTGCCAATAGCAGTTTGACCAGGTGGCAGATTAACTAGGATCCACACTTCCTGTCTCTTGAATTGCAGCAACTCTTCTTGCATTGCTTCAATCCAACTGCTGTGTTGCAAAGCTTCATCTATCTTTTTTGGTTCCATTTGAGATAGAAAGCAAGAGTGTAGACATATATTGGCCTCATGAGATTTGCTTCTTGTTTGAACTCCTTGTTGAACCTGGCCAATGATATTTTCTAATGGATGTTCTTTGTTGATTCTTTGTGTTGGAACAACATCCATCTGAATTGCTTGCTCAAGATTGCTTTGATTTTGATCTGGAATATCTTCATTCATTGCAGAAGAGTCTTCAACATCAGCAGCATCATCAGTTACATTTTCCTCATCAGCAGCAGATACCTCTATGCCAACTGCAGAGTTGTCAAGGTTCTCATTTTGATGTTCATGCTCAGAGAGGCTGCTGCTGGTAACATTTGAGATGCTTGTTCTAGCTTCACTTGCTTCAATGGCTTCCATAACAGATGGACGATCAATGGTTGGTCTTTTAATTCTTATAGAGGGACCATTGAATCCCAATCTGTACTCATCAAATGATGTGGAGGCTTGCTCTTTGGAAGATATAGACTCCATATTTGAGAAGATGAGGGGCTCAAATACTTGAGAGAAGGAGTTAATATCAAAGAGCAGTCTGGTCCTTTTCCCTTTTCACATGGAATGTGTTCCCTACATTCCACATTTGCTGACTCTTCAACTATTCTTGTTCCGGAGTTAAATACTCTGTAGGCTTTGGATTGAGAGGAATAGCCCATAAATTATCCTTAATCTAATTTGGCATCGAATTTTGTAAGAACATCACTAGTGATAAGAATGGTGCATGGACAAACGAAAGGTTTTAGAAAACCAATGTAGGGAACTCGGTTGAACCACAGTTCATAGGGTGTTTTGTTGAGAGGTTTGACAATGAGAACCCTGTTTTGCACATAGCAAGTTGTGCTAACTGCCTCTGCCCAGAATGTAAGAGGCAGTTTTGAGTCAGCCAGCATGGATCTAGCAGATTCAATAAGGGTTCTGTTTCTCCTTCTAGCAACTCCATTTTGTTGAGGAGTTCTTGGAGCACTGAATTGTCTTTGAATTCCTTTGCTCTCACAAAAACAGTTTAAGGTTTGGTTCTTAAATTCTGTACCTTGATCACACCTTATGATTTTGACTTTCTGATTGCTTTGATTCTCAACCCTAAGAATGCAGGATTTAAGAATTTCAGCAGTTTCATCTTTCGTTCTCAAAAAGTATACCCATTAGAATCTGGTGTAGTCATCAGTTATCACCAGACAGTATGACTTCTTGCCCATTGACATGACATTTGTGGACCAAAGAGATCCATATGGAGCAACTGTAGTGGAGTGTCATTTGAATTCAATGTCTTGGGCTTGTGAGAACTTTTGTGTTGCTTCCCTTTCAAGCATTCTATGTAGTGATCTTTAAGCTGGAATCCTTATCAGGGAGTCCTCTGACAAGATTTCCTTTGACCAGCTTGTTGATGGTTTTAACATTAACATGACTCAATCTCCTGTGCAATAGAGCAGATTCATCAACCGGTGCCTTGGACAGAAAACACGATACACTACCAGATGGAGTGACCTCGTTCATGTCAAGAACATATAGATTATCTTTCCTTTGAGCTGTCAGCAAGATCTTCTCTAGAGGAGGTTTGCTTTACCCAGGGGAGAGCACAAAACATTCTTTATCTGTGAAAAGCATCCAATGCTTCTGATCACATATTTGAGACACACTCATGAGATTGAACTCTAAATCTTTTACGAAGTTCACCTTTTCAATACTCATTCTTTCATTGGACACAGTTCCTTGTCCAGTTATAGATCCTCCTTTTGAATCACTCCCAAAGGCAACATATCATCCATAGAAGTTTCTGAAATTTGAGAGGATGGATCTGTTGCCGGTCATGTGCCTGGAACAACCACTGTCTACAACCCAGGTGTTATCCTTGTTATCTGGTTGTCCCTGCAAATGAGAGATATCTAGTTAGAGGGAGGGACCCAAGAACGTGCAGACTTGGGTGAGTGTGTTTTGAGACCAAAATCATCACTATGCTGGCCTCAATAGATCCAATGATAATACTTTGAGAGGATGAAGGTGTGGACTTGGCTTTCCATTGTTGAATTAATTTTCCGGGCCTTTTTACTCTATCAGCAGCAGATGTGGCTTTGGCTGCTGATAGTTCTTCTGGATTTTAAGATTTGATGCTGATGGTTTTGACTGATCAGCAGCAAACTTGGTTGCTGCTGATGACTTAGATTTGTTCTTCATGTTTTTAGGCTTAAATTGATCAGCAGCACTCCTAATTGCTTCTGACTATTCAACCACAATTACTTTCTTCTCCTTCTTTACCTTCCTGTTGAAAGTAGGCTTTTCTTTAGGAGTTCTTCTATAGACCGGCTTCTGTCTAGGAAGTATTTTGATTGTTGTTGTTGACGATTGAGAGAGCTGGTTGAAAGGATTGAATTTACAATTTGCAGCAAAGTGATTTGATTCACCACATATGATGCAAGATTATTGAGCTTTTGGGATCTGCTTCCTTGGCGGAGAGAGAGATTTTTTGAAATGAGTTGTTTTTGCTTCATAGCTTCTTACCTTCTTGTTCTTGTTTGTTTTTAGAGGTGCTCAAAAGAACCGGATCCGAATCCGATCCGACGGATTATTCGAAACCGGATCCGGCTAGAACCGGGTTTTTTTTAACCGGTCCGGATTTTTTAAGAACCGGCGGATCCAGATCCGGTTTAGGTGTTTTTGACGGACCGGATAAAAATCGGACATTTTGGAACCGGTTTTTTCGGACAAAATAGAACCGGTTCTAGCTGTTGGGTTAAAAAAACGGCTATATAGCCGTTAATATGGCCGTTTTTTGGTTTTTTTTGGTTTTTGAGGCTTGAAACTTAGTATAAATAGGTATTGGGTGTATGGGTTAGTTCACCACAACATTCTAGCTCTCAAAACTCAAAAACGCTCTCAAAACGCTCTCAAAACGCTCGCTTTACGCAAAAAAAAAGGCTCTCATGGCTTCCGCTTCCGCAAGCACTCAAAATTTGGTTGGTGGTTCTACTAGCGATGTCACGGTGGTGACAGTATTTCCTTGCTCCCGAAACCAAGAGATATGGGCTTATTTCGATTTATGCGAAATGTTGAACGGTTCGCAAAAGGCTCGTTGCAAACGTTGTGGTAAAATTTTGGGTGATGCGGGAAATAGCACTTTGAGGAAACATATTGGTAGTCACGCAAAACATACTCAAGGTGAAGATCAAACTCAAATTGGTAGAGATGGAGGAGTTTGGCAATACAATGTCGAGAGGGTTCGTGAGAGAATGGCACATTTCGTCATTCAAGAAGGCTTGCCTTTTGATCATTTTGATAATCTGCGCTTGACGAGGATGATACAAGAGACGCTTCAACCGAGTTACACAAATGCAAGTCGTTCTACTTTGAGAAGAGATTGTTTAAAAATGTGGAAAAGAGCTAAAAAAGAATTAATTTTAGGTTTTGAAAATTTAGATACCCGCATTAACTTAACAACGGACGTTTGGTCCGCTCCACATGGTTTACCCGAATCGTACCTTTGCGTTACCGCACATTGGGTTCAACCGGAGTCGTGGAAAATGATGAAGCGTACGATTGCGTTTGATTATTTTGGATATCCACATACCGGTGAAAACTTATTTTATATTTTAGACTCGGTCATTCAAACTTATAAAATTCAACCAAAAATATTCGCAATATCTTTTGATAACGCTTCAAATAACACAAACGCGGTGGAAAAATTAAAAATAAAATATGAACCGCCTTGTAACGGTGTTTTCTTTCATAGTCGATGTGTTGCACACATCATTAACTTGGTTGTGCAAGACGGTCTAAACGTCCAAGAAATAAGAGACGTAAAAGAAAATTTTAAAGTGATGTTACGTGAAGTTTTTAGCACAAGCAAAAAAAGATATATAAACTATAGAAACTTGTGCCAACAAACAGATTCCATCTTTTTAGGTCCGAATTGGGACGTACCTACTAGATGGAACTCGACATGGAAAATGTTTGAATCGGCCTTAAGGCAAAGAGTTATTTTAAAACATTTCCATGATGAACTTGTACAAAAGAAACGTTGTTCACAAAAATTTGATAATATAAGTTGGGATATGATCGAGAAACTAACTAATTTGCTTGAGGTTTTTAAAAATGCAACTACATGTTTATCGGGAGTTTATTATCCCACATCTTCGCTAATACTTCAACAATTATACTTAATATGTAATAAATTAAAAGAGTTTGAATATCACGACCCTATTTTTGAAAAAATGGTAAAACCTATGAAAGCTAAATTTAAAAAATATTTTTCGGAAATGCCGGCCGTTGTTACATGTTCGGCCGCCTTAAACCCAACGATTAATGTAACCAGTGTTGAAACATTAATTGGATCAATATCGAATGATTTAAATATGTTCGAAGAAGACCCAAATTTTGAATCAAAGGCAATAAGGGATTTCAATTCGGCTTTTAATAATATGTTTGATTATTATTTACGCAAATATGGTGGAAGTGGTGATCCATCAAACATACGTGAATCAATGGGTTCGGGTTCAAGTTCTAGTAGTTCAAGGAACCCGATGCTAAATTTATTTAACACTTTAAGAAACGAAAATACTAAACGAGCTCGTGGAACCACACCAAGTAGCGAGCTTGAGAGATATCAAGCAACCGACTTTATTTCAACTCTAAGATCCGAAGAGTTTGAAAACTTTGATATCTTGAGTTGGTGGCAAGGAAGGGAACCCTAATATCCCGTTCTAGCCGCAATGGCCCGTGACCTACTAACCGTCCAAGCTTCCACGGTAGCTTCGGAATCTGCTTTTTCTCTTAGTGGCAGGGTTTTATCTATTCGAAGAACGAGGCTTACACCGGAATCTATGGAGATGTGTATTTGCTTGAAGGATCATTTGCATGCCGCCGAACGTGTACAACATGTTGCAAAACTAGAAGGCGAGCTTGACATTGAACAAGAAATACATGAATTCGATGTAGAACAAGGGGAGGCGAATCCATTTTCTGACGAAGAACAAGCTTATGATGAAGCCCAACGTATCTCAAGCGAAGAAGATTGAAAACCGATGTTACGAAGACTAAGACGAGTAGACGACGAATAACGAGTAGACTAAGAAGATTGGAATTTGCTTTTTTGTATGAACAATTGTTAAATCACTTAAAAAAAGCTAAAAAAATAAATAAAACATGTATTTTATAGTGTATCTTTGTTAATTTTTTAAGTTTTTTTTTTTTTAAATCCGGTGGAACCGGTTTTTTTTTGTCCGGTCCGGTCCCAATAGGTTCCAACTCTCCACTCCCTTAACCGGATCCGATCCGAAACCGATTCCAATGGATCCGACCGTTGACCGAACCGGCCCGGATCCGATCCGGATCCGAATAAAAATCGGTTTGTGCACCTCTATTTGTTTTCCCAAAGGCTTGTTGCTTGAGATTTTGTTACTGCTGAAGGTAATAGAAGCATGTGCTTGCAGTATAATTGTATTTGCCACAAACAAAACATGATTTAGCAATTTTATCCCTTTGAAAGTACACACAGTCCTTTCTTTTGAATAAATCTTTGAAATTCCAGGGATGAGTTTTGTTATGTTCAAAAGTAGTTTCCTCCAATATTTTCTGAACATATGGAGTTCTCTCTCCAGATGCATGACATGTGTCAAACACTTTTCTTGGTTGGTTGGCTTGGTGGTTTGTGGAGGTTGAGGATTGTCCCTTTTCAATAATCAGATTTCTTCCTTCTGGAGGATAGCTGATTTTGATTTGCTTGGTGAGTTGAGTTACTGGTATGGAAGGAATAAAGGGACTTGGACCATTTGTTTGAATTTCTCTACCAGATTTGGTGGTTTTTAGAGTTACTTCATTGGTAGAAAGTAATGGGGCTTCACTGGTTTCAATGGATTCTGAGCAAGTGGACTCAGATCCAGTTGAGGTATTGCATTCTTGCACAACTGTTTCTTCCTTGGAAGTATCAAGGTTTCGGTTTGCATGGTCAAGGTTTGTGAGGTTGAAGTTAGGTTCATGGATGGCTACATAATCAGCAGGTAGTGGTACAGATTTGTAAGTCTTCTCAGCTTGATACCCAAGGCCAGCAGTCACCTTCTCATGAATTTGAGCATCCAAAAGTCTTTGCAGCTTTTTGGATGCAAATTCATAATTGTCAACATGAACCTTTTGTTCTGCCAGCTCAACTCTTGTAGCTTTTATCTTAACCAATTAATCATCAATCTGAGTTTTAAGATTTGTTTGTTCATGTTTTAATGATGAAATTTTCTTTCTTTAGACGGTTAATCTTTTCTTTGTAACTGTTTCAACCTTTTTGAATTCAGATTTCATTTGATGAAACTCTTCGTTTTGATCTATAAGATTTTGGTTATGCTTTATATATCCTAGAACCTTATCAATGCAATCTTGAGAACAGAGATGTTCATATACCTGAGGTGGTATCTCCTTGGTATCTGCCATGAGAGCTTGGTTGTTAGCTGTTGGTTCTTCATATTGAAAACTCCAGTCAAAATCAGTTGTTCCCACTTGTTGAGTTGCACAAGCTGCAGTTTGAGCAGGAGGAGTGTTTTGACCTGCCTGACTTTGAGGTGTCTGTCTTGGCTGTGTAGCAGCTGGTTTGCCTTTGGTGCTTTACATTCTCTGGTAAAATGGCCAAGTTGATTACAGTTGTAACATCTTAGCTTGCTCTTGTCCAACCCAACTCTAGTGTTAGAGTTGTTGCTTGGAATAGGTCTTCCGGTTCTAGAGTAGAACCTTTTAGCTCTAAGAGATAACATAGCATAAGAGTGTTGTATGTCTATTTCTTCTAGGTCATCTGGATGAAAATACTCCAGATCTTCTTTGATAAATGACATATTGCTTGGGTTTTCAGAGACAAATGCAGTAGAGTTATTTTGAGGTGGGGTTTCAAGGAGAAAAGGTGAGTTGCTAGTTTGTGAGTTGGGAGTTTGCGGATGGGTAACAATGGGAGGATAGTAGTTGCTTGAACTTGAAACTGAGTGGTCAGAGTGTAGTGCAGAGAAAGTGGTGGATGATGAGGATGAATGACATGAGCTTCTTTCTCTGGCTTGAATCATTTCCAGCTCATATGTCTTCAGCATACCAAACAGCTCAGTCATTTGGAGTCTTCAGGTTTTCAGTTCTTCTGATTGACACTGTGTAGAGTGTCCAGCAACTTGGAAGATATCTAATAAACTTTTTGAGAATGTCTTCATTCTCCAGCTTGACTTTAGAGTACTGTAGCTCTCCCACAAGATAGGTGTACCTGTTGTATAGAGTGGTAAGAGACTCACCATCCTTGTAGACAAAGTTTTCATATTGTTGCTTTAGAATGTCTCTTCTATTTTCTTTCACTTCTTCAGAACCAGCAAACATCTTTTCAAGAGCTTCCCATAGCTCTTTGGCAGTTTTGTATTATTTGAAGCTATGAAAAACTTCATTTGGCAAGCACATCTGTATAGCTCCCAAAGCTTTAAAATCTACCTCCATCTTCTTGATGACTTATTTAGAATATTTGGAGGCTTCTTTAGGAACAGATGGACCTCCAGAGTCAGCAGAAGCCACCATAGGCACATACGGACCATCAATTATGGATCTCCATATTCCATATTCTTGGTAGCAGAAGAAACTTTCCATTCTATTCTTCCACATGTCATAATCTTCTCCAAACACCAGTCTTGGTGGTTTGTGAAGGCTTCCAACATCATCAAATCCAGTATTCTGTGCTATACTTTGGATAGATGGTTTAGCAGCAAAGAGATAACAGAACCATATAGTGAGTAAACAAGTGTTAGTTTGTTTAATCTGAGAGCCAAAGCTCTGATACCACTTGTAGGATCGGTGTTTTACAAGATGGTTCTGTTTAGTTGAGATTGGCAAAAACAATCACAACTATGCAATGTAAACAAGAAATAGTGATAATACTGATAAATGCAAAGTGTATTAATCTTCAATGTTTACAAGTTACAGAGAAAACTCTAAGGAAGCACACTTGTACAATGAAAAGATACAATACATATAAAGGAACTTAGAATCAAGACAGACCCTTGATTCTAAGGATCAGATCAAACACAAGTCGTTGATCTTTGACAGTTACAAGTTACACTACAATTGGTAGACAACTAAAAGACAAACTGCAGCAAACAGTATGAATCAGGTCAAAAGTCTTCTTAGGAATCTTTGTAGGAGACTTCAGAAGTAGTAGCTTTATCTTTAATCATCTGCACCAATAACATTCCTTCTGCTGATAGATGTGTCAGGGTTACAACAAAAGGTGTCAGTAGCAAAGTCAAAGCTGTTGATTATTTGCCTATCAGCAGCATCAATGTTTGATGCTGATGAGAAGCCTATCAGCAGCAACTTTGGACTTCTGCAGATAAGGCTATCCGCAGCATAATTGTTCATCAACAGTAGAACTTAACTATCCGCAACATATGCCTTATCTGCAGCAACTTTGTAAGTCAGCAGAATTGTTGAGTCCGCAACATATGTACTTAGAGAATTTTGTAGCCATCAGTCTTTATCTCTATAGGGTGAACTTGGGTAATTCCTTAACGAGTCAAAATGGGTTGAAAGGTTGAATGTGGTGTTGGAGGTTTGGTTAAGGTTGTGATAAGCAAACTAAGTTAGGGTGTTGATCTTTAGATCATAGGTGTGTCTTAAATCTCAATTTGGTGAATGAATCGGGATCATAAGATTTCTAAATGCAAGTTGATTGCTAGGTGATCAAGGCGTTAAAAGAGCTAGATTGGAAGACCGAGTGGAATCATCTCTAGCTAAAGGTAAGTGTTTTGCACTTGCTTAGTATTGATAGGTGGTAGTAAAAACATATATTTGTTATACATGTTGATTTTATTGACTATCATGTGTATAATTATGCGTATGTTGATTAGGTAAACTTGCATATGGGGAATGTATGCAAGGGGAGGGTGCTTATGGTGCTTGAGGTCCATGAACCTCACATTGTAGTATGGTGATAAGTCTTTGAATTACTTATGTGTTTAAATATAGTAATTGTATGACTATGTCGTATGCAAGGGTTGGGAAGGTGAAATAGTGGTTTGAAGTCTCGGGACAGGCTTCGTGTCGGATTGGATTCTTGTGTGATTTATGGTTGTTAATGGTTGGAATTAGAACTCCTTTGGGGTTTATTAAACGTGTTATAATTTATCTTTTGTAGGTTGAAACTTGTTGTTGTTTTGACATGTCGGTCAATTGCTTTAAAATAACATTGTCGTTGTCATTTCGTTGAAATTAACAAGCATTGTTTTGTCAAGAGTCTTAATTGGTACCTATTTTCTACGTGCGTTGAAAGTTCAAATTTGTTGCAAATTTTGGGTGTTACACATACTATGACTGACAGTCTGAACTTAGATATTCCTTTTCATCTCTGGTAAACATTGATAGCAAGCGATCATTAATTTCTTGAACGACTTATTTTTCCAGTGCAAGTATTGCTCTTTCTTGAAAAAAATGCCGGGCTTTTGAAATTTACAAGAATATAAGGATATACAAGGTCAATTGGATAGGAAATAGAATCAAATTAATCACTAATGAGAAGATCCTCGGGTATATCGATACTTGCCTTATCGTCATTCAAACCACCAACATTTTATTCTCCTAGATCCAAAAGCCATTTTGCAAATATCTTTGTTTGTTACATATTAGATGCTTCACTTCCTAGACTTAACCTATGTTTTTCGTTAATCTATGAACTTTGCATTTTCCCCAAATGTAGGAGTAACTTAAAGACGCATTGACAATGTGTTGTCTACTTCCGTTGGGAATAACATGGAGAATTTGTCTAACATATCCTCCAAAAACAATTACTTTCCCTCCAAATGATAATTCAAAGTCGGCTTCCCTTTCACAAGTCAATGTGTTCTTAAAAAATCTATCCAAAGCTTCAAATGCAACCTTATGAACCAGTGGTGCTTCGTCCCAAATAAACAATTTTTTTTAATAAATAGGCAACGTCGTTGTCTGGCTTTATATAACAAAGAGAACCCTCATTAAGATTTAAATGAATTAGAAATATACAAAAGAGTATGATTCTTGGACATTAAGTGTGATGCGCGATGAACATAATCATCAACCCGCACAACACATGGAGGGACATCCATTCACAAAACGATTGTCACATAATGAAATCCGATTAATGACAGAGTTAGCGGGTTCTCATGTCTCTTTTTCATTACAAGTATAATGAATACAAGAGTTATGGAAAATGTCTTCTTGGTAGTACGCCAATAATTTGACGAAAAACATATTTTACTTGTTCGTCTTGTACGTGACATCCATAATCAGCATATGTGGAAATGCACGCGACAACTTGAATATTCATTTGAAAAAACTATTGGTAGAAGTATTAAAGTTATAACCACTATCAAGTAAAAGAAACATAAAACATGTCAATTCCGCCACCAATTGGGTTTCATTATCTGATAATCGTTATATGAATGTATGTCCCTTCATATGTTATGCCACCGCGTATCACACTTAACGTCCAAGAATCATACTCTTTTTTGTATATTTCCCTACCAATTCAAACGGGCAATTAGTTTTTTTTTTCATGCTAGTTGCCTAATTTGTATTTTTAACCGATCCTATACACATAACTCTGATCACACATAAGTATGACTTTAGACACGTAGCCACTTGGTCTTGTTTTTTTT
This sequence comes from Smallanthus sonchifolius, assembly GCA_023525975.1. Lineage (NCBI taxonomy): Eukaryota > Viridiplantae > Streptophyta > Magnoliopsida > Asterales > Asteraceae > Smallanthus > Smallanthus sonchifolius. The sequence goes on along the minus strand of CM042030.1, from coordinate 68,614,854 downwards.
TATCTTTTAGTGATAATAATGTAACCAAGAGTGCATGTAGTGTCTTGAACCCATTCCATCAAATCTTCATGAGATTTGAACACCTAAAAATTAACTTAGTTAACAATAGTAGCATTTGCCTAGGTGGTTTAAGAAGTTATACCTATCGGTCGAAAATGCAGACATTTCGTTGGTGGTGTCATTGGTATTAATAAAGAATTAAAGAGTTATATAATAGAGGTGGAAATCTTTAAAATAAAAATGAGGAAATGAACTTGCGTTGAAAAATGGTGGAATCATACGGATTATTATTATTATAAAAATATTGTAGACTTTGTCTTTCAAAATCTTGTGGACTATGACCCTTTCTCTATAAAAAACTAAAAAAAACATTTTAAAATCAAAATAAACAATCATTTTTTAAAAAGTAAAAAAAACGTTTCTATAAAATAATAATAATAATAATAATAAAGACAAAAAAACAAAATAAACAAAAAGACAAAAGAAAGATTGAATGGATAATGATATGACAACTTGAATGAGGTGTATAATTTCTGACACATACATGTTAAAACGATACAGAGTTAACATGTTTCATGTTTGTCCTTAACAGGTTTCGTGTCTTAAACAGGTCGACCTGTTTAAGACACGATAAAAATCATGTCTTAACAGGTTAAACACTGGTTAACCTGTTAAGTACTTGTTAATAACATGTTTATATTTTTTAATTAAAAAATAATAATATATTCTTTATATTTACTTTTAGATTTTTGTGGATTTTTGTTTCAAATATGTTATCGATTATGTATTAATTAAGACTTTTATGCTCGTTTTGACAAATTTTGTTTCACTACATATGTATTATTTATCGTGCTCTTAAACAGGTTCCTAACACAGGTCTTATCGTGTTAACCTGTTACTTAACAGGTTCGTGTTTGAAAAAAATGACACTATTAGTTATCGTGTCGTGTTCATGTCTAGCACCACAGGTAATCGTGTCTTATCGTGTCGTGTCTTAACAGGTCGTGTCTGACATGTTATGCCAGCCCTAACTATACCACTCCACCCTTAGGGTGGCGTGTCACTATTTGGCATTATAATCACAACATAAGACATAATTTCATAGATTAAGCGTTAAAAGTTAAAACACCCAAAAGATAGTTCAAGGGTCCTAAGGTTAAGTTACACATTTTTCATACATTATAAAGATAGCTAACTTCCTCGGGTCAAATCCTACATCTTGGGCCTTCTCTGTTCATTCCCCACCCAAAGTAACTTGTGAATCTATAGTGAACAAAGGTTTACGGATGAGCAGAATGTCTAGTAGGGATAAAGGCTCAAGCAACAACAAACAATAAATATAACAAGATCAAGAGACAACACAAGATAAAATGATATGATAATAAGTAAGCTAGTCAACAAAGTAAATCGTATCACACAGATGATACTCATGAGCTGAAACATATTACATACTAGTTGGGTACATAGGCTGCATACTATGTACCCAATAGTGCGATTGGGTGTTGGTATACACAAACCATCCACAAACATATCATATATATAACCTATGATTGATCCATACGCCTCCCATATGGCCATGTAATACCTCGACCCCAGAGGTAACAATCATACCCATAAGAAAGAAAAAAAAGTTATGTGGCTCGTATAGTCCCAATTAGGAATCTATAAATTAAGATGTTCGACCTACAAATCCTAGACGAACGATTAATATTTAATAATTATATTAAAATATTTTATTTTGAACATGCTTTGTTTGTGATGTAACTTAGGTCGAAACGTAGAGAAAAATGAGCACGTTCCAACGCATATTCGGAATTTTATAAAAGGTTATATTTGGAACGTTATGAGAGAAAAACAAAATATGTGCTAAATTAATTATAATAATATAATAATAATATATAATAAATCAAATCTTTTAACTCTTACGAATCCATTGAAACAGGGGCGCAGCTTAGTGTAGGGCGGGGGGGCCCCCGACCCCTCCTGATTTTTCCCTCCGTAGTGTTAATTTATACATATTCAGCCGAAAATTTTATAGGTATTAAGTTTCGGCCCCCCTGATAGGAAAGAAAAATTATAGGATTCCGCCTCGGCCTCCCCGACGTTTTTCTTCAAGCTTCGCCACTGCATTGAAGATTATAATAATATAATAATAATATATAATAAATCAAATCTTTAACTCTTACGAATCCATTGAAGATAATTCTTATAACTGAATATAACTAGTTTTTTTCTCCCGCGCTTCGCGGCCAGAGTTTGGTCGTTTTTTCCCCGCGTTTGCTCAAAAATCAAAATAAAAAATAAAAAATTACTCTTCATTTCAAAAGGTAAATCAATATTGAACTAGAAATTTTACCCGCATCGCGTTGCGGCAACATCGAATTCCTCACGGTACCTTAATGGTAACGGCGTCTGTTATAGCCTCAAAAAAAATTACTATTCATTTCCTAAGGTTTTTAAATAATAAGGATAATATAAATAATCTTCTAAATTGAAGATTTCAATTTATTATTATGAAGCCGACATACAAAGTCGGCTAAATACTTCTATAGTGGAAGGTTCTTTAGGATGAGGAACTCAAATCATGTGTTTCATACGTAAAAAGCTTATAAAAACTCATTTTCACATGTGAAAAACACTTTTAACGTAATTTTCTTTGAAAATTTTGCATATAAACACATTTAGAAACTGTTCTAATAAAAAAATTTAAATTTTAAAAAAAATAAAAAAACGTTAAAAAAATCGTAGAAACTAATTTGTTTTTGTTAGAATGACTTCTTCACGTGTTTATATGTAAAAGCTCCGAAGAAAATTACATAAAAATGAGTTTTTTACATGTGAAATTGAGTTTTTTATGAGTTTTTTTACATGTTTCTTCAGTTCCCTCTTTTTTCTTGGTTCCCTTTTGAACCTTCCTCTACTTCTATAAGTACGAAACAAACTCAATTATCACTCTACGATTCAAATTTCACCGTCTCACTCAAAACAGGTACGTTTAATTATATTTCTAAGTTTATAATTTATTAAATTTAAGTACTTAAAATATAATTTTAGAAGTGGGGTTTAGGATTATAGCCAGGGTAGGTGCTGGATAACTTAATCCTATTCTATGTATGGACTAATCACCCATGACTAAACTAGGTAGGGTTATCCAAAGCCGACCACGATTGTGACTAGCTAGTACCCCATTATTTTCGTAGGCCTTCGCCTAAGATTATTTTTGTTTTGATCAGGGACAAAGTTTTGACCAATCATAATAAATTCATAACTAAGAGTTGGCAAGATCATTGGTACACACAAGCCAGCAAGTAAAATGGGACTCCAGGCATTTAAGATCCCGATCCCTAAATTTTATAAAAATAGAACTAGAACGACTAGAATTGCAAGTAAGTGAAAGTTCAGGGACCAAAAGTGAAATTTTGGGAAAACAGACGGTAACGGACCGTTACGGACCCAGGAAGGGTGTAACCAGAGACTGCCACATGTCCTTGTGACTCATGATGGCGAAGTGACGCGTGTAACCATATGACGGACCGTCACGGCCTCGTAACGGTCAGTCACGCAAAATCACCAGATGATGACACGTGTCTGATGACTCACGGTCAAGATCTGAAGTCACCATTCGGGCTAGGTAGTCCGCTCGATGTGTAAGTTGACCATTAAAATATGGGCAAATTGTTCTATTTATTCACGCTTATCAGATTATAATAAAGGTATGCATGTATTCACCAGTTTATACTGATGATATATTTTCAAATGTTTTACAGGTAACCAAGGATAAATATGTTTGCATGAATTAGCCGAAAAGACAATAGATCCTTGGCAGAATGACATGATGTCAGAAAGGGAAAGTACACCCTAGACATCAACTGAAATGAATGGCTCATGAAACCTTGGTTTTGTAATAAACATTTGTAAAACAATTAGGGTGTTTCCCCTGTTTATATGAAAAAAATGAAATGAGTTTTGAAAACTCTTGATCCATAATTCCGTTATGAAATTTGTAAACTCTAATATTATAAAAGAAACATGTACCAACTGATGGTCGTATGCCCGTGTAGGCTAAATCCGGGGTGTGATAGGCCAAGTACCTCACTAGTACAATGAAGATGCCGGTGGGTGCATAAAATATAATGTTATATACTTAATAATACAAAATTTTATATATTTAAAAACCCGTGTATTACACGGGACGAATAATTTTTTTAAATCTTTATGTACATTTTATAAGTGGAAAAATGTATTATATATAGTAGTGATTTTTTTTAAAAGTTTAAAAATATGTAAAAATTAATATATAATTGTTTTTCGAAAATACATTAATTTATGTTTAATATAAATTTGACTTACATTAACTATTTGGTTAAAAAAAGTTACATAATTAAGTTTTAAAGTTTCTTAAAATAAGATATAATTTAAAATAAATGTGCTTTATTAGTATAATTAATACTTTCTTTAAAAATAAATCATTATTAAAAAAAGAGGTGTATTTAATAAGATAGAGAGGGAGAAAAAAAATGATGAGAACAGATATGGAGACGACACGTGGCATAAGAGATTTTTATTTATTATATAGTATAGATTAGTGATGCAAAAAAATTGAATGGAAATTAAACAACTGAAAATTAAATGAAAGCACGATGAAGTTACCTACCAAATGAAGAAACGACAGCAAAGCACGAAACCTACTAAGTTCATGAAATCCTAGATGAAGATCTTTGAATCTAAAAATTGTGTGATTTGTGTCTTGAATCTAAAAAGATGAAAAGTCGGATATTAAAACTTAAATGAAGATCTCTGTCATGGAACATAAAACATTAAATTACATTCACTATTGCAAATCAAACAACTCCCATGTAGAGAAAAAGAATGGAAAAAGAATGGAGGATTCGGATCCTTGATGCGATTAAACCAAAACCTCAAAGAAAACCCTTTCGAAATGAACATGAAAGTCAGGTAGCAGATTAGAATGAAGGAAAACATACCTATTAAAGAAGATTGCAACATCGAAAAATCTTGAAACCCTAGATGGTGGATCCGGAAGCATGATCATTACCATATGTAGTCGACATCGTCGTCGTCTTCATCATGTCCTTCATCGTGAGAAGAAAGGCGATGTAAATTAGGGTTTCAAGTTCTGATTGCAAAGGGGTTATAAGAGCTTTAAAGAACAGACAGAAAATTAAGAACAATAGGTTGAATAATCAAGAAGTGTACCTGATTTTATCATCGAGAACAGGGAGAAATGAACAAACCGGCGAGGGTGAATTAGGGTTTCAACTAAACGGGTCATAAAGATCCGCGTGTGATGTTATTCGGGTAATAGAGGGTGGGCGGGAAAATGAGTGGGAGGCTTAACCACATAGCGACACGTGTCTTCAAGTTTACTTCTTTATTATTATGTAATATACATATAGATATAGATAGGTATTTATCTTACAACAAGATTTATTTATTTGTTTACTTTTTGGATATTTCAGGTAAGAAAAGTAAAAATGAAAAAAAGTAAACTTAAATTCATCCTACACTACAACACATAATCTATGACTGCACTTCCTTTTTTTTAATATCATCTAGATTTTTCAAGGATAAATACATTATACCTACATTTAAATATTTGAACATCCAATCTTTTAATTGTGTGACGCCTCTTCTTACATTTCCTTACGCCTATAATTTTTCTCCGTTCATCCTCTCACATACTATCTCTATTTTTCTTTTTCATAAGGGTGCAAACACCAACCGATATCTTTAAAACAACTTTTTATATAGAGTAAAGTACACGGATGGTTCTTGTGGTTTACCAAAATTTTGGATTTGATCCCTAGCTTTTCAAAAAGTAAAAAAAAAGTACACGGATGGTCTATGGAGTTTGCACTTTGTAACGCATTTAGTTCCCAAACTTTGCCGAAAGTACATGTATGGTCTCATGTTGTTTACACTTTGTAACGTATTTAGTCTCTAACCTGGAACTTCTAAAACTTTTAGATTTGTTGGCTGAAGACTAAATACGTTAAAAAGTGCAAACCTCTGGGATCATCCATATACTTTTTAAAATCTAGGGACCAAATCTAAAATTTTGATGACTCTTTTATATATTTGTGTGGTAGCAGAGTAAATAGTTAGATATCGGTTTAATTACTTTTACTTGTAACGGAAAATAAATTGAAATTCAAACTTAACGTACACAAACCCACATAACGTCTGTCTCTTTTTCATTTGCATTTCTTTCCCGCTGCAGTCTCTCTTCAAACATCTCCTGGAAACCCTCATTTTCGTTTCTCGAATCCAAACATGAAGCCAAATCGCAAGCTCAAGAAGCCACAAACTTCTTGCTCCAAGGTAATTAATCACCTCTCATCCATTCACCATGCTCTAATACCCCTAAATACCCTAACATTTGACATAATACATGAACTAGGGTTTGTTTTCAATCAAACACTCGAAATGTAATTTGTTGGACACGTTTGTTGTGTTTTGAGATCTGCAGTTCGATTTGGAAGAGATTATTGGATTGACGGTGACGAATGCAAACGGATTGACTTCTAGCGGTTCCGATTCAAAGTTTGCTTATACGGCAGGGTGTGTTGTGGTGCTGTATGATGTTGATTTAGCGACTCAATTGCATCTTAGGGTTTCTAATCGCTCGCCCAAGCCTTTGAGCTGTGTTGCTGTGTCTCAAGATGGAGGCTACATTGCAGCTGGAGAGGTTTATCTTTATCTGTTGCTTGAGTTTTGTTGTATATTACTTTATAGATTTGAAATAGAAAATTTGTAGTTTGACTTATGTGGTTAATTGGAACATTTGTTAGAATGGAAAGATGACCAATTAAATTTGATCTGTTTGTATACAGGGAAGAAATGCTAGTTGAATTTTCATCAGAAAACAAATAAAATAAAACTACCTGTGTTTGACAATTAGAGTCTACTTGTTAACTTTTTTGTACTAAAAATGGTAATACCACATAGTGTAAAACTATAAAGTATTTTCAAATTTAATGGATTTGAAGAATACCTGAATAAGTTCAATGCGTGAATGATTCTTCTGCGGGGGTAAGATTTTTTAGAAATATACTTGAATCTTCACAAATTGTTTTCATTTCTTGGATACAAGCATAAGGGACTGTATACTTCTTCCCCCTTTGTTTTTATATTCTTTTAATGTGTTGTTTCATCTATGTCAGCAATCTCTTTAAAGTGCAATGTCTGCCTACGATCATTCACAATATTCTGAAATTATTAACTACCACTTATACTTTGTTTGTGTTATGTTACAATGTTCCATTATTTATAGTCAGGGCATCAACCTGCCATAATAGTATGGAGCTCTGCAACTTTGGCTTCCATTTCAGAACTAAAAGGCCATCGATATGGTGTAGCTTGCACTGCTTTCTCACCTGATGGTTAGTTGAAACAAGTCAGTTATCTCTCTAATATCTTTTCAATATCCCGGAACATATTGTGTTCATTCATTGATTGTAGCTTGTTCTGTTTCATCTTATAAAATGTCCAGGTAAACATCTAGTTTCAGTAGGAACTCCTCAAGATGGATACCTTTGTCTTTGGGATTGGCGAAGTGGAACACTAATTAAAAAGCTGAAAACATGTTCACCCTTTTCTGATGTGGCCTCGGTTAGCTTCTCAGCAGATGCAAAGTTCATCTTGACTGCCGGAAAGAAGCACATAAAGATATGGACAGTTGGGTTGCCTACGAAATCTCGAGCTAAAACTGAGGCAATATCACTAAAAATGCATGGAAAACATGTTAATCTTGGTCATCACAAAGGTTGTACATTTACAGATATTGCATCTCCCTTTAAGATTAATGGGAATGTAGTTGATGAAAAGGGTGCCGATGTTGTACTTGTATATGCCCTAACATGTTCAGGTAGATGGTTTGCATTGCTTCTTTAATGGATTCAGTCTCTTCCAGTTGTGTGTGCATATCTAAACTATTTTCCTCTTTTGCTTACAGGTATTCTATGTGTTCTACATGATGGGTTGACAATTACACAATCAGTGAATCTAATGGTAATTCTACAGCCTTCATTGTATTGCAAACAATATTTATCCATGCAATATGTCCATATCATGCGTATCTTAAACAAGTTGGTACTCTATGAACATTCATGTCTAATTCGTTTTTGTATATGTTATAATTCAACCTTTGCCTTTATAATTTTCTCATAATTTTCTACATGATGGGTTGATAATTACACAATCAGTGAATCTAATGGTAATTCTACAGCCTTCATTGTATTGCAAACAATATTTATCCATGCAATATGTCCATATCATGAATATCTTAAAGAAGTTGGTACTCTATGAACATTCATGTCTAATTCGTTTTTGTATATGTTATAATTCAACCTTTGCCTTTATAATTTTCTCATAATTTGTCATGTTCCACCTATCTGTTGTATAAACTTATAGGTTGAGAAAGGTTATGCGTTATCTACATCACAAGAGTTCATTGCATGTGCATGCAACCATGGAATTGTGAAATTGTACACCGTAGGTTCCCTTGAATATGCTGGAGACTTAAGTTATAGTGATGACAAAGAGAACAACGATACAACAGAAACCCAACTGGCTACCTTTCCAGATGCAATAGCTTGTCACTTTTCTACCTCAGAAAAGCTTGGTAAGCATCTCTAGGATACATGTTTTAAATTAATTCCTGATGTTTTATGTTTGTCTTATTTTCTATTTGAGCAAGAAGTAAAAGACAAAGTTATACGTAGTTTTATTTCATGAAGTTCTCAAGTAAGAAGTCAAGAATTATCTAAGCTTTCTATCTTGCAGTGGTGGTTTACAGAGACCAGAGTCTCTATGTTTGGAACATTCATGGAAAATTCCAGGTGATTGCTCAATATTTCATTGACAAAAGCCTTACTTCTGATTCCTTTTCAATTAGTATTTTCTTGTTGCTGACTACGTAAAATCCATAAATTATGACTACTTGGTGTAATAAACAGTTGTTGTGTTTGTTAGGCTACCAAGTGTTGTGTGCTAGTTTCACATAGTGGTTGCATATGGGATATCAAGAATCTTTCATGTGAAAACATGCATGATCCATCTCTTGCATGTGTTGCTAGAGGTTGTACAGGTGGAGTCTCCTTTGCAACATGTTCAGCAGATGGTACTATTAGGTTATGGGATCTTGCCTTGCAATCTGTATCAACGCAAAGTAGGTCAACTTTTGCCATAGATCAACATCATGTCACTACTGAACCACTTGATGCTTTGTGGTTAGGTAACATCTTGCTTTTATTGTTTTTTTTCACTTGAGACTATCTGAATATTGTGTAAGAGGTGAAAATCTTGACGCAATTGCTTATGAATAGGTTGATTTGGGTTGTGTTCTTATCTCAACAGGGTCAAATAAAAAACTAGCTAAAAGGGAAATGAGCCAAACAAGTTGAAAGTCGATCAAAGTCTTTTATGCATACAATCTCCTAAATTGTTATACATTTAGTTTTGTAGTCGTAGTTACACATGAGTTAGTTATAATATCTTTAAGAAATGAATAATAAAGTGTTTGTAGGTCAACCCAACCTTACCTGACCCGCGCTGTATAATAAATCACTAGTTTTTAATGTGAACTTGTTTTGACCCGTTGTCCAACCCACCCATCTTGCCACCTCTGGCTGTGTTGTTTAATTGTTGATCCATGCATTGTTTCTCTGTGCAGTAGGTGCTGGAACTTTTGAACGTGAGTCGGTGATATCTGGTGTCATCACTAAAGGGTATCGATCTATGGCAGTTAGTTCAGATGGAAAGCACCTTGCTGCTGGTGATTCTGATGGAAACCTGCATATCTTTAATTTATACACATCTGATTATACATGCATACAGGTTTGGAATCATAAACTTGATTCGCATTTGCCAGTTTTCTTCTATGCCTTTTCTGCACCTAATCACACATGCTTGCAGGATGTTCATGAAGGAGAAGTTCTTTCCTTGAATTTCAGCGTGCCAGTTGAAAAAAGAACTAATTCTGTTGAATATTTAGAAAGTTACTACTTTCTAGCGTCAAGTGGAAGTGATAAAATGATACATCTTTTTGATGTAAACAGGTTTGACTTGTTTGACTGTTACCCTTGATAGACATTTTTGGAGTTCCATTGTCCGTCTCTGAATCATTATATATGTTGTCCCATTCAGGAACTTTTATCCGATTGCCAGTATTGATGATCATTCAGCTGCCGTGTCTTCGGTAAAACTCACTGGAAATGGGTGCAAAATTATCAGTTGTGGTTCTGATGGGTTAGTATCTATTAAGCAGTGATTTAACATATCTTTTGAGATAGAGGGCGCACAGATATTTCCATTCTAGATAATCATTTTAGCTTCATATATGTTAGATTCTGCAGCAAATGAGAAAGCCCATTTCTAAATTTCACTAGATTGCCTTTAGTGATTTACTTTATCTTTTGTTTATGAAGGTCCTTAATCTTTCATGATGTTGCTGGAAGCAATAAGGATTATAATATTTCTAATCCACATCAGCAAAAAGCATCTCATGGAACTGTATATGATATTGCCATTGTTCCAACAACAGAGACTGCTGTTACAGTGGGACAGGCAAGTGGATTTAAATTTGTGCCAATTCTCAAATATTTTTGCAACACCTAAAACAATTAATTATTTTTATTGGTACTATAGGATAAGAAGATAAACATTTTCGACATTGCTGCTGGGCAACGAATTAGATCATTTAAACAGGGTGAGGATTTTGGGGACCCAATAAAAGTAAGTGCCTTTCTTATATGCTCAACATGGTAACTACATATCATTTGCTAACAAATTGTCCTCAGGTTTGTGTGGACCCAAGTTGTAGCTATGTGGTGTGTTCATACTCTGATAGGTCTATCTGCATGTATGATATGGCAAGTGGTGAGATGGTTGCACGTGCAACGGGGCATGGTGAAGCCATTAACGGGATCATCTTTTTACCTGACTGCAAACATCTGGTTTCTGTGAGTAATTTAGAAATTCAAATAAATTGTAGTCTTGTATTCTTTATGTTTTTTGGTTATAGTTTAACTTAATGGGTGTTCTCAGGTAGGAAGTGATGGTTGCATATTTGTTTGGAAAGTGCCTGTACTCTTGACATCAAGGATGTTGCAGAGGATCAAGGCAAACTCCTGTCCATTGTCCCCAAACATCATTTCTCAGTGCACAGCCGTGGATCGAATTAAATTTTATGAAGAAAATTATCTCAGATCGCGATCTATTTGTACAGCTGTGCTTGGTGAAGGAAAATGTCCTCAAGAGACACCGACATTCAGATTTAGTGTTTCCAGACTTCCACAGTGGGCAAAATCTAAAGTCACCAGTCCTTTTGTCATCCCTATGGACCCTATACCATCTGAGGTATACTCAATAAATATCTATGACATATAGCAGTGGTAACTGGCAAGATGGGCGTGTCGAGTAACCAGTCAAAATGGGTGGAGTTGAAACATGAAAATTTTATGTACAGGCAGGATGGATCTAGGTTTACCTGCAAACACCATTTTTTGTCAATTTTTATAAATATTGGTTACAGTAGTTATGGTTACAAATTGCATTAATGATCTAAATTTTTGAAGAAACTATTTAAGAGGTTATATGAATTAGTAATAGACTTTGGGAGATAAAAACCTAGGTAGTCAAAGGCGCAAAAATAATAAAAAGTAAAAAAAATATATAATAGGCATAGAAATTAATAATTTAATACTATTCTACAATAATAATAAAACTTGATATAATTTCCTTTTAAATCAAAGTCCAAAAAGTATAAGAAATTTGGTTTTTTTTGTCCCACATTGCTTCATGTAGATAAAGTTGGCAATAGAGATGGCTATAAAGGGGAGTCAGGTCAAAACAAGGAACCATAAGCCTGTTCTTGGCCTGTGGCTAAGCAAACCACGGCTGGTCTAGACAGTTCAACTTTTTTCCGGTTCAGTCCAGTTTTGGTCTGTTCAGGCTGGTTTTTGGCTGGTTCAACCCGGTTTTGGTGCCTGGACGGAACCTAGGGCTTGTCTTGCCTGCACCTCGTGAAGAAGATTGTCATGCAATGATGCATATGTTTGAGGCGCCCGTGCTTGCCTTTGAGTCTTTGACTACTTCGGATAAAGCACTATCCAACTTGCCCGTTATATAAGTAAATGGATCAAAATTGTCACCTCTAATTAAAGTGTACATATGCAAAAAAAATTGAAGGTTAAATTGGTTTCTTTTGGATGCTTCGTTGTGTTGTCATATTTCTTTGTCTCAGAAGGATGAACTTGACTCACCTTGAATATTCTTGAAGATTTGATTGGGTAAACACCCAGTTGACTCATATTGAGTTTTTATGGGATTAGATATTTTGTCAGTGTCTAACTACGTCTAAGGAATATTGGACTATGATTAAGGTCTAGGATGAAGTTCTTTCTTGATATCTTTGTGCTGTATCCTTCTTGTGATTTCAAAACACTGGAATTAAATGAAGGATAGTGTTGTCTTAAGCCTATTGATCAATGAATAATTAGTAAAGTAGGCGATGACTGTATTTCCATAATCAAAGTAAGCAATGATAGTTATTCATGATTAAGATAGATAACAGGATTATATTCACAATTAGATATCTCATAAATAGGGATTATGAGATATGGTTTCGCCTGTTGAATCTGATTATTGAACTAGGGTTGAATTGAGCGTCTTTAGGAGAGATTCCTGCATCTCTAAAACATGGCAATTTTCATATTTCGTCAGTATTGTTATTTTATGTTGTTTTTTTCAATAAAATATTAAATAGGTTGTATCAAATAGGAGAAGGAAAGAAGATGACTAAAAGTACTTTACCTAGGACTGCATCTAATAGTCTCACTAGATATGTATTAAAGGTGTTATCTAGGATAGCTCATTTCTCTATAAATGTGGACACTGTCCCATCTCCATTCTAAGTGCACAAATTATTCACTTAATTCATATGGTCCTTATAATTGCATTTTTCCTCTGGTAGCAGGTAGTTAGACTAGAAGATCATTCTCCCTCCAAATCATCTAGTGTGGGAAATGCTCATGTGAACCTTTCATTACACACACCATCCAACCATAATCAAAGGTTGTCCAGAAATTCATCTGATCCTAGTTACAGCAAAGATTCAACCACCCATGGAGCTTGCAGGTATTAACTATTAGCTGAAAATTTGAGAAGACTATCCCAGTGCATGTACACTTCAGTCCTAACATTGTGCAATTTTTTCCCATTTACTTTTGAATGGTGTCAAACATGTAATATAAAGATTAAAGAGTAACACAAAAGGAAACAGGTCGAGCATTCCCATCCCGTTCCCCATATCCACCCCGCCCCCATAATTTAAGGAAAATTTTAGGGTTTTCATCTACATTGTCATTCCATCCCATTCCCTATAATAGGGATTTACTTCTCATTCCCCATATTTAGGGATTCAGTATTCATTCCCTATATTTTTTGTGAGTTTATGTAAATGAAGAAAGAGATGGAATGAGATGTGAGAGTTTTTAACTGAATAGAGATAAAGATGGGGAATGGGATGCATGACTTTTTTAAAATATGATCAAAATTTAGAGATATATGTGATTTTTAGCTAAATTATAGAGATGGGGATGAGAAAGCCACTGTAAATGCTCCTAGGATCAAAGTATATTTTTAGTGCATAAAACCTTTTACATACTTATATTATAAAAGTATAATTATTATTATTGAAATAATATAATATTAGTAATCATATTTGACACGCTAGATATTTATAAAAGAATTTGCAAGTGTTGTACAAAAAGTCTTTTGGGTTGACTCGACCCGTAAAACACTGGTTTGAACCTCCTCTAATTGTGGATCGTTATTTAAATATGCTACAGGAGCTTTGCATTGGACAAGCGCTGGTTCACCATTCACACTGTATGTTTAGATCTTTTAAATTCTCCCGAGGTACCCAATGTGAAGGAACAAATGGTGCCCTTGTCTTCAGATTTATGTAAGCCCTACTCGGTTCCTGTCCCACATTTAAAATTGTAACTTTACTCGATTCTTAACAATCTTTTCTGTCACTAGTTATTCATTAATTTACTTTTCAATTGTTTTAGTCCAACTGACCACTTATTTCTTCTACATTGATGAATCTTTGCAGCACAGACCCCTGCTTTAGAGGAACCCAAAATCGAGTTCATTAAACATTCACCCATTAATCCTAGTGTGACCAAGTTTTCTTTGAATCCTACATCTGACAACAGCAACTGTGCTGTTGGACAGGCTGCATGCATAAATGTCAATAATGAATTGATTGAATCTGGTTGTTTGAGCCATCAACATCGGTTGAATACTGCATGTGCTTTAGGGGAAGAACTTTCTACATCTGTGAACCACTTTGCTGCTGATAACTGCATCCTGAATTCTGGCGATAATTCAGCAATCTCCAAGCCCAAGGTACTATTGGAGCTCTAGTATTTTTCAAATGAAAGTAAATACGCCCTCCGTACCAAGAAATTGCAACTTGAAATTATCATCTGGTAGTCAACTACCTCATGTCTCAAATGTTTTCCAATATTTAAAAAACAAAGTTGGCCAAACTCGATCAGCAATAATATATTGGACGGATAAGTAATTTTTAACTTTGAATACTTTTGAAAAAGAAATTCTCTGTATATATGTGTGATATGCGCGCACGTGTATATATATCTTGTTTGAAACTTTGAATCATGGTAGTAGTTAAATAAACTGAGAGATTCTTTCTGCCTTCTCAGTTAGAAGCACCAAAGTCATCTGCAAGGAAAAGCTACTCTGCACGGTTTATTGTGCGGCGGGATCTTGTTCGTGGTCAAACCCTGGTACTGGACTCCCCCATCTCTGACCGTAGTCAAACTACATACAGAACAAAAGAAACCAGCCTCACCAATATAGCAGACTCACTTGTGACTAAACAGGAAGATTCAGAAAGGGGAAGTAGTAACCAACAGGTATATATATGATTACAAACCCATATTATTAAAATAACAACATAATATAGTTTAAATAGTAATATAATAATTTTTAGACAAAAAGTGTTTCGGTTCAACTGACATATTTCTGTTCAACGTCTATATTATTAAAATAATATAATTTATTTTAATGGCAGGGCACGACGAGCTCAAACTCACTACCACAAAACTTCCTAAGCCCAAACCACATTGCCTCCCAAAATAATTCCAGTTTGTCCTCGTCAAAGTCAACACAAGTCAAAACAATAAAGATCCAGGACCAACAATGCTGTGACATGATCAGAAACGAAAAAACTAACATATTCGATGCTTGTAAAGAAGCATTAAGAACTCTAGAGGCCTCAAGCAAAACCGCCCTCAAGGTATTTTCTAAACTAAGAGACACATCGACACACAAGAACAATGCAGAAGCATCTGAAGCCCAGTTTTATGCTGAAGCAGCTGAAATGCTTCCTTCAATAGCAAAAAATGTGCATGAAATTGCGAAATTTGCAAGTTCTTGTGGTGTAGACAAAGTGGATATCCCCGGTTTTGAACCGTTGTTGGGAAAGTTTGCTGAGAGTTTATCTCGAAGGGTTATTGAATTAGTTATGGAAAGCTGCACAAGTTCATCCTAAAAGGTGGTTTCAAATCATATTTTACTACTTGTGACTCTACACTAGCAACTATTTTAGGGTTAGTTTTGCATGATCAATGTCATTGTTACAAAGTAATCAATTGTAATTGTAACTTTGTAATAGTTTGAGGTTACATTTGTAAGTAATGACTTAATTTATAACGACAATGACTTGATTAAGAATACCTTAATGCAACATTTGCTAACACTTCCTTCAAGCCTCAATCTTCATCAAAACTCAGTTTTTGACAGACTGCTTCTTCATCAAAGTATGACTTCTTCCCAACTAACTCAACCACCCTCTTCGCCTGACCCGCCTCTTCCACACACCGACCCACTCTAATCCGGGGCAATAACACCTCTCCCATCACCACATTGTCATCAAGATCCAATCTTTTTTGCACATCCCACTTCTTCTTCACTGTCCCACTCCCACCACGCGATTTTGGTTCGGTGAACGACCTCTTCTTCATCGATGAATTGACCGTGGCCTGGTTGTACCGACTCGGAACAACCCTGCCCGCCTTTATAGACTTCTTAGCAGGCTCTCCAAACAGCTTCTTCGGTCGAACACTTTCAAGGATCAAATCATCTTTTCTCATCACCTTTTTCGATCCAACCGTTGTAACCGCTTGCCTGAGATTAGGATTTTTCCCTCTTGATCTCTCATCTTCAATATCATCTAACTTCAAAAAACAAGATTTCCTTCTGTTTTGTTTTGACTTTGAATTTGTTGCAGAAGACATGATCTCAGTGGGCCCCACACTAAACCCCCTTCTTTGAATCTTGTTTCTTGAAATCTTTTTTGCTCTAATGGACTCTAGTTTTGCAAACAGTCTACTGATTTGATTCTCAATCTCTATCTCCTCATCAGTCTTGATTGGGTGCTGCTTAAAGGATTTTGATTTGTGAGCAAGAACACAAGATTTTGATAACCCAATTGGGCTTTGGTTTTCTTTACTGGAAAGATTCACCAGAACTGGTTTGTTGGTCAACCAAGATGGTGATTTGATCTCTGAATCATCGAAAGCTGAATTGTTCCATATCTGGGTATTCGCCAAGAACACTCATGTTTACTCAAGAAAACAAATTTGAAGGATAGGGTTTGGGTTAAATTGGGGGAAGTTTGCACATGTTGATTGATTTTGTGACCGTTGGAGAAAAAAAGGTTAATTACAGGGATATTTTTAGGATTTGTAATTTTATTGTCTTTTCAACCCTTGGGGTACAACAAATTGTAATATTAGTCCTCTATAGTCTTTTGAGTTGACTACACGGATTGTCCATGTGGTTTACCCATTTTTCACGTCCACATGATCCTTCAGTATGCATAAAAATTCTCGCATGATCCTAGTTTGGATTAAGTTTTTATAAATTACCCTTTAAATATAAAAAAAAGTGGGACCTACCCCTTCATCTTCTTCGACCTCATCACCCGAAACCTACAACTTCCAGCCACCACTATCTTCTCTATCCACATTTTACCACCAATATCGCCCTGGGAAATTTGCTAGTTTTGGCTCCAGACATGATTGTTTGTTTATCATTATCGCCTGCCAAATAAGGGGAAACAGACAACATTTCTTGGAACAAAACTGAAAACAGAGAGCTCCAATCATTTTGATTCATCTCCGGGAAGGAGGCAAAAAATGAAGGGGATTTTAAAATACTTCTTCAACGTTATTAAAAGTTTCGAGTCAAACACAGACCTTTCCTGGATCGCGTATTTTAGCAGCCCCATGGGCGTTGACGGATCCCTCTGTACTGGTTCTTGGAAGAAGATATCTCAAATTGATCATCAGATTTCACATATCTTGAGCCTAGATGCAAGAAATACAAATTAATTTCTACAATTGATGAACTATGAATTAACAAGATCGTCAATTTCTTGCAAACAATCGATGTTTAACAACTTAGAGGAATTTAGAGATGAAGCAGAGTAATAGAAATCCTACAATTATAGGTTCCTCGTTGACACTTATGATGAAGATATTGGTTCGAGATCGTAACCCTAAAAAGAAAAAACGCCAGCAAACATTGGTTCCAGATCGTTCCAGGAGAGAGTAGAGAAGAGAGAGAGTGATTTGATTTTTTTTTTTTTGAGTAAATTACCGTTTGCGTCCGTGTGGTTTACATGATTTAACACAATTCGCTCCTAACATGAATTTTTAACGCTTTGGGTACCTGTGGTATGCAATCTGTAACAATCTGAGCCCCCGTGCCTAACTTCGTTAAATTCTTTCCGTTAAGTTTAGTTTCGACAGGGTATCTGCAGATAGCCTTAACTAAATCAGCAGCAAGACTTAACTATCTGTAGCATGTCGAAACTAAACTTAGTACTTTCGGGTGAATTTCAGTAACCATCTTACCCCTGTCGAAACTAAACTTAACGGAATTTTTTAACTAAGTTAGGCCCAGGGGCTCAGATTGTTACAGATTGTATACTACAGGTACTCAAAGCGTTAAAAATTCATGTTAGGGACGCATTGTGTTAAATCGTGTAAACCACAGGGACCCAAACGGTAATTTACTCATTTTTTATTATTTGGTGTCTACTTATTTTATAAAAATAGTTTTTAATATAAGGGCATTTTGGTCATTTAACACACCACTTAACGTAAAAATTTAACACCTATCTAAACCGGGGACCATGTGAGAGCTTTTGGGCATACTTAGGGACTATATGGAATGTTTTTCAAAGGTGGGGAGCATACGTGAAAAAAATGGGTAAACCACAGGGACCATCCGTGTAACTAACTCTACTTTTTAGTATTTGAGTAAATTATACAAATTGTCCTTTAGTTATATATGAAATTACACTATATGTCATTTGACTTCAATAATTACAGAGAGTGTCTTTTTTTTAAAAATTTTGCACACATTTCGCCATTTTCACTAATTGGTGTTAATTTTTTGTTAAATATTGACATGTGCCTTGCACAATATACAAAAGGACTATTTATTTAATCTTCTTCATAAAACTCACCACCCCATAGTTCTCTTTCTCTCTCTGCCATGAAAGCTTCATTGAAGTTCAGAGAGGAACAAAAGCCTCTGTTACGAGAAAAGTGCCTCTCAATATTTTAGGATTTCCGTTCCAATCCGGTATCGTCGCCGGCGAATCGAAAGAGCTCTCGTTGAATCTCAGCACGTTCTTCGAGTCAGGTCCGTCAGTGAAGATCGCTTATCGTCCGAACGGTTCTGCTAATCTATTTAGTCTCGTTTTCAAAACTGGAATAAGTCATTACGGATCTCCGATTTCAAGCGCTTTGAACATGAGCGTTGAATTCAATCTCATCGGAGGAAGTCAAAACCCTAGATTTTTCGTCCACTTCACACCTCAATTTGGCGACTTCTCAGTTAAAAAAATTCAACAAACATGAGCGTTGAGTTCAATCTCATCGACGGAAGTTTCCACCTTACCTGAATCCACCTCGTCTACATAGATACCCAACTCATTGTCACTTAACAACAAGTCCTTCTTTGAGACATTTCAACAAACAACTAATAGATGGCCAACGACTCTGCAGTCACCGTTTACCGCAACACCGCCGTATCCGATCTCAACTAGAAAGATCAAAATCCCTTCTCCGTGAAGGTCGGTCTAGCACAACGACTCAGCGACGTAGCAATTATCCACATCACAAACGTTGACCAAGCGAAGATCGCTGAATCCGCAGGCGTAAGTTAGGTGATTCTATCAGAACCATCACGGATGCTCGATCCGACCGTTATCAAACAAATCCAAGCGTCTGTACCGATTCTCCATTCTCCGACGTACTCGTTGCTGTTTGTCACACCCACGCCAAGGCGGAAACACGAGGGGGCGACGAAATTGAATCATTACATATGATCAAAAGAGATATATATTAATTGAATAGTTGATTACATTGATTACAAAGAAATCAAACAAGACAAGTAGAACAAATAAATCTCCTTTTTGTTAATATCTAGCTAAGTCCACTAAAGCATGAGTATTGAAATCCTAGCGTGATCGAAGCATCAACTTAGTTTCCATTACCTGAAAAACATGCTAAAATAGGTCAACTAAAAAGTTGATGAGAACATAGGTTTAAGTAGATACATAGTAATAGATAACAAGGTGCAAGTCATAAACAAGTTTACAATTCCAAGTAATAAACTTTTATACATGAGTCCACAACCAATCCTAGTGATCGATAGCTCTCCCGTCCAACACCTTTGTCAGGTGTTAGACTAAGTATAAGTGTCTAGTATGTAGTTTCTGAACACCCAGCTCCTTCCAAATTGATCAGAATCCACAAACTGAAGGACGCTCGAAATTGATTGGCATGCATTAACCCGAGGACCGGATGGGCTAGTCAGGCCAATAGATCTATTTATGTACTACCGTGGCATCCACAGAGTTAATGGCTGTGTAGGTTTAAGAAAATAAGAGAGATTTTGTAATAAAAAGTGATATAGTATAGCAACATGTATAAACTAGTTTAGTTTTACTAGAATTAGAAAGTTTGTTATTGAGTGCAAAAGAATAGTTTAGACTCTAGAACTTGATTTCGGTTTTGATATATGAGCATGTTTTCCACCCCAAAGTAGAAAAGTAAAACAAGGGCTATGAACTCACTTTGCAAGTGAAAGGGTTGAACTTGTACTTGATGTAACTTGAATTGGATGCCTTAAGGATTCCTTAAGTAAGTTTGTTTAAGTTAGAAGACAAGTTTAGGATAGTTAAGAGGTTGATATTGTAAATAGAGGAAGGTGGTTGTCGTATACTAGAGTGGTTATCGTCTCCAGAGTAGTACCTCCAACATAAACGTTCCTAGGAAAGAATGACGGGTCCAGGAGGAATTTATACACAACTCTTTCCTAGATAAAAGTTTGAACAATTTTGATTAAATAAGGCTTTTGATCTTGGATAGGTTTATGATTATAACATAAACATGTTAGGGAATCATAGACCTAGCTAGTTATGAAGAATTTTAAAAGGAAAAGTATGAATAAGCAAGAACATAAGAAGAACTTACTTAGAATGGAAGGATTTAAGCTAGAATTTTCTAAAAGATGAGAGGAACGACCTTTAGTTGCTAGAGAGCCCTGTAGGATCGTTGAGGTGCGAATAATAAATGAGGAATAAAGGCTCTATTTATAGGGTGGATTTAGTTAAAGGCAAAAATTAATTTGTTAAATGGACTAGAATTGCAATTAGTTTGTTAAATTTTAAATAAAAATATAGAAAATAATAGGTGGATAGGGATAGGATTGAGTTCAAAATTTTGATTTGGTTAGAGTCTAAGGCATTCAAAGTTAATATAAATAGTAAGTACAAGAATCAGATAGAATTAAAATAGAATAAGCAAGTTGTTCTAAAGCGCAATAGAATACTCATTTAGGCCAGACTCAGAAGTTTGAAATGGAATGATACCACAAGTGATATGAGGCATCAAAAGGTTTATAGTCTTAGAATTCTCAATAGATTACAAAGTAGAATCAAAGGATCAGGCATAGAAATCAGGGATGTCACACTGTTCGTCAACACGTATTCGTCAATTCAACCATTTCCTCCGCCTTGCAACCGTTTCACCGCCTCTTTCAGCATCACGATCTTTTCCTTCGGTGACGATTCCGACATCTTCATTAACGTCACAAGCTTACCAGATCTGCATTCCAGTGTGGGTGGGTTTTATGAAGAAGATTACATAAATAGTCCTTTGTAAGTAAAAAGACTGTTATACCTCATGTGCAATACACATGTCAATATTTAACAGAAAAAGTTAACATCAGTTAGTGGAAAGGACGAAATGTGTGCAAAATTTCCAAAAGAAGGACAACCTCCGTAATTATTGAAGTCAAATGACATAGAGTACAATTTCATATACAACTAAAGGACAATTTGTGTAATTTACTCTTAGTTTTTTTTTAAACGGATAATCACTCTCTAAGCCTACTCTAAAGACTGTATTTTTTTGTCCAGTCAAAGAAAAATATTTTTTCAATACATCTTTATATCGTTAGACCACAAACCATTTGATATCTTTTAGTAATCAGAAAAGGTTATTTTGTCTAACAAATCATCGCATAATTTATGTCGGAATAAAAAATTACAAAATTTAATTTTTCATGAAATTTAAATTAGAGACCCTCTTTTATAGGCATTTCATTCTTCTTTAACTTTGTTTTAAAAAAATTATGAAACACTTTGTGTTTTATATATATATATAGGGGACGGTTCAACTAAAAAGTGATTTTTCGCTAAGAAATCATAAGAAGTGGGTCAAACGAACTCCGATTGAGCTCATTCCAGCGGCGTTGGAACCGTCTCATCGAACCCTAACACGGACCTAAAAACCTAAACACCCGCACCTCCAAAAACCTAAACTCCCCCTCCAACCCTACCCCGAAAAGCCTAAAACCACACACCCCCACCCCCTAAAAACCTAAACCCCCACCCACCCCCACCCACCCTCAAAAACCTAAACCCCCCACCCCAACCCCCCAAAAAAGCCTAAACCATAAAATCTAAACCCTAAAAGCTAAACCCTAAGGCTAAACCATAAGGCTAAAACCCTAAAATTCAAACGTAAAATCTAAACCTTAAAAGCTAAACCCTAAAAGCTAAGATAGTAGTGTTTGACGAGACGGTTCCAACGCCGCTGAAATTAGCTCAATCGGAGTTCGTTTGATATCGTTTCTTAAGGTTTTTGTTATTTCTTAGATTTTTTAGCGAAAAATTAATTCTTATTTGATTCTCCCCCTATATATACTCTTTTTTTATACTTGGGATATAGTATGAAGAACTTGGAGAAAACTATAAAGAGTAAGGTTTTTATAAGAAGAAATCAGAAGCTTAAGGGTTTAAGCACTCATGAAGGAGAGAAAATTCTTCTTGATATTATCGTTCGTTTTACAACTGAATTCTTCATGCCATTATATAGGAAGAAGATGGAATAAAAAAAAGGCGCACCAAGCGCACTAAGCTAAAACAATAATGCAAAAAGAAAGCACTATCTAACTAACAGACAAAAATTAAAAGAGTACACAGATCGCACTATCTAAAAGAACGGTAAAGAATTAAAGTAGAAAAAATGACAAAAAACTTTTTCTTTTTTCTTTAGTGGTTTGTCGTTGAAGCTTTTTAATCTGTCGGCAGCATCTTTGTAGTCGTCGTTGCTTACGTCCGTAGGAAGAAAATTTATGTCATGCTGTTATCAGAAATCTCTGGGATAGAAGGTGGAGAGTCTGGGTCGCTGAAATCATCTGGATTTAGATAATAATCTTCTAAGTCTAGAATGTGTTGTAGCTGGAGAGATTCTCCCTCTCCTATGAATGGTAGGAGCATATTCCAGTTTTTAAGGCTCCAAATCTATATATAGTGACCTTCGGCTAAAAGGTGATAGCATTCCCAATGGAAGCTCGATGGTAATTTAGGTGTTTTCTGGTTTTGGGTGATGAATTGTAGGGTGTCTTTTTTGGGTTTTTCTGGGTTGTTTGAAGCAAGGCTAGCGAGGTTGTCAACCCAGTATAATTCTGAGAATTGTATTTCTGTTTGTATGGCTAAATTTTTCAGGTAATCTTTGCCAGAGAGTTTGTGGCTAATGAATATTCTCTTTCTGGCTGGTCTGTAGGTGTGATCGTTTGCAAAAGGGAAAGAAGAAAAGACTTTGCATCCGATGTAAGGAGGGGCGATATGTGTAGATATGTTTCCTGTGGTTATGACGAATTTTTCTCCAAAGAGATTTATGATTCCTTCTGTCTTTGGATTTAGCTCCAGCTCTATGTAATCAATCATGCCATTGTGGTAGAACTGTAGGATCAGATCGTTTGGCATGTCTGTATCTTTTAGGTTTATTTGGAGAAGTAATAAACAAGTTCCTTCTCCGTCTTCGTCTGTTCTTTCGATAACCCTTATCCCTTTGTACTTCTCTTCATTAAGGGCAATGGTCATGAGCCTGAGTTGTAATTCATACAACACCATTGGAAACTCTGTATTAATTTTTTGGGAGATGATTTGTTGAAACTCTGGAAACTGATCGAACACCGTTTGAAGGCAGGTTTTCCAGGGTGTGTCTAGCATTCTGGCTTTAAATGAGTCATAGCCCCTGAAACTGTTTTATTTTTTATCGAGCCTTTGTAAGAGTAGCTGGTTTTTGGCTTCAAGGATTTTGACTTTTTGCTTTAGCATATTGTTCTCGATGAGACTCTGTATATTCTGTGTATTTTTTTCGTGTTGTATAAGCTGTCTTTGTAAATTAGAAATCGTTTCTTCTTGAGTCTTTATAATTTGCTCTTGACTCGTCTTTATAACTTGTGAAAAAGTTTGAACCTCTTCTGGTTCAATGAAGAAACTGTCTATACCAAAATGATTTCTGGCTGTGTCTAATGCTTCTGAGAAGCTGTGGTAACCTTTATAGATTGGGCCGGGACACTGTATAAACTTTGCAACCATTTCCCATTTATTAAAAATACCAATTTTTGTTCCTCGAAAGATTATATAGTGTGTAAATTTTTGAGGAAGCTGAGTTTGTTTTTCAGGACATTTGACTCCCTGTTCGCTAAAGTAAATACTTAGCGCGTTTAAAACCTGAACTTTGAAAGAAGAGGCATGAGGCATGGTTTGTATATGCCATAGATTGTCCATTAAACATTGCTGTTTTTCTGTAAGTTTTATCCCATTATTGGGACGAAACTTCATGTGTGTATCTTGGCAGGTTTGTAAGGCATAGGATCCGAAAGAGATGGTAGGTTTATGAGGGAATGTCTGTTTTTGGATTTGTTTGTAGGCTGATTTTTTGTAAAGCATGTTTTGGATAAAAATGTCTGGGCTTTGTGGGATTTGAGAAGGTTGGGTAGTATTAAGGAAATAAGGAGGAAGTTTTCTAGTATTTTGTATAACTGGTGTAGTACTTTGTGTAGAAGCCGTTTGTCTAGCAATGTATATTTTTTCGGCTTTGAAAGCTTTACTCATGAGCTTTTCTGTTGTTTCTTCGTCGTCGTTGGACGAGATGCTGTAAAATCTTTATGTAAAAATATCTTGAATTTTTCTAAAGCGTTTATCAAGGTCTGTATTTCAAAATCTAGGCTAGTCCATGTGGATCCGGTTTTAAAACTTCTATTATGGTATGAGCATATTTTTTTCTTCTTTTTTATGGCTGTGAACATTTGGTTTGCAAAGGAGAACCGCTCCCCATCCTTCTTTGCATCCATCTGTTTCTATGATTATATAATCTGTTATAAGCGGTAATTCTAAAGGTTTAATTTCTTTAACCCTTTCTTTTATTCTTTTTACCAAGATAATATCTTCTTGGTTAAAATTTCTTTGTCCGTTTTTTGTAGTTTTGCTGTATCATGGTCCTACTAGTTTTGAAAGATTTGGAATAAATTTCCTCTGGAAAATCTAAAATTTTTGTAGAAATATGTTTTTGTAATTCAATTTTTCCATCTCCAATTTCTAGTCCTAGAAAAGAAAATTTTCTTTTGAATAATTCCATTTTCTTCTTAGATAATACTATCCCATTTTTTTTTATTTCTTCAAATACTTGTTGAAGATGTATTTCATGTTCTTGGACTGTTTTGCTTGCTACTAGTATATCATCAATATATACTAGGCAAAATTTATATTTGAGAAATAAACTGTCCATGAATCTTTGGAATATTGAAGGAGCGTTTTTTAGTCCGAAACTAAGGACGTTCCATTCATATAACCCTTCAGAACATGTGAAGGCTGTCCATTTTTTAAAATCTTCTTCTAAATGAAGTTGGTTAAAACCTGATTTTAAATCGAATTTAGAAAAGATTTTGTTGTTTTGTATAAGCTAGATTAAGCTATATTTATTAGGTATGTTGTATGCATCATCTTCTGTATTATCATTTAATCTTTTGTAATTATAGACAATTCTAGCTTTTTCTCTTTTTATTTCACTATGGTTTTTTTACTATAAAAGCTGTTGATTTGTGGAGACTTTCAGATTTTCTGATTAATCCTTGTTTAGTCATTTCTAGTATTTGTTTTCTAAATTCTTCTCTGTCTAAGGGGCTGTAATCTATATTTATGTTTCTTATAGTAATGTCTGGATTTTTTATTTTAAATTTGCAGACATATTTAACATTGGAATTGGTAATATCTTCTCATATGAGTCCTAGTCGTTCTAGGTGTAAAATTACAGGATGATTTATACTTTTTGTTATATATTGTCCTTTTTCAAGTTCGTGATTTATGAAGTTTGTAAGGAGTTGTAGGGATTCGTTTTCTGTAACATTTTTTCTCTTAGTTTTATTTAGAAATTCTAAATTTCCTTTTTCTCCTTTTTTGTGAGCAATTTCATTCATACTTTTGTATCTAAAAGTTGGAAAGCTATAAATTTGTTTACTGATTGTTATGAAGTTTCTTGTTATGGTAATTGCGCCATTTAATCCTAGTATGAAATTTAATCCTAGGACGAAATCTCTAGATTTAATGTGTTGTGGATTTATGTTTATCTGAGGAATATCATACTTCGTACTGTAATTTCCTGCAAAGTCTAGGAATTGTATTCCTACAGGTTCTAGGTAGTGTGTTATGTCTATTAATCTATTTTCTACAGTTCTTGTTTTTAACTTATATGTAAGCGGTTTATGAAACTTTTCATGAGTTAAACTATGTGATATTACACTTTTAGTTGCCCCTGTGTCTACTAAGGTTGTTAAATCTATAGGTGTATTAGCGTCAAGCCATAGTCTACATTGTATATTTATCATGTTTATTGACCCACTGGTTTGTATAAGGGTTTGTTCATCAATCTGTATAGGGTTTGGTTCTGTGGCCATGTTATTTATTTCTGGAAGTTCTAATGCCTATTTTTTCTTTTCTATAAAATCTTCAAGTCTGGTGATTTTATTATTCATAATTTCTATTTTTAGTTTGTTTACTTCTGTAGCTAGCTCTAATTTTTTAAACTTTTCATCGTATTCATTTGTATTTTTACTTGTATTTTGGTTTGTGCTAGGTGGTTCTATGTTATGAATATCTTTTATACAAATATGGCAGATTTCTTTAAAACATATATTACATTGAGATCTTTTGTCTATACTTGGGTAATATTCACAAATGTAACATTTGATGTAATTGTTTCCCTTTCTGTGTTTCCAGTCGTGCTTACATTCTTCTGGATTTGTGTATGTATAAGAGATCTTTGTTACTGGTTCATTTTCTTCACTGTATATACTGTATATTGACTCATTGTCAGTGTGGTCTGTATCTAATGCCTCTATTTCGTAGTCTTTTATTTGTTCTATTAAATTGCTTCTTTCTATATTTTTATTTCTATTTGGACATTTGTTAGCTAGATGTTCTGTATCTCCGCATATAAAACACTTACATGTCCTAGTATGAGGTCTTCTGACGTATTTATTTTGATATTTTTTATATGGTTTGTATTCTTTTTTATATGTAGTACTTTTTCTAATTTTCTTTTTTCTATCATAATATCCGTAGGCTTGTGGAGTGTAAATTGCTGTTTTACAAAATGCAAAAGCATTTCTTTTTAACTGTTCTTGTAATGCAACCTCTTTACATTTTTCTTCTAGAATACCGAATGTAAAGGTTATTCTAGGTCCAATACCTAAATTTTCTATATTTCCATATTGTAACTTCCAAGCTTCGTGTATATTTTTTCCTAAATCTCCTCGTAATTTTATAAAGTATTTATCACATAAGCTATCTTCCATAGTGTAATATTCGGTATTTTTCCGACCTATCTTTTCCTAAAACCTTTGCACGTATTATTAATTTAAAACTTGAAATTTTATCAAAACTATTTTCTTGAATAATAAATATTGATTTAATGAATATATATTTAAGAAAAACAATAATACTTGAGGTATATATATATAAAATATAAATATATATATATATATATATATATATATATGAGACTTATTTAAGAGTATATACCTTATAAATAAATTATTAAAAACTTTATGAATTTATAATTATATAAATTTATAAACTTATTCTAAAAACACTTAAACTTGTAAATCTTAGAAATTATTTTATAAATGTATAAAATAATAAAAGGAAATAAAACTTACTTGGGTTTTAAAAAATAAAACATTTTATTTATTTTATAAAGTCCAGGGATCAAACTGTCATTTTCTGAAACTTATTTTAAACTAAATTCCAAGTTCTAATATAAAATGATAAAGGCTAGATACTTCAGGGACTGTTTGTGTAATTCGACCAAACTCACGAATTCCAAACCAGTCACCCGTTCGAAACTCGCAGTAACCGGTTTTCATCCCCTTTTATTCGAAATCGCATAATCGGCCAGATTCAAC
Organism: Smallanthus sonchifolius; assembly: GCA_023525975.1. Classification (NCBI taxonomy): domain Eukaryota; kingdom Viridiplantae; phylum Streptophyta; class Magnoliopsida; order Asterales; family Asteraceae; genus Smallanthus; species Smallanthus sonchifolius. Next base: position 68,586,963 of record CM042030.1, on the reverse strand, counting down.
GAACCTCGGGTTTCCATTCACGCATGCGACCGTAAACCAAGGGAATTCAATGTGCAATTTCGGGTTTATCACCGCGTGGGTTCGAATTTAAGTTCGTTCGACTCAACCGTAATCCTCCAACGGTACAAGTATTTACGACTAAAATAGACTATAAATATCACCTTCGATCCTTCGACGACAACACCCCCTAAGTCTCTAAACTCCCAACTTCACTTTATCATACCTGCATTGCTCGATTTGAACTCGTGGACAGCCGACTCCAAACGCAACGCGTTCTCCCTCGATTCGACTTCGTATCAGGTAATTCACACATCCATCTTCGTCGTTTTGATCAAAACATCGAAAGCCCTCTGTCAATTTACATTGATAGAGGCGAATTCGATGCGTATTTAGCGGGTCTCGATCCTAGGGTTCATTCGGAAAATTGGGAACGATTTGAAGTCTTGCTTAACTAAATCTTTTCCGAGTATAAACACCAGCGAGGCCCGTAGCCGGGTGGTTAACCGTGTGTGTGTGTTTGTGAACTGGGCGGCACGGGTTTGATCCGGCCGGACCCGTTTTATTTTATTTCATTTCTTTTATGCTTATTTAATCACATTTAATATTCTTAATAATTTTTATAAAATCTGTTAAATCTTTATAAACTTAAAAACAATTTTAATTACACTTTTATATTCTGGAACGATTTTTAATTAATTAAAATTAGTTAAAACTTATAAAGATTTAATCCTTGAGATTTGATTTAAATACTTAAAATCTATAAAAGATACTTTTAAACTTTATAAAACTTATACAATTTTATAAAAAAAAACAGAAAACTTAGTTTACTATTTAAATTCTAAAGTAAATAAATTCTTTTTGTTTTAAAACTTTAAATAATAATTATAAACTTTAATAAACAGAAAACTTATATAAAATCATAAAAGTTTATAAAACTTATATATTATTTAGAAAACAGGAACTTATAAACTTGTGCATTTTTGCATTTTATCTATTTAAATCGAGACTTGTTTATTTATTTATTTAAACAAGAAATAAATATACATTGTTATTAAGATTAGAAAGTTATAAACTTACGATCTTATAAAAACAGAAACTTTACTTATACAAAACTTATATTTTATATAAACATAAATTTATCTGTTTATATAAATTTAAAACAGGAGGAATAAATATACCATACTTATTTTTTTTAAATGTTTATAAACTTATAAACTTTATAAAATAAAGTAGAAACTTTAAAACACTTGTAAACTTTATTTAAAATACTTATAAGAAGCTTTATTTAAGACATCTATAAACTTATAATTTTATTTAAACTTTAAACTCATAATTTAAACTTTATAAGAAGTTCTATTTAACATTTTATAAACTTATAAAATGCTTATTATTATTTAAACTTATAACCACATCTTTTAAGGTAAATACTTAATTCTTAAATACTTTAAATCTTAAATGATTTATATTTTTAGATAAAGTAATTATTCTTTTGGATAATTATTTGTCCTTCGTAATTATTTATTCTTAAATAATTATTATTTATCCTTAGTAATTATTTATTCTTAAATAATTATTATTTATCCCTAATCACTATTTAGTCTTTAAATACTTTGTATTTAATAATTATTTTACTTTTGAAATAATTATTATTTATCTTTAATCCTTATCTTAAATAATTATTTTAAACAATAATTATTTTAAACTATTAACTTATTTAAACTTTGAAATCCAAGCTTAGTATGACTCATTCAAAACCTTATTAAAACTTGACTTAAACTTTATAAACACAATCATTCCCGTCTCCCATTTGGAACCCTAGTCGATTTTGAAATCCTAGATCCTCGTCATAGACTTATAGGGTCATACTTTAAACTTTTAGACTTGCATTCTTAGGCTTATTGTGAGGATATTCTCCCTCAAAGTCTTGCAAATACCTATCCGTGTCGGATACTCTTCATCAATCCAAGTGAGTATACTTAGCCCCTTTTTCCTTTCTATACTTTTGGGGTGAAACATGTTCAAAACTTTAAACTTATACAATTCTTGTACAACTATGACTAGATGCTTATTCTTATGTTAAACTTGAGACTTGTATGCTTAGATTAAACTTAAAACTAGCACATTCATTAGCTTTGATCAAGCCGATAGTAACAATGATAGATCTATTGTATTTGACCAATCCACCTTGATTGATTGACCCCTTCGGGGGGGAGCCCTTGGTGATTGTTACTAAATTAAACTTTAAACTTGAGACTTATAAGGGTAACCTGTGGGTTATGCCTAAACTTGGTTGGAGGTTTGAAGTGCACAATGTTTAAGATACTTGTTCTCATACTTACATTATAGAATGCATATATCATAGTGAATTGTAATTCTTTCCAAATACTTGTTAAACTGTGTCAAAACCTTTGTATCTCACCAACTATTTTGTAGTTGACAGATTCTTTCACATGTTTCAGGTTCTACATCATGAGGCTTATTTGTGATCACATAGGATGCTTTGGACCTAGACTACTTATAAATTAAACGTTGTATTTCTTGTTATGTTCCTTGTATTGAATCTTAAATTACTATTTAATGAAATATTGAAACTTTAATAGTCAACCTTGTGCTATTGAACAACCGCGTCCGCCCCGACGTATAATCCGCCGTCGGTTGGGGTGTGACAGATTGGTATCAGAGCCTTGGTTATAGGGAATTAGGTTATTAGACACATGACCTAGACTATAACTTAGGAAACCCAAACATGAGTTATCTCATGTCCTTTACTAGGAATTCTCTCCTCATTCTATTCTTAAATCTTATACGTGAACGCTTGGAGATTCTACGCTTCTACTTACCTACGTGCTACAAGAAGTCTACTACATCGAGGACACGTTCTTAGGCTTCAAGCCTAATCCACCACTAAACTCTCGTCAAGAATATTTAAGTTCTAAATAATGTGTGAGAACTTGTGCGGACCGGAAGGGTGGATACCTGTATTCTGGGAAATGCTGTCAAGGAAAGCATTTCGTATAAATCCAAATCAACCGTTGGACCCGTATGCTTTCCTGGGAATTCTTGGGATGAGTATCCACTTATAGGAATGTACGACTTCTCTAAACATTAGTGAACTTAGATCCCTCTTGATATGTCAAAGTACTTACTTAGTGATATGCACTAAATGTAAATTCGCCGTATAATCCGCCGTCGGTTGAGGTGTGACACATAGCTTGTCCTGTCTGTGCTAATAATCTTGTAAAATTTAGTGTAAATTCGTTTATATATTTCATGTCTCCTATGCTTAGTTGTTCTAGGTTTCTAATGGCTGTATCTTGTAATAAACTGTTGTTTTTAGCTGGGTCAACTCCTAAAATAAGGACTCTTACTTGGGAGGTGAAATTGTAAGGATTATCTGCTATGGCTTTTAATCTGTTTATTTGGTCTGGGCTGTGGGCTTTTTTACTTTGCCATATTCCTAGGGCTGTTGGGCCTACAGTTGTTTCTAAATAGGCAAACATGTCCATACTGTCTTTCTTATTGGTTTCCCACATTCTAAATACTGTTTGTTCCCATATAAGAACTTCGTCTACCCATAATTGAGGTTTTTGTTGTTCTAATAATAGCATACTGCCGCTATAGATTTGTCCTATCGGTAATCTATTTCCTGTTCCTTTATAACTTGATTCTTATTGATAACTTGTAACAGGTTTAGTCCATGGCTCTCTTCCCATGGATTCATATGAAGTTTCTCCTACTTTTTCCTCTCTATAATTTCTTTTAACTTCTCGGTCCATAAAGTTACTGTCATGTTTATAAAAATCGAAGATCATTGTATCTCCTTTGACTATACTGTTTACTAATGGTAGGTTAAAATCTTTTTGTAATTTATTGTAACTTTCTTCATATGTCATCCCTAAGGTAAGCATACACTCTACTATCATTTCATCTACTTCTTCTTGTATGTTTATTTCTGTAAATTTTCTATTTGTTATTTGTTCATAAGATTTGTTGGTTTCTTCTATTTTAAAAGTTGTATTTGTTTCTTCTAGTAAGATGTAATCTATGTTTTCTTTTTCAAATCTTAAGAATTCTACATTTAGTGTATATTCTTCGTCACTTTCTTCATTTTCTGTATCATATATAGGATTTCCGTATTCAGATTCATCATCTGTTTCTGTATTCATAAAATTGTATTGTGGTTCTTGAGGTTCTTGTGGTGGTTCTTCAGAATAACTACTTTCTTCATATTTATTTTCTTCCTGTTTAAAATCTGTGAATCTTAGGCTCTGTATTCCGTCTATCCCTTTGTATATATGACTCCTTTTTGGGACTAATGTTGAACTTTCTTTTTCTGTTAAATCACTTATTTGCCATTCTAATCCTGCTAATTCTTCAGGATCTATTTTGACTGGTTCTATCATCTGTATAGATTTTGATGCGATTGTATTAACTATTCCTTCTATATTTACTTTATATTTCATTCCAGACCTGTTACTAGATTTTCCTAAAACTCCTAAATTTATTACTAAATTATTTCCTTCGTAATTTTCATATCCTTTAGTCTGTAGAGCTATTTTTAATTTTTGTAAGTCTTTGATGTCTTTTAGTATTCCAGGTGTACAATAAAACAAGGCTGTATTTTGGCTTAAATCTATTTCCATTCCTAAAATAATTATTTTTTTCATTTCTGTTTTCCAGCTTTTATATAATATTAAAGCTAAAAGTTTTGTTCCTAAGTTTTTTTTTCCTAAGGCTTTTATTCCTACGACTATAAGTCCTGTGTGTATAAATTGTTTTCCAGACTGTTTAATTCTTTGAATTGTTTCTGGTGAAAATAAGTCTATTTCTACCATTTTGTCTACTACTCGTACACTTTCTTCTCTGCTGCTTTGTATTAATGTTGTGTTGACATTCAACATTCCTGTTTGGTATAATGTTCTTGGGTTTAAGATGTGTAGTTGATGTTGATTATATAAGTTTATATTTTTATCTAAGTCGATTTCTTCTTCTAGTTGTATTGTTTGTGCGTATTTTTAGAAGACAATCCCTTTTTTAGAATTCTGTTAAGAAAAGTATCTGACGAAATAATATCTTTAATATTATTTGTTGATTTTCTAGATCTTTGGATGATTTGTTTATTCATCGTTAGGCTTCCAATGTTTATAAGGTTTAGGTTTTTCACTTATATGTGTTTTACTTAGTTTGTTTATATGGTTATTAATTTCAGTAGAATCTTCTACTTCTATATATTTATCTTTTTTAATATTTTTTATTTCTAGCAGAATTTGGTTGTTTTGTTCCCTTATATAGTCTAAATTGTCTGTAAACTTTTTATTTTCTTCTGTTTCTTTTGTTATTAAATATATAATTTTTTCTAATAAATGTTTATTATTAAAAGATTCTTTTTGTAAACTGAACCATAAATTTATAATTAAGTCTGTAATACTATTAAGGTGTGTATTATATGTGTATGTAATTCTTTAAATCTACAAATATGATTATAATAACTATTATTTATAACTTTTTGATCATTTTTATCTGAAAACTCGAGGTTGAGAAAATCAAGTTTTTTGAATGTTTTTGAATGATTTCTTCTAAAAAATCTTATCTTTTAGTTTTCTCTTAAAATATTTTTCTATATTCCAGTTTTAAGAATAATTAACAAGTAAAGCATAAACAAGAGACACAAATCTTTGATATCTTTAACTACTTTAGTATTTCAAAGCAAACTCTTTCCCTAATCTTCACCTAAGCGGGTTTCCATATAAATAGGACTTAAGCATACCAGCTGCCTGACATGGACCTGTCTTAGTATTTTAGATATTAGAAAAGCCTTTGCCCTGATACCAAAATAGGTTGGGGCATCAGAGTTTTTTGTCATGAAAACAACATAAATTAAACTTACAGCGTATTTGCAGGGTAAGAAGTAGCGGAAGATGAGAAGTATTTGCAGCGGGTGGAAGCGATATTTGATAGAGTTTTAATCTATTTTTTTTTATACTTGGGATATAGTATGAAGAACTTGGAGAAAACTATAAAGAGTAAGGTTTTTGTAAGAAGAAATCAGAAGCTTAAGGGTTTAAGCACTCATGAAGGAGAGAAAATTCTTCTTGATATTATCGTTCGTTTTACAACTGAATTATTCATGCCATTATATAGGCAGAAGATGGAATAACAAAAAGGCGCACTAAACGCACTAAGCTAAAACAATAATGCAAAAAGAAAGCACTATTTAACTAACAGACAAAAATTAAAAGAGTGCACAGATCGCACTATTTTCGAGGAACAAAAATTGGTATTTTTAATAAATGGGAAACGGTTGCAAAGTTTATATAGTGTCCCGGCCCAATCTATAAAGGTTACCACAGCTTCTCAGAAGCATTAGACACAGCCATAAATCATTTTGGTATAGACAGTTTCTTCATTGAACCAGAAGAGGTTCAAACTTTTTCACAAGTTATAAAGACGAGTCAAGAGCAAATTATAAAGACTCAAGAAGAAACGATTTCTAATTTACAAAGACAGCTTATACAAATACACAAAATATACAGAGTCTCATCGAGAACAATATGCTAAAGCAAAAAGACGAAATCCTTGAAGCCAAAAACAGCTACTTTTACAAAGGCTCGATAAAAAAGAAAACAGTTTCAGGAGCTATGACTCATTTAAAGCCAGAATGCTAGACACACCCTGGAAAACCTGCCTTCAAACGATGTTCGATCAGTTTCTAGAGTTTGAACACATCATCTCCCAAAAAATTAATACAGAATTTCCAATGGTGTTGTATGAATTACAACTCAGGCTCATGACCATTGCCTTTAATGAAGAAAAGTACAAAGGGATAAGGGTTATCGAAAGAACAGATGAAGACGGAGAAGGAACTTGCTTATTACTTCTCCAAATAAACCTAAAAGATACATACATGCCAAACGATCTGATCCTACAGTTCTACCACAACGGCATGATTGGTTACATAGAGCTGGAGTTAAATCCAAAGACAAAAGGAATCATAAATCTCTTCGGAGAAAAATTCGGCATAACCACAGGAAACATATCTACACATATCGCCCCTCCTTACATCGGATGCAAAGTCTTTTCTTCCTTCCCTTTTGCAAACGATCACACCTACAGACCAGCCAGAAAGAGAATATTCATTAGCCACAAACTCTCTGGCAAAGATTACCTGAAAAATTTAGCCATACAAACAGAAATACAGTTCTCAGAATTATACTGGGTTGGCTGCTGTTCCCGTGAGCAAAACCTCCGAATCAGAATTACAATCCAGGTAACGATTCGATCACATTATGAGTTTTTGTTCGTTTTGGGAAGTTTCGGGTTTTGGCTAAAAGATAACGATTTTACGGATGAAACTTGAAAGTGAACTTAGGTATAGCATCCAGGATGAAAAACGAACGTTTTGATCAAAGAAAAATTTAGATATCGACATGATCAGATTCGCATGCAGAACATTCGGATTTTTGGGGAAGGCGATATGTGCAAGTCCATCGAAACTACTTAGTTTCGATATGTGCAGGTCCATCGAAACTACTTAGTTTCGATATGTGCAGACCTATCGAAACTACCCAGTTTCGATATATGCAGACCCAATCGAAACTACTATAGTTTCGATATGAGCCCCCGGTCCGAAGCTATGATAATACATAAGTTACTTATCGAAACTACCAAGTTTCGACATAAGCAGCCTATCGAAACTACCTATCGAAACTACCAAGTTTCGACAGGAACAACCTATCGAAACTACCAAGTTTCGATATATGCTAATCAATCGAAACTACTAGGTTCAAGCATAGTAATGTCTAGTGTCATCTAGGAGCACTACCTTATGTATATGACTTTATTATACAGATCGTGAGTGACATTAGTGAAGCTCAGTAGCCAGCTAAGTGTATTACAGAAACTACTCATCAGGTGAGTTCTATGTGCCCCCTTCTATGTTATGTGCAAATGATTTATAAATGTTTTGGGGCTGAAGTGTATACACTAAATGAATAAATGAAATGAATATCAATGTGATCATACGTGATATATTAAGGTATATGTGTAGATACATATGAATGCGAATAATGACTTACGAACAAAGAACGACACGTATGTTTGCAAAGAATGAATGAATGAATGGTATAACGTAAATAAATGAAACCTTGCTTTATAAATATATATTGCATGCGAAGAATGTAAGTATACGTTATGGACGGAAACGAAGCTAACGACTACTACGGTAGACGGACGACCACTTGACTATTATGCAGCTAGAGAAGGAAGTCTAGAAAGGTAGACTAAATAAAGGCCACTACGGTGGAGTAAGTCGCTAAATCAATATTCGGCTGTATAATTAGTTCAAGTGGGAAACGGATGCCTTATGGCAGACGGGCGAATATGACGGACTACGACGGTAGGACGGTTAAGACGGACGGCCAAAGGTTGGCCGGACGGAAAAGTTAAGGCGGACGGTTTCTAGGACCGGACGAGTAAAAGGGCTACGACGGTAGCTTAAGGGCGTATGTCTTTGTGACATACGCAGTAAAAGGCGGGTTGATCACCCTTATGTGTATGACCAATAAATGGTAAAGAAAGTAAAGGTGAATGCATATCTATGTAATCACGTAAGAAAGATAAGGAAAGAATGTTAAGAAAAGTGAAAGAAAAAGGGTGAACGCATATATATATATATATATATATATATATATGTAATCATATTAATAAAGAAAAGAAAGATGAAAGAAAAGCAAAAGCTATGAATACGTATTTATATGAATGACTTTATAATAATGCTTACTTATGAAGTAAAGAAAAGAATGTTTATATCTAAACGCATTAAACTAGAACTCACCAGCGTTAGCTGACTTTAGTATACATTTCAGGTAAAGGAAGAAAAGGTCGTGCGAGGGCGTGAAGGTTACCCGACACAAGACTGACATCCCACTTTTGTTTGTTAAGACAATGTTGTGTTTTTAATTGTTAAGACTTCCGCTGTTATGAAATGTAATTGAATGATGAATGTTTTTAATTTAAGTTCAGTATTTATGACTATGTTTATGAGTAAATCCAACAAGTGAGGTTACCCGAGAAAGGGGCCTTACAAGCTGGTATCAGAGCAATAGTTTGAGAGATTTAGACATCCCTAAATGTCTAGACTCAAACTGATTATGGGACCAACGCACGGATGTCAGTATGGGTAACCAACGCCAACGCCAGCACGGTAAGTAAGTAATGAAGTTATGACTCTTGCATAAGAATAGATACCATAACTTAGAACAAATAGATGTTAATGCCATGACTGATTTGAAGAGTTTTGAACCCGAAAAGCAATGTAAATTAGTAATCACAAACCGGTCACTGTAATTAAGAATTTACCTTGCTCGTACTGTTCCAAACTATGATCTGAAGAAATGACATTGATGTATTCCCTTTGTAACTATCAGGAAATTAAGAATTATGGCTGGGGGAGGAAGAACAGGACCTCGAGGTGGTCGCACTGGCCGACGAGGTAGACCTCCGCTGAACCCAAGATTTGAAGAAGAAGAGAGTGTGCACGCAGAGCACACAGAAAGTGTGCATGAAACAGAAGTGATCCCAATTAGGAACGACAGTCCAGGGCCTATACAGTTGGAACCTGAAGTCAGGGATGCTATTGCCCGTGAAGTTGTGCTCACTTTGAGGAAGGTATTGCCTGACCTACTATCTGAGGCACTAAAGAAAAGCAAAGAAGAGGATGAAGGGAACGATGAAGAGAAAATTTATGACAGTGACGGGGATGAAGTAAAAGTGGTATCAAGCAACCGTGGGTGTACTTACAAAGGTTTCAAGGATGGAGACCCACCCAAGTTTGATGGCAGCAAGGATTCGGTGGCTACGCTTGAATGGATAGAGAGGATGAGTGCTGTAATCAACATCAGCGAGTGTCGACCCGACCAGGCTGTTAAATATGTTGCTCATTCTTTCACCAATGAGGCCCTAGGTTGGTGGAGGAACATTCAGAGGACAAAGTCCCCAAATGCTCTTGCAAGAATGATGTGGGAAGAACTGAAAAAGATGGTAATTCAAAAGTTCTGTCCCCAGAACGAAATTGATCGCGTGGAAAATGAATTCCTAAACCTTAAGGCTGGCAACAAGACACACCGCCATTACACTTCTAGATTCAATGAGTTGGCTCAGCTAGTACCCCACCTGGTGGAGACAGAAGAGCGAATGATCAAGTATTATGTGAAGGGCCTACCTCAAAGGGTCCGTGTCCACGTGAAAGCCAACCTACCCTCGACCTTCGAGTTGGTAGTGAACCTGAGCGGAATCGTCTACGACGATTATGCCAATGAGGACCCACCAACAGAAACCCAAAAGAGAAAGTGGGAGAACCCGTCTAGAGGAACCGGGAGAGGGAATGTAACAACGGAAACTAAGAAGCCAAGATTGGATGAATATGAAACTTGCAAGAAATGTGGAAGGCAACATCTTGGCGAATGTAAAATTGGCACCACCACATGCTATAAGTGAGGAAGGCCGGGCACTTCTCCCGAGAATGTGTAAGAGACGTCAAGTGTCAAGTATGTGGATTGTTTGGACATTTGACAAAGAACTGCAGGAAGGCCGGCCAATCTGGTTCGGGAAAGGATAGGGAGCAGGAACAGCCTAAGGCAAGGACTCGTGCCTATGCCTTGACTGAGGAAGAAGCAAGAGGAAACCCTGATGTCGTATCAGGTACGTTTCTAGTAAATGATGAACATGCTGCTATTTTATTTGACTCTGGTGCTAGTAAAAGCTTCATATCAAATGCATTTAGTCGTAAATTGGATTGCACTATCAACACCATAGTAAAGGCCTTTAGCGTACAAACTGCCGTAGGTAAAAATTCGGCAGTATTCCAAGTAACAGAGGATTGCATCATAGAAATAGAGGGACATAAGTTTCCATCTAGATTATTCCTTCTTACCTTAGGAGGATTCGATATAGTATTGGGTATGGATTGGTTAGTTGCCAACGAAGCTCAAATCATATGCAAACGTAAGAGGATACACCTAAAAGCTCCTAGCGGCAGTCCAATTACGGTTTATGGGGATTGGAATTTCACGATGCCAAACGTCATCTCGATGATCAAGGCCGAAAGTCACATGAGGCGCGGTTGCGAAGCTTATCTGGCATATGTTATTGATGATAGAATGAAAATGAAAGAACTCAAGAATGTACCCGTGGTGTGCAACTTTCCGGAAGTATTCCCTGAGGATCTACCTGGGTTACCACCCGATCGGGAAATAGAATTTCAGATTGATTTATTGCCAGGAGCTGAGCCGGTTGCCAAAGCCCCCTACCGATTGGCTCCGTCAGAAATGAAAGAATTGATTTCTCAACTAGAGGAACTAACAGAAAAAGGATTTATTAGACCGAGCATCTCACCATGGGGCGCTCCGGTACTATTTGTAAAGAAGAAGGACGGCAGCATGCGCATGTGCATTGACTACCGCGAACTGAACAAGAGAAAAGTAAAGAATAAATACCCACTGCCCAGGATAGACGACCTTTTTGATCAACTACAAGGTGCGAGTTGGTTCTCAAAGATCGATCTTAGGTCGGGTTACCATCAGTTGAAAGTAAGAGAGGAAGACGTACCAAAGACCGCGTTTCGCACGCGTTATGGGCATTATGAGTTTCTCGTGATGTCCTTCGGATTAACTAACGCACCAGCAGCGTTCATGGATTTGATGAATAGAGTATGTCGACCCATGTTGGATCGATCTGTGATAGTTTTTATAGACGACATACTGGTATATTCGAAAAACGAGGGTGATCACCACTGTCACCTAAGGGAGGTTCTGGAGGTGCTAAAGCAGGAAAAATTGTACGCAAAATTCTCCAAATGCGCGTTCTGGCTTAGGGAAGTCCAATTCCTAGGTCATGTAATAAACCCAAACGGCATCATGGTGGATCCTGCAAAGATCGAGACAGTAAAGGAATGGAACATCCCAAAGACACCAACAGAGATACGAAGTTTTCTAGGATTGGCAGGCTACTATCGAAGGTTCATTCAAGATTTCTCAAGAATTGCCTCGCCACTAACCAAACTGACACGGAAGGAAGTAAAGTATGAATGGGGTCCAACCCAAAACAACGCGTTTGAGGAACTTAAGACACGATTAACTCAAGCTCCAGTCTTAACACTACCTGAGGGAAATGAAGACTTGGTAGTCTACTCTGACGCTTCACGGCAAGGTTTAGGGTGCGTACTCATGCAAAGAGGAAAGGTAATTGCTTATGCATCGCGGCAACTAAAGATTCACGAGGTTAACTACCCAACACACGATCTAGAATTAGCAGCAGTAGTTTTCGCGTTGAAAATATGGAGGCACTATCTGTATGGAGTTAAATGCACCATTTACTCCGATCACAAAAGCCTGAAGTACTTTTTCGAACAAAAGGAATTAAACATGAGACAAAGAAGGTGGTTAGAGCTACTGAAAGACTATGACTGTGAGATATTGTACCATCCGGGCAAGGCAAACGTAGTGGCCGACGCTTTAAGTAGAAAGGAAGAATCGGCACCTATCCGGATCAAAGCGTGTCAGCTGATTATAACACCAGATTGGATGGGTGAAATAGCAAAAGCACAAGATGAAGCTCTGTTAGAAAGAAATGTGAAACGGGAAAGAATAGTAGGACAACAAGGGAACTTGGATGCAAATGCATACAGTGTACGAACTAGGTTTGGCCGAATGTGGATACCTAAGATTGGCGAACTTAGAGCCAAAATACTTGATGAGGCCCATAAGTCTCGCTATTCTATCCACCCCGGGACAAACAAAATGTATCAAGACTTGAAGAAAGAATACTGGTGGCCTGGCATGAAGAATGATGTGACCGAGTACGTGAACAAGTGCCTAACGTGTTCACTAGTTAAGGCCGAGCACCAGAAACCATGCGGTAAAATGCAGCCTTTACCAATACCAGAATGGAAGTGGGAGGAGATCACAATGGACTTCATTACCAAGCTACCGCGAACAGCTAAAGGCAATGACACCATTTGGGTGATCGTCGACCGCTTGACAAAGAGTGCTCACTTCTTGCCAATACGTGAGACTTCTTCGTCTGAAAAGCTAGCAGAAGTATTTATCAAGGAAATTGTGAGCAGACATGGTATGCCACTGTCAATTGTGTCCGACAGGGATACTAGATTCACATCCAGATTTTGGAAGAAATTCAACGAAGCGATGGGCACTAGACTGAACATCAGCACCGCTTACCACCCTCAGACCGATGGTCAATCTGAAAGAACCATTCAGACCTTGGAGGACATGATCCGGGCCTGTATCATTGACTTCGGTGGGAGTTGGGACAGCCATCTACCATTGGCAGAATTTTCATATAACAACAGCTATCACTCAACCATTGGCATGCCGCCATTTGAAATGTTGTATGGAAGGAGATGTAGGACCCCGGTTTGTTGGGGGGAAATTGGACAAAAGGACTTCGCTAGTCTCGAAGTGGTCAAAGCTACTTCCGAGAAATTTGATCAAATAAAGGCTCGAATGAAAGCCGCAAAAGACAGACAGAAATCATACGCGGATAAGAGAAGAAGGGATTTAGAGTTTCAAGTAGGGGATATGGTACTATTGAAAGTGTCTCCGTGGAAAGGAATCATTCGATTCAGGAAGCGTGGCAAACTAAGTCCAAGGTTTGTCGGGCCTTTCAAGATTTTAGCGAGAGTGGGTCAAGTTGCTTACAGACTCGACCTACCCGTTGAGCTTAATGGAATACACTCTACGTTCCACATGTCCCACTTACGCAAGTGCCTAGCTGACGACACAGCTCACATACCTTACGACGAGATCGAAGTGGATAATAGTCTGAATTATGTAGAGGAACCAATAGCCATTCTTGACCGAGCTGAAAAACGACAACGCAATAAGTCGATACCGTTAGTCAAGATACAATGGAAGCACAGAAAAGGGTCAGAAGCTACATGGGAAAAGGAAGACGAGATGAAGGGACTATACCCTAAATTGTTTAACGTATGAACAGTTTCGAGGACGAAACCTCTTTAAGGAGGGTAGACTTGTAACATCCCAAAAATAATAAAACGAATAAACATAACGAGACCAGTGATTTAGTCGGAACATTTAAACAAAAAGAGAGTGGGCCTGGGCCCGGCTTCAATGGACCGAGGGAAGCCCATTGCACATAAGAGGCAAGGCAGCCCTCTTCCCTGCTCATTTCCCCAACACACACAGTTTTTAGAGAGAGAAAGGAGAGCTCGGGTCTAGAGAGAGAAAGTGACGGATCAACTCGGGAATTCAGGAGAACGTTGCTGCTGTTCCCGTGAGCAAAACCTCCGAATCAGAATTACAATCCAGGTAACGATTCGATCACATTATGAGTTTTTGTTCGTTTTGGGAAGTTTCGGGTTTTGGCTAAAAGATAACGATTTTACGGATGAAACTTGAAAGTGAACTTAGGTATAGCATCCAGGATGAAAAACGAACGTTTTGATCAAAGAAAAATTTAGATATCGACATGATCAGATTCGCATGCAGAACATTCGGATTTTTGGGGAAGGCGATATGTGCAGGTCCATCGAAACTACTTAGTTTCGATATGTGCAGACCTATCGAAACTACCCAGTTTCGATATATGCAGACCCAATCGAAACTACTATAGTTTCGATATGAGCCCCCGGTCCGAAGCTATGATAATACATAAGTTACTTATCGAAACTACTTATCGAAACTACCAAGTTTCGACATAAGCAGCCTATCGAAACTACCTATCGAAACTACCAAGTTTCGACAGGAACAACCTATCGAAACTACCAAGTTTCGATATATGCTAATCAATCGAAACTACTAGGTTCAAGCATAGTAATGTCTAGTGTCATCTAGGAGCACTACCTTATGTATATGACTTTATTATACAGATCGTGAGTGACATTAGTGAAGCTCAGTAGCCAGCTAAGTGTATTACAGAAACTACTCATCAGGTGAGTTCTATGTGCCCCCTTCTATGTTATGTGCAAATGATTTATAAATGTTTTGGGGCTGAAGTGTATACACTAAATGAATAAATGAAATGAATATCAATGTGATCATACGTGATATATTAAAGTATATGTGTAGATACATATGAATGCGAATAATGACTTACGAACAAAGAACGACACGTATGTTTGCAAAGAATGAATGAATGAATGGTATAACGTAAATAAATGAAACCTTGCTTTATAAATATATATTGCATGCGAAGAATGTAAGTATACGTTATGGACGGAAACGAAGCTAACGACTACTACGGTAGACGGACGACCACTTGACTATTATGCAGCTAGAGAAGGAAGTCTAGAAAGGTAGACTAAATAAAGGCCACTACGGTGGAGTAAGTCGCTAAATCAATATTCGGCTGTATAATTAGTTCAAGTGGGAAACGGATGCCTTATGGCAGACGGGCGAATATGACGGACTACGACGGTAGGACGGTTAAGACGGACGGCCGAAGGTTGGCCGGACGGAAAAGTTAAGGCGGACGGTTTCTAGGACCGGACGAGTAAAAGGGCTACGACGGTAGCTTAAGGGCGTATGTCTTTGTGACATACGCAGTAAAAGGCGGGTTGATCACCCTTATGTGTATGACCAATAAATGGTAAAGAAAGTAAAGGTGAATGCATATCTATGTAATCACGTAAGAAAGATAAGGAAAGAATGTTAAGAAAAGTGAAAGAAAAAGGGTGAACGCATATATATATATGTAATCACATTAATAAAGAAAAGAAAGATGAAAGAAAAGCAAAAGCTATGAATACGTATTTATATGAATGACTTTATAATAATGCTTACTTATGAAGTAAAGAAAAGAATGTTTATATCTAAACGCATTAAACTAGAACTCACCAGCGTTAGCTGACTTTAGTATACATTTCAGGTAAAGGAAGAAAAGGTCGTGCGAGGGCGTGAAGGTTACCCGACACAAGACTGACATCCCACTTTTGTTTGTTAAGACAATGTTGTGTTTTTAATTGTTAAGACTTTCGCTGTTATGAAATGTAATTGAATGATGAATGTTTTTAATTTAAGTTCAGTATTTATGACTATGTTTATGAGTAAATCCAACAAGTGAGGTTACCCGAGAAAGGGGCCTTACACACAAAGATTTCTGATAACAGCAAGACATAAATTTTCTTCCTACAGACGTAAGCAATGACGACTACAAAGATGCTGCCGACAGATTAAAAAGCTTCAACTACAAACCACTAAAGAAAAAAGAAAAAGTTTTTTGTCGTTTTTTCTACTTTAATTCTTTACCGTTCTTTTTGATAATGCGATCTGTGCACTCTTTTAATTTTTGTCTATTAGTTAGATAGTGCTTTCTTTTTGCATTATTTTTTTAGCTTAGTGCGCTTGGTGCGCCTTTTTTTTATTCTATCTTCTGCCTATATCATGGCATGAAGAATTCGGTTGTAAGACACGAACGATAATATCAAGAAGAATTTTCTCTCCTTCATGAGTGCTTAAACCCTTAAGCTTCTAGTTTCTTCTTACAAAAACCTTACTCTTTATAGTTTTCTTCAAGTTTTTCATACTATATCCGAAGTATATTAAAAAAAAAGAGTAAAACTCTATCAAATATAGCTTCCACCCGTTGCAAATACTCCTCATCTTCCGCTACTTCTTACCCTGCAAATACGCTGTAAGTTTAATTTATGTTGTTTTCATGACAAAAAACTCTGATGCTCCAACCTATTTTGGTATCAGAGCAAAGGCTTTTCTAATATCTAAAAGACTAAGACATGTCCATGTCAGGCAGCTGGTATGCTTAAGTCCTATTTATATGGAAACCCGCTTAGGTGAAGATTAGGGAAAGAGTTTGCTTTGAAATACTAAACTAGTTAAAGATATCAAAGATTTGTGTCTCTTGTTTATGCTTTACTTGTTAATTATTCTTAAAACTGGGATATAGAAAAATATTTTAAGAGAAAGCTAAAAGATAAGATTGTTTAGAAGAAATCAGATTTTTTAACTAAAAATTATTGAATCTTCAAAAACATTCAAAAAACTTGATTTTCTCAACCTCGAGTTTTCCGATAAAAGTGATCAAAAAGTTATAAATAATAGTTATCATATTTGTAGATTTAAAGAATTCAAGTTCGTGATTTATGAAGTTTGTAAGGAGTTGTAGGGATTCGTTTTCTGTAACATTTTTTCTCTTATTTTTATTTAGAAATTCTAAATTTCCTTTTTCTCCTTTTTTGTGAGCAATTTCATTCATACTTTTGTATCTAAAAGTTGGGAAGCTATCATTTCATCTACTTCTTCTTGTATGTTTATTTCTGTAAATTTTCTATTTGTTATTTGTTCATAAGATTTGTTGGTTTCTTCTATTTTAAAAGTTGTATTTGTTTGTTCTAGTAAGCTGTAATCTATGTCTTCTTTTTCAAATCTTAAGAATTCTGCATTTAGTGTATATTCTTCGTCACTTTCTTCATTTTCTGTATCATATATAGGATTTCCGTATTCAGATTCATCATCTGTTTCTGTATTCATAAAATTGTATTGTGGTTCTTGAGGTTCTTGTGGTGGTTCTTCAGAATAACTACTTTCTTCATATTTATTTTCTTCCTGTTTAAAATCTGTGAATCTTAGGCTCTGTATTTCGTCTATCCCTTCGTATATATGACTCCTTTTTTGGACTAGTGTTGAACTTTCTTTTTCTGTTAAATCACTTATTTGTCATTCTAATCCTGCTAATTATTCATAATCTATTTTGACTGGTTCTATCATCTGTATAGATTTTGATGCGATTGTATTAACTATTCCTTCTATATTTACTTTATATTTCATTCCAGGTCTGTTACTAGCTTTTCCTAAAACTCCTAAACTTATTACTAAATTATTTCCTTCGTAATTTTCATATCCTTTAGTCTGTAGAGCTATTTTTAATTTTTGTAAGTCTTTGATGTCTTTTAGTATTCCAGGTGTACAATAAAACACACACACATATATTATATATATATATATATATATATATATATATATATATATATATAAACATTTGTGCTATAAATTGTAATTTCCTTCGATAAATTCAATTTTATTTGACAACTTAAGTTTTTACTATTTAGAGTTAATTACACGGATATTCATGTGGTTTACCCATATTACGATTTTGATCCTCAGAAATAAAAAGTTACATCTTTAGTCTAATAGTTTGTAAGCTGGTAACCCAAATAGTTCTTATTTCTCAGAGTGAATATCTGTTAAGTTTTTCTATAAAGCATGTGTAAAATTACTAAACTTCTCTTAATATTAAAAAGGAAAAACGAATATTAATATCAAATGACCCCTTTTATTACTAGATTAAATAAACAAAGAAAAAAGTAAACTAAATTCACACCCCTTCCCTTCTTCATCGTTTACTCGACTAGTGTATCACCATCCCAAATGCTAATGGAACAAGACTATAAATATTATAAATATTTTTGTTATTATTTATTATTATGAACATTATTATTATATAAATATTAATATTATTATTACTATAAATGTTATTATTAATATTACTATTCTAATACTCTCAATTTGTAATGTCGGTCAACACTAGAATTTTTTTTTTACAAAAGTTTAATATTAGACCTTTTAGTTTCTTAATTTTCATAATGACCCTTTAACTTTCTAAATTTTCAATTATACCTTTCAAGTTTATAAAGTTTTAAGTTTATCCCTTCACATATTTCTAAACTTTATCCCTCAGATTTCTAAACTCTCAGATTTATCTCTCAAATTTCTTTTATTTTTTTTATATTCGTTTGTAAAAATTATTTTTTTCTATTTTTATTTTACTTTATTATTACATTCTTTAACGAATTTGTCGTTTCAATGTTAACTCCTACTTCACCGCAATTTATCTATTTTTCGATCTCCAGGGTCGAGTCATGGCAATTTCATACGTTTCTTTTATGTACTTAGTCACATTATTGTTGCCGCCACAACGCACGTAACGAGGTTTGCAAACTCGCCGCGTCACATGGGCTTTAATTTTGTACTACGTTAATATCATCGTACAGTCCTGCCGTAATGTGCGGGTACGTTTGTGTCCCGCCACAACGCGCGTAACAAGGTTTGCAAACGTTCCATTACCCACGTTAATATCATCGTACGGCTCCACCACATGACAACGACACGCGGGTCTTAACATTTAAACTTTGGTTTTTTTTTCATGCGTTTACGTCTCCGCTCCAACGTGCGAGTATAAAGTCGTTTTTTTTTATTTAAGGTCTCAAATATTATCAATTATCTACTTGCAATGCTATGCTTTTGATTTTTTTATGCAAAGTTTCGAAGACGTTGATTGATTTCACGATTAAATGTTTTTTAACTTTAATTAATTTCTTTCATGAATTTGACAAATTACGACAACATGAGCGGGCGATAAGTGAGTTTTGTTTACGTCGCAACGTGCGAGGAATAAACATATTTTTTTTAGTATTGTTTGTTTTAACAACGCCGCCGCAACGCGCGGGTTTTCAACGCCTAATACCCGCCGCAACGCGTGGGGTCAACTAACTAGTTAGTATTATTATAACAAATAATCATATAAAATACCCAGTAAAAATCTCAATCATAACAAAACTATTGGTAAGGTCTAGGGAGGGTGAGATAAGAACAAAATTTTCCCCTGTCCTAGATTAATAATAAAAATATCCGGACTCTGGGAGTCTTTTAAAAATTTTACCAGATTCCGTCGATAATCCGGTTGTAATCAGTCGGTAAAATGTCACGATGATACTCATTTGTTTAGTAGTGATAATTATAAATAACGAGGATGGATCCGGTACAAAATACATTTAGCATAAAAAGTGTAGGAACCAATGAGGTGGTGACACGTGTATATAAATGAAAATCAATGAAAGGGTAAAAGAGGGAATTGACATCCTTAGTTGACTTTTTTAATAAATACTAGTTTCACCTATTTTTTTAAACTCAAATAACTTTTATATACTTTATAAGTTTTTAAAAAAAAATTATACCATAAAATAGAAATTTTTTTCCTTTTTAATATAAGTATAGTATTGCTATATATTTTTTAAATGTTTTTTTTTCTTAAAAATCATGTAAAAATAGGGTTGCAGTAATAACATCACCTGTATATGCGATAACACGGGAAAAAAAATATCAGCAAAGTTAAAATGAGATAACAACACAATGTAATAACACTTTTTTCTGCGTTATTATCACGTTTACAATGTGTTGTTATCTCATTTTATAATGTGCTGATATGATTTTTTATGTGTTATTATATGTACATGTGTTGTTAAATGAGGTTTTAAAAAAAGTTCATTTTTTTAAAAATATACCAATAGTGTACTCATATTAAAGAGAACAAAATTCTCGATTTTATGGTACAAATTTTTTAAAAAAATAATAAAGTATATAAAAGTTATTTGATTTTAAAAAAATTGATGGAACTATTATTTAATTTAAAAAGTCAAAAGAGGGTGTCAAATTGCTGTTTTACCCTTTCTAGTGATTTCCATCACTAATTAATTCTATAATTAATCCATAATTAATCTTAGCAATTAAATAGTATGATCAAGACCAAAGAGGTTGTGTTGTAGTGTTTGAGGTGAGGACTGAAGTCCCAAGGGACACGGGTTCAATCCCTGTCACCACAATTAATTTCTGAGGCATGCAAATGAGGCTTAGTTCTTAGTTTGATGCACCAGAGTTTTACCCACGCCGATCCAGGGTTCGAGCCTTGGCTCTCCCTCAAGCCCGAAAAGGGGCCGTATTGGGTGGGATTTTTCCTTGGATGCTCTCCAACTCTGACGCCAAGTGGGCCCCGTTACGATAACATATTGGCCGGAGTTGGATGAGGCTCTCCCATGTGACGGGGGGTGCGACGTCACAACATTCAATGTTCGCCGTTCAAAAAAAAATAGTATGATCAAGGGTTGAGATTGTTTCCTACCATTTTTATACTAAATGCATTTTGTATTCCTACCATTTTTATGCTAAATAAATTTTGCAGATGATCCTACTTTTATAACTAAGAGTAATGATAAATATATTAACAATAAAAATAAGATAAAAACGTAATATATTACCATGCTAAATCTATATTGAAGCGGCCACAACATCCCTTAAGAAAATTGTTAAACTAAAATTTCCCTAACAATAAAGACAAATCACCTGTATTAAATCTGCTCATATAAAAAAAAATGGTTAATTGTATTACAATGTATCAAACATAAAATAATGGTGTACCTGATACTTGACTTAGCTCTCGTATTTGTGTAATACGGGGAGGGGCCGGATTGAATCGCGATCTAATGTACCTAACCTTACTCTACATTTTGTATAGGAAACTGTTTTCCATTGCTTGAATCCATTACCTCAAGGTTACAAAGCAATAACCTTACCAGTTGTTTCAAGACCCGCCCCTCATCAAACATAACATAAATTATTATTTTATGTATCAAACGTAAATATCCCCTTGTTAATATACCTTCCTTTTAAAATTACCTCATACTATATCAAGTTATCTTTTTTACACTTGATTGTTAATTTCCTTAGGAGTAAAGTGTTATTTTCGTTCTTGTAGTTTGGCCATTTTAGTTACTTTAATTTAAAATCCATTTTTTAGCTTTTTCGTCCATGACTTTTCAAAATTTAGCCATTTTCATCCACCTGACTAACTCCGTCCATATTTTAACGTTAAATCAGGGACAATTTGGTTAGATTTTAACATATGAATTTCAAACTGACCCCTCATTTAACGTTAAAATGTAGACGGAATTAGTCACTTGGATGAAAATGCCTAGATTTTGAAAAGTCAAGAACGAAAAAACTAAAAAAAAAACTTTAGATAAAAGTGGTTAAAATGGTCAAACCACAGGAACGAGAATGACACTTTACTCTTTCCTTAATTTTTATTTTGAATTTAACACAAATAATAAGAACATTTATCTTAGAAAATGACACTTTACTCTTTCCTTAATTTTTATTTCAAATTTAACACAAATAATAAGAACATTTATCTTAGAAAATGACACTTTACTCTTTCCTTAATTTTTATTTCGAATTTAACACAAATTATACTCTAAACAAAAGACAACTCATGAGCAGTAAAGTACTACTCTTCGATGCACGATCGTACTATCACTTGAAGCATAAATGTTTTTTTTCCTAAATTTTTATTTCAACCCTTATACTATACAAAATATACGCTTTTAGCTCGTTTAATTTTCTATTAATTTCGTTTTCCTTTAATAGCTTTCGTTCATTAACTTTTTACAAAAATAAGGCGTGTGCGACCGTTTTTAGTTTTTTTTTGTTAACGTTCTGATATAATTTTTTTTGAAAACGGAGTTTATTTCAAAATCGAGTTCTTTTTTTTTATCCTTGCCTGTAAAGAGTGTCGTCACCGTTATTTTACCGTTACGAGCCGAACCTATTATGAGCGAACAACATCATTGTCGGTATTGGTACTATCGTAACCAGTTTCGGTATTCGTTTTTATGGTTTTCCACGATCCGAACCGGTAGTTTTTTTTGTGTTTTTTTGTCTTTTTTCTTATTTAGTTTTATGTTTCTCTTTTAGTAACATTATTTTTACCGTTGCGCCTACGTTTTCATTTGAGCAAACAACATTATTGTCGGTATTGCTATTATTGGAACCCGTATGTGTATTCGCTTTTATGTTTTCGACGACCCGAACATGTTGTTTTTTTATTTTGTTTTTTTTTTTTTTTTTATTTTTTATTATTTTGTTTTATGTCTACGTTTTCATGTTTAATTAACATTATTTTTACCGTTGCGCCTACGTTTTCTTGTTTAATTAAGAGCGATGTGGATTTACTTTATTTTGTACTTTTGATATTTCTTACGTTTTCCCAATCACGCATTTTGGTATTTTATGTCTTATATTTCTCAAATACGCGTTTAGTATTTTGTATCGTTACCAAAACATTTTTTTTCTTTGGTTTTTTTACATTTTCTTTTAGGGTTGAACGAGTAGCCATAACCTCATTTATTTTTTTTATGTACCTAAGTATATGTTTCTTTTTTAACCGTCAAACGTTTAAGATCAGCTTCACACCGCGTGACACGGGAATTCGAGTTAGAGTACGTTTCGAAGCCGCCGCAACGCGCGGTAATAAGAACATTTGTCTTATACACATTAAACGATAATTTGAAAAAAAAAATTAATTTATAATTATAAAATTTGGACGTTAACAAGATAGAAGAGAACATTAAAATCAATCGTTTTATATTTCCTATTCCCACGAACGCGGTGAAGTGACACGTCTTTGATCATCTGACGCTGTTTTGACTGTTTAAGTAAATGTGAAGAAATTTCAATGCAAGCATAGACGAAGGAGAAATATGTATTCTTTCTCCTTTCCTTTTCGGATATATAAACTTGCAGATTTCTTTATTCTTTTCATCATTTGTTTGATAATATTTCGGAATTGAGGTTCAAGGTCAAGACAGGAAATGGCTTCCTTTGTTAGGATTTCAGGTGATTGATTTTCATCCAAACCCAACTCAAAATGTTGTTTGATTATTTCTTTATGCTTTCCGCTTAGTTTAGCTGAGTTAAAGAGCATTTATTCACATTCATATCCATATAATTTAACTAAAAAACATATTTATTCCTAAAATTTAAAGATTTTTTAAAAGTCTCACATCTCAATCCTCATATCTATCCCTATTCAATTAAATAATACTTTTTTTAATCATTTTTATTACCTTTTCTCTTTCTTTCACTTATAAAAAAATAAATATAGAGAATGAATAGTAAGTCTCTATATATTTAGAGAACTCCTAAAGTTTTTCTTCAAATTTAAGGATAGAGTATGGGATGAGGATCCTAATGTGGAGTAAAAAAAGAAGGAATTCTTTATATTTTTGATGTCGTCTGGTTCTTAAATCAGGTTCGACCAGTGGACCGGTAAGGAGACCAGTTTGACGTCCAGTCCGGTCCTGAAAACATTGTAAGGAACCAAATGTGAATGGATGAGAATAGAAAAACCAAACGTGAAAAAACAAGAATTCCTTCAAATATTTCTTACTATTGGACCCTACAGAATATTTATGCAAAAGGGTTAGAGGTTCTGGTCTATCGTTGATACTGTAGTACTTCATGATGACAATAATTCTGAAAAGGGAAAAAGGGAGATTTCGAATTAAAAGAAGAGATAATAAACTGTAGGAGTCCACATAAAGTGTCCGAGGTTTTAGTTTTGTTTAAGGTTTTATCAGTTTGGGTTTGTTTGAGTTTATATTAGGTTAGAATTGAGATTAGTATTCTAGTATGATTAGGATTCATAGTTTTAGTATAAGTAGGGACCCTTGTAATCAGTTTTAAATGTCGAGTTTTATTATTAATGAAAAGAGTCGTGCATAGTTGAGCACAAAATCTCATCCCTCTCTATCCAATTGCTTGTTCCAACAATTGGTATCACAGCGTTGGACGATCCAAGGAGCGAAAAACTTGACCCAAGGATTTGATCAAGGAGGCGATCGAATCTGCCAAGAGTCGGATCACAAATATGTGTGATTGTGATTGGTTTAGTCAAAGATAGATCTTATGTGGATCAAGCAAACTAGCGAAGTTGCAGCGTGTGTTGTGTAAAGAATCATGTGTGGAGCTATGTGAAATCGATCAAGAACATGAGATATCAGACCTGTGTGGTGTGATCATACAACCTGTGTGGAATTTCGAAGGAGACAAGCAATCTAGTGAGGAACGGATACAACGCAATTGTGTGGAGCGTCTCAGTCGAAGTCGTGATCTATGTGATACAACTGATCAAGTAGGAGCTAAGCGATCGAACGGTGTGAAGCGATTGGGAGTTTTGAAATAACAAGGATGACTCATAGTAAACTCAAAACGTGAGTATGGCAGCAGGTGGAGGAGCCATGGTACCGGTAAGATAGCAAACCAATGTATCTTTGCAATATCCCAAGTTAACGACCACAAACTACACATAAAGGGTTGTCTTGGTTGATTCGACCTTGCAAGCCCATGGCTTATGGGAAGCAATAGATCTGGTAACGTGAGGTGCTGTCAAAGATAAAAAGAACCTAATGGCTAGGGTGTTTATTTTTCAAATGTTACCCAATGTCCTACTTCATGTAGCAAAGTACAAAGGTGCTAAAGATGTTTGGGAGTCAATCCGGGTTCGATACATAGGAGCTGAAAGAGTGCAAAAGGCCCGTTACAAACACTAAGAAATGAATTGGATATGTTAAATATGAAGGAAAGTGAATCTATTGATGAGTTCGCAGGCAAGATTAACAGCATAGGGCCAAGTATCGAGACCTTCGGTCGACAGATATTGGTGAGAAAGCTTCTAAGCTCAGTTCCGGGTAAGCACTTGCAAATAGTAGCATCAATTGAGCAATACTATGATCTTAAATCAATGTTGTTTGAAGAAGCGGTGGGTCGATTGAAGGCATATGAAGAATGTATAAAAGGACAAGACGGAAATACGGATGACAAGGAAAACTATTGTTTTCCAAAACCGACGGGCAGGAGAAATCGAGTAATGCTGAGACCGATCATGAGTAGTATGGACAAGGACTAGGGTTTGTAAGTGAAGATAACCGTGGACGTGGGAAGAGGTCGTGGTTTTGGTAGAGGAGAGTACGGACGTGGAAGAGGACTTGGTCGAGGGAATTTTAACAGAGAGAAAAGTAACCTAAAGTGCTATGAGTGTGGAACGTATGGGCACTTCTCATACGAGTGTCCTAACTGGAAGGAAAAGGAGGAAGAGAAAAATATAGCTCAAGCCCAAGAAGACAAGCCAGCACTGCTCTAGGTTAGAAGCAGATCAATACATAATTAGGGGGAGAATGATGGCGATAATTCTGAAAAAAGGAAAAATGGGACATTTCAAATTAAAAGAAAAGATAATCAAGTGTTGGAGTCCATATAAAGTGTCCTAGTTTTTAGATTTGTTTAAAGTTTGAATTTGGTATTTATTGGTTTGTTTATGTTTATCAGTTTGTGTCTGTTTGAGTTCGTATTAGATTAGAATCAAGATTAGTATTAGTGCGATTATGATTCATAGTTTTAGTATAAATAGGTACCCTTGTAATCAGTTTTAAGTGTCGAGTTCTATTAGTAATGAAAAGAGTTGTGCATTAAAGTTGAGCACAAAATCTCCTCCCTCTCTTCTTGGTTTATTCATAGAATCCAACTGTTTGTTCCAACACTTCACATAATAACATTATTTACCCTGATATATAAAACTATACTCATCCTTTTGGAATTGCAGCACTGTTATGGGCGGATCTGTTAGCTTCATTTTCAATGTATGTGATGATGAACTACTTAACTAATGTGTGGAATCTAAGCACTACACATGCTGCTGGCATCATAAACATTTGGAACGGAATCACTCCGGCTTTGATCATTGTTTTTGCCTTCTTTGTTGACACCTTCATGGGCGACTTTTTTATGCTTGGATTCTCTAGCATCGCGTACAGTATCGTAAGTAATATACCTGTGCAGTTCTTATATATCACGTATGCATAAATCATGTAAAAGAAACCCTGGAATTAAGAATACAATTTATGCAGGGATTAGGATTATTGTCCATGTCAACTCCACCTGTTTTGGGTCCATGTCATGACTACAAGGATGAATGCATTGGCCACACACAAAAAGTCTTGTTTTATATTGCCTTGC
This sequence comes from Smallanthus sonchifolius, assembly GCA_023525975.1. Lineage (NCBI taxonomy): Eukaryota > Viridiplantae > Streptophyta > Magnoliopsida > Asterales > Asteraceae > Smallanthus > Smallanthus sonchifolius. The sequence goes on along the minus strand of CM042030.1, from coordinate 68,560,291 downwards.
CATTGATATCAGTCGGGATGGCCGGTCATGTAGTCTCGCTACCACCCTTTTTGGATCTACAAACCAAAAGTGAAAATGGATCCGGAGAGGAAACTGAAGAAGGAACTAAAATATTTATTCAAATACCGGCTTTGGTTATGGTGATGGTTGTAACAATAGTTGGAGGTGTTGGACTTCCATACATAAAGCCATGGTCACTCCGGTTTGGGATTCCAGCCATATTTTCAGTGATGACAACATTTTTGTTCTTTACGGGGGTTCGAGAGTACAAACATAGTAAACGAGGGGGAAGTCCATTAACAACCACCCTGAGAGTTTTTGTGGCTACTGCTCGCAAGATTTCACAACCCATCCCAAATCCTGAAGAGCTATACAATAAAGAAGATGCTCCTTCAACCAGCAGCCTTAGGTCTTTCTATTCTCTATCTCCTTAGCTCTTTCTTTTAAAACAGCACGCCCACGGGCAGGCCCGGTTGGGTAACATGTTAAAACTTGATTTATTTATGGGTCGAAGCGGGTCGACAAAAAAAGTTGTCATTTTTTAGTGAATAGATAATTTGTTCAGTTTGATTACAAATCAATGTTAATACAATAAAAGTTCAATTTTTTTGACCCGTTTATCATTTAGTTAATATTTTATGATTTGGGCCCGTTCGGCCGTTAGGGTAGATCATTATCCAAATTGACTCATTCAAATGTGGATGGGTCGAAACTGTCACTTGTACTAAACACGTAACTAATATGGATTTTTTTACACGTTTAATTATACTAAACACAGATTTTTAGACAAGGCTGCTATCAAGTTACCAGGAGAGCAAGAATCGAAGAAATGGAAGGTTTGCAGTGTGCGGGAAGTAGAAGACAGCAAGATTGGTATTCGAATGATCCCAATGTGGCTAGCCTTCATTGTCATTGGAATTGTGCTTTCTATTGGAAACACTTACTTTTTGGAGCAAGCAGATCACATGGATAGAAAACTTGGAAAAATACATGTCTCAATTCCAATCTTTCTTTTGTTCTTTAACTACACAAGTCACATATTTGCATACTTCTATTCACCCTTTGCTGTGAAGAAGTTTGCTCCACCAATTGGGATCGCAACGGGTATGGTTTTCTCAATATTATGTTGCGTTACTGCTGCGAAAGTGGAAACTCGAAGACTACATCGGATTAGGGATCATGGTTTACTAGACAAACCCGACGAGAGCATCCCAATGAGCATATTTGCACTCCTTCCACAGTTTATGCTTCTTGCAGCTGTTGATGGGATTACTAATTTGAGTATTTCTGGCTTCTTTACGCACCAAACACCTGAACCTATGCACAAGTATCTGCCTTATTTCACAAAGGGTGTGTTAGGACTAGGAAACATGGCTAGCGTTTTGTCGGTCTATGTTGTGGGGAAATGGAGTGAGAGAAACCACAAGCCGAACTGGTTTCAGTACACGTTAAACAAGAGCCGTTTGGATCGATATTATATGGTGTTGGGTGTGTTAAGCGCGGTTAATCTTGTTATCTATGTCATTGTTGCATATTGCTATAGGTATAAGGAACCGCTAGTTGGTGATGACAATGTTGAAGTAGAAGGAGGAGAAATGGATCAAGGTTTTGAGGAGAAGTGATGTTGTTGTTGAGGTTAAATGTCAAAGTTTGTGTTATTTGTTATGTATTTAATGCATGTGGTTGTATTTAAAAAAGAGCAATTGATTGGTTCCAATGATTTTAGTTGTAAATGAATTAGGGTTAGTAAAACTTTTCTTGTAAGTTAATTCTAGTATCATTTGGTATCATAAGATAGTAAATGTTTTTACCAAGTTCATAGAACTTGACCACAAATCATATCTTATATCTTATACGGTGTCTTATAATTTGATTCAGTTGAACTAGTTTAGTGTGAATACAGGTAGCTCGTGCTTATAACGTATTGTGAATACGGGTTGTTCTCAACGCCACAACAATTCATAGAATAACGATTGATATTGAAGGTGAGGGTTGCGAGGACCTGATGGTTGCCTATAGGGGGTGTATCGAAAGTGGCAAGAGGGAGCTTCGCGACCAACTTTTTTGCGGATCTGGCATATGTTTCGGATTTAGGGATTAGAGGGTGAGTAATTGGTGTTGTTAGAGGCAGTCATAGCTACCGGAGGGGTGGAGTTCTGCTGCTGTTGCTGAATACTAAAGCCAGAATCGACATTAAAGAAAAAACACAAGCGGGCTTTGAAGCAACCCGCTTCGACTCTTTTCCTATTATTAAAAACTCACACCAAAACAATTACAAGAGGCTCCAATTTATACTAAACAAATATGTATCCTACTCTAACTCTAAACCGAATAAAGATATGCTACCTAATTTAAATAAACTAAATAGTTTAAACTCTTAAGCAATTTATTTAGAATCTTGACCCAAAAATAATTCCAACTTCTTCTCCAAGGCACCTTCACTTGACTTGCACTCCAAGTTTCAGAATTATGCCAACAAATACCCCAAATCCTGAATCCGAACAGCCACGATCTTCGCTAGGATTTTCAACACCCAATAGATCTTGTATTATCTTGGACATCGTTTTCTAGTTCCTTTCCATGCTCATCCATAGAACCCTTTGAATTGCCACTTGCCTCATCACCATCTAACAACACCTCCCGTTGTTCATCTTGTTTGCAAATGGTCAACAATAAAGCAAGTTCTTCATCATCTTCAACTTGAGCAAGCTTAACTTCCTCCTCTTCACGTTCCTGATTTGGGCACTTAGATGCGTAGTGCCTGTATTCTTTACAATTAAAACACATGATATGTGATTTTTCTCGGCTCTGACTTGATCCAAACTTACGAGCCACAAGTGAGCTACCCCTGCATCTTTGCCTCGTCCATCACCTCGTCCACGGCCCATGCCACGACCACGCCCACGCTAGTCATGAGACTGGCCTTACTTTTCTCTTGCCATTCCGATTGAGTAAGCAAGAGTTCCTCGGAGTTGTCGGTATTGTTTTCTTTACTTTGAATTCGTTCCTCATATGCTTTCAACCGGGTCTCCTCAAACGACATTGTATCTATGTCTGAATATGCTCGATTGATGCAACAAGTTGGAGAAACTTACCCGAGGCTGAATCAAGTAGCTTCCTTACCATGACTGCATCTTCTATCACAAACTTTGAGACCATCCAACTCAACTTCAGTCAAATTCATCAACCATGCCACTTTCTTTCATCCATAATGCCTCAAATTCACTTATGAGGGTTTGAAGAAGTGCTTTCTACACTCGATCAACTCTGAGATAACGAGTCTTCAAAGTCTCCCAAACTTCCTTTGCATTTTTGTATTTTGCAACATGCAGTAGTATTTCTTCAGATAACGACTAAAAGACGTACGCCCCCGCCTTCTTATTCTTCCTTACATCTAGCCGCCCTGACTGTTGTCTCGATCGTATCTCAAACGCCTTGAGCGTCCATGATTGTTTCCATATGTATTGTGCACGTCGTATAATTCGTTGAAGTTAATAGTAAACATTGGAACGACACTCCACCGTTGCTTTGTTGTTGTTAGTAGCCATCTGTGCGATTCATCTTCTTCACTTCCTGATTATTCGAACAGACCAAAAACTTTGAGAACACCTCGTTCTCTTAACTAATTCAACTATTATAATCGGCACTGTGAAAACTCTACCTCTGGACCTATAATTACAAACCCACCGTTGCATTTATTCGTCTGGATGTTATAAAGGTCATGTCCAAAAACGAGGACGATCCAACGGTCCAATCTCCGATCTCTGCTGCTATGTCACCCAAAATTGGGATTCTCAACTTTCTCTCGATAGACTTCTTCTTGATCGACTGCTTCTGCGTGATTATCCGTGCTCTGATAAAAATTAAAGCCCATAATCGATATTAAAGAAAAAACACAGGCTTCGACTCTTTTCTTTTTTTTTGAAAGGCAGATTCAATAAAAGGCTAGAGAGAACTAGCACAAAAAAGGACAACAAAACCGAAAAAGGAACAGACATAAGAAACAAACAAGAAAGCAGAAAACAAAAAGCAATTACAGATCCAACCACCTCAAAATTGGAAAGAACACTAAGTCTCCCAATCTTAGACCCCAGACACCTTCCTGTTCTTCGCCCACAAGTAACTTACGTATTTGAGGTCCTCACAAAGCCTTCTAAGGGAAGCTTTTTTCCCATCAAAGACCACCTCGTTTCTTAACTTCCACGCACACCAAAGTGCAGCAAGAATAACTACCTGGAATGCTTTATTCTTTTTAGAGTCCACCAAGGAGGTTTTATGCAGCTCCAATATGTCCCTAACCGAGAACACGAAGATGGGTGGGGTTACGCACCAAAAGCTGATGAAGCCCCACAACATTGTAGCATAGAAGCAGGAAGTAAACAAGTGTTCTACCGACTCCACATGTTCAGAACAAAGAGGAGAGCTATCAGACATTAAACTAACCATTCTCCTTGATAAAGCTTGCCGAGTGGGGATCCTATCGAGTTCTGCACGCCAAGCAAAGATGTTAACTTTTAACGGAACGTCTCTGCACCAATTTAAAACAAAAGCGTCAACTGTGTTTTGGGCCGGGCTAAGCAGACGTCACATCGAACGGACAGAAAACCCCCCTGCTCCTCGTGTCTCCATGTCCAGATTTCATCCTTCTCTTCCACCATTTCTTTAAAATTCATATTTCTGCTGCTAAACACGAGTTCCAGTTTTTTAATATTTCCCCAAACCCCAAGAGTATCCCTTCTCCCTGGTATGCAAGCCGAACCCCTCAATGACCCATGTATGCTGAGAATCACCTTCTTCCACAAAGGGTTTCCTTCTGATATAAACCTCCACCACCATTTTGCAACCAAACTCTGATTGACCATTTTAAGCGACCCTAGGCCGAGACCCCCGACTAATTTTGGAGAACAAACCGTGTCCCACTTTATGCAATGGATCATTCTATTAATCCCGTCTCCACCCTACAAGAAATTCCTTCTAATTTTTTCAAGCTTGTTAATTACCTTATCCGGAGCTTTAAATAAGGAGAAATAGTAAACTGGAAGACTATCAAGTACAGATCTGAGCAACACCACCCTACCCCCAATGGATAAGTTCTTAGCCTTCCATATTGAGAGCCTTGCCTCGAAAGCTTCGATAATAGGCCTCCAATTTTTAGAGTGATTCATGTTCGCTCCCACCTTCAGTCCAAGGTATGAGAAAGGTAACTGCCCCACTTGACATCTAACAATTTCAGCCATTTCCGCCACACTATTTTCCGATACATTAATGCCAAGAAGACTGCATTTACTCAAGTTAATGACTAAACCCGAAGCGAGATAAAAGCACCTCATTAACCGTAATAAATTTTTGAAGTTAGCTTTTAACCATTCCCCCATAATTATAACATCGTCCGCAAAGAGAAGGTGAGAAATTATCGGCCCGTTTTTAGGCATTTTTAGGCCCCTAAAAACCCCAAGGACCCCAACCCTTTCTAACATCCAGTTAAGCGACTCCATTGCTATCAGGAATAAAAATGGTGATAACGGGTCCCCTTGCCGGACCCCACGGGAGCAATTAAATTCCTTGGATGGGGATCCATTAATCAAAACAGAAGCTTTAGCCGAGCCCAGCACTCCTTTAACCCACAGTCTCCATTTGTGAAGAAAGTTCATTTGGTGCAATATGGAATCGATGAACCCCCACGAGATTGAGTCAAACGCCTTGTTGAAATCTATTTTAAACACCAACCCGCTCAACTTAGATTTTTTCAACCAGGATAATATTTCATTCACCACCAACGGCCCATCAAGGATGTTTCTTTTTGCAAGGAAAGCAGTCTGATATTCCTAAATGATAGACCCAATAATAGTTTTGATACGATTGGCGAGCACTTTAGATATCACTTTGCAAATACACCCGATTAGTGAAATAGGCCTAAAATCATTAAAAGAGTCCGGATCGTTTGACTTTGGAATGAAAGCAATAAACGAGGAGCTACACACCCCACTAATCACCCCGTCTTCATAGACCACACCTAATATTCTTTGAAATCTGCCTTTAAAAGCTCCAAATATTGTTTTATAAATGTGAAGTTGAACCCGTCCGGGCCAGGAGCTTTGTCCCCTCCGCAGTCCCAAACGGCCATCCGGATCTCTTCTAATGAGAATGGCGAGGAGATAGAAGCCGCTTCATCCTCAGATAATCGATTTATACCTTGGCAAGACAGAATGGGCCGAGTGGGCATTTTTTCCTGAAATCGGGTCTCAAAGAAACTGCAAACCCCCGCCTTTATAGCCGAAGGGCAAGACGACCACACCCCATTGACTCGGATCCCATGGATTCTGTTGGAATCCTTCCTCGAGTTATACAAGCCATGAAAAAAAGAAGTGTTTTCGTCCCCCTCAATTGCCCATTTAATCCTCGCTTTTTGCCTTAAATCCTCCGCTTTTAATTTTTCCATCTCCAACAATTTTGCCTTTGTAGCCATCCTTTCCTCATTCTCATTTGAATTCAACCCAATGAGTTCAGCCATAGTGTCTAAATTATTCAGGTGAACCTTTAGTGAGTCTGCTTGTTTCTTTTCTCTATTACTAAGGACCACAATCCATTTTTTAAGAGCAAATTTAACATTTTTTAACTTGGCGGCAAGGACAGCATCAGGTCTTGTCGGAGATACCGGTATTTTTAGGGCCCCTTCTATTATTGTCATGACCCTTTCTCTCCCAATCCAAGAATTAAAGAAATGGAAAGGCTTAGGCCCGAAATCCACACTTGAGCATTTTAGAGTAATGGGGCAATGATCGGAAATTACCCGGAGCCAAGCCGTTAGAGATGCGTCCGGCCATTTATCCATGAACTCCCTACAAACTAATGCCCTATCAAGTTTACTTGCCTTGAGCCCATTGTCGCTCATATGCGTGAATTTGAACCCCCCCATATTGTATTCTAGAAGATCCGCCTCATATATGAAATCGTTAAAATTACCTGCCCCAGCTATATTAAAATCCGAATTGAGCCGCTCCGAAGCATTTCGAACCTCGTTAAAATCCCCGAGCATAATCCATGGACCAGGATTGTTCTCTTTAGTCATCTTTAGGAAACCCCAAAGATTGCTTTTAGAGTTTAGATCCTGCGGCGCATACACGTTTACAATTTCCAACCCCCCATTGGAACCCTTCAGCCGACCAACAATAATCAGTACATTATTATGTTTGATGAAGTATGATATACCAAAAACCCCTGGATCCCAAACGCAGATCAGTCCCCCAGATCTCCCGTTTGATTCAACCCATTCAAACTCAACTTCCCCCCCCCCCACAGACTTCGAGGATTAACCTTTTCCAACTCCCGAATATGAGATTCCTGAATGCAACAAAATTGAATTTTGTTTTTGGTTCTAAAATCTTTTATCCAGGCCCTCTTTTCTGGACCGCTCAGCCCCTTAGAATTTATGCTCATAAAATCCATCAAACCAATTTTTCACCCCTCCCCCAATATTAGGTCCCTTACCTGGTCTTTAAAGCTAGAAACATCAATTCCTACACATCGGCCAATCTCGATTATGTCTTGAACCTCCATTTCCAAATCCGAACACCTGAAATCGTCTAAGCCCCATTCGTGCCCCATGCTCGTGGAAGCCATGGGGGTTTCAATAAGATCCACTGGTATGGAGGCATAATTTTGTGTTCCTTTACCATCAGGAGACCAAGATCCCCCCGAGCCTGCTTCACCTCCGTTTTCCCCACCCTGATTCAACGTGCTATGTTCAGCTGGAATAGGACTCTCCGCCCCCCCACCGCTAAGTGTTGAGGTGTGCTTCCCTTCCCCACTCCTTAGACTTGAGCTACTGTACAACGACTGGGAATGATCGGCGTGGGCCGAGAGGTTCGTTGCCTTAACCTTTATTTTCTTCCTGGGATCTGACAGGAGATTAGTGACTTTATTATTTTTTTTGGCCGGCGAACGCACATGGGCTTTTCTCTTTTTCTTGGAATTGACCCCATATTAAAAATGAGTTCATGTAACCCAAAAGGGTCAGAGCCCAAATTACCCATAAAGTCCACCTCCGTGTTATTTTGGCAAACGGGTGGGACCACGCCCCCAGCTTGAGATATCCTACCGCATGGAATATTTTTGCCTTTATTGTCATCATTAATTGGTACCTCGTTCAAGGAAAATGCGGCGCCCCCCATGCAACTGTTCGTGATCCCCCTTGAATGCGACCCTTCGCCGACCGACTTGCCTGAGGTGCTGCAGATTTTGGCTGGAGAGATTCCCCCGTCATCACCCGGTGGTGTTGCCGACGACGAAGCAGCATAGATTACCGGATTTTTATGCTTGAAACTGTCACAAATTATGGTAAAAGAATGCAATCACATGACAACATTAGACATACCAACACTGATATCTTTTGGAGAACTCGAGTGGTGGATGGGTAAATGACTATTGGTTCAATGGTGAGTGTGTAATGGAACTGAACCAATTTTGCGTATACATGGCCTTTAGACCGTGCAGGTATGTCCAATGTGGTCATTTGATTACATTCTTTAACCACAATTTATACCATTGAAGTCGATTTGAAAAATAACTTGGAGAGATAAAAAGTTAATGTTCGTAACTAACTTGAGAGTAAAATGAGGGTTTACTTCAACATTATCCATATCAATAAATCATTCATCCTTCAGTGCCGTTATATGGTATCAGAGCTTAATCATAGCTCCACCTAGCTTTTATCCTAGGGTTCGTTGCTTTAACCTTTATTTTCTTCCTGGGATCTGACAGCAGATTAGTGACTTTATTATTTTTTTTGGCCGGCGAACGCACATGGGCTTTTCTTTTTTTCTTGGAATTGACCCCCATATTAAAAATGAGTTCATGTAACCCAAAAGGGTCAGAGCCCAAATTACCCATAAAGTCCACCTCCGTGTTATTTTGGCAAACGGGTGGGACCACGCCCCCAGCTTGAGATATCCTACCGCATGGAATATTTTTGCCTTTATTGTCATCATTAATTGGTACCTCGTTCAAGGAAAATGCGGCGCCCCCCATGCAACTGTTCGTGATCCCCCTTGAATGCGACCCTTCGCCGACCGACTTGCCTGAGGTGCTGCAGATTTTGGCTGGAGAGATTCCCCCGTCGTCACCCGGTGGTGTTGCCGACGACGAAGCAGCATAGATTACCGGATTTTTATGCTTGAAACTGTCACAAATTATGGTAAAAGAATGCAATCACATGACAACATTAGACATACCAACACTGATATCTTTTGGAGAACTCGAGTGGTGGATGGGTAAATGACTATTGGTTCAATGGTGAGTGTGTAATGGAACTGAACCAATTTTGCGTATACATGGCCTTTAGACCGTGCAGGTATGTCCAATGTGGTCATTTGATTACATTCTTTAACCACAATTTATACCATTGAAGTCGATTTGAAAAATAACTTGGAGAGATAAAAAGTTAATGTTCGTAACTAACTTGAGAGTAAAATGAGGGTTTACTTCAACATTATCCATATCAATAAATCATTCATCCTTCAGTGCCGTTATATGGTATCAGAGCTTAATCATAGCTCCACCTAGCTTTTATCCTAGGGTTCGTTGCTTTAACCTTTATTTTCTTCCTGGGATCTGACAGCAGATTAGTGACTTTATTATTTTTTTTGGCCGGCGAACGCACATGGGCTTTTCTTTTTTTCTTGGAATTGACCCCCATATTAAAAATGAGTTCATGTAACCCAAAAGGGTCAGAGCCCAAATTACCCATAAAGTCCACCTCCGTGTTATTTTGGCAAACGGGTGGGACCACGCCCCCAGCTTGAGATATCCTACCGCATGGAATATTTTTGCCTTTATTGTCATCATTAATTGGTACCTTGTTCAAGGAAAATGTGGCGCCCCCCATGCAACTGTTCGTGATCCCCCTTGAATGCGACCCTTCGCCGACCGACTTGCCTGAGGTGCTGCAGATTTTGGCTGGAGAGATTCCCCCGTCGTCACCCGGTGGTGTTGCCGACGACGAAGCAGCATAGATTACCGGATTTTTATGCTTGAAACTGTCACAAATTATGGTAAAAGAATGCAATCACATGACAACATTAGACATACCAACACTGATATCTTTTGGAGAACTCGAGTGGTGGATGGGTAAATGACTATTGGTTCAATGGTGAGTGTGTAATGGAACTGAACCAATTTTGCGTATACATGGCCTTTAGACCGTGCAGGTATGTCCAATGTGGTCATTTGATTACATTCTTTAACCACAATTTATACCATTGAAGTCGATTTGAAAAATAACTTGGAGAGATAAAAAGTTAATGTTCGTAACTAACTTGAGAGTAAAATGAGGGTTTACTTCAACATTATCCATATCAATAAATCATTCATCCTTCAGTGCCGTTATATGGTATCAGAGCTTAATCATAGCTCCACCTAGCTTTTATCCTCTTCTTTCTGCTACTCTATTGCTACAAGATTCATGGCCAGTGACAAATCAACCGCTGCTAGCACCATTATTCCCATAACTGCAACAACCCATTTTCGATTAAATTTACCGCCTCCAATTTTTCGGTATAGTTTGTTACCAAAATCATCTCCTGTATATACGTACTATACATCTCTGTAAATGGCTATAAAGCCAATCGCTATTCATATCAATAAATCATTCAACTTTCAATACCATTATATGAAACTGTTAAAAATTTTAAAGAATAAAAAAAACAAGTGATAAACAAAATAAAAAATCCCTATTTTTTTATAGCTTATAAATTTAACTTGAAAGGACTTTTTGGTACATTAATATCAATCTTACATCCATTAGATGGGACAATATAGGATTTGCATGAAATCTTGCATATAAACATGTAGAAAATATTTTATTCAGTCTACTTGTAGTTAAATACCGAAGGAAGGTGAATAATTGCTTGCCTCTATTGATAAATCTCAACCATATATATAGTCATTACATGTAACCTAAACTATAAATACAATTGGACTCCAAGAGTTCTACACTTAATACATTTAATACAATATATGCTAATACACCCCCGTAGCCGAAACAGGAGGTGGTCGGATGTTGAGGCTAGATCGAAAATCTTCAAACAGTACGCGTGGTAGGCCTTTAGTGAAGATGTCAGCAACCTGAAAACGTGATGGAATATGTAGAACTCTAACTTAACCACGAGCTACCTTTTCCCTAACAAAATGAATATCGAGCTCAATGTGCTTCGTCCTTTGGTGTTGAACCGTGTTTGTTGATAAATAGACGACACTTACATTATCACAGTATATCAGTGTCGCTTTCTTGGGGGGGAAGATGCAGTTCACACAACAAGTTTTGACCCAACATGTCTCCGAAACAAGGTTGGCAACGACACGGTACTCGGCCTCTGCGCTAGACCTGGACAGGGTTGGTTATCTTTTGGAAGACCATGAAATCAAGTTATCGCCCAAGTAAACACAATATCCCGAGGTAGAACGACGGGTATCCGGACAACCTGCCCAATCTGTATCTGTATATGATAAAATAGAAGAATTGTCTGATTTTTGAATGGTAAGACCATAGGACAAGGTACCACTGATATACCGCAAAACTCGTTTAAGTGCATTGAGATGAGGCGTGCGCGGGGCATGCATATGCATACAGACTTGCTGAACAGCATAACTAATATCAGGTCTGGTGAATGTTAAATATTGTAGGGCACCTACGATTTGACGATATTCGGTGGCATTATCAAGCAACGTGCCAGCTGATGAGCTTATTTTTTTATTGGTGTCAACAGGTGTAACAATTGGCTTACAAGATGCCATACCTGCGTGATGGAGAATTTTGCTAGCATATTTTTGCTGAGATAGAAATAAGGACCCGTTAGTATGAGAGGTTACAACAACACCGAGAAAATACGTTATACGCCCAAGATCCTTCCTGGCAAACTCAGTTGCCAGCAGTCCCATAAAACGTTGGCGAAGCACGTGCGAAGAAGTAACTAATAAGATATTGTCAACATACAGAAGAAGATAGGATGTGTCATTACCACATTGATAAACAAATAGAGAATGATCACACCGACTATGTGCAAAACCCATACTGTAAGCGTAGTCTGCAAATCGTTGGTACCAAGCCCTCGGTGCTTGCTTTAACCCGTAAAGTGATTTCTTCAATAGGCATACGTGATCAGGAACGTGAGGGTCACAGAACCCCATAGGCTGGTGCATGTAAACGGTCTCGTGTAAATTACCATGAAGAAATGCGTTTTTCACATCCAACTGGTGTATAGGACAAGACTGGGATACAGCGATGCTAAGAACTGTGCGTATCGTTGCCGGTTTAACGACTGGGCTAAAATTTTCACCACAATCCACCCCAACCTGTTGTGAACGACCATCACACACCAAACGGGCTTTATACCTTTCTAAAGATCCATCCGACAGTGTTTTATGACGATAAATCCACATACTCTTGACAATATTCATGTTTGTCTGTCTAGGTACTAATTCCCATGTCTTATTATCAATAAGAGCACGGAACTCATTGAGCATGGCGCCCTTCCAATCTGGGTTATGTAAAGCTTCGGTTGGGTTTCGGGGTAACGAGGAAACGGAAATGGATGAGTATAGGTTGAGTGGTTTTATTTGTTTTGAAATACTCGACATGCTGCGGGTGGTCATGGTGCGGGTGGGTTGGGACGGTTCCTGGTTTGTTGGAAGATTGACTATTGGCGAAGGTCGAGGGCGTCGGCTGTAGGTGATGGGGGTAAGAAGCATGTGAGGTTGTAGTGGGTGGTTGTTGTAAGGTAAGGGCGGGGCTGAGTGGCGGGCGGGAGTTATGGATGGGCTAAATTAGGTGGTAGGTGGACTGTTTGGGCTGGATTGGGTGGTAGTTGGGCTGGTTGGTGTACTAGGAGGAGTGGAGGAAGTAGTGGAAGCTAGTGTGGTGTCCGATGGGTACCAAACTGAGGGGTGAGGATCGGAAGATAGGATAGCATAGTTAGGGGGAGCAGTGTGAAGTTTTGCAAATGGGTAGTTGGTTTAATCAAATATAACATGTCTGGATAAGATTATTTTATTGGAGGATAAGTCATAACATTTGTATCCGTGGTGTGTGGATGGGTATCCGAGGAAAACACATGGGGCGAACTGGGCTTGGAGTTTATGAATAGTTGTGGAAGGAAAGAGTGGGTAGCATAGGCAACCAAAAACCCGAAGATGGGTGTACGAGGGCTGTCGGGAAAAGAGGCGAGTGGTCAGACTGTCAAGTGAGAGGGTTTCTGTAGGAAAAATATTAAGGAGGTATGTGGCATGGCTCAAAGCATGGTGCCAATAGTTTAGAGGCACGGATGATTGGGTTAAAAGGGTGCGAACAACGTTATTAATGGATCTAATTTTTTGCTCGAATTTACCATTCTGGGAAGAAGTGTATGGGCAAGAGAATCTAAAAACCATGCCATGGGTGTCACAAAACTGTTTGAAAGAAGTATTATTATATTCTTTCCCATTATCACATTGGAGGGATTTTATTTGTTTGTGAAATTGAGTTTGAATAAGTTTACAGAATTTAAGAAAGGTGGGGGTAAACTTGGGATTTATTTGCAATCAGTTAGGTCCACAAAAAATTAGTGTAATCGTCTAGAAACAAAACATAATACCGATGACCTTTCAAACTTAGGACGGGAGTTGTCCAAACATCACTGTGAATAATATCAAAAGGGGAATAAGTAACAGAATTAGATGAATGAAAAGGCAATTTAATACGTTTCCCCAAAATGCATGACTGACAAACCATATAAGACTTTACATTAAGAGAAGTAAAACATAGACATTTATTCAAAGACGATAAAATATTAGATCCGGGGTGGCCTAGCCGATGATATCATAGATCTTGAGTAATAGCAGCAAAAGAAGATGGGCTTGTGATTCTGGATGTAGGCTTGAAGGTGAGCTGGTAGAGATCTCCGTACTATTACATCGTAGGAGTGGGGTCCGTGTTTGGAAATCCTTCACATCAAAACCGTAAGGGTCAAATTCAATTGAAATATTGTTGTCGGTTGTTAACCGACGAACTGAAAGTAAATTTTAAATCAGTTGAGGAACGTGGAGAATATTATTAAAATGTAGTGGATGGAAGGGCATGGGTAAAATTTGGTTACCGGTTCCGCGGATTGGAATGTGAGCGCCATTTCCTACAATTATGTTTCGAAAAATACTATTATTGACATGAGAAGAGAAGTTACCTGGATTGTTAGTCATATGAGAGGTAGCACCACTGTCCATATACCACTGCTGATCCGGTGGTGTCATTACCATAGTATGAAAAGCATGTTCCAAATCGGTGGGAGTATAGCTGGATTCAGAGGTTGCATAAGCATGAGCATGCCTTGGACCAAGAAGTCCAGGTGATGCAGGCTGAGGTGGACCAGCAATGGACCTAGGTGAGGCTGTAGGATAGGGACACGATGGAGCATAGGCCGAAGAAGAGTAGCCCGGTTGTTGTGGCGTTTGGTGAGTCCATGATGGTGGCTGATAGGTCCACCCTGAGTAACCCGGCTGGGAGGGTAGGCGGTCTGGGTAAAAACCAGTGCCACATCCATATTGATTTCTGCCACTGCTGTGACCTCGTCCACGACCGAGACCACGGTCCCGTCCGCGGCCACGACCCCGTTGATTGGAAAAATCAGAGGATTGTGGTGCCTGTGTATATCTATACTCATCAGAAGGCCTGGAGGATTGTGTGTAGACAGCTGTTCCTGCTGCAGTGGCCGAGTTCCCAGCCTGATGATTTTTCCGGGTCTCCTCCATAACCAACCGTGAACATGCTTCATAAAATTCAGGCAAGGGAGTATTTTGTTAGATGATCATGGTAATGCCCTCATATGCCTCAGTTAATCCAACAATAAGTTATAGAATAAGAAGTTGGTTCGTGACCGGGGCACCAACATTAGAAAGCTGACCAGCAAGCATTTTTAAGGCCTGACAGTATGCTAAACAGTTTGAGAAGTTCTCTAACCTGGTAGTAACGAATTTGTGTTCAAGATATACATCCCTTGAGTTTTGATTATCCTGAAAGATGTTCTCAAGGGCATCCCATGCTTGTGCAGCAGTGGTATTAGGTTTGAGGAAGTATGTAGCAAGTCATTTGAAATTGTGCTATAGATCCATTGGAGCACAACTGCGTGCAATCGATGCCAAAGTTCAACATCTGTTGTGGTAACAGGAACGGTTTCTTTGGCCTTATCAGATAATGGATCGGATTTTACAACTGGTGCAACCACAGAAGGATCAATATGTTCACTAACCTGAAAGGCTCTGTAATGGATTTTAAATAATTCTGCCCCAGGAGGAATATTGTCCACTCTCCATCTCTAAAGTGAACGGGATGAAGTTCTTGATGTTAGTAACTGTAATGGTCGGATGAAGCTTTCCTTCCATGATGCAAATAATTCTGTTGAACAGAACAAGTCGAAGAAGATGAACAGAAGGGTTGAGAGGGAGAACAGAGAGGTTTTCGAAAAAGAATGGAGAGGGGTTTCCGAATTGATGGAGAAGGTAATTAGAGAGGCTCTGATACCATGAAGGAAGGTGAATAATTGCTTGCCTCTATTGATAAATCTCAACCATATATATAGTCATTACATGTAACCTAAACTATAAATACAACTGGACTCTAAGAGTTCTACACTTAATACATTTAATACAATATACAATATATGCTCTGATACCAATAGTTCTCCACACACAATCCTCCAGACGCTTTGATACCATGAAGGAAGGTGAATAATTGCTTGCCTCTATTAATAAATCTCAACTATATATATATAGTCATTACATGTAACCTAAACTATAAATACAACTGGACTCCAAGAGTTCTACACTTAATACATTTAATACAATATATGCTAATAAATACAAAGGTGATCCAATCATACCCAGGGGCGGATTTACATAGGGTCGGGGGGTTCACCGGAACCCCCCGAGTTTTGAAATTGTAGTAGAAAGCTATATAGAAAAACTGGTTTGAACCCCTTAAAAAGGTTGAAAACCGATCAAGATCAGATTTTGAGATGTGTTGATGAAGACCTAGAAATTTGGAGTGATTATTTGCTATAGGAAATGTCTTTAAAATGTAATTTGAAAGCTTAATGGAGAACATTGGTTTCATGGAGAAGATGAAATTTAAAGAGAGAAAAGTAAAAAAAATTGATGTTGACAATTGCTTTGGGGGCAGTAGGTGCAGAAAGAGTCATATTTGACTCGGAAAACACATTTCTTCAATTTCAACATTAACCCATTAATTGACTTAAATTACACTTTTAATTTTTTTTTTGACTAAACTTATAAATTAAGTTTTATTTAAATTAAATAATCATAAAAGTAACATCTTGTATTATTATATTACGTGTTTTTTAATTTTTAATGACGATGTTTTTTTATTATTCTATCGTATTTTTATTATATGATAAACTTTACTCGACCCGAACAATCGAACCGAACCAAACCGAAACCTTTTATGTCCGACCCTATGAAATTGGAGCATCTAAAAGCAGTGAACCCTCTGGAAAAATTTCATGGATCTGCCATTGATCATACCTCCGTAAGAAAGTGATATCCACATATGTGAGCTTAAAAACCGATTAACTGAATTATAACTGAAAAAACCAAATATCCGATTTAATCGATGGTTTGGCTTTAGATTTTTTGTTAACCGATTGTCTACAAAACTAATTTAACCGATCTGTGATATTTACGTGAAGAAAACGAATCAAACAGTTAGGTTAACCGAATCAACTATAATTTGACTGAGAAAATGAGGTCTAATTTGGTTTGTTTATGTGTTAAACACGTTTCCAATCTTCATGTTAAACACGTTTCTAATCTTCATGTTAAACACGTTTCTAATCTTCATGTTTCAATGTTACCATTTGCGAACAACTTGTTGATCTGCACAAATTGCTTACTTCTCATTATAATTTTGCAAGTGTGTCTCTATGTTTATGTCTGAAAAGCGTACAAATTTCTGAGTTGATTTTCGTATTCTTTTCATTTTTTTAACTTACTGGGATTTGTAGATTACTTTGATTCTTTGAGTTTTCTACCCGTAGCACATTGATTCAAGATCAAAAGTGCAAGGCCAATGATGGATTTTGAATCAAATTTTTAATAATTTTTTTAGAGACGTAAACGAGCTGAGCCTGAGCTCTCTTAAGCTCGAGTTCGGTTCGTTTAACTTAAGATAGCTCGAGCTCGGCTCAATATATATTTATAATTATAATTTTTATATACAATATATATATTATTTAATTATTTTTAGCATACTTTTATATACAATAACTATTATTATATAAATATATATTTAATAGTTTATATAAAAATTGTATTTAGGCTCACGAGCTTGCTCGAGCTCGTTTATTAAATGAGCTCCAATTAAAGTTTGAGCCCAGGCTTGAGCTCATTTAAGCTCAGCTAGATTTGAGTTTTTAGAAAGCTGATCTTGAGTAACTCGCAAGCAGCTCGACTCTTTTACACTCTAACATATTTATTTATTTTATTTTTTTATAATCTTCCAAATAGATAGATGAAATTAAGGTTTAATTTATGCGTTGATTAAACAATATAGTCTTACATTATGCCCTAAGACTATGTGTAATTGTTTCACTAAAAACTGGAAAAAAAACGCCCGGTCACGTCACCGACACGTCAGCAGGAGGGCAATCACTAAACACAATCACTAAGGTATGTAAGGATTTCATTATCCATATATATACACATACACACATATACATAACACACACAAACATCTGCCTCATGCCTGTGAGTTGAATCACGCCTCCCCCATTCATGCCCCCAATAACGCACCGGGGGCGGTGTTCCACGCTCATTCACGGGCCAGGTGGATCACGCCACCCTTTTCACGCCCATAACACTTAGCCTAAAAGTAATAATCTTCATTATTTTCTTAGAGGAGTTAGGCGCGGCTTTAGTTAAAATACGGGGAAAGCCCCCTTAGGTCCCCACAAACTTTAGATACAGGGAAAGCCCCCTTATGTCCTCCACAACCTTTAACTAATTATTTACTAAAGGGTTTGTAGCCTAGAAGTAAAGGTATCAATGTGTATATTAATGTATTCCTTTTCAAGTGACTGAGGATTCTAGTCCTATGTCAGACATTGGTATACATTTAGAAGTAGGTTTCGAGAGAATGTGAGTTAGCTACTCTAACAAAAAAAACTAATTAACTCAACATGAGATCAAAGTCTTTTAACGTAATGTAATGAATCAAAATCCGGGCTAAAAGTGTAAAATGGCAAAATCTGCCATATTTGACTAGTGGAAGTCAAAATTGAACCTCATTTGTGGTGTTTTGGTCGATGCTTGCAAAAGAAGAAGGAGAAAGAGGAGAATCCGGTCAAAAACGAAATTAGAGCCTTGCATTCTCGGGATTTAGGGTGTTGATTCACTCAATACCTTCCTAACATCAAGTAAGTTCCTTCTTCATCTCTTGAATCCACCATTTATGGTGTTCTTGGTGGGTTTTGGGTAAAATCCAGAATTTTGAAAGCATATGGTAAATTGGTGCTAGATTGTTGCTAATCTAGCTAAACTAAAGGTAAAAAATGGTGATTATCATCCTAGAACCCTTTGATTTTGATTATGAGAAATTAGAGTTCATATGGAGAAATTTGGGGGTGTTTGGATTATGATGATAAGATGATGAATTAATGATGATTAAGTGTTTATATGATGTTAGACACTTGAACAAACACCAAATTAACCTAATGATAAAAATTGAATGAAAAATTAGTGTTAAGGAATTAGAAATGAAACTCAAGTAGGTGAGTTTGGATGGAAAGAGGGTGTTTGGTTATGGGAATAACCCAAACGGGTCAGTTTGGGTTGGAAATGGGAAATTGGGTTGTGAGCCCAATTAAATTATGATTTTGTTGTATGATAGATTACTAAACTAGGTGAATGTGTTTAGGTAATCAAATTGCAAAACTTGAAGGGGGAACGGGATCTTCTAACCCGAAAGGTAAGTGCTTTTGCACTTAGTATTGATGATAAATGGTGTGATAGGCAATGTTGTATGCATAATGTTTTAAGTGATACGAATGTGATTGAATGTAGTTATAATTGTATTACTATAATGGAAATGTGAATATGAGTTTATGATCTAAGAATCATAATGGAAATATGGTAATGGGGTTATGGTTTAAATACCATAATGGAAATGATGTTATGGTCTAAGTACCATAATAGAAATAGGATATGAGGTTATGATCTAAGTATCATAATGGAAATGAGGTTATGGCCTATGTGCAATAATGGAAATGGAAATGTGTTAATTATGAATGATAAATGAAAAGAATGAAACTTGTGGGTGAAATGCAAGTGATATGTAGCCTAATGACAAATTGGGTGTAAACGGGTCAAATGGGTGAATGAGTGAAAACGAGTAGTATTTACTTATTTGATATGTTTTGTCTTCATTGCTAATGGTGTTAAATGTGTTGTTATGTAGGAAAAGCTCCGAGATAGTCAAGGTCAAGTCTATGGCGAATGTTGGATTCTCGTATGCACTTTTTGGTGATTTTTGGTGTAATTAGATGTACATCAAATTGGTGTAAATCGATGTATGAAATGGTGGTTTTTGGTACAAAAATATGTTGTTTTAAATGTTAGAACCCATATTTAAGTGTTGGAAAAATTTTATGTCAAAATGGGTTAAAGTTGGAAAAATTGGTTAAGGGTTGAAAACTTCCAAGGTCTAGAAACTCTATGTTTGCTGGGTGTCTTCGTGCCACACGAGAACCACTGACCTGGTCTTCGTGACACGCGAAGACCTTGTTTCCCGGACCTGCCAGATTTGGACTCCCTCGGGACACGCGAAGGGAGGGGCATGGTTCTTCGCGACACGCGAAAAAAATTTGTCTTGGGATAAATGCTTCCGCGTGTGTAAATGTTTAATATAACCGGTGTTTAAATTAAGAGTGTTACAACTTGGTATCAGAGCAATGGTTTAAGGGATTTGGTGCGGGTGGCACAAAACTCAAACCGGATGCTCTATATATGGGGGAAATGATACGAGAATCTATGGAGGACTTGACTGAGACTTGGAGCTTATGAAAACGAAAGGTTAGTAATGATTTGATAAAGTGGATATATGTATATGATGTATATGTATATGTATGAATGAATAACAAGGTGTTATGTGTGCCGAAACTTGTTTTGTGATTTGTTATATGAATATGATCATTAGAATTGAGCATAACGTATTATTAAACATGTCTGGCCAATATGATTAATAAGACGAGATGTGCAAGGCTCTTTATGATAACCATGTGAAAATGAACATTTGCAAGGATTAGGTGAAGGTGATTATATATGTATGTATGTATATAGGTAGATAAATATATATATATATATATATACTTAATACATATAAGAGTGTAGGTGTGATGGATATCTAAGATATTGAAAGTGTAAGCATGTTAATGTGTTTTGTTCTAATTCTCAGTTAAGAGATGACAGAAGAGACGAGCAATGAACCGTTGGATTCAAGAATCCAAGAAATGATTAAGGAAGAAGTGGCCAAGGCCTTTTAGCAAGCCACATATTTGCTTATGGAAGAAATGAGAGGGGCTATTAAGCTCACTCTTGAGGAGATTATGAAAGAAAAGGAAAAGGAACCACAAGGTTGTACTCTTAAAGAGTTTATGATAATTAAGCCCAAGGAGTATAACGAGCAAGTGGACCCGATCCTTAGCCACATGTGGGTGGTGGATATGGAATCGAATTTTGAGACGACAAAGTGCAAACCCGAGGACATGGTTATGTTTAGTGTGCCTCTACTGACGGGGAGGGCAAAGGAGTGGTTGTTGAATCTCCGAAAGTAGAGGGGTGAATTAGGGGTGACCTCCATGACTTGGGAGGAATTCAAGACGACCTTTCTGAAATATCATTGCCATCAGGCCGTAGTGGACAGGATGACTGAGGAGTTCCTCCTTATGAGGCAAAATAATGAGTCAATAGATAAATTGGCTGGGGCTTTCTTTGATCACGCCAAGTTCTGTCCGGACGTGGTGTCGACTGAGAAGGAAAAGATTGACAGGTTTTATGCTATGTTGACGGTGGAGTTTAGAGATAGCATATCTCCATCCTCTTTTACCACACTTGTAGATTTGATAAACAGGTGTCGGGAAAGGGAAGTGGAGTTGAGGAGACAAGAAGCTAGAGGGGAAAAGAGAAAAAGGGAGATTGTGGATCAAGTGGTGAATAAGATAAAGGGCGGGAGCCTTGGTAAGAAGTCATTTAACAAGTTCTCTTCCCGAGGGTAGTTTGTGGGAAAGAACATTTAGGGGAATGTAGGAAGGGAACTTTGAATTGCTATAAATGTGGGAAGTCGGGGCACATGGCTAGTCAATGTACAAGCCAAATTCATTTGTGCTATAATTGTTACAAGCCCGGTACAATAGGGCGGATTGTCCCGAGCTGAAGCAAGGTGGAAGTGAAAGGAAAGTTGAAATACCAAAGCCAAAGGGTAGAGCTTTCCATATCTCGGCGGAAGAGGCAAAGACTAACCCGGAAGTGGTGTCAGGTACATTCAAGATTAACTCATTACCTGCACTTGTACTTTTTGATACGGGGGCTAGCCGTTCTTTTGTTTCCTTGAAATTTGTTAAGCATTCTTCTTTTCTAAGTGGCAAGTTAGATGAACCTTTAGAAATTGAGGCGGCTAATGATAAGAGCTTTCAGTTTTCGATGTTTATAAAAACTGCAAGTTAAGGGCGGGGAGTGTGAAACGTTCTTTATAGACCTAATTCCTATGACCATGGGGGATTTTGATGTGATAGTGGGGATGGATTGGTTGTCAAGGAACAAAGCGAATATCCTATGTGGACCTAAGGCGATACAACTCGATTCCCCATCGGGTGAGTCCATTTACATAGAAGGTGAGAAGAAAGGTAAGATTAAGATATGTTCTTATGTGAAGGAAACAAAGTACATGGTGCGTGGGTGCAAGGCATACATGGCATGTGTTGCGGATGTGTTCGAGAAAGTGATAGATATTTGTGATGTACCGGTTGTGAATCAGTTTGAGGTTGTGTGTCCAGATGAGTTACCGGGGGTTCCACCGGAGAGGGAAGTAGAGTTTGGGATTGATTTGATACCGGGTGATAAGCCGGTAGCCAAGGCACCTTATAGGTTGGCACCGCCGGAGATGAAAGAGCTAATGGAACAATTGCAAGAACTACTCGATAAAGGCTTCATACGCCCAAGCGTCTTGCCTTGCGGTGCGCCCGTTCTCTTCGTTAAAAAGAAGGACGGAAGCATGAGAATGTGTATAGATTATTGGGAGTTGAACAAGTTGACGGTGAAGAATCGGTACCCGTTACCTCAGATTGACGACCTTTTTGACCAATTGCAAGGGGCGTCATGGTTTTCTAAGATTGATTTGAAGTCCGGGTATCATCAGTTGAAAGTGAAAGAAGACGACGTTCATAAGACGTCTTTCCGCATTCGTTACGGTCACTATGAGTTTATGGTTATGCCATTCGGTTTAACCAACGCGCCCGCGATTTTCATGGGTCTTATGAACCGGGTGTGTAGACCGTTCCTCGACCATTCGGTCATTGTGTTTATTGACGATCTTCTCATTTACTCAAGGAGCGAGGGTGATCATGCTTGTCATTTACGTGAGATTCTTGAAGTTCTTCAAAGGGAAAAGCTTTATGCAAAATTTTCTAAGTGTGCATTTTGGTTGCGCGAAATCCAATTCTTGGGTCATGTGATTAATGAGAAAAGGATTACTGTCGACCCATCCAAGATAGTGGCGGTTAAAGATTGGTCATCGCCGAAAACGCTTTCGGAAATTAGAAGTTTCTTGGGGTTGGCGGGTTATTATCGGCGGTTTATTGAAAACTTCTCTCGGATTTCTTTGCCGATGACAAAGTTGACGCGTAAAGAGACTAAGTTTGTATGGGATTCCGAGCAAGAATTCACCTTTCAACTCTTGAAGGAAAAGTTGACTAAGGCACCTGTTTTATCCTTGCCGGACGGGACCGAAGATTTTGTTGTGTATTCGGATGCCTCGCATTCGGGGTTGAGGTGTGTATTAATGCAAATGGGGAAAGTGATTGCTTACGCGTCTAGGCAATTGAAGACTCACGAGGTGAATTACCCTACCCATGATTTAGAACTTGCGGCCGTGGTTTTTGCGATCAAGATTTGGAGGCATTATTTGTATGGGGCTAAGTGTACGATATACACGGATCACAAAAGTCTCAAGTACTTCTTTGACCAAAAGGACCTCAACATGAGGCAAAGGCGGTGGCTTGAATTGGTCAAGGACTATGATTGTGAGATACTTTATCATCCGGGTAAAGCGAATGTGGTGGCGGATGCTCTTAGTCGGAAGACGAGCCATACACCTATCAATGTGAAGTCATTTAAGATGACAATTTCATCATCTCTTATTGATGAAATCCGGGAGGCTCAAGTGTTAGCACTTGGTGGTGATTTGAAGAAGGAACAGATGGTTCCATATTTTGATAGGCTTGGGGAAAATAGTTCGGGGTTGAAAACATGCTTTGATAGAATTTGGATACCTAGGTTGTCAAGTGTTTTGACAACTATTTTGGATGAGGCGCATAGGTCTAAGTATTATATCCATCTGAGGTGTCATTTTTGGTGGACGGGTATGAGGCGTTTTATGATTTGAGGTGTCATTTTTGGTGGACGGGTATGAGGCATGATATTGTTAAGTATGTGGAGATAAGTCTTACATGCTTAAGGGTAAAGGTGGAGCATCAAAAGCCATATGGAAAGCTTCAACCGCTTGAAATACCGCTTTGGAAATGGGAGAACATAACCATGGATTTGATCACTAAACTACCAAAGACTCGAAAGGGTTATGATGCGATTTGGGTAGTAGTGGATCGGTTGACAAAGCGTGCACATTTCTTTCCTATAAAAGAAACGTATTCATCGGATAGATTGGCGGAAATGTATGTGAAGGAAATTGTGTCACGTCATGGTGTACCGGTGTCGATTATATCGGATCGTGATACAAGATTTACATCTCATTTTTGGAAGTAATTCCATGAGGATATGGGGACTAGATTAAATCTTAGCACCGCTTATCATCCACAAACGGATGGTCAAAGCGAGCGGACGATTCAAACGCTCGAGGATATGTTGCGAGCGTGTGCATTGGATTTTGGGGGTAGTTGGGACGACCATTTACCGTTGGCGGAATTTTCTTATAACAATAGCTACCATTCTAGTAATGGTATGCTGCCTTCTGAGGCGTTGTATGGGAGGAAATGTCGAACACCCATGTGTTGGGGTGAAATTGGTCAACGGGAACTTGGTAGTAAAGAGGTGGTCAAGGAAACTAATAATAGTATTTACCAAATAAGGGCACGCTTGAAGGCGGCTCAAGATCGCCAAAAGTCCTATGCGGATAATAGAAAGCGGGCGATTGAGTTTCAAGTGGGGGACTTTGTGCTTTTGAAAGTCTCTTCTTGGAAAGGGGTGATACGGTTTAGAAAACGGGGGAAGTTGAGTCCACTTTTCATCGGACCGTTTAAGGTGTTAGCAAGGGTGGGTGCGGTGGCTTATCGTTTGGAGCTACTAGAGGGACTAAGTAGACTTCATAACACGTTTCATGTGTCTCATTTGCAAAAATGTTTGGCGGATGAATCTACTTTTGTTCCATTGGATGATATTGAATTGGATGAAAAGTTGAATTATGTTGAGGAACCGGTGGCAATCTTGGATCGAAAGGTGAAGCGTTTACGCAATAAAGAGATTTGCTAAGTTTTAGCGAGGTGGAAACATAAGAAGGGAGCGGAAATGACTTGGGAAACCGAGGAAGAAATGCTCAAGTATTATCCGAACCTTTTTATGTGAAGTCGGGTTTCGGGGACGAAACCCAAATAAGGGGAGGTGATTTGTAACGAACCAAAATCCGGGTTTCGTTATAAATAAATATATATTCTAATAAATATTATGGTGAAAATAATATTTTAGAAATAAGTTGAAACAAGTGGGTTTCAAGTTAGTAATGGGGTTATATTAGTTTTTAACTAATTATGGAATGAAATGGGTGAAATGAAAGTTGAGGGGCTAAAAGTGTAAAATGGCAAAATCTGCCATATTTGACTAGTGGAAGTCAAAATTGAACCTCATTTGTGGTGTTTTGGTCGATGCTTGCAAGAGAAGAAGGAGAAAGAGGAGAATCCGGTCAAAAATGAAATTAGAGGCTTGCATGCTCGGGATTTAGGGTGTTGATTCACACAATACCTTCCTAACATCAAGTAAGTTTCTCCTCATCTCTTGAATCCACCATTTATGGTGTTCTTGGTGGGTTTTGGGTAAAATTCGAAATTTTGAATGCATATGGTAAATTGGTGCAAGATTGTTGATAATATAGCTAAACTAAAGGTAAAGAATGGTGATTATCATCATAGAACCCTTTGATTATGAGAAATTAGGGTTCATATGGAGAAATTTGGGTGTGTTTGGATTATGATGATAAGATGATGAATTAATGATGATTAAGTGTTTATATGATGTTAGACACTTGAACAAACACCAAATTAACCTAATGATAAAAATTGAATGAAAAATTAGTGTTAAGGAATTAGAAATGAAACTCAAGTAGGTGAGTTTGGATGGAAAGATGGTGTTTGGTTATGGGAATAACCCAAACGGGTCAGTTTGGGTTGGAAATGGGAAATTGGGTTGTGAGTCCAATTAAATTATGATTTTTTTGTATGATAGATTACTAAACTAGGTGAATGTGTTTAGGTAATCAAATTGCAAAACTTGAAGGGGGAACGGGATCTTCTAACCCGAAAGGTAAGTGCTTTTGCACTTAGTATTGATGATAAATGGTGTGATAGGCAATGTTGTATGCATAATGTTTTAAGTGATACGAATGTGATTGAATGTAGTTATAATTGTATTACTATAATGGAAATGTGAATATGAGTTTATGATCTAAGAATCATAATGGAAATATGGTAATGGGGTTATGGTTTAAATACCATAATGGAAATGATGTTATGGTCTAAGTACCATAATGGAAATAGGATATGAGGTTATGATCTAAGTATCATAATGAAAATGAGGTTATGGCCTATGTGCGATAATGGAAATGGAAATGTGTTAATTATGAATGATAAATGAAAAGAATGAAACTTGTAGGTGAAATGCAAGTGATATGTAGCCTAATGACAAATTGGGTGTAAACGGGTCAAATGGGTGAATGAGTGAAAACGAGTAGTATTTACTTATTTGATATATTTTATCTTCATTGCTAATGGTGTTAAATGCGGTGTTATGTAGGAAAAGCTCCAGGATAGTCAAAGTCAAGTCTATAGCGAATGTTGGATTCTCGTATGCACTTTTTGGTGATTTTTGGTGTAATTAGATGTACATCAAATGGGTGTAAATCGATGTATGAAATGGTGGTTTTTGGTACAAAAATATGTTGTTTTAAATGTTAGAACCCATATTTAAGTGTTGGGAAAATATTATGAAAAAATGGGTTAAAGTTGGAAAAATTGGTTAAGTGTTGAAAACTGCCCAGGTCTAGAAACTCTCTGTTTGCTGGGTGTCTTCGCGACACGTGAAGACCTGGTTTCCCGGACCTGCCAGATTTGGACTCCCTCGCGACACGCGAAGGGAGGGGCATGGTTCTTCGCAACACACGAAAAAAAAATTGTCTTGGGATAAATGCTTATGCGTATGTAAATTTTTATTATAACCGGTGTTTAAATTAAGGGTGTTACACGTGGGGGCATAGTCTTCGAACATGGGGTCCACTTAGGCTACAAAACAGGTCGTGCTCATGGATTAACGAGTCGAAGCTGACACGAACCCAAAATTTTTAGATGAACCTGACCCAAACACGACAGTGTATTCACATGTTGACATGACCACAAACGGTTTAACCAAACGATAAATACTTATTTATTTTATAAATTAATACTTTAAAATTTAAAATTCTAAATTTAGATATTATTTTTAGTCTTTTGAAGCATCTGTTTTTAAAAATGTTATTTTATATTTAAACTTAAATTTTTTTATATTAAAAACACTCAAACAGTTTACATATAAAACATATTTAAAAAAAAGTTAAAGCTCCAAAGTAAATTTCCTAATTTGTATATTTTGAAAAATTGAAATCTATTGAAACCCTAGGTCGCCCACCTCCAGGTCTCTTGAACCTCGCCAGTTCGCCGGACCGCCAGTCGCCGGTAGAATAGAAGCAGGGGCACCATCTTCATCCGGTAACTGCTCTTTATAGCTCAGAAACCCTATCAAATTTGTAAGTTTATGTCTTTTCCCTTTACATGAAATGATGAATTGAGTATTTGGGTAGTTTTAAGGTACAAATAGTTAAATCATGCTATAAAAATTTGTACTGTAGTATAGTTGCTTTGATTCTTGGTAGCATATGCTCAATGTTTAAAATAAAAGAAACCACATCATGGCCAGATTTCTGAAACAAATGTTTATAACTGGTTTTAAAGTAGTTGGAACTGATCAATAAGGAAGCTATAGGTCTCTGTATCTAATAATAATAACAGTGGTGAATCTGAATTTGAGTCACTCAAACCACAACAGAGTTCAATATCAGCAGCTGATGATAACCGAAACGTTTACATGGAATTAACTGATTAACCTAAACTAGTTTATCCGAACCTATAGATTTGAAGTTCCCCATAGCCGACACTTTCGGATATGGTTTGGTTGGATGCTAAAACTAATCTAAACGACCCATGCACACCCCATTATCCACTTATTCACCATCAGAGTCGGAACTTATTTTGGCATTAGAGGGAGACCTAAGTGGTATGTAATAATTATACCCTTTAGGTATCGCCCTCGTTAACGACTAGTGCAGAGTGGGCGTAGGAACCCCATGGATACCTGCTTGATGTGCCTAGATCATAAAATAGTTGTAGAAGATTGCGAAGTAACGACATCTGAAAGCACGGCTACTAGGGTAGGATCTGTTCCATTACTATGGTTTAGCACTGCCAATCTTCAGAACCCAGCCAGTGTTGTAAAAATCTCTAGGCGCTAGTCGGACAGTGGGGTACCGACTAGCGATTAATCGGATTGGAATTTTTATATGTAATTTTCAAAATTATATTTATACACACATTTTTATATGTAATTTTCAAAATTATATTTAATTTTCCAAAAATCGTCGTAATTTACAAGAAATGGCCGGAATCTGGCTGGAATCGCTGGCCGTCACCGATTTTTGGCCGATTTGGACCGCCTAGGAGCGATTTCCGATTAATTGTCCGGTTTGATGAAAATTCCAAGGTGAGGTCCGATTTCCGATTAATCGGAGGCTAGGCGCGATTTTTGCAACACTGAACCCAACAACAAAACCCAAAACATTCAGGATGGTTATTCGGGTTTGGGACTAGGTATAAGATTAGTTCTAAAAAAATTTGCGGTTTTGGGACGAGTATGGTAATATGGTATTGGGTGATACTTGCCCAATTACCCATCGAAACAAAATATATTAATATATTATAGATTGTTAAAAAGACATAATAAATAGTATATTGAAGTTGTTACAAACTTGAAACTATTAAAATTATTAGAGGTAATTGGAATCATATAAGACGATAAATGGGTATACCAAACACTTGCGAGTATACCCGCGAACACGATGGATAATGAGTAACATGTATAGGTTTGGATATAGGACACGGTTTAATAAACGGGTATGAGACTAGAATTACCAAAAGCTGTCCCACGCGCAATATTACTATCCCTACATCAAATTGCTAAATAAGAAAGTTTTGCAAAATATCACAAAATGAATTTGGCAAAACCCTATACGGCTATACCATAGACCTCTTTCCCAGTACTGGAAAATTTCCACAAGTTACTCTAAACATTGCAAAGAAAAACCCTAAACTGCAATTAGTTGTTCTACGGTTCGTCTTTTCCTCAGCACTTCACTTGCTTAACCTTACGGACTTGAGCTTCGATTTCTCTTCTTAAATTTCTACAGGAATTTCTTCACTGTGCAGGTATGATAGTTTCTTTGACCTCCATTTCTTTTTGCCTTTAGCATGCTGATATTATTTGCTGAATGATTATGGTAGCGAAGATTAAGTGCGGTCAAGACGAGCATTTCTTTGTTTATGAACACCAACTGTTTGATAAAATTCTCCAATGAGAATTCCGGGAACTTTGGTAGCTTTTAGTGGACGACTAGGGATACTCATATATAGTTAAGAAGCTACTCTTTCTATAGTTTTTGATCTTCAATTTTATCTCTATGTTACCTTCATTGATGCTGAAATCCGACGATTGGCCAGGAGGGGTAATTGCAATCTGTAGAAACATAGGATACTCATATATCCAATTAGGAAATTATAAAAAGATACAGATATATTTGATGGAGATGTAGGCATGATTATGGATGAAGCAGTGAGAGGGATGGGAGTATGTATAGGTTTTGCAATTTAGAGCCCATTGCACTTAGGATTTTTTGATGAGTTGATTGTGGTTCAAGTTATATACTCTGTGAATTAGTTATATATGTTGATTGATTACTGTAGTTCGGTTGTGTTAGGTGATCTTTTCCAATTAATGTCAACTGAACACACATGCTTACAACAGATATACATAAATTCATTTGGTGTTCATTTAGAAGTGGAACGTACATATGATTGATTTGACATTTTAATTTTGAATTTTGATAGACATGGAGGTAGATTATACGCAACGTACATGTGCGTGATTGGCATACTGTATTTGAAGACGTATAACTCATATAGTCATTTATACATATATTCATCACGATGTGAACACATTCTTATTCTGAAGTAAAACTTAAGTGTGTGTCTGAGCACGCGCGCATTACATGCACTTGTGTAGTTCATAATAAATGTGTAGTGCTCGTGAGTGCATATGTTTTCAGTAGTATATTATAAATTTCTGCAAAGTTTTGTTAATGTTTTCATTATTTAATTGTACCCGTCTTTCTTTTATGTTTTTCTATGGTGCTTTCTGGAAATAAGAGCTGCTTAAGAGGTGTTTTAATTGTTTATCTTCTATCCTTATCTAAAAGTTTGCTGAATATACTAGAGGATAAACAAGTGCGGAATGGGAAAAGCATCAAGAGATAAAAGGGTATCATTTTTGTTTTCATATCTTTCTACATTATGATCTTTCTACATTGTATCTTAACAAGATAATATGCACATAGGATATCTATTACCGCAAAGCAAAAGAAGAAGGCTGGCGTGCACGAAGTGCGTTTAAGCTCCTTCAAATTGATGAGGAGTTCAACATCTTTGAAGGTGCAATTTAGATTAACTCTGGATCGCTATTAAGATGATATCTTTATGTTTTATTGTGATTCAATTAGCATTTGGCATAATATCATTCACATTTCTGATCCTTTTAACTTTCAGGAGTTAAGCGTGTGGTAGATCTCTGTGCTGCACCTGGTAGCTGGAGTCAGGTATGTCATACTACAGATCCACTCTTAATTTCTGGTGATATTGTATTAATATCTTTTTTTTCTATCAGATGAAACGATCATCAACAAATTGTATTTTTATTTTTATTATTTTGAGGTATTAATATTGCATCTGTGGCACTAATAGTTCGCATCTATTTTTGTAGGTTTTGAGTCGTAAGCTGTATCTCCCAGCTAAGCTATCATCCGACCTTCCGCTCATCGTGGCTATTGATTTACAACCCATGGCTCCAATTGAAGGTGTTATCCAAGTTCAAGGAGACATAACAAATGCTAGAACCGCTGAAGTGGTGTGTTGAAATCTTTTGCATCTTTTTATTTCACCACCTATTACAAGAAAACAAAAAAATATATTCCATTTATGCTTTCTTTTCTTTATAATCATTTCTATAATTTTTCAGGTCATTAGGCATTTTGATGGATGCAAGGCTGACCTAGTTGTCTGTGACGGTGCTCCTGATGGTAATACATTTCTGCATATCTGTTTATCTTATTTCTACAACTTATTATAGTTGACCGGTCTTATTGATCGTACTTCCACCTTCCAAATGCAGTAACTGGACTTCATGACATGGATGAATTTGTTCAGTCACAACTGATATTGGCGGTAATTGTTTATAATTCCTGTTCAACCAATTCCACATGCTATACCAGATAAAGCTTAAGCTAGTCTTTTTTTATATACCTGTGAATCTCTGGATTTCATTCAGTTTTAATGGTATTTTAATTTTCAGGGGTTAACAATTGTAACTCACATATTAAAGAATGGTGGAAAATTTATTGCAAAGATATTCAGGGGAAAGGATACAAGCCTCTTATATTGTCAGGTTCAAAAATGTCTTTATGACTTCCCAAATATGAGAAACAATAGCTAGCTTACTCTTGTTAAATATGAAAATGCTGTTAAATAAAGCCCATTTAATGTGTTATGATCTGTTTTCTTGCAGCTAAAACTATTTTTCACAGAAGTAACTCTTGCAAAACCAAAAAGTAGCCGGAATTCAAGCATAGGTGAGTTCCACTTGATTGCTTAGCACAGCTTAACTCTGTATCCATAATGTATTTGGTTGATATATTTGTTAATGGAATTGAAATGTAAAAATACCTAAAATGGCAAAATTACCCCTTAAAATTAACAAAATATAAAATAAAGATCCAAAGTCAAATATCTTTAAAAAAACGAAAAACGGCTAAGGTTGAGGGATTCTGAATTCCATCAATTGAAGGATATGGTTGGAATTAATTCAAATTCCATTCCTTCTATTAACCAACCAAACATACAAAGGAATGGAACTTAAATTCCAATTCCATTGAATTCCTGCCAACCAAACATGCCCTAACTCTTTAAATATAGGTGTTAGCCTAGTCCAGACTTTCCATAAGCCTAATATTCAAGATATGTTTGGTACAAAATTTATTAGAGTTCACTCTGCAACCATTATTTTCCAGGCTTATATAAAAGAAATTGTACGCGTGTGTATCTATATGTGTGCTACATTTAGGGATGCTTAGCTTTTCTATTGCTCAACTTGCATTAACAAGTTAATTATTAAATAATTTAAATTGTCAATTATGTAAGTATGGATTAAAGGATGGTTTCTTACATCAAGATGATGACCTCCAAGCTATAGTGTCTTGGGGAAATTTTATGGAGATAATAATAAAAACCATCTAGTTGGATGATTGCTTCCTTCATGAGATATGATTACTTTTTTTGGGTAAAAAACAGAGGCATTTGCTGTTTGTGAGAATTATTCACCCCCAGAAGGGTTCAATGAGAAAGATCTGCATCGCCTCCTTGAGAAGGTCGGAACTCCATCTGGTGCAGACGACTTAGGTCTCTCTCTCTCTCTCTCTATCCATATATATATATATATATATATATATATATATCATTTTTGTTCTTATGATTGTATAATATTTATCAATCTTTGTTAAATGACAGATTGTAGTAGTGGATGGTTAGAAGGGCCAAACAAGGTTTATATACCATTTCTGGCTTGTGGAGACCTAAGTGGTTATGACTCGGACCGATCATACCCGCTTTCTAAAGCCCCTGATGGCTCCTACAAGATCTTGGATCCGGTGCAGCCTCCAATTGACCCCCCTTATAAGAGAGCTTTGGAAATGAAGAAAGCTTCAAACCATGGGTTTGAAAAGTTTCCCTTGATCCTTGATTTCCCTAATTAATCATTCTACTGCTGCTATTCGATTATTATCGCCAATTTGTACCTTAATCGGATTAAATTTAGTAATCATTCGATATCATTAGGAGTGGTAGTTAAGAAAACATTCAAAAGGATAGCCTTTTATTGATTTTGATGTTATTGGTATCATTTATTTAAGATAAATTATACCAAATAATTTAAAGGATTTAACATAATTTAACACTAGCATGCTTTTGTTTTTGTCTGGAGATGATCATTGTACTTTTTCTTACTCATCTTACATTATCTGGGATAGCGATATCCAAACATCACCCCATTATATCCGTAAATCAACCTCAATACGGGGTCGTATTACACTTTTTTCGCCTAAATAAGGGTTGTTTTGGTATGATACATGTAGTAAGGTATACACAATACGGGCAGTATTGCATTTTTTCCGCCTACAATACGACTCGTATTGGTGTTTTGATGTGACATTTGACTTTGGGTTATACGACCCATATTGGGCTATACGGGTCGTATGATGTGACAATCCTCAGGTGTCCAAACTTAGGGGTAGAGATGCACAATAAAACCGGTTTGAAAACCCAAACCGGTTTCAAACCGATACCCGAACCGGTCGTGAACCGGTTTAGACCAAGTGGGGTAAATCCCATTCGCAAGATGGTAGCCACGTTTGTATTCACGGTCGTTAATTTGGAAAGGACACTTCGGGGCGGTTCCGTGCATTTCGTTATTGAACAACGGAGATTGATTGAGAACATTTATGTCGTTATTCGAACCGGCAGGACCACAATACGCATGCTAAAACCATAAGTCATGTGACACCACTGCTTTCATCATGATCGTAGGGTATTAGTGATCACCTCTCATAAATTGGGCACGCAAACTAGTCGGACACATCCTCCAAACGACATGCGTACAATCGATGCTACCGATCATCCCTAGAAGGCCCTATCTAGTTTCATGCGCATTATACAAACGTGCAATGTCGTGGCTTATAGGTATACGTAAAAACTCTTTGTCGTATAGCATAATAATAGAATTGCAAAAGTATTCTAAACATTCATTAGCAGTCCTAGCGGACATAGATAAATTTTCATCATATTCGTCAGGAGGGTTACCTGTAGCGAGTTGACGAACAGCAGAAGTGCATTTCTGAATTGGCATGGAGCTCTTCTTTAACCTCCTGTCATACCCTTCGTGAAACCAAGAAAATCTTGAATCCATACTTATATCCCTGACAATGCTTAAAAACAAATCTTCCGGTAAGCGAAATCTCCCTCTAAACATATCTGCGTCGTACTTGGGGCGTTCGACGAAGTAATCCTTCAACAGAACTGTGTTAGCAACTTCACGATCACGAAGTACAAATTTTTTCTTTGATTTTGTCGTATTCTCAAGCTCGCTAGCCGCAGCGGTAACTTTGGACAAAAACTCAATGCCACTTGATTCGGAAGTGTCGGAAAGAAAATCATCAAAACCACTAGAATCGGATAATCCCGAAGGCAAACCAAGAATGTTAGAATCGGATGAAGACATTTTCTTAAAAAAAATTGTAGTTTTACAAAAATATATGGATGAAAAGAGTGATTTGTTTTAAAGAGGAAAGTGAGATATATATATAGATGAGAATTATTTTTTTTTAAATCCCCCAACCCCCCCCCCCCCCTAACGGCTCAATCCCAACGGTCACCACACCCGAGTAAATTTACTCGTTCTCCCTACTCGCGCTACCATACTCGGTTTACCCGATTCATAGGGGGCGGTGTACCCCAATTTACCCGGGCTCCTCTTACTCGATGACATCCGGGCTTCCGCCCCCTTCACCCTAAGGGTGGTGGGAGAGGTACCCTCCCACCCAAAGTACCCTCCCAAATTAGGTCAATTAGAAGATGACACATCACTTAGCCAAACTACCCTCCTAAAGTACCTCAATGGTGGGAATGGTACCCTCCAAGTACCCTCCAACCCTCTTATTTTTATTTTTTTTTTAAATTAAAACAAATTAATAACTAAATTAAAAAACTAAAAATTTAATTAATTAATTAAAAATACATAACAATAAATAAAAAGACAATACAAAAAAGTAATTAATAAATAAAAATTCATCTAGTCTTCGTCTTCGTCCAAACCCGGGGTGTTTCTCGCAATATGTTCCACGAGATCAAATCGAAGTTTAATATGTGTAGCTACATCGTGCAACTCTGAAAGGACGTTATCGTCAATAACTGCTTCGACTGGAGGATCCCTTATGTAGACAAGTGATATTGCGTTCCCGACATCTTTTAAGATCATATTGTGCAATATCATGCACACATATACCTCGTTCCTAATCTTCGCCAATTTTAAATGCCGGTTTGGTCGACGAAGTATACCCCATTTCGCTTTTAACACACCGAAAGCTCTCTCGACATCCTTTCTTGTCGACTCTTGCACCTTCTTGAATGCCTTTTTCCTTACGAATTGTTGGAAATGGGAACGATTTAACAAACGTAGACCAAGTAGGGTATATCCCGTCCGTAAGATAGTATCCACGTTTATATAGTCGACCATTAACTTCAAATGGACACTTAGGTGCGGTTCCAAGCTCCTCGTTGGTAAAAAGTGGCGATCGTTGGAGAACATTGACGTCGTTGTTAGAGCCGGGTGTACCATAAAACGCATGCCAAAACCACAAATCAGTTGAAGCCACCGCTTCTAACATGATCGTCGGGTATTGGTGATCGCCTCTCATATATTGTCCGCGCAATCTGGTCGGACAATTTCGCCAAACAAAATGTGTACAATCGATGCTACCGACCATACCCGGAATGCCATGTTTTTCTTCATGTGCGACGTACAAAAGTGTAATGTTGTGGCTTGTTGGTGTCATACCCCGTCGAAGGCGGAAACACGGAGGTGAGACGAGAGCGGTGCATCGAACACTTAGGCGCAAGAGAATGCTAATGGGTACATCGCAATTTACAAAAGAACCATTACTAAACCCAAAATTTAAAAGAAGTCATACAACATCCGAAATTCAAATAACAAAAGGAGCGTCTTATAAACAACCAAAGTCATAGGTACTAAATTTGTTCCAACGTGAAACCACAAAATCTAAACAAAAGCGTGCCCCCATGAACTTTATCTTCATTTCTGTTTACCTGAAAGCATGTTTCAAAAACGGGTCAACTATATAAATAGTTGGTGAGAATCGCAGGTTTTACGACTCTATAAAAGTTTATGAAAATCCAAAGTCAGTACACATGTATTAGATAACATATTACCATGAGCCGTAATCAAAGCCTAGACAAAATAAAAATAAAGTACCCCATACGGAAGTCTTATGCCAACAACCGTCTAAAAAAATAATTGGCTAACTTTGCGCCCACGTGACCCTACAAGTCTGGTTGGCGCGACCAAACCATGAGCGGGGGTGTCAACCCAAGTAGTACTACTCAAAATTCCCAACGGCTACGCTCAGCTAATTGATTACAATAATAAAAAAAATTGGGGACTTTAATGCATAAATATAAAAATAACTCATGTAATCCTTGTATCATGTATCATGTGACTAAATAAATAAAAACGAAACAGCTTTCCCCCAAAAATGGTAAAACAGTAAGTAAAAAGGGGCCGCGAAAACTCACATGAGAGTGAAACGCGAAAAAGTGCAGTAAAACAGTGAAACAGCCAACGATGGTATCCTAACCGAGTCCTACTAATAAAAAGACACAAAATGTATTTAGGAAACCTAATATGTGTGACTAAGTCAACAAAAGTCAAAAGTGGCTATGCGGTCAATTGTATAACCAAAACACGTGCACGTGTGTACGAACCGTTAAGAATTGTAAAACCGGCTTTTATATGAATTAATAATCTTAAAACTTTAAGTTTTAGATTTTTAATAAATAACATCAGTAGTTAAAAAAATCACATTTGATAAAATCTCATGTCACGGTTTCGTATGATCAAAAACGCGATTACGCGCGTAAAGTCCGGTCTACGGTTTAAATACGATTCGTCCAAAATTAGGGTTTTAGTATGATATTAGCACCCAATTTAAAAGTCAAATTTTATGTTTTAAATGGGTTTATACTTCTGTCCAAAATCCCTTAGAATTTTTATAAAATCAATTTTATATAAAAATTTTCCAAAATTATTAACTTTTATAAAATTTAAATGGACCATAATTCCAAAAACATACTTAGACATAAAGTTACTGCTTCAAATTTATACCAATTGATCATATATGAAAATAAAAATTATTTTCGAGAATTTAATTTTTACCGATTATTTAACGCGTTCGCAGTATACGCAGTGTATGCACTTAACCGGGTTTTCTAGTTCGGACCTTAGTGTTTGTCTAAGGTAGTATTCCTAGAATTCCTAGAAACACTAAAAATATATAAAATTATAATATAAAAAAAATCTAACGTATAAAAGTCGGGAAACGGTAAGGACCTGAAAAACCGCAGTTGTCACAGTTGGTCTACGTAAGAACTCTGCCCCGTATAACTGTATTATGGCATTACAAAAATACTCTATGCATTCACTTGATGTTCTTCTAGCCATACTTAAATAGTCGTCGAATTGGCCGGGAGGATTACCGGTTGCGACTTGTTTAATCACCGATGTGCATTTTTGTAACGCCGTGAAACTCTTCATCTTCCTAGCGTCTTCACCCTCTTGAAAATATTCAAACCTAGCATGTACATCGCCAATTATTTGTAAAAATAACCTCTTCGACATCCGAAATCTATCTCGAAACGTCGTTTCTCCGTGTGTTGGGTTTTAGATTCTGTAGAGCCTATTCACGATCACGGCGTACATATGTCCTTGATGATGTAGTTGTGTCTTCCTCTTCGTCTTGAGCGGCAATATCACATAGAAATTTCATACTATCGCCGCTGAACACGAAGTCGAGCGCATCTTTCGATTAATCGGGTGAGAAGTATAACGTACGATTCATATTTTGGGTGGGGTTGGGTACAAAAGAAATGGTTTAAATATCAATGGTATGAGATATATTTAGAAAGAATGTATTTTTTTGTGTATTGAATATGATAATTGGTTATGTATTTATAGGGGTTAAATTTTTTTTATTTTTTATTTTCAACGGCTAAAAGAGCTGTTCAACGGTCATATTCTTCTCCTTTCAGCGGCTATACAAACCCGCGCATCCTACGCGCCCAATTCAACCCGTCGAACCCGCTGGGCTTGCGGCGGTGTTCCCGCAACCCGCCACCCTACCCGCCTTTCACTCCCACCACCCTAAGTATATATAACACTGCATTTATTCACCCTATGTAATACACCAGGTTTCTAACCTATATTATAATAAATGAATAACTATACTTGCTACTTGTTGTCTAGATTTTTGTTTTTCGTATCTCTCTCCTATGAAATAATGATGATGTTAAATAATTAAATATCTAAAATTAATGTTTTATAACAAGTTGTATTTATTCAACTCATGTAATACATGAGTTTTAACCTAGTACGGTATAAATAAAAGAATAAAATGGAGAATTTAATTTTTTACCTTAATAACATATATATATACAACCTAATCAAGTAAGTTGTCTCCATTTGGAATGGGATGCACATCCATCCATCCTCTGCTCTAATGATTTGATTTTTATGGTGATAAAACAATTAAGGTTTTTCATTTTAGGCAAATTTGTTATTAATAATCTAAATTATGACGCATTGGCTTATAATAATTCAAACAAACAGTTTGAAAGTTGATAATTCTAACTTTCATTTTTATTGTCAATGACAGCCCCAGTAACATAATAATCATATACTCACACTCGATTTACACCTATTTTCGCTCAAAATGACGATTTTAAATGAAATGGAGAAACGTACAAGCGAAATCGAGTGCAAATATATGACAATTATGCTATTAGGACTGTCATTGACAACGAAAGTGAGAGTTGAGATGATCACCAACCAAAATGTTAGTTTGGATTATTAAAAACCATTTTACCTTCATTTTATATTGAGTATAAAGCAATTAATAGTATTAGATAGTATGCGTAGTGCAAAGTGTGGGGTAAGAACCCCGGTTCGAACCCCACAGCGGCACAACCTACATCAATTACCATGTTCGACGCGAGTCTGGCACGCTTCGTCCCTTACGAGTGCGCATCGCCTCCGGTCTCACCGGCCGGTTAGCGAGTCCGGTAAACTCGTTTTTTTAGATAGTATAAGTAGGAAATAATCTATGAGATAAATAAATATTTTTATGTAAAATAAATATTTAATTCAAATTAATTATACATAAAATCAGATTTTTTTTATACATTAAATTATCTAAAGCATAAATCAATTAGGAGATTTACAAAATTTTCATATTTATCTTCCAATAATTTATGATAAGTATTTATCTCTAAATGAAGAGATAATTAGCCTTAAAGGAGGAATATCCATACTAAGTTGAGAAGGAAGAAATTGTACAAAATTAGGAAATCCCTTTGTAGCCTCCAAGAGAATTTGACTACTTATCTTCGTTTAGAGTCGTCGACTTTGAATATGAGGCGAAAACAAGAATTATTATGTTCTTGTTCTTCACGTTACGTGCAGTGGCGGATCCAAGATTTTTTTCTTAGGGGTTCATATTTTTTCGATGATCAGATTTCTCACAACCAGACGTTAGAAATTTTAGGTCCGGTCCGGGTCGGGTCAGGGAACATAATGAAATACGATATCCTAGTAAATTTGGGTCTTTTTTAAAGCATGGATCAGACATATTTAACCTTAAACCTAAATTAAATAGATGAACACTAAGCGCTATAGTACATGCAAACTAA
Source organism: Smallanthus sonchifolius (assembly GCA_023525975.1). NCBI lineage: Eukaryota > Viridiplantae > Streptophyta > Magnoliopsida > Asterales > Asteraceae > Smallanthus > Smallanthus sonchifolius. The sequence continues at coordinate 68,520,821 of CM042030.1, read as the reverse complement.
ATCAAAAAAATGTAAGGGATGAGATTTGAACCTGGAACCTCTTTGTTAGAACCCAAAGCTTTAACCATTGCACCAGTTTTCAATTTGTTCAAGGGTTCACCCTATATATTATTTAGGGGTTCACTCCAATTTTTTATATAGGCGTTCTACTAAAATTTCAAAACTTGAGAGGTTCCGGTGAGCCCCTATCTAGTAACCTAGATCCGCCCTGGTTACGTGTAAACTGGCTTCATAGTGAACCGTTAGATTCATGTGAACTTGATAACACCATTAAAGGATGTCAAAATAATCTAAAACAGATAACATTCTCTTTATTTCTCAACAGTAGGAACTTTTATTGATGAAATTAGGAACTACGAACAGAACCTTATAAGCCTATGTGGTTCGGTTCCTTGAGGTTTCGGGTCCGGTTCACGGTTCAGAGGGTCCAGAACCACAACTTGCTCACCCCTAATCTTTAGTCTTGATGCCATATAAAAAAGTTATTTTATTTAATAAACTAAAATAAATAAATATGATATTTTATCATTAAAAATAATATATATGATATCTTAAAATTTGATATGGTATATATAAAATTAAAAGGTTTAAAAGGGAGATTAATAATCCATATGAAATTTCGTATTTATTTAGACACATTATTTAATTTATCACTGATTTCTGAGAGGCATGCCAAAAACTTAATAATTTATAAATGTTGCAGTTAGATCTCTACGATTTTTTTGTCTTTGAATTTAATAATAATTTATAAATGTTAAAGGCGTAAGATTTGGATTTAAGAAAAATAATATTAATATAAATTAATAGTTAAATTAAGATTTAAGAGAAAGCATGGGAGCATCTGCATCTTCGTTAGGGGTGTGCAAACGGGTATACCAGACCCGTACCCATATATCCGTATCCATACCCGTACCCTTTTGATGACAAAATACATACCCGTGACCCGTATAATAGTTAAAAGGGTCGGGTAAGGGTCCATGGGTAAATGGGTAAGGGTTCGCGGGTTTTACGAAAATGGACCCGTATAGTTAACGAATGAGATTATTACATTTTCCACTGTATTAATTCAACAACAAATCATTGAAAAACAATTAGGGTCAAGATATATTTAAGGAAAAGGAATCACATGCAAGTTAACGTGATTTTGATTAATTCAAATTATTATTATTATTATTATTATTATTATCGGGTATTATAATAAAATTCTAAATAATTATTAAAATATAAACTTATATACATATGCTACACTTTTAACGTTTTTTCTTTCATTTATAAGATTTGTAAATATTATAAATGAGAATTATATAATATTTTCACTTATATAATATTTTTAATTATTAAAATAACATATTTTTTAAATTTGGTAATTATAAAAAATATATCACATATTTACATATTGATCAACACTAAATATTTAATTATGTTTAATATTTTAACGGGTATACTGGTTGTCTTTGGTTCTAGACCCGTATCCGACCCATACCCCTTTGAGGCTAAATCATAGACCCGTTTACCGTACCCTAGTTAGCTTTCACGGTTGCTCACGGCACGGGTCGGTTCCAACGGGTTTGCCAGGTTTGCCGGGTAATACCCGTTAAGTGCTCACCCCTAATCTTCGTGCATGGTGAGCCGGCGATGAAGTGGGGTCAGCTTTGATGGTCCGCGTGCTTTCATCGTTGGCCGCCAGGTTATACGGCTACCTTCTGTCTCTTTTACATACTCTTAACTTTTAATTAATTCATTAAATAATTTCCCATCATTTCATTATAAATGTTTATTATTTATTCATTAATTATTATTATTGTTATTTTATATTTTATTTCAATTAAAAATAACTAAAATTAAGCATCAGTTTACAAAACTTTGTAATAGGAAAATGTTAAAAAAGAATTGAAATGAAAAAAATATAATGTCCCCTTATCCAATTCGTATAGAGGAGTATCATATATACCATTACGAACATTGGTAAATATCATATATACCCAATCAAAATTAAAAATATCATATATACCTGATTTATATGATTTTTGTAACTTACATTTTTTAGTTTTATCCCATACCTAACACAATTTAAATAATTTTTTACCTAATTTTTTACTTGACGGAAACCATTATATAGTTATAAAAGAAAACAAGTTCTTCCATATACGATATATAACTGATATAAAATAAAATTGGTAAAAGTATAAAAGAAAGCGAACAAGTTAAATATAATATTTTGATAAAACTATTGTTTGTGGGTAAATAAATTTTAAAGTTAAAAATGATAAATATGAAATTTTAAAGTATTAGAAAAATAAGAGTAAAATGTCATTTCTAAAATTGTTTTTAATGAAATATGTATATATGATATTTTTACATATTTGTAAGTATATATATGAAATTAACCCTTTTGTATAAGTTTTCATTTTGTCGACATATTATGTTATATGTTATTTTAATCTTGTAAAAAACTTAGTAATGAATTTAACAAAGTTTGTAATTAATTTTTAAAATCAAGTTAGAAGTATGTAATAAGTTAATATATGGGAGAATTATCAGATAAACAAAGTATATACAGTGGTTCGGATGGAAATTAACGAATCCATCTTCAGTCTACTATTTAGCTTTTTAACAAAAATTGTTTACATTAAACTTCTCCCTAGCGATGTGCAAATGCCTCACTAATAAGATAATGATAAACAAAAAGATGGAAAAACCAAACCGTAACCAATTAATTTAACTAAAAAATCAAACCGGATTAACCGAACCATTTGAGAAACCAATGTTTCGGTTATATTTTTTTTATAATAAATGATTATAGTGGTTTGGTTTTATACATATTTATAACCGATAAAATTGAGCTGCACCTATATATATATCTGTCATAATAAGTTAAAACATGTTATAAAACTTTATCTCTGGTTTGAGACTCTTAATAAATTCATTTTCTAAAACAAATGATGACTCATTAGGAATAAGTTTCATGTGTTAATAACTGTTTGTTGAATTAATAAAATATTTTATATTTAATGATAATACACTATTTGTAGGATTAAAAAATATAATAAAATGGTTTTAAATATTTAGTGGTTACGATTTAAGCTATGGGTATTCATGGTCCGATTTGAACTAGGGATTTTCACAATACACACACCCAAAATGACTCCAAATTGTTCGCTAGAGTTCATAACAAATGGAACTATTACCGGTTAGTATTATCTTCAAGTGTAAACTTAATGTTTTCACACCGCAAGTTCACATATAAAACTTAGCTGAAGACACACTGTTAATTCACATGTGAACTAACACTTAACCAAATTTTTAGTGACCTAACAAAAGAAATTCAATAAAAATATATCAAGTGAGGTGTCTACTTAAAGAGAAAAAACATCTATTTTTATAATATAATTTATTTGATTTAATTATTATTCATGCTTAAGATATTTTAGTTTAAAAATAAAATAATTTTTGAGTTTTGATGGATCTTGCTATGCATACCAATGAAGTAGGAAATAACAAAGACTTAATATATTATCTTTTTATATTGTAAAACTCTAATTTAACTAGCGCTTTAAGGTCAAATTTAATGAATTGTTAATATTAATTCACTTCTTCCTGTTTTTTTACCTGTTTTTTTACGGTTTCACCAAATACCTCTCACATACATATAGAATAAGATCAAATAAAAAGCGAATACGAAAGGTTTACATTACATTACAACCGTGATATAGTTGCGCCTCTAACAAATTTACAACGGTGCGTCCGTATTGTCTAAATCTAATATAATGGTAAGTCTAACACATTACAATGGTATGTTTAAAACCATTTATAATTTAAATGACGCATCTACCTTTGCCCTATAATACTCAAGTCGTATCTTAGATCATTCGTACGCTTCACAACAACAAAATCATTTGTATAGTATCTAACCCTTATATATAGGGAGGTTTACTTCAGAACCATTATTATATTGAGAACAAATAGAACCGTTTTAACTCTTGTATTGTTTATTATAGATTTTTTATAATGCATGTACATTTTAGTATGTGTTAAGATCTACTTTTTTTTTAAATATGGTATAGGTAACATTTCATCTAAATGCAATTGTGCATATAAACTATATGCATATGTGCACATTGTTGTACTCTCTTTTAGGAAAATTCAGAAAAAGAATGGGGAGAGAGAAATAATTTTTTTTTAATTAATTTTACCCTTTTCATTAGAGCACTATGTATATCTACTTATGCGGTTCTTACGATTCTCAACCTAATATTGATTATGAAATAAATACACCTTTACACACATATATAGCATGTGTACATACGTTTTCTACTGGATTCTATTAGGAGAATGAGGTCCACCTAAACTTATACATACACTCTCAGTTTTAGCGTTAACAAATAGAATGATGAATCACCGAATCAGGATTTTGGGATCTTTGAATCGGAATACATGTGGATTCAGGGGATGTGACGACGGTGAACAGAAGAACTAGGGTTACACTTGAAGTCGAAGTCGAAGTATGAAGCGAAGTGATGAACATTGAACAATCAAAATTCAAGAACAAGAAAACTGCTTACTCAAGTGAAGTGATCAAACAAAAAGTGGTTGCTAAGTGAGAGAGTTAAGACACTGAAAGTAAGAAAATTAGGCCTAATGTTAGTAAATATTAGAGCCTAGTTTGAAATATATTATCTCCAACTATTAAGTCAAGTAATCATCGACCGGGTTGGTTTTAACGATTGTTGTTTCAGTCTAAACAATATCATACCGACCATTCATGATATGAAAACTTCATATTATTTCACTCGTTTAAACCAAAATATTAGCGCTTTTGATTTAAACCACCGTACACAGTCTTCCTATATACATACATATATTAATATGGAAGAGTTCAAATACCAAGCAACTTTTTATGTGATAACCACTATAAAACAATCACATAATTTATAAATTATTTTTTTCTTTTAATTGTTAAAATAGTATTTAAATATCTTGAATAAATATTTTGAACGTAAATAAGGAAATGATGAGTCTTACGTATACGTACCAAATAATGTTACATATACGTGACACATAGTGTTTACATATATGTAACATTAACATAATGATAACTGTTACATATACGTGACACATAGTGTTTACATATATGTAACATTAACATAATGATAACTGTTACATATACGTAACACTATGTTTGAGAGTTGTTATCATAGTTATCACATAAATATTGGTTAGCATTTGAACCTCACCCTATATGAATATATGTATATATTTCACTTATTTCATTTAAAATAAAATTCACAGTGTGTTTTATAATGTTGTATTTTATATTTTAGTTTTAAAAAGAAATATGAAAACATTAAATCATAGAGGGACACTAAATAATGAAGATAATGATTTATAGAGCCGGAAATGACACAATTATTTGATATAAAACCAATAAGTGAATAAATACTATAAAAACCATGAATAAATACCATAAAAAGTCCCAACCTTTCTTCATCTCTCCACACTTTATAGTTAATTAAAACCTGTCCTCTGCCCCTGCCTCTGTTCCACCGCCGCTGCCACTCCCTCCCACCTCTCACCCCCCGCCACCCCTGCACAAAATTGGGGACCAATCAAACGCATTTAAATACATCAGCCGCTTGCAGTTATTTCCGTACTTCCCTAAATTGGTAATAACCCTCAATTTCATATCAAATTACTTGATTTCATCTCGAATTTCAAGTTTCTGATGAACAAATTACAGAGCAAAATGCCGGGTGGGAACGAAGAATCGATAGTTCAATCGAATTTCAACGAGAGTGAACGAGGGAAAGAAGGAGATGCAGAGTTGGAAGATGACTCTGTTTTCAATATGAAAAGCATACTCTGGCATGGAGGATCTGCTTGGGACGCTTGGTTCAGTTGTTCTTCAAATCAAGTAAAATTAAAATCAAAACAATAATAATTGAGAAATTATAAATCAGATTCTGGTTTAAACTGAATGTACAAGTGTTAATGCAGGTGGCACAAGTGTTGTTAACGCTTCCGTACTCGTTTTGGCAATTGGGCATGGCGTCGGGGATTGTTTTGCAGGTTTTTTATGGGCTGCTTGGGAGCTGGACTGCGTACCTTATAAGTGTGCTTTATGTTGAGTATAGATCTAGGAAGGAGAAGGAGAATGTTGATTTTAAAAAGCATGTTATACAGGTTGGTTTGGTTCTTTGATTCATCTTGTTCTTCAAATCATAAAGTAAATGTTAAGAGATTGTTGGTTTGGTTGTTGAAATTTGCAGTGGTTTGAAGTTCTTGATGGATTGTTGGGACCTTATTGGAAAGCAATTGGATTAGCTTTCAATTGCACTTTTCTTCTCTTTGGCTCTGTTATTCAACTTATAGCTTGTGCAAGGTATGCGTTTTTTGTCGTATCGACCAGTCGGACTGAGAACTTCAGGTTCAGTTAGTCTATTTAAACCGTTTTCAGTTGAACTGGATTTTAGGTATTATTATTTTTTCTTTAAAATATGTGTTATACTAAAACATAAGATATTTTCTTATTTTATTTTAAATTATTTATATTATTTAAGATTTATAATATAGTCTGGTAAGACCAGTGAACTGGTAAGACGGGACGGCTGGGTTGTTGTCTAGTCCGGTTCTGAAAACATTGCTTGAAATGGATCAAATTGGGTGTTTCTTTAGCTACAATGATCAAATATGGATCTAATTTCGAGTGTTTTTCGATCTAAATCGACAGTAACATATACTACATAAATGACGATCTGGACAAGAGGACATGGACATACATATTTGGAGCATGTTGTGCGACTACCGTCTTCATACCTTCCTTCCATAACTACAGAATCTGGTCGTTTCTCGGACTTGGCATGACCACTTACACCGCGTGGTACATGGCCGTTGCAGCTTTAATTCACGGCCAGGTGTGCTTTCTCTCTAAAACTTCTCATCATACTTCTCCAATGCTCGTTGTAACAACTCACAATCTTTTTCTGTTAAAATGGTGATTTAGGTTAATGGGGTAGAACACTCTGGTCCGACGAAGCTGGTGTTGTATTTCACCGGAGCAACCAATATCTTGTACACCTTCGGTGGACATGCCGTCACTGTGTAAGCATTACCCTTTCCCCATGTTTTCACGACCCGCCAAGACCGTGTGTCTAACCGGTCCAGTTAGCCTATTTAAACTGCTTTTCAGTCGAACCAGATTTTAATTATTATTATTTTTTTTACATTTTCTTTCAAAATTTATACCAAAACATAAGATATTTTCATATTTTATTTTAAGTTGTATATATATTATTTAAATTTTTATAATATTTATGACGTCATCTAGTTTTTAAATCCGGTCTGACTAGTGGACCGGTTCAATATCCTGTCTAGTTTTGAAAACAGTTTTTCCTTTCTTCCAGAAATTTTATAAACATATTTCACCGGAGGAACCTGAATCTTTTATTATTTACAGGGAAATTATGCACGCTATGTGGAAACCCCAAAAGTTTAAATATATATACTTTCTTGCAACGTTGTATGTTTTCACACTGACCCTGCCGTCGTCCGCCGCCGTCTACTGGGCTTTTGGCGATAAGCTTCTCAACCACTCCAACGCCTTCTCCCTCCTCCCAAAGACCCGCTGGCGTGATGCCGCAGTCATCCTCATGCTCATTCATCAGGTTAAATTACTATATATATTATTGTAAAATTATATAATGGGCATTTATCTTTTTACTGTAAAAATCACCACAAAGAAACACTATAACTAAGCAACTAATACGTCTAAAACACGTCGATAGTATTTTAGGTTGAGCATTTCTTAGGTAAATTGTATATAAAACATGTGATTTTTTTCTTTTTGCAATAGTTGGTTGTACTGTACAACCATGCAATGCATTATGGCTATTTACTTGTTATTGCTTGCATTTCAAGTTTCTTTTTATGGACAGTTTATTACATTTGGATTCGCTTGCACGCCATTGTACTTTGTGTGGGAAAAGGTATAGGGATGCATGACACAAAGAGCATCTTTTTACGGGCACTAGCAAGGCTGCCCGTGGTCATACCCATTTGGTTCTTGGCTATCATCTTCCCGTTCTTTGGACCCATTAATTCTGCCGTTGGGGCACTCCTGGTCAGCTTCACGGTCTACATCATCCCTGCCCTTGCCCTTGCCCATATGCTCACTTACCGGACACCTTCTGCCCGCCAGGTAAATCTAGAGTCATGTACATATTTTAATGCAAATTGTACAACTTAGTGAGTCAAGATAAAAGAAAGGTTTTTAGCTACACCAATGTTTTCAGAATCGGACCGGACAGTGAAACGGAGTCCTTACCGATTCCTTGGTTGGATCAGTCGAACTGGATTTAAAAACCAAATAACGTTATAAACAATAGAAAAATTAAAAGTATTTATATATGTATATAACTTAAAATAGAATATGAAATTACTATATGTTCTAGTATGGATTTGTAAATTTAATAAAATATAAAAACTTAAATAAATAAAATACGGATGCTAGAATATTAAATAACCAGAAAATAAGATTTTAAAAGAAAAAATTCAAAAAGTTTGAAATAGCAGAAACGACCCAAATAGGCATAATCGGACTGAGTTAAAGTTTACTCTCATCTCACCTTTTTTAAACCCTACTTTATGAGTGATATTTTACTAGTTATGTTTATTTGTTTAGTGAGTCAAGATGTGTTTATAACTTGGTGTACTCAGGGGCGGATTTACATAGAGCCGAGGGGGTTCACCGGAACCCCCGAGTTTTGAAAGTATAGTAGAAAGCTATATAGAAAAACTGGGATGAACCCCCTAAAAAAATACACGGTGAACCCTACAGAGATGAAAACTGATCAAATGCTTGAACTAAGAAAAAAAAGTAGAAATAACATACTTCAAAATTTTCCGGCCAGTTGCAGAGATGTGCTGGTCTTACGGGAGAGGTGAAGTGAACATGGGTAGAAGGAATATATCTCTATTAAATTATTATGAGCTTTTCCTCCTATTCTAAAAGCCCAAATACTAAAATATATTATTTAAAAAAAAAGGACATTAAGAGTCTACTGTGAGGATTCTACCTGCTCTATTAATTCTACTTTCCCCTGCTACACTACATTTTTTTTGAATTTCGAGATGAGATACACAATACAAACTCATTACCTAAAAGTTTTAGTTTTATTTCTTTATTGATAATTATTATTTGTATGTGAATTTTGCTTTTTAATTTTATTTTATATTGATAGATTATTTATTAGTTAATATATATTATTATATTTAGGATTTATTATTCCATATAATTGTTCGTCATAAATTTTTTGATATGTAGATACGCTTGTTTAAAAAAATATTTTGGCTTATTAGTTGAAACTTATTTGATTAAGTTTATTAGTTTATTGGTTATTGATTTATTGAAACTTACGTTTTAGAGGTTCATTTTTACTAGTCGCGAAACACATTCGAAATCTCATGGACGACCCTGCTTGGAAATGATGAATTTTTGTTACTGTCGTATTAATAAATTTATATATATATATATACACACACACATATAAAGGGGCCCATTTTTTCTACTCGCACATGACACCCAAAATCTCAGGGGTAGCCCTGAATGATACGTGTTTGTGGTGGGGTGATATAGAAGACCAGCAACTGGTTTTGAAGGAGGTTTTGGTTTTGTGAAACTAGGTTTAATTTTTTATCGTATTTTTGTTATGTGATGAACCTTACCCGACCCGAACCATCGAACAAACCCGAAATTTTTTATGTCCGACTCTATGAAATTGGAGCATCTAAAAATAGTGAACCACTTGAAAAAAAAATTCTGGATCTGCCACCGGGTGTACTCAGTTGTTGTCTTGGTTTGATTGTATACAGAATGCAGCTGAGAAACCGCCTCGGTTCATATCAAGCTGGACGGCCATGTATGTGCTCAATGCATTTGTAGTCGTGTGGGTACTCGTGGTCGGGTTTGGATTTGGAGGATGGGCGAGTATGACCAACTTTGTACGACAAGTTGATACGTTTGGTCTTTTCGCCAAGTGCCATCAATGCAAGCCCGTGGTACCACCACCACCGAGAAAACATTGATTCGACTCAACCCGACGTTAACTGAGTGACCAACAAAACACTGATTCGACTCAACACAACGTTAACTGAGTTGACTCAGTAGTAGGGTGGGTTTTATGTAATTGTATTATAGATGCGGAGCATAAATTATCTTCCCCTGCATGTGATATGACTTGGCTTGTCTTGTCTTGTCTTCTATTTGTTTTCTTTTTCTTTAATATATTGTAGATTAAAAGTGCGATGATTGATTATTCCAAACCATGTCATGTTCCAAAGATTTATATACAGGTGTTACTTTTTAATCATAGAATTCAATATTCATATAGAATTCAATATTCATATAGACTCTCAACTTTAAATTTTCATTTTTGAATTTGTGGTTTTCGATTCAAAATTACGAATTTGTATATATAAATTTTATTTTTGTTTTATATACATAATTTAAAAAATATAGGCATTTTAAACTGCAATATGCTATTTTTTTTAAAGAAAAACGATCATACCTATATGTGTGTTTTTATAAATAAAATACTATTTAAATTCTTTGCAAGTTTGCAATTATGTAAATAATTTAAACTTATAAATCATAAATCTTAGAAATTGTTTTATAAATTTATAAAATAATAAAACTTATAAAAACAATTTAGCTTTTATATATTGATTTTAATAAAAGCCTAGGGACTGAAACTGTCAAACTCTGAAACTTGTTTTAAACTAAAACTATACTTTCAGACTTAAACAGTTAAACCCCTGAAACAACAGGGGCCTGTTTTGCCATTTCACCAAACTTCCGAAACCCAGAATCGGTCCCAGGTTCGAAACCCGCCACACCCGGTTTCGAGCCGTTTTAGTCATAAAACGCGTTTCCCGTCCAAATGCAGTGAACCTCGAGTTCCATTCCCGCATGCGACCGAAACCCAACCACCACCAACACTCAATTACGACGCTAGGGGCCGCATTGATCCGCATTTAAGCCGGCGTGCTCATCCGTAATCGCCCCACCTAATTCAACATTTAAGACTAAAATCGACTATAAATACACGTTGCCACACTTCGAAGACTTCACCCTCTAACTTCGTAAGCTCTCAATTCACTCTATTCACACCTGCATTGCCGATTTAAGATCCTTGACAGCCGACTCCAAGCCAGGACTCGTTCTCACCCATTTCGACATCGTATCAGGTAATTCCATTTGCCAAAGAACTCGTTTCCATCCCATAATCGAAAGCCCTCTGTCGGTTTCCAATGACAGAGGGGTTATCAAGCCGTATTTGGCGAATTTGAATTCTAGGGTTCATACGAATTTGGGGTTTGGTTTGACATTCTATTTATCAATTTATTTTTCTATGCTTTAAGCTAACGAACCCGTAGTCGGGCTGGTTAAGTGCGCGTGGGTGCAGGTGACCCGGGCGAGACCCGAGTTCGAATCCGGGGAGCCGGGTTTTGTCCATTTCATTTTTTATGCTTTTTCAAATCAGTTTTAAGTACTTTAATTATTTTTATAAAATCTGTTAAACTTTTATAAACTTAAAAATGAATTCTTTTTACACTTTTACCTTCTGAAGTCATTTTATTTAATTAAACTTGATTAAAACTTGTAAGAAATAATGCTTTAAAAATAGTTTCAAACATATAAAAATTATTAAAAAAAATACTTTTAAAACCTTATAAAACTTATATACTAAACAAGAAGTACTTTATGAAATTTGAAACTTTAATTATTCTATTTTAAAAACTTTAAAATAACTTGTATAAATTTTACTTAGAAAACATAAACTTATAAACATTTGTAATCTATTAAAATCTAAATCAAGACTTATTTAGTTATTTATTTAAGGCAAGTAAATAATTATACATTAAATATTTTCTCTTTATTTATAACCTTATAAGCTTTATAAAATATAAACATGTGTAAACTTATACTTTTTATTTAAACTTTAAGCTTGTGATTCAAAGCGTAAACTTTATAAGAAATTCTATTTTATAAACTTATGGAAACTTGACATTGATTTAAACTTATAAACATTATTTATTTTCAAGATAACTTGTAAAATAAATGTTTAACACTTGAAACTTTAATAAAACCTAAATGCTTTATATTGTATATTCTTATAAAATCTATATATCCTTAATAATCATGCATTCTTGAATGATTATAATAAAACCTTAATTATTATTTAAAATTCAAAATAATAATTATCATTATATATATCCTTTAAATAATTATTATAAATCTTTAATAATTATTTATTTCTTGAATAATTATTGTTAAACTTTAATAATTATTTAGTCCTTCATTTAACAAATACTTCAACTCTATTTACGAATACTTAGAAAACTATTTTGATTATTACCTAACATATGTAATTAATAGTAGTAAAACTTTTGAATAACTATTTTAATTATTCTAAACTATAAACTTCGATATTCAAGTCTTGCGTCGTTCATTTAAAACCTTTACTTTAAACTTGATTTAAACTTCATAAACACAATCAATCCCATCTTCTATTTGGAACCCTAGTCGATCTTGAAATCCTAGATCCTTACCATAGACTTATAGGATCATACTTGAATCTTTAAACTTGCATACTTAGGCTTATCGTGAGGATATTCTCCCTCCAAGTCTTGCAAATACTTATCCGTGTTGGATACTATTCATCATCCATGTGAGTATACTTAGCCCCTTTTTCCTTTCTATGCTTTTGGGGTGAAACATGTTCAAAATTCTTAAACTTATACAATTCTTGTACAACTATGACTACGTGTTTATTCTTATGTTAAACTTGAGACTTGTATGCTTAGATTAAACTTAAAACTAGCACCTTCATTAACTTTGATCAAGCCTATGGTAACAATGATAGATCTATTGTATTTGACCAATCCACCTTGATTGATTGACCCCTTCGGGGGGGAGCCCTTGGTGATTGTTACTGAATTAAACTTTAAACTTGAGACTTGAGACTTATAAGGGTAACCTGCAGGTTATGCCTAAACTTGGTTGGAGGGTTGAAGTGCACAATGTTTAAGATACTTGTTCTCATACTTACATTAAAGAATGCATATATCATAGTGAATTGTAATTCTTCTCAAATACTTGTAAACTGTGTCAAAACCTTTGTATCTCACCAACTATTTTGTAGTTGACAGATTCTTTCACATGTTTTAGGTTTACATCATGAGACTTATTCGTGGTCACATAGGATGCTTTGGACCTAGACTACTTAAATTAAATGGTGTATTCGTATTATTCTTCCTTGTATTGAATCTTAAATTATTTATTAATGAAATATCGAAACTTTAATAGTCAACCTTGTGCTATTGAACAACCGCATCCGCCCCGACGTATAATCCGCCGTCGGTTGGGGTGTGACAGGTCAGGTCGTGTGTCGGGTCACGGGTCAGGGCATGGTTCGGTTCATGGTTCGGGTCATTGGTCGGTTCATGTGTTGGGTCATGGTTTGGTTCATGGGTCGAGTCATGGGTCGGTTCATGTGTCGGGTCATGGATCGGGTCATGGATCGGTTCATGTGTCGGGTCATGGGTTGGTTCATGTGTCGGGTCATAGGACGGGTCATGGGCCGATTCATGTGTCGGGTAATGGGTCGGTTCATGTGTCTGGTCATGGGTCGGTTCATGTGTCGAGTCATGGGTCGGTTCATGTGTCGGTTCATGGGTTGGTTCATGTTTCGGTTCACGTGTCGGTTCATGGGTCGGTTCATGGGTCGGGTCATGGGTTCGTTCATGGGAAGGGTCATGATTCGGGTCATGGGTTAGGGCATAGGTCGGGTCATGAGTCGGTTCATGTGTCGGGTCATGGGTCGGTTCATGTGTCGGGTCATGGGTCGGTTCATGTGTCAGGTCATGGGTTCGAACATGGGTAGGTTCATAGGACGGGTCATGGGTCGGGTCATGATTCGGGTTACGGGTCAGGTCGGGGGTCGAGTCATGTGTCGGGTCATGGGTCAGTTCATGGGTCGGACCATGGTTCGGGTCATTAATTAAATAAAATCATTCCATTCCTTGAAGGAATGAAAAAAAAACACTCATACCTCAAAGAAAGAAAATTATTAAAAGTGAAGAAATCAAATTCCTTATGTAATTGTTCATTCCATTACTATGTTACTACCAAACATGTTTTTTTCATTCCATCGCAATGACCCATTCCATTCCATCAGCCATTCATGAATACCAAACACTACCTTAGGGGTTGACTCTTAGTGAGACATTTCAAGTAACGGTTATGGTTGAAAAGTTGCCTCTTAGTTGGGTAGATTTCAAGAACTACCTTAAACATAAGCTAAAGGAGATGACAATTGAGGATCTTGTGGTATGTCTTCGAATTGAAGAAGACAATAGACTGGCACTAAAGGGAAGCCATATGGAAGCCTCTGTTAAGGCCAACATGGTAGAGCATAGTCAATCTTCCAGCCGGAACAAAGGCAATAAACCTTTCGGAAAAGGCAAGTCTAAGTTTGAACTTCTGCCAAAAAGTGGTGGCGTGAAGAAGACTGCTCCTTTCAAAAGGAAATTCTACAACTGCCATTCATGGTCACCAAGTTGGCCAATGAAAGGCGCCAAACGTGAGAAGGCCCATATGATTGATGATGACATGCCTCTTGTGGCTATTATCTCTGACCTCATTGCCATGATGGATGTAACATCCATAATTTTCCGACAGTATTTTTTTTATTTATTATTATTTCAATGGTATACAATAACGACACTCCATTTTTGTCCGACACGATTTGACACGTTAAGTAATAAAGTTATAAACTCAAGACATTGCACCCTTACAATAACATACCGTATTCTATTATATATGTATAACACATGAAAGCATATTTACATGAATACATATACATACTCTATTATAACAATCGAACTTTGAATCATGTATCTACATTTTGTATATATTTTGAGTACGATAAATAAATCATTTATACAATTTTGTAAAAAATATAAGAATAGAAACATTTTCCTTTTATAAAATAATTACAATTAATCAAATAATATTTAAACTTTTATAAACATGTTAGAGATCATTTTATAAATGATTTAAGGTAACTTTAAAAAAAATGGAGATTGTTTTGAACCCATTGATTTTAGTTGAACCTTTTTCCATGACAAATGAAACCCCCCCCCCCCTTCATGAACCCAATTTGAGCCCCTTTGTCTTAGATTTGGACCATTTGACTTCAGAAAGTCAACAAGAGGAAAATCCATCTAAACAGTTCCAAATCACGCGAGGTTTACTCTATTGGATTGTGCCTACACAATATGGGATCAGTCCCGCAAGTCAAGTGCACCACATCGATGAACCAAATCGAGAATTGAACCCGGTGTGATCCCATTCGCTGATGTTGACTTTTTCAGGTCAAACAGTCGGCAAATTCGATCCAAACGATTAGAATTCGAAGCTGTTAATGCACGAAACTCGTGCCAAGACGTTATGCAACCAATACTAAATGTCAATGATGAACCAATTTAATCGAATTTAAGCTTATTAACCCTTAATCAATCCCGTAACCGACATCCTTAAACCCACTACTAATTAGTACTAATCGAACGAAATCAGACCATGTAACCTGATCAAATAAAATCTCACCATCCTCTATAATCTCCCTGAAGCCTCAAAACCACTTCGAATCAACCCTGGAACGCAATTAAGGCCGAAGAACTCGACCACAGAAGCCATAGCCGAGCGCCACCATCCCGCAACCGTTTCAGGTGATTCTTGTACTTTTGAATTCGTCTTAACCCAAGGAACGAAAGCCCTATGGTTCCGAGTTCAATCGGAACTTAATCGGACCAATCTTAGGGCTAGGGTTTATGGGATGCATTTTGGGACGAATGTGGGTTTTGGTTTGAATAATAAAACTAAATAGTTTCTATTTCCTTGCAAAGAACTAGCCATGGTCTAGTGGTTAGCAACCTTGGCTCCCTTAGAATCTACTAGGGTTCGAATCCCAACCCCTCCTTTTCTTTTTGTTTAAACGAATTTTGATTATTTTACTACAAGAACTAATGTTTTAGTTTCTGAAATAAATTTAATAGATCTTTTAAATGTAAATCGTATCTCTTATAAAAACGAAGAATATAAACAAATGTTTTACTCCTTTTAATTTATTAAAGACATATTAGAAATTTTAAAATTCTTAAATAAATGATATAGAAAAGGATTATTTAACTAGATCCAATTATATTGTTTCATTTACAAAAATTGTAATGTTATAAAACAAACTTTAAATAATTGACTAAACGTTACAGATCTTTTCTCAAAATCTATAAATAATTTTAGCAAAGAATAATTATTTAGAACAATAAAACTTTATGGAATAATTTAAATAATTATTTGTAAGTGAATGATTATACAAATTCATTAATTTCATTTAAAACTTACTAGTACAAATTTAACACCTCTTTTATCATTTTAGTAAAGGAGAGTATTTAGATAACCTAGATGATTATTTTAATTAAATGAGACAATTATTTAGACCTTTATTAATCCATAAGCTATTTACTAATCATTTTTAAGAGTAACGATTTAAATAAATTCAACGCATTAATATTATTATAAACATTGTAAAATTAATTAGAGATCCTAATAAATCCTAATTAATAAACTAGTTCTATTATTTCGATACTCGTGATAAATATATACTATCCTACAAATCTCGTACAAACCTCATATCTTGTCCCAAAACCTATGAAACCCTAGAATCTCAAAATTTCTTATTCCCTTTAGTCACACATTGAGTCTGGAATACGATTATCCATGTAGGTTGATTGTGAGAAATTCCTCACGAAGCCTATTCCTCATATCAAATTCATAACATTACTAGCTTCAATACATGTGAGTTTACATAGCCCCTTTTTACTGTTTTTGCTTTTGGGGTGAAACATGTTATCAACTTTATCTATTTAAACAATTCAATATCTATGTTCTTGTGCTTGATCTTTATGCTTTATATTTGAACTACTTGGTGACCATTGCATGTGTTTCATGCCAGTACATTCATTAACTTGCAGCCCAAGCCTAAGGTAGTACCTAACATGATCATTTATATGGGAAACTGAACCTATAACTTACCACAAGACCTTGGCGGGTTTTGTTGGGTATCAACTATAACTTGGAGTATCCGCTTGCTCCCTTTTTCAAAATGGCAATCAGTGGGATTGCGTATCTAGTTTTCTATTATCAGGCTTGAATTGTACGCTTGGAACCTTGTATGTTTTTACATATATGCTTTAGACATGCTTTGAACATATTGAATTGTAAACTATACTTAACTTTGTTTGGTGTCAAAACCTATGTTACTCACCAACTACTTGTAGTTGACATTTACTCACATGTTTCAGGTACACCAGTTTGAGGACACTACATGATCACTTAGGACTTCGGACCTAGCTTAAATAAAGATTAAATCCAACCTATGTTATGTTTGAACTCCTTGTTTCCTATTTCTACTTGTAACACATTTAATTTTGATGAATAAATATTATCACATTTAATAGATGATCATGTGCTTACGAACAACCGCGTCAGCCCCGGCGTATAATCCGCCGCCGGCCGGGGTGTGATAGATTGGTATCAGAGCCATGGTTATAGGGAATTAGGTTATTAGACACACATGACCTAGACTATAACCTAGGAGTCCCCAAACATGAGTTTAGCTCGTGTCTTTTATTAGGAACTCCACTCTATACTCATTTATACACTTACTTACCCACATCTATTTACTTCTGCCTACATGAACTACAACAATCTAAGGACTACATGAAACTATTTGAAACTACATGGATTACTTGGAACATATTTTTAGTCTATAGCCTATAACCTTAGGGTACCTTGGCGTAATTATTCTACATATTATCTAGTGCATTACATGAATTATCTTATGTGCTATATTACTTGATAACCTACATGTTTACAAAAAAAAAAAAAAAAAAAAAAAACGCTACTCATGTGATACCTTATTTGCTACACTATTTGAACTATTTGCACAATACCTATTTGATATCACTAAATGCTATCCTAAGTTTTGACATACAATAAAATTTTCAAATCCCGTCAAAGTTTTGGGTTCTGAAAATTAGTAGAGAACATGTGCAATCCGGAAGGGTGAATGCCTGTACTTTGGGTCTTCTGTCTAGGAAAGCATTTCATATAAATCCAAATCAACCGAAGGATCCGTATGCTTTCCTGGAATTCCCGAAGTGAGTGTTCATCTATAGGCTAAAGCATGTCTTCTTGAAAGTATATGAACTCAAATCACTTTGATTTGTCACAGTATTCATTGGGTTATGCCTCAAATGAATGCAACCCAAACATCATTCGCTTAATTATTATAATATGATACACAAGTCTAAACCTCCTATTTGATCCTTACACTTGATCATATTTAAGTCAACTATACCTCTTCATCCTTATGCCTTAGAAATTTTATCACCCTTATTATCATTTGCAAAGGATTTCAACCCTTAGACCTTACCATCCAAGGAAAGGAAGCTGCTTGAAGAGGTGAAGCACACCCTTGAACCACAAGACACAATCCTTAATATTTTTCATCATAACCATGAGCTCAAATAATAATTTTAATGGTACAAGATGGCTGGAAGAGTGGGTGTAAGTCCATGAAAGGTTATGACTAAGGAAAGACTTGAGTACTTCAGTGAGTGTCCCTTTGTGACCCACCTCTCTTTCCTGGGAATCCGTTTCATGAGTACACCACTTATATGTTATGTGTTGCTCCCGACATATTATTATAAGAACTCGGTGTTATGATTAGCCAAATTTTAACTGAGGAACACATTTAACACTTACCATTACACTTACGACCCTAACCGTGCTAGACATGGCATCTTACCTTCCTCACTCCCCTGAGAATCACTCTGAAGCAGAATAAACACAAGAGGAAGACTTTGAGTCCCCGTCACCGGACAACCAGTCACCGACACGACTAACTGCCAAATCCATGTTTGACCACAGAACAGATTGGCTCAGGAGCAGGCTTGAGACTCCAAGAAGCTGAATCACCACCTCCGAGAGACTCTTATCTAGCACTGAACCTATACCATCTAGACCCAGGAGCAGGACAAACCAAGGAACCTACCAGTGCTATAGGAGTTCCAGCTGATACCGCTATATGTAAAGACCGTAGAGTTTCTGAGGCAAGGAATGGAGACCAGGGAATACTTGATGCACGTATGGGAATTGTTAGAGCTGAAGCCGGTTTGCAATACGAATACCCTTAACGATGTTTATCTTGGTGCTCATCTGCTTCCTAGTGGAAAACTACCTGAGATGTTAGTCGGATATTCTATTTCTCGTTTTCTTAAATTGAAACCTATATCCTATACCCAAATATAATGTTATTATTTTTGGCTCACCTTAATGGTTGACATCCAAACTTTCTTTGTAAACTAATTATTTTGTTATTTCTCGATTTAACCAATATAGTTATTTCGTCCAAATAAAACTTTTATCAAACCCTTGGGTTATAAATTTTACTTAGATTACAAATTATTCACAAACCCCTTTACCTTATAAGGAAACTTAATACCCGTCTTGTACGAATTGTTTTACAAAAACATTAACGAATATTTCTTTCTTTTAATTTAGAAATGATTTGGTTAATTATTTCCTTATGACATTTTATTTCGGTAAACTAATTATTTAAATCTTGGCTTAATTACCTTAGCCATTACTTCTTTTGAACATTCTCTTCATGATAATTAAATTAAGTAAATAAAAGGTCTTTATTTATTTATCCAATTATCTAGTTATTCAACTTATTATTTTCACTTATTCATAAACAAGAGTAAATTTCAATTACTTATTTATTTACAAAAAAAAAAACACGAACCAGTTATTCATGTCCACATTATTCTAAATACCTGCAAAACTCTCTCATTATCTTACACCTTCGGAAATGTATAAGTTTACTAGTCACTCCAAGGAGATGAGTCATTTCGCGTAAGCGTTAACCACCCATATAAGGCTCAACAAAATTTAAAACTTAAAACCCAACAACCTACATGATATATGAGCGTTAAGTAATACGCTTGTCTGCAAAACTCGATCACTTACGAAATTCGATATGTTACGTTACTCATGCGATTCAAATATGTACATTCACAACATACATGGAACTAAATTGTTTACATTACACACGAAACTTGATTGTTCACATTATACATGAGATTTGATTGCTTGCAATATACATGATACTAGATTGTTCACACGATAATTGATATTTATTTGTTTGCAATATTCATAATACTAGATTATTTACGTTATACATGAAACTTGAGTGTTTACATTACACACGAAACTATAACTATTTACATTGTTTGGAAATGATTGTCCACTATATACATGAGGCATGACCATTCACTTATCCATGGAAGTCGATAGCTATAAACTTTGAGCTACTTGGGGTTTGACGTATTCTTGTTCAAACACAAGGAAGCTATAAACTTTGAGTTACTCGGGGTTTGACGTATTCTTGTTCAAACACGAGAGAGCTATAGACTTTATGAGTAATCTCGAGGGATATGCCTTCTACTTAGGGCACCCATGTATGTGGTTGTGCCACCTTGTTAGTATTTATTCCCTGATTAACTTTACCATCTAGAGACACAGTTACTTATTAACAACTCATACATGAAAATAATAGTTATGAACTAAATGATTTTGTGTCCCCTCTGTACCCATACACAATGGAATGATCTATACGGACCATGCGACGACTCGCGTAATTACGGGTGCACACGTAATTATAAAAGTCAGCGCAAGGAAAACATAGTGAATTCTGTCGTGTGGGATGACATAAAACCTATGGTGTTATACAGTGACGAAACTAATGGGATATGATAAGGGCATGGTGGATATACCGCTGGTATATCCTATATATAAGTGCTCCGGTCATGTTGTCAGAAGTAACGTTGTCCGTATCACGTAGGGTTTCCTATTACTTCGACCTTGATCAATATCCGTGAAATCTCCACCCAGTGACACTTTCTGAACATAGTAGACTATATCCTAAACAAGTTTTAACCATCAAATTCTCATTGTTTCCATCCCAAGTGATGCATTCCATCTTTAGGGCCCGAATTTTGTTTCGACAGCCTTCTCCTTAATTCTCTTCAAACTAAATCCACTACCACCATCTATGTCTGACACGATGACCTGATCTGACCTTGAGTATCAGACCTGAGCCTTATTACCAATTATACTTCTCAGACCGGTAATCAAAGCTCGTTGAGAATCCAAGCCACGTCTTTTTACTGGTTCAATAGCCCCTTCAGTTGAATTTCGGGACGAAATTCTCTCAACTTGAGGATACTGTAACATCCATAATTTTCCGACAGTATTTTTTTTATTTATTATTATTTCAATGGTATACAATAACGACACTCCATTTTTGTCCGACACGATTTGACACGTTAAGTAATAAAGTTATAAACTCAAGACATTGCACCCTTACAATAACATACCGTATTCTATTATATATGTATAACACATGAAAGCATATTTACATGAATACATATACATACTCTATTATAACAATCGAACTTTGAATCATGTATCTACATTTTGTATATATTTTGAGTACGATAAATAAATCATTTATACAATTTTGTAAAAAATATAAGAATAGAAACATTTTCCTTTTATAAAATAATTACAATTAATCAAATAATATTTAAACTTTTATAAACATGTTAGAGATCATTTTATAAATGATTTAAGGTAACTTTAAAAAAAATGGAGATTGTTTTGAACCCATTGATTTTAGTTGAACCTTTTTCCATGACAAATGAAACCCCCCCCCCCTTCATGAACCCAATTTGAGCCCCTTTGTCTTAGATTTGGACCATTTGACTTCAGAAAGTCAACAAGAGGAAAATCCATCTAAACAGTTCCAAATCACACGGGGTTTACTCTATTGGATTGTGCCTACACAATATGGGATCAGTCCCGCAAGTCAAGTGCACCACATCGATGAACCAAATCGAGAATTGAACCCGGTGTGATCCCATTCGCTGATGTTGACTTTTTCAGGTCAAACAGTCGGCAAATTCGATCCAAACGATTAGAATTCAAAGCTGTTAATGCACGAAACTCGTGCCAAGACGTTATGCAACCAATACTAAATGTCAATGATGAACCAATTTAATCGAATTTAAGCTTATTAACCCTTAATCAATCCCGTAACCGACATCCTTAAACCCACTACTAATTAGTACTAATCGAACGAAATCAGACCATGTAACCTGATAAAAAAAAATCACACCATCCTCTATAATCTCCCTGAAGCCTCAAAACCTCTTCGAATCAACCCTGGAACGCAATTAAGGCCGAAGAACTCGACCACAGAAGCCATAGCCGAGCGCCACCATCCCGCAACCGTTTCAGGTGATTCTTGTACTTTTGAATTCGTCTTAACCCAAGGAACGAAAGCCCTATGGTTCCGAGTTCAATCGGAACTTAATCGGACCAATCTTAGGGCTAGGGTTTATGGGATGCATTTTGGGATGAAGGTGGGTTTTGGTTTGAATAATAAAACTAAATAGTTTCTATTTCCTTGCAAAGAACTAGCCATGGTCTAGTGGTTAGCAACCTTGGCTCCCTCAGAATCTACTCGGGTTCGAATCCCAACCCCTCCTTTTCTTTTTGTTTAAACGAATTTTGATTATTTTACTACAAGAACTAATGTTTTAGTTTCTGAAATAAATTCAATAGATCTTTTAAATGTAAATCGTATCTCTTATAAAAACGAAGAATATAAACAAATGTTTTACTCCTTTTAATTTATTAAAGACATATTAGAAATTTTAAAATTCTTAAATAAATGATATAGAAAATGATTATTTAACTAGATCCAATTATATTGTTTCATTTATAAAAATTGTAATGTTATAAAACAAACTTTAAATAATTGACTAAACGTTACAGATCTTTTCTCAAAACCTATAAATAATTTTAGCAAAGAATAATTATTTAGAACAATAAAACTTTATGGAATAATTTAAATAATTATTTGTAAGTGAATGATTATACAAATTCATTAATTTCATTTAAAACTTACTAGTACAAATTTAACACCTCTTTTGTCATTTTAGTAAAGGAGAGTATTTAGATAACCTAGATGATTATTTTAATTAAATGAGACAATTATTTAGACCTTTATTAATCCATAAGCTATTTACTAATCACTTTTAAGAGTAACTATTTAAATAAATTCAACGCATTAATATTATTATAAACATTGTAAAATTAATTAGAGATCCTAATAAATCCTAATTAATAAACTAGTTCTATTATTTCGATACTCGTGATAAATATATACTATCCTACAAATCTCGTACAAACCTCATATCTTGTCTCAAAACCTATGAAACCCTAGAATCTCAAAATTTCTTATTCCCTTTAGTCACACATTGAGTCTGGAATACGATTATCCATGTAGGTTGATTGTGAGAAATTCCTCACGAAGCCTATTCCTCATATCAAATTCATAACATTACTAGCTTCAATACATGTGAGTTTACATAGCCCCTTTTTACTGTTTTTGCTTTTGGGGTGAAACATGTTATCAACTTTATCTATTTAAACAATTCAATATCTATGTTCTTGTGCTTGATCTTTATGCTTTATATTTGAACTACTTGGTGACCATTGCATGTGTTTCATGCCAGTACATTCATTAACTTGCAGCCCAAGCCTAAGGTAGTACCTAACATGATCATTTATATGGGAAACTGAACCTATAACTTACCACAAGACCTTGGCGGGTTTTGTTGGGTATCAACTATAACTTGGAGTATCCGCTTGCTTCCTTTTTCAAAATGGCAATCAGTGGGATTGCGTATCTAGTTTTCTATTATCAGGCTTGAATTGTACGCTTGGAACCTTGTATGTTTTTACATATATGCTTTAGACATGCTTTGAACATATTGAATTGTAAACTATACTTAACTTTGTTTGGTGTCAAAACCTATGTTACTCACCAACTACTTGTAGTTGACATTTACTCACATGTTTCAGGTACACCAGTTTGAGGACACTACATGATCACTTAGGACTTCGGACCTAGCTTAAATAAAGATTAAATCCAACCTATGTTATGTTTGAACTCCTTGTTTCCTATTTCTACTTGTAACACATTTAATTTTGATGAATAAATATTATCACATTTAATAGATGATCATGTGCTTACGAACAACCGCGTCAGCCCCGGCGTATAATCCGCCGCCGGCACAATTGATCATGGTCTTCTCATTCGCCACAACTCGGGCTCTCATCTTCAAGCATATACGAATGCTCACTAGCATGGTTCCCCTCCTCTTAAAGCTTTCTCTGATGTTGACTGGGCTAGATGTCCAGATGACCGTCGATCCACTTTAGGGATTTGCCATATACATGGGTTCTAATCTTGTATCCTAGATTGTTCGCAAACAGAAAACTGTATCTCAGTCATATACAAAATCTAAATACAAAACTCTTGCTGACATAGTGGCAAAATTAACATGGTTGGAAACCTTACTGACAGAACTTGGGCTTGGGGCGGTTACAAACTCTGCTCCGACTCTTTAGTGTAATAATCTTGAAGCAACCTATCTAGCAGTCAATCCTGTGTTTCATGCCAGAACAAAGCTCATTAAAGTTGATTTTCACTTCATCAGAGAAAAAGTTGCCCAAAGAAAACTACGCATACAATTCATATCTACTAAAGATCAGACTGCATACATATTCACAAAACCTCTTTCAACACACAAATTCGCTTTTCTACGTTTCAAGCTACAGGTTGTTCCCCGGTCTTAGCTTGCAAGGAAATATTAGACACAAATATAATTAGTAATAGTCAGAGGTAGATTATGTAAATATGAGTTCTATATAACCCCTCCTCATTGTAAACCCTAATTACAATTATCAATACAAACAATACACCTTTACACACATATACGGTGTTTAACTTAGGTATAAACAACAAATTCTGATCAAGATTAAAACTGAAAAAACAAACAACAATCGTAAACCCAAAACAGTTGAGAATCCAAACCGAAACATCCCGCAACCGAAAGGCAACTTTGTGACTAGCAACAAAAATGATAAACATATGTTACAAACAATAGTTCATTGCTGCATGAACATGAAGACACACACCACCTACTGCAAAGGGATTCTTGAAAAAGATAAATCCAGTTGCACCTCTCAAATGCTATAAAAACTGCACATTCCTTCCTAAAATGAAGAAGTAACATGAAGCTTTATGGTTTACAACGATGAAATCCGTCACCATCACCACCAACACCAACGTGGCCTGATGATTGGTGGTAGGAATGTCCAGTCTCACTGGTCGGAGCCAGCGCTGCTGCTTGTTGCAAGAGGAGAGTCTGAAGCACTCTTGGTTCGGGTTTTAGTTGAATCTGGTCTCACACTATACACAGAAGAGGCAGGAACTTTTGTGATTGATGCTCGCATATTGCCAGGCATGCTTCGCCTTATATCCTGTATGAACAATGATAAACATGATTTAGAAAAATTATCAGCTTAATTTTTTTTTTTAATTTTCATTTATGAATCTCATCTTCTAAATCGATGTGTTTCAACCCGAGTCATTTTGGTCAGAACTCATTTTGACCCGAATCAATTAATACTTCTTTTTGTTAAATGACCCGTTTTGACCCGAACACGGCTTGATAAAAACCCATTTTAACCTATTACGAGTCCGACCCAAACCTCCCATTTTACCACAATGACGAGCAAGACAGAAAGGAAAAAGATAGTAGACATATACCAAATGTCTCAAAGCCATATCGAATGATTTCTTTGACAGTGATCTTCCAAATCCTGAGTTGTCTTGGGACACCGACAACTTCCCAGATTTATTATTCTGATTAGATATGTCGTCGTGCCTTGGTGGAGCCAGCTTTCTCATGTTTACAACTCTCTCAACCATTTGAGTACCCATCAAGACCGGGTTTACGTCATCATCCCCATTCGAATGTCCACGACCTCTTGTTATCCCCGACTTCACAACACCATGCCCTCTGGAAGGAGAGCAGGAGGTCCTCTTTGGTACTGCTTTCAAGTTCATTTCAATCACAGGCAATTTAACAGTAGGTGGACCAGGCCTAACTCTAGATGCCGAAGCAGACC
Source organism: Smallanthus sonchifolius (assembly GCA_023525975.1). Taxonomy (NCBI): domain Eukaryota; kingdom Viridiplantae; phylum Streptophyta; class Magnoliopsida; order Asterales; family Asteraceae; genus Smallanthus; species Smallanthus sonchifolius. The sequence goes on along the minus strand of CM042030.1, from coordinate 68,494,594 downwards.
TATCAAGCATCTCCGGTGGATTTTTGGACGGTCTAGATTTCATCACAGAAGAAGACCTGTTTCCATATGCAGATGTGGTAAGTACACCAGATGGTTTTGATGGTCGTTGAGTTGGGGTTGAAGATCTTGATGCTGACTTGGCATTAGCAATTATGGATGGTCGTTGAACTGGGGTTGATGATCTTGATGTTGACTTGGTAGCAACAGGTAGTATGGAGGGTCGTTGCAATGGGGTTGAAGATCTTGATGTTGACTTGGAAGCAACTGCAAGGACAGGTGGTCGGGGCGTAGGGGTTGTGGACCTTTTTATAGGGGCCCCTGGCTTTGTTGCTGCAGTAACAGTGGCTCGAGATGTTGGAGTGGATGATATCAGTGGTTTTGTTAAAGTAGGCCGTGTTGTTGGTGTTGCGGATCGAGATCCTGTTGGTGGAGCCTTTCTTGATGGCGATGGCCGCCTAATGGTGCTAGAAGATTTTACACCATTGGAGGAGGATGCTGGAAATTTAGGTGATATATTGGTTGTTGAAGTGCCATCTGCAGGGTTGTTTTCTAGCTACAATGATATAAAGAAAACAAGAAAAAGGATTATGATCTTGAAGTGAGTTACAAACTCAGAAATTCAACGAGAACTGTTCAATCATGTAGGCGTGTAAAGATAAAAATGCAAAATTGACGGGTGGCAATTTTGACGAATGGGTTAATTTGAGTTATGTTTTATCTCAAACTTATGAAACGAGATTGTTATTGAAACAATATATACTGTGTAGTTATATTTAACGCGCTAATTATTTATAAAAAGATAATAGTTTTAGACAAAACGTGTTTCGGATCAACACAACATAGATGCGCTAATTATTTATAGAAAAGATAAGGTCAATAGTGCTCTTACTTTGGACTTTGGAGAAGTAGATTGGCCATTAGATATAAGAATGTGATCAGTAAGAGTTATGTGTTCTTCCATTTCTGACGAGGGTACCACGTGACAACGCGGAGAGAGGAGCCTGAGTTCACAAAGCACATATCACATTTACAGGCTAAAATATAGTTCATTCACAATGGTTCATGCTAAAAAAAATGTAGTTAGAAGAATGATCATATGTCATCTATACATCCTTCAAAATTCAAATATTGTAGCATTATATTTGGCACGGATATTTATGAAATTGTTTGACTTAGTCAAATGTGTAAAACCCTTCAATAAGGTAATGTAGATCAAAAACAATGTAATCAATAATTTGTGATGATCAAACTGCTATAAATATAATTTGCACTTGCATATGACTTCAGTAATAGATTTGATCAAAATATAACCATGGAACCCTTTTTGGGCTTAAAGCCTTAAATGGAATACACACAAAGTTCTATTTGATGACCTATCAGCTTACATGAAGGGTGGTCCAATTCTGAAATGGACAGCAACTGGTGATCAAATGGGCCATGACAAAAGTAAATTATTTTTCCTAGAGCAATAATGGCAAAATCCAGAGAGCCAGTGTGTCTACATATCATGCATGGAAGGTTGTACCTTTCTCTGGATTTGGTCATTTCAGCTCTGGAAAAAGAGAGACCCTGACAAAGTTCACCAAAGCAGCTACAGTTTGAATTTTGATGCTTACCATGCATAGTCCGTGATGTTGTTCAAAGAATTCAATAAGTCGTCAGAACCAGAATCTTGACCATGTATTATTGATACTGTTTTAGGCTTCAATGGGTCCTCAGATTCAGAGTCTGCACCATACATTATTAAACTGCCAATGTCATTTTAATAGAAAAGCAATTATGCTACCAGAAGATAATAAGCATACTATGCATTTGTGAGTTCATTTATAGGGCAAATCAGGGAATGGCCATTTTGACCAAGTGTTAACCTAAATAACTATTTCACCAAATTTTAAAAATATAGTCATTGGACCATTCAAATTATTACACTCCTCTTTGGAAAGTATAACCCAATCAAAAGACAGCAAGTAGATTTATATGTCGAAAATGGCACTGTTTGAGGCTAAAAAAGCCACATTAACCGACGTGATTTTGAGATTATTACGAGATTCTCACGATTTGGAGCCATAACAGTGAGATTTTCATTTCTGTGTTGACATGACGTGGACACGGTCAAATGGTTATATTTTTAAAATTTTGGTCAAATGATTATTATTTATAACCAATATATGCATCAGTGAAAAGTATGATATAATATAGTACATTCCAGTAGAATTGGTAATCAGAAAGGAGGATTATGTGGGACAACCGACCCACAATTTGCTTAGGATTCCCTGGTAACTGTCAAGATGGTGATCACTGATTGCTGAAGTGGGTCATGCTTTAAGCTGTACCCTTGTTGCTTGTACCATTTAATGGTCCCACTACAACTAAGAAAGCTTGAGAATAAACACAGGCATAACTCCACTATCTACTTCTCAGTCATCTTCTCATTGGTACACAAGTTCAAAAACTATCCAGTTCAAATTTGGATGAAAATGCTTTGTATTGTAACTAAAAAACAACATGGTTTATACTTTATAGACTTCTAAAAACCTTTAAATACCCGCATGGAATTTTATAGCATTAAAGCATAATCAGATTAATGCTGCAATTCAGTTTCAGATAAATGATAAATCTATTTAATCTCAATTTATCACTGGGTTTCACAGCCTAAGTCACACCAATCTTTCTTCAGTAAACTCTAGTATATCTCTTGGTTTTGTCACTCAGGCGCTTGCTTATACTCTCGGTTAGTTCTTCATCATCATCAAATGTCCAGAATATTACCCTTTTATATGGACAGTTATTTCTGAGAAACTACCATAACTGCATATTGAAACTTTGGGTTATCCATAGCACATGGAATGGGTCTAACCTTCAATATGAGGGGACCATATACATTTTATATTACTCAAAACCCGACAATACGGTATGTTGGAACTAGGGATACATTACAACCGAACAAACTACAAAGTTTGATTTTGGAGATTTAAATCTTGTAATTCTCAAATTCAAAATTAAAATAGAACTTTTTGTATAATGTTAATCATAGTTGATTAGTTGTAGAAATTTTCAACACCTATAAACCTACAATATAATTTTACTTTCTTAAGAACTACAAGCTAATGTGCATTTTTCTAGGTAAAGGATTATAAACCAGATAACGCTCAGTTTAAATTACGCAACAAATACTGATTGAAGACTAATTCAACCTAGCAAGCAGATACAGCAGAAAAACAAAAATACAAGATCAATTACCGAATGTAACATGAATCTGATTCGATTTCTGAAGAAGATCGAGATTCAGATTAGCTCCACTGTAATCAACAAACAACGACAGATCATCGCTCGTCTCCTTCTCCTTTGTATCTCCGGAGCTCATCTCCTCTAGTCTACACTGAACAGACGCCTGCATAATCTCAACAAAATTTCAATCTGAATCACGAAAATAACATCCGTTTGACTAACCTTGACCTAAATCGGACATCACGAACTTGTTCACACAAATCTCGCTTTTCGATCGCACACTCATATCTTAATTTAAAGCAGCTGCACATTAATTGAAGATTGCAAGTACTTACAGCCATTAAATTTCTGGAGAAACCGGTGATGAAACTGCAGATTTTTGAAGAAATTATCAAATTAAGCGGCGAATCCGATTGGAGATCGTCCGATTTGGTGAAGATCTGGAGTTTTGTCAAGTAGTGACAGATCGACCTGCGGTGAAGAACACGCGAAATTTGGATTCGAATTCCTCACACACACTTCTCTCACACAGAGGCTCTCAGGTCATGTGGAATGGTTTTAATATATATACTCTCTCCACATGCGAGGGGGAAGACAAACAACACGCCAGAATTTGAATTCAATTTTTATTTTCTGGATGTTGATTCGATAAGGGATTACATTCAAAATTTATTTAAAAAATTGGTTATGATGACGAGGTAGGGTCAAGCCCATTTCCTCCCCCTCTCCTACTGTAGATAGGGTGGGTAAGAAACCCGGTTCTCGAACCGAACCTGACGACCCGACCTGGAACCGATCTGGTTCCTACCCGTCGCCTAGTGGAACCGGTTCTAACCCGAAAAAACCCGTTGGTTCCTCGCCCCAACGTGAAAACCAGTTCCAACCTGAATCGATCATACCCGGTTCCAAACCGGTCAGAGGTGTCTCAGAGCCCAAGCTCGCATCGGCAGTCGCTTGGGGCCCGTTTTCGCGGGGGGCCCAAATTTAAAAAAGAAATTTATGTGTATATATACAAATAATTTTTTTTTAAATTAGAATCAAAATAATCAGATGAAAATTTTGTTGAGAGTCGTATAAATAAAAACCCAAAATTTTTTTTAAATATAAACCTATTATCAACCATTTAACTATTAACATACTCACTTAAACCAATAACTTAATTTTGTTAAGGCCCGTAAACAGTACTCTTTTTCTTTTAAATGCTAATGTGGATTTTTAATTAAAAAAGAATAATTAAATAATCATGTGAAACAATTAAGCGCATTATGTTGCAGTCGTTATTTGCAATCCTCGACTCTTTGCAATCCTAAAATTGACGATTCAATATCCACGATTCATGCTAGGAGGGTCTCGCGATTCATTTAACTTTGTTTTGTATTTGTTTATCGCTACAATAACGTTTTTTTGTTTATTGTTATTACAATTATCGTCGATCTTTGGGAAAAAAATATATTTAAGGGCCCATTTTTTAGTACTCGTCTGGGGCACTCGAAATCTCGGAGACGTCCCTGATTAACCGGTTCCTACCGTTTGAAATGGATTTCGAGTTCTAGCCATTGGGTAACGGCCTTCTAACCGGGTTTTTTTTGCCTTTTTGACCTTTTTTTACATTTTTGTGGACCATTTTACCCCCTGAGTTTAGTAGAAGTAGATGTTGGATGAGTTGGTTGATTACACCACTTGAAAACGCAAAAATACTCTCGTTATCGAGGGTTTATTATCTCACGAGTAGTTTAGTACTTTCGGAATTATAATGGCTAACAATATAAATTTTTTTTGAAAGAAATGGTAACACCCATGAAAAAAAAATTAAAATATTTTAAATAACTACCACTCGTTTTTACTTGCCGCCGCTTTAAACCCATTTTAAATGTTGCGGTGTTTGAAACTATAGTTGACGAAATAAATTCCTATTTGTGTTTGTACGAAGATGACCCAAATTTTGCAAACAAAATAGTAGTTGAAACACAAATACACGATGAAGAGGTGAATAATGGACTATTTTTTTGCCTATCCGACGAAGAACTCGCCTATTGTGCATCAGTTCACATGAACACTAGTTCCGGCGAAAAATAAACAAAAACCGACGACTAAGAAGACGAATAAAATAAAAATAAAAATGTATTAGTTGTGTTTTTTAGTGAATCTATTTTCTTTTGTTTGTAACTTTTAAAAATAAATAAAAAATGAATTTTATGTTGTTTATTATATTTATGTATTTATTTAAAAAGAAAAAAAAGTTAACCCTACCTGGTTATACCTGGTTTTTGGACCCGACCCTAACCGGGTACACATGGATACGGGTTTAAGTTTACATGACCCGACCCGGAAACCGGAACCGGTTCCACTCTCTACTCGATCGTACCTGCACCTCTAACTGCAAACATAACAAGATGACAAGGAAAAGATCTGCCACCTCTCCACAATCCGGGTTAAAGAGCAAGGTAAACCGAGGAAATTTAACAAGATCTAGGTCAAACCCTAGGGATAAGACAAATGACACAAGTCAGGTAAAAGGATTAGAAGGATCTATCGCTTTTTTTCCTAGAAAATAGAAGTCAAACAATTATCCGTTTAAGGTACGAGAGGGAGTATCAAAAAAAAAGAAGGAAAAGCATGGCTACGAACTTACCCTATTAAGATGAGCGCAAGTCCCCAGGCCTTGACGATGAAGATGAGAACTTTGCCTATAAATAGGACTTCCATAGAACAATAGAGGACACGCCGGATCAAGCAAATGCCTCTTATTCTCATCTAAGCTTCATCTCATGTTTTCATATTATTTGTGTCTTACGTTCCTTTGTAATAACCTTATTCCCACTAACAATAATTATACTTGTAACCTCTCCTTGCCCTAGGCTCCCCAAGGGCAAGAGTTCGAACATTAATATAAAGAATTATCTTATCTATTAGATTTTGTAGCAACAAGTGGCGCCCACTCGTAGAGAGAGCAAGGCGAAAAAGTTGGTGAAACAAGGGTACCGAAGGAGGGTAATCCCATGAGCATGGCACAACATCTCGAAATGAGTTATCTTACTCAAACCAAAGGGGACGAGTTGGTGGATTTCCAAGGCAAGAGATTCGATAACTTGAAGAAAAAACAATGTAAAAGGCAGACGAAGGTTTGAAAATTCAAAATATTTGGTATACAAACCCATGAAACCTACAGGAGGATCATTGACGGCTTCGGCATCAAGGAGGTGGGGATCATACTCTTCCCCAACACGATAAATATCACAGAAATCGGTTAACATTTGGCGAGTCAATTTTGAAAACTGAAAATCCATATCATTTTTACCCATGACTACAAATCAAAAAGAGAGAAAAATAGAGAGAAATTAACCGCAACTCGAGTGAAGGAATAAGGAACAAGGAGAAATATATGAAAGATTTAAATTTCGAATCAGTATATGTGTTGGTAACCGTGTAATAACAGTTGATTGATGTGACACCGATCTTAGAAGCGGTGACATTAAGCAATAAAAGACCTAGGAAGATGTGATGCAGGAAAAGAAAGTCTAGCCTAGTTAGGGGTGAGTATATAACCGAATTAACCTAACCATAGCCGAATTAACAGACTTAACTGAACCGAACAATTAACCGACGGTTCGGTTAAGCAATAATTGATTAACCAAAAGTTGGGTATATATGTAATTAATGAAGGATATATATGTAAATACAAATTTAAACTAGCTATATACATAATTAATGAAGTTTTTATAAGAATATATATAATTTCCAAAAAAAAAACCCAAAAAACCACCAAAGGAAAACATGTAACTTGCGCCTAATAAACCTCAAACAGAAGCCAAACCACTTATCTAAAAACACAACTATGAAATCAATCAATCATGGGGTTGTAACTTGTTATTTTAATACAATTAAAATGCTAATTACAACCATATTAGTATTAATATATCAGGGGTGACAATTTTGACCCATTCTTTAAAAAATGGGTTCATTTATGCAAAAATCAATTAAATATGGATCAATTTGGTTGACCTCAAATTAGTCAATTAGTTAATTTGGTTCATGTTAAATTAGTCAACGGGTCAATTTAGGTCACCTCAAATATTCAACGGGTTAATTTGGGTCACCTTAAATTAGTCAACGAGGCAAAATGATCAAGTATTATAAAATTTTTTTAACTTAAAAATAGTATATATGGGTTCTTCTCCCAACCCCCCCCCCCCCCCCAATCCACCAACTTTGTCACCTCACCCCCACCCCCGCTATCACTACTGCCGCGCCCACCGCCCGCCACTCAAGCGTCCCACCGCCACTGCCGCCACCCGCCGCCCTCCACCGCCACTGCCGACACATAAAAAAGTTCCCAAGAATGTAGCTTCTCTCCCTCTACTTTTTTTTATCGCTGACGACCACGAATGTTTAGTGTTATTGTTGTTCTAATCACCCCCATGTTGCCGCCATGTGTTGTCATTGTCAATTGTTATTTGTTTACTCGTGAGATCTTAGATATTTGTTATCATGCATAATTTTCTTTCTTTTAACTTTATTTTGTCCTCAAATATATCTCATACATTCCATATCACCGCCCCTACCATGAGACCACTAGTAATCTCAGCCAAACTCTATTTAGCTTAAGAAAACTACACTTACTCGCATGTTATTATTCTTCTTTTCTTTATTCTCACCAACTACTTGCCAAAACGTCCGCAAATGCCCATTTATGACCATTTTGCCAGTACTGGTTTTGGGTTTCGCTTAAACTCATAACTGATTTTTTCGATCAATTTTTGCAACCGAATTTTTTTTGCTACCACATCTAACGACCAAAATTCGTCTCAAAATTAGCGCCTGAAACCCTCATCATAACCGCTTGTTCCTTATTGATCAATACTAAACATTGTTGACCTAATAGGACATATTAGGCGATACATGTTTTAATGAGTCATGTTAGGTCATAATAAGTTTTAACAAGCTATAATAGGTCATTTATGTTTATATATGACCATCATTAACCCTAATTGACCATCACTGACCTTTATCGTCCATGACCGACCCTCATTTACCCTCTTTGACCTATATTGAATATGGTTGGTTTAACAGAACGTATTGCTTGGTACATGTTTTAACGAACTATAATGGGTCACTTATGTCTACGTCTCGTTAACCATCATCGACAAATGTTGAACCTAATTAACTATCATTGACACTCATTGACCAATATTGACCATCATTGATCAATAGTTACCATCTTGACTATTTATAAATAAGATCTCGTAAGATAGCAATTAGTTTTACGTCCTCATAGGTAAAATTTCTTGGTTGGAAATGATTCCAATACATAGCAAATGACTAACGTTTATCCATTAGAGAATGAATTTGCTTGAATTAGAATATTGCCATTAGGAGCATAAAATGTGATTGTATAATAACCACGTAAAAGTCCAGATTGAATTTTAATATTTATTAGAGACTAGAGAGAATTCGAAGCCAATATCATTGTTAGGGGTCACTTTTACGGCTAAGGATCCTGGATCTTCGACGTACTTCGGTATCCTGACAGGTTTCGGTATCCTTAATATTTAACCGCTATTTCTTTCTTCTATCTTGATTTATTCGCAGGTCAAACGTGCGTAGTCAATGTCATCTCTCAAGAATCGGTCTAGAAGTCAAGAAGAATGTGTAGAAGACGCGTGGAGTGGCTTCTAACGGTCACATTTGAAGACTTCGTCTATTCCGGGATTCTCGGATAGTTAGTTAGCATATCTTTTGTATTTAATCTGCAGCAATATCGAATAGGAAACACATCACAACTCACTTAGCAACTCACAACAGTCGTACACAGCTCTGTAACACTTAGTATTCGATCATTCGCTGCTCACAAATTGTACTTCTTTTATCAATTTATACTAGAACAAGAGGCAAGTGACGTTTAGTCACTTCCCGAGGTTTTATGCCGGAGATCCTGAAGGATCAAGGGCTTTCCTCGTAAACAATCGTGTCATTTTATTGTTCTATACACTTTATTCATCACTAATATTACAAGTACACTACCTCACTTACGAAGTTTGGTTACAAAATTAGCCTCAATAATTTTTACCCAAAACAATTTGACGCCCACAGTGGGGCAAGTGGTGCTTTTCATTCTTAAATATTTGCTAAAATTTGCGTTCAATCATTGTTTATCAAAACTGATTTTAAAAATGTCGTCTCAATCCAAAAATGTTTATGTTTCGGCTCCATCTTCAAGCTCTGGGTTGAACCACCCTATTCCTTCTCCTCCGTTCCAGAAGAATGTTAATCAGTCGAAGAAAACTACTTTTGTGGGTTTTTCGGGATCTGGGATACCTGCTGGGGGACATGTGCTCGTTTCAAATGATGATATCCTCAATCTGTTCTCAGAAATGAAACAGCAAATAGATCAGCAGAAAAAGACTAACCTGATGCTGTTCAGAGAGCTTGAAAAGGTCAAAGAATCAAAGAAACCAGTGGAAGTGACGACCCCATTGCAACCAAGGGTCTTGGATTTCAACTATTCGGGATCCTCAGGAGTCTATAAGGGAGATTTTCTTCCCATGCAAACTGGAATCACTGCAGTTGGCCCAACTCCGGCTGTCAGAGTTACTACGAATCAGGATCTTGGAATAACTCTGGGATCATCATTCCGAAATCCTGATAACGGTAACACTTTCAACCAATTTTCGAACACTAATGAATTTGTGCAGGATACAGGAATTACTCCATCCATGGCCAAGGAGTTGAAAAAATTAAGAGAAATGATCTCTAGTGCACCAGGTGTAGTCCAGCCTATACCCGAGATGCCCGCTACCAGTCACAGGATCTCCAGATTCGCTCCACCGATATGTGATGCTGAAATCCCAAAACGCTTCCAAACTCCCAACATGAAGCTGTATGACGGAACTACGGATCCCGAGGAGCATGTCGCACAATACAGGGAGAGAATGGAGATAAACCCCATTCCCTTGGACCTAAAGGAAGCCTGCTTATTCAAAGGCTTCGGCTCTACTTTAACAGGATCAGCCTTGAAATGGCTACTGAATGTTCCACCTTATTCTATTACTTCATTCGCTCATTTAATAAATTTGTTTAATAATCAATTCTCTTGCAGTAGAACTTTTGAAAGGTTAACAAGTGACTTATATAGGATAACTCAGAACAACGGAGAGTCCCTTCGGGATTATGTCAGCAAGTTCGGGCAGGAATCCCTGGATATCCCGAACCTTGACGTTGCCACTGCAGTCCAGGCATTCAAGATGAGACTACAGAAGGATTCTCAATTTTACGAAGACCTGGTCATGAATCCTTGCAAGAACCTTGATGAAGTCAGGAACCGGGCATTGAGGTTTATTAGGGTGGAAGATGATAAAAAGATCCAGCAAATGGTGGATGCTCCGACAAGCTACACTCAACCCAGCCGGAAAGCTGAATCTGCACCTTTCAAGTCATACAGATCCAAGCCGTATTCTAAGCCTAACAATCACAGGGTTAACGCTGTAGAAGATGACGAGGAAGAGGAAGAATACCCTAAGTTGTCCGAATATTGTTTTTCCCTTGATACAACTGGTTTACTATTTGCTATGCAGGATCTTGGTGAAAAAGCCAGGTGGCCTCGCAAATTCGAGAAGAACACAGGATAGAAGGATAAGTCTAAGTGGTGTGCATTCCATGAGGACTTCGGCTATGTAACCGAAGATTGTATCGTTCTGCGAAAAGAGATAAGCTATATCTTAAGCAAAGGGCATCTCAAAGAATTTCTAGGCAAAGGAAAGAAAAGGATCATGACAGGATCCCGCAATGAGCAAAATCCCCGCCGCCGAATGCCAAGGTAGTAGGTTTTATATCTGGTGGATCTGATATTTGTGGCACTTCTTACTCTGCAGCAAAAAGGAATGCCAAAGAAGCGAAGACAGAAAAAGGGGACAGGCCTCTCAGGACCTCCAGCTTAACTGAGGAAAAGGTGATCTCTTTCGGCGAGGATGACATGGATGACGTACATGATCCTAATCATGATGGTCTAGTAATCACTTTGTATATTGCGAACCACTTCATCCGAAGGATACTTATTGACGGAGGGAGCTCGGTGAACATAATTCAGCATGAAGTCCTGAAAAGAATGGGGATCCCGGATTCTTAAATTATTTCAAAACCCTCAGTGCTGGTAGGATTCAGCAGAGAAGTCAAAAACACAGTCGCAGAGATAAATCTACCGATATATATCGAAGGGGTAAATGCTATACAAAAATTTTGTGTAATAGATTCTTTGTCTTGCTATAATATCATTTTAGGAAGGTCGTGAATACACGACATGAAGGCGATACCCTTAACATACCATCAATGTGTCAAGATGCCAACCCCCTGGGGGTAGTGAAGATCAACAATGACCAACAGGAGGCAAAAAACTGTTATACTTCTTCAATTAAAGTCTCTGCCAAAACCAGGCAAGCATAGCAATTAAAGAAACAAGCCCGAGACGTCTTGGAAACCAAAGAGAAGGATGTTAAAGAAGTATCCTTAAGCATAGAGGATCCTGATGTCAAGGTGCTTGTTGGAACCAATATCCCCAAGGACATTGAGCAAGATCTTATAGAATTACTAAGAAGCAGAACCTCAACCTTCGCTTGGAAACATGAAGACATGACAGGTATCTCTAAAGATATTATTACACATAAATTAGGTGTTGATAACAATTTTAGGCCAATACATCAAAAAAGAAGAAAATTTGCACTGGAGAGGAACATAGTTATCCAAGAAGAGGTCGAAAGACTACTAAAGGCAGGAATGATAAGGGAAGTGAAATTCCCAAGGTGGCTAGCTAAAGTGGTGGTGGTCCAGAAGAAGAATGGGAAATGGAGAGTCTGTGTAGACTTTACTGACTTAAACAAAGCATGTCCCAAAGATCCTTTTCCACTACCACACATTCATGGATGCTTTATCAGGATTCCAACAAATTCAGATGGAACCCTCAGACCAGGAGGATACCGCATTCATGACTCCGACAAGTATTTATTGTTACATAGCTATGCCTTTTGGTTTGAAAAATGCAGGTGCAACATACCAAAGACCGGTGAACATGATGTTCAAAGACAAACTAGGGGACACCATGGAGGTCTACATAGATGACATGGTGGTGAAATAAAGAAAGCTGAGGATCATCTCAGGGATCTCAGAGAAGCATTTGATATCCTGAACCAATACAACATGAAGCTGAACCCCTCAAAGTGTCACTTCGGAGTGGGGGCAGGAAAATTATTGGGCTACATGGTAACCAAGAGAGGGATAGAGGCCAGACCTGAGCAAATCAAAGCGATCATCAATCTGAAATCCCCAACAAACACCAAGGATGTCCAGAGACTAACCGGCAGGGTAGCAGCACTCAACAGGTTCATAACAAGATCTTCAGAAAGGTGCAAAGAGTTCTACGACATCCTGAGGAAGAACAAAAGATTCGAATGGTAAGAGAAGCATGAACGAGCACTCCAATCATTGAAAGAATACTTGTCATCAGCTCCTCTATTAATGAAACCAGAAGACGGCGAACCATTATCCCTATACTTGGCAGTATCCCAAAGCACCGTAAGTGCTGTACTAGTCAAGGATCACGAACGCCAGCAACATCCGGAATATTATGTAAGTAAAAGTTTGCTTGCAGCTAAAACCAGGTACTCTCATTTAGAAAAACTGATCTTAGCCTTAATAATGGCATCCACTAAACTAAGACATTATTTTGAAACTCATGCTATTCATGTTAAGACTAACTACCCTATTAAGTGTGTCTTAAGAAAGCTAGAGATGTCAGGAAGGATGGCTAAATGGTCAGTCAAGCTCAGCGCCTGTGACCTCATATATGAACATAGAACAATAATAAAGTCTCAGGCACTTGCGGACTCTGTGGCTGATTTCAGCAGTGATATCCAACATGAAGCAGATCTTGAAGTTCGGTAATTGGAAGAATCCAGGGATAAGTGGACGTTATTCACTGACGGTGCATCAAATATAAGAGGAACATGTCTAGGGATCATACTGAAATAGCTACAAGGGGACATAATACCCCCAATCCCTAAGTTGTGAGTTCCAGGCTACGAACAATGAAGCAGAGTATGAGGCGCTGATAGCAGGATTGCAATTAGCCAGGGATATGAAGATCAGGTATCTCCAGGTAGATGTAGACTCATTGTTAATTGCTAACCATTTCAATGGTTCATATGCAGTAAAATGTGAGAAGTTAGCCAAATATCTCACAATAGTTAAGCAATTATCCAAGGAATTCGAAATTTTTAACATTACACAGGTACCTAGAGAAGACAATACTGAGGCTGATGCCTTAGCAAACCTTGCTTCGGCTCTTAAAACACCAGAAGGTACCAAAATACCTATCATACATATTCTGAGCCAAACAATTGAGAAGATAAATGAAGTATCCAACACTGAAGAAGAAGCAGAGATACAGGATCTTGAACCTAGTCAAGGATCCTGGATTTCACCCATTAAGAAATATTTGCAGGATGGTGAGATCCCAAGTGAGGAAAAGAATCACAAAGCTTTTCGCATGAGGGTATCACGTTTTATAATATTGCATAATGATATGCCCTAAATTATACATGTTTTGCATGCATAATAATCCTCATATTATGGTACTAATTAAACAATAACCTTGCAATTGATACTTGAAACACTTATATTTTGTAATTGCAAGGTATTCGGTGTTGAAAATATAAATCAAGCTAAATCCTATCAAAAACATCAAGAAATCAAGCCTTTTGGAAGATCATTCCCGAGCATTGACCCCAAAGAAGTCAAAATTGGTCAACAATAGTCAACAGGAGCTAAAAGACAATCCACGAAAAAAAGGGGATGCACGGTCGTGCAAACCTTTGCACGGCCGTGCGTTGGGTATCTTGCTCCCCAAGGACTCAGTACACTGCCTTTTGTACCCTGTTTGATTCCCGAGGTGTTTGCACACCCGTGCAATCCAATGCACGGTCGTGCATTGCTCATTTTGAGGCCTATAAATAGATGGCTTGGGTTCTTCATTCCACACACCTCAATACACCATTACACACTTCAAGAACACACCAGAGAGAGCTTATTTCGTAGTTAGAGTAGCGAGTAGAGAGTGGAGAGGCTCTTCCTCTTTGTTCCACAATAGGAGAGCCTACGAAACTCAGCATTACGCTAGTTAGCATGACCATTCGTGGCTAAGCTTCTTGTATTGCTAGGGTGAAGATGATGTTTGGTGCATGTTAATGTTTGACGTATTAATCTAGTGGTATGTTTATGTCTTTAATTATTTGCTCTTAAAACCACCTTTTGGTGGGCTTTTATTATTGTCTAAATCCGTCTTTATATTTGGAGTCTTGATTTTAAAGTGTAATATCGTAAAACCTTTTTAATCAAACTTCCTTTGAAACTCGTACATCTTTATACGAGCAGAGATTGATAAGCCAAGGCTTGGTCTACACTTCTAAGGTCGTACGTATTTATACGAACTTATTATGCGACCAAGAATTGGTGAACTCATGTTGGGAACGGTATGTCTTTATACTTGGTCCCATTGTTGCACCGCCTCCCGGTAAGCAAAATATAATCACCTATTTAACTCTAATATAAAGCCTTTTAAGTTAGATGTCTTAAACCAACCCGGAGATGACCATTCGAAGGGTTGAGGGTAAATGTTGTCCCTAACGGGAGGCACTACCATTTTAATTTAAAGATTACAATTCGTGAATCAAATGTCGTGAGGAAGAGGCTCTAGCGGTGACCCGGGTCACAAGTTTGTAGTAGTCATACCACTGAATTAGTCAACTTAACATTATCACGTACCAAGCTGATTCGAATCCCGAAGCAATACTCTCCGTGACCTGATCATCTCCGAGATATTTACTTTTCTGCTATTTACTATTCTGTTCGTTACATTTCTGTTACACACATCACGCACATTCTTACTTTTATGTTATTTACTTTATCATCATTTAGTTTTCTGTCATTTACTATTCTGCTTCACAAGCACACAAAACCCACTTATCAATTAATCCAGCTAAACGATAACAAAAGTTGAGTATTGGAACTCGACCGTGTCCATTGGTTCGAGACTTGGTTCTTACCTAGACTATATTACGCTGCGATAGGTACACTTGCCTATTGTGTGTGTTTTAAGTTAAAGTAATTATCATTTTATAAATTTAAAACCTGATCTCGTGAAACTATAATCTTTAAATATTATTATATAATATTTACCTACATCAAAATTCACACATCAAGTTTTTTGGCGCCGTTACCGGGGACACGGTGATTTCAAGAAAAATTCAAGTTAATGGATTAGCCTTATCATTTTCCATCTGTTTTCCTCTTACATTTTGTTGCAGGTAGTGTATGATCCACAGCTCCACTACTGGTTTATATCAACCTTTAGGAGAGCCCGAAAGATCCTTTCACCGCCGAATACTAGAAATCCGTGCTAGAAAAATGGCAGTTGAAAACCACACTATTTCCGATTTCGCAAGACCGTCACTAGAAGCTTTAGGGTCTAGCATCACAAGGCCAACGGTTGACGCTAACAACTTTGAGATCAAGTCTCATGTTATCCACATGGATTACCCGATGAAGATCCACATGCCCACATTGCAAATTTCCTCAAAATTTGTGACACTTTCAAACTGAACGGAGTTTCGAATAACGCAATTCGCCTCCGAATGTTTCCCTTCTCCTTAAGGGAAGGAGCTAAGGCATGGCTAAATTCTCTTCCTACCGGGTCAATCACTACATGGGACGATCTTGCTTAGAAATTCCCGTCGAAATACTTCCCGCCAGTTAAAACTGCTAAACTAAGAAATGATATCACCACTTTCACTCAGGATGATGGTGAATCACTATATGAGGCATGGGAACGCTTTAAGGATATGTTGAGAAAATGTCCTTATCATGGGTTAAAGGTTTGGTTACAAGTATCATCATTCTACAATGGGTTGCACAACCAAGCTCGTCAGACACTTGACGCTACTTCAGGTGGTATTTTTGGAAACAAGAGGCCACAAAAAGCATACAACCTAATTGAGGAAATATCAATGAATAACTATCAATGGTACAATCCAAGGAGTAACAGGGGAGCAAGGCAAGGAGTTCACTTTGTCGATACTGTCACTTCACTGTCTGCTCAAGTAGATGCCCTCACCACTCGACTCAATCAACTTAGCAAGGGCAAAGCAACCCCTGAAACTACTGAAGAAGTAAAAAAGCATCACTGTTGATGCTGAGCAGGTTGACTGTATCGGAACAAATCGCCCGCAGAACAACCCCTACAGCAATACTTACAACCCTGGATGGAGGAACCATCCGAATTTCAGCTGGAGGGATAATAACAATCAGGGACAATCTCGCTTCGGACAACAACAACAGTTTCAACAAAGACAACAAGCCAATTAATGGGTTAAGCCTAGAGGAAGCGGTAACTAAGTTGATCTCTACAACTGAAAGTCAAGCACTTCTAGCGGACTCCCGTCACAAACAATATGAGGAACGATTTAGTCTTCCTGAAGCTTAGTTCAAGACACAAAAAGCAACTCTTCAAGCCACTGAAACACAATTAGGGAAAATTGCAAAACTATTATCCAAAAGACAACCAGGATGTCTCCCGAGTAACACTGAAACTAATCCAAAAGCTAACGTGAGTGCTATCACTCTTAGAAATAGCAAAGTCTATCTAGAGCCACCAATGCCAGGAGAAGAAGTCCAATCACCAAGGATAGAAATATTCACCGGAGTACCACTTCGTCCACATATCGCAGAAACAACCACTCAAGGGTCACAATCAAATGTGATTCCACCTCCTCCTCCAATGGATCTCCCTCCGAAAGCTCCAACAAAAAGAGCATTCCGTTCTCACATACCCTATACAGGAAGGTTGGTAAAGCAGAAGACTGACGAACAATATGAAAAATTCATCGAGCTTTTGAGTCAAATACATGTCAATCTTCCTTTCCTAGATATCATACAACAAATGCCTAAGTATGGACGTTTCTTGAAGGATTTCCTTATAAACAAGAGAAACATGGAGGAAGCAATAAAAAGGACTAACCATTATGTCTCTCTCATTGAAAGATGCCTTCCAAAGAAACTTTTAGATCCTGGAAAATTCTCTCTACCATGCTCTATCGGACCACTACCGATCACTTTTGCACTAGCTGATCTAGGAGCAAGCGTGAACGTTATGCCATATAACATGTTCCAAAGACTCCAAATTGGAAACCCACGACCTGTTAATGCAACTATCGAACTCGCGGATGGATCAATTAAGTCACCTATAGGACTCATTGAAAACTTACTAGTAAAAGTTGGCAAGTTTGTCTTCCCTGCCGATTTCATGGTGCTGGAAATGGGACCCAGTTATTCAGTACCCTTGATTTTAGGTCGCCCATTTTTAGCTATCGCCAGAGCCATCATTGACATGAATGAAGGAATCTTAACACTTCGTGTTGGAAAACAATCAGTAACCTACAACATCGGAGGAAATGAATGCTTGTCAAATGATCCCTTTGAAATTGTACAATTCATCGATACTAATCTGGACTACCAACTTAAGAAAGCTAAGGAATTCAACAAAGGAAAGAAACTTGATCTTGGCAAGGACCTTGAAAACACTAATTGGATCGATGAATACTTTGATAAGCTACCAAAGTTGAAGGACTTGAATGAAGAGACAAAAGACACGGGGGAAGTTGATGGCCCCCACTTGAAGAAAGACTGATGCAGCACGTATGGGTCGGGCTAAAGACCCTTAAATAAACGTAGCGCTTCCGGGAGGCAACCCGATGATCATGAATAAATTGAGAGGTTGGTGCATACGGCAGAATCATGGACCTCAGGTTTGACTTTTCAAATTTAAGTTTCTCATACTTCAGCCCCAGGTATGCCCTCTCGATACTAGGACCTTAGTAGCTTAACTACTACCTTTTATTTTCCTTGTCTGCTTTTATGTTTTCCTTTGTGTGTCAGATAGAATAGCATCACCAGATCATATGTCTACTTTGAGGAGTTACACTCCACCTCTACAAGCTTGGAGCTTGAAACCACATCAATTTTTTGAGAAATTCGATGAAGTCTTTGAAGCAACATGTTGACAAGCAGCTGATAGGCACCGCCTGACAGCAGCAATAAGTTTCGGCCTTTGGTTATACACCAAATTGACGGGGGAGTACCGGTTTCTTTTCCCTTAAAATTGCATGCATTAAATTCCTGCATAGCATTTCATTACATGCATTTGTACATTGAGGGCAATGCACAGTTTTAAGTGTGGGGTGGGGAATTAGAGATTCATGACTACTTGTAACCTCAAAGTAGTAAAACTTAACTTGTGATTTTCTACCCATTTGACTAAAACATTACAAAAATCTACCTTTTGAAAAACCCAAAAAAAATTCAAAAATTTTAAATCTTAAATCTAAACCTCTTTGAGTTCGCACCAAATTAAATAAAACGAAGACAAGGCAAGAAGAAACTAGTGGATATTATGCATAACAAATCTCTAAACCCTATTCCATCCGTTTCCATGTGAGAATAATCTGAGCCATTTCATAAGCATTATTATCATTATTTTCGCATGCTCTTTCGTTTAGTATATTGAGTGTTTATTCGATCGAATTTTATGCATAATTAGAACTTGTATGACTTATACATATCAAGATCATGAACTAGTGGAAATGTGAAAATGATTGAGGCACGTAGGACTTTATTACCCTTATATATTATCCTTAAACCCTAAAAATCCCAAAAATATTATCCGCGTAGATAGCCCTCTGAGCCTTAGCCTTTTCTTTTCTACTACCCACATTTATCACCCAACCAACTTTTCGTAAACACCGGTTATTGGCTGAATGTCTTCAAAATGAGAAAATTATCTTATGTCTTCATTTCAAGTTTATTATCATTGAGACAATTTTGAAAAGAAATCTGTTTTACTCAAAAGAATTGGAATATACAAGAAGGTGGATGTATTAGGAAGAAACAACAGAACTATCTGCAAGGAATTTTTGGAAACATTATTTCAAGGAGATTGAGGAAAAATGATTATGGAAGAAATTGTCTTAATACAAAAAGAAAAGAAAAAAAATGGAAATAGAGAGGAAAAAAAAAAGAGAGAAGTGGGTCTTTTACCGGCAAGACCTTAAAGAACTGGACATGCATTCCTTTGATTTCAATTTGCTTTTCTTCCTTCATTTCGCAAAGCCTGAATTACCATCCGAACTCCGAGAGAAGATTTTCCAAGCAACCAGTGATATAAGAAAATGGTGGCGCAAGCAAGAACAATTACCACCATTCTGCGGCTTTTCAAAAAGTGCCGCCAAGAGAAGAGCCAAAAGATACGGCAAATGTGTGAAGTGTGGCAACTGGAGCCACGATGGAAAGTGTAGCAAGAATCAAACTTATTCCCAAAGTGAGTATACTGTAACATCTAGGGTTTTTCTGATACTAATTAATTATGCAATAATATAATTTCAATGTCATTTCATGGTGTTACACTAATTACAAATGGCTCATTCATATTTCAAAATCATTATGATTATATATATCCACATATACATATAATTGTTTCATTTAATTAAGTATTTAATTCACAGTATGAATGCATAAATATAATTAGATATAAATGCATGGCAATGATACTTTATTGTTACATAAAACATGACAATATTCATTTGAATTCCATTTTTTTATTATTTATTTTATAAACATATAAGTTAATAACTCCTAAATATATATTTCACATTTTATAAATCATGACAAAATATGTGTATATTATTAAGTAACCCATATAAATAATTATTAAATTTAAATATATATGTTTGACAATTTATAAACATTTCAAATTTATAGTTTTAAACTTTATAGAACTTATAAGACTAGTTATATAAACAAAAGAATTAAAACAAAAGAATTTGGTTCGAACCCCTTTAAATACATTGAACCCTCAATTTGAACCCCCCCCCCTCTCTTTAGGTCTTGAACCCCAAACCCATAATTTGACTTTAGAAAGTCAACAAGAACAAAACTATCATCAATTCAATCCCAAACTCTTCAAATTCGGGTATTAAAGTGTAATTAATCATTGGCAAACCTCCATGCGACTTCTATAACACTCAACATCAAGGAAATTACTTCAGAAATCAATGGAATTGAACCCATACGGCTCATAACCGTCCCTAATCAAGCCTCACATCAATTTGAGCATTAAACGTGGATTTGGCCTATAAAAAATGATCCTACACCTACATAACACTCAACCAAAACTTCCTAATCACTCGATAGCATCGTATTTCTCCCCCAGAACTCCGACGAGCTCCAGGATCGCCGATTTCGGCCTTGCTTTCGTTCTCCCTCCACCCTTAATCATTTCAGGTAAATTTGGTGACTATGAGTTCGTTTTGTTACAGGGAGTAAAAGCCCCATGGTTGCGGGTTTGATCGAGTACGAATATAAACCAAGGCATACGCCCAGTTTCACCGGTTAAAGCTCATGACTGTTAAGGAGGAGGTCACGGGTTCGAGTCCAGCCCCGCACCTCACCCCTTTTTCGTTTTGCGCGTGGTTTTGCCTTTAAACCCTGTTCCCCCTCAAACACGGGTTAAAATTTAAACCATTGACCATTATAACACTAGACCAAGCTGGTCTAGTGGTTCGCGCGTTCTGGTTTTCCCCCAGACGACCCGGGTTCGAGTCCCGTGGTCCGTTTTTATTTTTAAAAACATATTTTTAGTCCATTTTCTTATAAAAAAATTATTTTATAAAACCCCCAAGACTCGGGAATATTTTATGAGCCAAAATATTATCGTCTCAAATATAAACAATTATTCAAGCGTTTTAGAGAATTAAAAACTAATAATTTCTAATTAAAATTTATATAATTCTGTACCTAAAACCTCTACGTGATACAAGGTATTTTGTTACCCAATTATTTTGTACAATTTATATTTCTATATCTCATAGTTTTAATTAAAAGTTAATCTAATTATTAAATTAATTAAAACGTTTTATCAATCTAATTAATTAGAACATTTATTAAATCTAATTATCTACTTATTCAAATTAAATATTATTTAAAACACTTATTCACTTATTTGTAAACAAATTAATTATTCTTATATATATATATATAAACAAGTATTCAACTCATTATTAGATAAACATATTATTTACAATGAATAGATACACACCTATTCAACCTAACTCATTCCTTTATACTTTAGTCCTTTTGAGCATGTCATTGATACGTATACCACTTCGAACATAGGTTAACCTTGTGGTTAGCTAATTAACTTGTGCAACTACCCGTATTTGTGCAATCAAGCTACAAATCCAATGTGAATTTACATAGGCCCTTTTTCAGTTTCACATTCTTTGGGGTGAAACATGATTATATACAAACTATTTGCAATCCTTACAATTCAAACATTATGATCATGTGTGCAATTTGTGCCTTATGCTTGAACACTATTTGTGCAAACAACATTTACATACTTTTGTGCATAGTGCAAGTGCAATCATTAACTCTGTACAAGCCGACGGTATACAATGATAGATCTGTTGAGTCTGACCAACCCACCCGGTTAGGGTGATTGTTATCGAAAACACTTAAGGATAACCGTTGTGTTACACCTATCAGTCACAAGGTTTGATTGTGCGCCCGGTTTAAACAATAGTGGTTCTCCATAACTACCTTATTAATCCATGTATCATATGAGTTGTACACAAAACTTTTTATAACACTTGTTGTGCTAAAACCTATGTACGCTCACCAATTTTTTAGTTGACTCTGTTTTCATCATGTTTCAGTTGCTAATAATTGAGAGTTATATTCAGGAGTCATCACGTAGGAAGTTGCAAGACCTAGTTAACAAATTAAACTTTGTTTAAAGTACTGTGTTCTCTATTTGTCTTTGTTTTGATGAAACAATTGTTATGAAATTTGATTTAATGAAATATGAAACTTTAGTATGATCATGTGCTTATGAACAGTCTACACGTCCGCCCCGATGTATTCCGCCGTTGGTTGGGGTGTGACATATACACACCTGATCCAAGTAGGAGCTGTTAGGCTACAAGCCGAAAGATCCATGCGCAAAGGCAGCAATGTGTATTACGCAGTAAGGGAAGAGTTGAGAATGATAAGAGATCTTGGTCTTGGCAATCTGACCATAAACGAGCTCTCAGATTAGTTATACCCTCATGATCTGAGTACTGTAGAGGGACCTGCTAGTATTTTCCATTTTAAGCCATGAAGTCGTAGCTGTGTGTTTCATGATAGCTGCAGCCCTTCAAACCCTTTGAAAATCCCTAAAAATCCAAAAACATTTTCATTTTCACCCTTTAATTTTATTTTAGCCACATTACAACCCTTTTTAAAGTCCTATTGATTCATGCATACTACTTAGTTAGTTGGTGGAGACTTGATCTGCATACAAGCTTATGACCATTGCATAATTCGATTCGAACTTGAGTGTTCCACTTAAACCACATTATCCATACATATATAACCTTAGAGTTGAGTGAACATTGTGAGGAGTGAAAGTTTATGCATAATTAAAGTTCTAGTAGGCTTGTCATGAATTCCATCATCTTGAAACAGAAAAATACAAAAATAGAATAAGCAACTCAAGAGTTATCCCGGATCTTCGACTTGTTTGGAGTTCTATTACCTTTGTAAAGTTTTTAGTTATGGGTATGATCATGCATGAGTTTGCTTGAGGACAAGCAAAGTCTAAGTGTGGGGTATTATGATATGTCCTAAATTATACATGTTTTGTATGCATAATAATCCTTATATTATGGTACTAATTAAACAATAACCTTGCAATTGATACTTAAAACACTTATATTTTGTAATTGCATGGTATTCGGTGTTGAAAATATAAATCAAGCTAAATCCTATCAAAAACACCAAGAAATCAAGCCTTTTGGAAGATCATTCCCGAGCATTGATCCCCAAGAAGTCAAAATTTGTCAACATAGTCAACAGGAGCTAAAAGACAAACCAGGAAAAAAAAGGGGGATGCACAGCCGTGAATTGGGTATCTTGCTCCCCAACGACTCAGTACACTGCCTTTTGTACCCTGTTTGATTCCCGAGTTGTTTGCATGCCCGTGCAATCCAATGCACGGTCGTGCATTGCTCATTTTGAGGCCTATAAATAGATGGCTTGGGTTCTTCATTCCACACACCTCAATACACCATTACATACTTCAAAAACACACCAGAGAGAGCTTATTTCGAGTTAGAGTAGTGAGTAGAGAGTGGAGAGGCTCTTCCTCCTTGTTCCACAATAGGAGAGCATACGAAACTCAGCGTTACGCTAGTTAGCATGGCCATTCGTGGCTAAGCTTCTTGTATTGATAGGGTGAAGATGATGTTTGGTGAATGTTAATGTTTGACGTATTAATCTAGTGGTATGTTTATGTCTTTAATTATTCGCTCTTAAAACCACCTTTTGGTGGATTTTATTAATGTCTAAATCCGTCTTTATATTTGTGAGTGTCTTGATTTTAAAGTGTAATATCGTAAAACTTTTTTAATCAAACTTCCTTTTAAACTCGTACGTCTTTATACGAGCAGAGATTGATAAGCCAAGGCTTGGTCTACACTTCTAAGGTCATACGTATTTATACGAACTTATTATGCGACCAAGAATTGGTGAACTCATGTTGGGAACGGTATGTCTTTATACTTGGTCCCATTGTTGCACCGCCTCCCAGTAAGCAAAATATAATCACCTATTTAACTCTAATATAAAGCCTTTTAAATTTGATGTCTTAAACCAACCCGGAGATGACCATTCGAAGGGTTGAGGGTAAATGTTGTCCCTAATGGGAGGCACTACCATTTTAATTTAAAGATTACAATTCGTGAATCAAATGTCGTGAGGAAGAGGCTCTAGCGGTGACCCGGGTCACAAGTTTGTAGTAGTCATACCACTGAATTAGTCAACTTAACATTATCACGTACCAAGCTGATTCGAATCCCGAAGCAATACTCTCCGTGACCTGATCATCTCCGAGATATTTACTTTTCTGCTATTTACTATTCTGTTCGTTACATTTCTGTTACACACATCACGCACGTTCTTACTTTTATGTTATTTACTTTATCATCCTTTACTTTTTTGTCATTTACTATTCTGCTTCACAAGCACACAAAACCCACTTATCAATTAATCCGGCTAAACGATAACAAAAGTTGAGTATTGGAACTCGACCGTGTCCATTGGTTTGATTCTTGGTTCTTCCCTAGATTATATTACGCTGCGACAAGTACACTTACCTATTGTGTGTGTTTTAAGTTAAAGTAATTATCATTTTATAAATTTAAAACCTGATCTCGTGAAACTATAATCACTAAATATTATTATATAATATTTAACTACATCAAAATTCACACATCACATAATGTCTTGTATAGAAAGTCTTTTGCAGGTCCATACTTAAGATGCTTAGAGAATCCTGAAGCACGTTAAGTCCTAAAAGATATACCCGAAGGTGACTGTGGTAATCACACTAGGGGCAGAGCGTTATTTTCAAGGATCCTGAGGACAGGATATTACTGGCCCACCATGAGGAAATATGCTATGACTTACTCCCAGAAATGTGACGCCTGCCAAAGACACAACAATATACTCCATCAACCGGCCAAACCTTTATATCCAATCATCTCTTCATGGCCATTTATGAAATGGGGAATGGATATAGTTGGCAAACTTTCCAAGGCACCAGGAGGTCTTTATGCTAGCGATGATAGATTACTTCTCTAAATGGATTGAAGCTGAGGCATTTGTCCAAGTCAAAGAAAAAGAAGTCATCTCCTTTATCAAGCGTAATATCCTTACAAGATTTGGAATCCTGACGGAGATAGTTTGTGATAATGGATCTTAGTTCATTGGCAACAGAACAACTAACTTCTGTGCTAGTTGGGGAATCAAAATGATAACTTCCACCCCAGTACATACTCAAGCCAACGGACAAGCGGAATCTAACAACAAGATAACAACCTCAAGAAGAGATTGGGAGCAAAGAAAGGAAGATGGGCTGATGAATTACGGTTTGTACTTTGGGCAGATAGGACAACCACGAAGAATGCAACAGGACAAACCCCATTCTCATTGGTATTTGGTACTGAAGCCATGATCCCTACGGAGATGGTTATCCCTACTTCCAGGACCAACCTCCAAAATCCAGAGACCAACGACGAGGCTCTTGCTCATGATCTTGACACTGTGGATGAGCTCAGGGATCTTGCCAAAGTTCGTATTACAGCTTTTTAACAAAGGATAGCAAAGTCATATAATAAGAGCATAAGGATCAGAAGATTCCTAATAGGTGACTTAGTATTAAGAAAGGCATTTCAAAATACTATCAATCCCATCGATGGAAAACTTGCACCAAAATGGGAAGGTCCATACATAATTGATTCGGAAGCAGGCAAGGGAGCCTATTAGTTGGCTACTATGGAAGGAGATATCCTGCCAAGATCCTGGAATGCTATCCATCTCAAATCCTATTTTATGTAAGTTAGAACTTAAATTCTAATTAAGACTGGTATGTCTTCTATCCCTGACTATTTTTATATTTATTACTCTTTATCAGAGTACTGACTTGATCGTCGAAGGGGTGTTAGATTCACCAATGTTTCATGTTTTGCAGGAAGGATCCTCAAGGATCCTGACAGAAGATAGAGATTTGCCATCTCTCCTAAGTTAAGGTATCCTGCATACCTTCTAAGGTTTAAAGGTTTTCACATTTCTAAGAATCGAGTTTAAGGTGGTGTGACCAGTCCATGTAACAATGGCTGATAATTTCATCATTGTTGGCTATATCTTGAATCCTACGATAGTAACAGACGTGTTACTCCTAAGGTTTTTAGCATTTTCATACTAACTTAAGTCTGGCATGGCCCACGTTTTTCTGTCTTAACCCACGTTTTTATTGCTTGGCCCACGTTATTCTGGCTTGGCCCACGATTTTAAATTGTCACAGGTATTTAACACTAATGTGTTAACCTAAGAATTTAGCATCAATATGCTGACTCAAGATCCTTAAACGGATTGAAGACTTATGAGGATCCTAAAGTAAAATTACTAAGTCTACGACGTGTCTAATGATTATACACAGGGGACAACTAACAGTTATTATACTATGAACTCAATGTCATAATCCGGTATGTGTATCTACCCGACTTAGTTCTCAACAAAGGTATATGTTACTTATTTTCAATCAAAGAAGATTTGAGATTGGAGTGACTAAGCCATGATATGTTTATAACTGGTGTTCTTTCAAACCATTCATTAGAACTAAATTACATTTTTCTAACTCAAACCTAAGAGGTTATTTTTAAATACTTATTAAGGATAAGCTATCCTGAAAATATTTCCAAATCTATTATTCTAAGGCATAACTGCCCAAGGATCATGACTTCCTAGAACATGTTACAACAAACACAACATTCATAACAAATAGTCAAAAGATACTTGATTATAACTAAAGTGCAGGAAAGGAAAGTGACCCGGGCTTCATCTAAAACATGGACCCATCCACCCGGTTCACAAATTGTCAAATTATTGTAAGGCCCCAAACCGGGCACCCTACAGTTGGTTCTCATAACAAGGTAAACTTATTAAAAACACTTAACTTTCATTTAAGTAAACATCGGAAGTCTTTCTCAAATAGTATTATCTTTTAAACTCGTTGACATTCTTAACGTTACTTACAATGCATGCGCACCAACCTGAGAAGCCCCGCTCCCAAGCCAAGATACCTCGCCTAGCAGACTCACCTGCAAAAAAATCTAACGTACATACAAAGTCAGCTACAGTGAGTGAGTTCTAATGGTTTAATTTAAACAAAAGCCAACTCGTCTCAATGTAATATTTATTAATAGATAGATAACCCCTGTTATCTTACAATATCCCAAAGGATTCACCACCCTAGATTCACCCCACCATTTTAACCCAGTAAGTCTCTCCGACATGGATAGAACTTACCACTCTAATAACTCGAAGTTTACCACACAAATTAACCCCACACTGGTTATCGCAACCACCATCTAGACACCGGCTTAACCAGCCCTAACCAAGACTCTCACAAATTAACTGACGCAACAGATGTACACAATGTACCCATCCAGACACAATGGTCAATATAACTCCACACATCACATTAATAGCATCTATTCACCACGTCAATATCATCTTATACACAGTATATATAACTCAACACTTGTATGTAATTTAACACATATATATGCACACAAACACATACCTAATCACTGCACCCTCGTCAGGGGTTCGACACACCCCGAGCTCATCGTTAACCTGCTCAGAATTTGCCACCTTTGGTGACCTCCTGAAGGACTTAGTCCTCCACAATCCCGTTTTCCGTGCCATAATGACAACAATGCTAACACAATACTCGTCGTGTCACAAGGACAACGACATAATAATAATCCCCATCGTGTCACAAGGACAACTACACAATACACACAACACATGTATAAACACATAACATTATACTCCATGTACATGACTCATTAACTGCATCTACACTTCACACATGGCACTAGGATAAGATATCCTACACGTATTCCTAAGCGTTTAGCTTATATCCCGACTCACCCCGACTAACTCATAACACAATACACTACTAATATAGCAACACACATACAAATACTATGTCTCATTATCTAAGCACATGCCACGTACGTGCACACCCTGTGACACCTCCTAGTCGTACACGTACGACCTGTAAATACAATCCTAACTCACCCCTATTAGGTCACTATACGACCCATGAACATATACCCACCTTTAACCTACACATCTTAAGGACAACGCATAGTCCCTTAGCCCCATATTTAAATACTTAAATTCGTAAACTCATCGGGTTAGACCCTAAAGCTCGATACATATTTAATGTAATAAAACATGTCTTGAAAGTATGCACGATAGCCCCAAAAAGATTAAAAACTTTTAAAAGAGGGGGATTAGAAACTCACCGGTTTGAAGATCCTTCACAAGTACTGTAATGTCTCCTCGTACGGGCTCGAACCTGTTAACGTGTGATCACATAGTCAGCGTACATCCTAAACATGTGTCACTATGTAAAAACATAAATGTTCCCGATACTAGTCTCATCTGCACAACCCCTTCACCTTGCAAAAACCCTAATCCGCGTGCCTGCTCACCCCTATTAAACTCGTTTAGCGGTTTCCGTCTTGAACCTTTAAAATAACAGCTAACCGGGTCCTTGTACTATCCTCTACTGCTTGTTTTTATCCTGAACTGGTCACAACAACTAACACGAGTCTATTACGGTAGTTAAACGTACCTCCTTCGGCTAACTCCACTCATTACTTGATAAATACAAAGTCGGGTCATCCACCAACCCGAATTATAAGTTTCTAGATTTTCTAGGATGTTACAAGTCTACACTCCTTAAAAGAGGATTCGTTCTCGAATCCTGCATCGGTACAAACCAACACAACATATTCGTGTACACTCAATTCATTTGGTGCCAACATTCACCCTGGCACTACCTGTTTCATTACTTTGCTTTGCAATACGGCCATCCTTCTACGGTTTCAAAGAAGTCTTCTCCGTTGTTTACTTTCAACTTTGGGACTCGTATATTTTACCTATACATCCCTTCGTTTCTCATCATCCAAACTTTCAGCTTTGTGTCATAACATTATCAATTACTAGTTTACTTAACCCATTTCTTGATCTGCTCACAGCACTCATGCCGTTATTCTTTTTATAACCCTGATGATCTCATCCTCCCGATGGTCATCCCAAAGTAAGGTTTCTTACCTTTCACGAATGGATTCATTCATCGCTGCTTCAAAGTGAAGTCGTCATACTCCTCGCCTCATATCTTGATACCATCCTGTGATGATCTCTCAAACTCAAGTCCATCACCCTACCCATAAGGGCATCACTATTGTCCTTCTTCGATGATCTCCAGGAGCTTGTGCCAAGCTAGATTGGTCTCCACCAAATTTCTCTACCATATTATCTCTTTACTTCATTATCACGTGTTCAATACGTTCCTTAAGTACATACACACACCCAACACTAGGGTCATCCTCATTAGCTCTTGATGTTTCACGAAAGTTCTCTTATTACTACAATGTATGTTACAACAGCCACACTCTTACTTTACTTGTATGCTCCACTGGAGTTCGCTTTAAGCTGGTCTTACATTTACCAGTGTAGGCATCTCTTTTCCAGTCACTTACGTGCAATCCTGCACTTACCTTTCCTGAGTTTCACTTTCCTCATGGTTGCTCTACCATTACCAAGATCACGGACTGTAATTCCCAGGAAATTCCGGCCTCTATTTGAACTTTTCCGACACTTGTAATTTCATTATTATGTGGGTGCATCTATCCATTTCAATAAATTATCTCTTTTATCCATTACTTATGTGTTCATACATGCATACATTAAATGCAATTATTACAAAATGATAGATATTTACATAAGGAAATTATATGAGTGTATGTTATTAAATACATTCATTAATTCTAAGTCTATACATAATTATATTAACACATATTTTTAAGTAATCAATTTACAAAAATATTAAATTATAAATTCTATAAGATTAGGGTTTATAAAGTTTATGTTGTTTAACAAAAATAAGAATTTATTTCCATTTAGTAAATTACATTTTTTTATAACATTTAATTATAATATAAATGATTTATTAGATTTTATAAAAATTTATAAGATTTAATACTTTTATGATTTATAAAAATCCAGGGTTAAAATGTTATTGTTGGAACTTGAATTTCAATTAAAACCTATGTTTTTACATAAAATAATAAAAGCATGAAACTGCAGGGGCCTTAGTTCAAATCCGGATAAACCTTTTCCCCCTAACACGGTCATGGGTTCGAGTTCCGCAATCGCCGGTTTTTCGAACCACCATTAACGAGCTCGTTCCTAAGACATTTACACGTGAAAACGAAACCGGTTAAACATTCATGTCACCTAATCGATCCACTTCCTTCGAGTAATTGAACTTTTATGAGCTTTATCGTGGGTAATTCGTAACTGAAAATCCTTAAACGAACCCATTAATCGATCGGCTCAACCTGATGAAATTGGGTATAAATATACCCACCCACAATCATCAGCGACATCCACTACAAACTGCTCTCACCTTTATTGGCATCAAATTCCATCTCAGTGATCCTCATTCTAGCCGAAGATCACGTCACAAATCCGTCCAGTCGTTCTCCTAATCAACTCAACCATTTCAGATATTTCTAGTGTCATTAGGATCGTATTGATACGAGGATCAGAAGCCCCATGATTTCGGGCTCGATCGTTTGCTCGATCACGTGTTTTGGATGGGTTAGGGTTACGGGTCCTTTTTGGTGGAAGAAGATGACTTGAGGCCCGATGTATAGAACCAAAGCGCGGCACCATTAGACCAAGGCATAAGCCCTGGTTTGATGGTTAAGGTATTGCGTGTGTGTGTGGCCCAGCTGAGATCACGAGTTCGAGTCCCGGGTGCCGAACTTTTGTTTCTTTTTTTCTTTTAATCCATTTTAACACATTACTAGATACTTAAAAATTCCAAATTTATTTTTATAAATCACATAAATATATCCTACAAACTTTATAAAAACAGAAAATATAATTTAATGTTCTTTTTTAAACTATTATATTTTACTGAAAACTGAAGAGACGTAAAAGCTCCACTTTGATAATAATTTCCGAATTCAATCAAGTACAAGTTTCTGGATCCCTTTCATCTATGAGATCACCTTCTATTTATAGAGTTTTACATTCTCTTTCCCCTAACCGTATGATAGTGACAACCTCTTTCTCATTGGTTCCTTCTTCTTGTGGGCCCTCATGGTGGTTAAGGAGTTTAGATTTCTTTCGTTTAGGCCCCTTATGTATGATCTTTTCATCATACGTCGTCAAGTCCCCCTAGTCAATTTGATTTTTCTTTATTTCTTCACAAAAAAAATTAAGTTGACTATAAAGGCTTTTTTCAAAAATGAAGGGACTTAATACGTGCGGGCAACGCTTCTTTCAAACCTTCTGCACGTCCCATCCATCAGTCTTATAGCCCTTCCTAGGGCGCCGCCATCCGTCCGCCTGTCTTCTCTTCCCGCCTATAAAAGGGAGGGGGCAGGACATTGTTGCCTTTTACTCATCTTCCATCTTACCTTCTTGATTTCTCCTGGAACCTTGTTTCTTTAATTCCTTCCGATCCTATTTAAATCTTCCGACGAATGGGTGATAACGCCGACGTAGCTTTGATCCCTATCAATTGGAGCGTGGAGCACTTCGATAGATTGAAAACTTTGTACGGAATTCCTAATGATGTGGAACCCGAGTACCCCTCTCGAGGAGGCACGGCGACCAAACCTCCTCCTGGCAAGATTACTTTATATGCTGATTTTTTCTCAGAGGCTAATTTCAGAGTTCCTATCACCTCTTTTGTTATTGATCTCCTTCAGTTCTATAAAATTCACCTTTCCCAAGTTCACCCTCTTGGTATGTGCCGTATTAGGCATTTTGAGTTCTGTTGTATCGCCTTGAAACAGGACCCTTCTGTCGCTATTTTTCATCATTTCTACAAGCTATATTTGAAAGATAGCTTACTTTCTTTTTCTAAACGCCCCGGAGTGATTCCTCATGCCAAAGAGACCCCTCAGGGATTCCAGGGTTGGAAAGAAAAATTTTTCTATGTAAGTGCCCGGATAGTTCCTGCCAGCATGCAGATCCGGTCACTTCGATTGGCCGTGGTGGAAATTCCCCCAAATCTGGATGCTTTTAAGAAAACTCCTGTTTTCTCTCTGTTGACCTCCCGTCCCGCTGACATTCAAGAGATTCCGGAACATGCCCTGGTCGGTGTTGGTATGAGCCGGAACTGGGGAAGACTTGACCGTCTCCCGATTTATTCTGTGGGCAAAGAACGTAAGTGTATGTTGTCCTACATTTCTCTTTGATAGATGGCGCTTTCTCTTCTGTATATGTTATGCTTATGTGTTTTCCTTTTTTCATTTGCAGCAGTTGCTAGTTATTATGATGTTCTTTTTCCGGACTCCTTTAAGAACCTTACCCGGACATATTTGAGTGTGGGGCCGGGTGAAAAGAATGTTCTTGAAGTCTTTCATGAGTGTTTCTTTTTCCCCCGTGCTAGTCTGCAAGAGGCTATGGATCTGGAGACTGGTTAGTTGATATGGAATGAATGGTTCAGTTGTTTCCTTTCTCTTTCTCCTGCTCCTTGTTCTAAGTTGATGCATTATTTCAGGGAATCAAGAAGAAGAGCCGAAGAGGTTCCAATAAGGAAGAAAGCTTCCGGGAGTGCTTCCGAAGAAAAAGTACTCTCGCCTCAGAAGAAAAGGCGAAAACTGACCGATGCTTATGCTGCCGGAAAGAAACCCCCGGGAGCGAGTCCCGAAGGTGTGTATCTGTTCTGTTTTTTCTTTGTTGAATGCAAAAAATAATTTTCCTGATATTCTCTTTTCGGTGATTTTTAGGTTTAAAAACTGGTGAAGGGGTTACTCCATCTTGCCCGATCATGCAGACAAACGAAACTGCTGTTAAAAACCCGGAGGGTCCTACTCTTCAACCTTTTGTCCCTAAGGTCATACCTTCCCCTGTTCCCAAGGACGTGCCGACAGTAACTCAGATCCCTCCTCGGGATAAAGGGAAAGGGAAAGAGAAGGCACCTGTGGGTACCGAGGAAGTTCACTCCCCCAAATCTTCTTATGTACATACGAGTCAATCTGACTTTAGAATGCCCACCCAATCCGAGCCTTGGACTCCGGCAGATTCTAAGTCTAAGCATGTTCCTAACTAGAATATTTTGCAGGGTGACTGTTTGACAGATCCCCACCTGTGTCGGACGTTCTTGTTGCAGGCTTTTCCCCCGGCCGAGCGACTACGCCACTCAACTTGTTCCCCGGAAGTGCTGTCCGATAGAGCTGCTTTGAGCTGGGTTGAGAGTATGGCGGTCATGCCCGAGATATGTCGGCAATGGGATGAGGGTCATAGGGAAGTTGCCCATCTGAGGAAATCTTTGGCCCAGAAAAGTGAGGATGCGGGTAAGGTGCTGACGCTTACACATGAGGTTAAGAAACTAGATTGGCAATTGAAGGAGAGGGATGCCGCTCACTTGAAAGCCTGAGCAGAGTTCACTGAGGCCTGCTCACGGACAAATAAAGAGCTTGAGAAACGTGCCCAAATTATCCGTGAAGCAAAGGCACGTTCCGAGGAGCTGGTATTTCAAGTGGCGGAGAAAGATGAGGAGTTGAGAGTGTCCCGGGGAAGGTTGGATATGTTGGAGGGAAAGGTGGTGTCTTTCGAGAAGGAGAAAGAGAGCTTTGAGGTGGAGAAGGCTAAAATGATGAAAGAATTATCTTTGTTGAAGGAGGATAGGAAGTGGTTGGTGGCGGAAGGGTTTTCCAGGGCGGTGGAGGCAGTCAGGGGCAGTGATGAGTTTATTGACGGGGTAGTTGGTTTGAATGGAGCTGCGGAAGCGGCGGGTTATCATGATGGGCTAGTCAGTGGGTTTCAAGCGGGGAAAACTGGTTTGTCTTTGGAGAGCCTCTCTGGCTGGAGCCCGGAAGCCCGAAACATACTTACTCAGAGGCAAGATGCCTTTGATACTATGGAGTTCCCTGTAGTAGGTACTCTTGCCTCTTTGGCTAATCAATCAGATCTTAGGGAGATCAGGGATGCCTTTACCATTGAAGACTGACCCCTTTGTATTTTTATTTATCTTTTTTGGAGCCTGCGTGCTCTTTTACTTTTTGATACTGTAATCTTATTTTTGTATCTACTTATTTACCTTTGAATGCAAGTATCCTTTTTATGTCTTTCATCTGTGCTTTTAAGAATATTTGCAATTTCTACAAGCTTTGTTATCATGCTGATTGTCTTGATATGGTTTTGTACCGGACACGGGGTCCGGTCTTTATTCCCTGTGCTTTATCCTTAAATATTTGCAAATCCAATCTTTTCATAGTGCCGGACACGTGGCCGAGTCTTTTATGGTGCCAGATATATTGATCCGGTCTTTTTTAATGTTGGATTTTAATCCAATCTTCTTGGTGCCGGACACGTGGTCCGGTCTTTGATGGTGCCGGATACATTGATCCGGTCTTTTTTAATGTTGGATTTTAATCCAATCTTCTTGGTGCCGGACACGTGGTCCGGTCTTTGATGGTGCCGGATACATTGATCCGGTCTTTTTTAATGTTGGATTTTAATCCAATCTTCTTGGTGCCGGACACGTGGTCCGGTCTTTGATGGTGCCGGATACATTGATCCGGTCTTTTTTAATGTTGGATTTTAATCCAATCTTCTTGGTGCCGGACACGTGGTCCGGTCTTTGATGGTGCCGGATACATTGATCCGGTCTTTTTTTAATGTTGGATTTTAATCCAATCTTCTTGGTGCCGGACACGTGGTCCGGTCTTTGATGGTGCCGGATACATTGATCCGGTCTTTTTTAATGTTGGATTTTAATCCAATCTTCTTGGTGCCGGACACGTGGTCCGGTCTTTGATGGTGCCGGATACATTGACCCGGTCTTTTTTAATGTTGGATTTTAATCCAATCTTCTTGGTGCCGGACACGTGGTCCGGTCTTTGATGGTGCCGGATACATTGATCCGGTCTATTTTAATGTTGGATTTTAATCCAATCTTCTTGGTGCCGGACGCGTGGTCCGGTCTTTGATGGTGCCAGATACATTGATCCGGTATTTTTTAATGTTGGATTTTAATCCAATCTTCTTGATGCCGGACACGTGGTCCGGTCTTTGATGGTGCCGGATACATTGATCCGGTCTTTTTTAATGTTGGATTTTAATCCAATCTTCTTGGTGCCGGACACGTGGTCTGGTCTTTTAAGATGTTGGATTAAAATCCAATCTTTTCAGGGTACCGGACACGTGGTCCGGTATTGGTGCCGGATACATTGATCCGGTCTTTTTAAAGATGTTAGTTTGATTATAAAGACGGGGATTCTATTTATGTCTTTGAAAACATGCTCTGCTTTTTTGTTTCTTGAAAAACCATGAACATGGCCATAGAGATTACATATAACATTTCCTAAGTTGGGCTGCATTCCAAGTCTTGGGCACGTTAGTTCCATCCAATCTAGTCAAGGAGTATGCCCCCTTTCCCAAGGATTCTTTAATCTGGTAAGGCTCCTCCCAGTTAGGCCCCAACTTTCCTCCGAGTTCAGCCCTGCTAGCTTCATTGTTTCTAAAAACGTATTCACCCGGGCGGAACTGGCGAAGTGCAACATTCTTGTTGTAGTACTTAGCCAGAACTTGCTTGTACTTAGCTTCTTGGATGAATGCTTGTTCCCTTCTTTCTTCCAAAAGATCCAAGTTCAGTCTTAATTCTCGATTATTATCCCGGCCATTTGTAGCAATACGCATCGTTGGCGTGCCCATTTCGACTGGGATTACTGCTTCGTGGCCATAAGTTAAACTGAAAGGAGTTTCACCGTTGCTTGTTTTCGGGGTGGTGCGATGAGCCCATAATACACTATGTATCTCTTCAACCCAAGAACTTCCTTTGGTTGCGATCCTAGTTTTTATACCCTTTAGTATGCTCTGGTTGATTCGTTCTACTTGACCGTTTCCCTGCGGGTGAGCAACGGACGTAAAAACTTGCCGGATTCCCATTTCCTCACACCATCTAGCTAATGATTCGAACTGTGTTCCATTATCACTCACCAGGTATAGAGGGAGGCCAAAACGGCATATTATGTGATCCCACACAAATTTTTTGATCTGGGTGGTAGTAATTGTTACGACTGCCTTAGCTTCCACCCATTTGGTGAAGTAATCCAGCGCGACAATTAAGAATTTGACGCATCCAGGTGCTTCCGGGAATTGTCCGACAATGTCTATTCCCCACTTTTGGAAAGGCCATGCTCCAGTCACTGGTATGAGATCATTCTTAGGCTTCAATGTTTTACGTGCGTGCTTTTGGCAGCTAAAACACTTCTGCAAGGTTTGTACTGCTGTGACATGCATTCCCGGCCAGTAATATCCTATGTTCATTAGCTTGGCCACCATCATTCTTGGGCCGGCATGCATTCCACATGAACCTGCATGCACCTCTTTAACTAATAGTTCAGCTTCCTTTTGTCCAACACACCTTAACAAAGGCCCTAGGAAAGTTCTTCTATAGAGCCGGTCGTCTACCATCTGATACTGTAAGGCTTTTGTTCGCAGCTTTAACGCTTCTGCTCTATTTTCTGGCAAAGTTCCCTCCCTCAAATATGCCACCAAGGGCGTCATCCATGTCCAACCAACGTCCTCAAGGTGACTAATTTCTTCTTTGCAAACGGAAGGCTTATCCAATGTTTGTACTCGTATTTCTTTCGCCAGGTGAGCGAACTGGACCGACGCCAATTTACTTAAAGCATCTGCTTTCCGGTTTTGACTTCGAGGAATATGCTTTATGCTACACTCTTGGAATTGCAACATCATCTCTTTAGTCTTTTTTAAGTATTCGATCATCATCTTCCCCTTGGCTT
This sequence comes from Smallanthus sonchifolius, assembly GCA_023525975.1. NCBI lineage: Eukaryota > Viridiplantae > Streptophyta > Magnoliopsida > Asterales > Asteraceae > Smallanthus > Smallanthus sonchifolius. The sequence continues at coordinate 68,457,818 of CM042030.1, read as the reverse complement.
CGTAAATCTTGTTCACTTGGTTAGCCACTAAGAGTGAGTCCACCTGTGCCCGGATGTGCTGGGCTTTCATGATCGCTGCTAATCGTAATCCGGCTAACAAAGCTTCATATTCAGCTTCGTTGTTCGTGCTTTTAAAGTCTAGCTTTATCGCATATGTGATTTCTACCCCTTCTTGGCTAAGTAAAATAAGCCCGGCCCCGGACCCTTCCATGCTTGAAGCCCCATCAGTGTATAACGACCACCACTGAGGTTCTTTGATCTGTATTTCAGCTATAATTGGGTCATTGGTGATCTCCATTTCTCGCCCCTACGGTATTTCCGCAAGGAAATCGGCAATGACATGCCCTTTTAATGCGGTTCGAGTCTTGTATTCCAGACTAAGAGCTCCTAATTCAACCGCCCACTTGGCTAATCTTCCGGATAGCTCAGGTTTTCTTAACACTTGCTGGATGGGAAAATTGGTTAGTATTTCCACTGGATGGGCTTGGAAGTATCGACGCAATCTTCGACAAGCATGTACTAAAGCCAAGGTTAATTTCTCTAGTAGGGAGTACCTTGTCTCCGGGTCTGTCAACACCCGGCTGACATAATAGATAGGAGTTTGCACACCTTTCCTTTCAACCATAAGGACAGCGCTAATGGCCGCATCCGCAGCCGCGATATATGCCGTTAACTTCTCTTCTTTTTCTGGTGCCGTAAGGGTGGGGAGTTTCGTAAGGTACAGTTTCAGTTGCTGGAAGGCCTCCTCTGCTTGGTCCGTCCATTGGAACTGTGCTTTGTTGAGACAATTTTTCAGAGTTTGGATGAAAGGGAGAGATCTTTCTGCATGCTTAGCCAGAAATCGATTTATTACCACCAAACGTCCATTCAATGCTTGCACCTCCTTAATGGATGACGGGGAAGGAATCCGGGTGATAGCTGAAACCTTTTCCGGATTTGCCCGGAAACCTTCCTTGGTGACCATCACACCGAGGAATTTTCCTTCTTCTACTCCAAATGAACATTTCCTCGGGTTTAACATAATTCGGGATTCTTTCAACCTTAAAAATGTCTCAGCAATGTCCGCTAGGAGATTTGTTTCATCATGGCTTTTGATGACCAAGTCGTCAACATAGATTTCCAAATTTTTACCAATTTGAGGTTCGAAAACTTTGTCCATGAGCCTTTGGTAAGTGGCCCCTGCATTCTTTAATCCAAACGGCATTTTTGTGTAACAAAAAACGCCGATATCGGTGATAAAAGCTGTTTTCTCTTCGTCGTCTTCGGCCATGGGGATCTGATGATAGCCTTTGTAAGCGTCCAAAAAACATTTGAAACGGAAAGAGGCTAACGAGTCGATCTTCTGATCAATTTCTGGTAAAGGGTAGGCGTCCTTAGGACATGCACTATTTAGATTCTTGTAGTCGATACACATACGCCAGGTACCATTTCCTTTCTTTACCATTACTGGATTGGCGATCCATGAAGGATAACGAACTTCTCGGAGGATCCCCGCGTTAACCAGATCCCGGACTTGATCCACAGCTGCCTTGATCCTATCCGGGCCCATCCTCCGTCATTTTTGAGTTACCGGGTTAGCAGACTTGTATACATGTAGGCGATGTTCGGCTAATTCCCGTGGAACCCTCTTCATATCTGCCGGTTTCCATGCGAAAACATCGATATTGTTTCATAGCAATTGTTTCAAACGGTCTCGCCCTACGGTGGATAAGGTGTCTCCGATGGTAATTATCTGTTCCGGGTATGCGGGATTCATAATCCATCTCTCCGGTTCATATGTACTTTTCATGTGAGTATCAAAATGATCTTTACCAGAAGTCCGACTAGTTTGTGCTTGTAATACTTCCATGATTTGATCGGCATATACCACCGCTACTCCCTTGGGAGTTGGGAATGCGATAGCGGAGTGGACAGTGGATACTGCTGCATGAAAAGATGCCAAACCTGGTCGTCTGAGTATCAAGTTATTTTTCGAAACAGCCGGGATTACTATGAAAGTTACGAGGACCGTGCGGATTTTAGCGCCTTATTCCAGGGTCATTGGTAATGTTAGTTGTCCTAGAGGGACCGCGGATTCCCCAGAAAACCCTATGAGATCAACATCGGTAGGTTCCAAGGTATTTTGATCCTCCATATCCAGACGTCGGAAAAGCTGCCCATACATGACGTCCATTGAAGCTCCAATGTCGACTAAAATCCGACTGATGCGGTAATCACCTACTAATGCGGTGATTACTACTGGACTGGTGGATGAAGCACCCCCTTGAACGGGCGGGAAGGTAAGAGGTTGTTCCATCCAAGCTTCTAGTCGTGCGCCACCGCGTTTATAACCACGTGAGCCTGATGACTCCTCATTCATTATCATGCATAAGTCACGCACCTGTTTTTTGCCTGCATTTTTTCTTCCCGGTGGTCCTGCGTGAATTTCTTTCAACAGATGAGAAAGTTTACCGGTTTGTATGGCTATGTCAATTTGTTTTTGTAAATGCCAACAATGATCCGTGTCATGCCTAGTATCTTTATGGAAATCACAAAACCGTTTTGGATCTCGTACGGATTTTGGGTTGAGAGGTCGCGGGGGTTCTAATGTTAGTTTTTCTGTTAAAAGAACTTCCTGGGGGCTTTTGACCAACTTGTTAATCCACGCAACTCCCTTGCTCTCCGAATTATCCTTAAACCTTATTGAGGTATTGACAGATCTAACAGGTTCCGGGCGGGTGTACGGGAGAGGCCTCGTCCATGTACTAGGTCCTCGAAAATGTTGAGTCTGTCTGGAGGAGTGTGGCTGTTTTCCAGTTCGATCACTTCGCTGGTCCTTTTTATCATACTCATGAGTGCTCCGGACGGATCTTTCTGCCCGGACGAAGGCACGAGCGGCCGTCATCAGTTCCTCCATGGTTTTTGGTAAACCGACACGGCCGTGGAGCCTACGAATGAGCTCGTCATGTCGGATGCCTTGAATAAAGCCTGCTATCATTAAATCCTCATCTGCCCCGGCTATTTGCAAACTATCTTTGTTATACCGGGTGATGAAATCTTCCACCGATTCTCCGTCTCGTCTCCGGATGTGAAGTATTTCTGTCTTGTCTATTGTGTGTCGTTTTTGCTGATTAAACTGTTGCATGAACTTTTCCACGAATTCATCAAAACTGTCGATCCGGCCTATTGGTAAACTATCGTACCAAAGGCGAGCTGTCCCGACCAAGGTTTGAACAAACATATGACACCATTCATGCAGAGCCCATCTCTCTACTCCGCCAGCACTAATAAAGACATTAATGTGATCGTCCGGGTCTGTAGTACCGTCATATTTCCCAACTATGGATGGCATTTTTAACTTACGAAGTATTTCTGCTTGAGCTATTCGAGGTGTGAACTTTGATTGTGTTAACAAGGCAGTTGGTCGGTACGGACGATGGATGTCCACTACGGGATTAGTCCCAGGTATAGGTATGAGTGTGGGTGGGGGCCCTTGCGTACTGTATGGGTGGGTGGGAGGAACGGACTGTCCTCCGGCAAAAGGACCGATAGTACATGCAGATGTTAATCCCCCTGGTGTGGTATAAGCTGTTTCTTCAAATGTTAACTGGTTCCGGAATTCGGCCAGGCGTATTTCTTTCCAAAATTGTTCATCCGTTCGGGCCCGACGTTGTTGTTCCATCCACCATTCATTACCTGTGAGTAACGGCATGGTGTAAGGGAGAGATCCGAGAATAAACGGGGTGTCGGGAACGGGTATGGAAGGTATTCCGGCCGTGGTTGGAAGAGTTTGTGGTAGATTATAAATGGGTATGCCAGATGTGGTGGCCTGCGGAAAACTGGGAAATATTGCGGGTTGTGGGAAGTCCCGAGTAACTTGGGTAGGCATGGTATTTGGGAGTAGAGGAGGCAATGAGGTGGGTAGGTTAGTATGCGAAGTGTGAAAATGAGATGCTGCTGCTGCTGGCAACACATCTGTTGGATGGTTTTGAGTTTGTGCCAGACGATCCTTCAGCGAAGAAATCATAGGAATACCAGCTTGAGACTGTGAATCTCCTGTTGGTGCTCTTGTGTTGGTAATGTGATTTCTATCCTCGTCGGATTCATAATCTGATTGTATGTTATCCATTGCGAGCAAAGATTGAATTCAGGATACCGTTGTAACTATTGTTCGACCGGGATGGCGCCAATGAAGAGACGTAAAAGCTCCACTTTGATAATAATTTCCGAATTCAATCAAGTACAAGTTTCTGGATCCCTTTCATCTATGAGATCACCTTCTATTTATAGAGTTTTACATTCTCTTTCCCCTAACCGTATGATAGTGACAACCTCTTTCTCATTGGTTCCTTCTTCTTGTGGGCCCTCATGGTGGTTAAGGAGTTTAGATTTCTTTCGTTTAGGCCCCTTATGTATGATCTTTTCATCATACGTCGTCAAAAAACATATTATAAAACTTTACAATTCTTAAATGTATGATATAAGAGATTGTTAGGACAAATTAATTATGTTATTTTATTTATAAATTTACAATGTTTATTACATAAATTTTAATTAATTGTTTAGGCATTTTCTTTTCAAGCTTGTAAATAGTTGTTTTAGTGAGAATAATTATTTAAAAACACTTTTAAATTTATAAATATTTAAATAACCATTTTAAATAATTATTTTATACAAAATTCAATAAATTCTATTTAAAACCTAATTATTCTTTTATAAATTCATTTAAAGTGAATGATTATGTAACCGTTTTATTCGTATTTATTAATAGATTAATTAACATTTTTATTTACATTTACTACTAATTTAATTTAGTTTTTTTTATAAAATAAATTAATTAAACCTTTTTCATTTCATTATTTATTTATAAGTTATTTTATAAATAAATCCAAATGCTCCATTTGAAACTTGTTACATTCCATAAATTTATTTATTATCTTTCGGATAATTACATAAATTAATTACTAAATGATTGATTTAAAAATCTTAATTAACTTTAATTAATTTTACAAACTACTTTTAGTACTATTGTAAAGAACTTACACTTTCTTACAAAATATTTATACAAGTCCATCTTCAAACCCAAACCCCCATGAAACCCTAAAGACCTAAAATCTTCTTAATACCATTTAAACGTACATTAAATTTAGAGTACCATTACACGTGTAGGTTTGTTGTGAGAAATCCTCACGAGACCTATCAATCTCTACTTGTTCGTACCACTCCTAATTTTAATACAAGTGAGTTCATAGCCCTCTTTCTCTTAACTTTTGATTACAAAATACTTGGGGTGGAACATGTTTACATTACTATACATACAAATTCAATATCATTGTTCTCATGCTATTACTATGTGCTTTATGTCTTAAACTACTTGGCGACCATACGTGTGTTCATGTTTAGTACAATCATTAACTTGAGTTGCAAGCCTAAGGTAGTACCTTTTATGATCATTTATACAGGAATCCGATTCATTACATAACACGAACCTTGGCAGGTTTTGTGTATACATATTACTACTTTTTCAAAAGACAATCAGTTGGATTGTACCTACAGTTTTCCATTTACACGGTTTGATTGTACGTTTGGAACCTTGTATGTTTTCACATTCATGCCTTAGTTATGTTTTGAACATATTGAATTTCAATTACTTTTTACTTAACTTTTGTTGGTGTCAAAACCTATGTTACTCACCAACTACTTATAGTTGACATTTACTCACATGTTTCAGGTGCATCTGTTTGAGGACACTACTTGCATACCTAGGACTTGGACCTAGTTTAAATTTAATACTGTCTTGTCTTGAACTGTTTCATATTCCATTTCCTTTTGTAACGGATGCTTTAAATTCGATGAATAAATATTGTCATTATTAAATAGGTGATCATGTGCTTATGAACAACCGTGTCAGCCCCGACGTATAATCCGCCGCCGGCCGGGGTGTGACAGATTGATATCAGAGCCATGGTTATAGGGAATTAGGTTATTAGACACACATGACCTAGACTATAACCTAGGAGTACCAAACATGAGTTTAACTCGTGTCTTTCATTAGGAACTCCACTATGTACTATATTTACCTACATCTATCTATTTCTGACTACCTGATGAAACTACATGAACTACAAAGGACCAACATGAATTCTACCCTTAGACTTAAAAGTCTAATCCAAATGAAACTCTCAAAGGTACGTAGGTTCTAACTAATGAATGAGAACTTGTGTAATCCGGAAGAGTGGATGCCTGTATTCTTGGAGTTCTGTCTAGAAAAGCATTTCGTATAAATCCAAATCAACCGATGGACCAGGTATGCTTTCCTGGGAATTCTTGGAATGAGTGTCCAGCTATAGGCTAAAGCATGACTTCTCAAACATTAAATGAACTTGAAGTACTTTGTAAGTCAATGTGCCCATTAGGGTACCATCCATGTTTTATCTAATATCTCATGACTTGTTTACAAACTCTTATACATGATTCACATCTTATGAACTTTCTATTCCTCCATTTGTAGAATGCCTCCCGTCGTGGACATAGGGGCAACCTCACCAACAGAATCATTCAGCAAATGGCTACAATCCTACCGACTATGGTTAACCAGCTGAACCAAAATGTTGCACCAAGGAACCCCGTGTGCACTTTCAAACACTTCAAGTCCTGCAACCCCACCAAGTTCTACGGGAACGAGGGAGCCACTGGACTTCTTCAATTGTTTGAAAGCATTGAGGGAACTTTTATCAATGTTGACTGCTCTGAGAATCTGAAAGTCTGTTATGCTACTAGTGTCCAAATGCTATTTATAAGTTATTTATAAACCTTTTTCATTTCATTATTTATTTATAAGTTATTTTATAAATAAATCCAAATGCTCCATTTGAAACTTGTTACATTCCATAAATTTATTTATTATCTTTGGGATAATTACATAAATTAATTACTAAATGATTGATTTAAAAATCTTAATTAACTTTAATTAATTTTACAAACTACTTTTAGTACTATTGTAAAGAACTTACACTTTCTTACAAAATATTTATACAAGTCCATCTTCAAACCCAAACCCCCATGAAACCCTAAAGACCTTAAATCTCCTTAATACCATTTAAACGTACATTAAATTTAGAGTACCATTACACGTGTAGGTTTGTTGTGAGAAATCCTCACGAGACCTATCAATCTCTACTTGTTCGTACCACTCCTAATTTTAATACAAGTGAGTTCATAGCCCTCTTTCTCTTAACTTTTGATTACAAAATACTTGGGGTGGAACATGTTTACATTACTATACATACAAATTCAATATCATTGTTCTCATGCTATTACTATGTGCTTTATGTCTTAAACTACTTGGCGACCATACGTGTGTTCATGTTTAGTACAATCATTAACTTGAGTTGCAAGCCTAAGGTAGTACCTTTTATGATCATTTATACGGGAATCCGATTCATTACATAACACGAACCTTGGCGGGTTTTGTGTATACATCTTACTACTTTTTCAAAAGACAATCAGTTGGATTGTACCTACAGTTTTCCATTTACACGGTTTGATTGTACGCTTGGAACCTTGTATGTTTTCACATTCATGCCTTAGTTATGTTTTGAACATATTGAATTTCAATTACTTTTTACTTAACTTTTGTTGGTATCAAAACCTATGTTACTCACCAACTACTTATAGTTGACATTTACTCACATGTTTCAGGTGCATCTGTTTGAGGACACTACTTGCATACCTAGGACTTGGACCTAGTTTAAATTTAATATTGTCTTGTCTTGAACTGTTTCATATTCCATTTCCTTTTGTAACGGATGCTTTAAATTCGATGAATAAATATTGTCATTATTAAATAGGTGATCATGTGCTTATGAACAACCGTGTCAGCCCCGGCGTATAATCCGTCGCCGGCCCGGGGTGTGACACCGACCGCGTCTCATTTATCACGTACGAACATGAAGTCCGTCTGCTCACAAGCCTCAGCTATCCGTTGTCTCGTTCAGGGAAAAACATCTCCATTCCTCTGGTATCTCACCTCGACTGGATCCTGCATATGCAATGTGTTCCATGAAGGTCCTTCATCACTTTGTTAACTTGATCTCATCATAAACATTTCTGGTCAAGCGTCCACGTAGACGCTTTCATCATCTTCTCTCACAACTCCGCCCATTGGCTTCGTGCTCCGAATTCCTGAGATATAAGCATAGGCATCTCATAAGAGCACCTCACTGGTCACCTAGAAGACGTCAAAACTCCTCGTACCACCTCGATGTATCAACGTCGAGGAAAACCGTCAAGATAGAAATACTCTGCTTGAGCACACCGACCATTCGTCTTATACACAACTAAGCGTGTACTACAAGGACACACACCGACACACATAACTACAGAACACACATTGTTTTACACATGTACTGGTAACCCCAAACTCTACACACACATCACGTGCACACACACAACTGCTAGATCTGAGTAAATCTACGTGCATACAATATGACCTCGCCATTTATAGACACACAAACTCCTGAACCTCACCTCTTACTCACTACAACGGTAGCCCCTGCCACTCGTCATCATATACTCATACAGAGTTTACTCGGTCGTACCCATACTTCAAGATGACACACTACTCAGTCTAGACACAAAACATCCCTAAACATTCATACACACAAGATATAAAAATATCTTATTTCCCCACATGATATGGTCCTGAACAAGCATACCTAGACATAAGGTATGTAGCTACAATTTCCCATAGGACCTCGTCCTGAACATTTATACATACTAAAAATGTATATTTAAGATTTCACACAGGACCACGTCCTGAACATTTATACAAGGTGCAACACACCCCCTTACACTTTAAATATCACGTAAACATAACACATGGGTGACACATTCTTAAGACCGTAGACACACACAATTAATCAAAACTCAGGTCTACTCATACAGTCTAATCAACCAAGCTCTAGCATCACATCAAAGATTACATTTAGTATGAACTCACGTTGTTCAACTAGGTAATCACCTAATCTCACATATTTAACACTGTACCACCAATGGCAAGCCATCACACATGCAACTATCATTAGCTTCATTTTAAACCATCACATGGTAAGATTCACTGTCATGGTTAAAATCAAGCAATTGAAAAACCACTACTCAAAATGCTCTAGTCCTCTCGTGGTAACCACCACTGCTCTAATCACTGAACAAGTCAAAGTTATCACCCACTTGTTCCTCGTCGTCAGATTCCTCCAGCTAACCGTTTCCTGATTCGGTGTTGTGTCTCGAAGGTTGACTTCTGACTGCAAATGCATTTCTTCCTCTCCAACCACCTTTCCTGTAAAAGGAGCTACTGAGTCCACCACTCTTAGTTGCCCTGGTAGTATTGGGGGCATTAAGCACCGGAAGCGCCAGAATCACCTCCTGTGCTGGTAGCTCCTACTCATCCTCAGCCGTTGATGGAACCACCGTCAATGGAATAGGTGCTAAGATCCGTCTTTTCTCAAAGATAACCGCACGAACAGTAGCCACACGTCTAGCCCGCCGTTCTATCAACCTCCAGATGAAATCTCTCCGCCTAATCCATCTAGTCCGAATCGTCAAGGCCATCAGTACCTGCACAAGATAGAACGTTGGAGTGATTACTACGGGCGTCAAATTCAGAATATGAGAGTATTCATAGACTGCCAAATCACGTTGATCAAATGCAATTTAGTGGTCCACATTACTGCTCGGATTCTAAACCTTCCCCATTATATTCACACTAACCTTCTATCTTTCACACACCCTGGATGCACATGCATCCCTCACAACTCACATAGTACCACACAATAATCTAGCAAGTCATCATATTTATCACAATTTCACACCATCCAAGGTTACACACAAAATTACTAAATCATATCGACACACCAAACTATCTCAAATAGTTACAATTAATGCTACTCCACATTACTCAACTCACATCATGGTCTCACTTAATCATACCACACAACTCCACGTAGTTCTACATACTACTAGTACACATCATGATCCCACACGGAACCATAAATCACTTACTCACACCAATTACTTCACCTAGTGTAACACTACATAAACGGTAAATAATAATTACTGCTCAACTCGAAAGACGTACCTCTTGGCTCGTGGTTACTCGTGGTGGAATTCGTTTCACCCTCGTCCCATTTTCAGTTTAAGTTAAGGCATTTTATTTGTTTAAAAACACCAGTTTTCTCTTAAACCACGGCTCTAATACCAACTTGTAAGGCCCCAAACCGGGTACCCTACAGTTGGTTCTCATCACTAGGTAAACTCATTACAAACACTTAACTTTCATTTAAGTAAACACCGGAAGTCTTTTTCAAATAGTATTATCTTTTAAACTTGTTGACATTCTTAACGTTACCTTACGAATGCATGCGCACCAACCCGAGTAGCCCCGCTCCCAAGCCAAGATACCTCGCCTAGTAGACTCACATGTAAAACAATCTAACGTACATTTGAAAGTCAGCTACGCTGAGTGAGTTCTAATGGTTTAATTTAAACAAAAGCCAACTCATCTCAATGTAATATTTATTAATAGATAGATAACCCCCGTTATCTTACAATATCCCAAAGGATTCACCACCCTAGATTCACCCCACCATTTTAACCTAGTAAGTCTCTCCGACAGGGATCGAACTTACCACTCTTATAACTTGAAGTTTACCACACAAATTAACCCCACACTGGTTATCTCAACCACCATCTAGACACCGGGTTAACCAGCCCTAACTAAGACTCTCACAAATTAACTGACGCAACAGTTGTACACAATGTACCCATCCCAACACAATGGTCAATATAACTCTACACATCACATTAATAGCATCTATTCACCACGCCAATATCATCTCATACACGGTATATATAACTCAACACTTGTATTCAATTTAACACACACACATATATATATATGCACACAAACACATACCTCATCATTGCACCCTCGTCAAGGTTACCCTCGTCAGGGCGTTCGACACACCCCGAGCTCATCGTTAACCTGCTCAGAATTTGCCACCTTTGGTGACCCCCCGAAGGACTTAGTCCTCCACAATCCCGTTTGCCGTGTCATAATTACAACAATGCAAACACAATACCTACCATGTTACAAGGACAATGACACAATAATAATCCCCGCCGTGTCACAAGGACAACGACACAATACACACAACACATGTATAAACACATAACATTATACTCCATGTACATGACTCATTAACTACACCTGCACTTCACACGTGGCACTAGGATAAGATATCCTACACGTATTCATAAGCGTTTAGCTTATATCCCGACTCACCCCGACTAACTCATAACACAATACACTGCTAATATAGCAACACACATACAAATACTATGTCTCATTATCTAAGCACATGCCACGTACATGCACACCATGTGACACCTCCTAGTCGTACCCGTACGACCTCTAAATGCAATCCCGACTCACCCCTATTAGGTCACTATACGACCCACGAACATATACCCACCTTTAACCTACACATCTTAAGGACAACGCATAGTCCCTTAGTCTCATATTTAAATACTTAAATTCGTAAACTCATCGGGTTAGACCCCAAAGCTCGATACACATTTAATGTAATAAAACATGTCTTGAAAGTATGTACGATAGCCCCAAAAAGATTAAAAACATTTAAAAGAGGGGGATTAGAAACTCACCCGTTTGAAGATCCTTCACCAGTACCGTAATGTCTCCTCGTACGGGATCGAACCAGTTAACGTGTGATCACATAGTCAGCGTACATCCTAAACATGTGTCACTACGTAAAAACATAAATGTTTTCGATACTAGTCTCATCTGCACAACCCCTTCACCTTGCAAAAAACCTAATCCGCGTGCCTGCTCTAACCGGGTTACCCTGGACCCGTTTAGAACCCGCATCATGCATATGTGCCATGCAGTAAACCTAGCCTCCGGGGTCACTCGTACTCGAGTCGAGCTCCTCATGCACCTTCAAAATCCGCACGCAAACCCCATGCTCGTTAAACCCTAATCGGGTGTTAACTGATCCCATCCTCATCCTTATTCATCATCGTGAATCACCATCGTGATCCTTCATTCCGCACCGTCCTTGCATCCTCGCCGCCTTTCTTTCCCTAGAAACCCTAATCGGGTTCTTTCTCTCGTGGGAACACCCCTACCAATCACCTTGCCGTCCACCGCCATGAAACACCTCCACTGCCGGCTTCCATGGCTACCGAGTGCCACCGCTGCCCCTCCGTTGTCTCCGGCTATCCCCTTCAGCCACCACCAACTCCATCCCGGTCACTACCGCCACCCACCATCAATGCTAACGTAGTCGGCTACGCGTCACTCACCACCCCTTTCCTCCCCTAACCGGCTATCACCGTTACGCACCCCGCTACCGTCTCCGATCACTAACTCATGACCTAAACCTACTCGGGACCCCCCATGTATAATTGAAATCGGGCTGATAAAGGAAAAGGGGAGAGACGAAGGTTACCTTCCGTGTACATGACTCCCCCAAACTGTCGTCATCGTACGCCGCCCGGAATGGCCGTCGTGCTCCTCCCGGCTCCTCTCTTCTCTCGTGGATGTCGTTCACTGCCAGCCTAGGCCGAATGGCCTGGGGTTTGCGCAATGAGGGTATTTAAACCCCCTTAAAGTTTCATTTCGGGTCCCTCTTAAACTCGTTTGGTGTGTTTCCGTCTCGAACCCTTAAAATAACAGCTAACCGGGTCCCTGTACTATCCTCCACTACTTGTTTTTATCTTGAACTGGTCACAACGACTAACACGAGTCTATTATGGTAGTTAAATGTACCTCCTTCGGCTAACTTCACTCATTACTTGATAAATACGTAGTCGGGTTGTCCACCAACCCGAATTATAAGTTTCTAGATTTTCTGGGATGTTACAATTGTCTATCCCGATATAGGGATACTAGTGCAGGAAAAAGTAAATTGTTCAACAACCACAGACATAAAAAGAAATTGTTTTAAGACAGATAACCAACAAGAACAATCGAAGAACCACAAATTCCGGGACTCGGGCCTTCTCTTTATCGCCTTCATTGTCCTGTTCAATCACCTCCGTTGCCATCTTCACGGAGCCCTCAGCCTCAGCCATTTGGTTATCCACCTCGACATCTTGCACAGGCTTGCCTCCTAGCTCAGCCACAACCCTTTTCCACTCCTGGACATCCCATTAACCCCGGTCAAATTCCCTATCATCAACCTCTTTAGCCATCTTTATCCTGGCTTGGAATATCGAAATGGCAAGCTGATGTTTTGGCTTGTTCGTAGGATTCCTCGAGGTCTTGGGCATGTTTGGCATAGGCATCCTCAAGCTCCGCCTTCACCCTGCTGAGCTCCTTGGCCTCATCTACTAATTTTTTATTTTTAGCTGCGGCTATTTTTTTGCAGGTCGCTCACCATCTACTTAGCTTCTTAAGCTTCTTTCACCACTGAATCGTAGCATCTGGTCATTTTTTCCAGGGCCTGTCACATGAAAATATGTTAGGATTTCTCTAATACAGGTTCAGGATCCGGGATACCAAATTTCTTACTAAGTGACCAAAAACATGAATCTTTTTTTATGGACGTCGACATAGCTTAGGTTTTCAAGGGAAGCTACATCAGCGATCAGAAGGCTTTCTCTTCTTTCTAGCAGCAGACTTGGGGCGAGGAGTTGAGGATTCCGGCTTAGGAACATCAGGCTTTAAAGCTTCAAGGGTTGGCTGGCTCATTTCATTCTTGATGGCTTTACCTTTCGAGACCATACTATCGATATCATCAAGGGCAAACCTGGAGCTGGATCTTCGGACGCCTGTTCCAGGATAATGGGTTAAATTTCTAGACTCATATTTAACTAACGTTCAAATAAATCTCTCTTTCCTTATCAGATAAAGCCTATAGTTCAGGATTCCTATAAAGAATCAGAATAATACGGAATCATCGAAGAAAAGTTATTCTTATCTGAAGACATGCTGGGTTCGGAGTATTGAGTATTGAAGCTGGCTTCACTAATAACAGACTCCTGGTGGAAGGATCTCTCAATAGCAGGAATCTCCAACAAAGCCTCGATCCTCTTGTCGGTATCGCTTCGAATGGGAGCTAGGTCAGAAAACTTCGGAGCTACACGAGAAATGAAAGTCATCATCAACAGGTTAGAATTACTAAAAATTGCAGGTATTCTAACTATCTCCTACCCTTTTTAACCCATTGGAGTGGCAAGAGTTTCCCATCCGGAATAGAGTCTCGCCTCACGAAGAAGAATGTAACCCTCCAGTCAGTATCGTTCTGAGTGGCTTTAAGGACCAAAGGTGTGCAACCAGACTTAAGTTGGAAAATAATTATGGGTTCTCAAGTTATACACACTAGCTATTTCAAGGGTTCCGATAGTAAGAGAATGAAGACGATTCATGTGTTCTAGGGTATACAGGATTCTCCAAGCCATGGGCATGACTAGAGAATAACTCAGACCGACAACCTTAAAAAACTCAAAAATCAGTGGTGGAAAGGGATAGGTGAGACCAAGAGTGAAGGGATAAGCTAAGAAACAGACCCAAGTCGGTGACGAGAAATCAACCCTGACCTTCAGGTGGAAAGCCCTAAATATGGTTTTTTCAGGAAAAATGTTTGAAGTTCTCAAAAGCTTAATATCTTGGTTAGTAAAAATGCACTTCTCCGGATCGGGATTGCTAAGCAAACCTTGATCAGAAAAGTCCTCCACGGATTCGATGGCAGCTGAAGCTTGCGAGCGGGTTAGTTGTTTTTTACCCATTTGTGAAAACAAAAGATTACTGCGAAAGAAAAACAAGATCGAGAGAAAGCTTGTACCTTTTCTGGAACTTCAAATTGAAGAAGATGGTGAATTTTTATGAGTGAGAAGGAAGGATAATTATAGCCTACTAAGATAACGATTAAATCGCATTGGAATTCGGGAGAGTCTCATCACAACCCTATCATCATTTACCATTTGAATTTCAATTTTTTTACAAATGTCGATTTAATTGACGGCTGTTAAATTTGGGGACAATTGTTAGGGGTCACTTTTACGGCTAAGGATTCTGGATCTTCGACGTACTTCGGTATCCTTAATATTTAACCGCTATTTCTTTCTTCTATCTTGATTTATTCGCAGGTCAAACGTGCGTAGTCAATGTCATCCCTGAAGAATCGGTCTATAAGTCAAGAAGAACGTGTAGAAGACGCGTGGAGTGGCTTCCAACGGTCACATTTGAAGACTTGGTCGATTCCGGGATTCTTGGATAGTTAGTTAGCATATCTTTTGTATTTAATCTGCAGCAATATCGAATAGAAAACACATCACAACTCACTTAACAACTCACAACAGTCGTACACACCTATGTAACACTTAGTATTCGATCATTCACTGCTCACAAATTGTACTTCTTTTATCGATTTATACTAGAACGGGAGGCAAGTGACGTTTAGTCACTTCTCGAGGTTTTTGCCGGAGATCCTAAAGGATCAAGGGGTTTCCTCGTAAACAATCGTGTCATTTTATTGTTCTATACACTTTATTCATCACTAATATTACAAGCACACTACTTTACTTACGAAGTTTGGTTACAAAATTAACCTCAATAATTTTTACCCAAAACAATCATATACATAAATGATTTTAAGATTTAGTTAGTATTTTTAGCATTTGGGTATTTGAAACATATAAACAACAGTATTTTCATCTGATATGATATATTAGGACATGATCAAATGTATTAATATATGTTATGTTCTACATTATCATATTTAATTCCGCCAAAGAACTATGTTTTAGAACTGTTCGTAGTCGATCACAGTTGTGGGAATAACTTTGATGTAAAACTATTGTGAATTAGCTAGTTGATTTTCATATAAATGAAAATAAGCAAAAGGTTACTCCAAGTTCACTTTTAGTTTTTTAAAGAACAAATGTTGGACATGATTCGCTTTTGAGATCCCTTAATGGTTCAGTCTCAATAAGTAAATTTCAAAAATGTTAAAAGTTTTGTATCCTTAGACCTGATACACATATGGAGGCTTGAATGTTTGGAATGTCATGCTTTGACACAGTGGCGGACCAAAAAAAAATTTTCATAGGGTTGGAATTATTTGGGTTAATTGTCTATCACTAAATATTAAATTTTTTCAGTCTGGTTCAGATCGGGTAACATACTACAAACATTGTCACTAATTACAATTAACAAATAACACATATGCCATAGCATTATAGCAAAATAATATGATAAACAAAATTTAGAGAAAAATTAAAAAAAAAAGTTATCTAAAATCGTGACGAGGCAGGGCCGCAAGGCTGTAAACAGTGAACCGAGACGTTGATGGATAAGAATCAGGATTTCTACTACTTAGATTTTTTATTAGGTTAGATTGTTTAAAAATTTTAATGAGTAATGGGTTAATTAAATGTGGTCTTAATTGTCTAAATGGGTAATGAGTTAATTAAATATGAGTATAATTGTTTAATTGGCTAAGTTTTTAGTCTAGTTTAGTCAAAATGTCTAATTAAGTTATTAGTTTAAATGTTGGTCAGTGTTAAAAATTAATTTTTTTTGTGGGGGATGATGTTAAATTTTAATTTTTCTTGGGGTCAGTCAAAATTTTATGGGGGTCGATATCAAAAATTTTTAGGGGTCGGTCGAGATTATACCGCATATATAACAAATATTTTTTTTTCATGGGGTCAGCCGACCCACTTACCTTAAGGTAGGTCCGCCAATGCTTTGACATGATTAACGTTGTTTTTAACTAGACATTCGAAAGGGTATCGTTAGATACGATGTGAAACACGAGATAATTGTTTAAAAACTTGAACAAATTTCAACTCTTCAATACGTATAATCTCATTCAACCGGTTCTATTATGTTTATGATCGACCCAAATTTATTTTTATATACGTTTTGATATAAATTTAGTTGAAACCTGACCCGGGTCAAATTTAATATATTTTTATTTTTTTTTTCTCAACAACATAATGTTTTTTTTATTCTGAAACTACAACGTACTTATTTCTACTTACATTTCAAAATAAATTTTATATAAAACCGACCAGCCGCAACACGCGGAACTGAATACTAGTTATGTTTATGATCGACCCAAATTTACTTTTTTATAAAAACAATAAAAAAAACTGGGGCATATAATCTCGCTATTTATTATATTGTTTTATGCCCTTATTGTTAATACATATAAATTGAATGAGAAACCATTAACAGAAGGTCAGGATGGCCGAGTGGTCTAAGGCGCCAGACTCAAGTTCTGGTCTTCGAGAGAGGGCGTGGGTTCAAATCCCACTTCTGACATTTATTTTTTCTTAATTTTAAGAACGTGTAAAATACTTAGCGAAATTAAAGCTGATTTTTAGGTAATTCTATATTTTACCATTCATTTGACAATCTAGTTAGTTGTCCACATCATATCGGCTATATGATAATTACATTTATTATAATATCAATTTTTTAAGGAAAAACCATGTAGAAATCATACATCAAGCTGTATGAAATTTAAATTAAATTAATAAGTAAAATCAACATAAAACATATAAAAATATGGTAATTAAACTAATAAGATGTTTGTTTTTATGGTAAGCTCAGATTTCTCGATGCTACGAACATAATGGTAAGCTCAGATTTCTCTAAATCATTGTTTAAGACCGTCAAATTGTTTCGAAAACGAGTTATTGAATCTGTCCAGAATCCTTTCGCATGCGCAGCCTCAAAGAATCGTCGATCCTAGAGATCTTCCTGTTAGAATGAGCGGAGTTTTGGATAGTAGGTTTGCAACACATGGATGCAGATTCCCATTGGGGGAAATTTCCATCAGAAGTCTTTAGATATGCGTTTTATACCCTTGAAATGTTATAATTTTTGGACTCTTGAAATGTTATGATTTTTTGGACTGTAGCTTATTAATACATAGATAAACGTTTCCACTGGAGAAATTGGCGTGAAAAAAACTTTGTGGTACATAGCTGTAGGTAGGTTTGTTGTACTTTTAGTACTAGAGAACCTCGTGACTTACGATGTATTGTAAAACAAACGGCTATGTAATGTGTAAATCCAACTGATTCATCTAGCCCCGGTCTTCGGGTGTGACATTAACCCAACTAAAATCGAGTACATCCAATTCGTTTAGAGGAAATCGACGGGGATGGAGTTATCGGAGGAATCATGGGAGTCCATTAAACCTTTGAGCTCTGCCTTTATAAACTTTTTTATTCCTTTCTAGTTTTTGAAACCGAACTTAAGGGACGTTTGGTTCGCAGAATTCATTAGAAACGGATTTGGAAATGGAATTTGAATTGGAATTTAAATGATTCCTTTGAAATACTAATATGTGGTTTGTGATGCGTGTGTAGTTAATGTTATATATTATATAATAATATATTTAGAGATGGTTTCACGAGATCATGTTTTAAAATTTATAAAATGATAAATGCTTAAACTTAAACACACACAATACACAAGTGTACATATCGCAGCGTAATATAGTTTAGGAAGAACCAAGTATCGAACCAATGGACACGGTCGAGTTCTAATACTCAACTTTTGTTATCGTTTAGCCGATTTAATTAGTGAGTGAGTTTTGTGTGCTTGTGAAACAGAAAAATAAATGACAGAAAAGTAAATGACGGTAAAGTAAATAACAAAAAAGTAAAAATGTGTGTGAAGTATGTAACAGAAATGTAAATAACAGAATAGTAAATAGCAGAAAAGTAAGTAGCTCGAGAATAATCAGGTCACGACGAGTGTTGCTTTAGGCTTCTAATCCGCTTGGTATGTGATAATGTTATGTTAACTAATCCAGTGGTATGACTAATACAAATGTGTGAACGGTACACCGCTAGAGCCTCATTCTCACAACATTCGGTTCACGAGTTATGTTCTTTAATAATAAAATAGTAGGACTCCCAGCTAGGGACATCATTACCATCAACTCTTTAATTCTATCTCCGAGTTGGTTTAATACATCAAACTTAAACACTTCTTATTTTTATTAAAAGAGTGATTATACTTTGTTCACCGGGATGCGGTGTAACAATGAGACCATGTATAAAGACGTATCGTTCCCAACGTGAGTTCACCAATTCTTGGTTTCTTAACAAGCTCGTATAAATACGTACGATCTTATTAATATTAACTAAGCTTTGATTTATCAAATTCTGCTTGTATAAAACACTAATTCAGGCACACATAATATATTTAAACAAACACATAATACGCACGCATAACATGGATCGTGGTGATAAGCATAATGTTGATACACACTACAAAATACACACAATTAACCTCACGGGGCGGTGGCGAAAGTCGGTGACAGGTGGTGGTGGCAGAGGCGACGGTCGGTGGCGTGTGGGGGTGGGCAAAGATCGATGGCGGTGACGTCAACAGTTGTGAGCGACATCGATGGTCACGGTGTCGGTGGGTGTCGGGAAGTGAATGGTTACCGGCTATGGCGGGTGATGTTGTGGCAATTGCGTCGGTTGGTAGCGGTCGACGGCGGTGGGCCGTCGACAGTGTTGATTAGCGTGCCGATGGTTGGCAAGGGGCGGTAGAGGCCGAAGTTATTTACGGTATTTAAAAACATTCATGTGAAATCCTGCAAAACTTTGGAGGATTCAGAATTCCATCAAGTATGCGATTTAGTAGGAATTAACTCCAATTCCATATTTTTCTCCTAGCTAACGAAACATGCTAAGGAAAAGAATTTAAATTCTAATTCCATTAAATTCCAATAAATTTCAGCCAATCAAATGACCCCTTAGTCTTACAAGCTATAAACTTTCATATTTTATTACAAACTTGCTTTATTTTTATTAAAAAATATATATATAACCTAACTAACGTAACATATCATACTTCATTATATTCTGTTTCTATTTTTTCTCTTGTAGACACTTTTTCTTGTCCTCTTACAAGCTATAGACTTTCGTACTTATTATAAAAATAACATATTAATCTTCATTAGATACTCTAGAGAACTCAAAGCCAATATATCATATAGATACAAGTTTAAATTATTTTAAGACTTGGTCTGTATTTTTAGCATTTCATATATACAAAACAACAATATTTTCATGTGATGTGATATATTAGGATATGATCATACGTAGTAATATACGTTATGTTCAGTATTATCATATTTAAATTCTGAAAATAATTTTAAATTAGTTTTATTTTTCATATAAATGAAAATAGGTATAAGATATAAGATATATACCCCTAAATGAAATCTAAAAGTTTAAATAAAAAAATTTTAAAACTTAGAACAAATTTCAACTCTTCAATACGTCTAATCTCATTTAAACTGTTGTATTACGGTTATGTTTACCTTTCTATAAAAATAAATAAAAACTAACACATACAATTTCGTTAATTATTTGTTGTTTTATGCATTGATTATTAATTTGTATAAGTTTAATCTAACAAAAGTCAGGATGGCCGAGTGGTCTAAGGCGCCAGACTCAAGTTCTGGTCTTCGTGAGAGGGCGTGGGTTCAAATCCCACTTCTGACATTAATTTTGCTAATTTTTTTTTGGCTCTCTTCCCCTTGTTGACATATTTCCATTACCCCCTTCCACTTAATTAATTTCCACTTGGGCCCCTCGTGTCACAATGCTTTGATCAAACTGCACATTTGACCCACAAATTTTAAAAATTGCAAATGTAGTTCAAACGTTTGTGATCTGGTTGCGCCTCTAACCCCTGACGTTAATGCAAATTAGTTTTTAAAGAAAAATTATCCAATTTGCCATCCACGTGACTTAAGATTGAAAACTTAACCCTTAAAATGTGTTAAAATCAATTAAAAAAAAAGCTGTAAAATTAGTGATTTTTACTCATTTTAAACCATTTTTAGGAATAAGTTTGCAATCGTAAGTCACGTGGATGGCACATGGGCTAGTTTTCCGTTAAAAAACTAACTGGTATTAACAGCAGGGGCTAAAGACGCATCCAGATCACAAGTGTTTGGACTAAGTTTACAATTTTTAAAACATGGGGGTCAAACGTGCAATTTAATAAAAAATACAAGAGCCATTTGTGCAATTAACTCTAATTTTAATTTAATTTTATCACGTGTGATAAAATTATAGTTATTTAAGAATGCTGAAATACTTTTTAATATGAACTAGAAGGAGGCCTCGCACGCAGCGGCGACTTTCGGGCTAGAATGCTAGCTTTTACTCACGTGCATTGCGGCATGTTAAACCACGGAAGAAATTAACTTTCTCGAAAACTTATAAAATAAAGCCAAAACCTTTAGATAAACTCAGCATGAAAAAAGAAAACAAAAATAGCATGAAAACCAAAATATCGGCCAACAGGGGACATTTTGTGTCAAAGCCCCAACTTAATTTTTAATATTATATACTAGCTTAGAACCCGTGTCTACACACGTGTTGAGAAGGTGCCTCAAGAAGAAATGGTGATGAGTTGGATTGTAAAGCAGTTGGTGTTTGAGGATGAGTAACAATGGGAGGATAGTAGTTGCTTGCACTAGGACCAGAATGATCAGAGTGAAGCGCTGAGGTGGTGGTGGAGGAAGTGGTAGCTGATTGATAACTGGAGCTCCTTTCTTTAGCTTGAATCATTTCTAATTCATAGGTTTTGAGCATGCCAAAGAGCTCAGTCATCTGAAGAGTCTTCAGATTCTCTGTTCTTCTGATGGACACTGTATACAATGTCCAACAACTAGGAAAAGATCTTATGAACTTCTTGAGAATGTCTTCATTCTCCAGCTTTACCTTGGAGCACTGCAGTTCTCCAACCAGGTACGTGTACCTGTTATATAAAACTGTTAGTGACTCACCTTCCTTCCAGACGAAGTTTTCATACTGTTGCTTGAGAATGTCACGTCTGTTCTCCTTGACCTCCTCAGATCCAGCAAACATCTTTTCCAAGGCTCCCCATAACTCCTTTGCAGTTTTGTGAGCCTTGAAGTTGTGAAAAACTTCATTTGGAAGGCACATTTGGATAGCTCCTAATGCCTTGAAGTCCACCTCCATTTTCTTTATGTCTTCTTTAGAATACTTGGAGGGTTCCTTCGGAACTAGTGGTCCTCCGGAGTCAGCAGAGGCCACCATGGGAACATAAGGTCCATCCCTTATGGATTTCCACATTCCGTATTCATGGTAGAAGAAGAAGCTTTCCATACGGTTCTTCCACATATCATAGTCCTCCCCAGACACCAACCTCGGTGGTCGGTTGATACTGCCGATGTCTTCAGATCCATGACTTTGTGCCATTTTGTTTTGTGTGACTTGATCAAGAATAGAGTTTTGAATAGAATCAGAAAGTGATTAAACAAATGTTAGTTTGTTTAACCTTGAGCCAAAGCTCTGATACCACTTGTAGGATCGTAAGATTACAAGGTGATTCTGTTCTAGTTGATATTGGCGGAAACAATAGAAACCAACAAAGTAAACAAGTAAACAGCAAGAATACTGATAAATGCACTGTTGTATTAGACTTCTGAGATTACAAGTTTTACAAGTAAAACACTATCAAGAAGCACTATCAAGACACAAGCACTAGCAAGTATAAGCACAAGCACTTTTTGTTTGAAGTGTTTACAGGATATATATAGTAACTTAGAATCAAGATAGACTTTTGATTCTAAGGATCAGATCTAACACAAGCCGTTGATCTTGTTTATTAATCTAAATTACATGCAAAGGCTAATCTAGTTAACTTTACTGAAACGTCTTCTTTGGCATCATTGTTTGCATGCTTGGAGAAGCGCGTTATTGTCCTTTATTGGTTGCACCATTGAGGTTCCTTCTGCTTGGAGTGTGGCAGTTGCTTTTGTAGAAAGGTGTCAGAGGCGCTTCACATGGATAGTCAGCTGCAACGTTTGGTCTTCAGAGAATAAAGCTATCAGCAGCAGAGATGAGAATAATGCTGCTGATAAGCCTATCAGCAGCAACTTGTGTTGAACGCTGCTGATAAACCTATCAGCAGCAACCAGTGTTGAATGCTGCTGATAAGCCTATCAGCAGCAACAAGTGTTGGATGCTGCTGATAAGCTTATCAGCAGCAGCTTGTGATGAATGCTGCTGATAAGCCTATCAGCAGCAACATGTGTTGAATGCTGCTGATAAGCCTATCAGCAGCATTTGTACTTAGAATAATTTGGTAGCAATCAGTCTTTGGTTCTACAATCCTTTTTCATAGCATCTTTCCACCTTTCATCCTGCATAGCTTGATGAAAATTTTTTGGCTCATCATTTGAATTGATGGCCGCCAAGAAATCCTTATGCTTGTTAGAGAAATTATCATAAGAAACAAAATTTGAAAAAGAATGTACCGTTGAGGAGCCTTGATTAGAAGTGTGTAGCGCGGGATTGACGGATGGGGGAAGTTTCACATGATAATCTTTGAATTGAGTCGGCTGCGTTCGGACTCTTTTTTCTCGTTCAGGCCCAATAATAGCTTCTTAGGCCTCTGTTTGCTGCGCCATATCTGATTGCGAACTGGGCTAATTATTTGGATCAGATTCTAGTGGTGGGCTATGCGGTTGATCAGGCCCAACCTCGAAAGTGGGTGTTGGGTTGTTCAATTCTGAATGTTCATGTTCTTCAACCTGTGCACTATCTTTTCCTTTTAAAACTTGACCAAAGGGTTCATCTACCCTTTCAAGAAAATCATCTCTTTGATACTCAACTGTGACTTCACTAAAACGAAAATGTTCTTCATGAAATCTAACATCTCTTGACACTACTATTTTTTTGTTCTCAAGATCATATATTTTATACCCTTTCGTGCCAGGAGGATATCCTAGAAAAACCCCGGGTCTCCCCCTCATTTCGAACTTATCCCCTCCGGTATTAGTATTTCTATGATAAACCAAGCAACCGAAAACCCGCATAAAATCATAGTCGGGTTTTTGGTTGTGTAGCAACTCAAAAGGAGATTTATTTCCAATTACACTAGAAGGTAGTCGATTGATAACATAAGCAACGGTTAACACACACTCTCCCCAAAACCTCTTAGGTAAATTTGCCTCAAATCTTAAGGCTCGCGCCGTTTCTAAGAGGTGTCGATGTTTTCTTTCAATGTAGGTCCCGGGAGCCTCGTCGCACAACGGAAATACACGGACCTGTTCTGTGATTTGTGTGGGAACCAAGAAACAGACAGAGAGAAACACACGAACATAAAGAAGAGAATCAACACAACAACGATATGTAATCCATAACAACGAAGTCATCTCACATTACATACCGAAGAAGTACACATCTCTCATCTACGCTCATGGTCCAGGGGTCGGGAGAGCTCGTCCCGACCCGGACACCTCTCGACCTTGTTCCAGAAGTTCCACCTACAAATTAAGACAAGTCTTCTATTTATAGGGGCAGGAACACTACCTGCGTACTTGTCTAAGTACGCAGGACCAAACTGGTGTGCAGGCTAAGTACTTAGGAACACCCTCCTGCGTACTAGCCACGTACACCGATACATAGAACTTAATCTACAGTTAAAAAAACATGCTTCTACATTCAACGAAACTGTTTTGTTGAGGTGCGTGCGGGCACGTGGTTTCTAGTAAAATTCCATTTTCTCTATAAAAGGATAACATTTCATTAGACGCGAATTCCCCACCATTATCACATCTAATCCTTTTAACATCTTTTCTAAACTGTGTTTTCACCATGTTATGAAAATACTTTAGACAGCTACCTGCTTCATGTTTGAACTTTAAAAGGAATAACCATACCGCCCGGCTAAAATCATCGACAATAGTTAAGAAATAATTTGCCCCTGTAAAAGAAGGAGACCGATATCTACCCCAAACATCACAGTGTATCAAATCAAAACATTCAATAGATTTCGTAATACTATCTGAAAAAAGGTTTCTTGTGTGTTTTGCCTTAGAACAAGAATCACATAAAGTATCAAACTTAACATTTTTAAGAAAACTAATATCTTTGAGTTTTTCAGCCGAAGCGTGTCCCAATCTTTTGTGCCAAGTGTCATTACTCACCACCATTGCCTTCCTTTCATCTCTGACCATCCCCATATGATAAATCCCTTTTCACGTCTACCCGCACCAATCAAGCTCCTCGTCAGAAGTTTCTGCATTACACAAAAATCATGAAAAAATGAGACTACACATTGTAAGTCATTGGCGAGTTGCCCAACAGATAAGAGATTGCATTTAAAATCCGGAACATAAAGTACTCCTTTAATCTTAGTGCCCCCTTTGAGGGTGCAATCACCTCTCCTTTTAACGAGAACCTTAGTCCCGTCAGCTATGATGACAGGAGCTTCAAAATCATTTTTTGTTTTGTTAAAGATGAAGTCAGGGTCATAAGTGATGTGTTCGGTGGCTCCCGAATCAACCACCCAATCATCGACTCCTTCCTCTTTACCTGCGATATTTTCCATACGTGGATTCTCTTCTTTTTTATTGTCATATTCCTTCCCAAAAGTCTTTAAAAACAACTGGTATTGCTCCTTTGAGAGACCCGGGATGGGGCTGATATTTGCTTCAACAAAAGCCGCTTTCGTCCCTTCTCGCTTCCCTTTATTTCCCGGCCACCAATCCGGGTAACTGATCCTCTTAAAACACCCTTCTTTGTTGTGGCCATCCCTTCCATAGAAGGTACAATGTTCCACAATATCGCTGCGTTTCACATCTTTGGCCACGACTTTGTCGTTTTGTTGTTTCTCGACTGGGATTGCCTTCACGAAGGTTGGGAAGTGAGGCTTTAAAGGCAGCAGCTTCTGTCACGGGTTTCTTCTCGTGTGAGATGGTTCTTTGTCTCTCATCCTCTATAACCAGGTGGTAAGCATTGCTCAAACTAGGGATTGGTTTTGAGGCCAGGATCTGTGTTTTAATAACTGAAAACTCGTTGTCTAGACCCAAGAGAAATTGATAGAGTCTCTCTTTCTCCTTTGCTTCGCTTATCTTTTTTCTTACATTACAACTACACCCCTCACATGTGCATCGTGGTGTCGGCATAACGGAAGCGATTTCGTTCCAAAGGTTGCGTAGCCTCGTGTAGTAGGCTGACACAGAGGTTCCTGACTGTTGTATTGTGGTCAAGGCTTGCTTGAGCTCATAAGCCCTGGGCGCGCTCTCCTTTCCAAATCTTTCAAGGAGATCCGACCATATCTCGAAGGCTGAGTCGGCGTACTTTACGCTGCTTCTTATCTCTTTCTACATAGCCGTAGTGAGCCACCCTTTTAGCATGGCGTCACAGCGCATCCAAGGCATGTACTCAGCCAATGTCTTCTCAGGTTTTCTCATAGTCCCATCGATGAAACCGACTTTATTTTTCACAAACAGAAAGTTTAACATCTCCTGTGACCAATCTGTGTAGTTGTGGTCATTGAGAAGATCGTTTACATGAAGTTGTTTGGGGTAGTCCGATGGGTGGATGTACAATGGCGAGTTGGCATCAAGTCCACCATCGTTCTTGTTTGATCCGCCTTTGGTTTTGTCACCTTCATCACCTGCCATGAGAGCCGACTGGTGATTATTAGGGTTTCGTTTCTTAGAGCGAGATTAACCGCTCTGATACCATATACAAATCGATGGTACCAAAGACAGCCAAAATGAATCATTTTTATTATATTATCAAATCAAGGGACAACACCCCTATATATATACACAAGAATCATAGGAGCAAAAGGAAACACAATCGACCACAAATACATAGCAAAGAAATAGGAGATAGACTAGGAAAATATTGTGGTGAATATTCTCCAAATTCCGATACTCCCCCTCAAGTTGGAGTGTGTAAGTTGATAACACCCAACTTGCCAAGAAGGAATTGTAGCTGCGGTGCTCCTGATCCCTTGTGAAAAGATCCGCTATCTGCATCTTGGAGTCAATATTGGTAGGGGTAATCTCGTGGATTTCAACTCGTTCACGAACAAAGTAACAATCCATTTCTACGTGCTTTGTCCTTTTGTGGAAAACTGGATTGTTTGCAATATGCCTCGCTGCCTGGTTATCACAAAACAAATGAGTGGGCCCTTCAAAAGGCACACCTAAGACTTGTAGAAGCCAACGCATCAATAAAACTTCGCTGACGGTATTAGACATAGAAAGGTATTCTGCCTCGGCAGAAGAACGAGAAACCACCATTTGTTTCTTTGTCTTCCATGATACCGGGGCACCCCCTAAAAGGAGAACATAACATGTGCGGGAACGTCTTATGAACGGACAACCAAGCCAGTCTGCATCACAATATGCTGAGAGATGGTAGCCACCATCACGAGAGAGAAGTATACCTTGACCAGGAGTATTCTTTAAGTAACGAAGCACACGAAGTGCAGCATCTAGATGAGGTTGTCGCGGGTCGGAAACTGGCTTAAAACATTGACTACGTATGTGATGTCTGGTCGTGTGGCCTGCAGGTATAAAAGGCGACCCACCATTCGACGGTACTGGTGTTCATCCACTTTTGGCTGGTCGCTAGCTTTATCAAGTTTTAAATTTGGCTCCATAAGAAAAGTGCTAGGACGACATCCTCGCATCGCAATCTTCAAGAATATCAAGTGTATATTTCCTCTGACTCAACACCAAGCCTTTAGTGGTTCGAGCCACCTCAATACCTAGGAAATATTTGAGATTTCCCAAATCTTTGATACTGAAGCGTTTATCGAGTTCATCCTTCATAGTCTGAATATGATGTTGGTCATTTCCAACCACAATAACGTCATCAACATATATAAGGGCCGCCACAAACTTATCTCCTTTCTTATAGGTAAAAAGAGAGTAATCTGCCTTGCATTGCTGAAAACCAAGGTCGATGAGAGAAGTGGTGAACTTTTGATACCAATTTCGTGAAGCCTGCTTTAAACCGCATAAAGACTTTTTTAGCTTGCAAACTCGAGTTTCCCTTTCTTTAGTAAAGCCTTGTGGTATTTTCATATAGACCTCTTCTTCCAAATCTCCATGAAGAAAAGCGTTGTTCACGTCCAGTTGATTGATGATCCAGTTTTTCTTAGCTGCCACTGCGAGTAGAGTTCTGACAGTGACAAGTTTGGCAACCGGAGCAAAGGTATCGTGGTAATCGATGCCTTCTTGTTGTGTAAAACACTTCGCTACAAGCCGAGCTTTGTAACGCCCAACTTCTCCATTTGGCTTGTATTTAATCTTGTATACCCATTTCGAGTCTATGGCGCGTTTTCCTTCTGGTAGACTCTCGAGAGACCACGTACCGTTATCTTCCAAGGCACGA
The DNA here is from genome assembly GCA_023525975.1 of Smallanthus sonchifolius. Lineage (NCBI taxonomy): Eukaryota > Viridiplantae > Streptophyta > Magnoliopsida > Asterales > Asteraceae > Smallanthus > Smallanthus sonchifolius. Next base: position 68,429,600 of record CM042030.1, on the reverse strand, counting down.
ATCTCCTTTTGTAGGATCGTAAGATTACAAGGTGATTCTGTTCTAGTTGATATTGGCGGAAACAATAGCAACCAACAAAGTAAACAAGTAAACAGCAAGAATACTGATAAATGCACTGTTGTATTAGACTTCTAAGATTACAAGTTTTACAAGTAAAACACTATCAAGAAGCACTATCAAGACACAAGCACTAGCAAGTATAAGCACAAGCACTTTTTGTTTGAAGTGTTTACAGGATATATATAGTAACTTATAATCAAGACAGACCTTTGATTCTAAGGATCAGATCTAACACAAGCCGTTGATCTTGTTTATTAATCTAAATTACACGCAAAGGCTAATCTAGTTAACTTTACTGAAACGTCTTCTTTGGCATCATTGTTTGCATGCTTGGAGAAGCGCGTTATTGTCCTTTATTGGTTGCACCATTGAGGTTCCTTCTGCTTGGAGTGTGGCAGTTGCTTTTGCAGAAAGGTGTCAGAGGCGCTTCACATGGATAGTCAGCTGCAACGTTTGGTCTTCAGAGAATAAAGCTATCAGCAGCAGAGATGAGAATAATGCTGCTGATAAGCCTATCAGCAGCAACTTGTGTTGAACGCTGCTGATAAACCTATCAGCAGCAACCAGTGTTGAATGCTGCTGATAAGCCTATCAGCAGCAACAAGTGTTGGATGCTGCTGATAAGCCTATCAGCAGCAGCTTGTGATGAATGCTGCTGATAAGCCTATCAGCAGCAACATGTGTTGAACGCTGCTGATAAGCCTATCAGCAGCATTTGTACTTAGAATAATTTGGTAGCAATCAGTCTTTGGTTCTACAAACTCCCCCTAGACTGATGCAACCAAAATTCTTCTAATCACTTTGCTGCTGAAGCTTTTGCATGTGGCTGACTATCCTTTCAACCTCATAGCCTCTTGGATCCTTGCTGGGATTGTTCAGTGGAAGTTCAGACAGAGTCTTGATGTCTTTGTGTGGCATTTTGTAGATTGCTTTGCTTGGACATCTCATCTGCTGCTTCTTTACATCAATCAGAGTGAACTCATCCAAATCAGCATTGTAGGACCAAGATACAAATGGAGAGTGCGACTTGAGTGGTTTGATATCCATGACCACATCTTTGCTAGGGTTGAAGTAATGTCTGATTGCTAGCATAAGATGTTTCCCTCTCTCATTTGCAGGCTCATGAGCTTCACCCAGCTCCAAAATTCTTCTTAGGTCTGAATCTGGTAGTTGCAGAACTTCATCAACATACCTGTATGTAGATCTTCTTCTTTCAGTTCTCCCCCTGAAGATCTCAAACCTTTGATCCTGTGGATTGTAGACCCATTCAACTATGTTTCTTGAGTCTTCAGGTTCAGATGAGGATTTGGATTTCTTTAAGGGAGGCTGTTGATGAGTGGGAGCTGGGTGGGATGATTTGGACTTGTTGGGTGGAGGAGTGGAAGGCTTGGGGAGGAGAGTGGAAGGATGATGGACTGAGAAAGAGGTAGGTGAGGGAGAAGTCTTGGGTTTCTTTGTCTTTGGTTTTTCTTCTTCTTTGATGAGTACCCTTTTCTTGGAGCCCTTCTTCCCTAGTCTTTCTTCCTCATCCTTTTTAACTTTGAAGTAGAGGGCTTGCAGGTTCATGAAATTCATGGGACCTAGCCTCTTTCCACTATCTCCTCTAGCCTTAAGGAAGTCAATCATGACCTTCCTTTCTTCATGGGTCCGTTTATTAAAGGCAATGGTCTTTTTGGACTGTTGTTTGGCTTTTTCTTCTTCTTCAGCCTTTTTCTTCTTAGCCAATTAACCCTGCTGACCCATGAAGGCTCTGTAAATCTCTTTGGTTGAAAGTTTCTCAAGGTAGTCTGCATCCTCACCTTGAGAGACTAGAGTCTTTACCCACTCTTCCCTCATTTCTTTAGCTAGTTCAGAATCAGTTATTCTGAACTTAGCTTCTTCTTTCTTTTTCTTCTCCAATTATTCCTCTTCTCTATTGAATTGTTCCTGCAGTTGAAGAGCAAGAGCTGCATCTTCTTCAATCTGGTCAACTGCAGGAATCTTTCTTTTCAGTTCATCCAGCTGTTTAGCATACAGCTGGATGGTTTGTTCTCTTAGGAGAATGGATGTTTTTCTTTCTTGAGCCTTTTTCATGTCAACCATCTCCTCTTCTTCTCTTCTTCTTCTTTTCTCTTCCCTCTCTCTTTTCTCTTTTTGCAACCTTTCTTCATCTTCATCAGTCATGATTCCCTTTCCTTTGTTTACATTGGATGCCTCTGCTTCAGCTTCACTGATCACAACAGCAGATGATGATGCTGCTATTGGGATCTCTGCCTCAGCTTCATCGGCAAGTTGAGGGATTGACAAGGGACGGTCACTTTCTTCATCAAGTTGATACTCAGGGCCTTCTATTTCCCTCAGTTGATCCCTAAGAGGAGATCTTGTGCCAGATGCTGCAGATGTGGCTTCAACTTGTGGAGTATCTGAGTTGGAGTCAGCATCAGAAGTTGACACAGACTCTTCCTGAGGAATCAGTCCTTCTTCTTCAAGATGGGCTCTGACAGTAGCTATCATTGCCTGGCTTTCAAGAGAGTTGACATTGCAGATATTTGCCCTGAGCTGAAAAATCTTGAATAGGAAGTCTGAGGGCAGCTGAAGGATGTTTCTGGTGTTGATGATGAGAGAGGAGCCGTTGCTGAGCAGAAGAGTGTGGTCAAGGGACTTAGTGCTTACCCAACCTAGCACGTCCAAGTCCTTGACCAGGAAGGCATACAGGAATCTTTGAAGGCCCAGAACTTCTTCTTCAGGGAGAAGACTGCTCCTTGTTATTTCAAGATTGCTAGGAGTCAGTCTCCTTTCTGCGGCCGCCGAGGATTCAGGATAAGCTACCCGATGTGCTGCTTGTAGGAATCTTTGGAACCTGGGTAGATTATCCTCCATCAGGTCATGGAACCTGCCAATGGCAAATTCTGCTGAGAGATCTGTTGAGGTGTTGATGCAGTTAGTTAAATGCAGATGTAGGACTTGGAGGGCATTGAGAGAGTTCCAATTCAGCTCTTCTACTCCGCTGAACTCCCATCCAATCCAAAACCTCTCAGATGATCCATCATACCCCCAAGCTAGAATGGAGTCAAATTCTAGCTTCTTTGATGATCTGAATAGTTGGGGGGTTGAGGATTGACCAATGATGGCTGCTGCTTCAGGGATGGTGCTGAATGGTGTATTTGTTTGTTCTGTGTCTTCAGTACCATTCAGCATTTCATCGACAGCCCTGAAGACCAACTTCCAGTCTTCAGATTTCTCTTCGTCTTCTTTATCTGTGGCTGGCAAGTCATGAATTTGTACAAACGCAGGCTTGAATAGTGAGCTTTGAAGTAGAACCTGCTCTTGAATCCAGTCGTCAAGACTGTCTGTATCTTCTTCCATAGAGACCATCTCCCCCTTTTTGGTTGCATCAGTAGACAGGTAAGCATCAGTTTGGGTGCCTGCTGATACAAGAGAGGGAGTGGCTAAAGTTGGGCATTGATGGGCTTCATGCATAGAGACTTGGTGTCTTAGTTTGGACACTTCAGCCTCTAGCATAGCCACCCTGGCCGTCAATTCCAAGTTATGAAGTTTCTGTCTGTCCTCATCCACAGTTGTGGAATCCTTGGACCCAGATGGGGCCTTAGGCCGAGCCTCAGCATCCCCATCACCCGTGGTTTCTTGGCGCCTGGGATTCCTCTCAGTGAGGGGAGTTTCCAAGGAAACACCCTCACCATGAGTTGCCGTGGTTGAGGTCTTAAGGATGTTGTCACTGTCCTCCTGATCATTAGATGGACCAGCAGTAGTGACAGCCTCTTCCACATCCACTCTTTCATTACTCCTAGAGTGGACCTTCAAGGGTGAAGAACTTGGGTTGGGTGTTTCGGAAGCAAGACCAATCAGTACCTCCGAGATAGTGGTAGTTGGAGAAGGTACATCATCTTGATCAGGTTCCTCAACACTTAAGTTCAGAAGAGAAAGGAAGTGCTCAGGGGGCTGTTCTACGGATCCGGCAAGTGATCCTAATCCTAATAGAGAGACTTCCGAAGGAGTCTCCCTAACCGTGTGGCTTTCCCTTATGATATTCTCACTAGAATGTTGTGATTCTGAGTGAGGGATGTTGGCTTGGGTTTGGGCCTTGGAGGCAAGAGAAGAAGGAGTTCTCTTGCCCCTTTTCCTTGTATATTTGGCTGCAACCGGGGCCCTGTGTTCCGGTTGAGCAAGCAAACTGTGGGTAAGTAAATTATGTGCCTGTGCATCCTCATTAGAATGCACAGGGGTTCGATCAAGGGAAGCAGCGGATTGAGTTTGTGGCAGTGAGGTGGAGGGTGTGGGATCAGTATCAGCTGGGTTTGCTGAACTGTCACCCTGGGCACTTTGTACGTTCAGCATTGTAGATAACAATGGAACGTCGGCCCCTGAGAACTTTGATGAAACTATTCTCATGTTTTGAAAAATGTTGTTCTTATGTCCCAGCATGACATAGATTCTTGCAGTTTTTGAAAGATCTTGGTGCTCAATGTTGAACACTTCCTGCAAGAATCTTGGGTACATAAAGAACTGAGATTTCACCCCTTCTTGAAGGTTGTATCTCAAACCTTCAAGAATGAGGTGGGAAAAATTGAAACCCGCCCCAGTTAACATACCGTGAATTGCCGACGCAAGTCCGGAGCTAAGTTGGTTCCAGCCACTCCTCTTCTGGGATATGCATTGGAGAAGAGTGTGGCAGAGATACTTCCATTTGGGACCCATGAGTGCCTTCTCTATCGTATACTCTGTTTGATTCCCAGTGTACCCTATGGATACAAAGGTCCTCATGTATACGTCTCTGGGGTAAGACATGGCGTCCCCTTCATCTTGAAGCTTGAGGTGTTGGCGGAGCTTTGCTTCAGTGATAATCATCTCCTTGCCGTCTACTGTGCCACTGATTTGGGGAGAGCCCTGGTCAGTAGAATACACGGCTGAGCTCCAAAAATCTTCCATGTGGGAAGTATAGATGGTTGGGTTGACTGTTAGGGCATGGTGGATTTTGGACCGACAAAGAAAGTCGATCATATCATTGAATCCTTCGGATTTCTTGCCCTTTATTAGGCATGCAGTGAGGTTGTGATATGGGGAAAACTTGTCGTTTGGGTTGTTTATGTCTGCGCCTGCCATTGTTATGGATTTGGAGGGAATAGAGAAGGGAGTTTGAATGGTGGTTAATTGTTTAGGGCTTTGAATGCTGTGGGGATGGGAGAGAAAGTGATGGGAGATAGGTTTGAAATTGAATATGAAGAGGTTGTGGGAAGGATTGAGATTGTGATATAACGGCAGACGAAGAAAAAACAACCTTACTTGTACAGTACAACCTGTTTCACTTTTCATTGTTACAGCTGTAAAGCACTCGAGCAGTCATGGTAAAGACTGAGAGTAGTTTTTACCTCGGGTAAAAGTTAATGTAGACTTGTTTTACCCATCAGCAGCAAACTTGGTTGCTGCCGATGGTGAGCTATCCGCTGCAAACTAGGTTGCTGCAGATAGTGAAGTCTTTCAGCAGCAGATTTGGTAGCTGCTGACTGTTGTATTCATTCCGCAGCAAAAAGGTTGCTGCTGACCGCCTTAAAGCCATCCGCAGGAAACTTGTTCCTGCTGATAACTTAAAGCGATCAGTGGCAAAGGCTTTGCTGCTAAAGAGTAAATCTGTCAGCAGTGAAAAAAGTGCTGCTGACTATAACCTTTTATTAAGAACAAAAACATAGACATATCTACAAGGAAAGATAAAAATTAGAGACATGTCTTATTCAAAGTTCATCATGCCAATTGATTCAACTAGATATCGAAATCTTGCTTCATCAAAAGGTTTAGTGAACAAATCAGCATATTGCTCATTTGTGTGAACCTTGGATAGGACAATTCTCTTTTTCTCAGCTTGATCCCTGATAAAGTGATACCTGATGTCGATGTGCTTAGTCTTGGAATGCTGCACTGGATTATTCGTGATAGAGATAGCACTCATGTTGTCAATGTGAATTGGAGTCTGCATGTAAGTCATTCCATAGTCAAGCATTTGATTTTGGATCCAGATGACCTGTGCACAGCAACTTGAAGCTGCAATGTATTCTGCTTCAGCTGTTGAAGTAGAGACACATGTTTGCCTTTTGCATTGCCATGAGATGAGTCTTCCTCCAAGAAATTGACATCCCCCAGATGTGGACTTTTTGTCCAAGTTACAACCCCCATAGTCACTGTCAGTGTAGGCATAGAGATTGACATTACCATTCTTTGGATACCATAGCCCAAGTTTTGGAGCTCCCTTTAGGTATCTAAAGATCCTTTTGACAGCTTGAAGATGAGACACTTTTGGAGCAGCTTGAAATCTTGAGACAAACTGCAAACATGATGTCTGGTCTTGAGGCAGTGAGATACATGAGAGACCCTATCATTGCTCGGTACTGATGTTGATCAGTGTCTTGTCCTTCTTTATCCGGAGATAATTTATGGTGCACTTGCATAGGAGTTCTTGCAGCAGAGCAGTCAGCCATTTTGATCCTCTCCAAGATGCTTTTGACATACTTGGATTGACTTATGAAGATTCCATTTGGTACTTGTTTGACTTGAAGTCCTAAAAAGAAATTTAGTTCACCCATTGACCTCATTTCAAATTTGGAATGCATCAGAACTTCAAAGTCTTTGCAGAGCTTCTTTCTTGTAGATCCAAAGATAATGTCATCAACATAAATCCGGACTAACAAAATTTCTCCCCCTTCATCTTTGATGAAAAGTGTCTGATCAATGGCCCCCCTTCTGAAGTTGTTGCTAAGTAGATATCCAGATAAAGTTTCATACCAGGCTCTTGGGGCTTGGTGTAAGCCATAGAGAGCTTTGTCCAGTTTTAAGACCTTATTTGGATGTGCAGGATCCACAAAGCCTGGTGGCTGTTTGACATAGACCTCTTCACCAATCTTGCCATACAAAAAGGCACTCTTCACATCCATTTGATAGATCATAAAGTTTTTGGATGCTGCATATGCCAGAAAGATTCTGATGGCTTCCAGACGTGCAACAGGAGCAAAGACTTCATCATAGTCAATGCCTTCTTCTTGAGTGTAACCTTGAGCTACCAGTCTGGCTTTGTTCTTGACCACAATGCCCCTTTCATCTTGCTTGTTTCTGAAAACCCATATTGTTCCAATGGCTGTTTGACCAAGTGGAAGATCAACAAGCTTCCAAACATCTTGTCTTTTGAATTGCAGCAATTCTTCCTGCATTGCTTCAATCCAGCTGTTGTGCTTGAGAGCTTCATCAATATTCTTGGGTTCTACCTGAGATAGAAAGCAAGAGAACAAACAAATGTTGGCTTCATGAGACTTACTTCTTGTCTGGATACCTGTGTGGACTTGGCCAATGATGTTTTCCAGAGGATGCTCTTTGTTTATTCTCTGTGCTGGTATCACATCCAGCCGTATTCCCTCTTCAAGATTACTTTGGTTTAGATCAGGGTTGTCTTCAGTTGTGAGGAGAGGAGCTTGGAGGTTCTGATCAGAGGCCTCTTCATCAGAGGCCTCTTCATCAGAGGCCTCTTCAGCATGGATTGAGGAGGCTTCATTAAAGATTTCTTGGTCAGAGAGATTGCTGCTTGTGGTGTTGGAAGTACCGGCTTCACCTGTACTGGCTTCAATAGTTTCTGCCACTGATGGAGGATCAATGGATGGCCTTTTCATCCTGATGAAGGGACTGGGAAAATCCAGTCTGTAGTCAGAAGAGGAGGTTGAGGCAGAAGATGTTGATTTTGAAGAGGAAGACTCCATATTTGAGAAAATGAGAGGCTCAAATATCTGGGTGAAGGAGTCTATATCAAAGAGCCAGTTAGGACCTTTGCCTTGTTCACAGACAACGTGTTCCCTGCATTCCACATTAGCAGATTCTTCCACAATCCGAGTCCTAGAATTGAACACTCGGTAGGCCTTTGATTGAGAGGAGTAACCCACAAAGTAGCCTTCATCAGACTTTGCACCGAATTTAGGAAGAACTCCATGTGTGATGAGGATGGTACATGGACATCCAAAGGGCTTCAGGAAGCCAATGTATGGAACTCTTTTGAGCCATAGTTCATAGGGTGTTTTCTGGAGAGGCTTAACAATAAGGACTCTATTCTGCACATAACAAGTTGTGCTTACTGCTTCCGCCCAGAAAGTAAGGGGCAGCTTTGAGTCAGCCAGCATAGATCTTGCTGATTCAATCAGAGTCCTATTTCTTCTTTCAGCAACCCCATTTTGTTGAGGGGTTCTTGGAGCACTGTATTGCCTTTCAATGCCCTTGCTCTCACAGAAACTGTTCAAAGTGTGATTTTTGAACTCTGTTCCCTGATCACACCTTATAATCTTTACCTTCAGATTGCTTTGATTCTCTACCCTAAGAATATAGGATTTGAGAATCTCAGCAATTTCATCTTTTGTTCTTAGGAAGAATACCCATGAGAATCTGGAGAAGTCATCAGTTATCACCAGACAGTATGACTTTTTGCCCATTGACATGACATTCGTAGGACCAAAGAGATCCATATGCAGTAGCTGGAGAGGGGTGTCATTTGTGTTCAATGTCTTGGGCTTGTGGGAACTCTTATGTTGTTTTCCCTTCAAGCAGGCAATGCAGTGATCGTCTAGCTGGAATTCTTTGTCAGGAAGCCCTCTGACAAGATTGTCCTTCACTAATTTATTGATTGTTTTGATGTTAACATGGCTTAACCTCCTGTGCCAGAGAGCGGATTCATCAACTGTTGCCTTTGACAGAAAACATGAAACACTACCAGATGGAGTGGCTTCATTCATGTCAAGCACATATAAGTTGTCCTTTCTACGAGCAGTTAGGAGAATCTTCTCTGGAGGAGGTTTAGATAGGCCAGGAGCTAACACGAAACATTCTTTGTCAGTGAAGAGCATCCAATGCTTTTGATCACAAACTTGGGAAACACTCATGAGATTGAAGTCAAGTTCTTTAACATAGTTGACTCTTTCAATACTCATCCTTTCATTGGACACAGTTCCTTGTCCAGTGATAGATCCACCCTTTGAGTCACTCCCAAAGGCAACATATCCTCCATTGAAATGTCTGAAGTTAGAGAGGATGGATCTGTTGCCTGTCATGTGCCTGGAACAGCCGCTATCTACCACCCAAGTATTGTGTTTGTTGCCTGGCTGTCCCTGCACATGGAAGATATCTAATTAGTAGGAGGATCATTGAAGCATGCAGCATTGTAGAAGATCGTTGCTAATTTGCCATTGTCAGCATGCTTACAGTCAATGGAACCAATAGTTATGCTTGGAGATTGCTTGGCCTTCCATTGCTGTGTTGGTGGTTTTCTAGCTTTCTTTACATTGTCGGCAGAAGATATTGTTGCTGACAATTCTGACTTATTCGCAGCCGATTTTGCTGCTGAAGGCTTTGCTGGAGCAGTAGCAGTCTTTGCTGCTGGAAGCTTTGTTTTGGATTTTGCTTTGTCAGCAGCAGCAGATACTTTTGCTACTGATGCCTTTGTTTTTTATTGTGCTTTGTCAGCAGCACAGACTTTTGTTGCTGAAGGCTTTGCCTTTGGTTTCCTGGATTTTATTCTATCAGCAGCGATTTTGTTTGCTGCTGATGGGTTGAACACAGATGAACGGTTTGCAACTTGGTTAAAAGGGTTGAACTTGCATGTTGCAGCAAAGTGGTTTGATTCCCCACATATGATGCAAGTTTGTTGAGGTTTCTGCATCTTCACTCTTTGAGGGGATAGAGATTCTCTAAACTTTGTTGCCTTTGCTTCATAGCTTCTCACCTGTTTGTTTCTGTTTGTTTTCTCAAAGGCATGCTGCTTTGAGTTTCTTTGGTGTTCACGGTAGTGAAAGCAGGTGATGGCAGTGTGATTGTATTTGCCACACACAAAGCATGATACTGCTATCTTGTCCCTGTGAGAGTCCACATAGTTCTTACTTTGAAACAAATCTTTGAAGTTCCAGGGATGAGCTTTGTTATGTTCAAAGGTGGCTTCTTCTAGAGTCCTTTGAACATATGGACCTTTTTTTTTAGGTGTATGAGAAATATCAAACGCCTTTGACTTTGACTGTGATTTGGGGTTGGTGAAACCTGATGTCTCTCCCTTTTCAATGTTTAGCTTTCTTCCACCTGGAGGATAGCTAATCTTGATTTGTTTGAATGGGATGGGAGCTGGAATGGTTGGAGTAACAACAGGAAAACCGGCTTCAGAGAAAGGAGCAGATGGGACTGCACTAGTTTCACAGTGGTCTGAGCAGGTTGACTCAGATTCTGAAGAGGTGGAGCAGTCTTCCACAAAACATGCATCCATTGAAGGATCAAGGTTTCGGTTTGCCATGTCAAGGTTTGCAGTATTGAAGCTTGGTTGGTGAATGGCAACATAATCAGCAGGAGGAGGAACTGTCTGGTACTCGTCACTATGATATCCAAGTCCAGTTTTTACCCTTTCATGGACTTGAATATCTAACAATCTTTGTAACTTTTTAGATGAAAATTCATATTTTTCAACATGAACTTTCTGTTCAGCCAGTTCAGCTCTGGTAGCTTTAAGTTTTACTAATAGATCATCAATCTGAGTTTCTAGATTGGTTTGTTCATGTTTTAATGAAGAAATCTCTTTCTTAAGGCAGTTAATTTTTTCTTTGTAAGTATCTTCGACCTTTTTGAATTCAGACTTCATTTGATGAAACTCTTCATTTTGATCTATCAGATTTTGGTTATGTTTTCTATAACCTAAAACTTTGTCAATGCAAGCTTGAGAGCAAAGATGTTCAAATACCTGAGGTGGTATCTCTGCATTGTCTGCCATAAGTGCTTGGTTGGAGGCAGGAACATCTTCATATTGAAAACTCCAGTCAAAGTCTGAAGTTCCAACATTTGCACAGGCTGCAGTTTGTGCTGGAGGAGTTCCTTGCTGCTGCTGCTGCCTGGGCTGACCTTGGTAAGCTTGTCTTTGATGGCTTGCACCCTGATTGGCTTTAGGTGACTTGCATTCCCTAGCAAAGTGACCCATTTGGTTACAGTTGTAACATCGGATCTTTCTTTTATCAAGCCCAACTCTGGTGTTTGAGTTGTTGCCTGGAACTGATCTCCCGGTTCTAGAATAAAACCTTTTTACTCTGAGGGAGAGCATGGCATATGAGTGCTGAATATCCATTTCTTCAAGATCATCTGGATGAAAGCATTCCAGATCCTCCTTTATGAAGTACATGCTACTTGAGTTGTCAGAGACAAAAGCAGTAGAGGTTGGCTGTTGAGGAGGTGCCTCAAGAAGAAATGGTGATGAGTTGGATTGTGAAGCAGTTGGTGTTTGAGGATGAGTAACAATGGGAGGATAGTAGTTGCTTGCACTAGGACCAGAATGATCAGAGTGAAGCGCTGAGGTGGTGGTGGAGGAAGTGGTAGCTGATTGATAACTGGAGCTCCTTTCTTTAGCTTGAATCATTTCTAATTCATAGGTTTTGAGCATGCCAAAGAGCTCAGTCATCTGAAGAGTCTTCAGATTCTCTGTTCTTCTGATGGACACTGTATACAATGTCCAACAACTAGGAAGAGATCTTATGAACTTCTTGAGAATGTCTTCATTCTCCAGCTTTACCTTGGAGCACTGCAGTTCTCCAACCAGGTACGTGTACCTGTTATATAAAACTGTTAGTGACTCACCTTCCTTCCAGACGAAGTTTTCATACTGTTGCTTGAGAATGTCACGCCTGTTCTCCTTGACCTCCTCAGATCCAGCAAACATCTTTTCCAAGGCTCCCCATAACTCCTTTGCTGTTTTGTGAGCCTTGAAGTTGTGAAAAACTTCATTTGGAAGGCACATTTGGATAGCTCCTAATGCCTTGAAGTCCACCTCCATTTTCTTTATGTCTTCTTTAGAATACTTGGAGGGTTCCTTCGGAACTAGTGGTCCTCCGGAGTCAGCAGAGGCCACCATGGGAACATAAGGTCCATCCCTTATGGATTTCCACATTCCGTATTCATGGTAGCAGAAGAAGCTTTCCATACGGTTCTTCCACATATCATAGTCCTCCCCAGACACCAACCTCGGTGGTCGGTTGATACTGCCGATGTCTTCAGATCCATGACTTTGTGCCATTTTGTTTTGTGTGACTTGATCAAGAATAGAGTTTTGAATAGAATCAGAAAGTGATTAAACAAATGTTAGTTTGTTTAAACTTGAGCCAAAGCTCTGATACCACTTGTAGGATCGTAAGATTACAAGGTGATTCTGTTCTAGTTGATATTGGCGGAAACAATAGAAACCAACAAAGTAAACAAGTAAACAGCAAGAATACTGATAAATGCACTGTTGTATTAGACTTCTGAGATTACAAGTTTTACAAGTAAAACACTATCAAGAAGCACTATCAAGACACAAGCACTAGCAAGTATAAGCACAAGCACTTTTTGTTTGAAGTGTTTACAGGATATATATAGTAACTTAGAATCAAGATAGACCTTTGATTCTAAGGATCAGATCTAACACAAGCCGTTGATCTTGTTTATTAATCTAAATTACACGCAAAGGCTAATCTAGTTAACTTTACTGAAACGTCTTCTTTGGCATCATTGTTTGCATGCTTGGAGAAGCGCGTTATTGTCCTTTATTGGTTGCACCATTGAGGTTCCTTCTGCTTGGAGTGTGGCAGTTGCTTTTGCAGAAAGGTGTCAGAGGCGCTTCACATGGATAGTCAGCTGCAACGTTTGGTCTTCAGAGAATAAAGCTATCAGCAGCAGAGATGAGAATAATGCTGCTGATAAGCCTATCAGCAGCAACTTGTGTTGAACGCTGCTGATAAACCTATCAGCAGCAACCAGTGTTGAATGCTGCTGATAAGCCTATCAGCAGCAACAAGTGTTGGATGCTGCTGATAAGCCTATCAGCAGCAGCTTGTGATGAATGCTGCTGATAAGCCTATCAGCAGCAACATGTGTTGAATGCTGCTGATAAGCCTATCAGCAGCATTTGAACTTAGAATAATTTGGTAGCAATCAGTCTTTGGTTCTACAATCCTTTTTCATAGCATCTTTCCACCTTTCATCCTGCATAGCTTGATGAAAATTTTTTGGCTCATCATTTGAATTGATGGCCGCCAAGAAATCCTTATGCTTGTTAGAGAAATTATCATAAGAAACAAAATTTGAAAAAGAATGTACCGTTGAGGAGCCTTGATTAGAAGTGTGTAGCGCGGGATTGACGGATGGGGGAAGTTTCACATGATAATCTTTGAATTGAGTCGGCTGCGTTCGGACTCTTTTTTCTCGTTCAGGCCCAATAATAGCTTCTTAGGCCTCTGTTTGCTGCGCCATATCTGATTGCGAACTGGGCTAATTATTTGGATCAGATTCTAGTGGTGGGCTATGCGGTTGATCAGGCCCAACCTCGAAAGTGGGTGTTGGGTTGTTCAATTCTGAATGTTCATGTTCTTCAACCTGTGCACTATCTTTTCCTTTTAAAACTTGACCAAAGGGTTCATCTACCCTTTCAAGAAAATCATCTCTTTGATACTCAACTGTGACTTCACTAAAACGAAAATGTTCTTCATGAAATCTAACATCTCTTGACACTACTATTTTTTTGTTCTCAAGATCATATATTTTATACCCTTTCGTGCCAGGAGGATATCCTAGAAAAACCCCGGGTCTCCCCCTCATTTCGAACTTATCCCCTCCGGTATTAGTATTTCTATGATAAACCAAGCAACCAAAAACCCGCATAAAATCATAGTCGGGTTTTTGGTTGTGTAGCAACTCAAAAGGAGATTTATTTCCAATTACACTAGAAGGTAGTCGATTGATAACATAAGCAACGGTTAACACACACTCTCCCCAAAACCTCTTAGGTAAATTTGCCTCAAATCTTAAGGCTCGCGCCGTTTCTAAGAGGTGTCGATGTTTTCTTTCAATGTAGGTCCCGGGAGCCTCGTCGCACAACGGAAATACACGGACCTGTTCTGTGATTTGTGTGGGAACCAAGAAACAGACAGAGAGAAACACACGAACATAAAGAAGAGAATCAACACAACAACGATATGTAATCCATAACAACGAAGTCATCTCACATTACATACCGAAGAAGTACACATCTCTCATCTACGCTCATGGTCCAGGGGTCGGGAGAGCTCGTCCCGACCCGGACACCTCTCGACCTTGTTCCAGAAGTTCCACCTACAAATTAAGACAAGTCTTCTATTTATAGGGGCAGGAACACTACCTGCGTACTTGTCTAAGTACGCAGGACCAAACTGGTGTGCAGGCTAAGTACTTAGGAACACCCTCCTGCGTACTAGCCACGTACACCGATACATAGAACTTAATCTACAGTTACAAAAACATGCTTCTACATTCAACGAAACCGTTTTGTTGAGGTGCGTGCGGGCACGTGGTTTCTAGTAAAATTCCATTTTCTCTATAAAAGGATAACATTTCATTAGACGCGAATTCCCCACCATTATCACATCTAATCCTTTTAACATCTTTTCTAAACTGTGTTTTCACCATGTTATGAAAATACTTTAGACAGCTACCTGCTTCATGTTTGAACTTTAAAAGGAATAACCATACCGCCCGGCTAAAATCATCGACAATAGTTAAGAAATAATTTGCCCCTGTAAAAGAAGGAGACCGATATCTACCCCAAACATCACAGTGTATCAAATCAAAACATTCAATAGATTTCGTAATACTATCTGAAAAAGGGTTTCTTGTGTGTTTTGCCTTAGAACAAGAATCACATAAAGTATCAAACTTAACATTTTTAAGAAAACTAATATCTTTGAGTTTTTCAGCCGAAGCGTGTCCCAATCTTTTGTGCCAAGTGTCATTACTCACCACCATTGCCTTCCTTTCATCTCTGACCATCCCCATCTGATAAATCCCTTTTCACGTCTACCCGCACCAATCAAGCTCCTCGTCAGGAGTTTCTGCATTACACAAAAATCATGAAAAAATGAGACTACACATTGTAAGTCATTGGCGAGTTGCCCAACAGATAAGAGATTGCATTTAAAATCCGGAACATAAAGTACTCCTTTAATCTTAGTGCCCCCTTTGAGGGTGCAATCACCTCTCCTTTTAACGAGAACCTTAGTCCCGTCAGCTATGATGACAGGAGCTTCAAAATCATTTTTTGTTTTGTTAAAGATGAAGTCAGGGTCATAAGTGATGTGTTCGGTGGCTCCCGAATCAACCACCCAATCATCGACTCCTTCCTCTTTACCTGCGATATTTTCCATACGTGGATTCTCTTCTTTTTTATTGTCATATTCCTTCCCAAAAGTCTTTAAAAACAACTGGTATTGCTCCTTTGAGAGACCCGGGATGGGGCTGATATTTGCTTCAACAAAAGCCGCTTTCGTCCCTTCTCGCTTCCCTTTATTTCCCGGCCACCAATCCGGGTAACTGATCCTCTTAAAACACCCTTCTTTGTTGTGGCCATCCCTTCCATAGAAGGTACAATGTTCCACAATATCGCTGCGTTTCACATCTTTGGCCACGACTTTGTCGTTTTGTTGTTTCTCGACTGGGATTGCCTTCACGAAGGTTGGGAAGTGAGGCTTTAAAGGCAGCAGCTTCTGTCACGGGTTTCTTCTCATGTGAGATGGTTCTTTGTCTCTCATCCTCTATAACCAGGTGGTAAGCATTGCTCAAACTAGGGATTGGTTTTGAGGCCAGGATCTGTGTTTTAATAACTGAAAACTCGTTGTCTAGACCCAAGAGAAATTGATAGAGTCTCTATTTCTCCTTTGCTTCGCTTATCTTTTTTCTTACATTACAACTACACCCCTCACATGTGCATCGTGGTGTCGGCATAACGGAAGCGATTTCGTTCCAAAGGTTGCGTAGCCTCGTGTAGTAGGCTGACACAGAGGTTCCTGACTGTTGTATTGTGGTCAAGGCTTGCTTGAGCTCATAAGCCCTGGGCGCGCTCTCCTTTCCAAATCTTTCAAGGAGATCCGACCATATCTCGAAGGCTGAGTCGGCGTACTTTACGCTGCTTCTTATCTCTTTCTACATAGCCGTAGTGAGCCACCCTTTTAGCATGACGTCACAGCGCATCCAAGGCATGTACTCAGCCGATGTCTTCTCAGGTTTTCTCATAGTCCCATCGATGAAACCGACTTTATTTTTCGCAAACAGAAAGTTTAACATCTCCTGTGACCAATCTGTGTAGTTGTGGTCATTGAGAAGATCGTTTACATGAAGTTGTTTGGGGTAGTCCGATGGGTGGATGTACAATGGCGAGTTGGCATCAAGTCCACCATCGTTCTTGTTTGATCCGCCTTTGGTTTTGTCACCTTCATCACCTGCCATGAGAGCCGACTGATGATTATTAGGGTTCCGTTTCTTAGAGCGAGATTAACCGCTCTGATACCATATACAAATCGATGGTATCAAAGACAGCCAAAATGAATCGTTTTTATTATATTATCAAATCAAGGGACAACACCCCTATATATATACACAAGAATCATAGGAGCAAAAGGAAACACAATCGACCACAAATACATAGCAAAGAAATAGGAGATAGACTAGGAAAATATTGTGGTGAATATTCTCCAAATTCCGATACGTGTCACCTCCATATTCATTCTCATCATTTTTTTCCGCCTCTCTATCTTATTAAATATATTTTTATCTTTTAATAATAATATATTTTAAAGAAAATACTAATTATACTAATAAAACATATTTATTTTAAATTATCTCTTATTATAAGAAACTTTGAAATTTAATTATATAACTTTTATTTTCAATCAAATAGAAAATGAAAGTAAAATTACATTAAATAGTAATTAACGTATTTATGAAAACCATTTATATACTAATTTTTAGATATTATGAATTTTGTTTTCTATCCTTATTATATGTAATACATTTTTACACCTATAAAATATATATACATAAATATTCAAGAATTTTATGTATTAATATTTTTCACCCCGTATGTAATACACGGGTTCTAAGCTAGTTATAAATTAAAGAGAACAAAGACACTTAGCTTTTTATTAAAAAAATATATTTATAAAACGTAACTAACATATCATATTTTATTTCTAATTTTTCGCTTGTGCACACTTTTTCTTATTACCAAATTTATTATTTATAACAAAAAAAATATATTAACCTTATCCGTTATATTTCTTCTTATATTTGACCCTAATTTTGTTTCTCACCTACCTACGGGTGTAAACGAGCGGTGAGTCCGATCTCCTCTAGACTCGTTTAACTTACAGAGAGCTGAAGCTCAGCTCGTTTTAGTATCTATTTTCTAAAGCTCTAGCTTGATCCGTAAGTAGTTTTTCAAGCTCGAACTCCGCCAGTTTAGTATTCCAAAAGACCACATTTTGCAATGTCGTCGACCAAGACCAACCTTTAACTTTATTACAGTGTCAATACTAACCCCTTAACTTTTTAAAATATCATTTTGACCCACTCAAGTTTGTAAATTTATTTGCCACAAATCAAAACTTACCCCCTAACTTTGTTAAACTGTCAAAACTAACCCTTTAACATTGGAAAATGTAACTTTGACATCATTAAGTTTCTAAAGTTTAGAGTTTACCCCCTTTTAGTATACATAATCTGATTTTTTTTAATAACTTTTGTTCGTTAATTTAAAAAATAATAATAATTTGTGCCTGTGTTTTATTTTTTTTCTTGGCATCCAGGTATAAATTTTGGTAAAAACATAGTTGTTTTCAAAATAGGGTGTGTTTTAGGTATCGTGAGTTATTTCAACTGACGGTAACGTGCTGGTACCATAAAGAATGATACCGTCACCAATTGAAAAACATCGGTACCGTTATATAACTATCTTTTATATGTGATTCGATCTCCACAACCGACTCACCGTAACTTCATACGTTTCTTTTATGTATTTAACGGCGTTTCTTTTGTGCTTAGGCACGTTAATGTCCAGGCCACAACCTTCAACCGTTTAAGGTGCGCCTCCCGCCTTTTATTATCGTAGGTTATAGCGACTGACAGTAACGTGCTGGTACCGCGAAGAATGAAACCGATACCGATCGAAGAACGTTGGTGTCATTATAAAATGGTTTTCTATCTATGTTTCGGTCTCCGGAACTGATTCATCACAACACGCAGCGGTCAAATACTAGTATTAACTGAAAAATGAAAATTCCATCTAATTTATTTAATAATAATAATAACAATAATAGATTATATAAATACGTTGCTATGAGCAAAATACCACTCTCCCAATAAGACTACACTGTCATTTGACTGGTCCAGCATATTGTCGACTTTTTTTTTGCATTATTTTTGTGGAATTTTTCAAAGAAACATGAGATTAGAGTTTATCAACAAGAACATGATTCATACACCCTTCTATTAAGCATTTAACAATATTTGATGTAACTTATTTATTTTCATCCATGATAATGAATCGTTGTTAAAAATTGTTTTATAAATTTGATTTTTATCACTCCTAATTTTATTGGATAATACCTAAATTATTAATGACTAATTTATAGAAAAGAAGATTTATAACTAAACTTGTAAGAAAATAATAATTAATTGTAACGTAATTTAGTAATATAACCTAATTTATTATAATAATATTATAACGTAATCAGTGGATTACTAATTAATAGATGTAATATAAAAATTATATTCTAAAAATAATATTACAACGTAATATTATATTTTTTAATATATCTCAATATCAAATAAAATACTAATTGTCTTTTGATTTATTTGAATACACTGAATAAATATTTATATTGTCGTCGAAAATTTTTACGAGAATGTGTTGTTAATTACTGACATATCATACAAAATCCAATATATATTTTTAGTGATATACGTGTTTGAAAGAAACACATAAGATTTTACTAATTATGTAGTAAACTTTAGGGGTGTTCTTCAGTTCAGCTAACGGTTTAATCGATTTATTCGATTCGGTTTATTCGGTTTTGAATTTTTTTAACCCTTATCCGTTAATCAAACCGAATTGAAAAATTTTCTAACCGAATAAACCGATTTCAAAGGGAAAGTATATCCGAATAAATCAAATAAATCGAATAAACCGAACCGAATTGGAAATATGTCTAACCAAACAAACCGAATAAACCGAATTAAAAAAAAAGGTATATCCGTTAACCGAACCGAAAACCGAATTCGCAATTCGGATACGATTAATAACCGAACCGAAAACTGAATTCACAATTCGGTTTGGTTTTTTTTTATTACGGATATTCAGATTTCGGTTTTTTTAGTCAAACGATATGATGAAGAAAAGATTCTTGATTCATATTAAATTATTATAGTTAATTAATTAAAATTTGCATTTCGAAAAAAAAATTCTATTATTGGAAGATAAATTTGAACCACATAGCTCAACTCCACCCATCCTTCGAGCCCAGATCAGACGACCGAGTTTAATTTTAATAAATATTATTTTATTTATGTTTATATTTAACTATTTAATATAAATTATATAAATAAAAAAATTATTTAATTTTCTAACCCCTGATTAAAAAAAGATATTGTGCAAAAAAAGAATTTAATATAAAAAGAATTTACCTATATGATTTTTTTTAAATATAATAAATTAATAATAATAATAGTCACAACCTTTTTGGTAAACTTTTAATTAAAGTGGTGTATGAAATTTTAATTATGATTGAAAACGTACGAGCATACATGAATGTGAGAATTTGAATAGTGAACATTGTTAACGAGTTTGTTGGTTGATACGATTAGTCGTTTTTTTTAGTTAATATTATTAGTTGATACACTTTGGTTTTTTGATTATTTTATTTAGTGTTTTTTTAGTTAATATGTGTTTAGTGTATGAGTTTGAATGAAAAATCATATTGAGAAGGTTTTTATTTGACATTCTATGCTTATTATTTAATAAATATAATGTTAAGTTAAATAATAAAGTATGCGTTGCAACTTGTATTTAGAAACCCGAATACCGATTAACCCGACCCGAATAAACCCGAAACCGATGAACCCGAATCTTATTTGGGTCGGTAAACGGGTAGGATTCTTATAACAAAAAACTCGAATAACCCGAGTTTCGGGTTATTCGATTCGGGTTATTCGTTTTTTGTTATAAGAATCCTACCCGTTTACCGACCCAAATAAGATTCGGGTTAATCAGTTTCGGGTTAATCGGTATTCGGGTTTCTAAATACAAATTGCAACGCATACTTTATTATTTAACTTAACATTATATTTATTAAATAATAAGCATAGAATGTCAAATAAAAACCTTCTCAATATGATTTTTCATTCAAACTCATGCACTAAACACATATTAACTAAAAAAACACCAAATAAAATAATCAAAAAACCAAAGTATATCAACCAATAATATAAACTAAAAAAAACGACTAATCGTATCAACCAACAAACTCGTTAACAATGTTCACTATTCAAATTCTCACATTCATGTCCGCTCGTACGTTTTCAATCATAATTTAAAAAAAATGTGAAATAAAATAAGCATTAAAAATGGTTAGATGTATACTGAGCTAAGATTACAAATAAATATTAATAATAAAATACATTTTTATTATTATTCGGGTTAACCCGGTTAACCTTTTTTTAACCCAATTACCAAACCGAATACTACCTTCGGGTTCGAGTTCCATCTTAAACGGGTTCGGGTTGTTCGGGTTCCATCTTAATCGGGTTCGGGTTCGGTGTTCGGGTTTCGGGTAAAATGAACACCCCTAGTGTACACGGCTCTTTGATTTGGAACTATCGGTTGAGGCTCTTTTTATGACCGTTGACCATGGAGAGAAGTGAAGATAGATAACCGGATATTATGAAAGAAAAAAGAAGAAGATGACTAGATATCTATGGGTTAAAGAAAAATGAAGAAGATGACTATTTTTTTAATTATTTATTAGTTTTTTATTTAGGCTGATTTGATAAAGTTGACAGAGAAAGTTGAGGGTGAAAACACAAGATCTATCACTTCAACAGTTAAAAGTAAAAGTAAATCTATTATGTAAGTGGTGTGTGTGTTAAATTAAAAATGATGTTTGCTTTTATATATAGATTAATGTATTTATATTTTTATTAATTTAATATTATTTAAATGAAAATTAAAAAATAAACATTTAATTATCACAACACTACAATCACTTGGGTATACCCCTTGCCAAGGGATGGACGGTGTGATAATGAAGGTAGTGACGTGGCGCCACGTGACATGCATTTTATTATCACACCACACCACAATCACATGAGTATACCCTTTGCTTTTAAAAACCTGATGTAAAAACCTTTTAACTTAAACCTTATCTTTTTTCTCTTATAATTTAAGGATATGATACATATATCAATCCTGATGTGGATGGTTAGATGTATTATTATGTAACTTGTAAGGTTAAACCTATTTGTAGATTAATTTATCGTTTTATAGATAAAATTATTTATTCATTACAAGTAAAAATCGATGTTAAAATAAGTGAAAACAGAAGACTATTTCAAAACCAAATTAAATTGTTTGATAAATATAGGAGAGATATACTCAAAAAATGACCGTAAAAAATAAAAATAGATATCAGTAGAGGTGACTAAAGGATTAAATTCCTAAAAGTTTAAAAAGTTATAAAAAGATTATGGATCTGGAGAAAAGTAATCAGTGAAATTAAAAAAAATGAAATTAATATTTTATAGTTTTAGAAAAAACTTTAAAGAAATTAGAAAAATAATATTTTATAGTTTTATTGAATTTTTTGTACAAAAGTTATATTTATTGTAAGTTTATTTGAAAAAAGCCATTTGGTGGTTCAATAGTAAAAAAATTCATCGGAAATTAAAAAAAAAAATGTTGGGCATACCCACACCCAATGTTTTAAAAATCGGTTCAAACCGGCCCGATTAAAAACTTTTAACCTAGCCAGTAGTCATCGATCGTGAACTTGATGCAGTAAATACTCCAATGACATAAAGCAATTCTGCATTTTTATTTTAAAAAAACTTTATTGGAAAATTGAGTGCTTTTAGATTATTTTTTTATTATGGATTAACTTTTGGATTATTTTTTATTATGGAATCATGCATTTTTTTATTATTTTGAGTTAAAGTTGTATTTTTATAAAATTATATAGTTAATTAGTCAACCCAGTTGAAATACCCGATATAACCGGTTATATCATTTTTAAGACTAAGCCACTACGATTTAAAAACCGGTTTTTAAAATATTGCCTACACCTTCACGGCCAGATCTTGAAAATTTGGATTTTTATGTGTTGTCATTTCATGTTGCATATCTGCATCTCTAGAGTCAGACTTTTAAAGTAGTATTACTAATTATTTGATATTGAATTTAACATATCATTCAAATTTCATATACCACTTTAATTAAAAGTTTACTTAAAAGGTTATAACTATCACTATTATTAATTTATTATATTTAAAAAAAATAATCATATAGGTAAATTCTTTTTTTATGAAATAAATACTTACACAATATTTTTTTTTAATCAGGGGTTAGAAAATTAAATAAATTTTCTATTTATATAATTTATATTAAATAGTTAAATATAAACATAAATAAAATAATATTTATTAAAATTAAACTCGGTCGTGTGATCTGGGCTCAAAGGATGGGTCGAGTTTGAGCCATGTGGTTCAAATTTATCTTCCAATAATAGAATTTTTTTTTCGAAATGCAAATTTTAATTAATTAACTATAATAATTTAATATGAATCAGGAATCTTTTCTTCATCATATCGTTTGACTAAAAAAATCGAAATCTGAATCGTATTCGTAATCGAAAAAAACTGAACCGAATTGTGAATTCGGTTTTTGGTTCGGTTATTAACCGTATCCGAATTGCGAATTCGGTTTTCGGTTCGGTTAACGGATATACCTTTTTTTTAATTCGGTTTGTTTGGTTAGACATATTTCCAACTCGGTTCGGTTTATTCGATTTATTCGGTTGAATTCGATTTATTTGGTTTATTCGGATATACTTTCCTTTTGAAATCGGTTTATTCGGTTCGGTTAGAAAATTTTCTAATTCGTTTCGGTTAACGGATAAGGGTTAAAAAAAATCAAAACCGAATCGAATAAATCGAACAAACCATTAACCGAACTGATGAACACCCCTAAAGTTTGCTACATAGTTAGTAAAATCTTATGTGTTTCTTTCAAACACGTATATCACTAAAAATATATATTGGATTTTGTATGATACGTCAGTAATTAACGACACATTCTCGTAAAATTTTTCGACGACAATATAAATATTTATTCAATGTATTCAAATAAATCAAAAGACAATTAGTATTTTATTTGATATTGAGATATATTGAAAAATATAATATTACGTTGTAATATTATTTGTAGAATGTAATTTTTATATTACATCTATTAATTAGTAATCCACTGATTACGTTATAATATTATTTAATAATCAATCTTACAAGTTTAGTTATAAATCTTCTTTTCTATAAATTAGTCATTAATAATTTAGGTATTATCAAATAAAATTAGGAGTGAGAAAATCAAATTTATAAAACAATTTTTAACAATGATTCATTATCATTGATGAAAATAAATAAGTCATATCAAATAATATAAAATGTGCTAAGGTGTATGAATCATGGTTCATATTTAAAAAATATCTCATGTTTCTTTGAAAACTCCCACAAAAATAATGCAAAAAAAAAGTAGACAATATGCTTGGACCAGTCAAATGACAGTCTAGTCTTATTGGGAGAGATGTATTTTGCTCATAGCAACTTGTTTATATAATTTATTATTATTATTATTTGTTATTAAATAAATTATATGGAATTTTCATTTTTCAATTAACACTAGAATTTGACCCATGCGTGTTGTGACGAATCAGTTCTGTAGACCGAAACATGGATAGAAAACCGTTTTATAACGACACCGACGTTCTTCGATCGGTATCGGTTTCATTTTTTGCGGTAGCAGCACGTTACTGTCAGTCGCTATAACCTACGATAATAAAAGGCGGGAGGCGAACCTTAAACGGTTGACGGTTGTGGCGGTGACATTAACGTGCCTAAGCACAAAAGAAACACCGTTAAATACATAAAAGAAAGGTATGAAGTTACGGTGAGTCGGTTGTGGAGATCAAATCACATATAAAAGATAGTTATATAACGGTACCGATGTTCTTCAGTTGGTGACGGTCTTATTCTTTATGGTACCAGCACGTTACCGTCAGTCGAAATAACTCACGATACCTAAAAAACACCCTATTTTGAAAACAACTATGTTTTTACCAAAATTTATACTTGGATGCCAAGAAAAAAAATAAAACACAGGCACAAATTATTATTATTTTTTAAATTAACGAACGAAAATTATTGAGAAAAAAATTATATTATGTATACTAAAAGGGGGTAAACTCTAAACTTTAGAAACTTAATGAGGTCTAAGTTACATTTTACAATGTTAAAGGGTTAGTTTTGACAGTTTAACAAAGTTGGGGGTAAGTTTTGATTTGTGGCAAATAAATTTAGAAACTTGAGGGGGTTAAAATGATATTTTAAAAAGTTAAGGGGTTAGTATTGACACTGTAATAAAGTTGAAGGTTGGTTTTGGTCGACGACATTGCAAAATGTGGTCTTTTGGAATACTAAACTAGCGGAATTCGAGCTTGAAAAACTACTTATGAACCGAGCTAGAGCTTTAGAAAATAGATACTAAAACGAGTAAGTTAAACGAGTCTAGAGGAGATCGGACTCAGCTTAGCTCGTTTACACCCATAGGTAAGTGAGAAACAAAATTAGGATCAAATATAAGAAGCAAATATCTATTTCAATTCCAACTGTTTCAAACACCCAAATCTCCCTTTCTTCTTAAAAACTCAATGGGAGATTATAGATCAAGATCATACAGTTACAGTGATGGTGGAGATATGCAAATATAGAGATACCATGGTGGAATTGGACCAAAAAGATCCAACTTTGAAACCAACCCACCTTATAATTTCAGGTCTTATAGTGTTTCATATGGTCCACCACCAAAAACCAACATGGATCTTGTTGTTGCTGGCACTGGTAGAGATTTTGACTTCAAGAAAGAAAAGTCAACTGCAAAATCATGGAGTTTTAATGATCATGAGTTCCAGAGGAAGAAGAGAGTTGCTAGCTATAAAGTCTACTCTTTAGAAGGGAAAGTTAAAGGGTCTTTTAGGAAGAGTTTCAGGTGGATTAAAGATAAGTACACCCATGTTGTTTATGGATGGTGGTAAATTGGTAATTATATATACAAATTATGTATCTCTTCATGTTTCATGTATTAATATCCTGATTGGTTTCCTCATTTGCTTCATGTAATGTGATTGCATATAAATAATTGACATGTTTCTGTTTTGGTTTATAATTCTCTCCTTTTGAGAAGGTTGATTTTCCGGACTTAAGGGTAAATTTAAGTTTTTAACTTGCATTAGGATAAATTTAAGTTTTTAACTAGATGAGCTTGAGTATCTTCTTCTATTTACCCCTTTAATTGGTTGGTTGTAAAATTGCCACATATGCGAAAATCAACATTTATTGACTGACTCAAAGTCAATTTGTTATAAGGTATCCTTGATTTCTTGTCCTTCTTGTTTTGTGGTTGTGAATTGTCATACACTCATACTGTCATACACGAAAACCTGAATTGGCTACCATACACAACAACCAATTATTTGTAGGACAACCATTAATTTTATTATTTAATATTTCAATTTACAATACAAAGAAAAAAAGAAACTAAGTAGAAGAATGCATTACAAGATGTAAAATAAATAAAGCAAAAGAAGAAAATCAAGTGTGGTGGCTAAGGATTTATGTTTAACAGATGTCCCTTAAAATTGATTATGGGCTATCCAAGTGAAACCCGTCTGTCTCCCAGGGTACAACAGCTGGAGTAGATGTACTGTCGGAATTAACATAGCACCTGAAACAGTACCTAAAACGAGAGTGTAGAAGGCAGAAAATGTTGGAAACTGTTTAGAATGTGTGTGTGACTCCTGAAACATGTAGATCTTCAAATGTTCAAATCTTCTCTCCAAGTCTTCAAAATTTTAAGACTTCTTGTACCCAAAACAAGGCACATATGCCTCCTATTTATACACAAACCGAAGGAACATGAAGAGTCTAACTTTAATTAGGGACATGAAGAGCCTAACTTGGATATGAAAAGTCTAGCTACAACTAAGAGTCTATGGGAGTCTATGAAGAGTCTAGATATCACATTCACCAATATTCCAATAATCCCCCACATGAATGGAGATCGACCCATACACTCAAGTCTCAAGATACAATTTTGGCGGTTGAGTAATGCAGGAGAAGTAGGTGTTCCTTTGAACCATCCTTTGTGAAGTATGCTTGGTCTCCTAGCGGTTAGTAGACGCTATGTCCTTGAACCAACCCCTTTTACTCAGACATTTTTACACTTCACACAATACTCTTCCTGGTCTGGTTAACCCCTCATTGCCGTGTCCGTTATGGCCTTGGAATACTAGCCTGGTTCTGCAAGAGCTCTAGGATTTGTGCCCCCCGTAATTTCATTCGAAGCGACCTCACTTCTTTCTCACATAGGTGAATTCATTAAAAGCAATATGCTTAATCTCCTTTAATATCACTGATTTGTTATAGAAGTGGAATAGGAAGTATGCAACTCCCTTTGTATGTTAGGGTACACCCCCACGGTGACCTTAGTTCGTACAATCAGGTTGTCCCATTAAGCCTAGATCATGGGATCTCCAATCTTCTAGGATAGGTTTTCTTTTGTACAAACTTAGTCCAAGGGCTTTAGTCTCATTCATCTCGACGACTTATATATTTCCTTTCTGCTTAAGCCATTTGTAAGCGGATCCGTAATGTTATCATTTGACTTCACATAGTCAATCGAGTAACCCCTGTTGAGAGCAGTTGTCGTATCGTGTTATGTCTACGTCGTATGTGCCTTGATTTGCCGTTATACATTGCACTTTGAGCTCTACCAATAGCGGATTGGGAATCAGAATGTATGCAAATAGCTGTCACGGACTTTGGTCATCCAGGAACATATTCAAGCATTGACGTATCCCTGCCTCTTCTCCAACTTTGTCTAGTGCAATAAACTCAGATTCCATGGTGGATCAAGCTATCAGATATCCAGTTAGCATCATAGTATCCTTTCATAACAGCTGGATCTTAACCATAATGCAGTACATAATTCCTCGTTATTAATTAATTTGTATATATATATATATAATTATTTTTATATATTTTTTATCATAATTTTTATATGTTACATAATATATGTTATTTAGTTATTTTTATCATAATTTTATATATACTAATTATTATTATATAAATATATATAAGAGTATATATATATATATATATTTGAATGTATTAAATAAAATAAGTGAAGCTCGGGCTCGTTTATTAAACATGCGACTTTTAGACTTGAGCTCATTTAAGCTCGCCTCGATACAAGCTTTCATCAAGCCGATCTCGAGTAGGTCACGAGCCGGCTTGGCTCATTTACACCCCTACATCTAGGATTCTTTTTGGGGCAAAATGGCAAATAATAAAACTTCAAGGTAATTTATGCAATTCAAGCAAAATAAAACAAAGAAAGCTTGGGGCACAATAAAACTCCGGAGGGAGTATAAGAATTAAGATCATCACTGCGCTCGATTCAGATTTTGATTCTTCACGTTCCCCTTAAGGTCTGTTCTTAATCTCCTATCTGTATGTATTTATCTGTCCATCCAGTTAATTGAATTCTGTGTACAATTTGCTTGTCGATCATGAAGTTCGGTAGATTTAGTTCTAGGATGTGTTTACTCTAAGCTCAACCGCGATTGATTTGTTAGGTTAATGCGCTAGTTTAATTTCCACTCCGTTCGCTCTGTTAATTGTTTCTGAAATTTGAATAAAAAACCCTAATTTTGAATCTGTTTGGTGGATTACTGGATTTGTAGTTATTATAGTGTGTTTATCTTATTTAGCAGTTGTGTTTTCGTGTTCTTTAGCTTAAGATCATTTGCAATATGTAATTGAAATAATTAAGTCACTGCTGTTTTACATACTTCTTAATAGATCCATAGTAAAGTATGTTAGTTGTAAATTTACTATCATAAATATATCCAAGTGAGATATTTGGGGTTTAATTTAACCCTCTGGAGGTTGTTGGATAAATATTTTTTTTGTCGGGCGCCATTGGGAGATTGAGGTTGCTTGAAAGTTATCTGTGCCTGCAGATTATACCGACACTAAAACAACTTAATGAGCTAGTATTATTTTCTGGACATGTTGAATATGGGATTCTCTCTATCTTCCTGTAAGTTTAGATACTAGACACGTTCCTGGAGCTCCATTGCATGATTAAAATTATAAAGAGTTCATATATGCGAGATAGAAAGCGTTGTTCATTGAACAAATGGAGCTCAGGTTGCAGGTGTTCATATGTAGCTACTATCTGTGCTGTAGCTGACCAACCACTTTTAGAGGCTAGTCAGTAGGCGTTGCACCCTTTCTTCAGTAAGTCCAATTCTAAAAGTTTTGTTAACCAACAAAACTTCCATTAGCTAGTTTCAAGGCCTCATGATGCCATTGTCGTTTTAGCACGGTTTATTCGCCTGCTAGAATCTGTTCTACATCTGTAGTCGAATATAGTGAAAAAGGGCGAACCATGTGCTTGACTTAGCTCCCGCATTTGCACAGGGGACGGGGAGGGGCCGGATCGCTTCGCGTTCTGATGTACGCAGTCTTACCCTACACTTTGTGCAGGTGGTTGTTTCCACGGCTTGAACCCATGATGTCAAGGTTACAAAGCAGCAACCTTACCAGTTGCTCCAAGGCCCACCCTCTGTAGTCGAATGTAGTGAAAAGCCTACAAATTGCTGACATTGGGAGTAGACCTCTTGTTGGTTTTCATTGCATGTGATTGAAGGTGGATGTTAGTTGATGACATTAGTCAATAAGATTTATTGAACGTTTGAACTTCCAGACTAGGAGTTTGTTAAGATTTGTTTCACACGAGGCTGGAGTTTATTTTTGCAGTTCTTGAGAAAGATGGTGACTGAAGAGTGATGTCATTTTCTCTTGTGCTATTGTTAATATTGGATTTTTATGATTTGGTGACCTTTCCTATTGTGGGCAGTTGTGAATAAACCGGAAACTAAAAGGAAATGGGTTAAACACGCGACTTTAAAAGCATATTTATAATGCATAAACGTCTTAAATCTTATTTATTTGAAAAACTAGATTATTATTTGAAATTATATGATTTTGTAACTCAAAATGGACACACTTAACTGTTTATAAAAATATGTAAAAAGTTTTGGGCCAAAAATGTTACAGGTCAACCTGACCCACACAAAAGAATTACCAGTTTTGACCCGTTACCCAACCCGCTCATTTGGCCACCTCTAGTTAAAGCCATCCATTTTATTTTTTAATCAGCCTCTTTCTTTCTTTATATCTGCATGCTAAACGGTTGAACTTTGTTATGCTTTTGCATTGTTTTATTTCATAATTACTAAGCTGTTTTCAACTCTCTTTTTGTGGGCAACCCTAAATTATAGATGTCGAGAAGGTATGACAGCCGAACAACGATCTTCTCCCCAGAAGGTCGACTCTACCAGGTCGAGTATGCAATGGAAGCCATTGGAAATGCAGGATCCGCCATCGGGATCCTCTCAAAAGACGGTGTAGTCTTAGTTGGTGAAAAGAAAGTCACTTCAAAGCTCCTTCAAACCTCAACCTCAACTGAAAAAATGTACAAAATCGACGATCACATCGCATGTGCTGTAGCCGGCATCATGTCAGATGCCAACATCCTCATCAACACAGCCCGTGTCCAAGCACAACGCTACACTTTCTCTTACCAAGAACCCATGCCCGTTGAACAACTGGTTCAGTCCCTTTGCGACACCAAACAAGGCTACACTCAGTTTGGAGGGCTCCGCCCTTTTGGTGTCTCGTTTTTATTCGCTGGGTGGGATAAAAACTACGGGTTTCAGCTGTACATGAGTGACCCGAGTGGCAACTATGGCGGCTGGAAGGCAGCAGCCATTGGTGCTAACAATCAAGCAGCCCAGTCAATGCTAAAACAGGACTATAAGGATGATATCAGTCGAGAAGAGGCGGTGCAGCTGGCGCTTAAGGTTCTTAGCAAGACAATGGATAGTACCAGTCTTACTTCTGACAAACTTGAACTGGCGGAACTGTTCTTGTCCTCCTCTGGGAAGGTTAAGTATCAGGTGTGCACACCGGATGCTCTGAGTAAGATGTTGGTCAAATATGGTGTTACCCAGCCCCCTGCAGAAGCTTAAATGCTTTGATTTTAGTTTGATTTGCTTGTTTTGGATAATGATTTAAGTTGTTTGGTTGGATCTTGATTTTATGTTGGTGTCAAGACCTATGATAAGTTCTTGATTTTATGTTTAAGTTGCATTAAGCAATCCCTACTTCACGTAACTAGGGGTGTAAACATGAATGCTTCTTCGCCATTTCTGTGTGCGCGATCTTAGAGCCATCATGGACCCGTTTGTAGTCCGGGCAAGGAAGGCCTGCGGATTTGGCAGCCATGCGATAATGAAATGATCATCGAGTTCTCCCTTGTAAGCCATCAAAGTACCCGTAACATCCACAGTGATACATCTCAACTTTGTTAAGATAGAGAGAGACATATTTAAACCTGAATTTCAGTTTTGTATTCAATCAGGATGATGAGAACATTTCATTTACAAGCTCCTGCAATTTATATTAGAACTAGTAAACGCCGCCCGAGTGTTGCGGCGGTGACATTGACGTGGTTAAGCATATCAAGAGGGCACCACGCAACGATACATTCTGAAATCAAGAAAAAGTCGCGTTGTAAAAATGAGCGCTAAGAAACATAAAAACGCACCTGAAAAAAATATATATGTTATATTCAACCAGACTTGTTTTGAATAAATTAACGTCAAAACGTAAACCGGCTCGATTCTGGATAAAATCATATGTATCAAATATAATACCCGTGAAGTATATTTAAATACATGGCATATGTTTATATAAGTTATAAAAAAGTATTGTATAATTATTATACTCCAAAAATACCACTTTTTCTTGTACCAAAGTTTCTAATTGCACGTATACTAATGATCAGTTTAGAGATGGAAATTTCAAAAAGTTTACTCATGAATGGGTTATTGTTTTATCCCAAACGAGACTGATCAACAATTTTGTTTATAATTATGAGAATCCATTACCGGAAAACTCATAGACCCTATCAATACCCTCCTAACTAATGTGATCAGGTAAATTGCAGTTTGTGTTGTGCATGTGTCAATGGGTGATCAAGATCAACAAATTTAGCTAAAAAGAAAACGGATGGAAAGTAGTATAAATTGTATTTTTAATGCTTATAGTGATCTAAATTGTTTTATTTTAGAAAGTTAGACTATTAATGTAGCAGCATTGTTTTGGTAATCATAGTTAACGCATTAACTACTTATATGAAACAAGCCAAAAAATGTTTATGGGTCAACCCACCTCGAACCCATTTTAAACCTGTTACCAATCCTCCTACTATAATCGATCAAATGCCAAATGAGCTCAAATCATTTTTCAATAGATGAAATCCCCAAATTCAAACTAATCAATTGATGTTCTTGTTTAGTATCAGCTTGAATCATCGAAAACCCACTACATAATACAAAGATTAAATCAAGAAAAGATCGAGTAAATACGCAAAAGTAGAAATGGATAAATGAAAATCTCAGTTGCTTCGTTTAGATCGTAATTAAAGAAAGCGAAAGAGCTTCTTTCATCAAAGGCACATCTGGTTAAATAAAAACAATAATAATAATATTAATAATAATAATAATAATAATAGTAATAATAAAACAATTTCATGGTTTTCTTTTTTATTCCTTCAAAAGTACTCTTAACACTAGGGTGGAAATGTGGTGACGGTGTTTGACGGCTATGGAATTAAGTAGTTAAGTTAATTTTGTAAGTTGTAGTGTATTTATCCTACAAAATTTATGAAGTGTTGTTAAAAAAAGTAGTTAAGTAGTTAAGTTTTGTTACATTAAGGTCCCTATGCATTTAAAATTTGCTAAATATCACTACCTTTACATATTCTTTTCATTTTGGGTCATTTACAAAACTCGGCATTGTGACAACAGAGGTTCCTAAAAAGCTCGGCATTCTTGGTTGTTGATGGTGGTTAAACCCGGACGTATTCTGGAACATAAGCACATCCGGACACATGTTGGGACCATACACATACCAGGCCAGGGGTTTACTTGGACGCTTTTACCAATAATGCTCACGTTTTAATCTATAACGACAATGAAGTGAGATTGCCGTTAAAAAGAAAGTTAAAAGTGTCACTAATAAAATGGATTATTATTAGCCAATATATCATAGTTTGAAATAGAAGCAGGGTTTGCCCTCATCCCAGCCCTACTCGACTTTTGCTAGGTATGATTATTAAAATACAATTTGTCTAAATATATAAACAAATCATCTAGAATAAAAAAAAATTAGCCATAAATACTCAGGATGTTACACAAATTTAGTCACAACTTTGTGGTTGGATAATATCATCATCCAAGAACATCACACACTCCTTTGTCTACATGTAAGCTTTATATAAGAAAAAGGTTATGAATCAAGTGTGTACATGCTTTAGAGACATAATTAATAACTTCATTAAACCAAAACTGGATTTCAAAACCTCCCATCCATCCATCCTTAGGCACCACCATTTGATGTTTCTTCCATCCCTTCACCTTTTTCAACTCCCTTACCTGACATGCACCATCACAATCAAGATTGAACTTGTATATATTTTTTATACATGATTTTACAATAAAAACAGGTTTTATTACTTTCAACTCGTTTAACGTGTTTCCTTAATAATTATTTGAAAAGGTTAAGATTGAACAATTCGTAAGTAAATGACATTAACTCACCTTTCTTCTTCTTGCCACCACCTTTCTTTTTGGACTTAACAGGAAGGGATAACCATCCTTTGATTTCAGGGTCATCAACGGTTTTAGTGGGCTGCAACTCCTGAAGCGTATGAGATGTTATACGGTCCGACCCATTTGGCATAAGAAGAACTGTGAATTTGATATGTGCCACAAAGTCGCCTGTGCACCACAAATAACGCATATTTAGCCTGGTGTGTTTACGAAAAAATGGAGTAAAGTATTGGAAAAAAATTAAAAATATATGTTACCGGGCTTTTCATGAAGAACAGGGTATGGCTGCAAAAGCTCATGGTTAACACATTCCACCAATCCCAACCGGGCACGCTTCTCTTCCAAAGCCCTGTCACCAAACACGCCATTTCAACTTGGAACAATTATAATACATGAATAATGTAAAAGCAATATGTAGAAGGAATATACCTAGCTGTGAATGGCATGATCGGGAAATTTTGACTGATCTCACTGAATATAAACCGAGATGCTTTCAATTTCAAGTGATAACTCTTATCAACTGCTCTTTTATATATTGTTGTCTGCTTTTCATCCAACAATTTTGGCTGCAAAACCATCAAAAAACCTTTTTTGATGATGACTTATGGCCTACTTAACTAACAAAAGAATGAAAAGCTATTACTGAATATTAAAATGAGCAATTACCTTGCCCTCTCCTGTGCTGGTGACTATATCAATTGCATAAACCTCATTTTCCTCAAACTCGGCATCATCAACTCTGGTTTCGGGATTTGAGACACTCAATACAACTTTGTTCCCATCAATCACAAACTGTTTCAATTGATGACTAAGAACGCCTTCCACAATTTTGCAGTCGTATGCAGCAGCAACCTTTTGAATGGCTTCGGTAACATCTTGGTTCTGAAACAACAAATATATATAGGAAATGAGTTGATGTGCCACCATAACCAAAAAACAAACTAATAGTATAATATTAACTGAAATAATCCCATTTGATGGTGTGAAAAAAACAAAAATTGATGTACTAGCACTAAACAATCAATACTGCAAGTCTGCTTTGAAAACCAAAAAAATCTATCAGAGTAACTATGACAAAAACAACATTTGGAATGTTCATCCATAGTTTTTGATAAATATTCATCATTCAGAGACAGGTTGTATCAATCAAGATCCGTGTAACTATACTGGACATGATATTCTATCAGTGTAACTATGACTATTAAGAGCATCATCGGAGTAACTCCATAGCCCATTAATAAACATCATCATTTAGAAAGATTATGTTTCAAATCACCCAAAAAGAACCATCAACAAAATGGGCAAACTGAGATTGGTTTGCCATTCTAAGAGCCTATAATATGAATTAAGATTATATATTCATCATATATAGAAAGATTGTATCGATCAAGATGCTTTAACAATGCCGAACATGATTTTCTATCAGTGTAACTATGACTATTAAGAGCATCATCGGAGTATCTCCATAGCCCATTGGTAAACATCATCATTTAGAAAGATCATGTTTCAAAATTCAAATCACCCTAAAAGGCATCATCAACAAAAAAAAAATATGACTTAAGATGATATATTCTAAGAGCTAATAATATGACTTAAGATGATATATTCATCATTTATAGACAGGTTCAATCAAGATGCTTTAATTATACTGGACATGATTTTCTATCAGTGTAACTATGACGATTAAAAGCATCATCGGAGTAACTCCATAGCCCATTGATAAACATCATCATTTAGAAAGATCATGTTTCAAAGATTAAAACCACCCAAAAAGGCATCAACAACAAAACAATAACGAAAAAGGCAGAGAAGGGGCAAACTGAGATTAGTACGATATTCTCGATAATGAGTTAAAATGATTCTAGAGGTATACAAAAGATTAAAGAATGTCTATTTAAGAAATATGGGCTCAAAAAGAGCACACTCAACCAATTGTGTGGATGAATGTGAAGAAAATACAAGATCAAGCCATAGTGGATATAGGCAACAGGGAAAAAGAGGAAATCAATAAAAAAGTGATCACCTCGGCAAAGTTGCCTCATATAAACACCAAGTCACAACACACATTCAATACATAGGCTCAGAAAAACACATATAACCAATATAGTGAATGAATGCAGTACCAAACTGGTTATACAAGTAAAATACCCTATCAAATACAATATCGGCTCACAAGGGCACGCTCAAACAATTGTGTGGATGAGTGTAAAAAGAACCCAAGACCAAGGCAGAGTTGATATAGGCAACAGGGAAAAAGAGGAAATCAAGAAAAAAGTGATCACCTCAGCAAAGTTACCCCGTCTAAAGTTAAGTCACAAATTGCATTTCATACAAAGGCTCAAAAAGGCACAATCAACTAATAGAGTGAATGAATGTAATACCAAAAGGGTTATACAAGTAAAATACCTTTTAAAATATTATTATAGGCTCACAAAGGGCACACTCAACCTATTGTGTAGATGGATGTGAAGAAAACCAAGATAAAGCCAGAGTTGATATAGGCAACAGGGAAAAAGAGGAAATCAAGAAAAAAAGCGATCACCTCGGCAAAGTTGCTCATTTAAACACCAAGTCACAAGATGCATTCAATACATAGGCACAAAAAAGCCCAATCAACCAATAGAGTAAATGGATGTAGTACCAAACTGGTTATACAAGTAAAATCTCCTCTAAAATAGAATACAAGTTCTTATGACAGCAAAACTCTTAATAAAATAATCCAAAAACAGAAACTGAAAATGCTTCATTTAGTTTCTTGTAAAAAAAATTATTTTGTAAAACCCCCTAGATTAACATAAACTTACAAGGCCAAAAAATATGTAAATCGTATAAAAATTATCCCAAAATGCTTTAAAGGTATAAATAATATAAAAACAGTTCAACTGCATTACCTTCTTTCCAGGCTTCACAAGTCTAAGGGCAACCTCAGCAGCAGCATTTGCAGCTGCAATAGCATCAGCTGCTCTGCCTGTTACAGGTCCTTGTTGAATAACATGAGTGTGACCCACCACAGCAATGAACCCATCTATATGACACCCCATATCACTGAAACCACAAAACCAATCACTTACTCACAACTACCTAATGAATCAAGTCATAAAACCTGAGTTAACCATGACACAACACTTACATTTTCACAATGTCACCTTCTTCCAATACTGTTTCATCACTGGCAATAGGAGAGTAATGACAAACTGTGTTGTTCACAGACAAACATGTAGGGAATGCAACACCCCTTTCAATCTTCTTCTTAACATTCTTGTACATACTCCCAGTTTTCCTGTATTTTAAACCAAACATCATCATCCCTAACCTCAACCATTACAATCATCTTCCTCATACACAAATTTCAAATGAAAAAAACTTACTCTCTGATGTATGAATCTCCCTCCTCACATATATCAACAATCTTGACTTTAGGTTTGCATCGTGACAATACCAACTGCAAAGCCTCTGTATAATTGAAAATTAAATAAAAACATAAAAAATTAGGGCTAACAACAAGAAAGACGAAGAGTATTAACTGTTAACAATCTCAGCGGCCAATTTGTACTTGGTTACAACTTCTGGAGAGGAAAGATCGAGCTCCTTCTCTTCACCTCTTTCATCGTCTGACATGATTCCTGAGACTACAAACAAAATCAACAAATTACAGAAAACGTATATACGATATGAAATGGTGAAATTTCTGTGCTTACGTGAAATCAGCGAGCAATTGAACGATGGATAGGCGCGATTAGGGTTTAAAGAAAGGTAACAGGAGTTGAGAGAGTGCTAGGTTTTGGAGGTCGGCGGTGTTTATATAAAGCTGGTAGCGTTCGGTTATTGAGTTGTTAGGGTTTCCTGGTTCCGTGACACGTCAAATGGGGTAAGAGTAAAATTATAAATATAATATAGTTAAATACGGTTTTAGTCCATGTGGTTTGAATCAAATAACCGTTTTAGTCAAAAAGTTTAAATTTTCGTATCAATTAAAGTCTAGCCCATTAACCCATCCAATATTTTTATAAATGTTTATTTTTTTTTAAATTAAGTGAGACAAATGAAACATATATGAATCCTCCATTTTAAATTGAATTTAAAAAACTGAAATACAAATTTTATTCCAATTAACTTAAAGCAGGAAGTAACAGTGAAATACAAATTTACTAAATATTAAACAAGTTTCAAAATTGTTATATTTAAATTGAATTTAAAAAACTGCTAAATAATAACTAATAGCCGAACACCTAGTAAAAGTTAAGTGACTTTAAAAGGACAAAAAACTTTGAGTAACATTAATAAAACATTTGAAAAACTTAATTATTATTTTTTAAAATTAGTCCTTTCTTTATAATGTCTTAGCATCACAACTTTAATTCATACTTCAATCCTCCATTTTATCAAAGGATACCATTCATTTTTTTTTTTTGACTTTTTTATGCAAATAATATTTAAAATAAGAAAATAAAGATAAAATTAATAAGTTTATCACGAAAATAAAAAAAAACCATAAACATAAAAGTTTAAATATCTAGTATTCGATGGGTTATCTGGTTGCATAAATATGTTCCACCAAACTCGAGTAAAGTTTAAATGCGTATCTCAGGTACGTAATTTCCGAATATTGATATAAATTTCTTCCATGTCAAAAGAAGGTTGAATATTGTTTTCATCATACTGACAAATCGCCAGGCTTTCATCTTTTAAACTCATATTATATAATATGATGCACGCATACATTATGTTTCTTATTATTTTCGGTGCCCATGTTGTGTCGGATTATGCACTATGTGCAAACGTTGCTTGAGGACACCAAATGCTCGTTTCATGTCCTGCTCTGTTGCTTCTTGCGCTGCTTTTAACGTTTTTCGTTAGTCATCTTGTGGATATATGAACAGTTGACAAATGTAGAATATTCAGGATATATTCCATCAGCAAGATAGTACTCGTGCTTGTATTCTACTAGGAACTTTAAACGAAGAGTCGGGTGCTACTCCTTTTATGACGGCACAACTTCTAGCATTATCGTCGGACGTGGATGATCACCTCACATGTATTGACCTCGTCATGCAGTTGGACAACTACTCCACCCTTAGTGCGTGCAATCAATGTTGTGAAGCATTTCGGGAAAGCTATGTCTCGATTCATGCGCCTCATACAATTGTTGAGTGTCATTGTAATAACCCGAATTTTCGAGTTATTTATTTAATGTTTTATTCACAAATATATAGATATATATGTTTTATTTTGTTAAGCAGATTTATTTAACTAGATTCTTTATAATTATAAGGAGTTAAATCTTTTTAGTTAAGGTTTTAAGAAAAAAAATTATTTTAGTTGAAAGAATTTAAATGATTAATTAGTTAGAAGGAATATATATATATATATATATATATATATATATATGTATTTTTTTTATTGGAAATAAAATGGATTTGAACCCCTTTATATGTTTGAACCTTTTCTTTCTTTTGAACCTTCTTCCCCATTTATCAGGCTCAAGAAACCAATTTTGACTCACAAAAAGTCAACTCGTCTCAAATCCATCTCAATCACTGTAAATCCGGGATTTAAATCTTTCCAAACTAGTGCTAATCTTAACATCCTTTGGAAACAAGAAATTTGTTAGTTGGTTCGAGATAACCATACCAATTCGAAGATCAATTTCAATCGGCTCATACTAACCGATTTCTAGCTTTATATCCCGCAAATCTCGTTTCATTCACAGCTGTAAAACGCGTTCGAGATAAGCTAAGCACACCCTATAAGTACCAACTCTGATTTCAATCAAAATCACCAAAAATGTCCCTTTGTCATCGACGCATATTCTTCACGAGACCGGAAACGAACTGACCTCAATTCCGAAGAAGCATATCAAGGTAAGAGCTTTGTTCGGTCCTTTGCACATCCTGTGTTGCCTTTTCAATTTTCGAAATCTGATTTTTGGGTTATAATTCTTAAAAAAATAAATAAATAAAGGAAACAATATTTTATTCAAAGTTAAGGATATATAAAAAAAACTAGAGTAAACTGTCATTTTCGTCCCTGTGGTTTGGTCAAAATTGTCACTTTCATCCAATAGTTTGTTTTTTTGTATCTGGGTCCTCGTGGTTTTAAAATATTTCCATTTTCATCCTCGTGGTTTTAAAATATTGCCACTTTCATCCAGTCAGCTAACACCGTCCATTTTTCTCAATTAAATGAGGGGTATTTCAGTCCTTTTACATATTTGTTTTATTTCTTCATCTTTTTTACTCTCACTTTTTAATCATAGAAACAAGCGACGGAGGTGTTCCAGTGGTGCTCGTCGGAAACTGGTCAGGAAAAGAGGAAGAAGGCCAGCAGGTGGATGATTAAATTAGAGGTTAAATTGGGGATGATTAAAAAGTGAGAGTAAAAAAGATGAAAAAATAAAACAAATAAGTAAAAGGACTGAAATACCCCTCATTTAACTGAGAAAAACGGACGGTGTTAGCTGACTGGATGAAAGTGGCAATATTTTAAAACCACGAGGATGAAAATGGCAATATTTTAAAACCATGAGGACCCAGATACAAAAAAACAAACTATTGGATGAAAGTGGCAATTTTGACCAAACCACAGGGACGAAAATGACAGTTTACTCAAAAAACTATTGTATTTTAAATAAATATAAGGATAAATTTTATTCTAAAATTCATGATTTTCTTAATCGAAAGAGTTTATAAATATTTTGTTTTCGTCCGCCAAACGATTTAAAACTTTGTGCACGGACACCAATGGGATTTTTTAAATCTAAGTTAAGCTAAAATTGTAGGCTTCCTCGTCGTTAATTCACGAGCTTATAAATTCCAACGGTTATTGCTTTTCGTCATTAAGGTACGGACTTTCGAACAACTTATGTGTATGGATTGGATTTTCATTACCCCGTAATCGGGAAACCAAATTCGTTATTTAATTGTTTGTATGGATTATCTGTAATTATTATGTATATATAGATATATTAGCAAGTATTGATATTGATGCATTGAACTACTGATTGCGACGCACCGAAAGGTGACGCGCTGAAAAACTGATTGCGACACACCGAAAGGTGACGCGCTGAAAAAATGTATGTGACGCACTGAACTACTGAACGTGTTATGTGACTCACCGAATGTGAACTACTGAATATGACGCACTGAACTACTGAATGTGACTCACCGAATGTGTTTAATGAATGTGTATGTTTATATTGTTTGATAAATATTTTAAGTTATTGCATATTGTATAGTTGTCCCACTGAGTAAAGCCAAGTTTACTCAGGCGTACATTTTTCCTGTTTATGTACGTTAGGTTGCAGGGATTATTGGGAAGACTTGGCGAGAGGGCTCGAGAGAATAAAGATCAAGAGTTTTTATTTTATTAAATTGCAAAGTTTTGTATTTTCTTTCATTAATTGTAAACGTTTTATCATTTATGGATTGATGTATTGAATTCTGATTATTGTATAAGTGACACGCCAGCCCTAGCCGGGTTGGGGGTGCTACAGTCATTCCACGTCGATTTACTCAATTATCGTTTGTCGTAAAGCTTAATGACACCTTTAGAGAACTTATACATACTTTCTCGTGAAATTTTCTCAGACATATTTAAATACTCATCCCATGAAACGATGGTTCTGCATGCATTTTACGAATCGCAGATGTGTACTTTTGCAACGGAGTAAAACCCCTTCTACCTCTTGCATCTCATGATAGTCCGAAAAATGACATATCACTCTCCAAATCATTAACTATATGTTATATATAAAAATAGCCGTTTAATCATTTAGAACCGTTGTCTGAATAAGTCGTCATCATCAACAAAGTGGTCATGAACCAGAAGTTTGTGTGCACCTTCACGATCTTTGCTTAAACGAGCTTTTCTTGTTATTGGACGCGAACTTTCAGCTTCATTAGTTAAATTTTGGGTTGTAGTTGTTACGATTGATGTTATAAAAATTCTTATGGCCTGTGATGATGATGACATCATCATCTTGAACTCACAATTTTTGTAAAAAAATATTGAAGTGTAAAAAAAAAGTAGTTTTGAAAGGGGTATTTATAGGAGGCTAAGTATGAGATTTTTAAAATCTTTGGGAAAAAATTATAATGTGATCGTTCAACGGTCATGAGGTCGTTTGGGTTGTCTTCCACGC
This sequence comes from Smallanthus sonchifolius, assembly GCA_023525975.1. Classification (NCBI taxonomy): domain Eukaryota; kingdom Viridiplantae; phylum Streptophyta; class Magnoliopsida; order Asterales; family Asteraceae; genus Smallanthus; species Smallanthus sonchifolius. The sequence goes on along the minus strand of CM042030.1, from coordinate 68,388,509 downwards.
ACAGTGACCGCTCGACACACGGGGTCACCAATTACGGTGTCGCTAATGGGTGTGGTGTTCCCCGGCGGGCACCGCAGCCACATCAACCCTGCACCCTTGCGGTGCTTGACTGCTTGTATACCCGATAGCCTTAGGTTATTGAGTCTCATTGTATTTCATTTATACGACACTTGATCCATAAAATAATCAAGTCTCTCTGTATGTTATTCATATATTTTGTTTATTGACTAGTTTCACAATACATTATCAACGGTTCAACGCTGATTATTTTTCAGAGTTGGATCATTACCTAAAGTAAGACAACGTTATCTAATTAACTTGTTTTTGTTGTTGTCTAAAAGTAAGCCATATTTTCATATAACTTTGGGTTAAGTTAATATTTATTATTGACTGTATTTTTTTTGTAGCATCAATTGATCCCAAGTGATTCGAAACGATAAACTAATATCTTGTATTCAATTGAATATAAAACTAATATATGTGTGGAATATTGCGATCATCAAATGCTTTAATTTTAACAATTCAAAATTACTATTTAGCCCATGACAAAAATCTTCATTAAATTAAACTCCAATCTTTATTTCAAATAAATTCTAAATAAAATGTCTTCAATTGGATTCTTCCACCTGAATTTAAAACCCACACATCTTGAATTCAATTGAATTTATAAACCACCGAGCCTTCTGATTGAGTGGTAGCCCACACTTCTGCTACGAATTATATTTTGAAAAATTTGAGATCAAACAGTAAAAATATTCGAATATTATTATAAAAAATTAAAAAGTGTTTACAAATATTGGGTGTCACAATAAACAAATATCATTAACAAATTTACATCCTAAAAACTTGCTCCCAACATATTATACGACTAAAATGTGGCTGGCAAAGAATTGAGGAACACCTAGTTTGATAGCTTGGAGACTCCAATTGGGCAAATTGTCAAGATTCTTACGAGACCATTGAGCCTTTGACTACATAGTCTAGAACAAATATGGGACACAAACCATACAAAGAACATACCAAACCAACATCTTCAAATTTAGCAAATAAACATGAATTAGTCTCAATGATCTCATATCAAAATAAGCGCGATACACAGTTTTATTGTCAAATAGTCCTATATTTACAACAATTATCGTCTTATCTCGCACCAAGTAAATAAATGACCCGGACATGTAGAAGAAAAGAAATTTCAACATTATAGAAAAGAACGAGCGCAACAAAATTGCCAACCTTGCGTCTAATTTACGCCCTCTTTAGGGGGGATTGTGCACCTTTTGTAGTCTGTTTGTTACAACTTCCAAACTGTGTATCAGTGACTAGTAGCTAAGGCAGTCACCAAAAGACCAAGAATCAGAAATGGTTGTGCACTAGCCTGAAATGAAAGCATTGGTCAACTTAGATCCAAAAATTCATGCAAATTATCATCTAGATCGTCGTATGTGCTTCAAACGATTTAAGAAACTTTTGAGAATAGTGTTCAACTTCATAGCAAATGCCAAAATGTACATAGATTTATGACAAATTTATATGTATTATGGAAGAGGTAAGCGAACCGTTTGACCTTAAAAGTCAAAGGGTAGGTCTTCTTATATGATGGGATGATGATGATTTATGGAGGACATACCTGATACTTGACATCATATTTAACTGGATCTTTGAGGAAGTACTTGAACTGTAGTCATAAACAAAAAAATTATTTTTTTTTGAAATATATCATCTTCACAAGCTTTATCAGATTGAAAAACATTCGTCTAAGCCTAATTCTGGTTCAAGACGCTAAGGCGCAAAAAAAGCACAGGCCCGAGACAAAAATAATGCAATAATAAATAAATAAATAAAATATGTAATAGGAAGAATAAAATAAAAAATTAACACTATTCTACAAATATAATAAAAATATTTTATGATCTCTTTATAAAATATGCAGGATAACAATAACTAATATCTTTCTAAGTAGTGCGCAGTCATGGTCATTTTGAGAGTAAATTTCTTTACCTGAAAAAACACTTGTGGAGCAATTAAACCGAGAAGTGCTGCAGCGTAATATGGTTTACCAGCTCCTAAAAGGTAACCTGCAACCAAAAATCAAACTCAGCAATAATATTAAATGTTTTTAATAACATGTTTGGATGGCATAAGCTTTTTAATACAGTAAAACATTAATTATCTAACTCATACATGTCATAATCCACCCCACATTAGTCAATAGTGTGAACTATGAGCCCCTTAATAGTCCTTGGTTGTTTACCAAGATTTCAAACAAGTATTTGATTATAAAAATGTTTGTGCTATTTTGCATCAGATTATTCAGATTTCAATGCAATTATGAATTCATCTTCCACAAACAAACAATAAAGAAAGGTGATGATTTTGGTATTGTGATTTATATATTTTAAATACAAAGAACGGTCAAAACCTGCTACAGAGAGTTGAGTTATGTCTATGGCACCAACACAAATCCATTTAGCTGTCTCTTCACCAAAAGCCACTGGAAGGGACTGATCAAATTATAGCATATGAAGGTCAAAATCATTGTGATTTAGATCAAGGTCAAACATATACATTATACATAGAACAAAGCCTAAAAAGTGTACCTGAAGCCCCATCTTTCTGTCTCCTTCCACACTTTTGAAGTCATTTACTATCGCAATACCAAGCTTCAATTTCAAAAGGGAAGAAGAAACAAGGGTTAATAATGACTGTCACACGCTCACCCAGCATTGTTTTAATAAAAGGGTTGGACTAGTAATTAAATTTCTAAAAATACCCTTTAATTTAAAGATGTTGCGATCATGTAACCAATATCAATATTTTATATTTTATCTTTATGAATTATGATGATCCTGGTCAACAATGGTTTGACCATGGATGACCAGCTAACCCGTCCGCCTGGTGACAGTTCTTAATTGGTGCAAAGTGAAAACAAGATCTATATTAGTTGCAATTTTGACATGAAAAAGTATAAAATATGCTAATGCAGTTTACATACCCCGGCTATGCTGTACAATAGTGTGAGAACTACTATGTCAGGTGTAAGGGTTCCAAACAAAGCTTGACCAGCCCACCTGTCATAATTTCATTGTTTCATCATGTAAATTTGGGGTTAAAGCTCATAAAGTTCTAATTTTGAACTCAACTCAGGTTTAAATTTTAACCCTTGGAGATAGACTACCAAACATACCACAAAGGAAAAGCATAATACCCCATCTTGTTCCAAAACAAAGAATTTCACTTTTACTTTCAAATAGTGAAATCAATTTATAAACTTCAAATTGTAAAGGTAACTGAAAAGGCATACGAATAGAAACAATTTGTGTTAGTACTGTAAAAGGACCCATATAAACTACAAATTTTCAAGAAGTTCAAGGTTCACAATAGTCAAACATGAGTTTACCAAGCATGAAAAGTGGTATAAGAAGATTGAACATGCGGATTACTTAATAAACATGATCAAAACCGGAAGTGGTAAGGAATATGAAAGCATACCATGGTAAACTAATATAACTCGCTCCTAGTGCGAAGTTGCCAATCCATCCATTTTGTTTGAGCTACAACCACACAAATTGATTAGTATATCTAAGGGGACGTTGAATTTGCATATTGCATGTGATTATCTGATTAGTGGGACTTGTAATCGCGATAATCTTATTTTAGTGTTCGGGTCAACAGATTCTGCTTTTGATTGTCCAATTACTTAGGCACAATACTCAGTTATGGATGATGATTCTCATACCAGCTACAATAAAACTAATTATCAATAGAAAAAAAAATCACCTACCTACTCCTCTTTTAACCTTACTAGAGAGAATATTAATCTCATCTCACAAGACGTGTCTCCTTTTTTTCACGGGTATGTGCTTTTTGGTCATTTTATATTTATGTATTATTTATTGATAACTAGAACCTGCCAGTAGCCAAACACATAAACAATTATCTGATTGTTATAACTCCAAACAGTAAAGTGCATCCAAACACTATCTCCTACAGCATCCAATACACACATCAAAACACCCTTGAAGTTAGAAATGAAAAGGAAATAATCTACCTTTAAAGGTGGAGCTGAGTAGATATAAGATAACAATGATCCACCCAAAGCAAGATAGAATATTGTAGGGGAGTTATGTCCTGCCTGAAATGAAACAAAATATTCCTCAGGACGTGACACTAAACTTAATAAAAAAGATCAAATGACAAGACATACCCACACATCCAATATACCAGCCAATCCAAGTCCTCCTAAAAGAAGCACCCAAATTTGAGTGATGACCTGAAGTTTAAGAAGAATGCAACTGGTCCCTTAAAATAATGAAGAAAACTCTTAAGTTGACGATAAAAGATTACAAAACTAACCTCATTTTCAGATATTGCACCAGAAGGAATTGGACGGTAAGGTTCATTAATAGCATCAATCTCTCTATCGTACCAATCGTTGATTGTCTATAGAATAAAAATAACATGAAGATAAGTAATTTGATAGTCATACAGTTTTGCAAAACTGGGACATGGCAGTCTAATGAACAAGAGAGATTTACCTGTGTGTAACCTGTTAGAAATGGACCGGACATTAACATGCAAACAATTGATTTAGCAACATCTTCCACAGTCCACTGGAAGTTACCTGCAATGCAAAAAAAGTTGCGGGTTCAACCAGGAAGATATTAGTTTTATGATAATGTGGCATGTTAATTGTCTTCAAGATTTATTATCTCTAAACGAGTGCAAATCAAGTTTACCAGAAGCAGCAGCTCCACAGACTACTCCCCAAACTAATGGAGGCCAAGTAACAGGTTTTGTAAGTTGAAGACGAATCTTCCAAATATCCTGTAAAAAATCCAAATGAACTTCCGTTAAGATCCCAAAATAAGTACATTCACTTTCCTTGGCTAAACCGTGAAAACCCAAGTTAACCCAGAAGTGAAAATTACATGAACATAGTGAAAACCTATAGATTCACAACCTTGTATACAATGACTTAATCAATTATCACCAAAACTTCCCATTTGTGTAGTCATGGTCTTAAATCTAGGTACGGTTCCATCACAGAAAATCTTCATCCATTGCATGTTTGATGTATATATGATGTCAGATTAAGTGTTCTAAGTGCAACTAGTGGGCACAATTGCTATATACAGTTTCAAATTGAGAACTAACTATTCTTTGGAATACAAATCTTCTTTTAGGTCTAAATCCTAAAAGGAACTGAAAACTCAATATGTAATTGACTGTCACTTCAATTCAATAAACATAGAAAAGATGTAAAGATGAATATGTAAACAAAGGGGTAACTTTGCAGAATAGTAACCAAGTTTCCCAAGTGACTCAATAAAGTCAACGAAAGTTTTTTTGTTCCTCTAAAGCCACTCAACTTTCATTAGGTGTTACAATCTTGTATATTTTTTTTTATAAATGTCGATTTTTTTTAATTAAGTTATGCAAATGAAACATATATGAATCTTGTTTACTATTTAGTTATTAATTTTTCCAATTTAACTTAAATTGAACAAATATAAAACTTGGTTATTATTTAATGATTTTTTTATCACAATTATCTCCTATTTCAAGTTAATTTAAAGCATTAATCACTAGATATTTTCCTCATTAAATTTAAAAAACAGGACTAGAACACCTGACTTTAGAGAAAAAAAAAACTTTCAGTTACTTAAACGGAACACTTGAAAAACTTGGTTACACACTTTTCCCTTAAACGAATCCTTATTACAATAAGCACAAAAGTAATGGAAAAATCTTAACAGTTTCTTGCGTAGCCCCTTTGATGCCAAGAAGTTGATTAAAACCAGATCCACTGGCAGCAGGAGCCTTCTCTGGTGCCTTAGCTTTAACTGCTACACAAACAAAATTCATTCAAAACCAAAAAAAAAACATAAAAATTGATAACATTTGGGGAAAATTGGTAGCTAATCAGATTCAAATTGATAGCAATTAAGTGAAATGAAATTAAAGCCCTAACTAACCTTCATTTGCATCTGTCTCCGTTGCTCTGATCGTTAGACTTCTACCTGATTAATTCAATCGAAATTAAACGAATCTGAAACGAAATTACAAGCGGATAATGTGAAAGAGTTTGAGACGGAGCTTACGAGAACGAGTGAGAGAAATTGGCGTTGGCGAGGGTGGAATACGGCGTCGGTTTGAGGTGGAATTGGAGAGTGTAATGGAAGTATTGAGCAGTGAAGAAGCCATGGAGATGGTAGCCATTGAAGGTGAGGAGGGTTATGGGGAAAGAGATAACTCTGGTTTGGTTTGGTTTGGTTTGGTTTGGTTTGCCCTTTGTATTCTTACTTGTGAGTCTAGACTCGTCTCTCATCCGAGTGATAAAATACTTTTTGACTCTTTTTCTTCGTTGGCCCACTTTTTTAAATAAGATCACATCTTTTTTAGTTAAATACTAGCAAGTTTCACACCCGCCCTGGGGTACGGGCCGATTTTTTAAAGTAACGTTAACACGGCGGAGAAATGGAAACGTAGACGCAAATATTAATAAAAAAGATACTTGTGGGACGTGATGGTTTACACGTTAATTCGGATCGGTTTCAAACGTAAAAAGTGAAAAAAAGCATTTAGCGATGATATTTTCGAAAATCACGAAAGCGTCATGTTGTATAAATGAAGAAAAAAAATTATTTTTTAACGAAAGTATAAAACCATATGGTTCCTCATAAAAAGATTGTACGATGTAACCCAAAAAATAAAGCTATACATCGTTACGTAGAAAATGGAAATAAAAAATAGTTAACTAGTATTTATTCAAGGGTTAGATAAATAATTAAATATGTAAAGTTTTTTTTAGTGTGAAGGATGCGGTTTTCGAGAACTTCAAATTTATTAATGGATAAAAAGTAAAACATGGTAAAGCTTTTTCATTATATGGAAATAGTTGGACCAATCAAAGAATCAATCATGAATAGTATTCCATCGACATACCAAATTGTTGTTATTACAATATGAGTGATTATTTAATTAATATTTAGAGTAAACTTCAGTTTTCGTGCATGAGGTTTGAACCAAACTTCAGGTTTCGTTCCCTTGTAACACATATCATGTCTGATGTTTTATGTTTTAACAGTTTCCGTCCCTGGTCTTTAACTCCGTTAAAATTTATGTTAGTTTTTATATCAAATTACTAATATACCCCCTTCTTCTTCTTCTTCTTCAAACATCAGACCCCCTCCTTCAAGACTTCGTGTCTCTCTCTACACTTCCATCAAAACCCTAGATCCGGCAACCAATGCCTCCGTCGCTCACATATCAGGCAACCAAAGCCATCGTCTCTCACATATCCGGCAACCATAGCTACTGTCGCTCACATATCCGGCAACCAAAGCCACCATCGTTCACAGATCCGGCTTCCTCTAATTCAATTTGCTTGCCGGTCCGGATCAAATAAATGGCTAGAGGATGACGAAGAGGTTAGAGTGGTGGTAGCCGATGGTGACGTCGATTTGCCGATTCACAACCACCTCGCTGGCCGGATCAAATAAACGGCTAGAGAAAGATGCCCTCGTCTTCATCCCTTGATGTATGTGATGTAAGGTCAAATATCCCGTGTTTAATGTGTCAGTTTTAATAGTTTAATTTTGTATTTCGAGTCCGTTTTATGTGTGTTTTGTAGTTTGAGTGTTACAGAGTAATTGTGCTTATTGAGCAGGGAGATACGAGTCATAAACAAGAAGGAATCAAAGCACGGAAAGTCAAGGAAAGTCAAAAAGTCAAAATTCTTTGAAATTGGAATCTTCGCGGTACGCGAAGGCCCGGCTAGAAAGCTTCGCGGTACGCGAAGAGTGGGTTTTACGGCAAACTTAACCTAATTCCAATTTTAAACCTATTGCGACTCCCATTCTCGAAAAAACTTTGTTCTAGCCATCCAGAGCTTCCCTAAGGCGATTTTCATCATTCTTGGATCAATTGTTCATAGTTTTTCATGTTTGTAAGTTCTAGATTGGATACTTTGATGTTTGCTACAATCATGAGCGGCTAATCCACTTGTGATTTCTTTCGGGTGGATAGTTCGTCTCAGTGAAACCTTAGTTTATGGTTTTTCTATTGTTTTGATTTGTATTATTGAGTGACAGCCTTGAATGCATGTACTTTTGATTAATTTAAATTGTTTGCTTGTGTTGAAGTTGTTTGAGTCGCCATCTGTTTTCGGTTTTCTTGCATCGTTAGCTATTTGGTTGATTTGTACTGCTTTGCATATGTGAATTGGTATTTGGGTGGACGAACGAGTCTTAAAAGATTATCCCACATCTATCACTTTAATTAATTGTCAGTGTCACGTTTAGTGGAATCGAACTGAGTAAAACCTGAACCTTGGTGGATCTGTTGAACTTGAACCCCGAAAGCGATTGATTTTTTCTCCAACAGTTTTCTCAACTTAAAGTTAATTGCTTTTTATAATTCCAAGTGTTTTAATTAATAAAGTTTGAATCTTTAGTAGTAATTGAATCAATTTTCTAAATAGTGTTTTCCATGAGTTCCCTGTGGATTCGATAACCCTACTTCCTATACTGCAGTCTAAGTAGCTAAGGGGTAGTTTTTAATATAGTTTTTTATTAGCCTTCGACACACGATCAGTATGTTCATGAGCTACGACTCAATAGGATGAATGACCACGAGCTACGACTCGACATGATGTTTGACTGGGAGCTACGACTCCATTGAAGTATGTTTATGAGCTACGACTCCATATGTCTCAAGAAATCAACCTAAGTCTCAAGATAGAGTCATCCACACAAACATAGAATTCAAGTCAAGGTAACAAATTAATAAATCAAATAAGTAACATGGTTATCATGTCTCCCCTAGTTAAGGAGATTTCCTCCCAAAACTTAACTAGTGGGGTTTGCGTTGTCTTGGGTGGCAGGGTCTTCACGAGCCTCAGTTGTTCCCATGACAAAGGTGCGAGCACGAGCACCTAGATTGTTGTTAAGCTTGGGACAACGGTGCTTGAAGTGATCGGTTGCACCACACTCAAAACAAGCCCTACCATTGGTATTAGAAGGGACCATGGCGTTGTTGGCAGCAGCATGAGTAGGCATGCGGCAAGAGGTGTCTAGATGCCCATTTCTTCCGCACTTGGTGCACTTACGACACGGTTGTGTAGAAGGGTGATGATACTGGCACTTTGCACACAGAGGGTAAGGGCCACCGTATGGCTTCTTGGTAGAAACAGGGGCAACTTGGGTAATAGGAGTGGCAGAAGTTACTATAGCAAAGCCCTTGGATGTCTTTTGTTTCTTGTGATGGTACTCAGGCTCCTTCACTACTTCTACGTTGATCCTCTTGTCACTTTTCCTGAACAAGATCCCAGACTTAACTAGATCTTCCGTTAAGGACGTAAACAAACGAATAGCAGCTTCAAGTGTTGTGGGGCTACTTCCTATGACGGTACCCCGGATTTGAGGCTGAAGGCCTCCAATGTAACGATCAATTTTCCGAGTCAGGGGTGTAACCAGATGCAGGACTAGGATGCAGAGTTCATGAAAGCGTGTAATGTACTCTTCACTTTCTCCACTATCATGGGTAAGATCTCACAGTTCGATTTCTAGCTTCTTCATCTCATTGCTGGGACAGACTTCTTCGATCATGATTTCCTTGAGTTTATCCCAAGTCGTAGCAAGAGCTTCTTCTTCCTTCTTGTTGTTGGGCTCCAAATTGCTAGGAATGTAGATGACTTCTTCCTCGGGTCGTGGGTAGTGAGGGTTAGTTGTATCCAACAATAGTTCGAGGTCTTCCTTCTTACGGCCTTCTTGATCGGGCTTGGGCTCTTCGACGTGTGACGGCGGATCCGAGTCTTCATGAGTGTATGTAACGTGAGGGTTGTGGACGAGATACAGTGAAAGAATAGTAATTACATGTAAGCACATAATTCCTAATAATGTGGCACTTAGGTTATAGTCTAGGTTATTGCTAAGGGAACCTAATTCTCTATAACCAATGCCCTGATACCAATCTGTCACACCCCCGCTTGCGGCAGAAACACAGGAGTGCGACGAAATTGAATAAGAGAACACAAGGCAATAAAGAAAATTACTATTAAGATTTCATAAACATTAAATTGATTACATGTGTCTCAAAATAAACAAAGATAACAATCTTGATCAAACAAAACAACGTTAAAATAAATCATAAGTCTTCAATTGATAACTAGGCCATCCTATGTGAGCAAATCCAAAGTCCATCATTACACGGTATTTCCTGAAACATGTAATAAAACGAGTCAACTTACAAAGTTGGTGAGATGCATAGGTTTTTATAAAATAAACATAGAAATATGTATACAATTCATGCCAATACTTCACATACTCATATTAGTAAAACGTCACAACATGAAGCCACAACCAAACCTAATGACATGCCCTCTCCGGTTCAACCCCCCACGGGTTAACCTAAGCATATGTGTCGGATTTCAATCACCCAAACCCCTAACCGGGAAGATGGGTGGGTTTGTCACACCTATAGCGCTATAATTGTACTACCGTCGGCTTGTAACAAGTTGATGATTGTGTATAAGTTTGTAAAAGAGGGCCTTAACGTGTTTATGCAATCATGTTGTCCATAGTTAAATAATGTTTTAACGTTGAGTATGAAAACCTTCGCCAATTGTTTGAATTGTACAAAAAATGTCTTTTTGTTATTGCTTGTTACATGTTCCACCCCAAAGAATAAAGAAAAGGGGGACTATGATCTCACCTTGATGATTAGAGAGGAGGCAGGTGTATCAACCTTAGTGAACGTGCCCTATATAATTTAAGAATTGAATAAGTTTAAGGAATTATCATTACGCGAAGAGAAAGTTTGAATGGGAACGGCGAAGGAGGATGGGTGGTTGCATAATAGAACATGATAATCCACCTAGAGTAGTACATCCAATGAAAAGATTCCCAGGAAAGAGGGGTCGGTCGCAAATGACTCGTTTAGATTACCGCGTCTTTTCTAGGCAGAACCGTTCATTTGTCATATACGTACATCATAGGTTTGGATAGGGTTCTAATGCATGCAACACCTTAGATTATGAATAAAATGTTTTTAAGAAAAGAAAGTCAAAGAATTAAGGATGCTCAAATGTTAGAAGATTAGGGTTAGTTTTGTAAAATTCAGATTTGGACAGATTGTGTTGCTGAACTTTAGGCATGTTTTAAAAATACTAAACAATTTCCAAAAAATTACGATGTTAGATTTTATGGAAAGAAGACTCTTTGAATTTAGATTTTGGTTTAAAAACAGCTCTTTTTGGATTAAGGATGACCAAGATATGGCCGTCACAAGTTGACACAAGTATTGTGTCCAGAATCCAGACTTGCACTTGTGTAATTTTTTAGGGTTTTAAAGTGAGTTTTTGGTTATGAAACATTAATATAAGCTCGTTTAAAAGTTAAATCATTAAGATTTAGGGTTTATGAGGCTGAGGGGTTATGATCATAAAATGACAAGAGAAAAAGAAAGAGATTAGAGGTGCAGAGAAGATAAAATCAAAGAACGAAAGAAACCGAAGAGTGATAGGGCAGGGATATTAGCAAATAATTCAAGCACCCTAGGGTCTCTATTTATACTAGAGATTGGAGGGTTGTATATTAGGAAAGAACTTCGAGTAGAAGCCAAGGGTTTTTAAACCTAATGCAGCCTCCAACCACCCTTTACCTGCCAAAATTTTGAAATTATGATTTAGGAATGGACAACTAGGTCTCTCAAGTATACAAGTGGTGCATTGGTGCACAAAAAAATCGGTTTTCACAATTCGGAGTTTAATTAAGGAAAGTTTTGTAAATGAAAGTTGTTTTATTTAATGAAATAGATGTGTTAGTCATTTTAAAACATAATTTAGTGTCATAAAGGATGTATTTGTTGGTTGTGGACGGTACGGAGTCAAACTGCGGTTTAGAAGGCGAACGGATACGTATAGGCACTAACTAACGTACTAGGGCATCAATTTGAATTATGTGACAACTTTGAATGAGTTAAATAACTATGTTAGGCACATATGGTTGATACATTGCCTTTGAATTAGTAGTGAGTGAGTTTTCATGTCGGTAAACGAGTTTTTAAATGTTTTAAAGGTCCAAGTTGCAATTTAAGGTAATTCCAAGCGTTGCAGTCAACATATGATCATGTAATAAGTATAATGTGTATGAAATAGGTATGTTTAAAGTATGATGTGAACATGAGCTATGATGAGGGGTTAAAGCTTCATTGATTCACGAATATGGTAAGCGTTACAAGTACGCGAAAAGCAGAAATGTTACATCCGCAGCCAATGATACGATTTTTAGTTATTAAACTATGTTGTGAATGAGTAAATCCAATGCGTGAGGTCTCCCAGTAACGGAGCCTTACAATTTGGTATCAGAGCAATGGTTTAAGAGATTTAGACATCCCTAAATGTCTGAACTCAAACTGAGAACGGGACCAAATGAAGGATGTCATTACGGGTAGCCAGAGACCCAATAATATTTGAATGTAGTATGTAAACGCCTTTAACATAGGATAGATGCTTTAGATATCAATGTTATGATTGAAGGAAAGAGTTTAGAGCCCGAAAGGTAAGTAAATTATAATAACATTACTGGTCATTGTCATTTACCTTGCTCGTAATGTTCTGAACTATGACCTGAAGGAATGAAATTGGTAAATACCCCTACTTTCAAGACTATAGTTATGGCTGGTAGTGGAAATTTAGGACAACGAGGAGGTCGAACTGGTCGTCGTGGCCGATCACCTGGTAACAGGAAGCAAGTTGAATAAGAAAGTGATCACGCCAACTCTGGCCATGAAACTGTGAGAACTCCTACTGTGGAGAACTATGAAGATCAACCTCAACCGGAACCTGAGGCCATGGAAGCGATAGCTCGTGAAGTTGGGCATGCACTGAAAAACACATTACCTGAGATCATAGCTGAGGCACTGAAGCCTAAACCAAGAAAGGGAAATCATACTGATGCTAGAGTTTCTGATAGTGTTGAGGAAGAAGAGAGGTTTACTAATGGCTGCTCTTATAAGTCATTCTGTGGATGTGATCCACCAATTCTGAACGGGAGGGATGATGCTATTGCAACCTTTGAATGGGTAACCCGTATGGAAAGGACCATCGATCTGAGTAAGCATCGTGACAACCAAGCAGTGAAGTTCGCGACAAACTCATTCAGGAATGAGGCCCTGCATTGGTGGGAGATTGTGAGGTAGGCTAAGGGTGATCAAGCAATCAGTCAAATGAAATAGGAAAGGAAGAAGAACCCCACATCTTCATCAAAAAACCATAATTGCCGGCCACACCTCCACAATCGCCGGCCACAACTCCAGATCTTCTTCCCCTCCGGATCTCATTCACCCTTCATATTCATCAGAATAACCCCACCCCCTCATCTTCATCAGAAAATCCTAAAAACCCATGTGTATTTGATATTTACACATGTTTTCATACAAAATCTACAATGGTGGTGGTGAATTTGTAATGTGAGAAAGGAAGAAGAAGATGGGGGCTTCATGATGAAGAATTGCATATGAAGAAGATGAAGAAATGGAGTATATTAAAAGCTTGTAAGCGTGCTTTTGGATTTTAGTTTCGCTTTCTATTTGTTGTTAAGAAATCATGGTTTTTAAAAATTTACATAAACAAAAAGAGAAGTTCGTAAGTTTTTTTGAAAATATGTGATTTAGAAGAAAAATATTAATTAAGGATGATGGGTTTTGTGATTTGTGTATTTGGGTTTTAACCCATATAAAACCTATTAAATCCAAGTAGAAAGATTCAAACTTTCTCTTAAAATTTTATAGAATCCTAACAAGATCCAAGTGATTTATCTTGTTATTAGATGTTGTTATGTGAAGAGAGAGCCCCCTATATTGACCTAGTTGTGTTCCTTATAGTTAAAAATTACACGATTACTGTAACACCCCGAATTTTTCTATTTAATAATAATAATAATATTAAACATATGTTTGAAATATAATTTTGTAATAAAATTTAATTGTGTTTAATTTGGTCAGTTAAAATGAGTTTATATTTTGAAAGTTCAAACGTTTTGTAAATTGTTAAAAAAAAACGTTTTGTAATCTATACTATATAATAAATAAAGGTTTTCTATGCCACATGCCACCACCACATTCATTTTCATCATTTTTTCCCACCTCTCTCTCCTAATAAATACAATTCCATCTTTTAAAAATAACATATTTTTAAACAAATATTAATCTATATATTATATTAAGAAATAAATCTTCTACATATTTTGACGAATGTATGTGTTAACAGATTATACTGTATTACACGGGTTTGTTCAACCCGTATAAAACACGAGTTTTTAAAAAATAAAGTTTTTATTACTTAATATATAATATTATATTTATTCAACCCGTGTAATACACGGGATTTTAACCTAGTTAAAAGAATAAAGAGAAGAAATTAAATAGTTTAGTCTAATGGAATTAATTTTTAAATAAAGTTACTTATTTAGATTGGAAATAACATATAATTGTTTCAATGTAAATAAATATGGAAATTAAGAGATACGTTTCCAAACTTCAAAGATGGTGGTTTATGATTCCTTTTTGCGTATGAGTGTTTAAATGATATCCCATTATGCCTTTAATTCTTATCTCATTATCTCTTTTTAACCGACGAACCAATATGCATATATCTTTTTACTAAGTTAGAAACCCGGTGTATTACACGGATAAATAAATACAATGTTATATACTTAGTAATAACTGTTGGTCATGTGGTGCAATTGTAGCCTAAGACTTCCCATAGTGGAGGTCTTAGGTTCAATCCTGGCCATAACAAAAAAAGGATCTGTGGCCAGGTCAGTGGGTTTACCTAGTTGGGGGGGTCCTCCTGAGGTGGGCTGCCCTGGATATTCTAGGTGTTGCCCCGAAAAAACCCAATTATCCTATAATATCTAGGTGTTGCTGTTCAAAAAAAATATGTACTTAGTAAAAAAGATTTAGACATTACATATTCATTAGGGTTGGCAATCTTGACCCATTCTTCAAAGAATGAGTTAATTTGGGTATAAAATCAATTATATATGGGTCAATTTGGGTCAT
Organism: Smallanthus sonchifolius; assembly: GCA_023525975.1. NCBI lineage: Eukaryota > Viridiplantae > Streptophyta > Magnoliopsida > Asterales > Asteraceae > Smallanthus > Smallanthus sonchifolius. The sequence continues at coordinate 68,373,446 of CM042030.1, read as the reverse complement.
ATTAGATTAGTCAACGGGTCAATTTGAGTCACCTCATATTAGTTGACGGGTCAATTTGGGTCATCTCATATTCGTTGACAAGTCAATTTTGGTCACCTAAAATTAGTCAATGGTTCGAAATATTATTATTAAACTTGTTAACTTAAAAATAATGCAAATGTGATAGCCTCCCCACTAACGTCACGTCACCACCCACCGCCACCCACTCTACCGCCGCCTCGCCGCCACCCACTCTACCGCCGCCTCGCCGCCACCACCCCCGCCGCCCACCACCACCACATCGGCGCCCCTCGCCACCCCTCTCCCGCTGCTGCGGCCTACCGCTGTACTCCTCCCCCAATGCTGCCGCGACACTAACACCACCCCTTCACACCGCCACCACCACCACACGCATTCGCCGCCAACCACCCGCCACCGCCTGTTGCGGCGACCTTCCCACCCCCACCCCCACCACAACCACTCCACCCACCCCACCCCACCCCACCACGCCGCCATCGCCCGATCCTACCCACCACCGTCGCCACCCACCCCACCCATACCCACCCCACCCACTGCCACCCTACCCCCCACCCCACCCACCACACCCCACCCCACCCACCACACGCAGCCATCTCCCGATCGCCGCCACCACCGTCGCCATCGCCCGATCCCACAACCACCCCACCCACCCCACCCCACCACGCCGCCATCGCCCGATCCTACCCACCACCGTCGCCACCCACCCCACCCATACCCACCCCACCCACCGCCACCCTACCCCCCACCCCACCCACCACACCCCACCCCACCCACCACACGCCGCCATCTCCCGATCGCCGCCACCACCGTCGCCGCCCACCCCACCCCCACCCCCGCCCCACCCCACCCCACCCACCCCCTTCCTCAGGCTGTGGCGACGTAGTGGGGTGTGATGGGTGGGGGTAGGGTGGGTTGGGTAGGGTGGGGTGGGGTGGGTGGGGTAGGGGTAGGGGTAGGGTGGGGTGGGTGGGGACGATCTTGCGATGGCGGCATGGCGGGTGTGGTGGGTGGGAAAGGGGGTAGGGTGGGGTGGGGTGGGGGGTGGGTGGGGGTGGGGTGGCAACGATCTTGCGATGGCGGGGTGTGGTGGGTGGGGTAGGGTAGGTGGGGTGGGGTGGGGGTGGGTGGGGACGATCTTGCGATGGCGGCATGGCGGGGTGTGGTGGGCGGGGTAGGGTGGGGTGGGGTGAGTGGGGTAGGGTGTGGTGTGTGGGGGTGGGGTAAGGTGGGTGGGTGAGGGTGGGGTGGGGTAGGGTGGGGGTGGTGGGGTAGGGTGTAATGGGGTAGGGTGGGTGGGGGTTGGGTGTGGTGGGGGTAGGTGGGTGGCCGCGATCGGGCGATGGCGGCGTGGTGGGGTGTGACGGGTGGGGGTGGGGTGGGGGTGGGGGTGGGGTAGGGGTGGTGTGGGTGGCGGCGGTGGTGGCGATGTCATTTGGACTCGAACCCAATTGATAGTTTTTTTTTTTAAAACAACCCGTTTTGACCCAGACTAATTTTGCTCCAAATCCGTTTTGACCCGAAGTTATTTTGCTCCTAACCCATATTGACCCGAACACATTCTGACCCGAACCCGTTATGACCCGTGACCCGAACCCGCCCGACCCGCCCAGTTTGCCAGGCCTAATATTCATGATACATAAATAGTTTTTTAATACAAATTTTATGAACGTTATATAGTTATTTCTTAAAAATGTTTTATAAAAAGAATGAAAGAAATGTTTAATTTATAAAAATGTTTTATGAACAAACCTAATTTTTTAAAATAAAAAACGTTTTATAAAAAGAAATATAGAAATCGTTATTATTTAATAGGAGAGAGAGGCGGAAAACAAAAAATTATAAAAACAATTAAAGAAATTTATATAACTAATAGGAGAGAGAGGCGAAAAAAAATGTTTTGGATGCATAGGAGAATGATATGTGACACCAAAAACCTTTATTTATTAGTATGTATAGATTTGGTATTTCTTGATTCATTGGTGTGTCTCTCTATCTTGTTGTTATCTCTTTCAAAGTCTCTCGACTTATGTCTATGTTTCTTGTCAGCTAATCCACGCAGTTAAGGTACGGATTTCCTGTCTTTTGATTGTAACGTAAATGTTTTTGTATCGTTTATTTTGAGTACGGACCTCTAAACAACTTAGGTGTACGGATTGGATTTTCATTACCCCGTAATCGGGAATCCAAATTCATTGTTTAATTGTTTTGTGAATTATCTGTAATTATTATATATATTTAGATATATTAGCAAATATTGATATTGATACATTGAACTACTGATTGCGACGCACCGAAAGGTGACACGCTGAAAAACTGTATATGACGCACTGAACTACTGAACATGCTATATGACTCATCGAATGTGAACTACTGAATGTGACACACTGAACTAATGAATGTGACTTACCGAATGTGTTTAATGAATGTGTATGTATATATATTGTTTGAAAGATATTCTAAGTCATTGCATTTTGTATGGTTGCTGTCCCACTGAGTAAAGCCAAGTTTACTCAGGCGTACATTCTCCTTGTTATGTACGTTAGATTACAGGGCTTTCCGAGATGGCTTGGAGAAAGGGCTAGAGATTAAAGGCCAAGAGTTTTTAATTTAAATAAATTGTAATGCTTCGTACGTTATTTCATTAAATGTAAACGTTTTTTTTATTAATGGATTGATATATTGAATTCTGATTGTTGTATAAGTGACACGTCAGCCCTACTCGGGTTGGGGTGTTATAATTGTATATAGGGAAGGGTTCAAATACTAACCAACTTTTTATGTGATAACCGTGCTAACCACTATAAAACAATCACATAATTTATAAATTATTATTTTTTTAATTGTTAATATAGTATTTAAGTATCTTGAATAAATATTTTGAACGTAAATACGGAAATGATGAGTCTTACATATACATACCAAATAATGTTACATATACGTGACACATAGTGTTTACATATATGTAACATTAACGTAATGATAATTGTTACATATACCTAATACAATGTTTGAGAGTGGTTATCATGGTTATCACTAAATATTGGTCAGCATTTGAACCTCACCCATTATATATAGGGTCAGTTCAAATACACAGTATTATTTATGTGTGAAGTGTACGAAGGAACATGGGTTGACACGTGTTTCCTATCTAATTTGGCGCTGAGGGGATAGATGGAATTTTACGCGCATGTAATTTAGGAAACGATTACGTGATTATTAAGATCAAGGAAATATGGGATTCTGTTACAATGATATGATATTCATTCCCAAAATTTTGAATTTTTAGTTTTCGTATTACATTGCTCTTCTGATTTTTTTTATTGATCTCATCGTTGTTCTAATTTTTTGCAAGATGTCTTCTGAATTAAACAACAATGTATCTGGTATGAATATGAATGTTTATACGTTTTCACTTTTTTTATTAGTTCTTGTGACTCAATTGTTTTCTTCTTATTTTATAGATTTAGGTTATTGATTCATAATATATTTGATAGTAGTTTTTTTTAGTATATATCATGCATGCATAGTTTGTATGATTCGTAATTATTTATCAATTTATAATGAATTAGATATTGCACATTCCATTACACGTTTTTATATACTCTTTACATGAAAGATACTGATATAACTTTTGTTATATAGTATAGATTACGTGATTTGAGATCAAACATTTTGTACGTTATTATTAGACACAATGTTATAATGTTTATTTGTGTTATTACGTGATTTGTATTCAACCATTGTATTATGTTTATTTTTAGTTAGTTACTGCACGTTGTTATAAATGATATTGTGTTAAGTTTACTACTAAGATAGTACGTGGTTTTTAGTACGTTATTACAGTTGATGCTTATTCAAGCCCTTTTTTTATTTATGTTTGTTACGTTATTTGCATTCAGTTTTATTTTTACGTGATTATTAACTTTTCTTTAACAATTGTTTGCAAACAACGCAATTGATGATTTAATAGTTCGGACTGAACGTATATCGCCTAACTCTGGCAAGTGATATTATAAGCCACAAATTGCTGGTTCATGCAAGCCATGTGAGGGTATGGTATTATAAGCCACAAATTGTTAGATTGAAATACTTTGTATGCTCAAAGGATGAGATAAAAACTTATCTACCAGGACGTGTTTTGCCTAGACGAGCAACTCGTCGGGTGTAAACAAAACCGTGAGTTCCTGGATGGGTAACCCATCGGGAGCAAAACGGACAATATCTTGGCACGGTTTGCTTGAGCTGTTATAATAATATTATACTATATTTTATTTTATGTTTTTTTCACAGTTTTTTTGCTGGATTGCAATGTACGTGATATTAAAACTCTAATAATAATACAAAACATTAAAACACTAAAATTATAAGGGTCACAATACACATAAATAAAAACATTACAATAATAGATTCCATTAGAAATTAAAATATAAATTACTCTTAAGTCATAAGTTTGTAAAAGTTGAGTCTCAACTCCATGGATCAACGTAGAAGCCACCTGCCCCCATTTGGCTCCCATTGTGTGTATACGCTTCCTGAAATGACAAAATTACACTTAGGAAGGTTAAATAAAACCAAACATTTCATTATTCTTAATAGGAAGTGTCGGTGGCCTTTGTCACCGACACATTCTACCCTTCACTTTCAAAATACTTCAAAACTCACCCCTTAATTTTGTAAAATGTCACTTTGACCTCCTCAAGTTTCTAAATTTAAAAGTTTACCCATGTAGTATATGTAATCTGATTTTTCCTTAATAACTTTCGTTTGTTTGTTTAGTTTTTTTTCTTAAGGTTCCGGTATAAATTTTGTTAAAAATGTAATTGTATTCAAATTTAGGTATCATGGGTTATATCGACTGACGGTAACATGCTGGTACCATAAAGAATGAGACCGACACCGACAGAAAAACATCGGTATCGTTATATAACTGTCTTTCATCTCTGTTTCGATCTCTACAACAAAGTCGCCGTAACTTCATACGTTTCTTTTATGTATTTAATCACGTTTTTCTTAGCCATGTTAATGTCACCGTCTCAACCGTTTAAGGTCCGCATCCTGCCGCGGAGCGCGGAGAAAAATTTCTCGTTTACATTATTAGATAAACCGTAAAAAAGAAACACTAAAATCTCACAAGATATTTAAATAATTCAGACATGAAATATGAACACATGACATATAATATTACATATATGTAGTATCTTATTACATATATGTTATAGCTACGTAATCGAATACAAAATATGTGACCAAGTTTCCATACATATTTTAATATGAACACATGATGTATATGTAATTATACATGTTATATAAACACATGGCATATAATTGATTAGTTGTTCATTGATTCCCACAACCAACAGATGATCGTCCGATTTTGTTCTTGGTATTTTCATGATCTTGTGCTTCGTCAAGAACCTAAGAATGGCTCTCTATCTGATCATCTTGTTCTTCGATTTCGTTTAATCTTGAATAGGGTTTTCTCCTGGTCTTGTGCTTCGTCAAGAACGGCTCTCGATCTGATGTTGTTCTTCGTTTTCGTTTGATCTTATGGGATTCCGCATGATCTTGTGCTTTATCACCAAGTTTCTTTTCTTACTCCATACTCATCTTAAAAAAACCCACTTCAAATAGGGGTTTGCGATTTGGATTCAAATCCAAATCTGGGGTTTTTCGTCCAAATGTGTGGTTTTTTGTATGGGTTTTTTCGTTTGTGATTTGCATCATCATTATTATCATCAATCATTTTTGGGTTTTTTTTGGCATTTCAAAAATTTGAGTTCTTATTCATCATTTGGGTTTTTCAAAAACTTCAAAAGTTTCAAAATCGTCATCTAAGTATTTGGTGAGGAGAGAGGGGCTGGAAATGAGACTTGATTTTCAAAAAAAAGGTAATGATGATTAGAGTTACAAGTGGGCCTCAGGTGAGTCTTCATTTTCAAAAAAATAAATAAAAGTCAAATTACCATTTTACCTATTCGGCCATAATAAAAAGGGTAATTGCAAAAAAAATATCATATATACCCTTACAAAGGAAGAAAATATCATATTTACCCTTACAAAGGAAGAAAATATCATAGATACCAAACCAAAACTAAAAATATCATATATACCCTTACAATATGTAAAAATTATCATATATACCCATTTAATTAAAAACATCTTAAAAAATAACAATTTTGCTCTTGTTTTTCTTGAACTTCACGGCTATACCTTCAACCGAAACCGTAGGGCCGGATGCAGAGTAATTCGCTAACACCGCAGGTAAAATTTCATATTCACCCATTTTTAACTTTAAAATTTCATATTTACTCATTTTTAAGTTTAAAATTTTACATTTACCCAAAAACATTAGCTTTCTCATAAACGAAATGGAATTGATGCCTTATGAACCGATTTATTTAGAACAAAAACTTGTAATCATCGCCTTCTGAGTTGATGCTTTTGGAATCGGTTTTGAGAATCGCAATCGAACTAGCAATGGAACAAAAACGAGATGGAATCAATGCCTTCTGAATCAATTTGAAACAAAAACGTGATTGAACTAGCAATGAATGAGTTTGGAGAATCGCGATGGTCGTCGTCAAGAACATAAGAACGAGTGATCTTTTACGTATGGGATAAAACTAAAAGATTAGGATATAAAAAATCATATAACCATAAAATTATCATAAAATAAAAGACCATTTAAATTAGATTAGGTATATACGACACTTTAGAAACATCTTAAAAATTGCATTTCATTTGCCCTTTACTTGTCACATGCACAACCAAAAATCCAAATATCCACAAGCTCATAAAAGCTTATTAGAAAATTGGTTTTAAAATAATATATTTTTACAATGGCTAATAATTAAATCAGAGTATACCATAAAAACAAACGTTTTTTTTCTCTTTAAATAAGCATCACACTTGATATACTTTTACTAAATTTTCTTTTTGCTGGGTAATTAAAAACTGAAATAGGGGTGTAAAGAAGCCGAGACGAGCCCAAACTCGACTTGGCTCTCCCAAACGTACGTTAGTTTTTAAATTCATGTCAAAAAAATTGAACGTTAAAGTAGTTTAAATACGCCTCTACCCTACAGAAACAGAAAATCCAGGACCAACAGACCCGCTTAAAATGTTATCCTTTGTCTGATAGAAGATCTAAGTGCTCATCATATGGAAATGCAAAACAAAAGGTTTATCCAAAGGGTAACAACATTAAGCTTTACCTTTTTTGTACTGCTTGATTTCATTGATGATTCCTTCCGAAAGAGCATCGACGTCGTTATTCTTCCCAAAAAATTTTACAAACTCCATGTTTGGATCCATCAAGTACCTGCGTAATATATCTTCTAATAAGCACAACTTCAATGTTGCAAAATCGCTTAAAATATTAGAGCTAGCAATTTTAACTCGTTATCAATGGGTCTGTTTGAGTTAAGTTTTATCTCTGCTGGGGTTAAACGGGTCAAATAAAAAATTTTGGTTGAAAAGAAAACACGTCAAAAGTTGCTTAAAGTGCATATTTAAAGCATATACCATCCTTAAGTGCAGAATTTTAAAATTATAATTATTGTAATATGGTTTTCGATCAAATTTATTATTATAAAAAGATTTTAAAAATTGAAAAATAAATGTTTAGGGCCACCGGCCAACCTGCCCATTTAGCCCGCCTCTATGAAAAAACTTACTGTTGTTATCATCCGGTCAGACTCATGTTTAAGTTCATCCCAATATCCATAAGTCGTGAAAGGATAACAAACAAACATACTGTTGTTATCATCCGGTCAGGCTCGCTCTAATAAAGCTCTCACGAAACCGGCTCGTTTGTAAACGAGCCAAGCGGGCTCTGCTCGATTTGTAAATGTGCCAAGCCCAAGCCAAGGTAAGCTAGCTCGTTAGCTGGTTGGTTGGCTTGCTCGTTTAAATTAAAGCCAAAATTTTAATATATAAACTATAATCCAAATTTTAATATATATAAATCATAAATTCTGAAATGTGTATGTTAAAAATATTATTTTTTTGTTTTTATATATATCAATATGTGTAAAAAGTACAAATGTTTAAAAATAAACGAGTTGGATCGAGCTTTTCATTTCAGCTTGTTAAGATAAACGAGCACAACCTGACTCGGCTTGTTTACAGCCCTATTAAGAATAAGAATAAGCATCAAGCCAAATACAGGAAATTAAAGGTATGCATTTGTTTAGAAGGCAAAAAAATCATGCGTGTCAAGAAATAAAGGATACTTACATGATTATCGAGTGATCAACGAGGTAATCTGAGCCTTCCTCCTCTGTTTTCATATAGTAAACCCGATAAGCACGAGCAGCCTTTTTTATCTCGTCTGGATCACCAGTAAGTCCAATCAACTTCGGGTGGAACTCTGGAACATACAAAGGAAAAACACAATTAAAAATGTATGCCACTTATGAGGTGCAAGACTAGGTTCAAACATGCAGCTTTAGTACTCAAAACAAATCTTCATAGTTCATACCTTTGACATACTCATTAACTTGCTCTACCGTGTCCCTCTCCGGATCAACTGATATAAAAACTGGAACTATCTCTAAACCTGCCTTCCCCTCTGCAAACATCCAAATACATATTTTTTCATCAATCACCACACTCGAAATACAAGTAAATTGGCTAATTGTGGCGTTTAGGATCCTGCTAACATCAATAGGTGGCAATTTCAACCCGTTTTCTTAAGAATGGGTCAATTCTGGTGAATTAAATTATCAAACAGTTAAATTCAAAACAATAGCTAAAAGGAAACCCGCCTGAGGCTGCCCACAGCGTAAATGCATAAAACCTCCAAAATCATTTTATTCAAAAATTAAATTACTATCCAAAAAATATATATAACTTTGTAATCGTATATGACACACTAATTATATAGGAAAATTTGTCCGTTACGCACTCTGCCCATTTGTCACCTCTAACAAGTTGTGTCAGCCCGATATACGTAACTTTGATCAGTAAATCCCATGAACATACTTATTTTGTCAATTGCAGCAGCAAGCTTTTGTAGCTCATCTGGGCAGATATCAGGGCAGTGAGTGAAACCAAAATATATCAAGGTCCATTTCCCCTTGAAGTCCTTTTCAGTAACAGATCTCCCATTATGGTCAACAAGGTTGAATGGACCCCCAATGGCTGCTTTACCAGCAGAAGGTCCTTGCTTTACTGCGCTTGAAGAAGCATTTATATCTGCAGCAATACCCATACTACTCGTTATGATCACAACTCCATATGGCAAAAGCTCAAAAGACTAAGCTGAACAATCTAAGGAAACAAACCAATGGTATGAAAAAAATTAATAATAAAAATAACAATAATAATAATAATAATAATATACAGCTCAGCCTGATGAGTTATATGTAGGCTACACATAGAACCGAGTAAACAATATGAGTATTCTCACAAGAAAACAGTGCGGAGAATTAAAGCAATAGATATGCTGCCAGGACTACACTTTCAGTTTGAACTTAGAGTTTCACTTGTTTATTTTCACCTTTTTTGTAAACGAGTGGCTATATGTGTTTCCATATGATGACTATAAATAAAGCAGCATTTCACATGGTTCACAAGGTGCTTAACTGCTATTATTTCAAACTTATGTGTTCTTAATACAAAGGGACTGTATTTAATAATTAATATTAGTACACAGATTGAAAAAACCATGTAACAATTGTTAAGTTCAGGGCTTGCAGAAAAAAAATAATTTTATGCAAGAGGATAAGGGACTGATAGAAGTGTTTAACGTAGTTGATGTCAAAAACAGTTCAGGGTTTGTAGAACTATAATCACTAATAACAAACTGAATTAATTTCCAATCAAAGAACTTTAATCAATATAGTATTGAAAAAACAAACTGTCATGTAGCAGAAAACTTTTAACTAGGACAAGAGGCTAATAGAGACCAAAAATAGTTAAGTGTAGATCCAATTAACTCTTTTATCAATACAAAAATAAAAAAATATCTATAGTTTTGAGCTTACATTTAGTTGGGATTACCAACAAAAAAGTTGTCAGTTCAATGTTAAATTGATAGATGTTCAATATAAAGAGTAGTGTGTGAACCTTCAAGGGGGTGGTATAGTGGTAAGCGCTCCCTCTAGCAAAGGTCTCATGTTCTAATCCAGCTTCCACTGGTTTCTGCCTTTGACCCCCTTGAAGGACACCTACCCAGCACAAGCTGCGTTTTTACCTAGTCTTAGTTAGCAGGCCTTGTAAGTTCACCGGTAACAGGTTCTCACATGTACCCAAAAAAAGGTAGCGTGTATACATGCTGAATTTTAGTTTCTAAAGTGGATGAAACACGAGCTCTTTCCATGACCAAGCATGGAAATTTGGAAATGCCTGTTTTATTTAAGCATGACCATGCTAACCCACCTGTGCAATAATAAGTGTGGGTTCACTCTCTTATATATTCGTTTCTACCTGTATTTTATCTAATTACCTAAGTATGTCGATATCACATGGGCAGAACTATAGATCCAATCCTGTAACTGTATTGCAAGTTTGTAACTTCACTTTAATAACTTTGCAAGCTCAAGGTGATTAGTCCCCTATATTACTTGGGAGGATGTAGGGTTAAAATCTTATTGCTCACTTCCGCACTTCAGAAAAACAATAATTCAATAAACAAATTACTTTTACAGAGAAACATATATGACATGCATGCATCTGTAAATCAGTGAACAATGTGTTAATTGTTCTGCAGAGAGCAATATCAGTAATTCTATGCCTTAAAAACCTTGATTGCTTTCTGATCAGACATCCTTTACAGGATTTTAGCATGTTACTGACATAAACTCAGTAGATACTCAACAAATAAAGAATTGTTTTCTTAATGTTAAGACAGTTGATTCATTGTTGTGAAGTAAGACATTGCAATCAAAGGAAGCACTTACTGAGCTGGACAAAACCTACAATCATATTTCTACCATTGTCCCCCTTGCATAAGTATAAGCTACTTTGATAATTGCCTAAAATCAACAATCATATTTTCAAGTAACGGCAAAAGACCAAAAGCAAAACATGTAGACACCTTCAGCCCACAAGTTAAAGAAAATGGATAACACAATAATAACTAACATCAATCAAAGATAACACAATACTAAACTTGGGTCATGTAGGTAAACTCAGATAGGGACGGGTGACAACTGACCCATTTTCTCCAACTCTCATGTGAATATTAGCATCACTTGTTTATTTCATTAAATTATTATTACTTTATTAAGCTTATATGATAAGAAAAACTAGAACTTTTCCTACTACCAATTCTAGTCAATTTGTAAATTAGAATCAAATAACTTACGAGGTCCGTAATTTACACAATTCTATAAATTTCTTAATGTAACATGTTTAATAAATACAGTTGAACTATTTTTTCAACATATAATATTATACTAATAATGCAATAGTATTTATTTGTTATCTAAGAAAAACTAAATGATGTTTTAATATGTTCATTATCTTGATATTAACTAATTTGATCTATTTTCTGTTAAAATTGGGTTTTCCTTTCTAAAACAATATTTGCAAAAAGATGGAAGAGAAAAAAAGGTGTTAATACTTAATAATACCAACTGGTCAACCAAACTACGTGAACCATGACCTATTTTGAGAGAGAAAAATCACCAATCTGACCCCTTACTCAAACATGCTGCACAATCTGGTCACATCATTGCCCACCGAATCTGTAATAACCATATAGAAGCATAGAAAATTCTTAACATAGTTTGCTTCGATGTGAATGTCAATAACAGAAGTTATTTATTTCACAGTGAGGGACAAAGATAGCTAAAGGAATCGCTTTTTGTTTGATAATGTTCTACATCAATGGGAACAAAAATTCTAAAGAATGAGTCCAGTTGCACAGTGCCACACAAAATTAGTAGTTCAAGATATAAATACACTCATGAATGGAAACGAATAATAATAACAGCAAAACTAATGATTTAATAAAGATAGAAAGCCATGGTTAGAAACCAAACAATCTTCTGATATTCAGGCCTTACTCTAACACGATTAGCAAAACAACATACCAAGAAGTTGAAAATGCATGTAAAACTGCATCCAAGTAGGCTTTCATCTTCTTATGAATAATCGTACTCTAACGTCCATCTAATCATAATAAAGCTCCTAAAACTATACAAATATCCTACTCACCGTAGTTATCTACCTTCAATATGCCGCTTCTTTTCCTGATCATAGTAGAAGATAACCCCTGCTCCAGTGGCAATCAGCAAAAGAAAGCTCAACCAAGAAATAGGCTGCAGATCATCACAACATCAGTTGTAACCACGCTCAATTAATTAAAATGCATGAAATCATAAATGCAGGTTTGGCGATTATCATCACGATCACGTAGCAGTCTAAGAAGTTTTCAGAAACTCCAAAATACCAACATTCTAATCCTTATAAAACCAAAACCATTACAAATCCCTATCTGTTAGCAGCCCAAAAATGATGTAAACTGTATATCTAAGTAAAGAGATTAGAGTTTTAGACATAATGAGGTATGTGAAAACATTCTAACTGACTATATGCCCTAACACTAAGAAAATTATGTAACTCAAATACAGAATTCAAATGTATATATTTAGAATTTTAATAACCAATTAAACCTAACAAACTAACTGACTATAACAGCCTATACAACAACTAATTGTAACTACATGAACAAACTGTGTAGATGCTGAATATATGCCCAAACACTAAGAAAATTATGTAAGTCAAATACAGAATTCAAAATGCACATATTTAAAAATTTAATAACCAATTAAACCTAGAACTAAACTACGATTAGAAAGAAATGAAGATGTAGGAAGATAATTACCCCGCCTCGAACAGATTTTCCTTGTTCTGAACTCTGATGCGAATCACCGGACTGCTTCCCCTGATCAGAGTGAGCATCTGATACGGTTTCTTTGGATGTTGAATCGGTTTGAATTTTAGCAGTGCTACCGGCCGCATTGGCGTTAGTAGATAAAAACCTAGGGAGCTTTGTGAATGATCGTAAATCCTGAAAATCTAACAAATATTAACACTATTTCACAGCATGATTAGAAAAGAGTTTAAAGTGATGAACGACAGAGGACGAACCGACTGAGGGAGAGGTCGGTGGAGAGGTGATTCGGTAATTTCATTGAAGTGAGGTGTTAGACGAGATGCCGTGTAGGTGGAGAAGAGGCGGTAAGTGCGACGGAGATGAGCGGTTTTCGACAGCACGGCGGCCATGACTGGTGATGGTGGTAGCGGCGGCGTTGCAAACTACAAAGTTATACCATCGTATATCGACAAATGAAAAGAAAATTAAGTTTATGGTGCGGTTTATTTTTGAGTAATTCTTTTTTAGTAAATAGCATATTGCCTCCCAACTGTTACCTCGTGTCAAAACATCTCATCTGAAAATAAAGTGTACATCACGTTGACGTCATTTCCTTTGGGGTGGCGTCGGAAGCACTCGGAAGATAAATTGGGTTAATTGGGAGACGGTATGTGCTTCAAAATCCGTCGGGGGGCTAGGTCTTGGGTCCTTAAAAATTATGAATCAAAGTCTCCTAACGAAGTGGTGGTGGCGTTTTAAGACAGAAGCAAACTCTCTTCGGAGGAAAGTCATTCAATGCATCCATGAGGCTTCTCAGAACATAGCCTTCATTCCATGTAGAAGAGATATGGCCGGAGTTTGGAGTAATATTAAAAAAATAAAAATAGTTTGTAACAAACAAAATGTGGATCTTAAGGATATACTTGTAGAAAAGGATGGTGTTTAGACCTGGATAGGAGATGACCAAGGGGTTTTTTTTGTCAAATCCATGCGACAGTTATTGTGCCAATCCACTCCCCCTACGGACCGTTTCATTCTTAATTGGAACAACCGTGTTCCACTAAAAGTCAACATTTTTGCTTGACGAGCTGAACTTGATCGGATCCTCACTCGGCAGACCCTAATTAGAAGGAAGGTTCCCCTTGACTCCGACTTGTGCCCGTTATGTTTACAAAGTGCCGAAACATTTGAACATCTTTTCACTTCGTGCTACTTTGCTTCTATGTTATGGGCGTATGTTAGTGACTGGTGTCGCCTCCCTCCTATATTCGTGTTTTTGGTTAGGGATATCCTGGATATGTTTAAGACTATTCCGGTATCCTCTAATCGAAGTAAAACTATTCAAGTGGTAGTCTACACGGCCTTATGGTGCCTTTGGAACATGAGGAATGGGGTTATCTTTGGCAAAAAAAAGGGCGTCTATTAATTGGTTACTTGAAGATCTCAGGAGCACAAGTTTTCTTTGGGCAAAGAATAGGTCTGATATCAGGTCTTTAGAATGGTACAAATGGTGTAACTTTTGGTTTTAATCTCTTTGTTTGCTTTTGTTTTTGCTTCATTGTTGTACTATGCCATTCTAGTTCTCTGTTAGATTGGTCTCTTTTTTATATATTTCTTTCGCGTTCAAAAAAAAAACGTGGACGTCACTTTACCATATAAAGTTTTCATACTATTTTTACATGGTAAAGGGTATATCCGTGTAAAAGTGAGTGATGTGAAAATTAAATGTTTATTTAATTTATAATGTTAATTAAATATTAATCATAAATTAAATTTAGATAAAATACATAAATTAAATAAAAAAACAAAATACATAAATTAAAAAAAAATTACAAACTAAACTTTTAATTAATAATCCCAAAATAAAAAAAACTATTATAGTGAACGATCGTAAATATACTCAGTCAAGTCGGCCTTTAGATGGTTATGAATTTCTCGGTTGCGTATCTCTTGACGGTTTGCTCGCTTTTCATCTTCATCAAATTCTACGAAACGGTGGCTCCACTTCACTTGGATTGTATTGACAAATTGCTACCCTTTCGTACTCTAGAGTCATATTATGCAAAATTATGCATGCATACATTATGTTCCTTATTTTATTTTGTGACCAAACTCGTGCGGGCCTTGACACGATATGCCACTTATTCTTCAAACGACCAAACGCTCTTTTAGACGTCTTTTCTCGCAGTTTTTTACTTAAAATTATTATATGCCTAACAAAAAATTGTAATATAAAATATACATATTTTTATAGTTTTGATAAAATTATGTTTCCCTATATAAAGGTTTAAGTTAAATGGGTTTCATGTGTAAGGAAAAGGAGAAGATTATACTAAATTAAAATATTTAAATAACTTAAATGGGTGTATTTGATATTAACTTCTTTTTTTTGCAAAAAAATATGGTATTATCGTAAGTTTTTAGAAGTATATATAAAATTGAATTGTTTTAATTATACACTTTGTTTAGTATTTAGTTGAAATTATTAATGACTTGTATATGAGAACAAGAATGGCCATTTATTAAAAATATATTTTTGATATAAAATATTTTAATGATAATAAGAAAATAAACATATTAACATAAGAAAATAAGCACCTGCAAGGCTACAAACATACATAAAAGTCACACTATCAATAAAAACTGAAACCACCAACGAGCAAGGATTTTAAGATCATCCTGAGATCCTAGTAAATGTCTCTTTTCTTTATTATGCTTGTCCAAAGTTTAACAAGTTATTACACACTAAACAACAATCGATTTCCTCGATAATTACAAGCGGCTGATTCGATTGGTCTTTGCAACAGGCTTAAAACTGGCAATACCTGTAATCTCCCGACCCGTGACCAAGGTGTTGATGTCGTATGTTCCTTCGTATGTGTAGATTGGCTCCAAATCATTAAACGCCTGCCACCATACTCAAAATTTTATATCCAATTTAACACAAATATTCACATCGAAGAGAAAAACTCCAAAACAAGAGAATTATTCGTCAATTAAACTAAAGATCGGGTTGAAAGTCTTCCAAAGGTTTATTTTTTGTGCATACAACCTCCAAAATTGATTTATTCCAAAATGTTGTAGTAATAATTTTTTTAGCAAACATAAAAAAAAAGATTATTTTAACTTTCTTTTTTGGCAATCATAAAAATAATTATTTTAACTTTCTTTTTTGGCAATCATAAAAAAATTAGCAATTGGACGAAAAGCGTTTATGGTCTACCCAACCCAAACCGACAAATATTACATGTTACCGCCGTTTGCCACATCTTCTAAACGTATGAACGAATACCTTGGCAACTAAAAAGTCGGATAGTATTCCATTCCCACCAAGTAAATCACGACCTAGTGCAACCGTCTCCCTAGCCCTCAATGTGATCCATGACTGCGTATTGGATAATAAACAGTCACTTGTAGTGAGTGGTACCATTTTGTGAGAAAAAAAGATATAATTAATAGAATAACAAGAAATGTGACCTTGCCCAAGCTGGCCTGACCAGGAGTCATTTTACCACTTTCATACAACTTGCAAAGGCGCCAACCCATGAGAAACATTGCTTGGACATTCGCCAACATTTGAACAAGCTTCTGCTGGTTTATTTGAAATGCTGCCAAAGGGGCTCCAAACTGCTCTCTCTTGTAAGTATCTATCAACCATAAAACAGCCATTTTCTTTATAAGATTTCATAAAAGGTTACTGATGTGTTCATGTTTATCATGCATATTTCACCCCATTTTGATTGGTTTTATTGGAAAATTCGTAAGATTTTGATACTTATTGAATTATATGTTGGATTTGCAGGTTTGTGCGAAAGAATGACTGAGTTTTCTGGAAAAGTTCGTACACAAAAGAGCCGGGAAGAGTTAGAAGAAAAAATGAAGAAATTGAGAAAAAGCACCCGTAGCGGACCGCTAAGGTTAGTGCTAGCGGTCCTCTATCCATGAAAAAAACACAATGATTGCAAATCATTGCCGCGTGTGCACCCTGGTGATGTAAGCCCTTAGCGGACCGCTAAGGAGCAACATAGCGGTCCACTACCGACCTATCAAGAACATGTGTTTTACAACACATCAGTTACGATGAAGAAAAACGGGTAACTTCACACAAAGTCACTAGAATTTTTTTGTTCCTCTAAAGTCACTCAACTTTCATTAGGTGTTCCAATTTTATGAAAATCTTTTTAAATGTTAAACATTTTAAAACTAAGGGACCTAAATGGAACATATATGAATCCTAATTACTATCTAGTGATTATTTGGTGCAATGGTAGCCCTAAGACTTCCCATAGTGGAGGTCTTGGGTCCGAATCCTGGCAACAACAAAAAAGGGGTCTGTGGCCAGGTTAGGGGGTTTACCCAGTTGGGGGTTCCTCCTGTGGTGGGCTGCCCTGGATGTTCTAGGTGTTGCCCCGGGGAAACCCAATTATCCTAGAATATCTAGGTGTTGCCGTTAAAAAAAAAATCTAGTGATTATTTTTTTTTAAATTAACTTGAAGTAAGAGGTAACAGTAAAGAAAAAAATTCACTAAATAATAACTGAGTTTCATAATTTTCAATCTAAGTCAAATTTAAACAAAAATTAATCACTAAATAGTAACTAGGATTCATATATGTTCCATTTAGGTCACTTAATTTTAAAATTTGCTAACATTTATAAAGATAATTTACAAGATTAGAACACCTAATGAAAGTATGGCTTTAGAGGAACAAAATAAAAACTTTGAATGACTTTAGTGGAACACTTGGGAAACTTGATTACTATTGTGTGAAGTTTTCCCTAATGATCAAATAAGCACAAGTCCTGATAAATTCGGTAATCATGTCATGCAAGAAGGACAAAAAATGTACCTTCAAAATATGTAGAGGAACAGAAAGAATTCAAAATAAAACTAATAAAAAAGCAATTTAATTGTAATATCACAAGTTGAACATATAGATATTGTATGTCAATACCTATGACACATGTCGTAGACACCCATTGTAATGCCAATAGGCTGCCAGGCAACCATGACATTGAAACAGCAAGCACCTGCAACCAATAATAAAAACATGAAATAAAATACAAGAAAATATAAAAACATGACATAATTAAGATACAAGCATATATTCAAGTGTGTTCAATTTCTAGAATCAAGCAAGGAGTATAATAATAACATACTTTGCTAGTATCTTGGAAAGAGTTGACCTCATGTAACCTGTCTTCATCAGGGACGAAAACTTTCTGTAAGAGAATATCTCCATTTTGCACCATTCTCAGCCCAATTTTATTTTCTATCTTGGTAGCTTGTAACCCGGGTGCATTCTTCTTTACAATGAATCTGCAATAAATAACGAAGCACATGACAATAAAAATTTCAAAGTCATCGAAAGTAGAAGAAAATAAAACACATTATATTCTTACCCGTTTATCTGGTTTGTGTCTTTGTTTTTAGCAAAAATGACCAAAACATCTGCAAAAGTGCTGTTTCCAATCCATCGTTTTTGACCTTCAAGCACCCAACCTCCTTCCACCTGATAATTCAAGATCATTACAAAACTCAACAAATGATGTTTCATCCTCAACTGAACCGATACTAATGATAAATAATCCAAACCACAAAAAGAAAAAAAAATCATGAAACTGACCTTTGTTGCGGTTGTTCTAAGGCCACTTGCAGCGCTTCCATAGTCAGGTTCAGTCAACCCTAATGCAAACCTAAATTAGACACATGTGTGAGACTATATCAAAATGAGATGATAAGCTCACTCACCCAACATGCTATTGTGTCAAGTTTAGCCAATGAAGGCAAATGCTTCTGTTTTTGCACTTCTGACCCGCACAGAGCTGTTCTTGACAGATCAACAAGTTAGACAATTTATCGTTCCATCAATGATTGAAGATATATTGTAGATAATGGGTTCAACTCATAATGGGTTCAAGTTGAAACTGGTCGTTTTTTGGTACCCCACAAACATTATTCTGGAAATTATATTAGATACTTAATGCGCAAATATGATTAAAAAATCTATATCATTACAATAACAATCTAATTTTTTATTAAAACAATTTAGGAGGTTGTATGTAATGACAATACACTTTGGTCCACTTTCAAACGGTTTGACCCATCTTTTTTTATCGAAATCTTTTTATTTGGCCCATTTGACCCGTTTGAGATGGATAATAACCCAATCGACCCATTAAAAATAACTGGGTCGAAATTGCCACCTCTAGTCATCACAAATAAGATATCACAAATTTTAATATCACATTCAACATCTTACATATAGTGAGCATTGCCAAAGAAGAATGCACTAGAATGAAAGTAGAGCAGCTAGCATCAACTCTGGCTATTTCTGCTGTAATGTAACCATCGCATTTGCAGTGACGGACAGACCTGGACACCCATAACCCTGCAAACAGAACCATTGAAGCAACAACCTCCAAAATTTTAAATATAATGAGAAACACCTTTATAGTTCCACCAGCTATATTCAGAGCACCTAGCTTTGGCACAATTTGGAATGGAAATTCTGCCTTCTCCCAGTACTGCATTGACTCATTAAAACCAAACATCAGATTCTAGTATATGGAACTAGAGTAATTTTGTTTTTATTGAAATCACATATACAAAAAACTGAAAGAAAATCGTCAGCAGCTTAATGAGTGTTGGCTTAGCAAATAGTGTAATCTCTTGCGTTCAGTACAAGTGGCAACCGCAACACACTTACTTATGTATAGGTCAATTTGGGTTGTTTTGACTCTCAAACAGGTTAAAAAAAATACAAGCATATGAGTGAAACGGGTTGGACGTCGCTGAAATGTGTTCTTAGTGCATATAGGGGTGTTAATTTCTGACACGACAGGAACCTAAAACGATATTTGTGGATATAGGTTTAGTCTAAACAGGTTCGGGTCATATTCGGGAACACGTTTAGCTAACGGGTTGTGTTCGTGTCAACCCGACGGGTCCACGGGTTGACACGTTTAACCCATGTATTATTTATTTACTTTATTTTTTAATGTGTTTTATATAATCACTTAAACTATTTGGGTATTTTTTATACCAAAATTAAAAAGTTTAAAAATAAAAAGGCATAGTTTAAACATAAATGTTTCAAAAAAGTAAAAATAATATGTAAATTTAGGACTTTAAAGTATTAATATGCAAAAGAATTAAATAAATATTTTTTCGGTTAAACGAGTCGTATTCGTATTCGTGTTCATGTGTGACATGATTTTCGGGTTCGCGGCGTGTAAAATTTTTGGGTTCGTGTCAGGTTCAACCAGCCAACCCACAAACACGACCCGTTTAGCACCATGAGTGCATACAACATCCTAAATAGGTATATTCAGTAATTTACGTTTTTATTCTAACTAAATTGTTTCTGTAATAATATTTGATGCATTAGTTATACATTATAAAATGAACAAAAAAGTGCTTTTGGGTCCACCCAACCCATTCCATTTCAACCGCTACTAAAAAAGTAAAATGTAAACCATTTTGAACTACCCGCCCAACACGTCTTTCCACCTTGAGCATTAAGTATTTTCAGCAAAATATGGAAATACCTTGGTCATTACTGGAGCAACATCTCTCTCGACACACTCTCTTACTTTCAGTCTTAGAGCTTGCTCCTCAGGGGTCAATAAGTCAGCAAACTGCATTTTTTTGGCATTATATACATTAGCACGCGTGAAATATACCAGTTTTGTACTTATGTAATAATAGTGTCATTAATCTCACTGCAAGGTGGAAAGACTGAAGCTGGTGTTGCTTGAGGAAAGGCCAAGGAGACATCCAGTGCTGGATAATTAAAATACAAGCTCTTTGAATCCTTGTTCTCGCCGTCTGTGTAAAAATGTAACAGAATAGATGAAAAATTCAAATCTATTTGTTTGAGATTGCTGAAAGTGCTTATATAAATCAGTATATGAACCAGTAGAGTATGATCAAGATAGTTCAAATGATCACAAGTCCAAGAATAAATCAAAAGAATCTCTATAACAAATCTGGACTAAACAGAATTTACTTGTCGTGATCATAACAATATCCTTCTTTTCCTTTTCCTAGCATGCCTAATTGTTGAAAAAGTTGTAATAAATCACCCATTTGTGTAAATAAAGTCTTGTCTGAGATTATAACAAATCTGGACTAAAGAAGACCTTTTTTTTGTAACTGTGGTGTATAACTCATAGTAGTCAAAGGCGCGTGCCTAGGCAAGGCGCAAAAATAATAGAAAAACCGTGCCAAAATTTGCAGAAAAGAAAAACCATGTTTGAATCGGCCTAAATTAGTCTAAAACAGCCTAAAACATGTCTAAAACAGCTAAAAATGGCCTGGAATACACGTGCGTCTTGCTTGTCTCGGGCTTGCACTTTTTAAGCGCCTTGCGCCTAGGTGACAGGCTCACCCTTGGCTCCTTGTATTACGAACCATGCATCTCACATTCCCGCTACATGATTTAAGTGAATTCAAATTCAAATATTTAGGAGATTATATCAATATTGTTGTAGTCAATGGTTATTATAGTTTTCCATATATACTCCTATACAACTGAAAAAATAAACAAAATACAAGAATGGAGATGAAGCAGAAGGTCTTGGTCTTGGTCTTGGCTGAGGATTTGTATTCAATACGGTCCCTTAAAACAAATTTCGAGCCTCCCAAATATTCCAACACTAACAACCTCATGGTATTCATTCTTTGATTTTGATGATCAAAATTGTAAAATTACTACATATCCAAATTTCTTTTACATGAATTCTTTTTCCATTTAGTCATTCATGAAGTTTGATGTAGTTATGGGTTTTTCCTCAAATATTCAAAAAAGTAAATAAACTTCATAAATAAAAATAGTTAAATTTTAAAGTTAAAGCAAGAAAACTAGCATAGAACCTGGAGAGCAGATTAACAGTGATAATGATATGAATACAAATAATTCTGAGATATATATCACTTACATATTAACTCAATCAAATCAATTATCAATCCCAAAACCTCAATTTCATCAACCTTTTTAGGTAAATTCATAAAAGTCAAAGTCAAAAAACAAATTGAAAGAAGAAGGGAGAGAAATAAGAGACCTTGGGGTTTAGATGAATGAACAGTCATGGTGATTGATCAGAGGATGCGTATGAAGACGAAATTTTGGTTTTATAGATTTAGGCAAATTGGCGCCTCGATCCGATAACCCAAATCGTCAACGATAAAAAAAAGATTTACATTTTTTTCACCAATTTGAAGATTTACATTTTTTATATGTTTATCACCAATTTAAAGCAATAAACAATTGATTTTAATAATATATAAATTAAATATATATACTATATAATAAATAAAGGTTTTGATTGGACACTTGTCACTCTCCCATGCATCCTTAATTTTTTTTTCTGCCTCTCTCTCCTATTAATTACACAAATTTCTTTAATTGTTTTTATAATTTTTTGATTCTCGCCTCTCTCTCTTCTATTAAATAATAACAATTTCTATAATTCTTTTTATAAAACGTTTTTCATAAATATGTAATATGTAAATCTTTATTAGTAAGTATATACAACATTGCATTTATTCAACCCGTGCAATACACCGGGTTTTTAAAGTTTAATATCCGAAGAGATGGTACCAAGCCTAAAGAAATCACAAGTGTTTCTTTATTTACTTTCCCATTCTAAAGAAATCACAGGTGTTTCTTTCTAACCATTCAATTTCACACATGGAACCACGAGTGTTTCCTAGTCCTAGCTTTTCAGATTTATTATTCCTAGAAAGAAATCACAGAGCTTATCAATTGTTTCATTCATCAACGTATAGTCATGAACCACTTATTCTCAGACGTGCTGATCGGAGATTCTAGAATTGCATAAAAAAATTTGGTGTTCCAGAAAATGTAATGTTACAATTGATAAGCTTTTGAATCAAGATTGGTATTTGTAATGGTGACATGCACCGAGCCATGTTGTATTTTAATCATGTCTTCCCCAACTCGTGACTAGCAACTCGTGATTAGCAGGCATACATATATCTTGGGATATGAAACAACAAAATGTGACTACCATATGAAAGATTACACATTAACAACTACATGTGATTATACAAACATGTGACTACCATACATTATCATAAACAACAAACATGCCACTGTTTCATTCAAGGGTTCAAACGGTGCAAAATGTTTGTAGTGACTACCCGTGACTAGCAACCAGTGTATGAGCCTACACTCGTTGTTTACATGCAAAATGTTTGTATATTTATATTTTTATATTGTAATATTTATATTTATCATAAAGGAAGTGGGTTTAAATCAACAGAATTACACAAACCGTGGTTGTGACATGGGAAATAACACTAAAATCGTGGTTGTGAACAACAAACCGTGGTTAGGAACATGGAAATAGTCAAACCGTGGTTGGTAACCACAGTTTCATCAAAGGATTACGCAAACCGTGGTTGTGAACATGGAAATAACACTAAAACCGTGGTTGTGAAAACAAACCGTGGTTGTGAAGCAATTATCCTACCAAACCGTGGTTGCTGACCACGGTTTCATCAACGAAAATAAATGTCCTACCAAACCGTGGTTAGGAAGTGGGGAAACACCATAAACCGTGGTTGTGAAGTGGGAAAACACCATTTGTGATACCAAAATAATTTTGACACCATTTGTGAAAGAAAATGATGAAATAACACCATTTTAGAAAAAAAATTCTATAGAAGATAGATAATGACGATTACAGTTTGAACTTTAGATTTGGATGAACGGAGAATGAGAGAGAATGCTCTCTGATTGCTTCTTAAAATAGTTGTGGATAGTGTTGCATGCTTTTGACTTTTCTTAAATAGTTTATGTTATGTAAAAACTTAGAAATGAACAGAACATGAAAAAGAAATTCTATGCATTCTCGTTTATAATAAGGTAAGTTTTGCAAATAAACATACAGTAATCATCAAAAGTTGTAATGTGTAAGGCCCAAAACCAGGCACCTTGTGTTGGTTCTCATCACCGGGTATTCTCAATAATAGTACTCATTTTATTATAAAAACATACATCGAAAATCTTTCTAAAAGAATAATTACTCTTTAACATCGTTATAGTCATTAAGTTTACCTCACGAATGCATGTCCACTGATCCGAGTAGCATCGCTCACAAGCCAAGATACGTCGACCCCAAAGCTCACCTGCAACACAATCTAACGTACACACAAAGTCAGCTACGCTGAGTAAGTTCTAATAGTTTAATTTAAATAAAAACCATCTTGTCACAATTATTATTTATCTCCACTCCGGACACCCCGGTCTTTATAAAATAGTTTTATAATCTATTGTCATATGGATAACCCCTGTTATCTTACAATTTCCCATAAAAGTTCACCACCCAAGTCTCACCCCATAGTTATAACCCAGTAAGTCTCACCGATATGGATCGAGCGTACTACACTAATTCCTCGTAATATTCCACACATAATAATTCGAAGACCTGGTTAACACAACGAATCCCTAGACATCGACTTAACCAGGCTTAACCAAGACTCTCACAAGTCAACTGACACAACATCTGTAAACACAAGATCATCATCCCAACAAAACGGTCAATCAAACTCTACGCACCACATCAATATCATCTCATGCAGAATACATATAACTCAACACTTGCATGCAATTTAAACACATATAAATGCACCCAAAGACATAGCTCGTCACCTGCACCCTCGTTGTAACATCCCGAGTTTTAGAAGGCGAAGGAATTCACGAGAAATTTAAAACTTAAATAAGGAAAAGGGAAGCGGGCTTGGGCCGGGATGTATGGGCCGAAAGGAGCAAGTTTGGGCCCTTATAAGCCTCAAGATCAGCCAAAAGCCCTTATTTGCATCATCCATTTACGTTTTCTAGAGAGAGAGGAGGGAGAGAGTCTAGAGAGAGAAAGTCCCGATTTTTGGATTAGAGCCTCAAGGATCGTTAGCAAGAGTCTCGTGGGTGTTTAGCAATGAAAAGGAAGTGATTACAGGTAACCGATTCTCCTAGATCTGAGTTTTAATTCGTTTTTGGGTTTTTCGGGTTTTGGATGAAAAGGTTATGTTTAATCGGATGAAACTGAAAGATAAGCATAGATTTGAGTTCCTTAACGGAAAATGAACGCTTTGAATGCAAACAGGTTCGGGATCTTGAAGTGATCAGACCCGAATGCGAAAGTTAGGGTTTTTTCGCCAAGAACAGGTCGTGCGCACTTGCTAAGTGCGCACAGAGCAGGTCGTGCGCACTTGCTAAGTGCGCAGGAAGAGGAACCTGCGCACTTGCTAAGTGCGCAGGAAGGGAAGTCTGCGCACTTGCTAAGTGCGCAGGAAGCAGTGTCTGCGCACTTGCTAAGTACGCAGGAATCAGGTATGATTAAGTGAAGTCAGTATGTTAGAGTAGTTAAACCATTAGAGTCGGTAGTGGTCTGATGTGTATTTAACTAATCAATTCAGATCGGAAGTGACGTTGTTGGACTAGCTTACCAGGTGAGTTCTAATCCCCTTTTTACCTTCTTTAGGGGTGGTGTGCATACTTAGTGTAAAGTGTTTATTATATTTTATATATTATAAACTGAAAGGAAAAGTTATGTTTTAGTGAAAAGTTTAAAAGAGGCAAAAGTATGTTTTGAGGAAAGTATATCTATATTATGGCAAGCGTTTACTATATTTTCATATACATAAACAAAGGCATGATATATGTGTTAAGCTATGTTTAGTAAAGCAAGATATATATTTTGGCAAGCGTTTACTATATTTCATATACATAAACAAAGACATGATATATATGATAAGCTATGTTTCAGAAAGCAAGTTATATTCTATGGCAAGCGTTTACTATATTTTATATACATAAACAAAGGCATATTATATATGAAAGTTATAAACAAGATTTACAGAAAAGTTTTATGAACAGTAAAGTGAACAGCTTTCCTTCGGGAATGTGTACCAGTCTGTAAAGGTCCTTGGGACAGATGTTACTTGTACAAGATGTCAGATATGGGTTCTACCCATTAGTAAGAGTCTTGATGGCTCGTTAACAGTTGTACAATTGGAATGAGTGACGGCGGTTGCTCGGGGGACTACGCAATCCCCCATGTACCAGTTAAGCGGTATTGATCACGAGGACAATACCCGTTGTTGATCACGAGGACAACATCGTGTCATGTGGTGTTGCCCGCAAGGACAACATCATTGGGTCACGAGGACCCAGAAGGTATTGATCACGAGGACAATACCAGTATGTAACAGAATTGACGGATAAGCGGTAGTGTCGGTTCATGGTGTAAGCCATGGGGGCATTGACCAGGTACTTTTCGGTTCATGGATGTAAGCCATGAGGGCAGTACAGTAAAGATGAATTGACAGGTAAGTGGTACTGATCATGAGGACAATACCAGCAGTGATAAGAATTGACGGTTAAGCGGTATTGATCACGAGGACAGTACCAACAGTGACAAGGAATTGATGGATACTTTATGAATGTTTTAAATTATGTTTTTGAAAAGTGTAGTATGTAAAGTTTTGCCTTAAGGGCAGTATGTATATATGTATTAGTAAATCTTTTGTATAAATGATTTAAAGTAAACGTTATAACTCACTCAGCGTTGCTGATTTTTAGTATGCATATCAGTTAAGTGCAGGTTTAGTTGATGGATGTGGATGCTTGGCTTAGAGAGAAGAGTTACCCGAAGATCAGTGTCTGGCATCCCGATTATGTTTTATGTTATGTTTTAAGTTGATGTTGTTAGAGACAAGTTGTATTAGATATGTTTATGTTTCCGCTGTGTATGTTGAAGTTTAAAATCGTTTCCGATGTGTTAATGAATGTCTTATGTTTAAAAGTGCTATGTGTTGATGAGTAAATCCAATAAGTGAGATCTCCCGGGTTTGGGGCCTCACAAGTTGGTATCAGAGCCATAGTTTGAGAGATTTGGACATCCCCGATGTCCAGACTTAAACTGAGAATGGGACAAGTAGCGGATGCCAGTAACGGGTAACTCAAGCCAAAGCATCGGAAGCGTATAGTAAGTAAAGTTTACCTTTTAGAGTGTCAAGATAAGAATAGAGGCTTTAGTGGAATCATGAAAGCGAATAAATGGAAAACGAGAAGTGATGTAATGGTTAATTGCAGATGGCCAGTGTATATTAACATCTTACCTTACTTATTGTGTTCTACATATTCCCTAGCATGATGAAATTAAATATTTTGTTCTCTATCTTTCTGTTAGAAATGGCTAGACGTGGAGGAACTAGAGGAAGTGGAGGAGGAAGACGTGGTGGGCGTACAAGCCACCGCAGTGGGACCAGAATCAACCAAGAGATTGAGGGGAGTGTTCACACTACCCATACTGATACGTTAGTCAGCCAACACAATGCTGAACATGTGGAAGGAGATGATCAGACGTTTGAGTTTGAACCAGTCGTACAAGCAGCTCTCGGTCGTGAGTTTACCAGACTACTGAAGGAAAACTTACCAGCCATACTAGACGAAGCGTTGAGGAGGGCCAAGGAGATCCCCAATGTAATCCCAGCCACTGAAGGGCCAGTGGTGCTTCCAGCTACGGGAGGACCAGTTCTGGTAGAGAATGTTGCACCGCCTACTCGCGGGTGCGATACAAGGCATTTCGTGGTTGTGATCCCCCTGAGCTAACTGGAGAGAAAGAAGCAGCTGATACTTTAGATTGGATCAATGGCATGGAATCCACCATCCGCCTCAGTGACTGCCGACCGGATCAAGCGGTCATGTTCGCAGCTAAGTCACTGAAGGGGGAGGCAGCACACTGGTGGGAGACTGTGAAGCAGGCAAAGGGTGACCAAGCGGTCGAACTAATGAGGTGGAATGATCTGAAAGCGTTAGTAATTGAGAAGTTTTGTCCTAAGAACGAAGTCCACAAGGTGGAGAGAGAGTTCCTGACGTTGCAAGCCGGACTAATGACTCACAAACAATATACATCCAAGTACAACGAACTGGCACGCCTGGTGCCTCATCTTGTAACCACAGAGGAGATGAGGATTCATTATTATGTTCAAGGGTTGCCTCCAAAGATACGTACCTTTGTAAAGGCCAACACACCGAGTACCTTTGAGTCGGTGGTTGTTCTGAGCGGGGTTGTCTATGATGACGTTGCCTCTGAAGTCATTTATGAAGCTTCTAAGAAATAAGCAGCTAAGCGGACTGGGGAGGACCTTCAGGGTCCTAGTGATAGGAGGTCAAGGTTAGAAGCAGAGGGTCTGTGTGGAAAGTGTGGGAAAAGGCACGGAGGAGAGTGCAGAGCTGGGCAAGCGGGTTGCTTTAAGTGTGGAAAGTTTGGACACCAATCACGTGACTGCACGTCGAAGCCTAAGTGCCACAACTGTGGGGAGCCAGGGCATTTGAGCAGAGATTGTAGGAAGCGCAAAGAGCCGGAAGCGGGAGGATCCGGAAAGGGTAAGGGTGCAGAGAAAGAACCTTACATCAACAAGGCCACAGCAAGGGTTTACCAGATGACTCAGTAAGGTACGTTGCAAACTCTTATTTGTGATATGCCAAGTTTATGATTTTATTTCCTTAAATGATTAGTTAGCCCCATCAGCTTAGAAGCCTTAGAACTAGATATTACCCGGATTAGATCCTCAGCGGTAGTTAATCACAATGGCCTTCATGACCAAGCTGCCTTGCATAGCTACGGTTTATGCCACCCATTCTGTGATTTGCTATCAGTATAGCTTATGACAGGTTTCGAGGACGAAACCTATTATAAGGAGGGTAGACTTGTAACATCCCGAGTTTTAGAAGGCGAAGGAATTCACGAGAAATTTAAAACTTAAATAAGGAAAAGGGAAGCGGGCTTGGGCCGGGATGTATGGGCCGAAAGGAGCAAGTTTGGGCCCTTATAAGCCTCAAGATCAGCCAAAAGCCCTCATTTGCATCATCCATTTCCGTTTTCTAGAGAGAGAGAGGAGGGAGAGAGTTTTGAGAGAGAAAGTCCCGGTTTTTGGATTAGAGCCTCAAGGATCGTTAGCAAGAGTCTCGTGGGTGTTTAGCAACGAAAAGGAAGTGATTACATGTAATCGATTCTCCTAGATCTGAGTTTTAGTTTGTTTTTGGGTTTTTCGGGTTTTGGGTGAAAATGTTATGTTTAATCGGATGAAACTGAAAGATAAGTATAGATTTGAGTTCCTTAATGGAAAATAAACGTTTTGAATGCAAACAGGTTCGGGATCTTGAAGTGATCAAACCCGAGCTCATCACTGTCCTACACAATATTGTCACTATTGGGGACCTCTCGAAGGACTTAGTCCTCCACAATCCCGTTTGCCGTGTCATAAAGACAACGATGCAAACACAACACAACATACAACACATAACATCACATATCATTTACACAACACATTAACTACACCGGCACTCCACACATAGCACTAGGATAACATATCCTACATGTAACATCCCGAAAACCTCTAACTTGATGATTCGGGCTTACGGATAACCTGAATCTTTATTTAACGAAACTACAAGTAGGGTTGACCCGTGAAGCGTAGTAAAGGTCCCAGTTAGCCGTTCAACTAACATTTCAAACTAAACGCTCGCGGTAAATGAAGTACGGGGACCCGAATGTAACTATGAAGGTTTAAATAAGAGTTTAAAGGGAAACCCTAGGCCATTCGGCCTAGGGGGTTTCGCGACGACAGGAGGAGCACGGAGAGGAGGAGACGACCGGGAAAGGGTGCTTCCACATCGGTTTCGAGCTAGGACTTCACGTCACGTCAAGGTACTCCTTGTTTAATTCCCGTTCATGTCTTTCGTATTGTTTGCATGTATTATATTGGGACCCGAGTTGGGTTTCGGGTTGCTTGGCTGTGGACGACGGCAAGGGTGGAAACGATGGTGGTGGCCGGTGGTAGGGGTAGCGGCGTGTGACGATTGCGGTAAACAGAAGTGGCCGGCCTAGGGAGGAGGTCTCGGGAGAAGAGGGTGGCTGCTGTGCATGGTGGCTGTCGTGCGTGGTGGTGCTTCACGGCGACGGACGACGGATATGAGCCCGATGTATGGTGCGGCTCGGGTAGGGTTCATCGGATGAGACGATGAGAATGTAAATCGGTGAGACTTATGGCGAGATGGGGACAACGATGGCGGTGCGGGGAGGAGACGGTGAAACCGTGGTGACGAGTGGAAGTGATACCCGACGGTGGTGGTGTATGGTGGTGAACGGGGGAGAGCATGAAACAGAGTTACAACCGATTAGGGTTTCGTGATCACGAGGTTGCATGTCAAGTGTTGTACATGCATAGAGGACTCGGCTCGGGTACGTGTGGGTTACGAGACTAAGGCTTTGCATGGCACGTAAACATGCATGCATGCGGGTTCTAAACAGGCCCGAGATTACCCGGTTTGGGCGGCCACGTGGACTAGGGTTGTTGCATGGAAGAAGGGACGAGCAGATGAGACGAGAGTCGATATCATATATATTTATACGTAACTGACACATGTTTAGGATGTACTCTGACCATGTGATCATACGTTGACAGGTTCGGGTTTCATGTAAGGAGACCATTGCAGTGCAGGAGTTAGATCTTCGTAACAATGAGTTTCTAATCCCCTCTTTTAAATGTTTTTAACGTTTTGGGGCTATCGTAAATACTTTTGAGACATGTTTTATTACATTAAATGTATACCGAGCTTTGGGGTCTAACCCGACAAGTTTATTAAGTTAAATAGTTAAATGTGGAGCTAAGGGACTGTGTGTGTCCGTAAGACGTGTGGGTTACAGGTGGGGATATAGTCACGGGTCGTATAGTGACTTAACAGGGATGAGTCAGGATTGTAGTAAATGGGCCGTACAGGTACGACTAGGAAGTGTCACAGGGTGTGCATGTACGTGGTATATGCTTAGATAATGAGATATAGTAGTTGTATGTGTGTTGCTATATTAGCGGTGTATTGTGTTACGAGTTAGTCGGGGTAAGTTAGGATATAAGCTAAACGCTTATGAATACGTGTAGGATACCTTATCCTAGTGCTATGTGTGAAGTGCAGGTGAAGTTAATGAATCAAGTACATAGAGTATATTTTTATGTGATCATACATGTCTTGTGTGCTTTGTGTCGTTGTCCTTGTGACACGTCGGGTATTGTGTTTTCATTGTTGTCATTATGACACCGCTAACGGGATTGTGGAGGACTATGTCCTTCGGGAGGTCACCTAAGGTGACGATGTACAAAAAGACAGTGATGAGCTCGGGGTGTGTCGAACGCCCTGATGAGGGTGCAGTAATGAGGTATGTGTTTGTGCGCTTATATATTTGTCTTAAATTTCATACAAGCGTTGAGTTATATTTATTGTGCTTGAGATAGTACTAATGTGATGAGTAGAGTTGATTGGCCGTGGTGCCAGGATTGTGATGTGGTGTTCATAACGATTATGTCAGTTGATTTGTAAGAGCCTTGGTCAAGGCTGAGTAAGTTGAGGTCTAGGGGACTATTGTGTTAACCGAGCGTCGAGTTAATACATGTACTTGAACATGAGATATTAGTGTAGGTAGGTTCGACCTATGTCGATGAGACTGCGAGGTTATTATTATTATGGGATGAGTTTTGGGTAATGAGCTATTATGAGATATCGGGTGATAACAGGGGTTATCTATTGGTTAATGAATCGTGGACCTATTTTATAAGGACCGTGGGTCCTGAGTAAAGTTCAAATAACTGTTGAGAAGAATTGACTTTTAATTAAACTAATCTATTAGAACTCACTCAGCGTAGCTGACTTTGTGTGTACGATAGATTGTTTTGTAGGTAAGCGTTGTGTTAACGTATCTTGGCTTGGGAGCGGTGCTACTCGGATTGGTGTGCAAGCATTCGTGAGGTAACTTAATGACATTAATTAGTAATTAATTTTTTTAGAAAGACTTCCGCTGTAGTTTAATATATCTAAAATGAGTATTTTCAAGGGAATAACCCGTTATGAGAACCAACTGTAGGGTGCCCGGTTTGGGGTCTTACAAGTTGGTATCAGAGCCGTGGTTTAAGAGAAAACTGGTGTTTTTAAAAAAATAAAATGCCTTAACTTAAACTGAGAATGGGACAAGGGTGAAATGAATGCCACCACGAGTAACCGTGAGCCAAGAGGTACATCTTTCGAGTTGAGCAGTAATTATATTTACCATTTGTGTAGTGTCACACTAGGTAAAGTGATTGGTATGAGTAAGTGAACTATGGTTCCGTGTGGGATCATGAGGTGTGCTATGTGCTGTAGTATGTAGAACTACGTGAAATTGTGTAATGTGATCATGATATGAATTGAGTAATGCGGAGTAGCATTAATTGTACCTATGTGAGATAGTTTGGCGTGTCGATATGATTTAGTAATTTTGTGTGTAACCTTGGATGGTGTGAAATTGTGATAAAGATGATGACTTGCTAGATTATTGTGTGGTGCTATGTGGGTTGTGTGGGGTGCATGTGCATCCGGGGTGTATGAAAGATAGAAAGCTAGTGTGAATATGATGGGAAGGTTTAGAATCCGAGCAGTAATGTGGACCACCAAATTGCATTTGATCACCGTAATTTGGCAGTCTATGATTACTCTCATATTCTGAATTTGACGCCCATGGTAATCACTCCAACGTTCTATCTTGTGCAGGTACCGATGGCTAAGACAAAGCGTACCAGATCTGTTAGACGGGGAGCTCCGGCTGGGGGAAGAACATATCGTCAGAACAAATAGGCGGCTGTTGTAGACAAGACGGACAGTGACATAGAAGTGGTGTTGGCGCTTCCCGTGTCAAGTGTGACTAGAAATGAGGATGGCGGCGTCCCGCGTGGTGCTGAGACCAGAGTGACAGGATGGAAAAGGAGGGCCGTGTCGGCAGTATGCGATTTCCCTCCAGGATGTGGACCTGTATGGCTGAAAGATCGACCATGTGCGTTAGCTAGGAGAGCTTTATTTCGAGGGGACCCGGTGATTGACACGGAGTCCGATGAGGAGGAACCAGAGGAGGACACAACAGATACACCTAATATGGTCCCGTAGTAATCTTGCGAGCGTTGTTTGAGACGTTGAACTTCTATATAACTTTTGGGCGTGACAGTTGTCACGAGAGACTGTGGGGTGATTTAACATTGAGTATTAGATGTTTACGTGGTGGGATGATTATTTCAAATATTGACTATTTAATTTTGACATTGAGTGCGAGTTATACCGCGAGATGATTTGGGTATAATAAATGATAGTTGCAGGAGTGATATCTTGCTATGTGTGATTATGTGATTACCTTTGAATAACATGAGTTCACACATAAATGTAATCTTTAATGTGATGCTAGAGCTTGGTTGATTGGACTGTATGAGTAGACCTGTGTAGACCTGTGTTTTGATTACTCTACGGTCTTAAGATAATGTCACCTATGTGTTATGCTAGGTGATGTGTGAAGTGTAAGGGGGGTGTTTAGCCTTACTATGATATTGAATGTCTTTATATCTTAAGGCATAGATCTTCACGAGGTAAATGTGTTGGTGCTTAAGGACATGAAAGTTGTGAATAAACTTGTATGTCGTTAATTGAGTTGCTTATGAGTATGAGTTATTTGTGTCACATACTTATTATTCGTGGCGGGAGATCTAACGTAAGCTTGATATTATGTCTGACATTAGTCAGGCGGGGATCAAGTGTAAGCTTGATATGGTCTTGACATTTGTCAACATGTTAGTGTGTCTGACGGCAGTCAAGCGGGAGATCGTGTTGCTTGTGCCTTTGGGGCCAGACAACATGATATACTTGTGTGTCTATAGGTGACGATGTCATATTGTATACACATAGATTTACTCAGATCTAGCTAGTTGTGTGTGTGCGCTTTGTGCGAGTTAGAAGGTTAAGTTACTAGTACATGTGTAGAAGAATGTATGTTCTATAGTTATGTGTGTCGGTGTGTGTTCTTATAGTACACGCTTAGTTGTCCATAGGACGGATGGTTAGTGTGCTCCAGTATGGTATTTCTATCATGACGAATCTCTCGACGCTGATACGTCGAGGTGATGCAAGGAGTTTTGACGTCTTTCTAGGCTACCAGTGAGGTGCTCTTATGAGATGCCTATATCTCAGGAATTCGGAGCACAAAGCCAATGGGCGGAGCTGTGAGGGTAGATGATGAAGGCGTTTATGTGGACGCTTGAATAGAAATGTTTATGATGAGATCAAGGTGATGACGCTGAAGATTTCAGCACGGAGTTAACAAGGTGACGAAGGATCTTCATGGAACACGTTCTATATAAAGAATTCAGTCAAGATGAGACACCCGAAGATTTGGGATGTTTTTCCCCTGGAAGAAGCGACGAATAGTTGAGGCTTGTGAGTAGGCGGACTTCATGTTCGTGCATGATAAATGAGACGCGGTCGTGGATCACATGGTAATGGTAGAGCAGCATAGAGAAAGGTAAAACTCAGGAGGGGCAAGTACAAGATTGCACGTAAGTGACTAAGAAGGATACGCCTACGCTAGTAAATCCAAGACCATCTTAATATTAGCTCCCGTGGAGCATTTAAGGGAAGCAAGTGTTTAGATGATTGAAACGGATACAACAAAGGCATATGAGCCTTGGGAAAACAACGAGAGCTAATGAAGATGACCCTAGCATTGGGTGTGTACGTACTTATGGGACGTATTAAATGCGTGATAATGAAGTAAAGAGATACTACGATAAAGAAATTTAGTGGAGAGCAGGGTAGCTTTGCACGAGCTCCTGAAGATCATCGAAGAAATACATTAGTGGTGCCCTTATGGGTAGGGCAATGGGCTAGAGTTTGAGAAATCATCGCAGGACGGTGATCAAGGTATGAGGCGATGTCCCACCCCGGCCGACGGCGGATTAAACGCCGGGGCTGACGCGGTTGTTCATAAGCACATGATCATCTATTATTAAATGACAATATTTATTCATCAACTTAAAATCATCCGTTACATAGGGAATGGAAAATGAAACGTTCAAAACATAACATAATTTAAATTTAACTAGGTCCAAGTCCTAGATGAGCAGGTAGGGTCCTCAAATAGGTGCACCTGAAACATGCGAGTAAATGTCAACTACAAGTAGTTGGTGAGTAACATAGGTTTTGACACTAACAAATGTTTAGTAAAGATGATTTGAAATTCAATATTGTTCAAAGCGTAACTATGGCATAAATGTGAAAACATACAAGGTTCCAAGCGTACAATTCAATCCGTAGTAAATGGAAAACTGGTAAGTACAATCCCACTGATTGTGTTTTAGAAAAATAGTAATATGGTACACACAAAACCCGCTAAGGTTTGTGTTAACTGGAATCGGATTCCCCTATAAATGATCATGTTAGGTACTACCTTAGGCCTGGGTAGCAGGTTAATGAATGTACTAGTATGAATACATGTAATGGTCACCAAGCAGTTTAAGACATAAAGCACGTAGTAAATAGCATGAGAACATTGGTATTGAATTTGGTAAGTAAAGTATGTAAACATGTTCCACCCCGAGTATTTGTAAATAATAGTAAAAAGAAAGGGGGCTATGAAACTCACTTGTAATGAAGTTAGAGTTGGTATGACTCGGTAAGATAAATAGGTCTCGTGAGGTCTTCTCACAATAAACCTACATGTGTAATTGTACTCTAAATTTAATGTACGGTCTAAATTTAATTACGGAATTATTGGGACTTTAGGGTTTCACGAGGTTTGTAAGAAAAACAAGTTCATTATAAAAAGTAGTTTGCAAAATTAATTAATAAATCAATTAGTAACTTATTTATGTAATTATCCTAAAGATAAATAAATTTATGAAAAGTAATAAGTTTCAAAAGTGAAATTTAATAAAATAACTTATAAATAAATAATGAAATGAAAAGGTTTAATTAATTTATTTTAGGTAAATAAATTAATTAAGCTAGTAGTAATTGTAGATAACAGTGTTAATTTAATTTAATAGTAAATGCAAATAATATGGTTATATAATCATTTAAATAATTTCACTTTAATTGAATTTGTAAAAGAAATAAATAGGTTTTAAATAGAATTTGTATAAATATTTAAAATGATTATTTAAATACTTATAAGTGTTTTTAAATAATTATTCCCACTAAAACAATTATTAATAAGCTCGAAGGAAAAACCTTAACAACTAAAATTAAAATTGATGTAATAAACATTGTTTTATCCTTTCGGCTTTTATAAAAATTACTAATTGTTTTATTAGATTTATAGTAATTTTTTTGAATTTTTAAAGTATAAATTTATGTACAATGAATAAGCGGTTAAAAATAAAAAGGGGCTAGACTCGGCCACAAGCAGACTCGAACCCGCGACCTGTCGTGTATGGGGCATGGCTGTTAACCAACTGATCTGGGCTCTGTGTCATGACCAACACCAGGCGCGCAAATGGTTAATCAGTTTAGGCCTGCAAGCCTTCTTCTTCCCAACCCGTAACCCAACCCTGGCAATCCGATTCATCTTGATTTCGCAGCGATTGGTTAGTAAACCATAGGGCCTTTGATCGAAAGTTTGAAACGAATCAAATGGCATAAATTTTACCTCGAACGGTTGCGAAACGAGGGAGAACGACTAGAGAGTCGACGTCGGCTTTCTTCGAGTTCGTCGGAGCTCTAGAGGAGGAATGCGATGCTAACAGATGCGTAGGAAGTTTGTGGTGAATACTATGATGGTGTGGTACTCGGTTTTATAGGCAAATTGCATGTTAAATGTTCTCATTGAAGTCGGGTTTGATTGAGGACGGTTATGGGACGATTAGGGTCGCGTGGCTTGATTGAGATTAAATTGAGTAGTTTAAGTCATCACGTTTCGGTCGATCAAGGGTTGAATACCATCAACTGAAGTTAATTCATCCAAATCGTGCGATTGGGAAAACGAATTGAAGTTGTTGACTTTAGTAAGTCAAAATTGGGGATGGGGGAAGATGATCCAAAAATTACATAATCAGTCCTTGAGGTTTCAAGTGTTATTCTTTCGTATAAAAGTTTAGGTTTTAAATTGGAACTAAGTTTCAAAAGGTTGCATTTTTGTACTCTAAACATTTACAACACTTAAACGTATTAAATTCTATGTATATTTGTTTATAAAACTTAATAAATCATTTGTTATAAATATAATTTACTAAATAGTATATCCTTGATTTAAAGTATATAAACTCAAATTTTCTTATAGAATTTATTATTTAGAACATAAACCCTCATTGATTCTACTTCTTGTAAATTGTTTATATGTGTATTTATAGCCTTAGAATATATATTTATATAAAAGAGGGGTAACACTTATTAATTACATAATACCCTACATAAATATTTATTACTTTAGGATTTGAAATAATTACATTAAATGTATGTTTATAACTACTTATGAAATGTAATGGGCAAATAGAACAGTTTTATAAATGAGAATCACCAGATACTGGTATTACAAGTATCGGAGTAGTTAAAATAAAGCCGGAATTTTCATGGGGATTACAGGCGAGAAGTACGACGGCTTCACTTTGGAAGGACGACGAATGAATCCACCCATGAGAGTTAAGGAACCTACTTGGGAGGATGATCGTCGGATTGACGAAATCATTTAGATTATACACAAGACAAAGGCAATTGCGCCTGTGAACTGGGATGAACTGTGTCAGGTGACTGGATAATTGGCAGTATGGTGTTGCGTAGTACTAGAGGTTCTATGTACGATGATGTTAAGAACATTAAAAGCGAAAAGGTATGGTCAAGGGCAAGGACAATGAAACCTTCGTGGGAGGATTGTTAATCAAGGAAATAACGTATGGCAACTTTTGGCAAGTGCCGGGATAGCGAAACTGGAGAGGCAGTCATTTGACTAATGGCTGGGTAGACGAGAGACGAGAGAATGTGTAGGTTAGACCTACGAGTTCCAAGGTTGAAAGGGGGAAACGGAGGAGACTTCTTTGAACCCCAAGAAGAGTGGGGGTATTGAAAGGCAAAGTTATGAAACTGAAAAGTGTAAGGGTGAATACTGGAAATGAAAGAATTTGGCGTACAAGTACGAATGGAAAGGATGGGTTGTGTTGGTTATGCCGATGCAGGATTCAAGGACGAATCCTCTTTTAAGGGGGATAGACTTGTAACATCCCGAAAACCTCTAACTTGACGATTCGGGCTTATGGATAACCCGAATCTTTATTTAACGAAACTACAAGTAGGGTTGACCCGTGAAGCGTAGTAAAGGTCCCAGTTAGCCGTTTAACCAACAATTCAAACTAAACACGCGCGATAAAGGAAGTACGGGGACCCGAATGTAACTATGAAGGTTTAAATAGGAGTTTAAGGGGAAACCCTAGGCCAGTCGGCCTAGGGGGGTTTCGCGACGACATGAGGAGCACGAAGAGGAGGAGACGACCGGGAAAGGGTGATTCCACGTCGGTTTCGAGCTAGGACTTCACGTCACGTTAAGGTACTCCTCGTTTAATTCCCGTTCATGTCTTTCGTATTGTTTGCATGTATTATATGGGGACCCGAGTAGGGTTTCGGGTTGCTTGGCTGTGGACGACGGCAAGCGTGGAAACGATGGTGGTGGCCGGTGGTAGGGGTAGCGGCGTGTGACGATTTATGTAAACAGAAGTGGTCGATCGAGGGTGGAGGTCTCGGGTGAATAGGAAGGCTGCTGTGCAGGGTGGCTGCCGTGCGTGGTGGCGCTCACGGCGACAGACGATGGAGATGATCCCGATGTATGGTGCAGCTTGGGTAGGGTTCATCGGATGAGACGATGGGAACGTAGATCGATGAGACTTATGGCGAGACGGGGACGACGATGGCGGTGCGGGGAGGAGACGGTGAAACCGTGGTGACGAGTGGAAGTGATACCCGACGATGGTGGTGTATGGTGGTGAACGGGGGAGAGCATGAAACCGAGTTACACCGATTAGGGTTTCGTGATCACGAGGTTGCATGTCAAGTGTTGTAGATGCATGGAGGACTCGACTCAGGTACGTGTGGGTTACGAGACTAAGGCTTTGCATGGCACGTAAACATGCATGCATGCGGGTTCTAAACGGGCCCGAGATTACCCGGTTTGGGCGGTCACGTGGACTAGGGTTGTTGCA
This sequence comes from Smallanthus sonchifolius, assembly GCA_023525975.1. Lineage (NCBI taxonomy): Eukaryota > Viridiplantae > Streptophyta > Magnoliopsida > Asterales > Asteraceae > Smallanthus > Smallanthus sonchifolius. Next base: position 68,334,542 of record CM042030.1, on the reverse strand, counting down.
CGGAAGAAGGGACGAGCGGACGAGACGAGAGTCAAGATCATTTATATTTATACGTAACTGACACATGTTTAGGATGTACTCTGACCATGTGATCATACGTTGACAGGTTCGGGTTTCATGCAAGGAGATCATTGCAGTGCAGGAGTTAGATCTTCGTAACAGTGAGTTTCTAATCCCCTCTTTTAAATGTTTTTAACGTTTTGGGGCTATCGTAAATACTTTTGAGACATGTTTTATTACATTAAATGTATACCGAGCTTTGGGGTCTAACCCGACAAGTTTATGAAGTTAAATAGTTAAATGTGGAGCTAAGGGACTGTGTGTGTCCGTAAGACGTGTGGGTTACAGGTGGGGATATAGTCACGGGTCGTATAGTGACCTAACAGGGATGAGTCAGGATTGTAGTAAATGGGCCGTACGGGTACGACTAGGAAGTGTCACAGGGTGTGCATGTACGTGGTATATGCTTAGATAATGAGATATAGTAGTTGTATGTGTGTTGCTATATTAGCGGTGTATTGTGTTACGAGTTAGTCGGGGTAAGTTAGGATATAAGCTAAACGCTTATGAATACGTGTAGGATACCTTATCCTAGTGCTATGTGTGAAGTGCAGGTGAAGTTAATGAATCAAGTACATAGAGTATATTGTTATGTGATCATACATGTGTTGTGTGCTTTGTGTCGTTGTCCTTGTGACACGTCAGGTATTGTGTTTGCATTGTTGTCATTATGACACGGCAAAAGGGATTGTGGAGGACTATGTCCTTCGGGAGGTCACCTAAGGTGACGATGTACAAAAAGACAGTGATGAGCTCGGGGTGTGTCGAACGCCCTGACGAGGGTGCAGTAATGAGGTATGTGTTTGTGCGCTTATATATTTGTCTTAAATTTCATACAAGCGTTGAGTTATATTTATTGTGCTTGAGATAGTACTAATGTGATGAGTAGAGTTGATTGGCCATGGTGCCAGGATTGTGATGTGGTGTTCATAACGATTATGTCAGTTGATTTGTAAGAGCCTTGGTCAAGGCTGAGTAAGTTGAGGTCTAGGGGACTATTGTGTTAACCGAGCATCGAGTTAATACATGTACTTGAACATGAGATATTAGTGTAGGTAGGTTCGACCTATGTCTATGTGGCTGCGGGGTTATTATTATTATGGGATGAGTTTTGGGTAATGAGCTATTATGGGATATCGGGTGATAACATGGGTTATCTATTGGTTAATGAATTGTGGACCTATTTTATAAGGACCGTGGGTCCTGAGTAAAGTTCAAATAACTGTTGAGACGAATTGACTTTTAATTAAACTAATCTATTAGAACTTACTCAGCGTAGCTGACTTTGTGTGTACGATAGATTGTTTTGTAGGTAAGCGTTGTGTTAACGTATCTTGGCTTGGGAGCGGTGCTACTCGGATTGGTGTGCAAGCATTCGTGAGGTAACTTAATGACATTAATTAGTAATTAATTTTTTTAGAAAGACTTCCGTTGTAGTTTAATATATCTAAAATGAGTATTTTCAAGGGAATAACCCGTTATGAGAACCAACTGTAGGGTGCCCGGTTTGGGGTCTTACACTACACATACTCATAAGCGTCTAGCTTATATCCCGCCTCACCCCGACTAACTCATAACACAGTACACCACTATTGTAGCAGCACATATGCCAATACTATGTCTCGTTACCTAAACACACACCATGTACGTGCACACAATATAACACCTCCTAGTCGTACCCGCACGACATGTAAACTCGTTCCACGACTCACCCCTACTAGGTCATTATATGACCCATGAACACCATACCCACATTCAACCCACACATCCTATGGACAACACACAGTCCCTTAGCCCCATATTTGAATACTTAAATTCATAAACTCATCGGGTTAAACCCTAAAGCTTGTTACACATTTAATGTAATAAAACACGTCTTGTAAGTTTTTACGACAGCCCCAAAACATTAAAAACATTTAAAGAGGGGATTAGAAACTCACCGGTTATGCCGAGTCTTATTCCTTGCTGTGCAACTTGTCCGTCCATGCTCGAATCCCAAACCTAACAAACGTGTGATCACATGATCAGAACACGTTCTAAACATACGTTGCATAATGTATAAATAAATAAACCCTAATACTCGATCTTGACTACTCGCCACCCCAGCTTCTCAAATCCTTTCTACGAGTACACGAGACCCAGGTCGTCCTTGACCCGCTTAGAAACTGAATGCTTAACTCAGGTTCCCATGCATGCACGTACGTGTGCATGAATACACATGAAATCCTAACCTGAATTTCTTCTCCATGCAACCCTGGCTCGTTACGAACCCGTACCCGACCCATGCACGCACGTAGACGAGGCCATGCATGTCCTTGGTCGGGTAGAACCCTACTCGGCCATGCTACCACCTCCGTCTCCGCCCCGCGCACCACCCTGCCATCCACCCCCATTCTATTTCTCGCTCTACCTCCCTGGACCACCATCCCCGCCGTTCACTGCTGCTCCACTGTCGGGTCATCACCTTCATGCCGTTGCAGCCCTACACACGTCCCCAGCCCGTCACACGCCTTAATCGGCCGCCCCCATGCTCCATTGAGCTGCTGGCAGCGCCGCGCACTACCGTCGTACGCCATGGCTGGCCTCTATCATCGCTTCCACCTTTGCCGTCGATCCCGGCAAAGCAACACAAACCCTAGTCGGTTTCCGGCCAAACACTAGTGTAAATGCGTAAAAAGTATAAACGAGGATTACCTTGGTTATGTGTGACGTCTCCTGCTCAAAGCCACCCTCTAACCACCATCGCCGGTGTCCTCCGATCTCGGCGTCCCTTCTTCCCTCGCGTCTCGTGCCGTCGCGCAACTCCTAGGCCGAATGGCCTAGGGTTTCCCTAAAGTTGGTATTTAAACCATTAAGTGTTACATCCGAGTCCCTCTAGTTCCATCTTGCGTGTATCGATCTCGAACCCTTTTTAGACGGCTAGTTGCGTCTATTTCGGTAGTTAAATGCACCTCACTTGATTAACCCTGCTCATCACTACATTAATTATCTATTCGGTGAATGTTTCAACTATGCAACAAGGCAAAAGTCTGATATACTAATTAAAGTCCTGAATGCAACTGTGCTACAAGCTGTGAAGAGGATGAAGATTGAGGAGGTAGATTCATTAGAATCACTCAAACGAGTCATTAATTCATTAGAAGGCATACGTAGAAAATTTATGTGGGAAAGAGGATCTATGGCCAGGAAAATTAGATGGGTAGCCTCGGAAAAAAAATTGTGGCACCTAAACGAAAGGGTGGTCTCGTAGTGGGTAATATTAAGGATCTAAATTCGGCGTTGCTTGTGAAATGGTGGTGGAGGTGGAAAAACGATAAATCTCATATTTGGAAAGAAATGACTGAAGCAATACATGGAGGACAAAGAAAAGCGCAACCCTTTCCGGTTAGGAAAATCAATCTCGGGGGTTTGGAAGAACATAATTGCTATCGAAAAATAATTCGTGAAACACAATATTGATGTTATATAGAAAATTAAAAGCAAAGTTGGTTTGAGAGGTAACACCAAATTTTGGGTGGATAATTAGCATGAAAGGGGTATTCTGAAATTTATTTTCGTTTAACTTATTTGCTTTGGCTAGAGAGAAAAATGTATTTGTTGCAGATTGTTACTCGAAAACAGATAAGACATGGAGATGGGCGTGGAAGGAAGCTCCAACACAGTGTATATCATTAACACAGTTTAGTCATTTGAAAATTTTGTTGTCACAGGTAAGGTTATCACAAAAGGAGGACATGTGGGGTTGGATGAAAGATGAGGAGTTGGAGTTTTCAGTAAGCACGGTTAGGAAGGAGCTAGAAGATACCCGGGGAGCAGTTATTTTAGGTCCTAAATTCAGATGGAATACATGGTCACCCCCCAAAAGTTAACATGTTCACTTGGAGAGCAATGGATGGACGAATAGCGACGAAAGACGCCCTTGCCATAAGAGGGGGCGAATGCTTTAGACAAGACTTGTCCAAATTGTGGAATTTTCCAAGAAGACGCAGATCATTTGATAGTATCATGCCTATTCACAAGATCGATATAGTGGCAAATTTGGAGATGGAGCAACCAACCTAGCCCGCCTATTCTCTACTATATCAAGGAGGCGATCAAGTATGTGGAAGATCTACGAGTAACAAAGACAAAGAAGAAACTGATACATGTTATCTCGTTAGCAACTATGTGGTGTCTATGACTTACTAGAAATAAAAGAGTTTTTGACGAGAAAATCACGTCGGATCAAAACTGTATGACGCAAATCAAAGAACTATCTTACCTATGGATTACGTGCAGAGCAATCTGGAAACATTACTTGGGAGGACTAGATAACATTCCAGATTAGTATTGTATAATGGACGTTATTGTATTTGAATTGGTCAATTTATTCTCGCCCCCTCTTAGTCACTGGCTTTGGAGGGTTTTGATTTTTAATGATATCGTTTACTTTAAAAAAAAAGAAATAAAAAAAATAAATAAAATGAATGAATAATATAAAGGCCACTTGTTGATCCTGTGTTGGAGTGAGCTAAATATATGTACAACTTGTATGTTTTTAGAGTCTTTTTAATAACAATTTTTTATTCTATTTTTTTTTTTTTTTTTTGTATTTGATAAGCTTAGAATCCATAACCTTTTTGATTATAGGACTCTCCTCATACCATTACATCTCAAACCCCCTACCCATGTTTTTAGAGTCTTAGAGGGTTGTGTGTGCATGTTGCTTGGTTTACTAATGTTTGAATCAATAAATGAGAATTAATAAACCTTTTATTAAATGGTATATGTTATATTGATTATTTTTTTTATTATTTAATTTATCTTGTTTTTTTTTAGTGCTAACAAAAAATCTAAGTTTCTCAAAATAAAATAAGCGTGTGACTAATGTAAGTGTACTAGCAAGCAATAGTAGTAAATTTGGAACCAATATACAGGGGCGGCTCAAAGGGGGATGGGGAGGGCGACCGTCTTGAGCTCGGTCTCCTCAGGGGTCCAAAGTTTTTAAATTTTTAAATTTATATATATATATATATATATATATATTTATAAAAAAATCTATATATTTAAAGTTTTAAACCAAATCTCATTAACATTAGTCCATTACTTATAAAAGACCCAACTTGTAATTTAACCATTATCTCATTAACCCACATAGACATTATATTATAGGGCCCGTTTTTTTACATGTCCCGAGCCCAAAACATTTTAAGGATTTTCGAGACCGGTCCTATCAATATATACCCACTCTAAAAAGAGAACTCTTATGGAATGGTAAGCAAAGAAACAAAGAAAAAAGTTGATTCTAACAAATAAAAGAAAAAAAAGTCGATTCTAGGGTACTAGGGGTGCCTCAGGTATATGTCGGGTACACCGTCGCAAGCTTCACAGGTACCCCTTGCTGGTAGTGTTCTCGGGTATAAGTAGCCGTGTCTGGAGAGTGGGAAGCCGTTGTCCAACTGCTAATTCAACGGTATTATTATTACCGTTAATTTCGAAAAAAATTGAATTTTAAGCACTATAAATACATCTACTTTTTTTTATTTTTCTACTCACAAAAAAAATACACTCTTCTATCAACAAACAATTTCTTTTAAATTTTGTACGACAATATAGATCGTAAATTATTAGTTTCACCCGATTCATCCAATGAGTTCCCCTTGAACGAGTGCATCTCTAGTAGTTTTCAATTTCTCACGGATGCTATCGTCTAAACACAAGATGAAAGCCATGACAAATCTAAGTTTTTTTTAACCAATAATTACCCGATTCTAACTAATCGAAATCGAATACCGAAGCGTATATGCAAATCACGTGGAGGCTGTGTGCAACATTGGACGCAACCCCAACCCTTATACCACGTGTCAGATGACCATCTACGGCATGCTTTGCCTTCCTATTCATTGGATGCAACCCCAAACCACCTTTTAAAGGACTTTTAATGAAATGAAGTCACATTTTTCATCTCAACGACAAGGGCAAAACGGTAATTACTCAGACAACCAAGCTCACTAGTGGCGATATCATCGAGATCCTTCCTTCTATTTATCCCCCGTCCAGTCCACCCTCTTCACCCTTCAGCCACCGGTCAATCATGACGGCGCGTTACGAGCTAGACGTCACCATTGCCTCAGCCAAAAACCTCAAAAACATTAACTGGCGCCACGGCTCGCTCAAACCCTACGCCGTCGTATGGACCGACCCCAAAAACAAACGCTCCACACACGTGGACGAGGACGGCGACGAGTCGCCGGCCTGGGATGAGAAACTGACCATCCTTCTCAACGATCCGATCGAGGTGTCCATTCTCTACATCGACATCGTACATGCTAAAGCGGCGGAGGATACCAAGCCGTTGATCGGTTCTGCCAAGGTTAAACTCAAGGACGTCATTGATGACGTCGGCATCGGCCAGGTGTTCGCTGATTGTTTAAAACTGAAGCGTCCATCTGGCCGTCCACATGGCAAGTTGGAGGTGAAAGTGTTCGTGAGGGAACCGCGCTATCATTCGCCGGATCCGTACTACGCACCTCCTTACGGTGTTCCGCCACCGCAGTGTTACCCTGCTCCGCCGCCGTACGGTGGGAATTATCCGTATGCGGCTCTGCCGTCAGGGTATCCGGTTCCTATGTACGGTGCGCCTCCTCAATATGGCCAGGCTTACGGTGGTCAACAGTCGTATGGTGGTCAACCGGCATATGCTAGTCAACCTTCTTATGGTGGTCAAGTGGCGTATGGTGGGTATAAAGAGGAGAAGAGTAAGTTTGGGATGGGGACCGGGCTGGCGGTTGGGGCGGCGGCAGGGTTGCTGGGTGGGTTGGCGATAGCGGAGGGGGTTGATTATGTGGAAGATCGAATTGCGGAGAAGGTGGAGGATGATCTCGGTTACGGCGTCGACGACGATTAGATCGTTTTGTTTTATTTTTCTTTTCTATAAGGAATCAGAGATGCTGGTTTAATTTGTCATTAATGATTAGTAATATGAAAAACGATACGTGAAAAATAAAGATATATAACGTTTATATAACACTAAATTTTTTTTTGAAGACAATCGGGGGTTGTTGCATTATGAGGTTATGCTTCTCACCCGATGAGGCCTAAGAGCATTCTCATAGGTTTCCCCATCTTCATCTCTATAATTTAACTAAAAAACATATTTACCTTTAAAATTTAAACACTTTTTTAAAACTTCTCACATCAGATTCCCTATATCTATCTGTATTCAATTAAATAATGTATTTTTTTTAATTCTTTTTATTACTTTTTTTCTTTCATCTACTCACAACCACTCGTAAAAAAAAAAATAATATATGATTGAATAGTACATCCCTATATTTAGGGGGCTCCTAAGGATTTTTTTTAAATTTTAGGGATGGGATATGAGGATGAGAATCTTGATGTGGAGTGAAAAAAACAACAGAATCTTATATTCTCCCTAAATTTTAGAGATATGATGAGAATATGGGAGCTGGTGTGAATGCTCTAACATAAGCTTATTCTTATCAAGAGGTCTAGTCTAGACTTATTCTTACGGAAAGGTTAAGTATCTTACCAGATATTGCATCATAAGGTCTAACCCAAACTTATTTTTTCCAAAAGGCCAAGTACCTTACCAAATGTGATATGACCTTTACTTATCGGGTGCTTAGGTCAAGCATTTCACCTGATGTGAATCATAAGGTCGCCTAATGTCACATTATGTAGAGTGACCATCACTTACTCTTTGCTTGGGTCACACACCTTGTCCAACTTTGTATTAGGAAGTATGACATTCGTTGATTCTTATGAAGTTTAAACCCGTTACCTGATAAGGTGAACATTTAACTTCATGTCACCAAATGTGAGATACCTTATCTACTATCACACCCAAAGTTCTAAACTTAGCATACATACTAAGTATGTCATCGGGTATGCGAGAACGCTGGCTTGAACTTATGATTAAAAAAGTTATACACCCCGACTTACTCATGTCAAGATTAGGAACTTCATAATACATTCATAAAGGCTATGAGCCTTATACTATACCTAATCATGTTTGGAATTCTATAATACACTCGGGAGTCTCCACCAAGAGGGCTTACCTGATCACACGTTAAGAAAACCTTGCCTGGCCACACGTTAGGGAAACCTTACCTGACTAGGCATGGATCAAGTCAGGCATAACCGTGCTTAGGATCATGCTCGCACCTCACTGGGGGCTGATGACGTAAGGAGGCTTACGACTACGAAGAAGAACTTCAACCTACATGTACATGACATGGCATGGCCTTACCTGATCATGCCTTGCCTTGCTTTTCCTTGCCTTACCTTAGTCTACATGGCTTGACCTTACAGGTCCATGCCTTGCGTTACCCCACATCTGGATATAGGTTACCTGGCCTGATCTTACCTGACTTTGCCATGCGGCTACCTGGCATGGCCTGGTCTTGCCCAACCTTACCTTTAGAAGCCTCACTTGATTAAAGGCCAAGAGCCTTACCTGACCACATGCTACAAACCTTACCTGGCCACATGCTAAGGGAACCTTACCTGATTAAAAACAAGGAACTTTACCTACGTGGTCACATGTTATGAACATTACTTGATTACATGCTATGGGGACTTTACCTCGTCACACGACATGACAATCCCATACTTTAGGTAGGAGAATGACTAGTTTAGCTGCCTCCTCCTCACTACCTTTTCTGAGGGAGAGTTAGTTAAGTTATTTTCTCCCTGTTTCTTTAAGTTGTTCCTAGGGAATGACATGTCACCCTCCCCCTAGTGCATTCGGTTATGTTATTTTCTCTCCGTCTGTAAGGTCCGGATTTCTGAGGATCTTCAATCAACGAATTCAACAACGTGTTGAACCTGGCGGAAACAGACTCGACACGTGACTTGTAGGTATAAACAATAAGGACGAGACACAATTGATTGTCAAACGATTCGTATATTGATAAACCACTGAAAAACAATACAAACGTCGCTTAACAACTTGTCTAAACTGTCTAACTCGTCCCACTCTCTGACAGTCTCAGTCGTCCAACCCGAATACTGTTACAAACACATCTATTTATACTAAAACAGAAAGTATTCGGTGGGCCTGGGCCAGGACATCATACTTCAAGTATGCTATTGGGACCGCATACTTCAAGTATGCTGCTGGCACCGCATACTTCAAGTATGTGGCTGGCCTTTGAAGTATGCGGCTGGCCTTTGAAGTATGCGGCCGCATACTTCCTTCTAACTCCAAAAATCATCTTCCGAACATCTGAACGACTTGGTGATTCTTTGATGTGTCAGCCTATTATATTTTTGGTCCTTACAATCTCCCCCTAGGCTGATGCATTCAAAGCAGTCTTCAAATTTCAAAATCGACTTATGATCACCACCTCTTGCAATAACTTCTTTCCAAGAGTCATTCCCAAAACCTTCACGAAAGACTTTGTGGTTGTTGAGGCTGTTGTTTTGTCCACTTGCTTTCGTTCTTTTCTTTGGAGTTTGATCTGCCCAAAGATCATAATCAGCATCATTAAAATCATCATTATGTTGAGAATAGTTGTTAGGAGGAGGATTCCCAATAGCCTTTCTCTTTTGCAATATAGCTTTATGATGTTTTTCGATTGGTACTTTCTCTCTGTCACTTTTGGTTTCTAAAGAGTCAACATCTTCTTCTTCTTCATTTTCTTCTTGGAAAATATCGTGCTTTTCGGCAGTGATGACACTTGGTGCAACAGTGTTGATCTGTTCTTCATCATCCCTTGGATAAGGAATGTTATCTTGTTGCTCCTGAAAGTTCACTCAAATACAAGTATGCGCAAAATGCAAGTATGCTCAAAGTTATAAAAACTTTGAAACTTTCCTCCATTTTATAAAACCTCTTTTTTATGATTATTGAATCAAACAAGAACGGTCAATTTTTGATGAAAAACAGAATAAACACAAAAGTAAGATAAAAATAAAATGACTCAAACTAAGTTAAGTTAAAAACACAAAATCTTTTTGTTCTTTTGACAACATGCGACACTTACAGAAACACATTATTTTTGAGAGAAACTCTGTTATGGGATCATATCATTCTAGGGCAGACCAAAACATACTTATCAGCCGTTCATTTTCTTAGATAGGTCTCGGTGATTGCCAGTATATTGTATCCTTCTAAACTCAAACTTTTATACCTTAGTCAGCAAGCAGTGAATAAGTTTATCATGTTTTCTGGGTAAGAATTATTCATGACTTAGTGGTCCCACACTCACATCTCAGAAACTTGTATTTATTATAATGTGAATTAGATGAGTTTTTGATGAACTGAATGGACCCTACATCTTATCGGATAAACCTTCCCTTCCTCATGATCTTTTAAGCGCCTAAATATTTAACTAAAAGAGCATAACTAGCACGGGTCAATGAACTGTTCAAGAGATCTCTGACAAACGGACTTACATGCCTTGATAAGAGATTCCTTCCCAGTCACACATTCCCAAAAAGAAAAATATTTACAAGTATACTTATATGTACATCTTTAGACATATCTTTTTGAAATTTTCCTATAGCACGACATTAACATTGCATGTCTTTTTGCTCAAAATTTTGCTTTGCACTATCATTGAGTGTCTTTTCACTTATTGCATGTCAATGCATGTCATATATATATATATATATATATATATATATATATATATATATATATATATATATGTACAGACTTGTATCAAGTCAGCTCGCAACCCCTTTGTGAAGGGTCTTGGTTTGTGCAATCCAGATATATTATGTTCATCCACAGTTCACCAATCTTTATGTTTAAGTGCTCGAATATTAACAAGAGATAATTATTCTACCAATCTATGAGATGTTCCCCACTATGACAATGACCTTTATGTTTAAGTAAAACACTATCATGCTGTCTTTCCAGTTTTAGCTGAGCCTATCAACATATCACCCTAAGATCCTAATCTTTTCAACTACAAGCCTTACATATGATGATCCAACCTCTAGAATGATGTACTATCATTTCCCAATAGACAGAGTTCTCATTTTAATTTTTTTCATTTTTTTTTAATTTTCTCCCCCAAAACTTTTGCTTTTGTACAACTAATAAACAAAACAAAATTTGTATCCTAAGAAAAATATTTTTGGTGACCGAACTTGTGACTCGTTAATCGAAGCAGAACATTTTGAAACATTGAACTAGAAAAATGAATCTGGCCAGATCAAAAGATTTTGTAAAAACATCTTAAACATAAGTGTCATCCTCAAAGCAAAGAGTATCACTAGTGACCGTACCTTTCATGCTGATCTTACCTCATTTATCTCATGCAAAGGAAACATACCCTCCATCAAAGTGTTTGATATCATGTAGTAGAGAGAGGTCCCGCATTATGTGTCTGGAACAACCACTTTCAACGTACCATAGGTTGTTGACGGTCCTCCTTGGCTGTTCCTGCATGTTTCAAGAAAGTTAGTTAGACATAGGTACCCAAACCATAGTGGTCCTGGGTACGCCCAAAGCATCAATGTAAGATACTTCCTGTAAACACACATCCTTATCGTTCTCTAACACTGGTGATTCAACTGCTTTTGATTTAGTTTTCCAAATTGGTGTAGGTTTAACAAACCTTTTAGTTTCTTTAGGTGTACCAACTTTAGGTTTCTCTTCCTGTTTAGATTTTTTACATTGCTTATTTTCACGAAAAACCTTTTGTTTGTTCTTAGTAGCATTCCAATCACCATCAGAAGGCTTAACTTTGGGATGCTTATTCTTCATTGCCTTAGGTTTTTCAACCTTCATTGGCTTAGAATAACATTTTTCCCTTGGTGTAGCCCTCTGATTTTGCAAATAATAGGGCTCATGAGGACGATGTCTGCAATTTCTTGCAATGTGACCAGCTTTGCCACATGTGTAGCATGTCCGTTTCCTAGCATAAGGAGCATATCCTGATCGGTCGAACCATGATGATGACTGAGGAGGTGGCCTTTTCAAGTAACCTGTATTCTCAGTGTGCCTGTGATCTTTTCTATCATCTCTCCTAACACACCCTCTATCATAATCTCTATGATTTCTCCTGATACAATCTCTCTCTTATCTTCTAAAGTTTTGTTCAAAAACTCTATGATGATTATCAAATTTTGAATAAAACTCATTCTTTGTAAACTTTTGAAGATATTGTTTATGGTTTAATTGACTGACAGATGGTTTTGAGTTTCTTTGATTAACCTTTCTAGAATTTATAACCTTGTTTTTGGCAAAATCATGATTACTTTCTTTAAAGATATTTTCTTCTTTTTCAAACTCACCACCCTTCACAAACTTAATTTGATTCCCTTTCCCAAAAGTATCATCAGTTTTTCTAGGGTCAAACTTCCTAACACTCTTAGGCTCTTTTTCTTTACTCTCTTCCTCATCATCGGTATCCCAATCTTCTACTAAACATTCTTCTGCACAAGGCTGAGAAACATTAGCAATATTCACATAGGAGGTCACGGGACTAGCAGTCGCAGGAGTTGACTGCTTGGATGATGAAGGCTCACATCCTAGACCGTAAGCCATCTCAACATTTTCAGGGTAGTCATTGGGTAAAGATGAAAATTTTTCATTAAATGGATGTTCCACAGCATGATAACCCATCCCCGGATTCCCTTTCTTTCTGACTTGAGAATCTATCATGTCATAAACTACTGATCAAGAGTGTTCAATTTTCTCAATTGTTAGTTTAGTATTTGCCAATTGAGTCACAGCATCATTTAATTTTAAGCTAATGTCGTGTATCCGTTTTAATGCATCACGATAAAGACATTCCTTATTGCTAAATTCCAATTCAAGTTTTGAAAAATCATTTTTGCTTGCTTCAATTTTATCTTTGAAAATATTTTCAGATCGTTTGTGTTCTGAGTTGGAATATCTAAGCTTTGTTATTTCTTGATTTAAGATATCATTATCATGTTTGTAACGATTGACTTTCTCAATACAAATAACATAGCAAAAATCTTTGGTTACCTCAGTGTCGGTGACCTCGACCACGAAGGCATGATGTTGTTTCACTTCCAAATCTTGAACTTTATCACTCCTGTCCTGTTGGCTCACAAGTTACTTTGATTCACATGAAGTAGATGTACTAGCTCCAGCAGTTTCAGAAACATCCATTGAACTTATATGATTAAGGTGACACTGTTTATCATCCATATCATAAGAGTACAAAATAGAAATCAGCTCACTCAAGGATGTTTGATACATATCCTTGGTTCTCTTGATGGCGGTGCAGTTGAAGTTCCAGGTTATTGGTAAAGAGTTGAGTAGTCTTTTATTGATTTCTACCTTTGTCAACTCTATTTCAGTACTCTTCATCTCCGTCATCAAGTACGTGAATCTGTTAATCTGAGCCTCCAAATTTTCACCTCTAACATGATTGAAGATATTAAACTCTTGCTTCATCATCTCCTTTCTACTTTCTCCCATGTCACAAGTTCACGTAACAAAAAAAATATTCACACCCGACGACGAGTACTTTGAAAAATCGTAAATTTTGAAAAACCGCGAACTTTGAATACCGTAAACTTTGAATACCGCAAACTTCCAAAACCGCAAACTTTCAAGACCGTATACTTCAAGACCGTAAACTTAGAATACCGCAAACTTCGAAACACCGCAAACTTCGAAATACTGTACACTTCAAATACCGCAAACTTGAGTGACCGTAAACTTGAAGTAATCGCAAACTTGATGGTACCGCAAACTTGATGGTACCACAAACTTGGAAAGCGTAAAGTTGCTAAACCACAAACTTGCAGATCCGCAATCTTTCAGAAGAAGAAATTTTACCAGTAACTTTGATTTTCAAGCCGAAACAACAACTATCAACCGTAAACATCAACAAACATGACAGAAACAAGGTCCAAAACCTGTCAATCTGTCCAGAAACTCTTCCAAAAACACAAGTCAGTTCAAATAAACTCAAAAACAGTAACTTTGATACCTCACGAGTCAAAGAAATCAGTTGCAAGCTTCACCGAATGAGCGCTAAGGCTCTGATACCATTTGTAAGGTCCGGATTTCTGAGGATCTTCAATCAACGAATTCAACAACGTGTTGAACCTGGCGAAAACAGACTCGACACGTGACTTGTAGGTATAAACAATAAGGACGAGACATAATTGATTGTCAAACGATTCGTATATTGATAAACCATTGAAAAACAATACAAACGTCGCTTAACAACTCGTCTAAACTGTCAAAACGCTTAAGTATTCTATTAATATCGATGGTTGCAATACTATTGACTACACCAGATTAAGATGGTCTAAAATGACACGATGACAGCCACATCCAAGACCACTCCAAATTAACTCCCACGTCATGAATCATAAATAAATTTGAAAGAAAGTATGGGACACTAAAGCCGGAAAAGTACAGATCGAGTCAGGCACATCCAAGCTTAGAATCATGCTCACACCTGACTGGAGGGTTGATGATGTAAGTAGGTTCCAGACCAAAAATATAATCACTCCCCGAATGGCAGGAACCCATTTTATTCCAACATTAGGAGGCACGACTTTATCCTTGCAACATGGCAAGGATGACCCCATGCTAGGAAGCCAAGGCCTACAACATGACAAGGACGACCTCATGCTAGGATGCCAAGATCTATCCTTAGAAAGGATGACTTCACGCCAGGAAGCCAAGATCTATCCTTGACAAAGAGCTGGAGGTCAAACTCACATCGAATGACTCTTCTTTCCTTATTCACTATAACAAGGAAAGTCAATACCTAAGTAGAATAAGACTAAAGATAGCTGGGCACATAGGAGGCTAGGCCAAATAGTTGAACCAGGCTACACAGCTAGCACGAACATGGCCAAACTATTATACCAAAATGGGAACTTCCTAAGCCCAAGATATAACGGTGCACTGAGTAGCATCACCAAAGAGGAATAAGCAAGATCAAGCAAGATCTTCCACTATCCTGCATCCTTAACTATATATGCCACACTTTACCAAGGTTGGGAGATCAGCTCATACCCAAGTCTCTCATATGATGCTCTCTTAATACATCCCTCCACACTTCCTTTTTCTACTTGAGATCCATCTCCCTCATTCCTAACTTCTTATTTTCTTCTTCTTATGCTCTCTTATATTTATGCTTATTTATCATATACATGCTTGATATGTGATAGCGTGTTTAGTGTATATAAAAATATATAACTATATCCCTGGTAATGACACCAAGAACTTGATGTCAAATGTGAGGAACATGATATATTCTTAATGTTTGATTTAGAGTTACACAAAATCAGGTTTTAAATTTATAAATTAAAATGATAATTACTTCAACTAAACACACACAATAGGCAAGTGTACCTATCACAACGTAGTATAGTATGGGTAAGAACCAAGTATCGAACCAGGACAAGGATCCTGTACTTAACCCTTGCTATTGTCTGACAAGGATGATAAGTTGGAAAATGGGTTTTGTTTTAAAAAGAAAATAAAAAGATAAGAAATGTAATTAGAAGTATTATCCCATTTAAGATGTCACTCTAGTTGTTATCTCTTGTTAATTAATGTTATACTTAGAGTAAGGTTGGTAATAGTTACTAGTACTAACCCTTTTGATAAGGGAGTTAGCATTTCGTAACGGAACAGTGCATACGGTCGGCCAACTGTTCTTTAATGAATCTCCGGACCCTGAACGGGGTCTCAAGTTCGCCGGTTATCTCGTGGTTCATTATTCGGACTAGGATTTTCCAATGACTGACGTACGTCATGTTTTGTAACTTCTTCCTGTATGTCAGAATGCACGACTTACTCCAAAGGTACTTTATGAACGCTCGGACCTAACAAATTATGTTCTTAAATAGTTGTCTTTACTTATAATATTATTTTAAATAAATAAGACTTTCATTCTCAAGATCAAACCCCATGGCCCCCGCTAGAAGTCCTCTGCAAGCCGACACGAGAGAAGTAAATAAATACCGACACAAACCGCCCGGTCAACCCAAACGGCTTGCAAAATACCCAAACCTCCAATCAACCCATGATATTAAATCTATACTAACCGGCCATTGCTAGAACCAAGATTTGTATATAAACCGTACAAACTCGAATAAGCTTCCTAAACAAGAAGTCCTGCTTAAGTAACTCACAAGATTTAAGATTATTAGATTGGTTTAAAGATCAATTATTCTTGTCTTTTTAAGATAACTCATAGTAAAGACTTTAAAAACATAACATACTAAAAATACTTCATTAATTGATTAAAGTTCAACCAACACAAGAGGACTAGCCATGAATGACCATACAAGTGACTCCACTAACCCTTAGATAATGTGTGAAAGTATTCTAACACCAAGGGTGAGTGGGTATAGGTTGACTCTTGTTTTACTCGAACGAGAAGAATCATTTCATATTACAAGACTTAAAAAGGAAAATAAAACAAAGAAAAGCTAAACGGACCAAAACCGAGAGAGTTTCAGCTCTTAGCAGAGCACTAAGGCCTTCCCCACTCTTGATCTTGGACACCTAAAACACTAGAATGAGCTTGCTATTTATAGGCTAAGATTTTGGCAATGCATGGCCGTGCATTGGATTGCACGGGCGTGCAAAGTACCCCTTTCTTTCACGTGCGGAATTTGGCAGCTTTAGGGAGTACGGGAGGGCATTTTAGGATTTGCACACGACTATGCATTGGCCTAAAATGCTCCCTGTTGACTTCTTGATCTCCAGCTTTGACCTTATGCGTCCGGTTTCGTTCAATTGACTTCCGTGTTGATTTTTCCTTGATTTTGAGTGATTTCTTCATGTTTTTGCGTATCCAAGTCAATTGTCATATTGTAACACAAATGGATGAATTAAGTATCACGTGCGGAATCTGGTAGCTTTAGGGAGTACGGGAGGGCATTTTAGGGTTTGCACGGCCGTGCAAGGCAATGTACGACTATGCATTGGCTTAAAATGCTCCCCGTTGACTTCTTGATCTCCAGCTTTGACCTTCTGCGTCCGGTTTCGTTCAATTGACTTCCGAATGTTGATTTTTCCTTGATTTTGAGTGATTTCTTCATGTTTTTGCATATCCAAGTCAATTATCCTATTGGAACACAAATGGATGAATTAAGTATCAATTGTTATTATATTATCTCTAATTATGATGAATCCGGGGATAATTATGCGTGCAAAACATGTATGATTTACGTTATATCATAATACCCCATACTTAAACTTTGCTTGTCCTCAATCAAACTCATGCATGATTACACCCATAGAAGTAAAGTATTGATTAAATGATAATCCAAATCTTTTGTCCCAAATGGTTGAATAGCCCTCTTAAAAACAATGACTCGGAGTTTGAAACACCCTACTCGTTCCTTATTTTATCAGAGTATTTTGTTGTGGAAAACGGTCCCAGTTTATCAAAACCTTGCCATTAAATGGCTAAGGTATATTTTCATTTATAAATATTGTTTTACATGTACAATATCTTATCACATAGGGATTTCTAGCTCCGACTGTTTCGTCCTCAGGAAGCCTCATTCCACGTGCTTCTTTCCTGCAGTGTTTAGAAAACGTTTTTGAATTAGCTTTCGCTAAGTAAGTACACTGCATCTTTTCATTTCATTATGAACCCTTTAGGTTCTTATTATTATTCACGTTCTTTCGGGATCTCGGTGCCCCCATGACCATCTTCGGACGTACTTCCGATCATGGTTTTATGTATTTTATGGGTGTGCTAACCCCCTCGCAACCATCTTAGGTCGTACCTCCGGTCTGAGTATTGGCAAGGTTCTTATACTTGTCAGTATAGACCCCTCGCATTTGTCATGAAGACTCATTCATTTGTCAGCCCCGTAGGCTTGGAATCTTTTACTCTTTCAGCCCCATAGGCCTAGAGTTTCCTTTTCTTTTCCTCAGCCTCATAGGCTTGGAATCTTTTTAATTCTCTTCTTTATTATTTATTGAGATCCACCTTACAGGCCTGGTATCTCATTTCATTTGGGATCTTGAGTATCTTTGACTCACTATCTCCTAAATGTATCAAGCATTTATCTACATTTCACGTATATGATTGATTAACTTTCCCAACCAGTCCTCATCTTAAAACTTCGTAACGGTTTCTCCACGATGTATTTAAAGGGTTTATATATAGGAAGTACCAGCGGCATATCCACCACCCCTTTAATACTTCGTGAGTACTCCGTTGTTCCATTTTAGGATTTAGACTCGTTCCATCATACTCTTTCATATTTGCACGTATCATCATGAATTCACGGATTCATCATGCATTTCACGTATTCATATTCATCACTTATTCATATTCATTATGCATGGTATATTTCCATCGTATATATTCATATTCGTCATATATTGTAAACTGGGGTGATTTTCCTTCCAGAGCAGTACCTCCAACAGAGATGTTCCCAGTAAAGAGTGACGGGTCTAGGAGAGATTTATACACCACTCTTTCCTTAGACAGAACATTCCGTTTGTCAGATAACTACATACCGGTTGGATGTTCTCCCGTACGTTCACTATATTTCATTATTATCTATTAGTCTATACTCCTAAACATTCCTAATGGTTTCACCACGAAGTACCAAGAGATTTATATATAGGAAGTACCAGCGGCGTATCCACCACCCCTTGGATACGCCGTGACTACTTCATTATTCCCGTTTAGTGTTTAGACAAATCCATCATTACCCCGTACCCTCGTTATATTTATAGCACATAACACGTAACATTTAATTACATAATTCACATAATAGTGCCTAGGGTACGGGTACAATGTACTTACTATAGTCTCGGGTCGTTTCCTACGCTCGTTCCTCGCTTAAACGCTTCTTCGAACTCGAACCATACTCGCAGCGTACCGCACTCGCACTTAAACGCACCGCACTGGGTTCCCCGCTTCTTCACAATTTCGTGTGTGTGTGAATGTGGTTTTTGTTTTTGTTGTGAAGAAGTGAATGGCCAATGCCATCTATTTATAGGCAAAATCCTAGGTCCGTGACGGACCGTTACCAACGGTGATGGTCTGTCACCGTTTGTTCCTTAGCCGCCCTGATCTTCACCATAACGTAACAGACCGTTATCCTTTCGTGACAGTCCGTCATGAACCGTAACAGACCCTTACCACTCATGACGGTCGGTCATAGGGTTTTACACATGTCAGATCAGAATGATGAGTCACAGGACACGTGTCACGCTTTGGTTCAACCCGTAACGGACCATTACCACCTCGTGATGGTCCGTCACGACTCATAACGGATCGTTACCGTCCATGACGGTCCGTTATGGCTTGAAACTTTAAATTTTCATTTTTAACCTTGAGCTTTGTTTCACCTGTTGTTTTTGTTTCTTGAGCCTTTAAACTTTGGGATGTTACAATTCCCCCCCCCTTAAATTAGGTTTCGTCCTTGAAACCTGTTAGTCCTTAAATATTTAAGGATAAGTTTTCCTCATTTCTTCCTCGCTTTCCCATGTCATCTCCGACCCTTTTCTGTGTTTCCATTGAACTAACACTTTCTTGATCGTTTTGTGGCGTAGCTGCTTCTCTTTTGTGTCTAGAATCTTAATAGGTTCTTCAACATAGGTTAGTTTATCATCAACTCCTATCTCTTCTAATGGAATGTGTGTTGTTTCATCAGCCAAACATTTCCTTAAGTAAGATACATGAAACGTGTTGTGTATCTTATTCAATTATTCATGTAGCTCTAATTGATAGGCTACTTTTTTAACGTTTTTGATGAGTCTGAAAGGACCAATAAATCATGGACTTAACTTTCCATGTTTCTTGAATCGGATTAGACCTTTCCAAGGAGATACTTTCTACAAGACGTAATCTCCTTCTTGGAATTCTATTGGTCTACGTCTCTTATTTGCATATGACTCCTGTCTATCCTGTGCAGCTTTCAAATGTGGTTTGATTAAATCAAGCTTTTCTAACGTGGTTTGAACTATTTCTTTGCTGCCCAATTCTTTCTGACCAATTTCTCCCCAGCACACTGGAGTTCTACATCTTCTACCATATAGCATCTCATATGGTGGCATGCCAATACTGGAATGGTTGCTGTTATTATATGAGAATTCTGCTAATGGCAAATGATTATCCCAGCTTCCACTGAAATCAATTATACAAGCACATACCATATCTTTGAGGGTTTGTATTGTCCTCTCACTTTGACCGTCAGTTTGAGGATGATATGCCGTGCTGACCAGTAATCTAGTTCCCATCTCTTCATGGAACTTCTTCTAGAAACATGAAGTGAAACGAGTATCTCAATCAGAGACAATCGAGACTGGCACTCCATGTCTTGAAATAATTTCTTTAATGAATAAATTGACTAACTTTTCTGAAGAGTATATTTCACGTATTGTTAAGAAATGAGCACTCTTAGTTAACCGATCTACAACCACCCAAATGGTATCATAACCCCTAGCTGTCCTTGGTAGCTTGGTTATGAAGTTCATAGTGAGATGTTCCCACTTCCATTCTGGGATTTCTAATGGTTGTAACCTTCCGTATGGCTTATGATGTTCTGCTTTAACTTGAAGACAAATTAAGCATTTAGCTACATATTTCATGATATCAAACTTCATTCTGGGCCACCAATAATCTCTGCGTAGATCTTGGTACATTTTTGTAGTACCCGGATGAATATAATATAGTGATTTATGAGCTTCATCAAGAATATTAAGTGTAAACTCACCTGATCGTGGTACCCACATGCGACCAAATCGAGTCTTGATTTTATATTCATTCTCTTCTAGAAACTTCTCCTGACCAGCCATTCTTTCTTTCGTAATATTCTCACCTTTTAACGATTCGATTTGTGCGTCTCGAAGCTGGCTCATGAAATCAGGAGTTATCACTAAATTATATGCTTTCACCCGAATAGGATGATGCTCTTCCTTGCGGCTTAGAGCATCGGCTACCACGTTGGCCTTTCCGGGGTGATATAGAATTTCACAGTTATAATCCTTGACCAGTTCTAACCATCGTCGTTGCCTCATGTTTAAGTCTTTCTGATCAAAGAAATACTTAAGACTTTTGTGGTCTATGTAAATCGTGCACTTCGTTCCGTACAAGTAATGCCTCCAGATCTTTAGTGCGAACACCACCGCAGCTAATTCCAGATCATGAGTTGGATAGTTTGCTTCATGTGTCTTTAGCTGTCGAGAGGCATAGGCTATCACCTATCTTATTTGCATAAGAACACATCCTAATCTAAGCTTAGAAGCGTCAGAATACACCACAAAGTCTTCTACTCCTTCTAGCAATGCTAGAACTGGAGCTTGTGTCAATCTTTCTTTCAATATCTGGAATGCTTTCTCTTGTGCCGCATTCCATTCGTATTTTGAGTTCTTTCAAGTTAGCTTAGTTAATGGGGTGACTATCTTAGAGAAGTCCTTGATGAACCTTCTATAATAGTCAGCTAATCCCAAGAAACTTCTAACTTCTGACGGATTCTTAGGTGGAGACCATTTTATTACGGCCTCTACCTTTGCTGGGTCTACTGAGATACCTTCTGCGTTTACAACATGACCCAGAAATTGAACTTCCCTCAACCAAAATGCACATTTTGAGAATTTGGCGTACAATTTCTTCTTTCGTAAAGTACTAAGTACTTCACGAAGGTGTTGCACATGCTCTTATTCATTTCTTGAATAAATCAGGATGTCATCAATGAAGACAATAACGGATTTGTCTAACATTTTCCGACATACTCTATTCATGAGGTCCATGAAAACTGCCGGAGCATTCGTCACTCCAAACGGCATCACTACAAATTCATAGTGTCCATAACGAGTTCTAAATGCTGTCTTAGGTACATCTTCTTCCCGTACCTTGACCTGATGATAATCGGATCTTAAGTCAATCTTGGAAAACCAACTTGATCCTTGTAATTGATCAAACAGATCATCAATTCTAGGTAAGGGATACATATTCTTGATAGTCAGCTTATTCAATTCACGATAGTCTATACACATTCTCATACTACCGTCATTCTCATATGCGATAACTTTCTCGCGTTGCATTAGCACACAACCGAGACCCTAGATGGAAGCATTGCAATACACTATGAAGTCATTCGTTCCCTCTGGCAGAGATAGGATAGGTGCGCTATAGAGTTTCTGCTTCAGAAGTTGGAATGCTGAATCTTGAGTTTCGCTCCAGGTATACGGTTTACCTTTTTGAGTTAGGGTGGTGACAGGTTGAGAGATCTTAGAAAATCCCTCGATAAACTGACGGTAGTAGCCAGCCAATCCCAAAAATTGTCGCACCTTTGTCGGAGTCGTTGGCGCTGCCCAATTCTTAATGGCTACCACTTTGGATGGATCGACATGTATTCCCTTCTCATTGACTACATGTCCAAGAAATTGAACCTCGCGAATCCAAAAATCGCATTTGGAAAACTTGACGTATAGCTGCTCCTGTCGCAGCAGTTCAAGAATTAAGCGCAAGTGCTCTTCGTGTTCTTCCTTACTCTTAGAATAGATAAGGATATCGTCAATGAATACGATGAAAAATTGGTCGAGGTAGGGTTTACAGACACGGTTCATGATGTCCATGAACACCGCGGGTGCGTTGGTTAATCTGAATGGCATGACCAAAAACTCGTAATGGCCGTACCGGATTCTGAAGACGGTTTTAGATATATCTTCATCACTAACTCGCAGCTGATGATATCCAGATCTTAAATCGATTTTTGAGTAGACACTAGACCCTTGAAGTTGGTCGAATAAATCGTCGATGCGGGGAAGTGGGTGGCGGTTCTTGATAGTGACCTTGTTCAGCTCTCGGTAATCAATATACATACGGAAAGTCCCATCTTTCTTTTTGAAAAATAGGACTGGGGATCCCCATGGTGATGAACTGGGTCGGATGAAACCCTTGAGGATATGAGTTGCCTCGATTAACTTACCGTCAGCTATTTCTATGGTATATTTGTGTTCTAACGGGGTTGTGGTCATATCTATCTGTTTACTAAAGTTCTCAGAAATAAAACTCCTATCGGCACCAGTATCAAATAGTACAGAAGCAAAATGATCATTTAAAGGAAACATACCGGTAACAACGTTGTGGTCCTTTCTAGCTTCTCCTGAGCCGATCACGAAGGCCCGACCCTTCACACCATTCCCATTATTGTTACCATTTCCACCCTGATTATTGCCATTACCATTCCCATTTCCAGCTTTCTTCAGCTGAGGGCAGTCCCTTTTGAAGTGGCCCTCTTTACAACACTCAAAACATCCCTTGGGTGCGTCACTAGTTGGTGTTTGTTTATTCTGCAGACCTCCTCGACAATCCTTAGCCGAATAGCCCATTTTTCCGCACCGCTAGCAGCGGTAACAGTCGCATGGCCCGTTATGGTGGAAATTACACTTTTGGCACTTAGGGTACTTACCAGCATACGAACCCTGATTCTGTTGAGTAGAGCTAGACTGTGAGAGTTTTTTTAGTAGGTTCGAACTTTCGCTGCTGCTGATGCTGGGGTGGATTGGACTGAGAAGATTTGAAGTGCGTACTGTCAAACTTACGCTTATTGTCAGTCAGCTTAGAAACCGCTTTTCGGGGAGGTAGTGCGCCCTGAGCGACTGCCTGGTCAGTTAACCTGTGAGCTAAACGTATAGTCTGTTAGACAGTGGTGGGGTTTGATGAGGTCACCATACTCTGAATTTGAGGGACCAGGCCCTCGATATACCTATCGATACGCTTGTAAATTGGGGTCACCATCTGAGGGCATAAGGTAGCTAGCTCATGAGAGCGGGTGGTGAAAATTTCAATCTCAGACCCTTCCATTTTGAGGTTCCAGAACTCGACCTCTAGTATCTGCACCGTGTCACGAGGGCATTATTCTTCTTTCAGCATGGTCTTGAATTCCTCCCATGGCAAAGCGTTTGCCATTTCCAAAGTTAGCATTTGTACCTGGAAGTTCCACCAGGTAAGTGCTGGCAGTGTGCCAGATGCATATTTCACCTGGTTGTTTTACGGGCAATTACACATGGCAAAGACCGACTCAATTTTCTCCATCCAGCGGAGTAGACCTACTGCTCCCTCAGCTCCACTAAAAGTGTGGGGCTTGCAGTCCATAAAGGTCTTGTAAGTGTAGACCTGCTGATTTTTGTGCGGACCTGGATTAAAGACAAATAATATGTTTAGGGATATTGGATTCGGTAATGAGTTTAGAATGAGTGTTGACTCACTAGAGTCGACAAATGATAGATTTACCTCCAACCAGGTTGGCTGCTAAAGCTTCAGCCACACGAGTTCAGCTGCGGTCGGATTGATGTTGCCACGCCCGCCGTTACGTCCACCTCGTCATCCAGACATGATCTTTACATTCACCAATATACCATAATGAGAAAAATATATCACATATTATCATCATACAAGTACAAGTAAATAAAAGAAAATTAAACCACAACATCTAACATTTCAATAATAATCCTTGATAAAATAAATTGTAAAGGCTACAAAGTACTTTCAGTCAAACATCAAAATCCAAAAACATCTGTTGGATGGGAACAACCCTGCCCATCTAGGTTTAAAATAAAGCCAATAACTAAAATGATAAACTGTCAATCGTCACTACCAACTGAGGTCACATCAGAAACAACATCATCGTCCTCATCCGGCTCCTCCTCGAGCTATCCTCTTGTGCAACACCTGCAGCGTTGGCAGCCTCGAGCTTTCCCTCTAGCTCCTCGATCCTAGCTCCCGCTGCCTCGAGGTTAAGATGATGCACGTTCACTTGTGCCTGTAGCTCATGGAATGCTGTCACTAGGTTGTCGTGTACTGGGTTTGCTCTTTCCTGACTCTTAGTCAGCTTCTCTACCCTCTGATCAGTCTTATGTCCACGCTACAACAGTCCAGTGATCTCACCTGTAGCCCCATGCATATTACCTATCTCTCTGTCCATCCTCGCCACTAGGACAGCAAAGGCCTGCTCCAGTGGGTACTGCATAGGTGGTAGAGTCTCCACAGAAGAAGTGCTAGCTGCAAGGTGTGGGGGAGGGACCCGCTCCTGACGGACCCAACTCTTGATCCTGTCCGGGTATCAATCCCAATCTTGTGTGTTACCGCTGACACGCACGTGGAAAGGCTCTTCATATACTATGGTGTCATCAGTAGGTGTCAATCTCCGCCTCTTAGACCCTGGGGAAGGTACTGTAGGAACATCGGGTTCCTGAGTGACTAGGGATGTAGGTGACTTGGGTGAAGTAGACATCTCCTGTAACGAAATTCATAAGTGTCATGCATGAGTGTGGGTGTTGTGTAACTAATGTAGTGTGTGGTTGTAGTCTAAGTCTACTACTAATGCAAACCTAGTTCACTAGAACCAATGGCTCTGATACCAATCTGTCACACCCTCAAAATCCATCTGCAGGGTTTTACCGCGAGGTGCGTGACACACGAGGATCTCAGTCATTAGTTACACGGAAAGACTCTATATGAATTTGAATAAAATACCATTTATGCTCATAGTCACGAGACAACAATCTTTAAGTTTGAAAATGTTGCGGAAGCGTAAATAAAATCCAATGCAAGTAAAAATCCAATGCGCAAAACAAGGCGCCCAAACCATGCAGTTTAAATAATTAAAGATAAATTCAGTGCTTGAAAATGATGGGACTCCATGCATGTCCTATGCTCGTGCTCAATACCTTAGCGACCTGAGAAAAACATGCTAAAAGTGTCAACACAATGCTTGGTGAGTTCACAAGTTTGAATGTAAGTAAAAGTTTGATGTTTGCCAGAAAGTGTAAATAATGTATACCGATAGATAGCTAGTCTATGTCATGCTACTACAAGTGTTTTGAAACCGAAGCTGACTGTATGTGTTTGTTTTCCTTCCACCATGTCTACCGAACAATGGTAAATGTTTAGGTCAATATTACACCCGTTCGACCTCCAGTGACTAACGCGGGTGGGGCTTGTCAAAACCCAGTAGTACTACTCAAGATTACCTCGCTATGTTCCAATACTAACGGTTCGAGAATGTAAGGACTTATGTGGTATGTTTTCACTTTAGTAAGCAAGCGATAGTATAATAATACAAGATCCAAAATGTTTGCGAGCATGTTTTCTCCCTAAAAAGGAAAGTAAGTAAAAGAGAGGGGTAGTGAAACTCACCTTAGTATGCGTATAGATGAAAGCTAAGTAAAAACAGTTGGACCTCTAACCGCCACCTAAAACCATAGGTCTATAAGTGTGTGTTCGTGCAGGTTGACATGAACCCTTTGTATCCAAACAATACCATAGTTTAAGTGTTTAGAAAAGATTTACAAGTTTGACTCAAGTTTGACTCGACGACCCGTTGGTGACCCGTTAGTGATTTAATGTTTGATTTGAATACTAAAACATGGAACACAAGTAATTCAAGTTTCATGCTTACACAACTCAAAACTATCTTAGTATAGCAAGTTATGTCTACACAGTGCACGATCAACAAGTTTCTACTTTTATATAATGTATGAACACAAAGTTTGGTTTCCATATGATACTCATTTATAACATGTTTGCATGATCAGTATGTTCATAACATAATTCTTACTTGCCCTAGGTAGTCATAGCACATAACAAAAGTCTTGAACTTAACATGCAATTCATACTTCAATTAAAGTTTCCAAGTATAGTAAGTTATGAATATCATGCGTGTTTTGAACTATCTAACACTTTACAACATGTTATTATATCCTAAATAACATGTAGCTATCATTAAACCATATCATACATGTCAAATTAGCAAGCTATGAACACTTTAGACAATTAAAGTTTCCTCTTTTAGAAAGTTTGCAAAACCGAGCTAGGTATTAGAAATCTAATTTCACAAATCATTTATACATGAATAAAGTTGCATATAAACATCATCATATCATCCAAATCATGTCTAGTATGTAAGATAGAATTCTTAAAAAGTTTCCATTATAAGTAAATTATGATTTCTAGCTTGTTTAATGAGATTCAAAGTACCAAACCAATTGAATACAACCTATCTAATATGATTATAACCATAACAAACATCAAACATCTCTAACATTCAATCCTACAACATCACATAATCAAAAAGTTTCATCTTTTAACAAGTTATGAATCATATGAAGCTAGGGCTTTCCAAATAACCATATAAACATCAAATAAATGCAAAACAATAATAAAGTCACCATCTTTATTGTAAAAATTCATGTTTGGATGAACTAGGGTTTCAATCTAAAATCTTGGAATAAAAAATTACGAAATCGGATGAAATGGCTTACGTAGTAGTGTTAGGAATGCGTAGGGGAGTCCGAATACGTGTTCAATTGGAAGATTGAAGCTTGGAGAGGGGATGTTTGGGTGCTATCTTGGTCTCGACACAAAGAGGGAGGGAGAGAGGGCTGGGGGCGACGATTAGAGAGAAAAAAAGAGATTAGGGTTTTTAATTTTTATACAATTCTTTATATCCTAATTTGCATGGGTTTTAAATTAAGTTTAGATAATCCATGGGCTAATTTAAATGGGTTTTTATTTCATTTAATTAATCCACTAGATGAAATTGTTTTTAATAATTATTTTTATAAAACTTATTTATAAAAAAAATCACTAAAGAAGTAAAAGTCATCTTGTTCCGCATAAACGTACGCGATTTCATGAAAGTTCACATAATTCACAGAAAAATCACTAAACACATAAATTCACACAATTTATGTTAAAATAATTGTTCGCAATTATTTTTGTTAGTTCACCAACGTTCCGGGTTAGACTCGTGTGCGATCCGGAAATTCTACGAATTACCGATACGTGGGTGTTTGTGCGAAACTGACACATCTAACTAACTCTAATTAAATGTAATGCATGAGTGAATGCTCAAGATAACTGAGTTTGAATAAATAAATATTTGAGATAACGATGTTTGTGTTAACGAAGTTAACCTGAAAAATGTCGGATGTAACAGAGATGTTCCCCGGAAAGAGTGACGGGTCTAGGAGAGATTTATACACCACTCTCTCCTTAGACAGAACATTTCGTTTGTCAGATAACTACATACTGGTTAGATGTTCTCCCGTACGTTCACTATATTTCATTATTATCTATTAGTCTATACCACTAAACATTCCTAATGGTTTCACCATGAAGTACCAAGAGATTTATATATAGGAAGTACTAGTGGTGTATCCACCACCCCTTGGATACATTGTGACTACTCCATTATTCCCGTTTAGTGTTTAGACTAATCCATCATTACCCCGTACCCTCGTTATATTTATAGCACATAACACATAACATTTAATCACACAATTCACATAATAGTGCCTAGGGTACGAGTCCAGTGTATTTAATATAGTTTCGGGTCGTTTCCTACGCTCGTTCCTCGCTTAAACGCTTCTCCAAACTTGAACCATACTCGTAGCGTACCGCACTCGCACTTAAACGCACCGCACCGGGTTCCTTTCTCCTTCACAATTTCATGTGTGTATGAATGTGGTTTGTGTTTTTGTTGTGAAGAAGTGAATGGCCAATGTCATTTATTTATAGGCAAAATCCTGGGTCCGTGACGGACCGTTACCAACGGTGACGGTCCGTCACCGTTTGTTCCTTAGCCGCCCTGATCTTCGTCAATACGTAACGGACCGTTATCCTTTCGTGACGGTCCGTCATAAACGGTATCGGACCGTTACCACTCATGAAGGTCTGTCATAGTGTTTTACACGCATCAGATCAGAATGATGAGTCACAGGACACGTGTCACGCTCTGGTTCAAACCTTGTTCAACCCGTAACGGACCATTACCACCTCGTGATGGTCCGTCATGACTCATAACGGACCGTTACCGTCCATGACGGTCCGTTATGGCTTGAAACTTCAAATTTTCATTTTTAACCTTGAGCTTTGTTTTCCTTGTTGTTTTTGTTTCTTGAGCCTTTAAACTTTAGGATGTTACAGATTTTATACCTTTCGAGTGTCTCTCCACAAGAGGGTATCAAACCCAACATAATTGATGAAACTATGATTATACACAAAATTACAGTCTCACAAATGTTCACTCAACACTCGGGTTAAATATATGGATAATGTATGTTAAGAAGAACACTTAATCCTACAATTAATGCTTGCATAACCATAGGCTTGTATAGAAATAAAATCTCCGTTAATTGACATAAAATATGTGCATAAATCAAGAGGGCTTTAAAAAGGGTTATAATGTTTGGCTTAGGGTTAGGGTAGGAAGTATTTGGGAATAGTGGCTAAATGTTGAAAATCTGACTTGACTTAATGATAAAAATGAAAATGATTCCGTTATTCAACTTAGATTAGACATTGTGACTAATCTAAGGACTCTTTAAAGGTTAGATCGTCAAGACCAAATCTCTTCCTTCAAGAATGTCAACTTCTTCTTATCCTTGAAATATTCATTGCTATCAGTTCCAATGAATCGATCGGCTGTTTCTTCCTAATACATTCATTTTGATCAGCTTTGCATACTCCAATTTTTCGAGTAAGTTTGATTGGATTTCTTCATTAACTTGGGAGATTTACTAATTTCTTTTTGGTTGCCCCTTTTTCTTTTCACAATAATTCTTCTTTTCATATTAAATGAGTTTCTTTCTTCGAACATAAGATGGATCTATAAACTTTCGGTGGATAATCATTTCTTAATTCATAGCCAAGTTAATTTTCAACTAAAAGGGTTAAAAGATAAAAAGGGTAATTTATCGGGTTTATAGGTTTGAGATGTTGGGTTTGGAAACGAAAATGTTTAGGCTCAAAGGGGCTAACTAGGGGATAATGTTTTGGGTAGGTGAAAGAAATAAGAAAAAGGCTAGCGAAAATGGTTTAATCCTAATGCTCCAATTATTTTTATGCATTCTTTTATTCCATGATCTTGAAATGTATATTTTACACAAGTTCTAACAAGCAAAGCAATAATTAGCAATCACTCTATTAAACGAAATGAGCATGTGAAATATGTAAGCTGCGAAAACTTGATGGCGTTCGTGTGATAATGCTCGGATAGGCTCAAATTCTCATATGGAAACGGAATGTAAAGGGTAATAAAGTAAAAATGTGCATAAACTTATATCTTTCTTTATGTTGTGCTTACTAATCTTCCTTATTTGTTTCCTTGATTCACTTTAATAGTATTTCAAATTGCTGTTTTTATAAGCTCATTTATGCCAAATGATTTTTAAGACTTTTGCTTTAAGATTATTTTTGAAAATATTTTTATTACTTCCATGTAACTTTTAATTCAATAGATTGGGTAGTTATTAATCATGCACTCGTAATACTTAGGACAAAATTAGGCAGCCAAAATATCAACGGGGTTCCACCCCATACTTAGTTTCTGACAATATGAATGTATGCAATATGATATGTGTCATGAATAATAAGAGCGTGGTGAAACTGATACACCCCTGATGAGACGTCAATATCATGCGTCTGAACGATTCTCATCAACGCCTAGATCGTATTTTCGGGCACGTACCAAACTCTGTATCACCTGTAATGCTATGCAATGCTCTACACATAAATTAAGTACTAAAATTAAAATAGTTAACTAATATTCGCTTAATAAAGCGGCCGAAAGGGTGGTGGTGGTGCCACCATATCACGGTTACCGAGGTAATCGATAAAAAACCTATATTGTCAACGTCCAACACCGGACAAAACAACTGTCAACAAGTCAACACAAATGTCAAGAACCACAAATATCATAGACGAAAGGAGGAGAGTGCTACTACTGCTATAGCGGGCGAGGCCACTGCTAGTATGGGCCAGGAGGCTGCTGATGTGGCTGGTGAGCATACGGATCCTGTAGATGATCGTGAAAGTCCTGCCGCATGCCAGCCATAGTGTCCCCCAATTGGCCCATTCAGATTATCAAATCCAGCATCGTGGGATCGACAGTAGTATGGTACATACCTGGGCCTTGATGCCCCAGTTGCCCTATAGGTGCTCCCTCATCCTCTGACTCTTCAACTTCACCAGTCCAAATATTTCCCCGATGGCCTACTAATCAGTACACCCCATTGAACTTCTTCATCATATACATGTTTATTAATACTTGGGTGTCAACAGGTAGAATGGTTGTGTCCATCTCTGTAAGTATACCGAGGTGCACAGGGGACAAGACACCTAGGTATGAGGCAAGGTGAGTAATGTATGGTCCACCAAAGATATGGCTGTTGGAACAGTAGCCAATAGCTCTAGTAAAGAACTTGGCCAAGCTGTATGCCAAGTTGTAAGGAATCCCATCAATCGAGCAGTGTAAGTGAAGGAGGTCTCTAACGCTCACAACCACTGTGCTATCCTTTCTCTCCTCGATGGAAAGGATAATGCATAGGTACAGGTAACGGTGGGGGGGATGTCTGATCTTGGTGCTCTTTTGACTGTGCGGGTCAAAAGGTTCGGATCCGATCCTATGCCGATGCCTCTCCTTCTGCAAACTCCCCTTTACTATCAGTAAAGATTTTCTCAGTAATCTCTTGATGACTATATAGCCCCCTCTTCACCCCAAACTGTGCCAAGGACATCACATACCAATGTCTAGCCATCCTGAAATGCACACAGTCATGCATTTCCATACTTACAACCGGCCTATCGAACTGAAAAGATGCCAAAAACTCGAGAGTGAGTTCATAATAGGTGGTTTCCCTGATGGCGAAGAATCTCTGCCATGGCTTTGTGATCAAAGGTACTGCACTTTCTAAGAGATTCACTTCCTTTAGAGTTGGGTAGCAAATGGTTTTGTGTGCCCCGAAGGTTTGTCTTAGTAATGCAGGTAGAGTCTGGTAAGCATGGACCTCGATAGCATCATCGAGGTAAAAAATAAGCCATGGGTGCAAGTCTTGTGGTTCCTCAGGCAAAGACTGTGGGTGAAAAGGTGGACGAGGTGATGGTGGAGTTTGTGGTGAGCCACCCATATAAGCAGATGAGGTTAAATCCGACCTAGAACCTGATTGAGTATTTCTCCTTTTTCGTCCCGCTTGTCTGGAAGATTCAGCCATGTCCTAAACAATCATAATTAGAAGAGTTAGTACATAAGAACAAGATTGATTCAATATATATATTTCAATGGCGCCAAAAACTTGATAGGATGTACAGTATAATGCATATTGGTGCCAAAAAAATTGATAAGAACCATGTTTTTATAAAAATATATATGTATATAATTTTTGGACCTCACAAGGGGAACACAATTTTGTGCATGGTTATGGCACGATTATGTTTCTCGGGTCCTAAAATGGTCAATTGCAATCAATCAAACAAGGCGCAAATTCAAACGGTGTAATATGACTACTAATATAGATGGTCAACATGTTGACTTTGAAAAGTCAAACCCATCAAAATTCTTGACCTAATTCAACTAATCAATAATTTCCCACCAACTATGTTAATACCTAAACACATTCAAACAAGATTCATGCTCCAATTTGTAATTCCAAGTTCAAGAACTCTAAGTCAAACCATCCATACAAATCAAATAAATCCTACCCAAACAAGGCTAAAATGAGTTACATTATGATCCTACATAGTCAAATATGCATCTAGATCAAGCATTGAGTTTATATTCAAGCATATTCAAACTAAAGTTCAAAACGAAACCTTAGCCCCCATTTGAAGAAGATTAGCTCTAATTGGAGCATAGATCACACAAAAAATGATAATGAACAAGTTTACATACCTCGGGGAAGAGAATGGAAGCAAAAATCAAGAGAAACGAGTGAAAATCGGGGGTTCTTGGATGATTTCGGAGAGTTCCGAGCGTTTTCGGAGTTTGGGGTTTTGAGGAACTATAGCTACTGACCAAATTTATCATCTGCACGCACAAACCCTAATGCACGGGCGTGCATTGGGTTGCACGGCCGTACAATCCCCCTGTTGACCAATTTTGACTTTTTTTTAAGAATCACTTGAAAAATAGTACTTTTAAAATAATTTAAAATAAATTTTTAATTAATAGATTAATAAAAAATAATTTAGATTTTATTAAAATACTAATTTATTTAAAATTATTAAAATAAATTGGTCAAGGGAGATGGTCACCATCAAAAATCTCGTATATACGTTAGAAAACTTACTTTGATTATCGGCATCCAATTTCAAAGCATTAAAGTTGTCATCATCGAAAATAAAGAAAAATGTAAAATCTAAACACATAAAAGCACTCGAAAGTGTTACGCCTATTTAAAATGCTTTCGAATGGCGACACTTGTAATTTGCTTGATAATAACTTCGCGGTCGCGATCCTTGAAAGTTACTGCAAAGACATATTAACTAGCACAAGTACCAAATAAAAACAAAAGTAGTAAGAATAAAAATAAAAATCAAAAGGAAAAATAGAGTAGAAATAAAACAAAAATAAAACAAAGATGAAGATAAAATAAAAATGAAAAATAAAGTAGAAAAAAAACAAAAGTAAAATAGAAATAAATAGTCAGTCCAA
Source organism: Smallanthus sonchifolius (assembly GCA_023525975.1). Lineage (NCBI taxonomy): Eukaryota > Viridiplantae > Streptophyta > Magnoliopsida > Asterales > Asteraceae > Smallanthus > Smallanthus sonchifolius. The sequence continues at coordinate 68,301,104 of CM042030.1, read as the reverse complement.
CGACTTAAATCTTTCACAGAATTACCGTGTATCCGGCAACAGCGCCAAAAACTTGATAGCGTGTTTAGTGTATATAAAAATATATAACTATATCCCTGGTAATGACACCAAGAACTTGATGTCAAATGTGAGGAACTTGATATATTCTTAATGTTTGATTTAGAGTTACACAAAATCAGGTTTTGTTGGAACTAATTGTAGGCCATCGCATATAAAATAGGCTGTAGACGGAAAAATTCTTTGAAGTTAAAAGATTTCGACCGAAATCTGTTTCGATCGAAATCGTTTTCGGACGAAGTCATTATTTGTTTACTTAGTATAAATACTTGTATAGTTTGACTTTTGTAAGGGAGGTTGCAAATATCAATAAAGACTTGAGATTACACCTTTAACTATGTGTTTCTGATTCTACCTCGTTCCATGATTCTTGTATCAGTGTATTGAATTTGCTATGAATAACAAGAATCACAATTGGTATCAGAGCTTTCGGTGCTCGGTTTTAGGAGATTCAAGCAGATTCAAGCAAGTTTCAAAGTTTGTTAAAGTTTTCAAATTTTCAAGATTCAAAAGTCATCAAATTGGATCGTTTTCAATGCCATTTTTGAGTATTTAGCATGTACAACAGTGGAGATGGAGTTTGAAATGATTTTCGGGGCTTAATTTGACGTTCGGGAGTTGCAGGTCAAGATTTTATGAGTTTCAGTTGAATCGTCCGAAATCTCTGATTGTCTCTTTTCGATCGAAATCTTAAGTTTGGTCCGAAAAGTTTTGTCCGAATTCTCCTGATCGAAATCTGACTTTTCGACCGAAAAAGTTCTTGATCGAAAAGTATGCCTGAGTAAAAAAAAATTTGGCGGGAAAAATTTTCTTGGTCGAAATTTTTGAAGGATGTTTGAGGCTATGTTTGGAGCTGATTATGAAAAAAATGAGGTAGTCAAAAAAAGGAGGGAGTTCTCAATGGCTGACGAAGAGTGTGTGCATAAAGTCTTTGTAAATGGATTGGGGTATGTTCATCCAGATCTTGCTAAATCATTATGTGTGAATAAAGAAGATAAAAAAAGACAAGCAAGACAAGACACATTAAAGAAAAGATATCAAGTATTCGCACGTGCTGAAGGAGAATCTTTGACTAACCAATATCATAGATATGTGGAATTGATAAATGATCTAAAAGAGGTTGATATTGAATACGAAAAATAAGAAGTCATGGATAAATTTCTTAATGCTCAACCACAGGAATGGGAGATTTATGAAATAAAGGATTAAAGTTTAATTCATTAGAGGATTTGTGTGCAAAGCTACAGATATATGCGCTCAAAGCGTATCAGAATAGAAAAGTGATCAAAGGTGGATATGGTTATGATTTTCAAAGAAACTGTAAACGTATAGAATCCGATTTTGTTGCTGAAGCAGTGAAAGAGTCACAGGAACTGAAAGCTTATTCTGAACTGCTCAACGAAAACATGTGTTCTGTGGAGTGTTTTGAAAAAATTACTGATTACAAGAATCGAAATCAACTTCTGATGGATGCCTTGATTCATGCACATACTACAAACAAGATTCTAAAAGACCGTGAGAAAGAGTATAAAAGAAAGACTGATGATTGTGTTAAAGAAAATTCTCATTTGAAGCTTCAGTTAAATAGAAAGAATTATGAAATTCAACTATTGATTGAGAAAAGAGAAAAAGAAAAGAAATTGTTGATAGAAAAGATGGAGAAAGTTGCCAATACAGCAATCAAAGTTGATAAAATAAATATTTCTGGAAAATTGCTAATGGGATAATTGAAGCTCAAATACATGACAACGTAAAGTCTGGTCTTGGATATAAAAGCACTGGTGAAAACATTGAGGCTAAATTTAATGATAAAGTGAACAGCGAGATTGTATACAAAAGTGTTCCTCCTCCATTTACTACAAATGGATTTTTTTCACATATGCCTCAACCATACATTCCAGAGTTGTTTGTGTTAAATGTTTATCCTTCGTTAGAGCCAAAGAGAAATTCCAAAGCAAAGAAAGTTGAATTGAAGATTCCAAGTGATCTTGCTTCTGATGATGATTGTGTCAGTGACAAATTTGAAGAAAGTCAAGAATGTGTGGATTATTTTGACAATAAGGGTGGCTTAGGGTTCAAGAAAGAGAGTCCACTCAATGCTAATGCCATCCCGTTCATTTCGAATAAATTTGCTCCGCTCATGTTCGTTAAAGAGGGAGTAGAAAAGTCAAAAGTTGAAGAACAGAAGTCTAAAGACAAATCAGCATCTCGAAAGGGGCCTTATCAAAGAACATGTCCTTCTTTGAAGAAATGTTTCAGATGTGGAAAGTAGGGTCATTTATCAAGAGATTGATGCATCAAGAAACACAAGTCTCCAAAACAGAAGGTCGTTTCTCAACCTCAGAGAAGATTTCAAGAAAAGATTGTTAAAGTTTTTAATTGGTTGAAGATGTTTTGGATGTCAAAACCAAAACGAGATTGGCAGGTCAAAGCTAAACCAAGACAAGTTTGGAGAGTTAAAGCTTTGAGTCCAAGATCTAACTTTGATGATGCAAAGTGTATGGGGGAGCTTGGCATAATTCTCGTGTTTTGATATGCAATGGCTTAGGGGGAGATAGTTGGAACTAATTGTAGGCCATCGCATATAAAACAGTCTGAAGTCGGAAGAATTCTTTGAAGTTAAAAGATTTCGACCGAAATCTATTTTGATTGAAATCGTTTTCGGACGAAATACATTTCGACCGAAGTCTTTATTTGTCTTCTTAGTATAAATACTTGTGTAGTTTGACTTTTGTAATGGGGGACTTCATTTGACATATCAATACAATTTGGATAGTTACACCTTTAAGTATGTGTTTCTGATTCTACCTCATTTCATGGTTCTTGTATCGGTGTATTGAATCTGCTACGAATAACAGGTTTTAAATTTATAAATTAAAATAATAATTACTTCAACTAAACACACACAATATGCAAGTGTACCTATCGCAGCGTAGTATAGTATGGGTAAGAACCAAGTATCGAACCATGGACACGGATCCCGTACTTAACCCTTGCTATTGTTTGACTAGGATGATAAGTTGGAAAATCGGTTTTGTTTTAAAAAGAAAATAAAAAGATAAGAAATGTAATTAGAAGTATTATACCGTTTAAGATGTCACTCTAGTTGTTATCCCTTGTTAATTAATGTTATACTTAGAGTGAGGTTGGTCATAGTTACTAGTACTAACCCTTTCGATAGGGGAGTTAGCATTTCGTAACAGAACAGTGGATATGGTCGGCCAACTGTTCCTTAATGAATCTCCGGACCCTAAACAGGGTCTCAAGTCCGCCGGTTATCTCGTGATTCATTATTCGGACTAGGATTATCCAATGACTGACGTACGTCATGTCTTGTAACTTCTTTCGGTAAGTTGGAATGCACGACTTCCTCCAAAGGTACTTTATGAATGCTCGGACCTAACAAATTATGTTCTTAAATAGTTCTCTTTACTTATAATATTATTTTAAATAAATAAGACTTTCATTCTCAAGATCAAACCCCATGGCTCCCGCTAGAAGTCCTCTGCAAGTCGACACGAGAGAAGTAAAGAAATACCTACACAAACCGCCTGGTCTGGTTAGGGCTCAAACGTCTTGCTAAATACCCAAACCTCCAATCAACCTATGATATTAAATCTATACTAACCGGCCGTTGCTAGAACCAAGATTTGTATATAAACCGTACAAACTCAAATAAGCTTCCCAAACAAGAAGTCTTGATTAAGTAACTCACAAGATTTAATATTATTAGATTGGTTTAAAGATCAATTATTCTTGCCTTTTTAACATAATTCATAGTAAAGACTTTAAAAACATAACATACTAAAAATACTTCATTAATTAATTAAAATTCGACTAACTTGAGCAACACAAGAGGACTAGCCATGAATGACCATACAAGTGACTCCACTAACCCTTAGATAATGTGTGGAAGTATTTCAACACCAAGGGAGAGTAGGTATAGCTTTACTCTTGTTTTACTCGAACGAGAAGAATCATTTCATATTACAAGACTTTAAAAAGGATAATAAAACAAAGAAAAGCTAAACGGACCAAAACCGAGAGAGTTCCGGCTCTTAGCTGAGCACTAAGGCCTTCCCTACTGTTGATCTTGGACACCTAAAACAAGAGAATGAACTTGCTATTTATAGGCTAAGATTTTGGCAATGCACGACCGTGTCACACCCCGGCCGGCGACGGATTATTCGACGGGGCTGACGCGGTTGTTCATAAGCACATGATCATCTATTAAATGTGATAATATTTATTCAACATGATTAAAGCATCTGTTACAATTGAAAATAGGAAAACAAAGAGTTCAAACATAACATAATTAAGATTAATTATTGCTAGGTCCAAAATCCTAAGTGCTTATGTAATATCCTTAAACTGGTGCACCTGAAACATGTGAGTAAATGTCAACTACAAGTAGTTGGTGAGTAACATAGGTTTTGACACCAAACAAAAGTTAGAAAAAGATTTAAAATTCAATATGTTCAAAGCATAAACTAAGGCATAAATGTGAAAACATACAAGGTTCCAAAGCGTACGATCAACCCGTAGTTAATGGAAAACTGGTATGTATAATCCAACTGATTGTGTTTTGGAAAAAGTAGTAATATGGTACACACAAAACCCACCAAGGTCTGTGTTAACTATGATATCGGTTTCCCATATAAATGATCATAAAAGGTACTACCTTAGGCTTGCAACACAAGTTAATGATTGTACTAGACATGAACACACGTATGGTCGCCAAGTAGTTTAAGACATAAAGCACATAGTATTTAGCATGAGAACAATAGTATTGAATTTGATATGTATAGTATGTAAACATGTTCCACCCCGAGTATTTGTAAACAATAGTAAAGAGAAATGTGGCTATGAAACTCACATGTAATAAAGCTAGTAATAATATGAATTGTTAGGGATAGATAGGCCTCACGAGGGTTCCTCACAATCAACCTACACGGATAAATTTGTATTCTAGACTCAATAAGAATAAACAATTCTACATATATTTGGGTTTCTAGGGATTTTGGAGTTTGGGGTTGGATGTGGGGTTCGTACAAGTTTTGTAAGTATTTCTTCATGTAAAATAGTGATACGGTAATATTAATTAGAATTAATTAGAATCTCTAATTAATTGTATGATTAATATGTTTGAATTTTGTTTATATAATTATCTAAAATGATTTAATAAATAAATTATGAAATAGATAGAGGTTTAAATAATAATTTATATATATAATTATTCTAAGAATAATTAATAAATAAATTATGGATTGTAAAAAGGTTTAAACAATAATACGTTGGGATAATTATTCAAAAAGAAAATAACTAATAAATAATTTATTGAATGGAAAGGGTTTAATTAGATTATTTTATGTAAATAAAATAATTATTTAAACTATTTAAATAATCTCTTTTATTTAAATAATTTATAAAAGAGTTATTAAATAAATATAAGCATTAAATATAATTAATTGAACTTGTATAATTATTTATCTAAAATAATTATTTAAGTATTTTTATAGATTTAAAATGTTTTAAATAATTAGTCATGCCAAAATAATTATTTATGAGTTTGAAAAAAATTAATAATGTTAAAAATTTGCTTATAATTTGTTTAATAAACATCATTAATTTATAAATACAATAACATAATTAAATTTGTCCAATCATTTATATTATTTTATTTGAGAACTTACAAGGGTTTTAATGAGTTTTTAATAAAATAAAATAGTTAAAACATTAGATCATATTTTTTGTTTTTATAAAAATTATAGGTTGTATTTAAAAAAAATTATATTAGGATTTAAAACACCTAATTGTGTATTAAAACAAATAAAAGGAATTTGTCTAAAAAAGAAAACGGCTGCCGGGACTCGAACCCGCGTAGAGCCCGGTTTGCACAAACACACGCACACTTTACCATCAGACTGGGCATGATGCCTTGGTTTTAATCCGGATCGGTTAAGCTTTAACAAACAAACCATAGTCACCTTCTTCCCCAAAACGACCGAATGAAACCCTAACCCCAATAGACCACAATTTCGCAAAGATCGGCCATGAGACGTTAAGGCTTTTGATCAAAGGATCATCACGAGTTTGTTGGTACCAAAATTACCTGGAATGGTGGAGAATCTATTGGAAATAACTGATATGAACATGTCCTTATTTCGCGGCTGAGATTCAATGCACCAGAGGTGTTTGAGATAAGATTGAGTGTTCAGAGAGAATGAACAAGATGTCGCGACGGTGTCGGACTCGTTTACAGGATTCAATTCCATTCAGACTATGTCAATCGATTGGGATTTGATGTGCGACGGTTACGGTTTGAATTTGGTAATAAATCCAAAGATTCCCAATAAATTGGTTCATTAAAATCACCATTAACAGACCCAGTAACGTTCATGCATGATGGATTGGAGTTATGGCACACGAATTCGACGATTTGATGATCATTTTGCTGCCTGTTGACTTTTCTAAGTCAAGGTAGGTCCAAATCATGAAGAGGGTTTGATTTGGAAGTTGACGGGGTTCAAACGATATTTGGGGGTTCAAAGGCATTTAAATGGGTTCAAGGCTTATTTACATTATCTAAATTAATTTCTCTACTTGTTTATAAAAATACCTCTTTTTATTTACATAAATTTTATAAAAAGATAATTTCCAATTATTATTTGTTTGATTATGAACATATATATAAAGGAAAATTTTTATTTTATAAAGTTACAAAGTATGTAAATGTTCAATATGATTATATTAAATATATATATAGTTACATATAAATAATGCGTATATATATAAAAGATATAAATACATTATCAAGGCTCATAGGTTTTATTTTTGATTCACTACTATGATAAAGTATACATACATATATATATATATATATATTTATTTTTGATTCACTACTATGATAAAGTATATATATATATATATATATATATATATATATATATATATATTGTATAGAGTTATACTAGAAAGGGAAAAAAGTGTAGCAAGTGTAGGAAGGGATTTGAGTTATTAATCTTGGATATGCATGGTTATCAACATGCCACGTAAATAAGGATGGAATTTAAAGACTGGAAGGGTATAACAGTAATTGTATCCAAGAGAGAGAAATAATATACACATGCAAGTCACATGCACCTTCCACCCATATTTTTTAAACGTTTATAACTTTTTTATACGTCATTATTTTTTAAAAAAAATATACCATAAAATCGAGCGTTTTTTATCTTTCCAACATGCATGATATTGCTATATATATTTAAAAAAAAACCCGACATGAACTGGGTGTTCATGAAAGTGGGTGATTTTATGGTGTTTTTGAACTGTGTAATTTTATGGTGTTTATAAACTTGGTAATTCTATAGAGTTTTTTTAGCATTTGTATATATCGTTTTGTTGAGCGTTTGTGAAAAAAAAAACGACATTTTTATGGCGTTTTTTCTAGCGTTTGCAAAAAACAAAAAAAAAACAATCGAGCGTTTATATTTAAAGTTTTTATGGTGTTCTTCCATGTATTTGTAAAAAAATGGGTTTGTTTGATGTGTTTTTGGTGTTTTTTCAGTTTTTTTTGTGCGTTTGTATTTGACATTCTATGACGTTTTTCGAGCATTTGTAATATGACTATTATATTGCTATATAAAAATAAAAGAAAAAAAATGACGTTTTTATGATGTTTTTTAACTGGCCTTTTTAGAGTGTTTTTGATCAACCTGTAAGTAATCGATCATCAAATACTCAAATCACAACACCAAACAAGCATACAGAATAACACAATTATGGTGTTCTTGAACTGTACAATTTTATGGTGTTTTTTAACTGGACAATTTTATGATGTTTTTTAAACTGGGTAATTTTATGGTGTTTTAGAACTCTGCAATTTAACTAGTCAATTGTATGGTGTTTTTTCGAGTGTTTGTATATTACGTTTTTTCAAGCGTTTGTAAAAGATTAGGCGTTTTATGATGTTTTATGGTATTTTTTCTAGTGTTTGTAAAAAAGTGCAAAAAATAAAACAATCGAACATTTATATTTAAAGTTTTTATGGTGTTTTTTCGAGTGTTTATAAAAAAATGGGTTTGTATGACTTTTTTATTGTGTTTTTATAGTTTTTTTTCGTGCGTTTTTATTTAACATTTTATTGTGTTTTTCGAGCATTTGTAAAAAAATACAAAAAAAAAACAGTCGAGCGCTTGTATTTGAAGTTTTAATGGTGTTTTTTTTAACGTTTGTAAAAAAATGGGTTTGTATGACGTGTTTATGGTGTTTTTAATTGATGACATTTTTATGATGTTTTCGAGCGTCATATAACTATAAACCATAAATTAAATGGTTTTTTATAATGTTTTTTCGTGACGTTTTTTCAAGTGTGTTTTATGATGTTTTCGAGTGAAACCATAAATCAATTTATGGTGTTTTTTCTTTGGAGCCTTTTTATGATGTTTTCGAGCGTCAAAAACACCATAAATTAAATGTTTTTATTATTTTTTTAAGTAATGACATTTTTTATGGTGTTTGTACAACGATTTTTATGATGCTTTTTATATAGTTTGTACAACCTAGTTCAAAAACACCATGAATTAAAAACCCACTTAACACATCATTTTTTTTTATTTTTATATAACAATATTATACTCATATTAAAGATAAAAAAATGCTCATTATTATGGTGTAATTTTTTTTAAAAATAATAATGCATAAAAAAGTTATGAACGTTTAAAAAACATGTGAGAATATGCATATGACTTGCATGTGCATGCTCCTTGTCTTTTGAGAATCATACGCTTGCTATTTTGACCCTTTTGCCCTTCCTCCTTGGTCCCCTCCTCGGACACATGTCACTCCATGGTGGCTTCCTACACTTTTTCCCTTCTTAGAATATCCCGACCCTATATATATATATACTTATATACATATACATACATATATTTGATAGATGATAATATGTACGAGTAAGGTCGAAAGCTTGAATTGCTACACAAAAGGAAATAGTTGTTAATGTAACAAGTATGAGATTGAAATAGGATATCACTATTGTTTAGAATAAAATAATAAATAAGAAAATAAGGTCGAAAAATCATGGATGTTACAGTATCCCCAAGTTGAGGGAATTTCGTCCCGAAATTCAACTGTTTGGAGGCAACCAAAATCAGGAAAGAGATGAGGGCTTGGATACTCAACAAGTTTTGACTGTCGGTTTGAGGAGTACAATTGATAACAAGATTCAGGTCTGAAACTCAAAGCCAGGCATGAATGGTGATAATGAATTTAGTTTAAAGAGAAATAAGGAGAAAATTATCGAAGGATATTTTGGACTCCAAAGATGGAACACATCACTTGAATTGGAAACGACGTGAATTTGATGGTTAAAACTTGTTTAGGATATATTCCAATATGTTCAAAAGTTATCATTGGGTAAAGATTTCTCAGACATTAGTCAAGGACAAATTAATAGAGGACACTACGTGACACGAACAACACTACTACTGACAATATGACAAGAGCACTTATATATGGGAAGTGCCAGCGGCGTATCCACCATGCCCTTATCATATCTCATTAGTTTCGTTACTGTAAATAACTATAGGTTTTATGTCGTCACACACGACAGAATTCACTATGTTTTCCATGTTGCTGACTTTTATAATTACGTGTGCACCCGTAATTACTAAATTCATCGTATGGTCTGTATAGATCATCCCATTGTGTGTGGGTCAAAAGAGGACACAAAAACATTTAATCCATAACTATTGTTTTTATGTATGAGTTGTTAATAAGTAACCGTGTCTCTAGATGGTAAAGTCAATTAGGAAATAAAGACTGACAATGTGACACAACCCTCCAGATTACCCACAAAGTTTATAGCCCTCTCATGTTTGAACAAGAATACGTCAAACCCCGAGTAACTCAAAGTTTATAGCTTTCTTGTGTTTGAACAAGAATACGTCAAACCCCGAGTAGCTCAAAGTTTATAGCTATCAACTTTCATGGATAAAGTGAATGATCATTCCTCATGTATATATTGGACAATTAATTGCAAACAATGAAACAGTCTAGTTTCGTGTGTAATGTAAACACTTAAGTTTCATGTATAACATAAATAATCTATTATCATTCATATTGCAAACAACCAAGTATCATGTATGATGTGAACAATCTAGTATCATGTATATTACAAACAACCAAGTCTCATGTATCATGTTAAAAATCTAGTATCATGTATATTGCAAGCAATTCAAGTTTCGTCTATAATGTCAACAATCTAGTATCATGTATATTACAAACAACCAAGTTTCGTGTATAATGTGATCAATCTTGTATCATGTATATTGCAAACAACGAAGTTTCGTGTATAATGTGATCAATCTAGTATCATGTATATTGTGAATGTTCATATGTAAATTATTGAATCTAACGAGCAACATAGACTATCGAATTTAAGTTTTACGGACGTGCGTGTTGCTTGATGTTCATGTATCACGTAGGTAGTTGGGTTTTAAGTTCTCAATTTTGTTGAGGTTTATATGGGTGGTTAACGTCTACGCGAAATGATTCATCTCCTTGAAGTGACTAGTAAGCTCATACACTATAATGAGAAGGTTTTGCAGGTAATCATGATAATGTGTACATGAATAACTAATTTGTGCTTTTTGTTTGTAAATAAACAAGTAATTGGAATTTTACTCTTGTTTGTAAATTAATAAATAAGTGAAAATAATAAATTGAGTGGATGGATAAGTGGATAAATAAATAAAAAGTTTTTATTTATCTAATTTAATTATCATAAAGAAGGTGTTTCAAAAGAAGATAATGGCCTTATTATTTAGTAATTAAGCCAAGATTTAAATAATAATTAGTTTAACAAATTAAAAAGTCATAAGAAAATAATTAATTAAGTCATTATTGAATTAAAAGAACGAAATATTTGATAATGTTTTTATAAAACAATTTGTACAAGACGGACATTAAGTTTCTTTACAAAGTAAAGGAGTTTGTAAATAATTTATAATCTAGATAAAATCCACAACCCAAGGGTTTGATAAAAGTTTTGTTTGAACAAAATAACTATATTACTTAAATCAGGAAATGACAAAATAATTAGTTTATAAAGAAGGGTTAGATGCCAATAATAGCATTTATATTTGGAGTACAGGATATGAGTTTCAATTTAAATTTTTAAGAAAATGAGAAATAGAATATCCGGCTGACACCTCAGGTAGTTTTCCACTAGGAAGCAAATGAGCACCAAGACGAACATCGTTATGGTTATTCGTATTGTAAATCGGGCTTTAGCTCTAGCTATTTTCGTACGTGCATTAAGTATTTCCCGGTCTCTTCCCATCATGTCTATGTGGGTGCCAAGATTTGCAATCGAGTCTTCCTGGTACCGTACTTGGCCCAATAGGCTATCTATTCGTTGACCCGACAGGTCGTGCCTTATTCCATGCTCCATTCCTTGTCTTAGAAACTCTGCGGTCATTACATATTGGCGAATGGTATCAGCTGGAACTCCTATTGCACTGGTAAGTTCCATGACTTGTCTTGCTCCTGGGTCTGGATGGTATATGTTAGGTACTAGATAAGGGTCTCTCGGTGGAGGTGGTTCAGCTGCTCGAAGTCTCATGCCTGTGCTCCTAAGTCAAGATGTCCTCCGGTCAAACATGGATCTGGCGGCTAGTCTTGCCTGTGACCTGTTGTCTGGTGATGGGGATCCGCAGTCTTACTCATGTATTGACTCTGTTACGGGGTGATACTCCGGGGAGTGAGTAGGGTAAGAGGTCATGTCTATCACGGTAAAGGTCATGAGTGCTAAATGTTAGTTGCACATGTTTTCATGAGTTTAGAGTTTGACTAATCATAACACCGAGTTCTCGTAATAGTATGTTAGGAGTAACACTTGACCTATAAGTAGTGTACCCATGAAGAGAATTCCCATGAAAGAGAGGTGGGTCACAAGGGACACACTTAAGTACTCAGTCTTTCCTTAGTCAGAATCTTTCATGGACTTACACCCACCCTTCCAGTCATCATGTACCATTAACATTATTATTTGAACTCATGGTTATGGTGAGAATCGTTAGGGATTGTGACATGTGGCTTAAAGGTGTGCTTCATCTATTCAAGCAGCTTCCTTTCCTAGGATAGTGAGGTCTAAGGGTTTAAATTTCTCACAGTGATGATAATGATGATATGATTTTCAAGGCATAAGGATGAAGGGTATAGGAACTTAAATAAGATTAAGTGTGAGAATCAAATAGGGAGGTTTAGACATGTGTACCAGATTGTAATAATTAAACGAAGGATGTTTAGATTGTATTCATTTGGGGACATAACCCAATGGATGCTGTGACAAATCAAGGTGATTTAAGTTCATATTCATTTGGGGACATAACCCAATGGATGCTGTGCCAATAGGTGAACACTCACTTTGAGAATTCCCAGGAAAACATACGGATCCTTCGGTTGATTTGGATTTATATGAAATGCTTTCCTAGACAGAAGACCCAAGGTACAAGCATTCACCCTTCCGGATTGCACATGTTTTCTACTAATTTCTAGAACCCAAAACTTTGACGGGATTTAAAATTTTTAATAGGTATTAGGCTTAAGTGTTTAAATTCTTTACAAGTAATCAGTGATGATGGGTAAAGATGAAAGTGTACAAAGTCTTAGAGATGAATAAGTGCATGGCAAGACTTAGGGTAGCATTTAGTGATATCAAATAGGAATTATGCAGACTAATCAAATAGTGTAGCAAATAAGGTGTCATATGGGTAGTAGTTTTTGTAAGTATGTAAGTTATCAAGTAACATAGCACATAGGATAACTCGTATTGTATCATGCAATGTAGTACATTAGATAATATGTAGGATAATCACACAAGGGTATCCTAACGTTATAGACTAGTTCATTGGTTTCTAATAACCTAATTCCTTATAACCATGGCTCTGATACCAATCTGTCACACCCCGGCCGGTGGCGGATTATACGACGGGGCTGATGTGGTTGTTCATAAGCACATGATGTGACGTTTCGAATTTTTCGTTCTCGCACTTATAATATAATTATCGTGTAATCATTCTCAAATTAAATAAAATACGAGTATCTTATTTAGTTTTATACAAATGGGTATTTTCATTTTACGGATTTAAGTTAATTAAAATTTTATAAGTTTTAAAACTTATATAAAATTTTATACAAAAATCTAAATTTAAAAGTTTCATATTTAATAAAATAATCTATTTAAATAAGATAACTAACTTTTATAAAAAATTATTTATAACAATAATAATAATATAAGTTTATAAAATATATTTGAAAATTTAAAGAAATTAAACTAATTATTTTTATAAAAGTTAAGGGGTTGTTTTGAAACTTTTCAAACTAGAAGGTTTTAAGCAAAAATCAGTTGAGGGACTATTTCTATACAAATCAAACTACAAGGACTCATCCATAATTATCTCAGGGGCCGAATTAAATCAAAACCAAACTACAAGGACCAAATCTGCCAATTCCCAAATCGACTTTCCGGTCACCATGTTCCTTGGTCTGGCGGGTAAAGCATTTTTCCGGCGAACACCCCGACAGTGCTGTTCCCTGCACCTCGACAGCCGCTACAGGCATCCCTGAACTCGTCTTCCGCATGCGAACAAAAGGCCCCGACCAATTGGTCTCCCCAACATACGAATCGCCTGATCTTGTTGGTGGCCGAGAACCCACACCTCGAATTCGAGCCCGATAGTCAACCTCCACGCGTATTTAATAGCTCGTTAGCTTCGTCTCGTCCAGACGAGTGTCGGGACTTGCCCAATTGCACGCTTTGTCATAAGAAACGAACTCGACTATAAATAGCCATAGTCGGACCTGCTCGAGCTCGCTACCCCTCTTCCACCCAATCTCACTCCAAATTGAAGGCACCATTACAATCGCCATCTCTGTGTCAAGCTGTGACCAAGGTTGTAGAGGCTAATCCTATCCAGAAGCTCGATTCTCATTCTGGACATTCTCGGATTTAAGACTCTGCCGTCCAGCCCCTTTGCGACCACGTAAGAATCCTCAACTTCGTTTCTTTACTTTCTGTTATCATAAGGCAAACTGAACCAATCGAAGTCACGACTCCAAACCATCGATTTCCGGACAAACTATTATTCTGAAAAATTACGGTTTTATTTTCTAAAGTATGGGCCATCGAAACTACTTAGTTTCGATTGAGTAAATGGTCAATCGAAACTAGTAGTTTCGATAGATGGTAGTTTCGGCAGTCTGTGTATCACTTGTAAATGATCAATCGAAACTAGTAGTTTCGATAGATAGTAGTTTCGACAGTTCTGTGTATCACTTGTAAATGGTCAATCAAAACTAGTAGTTTCGATTGAACATAGTTTCGATACCTGTCACAACTATAAACAGTTTCGATCAAATCAGTAATTTCAAGTAAATCTGGACCAACTTTTTATGCAAATAACACTAAGAAATGTTATTATAAACCTATACACAATTAAATAGTAATACGCACATGTAAACATACAATAATACCCATTTATCTACATAGGGTTTCAACGTGCTTAGACTTCAACATCTTTATCACCTACACGCGTGGAAAAATACCCGCTTGCAAGGTGAGTTACATATCCCCTATTTACATTTTTATACATTTTGGGGTGAAACGTAATCTGTGCTTACTTACATACAATTCAACCTGTGTTTACATGCGTAGATTATTGTGCTTTTGTGCATGGTCACTTGTTATGCTATGGATACTTTTAGGGCGGTTTTAAATTATGTGTAACCCACATAGTCTTGATTCCTTGCCTATCACTTTTAGGGTAGCGGTATGCTACGCCTATCACGTTAAACCTCTGTGCTTATATACATAATTACATGCTTACAATTGGTATACACATAGTGAATTCTCCACATTACGCCGTATCATACCATGTCAAACTATGAATTGTATAAACGTTTTTAACTAAACTTTTATTTTATTTAAACATATGTAAACTCACCAACTCTCATAGTTGACACTTGTTTTGGATTACGTTTCAGGTGAAGATATGTGATTGTGTGACAATGTGTTGAAGGTGCTACACATAAGGCTTTTGGACCTAGTAAAATAATTATGTGTAAAATTCTAGAATAGGGTGTGGTAACTTGAAGTGTAATTGGATATTTGGTATTTAAATCTTATTAATGAATTATGCAACCTTAGTAGATCATGTGCTTATGAACAATCATTCCATTGTCCGCCTCGATGATTCCGCCATCGGTCGGGGTGTGACACATAATCATCTATTAAATGTGATAATATTTATTCAATATAATTAAAACATCCGTTACAGTTGAAAATAGGAAAACAAAGAGTTCAAACATAACATAATTAAGCTTCATTATTGCTAGGTCAAAATCCTAAGTGCTCATGTAATATCCTCAAACTGGTGCACCTGAAACATATGAGTAAATGTCAACTACAAGTAGTTGGTGAGTAACATAGGTTTTGACACCAAACAAAAGTTGGAAAAAGATTTAAAATTTAATATGTTCAAAGCATAAACTAAGGCATAAATGTGAAAACATACAAGGTTCCAAAGCGTACAATCAACCCGTAGTAAATGGAAAACTGGTATGTACAATCAAACTGATTGTGTTTTGGAAAAAAGTAGTAATATCGTACACACAAAACCCGCCAAGGTCTGTGTTAACTATGGTATCGGTTTCCTATATAAATGATCATAAAAGGTACTACCTTAGGCTTGAAACACAAGTTAATGATTGTACTAGACATGAACACACGTATGGTGGCCAAGTAGTTTAAGACATAAATCACATAGTAATTAGCATGAGAACAATGGTATTGAATTTGATATGTATAGCATGTAAACACGTTCCACCCCGAGTATTTGTAAACAATAGTAAAGAGAAATGGGGCTATGAAACTCACCTGTAATGAAGCTAGTAATAGTATGAATTGTTAGGGATAGATAGGCCTCGTGAGGGTTCTTCACAATCAACCAACACGGATAAATTTGTATTCTAGACTCAGTGATTTTAAACAATTCTACATCTATTTAGGTTTATAGGGATTTTGGAGTTTGGAGTTGGATGTGGGATTCGTACAAGTTTTGTAAGAAAGTATATGTTTATGTAAAATAATGATACGGTAATATTGATTAGAATTAATTAGAATCTCTAATTAATTCTATGATAATAATATGTTTGAATTTTGTTTATATAATTTTTCTAAAATGATTTAATAAATAAATTACGAAATAGATAGTGGTTTAAATAATAATTTATATATATAATTATTCTAAGAATAAGTAATAAATAAATTATGGAATGGAAAAAATTTTAAAAAATAATACATTGGGATAATTATTCAAAAGGAAAATAACTAATAAATAATTTATGTAATGGAAAGGGTTTAATTAATTTATTTTATATAAATAAAATAATTATTTAAACTATTTAAATAATCTCTTTTATTTAAATGATTTATAAAAGAGTTATTAAATAAATATAAGCATTAAATGTAATTAATTGAACTTGTATAATTATTTATCTAAAATAATTATTTATCTAAAAATAATTATTTATCTAAAATAATTATTTAAGTATTTTTATAGATTTAAAATGTTTTAAATAATTATTCATGCCAAAATGAGTTTGAAAGAATTTAATAATGTTTAAACATTTACTTATAATTGGTTTAATACACATCATTAATTTATAAATAATATAACATAATTAAATTTGTCCAATCATTTATATTATTTTATTTGAGAACTTATAAGGGTTTTAATGAGTTTTTAATAAAATAAAATAGTTAAAACATTAGATTATATTTTTTGTTTTTATAAAAATGATAGGTTGTATTTAAAAAAAATTATATTAGGATTTAAAACACCTAATTGTGTATTAAAACAAATAAAAGGAATTTGTCTAAAAAAGAAAACGGCTGCCAGGACTCGAACCCGCGTCAAGCCCGGTTTACACAAGCACACGCGCACTTAACCATAAGACTGGGCATGATGCCTTGGTCTTAATCCAGATCGGTTAAGCTTTAACAAACAAACTCCAGTCACCTTCTTCCCCAAAACGACCGAATGAAACCCTAGCCCCAATAGACCACAATTTCGCAAAGATCGGCCATGAGACGTTAAGGCTTTTGATCAAAGGATCATCACAAGTTTGTTGGTACCAAAATTACTTGGAATGGTGGAGAATCGATTGGCAATGACTGATATGAAAAGGTCCGTATTTCGCGGCTGAGATTCAATGCTCCAGAGGTGTTTGAGATAGGATTGAGTGTTCAGAGAGAATCAGCAAGATGTCATGACGGTGTGGGACTCGTTTATAGGATCCAGTTCCATTCAGACTATGTGAATCGATTGGGATTTAATGTGCGACGGTTACGGTTTGAATTTGGTAATAAATCCAACGATTCCCATTAAATTGGTTCGTTAAAATCGTCATTAACAGACCCAGTAACGTTCGCGCATGATGGATTGGAGTTATGGCACATGAATTCGACGATTTGATGATCATTTTGCTGCCTGTTGACTTTTCTAAGTCAAGGTAGGTTCAAATCATGAAGAGGGATCGATTTGGAAGTTGACGGGGTTCAAGTTGGGGGTTCAAACGATATTTGGGGGTTCAAAGGCATTTAAATGTGTTCAAGGCTTATTTACATTATCTAAATTCATTTCTCTACTTGTTTATAAAAATGCCTCTTTTTATTTACATAAATTTTATAAAAAGATAATTTCCAATTATTATTTGTTTGATTATGAACATATATATAAAGGAGAAATTTCATTTTATAAAGTTACAAATTGTGTAAATGTTCAATATGATTATATTAAATATATATATAATTACATATAAATAATGCATTTATATATAAAAGATATAAATACATTATCAAGGCTCATAGGTTTTATTTTTGATTCACTACTTTGATAAAGTATACACACACACACATATATATATACTTATATACAAATACATACATTTATTTGATTGATGATAATTTGTAAGAGTAAGGTCGAAAGCTTGAATTGCTACACAAAAGGAAATAGTTGTTAATGTGATAAGTATGAGATTGAAATGGGATATCACTATTGTTTAGAATAAAATAATAAATAAAAAAATAAGGTCGGGAAATCATGGATGTTACACGTGCATTGGATTGCACAGGCGTGCAAAGTACCATTTTTCTTTCACATGTGGAATCTGGCAGCTTTAGGGAGTACGGGAGGGCATTTTAGGGTTTGCACGGCCGTGCAAGGAAATGCACGACCGTGGATTGCCCTAAAATTCTCCCCGTTGACTTCTTGATCTCTAGCTTTGACCTTCTGCGTCCGGTTTCGTTTAACTGACTTCCGAATGCTGATTTTTACTTGATTTTAAGTGATTTCTTCATGTTTTTGCATATCCAAGTCAATTCTTCATGTTCGTGTTCGTCCGGTTCTTTTATAGGCTTGCTAATCTTATAAGCATGGCCTACCACCCAAAACACCATCCTGATAAGTTGGCGGTCTACAAGCCTAAACAAACTCAAAAGTAGGGTTGTAACGAACCGAACCAAATCGAACGAGACGTTCATGTTTGTAAGTTAAGCTTTTATTGGACAAACGAACGGTTCACAGACACATAACCGGACGAAATTTTGTGCCCTTGTTCGTCTGTTAAGAAAATAAATTTGTTCGTACAAGCGAACATAGACGAACACAAATTAATAAAAATGAACATATAATAATTTAATTTTAATGGTAAAAAAGTTAAAAAAATACTAAAAACTTGTAACAAACGAATATAAACGAGCAAACATTAACTAACAAATTACCGAACATTCACGAACACTTTTGAACGAACGTGGCCTTTGTTTCTGTTCATCCATTTAATTATTCAAACGAAATTTCTTTTTTCGTGTTCATTCATTTATAAAACAAACTACCCGCCAAACAGTTCACTAAAAGTTCGCTATAAACGTTCACTTCGTTTACAACCCTACTCAAAACTACAACCCTTATCTACAGATTACAACCCAATCCTATAATATGGATTTAACAAGATACATCTACCAAATTGTCATATCCAATTATAAAAAAATCATCTGAAAACATACCAGTTCCAGCCTCCCCTTTAGTACGAATCATGGCAGCCCCTTCACGAATTCTCCTCAACGCCTCCCCCAGATTCCGGCACCCACAAACAAACGGAATCCTAAAACTATGCTTATTGATATGATTCACATCATCAGCCAACGTCAACACCTCACTCTCATCCACATAGTCAATACCAATCGCTTCCAGAATCTGCGCCCACAAAATGTCCAATCCGAGCCTTCGCCATCACAGGTATCGTAACAGCCTGTTTTATTTCTTTTATGAGCTGCGGGTCGCTCATCCGCGCCACGCCGCCTTGCGCACGGATGTCGGCGGGGACGCGCTCTAGTGCCATGACGGCGCACGCGCCGGCTTCTTCGGCTATTCTCGCCTGTTCGGTGTTAACTACGTCCATGATAACGCCTCGTCGGAGCATCTGGGCGAGCCCCACTTTGACGGAGAACTTGGAATTTTTGCTCTCGGTTATGGCGCCGTTGCCGTAAACCGCGACTACTCCGGTGCCGTCCATTGTCGTTTGTTTGGTTTAATGGTTTTTGAAGAGATTTGAGAGGATGTCAGGGGTGGCAAGTTTTGAGGTTTGAATGTGTGTGATATGTTGGGAGTGGTGAAGAGAGATGTGAGGTTAGGATGTGGTTTTTTAAGGCCCTTTTTACTTGTAAACTTGGCAAACGTTACCCTTTGAGAATTCATCTTTAGAAAGTTTTTTAATCATAAAAGACTATTTTGGTAAAATAATTAGGAGGTTTAAGTGTTATTGATTTAGATTATTTGTTACCTATTATGAAATGATTAAATTTAATAATTTAAAGATACTTAGGTACTTATTGTTTTGGGTAAAAATTATAACGATTAATTTTGTAACCAAACTTAGTAAGTGATGTAGTGTGCTTGATAAAAATGCAAAGTTGTGAACAAAAAAGTAAAGCTTGACACGATGATGTACGAGAAAAGCCCTTAATCCTTGAGGATCTCCGGCAAGTCACTAGCCTCCTGAATTCTTATTAAAACTTGAATACGAGTACAATATGAGCAGTAAAAGATCGAATGCTAAGTGTTACAGATGATTACGAGTGTGTGAATGTGTTTTCTAATCGACATTACTGCTGAATAAATACGAAAAAGATAAGCTAACTAACTATCCGAGAATCACGGAGACTACTTGGTCTTCAAATATGACTATTAGAGGCATCTCCATGCATGTTCCACACGTTTCTTTTGACTTCTAGACCGATTCTTCAGGGTTGAAATTGACTTCGGACATTTTTCCTGTGAATAAGTCAATATAGAAAAAGGATACAACGGTTAGCGACATAAATATTAAGGATAGAGAAACATGTCAGGATATCGAAGGATGTCGAAGGTCCAGGATCCTCAGTCATAAAAATGACCCCTAACAATTGTCCCCAAATTTAACAGCTGTCAATGTAATCGACATCTGTAAAATTTTTTAAAATTCAAACGGTAAAATGATAAGGCCACGATAAGACTTTTCCCGAGTTCCAATGCGGAATAGCCGTTATTTCAGTAGGCTATAATTATCCTTTCTTCTCTCTCATTAAAATTCACCGTCTTCTGCACTTTGAAGTTGCAGAAAAGGTACAAACTTTCTCTCGATCTTGCTTTTTCTTTTGCAATAATCTTTTGCTTCCACAAATGGGTAAAAAACAACTAACCCGCTCGCAACCTTCGGTCGTCGTCGAATCAGTGGAGGACTTTTCTGACCAAGGGTTGCTTAGCAATCCTGATTAGGAGAAGTGTACCTTCACTAATCAGGATATCAAGCTTTTGTGAACTTTAAACCTTTTTCCTGAAAAAAATCGTATTTAGGGTTTCCAGCCCGAAGGTCAAGGCTGATTTCTCGTCACTTACTTAGGTCTGCTTCTTAGCTTATCCTTTCACTCTTGGTCTTACCTACCCCTTTCCACCACTGATTTTCGAGTTCTTTAAGGTTACCGGTCTGACTTACTCTCAAGTCATGCCCATGGCTTGGAGAATCTTGTATACCCTAGAACACCTGAATCATATTCATTCTCTTACTATCGGAATCCCTTAAATACCTAGTGTGTATAACTTGAGAACCCACGGATCCTCTCGAATTGTTTTCCAAGTTAAGTCCGGTTGCACACTTTTGGTTCTTAAAGCTAGGGGTGTTCAAAGTCGGATATCCGAAAAATTCGGATATCGGATTTCACTATCCGTATCTGAATCCGAAATTTCGGATTCGGATAGTGAAACGGATATCCAGTTTTTTTTAACTTAAATATATTTTTTAAATTAAAATATATATATATAAAATATATTAAATAAACATCATCTTTATGAAATAATTAAAAAAAACATTAAAAAACTAATTTTTGAGTAATTTACGAAATTACGACATGAATAAGTTTTAGTTTTTAAAAAAATAAGAAGGCTAAACACATAACATAAAAGCCATATACTTCATATATATATATATTGTATTTATAACACTTTCTATGAAACAATATATTAATTTGACCAAAAAAATATAATTTTCGAAATTACGACGCGAATACGTTTTATTTAAAAAAATAAGAGAGTTAAACACATAACATAAAACCATAAACTTTATATATATATATATATATATATATATATATATATATATATTCAGATATCCGAATATGCGAAATTTTTGAAAAATGCTATCTGAATCTGAAAATTCGGATATTCGAATTTTTGGATAATTCGGATATTCGAATTTTCGGATAATTCGGATTCGGAATTTCAGATATTTCAGATTCGGTTTCGGATACGGATACTTTTGAACACCCCTACCTAAAGCTACTCAAAACGATACCGACTATAGGGGTAAATTCTTTTTCGTGAAAAGAGACTCTATCTCGGATGGGGATCTCTTGCCTCTCTGATGGGTTAAAAAGGGTAGGATACGGTCACGATCCTTAGTTTAGATATAATAGTATTTACTTGTTTCTTAGAGATTTCTTCTTGTCTTTATGCAGCTCCCAAATTTTCTGACCTTGCTCCCGCTCGAAGTGATACCGACAAGAGAATAGAAGCTCTGCTAGAGATTCATTCTTTTGAGAGGTCCTTTCATCCGAAGTCTGCCATTAGTGAAGCTAGTTTCAATACTCAATATTCTGAGCCCAACATGTTTTCAGGTAAGAATAACTTTTCCCCCAGTGGCACTTGTACGACTCTGGATTATCCCGAGTCTTTATAGGAATCCCGAACTATAGGCTTTACATTATAAGGAAAGAGAAAGATTTATTTAAACGTTAGTTAAACATAAATTTAGAAATTTAACCTATCATTCTATTACGGGTGTTCGTAAGTCAAGCTCCCGATTTGCCCTTGACGACATTGACAGCATGGTGTCCAAAGGCAAGGCGATCAAGAAAGAACAATCGATCCCTGAGGCTTCAAAGCCTGAGATTCTGACTCCGCGTCCCAAGATATCCGGAGGCAAAAAGAGGAAACCTTGTGAGGCTACTGATGCCGCTATCTATGAGGGGATGGATTATGCTGACGCCTACAAAAAGCTTCATGTCCTTGGTCACTTGGTAAGCTATTTTCAGTTTCCCGGATCCTGAATCCGTATTAAAGAGATTCTAACACATTCATTCTTTCCAGGGCCTAGAAGAAATGACCAGATGCTACGAATCGCTTGCAAAGGAGGCCAATGATGCCAAGCAGATGGTTAGTGATCTGCAAAAGATAGCAACCGCTAAGGACAAAAATATGGCAGAGGAGGCTAAGGAGCTGAGCAGGGTGAAAACGGAGCTGGAGGATGCCTATGCCAAGCACTCTCAGGACCTTGAAGAATCCTACGAACAAGCTAAGAATTTAGCCGCGATTTCCATATTTCAAGCCGGGATAAAGATGGCTAAGGTGGCTGAAGACAAGGATTTCAATCGGTCAGCATGGGATGTCCAAGGTTGGAAGAAGGTCGTGGTGGAACTTGGAGGCGAGCTGGAGCAGGATACTGAGGTGGGAAACCAGGTGGATGAGGCTGAGGGCTCTGTGAAGGTGGCAGCTGAGGTGGTGGAACAGGACAATGACGGCGACAAAGACAAGGCCTGAGTCCTGTGTTTGTGATTTCCATGATTAATGTTTTTAACTTTGATGCTGGTGACCTGTTGAACAATTTTCTTTTCTTTGCTTTTGGGATCCCTGCAAGGGATAGACAATTTGACAGCTTATGAACCAGGTGGATGGGTCCAGGTTTTGGAGGAAGCCCGGGTCACTTAATTTCATGCACTTTAATTATCATTAAGTAGCTTTTGACTATATGCCATGATTTCAATGTGTTTGGTATGTTTGTAGAAAATTAGGATTTATAGGCAATTAAGCCTTGCGATAAAAAATAAGTTTAGGTAAACCTTCAGGATACCAGATCTTAATAATATCTTAGATCAAACTTTGATAAGAGTATAGTTTGGTTGGAGGAACACCAATTTCAAACATATCATGACTTAGTCATTCAAATCTTAATTAAAATTTGACGAATAATTTTAATTACATACCTTCATTGAGAATTAGGTTAGGTAGATACACATACCGGATAATGATAGGGAGTCTAAACAGACTACAAATATGACAACTTTTAGTTGTCTCTTGTGTATAGTAGTCAAACACACCATATGCTTAGTAATTGTATCTCAGGATCTTCAGAGATGTCTTCAATCTGTCTGAGTATCAGGATCTTGAATCAGTATATTAATGCTAAACAATTTGGATTAACACCTGAGTGTCAAATACTTGGGACAAGCTAATCGTGGGACAAGCCAAAAACTTGGGACAAGCCAATCGTGGGACAAGCCAAACTTGAGTTAGCATGAAAATGCTAAAAACCTTAGTAAGTAACACGTCTGTTACATTCGTAGGATCCAAGATATAGCCAACAGTGATGAAATTATCAGCCACTGTTACATGGACTGGTCGCACCACCTTGAACTATACTTGGATATCGTGCGCCCAGGTGGAGTGTTTAAACTCAATTCGTAGAAAGGTGAAAACCTTTAAACCTTAGAAGGTATTCAGAATACCTTAAACTTAAAGAGATGGCCAGTCTCTGTCTTCTGTTAGGATCCTTGAGGATCCTTCCTACAAAACATGAAACCTTGGTGA
Source organism: Smallanthus sonchifolius (assembly GCA_023525975.1). NCBI lineage: Eukaryota > Viridiplantae > Streptophyta > Magnoliopsida > Asterales > Asteraceae > Smallanthus > Smallanthus sonchifolius. The sequence continues at coordinate 68,276,805 of CM042030.1, read as the reverse complement.
AGGTGGGTGTTAGCCTGGCTAACACCCCTCCGATGCTCAAATCAGTATCTTGATAAAGATAAAAAAGGTAAAAATAATCAGGGATAGAAGTCATACCAGTCTTAGTTGGAATTTAAGTTCTAACTTACATAAAATATGCTTTGAGATGAATAGCATTCCAGGATCTTGGTAGAATTTCTCCTTCCATAGTGGATAGCCAATAGGCACCTTTGCCTGCTTCCGAATCAATTAAGTATGGGCCTTCCCACTTAGGTGCGAGCTTTCCTTTGTTGGGATTGGTAGTATTTTGAAATGCTTTTCTCCATACTAGGTCACCTATTTGGAATCTTCTGATCCTTATATTCTTGTTGTAGGACTTTGCTATCCTCTGTTGATAAGCTGCAATATGAAATTTGGCAAGATCCCTGATCTCATCCACAGTGTCAAGATCATGAGCAAGAGCTTCGTCGTTGGTTTCTGGGGTTTGGAGATTGGTTCTGGCAGTGGGGATAACCATCTCTATTGGGATCATAGCTTCAGTACCAAATACCAATGAGAATGGAGTTTGGCATGTTGCATTTTTTGTGGTCGTCCTATCTGCCCAAAGTACAAATGGTAGTTCTTCTGCCCACCTTCCTTTCTTAGCACCCAATCTCTTCTTAAGGTCGTTTATGATTATTTTGTTACTGGATTCCGCCTGTCCATTAGCTTGAGGATGTACAGGGGTGGAAGTTATCATTTTTATCCCCCAATTGACACAGAAGTTTGTTGTTCTTTTTCCGATAAACTGGGATCCATTGTCACACACTATTTCTGCTGGGATCCCAAATCTTGTCATGATGTTGCGCTTTATGAAGGAGATAACTTCTTTTTCTTTAACCTGGACAAATGTTTCAGCTTCTATCCATTTGGAGAAATAATATGTCATTCCCGGCATGAATACCTTTCCTCCTGGTGCTCTGGGTAGTTTGCCGATTATATACATTCCCCGTTTCATGAATGGCCATGGGGAGATGACTGGGTACAAAGGCTCCGCTGGTTGATGGAGTATGTTGCTGTGTCTTTGGCAAGCATCACATTTCTGGGCATAAGTCATAGCGTATTTCCTCATAGTAGGCCAGTAGTATCCTATTCTCAGGATTCTTGAGAATAATGCTCTGCCCCCAGTGTGATTACCACAGTCTCCCTCATGTATGTCTTTCAAGACTTCTTGTGCTTCAGGATCCTCTAAGCATCTTAAGTACGAACCTGCAATGGGTTTTCTATACAAAACATTGTGCAATATTATAAAACAAGATACTTTCATGCGAAAATCCCTGTGATTCTTTTCGTCACTTGAGCTCTCACCGTCCTACAAATATTTTTTAATAGGTAGGATCCAGGATCCTTGACTGGTTTCAGGATCCTGAGTATCTTCTTCTTCTTCTTCTGTGTTGGATACTTCATCTATTTTTTTGTTTGATAGGCTCAAAATATATATGATATGAATTTTAATACCTTCTGGTATTTTGAAAGCCGAAGCAAGATTTGCTAAGGCATCAGCCTCAGCATTGTCTTCTCTATGTACCTGTGTAATGCTAAAAATTTCAAATTCTATGGATAATTTTTTAACTATTATGAGATATTTAGCTAATTTCTCACATTTCACTGCATATGAACCATTAAAGTGGTTAGCGAGTAATAACGAATCCACATATACCCGGAGATACCTGATTTTCATATCCTTGGCTAGCTGTAATCTTGCTATCAGCGCTTCATATTCTGCTTCATTATTCATTTCATGGAACTCACAACTTATGAATTGAGGTATTATGTCCCCTTATGACGATTTTAGTATGATGCTTAGACCTATTTCTCTTACATTGGATGCACCGTCAGTGAATAGTATCCACCTATCCCCGGATTCTTCCAATTATTGGACTTCATGGTCTGCTTCATGTTGAATGTCACTACTGAAATCAGCCACAAAGTCTGCAAGTGCCTATTGCTGTTCTAGGTTCATACACTAGATCGTATGCATTGAGTTTGACGGACCACTTAGCCATTCTTCCTGACGTCTCTGGCTTCCTCAAGACACACTTAATAGGATAATTAGTCTTAACATGAATAGCATGAGTTTCAAAGTAATGTCTGAGCTTAGTGGATGCCATTATTAAAGCCTTGTTGAGGTCTGTATAGGCATCCATAAAGGTCAGGATTTCGTGGCCTGCCGTAGCATCCACCATTGAGTCTATGTGTGGTAATGGGAAGGGATCTTTAGGACACGCCTTGTTGAGGTCTGTATAGTCTACACAAACTCTCCACTTCCCGTTTTTCCTTTGTACAACTACTACAATTGCTAGCCACCTTGGGAATTTTACTTCCGTAATCATTCCGGACATGAGGAGCCTTTCCACCTCTTCTTGGATGATCACGTTTCTTTCAGGAGCAAACTTCCTTCGCTTTTAATGTATTGGCCTGAAACTTTTGTCAATTCCAAGTTTATAAGTTATGATGTTTTTGGATATACCTATCATATTTTCGTGCTTCTACACGAAAGTTGCTTTTCTGCCCTTCAGGAAGTCTAAGATATCTTTCTCAATATCCATAGGAATATTGTTCCCTATAAGGACTTTAACATCCGAATCTTCAGCATCTAAGGATACCTCTTTGACATCTTGCTCTTTAGCTTCTAGAACATCACTGGCCTGCTTTGTTAATTGCTATGCCTGCCTTGTCTTTGTAGAAGCTTTCATCGAAGACGTATAACAGTCTTTGGCCTCCTGCTGATCTGTGACACCCGACATTTCAGGTCAATATCCGTACACATGTATTAAACAAGTTTACATTTCAATTATTTTTGTGATTAATTAATTTCACAAACAAGGACATTAAGGTCTAACAAAAACCGAACATTGTCTCATTTCACATTTTGGTAATTTTAGGAGTTACCGGTTCACGTGTTATATAAACCGACAAATTCGAACACTAGTGGTTAATTTAAATAACCAGAGAAATATATATACATATATATTTTATTTCCACAAACTTTACGTAGAACAATAAATTATTTTCAGAATAAATTTATAATACCGTGGAGGATCTAAACCGGATTTATCTACCCCTTTAAAACTATAATTGATATTAATACCTAAATCTAATTATTATACTAATTAAACCCAACTTACCCTTGACTTCTTGGCCGAAGTGCAGAGAAAACCCATACCATACCTGCGAAATGCAGATAAAGGCCATACCACCCTCAATTTCTATCAATTCATCACTCAAAACTCTCACAAACCTTTTATTTATCTCATCTTCTTACGAAAATCTCCCCATATCTCTTCAAATTGAAGTCAAGTTTTAAGGCAAAATCCACCACAATTCAGTGTTTTAAGAAGAATTTCAAGTATTTCTAAAGAAAAGTTAGCAAAAGATTCAAGATCATCTCTGTTTTCTCTCATCATCATCGTCACTGTTTTAAGGTAAAAACTCAAAACCATCTACTTTATTCTCTTTAAAAACCGTATCTAAGCATACAAAAGGTTCAATCGCAAGTAAGATAACAAGAAAAGTGTGTCAAATTCAAGTTTTAAAACATTAATATGCAGGACTGATTCTGTCAAACAGAAGTCCAGTAATCGAAACTATGAAGTTTCGATACCTATACTCAATCGAAACAAGTAGTTTCGATACCTGTTACTCAATCGAAACTAGGAGTTTCGATACTAGCTGTTCAATCGAAACTAGGTAGTTTCGATACATATTGCTCAATCGAAACTAGGTAGTTTCGATACCCTTCTTGTCAATCGAAACTAGATTGTTTCGATAACACTTACTCAATCGAAACTAGGTAGTTTCGACACTCAAATACTCCATCGAAACTAAGAAGTTCCGACACCTGACTACTCCATCGAAACTAAGTAGTTTCGATACACATATGCCCAATCGAAACTAAGAAGTTTCGACACCTGGTCAACAGTCCCATTTGGGCAGTAACTCAAAACTGTTTTTATAACAAAACATGTGTTGAACAACTAAGGAGATATTCAAACAAAAACGACCAGATTTACAAGGTCGGTGAACAATTTACAATTAAGACGTTGGTCTTAACAACAATTTACCCTTGGTATCTAGGGTACGAATAGTCAAGGTTGACTACAACAAGTTTTATCACAAGTATATACACAAACTCAAGGTGAGTTTCACGGCCCCTTTTTACTGTTTCAATATTTGGGGGAAAAACATACTTACAATTATTTTATGGGATAACAAGAGAATAAGACACGACTTGTATGTTTACATGAGATGAGAACAACAATTTGAGGCCGGAAAAGTCCCCTGGAACAACGTAGTAACCATTAACTGTAGCCTAGGGTCCTATGAATAGTACTATGGAGAGTGACGTCTCCCGGTCATGGTTAGTCGCGCTAACCACAATCTGGAGGATTTATGGCCGCATAGAACCGGATAACGAAATTAGGGGCGTGTACAATTGTCATGGTTTGGTTACGCCTCATGTAGGAACATATTATTTGTATTCCTAGCTAGTTTACAAATGGGTCAACAATTCTTATTCTGTTTATCACATACAACTGAAACTATTTACGAACAATGAAATTTTGCAAAGAACTATTTGATTAAACCTGTGAACTCACCAACCTCGTGTTGACGATTTTAAGTATGTTTTTCAGGTAACTGAACGTGATTTCAAGGTTAGCAATGTAGATTACATGCATGCACGATGGATACTACTCAAGGAGGATTTCCCTTGTATAACTCATTGAATTGAGTCATATTTGTGAAATCTTAATGTTTTGTAAACTCATTTTACATTTTGTAATGTAAAACTTTAAACTCATTTATGTATCCATTTATCATGTATGTGTTTGCGGTAATCATATGCTTTGGAAACCAGTGAACGTCGTGCCTCGCGTTTCCGCCTTGGCGGGGTGTGACAGAACTTGGTATCAGAGCCATTGATTATAGCGAACTAGGAATCTAAATTGGAACCTAGTCTATAATCTAAATGACTCACTAAAACGTTTTCATTGCATAAGCATTGTATAACCAGTCATTTTGTCATATGGATATTGTAGTCATAAGCATGTCGTCACATTCACATTCTGATCCCGTCTCTGACACTGAATCAAACGAGGAACGTTCCGCCTCACATCCCAAAAATCGAGTACAAACCCGTAGCTCCACACCACCTAAAGTCGCCTTGGGAAAACCGCCTATCGTCTACCGAAAGAAAAGCGGAGGACCAGTTAAGGTGCAAAGTGCTAAGAAGAAGTTTCGACTTCCACACAAAAGGAATCTAGCAGCCCGTGACCCAGAAGACTTGGAGGCTGGTGAAGAACCACCTAGGCAAAGACCCTGCTACCACCCGACTGTGGGAACTATCCGTTGGATGCCACGTACTCTGGCCCGATGGAGGGAGATGGAGAGCATCCCATCTACCTTTGAGATTGGAGAGTCTTCTAACTCCCCAACACCCCTACCCCACACTGGGGAAGCCATAGAGCTCACAGTGCCTACACTAGTAGCACGCGTTCGTACGCATGAGGAGCGTCTTGATGATCTCCTAGATGACATCCGGGCACAGGGGGATGCAGCCACGCGACTTCGTCAAGGACTCGGATCTCGAGTTCAGACTCTAGATGACCGCACCCGAAACATACAGGATGCCACTAACTATCTGGAGTTGAGAGCCGACATGGACTGGCAGTTCACTGTCACTGTCCTAGACATGGTGGAAGCACTGGAGGAAAGGACTTTGGCTGCAGAATTTGTGGCTAGAGCAAGCTTTGTTATGGCAGGACTTGCCATGATGATTGGATTGTACTCTCACTTCTTCTTCTAAACCTATTATGGGCGGGTTGTGCCCATAGTACATTATGTAGTTTAAAACTTTAGTACTGATGAGGTCATGAGAACCCATCACTTTTGTATCCGTTTCTTTTGGGAACAATGTACTATGAATGTTTTAACTATGTATATAATGGTTTATGTTTTGATGTTGTCGTATCCTTATGCCATGTGATATCATTATTGTCATATAATGTTGTTTCTTTTTAATTGATGTGTTAGAAAGAACGTCATGGCACCAAAGCGTAGCACACCCCGTAACACTACTGGAGACAACAACGAGACAATTTCTCCAAATGTGGAACAACTTATAGCACAGCGAGTAGCTGCTGCCATGCAACAGTATGAGGCGAATCGAAATAGTGGAGGAGGAAACGGCAGTGGTACCGGTGCAGGAGGTGCAGGAGGAAGCGGTACAGCTGGAGGTTCCGGAGGTTCCGGAGGTAATAGAATAAATAAGCCGTAACACATAGTCATGATCCGAATTATTGACGTTATGACTTGTAATTCTACAGATGCTCCAAATAGAAAGTGCTCCTACAAGGCCTTTCAATCTTGCAAACCCCGTAACTTCAATGGCACCGAGGGTGCAGTTGGGATAATGAGATGGATAGAGAAGATGGAATCAGTGATTGATATCAGTGAATGCACCGCTGACTGCATGGTGAAGTATTCTACATGCTCACTCACTGATAAAGCTTTAACCTGGTGGAATTCACAAATAAAGACTTTGGGAAGGCAGACAGCATATGAGTTGTCATGGGAAGACCTGAAGGCCATGATGATCAAGGAATATTGTCCTCGAAATGAGTTACAAAAGATCTAATCTGAAATGTGGAATTTGCAAATGACAGGAGATGATGTTGCTGGCTACACTGACCGATTCAATGAGTTAGCAATCTTGGTTCCACACATGGTTACCCCAGAATACAAGAAGGTTGAAAGATACTTGTGGGGTCTCGCACCTCAAATCCGAAGTCTGGTGACTTCATCGAACCCTATGGATGCCAAGAGCGCCATAACTCTAGCTTTCAAGCTGAGGGATAATGCTGTACGTGATGGTTTGTTTGAGAAGAAGGAGACCGAAGAAGGAAGGTCGGGGGAAAAGAGGAAATGGTTTGGAAAACCAAGTAATCAAAACAGGAATCAAAGTTACAAGAGACCTGAAACTATGAAAGCCTTTGTCGCCAACACTGTGGAACAAAATGGATACCTTGGAGCACTACCAAGGTGTGACAAGTGTGGATATCATCACAGTGGAAGGTGTACTCAATGTGGAAAATGTAAAAAATATGGGCACCTAGCCCATAACTGTTGGAGCAATGCAAACTCTAATAAGATAAATCAAGTAACAGGAAAGGGCAACCCAGGAACAGGGAGGATGAATCAGGGATGCTTTGAGTGTGGAGATCCAAAGCACTTCAGAAAAGACTGTCCAAAGTTGAAGAACCGAAACGACAATCAGGCCCGTGGAAGAGCATTTGTGATGGGGGCTGGTGACGCACGACAAGATCCAAACATTGTCACTGGTACGTTCCCGATAAATAATCACTATGCCTCTATACTTTTCGATACGGGTGCTGATTTGAGTTTTGTGTCAAATGACTTTAAGTCCCTACTCGGTATTAAGCCAAGTAAACTAGACCAAAAGTATACAATTGAATTAGCGAACGGAAAATTAATTAATACCGAAGAAGTCATTCAGGGTTGTACCTTATGTCTTAAAAACCACACATTTAGTATAGATCTGTTACCCGTTGATTTAGGAAGCTTTGACGTTGTTATTGGCATGGATTGGTTGTCAAAGAATCATGCCGAGATTGTTTGTTTTGAGAAGATTGTCCAAATCCCACTCTCAAACGGAGAAGTTCTTTCGATTCAAGGTGAGAAGAGTGGAGTAACGTTAAGGATGATAAACTGCATGAAAGCTCGTAAGTGTTTACGTAAAGGCTATTGCGTGTTTCTGGCTCACGTCGTCGAAAAGAAACCCAAGGAACGTCGATTTGAATATATTCCAATCGTTAGGGATTACCCCGAAGTTTTTCCTGAAGACTTACCTGGATTACCACCACCGAGGCAAGTCGAATTCCGAATCGATTTGGTACCAGGATCCGCACCGATTGCACGATCGCCGTATCGATTAGCACCTTCTGAAATGCAAGAATTATCAAATCAACTACAAGAGTTGCTTGATAAAGGTTTCATAAGACCGAGTTTCTCACCTTGGGGAGCTCCGGTCCTATTTGTAAAGAAAAAGGATGGAACCTTTAGGATGTGTATTGATTACCGAGAATTAAACAAGCTTACAATCAAGAACCGATACCCACTTCCTCGAATAAACGATTTGTTCGATCAACTACAAGGTTCTAGCTTCTATTCAAAAATTGATCTACGTTCAGGGTATCATCAATTAAGGATCCAAGAAGAAGATGTACCAAAGACAGCATTTAGGACTCGTTACGGTCACTACGAGTTCCTAGTTATGCCATTTGGTTTGACGAACGCACCAGCTGTCTTCATGGATCTCATGAACCGCGTGTGCAAGCCATACTTGGATAAATTCATGATTGTATTCATCGATGACATATTAATATATTCACGAACTAAGGAGGATCATGAACATCACCTGAAATTAATCTTAGAACTACTCAGAAACGAGAAACTTTACGCTAAATTCTCTAAGTGTGAGTTTTGGATCCGAGAAGTGCATTTCCTTGGTCATGTCATCAACAAGGAAGGAATTCACGTTGATCCATCTAAAATTGAAGCGATCAAAAACTGGGAAGCACCAAAGACTCCGACAGAAGTACGTCAATTTTTAGGTTTGGCCGGTTATTACAGACGATTCATCGAGAATTTTTCAAAAATAGCCTTGCCTTTAACCACATTAACCCAGAAAGAAAAGAAGTATGATTGGAGTGACAAGCAGGAGTCAGCTTTCCAATTACTGAAACAGAAGCTGTGTAGTGCACCAATCCTATCCCTTCCGGAGGGAATCGAAAATTTTGTCATATACTGCGATGCATCACACCAAGGACTTGGTTGTGTGTTAATGCAAAGAGACAAAGTCATCGCATATGCCTCACGACAACTAAAAGTGCACGAAAAGAATTATACGACCCACGACTTGGAATTGGGTGCAGTTGTGTTTGCGCTCAAAATTTGGAGACATTACCTTTACGGTACAAGATGTACTATCTTTACTGATCACAAGAGTCTCCAACATATCTTTGATCAAAAGGAACTTAACATGAGACAACGTCGCTGGGTAGAACTACTAAACGATTATGATTGTGATATCAAGTACCATCCCGGGAAAGCCAATGTCGTAGCGGACGCTTTAAGTCGCAAAGAACGAGTTAAAACTCTTCGTGTTCGTGCCTTAGGATTGACAATTCATACGAATCTTACTACTCAAATTCGGATGGCACAACATGAGGCAATCAAAAAAGAAAACATTCAGAATGAAGCTTTACGAGGAATGATAAAGCAATTGGAGCCAAAGTCAGATGACACTTTATACTTCATGAATAGAATTTGGGTGACACGTTTTGGTAACTTACGGGAGTTAGTTATGGACGAAGCCCACAAGTCCAGGTACTCCATTCACCCAGGTTCAGATAAGATGTATAAGGATCTAAAAGAATTATATTGGTGGCCCAATATGAAAGGAGATATTGCCACATATGTCAGTAAGTGCTTAACATGTTCAAAAGTAAAAGCCGAACATCAGAAACCGTCTGGTTTGTTACAACAACCTGCAATTCCCCAATGGAAATGGGAACAAATTTCTATGGATTTTATCACAAAATTACCCAAGACATCTAGTGGTTATGATACCATATGGGTAATTGTCGATCGATTGACAAAATCAGCTCATTTCCTACCTATCAAAGAGACGGATAAAACCGAGAAACTTGCAAAGCTTTATATCAAGGAAATTGTGGCTAGGCATGGAGTGCCAATTTCTATTATATCGGATAGAGATAGCAGATTTGTGTCTAGAATCTGGAAATCATTACAAGAAGCCATGGGCACACGTCTTGACATGAGCACGGCATATCACCCACAAACAGATGGTCAAAGCGAAAGGACCATTCAAACATTAGAAGATATGCTCCGTGCATGTGTAATGGATTTCGGAGGAAATTGGGATACTCATTTACCATTAGCTGAGTTTTCCTACAATAACAGCTACCATACGAGCATTAAGGCAGCTCCGTTTGAAGCTTTATATGGTCGTAAATGCCGCTCACCGTTATGTTGGGCGGAAGTTGGTGAAAAACATTTGACAGGCCCTGAGATTGTCCAGGAAACCACTGATAAGATTTTCAAAATTAAGGACCGTTTGAAAGCGGCCCGAGATAGACAAAAGAGCTATGCTGACAACAGACGAAAACCATTAGAATTTCAAATTGGTGACCGAGTAATGTTAAAAGTCTCACCATGGAAAGGCGTTGCAAGGTTTGGTAACCGTGGTAAGCTCAACCCTAGATACGTTGGTCCGTTCGAAATACTGGCTAGGGTTGGCCCTGTAGCTTACAAACTCAAGCTACCACAAGAACTAAACAATGTACATGATACGTTTCATGTGTCAAATCTCAAAAAGTGTCTATCAGACGAGACTTTGATCATACCGCCTGATGAAATTCACATTGACGATAAACTTCATTTCATCGAGCAACCAATTGAGATATCAGATTGGAAGGTTCAAAAGCTGAGACGTAGTCGAATCAAACTGGTTAAAGTACGTTGGAACTCAAAACGTGGTCCTGAGTATACATGGGAACGAGAGGACCAAATGAAAACAAAATACCCATCCTTGTTTAAGGATACACCAGTTCAAGATAACACGAATTGAATTTCGGGACGAAATTCTTTTAACAAGGGGTGAATGTGACACCCGACATTTCAGGTCAATATCCGTACACATGTATTAAACAAGTTTACATTTCAATTATTTTTGTGATTAATTAATTTCACAAACAAGGACATTAAGGTCTAACAAAAACCGAACATTGTCTCATTTCACATTTTGGTAATTTTAGGAGTTACCGGTTCACGTGTTATATAAACCGACAAATTCGAACACTAGTGGTTAATTTAAATAACCAGAGAAATATATATACATATATATTTTATTTCCACAAACTTTACGTAGAACAATAAATTATTTTCAGAATAAATTTATAATACCGTGGAGGATCTAAACCGGATTTATCTACCCCTTTAAAACTATAATTGATATTAATACCTAAATCTAATTATTATACTAATTAAACCCAACTTACCCTTGACTTCTTGGCCGAAGTGCAGAGAAAACCCATACCATACCTGCGAAATGCAGATAAAGGCCATACCACCCTCAATTTCTATCAATTCATCACTCAAAACTCTCACAAACCTTTTATTTATCTCATCTTCTTACGAAAATCTCCCCATATCTCTTCAAATTGAAGTCAAGTTTTAAGGCAAAATCCACCACAATTCAGTGTTTTAAGAAGAATTTCAAGTATTTCTAAAGAAAAGTTAGCAAAAGATTCAAGATCATCTCTGTTTTCTCTCATCATCATCGTCACTGTTTTAAGGTAAAAACTCAAAACCATCTACTTTATTCTCTTTAAAAACCGTATCTAAGCATACAAAAGGTTCAATCGCAAGTAAGATAACAAGAAAAGTGTGTCAAATTCAAGTTTTAAAACATTAATATGCAGGACTGATTCTGTCAAACAGAAGTCCAGTAATCGAAACTATGAAGTTTCGATACCTATACTCAATCGAAACAAGTAGTTTCGATACCTGTTACTCAATCGAAACTAGGAGTTTCGATACTAGCTGTTCAATCGAAACTAGGTAGTTTCGATACATATTGCTCAATCGAAACTAGGTAGTTTCGATACCCTTCTTGTCAATCGAAACTAGATTGTTTCGATAACACTTACTCAATCGAAACTAGGTAGTTTCGACACTCAAATACTCCATCGAAACTAAGAAGTTCCGACACCTGACTACTCCATCGAAACTAAGTAGTTTCGATACACATATGCCCAATCGAAACTAAGAAGTTTCGACACCTGGTCAACAGTCCCATTTGGGCAGTAACTCAAAACTGTTTTTATAACAAAACATGTGTTGAACAACTAAGGAGATATTCAAACAAAAACGACCAGATTTACAAGGTCGGTGAACAATTTACAATTAAGACGTTGGTCTTAACAACAATTTACCCTTGGTATCTAGGGTACGAATAGTCAAGGTTGACTACAACAAGTTTTATCACAAGTATATACACAAACTCAAGGTGAGTTTCACGGCCCCTTTTTACTGTTTTCAATATTTGGGGGAAAAACATACTTACAATTATTTTATGGGATAACAAGAGAATAAGACACGACTTGTATGTTTACATGAGATGAGAACAACAATTTGAGGCCGGAAAAGTCCCCTGGAACAACGTAGTAACCATTAACTGTAGCCTAGGGTCCTATGAATAGTACTATGGAGAGTGACGTCTCCCGGTCATGGTTAGTCGCGCTAACCACAATCTGGAGGATTTATGGCCGCATAGAACCGGATAACGAAATTAGGGGCGTGTACAATTGTCATGGTTTGGTTACGCCTCATGTAGGAACATATTATTTGTATTCCTAGCTAGTTTACAAATGGGTCAACAATTCTTATTCTGTTTATCACATACAACTGAAACTATTTACGAACAATGAAATTTTGCAAAGAACTATTTGATTAAACCTGTGAACTCACCAACCTCGTGTTGACGATTTTAAGTATGTTTTTCAGGTAACTGAACGTGATTTCAAGGTTAGCAATGTAGATTACATGCATGCACGATGGATACTACTCAAGGAGGATTTCCCTTGTATAACTCATTGAATTGAGTCATATTTGTGAAATCTTAATGTTTTGTAAACTCATTTTACATTTTGTAATGTAAAACTTTAAACTCATTTATGTATCCATTTATCATGTATGTGTTTGCGGTAATCATATGCTTTGGAAACCAGTGAACGTCGTGCCTCGCGTTTCCGCCTTGGCGGGGTGTGACATGAACGCTTTTTATCTTTACTACCCCCAAGGGGTCGGCATTTTGACACATTGGTGATTTGTCGAGGGTACTGCTTTCATGTCATGTACCCAAGGTCTCCCTAGAATAATGTTATAGCAAGATAAAGAATCAATGACACAAAATTTTTGTATAGAGTTTACCCCTTCGATGTAGATTGGTAGCTTTATTTCTCCAACTGTGTTCTTAACCTCTCCACTGAATCCTACCAACACTAAGGATTTCGAGATGATTTCGGAAGCAGGGATCCCCATCCTCTTTAAGACTTCAAGCTGTATGATGTTCACCGAACTTCCTCCATCAATCAGGATCATGCGGATAAAATGATTGGCTATGTATAGAGTGATTACCAAGCCGTCATGGTGAGGATCTTGTATGTTGTCTTTGTCTTCCTCATCAAAGAGATTACTTTCTTTTCGGTTAAGGTTGACTTTTTGGTAGGCCTATCCCCTTTTTCTGTCTTTGCTTCCTTAGCATTTCTCTTTATAGCGGAATAAGAGGTACCACATATGTCAGAACCACTAGATATGAAACTTATTGCCTTGGCATCCGACGGTGGGGATGTTGCTCTCTGCGGAATCCTGTCATGATCCTTGATTTTATCCTTTCTTTTGCCCAGGAATTCTTTGAGGTGTCCTTTGCTCAAGAGGTAACTTATCTCCTTTCGCAAAGCGATACAATCCTCAGTTACGTGGCCGAAATATTCATGGAATGCACACCATTTGGACTTATCCTTCCATCCCGTGCTCTTCTCATTTTTGCGAGGCCATCTGGCCCTTTCACCAAGATCCTGCATAGCAAATAATAAACATGTTGTATCAAGAGAAAAACAGCCAGAAAGTCTAGGATACTTTTCTTTGTCTTCGTCATCCTCTACAACATTGACTCTGTGATTGTCAGGCTTGGAGTAAGGCTTGGATCTGTAAGGCTTGTGAGGTACAGATTCAATCTTCCGGTTGGGTTGATTGTAGCTTGTTGGAGCATCCATCCTTTGCTGGATCTTTCTATCATCCTCAAGCCTTATGAATCGTAGTGTCCAATTCCTGACTTCATCAAGATTCCTACAGGGGTTCATGATAAGGTCTTCATAAAATGGGGAGTCCTTCTTTAATCCCATCTTAAATGCCTGGACCACCGTGGCGACGTCAAGGTTAGGGATATCCAGGGATTCCCGGTCGAACTTACTAACAGAATCACGAAGGGATTCTCCTGTATTCTGGGTTATCCTATACAAGTCACTTGTTAGTCTTTCGAACGTTCTGCTGCAAGAGAATTGGTTATTAAACAAATTGATTAAATGAGCAAATGAAGTTATTGAATAAGGTGGAACATTTAGAAGCTATTTCAGGGCTGATCCTGTTAGAATGGAGCCGAAACTCTTGCATAAGCAAGCTTCTTTTAAGTCCAAGGGAATGGGATTAATCTCCATTATCTACCTGTATTGCGTGACGTGCTCCTCAGGATCTGTGGTTCCATCGTACAACTTCATGTTTGGAGTCTGGAAGCGCTTAGGGATATTTGTATCACATATCGGAGGAGCAAATCTTGAGATCCTGTGACTGGTAGCAGACATCTCCGATATTGGTTGGACTACACCTGGTACACTAGAGATCATCTCCCTCAGTTTCTTTAGTTCCTTGGCCATGATTGGACTGATCCCTGTATCCTGCATAAGTTCGTTAGTGTCTAAAAACTGATTGAAAGTATTAACGTTATCAAGATTTCGGGATGATGATCCCGGAGTGATTCTAGGATCCTCATTAGCAGTAAATCTGACAGTCGGAGTCAGGAAAGCTGTAGTGACCCCAGTTTGCATGAGCAGGAAGTCTCCCTTATGGATTCCTAAGGATCCTGAATAATTAAAATACAAGATCCTTGGTTTCAGCGGAGTTATCACTTCCACAGGTTTGTTTGACTTTTTTATCCTTTCAATTTCTCTAAACAGCATCTGGTTAGTCTTTTCCTGTTGTTTCATTTGTTGCTTCACTTCTGAGAACAAATTGAGAATGTCGTTGTTTGAAACAAGCACAGGTCCCCCGGCAGGTATCCTAGATCCTGAAAAACTCGCAGGAGTAGTTTTCTTTGGCAGATTATCATTCTTTTTTCTGGTATGACGGAGGAGGAGGAGGGTTTCTCAACCCAGAGCTTGAAGATGGAGTTGAAGCAGAAACCAATTTGGATTAGGACGACATTTTCGCAATAAGTTTTGAAAAATAGTGATTGAATGCAAACTTTAACAAAGATTTCAAGATAAAAGCACCACTTTCCACACGGTGCGCAACGAATTGTTTTGGGTAAAAATTATAACGACTAATTTTGTAACCAAACTTAGTAAGTGAGGTAGTGTGCTTAATAAAAATGAAAAGTTGTGAACGAAAAAGTAAAACTTGACACGATGATGTACGAGGAAAGCCTTTAATCTTTGAGGATCTCCGGCAAAAAATCTCGGGAAGTGACTGAAAGTCACTTGCCTCCAGAATTCTTATTAAAACTTGAATACGAGTACAATATAAGCAGTAAGAGATCGAATGCTAAGTGTTACAGATGATTACGAGTGTGTGAATGAGTTTTCTAATCGACATTACTGCTGAATAAATACGAAAAAGATAAGCTAACTAACTATCCGAGAATCCCGGAGACTACCTGGTCTTCAAATATGACCGTTAGAGGCCTCTCCACGCATGTTCCACACGTTTCTTTTGACTTCTAGACCGATTCTTCAGGGGTGAAATTGACTTCGCACGTTTACCTGTGAATAAGTCAATATAGAAAAAGGATACGACGGTTAGTGATGAGTGGTTGATAAACCCGCGCTAATGGTATATAATCATATGTTTTTAGCCCTAATTATGTGAGAAACCGTTTACTTTATATTGTCTTTTATATTTTATAGGTTCGTATATATAATAGATTAAAAACACTAAAATGCATATAATATATATAAGTAAGAAAATAATTGATAATAATTAAACTAAAAGCAATTTAACATTGATTTATACATATGTTGCAAATGTTAGGAACGTGAGGTGGATTAACTTCAAGATTCAAATGGAAAATCAACTTGGGCTCCATTAATTCATATGTATTGGGCTGGAACAAAAATAGAGATACGGGCTCATATGTGCACATCAAGATTGGGCTGTTAAATCATTATTAGGCTATGAGTCCAGAAAAGAAATAAAGAAAAAAAGCATATGACGATTGGAAAGAAAGAAAAGAAAGAAGGGGAGGGCACAACTCACGAAAAAAAGCCTTGGTGGCGGCTGGGGAATTACACACAGAATCAAGATAAGGCAATTAGGAGGGTTCACGGTTTTTGGCTTTTGTGGTCGGCGGTTTGAGGTCACGAGGAAGCATAAAGGTTATTGAGGTGTTTTATTATACTTGTATCATGAATAACTGAGTGGTGACAATATTTGATTTTATGTTTATTATGTTTGGCTAAACTACTTGTGGCTTCCTCCGGGCGAACGGTTCGTATAGGGTTTATATTTAATTTAGTTGTTTATGGTTTTGGATCTTGTTAGTTTTTGACACAAACTTGATGGATTGATGTATTAGTTAATTTAAACAGTTTATTTGAGTGCTTTGAGTTTGCTTGCTTTTCGATCTTGTTCGGTTGATGACAAAAACCTAGTAGCAGGGTTGAGTGACTAAAGGGGATAAATTTGGTATTCATAAACTGAGTGATTGAATTATACTGGTTTGTGACGAAACTAGTTGTATAGGTTTTCTGACAAAGAATCTGTCTTCAATTACTGTTTCAACTAATTTTTCAACACTATGTCTATTTGGTGTCCATTGAATAACTGAATTTTACCTAAACCTAGAACCGGAAGTTTGGAGGAAGTTACATTTTTATTTGATCTGTGTTTTCATTCTAATTATCAAACTAAGCAATTTCACTAACCACTGATTCCTTGTGGATACGATACTCTTCTTACCCTTACTAGTTAAGTGTTTAAGGATTGTTTTTGACCGACCTAACGACATCGATCAGTTAGCGATATAAATATTAAGGATACCGAAACCTGTCAGGATACCTAAGGATGTCGAATACAAGGCCCCAAACCCGGGAGACCTTACTTGTTGGATTTACTCATTCACAAACAGTTCTTAAACTTGAATATAAAATAACGCAAGGGAAAACTTTCGTTAAAACCTAACATCAAACATTGTTCAACATGCGGAAGCGTAACATCGTCTAAAACATTCATTACATAACATAAAAATAACATAACGGGATGCCAGACTTCGTAGATCAACCGGGTAACTCTTCATCGCTTGCTAAGCATCACCGTCCATCCGTACCTGTCCTTAACCTGAATGTGCATACTAAAAGTCAGCTACACATGTGAGTTCTAGCTTTACATAAAACTTTAACATAATCATTTGCCAAAAAGATAACATTCAATTATTTAACAAAAACGTACATAAATCATGCAATAACATAACATTAAACATAAGTCATTATTAAACAGAATTTGCGCCTTTTCGTAACCGTCAATTCCTCATTACCACACGGTACCTCGTACACGCACCGGCCTTAAGCACAGCACACGTACCAACATTACCATTTGTAACCGTCAATTCCTTTCAAGCACGTCGTCCCAAAGGACAGCACTTACCATACCTTAAGTACTATTCCCTCGCAGAGAACATTACCTCATTAGGGACCCCGGTAATCCCCCATTGGTGACCGTCATCACCCCTTTCCCACCCAGTTGTACAACCGTTGACTAGCCACAAAGGCCCCTATAAAGGTAAGACCCATACATGCATACATACCTTAGTTCCTGAAGGAACTCGTGGCAGATTCGTTCATTTTGTGACTTTCATAAAAACCTTTACCTCATTTTAGTTAAAGCATTCGTACGTTTTATTAATCAATATTTCATTCGTAAAACTTTCGTAAACTTCGTTTTGGCAACACATTTCATATTCACGTTTCATACTTCATTTTTAAAACACCTTTTGCGAACTTCTGTTTTTTTTGTAAACCTTATTTCGTAAGTATGCACACCAGCCCAAAACATCATTAAAACATTTAAAAGAAGGGCTCTAGAACTCACCTGATAAGCTAGTCTCAGTTGTACTAAACAAAGGCCCAACAACGTCACGTACGATCTGGATTGAGTAGTTAAATACACATCAGACATAATTCCGACTCTAACGGTTTAACCATTCTGAATTAGGTGAACTTAAGGCTAAGTTCGCCCAATAGAACCAAGCGAACATGCCTAACGAACTTACCAAGTTCGCCTATACTTACCCTTCAGCGAACTTACACATAGTGAACTTACACAAGTTCGCCTGTTATGGACTTCCAGCGAACTTATCAAGTTCGCTTGACTAAGTTAGCCTAAACTCCCCAAGTTCGGCTGCGGGGCTGTCTTCTTCCTCAAGAACCCTAGATCCATGCATGTGGATCTGATTTCGTCAAGACCCCCAACTTTCTACGTTCAAAACGTTCGTTTTTCATTCTAGATGCTAGATCTATGTTTATATTCAAGTTTCATACGTAAAAATTCCATATTTTTATCCAAAACCCCAAAACAAACAAAAACTCAGATCTAGATCAGATCACTACATGTATCGAGCTTCTGATTCGGAGGTTTTGCTCACGAGCTATGGAGTAACTCACTTCTTCAATCTTGGGTCGATCCGCCAACTTTCTCTCTCTACGGTTTCTCTCCCTAGAACTTGCAAATGAGAGAAATGAGGTGGGCTAAGGTATTTATAGGGAGAGGTTCCTCCCCCTTGAGCCCAATCGCGCGCAAGCCCAAAGGCCGGTCCATTCCTCGCTAGTTTATTTCGTTCGTTTTGCATCGTAACCCGCTCGTTATTCTTCTTTTATTTTTGGGATGTTACAAGTCTACCTCCCCTTACAATAGGTTTCGTCCTCGAAACCTGTCATAAGTCAAACAGTTGAGGGTACGACTCCCTCATATCTGTCTCCGTTTCCCAAGTGCCTTCCGATCCCTTTCGATGCTTCCACTGGACTTTAACCAATTGAATAACTTTATTACGTAAACGTTTCTCCTTCCAATCCAAGATGGCCACGGGTTCTTCGATGTAGTTAAGGCTGTTGTCCACCTCGATGTCGGTAAGTGGTACATGAGTCGTTTCATCCGCCAGACACTTTCGCAAGTAACGTCGGATGAATCCCACTTAACTCGTCAGGCAACTCCAACCGTGCCGTTATTCTGAATGGTCCGACAAATCTCGGATTTAACTTTCCCTTTTTCCTGAATCGTATGATCCCCTTCCAGGGCGATACTTTCAACATTACTCGATCGCAAACATTGAACTCAATAGGCATTCGCCGTTTACCCGCGTAGGATTTCTAACGATCTTGGGCGGCCTTCATTTATGCCTTGATCTGATCAAACCTTTCTGACGTTTCTCTTACGACTTCAAGACTTCCTAATTCCTTCTATCCAATCTCACCCCAACAAACCGGGGTCCTACATCTTCTCCCATACAACATTTCGTAAGGCGGCATGCCTATTGTCATGTGATAACTGTTGTTGTAGGAGAATTTGGCTAACGACAGATGACTGTCCCAATTGTCGCCAAAATCGATAATACAAGCATGAAGCATATCCTCCAACGTCTGAATGGTCCTTTCGGACTGACCATCCGTTTGTGGGTGGTATGGCGTACTAATATCGAGTCTCGTGCCCATCGCCTCGTGACATCTTTTTCAGAACCTCGATGTGAATCGTGTGTCCCGGTCAGATACGATCATCAAAGGCATCCCATGCCGTGCTACTACTTCATTAATAAATACCTCTGCTAACCTTTCCGAAGAGAACGTCTCGCGAATAGGTAGGAAATGAGCACTCTTCGTTAAACGGTCCACAATTACCCAAATGGTGTCATAACCTTTAGCTGTGCAAGGTAGTTTGGTTATGAAGTCCATTGTAATGTGTTCCCACTTCCATTCCGGTATATCCACGGGTTGGATCTTCCGATACGGTTTCTGGTGTTCGGCCTTTACCTGTGAGCAAGTCAAGCACTTGCTTACATATTTCGTCACCTCATATTTCATTCCAGCCCACCAGTATTCCTTCCTTAGATCTTGGTACATTTTGTTGGTACCGGGATGGATAGAGTACCGAGACTTATGAGCCTCATCCAAGATTTTGGTTCTAAGCTCGCCACCCATAGGTATCCATACCCATCCAAAACGTGTCCTTACCCCAAGGGTGTTGTATTCTAACTTGTCCTGTTGGCCAACCATCCTTTCTTTCTTTATGTTTTCCTCTTTCTGTGCCTCATCTTGAGCCTTTTCAATTTCCCTCATAACATCCGGTGTTACCACCAATTGACAAGCTTTCACTCTAATAGGAGCTGGCACGTCCTTTCGACTTAGAGCATCGGCCACCATATTTGCCTTTCCAGGATGATATATGATTTCGCAATCATAATCCTTCAAAAGTTCAAACCATCGTCTCTGCCTCATATTCAGCTCCTTATGTTCGAAGAAGTACTTCAAACTTTTATTATTGGAGTATATGGTAAACTTTACCCCGTAAAGGTAGTGCCTCCAAAATTTTAATGCAAACACACTAGCAACAAGTTCCAGATCATGAGTCGGATAATTGACTTCGTGAACTTTCAGTTGTCGTGATGCATATGCGATCACTCTCCCGCGCTGTATCAGCACACACCCTAATACCTGACCCAAAGCGTCAGAGTATACTACCAAGTCTTCATTGCCCTCGGAAAGAGCCAAGACCGGAGCTTGGGTTAGCTTCTCTTTCAGTTCCTTAAACGCCTCATCCTGGGTCAAACCCCATTCGTATTTTACCTCCTTTCGTGTCAACTTCGTCAACGGCGAAGCTATTTTCAAAAAATCTTGATTGAATCTCGATAGTAGCCTGCCAATCCTAAGAAACTGCGGATTTCAGTCGGCGTCTTAGGAATATCCCAATATCTTACCGTCATTATCTTTGTTGGGTCCACCATAATGCCATTTGGGTTAATGACGTGACCTAGGAATTGGACATCCCTAAGCTAGAACGCGCATTTGGAGAACTTAGCATACAGTTTCTCCTTCTTCAAAGCTTTCAACACCTCCTTCAAGTGACATGCGTGATCACCCTCGTTCTTGGAGTAGATGAGGATATCATCGATGAACACAATCACTGATCGGTCCAGCATCGGTCGACACACTCTATTCATCAAATCCATGAATGCCGTGGGGGCGTTTGTCAATCCAAAGGACATCACGCGGAACTCGAAATGACCATAACGCGTGCGAAACGCGGTTTTCGGTATGTCTTCTTCCCTCACCTTCAACTGATGGTACCCGGATCGAAGGTCGATTTTTGAGAACCAACTTGCGCCCTGTAATTGATCAAACAGGTCGTCGATCCTAGGCATCTGGTACTAAGTCGATTCGGAACTCAATATCTCTACCGGGTGGTATCCCAAGCAAATCCTCTGGAAACACTAGTTCCTTCACTCCCTTACACTTGTCAATCACGTACACCAGATAAGCCTCGCATCCGTACCTCAGGTAATCGGGACGTCATGATCCCCGAAGACTTCGACTTTGCTACCATCTGGAGCCTTGAGTCGGATTATCTTTCGTTTACATATAATTTGTGCTTCATTGGCAGTTAACCAATCCATACCCAACACGACATCAAACCCTCCCAAAACCATAACAAACAGTCTGACAGGGAACCTATGGCCCTCTATCTTTATCATGGAGTTGTCAACCACTTCAGTCACTCTCGCTGTTCTACTCTCAGCGGTCTATACACTAAAGGCTCTTTCTATTTTACTAACCGTGTACTTTACCCGTTTATAGAAAGTAGCTGATATAAAACTTTTACTGGCACCTGAATCAAATAATACGAAAACAAAAGTGTTGTTAAGGATAAACGTACCTGACGCCACATCGGGGTCTTCCCTGGCTTGGTCCTGCGTCAGTGCGTAAGCTTGAGTCCTCGTCCACGGCCTCTCATCCTTCTTTTCGGGGCCCTTCCCTTTCCCAACTTCCCCCATTATTGGTTTCGAGCATTCCCTACTCAAATGACCGGCATCCCCACAGTTATATCACTTGAAGTGTTGTGGGCAGTCACGGGAGTAGTGCCCAGTCTTGCCACACTTAAAGCACAGATTAGATCCCAATCTACACTCACCAGAGTGCTGTTTTCCACATGTTTTACAGACAGTCGGCTCATCCACTCGAGCCTTTTTATCACGAGCACCAACATCTTTCCACCAATTCGCTTGCTTGGGTTCCTCAATGGCGGCATCGTTCAATGCCAGATCATCATACACCACACCACTAAGTTCCACCACCGAATCGAAAGTGCTAGGAGTGTTTGCTTTGACAAAAGTGCGGACCTTGTCTGGCAGTCCTTGGATGTAGCAAGCAATTCTCCTCTCTTCGGTAGTGATCAGATGCGGCACCAGACGTGCCAACTCATTATACCGGGTGGTGTATTGACGGTGAGTCATGTTACCAGCCTTCAATCTCAGAAACTCTCTCTCCACCTTCTCAATCTCGTTCCTTGGGCATAAATTCTTGATAACCAGAGCCTTAAAATCATTCCATAACATAGAGTCAACAGCCGTATCCCCCTTAGCCTGTCGCACTCCCTCCCACCAATGTGACGCTTCTGCCCTTAGGGAGTTAGCAGCAAATTTCACTACCTGATCCGCCCGACATTCACTGAGATGGATGGCAGCATCCATGCGAATCTCTCAGTCGAAAGTAGCCACCGCGTCCTTCTTTCCTGTCAACACCGGTGGGTCACAAGCCTTGAAGGACTTATAGTCTAAGCAGTGCATTGACAGCCTCATTGTTCAGGGCACCGATTGCCGGGTTAGACCCGCCTGCCCCGCTAGACTTCCTTAATGCTTCAGCCAACAAGTCTGGCAAGGAAGCCTTCATCATTTCAGTAAATTCTTGAGCCAGGGCCGCTTTCACTTCCGGCTCGAAAGAGAACTGTTGCTCTTGAACGGGAGTCCGTTCAGTTCCATGCACACTAACTTCTGGTTCCGTATGAACACTTTCTTCTTCACTGTATTCTTGACGAGCAGGGATCCTTCCACGCCCACCATTACGACCACCGGTACGACCCCCACCACGCCTTCCGTTTCCTTTCCTCGCCATTTCGTTCTATAAGACAAGGAATCCAATGTTATCACGCTAGTTAACAAATAGAACTCAACAAGTACTGTAAGATGTTAATATACACTAGCCATATGCAATTAACCATTACACTACCTTTTGACTTCTATTCGACCACCGTTATGATTTCATCGGAACACAAGTCCTGCCCTAATACGTTCTAAGGCATACTAATCGTAAACTACCTTCATACCTGATGCTGTGGCTCGAGTTACCCGTACTGGCATCCGCTTTCGGTCCCATTAACAATTTAAGTTCAACGTTGGGAGCGTCCGAATCTCTCAAACTATTGCTCTGATACCAACTTGAAAGGCCCCAAACCCGGGAGGCCTCACTTGTTGGATTTACTCATTCACAAACAGTTCTTAAACTTGAATATCAAATAACGCAGCGGAAAACTTTCGTTAGAACATAACATCAAACATTGTTCAACATGCGGAAGCGTAACATCGTCTAAAACATTCATTACATAACCTAAAAATAACATAATGGGATGCCAGACTTCGTAGATCAACCGGGTAACTCTTCATCACTTGCTAAGCATCACCGTCCATCCGTACATGTCCTTAACCTGAATGTGCATACTAAAATTCAGCTACGCTGGTGAGTTCTAGTTTTACATAAAACATTAACATAATCATTTGCCAAAAACATAACAATCATTTATTTAACAAAAGCGTACGTAAATCACGCAATAACATAACATTAAACATAAGTCATCAATAAACCGAATCTGCGCCTTTTCGTAACCGTCAATTCCTTATTACAACACGGTACCTCGTAGGACACACGCACCAGCCTCAAGCATGGCGCTTCATAGAGCACACGTACCAACATAACCATTCGTAACCGTCAATTCCCTTCAAGCACGGCGTCCTAAAGGATCGCACGTACCACACCCTAAGTACTATTCCCTCGCAGAGTACAGTACCTCATTAGGGATCCCGGTAATCCCCCATTGGTGACCGTCATCACCCCTTACCCACCCAGTTGTACAACTGTTGGCCAGCCACAAAGGCCCTTATAAAGGTAAGGCCCATACATGCCTTAGTTCCCGAAGGAACTCGTGACAAATTCGTTCATTTCGTGACTTTCATAAAAACCTTTACCTTATTTTAGTTAAAGCATTCGTACGTTTTATTAATCAATATTTCATTCGTAAACCTTTCATAAACTTCATTTTGGCAACACATTTCATATTCACGTTTCATACTTCATTTTTAAAACACCTTTTGTGAACTTCTGTTTTTTTTGTAAACCTTATTTCGTAAGTATGCACACCAGCCCAAAACATCATCAAAACATTTAAAACGAGGGCTCTAGAACTCACCTGATAAGCTAGTCTCGGTTGTACTAAACAAAGGCCCAAAAACGTCACGTACGATCTGGATTGAGTAGTTAAATACATATCAGACCTAATTCCGAATCTAACGGTTTAACCATTCTGAATTAGGCGAACTTAAGGCTAAGTTCGCCCAATAGAACCATGCGAACATGCCTGGCGAACTTACCAAGTTCGCCTATACTTACCCTTCAGCGAACTTACACATAGCGAACTTACACAAGTTCGCCTGTTATGGACTTCCAGCGAACTTGTCAAGTTCGCTTGACTAAGTTCGCCTAAACTCCCCAAGTTCGCATGCGGGGTTGTCTTCTTCCTCAAGAACCCTAGATCCATGCATGTGGATCTTATTTCATCAAGACCCCAACTTTCTAAGTTCAAAATGTTCGTTTTTCATTCTAGAAGCTAGATCTATGTTTATATTCAAGTTTCATACGTAAAAATGCCATCTTTTTATCCAAAACCCTAAAAACCCAAAATGAACAAAAACTCAGATCTAGATCAGATCGTCACCTGTATCGAGCTTCTGATTCGGAGGTTTTGCTCACGAGCTTTGCAGTAACACACTTCTTCAATATCAGGTCGATCCGCCAACTTTCTCTCTCTACGGTTTCTCTCTCTAGAACTTGCAAATGAGAGAAATGAGGTGGGCTAAGGTATTTATAGGGAGAGCCCCCCCTTTGAGCCCTTTCACGCGCAAGCCCAAAGGCCGGCCCATTCCTCGCTCGTTTATTTCGTTTGTTTCGCATCGTAACCCGCTCGTTATTCTTCTTTTATTTTTGGGATGTTACATCGAAGGTCCATTTTGTTGATGCACTTTCCGGTGACAACACTCTGGATAGAGTCTTAGTTTTGTATGTCTAATGTCTGTATTTTGTCTTTGTATGTTAGAGTCATTATGTAAAAGTTTATCGAGTTGTATTTACTTTTACTTGATGTTGTGTTGATTTCTTCTAAGTGTTTTGCGCACTTACATGTGCGCAGGAGAAAGCTCCTGCGTACTTAGCAAGTACGCAAGAACACCTCTGCGTACTTGTTAAGTACGCAAGAGCAATTGGTGCTGCGCACTTGTTAAGTGCGCAGGCATCAGGTCAGTATAAATAGGATAGGTTCACAGAAGCTAAGTACGCAGAACCAGTAGTTGAGTCGAACTCAGTTTTGCTAAGTACGCACATTCTGTAACCGTCGAGTGTTTATAATACAAAGAACGTTTGTTGAGACTCTTGTGTTCGGTTTACTTTGTTTAGTAAGACTCTCCACCTAGTCACGGGTATTCCGCACCCGGTTTGACTAGTAGACCACTTGCATGTGACGATCCGACACACGCGAAGGGACCTACAAGTGGTATCAGAGCCTCGGTGTTCGCTGATTTGTGTTCCAGTTTCGATTTTTTAGGGTTTTGAGCAAAACGATTTCGTAACCTAAAATCCTTAAAATCGAGTTTGTTATCACTTCATTTGGTGTTTGAAAGGCTAAGGGTTTGTTAGATGATGTTTTCGAAGCTTTTGGAAGCATTAATTTCTCAGATCCGTCACTTTTTGAGCATTTTCCTCAAGATCCGTCAAGAACACTGCTGTACTGAACAAGTACGCAGAATCACCTTTTCTGCGTATTTGCTAAGTACGCATGGGTTAGCCCTGCGTACTTAGTAAGTACGCATGAGAAGTGACCTGCGTACTTAGCTAAGTACGCAAGAGCATTTCTCTGCGCCCTTAGCAAGTACGCATGAGTACTTGGTTTTGCGAACTTACTAAATACGCAGCAACACCCTACATATGCGTATTTACTAAGTACGCATGGACTAGCATCTAGGATTCAAAAAAAAAAAAAAAAAATTTGGCGGGAAAACCTTCCTTGTCCAAAATTTTGTGTGATCATTTGTACATGTGTTTCGGCCCATTCTTGAGAAGATAGTAATTTTGGTTTTTTCGGACCAGAATTTGTATATGATGTGGCTTGGCGAAACACGAACGAGATTTTTGTTGGATGATACCACTTGTCATACATTGTTTAAGGGTCCATACCTGAAAATGTAGGCTACGAGTATCCGGGATACTTATTTAATAGGGTATGAATGCTGAACTAATGGGAGCAATTGGGTCGTCATCGGCTAAAGGTCTCGTTCTATTTGTGAAGATGTGGCTGCTTTGGGTCTTTCGGAAAAAGAATCATCTTGTTTAGGTATTCAAACCTGAATATGTAGGCTACGAGTGTCCTCGGATACTTCTTTAATAGGGGATGAATACTGGAACAACTTGAACCCAAGGATTTGCTGTTTTGGATCTTTGCAAAGGAATTAAAGAATAAAATCCTGGAGTTGGCTAGTTGTGCTTTTTGAGGATTTGAGTGAAGTGGTGATGAAGCTGGTCATAGTTTACAGAGAAATGAGGGGGATAATATCTAGTATTCATGAGACATTAAAGAGGTGGTGGAAAAGCCGTTGGTACTTCCTATATATATATACTTCTTTGACGTAACGTGGATCTCAACTATGATTTCTCGTGTAAACTATATTTATCGTGTTTGATTCTATCATGTGTCTTCAAGATGAAGCTGGATATTCGTTGGATTATTAGTTGAAGATGGAACCTTTTATCATTGGCCGATGGGATAGGAAACATACCCTTGTTTCTGGTCTAGTCAGATGGAGCTTAACTGAAAGGGGATATTGGAAATGAACGTCTTCGGGAATTTGGTTGACTCGTGAGGATACAGGATAGAGTTGGACACATCTGGTTGAAGACTTAAGTTTATCTTACTGGAATTCCTATGGGAGCTGATTAGTTTGATGCAGGTTATTGGAAACTCAAACTCTCTATCATATGCCAGCTGATTTGGAGCTGTCTTAGTCTACTATTGTTACCTGTTTAGGAAGACATTGTAAGACTCAGAAGTCTAAGTCAGGGTGAAGGTTGCTACTGCTGAGAGGATGAACTACAATGAGTTGTGTTGGGTTAGTTGGTTCTTATTGAAGCACTTGGTTTGGTCTACAATGAAAGCTACAGTTAGAGGAAGTCGGGTTTGTCATCACTCGGCAACTGAAGACTGAAGTTTGAAGATTTGAAGATCTCAAGTGGAATGTCAGAAGATCAAGTCTCGCCAGAAGACACGTGATGTCATTAGTTTAGAGGGAGTCTGTTAGGACATTCTTTGTAAACTGATGATTATCAGTGTTAGTGATAGATAGAATTTGATGCTATAGTTAAGAGGGAGTTTGTAGAAGCATGTTTTGTAACTATAGATTAAATTCTATGTATCGGTGTACGTGGCTAGTACGCGGGAGGGTGTTCCTGAGTACTTAGCCCGCACATCAGTTTGGTCCTGCGTACTTAGTAAGTACGCAAGGCTTTTACCGTGCGTACTTGTCAAGTACGCATGACCAAACCATGCGTACTTAGTAAGTACGCAAGGCTTTTGCCTTGCGTACTTGTCAAGTACGCAGGAAGTGTTCCTTCGCCTATAAATAGAAGACTTGTCTTCATTTGTAGGTGGAACTCTGGAACAGGTTGTCCGGGTCGGGAAGAGCTCTCCCGACCCCTGAACCGTGAGCTTAGATGAGAGATGTGTGTTCCTTCGGTATGTAGTCTGTAATACGGGATGACTTCTTTGTTATGGATTACGTTTCGTTTCATCGTCTTTTATCTTTGTTCTTGTTTCTCTGTCTCGTTTCTTGGTTCCCACACAAATCACAGAACAGATCATGTTATTTCCGCTGCGCGACGAGGCTCCCGGGACCTACAAGTGGTTTCAGAGCAAGTGCTCTTGAATTCGAGTGTTGCAAGTGAGTTTGGAGACGTTTTACTGAGTTTTACAAGCAAAAAGAGGTATTTTTGTTGATTTTTGTGATAAAAAAAGGGGTAGCTCTTGAGCATTTTTTTTGAAGCAAAAATCTCTCAAAAACCGATTTTTGTTGTGTATTTGTGTGTTTTGAGCATCAAAGGTTGGTTAGAAACTTGTTTCTTACCCTTTGGCTCAATTGCATTGATCATCAGACCAATTTTTGCCAACTCCGGCGAGTTTCTGGTCACCGGAAAAGGTTGGTGAGAGTTGCTGAAAAGGTTTCCTGCGTACTTACCATTTTTGGCAAAACGTACAGTTTTCTGCGTACTTGCTAAATACGCAAGAGTTATCTCCTGCGTACTTACAAGTGCGCAAGACTGAACTGCGAACTTAAGACATATCCTGCGTACTTAACAATTTACTCCTGCGTACTTACAAGTACGCAAGGGCAACTATTAAATACGCAAGACCATTTCTTAAGTGCGCAAGGCCAATCTTAAGTGCGCAATTGCTTCTGACTTTTCTGATTTTTGACTAAGTGTTCACTATGTCAAATCTTCAGAACCTTAGCAGTATGCTAAATTATGATAATGAAATCGGTACTCCACATAAACCTCCCAAGTTGCTCAATGTAAACGATTATTCCAATTGGAAAGCCCGTTTTGAGCACTATATTTCATACACCGATTCATCGTTATGGATACCTATTCTTGAGGGATATAAGCATCCCACCCACTTGTATCTTGATGAAAACGTACCTAAGCCTATCTCTAAGCTGGATGCAGATGAAAAGAAGAATTATGATAGAGAGAAGAAGGCATTGGGTTCAATCACTATGTCATTAACTCGGGACTTGTTTCACAGTTTCCGAGGATATGAAACTTCTAAGGATCTTTGGAAGGCTTTACAGAAAAGATTCGAAGGAAATAGTGACATAAAGAAGAGCAAGAGGGATCTGCTCCGGAAGCAATACGAGTGCTTCAGATTTATAGAAAATGAATCTTTAGATGATCTTATCTCTAGATTCTATCACCTGCAAACGGAGTTGAAATCGTTTGAGCTTAAATATCCAGAAGAGGAAATGGTGGAAAAGTTTTTGGATGCTCTGCCACCGAGATATGAGATGTATACAACCCTGATGAGGGAAAGTTCAAAGTTCTACGAGATGACAGTAGATGAGGCAGTTGGTAAGATTCAGGCTCACAACATGAATCTTATAAAGAGGGAGAATTCTGGAAGACCTCAGATACAGGACCCTTCCATGTATCATGGGACGACTTCCACTTCAATGTCTTCCAGCTCTGGGATTGCCCTCTTTACTGGAAAACCCAATGAAGATGACCACTCAAATAGTTGTGGTGGTCATGCATGTTATGCATCAGGATCAGGGTTTGGATCTCATCAACAAAACTCAAAGGCTCCTCAAAATACGTGCTCAACCAACCAGTCAGCTATTGCCAAGATAGCTGAAGATCATGTAGCATTATTCTCATCATGTATGCTGGCATATGAGAATTTCATTGGTGGAAAGCTAACGGATCCTGAGACTATTGAAGAGGACTTCAATCAAGTGGATCCTGATGATATTGAGGACATGGATATTCAGTGGAATATGGCCATGTTACTGAGGAGGGCCAAGCGTTTCCTGAACAGAACAGGAAGAAAGTATATTGGCGGGCATTCTAATGCCAAGGTTGGATTTGACAAATCCAAGGCCAAGTGCTACAAGTGTCAAAACTATGGACACTTTGCTCGTGAATGTCAAAAGGACAGAGCACCGGCCTCTGGTTTTACCAGACCTAGCCAGGGAAACAGCCATGGCCAAAACAACCAAAGCCACCACAATCATACCCAAAGTAATCAGTCCAATGCACTGGTCGCACAGAATGACAAAAATTTTGATTGGGGTGTGCATCTAGAGGACGCCATCATTGCTCAAACACAGGTTGGTCTCATGGCAGAAATCATGGAACTGATGGAGACCGAGAGGAAGGAAGCTGAAGAAGAGGAAGCTTCTGAATCAAGTGAAAAGGAAGCTTCTGTAGCTGATGAAGATGACTCTACCACTGCTGTTGCTCTCATGGCAATTGGCGAAGGACAAAGTTCATCATCTGAGGTAGATTCTAACCCTTTCTCTGTTATTTCTTGTTCTAAATGTCTAGGGTTAAAGAATGAAATTTCTGAGCTCCAAGACATAATCGAACCCCTAAAGTTGGCAGCTAAAAATTACAAAACAAATGAATCACGTTTTAAAGAATCCGTTGAAATGCTACAAACAGAAAAACATGACTATTCTTTAAAAATAAGCGACCAACAGGTTCATTTGGATATTGCATATAGGGCGTTGGAAAAGAAGAACAATGAAAATAACAAACTGCAAAATGAGATCTTGCAGCTCAAATGCACTAACGAGAAATTGAAAAACTCTCGCTTTGTGGTGGAACACTACGAATCAGTGGTGAGAAAAATGAATGGCCTAGGACTTGGTTCCAATGCCATTCCTCCACCAATAAGTGGGCAGTTTGTCAATAGCTTGATAGACATTGATCTCACTTGTCTAGATGAGCCCTCTGATAAAGATGATTCCCCTAAAAAGGATGAATCCTCAAGTAAGGCTAACTCCACATCTAGTGAGGAGTATGTAACTGCTTCTGAGGATGGGTCGGTTAACACTTGCCCTGAAGGAGTAGTCTCTGAGGAGTTGTTGACTGAACAGAAAGTCCACAAAAACATTATCACTAATGGTGATAATTGCATTTTAACTGAACCTGATATCATTGAGACAAATGATAAACTTAAGGGAATGCTTTACCAAGGTTTTAAAAATATTAACCAAGCTAAGAAAGAGGCTTTTTCAAATCATTATGGGCTTGGTTACAAAGAAAATTTGCAAAAGTATTATACCCCCAAACCTCAAACTGTAAATGTTCAGACTTCTGTTCATAAACCTACTCTTCCTTCTCATAATGGTGAGTTTTCTAAGGTCAGAACTAAAGAGCCTTACAAGAGAACTTATGTAGACAGGAGGAACTGTTTTCACTGTGGCGTGGTTGGTCACATTGTAGTGAACTGTCCTTCTAAGAACCAAGGGAAACGGCATGTTGTTTCACAGCCTGCTGTTATCCCCAGGTCGCCACCAGTGAAACCATCTCCCAAAAGTCCTAAGCAAATTTTGGTGAAACCACCAGTGCAACCGATAGCAAAGCCAAAGATCAAATCTGAGTCCAAGCCCTCTGTTGTAAGAAAGGTAAAGCAACCTGCTGTACCTCGTGTGTCTACATCTGGTAGTACACGCTCTGGTGAGAAACCTGTGGCTAGACTCTCTAAGCCACAGAGAAGAAGAAGGAATAAGAGGTTGAGAAAGCTGGAACAGCTGACTAAAGCTCAATCAGGTGAAGCTTCCACAAGTTCACTGGCTGTGATTGAACCAAAGACTCCTGTTCTGGTTAAGATTCAAAAGAGATCCTGGACCAAGAAAGTAAAAAGTTCTCAATCTCTTGTTCCCAATTCCTCCAAAGATTCACCAGGTTTGGACAGTCATCATGACTGTGAGTTGACAGAAGTAGTTTATTTTGAGAAGGATGGACGACCCAAGACCACAATGGCTTGGGTCTCCAAATCTAACTAATTCTTTTGTTACTCGTGCAGGGACGTCCGAAGGGTACTATCTCTAACCGCTGGTATGTAAATAGTGGATGCTCCCGGCACATGACAGGAAACATGGCCATGCTTCAAGACGTTAAACCTTTTAGAGGCGGCTATGTGGCCTTTGCCGGAGAAAAAGGCGGCAGTATCACGTGTCAAGGCGTGGTTTCGAATGGTTGTGTTAGCTTTGACAATGTCAACTTCTGCGAGCAGCTGAAGCATAACCTGTTGAGTGTCTCACAAATGTGTGACAAGGAGTACTCAGTGATGTTTGACAAGTCAGAATGTCTGATTCTCAAACCCGGTTTCAAAGTTCCTGAAGACTGGATTCTGATGCGAGCACCAAGAACAAACGACACTTATCAGATTAATAGGAGCGTGGCAAAAACCACCTCAGCAGTTGCTACTTGTTTGCTTACAAAAGCGACAGAGCTTGACTCCATCTTGTGGCATAGGAAACTCGGACATATTTCTTATCGTAAAATGAATCATCTTGTCCGAAACGGTTTGGTAACCGGGGTTCCTAAGCTGAGATTTACCGTTGCAGATGACTGTATGCCTTGTAAAAAGGGCAAACAGCAACGGAAGTCTCACAAGCCCAAGCTCCAAAACTCTATTGATACCCCTTTGGAGCTATTACACATGGATCTGTTTGGCCCCATAAGTATCAGGAGTATTGGAGGTAAGTCGTTCTGTCTAGTTGTAACTGATGATTTCTCACGTTTTTCTTGGGTGCATTTTTTAGGTACTAAAGACGAGACTGCTGATATTCTTCAATACCTGATCCTGAGCTTGGAATCTCTTTGCAAGCTGAAAGTTCGAAGAATAAGGAGTGACAACGGAACTGAGTTCAAGAATAATTTGATGGAACTTTTCTGTCTCAAGAAAGGGATCCGTCACGAATTCAGCGCGCCGTACACGCCTCAGCAGAATGGAGTTGCTGAACGGAAGAACAGAACACTGATTGAGACTGCAAGGACTATGCTGTCGGATGCAAAGCTTCCTGTCACATTCTGGGCAGAAGCAGTTAATACAGCTTGTCACGTCTTAAACAAAGTTTTGGTGGTGAAAAGACACAACAAGACTTGTTACGAGTTGATCAACAATCGACTTCCCAATCTTGATTACCTAGTTCCTTTTGGTAGTCCTTGTTCCTTGTTGCTACAGTACAAAGACCGCCAGTCTAAGTTTCATGCAAAAGCGGTAGAAGGCATTTTCTTAGGATATGTTGCCAACTCGCCTTGCAAGAGAGTGTACAACATAGGAACTCGTACTGTCGAGGAATGGTTCGAAGTGGATTGTAGTAAACACAGCATTCCACCAGAACCAAAAGGTCCAGCTTGGGGTTTTGATTATGATGCGCTATTCAAGTCATTTAATCTTCCTGATTTATCTGCAGAAGACGCCACAAATGTTTATAATCTATTGAATGGCGGCAGTTTTTCGACTCGTGCTACTGTACAAATTATAACTCCGGATTCCAATGCTGCATCTGCATCTGGAACTCATGACAGTGATAACAGTGAAAGTGTTCATGTTACTGGAGATGACGCTGAAGCCAATCCTAACACAACTGTAGGAAATGAAGCTCCAGTTAATCCAATTAACATTGACTCTTCCTCTGCTGAAACACAGGAAATGGGGGAGTTAAGCACAAATCTAGATCCAGAAATTCAAGAACCAATTGTACCGGAGACGAGAGTGCATAGGAATCATCCAATTGACAACATTATTGGTGATCCTTATGCCGGTGTTCAGACTCGTCATAGAACCATCACAGAGAACACCAGTCTTTTCACAGAGATATTTAACACTGGTGTCATGGAAACATGTCTGCATGCTGCATTCGTGTCCCAGATAGAGCCGAAGAATGTGAAGGAGGCTCTCACTGACAACTGCTGGATTGAGGCGATGCAAGATGAATTGTCACAATTCCAAAAGTTGCACGTGTGGGATTTGGTTGACTTGCCAAAAGGCTTTCAGCCAATTGGAACTAGATGGGTATTGAAATGCAAGACGGATGATCGTCATGTAGTTGTGAAGAACAAGGCAAGATTGGTTGTTCAGGGTTTTTATCAACAAGAGGGGTTGGATTACACGGAAGTATATGCCCCAGTTGCTAGAATTGAGGCCATTCGACTGTTCTTGGCTTATGCCACATATGTCGGCTTCAAGGTCTACCAACTTGATGTGAAGAGTGCTTTCCTTTATGGTAAAGTTCATGAAGAAGTCTATGTCACTCAACCTCCCGGTTTTGAAGATCCGCATAATATCAATAAAGTGTACAAGCTCGACAAAGCACTTTATGGTCTTCATCAAGCACCGCGGGCATGGTATGAGACACTATCAAAGCATTTACTGTCTAATGGTTTCGACCGTTGACAGATTGACTCGACTCTCTTCATAAGGAAAGCAGGAGGTGACATTCTTCTTGTGCAAGTATATGTCGATGACATCATTTTCGGGTCGACCAATGAAGGGATGTGTAGGGAATTCGAGAAGGTGATGAAGTCCAAGTTTGAAATGAGCAATATGGGTGAACTGTCGTTCTTCCTGGGTCTGCAAGTCAGTCAAAGAGAGGATGGCATTTATCTACATCAAACTAAGTACGTGCAGGACATCTTGTCAAAATACAAGATGAGTGATAGCACTACTTATGGCACACCAATCCCAGTCAATCATGGTTTGCATCCTGACAAAGATGGGAAGGATGTAGACAGTAGGTTGTACCGTGGGATGATCGGATCACTTATGTATCTCACAGCTTCAAGACCCGATATTATGTTTGCTGTATGCTTGTGCTCAAGGTTTCAGTCTCAACCGAAGGAGTCACATATGATAGCCGTGAAGAGGATTTTCAGATACCTGAAAGGGAAACCCCGATTAGGTCTTTGGTACTCTAAGCAGCAGTCATTTGACTTCAAAGCCTACACTGATTCAGATTATGGCGGTTGTAACCTTGACAGAAAGTCAACTTCTGGCGGATGTCAATTCTTGGGAGACAGACTGGTCTCCTGGCAGTGTAAGAAGCAGTCAACGGTTTCTGTCTCAACTTGTGAAGCAGAATACATTGCTGCAGCTAGCGGTTGTTCTCAGATATTGTGGATTCAGCAGCAATTGCGAGACTACGGCTTGAACTTCACTGGAACTCCTTTATTCATTGACAACAATGCCACCATGTCCATCACAAATAACCCGGTGAAACATTCCAAAACTAAGCATATTGAAAAATCTTAGATGCCTTGAGATAGTGCAAAATATCATAGCATTTAAGTGGGGTACACGTTGTATATTTTATAATTAATACCTTAATACACAAGAACATGATACAAAGATGCGTATAGTTTCAAATCTTATAATATTGTCAACTTGAATTACTTGTTTATGTGCTTATTACGTAAGACTAAAGAGTAATACATGACATGATCCCATATTCTTTGATGTTTATATTGTATCGTTTTTGCTATAAGTTAGCCTGATATGATCCTCTGCTCGTGTCTTTGATCAAAAATAGCTTGTGTGAATACTTGTACATATCTATCTTGAAAAGAACAAAAATATTTTTATGTTTAATCTTCATGAATTGTATTTGAATCCTCGTGGTCGAATGTTTTTATCTTGTTCGTTATTTGACTTAAATATCTTCATAAATTCTGAGTTGAAAAATTGCGCACTTAAGGTTTCTGCGCACTTGTTAAGTACGCACGAAGTAAGACTTGCGCACTTAGCAAGTACGCAAGAGTTAATTCCTGCGTACTTACAAGTACGCAAGAGTTAATTCGTGCGCACTTACCAAGTACGCACGAACATTATCAGTGGGGTATAAGTTCAACACTTAGAAAAATTTTCAGGTTAAGCTTTCAAACCGAAATTTTTCCCCCTGCAATTTTCTCTCGAAATCGAGTGTGTTCAAACCCGTTTTTCATCCCTTCCACTTTATCATCTTCGTATTTCATCCCTTTGGTGAGAATCTAAGCCGATTCCATCCATAGATTCGTGTTTATTGGACCGATTTTTGACCTAGAAAATTTTAGATTAATGTCGACAAATTTTGGGGTAATTTTGGGGTTGTTTGGGTAACTAATGTCACTAACAGGTTATTAGATTGCCTAATCGATCATACATTTTCCCTTTTGTCATCGTTTGATCCGTCGGGTTGAAGTCGACTGTCAGTGGGACGTTCGTCGA
Source organism: Smallanthus sonchifolius (assembly GCA_023525975.1). Taxonomy (NCBI): domain Eukaryota; kingdom Viridiplantae; phylum Streptophyta; class Magnoliopsida; order Asterales; family Asteraceae; genus Smallanthus; species Smallanthus sonchifolius. The sequence continues at coordinate 68,240,784 of CM042030.1, read as the reverse complement.
CCTAGGTCCAAAATTTGATCGTCATTTAGTGGTTAAACGGTGTTGATAATGGTACCATAGGTTAGAATCCCTGATTCCGACCTAGTGGCTACCTAATCAACCCGCATTTTGATCGAATTTAAAACTTTGAAATTTTTGCTAAAGGTTGTTCTTGCGCACTTAGCAAGTACGCAAGAAGTAATTCCTGCGTACTTGCTAAGTACGCAAGAGTAAAATCCTGCGCACTTGATAAGTGCGCAGGACCAACACTTAGAAAATTTTCTTAAGTCTGAAAATTTTTTCAAAGTGTAACTACTATTCTATGTCATGTGTGTCTATTTCCATTGTTATAAATTGTTCTGATTACGGTTTCTGTGTGTGTTTGCAGATAATGGCTCGTGCATTCACTGACGAATTCAATCTGTTGGCGCTCACTGAACCAGAATGGAAAGGGGCCGCTTTACAATATAGAGAGATTGTGGACTTCCTGAACAGATCTAAAATAAGTTATGCAATTTTGGCTAATCCAACAGTCTCAAGACCTTACTTAGAGCGATTCTGGGAGACAGCAGAGCACGATTGCACGGTATCTCCAAATGTCATAAGGGCTACCGTTGACGGTCGGGCTATTGCCATCTCTGAGGATACAATAAGGAGAGTACTGCAATTTGGAGACCTTCCCACCGACCCGACATCCTATCCAGATTACTACGTGGATGGGTGTTGGAGGCAGAGAATGGGATATGTCGGGGAAAGGGACTATGCTTCATACAAGAAAATGTGGGTTCTAGATCAATGGCGTTACTTTGCCCACATCATGATCATGTGCATCTCATCAAGGAAAGCAGGAAAGGATGCCATGGGTCATGACCTTGCCGCAGCCATGGTGGGCTTGTCTCTCAATCGGGGCTATAACTTCTCCCGCTTTATTTTCAAAGCAATCAATGACCAGATAAACACGGCGGAGAGGTTTAGGTTCCTTTTATACCCGAGGTTTGTGCAACTTTTGATCGATGATGCGTTGCCAAACCTGCGTGCGATCGGGGAGAAACTGCAAGTGAAGAGAGTGGCCAAGAGAGTCTTTGCACAGTTCTTAAAGCCAGGCAGTGTAGAACCTACCACTGAGCATACTGAACTCTTCGGCCACCTGATTAATGAAGCATATGTCGCTCCGGAGGACTGGAACTGGTATAGTCCCAACTCGGGACCAGAGATGAGTGATCACTCTGATGAAGAACAAGATGAAGAAGATGATGATAATGATGAAGGTGGTGCTGGTGGTGCTGAGGAATCCGATTCGAAGGCTACAGAATCATATTCTTCTGATTCCGATGATGCACTATCACAGGCACATCCGAGAAGGTCGGCACAGGTAACCCTGCCTGAGTCATCTTCAAAAAGAAAACGACAAAGCTCGAGCAGCGAATATGAGCCGGCTTCCGACTCTGACGCTGCTCTACAAAGACGAAGGCGAGAGAAAGCCAACAAGAAAAGGGGCGATAGGCAAGAGGTTGCTATCCCCAGGGTTGAAGAGATTCCGATTGTGCAGCCAGTACAAGTTGAAGCTGCCCGTCCAAAGTCAGAATCTACCACACCAGCACAGCAACTGTATCAAAGGAGGAGAAGGCCAATTGGTCAAACAGATGTGGCAGTCACGGCGGTCACAGAGGAGATTCCTGTGACGGTGACCCTCCCTGCTCCAACTGTCCAGGTGGTAGTGACTACTCCACGTCTAACGGAGTCAGTCACAGTCACCCCAACCATAACACCCACACCCATCATTACATCCCCAATCCCCACACCCACCAAAGAGCCGTCAGGTCAACCCTTCAACTATGGTGACTTCTCACAGGGGTTCGACTTTGACACAATCTTCTCTTCCCCCATCCACAACGCCGAAGCCTCATCATCTAGGCATCCGGATCCAAATGAAGCTAGGATCGATGTGCTAGAAACCCAAGTTGCTGGCTTGTTGAAGACTATTCAAAAGTCAAAAGAGAATTCTGATGCTCAACAAGCACAGATAAACTCTCTGGCGGATGAAGTTAAGATTCTGCGTAGCCAGAGAACGGGGACTGATGAACAGTTGAAGAATGTCTTGGCACAGAATGAACTGTTAATGAAGACTAACGAAATGATTCTAGGCCACAGAACTTCACTTGAGCTGAGGATGGATTTGCAGAGAAAGGAGCACGCAGCGATGGTCAAATTAGTTGGTGAACTGACCGCAAAGCTAGGTGCTCAGGGGGAGAAGGAGACAGAGAAAGAGAAAGAGAAAGACAAAGAAAAGAAATCCACCGGTGCCGAGTCTTGTCATCCAGTCGATCTGACTAAGGATGATGATAAAGACAAGGATCCTGAAGTCGGTCCTAGTGGAGGTGAGCACCTAGCTTTGGCGATTGTGCCCATCTCTTCTGTTCCATTGGCTGAGGGGGGTCTACTCAGCAAGAGGGTGGTGATACCTCAGCTGGTGGTGGCGGAGATAAAGGGAAGTCAGCGGCTGACGTGCTCAAGGACTTATCTGATGATGAGATCCTTTATTTAGAGCCTGACTATTCCAAAGAGGCACAGGTCGATGCTCTCCTTAATCTGGAAGAAGGAGAGATCGACTCTGGTGATGACTGGAACGATGATGACGATGATGTGGTGATAGAGATTCCCAAGGGCGACGGGGAAGGAGAGTACGAGTTAGAGGATGGTGAGATCTTTGAAATACCATCGCTCGAATCTCTGCTAGACACAGGCTCAGTTGACATGGCAAGTAATGTTGAAGTTACAACTGAAGCCTCCCCGGTCGACCCTATACCTGTGGACCCCGAGGCACCAAAAGAGAAAGACATGCCTTCTGCATCTACAAAGGGTCCAGCTCCCGTGTGGCAAAAGACGTCTATCACAGACAAGCACGGAGCGACATGTATGATCTTGGCTGTTAGGTTCGAGGAGGACAAGCAGCTGTTCGCCATCAAAAGATCTGGGGGGGTTCAATACTTGAAACCCACCAGTGAGGCGTTCAACTCTTTGCCCAAGTACGACCTAGTTAACCTTGCAAACCGAGATCTGCTAAGTCACTCGAGTAATGCAGTTGCAATGGGTTTGTGGGTAACACTACAGCGGGAAGCAAGATCAGGGAACTTTGAATATCTTAAGCCTCAGGTGCCCAGAAGAGTCAAGGATAAGCACGTTGTGCATCCTGTGACTAAGAAGCCGTTAAAGAGATTGGTATACAAGCCAGTGCGATGTGAAACTAAGATTCCCCTGAGCAAGTTACCTCAAGATATTCTTGGTGACATGTGGTACTGGTACGTTGATCCAAAAACGGGCGAGGCAGTGGTTATGGGTAAAGGTATGTCAGATAGTGGAAACACAGTACCAAAGGAAGTGATCAGGGTTTTTGATGAAGTCTGCTTCATCAATTTCTCTGTGCACGATCTGGAGGTACTAGCAGACAAATTCTGCATCCACACTGACGAATGGACAAAGCTTCTCTCTGCTAAATATGACAAGGTGATTAAGTTCTGCCTTGACTACAAGAAGAAGATGGAAGCTAAGGAACAAGTGCTGTGAAGACTGAAGATTGAAGACTGAAGACGATGAAGATCCCGAGCTGTTGTCAAGGGGGAGTTTGTTGATGCACTTTCCGGTGACAACACTCTGGATAGAGTCTAAGTTTTGTATGTCTAATGTCTGTATTTTGTCTTTGTATGTTAGAGTCATTATGTAAAAGTTTATTGAGTTGTATTTACTTTTACTTGATGTTGTGTTGATTTCTTCTAAGTGTTTTGCGCACTTACATGTGCGCAGGAGAAAGCTCCTGCGTACTTAGCAAGTACGCAAGAACACCTCTGCGTACTTGTTAAGTACGCAAGAGCAATTGGTGCTGCGCACTTGTTAAGTGCGCAGGCATCAGGTCAGTATAAATAGGATAGGTTCACAGAAGCTAAGTACGCAGAACCAGTAGTTGAGTCGAACTCAGTTTTGCTAAGTACGCACATTCTGTAACCGTCGAGTGTTTATAATACAAAGAACGTTTGTTGAGACTCTTGTGTTCGGTTTACTTTGTTTAGTAAGACTCTCCACCTAGTCAAGGGTATTCCGCACCCGGTTTGACTAGTAGACCACTTGCATGTGACGATCCGACACACGCGAAGGGACCTACACATGATCCTTAGTCATAAAAATGATTGTGTAATTGAAAAACTTATTAGTTTAGATAAAAATATAATTTCAAAAATGTTTGACGTGGTGATTATGAATTTGTTTGTGTCAGTTTGACTTGATAATTAGATCAAGTGGTATACCATCCGTGAGAGGTCTCGTGAGCCTCACTCACGGCGTGAAGGTGGAGGCAACACCACCCCCTTGATGGCGTGAGGGGGTGGGTGAGTGCTTTACATGAGGATCTTCACGGGATGAGAAGGAAAAATCCACCCATTGAACGGCTAAATTTTTAAATATATTACTGTTGAACGGTAATAATTAATAAAAAAAATACATTTTACCCACTATAAATAACCATTTTACCCATTTTATAAAACACACCAAAAATCTCACAATCCACTTTATAAAAAAATCTCATATCCTCTCTATAAAAAATCTCATTTTCCTCTCTACACCAAGTCATGAATCCTAACGATCCGAACATGCTTTGGCTTCTTTACGCGTCTCAACAAAACACGTTCAACCTACGGCTTCCGACAAACCCAAACGCGTTCACCCAACCACAACCTTTTAACCAAAACCCGTCTGGATCACCCGGGATATTCCAAACATGCCTACTATGCCCAATATGCCTGGCGGATTCTCACAAGATCCGGATTTTGTTTCGGAAACGCAAGAACTACTGGAGGAGAAAGAAGAAGACGTTGAGGAAACGCAACCCATGCATAAAGGTAAAGGAAAAAAGAAAAATCCCATAACAAAAGCATCCTCAAGGGTTACAAAGAAGTGGGATTTGGACGAAGATCGAGCTAAACTTGGCTAGGGCGTTTGTCGACGTCCCAGAGGATCCCATTATAGGTATTTAATATATAATACTATTTATTTTTACTACTTCATTATACAAATTAATATTAATTATGTTTAATTGTTGTAGGTAACGCTCAAAACAAAAAAGCGTTATGGAAATGTATCGCTACAAAATTTGAAGCGTTAATGGGCGTACCCTCGAGTATCGGACTATGGACCAATTGAGTTCTAAATGGACTCATATAAACGAAAGGTCTTAAAATTTCACGGCAGCTACCAACAATGTGATAGAAGCCGAACAAGCGGTTGTAGTGATACCTGTTTTGGGTAAAAATCAAGTAAGCTAATTTTGTAACCAAACTTAGTAAGTGAGGTAGTGTGCTTGTAAGATCAATGAAAATCAATATAAAAAGGTAAAACTTGACACGGTTGTTTACGATGAAAGCCCTTGATCTTTAAGGATCTCTGGCATAAAACCTCGGGAGGTGACAATCGACACCTTCCTCGTTTTTTGAACAAATGGTAAAAAGATTACAAGTGTGAGCAGCAAATGATCGAGATCTAGGTGTTACAGAGCTTATTTACGAGTCTTCGATAATGCTAAGTGTTTGTGTGTTTTCTATTCGATCAAGCTGTTGAATATATACATGATATAAGCTAACTAACTATACGAGAATCCCGGAATCGACCAAGTCTTCCATTGTGACCGTTGGGAGCCACTCCACGCGTCTTCTACACATTCTTATTGACTTCAAAACCGATTCTTCAGGGATGAACTTGACTTCCCACGTTTTACTTATGTATTAGTCAAGATAGCAGAAAGATATAACGGTTAAATATTGAGGATACCAAAACCTGTCAGGATACCTTAGATCGTCGAAGATCCAGGATCCCTAGATGAGAAATGACTCCTAACAATTGTCCCCAAATTTTAACAACTATCAACGACATCTGTAAAAATTTTAAAATTCAAATAGTAAATGATGATAGGGTTGCGATATGATTTTACAACTACCGAGGCGATTTAACCGTTGCACCTTGTAGGTTATAATCATAATTACCCTCTTCTTCTCCATTCTCATCTTCTTCAAGGTCGAAGCAGGTAAAGAATCCTTACTATAATTCCTGAATCCTTTCTTCTTTCTCTCTAATATTTCATGATCATGGGTAAGAAAATGACCAGATCAGCTGCTTCTATCGTTGCCGAAATGATTGATGATTTCACGGATCAAGGAATCCTTGATCATTCTGATCTTGAACTCTGCTCTTTCACTGATCATGATATAAAACTTTTGAAATCAAACAATGTTTTTCCCAAAAAAGCTATTTATAGGTTTTTCGATTCTAGGATGAAAGCCGACATGGTTTCAAAAGCTTGGGTTTGTTTTCATAGCTATCCTTTCACTTTGGGTCTATCGAATCCTTTTCCTCCACTTATTAATGAGTTCTTCAAGCTAACTAGCCTGATCTATTCCCAAATCATGCCCATGGTTTGGAGAATCTTGGAAACTCTGGAGAGGTTGAATCGTTCACATTCGTTGACCATTGGTGTCCCCGAGCTGGCTTATACCTATAACTTAAGAACCCATGGCTCCTCTCGTTTTGTTCTTCAGCTTAAGTTTGGACAAACTCACTTAGTCCCAAAAGCTACTCAGAATGATACTGACTAGAAGGGAAAATTCTTCTTCATAAGGAGAGATTCGATTTCTGGTGGGGATCTTTTGCCGCTTGAATGGGTTAAGAAGGGTAGGAAATAACTAGGATCCCTGCAATTTATATTATATTTCACATGTTGCTAATGATCTTTGTTTTATACTTGTGCAGCTCCTAAATTTGCTGAATTGGTTCCTGCAAGAAGCAACATAGATAAAAGAATTGAAGCGTTATTTGAAATACTTGTGACGGAGAGATCCTTTTGTTTCGAGTCAACCATTAGTGAAGCTAGCTTTAACACTCCGTATTCTGAACCCGAGATGTCTTCAGGTACAAAACAATTTGCATTAATATTTACCAGATGTTATGATCCTGATCTGCTATATCTTTTATGTAGGAATCCCTAAGTCGAGCTTCGAGTTTGCTTTGTCTGATCTTGACAGCCTTTTGTCTTGGGCTGTTATTGTCAAGAAGGATTCCACGTCTGCAACCACCAAGTGTCGTGTTCCTGTTCTCTAGTCTAAAGCTTCAGGAAGCAAGAAGAGGAAGACGACCGATGTGATGGGCTTGGAATTCTTTGAGGGTATAGACTCTACTGAAACCACCAAGAAGCTACAAGACTTGCTGAATCTGGTAGGCAATTTTTTGGTATCCCTAATTTGATGTCAGGATCCCTGAATTACCAATGTGTTCGAATTTTGCAGGCTCTCGAGAAGCTGAATGTCAATTTGTGTACGGCAGAGAAAAGTGCTGAGGAAGCTCTGGAGAAGGTCAAGGATTTAAAGAAAATCTTAGCCTCCAAGACCAAACACTTGGAGAATGAGATCCAGACCCAGAAGGATAAGCTGCAGGATATTTCAGCCCAATATGAGCAGAAGTTGCAGCAGACTATGGATGATGCCAAGAATTCAGCAGCCATGGCCATTCTCTAATCCAGGATCCAGATGGTTGAACAAGCTGCTGCTGAGGGTTTTTACCGTGGGATCTTCAGGGATGGCGCTCTTCTCTTGCTAAACATAGTGGTGAAGTTGTGGAGACTAGCAAGGTAGCTGGGGAGGTTGGATCTGGGGATGCTAGGAAGCAGGCTGACTAAGGCGATGAGGGCAATGATGCCTAGGCCTGAGCCCTGGAATTTGTGGTTCTTCTATTTGATTGTTCCTGTTGGTACCTGTTAAAAATAAATTTTCTTTTGTGTTCAGGGATCCCTGTATGGGATAGACAATTTGATAACTTGTGAATCCGGGAGGATGGGTCCAGGTTTTGGATGAAGCCCGTATCACTTTCCTTTCCTGCACCTTAAATGCCAGTAGATGGTTTATGACTATTTGCCATGATTGTTATGTGTTTGGTTTGTTTTGACATGTTTTAGAAAATTAGGATATCTATGTAGCGAAACCTTGAGATACATAGAAAAATAGGTTTCGATATATTTTCAGAATACCGGATCCTTAATAATTTTTCGTAAATAACCTCTTAGGTTTTTATCAAACTTTAACTTAGGAAAATATAGTTTGGTTTTCCTAAATTTTATGTAAGAATATCATACATATCATGACTTAGTCATTCAAATTTCGGATCTTCTTTTAATTGAAAAATAAGTAACACACACCTTTGTTGAGTACTAAGTGTTAGGGGTCATTTCTCAACTAGGGATCCTGAATCTAGCGAGATTCGGAATCCAAGATCGTGGTAACTTCGGTATCCTGAATATAAATGCTCCTAACGGCTACTTGTCCTCTATTTCTTTTATATGCGTAGGTAAAACGTGTTGACTCGTCTATCCCTGAAGAATCGGGCGAGAACTCAAAGAGAACGTTTAAAACTTGCGAGAGAAGCTCAATAACGGTCATATTTGAAGACCGAGTAAAGCTCCAGGATCCTCGGAAAGTTAGTTAGGATCGTTTTTGTATTTAATTAGCGATTTGATCGATTAGCAACACATCACGCACACGCTTAACAGTATTCAATACACACAATCAGCTCTGTAACACTTAGTATTCGATCATTTCTACTCACATTTGTAATCATTTTCATCGATTTATACAAGACTAGGAGGCAAGTGACTTTCGGTCACTTCCCGAGGTTTTATGTCTACAATCCTTAGGGATTAAGGGCTTTCCTCGTAAACACTCGTTTCGTTTTTTCGCTTTATACGCTTTGTTTATCATGAATCTTTCAAGCACACTACCTCACTTAAGAAATTTGGTTACAAAGTTAGTTTATATAATTTTTACACAAAATAATTTGGTGCCCACCATGGGGCAAGTGGTGCTTTTTATCTTTAAATCTTTACTAAAGTTGCATTCAATCATTATCTTCCAAAACTGATTTTGAAAATGTCGTCCCAATCCAAAAAAGTTTCTGTTTCTTCTCCATCTTCAACCTCTGGGGTGAACAACCCTCTTCCCCCTCCTCCGTTCCAAAAGAATGTCAATCAGCCGAAGAAAACTACTTTTGCGCGTTTTTCAGGATCCGGGATACCTGTTGGAGGACCTGTGCTAGTTTCAAATGATGATATCCTCAATCTGTTCTACGAAATGAAGCAACAGATGGAGCAACAGAAGAAGACTAGCATGATGCTGTTAAGAGAGCTTGAAAAGGTCAAAGAGTCAAAGAAACCAGTGGAAGTGACAACTCCGCTGAAACCAAGGATCCTGGAATTTAACTCTTCAGGATCCTCAGGAGTCCATAAGGGAGATTTTCTTCCCATGCATTCTAGAATCACTACAGTTGGCCCGACGTCGGCTGTTAGAGTTTCCACAAATCAGGACCTAGGAGTTACTCCGGGATCATCGTTCCAAAATCCTAAGAACGGTAACACTTTCAATCAATTTTCGAACACTAACGAATTTGCACAGGATACAGGAATCACTCCCTCAATGGCCAAGGAGTTGAAGAAGTTAAGAGAGATGATCTCTAGTGTACCAGGCGTAGATGTCCTCTATCAGTCACAGGATCTCCATATTCGCTCCACCAATATGTGATGCTGAGATCCCCAAGCGCTTCCAGACTCCTAACGTGAAATTGTACGATGGAACTATTGATCCAGAGGAGCACGTCGCGTAGTATAGGGAAAGGATGGAAATAAACCCCATTCCTTTGGATCTAAAGGAAGCCTACTTATGCAATGGCTTCGGCTCTACTTTAACAGGATCAGCCCTGAAATGGCTACTTAATGTTAAATCTTATTCTATTACTTCGTTTGCTCACTTAATCAATTTGTTTAACAATCAATTCTCTTGCAGTAGAACTTTTGAAAGGTTGACAAGTGACTTATACAGGATAACTCAGAACAGCGGAGAGTCCCTTCGGGATTATATCAGCAAGTTCGACCGGGAATCCCTGGATATCCGGAACCTTGACGTTGCCACTGTAGTCCAGGCTTTCAAGATGGGACTAAAAAAGGATTCTCAGTTTTACGAAGACCTCGTCATGAATCCTTGCAGGAACCTTGATGAAGTCAGGAACCGGGCATTGAGGTATATTTGGCTGGAAGATGATAAAAAGATCCAGCAAAGGGTGGATGCTCCGACAAGCTACACTCAACCCAACCGGAAAGCTAAATCTACACCTTTCAAGTTATACAGATCCAAGCCGTATTCTAAGCCTGACAATCACGGGGTTAATGCTGTGGAAGATGACGAGGACGAGGAAGAATATCCTAAGTTGTCCGAATATTGTTTTTCCCTTGATACAACTTGTTTACTATTTGCTATGCAGGATTTTGGAGAAAAAGCCAGATGGCCTCTCAAATTTGAGAAGGGTACAGGATGGAAGGACAAGTCCAAGTGGTGTGCTTTCCACGATGACTTTGGTCACAAGACGGAAGATTGCATTGCTTTACGGAAAGAGATAAGCTACCTCTTAAGCAAAGCATCTCAAAGAATTTCTAGGCAAAGGAAAGAGCAAGACCAAGGATCATGACAGGATGCCGCAAAGAGCAAAATCCCCGCCAACGGATGCCAAAGTAATAGGTTTTATATCTGGTGGATCTGATATTTGTGGCACTTCTTACTCTGCAGCAAAAAGGAATGCGAAGGAAGCTAAGACAGAACAAGGGGACATGCCTATTAGAACCTCCAGCTTAACTGAAGAAAAGGTGATCTCTTTCGACGAGGACGACAGGAACGACGTACAGGATCCTCACCATGATGATCTAGTAATCACTCTGTACATTGCTAACCACTTCATCCATAGGATACTGATTGACGGAGGAGGCTCGGTAAACATAATTCAGCATGAAGTCCTGAAGAGAATGGGGATCCCGGATTCTGAAATTATTTCAAAATCCTCAGTACTGGTAGGATTCAGCAGAGAAGTCAAAAGCACAGTCGGAGAGATAAAACTACCGGTATACATTGAAGGGGTAAATTCTATTAAAAAATTTTGTGTAATAGATTCTTTGTCTTGCTATAATATCATTTTAGAAAGGCCATGGATACACGATATGAAGGCGGTGCCCTCAACATACCATTACTGTGTCAAATTGCCAACCCCTTGGGGAGTAGTGAAGATTGACAGTGATCAGCAAGAAGCTAAATATTGCTACACCTCTTCGATGAAAGCCTCCGCTAGAACCAGGCAAGCATAGCAATTAAGGAAACAAGCTCGAGACGTCCTGCAAACCAACGAGCAAGATGTTAAAGAAGTATCCTTAAGCACGGAGGATCCTGATGTCAAGGTGCATGTTGAAACCAATATCCCCAAGGATATTGAACAAGATCTCTTAGAGTTACTAAAGAGTAGAACTTCAACCTTCGCTTGGAGACATGAAGACATGACAGGTATCTCTAAAGATATTATTACGCATAAATTGGGTGTTGATAATAGTTTTAGGCCGATACACCAAAAAAGGAGAAAGTTTGCACCAGAAAGAAATGCAGTCATCCAAGAAGAGGTCGAGAGACTATTAAAAGTAGGAATGATAAAGGAAGTAAAATTCCCAAGGTGGTTAGCTAATGTGGTGGTAGTCTGGAAGAAGAATGGGAAATGGAGAGTTTGTGTAGACTTTACAGACTTGAACAAAGCATGTCCCAAAGACCCCTTTCCACTACCACACATTGACTCTATGGTCGACGCCACAACAGGTCACGAAATGCTGACTTTCATGGATGCTTCATCGGGATTCCAACAAAATCATATGGAACCCTCAGACTAGGAGGATACCGCATTCATGACTCCTATATGTATTTATTGTTATATTGCTATGCCTTTTGGTTTGAAAAATGTGGATGCTACATAACAAAGGCTGGTGAATATGATGTTCAAAGAGAAACTAGGAGACACCATGGAGGTGTACATAGAAGACATGGTGGTGAAGTAAAAGAAAGTTGAGGATCATCTTAGGGATCATAGAGAAGCATTTGATATCCTGGACCAGTACAACATGAAGCAAAATCCCTCGAAATGCCACTTCGGAGTGGGGGCAGGAAAGTTCTTGGGCTACATGGTAACCAAGAAAGGGATAGAAGCCAGTCCAGAGAAAATCAAAGCGATCATCAACCTGAAATCCCCAGCAAACACCATGGATGTCCAGAGACTAACCGGCAGGGTAGCAGCACTCAACAGATTCATATCAAGATCCTCAGAAAGGTGCAAAGAGTTCTACGACATCATAGGAAGAACAAAAGATTCGAATAGGAAGAGAAGCATGAACGAGCACTCCAATCATTGAAAGAGTACTTGTCATCAGCTCCTCTATTAATGAAACCAGAAGACGTCGAACCATTATCCCTGTACTTGGCAGTATCCCGAGGCACCGTAAATGCTGTGCTAGTCAAGGATCGTGAGGGACAACAGCATCCGGTATACTATGTAAGTAAAAGTTTGATGACAGCAGAAACAAGGTACTCTCATTTAGAAAAATTAATATTAGCTTTAATAATGGCATCCACTAAACTTCGACATTATTTTGAAACTCATGTTATTCATGTTAAGACTAACTATCCTATTAAGTGTGTCTTAAAAAAGCCAGAGTTGTCAGGAAGAACGGCCAAGTGGTCAGTCAAGCTCAGCGCCTATGACCTTATATACGAACCTAGAACCGCAATAAAGTCTCAAGCACTTGCGGACTTTGTGGCTGATTTCAGCAGTGATATCCAACATGAAGCAGATCTTGAAGTTCAACAATTGGAAGAATCCAAGGATAAGTGGATGTTGTTCACTGATGGTGCATCAAATATAAAAGGAACAGGTGTAGGGATCATACCGAAATCGCCACAAGGGGACATAATATCCCAATCCATAAGTTGTGAGTTCCAGGCTACGAATAATGAAGCATAGTATGAGGCGCTGATAGCAGGATTGCAACTGGCCAGGGATATCAGAATCAGGTATCTCCATGTATATGTAGTCTCATTGTTGATTGCTAACCATTTCAATGGTTCATATGCAGTAAAAGGTGAGAAGTTAGCAAAATATCTCAAAATAGTTAAGCAATTATCCAAGGGATTCGAAATTTTTAACATTACACAGGTGCCTAGAGAAGACAATGCTAAGGCTGATGCTGATGCTGATGCCATAGCAAACCTTGCTTTGGCTCTCAGAATACCAGAAGGTATCAAAATACCTATCATACATATTTTGAGCCCGTCAATTGAAGAGATAAATGAAGTATCCAACATAGAAGAAGAAGCAGACATACGGGATCCTGAACCTAGTCAAGGATCCTGGATTTTACCTATTAAGAAATATTTGCAGGATGGTGAGATCCCAAGTGATGAAAAGAATCACAAGGCTTTTCGCATGAGGGTATCTCATTTTATAATTTTACACAATGTTTTGTATAAAAAGTCTATTGCAGCTCCGTACTTAAGATGCTTGGAGGATCTTGAAGCACATGAAGTCCAGAAAGATAAACATGAAGGTGACTGTGGCAATCACACTAGGGGAAGGGCGTTATTCTTAAAGGTCCCAAGGACGGGATCTTACTGGCCTACCACGAGGAAAGATTCTATGATGTATTCTCAGAAATGTGACACCTGCCAAAGACACATCAATATACTCCATCAGTCGGCCGAACCTTTACATCCAATCATCTCTCCATGGCCATTCATGAAATGAGGAATGGATATAGTCGACAAACTTCCCATGGCACCAGGAGGAAAATTTTTTTATGCTAGCAATGACAAACTACTTCTACAAATGGATTGAAGCTGAGGCATTTGTCCAAGTGAGTGAAAAAGAGGTCGTCTCCTTCATCAAACGCAACATCCTGACAAGATTTGGGATCCCAGCAGAGATAGTATGTGATAACGGATCTCAGTTCATTGGCAAGAGTACAACTGACTTCTATGCTAGTTAGGGAATCAAAATGATAACTTCCACCCCGGTACATCCTCAAGCCAATGGACAGGCGGAATCCGGCAACAATATCATCAATAACCTTAAGAAAAGATTGAGAGCAAAGAAAGGAAAATGGGCAGAGGAGTTACCCTTCATCCTCTGGGCAGATAGAACAACCGTTAAGGTTGCGATGGGTCAGACTCCATTCTCATTAATATTCGGAACAGAAGCAGTGATCCCCATTGAGATGGTGATCCCTACAGCAAGATCCTGCCTTCAGGATCCTGAACACAAAAACGAAGCTCTCGCTTAGGATATTGATACTTTGGATGAACTCAGGGATCTTACCCAAGTTCGTATTATAGCCTATCAACAGAGGATAACAAAGTCATACAATAAAAACATAAGGATCAGAAGATTCCAAGTAGGTGACTTAGTATTGAAGAAGGCATTCCTAAATACTACCAATCCCAACGATGGAAAGCTTGCATCAAAATGGGAAGGCCCATATTTGATAGATTCGGAAGCAGGGAAGGGTGCATATTGGTTGGCTACTATGGAAGGAGAAATCCTGCCAAGATCGTGGAACGTCATCCATCTCAAAGCCTACTTTATGTAAGTTGGAACTTATATTCCAACTAAAAATGTTACGTCTTCTTTCCATAATTATCTTTATATTTGTTATTCTTTATCAAAGTACTGACGTGAGCGTCGGAGGGGTATTAGTCAAGCTAACACCCACCTTCACCAAGGTTTCATGTTTTGCAGGAGGGATCCCCAAGGATCCTAACACAAGATAGAGATTGGATATCTCTCCTAAGTTAGGGTATCCTGCATACCTCGAAGGTTTAAAGGTTGTCACCTTTCTAAGAATTGAGTTTAAACACTCCGCCAGTAGCGCACGATATTCAAGTATAGTTCAAGATGGTACGACCAGTCCTTGTACTAGTGGCTGATAATTTCATCATTGTTGGCTATAACTTGAATCCTACGATAGTAAAAGATGTTACTCCTAAGGTTTTTAACATTTTCATGCTAACTCGAATCTGGCTTGGTCCACGTTATTCTGTCTTGGCCCACGTTTTTTTGGCTTGGCCCACGATTTTAATTTATCATAGGTATTTAACACTTATGTGTTGACCCAAGAACTTTGCATCAATATGCTAACTCAAGATCCTCAAGCGGATTGAAAACTTACGAAGATCCTGAAGTACTATTATTACGTCTACGCCGTGTTTAAAGATTATACACAGGGGACAACTAACAGTTGTTATATTTTTGGACTCCATGCTATAATCTGGTATGTATATCTACCCGACTTGGCACTCAACAAAGGTATGTGTTACTTATTTTTCAATTAAAATAAGATTCAAATTTTGAATGACTAAGTCATGGTATGTTTGGTATTCTTACATAACATTTATCAAAACCAAACTATATTTTCCTGTGTTAAAGTTTGATAAAAACCTGAGAGGTTATTTACAAAAAAATATTAAGGATCCGGTATCCTGAAAATATATCTAACCCTATTTTTCTAAGTATCTCAAGGTTTCGCTACATAGAGATCCTAATTTTCTAAAAAACAATCCAAACACATAACAATCATGGCAAATAGTCATAAACCATCTACTGACATTTAAAGTATAGGAAAGGAAGGTGATCAGGGCTTTGTCCAAAACCTGGACCCGTCCACCCGGATTCACAAGTTATCAAATTGTCTATCCCATGCAGGGATCCCCAAACACAAAAGAAAAATTGTTTTTAACAGGTACCAACAGAAACAATCAAACAGACGAACCACAAATTCCAGTGCTCAAGCCTAGGCATCATTGACCTCATCGCCCTGGTCAGCCTGCTTCCCAGCATCACCAGCTCCAACCTCCTCATCCACCTTGCTAGTCTCCACAGCTTCACCACCAAGTTTAGCAAGAGAAGAGCACCATCCCTGAAGATCCCAAGCTGCAGGATCAAAACCGTCAGCAGCGGCTTGTTCAACCATATGGATCCTGGATTGGAGAATAGCCATGGCCGTAGACTTCTTGGCATCGTCCACAGTCTCCTGCAACTTCTGTTCATACTAGGCTGAACTCTCCCGAAGCTTATCTTTCTGAGCCTGGATCTATTTCTCCAAGTATTTGGATTTGGAGGCCATGATTTTCTTCAGATCCTCAACCTTCTCCAAAGCTTCTTCAGCATTCTTCTCTGCCACAGCCAAGTTGGCATTAAGCTTCTCTAGACCCTACAAAATTCAAATAGATTAGCTATTCAGGGATCCTGACATAAAATTAGGGATACTAAAAATTACTTACCAAGTTCAACAAGCCTTGAAGCTTCTTGATGGTTTCGGCAGAATCCATACCCTCGAAGACCTCCAGATCCATCACATCTTCGTCTTCCTCTTTTTGCTCTCTGAAGCCTTAGACCGTAGGGCCGGGATGCGAGACTTGGTGATCACAGGTGTAGGATTCTCCTTCTTGATAATGGCGGCTCCAGACAAAAGGCTATCAAGGTCGGACACTGCAAACTAGGAGCCTGATTTTTTATTCCTACAAAAAGATGGAGCAAATCAGGATCATGGTATTTGATAATACAAATATGAACTATTCTATACCTGAAGACATTTTTGACTCGGAATGTTGTGTGTCAAAACTTGCTTCGTTGATGGTGGATTCAGCACGAAAGGACCTCTCCGTAACATGTATCTCTAACAGTGCTTCGATTCTCTTTTCTGTGTCACTTCGTGTAGGAACTAGCTCAGCAAACTTCAGAACTACATAGAAAATGAGAATCCTCAGAATTAGTTAGAAATATTAAAAATTGTAGGGATCCTAGCTTCTTTCTACCCTTCTTAACCCATTCAAGCGGCAAAAAATCCGCACCAGGGATAGAGTCTCTCCTCACAAAGAAGAACTTTCCCTTCCAATCAGTATCGTTTTGAGTGGCTTTTGGGATTAGATGAGTTCGCCCAGACTTAAGCTGAAGGAAGAAATGAGAAGAGCCATGGGTTCTTAAGTTATAAACGTAAGCTAGCTCGGGGTTACCCATGGTCAACGAACGTGAACGATTCAACCTCTCCAGAGTTGCCAAGATTCTCCAAACCATGGGCATGATTTGGGAATAGCTCAGGCCCGTAAGCTTGAAGAACTCAGTAATAAGTGGAGGAAAGGGATACGACAGACCGAGAGTAAAAGGATATGCAAGAAGGCAAACCCAAGTTTTTGAAACCTTGTTGGCTTTCATCCTATAATCGAAAGACCTAAAAATAGATTTTTTGGGAAAAACATTACTTGATTTCAAAAGTTTTTTATCCTGATCAATGAAAGAGCAGAATTCCTGATCGGAAGGGTCAAGGATTCCTTGATCCGTAAAATCCTCAATCGATTCGGCAATGATAGAAGCAGCCGATCTAGTCATTTTCCTACCCATGATCACGAAAGCTTAGAGTGAAAGAAGAAATCAGAAATCAATGAAGATTTTTACCTATTTAAGCCTTGAGAAGGTTGGAATGGAGAAGAAGAGGGTAATAATGAATTTATCCTGTAGGAAGGCAACGGTTAAATCGCCTCGGAAATCGGGAACGGTAATATCGTAACCCTATCATCATTTACTATTTGAATTTTAAAAATTTTACAGATGTCGATATAATTGACAGCTGTTAAATTTGGAGACAATTGTTAGGGGTCATTTCTCAACTAGGGATCCAGAATCTAGCGAGATCCGGAATCAAAGATCCTATCCTGAATATAAATGCTACTAACAGCTACTTGTCCTCTATTTTTTTTATATGCGCAGGTAAAACGTGTTGACTCGTCTATCCTTGAAGAATCAGGCGAGAAGTTAAAGAGAACGTGTAAAACTTGCGAAAGAAACTCAATAACGGTCATATTTGAAGACCGAGTAAAGCTCCGGGATCCCCGGAAAGTTAATTAGGATCGTTTTTGTATTTAATTAGCGATTTGATCGATTAGCAACACACAACGCACACGCTTAACAATATTCAATACTCGCAATCAGCTCAGTAACACTTAGTATTCGATCATTTCTGCTCACATTTGTAATCATTTTCATCGATTTATACAAGACTAGGAGGCAAGTGACTTTCGGTCACTTCCCTAGGTTTTATGCCGGCAATCCTTAGGGATTAAGGGCTTTCCTCGTAAACACTCGTGTCGTTTTATCGCTTTATACGCTCTGTTCATCACGAATCTTTCAAGCACACTAGCTCACTTACGAAATTTGGTTACAAAGTTAGTTTATATAATTTTTACCCAAAACACCAAGTCAGGTAGATATACATACCAGATTATAGCATGGAATCTAAAAATACAACAACTGTTAGTTGTCCCCTGTGTATAATCTTTAAACACATCGTAGACGTAATAATAGTACTTCGGGATCTTCATAAGTCTTCAATCCGCTTGAGGATCTTGAGTTAGCATATTGATGCTAAGTTCTTGGGTCAACACATAAGTGTTAAATACCTGTGATAAATTAAAATCGTGGGACAAGCCAAAAAAACGTGGGCCAAGCCAGAATAACGTGGGTCAAGCCAGATTCGAGTTAGCATGAAAATGTTAAAAACCTTAGGAATAACACGTCTGTTATTATCGTAGGATTCAAGTTATAGCCAACAATGATGAAATTATCAGCCACTATTACATGGACTGGTCGCACCATCTTGAACTATACTTTAATATCGTGCGCTACTAGCGGAGTGTTTAAACTCAATTCTTAGAAAGATGAAAACCTTTAAACCTTCGAGGTATGTAGGATACCCTAACTTAGGAGAGATGGCCAATCTCTATCTTATGTCAGGATCCTTGGGGATCCTTCCTACAAAACATGAAATCTTGGTGAAGGTGGGTGTTAGCTTGGCTAACACCCCTCCGATGCTCAAGTCAGTACTTTGATAAAGAATAACAAATATAAAGATAATTATGGAAAGAAGACGTACCATTTTTAGTTATAAGTTCCAACTTACATAAAGTAGGCTTTGAGATGGATGGTGTTCCATGATCTTAGCAGGATATCTCCTTCCATAGTAGCCAATCAGTAGGCACCCTTGCCTGATTAAGAATCAATCAAATATGGTCCTTCCCATTTTGGTGCAAGTTTTCTATCGCTGGGATTTGTAGTGTTTTGGAATGCCTTCCTCATTACTAAGTCACCTACTTGGAATCTTCTGATCCTTATGTTTTTGTTGTATGACTTTGTTATCCTCTACTGATAAGCTGTAATACGAACTATGGCAAGATCCCTGAGTTCATCCACAGTATCAAGATCCTGGGCAAGAGCTTCGTAGTTGGTTTCAGGACTCTGAAGGCAGGATCTTGTTGTAGGGATCACCATCTCAGTGGGGATTACTGCTTCTGTTTCGAATACTAATGAGAGTGGAGTCTAGCCCGTGGCACCCTTAGCGGTTGTTCTATCTGCCCAGAGGACGAAGGGTAACTCCTCTGCCCATTTTCCTTTCTTTACTCCTAATCTTTTCTTTAGGTTGTTCATGATGATCTTGTTGCTAGATTCCGTTTGCCCATTGGCTTGAGGATGCACAGGAGTGGAGGTTATCATTTTGATTCCCCAACTGGCACAGAAGTTAGTGGTTCTGTTGCCAATGAACTGAGATCCATTATCACAAACTATTTCCGCTAGGATCCCAAATTTTGTCAGGATATTGTGCTTGATAAAAGAGATGACTTCTTTTTCTCTGACTTGGACAAATGCCTCAGCTTCAATCCACTTGGAGAAGTAATTTATCATTTCCAGCATAAAGACCTTTCCTCCTAGTGCCTTGGGATGTTTTCCAACTATATCCATTCCCCATTTCATAATGGCCATAGAGACATGATTGGATAGAAAGGTTCGGCCGGTTGATAGAGTATGTTGCTGTGTCTTTGGCTGGCGTCACATTTCTGGGAGTAAGTCACAGCATCTTTCCTCATGGTAGGCCAGTAGTAACCTGTCCTCAGGATCTTCGAGAATAATGCTCTGCCCCTAGTGTGATTACCACAATCGCCTTCATGTATATCTTTGAGAACTTCAAGTGCTTCAAGATCCTCCAAGCATCTTAAGTATGGACCTGCAATAGATTTTCTATACAATACATCGTGCAATATTATAAAACGATATACCCTCATGCGAAAAGCCTTGTGATTCTTTTCATCACTTGGGATCTCACCATCTTGCAAATATTTCTTAATAGGCGAAATCCAGGATCCTTGACTAGGTACAAGATCCCGAATGTTTGCTTCTTCTTCAGTGTTGGATACTTCATTTATCTTCTCAATTGTTGGGCTCAGAATATGTATGATAGGTATTTTGATACCTTCTAGTATTCTGAGAGCCGAAGCAAGGTTTGCTAGGGCTTCAGCCTCAGCATTGTCTTCTCTAGGCACCTGTGTAATGTTAAAAATTTCGAATTCTCTGGATTATTGCTTAACTATTGTGAGATATTTGGCTAACTTCTCACATTTTACTGCATATGAACCATTGAAATGGTTAGCAATTAACAATGAGTCTACGTATACTTGAAGATACTTGATTTTGATATCCCTGGCTAGTTGCAATCCTGCTATCAGCGCCTCATATTCTGCTTCATTATTCGTAGCCTGGAACTCACATTTGATGTTTGATATCCCTGTTCCTCTTACATTTGATGCACCATCAATGAATAACGTCCACTTATCCCTAGATTCTTCCAATTGTTGAACTTCAAGATCTGCTTTATGTTGGATATCGCTGCTGAAATCAGCCACAAAGTCCGCAAGTGCCTGAGACTTTATTGCTGTTCTAGGTTCGTATACGATGTCATAGGCGCTGAGCTTGACTGACTACTTAGCCATCCTACCTGATATCTCTGGCTTTCTTAATTCACACTTAATAGGATAGTTAGTCTTAACATGAATATCATGAGTTTCAAAATAATGTCTAAGTTTAGTGGATGCCATTATTAAAGCTAAGATTAACTTTTCTAAATGAGAGTACCTTGTTTCTGCTGTTAGAAAACTTTTACTTACATAGTATACAAGATGCTGTTGTCCCTCATGATCCTTGTCTAGTACAGCACTTACGGTGCCTCGGGATTCTGCCAAGTACAGGGATAATGGTTCGCCATCTTTTGGTTTCATTAATAGAGGAACTGATGACAAGTATTCTTTCAATGATTGGAGTGTTCGTTCATGCTTCTCTTCCCATTCGAATCTTTTGTTCTTCCTTAGGATGCCGTAAAACTCTTTGCACCTTTCTGAGGATCTTGATAAGAATCTGTTGAGTGCTGCAACTCTGTCGGTTAGCCTTTGGACATCTTTGGTGTTTCCTAGGGATTTCAGATTGATGATAGCTTTGATTTGCTCTGGACTGGCTTCTATCCCTCTCTCGGTTACCATGTAGCCCAAGAACTTTCCTGCCCCCACTCCGAAGTGGCATTTGGAAGGATTTAACTTCATGTTGTACTGGTCCAGGATATCAAATGCTTTTCAAAGATCCTTGAGATGATTCTCAGCTTTCTTTGACTTTACCAGCATGTCATCTATGTAGACCTCCATGGTGTCCCCTAGTTTCTCTTTGAACATCATATTCACCAGCTTTTGGTATGTAGCACCTATTGTAATCCTCAGGAAATTCCGACCTTTATTTTAACTATTCCGGTAAATTGTAATTTCTTTATTTTATGATTCGCATTTATGAAAGTATCCTATTTATTCATTATAATTAATGAGTGTGCATACATACTTATATGATTGTTATGAAATAAATATATATACCTTGTTATAATAACCAAATCTAAACTTACAAACTTTGATTATGCATTGACATCCTTTATGTGTTTACTTATAAATATATATGTAACTAAATATATATACACATGATCAATAAACCATTTAAACAATTTATTATAAAAATATAATATTGTTAATTAACATTGCTAGTGTTTTAAATTACTAAAGATAAATAAAACAAATAAGTATATAATTACATTTATCAAACATTTTAAATATGAATTATGTTGATGTAATGGAGTCATAAACATAAAATTAATGAGCACATAAGTTAGAATATGTTATAAAATTAAAAACTATTCTTCATCTTTTACAATCCTAGTCATTATAACAAATTAAATTTCATGAATAAGCCCCTGATCCTACCATATAAATAGATCCCTTATTCTCATGTATTATTCGCACCTCAACGATCCTCTAGGGTTCTCTAGCTACTAAAGGTCGTTCTTCTCATCTTTTGGAAGATTCTAGCTTAAATATTTCCATTCTAAGTAATTTCTTCTTATGTTCTTGCTTGTTCATACTTTTTCTTTCAAAAATACCTCATAAATAGCTAGATCTATGATCTCTAACATGTTTGTGTTATAATCTTAGACCTATCCAAGATCAAAAACCCTATTTTACTTAAACTTGTTCAAAACTTTTATTAAAAAACTTGTTTTGATCTTTCTTGTTCCTTTCAATTTCAAAAATCATGTTTTTACTAAAACTCCTTATTTTCAAATTAAATTATTTAGTATTCAATTTCTATCTTTACTAAACTCGTATTTCCACTTTAGCCCATATACTTTCCAAACACACCCTAAACCTGGTTAAGTATGCAAATAGAATAAATTTCAAATCAGTATGTAGTTATCTGACAAATATTAAAGTTCTGGCTAGAAAAAGACGGGGTTCTGATCCGACCAACTCTTTCCTGTGAACTTTTTTGTGGGAGGTACTACTCTGAAATGATAACCATTCTAGTGTACAACAACCACTTTTAACTAATTATAATTATGATTATAAACTCATTTCTTTGCAAATATTTATACAAACTTTTATATAATTTATTTTTATTATATGAGAACATTTAAAACACAATTCTATACTTTTAATTAAAAATTTATTCGGTTTAACTATTGCTTAATTAGAACATCATTATTATACTTTAAATTTTTGTTTAATTATCAATTAATTAAATCATTATTTTTAACATTTATTTTTCATAAATCAAATGAAAGGTTTTATTCATTTATTTATGTAGTAAATTATTTAATTACTCAACTAATTATTACTCATTTATTTATTTACCCATTTATTAATTTATGCGATTACAAAAAAAAATTACTCATTTACTTATTTGTATATTTATTTACAAACAGAAGAAACCTAATTATTTATTCATACATTTATATAATTATTACAAACAAACAAAATCCTTATTCATTATTTCACTTATTACAATACAATTATTTATCAAAGATTTATATAAAATATTATTTGCAACTCAAATAATTATTTTATTATTAAAATGAGGACACACACATCAATCTCCTCGCACATTAGCATTCCCTATTTCATTTGTACAAATCGTTGATACATATATTCCATCAAACATAGGTTAACCTTGTGGTTAGCTAGAACATTTGTGCAACAAATAACATACTTGTGTGACATTCAAGTTACTCATTGCAAGGTGAGTTTCATGGCCCCCTTTCTCTTTACTATTGTTTACAAATACTCGGTGTGGAACATGTTTACTTACCATGCTTACCAAATTCAATACTATTGTTCTCATGCTACTTACTATGTGCGTTATGTCTTAAACTACTTGGCGACCATACATGTGTTCATGTTTAGTACAATCATTAGCTTGCTACCCAAGCCTAAGGTAGTACCTTTTATGATCATTTATACGGGAAACCGATACCATAGTTAACACAGACCTTGGTGGGTTTTATGTGTACCATATTACCATTTTTACCAGAACACAATCAGTTGGATTGTACTTACCAGTTTTCCATTTACCAAGGATTGATTGTACGCTTGTAACCTTGTATGTTTTCACATTTATGCCATAGTTAATCTTTGAACATATTGAATTTCAAATACTTTTTACTTAACTTTTGTTGGTGTCAAAACCTATGTTACTCACCAACTACTTGTAGTTGACATTTACTCACATGTTTCAGGTGCAACAGTTTGAGGATTTTTACCTGATCATATAGGACTGGACCTAGTTTAATCTAAATTATGTTATGTCTTTGAAGCCTTTGTTTTCTTTTACTATTGTAACGGATGCTTTAATTTCAATGAATAAATATCGCCACTTATTAATAGCTGATCATGTGCTTATGAACAACCGCGTCAGCCCCGGCGTATAATCCGCCACCGGCGAGGGTGTGACAGATTGGTATCAGAGCCATGGTTATAGGGAATTAGATTATTAGACACACATGAACTACACTATAAACTAGGAGTCCCAAACATGAGTTTAACTTGTGTCTTTTACTAGGAACTCCACTCTATACTCATTATACACATATACTTACATCAACTTACCTATCTACATCTACCTATTTCTATTTACGTAGTGCAAATACATGAACTACAGCATTCAAGAAAATATATGAAGCTATTTGAACTACATGGACTACTTGAAACATATTTCTAGACTATAGTCTATAACCTTAGGATACCCTTGTGTAACTATCCTACCAATTATTTGGCGTATTACATTGTATGATACAATACGAATTATCTTATGTGATATGTTACTTGATACCCTACATGTTCACAAAAACTACTACTCCTGTGATACCTTATTTGCTACACTATTTGAATTGTCTGCACAATACCTATTTGATATCACTAAATGATATCCTAAGTTTTGTCATACAAGACTTTACACACTTTCATCTTTTACACATCATCACTAATCACTTATGGAAAGATTCAAACTCTTAGGCCCAATGCCTATTAAAATTTTAAAATCCCGTCAAAGTTTTGGATTCTGAAAATTAGTAGAGAACATGTGCAATCTGGAAGGGTGAATGCCTTTACTTTGGGTCTTCTGTCTAGGAAAGCATTTCATATAAATCCAAATCAACCGAAGGATCCGTTTGCTTTCCTGGGAATTCCCGAAATGAGTGTTCACCTATAGGCTAGAGCATGTCTTCTTGAAAGTATACGAACCTGAATCACTTCGATTTATCACAGCATCCATTTGGTTATAAGTCAGATGAATGCAATCTAAACATCATCCGCTTAATTATTATAATTTGGTACACAAGTCTAAAACCTCATATTTGATCCTTACACTTAATCATATTCAAGTCAACTATATCCCTTTATCCTAATTCATTGAAAATTTTATCACCCTTATTATCATTTGCAAGATACTTAAACCCTTAGACCTTACCTCTCAAGGAAAGGAAGTTTCCCGAACAGATGGAGCACACCTTTGAGCCACAAGACACAATCTTTAATGATTCTCATCATAACCATGAGTCCAAATAATAATGTTAATGTTACATGATGGCTGGAAGAGTCGGTGTAAGTCAATGAAAGATTCTGGCTAAGGAAAGACTAAGTACACCAGTGTGTCCCTTGTGACCCACCACTCTTTCCTTGGAATCCTTTTCGTGGGTACACTACTTTTAGGTCAAGTGCTACTCCCGGTATATTATTATAAGAACTCGGTGTTATGATTAGTCAAATTTTAAGGTGTTATGAAAACCTTTGAACTTTAGCACTTACTACCTTTTTGTGCTAGACATAGCCTCTTACCTTCCTCACTCCCCTGAGAAACACCCTGAAGCAGAGACAACCCAAGAGGAAGACTTTGGGTCCCCGTCACCAGAGAATCAGTCACCGACACGACTAGCTGTCAGATCCATGTTTGATCGTAGAACAGATTGGCTTGGGAGTAGGCCACCACCTCCGAGAGGCCCTTATTTAACACCTAACCTATACCATCCAGACCCAGGAGTAGGACAAGCCAATGAACCTACCAGTGCCTTAGGAGTTCCAGCTGATACCGCTCACCTATATGTAAGGACCGCAGAGTTTCTGAGGCAAGGAGTGGAGACCAGGGAATACTTGATGCACATACGGAAATAACTAGGGCTGAAGCACGGTTTGCAATACGAATAACCACAACGGTGTTCGTCTTGGTGCTCTTCTGCTTCCTGGTGGAAAACTATCTGAGATGTTAGTCGGATACTCTATTTCCCGTTTTCTAAAAATTATAATTTGAAATCCGTATCCTGCACCCAAATATAAATATTATTATTGGCTAGGCTTAGTGGTTGACATCTAAACCTTCCTTGTAAACTAATTATTTTGTTATTTATCGATTTAACTAATATAATTATTTTGTTAAAACAAAATCTTTACCAAACCCTTGGTTTACAGATTTTATCTAGAGTATAAACTATTTACAAACCACTTTACCTCGTAAAGAAACTTAATACCTTTTCTTGTACAAATTGGTTTATAAAAGTATTAACAAATATTTCATCCTTTTAATAATAACATGATTAATTATTTTATATTGACTATGTATTCCGTTAAACTAATTATAATTTAAATTTTGGCTTAATTATTAAATAATAAGGTTATTATTATTATCTTTTGAAACATTTTTCTTTATGATAATTAAATAAAAAGGTTTTATTTACCCAATTGCCTAGTTATTCAAACAATGATAAATTTCAATTACTTGTCATTTACAAACAAAAAGCTCAAATCAGTTATCCATGTGCGTACTGTTCTAAATACCTGTAAACTTTCTCATCACCTTGCACCTTCGAAAATGTATGAACTTACTAGCCACTTCGAAAATATGAACCCTTTGAAAACTTGAAATCCAACTTCCTACATTATACAACACGCTTGTCCACAACACTCGATCACCGACAAGATTCGATAGTTTACGTTACTCATGAGGTTCAATTATTTACATATAAACGTTCATAATAAACCTGAGACTAAATTGTTTACATTATACACGTAACTTGATTGCTCACGTTATACATGAAACTTGATTGTATACAATATACATGATTGATCACATTATAGACAAAACTTGATTACTTACAATATACATGATACTAGATTGATCACATTATAGATGGAACTTGATTACTTGCAATATGCATGATACTAGATTGTTCACACGATACATGATACTTGGCTATTGACAATATGCATGATATTAGATTATTTACGCTATACATGAAACTTAAGTGCTTACATTACATACGAAACTAGACCGTTTGCATTGTTCACAATTGATTGTCCACTATATACATGAGGCATGATCATTCACTTTATCCATGAAAAATTGATAACTATAAACTTTGAGCTACTCGGGGTTTGACGTATTCTTGTTCAAACACGAGAAACCTATAAACTTTGAGTTACTCGGGGTTTGACGTATTCTTGTTTAAACACGAGAGAGCTATAAACTTTATGGATAACCTAGAGGGTATGCCATCTACTTAGGACACCCATGTGTTGGGTTGTGCCATCATTAGTCTTTATTTTCTGACTGAACTTACCATTTAGAGACACGGTCACTTATTAACAACTTATACGAGAAAACAACAATAAAATAAATGTTTTTGGCATCCCCCCTGTACCCACACACAATAGAATGACCTATACGGAGCATACGACGATTTGTGTAATTACTGGTGCACACGTAATTATAAAATTCAGCGCATGAAAAACATAGTAAATTCTGTTGTGTGTGATGACTTAAAACATATGGTGATATACAGTAACGAAACTAATGGAATATGATAAACACATAGTGGATATACCGCTGGTATATCCTATATAAGTGCCCCTATCATATTGTCAGAAGTAACGTTGTCCGTATCACGTAGGGTTTCCTCTTATTTTGACCTTAACCAATAGTTGCGAAATTCCTATCCAGCAACATTACTCGAACATCTTAGACTATATCCTAAACAAGTTTAGATCTTAAAATTCATATCATCCTCATTACAAGTGATGCATCCCATCATTTGAGTCCCAAAATCGTTCTAGGGCAATATTCTCCTTATTTTCACCCAAACAAAATCCACTACCACCATCCATACCTAACATAACGACCTGACCTGAACCTTGTCATCAACTATACTTCTCAAACCAAAAAGCAAAACTAGTTGAGAACCCAAACACACACCTTTTTCCTTCTTTTCTAGACCCTCCTTCTGATCAATTTCGAGACGAAATCTTCTAAAGTAGGAGAGACTGTAATCCCTAGGAAATTCCGACCTTTATTTTAACTATTCCGGCAAATTGTAATTTCTTTATTTTATGATTCGCATTTATGAAAGTATCATATTTATTCATTATAATTCATGAGTGTACATACATACTTATATAATTGTTATGAAATAAATATATATACCTTGTTATAATAACCAAATCTAAACTTACAAACTTTGATTATAAATTGATATCATTTATGTGTTTACTTATAAATATATATGTAACTAAATATATATACACATGATCAATAAACCATTTTAACAATTTATTATAAAAATATAACATTTTTAATTAATATTACTAATGTTTTAAATTACTAAAGATAAATAAACAAATAAGTATATAATTACATTTATCAAACATTTTAAATATAAATTATGTTGATGTAATGGAGTCATAAACATAAAATTAATAAGCACTTAAGTTAGAATATGTTATGAAATTAAAAACTATTCTTCATCTTTTACAATCATAATCCTTATAACAAATTAAATTTCATGAATAAGCCTCTGATCCGACCCTGTAAATAGATATATTATTCTCATGTATTATTTGCACATCAACGATCCTCTAGGGTTCTCTAGCTATTAAAGGTCGTTCTTCTCATCTTTAGGAAAATTCTAACTTAAATCCTTTCATTCTAAGTAAGTTCTTCTTATATTCTTGCTTGTTCATACTTTTTCTTTCAAAAATCCCTAATAAATAGCTAGATCTATGATCCCTAACATGTTTGTGTTATAATCATAGACATATCCAAGATCAAAAACCCTATTTTAATTAAACTTGTTCAAAACTTTTATTTAAAAACTTGTTTTGATCTTTCTTGTTCCTTTCAATTTCAAAAAACATGTTTTTACTAAAACTCCTTATTTTCAAATTAAATTATTTAGTATTCAATTTTTATCTTTACTAAACTCGTATTTCCACTTTAGCCCATATACTTTCCAAACACACCCTAAACCTGGTTAAGTATGCAAATAGAATAAATTTCAAATCAGTATGTAGTTATCTGACAAACATTAAAGTTCTGGCTAGAAAAAGACGGGGTTCTGATCCGGCCAACTCTTTCCTGAGAACTTTTTTGTTGGAGGTACTACTCTGAAATGATAACCATTCTAGTATACAACAACCACTTTCAACTAATTATAATTATGATTATAAACTCATTTCTTTGCAAATATTTATACAAACTTTTATATAATTTATTTTTATTATATGAGAACATTTTAAACACAATTCTATACTTTTAATTAAAAATTTATTTGGTTTAATTATTAATTAATTAGAACATCATTATTATACTTTAATTATCAATTAATTAAATTATTATTTTTAACATTTATTTTTCATAAATAAAATGAAAGGATTTATTAATTTATTTATGTAGTAAATTATTTAATTACTCAACTAATTATTACTCATTTATTTATTTACCAATTTATTAATTTATGCGATTGCAAATAAAAGAAAATTACTCATTTACTTATTTGTGTATTTATTTACAAACAACAGAAACCTAATTATTTATTCATACATTTATATAATTATTACAAACAAACAAAATCCTTATTCATTATTTCACTTATTACAATACAATTATTTATCAAATATTTACATAAAATATTATTTGCAACTCAAATAATTATTTTATTATTAAAATGAGGACACCCACATCAATCTCCTCGCACATTATGATTCCCTATTTCATTTGTACAAATCGTTGATACATATATTCCATCAAACATAGGTTAACCTTATGGTTAGCTAGAACATTTGTGCAACAAACAAAATACTTGTGTGACATTCAAGCTACACATTGCAAGGTGGGTTTCATGGTCCCATTTCTCTTTACTATTGTTTACAAATACTCGGGGTGGAACATGTTTACTTATCATGCTTACCAAATTCAATACCATTATTCTCATGCTACTTACTATGTGTCTTATGTCTTAAGCTACTTGGCGACCGTACGTGTGTTCATGTTTAGTACAATCATTAGCTTGCTACCCAAGCCTAAGGTAGTACCTTTTATGATCATTTATACGGGAAACCGATACCATAGTTAACACAGACCTAGGCGGGTTTTGTGTGTACCATATTACCATTTTTACCAGAATACAATCAGTTAGATTGTAGTTACAAGTTTTCCATTTACCAAGGATTGATTGTATGCTTGAAACCTTGTATGTTTTCACATTTATGTCATAGTTATGCTTTGAACATATTGAATTTCAAATACTTTTTACTTAACTTTTGTTGGTGTCAAAACCTATGTTACTCACCAACTACTTGTAGTTGACATTTACTCAAATGTTTCGGGTGCACCAGTTTGAGGATTTCTACCTGATCATATAGGACTGGACCTAGTTTAATCTGAATTATGTTATGTCTTTGAACCCTAAGTTTCCTTTTACTATTGTAACGGATGCTTTAATTTCAATGAATAAATATTGTCACTTATTAATAGTTGATCATGTGCTTATTAACAACCGCGTCAGCCCCGACGTATAATCCGTCGTCGGCCGGGGTGTGACACCTGCATTTTTTAAACCAAAATGCATAGAAATATAACAATAAATACCTGTAGGAGTCATGAATGCGGTATCCTCCTGGTCTGAGGGTTCCATCTGAATCTGTTGGAATCCCGATGAAGCGTCCATGAATGTCAGCATCTCGTGGCCCGCTGTAGCGTCAACCATTGAGTCTATGTGTGGTAATGGAAAAGGGTCTTTGGGACATGCTTTGTTCAAGTCAGTGAAGTCTACACATACTCTCCATTTCCCATTCATGCGTAATAATATCTCTAGATATACCTGTCATGTCTTCATGTCTCCAAGCGAAGATTGAAGTTCTGCTCTTTAGTAACTCTAAGAGATCTTGTTCAATATCCTTGGGGATGTTGGTTCCAACAAGCACCTTGACATCAGGATCCTCCGTGCTTAAGGATACTTCTTTAACATCCTGCTCTTTGGTTTCCAGGACGTCTCGGGCTTGTTTCTTTAATTGCTATGCTTGCCTGGTTCTGGCGAAGGCTTTCATCGAAGAGGTGTAGCAATCCTTAGCTTCTTGCTGATCACTGTTAATCTTCACTACTCCCCAAGGTGTTGGCAATTTGACACAATGATGGTATGTTGAGGGCACCGCCTTCATATCGTGTATCCATGGCCTTCCTAAAATGATATTATAGCAAGACAAATAATCTATTACACAAAATTTCTGAATAGAATTTACCCCTTCAATGTATATCAGTAGTTTTATCTCTCCGACTGTGCTTTTGACTTCTCCGCTGAATCCTACCAGCACTAAGGATTTTGAAATAATTTCAGAATCTGGGATCCCCATTCTCTTCAGGACTTCATGCTGAATTATGTTCACTGAGCTCCCTCCGTCAATCAGTATCCTCCGGATGAAGTGGTTTGCAATGTACAGAGTGATTACTAGACTATCGTGATGAGGATCCTGTACGTCGTTCATGTCTTCCTCATCGAAAGAGATCACCTTTTTCTTCAGTTAAGCTGGAGGTTTTGATAGGTCTGTCCCCTTATTCTGTCTTCGCTTCCTTGGAATACGACTTGGATATTCTTCCTCATCCTCGTCATCTTCCACAGCATTAACCCTGTGATTGTCAGGCTTAGAATACAGCTTGGATCTGTATAACTTGAAAGGTGCAGATTCAGCTTCCCGGTTGGGTTAAGTGTAGCTTGTCGGAGCATCCACCCTTTACTGGATCTTTTTATCATCTTCCAACCTAATAAACCTCAATGTCCGGTTCCTAACTTCATCAAGGTTCCTGCAAGGATTCATGACAAGGTCTTCGTAAAATTGAGAATCCTTCTTTAGTCCCATCTTAAATGCTTGAATTGCAGTGGCAACGTCAAGGTTCGGGATATCTAGGGATTCTCGACCGAACTTGCTGACATAATCTCGAAGGGATTCTCCGATGTTCTGAGTTATCCTGTATAGGAAACTTGTTAACCTTTCAAAAGTTCTATTGCAAGAGAATTGATTGTTAAACAAATTGATTAAGTGAGCAAACGAAGTAATAGAATAAAGTTTAACGTTAAGTAGCCATTTTAGGGATGATCCTGTTAAGGTAGAGCCGAAGCCTTTGCATAAGCAGACTTCTTTTAAGTCCAAGTGAATGGGGTTTATTTCCATCATTTCCCTGTATTGCGCGACGTGCTCCTTAGGATCTGTGGTTCCATCGTACAACTTCATGTTAAGAGTCTGGAAGCGCTTGGGGATCTCAGCATCACATATCGGTGAAGCAAATCTGTAGATCCTGTGACTGGTAGAAGATATCTCTGGTACATGTTAGACTACACCTGGAACACTGGAGATCATCTCTCTTAACTTCTTCAGCTCCTTGGCTTTGAATGGAGTGATTCCTGTATCCTGCACAGATTCGTTAGTGTTTGAAAATTGATTAAAAGTGTTACCGATATCAGGATTTCGGAATGATGATCCCGGAGTAACTCCAAGATCCTGATTTGTTGCAACTCTAACAGCCGGGATAGGGCCAACTGCAGTGATCCCGGTTGCATGGGAAGAAAATCTCTCTTATGGACTCCTGAGGATCCCGAATAGTTAAAGTCTAGGATCCTTGGTTGCAGCAGAGTTGTCACTTCCACTAGTTTCCTTGACTCTTTGATCTTTTCAAGCTCTCTGAACAACGTCAGGTTAGTCTTTTTCTGCTGCTCCATCAGTTGCTTCATTTCTGAGAATAGATTGAGGATATCATCATTCAAAACTAGCACAGGTCCTCCAGCAGGTATCCCTGATCCCGAAAAACCCGCAGAAGTAGTTTTCTTCGGCTGATTGACATTCTTTTGGAATGGAGGAGGATGAAGAGGGTTGTTCAACCTAGAGCTTAAAGATGGAGTAGAAACAGAAACGTTTTTGGATTGGGACGACATTTTCGAAATCAGTTTTGAGAGATAGTGATTGAATGCAAACTTTAGTAAAGATTTGAAGATAAAAAGCACCACTTGCCCCACGGTGGGCGCCAAATTGTTTTGGGTAAAAATTATGTAAGCTAATTTTGTAACCAAACTTAGTAAGTGAGGTAGTGTGCTTGTAAGATCAATGAAAATCAATATAAAAAGGTAAAACTTGACACAATTGTTTACGAGGAAAGCCATTGATCTTTAAGGATCTCCGACATAAAACCTCGGGAGGTGACAATCGACACTTGCCTCGTTTATTGAATAAATCGTAAAAAGATTACAAGTGTGAGCAGTAAATGATCGAGATCTAGGTGTTATAGAGCTTATTTGCGAGTGTTCGATAATGCTAAGTGTTTGTGTGTTTTCTATTCGATCAAGCTGCTAAATATATACAAGATATAAGCTAACTAACTATACGAGAATCACGGAATCGACCAAGTCTTCCATTGTGACCGTTGGGAGCCACTCTACGCGTCTTCTACACGTTCTTATTGACTTCAAGACCGATTCTTCAAGGATGAACTTGACTTCGCACGTTTTACCTTCGTATTAGTCAAGATAGCAGAAAGATATAACGGTTAAATATTGAGGATACCGAAACCTGTCAGGATACCGAAGTACGTCGAAGATCCAGGATCCCTAGTTGAGAAATGACCCCTAACAATACCGACATTTTAATACAAGCAACGTGCTGGTATCAAGATGAAGCGACTTGAGAACTATTAAGGAAATCGCCGAAATGGCAAACATTGTACATGAATCCAAGCAGAGACGGATCGTCAAAGAAACGATCCTTGGTGGACATTGATGCTAGTCCGACTGCGTCCGACGGAAGATCTATGTATGATCTCAACCGGGAGGTATTGGATGACGAGGACGACATACAACGGAAGAATTTTACGTGAGAGAAAGAGAGAAGTTTAATTGCAAAAAAGAAAAAGAAGAGATGGAAATTCTCGCTCTCAACCTTGATCAGATCACTGGCCCCCGACGAGCCTTTCTTGAGAGGAAACAAAACGGGATCAAGGCAAAATATGGAATCGAGTAGTTTTATTTGTATTATTTGAATTTTTATGTAACTTTTATTTTTGTTGTAATTTTTATTTATGTCTTTTTTTAATATAATTTTTATTCATGTCTTTTTTTAATATAAATTTATTAGTTAAATGAATATTAAATTAAAATTTTCACTTAATGCTCATATCACCCTCACTCATTTGGGTATTTCCCTTGCCAAGTGAAGTTGGTGTGAGAGATGAAGAATATGATGTGGCGCCACGTGGTAACCACTTTCCCCTTCACTAAACCCTCACTCATTTGGTACCACATGCTCTTAGAGTTACAAAAATGGCTAGTTTGGAATTTCGTAACCTAGTCATATCAGTTGGATTACTAGTGTTGTTCAACGGAAGAATTTACTGAGAGCTTTATTGATGTGGAATTTCGTAACCTAGTCATATCAGTTCGTGGTTTATTAGTGTTGTTCAACACTTCTGCTGTAACCTAGTCTATCAGTTGGCTTTTTAGCGGAAGATCTATGTACCACATCACTCAGTTGGATTACTAGTGTTGTTCAAAAAGCTCTCAATTCGTGGTTCACTCGAATTTCACTCGAAAAAAGTTTAAGAAAAGCTCGTTCGAAATCGGCTCGTTTATAAACGAGTCGAGCCGCCTCTGTTTGTAAACGAACCAAGCCCGAGCCAAGGTAAGCTTGGCTGGTGGCTTGTTTAAACTAAAGCCTAAGTAATAATTTATGTAAATTATAACCCAAAATTATAAAATATTATTTTTTTGTTATTTTTTTGAATGGCTATAACATATTATCTAAGGTTAACTTTCACCATCAACCCAATATTCAAATAGACCATAGTCATATGGTCATTTTGACATTTTCTAATAAAAAATGAAAATATAGAAGATGATCATACTCCATGAAGTAGCTTTCTCGTATCACTGGTTCAACGAGTTAAGATAAACAAATACACTTCTTGATACTGAAATGAGGTTGCCTCATGTTGTGTATGGATTAGTTTTAAGTGTCTTTTCTAGCAGTTCTTGAAGCATTGTCATCCATCTCACTGCTTGAATCATTGAGCAAATGATAACAAGATTATGCTATTAACAATATTATTAAGAAGACCATGAAATTAAAGTTGGTGCTGAAAGCTGCATACGGTTTTAAAAAGTTGCAATTAGATGGTTTCTTTTGCAATAACAACAACAACAACAAAATCCCTTAAAAACACATATTTAAACTATTTATATTAGCAAACAAGAAACTTGAGCCTTATCTATGTTTTATGATAGAAATTCCAAATAATAATGCTAACAAAATTCGTATCTATGTTTTTAGGGCATATGTATCTATGTTTTATCAGTTAATAAAACTTACAAAAGTTTACATTCAAAAAATCATGCAATTTTCATACATGCATTTTATGAGCAACTGGTATGCATACATTCAAACAACGTATAACTTGTCTCTTTTTGTTCAATTAAGCCCTAAATCACAAGTTTAGCAATGATTATCAACAATTCAAGATTTCATAGTAAATTTCAAATTTTCCGATGCAAAACCAAGAGAAATTAACTGCAAATTTGAAGCGAGAGAGAGATACAGAGATAGAGAAATATACATACAGAGAGCGAGAGAGACGAACACAGGTGGACGACGGTGGCTTCCTGCTTTTTCGTTGGTGGCTGTTGGTGGTGGTGTGGTGGGGGTGGTAATGGATGCCGAACACGCAGTGCCGTTTCCGTTCTTCAACTGACTCGAAGCTGATAAAACCCTAAGGCGATTGTGAACACGGAAACCATTCGCACCGAGGTTTATAGCTTGCATCTTCGATTCAATTACAAAACACCTAAA
Source organism: Smallanthus sonchifolius (assembly GCA_023525975.1). NCBI lineage: Eukaryota > Viridiplantae > Streptophyta > Magnoliopsida > Asterales > Asteraceae > Smallanthus > Smallanthus sonchifolius. The sequence continues at coordinate 68,205,043 of CM042030.1, read as the reverse complement.
TCAACACAGTATGTTACTCGTGAACGTAATGCTTGTAATCAACGAATCAATTGACGATGAAACTGATAGAAATTTAACAAACGGAATGAACTACGAAGAGAAATTTATAGTCGATCTGAAGTGGAGTGGTTTGAATCGCCGTCGCTTGCCCTCTCGTGCCTGGTGTTAGGGCTTTGAAGATGAAACCATACACTCAACTTTTCAAGGATATCGCGCAAAGACTGATCAGTGATCAGCGGGGTATTAAAATAAAAGATAACAGGTTCAAGATGACACATATTAAATAAGTATAACAGATGACACTTATTCGCGTGTCATTAAAGCCCATTTTTGCTAGTACAACACTAAAAGGATGACACACTTTTGCACGTCATAGTTCGCATGTTATTAAAGGTCTATTTTCTTGTAGTGACAAAAACTATTATTTTTTGTTTTTAATTACATGTATGGTCCCTGTGGTATGCCAAGATTGCACCTAGAGGTGCACAAAAGGCGGTTTTTGAACCGAACCGGTTTCGAACCGGCCCGAACCGGTTTGGTCAACGCAAACACTAAACCGGTTTTGACCCAAACCGGTTCGGGTTAAACCGGTTTTGCAAGTATAAAATGTCGAACCTATTGAACCGGTTCAGGTCGGTTCTGGACCGGTTCGGGTTGGTGAACCGGTTTAAACCGGTTTTTTTTATAAAAAATTTTTTTTAAAATAAATTAAAAAATATTACAACATTACAATACGAGAAAAAGAAAAACATATAGTTCAACGTTTATTCATATTGTAGGGGTTCGGAAATCACAAAACATTACAATATTAAACATTACAATACGAGAAAAAAAAATATATATTTTTATTTTTTGGAGTTTTTTTGTTTAATATTAGCCGTCATTCTCGGAGTTACTAGTGGATCCTCGTAGTCTATCATCTTCGGCGAGTTCTTCATTTGTAAGTGGGCTCGCCAATCCTTGGTTAACCTCAGATTCGTGTATGAGTTCTTCAACTTCAATTTCTTCTTCAAGCGAAGCCCTATCTTGTCTCCTATCAACCGCATCCAAATGGTCTTTCAAGCAAATGCACATTTCCATTGCCGCGGGAGTGAGTCTAGTTCTTCGAATAGATAAAACCCTGCCACTAAGAGAAAAAACGGATTCCGAAGCTACCGTGGAAGCTTGGACGGTTAGTAAATCACGGGCCATGGCGGAAAGGACCGGAAAAGTAGATTCGTTTCCTTTCCACCAAGCCAAAATATCAAAGTCCTCAAAAACATCCGGACTCATAAATGATAAAAAGTTTGTTCCCGTATACCTTCCGAGTTCGCTACTCGGGATGGACCCTCTAGCCCGTTTAGTAAATTCATTTCTCATTTCGTTATACAAATTTAAGTTCACATTCCTCGAGCTGCTACTTGATGCGCCCGCGCCCATCGTATCATGTGGGGTTTGTGTTGTACCATATTTATGTAAATAAATATCAAACAAATCTTGCAAACATTTGTTAAAATAAGTTTTTGTTACGGTTGAAAAATGAATATCTTCGGAATTCAAATCCAAATCGTAAGTTATTTTATCAATCAAGGTTTCAACACCGTAAACATTAATTGTAGGGTTTAATGCGGCGGCACAAGTTATAACCGGAGGCATTTCTTTAAAATATTTAACAAATTTTTCTTTCATCGGTTTTATCATTGTCGTAAAAAGAGTATTTTTATTTTCAAGTTCGGCTAATTTGTTACACATTAGAAATATTTGTTTAAGAGCCAAGGGACTTGTAGGGTAATAAACCCCGGATAAAAAAGTAGTGGCGGTTTTGAAAACTTCGAGCAATTCGGTTAAATTTTCAAGAATGTCCCAACTCGTAGACGGAAAACTTTGAATTTTACGACGCGGTTTTGAGGAAAGCATATCATGAAAAATTGATAAAGTATCTTTTTGACGTATAGCACTATGAAACATTTTATAAGTTGAATTCCATCTTGTTGGGAGGTCCCAATTGGGACCTAAGCAAATCAAACCCGTATCGTTACATAATCTAATATATTCATGGTATCTTTTTTTACTACTACTAAAAACGTCTTTAAGCATGACTCGAAATGCATTACTTATTTCAATAACGGGTTCAACCCCAAGCTCGTCTTGCACGGCTAAGTTGATGATGTGTGCAATACATCGATTATGGAAAAAAGCGCCGTTGCAAATCGGATTATATTTTAATATTAATTTTTGAACCGCATTTGTATTATTTGAGGCATTATCAAAAGATATTGAAAATAATTTATTTTGTAATTTAAAATCGGTTATCACATCATCTAAAATGTGAAATAAATTTTGACCCGTGTGCGGATATTCAAACATATCAAACGCGATTGTACGTTTCATCATTTGCCACGTATTGGGATCAACCCAATGAGCGGTAACGCAAATATATGAGTCGGGAATACCATGTGGAGCCGACCAAACGTCGGTGGTTAAGTTCACACCGGTTTCCAATTTTTCAAAACCTAAAATTAATTCTTTTTTTGCTTTTTTCCACATTTTTAGACAATCACGTCTAAGAGTACTACGACTTACTTGATGATAACGTGGTTGAAGGGCTTCTTGAATCATCCTCGTCGTGAGCGGGTTGTCGAAATGGTTGAACGGCAAACCTCTTTGAATAACTAATTTCGCCATTCTATCTCGAACAATATTTGGATCGAAGTTCCAAATTCCACCCTCGCTTGTCATAGATGCTTGACCCTCACCTGGAATATTCTTCAAACTCTGACACGATTTTTCCAGATGAGTTTTTAGAGTAGAATTTGATTCCTTTTTAAAAAAACCACCACATTTTTTGCAACGAGCACGTTCCAACCCGTTAGACAACTCACATAGATCGTAGTTTGACCAAATTGCGGGGTTCCTCGTTGTTGGTATTATTTTCACAACGCTAACTTCGTTAGAGGAAACACCATAACTTGAAGAACCTGCCATTGCGTTTTTTGAAATTTTTTGAGCGTTTTTTGAGCGTTTGAGAAGTGTGATTTAACCAAAACACCCACTACCTATTTATAATGTGTTTGGGGGTTAAAATGGGTCAAAAAACGGTCAAAAATTGGTCCCAACGGCTATATAGCCGTTTCCAACGGCTATTTTTTTTTTACCGTTAAACCGGTTCAAACCGGTTTACCAAACCGGTTTCTCAAACCGGTTCACAAAAAACCGGTTTTAAACCGCTCGTCGCACAAATAGGTTAAACCGGTTGTAAACTGGCGGTTCGTATCGGTTTGAAACCGGTTCACACAAAACCGGTTATGGGGCGGTTCGGGTTCCGGTTCGGAACCGGTTTGGATTTCCAAACCGGTTTTTTTGTGCACCTCTAATTGCACCTACGGTCCTTCACTTTGAGATATTACATCTTCGATCCTTGAGATATTACATCTACGATCCTTACTGTTTGTGAAAGTGTAACACGAGTGGTCCCTAGAGTGGATAGATGTTAAGTTTTTCTGTTAAGTGTGTGTAAAATGACTTAAATATCCCTCTGTTTAAAAAAGAAATAATCAAATGTCATGGCCCACCATTTTTCATCATACATATATATATATATATATGTGGAGGTTCAAATAAGAAGTGATATTTCACTAAAAAGCCTAAGAAATGATAAAAACCTTAAGAAACGATATCAAACGAACTCTGATTGAGCTCATTCCAGTGGCGTTGGAACTGTCTCGTCGAACTCTATCATCTTAGCTTTTAGATTTTAGCGTTGAATTTTATGTTTTTAGCCTTAAGGTTTAACCTTAGGGTTTAGCTTTTAGAATTTAGGTTTTTTTTTTTGTATAGGTTTAGGTTTTTGGGGGTGGGTTTAGGTTTTTAGGGGGGATGGGGTGGGGGGTTTAGGTTTTTGGGGGTGGGTGGGTGGTGGTTTTAGGCTTTTCGGGGTGGGGTTGGAGGGGGGTTAGGTTTTTGGGGAGCGGGTTAGGGTTCGATGAGACGGTTTCAACGCCGCTGAAATGAGCTCAATCGGAGTTCGTTTGACCCACTTCTTAGGTTTTTTAACGAAAAATCACTTTTTATTGAAATCTTCCCCCCCACACACACACATATATATATATATAGGAGGGTTCAATGGGGAACCCTAAAAAAGAAGGAGTTAAGAAACCATTATCTGCCACACATTTCAAACAAAGAAAAAACAATTTGTGTAAATAACCCTCCCTCCAATTGAACGCCGCCTAAATGTGAAGTGTTCCATCCGCCCCATCCCATTTCACTTCTCTTAAATCATCTTCCCCACCCCATTTACTTCGATCGATAATTACACCGCCGAAACCACCCCCAACGTCAAATACCGCCGATACGGCCACCACAAGTACCACCGCTGGCGTCGCTCTCTTTCCACCTTTTCTCCATTCTGTGAAAATGTTGCTGCAACATCGACCATCGCTTATTCGCCACAGCCTTTCCTCTACACAGATTAAGCAACTCTCACTCTTATTTATCAAAGAGATAAGGATGAATGTCGATGCTCTCTGGTGCCATCACTTGTGAAGCTTTTTGGTGGTATCCCCACACAAAATCCTTCCTCGGGGTGACAAAAGTGGGTGTTGGGGTTTTGTTTTATAACAAATTAGGTTACAATCTTGTGTATCACACGAGTTATATAAAACATAATGTGATATGTTAATACATACATTCGTCAAAATATGCATTTAAAAAATTATATTTTAACATGACAATTATAAATTCTGTTAAGTTAATTTTTAAAATATATATATTTTTCAACTCAGTATTAATTTTTTTATGAATTGATAAATTTTAATTCTTATTAATTTCAATTGGTTAATGATATAATAAATATCCATAATTAAATAATAAGTATCTATAATTAGATTTATATTTAATATTTAAAAATATTCTTTTTTTAATATCATTATTTAATAGGAGATAGAAACAAGAAAAATATGATTAGAATGCACCAGAAAATGACACGTATCTCCTATGATTTTTATTTATTAGTATAATAAAGACTAAATTGAAGTAATTACATTTTTTAAAAAATTTTGTTGTTTATTTGTTATAAAAATTTATACATTATGTTTAATAGATTGGTCTGAGTATAACAAACCCATATATTTTATTATTTTTTTGAGTAACATAAATAGTACAAGGGTATTTTGGTTTTTTAAATAAAAATATAACAAAAAAGTTGGATGGAGTTAGTGAGATAGTTTGTAATTGATATAAAAATGAAACTATTTAACTAAAAATGTCAAATTAGAAATAATGAAATAAAATGGTTATTTGGGTCAAATCAAAGAAACTAAAACCGTATTTAACTTTAATTATATGAAAACGCATTATGATCATTTAACACACCCACCTAAAATCAGTTTTATTAAGAGTGTGATATGTGTCACACTCTTAAAGTCGAAAAGATATTTTTTTAGTGAATGGTCATAGGGTTTATAAATTACTCATTATTTATTTGTCATTGATAAGCCGCTCTTTAATCTCTTTATGCCCCTATGGTGTGCTCACTTTAATAGTTCAAGCTCTAGTGTCATTCAGGTGTTTTCATGTGGAACACTAGGCGTATAAATATGATGCCCAACAACCAGTAATATAAAGATAAAAAATGCTACCCAATTTTAACCCGGCCCAACATTTGAATAACAACCTTTTTTACCCGAATGAATAATAACCATCTCACATTAAAAATACTGAATACTTTATATAGCAGCAGATTCTAACATATAACACAAATTTGATATGTACCTGATTCTACAAACTAATATCTTAACTTGTATCAGATGAGGACCCATACTCCCTGATACACTGAACTTAGCGTTCAAAATGATAATAATGATGTTCCAATACTAGATATATTGTTATATTAACAGGGATGTGCTAAACCCACACCTCTGATATTCTGATCCCACATCGCCTATGAACAGCCGTTTGAAGGAAGAGTGCATGACAGTCTGTATAGACAGGTCGATCAAACTAAGTACTAAACGGCCGTCAAACAGAGTGTTCTAGTTTCATGGTGGACATTGGTGTAGATAAAAGTAGATTTAGAGTGTTACATAATTTAATAAGGTTTTATTATGGTTTATTACTATCTTTAGTTCATGAGTTATTAGGTTGATTAGGGAGAATTAGAAGGTCAAGAGTTATTAGGTTGGTTAGGAATAGTTAAAGGGAGTTTAATTTAATTAAATGGTTTATATATTCCTCCTATGTATCGAATTGAGAAAATCAAGTTTGAAGATGGAAATCATTCTCTTATTTCCTAGCTTTTCTCTCTATCTTCTCATCTCTTTTCTCTATTTTATCTTCTTTTTGGTTTGATCCATATCATAGAGGGTGTAAAAAAAATAATAATAATAAAACCAACCAACTATCTCTTAGTCCCATTATTATATTTATATATATGCATGTCTTATAGCTTAATTACAAAATATATATAACATCAAATTCTTGGGTAGATGAGATCCATAAATGGGTTTGAAACCATGTAAATGAAAGGTGAAGTAAATTGTAAGTTTCCATTGCCGCTGAAGTAATTTGAAACAGAATTAACATTAGTTGGTGTGGGTTTACATCAACCAATTATCTAGGTTTCTAATGTTGGGAAGATGGTGAGAACAACATCTCCACTCTTTCTTTGAGTTGCACTCACCCACTCTTTCTTTTTTTTTAGCCTGCCAGTTCACCAACAACAGCCCATGGTTCTCTCGGCCAAGCCCCCCTTTTATTTGCTTCTTTAGATAGAGACGATAATCAAGAAAAAGACATGATTGTTTGAATTTTTTAAAATTGAGAATGGTATTGCTATATTAAAAAAGGGCGAGACATACCCACACCACTGACATTCTAATCCCACACCGTTTTCAACGACCGTTCGAAAACACTTACAACGGTCGTTCGACTGAGAAGGGCTGACGTCATCTACTGACAGATGTTAGACGACCGTTTCTTACAATGGTCAGACAATCGTTAAGATAAGGGCTGACATCAGCTTTCTTACAATTACAACGGCTGTTGAAGTTGGAGCAAACGGCCATTTACAGGTTTTCTAAATATTTTTTATATGTGTATTGATTGAATAGATACGATTCTCATTCGAATTGAAATGAAATTACAAATCAAGTGTATAAACAAATCTAACAGAAGCGAAACTAATCAATAAGTGAAGACGAAGCGAAACTAATCAATCTAAGCGAAACTAACAGTTTCGCTCACTATATACCAACACCCCCCGCAAGTTGGAGGTGCTTCAGCTCCAACTTGAGAAATCAAACGGAATGCTGAAAATGAATAACTTGAAAAAGTTGATTAAGAACTTGAAAATTTTTGAATCTTGAGTTTGAAACCATAACTTGAACTTGAGGCTTGCGTTTGAAGCCATAACGTGAACTGGAGCTAAAAACCATAACTTGAACTTGAAAAATTCGATGGAAACTGAACTTGAGAAAAACGATTGAATATGAATTTGAAAAATGAAAGAATCAGAAAAGCGAAACTGAGCAGAAGCGAAACTACCCCGGTTTCGCTTGAACCGGTAAACCAGCGAAACATAGAAACAAACTGAGATTGAACTGAAAATGAGACTGGAGATGGGAATCATCCAAATGAAAACTTAAAAAAATGAGGAGAAACTACTGATGAAGAGAATAACAGGTGAACGAAATCAAAACGAACAAAGGAATTGAACAATTGAATTGAATTTTGAATGAATTTTTTTTCTCGAAAAACAGAGACAATGAGGAACAGATGACAGTGATAGTAACGAAACAAAAAACAGATTTTGATACGGAACTGATTATGAAAGTGAATAAATAAAGCAACAATCAATGAAACGATTGGTTGCAAAAACAATTAAGAAAAGAAAAAAATCAGAGAATGAAAAGATGAGGATGAAGATGAGAAGGATGAATTTGATTTCAAAACGAAATCGAAGAATTTTGAACAAGATCAGAATGAAAACGATCAACAAATCGATGAAGGTGAAAATCAATTCCAAGAATGGAATTGAATGATCAATCAATCGCAAAGACGATTGAGAAGTGATAAACCGATTACAAAATTGATTGTAATCGAGTGGAACGAGAATCTGGATCGAAGAGCATAGCTCTGATACCATGTTGATTGGAAAGATATGATTCTCATTAGAATTGAAATGAAATTACAAACAAAGTATATAAACAAATCTAACAGAAGCGAAACTAATCATCTAGTGAAGAAGAAGCGAAACTAATCAATCTAAGGGAAACTAACTATTATAGGCGAAACTAACATTTTCGCTCACTATATATGTTTATTTGTTTATTGTGTAGTTTCTTGATTGAATTGGTTGGTTTAATTAAAAGTTAAGCTTTATGAAAAATAAGTGTTGAAGATCGTAAGACTCATAAGGTCGTAGTAAACAGAGAAAAATCAAATCCTTTGAAGAACCTAGAAGGTAAACCACAATAAAGTTAAGATTCTATCGCATGCGGAGGAGCGCAAAAAGTTTGAGCAAGTAGAACCTCTTAAATGGAAGAGGAGAAATCTGAGGTGTAAATAAGATGTTTTTATTAAAGTTGTTTTATCTTAAAAATTAGTTTGATAAGCTTAGCTCTATCTCCGCATTGTACACATACTCATAGAATTTGTGGTGAATCCAAACAATATGAATGAACACAATGAATGTGACAACTATGACATCCTATTAACATAATTATAATAAAATCAAACTAATCCTTTGTGTAGTAACATATGTCCAACCTTAATACCGTAACAGTTTATGAAAACTAATTCGCATGTCGCATTCAAAGATTCTTGTATTAGACACATACCTATGGAATTTGTGGTGGATCTAAACAATATGAATGAACAAAAAGAACCTGACAATTATGACATCTTATTAACATAATTGAAATAAAATCAAAATAATCCTTTTTGTAGTAACAATGTCCAACCGTAATAACGGTATGTAGGTCCCTCGGGTGTCTCGGATCATCCCATGTAAGTGTGTTCCTAGTCGAACTGGGTGCGGAATGCCCGTGACTAGGTGGAGTATCAATCCACATAAAGTAAACCGACAACAAAGACACAAGATACTTTCAAACTTCGTCTATTGATAATCACAGCCGGTTACAGAGAGAATGAGTGCATACATACATTCTGTCACTAACAGCTATATATACTAGACCTGTTGCCTACGCACTTAGCAAGTGCGCATGGATTAACTCATGCGTACTTAGCAAACGCAGACATTGTTCTTGTTTACTTGCTAAGTACACAGGATATACATCCTGCGCACTTACTAAGTGCGCACAACACTTAACAAAAACAGACAAGACTAAGTACATACATATGTGATTACAACTCGATAATCAATACAAACAGATACTTAAATACAAGTACAAATACAAAAAGACAAGTACATAAGCTAAGACATCATCCAGAGTGTTTGTCACACAAACATGCTTCAACAAACTCCCCCTTGACAACAGCTCTAGATTGTCTTCGGTCTTCAAACTCCACCAGCTTTAGCTTCCATCTTCAGCTTGTAGTCAAGGCAGAACTTGACCAACTTGTTGTATCTTGATGCTTGAAGCTTTGTCCACTCGTCCGTGTGGATGCATAATTTGTCATTTAGAACTGTCAGATCTTTCATAGAGAAATTAATGAAAGTGATTTCATCAAAGACTCTGATCAGTTCCTTTGGCACCAAGCTTCCACTTTCGGACCTAATTTTTCCCATTACCATTGCGTCGTCCGTCTTTGGGTCCACGTACAAGTACCACATGTTACCAAGGATATCCTGAGATAACTTGCTTAGGGGAATCCTGGTTTCACATAGCACTAGGTTATAGACTAGTTTCTGTAGGCTTATGTTAGTCACAGGATGTCTAGAGTTCTTGTCCTAAACTCTCTTGGGCATCTGAGGCTTAAACATCTCAAAGTTCCCCTATCTTCCCTCTTTCTGTAGTGTTCTCCACAAACCCGTTGCTGATGCATGACTAGTGTCACACAGCAGCTCACGGTTTGTGAGGTTCACCAGATCGTACTTTGGCAGGGAGCTGAACGCTTCACTGGTAGGTTTCAAGTATTGAACCCCACCAGCCCGTTTAATAGCGAACAACTTCTTGTTTTCGTCGAACCTGACAGACAAGATCATACTTGTAGCTCCATGCTTGTCTATGATAGATGTCTTCTGCCAGACAGGAGCTTGATCCTTTGTAAACCAACCAGGCGGATATTTACTTTTCCACACCTCTGGATCAACAGGTTTAGGAACGGTGGGAGATGCCTCAGTCGAAGCCTCAGCAGTGCTTTCGGGCTCGACTGAACCTGTGTTAAACTCAGCTTCATCAAAGGCTGGAGCTTCAAATATCTCTCCATCCTCAAGCTCGTAAACTCCTTCACCGTCCCCTTTGGGAAACTCTACCATAACATCCTCATCTTCTACATCCCATTCATCATCAGACTCGATCTCTCCTTCCTCCAGATTGCTGAGGGCATCGATCTGAGCTTCTTTGGAATAGTCTGCCTCAATCAGTAGAATGACCTCATCAGATAGGTCGTATAGCACCTCATCCGCAGACTTTCCTTTATCACCTCCACTACCAGAAGCATCGCCGCCTTCATGTTGAGTGGACTCCCCCTCAGCCATAGGCACGGCAGAATAAGGAGCAATCGCCCATGCTAACGATTACTACTCACTTCCACTGGGACTGTCTTCAGGATCCTTGTCCTGGTCGTCACCCTTAGACAGATCATCTAGGTGACAAGCCTCATCACTACTTGGCTTTGTCGGTTCCTCCTTCTCCTTCAACAACTCCTTAATCTTCTCCCCCTGAGCAGCAAGAGTTTTGGTCATATCACAGACCAATTTGACCATTATATCGTGCTCTTTATGCTGCAACTCATCAACCGCCCTTTTCTTTTTCAAAGACGCTACTTCATCAACCAAAGAGTTAATCTGACCTTTTTGCTTGTCAGACTCCTCCCTTGATTTCCGTACCGTCTCTAGTAAACCAGCAACTTGAGACTCGAGGATAGCAATCCTTGCATCCCGTGGATCTGGATCCCTAGATGTAGAGGCTCCGACTGTAAGAGTGGGAAAAGTGAGTCGAACCCATGGGTGAAATCACCATATGAAAAGGGTTCACTGATTGGTTGAAGGGTGGTAGTTGGAATATTGGTTGGGATTGAAGTTGGTATGGTAGATGTTGCAATGGTGGTTGGGGTGATAGTGACCGACTCAGTGAGGATTGGAGTCGTCACCGTCACCTGGACAGGTTCTAGTGGGAGGGACACTATCACAGGAACCTCCTCTACGATAGTAGCAGCAGTTACTTGACTTATGACACGTGACCGCCTCCCTGTCCTTTGATATAGCTGGGTGGAAGTTGACGTAGAGGTTGAAGCAGTGGTCATGGCCTTAGGGACTTGTCGCCGTGCAACACTAACTTCTACTTCTCTAGGGATACCCGCAGATGGCCTATCCCCCCGACGCTTGTTAATACTTTCTCGTCTCTGTCTTTGTATTGCAGCATCTGAATCAGATTCGGCTTCATACTCACTGCTTGTACTTTATTGTCTCTTTCTTTTAGAAGACGACTTGGGAAGGGTCACCGCTATCGTTCTTCTCGGATGTGATTGGTCTGGTGCATCATCAGAATCAGATGAATCAGATTCTGTTTCTTCGGAGTCAGATTCTTCAGCACCAGCACTTCTTTCTTCTTCGTGTCCTTCATTTTCAGATTCATTATCACCTTCAACTTCCTCCTCTTCCTGTTGTTCATCACTGTGTTCACTGAGTTCTGGCTCCGACTCGAGACTATACAATCTGAAATTATCTGGAGCCACATATGCTTCGTTGATTAAGTGTCCGAAAAGAGGTGTATACACAGGGGTAGGTTCTACACTGTCTGGCTTTAAGAATTGAGCAAATACTCTCTTGTCCACTCGCTTCACTTGTAATCTTTCCCCAATTGCCAGTAGATTTGGCAACGCATCATTGATTAGCAGCTGGATAAATCTTGGATACAACATGAATCTAAACTTCTCCGCCGTATAGATCTGGTCAGTTATGGCCTTGTATACGTACTTAGAGAAATTATAGCCGTTATTGAGAGATAAACCCACCATTGCAGCCGCTAAGTGATGACCCATGGCATCCTTGCCTGCTTTCCTTGAAGAGATGCACATGATCATGATTTGGGAAAAGTAGCGCCATTGACCGAGTACCCACATCTTCTTGTACGAAGCATAATCCGTTGCACCGACATATCCCATTCTTTGCCTCCAACAACCATCGACAACGTAATCAGGATAGGTAATTGGGTCAGTTGCTAGATCCCGGAACTGTAACACCCTCCTGATGGTGTCTTTGGATATGGCTATCTGTTGATCTGCTACAGTAGCCCTAATGATGTTTGGGGTTACTGTACAGTCATGATATGCTGTTGCCTAAAATTGATCCATGTATGGTCTTGATACGATAGGATCTGCAGAGATAGCATAACTGATCTTTGAGCGGTTCAGGAAATTAACTATCTCCCTATATTCAAGTGCAGCACCCTTCCACTCGGGTTGTGTCAGAGCCAGAAGATTGAATTCGCTGGTAAAAGCACGAGCCATCACTGCAAAAACATACAATGAACACAATTAGAACAAAAACGATTATTGGAAATGTACAAACATGAGACGGTATAGCACATTCACAAGGAAGAAGTTTCCAGACTTAGAAAAAATTTGCAATTTGCCTTCCTGCGTACTTAGCAAGTACGCAGGGTTTATACCTTGTGTACTTAGTAAGTACGCAAGAGTTATATCTTGCGTACTTACTAAGTGCGCAAGGTCTAACACTTGAGCAAAAAGCAGACTTTTCCAAATCAAAGAATGGTCGAATTTGATGTTGTTCAAGGTCACCACAACATCGAAAAATGCATTTAGAACTCATGGGACCAAGTCCAACACCAAAATAGGGCTAAACCAGGTCAATTTTGACCTAAACCGGACCTGACCTCAATATACGGTCAAAGCAAGGTCAAATCCCAAATCGAGCAAATTAAAGGACGAATTAAAGGTCATAGAAGTTTGATTATAGATTTTAAACATATTTAGGTGTTAATTTAGGTCAAGCAACACTCAGATTTGTCAAAAATCAAGAACCAAAACCCTAAACTCGAAGAACATTCAACCGGTCCAGTAACAGACGATCTTGTGGATGAAAATGGCTAAGATTCTCACCGAATGGTTGTTAAGTGAAGGTGAAACAATGATTGGGACTAAAAAGCCATTTGGAATCACACAATTTTTTGAGGAAATACGGATTGGAGGGAATAGCACAGTGGGTTATTTGAAATGAGATAAAGTCTGAAAAATTTTCGAAGTCCAATATATATACCCACACATTCGGGTCTTGCGTACTTAAAAAGTGCGCAAGACTTAACTCTTGCGTACTTGGCAAATACGCATGACTTAAGTCTTGCTTACTTACAAGTACGCAAGATTTAATTCCTGCGCACTTGACAGGTACGCAGAATCCCTTGTGAAATCCAATTTCAACTCAAATTATGAAGATTGTCAAGTCAAATAATGAATCGGATAAGATCATTCAATCAAGAGGTTTCAAAATCAATTCAAGGAAGTCAAACACAAATATTTTTGGCTTTTCTGATTGGAATTTGAACTATACACAAACCTAAAATCTTTTTGATCTTTTCAGAATAACGATATACACATATTCACACACAAGATATTTTTGTTCAATGACAGGAGCAGAGGATCATATCAGGCTAATCTATAGCAATAATGATACAAGATAAACATCAAAGAATATGGGATCATGTCATGGATTACAATTTATTCATACGTAATAAGCACAAAAACAGGTAATTCATGTTGGCAATATTATACGATTTGAAACCATAAGCATCTTAGTATCATGTTCTTGTGTGTTAAGGTAATAGTTATTAATATACAACGTGTGCCCCACAGTTATGCTATGAACTTACTTTGCACTTATCTCAAGGCATCTAAGATTTTCCCAATGATTTTCTAAATTTCCAGAATGAGGCTACATCAATTAGCACAGGAAAAATCAAACAGAATCCATAAGGATTATCAAGAATCATAAGATTCAGAATCGAGTGATTCATTTGTCTTGGTTTCATGTGATTTCTTCAGTGAATATCGGTATGATGATTCAGGATAATGAATATGGTGTTTGAGGATTTAGGTAAGGGGATCCAACTTTTATCTGGATTTGAATTCAATGAATCAGGAGTGATTCAAGGGTGAATACACGCTCAACGGTTGATGTAAAGACATGTCATTGATTCAATCTCTCATTGCATACTTGTGAGTATGGGCAGTGAGATGAACCGCATTAATTGTGCTAACAATCTATCCCGAACCTGGTCTTAGAAGAAAATAATTGCCAAAATCTAGCATCCTATATCCGATAGTGATCTTTTGCATTCTTTTACGCACACACACTAGCAAATATGGGTTCAAATCACAGTTGTAGTATTGATTTAATTTTCACCCTACTAATGATTCAAAGATGCTTACAGCTTACTGACAATTCAAATTACTTATAAATAAGCAGATTAAAAACACAACAATTTAAACAATCAAGTAAGCATGACGCAATCATTTCCCATATGTGCAGTCTAGGACGTTTAGATCATTTATGATGTACTATCATTTCCTCTTTTCTTAAGAGAACTTTGAAATTTTTTGGTTTTCTATTTTGTTTGGATTTTTGTAAAATATTTGAATGTTAAAAGAACTATATAGAAAACTTAAAAGGAATAAAATTTAACTTTCATGAATTGAATTGATTTAAGAAAAACAAGTTTTCACTCCGGATTTAACATTCCTATCATGTTGACAAGATGTTCAAAACGTGTTCGATCAAACGCCTTAGTGAAAAGGTCAGCAAAGTTGTCATCCGTGTGAACCTTTACAAGTTCAATGAGATGTTTTTCAGCACAATCACGGATGAAATGGTGGCGAATTTCAATATGTTTAGTTTTGGAATGTTTCACCGGGTTGTTTGTGATGGACATGGTGGCATTGTTGTCAATGAACAGTGGAGTTGCCGTGAAGTTTAAGCCGTAGTCTCTCAATTGCTGCTGAATCCACAATATCTGAGAACAACCGCTCGCTGCAGCAATGTACTCTGCTTCACATGTTGAGACAGAAATCGTTGACTGCTTCTTACACTGATAGGAGACCAGCCTGTCTCCCAAGAATTGACATCCACCTGAAGTTGATTTTCTATCAAGGTTACAACCGCCATAATCTAAATCAGTATAGGCTTTGAGGTTGAATGACCGCTGCTTTGAGTACCAAAGACCCAATCGGGGTTTCCCTTTCAAGTATCTGAATATCCTCTTGACAGCTATCATATGAGACTCCTTTGGCTATGACTGAAACCTTCAGCACAAAGATATAGCAAACATTATGTCAGGCCTTGAAGCTGTGAGATACATGAGAGAACCGATCATCCCACGGTACAATTTACAATCCACATCCTTTCCATCTTTGTCTGGATGCAAACCGTGATTGACAGGGATAGATGTGCCATAAGTACTGCTATCATTTATCTTGTATTTTGACAAGACGTCCTGCACATACTTAGTTTGATGTAGATAGATGCCATCCTCTCTTTGACTGACTTGCAGACCCAGGAAGAACGATAATTCACCCATGTTGCTCATCTCAAACTTGGACTTCATCACCTGTTCGAATTCCCTACACATCTCTTCATTTGTAGACCCAAAGATAATGTCGTCGACATACACTTGTACGAGTAGAATATCACCCCCTGCTTTCCGAATGAAGAGGGTCGAGTCAATCTGTCCACGGTCGAAACCATTTGATAGTAGATGTTTTGACAACATCTCATACAATGCCCGAGGTGCTTGATGAAGACCATAAAGTGCTTTGTCGAGCTTATACACTTTATTGATATTATGCGGATCTTTAAAGCCGGGAGGTTGAGTGACATAGACCTCTTCATGAACTTTTCCATACAGGAAAGCACTCTTCACATCAAGTTGATAAACCTTGAAGCTGACATTGGAAGCACAAGCAAGAAACAGTCGAATGGCCTCAAGTCTAGAAACTGGGGCATATACTTTAGTGTAATCCAAGCCCTCTTGTTAATAAAATCCTTGAACAAACAACCTTGCTTTATTCTTCACTACGACATGACGATCATCCGTTTTGCACTTGAACACCCATCTGCTTCCAATTGGTTGTACGCCTCTTGGCAATTGTTCTATTACGAGTCTGAACTGGTGTTCTCAGCAATTGTTCTATTACGAGTCTGAACACCGGCATGAGGATCACCAATGATGTTGTCAATTGGATGATTCTTATGCACTCTCGTCTCTGGTACGTGCAGTTCCTGGAGATTTGTGTCTAGATTCGTGCTCAACTCCCCCATATCCAGTGTTCCAGAAGAAGATGATTCAATGTTGATTGGATCAGCTGGAGCTTCATTTCCTACACGAGTGTTAGGATCAGCTGGAGAGTCATTTTCATCAACATGAACAACTTCAATGTCTTCACTATCAAGAGTTCCAGATGTAGATGCAACATTGGAATCGGGAGTTACAATAGGTACAGTGGCACGGGTTGAGAAGTTGGAGTCATCGCCTCCATTAAAGAAATCGTACACATTTGCGGCATCATCATCAGATAGATCAGGAAGGTTGAAAGACTTAAATAGCGCATCATAATCGTAACCCCAAGCCGGACCAGTTGGTTCTGGTGGAATGTTGTGTTTACTACAATCCACTTCGAACCATTCCTTAACAGTACGAGTTCCTATATTGTATACTCTCTTGCATGGTGAATTGGCAACATATCCTAAGAAGATGCCTTCCATTGCTTTTACATAAATTTAGATTTTCGATCCTTGTATTGTAGCAATAAGGAACAAGGACTACGAAAAGGAACTAGGTAGTCAAGGTTGGGAGGTCGATTGTTGATTAACTCATAGCAGGTCTTGTTGTGCCTTTTCACAACCAGAACTCTGTTCAAAACGTGACAAGCTGTATTTACTGCTTCTACCCAGAAAGTTACAGGAAGCTTTGCATCTGACAGCATTGTCCTTGCAGTCTCGATCAAGGTTTTGTTCTTCCTTTCTGCAACTCCGTTCTGCTGAGGTGTGTACGGGGCACTAAATTCGTGATGGATCCCCTTCTTGAGACAGAAAAGCTCCATCAAATTATTCTTGAATTCAGTTCTGTTATCACTCCTTATTCTTCTAACCTTCAACTTGCAAAGAGATTCCAAGCTCAGGATCAGGTATTGAAGAATGTCAGCAGTCTCGTCCTTTGTACCTAAAAAATGCACCCAAGAAAAATATTAGAAATCATCAGTTACAACTAGACAGTATGGCTTCCCTCCAATACTCCTGATACTTATGGGGCAAAACAGATCCATATGTAATAGCTCCAAAGGGGTATCGATAGAGTTTTGGAGCTTGGGCTTGTGAGACTTCCGTTGTTGTTTGCCCTTTTTACAAGGCATACAGTCATCTGCAATGACAAATCTCAGCTTAGGAACACTGGTTACCAAACCATTTTGGAAAAGATGATTCATTTTTCGATAAGAAATATGTCCGAGTTTCCTATGCCACAAGATTAAGTCAAGCTCTTTCGCTTTAGTAAGCAAACAAGTAGCAACTGATGAGGTGGTTGTTGCCACACTCATATCGATCTGATAGGTATCATTCGTTCTTGGCGCACACATCAAATCCAGTCCTCAGGAACCTCAAACCCATGTTTGAGAATTAAGCATTTAGATTTTTCAAACATGACTGAGTACTCCTTATCACACATCTGAGAAACACTCACCAGGTTATGCTTTAGCTGCTCGCATTAGTTGACGTTGTCGAAGCTAACACAACCATTTGAAATCACGCCTTGACAGGTAATAATGCCGCCCTTGTCGCCTACAAAGGCCACATAGCCACCTCTGAATGGTTTTACATCTTGAAGCAGTCCCATGTTGCCTGTCATGTGTCGGGAGCATCCACTATCTACATACCAACGATTAGAGATAGTTCCCTTCGGATGTCCCTACACGAGTCACAAGAAATTAGTTAGTTTTGGAGACCCAAGCCATGGTGGTCTTGGATCATCTGTCTTTCTCAAAATAAATTACTTCAATTAATTCACAGTCGTGACTGTCAAAAATGGGTGAATCTTTAGAAGACTTGGGACCAGGAGATTGAGAACTTTTAGATGTCTTGTTCTAGGACCTTTTCTTTTGTTTTACTGGAACAGTCGGCTTGCATTCAGAAGCACCAGGTGAACTAGTAGAAGCTTCACCTGATTGAATTCCAGCCAGTTGTTCCAGCTTCCTCAATATCTTGTTCCTTCTTCTCCTCTGTGGCTTAGAAAACTTAACCACAGGTTTCTCACCAGTTGGTGCACTACCAGAGGTAGACACACAGGGTTTAGCAGGTTGCTTTACCCTTTTTGGAACAGATGGCTTAGCCTCAGATGTGATCTTTGGCTTCACCATAGGTTTCACTGGTGGTTTCACCACATTTGATTTGGGATTCTTGGGTTGTTTCCCTGGTGGTGACTTAGAGATAACAATTGGTTGTGAAACAATTGGTCGTTTCCCTTGGTTCTTAGCAGGGCAGTTCAAAAGTATGTGACCAACCATACCATAGTGAAAGCAAGCACGCTTTTCCTTATAAATCCTCCTGTAGGGCTCATTTGATTTGACGTTTGATGACTTAGCATGATGAACAGGATAAGTTTTTTTGGTGAACATGAGTAGTGGTTGTTGATATACCTGATGTTGAATCATTTTTGGAAATATAGTATTTTTCTAAATTTTCTTTATAACCAAGCCCATAATGATTTGCAAAGGTTTCTTTCTTAACTTGGTTAATATTCTTATAACCCCCATAAAGCATCACTTTTAGTTTTTCATTTGTTTCAACGGTATCAGGCTCAGTCAAAATGCAATTATCACGATCAGTGATAATGTTTTTCACAACTTTGTGTTCACCAATCAACTCCTCTGAGACAGCACCATCAGGGATGGTGTTCTCAGAGCCTTCATCAGTGAAGAACTCCTGATCACAAGCAGAATCAACCTTGCTTGAGGAATCATCCTGACTTAAGGATTCATCAAGGCATGACAAGTCAATATCAATTAAGTTGTTGACCAATTTTCCGCCTAATGGTGGAGGAGTGACATTAGTACCCAACCCTAAGCCATTCACTTGTCTCACTACTGATTCATAATGTTCCACCACAAAGCGATAATTTTTCAACTTCTCAATTTTACCATTTAACTGCAAGACCTCATTCTGCAGCTTGGTAATTTCATTATTTCTCTTTTCTAACCCCTTGTACGCAACATCCAAATGAAACTGCTGTTCACTGATTTTAAGTGAAAAATCACGTTTTTCTTTCTTTAAAGTTTCAATTGAATCTTTGTAACGTTTTTCATTTTCTTTGTAACTTAAAGCTGCAATAAGAAGGGGTTCGAATTTGTCCTGAAGCTTAGAATTTTCTTCTTTCAAGCCAAGACATTTGGAACATGAAATGACAGCAAAAGAGTTAGAGTCTACCTTATTTGACGAACTTGATGCCTCCCCAATAGCTATGAGGGCAAATGCAGTTGTAGACTCCTCTTGGTCAGCTACGGACGCTTCCTGTTCTTTTGCTTCCATCATCTCTACTATCTCAGCCATTAGACCAACTTGTGTTTGAGCAATAAGGGCATCCTCCAAATGAACTCCCCAATCAAAGCTTTCGTGCTGTTGAGCTACCAAAGCATTGGACGTTCCACCTTGACCTTGGTTGCGGTTGTTAGAATTGTTGTACCCTTGATTATTTCCTTGGTTGTTTCCCTGGCTTAGTCTTGTGAATCCTGAGGCATGTGCTTTATCCTTCTGACATTCACGAGCAAAGTGTCCAAAGTTCTGACACTTGTATCACTTGGCCTTGGATTTATCAAAACCCACCTTAGCATTTGAATGCCCACCAATAAACTTCCTGCCAGTTCTATTCAAGAAACGCTTGGCCCTTCTCAAGATCATGGTCATATTCCATTGAATATCCATGTCCTCCATGTCATCTGGATCCACCTGATTAAAATCTTCTTCAATTGTTTCGGGATCTGTAAGCTTGCCTCCAATAAAGTTCTCATAGGCAAGCATACACGATGAAAACAATGCTACATGATCTTCAGCTATCTTGGCTATTGCAGTGTGGTTAGCTGAAGATGTGGAGGTAGGATTTCTTGAGGAAAGTTGGTGGAGAGAACCAGAACCAGATCCAGGTGCTGTATAGCAAGCATGACCACCACAAACTTTTGAATTATCTTCCTCGTGAGAGTTCCATGAGAAAAGGGCAATTCCAGAACCCGATGACTTGGCTGTCAAGACGTCCCAAAATACATAGAAGGGTCTTGTATTTGAGGTCTCCCTGAGCTCTCTTTTCGTTTTAAGTAAATATCGTGTGCTTGAACCTTACCGATTGCTTCTTCAATCGTCATCTCATAGAACTTGGGGTTTTCTCTCAGTAAAGTGGTATACATCTCAAACTTTGGTGGTAACGCATCTAGAAATTTTTCAACCAATTCCTCATCAGGATACTTCAACTCAAAAGCTTTTAACTCAGTTTGCAGATGATAGAATCTAGATATAAGTTCATCTGTAGATTCATTCTCCAGATATCTGAAGCACTCATACTCCTTTCTCAGGAGATCTCTTTTGCTCTTCTTGATGTCACTGTTCCCCTCAAATCTTTTCTGCAATGCCTTCCAGAGATCTTTTGAATGATCATATCCTCCAAAGCTTTGAAAGAGTTCTCTAGTTAGGGCCATTGTGATAGATCCATGTGCCTTCTTTTCTCTATCATAAAATTTCTTTTCTTCTTCATCTAGCTTAGATATAGGATAGGGAATAATTTCATCAAGATATGTGTAAGTAGGATGCTTATAACCCTCAAGTATAGGTATGCACAAAGAGGAATCAGTGTATGAGATATAATGCTCAAAGCGTGTTTTCCAATTCGAATAATCATTAACATTAAGCAGCTTTGGCGGTTTTTGCGGAGTACCTATCTCATTATCATAGTTAAGTAGGTTACCAAGATTCTGAAGATTTTCCATAGGGTAAAACTTAGTCAAAAACTCAGGATGTCAATACAACTTGTGCACTTAAGAATGGCCTTGCGCACTTAAGAAATTGTTCTTGCGCACTTGATATTTCCTCTTGCGTACTTAGTAAGTACGCAGGAGTAAATGTTAAGTATGCACGAGGCAAAGTTAAGTACATACAAGAATGGTCTTGCGTACTTGTCAAGTACGCACGAAGACTATCCTTTTAGCCAAAAAAGGTAAGTACGCAGGTCACTTTATCACCTGCTCTCACCAACCTTTTCCGATCGCCGGAAATACCTCAGATCTTCAAATTTTGAATATATGAACAAATTGATCAAGCCAAATGGTTAGAAACTTGTTTCTAACAAACCCTTGATGATCAAAACACTCAAACAAACAAGAAAAAGGTCGGATTTTAAAGGATTTTTGCTTTTAAAATAGCTCTCAAGAGCTACCTCTATTTTATCATAAAAATCACCAAAATCAGTCACTTTTCCTTATAGAAAGGCTATAGATTGTGTTGAAAATGCTCCTAGCACACTCACAACACTCGAAATCAAGAGCAATTGATCTGATACCACTTGTAGGTCCCTCGGGTGTCTCGGATCGTCACATGCAAGTGTGTTCCTAGTCGAACCGGGTGCGGAATGCCCGTGACTAGGTGGAGTAGTAATAAACACAAAGTAAACAGACAACAAAGACACAAGATACTTTCAAACTTCGTCTATTGATAATCACAGCCGGTCTTAGAGAGAATAAGTGCGTACATACATTCTGTCACTAACAACTATATATACTAGACCTGTTACATGCGCACTTAGCAAGTGCGCAGGGATTAACTCATGCGTACTTAGCAAGTACGCAGACTTTGTTCTTGCGTACTTACTAAGTACAAAGGATATACATCCTGCGCACTTATTAAGTGCACATAACACTTAACAGAAACAGACAAGTCTAAGTACATACATATGTGATTACAACTCGATAATCAATACAAACAGATACTTAAATACAAGTACAAATACAAAAAGACAAGTACATAAGCTAAGACAGCATCCAGAGTGTCTGTCACACAAACATGCTTCAACACGGTAACGGTTTATGAAAACTAATTCCCATGCTGCATTCGAAATCCTTGCATTGAACACCTACTCATGGAATTTGTGGCGGACCCAAACAATATGAATGACCAAAATGAATCTGAAGTTTATAGTGCCTGAATTTTACATGCTTTTCAAGGGGAAAACATGGATACAGCTCTAGAAACCAAGAATATCATCAACACGGAATTAATTCCAATGCTTGTGAAGTTCACAAACGCATTGTTACAGGTCGGCGACTCGAGGTATTAGTTTGATAAGGTTAAATCTCTATCATCCATGTTATCTGATGACCATAACGATAACCAGATCCATCTGTAATGATAAAAAAACATCCATATTTCAAAGATGTTTTTATTAAAGCTGTTTCACCCTAAAAGTTAGTTTGATAAGCTTAAATCTCTCTACATTGTATCCACTAACCGTAGCGATAACCAAATTCATAGTTTGCTAAGTTAGACAAAAACTGTTATGTAATGAAAAGAAGTGTAAAACAGAAAAGACACACGACCTTGTAGCTATGAAAACAAAGAAGCAAATCCCGGTGTTTCTGGTTTCGCATTCTCTCTCGTTTTACTTTGAGGCAAATAACTAGGAACATCTCAATGCATAAAACAACGGGTTCCAACATTAAAAACTAAACAACCAGAGTTCTTTAAGAATCAGTGTAAACTTGAGAATGATGTTAATGCATACATGTTTTAAACGCTCCATCGAAACAAGTGCTTTGTCATCTAGATGGAGGTATATATGGACTTCAATGTCGTGTCTCAATTTCTCAAGTGTTGATTTACTAATGTCATTTTCAACGTCTGAATAGAAAAACATGGTTGACTCTTAATAGGAGTTAATCTTCAATGAAACGGTTCTACACAACTGTGTTTAAAATCGCATAGATCTATGATCCATTGTATTTTATCAAAATGTGCAAACATGAAGAATCTCACGTTTCTGGTTTAACATTATCTTCCGTTTTACTATGAAGAAACGTCTATACTTAGCTTATAGTATTTAAAAAGTCAAAACGAAATTAAAATTCGAGCTTGAAATCAATTGGCATCTTATTGAGAATGACGTCAATGCAGACAAGTTTTAAACACACAATCAAAACAAGTGCTTTCTCATCTAGATGGAGGTATATCTGGACTTCAATACCATGTCTTATTTTCTCAAGTGATGATTTACTAATGTCAATGTCATCCTCTATGCATAGACTTAAAATCATGGTTGAATCTTAGCCCTCTTTGATGTTGGTCGCTCTATCTGACAAGCATTCATCAAGATCACTTTCAGTGTCTGCTTTCTTCATGCCTAATCCGAACAGTAGGCGTCAGTGAAGTTAATGTCGTATGCTAAGAGGGGAAATGCCGACATCTAGCACATAGAAGAGCGGATTAGCTTCCTATTCCGATGAGATGCCAGTTCCTTTCGTGCAACCTGCTTTTGCATATGCCTCCTATTCCTTGTACAAAAACTATTTCATTGCCTTAATGGAAACCCCGCCTCGATAAGGCAGATCTATTGATGCAAACTTGAAAAATCACACGTTTTGGTTTTACATCCTCTCTTGTTTCACTCTGAAGCATCGTCTATACTTAGCTTATAGTCCCCGCTGGAATTCATGGCAACAATGGAAATTTTTTGACATTTTTATGAAGACCCCCACTCAAATATTTACGGGGTACCTTGAGTTCCAATGATGAAGAAACCGAGAGAGATGGAGAAATGTTTTAAATGAACATTTCAAAGTTGGAGGTTCTGTAAAGAGATAAAGGAGTTGTAGGTTCTTATTCTTCAAAGTTACAGAGAAAGAGAAAAAAAAAGATGAGGGTAAAGCTACAGAAAAAGAGAGAAAAAAAGGTAGGGGGTAAAGTTGCAGAAAAAAGAGAAAGGTTGGTAAAGTGTTTTAAATAAACATTTTCATATTTACCCCTGTTGGTTCAACAAAAGTTACAAAGTAACATTTTAATTTGATTTAAATTTTAAATAATCCTAATGTTAAATATTTCATATTAGATATTAATCATAACTAATTTGTGTTGATAAGTAATATATTTTTGGATTAACTAATTCATTTATAAATGTTTTTTTTTGTTTACAAGTGTTTATTGTTTTGTATTCTTGATTTATTATTATTTTTAACCGGTTGTTTCGTATTTAAGTGAACCATATAATTACCAAAATCATTTTCATTATCTGTACACGTTCAAGTTTGGTCGAAACACGTTGTCAAATTTGTCATACTATTAAATAAATATATATTCATTTGTACAACGTTCTTAAGTAAATAAGTATAAGTTGTCTTAACCTGATCAATTTTGACCCGACTCGTTTTGACCCAATTTGTTTTAGCTCTACCCATTTTTATGCACCCGCTGACAAAAATGTCTGGATCCGCCACTTCTTATAGTATTTAAAATGTCAACATGAAATTAAAATATGAGCTTGAAATCAATTGGAAGGTACACGAAATCAAAGACCAAACGAGTAATGTTTCCCTCATTTACATAGCTCGTGAAGTTCACAAGCGCATTGTTACAGGTCACCGATTTGAGGTATTAGTTTGATAAGCTTAAATCTCTATGATTGTTGGTGTCCGGTTACCGTAGCGATAACTAGATCCATCTTTAAATCGCTGCCATAAAGCAAGGTTTTCTAGTTGTGTGCTGAGGTTCACACTATCATGGGTTGAATGAAGATCCAATGTGATAAGAACCCAAGCCATTCATATGACAAATATGTAAATCAAGGAACATCGGTTGTTTTTAACTAGACCCAAAACCGTTGGGTTAATCACAATGCAAACGAGATGGATAAATAGAAAGAAGTTCTCTAGAAAGCCAGTGTTTTGTTATCTCGTCGATCATGTCGTGTTGCAATGACCTGGATTTCACTTACAGTTGCGAAGAAGACATGTCACTGTTGTTTTCTTAATCATAAAATACCTCATTGAATCCAAACGCTTCTCCATACCTCAAAAAACTAGTAATCTATTATCATTTATGATTTATTATAACCGCCAGAAACTCCAAGCGGTCATCCCAATCTACATTCAAACGGCTGTTTGAAGTAGGACCTAAAAATTAAAATACAAAACCCAATTCTTTGTATGGTTTTCTAACTTTGTACAGGAACTCTCTTTCTATATAAAGCGAGTACGAGGAGTGAAGAGCTTTACAAGGTCATTAATAAACACATCAACTCCTCTGAAATTGAACTTTTTGAATGTTATGGCTACATCAACCCACTTCTGCCTACAATAAGAAAACATTATTTCCAGATCAATGACCACGAAATATTCACACTCGATAACAGGAAATTAGATTGAGAATAACCATTTTCAAGTTGTTGAACAACGATATGATGGAATACGATGTGCTGTAACAAACCATAAGCTTATCGTGTCGAAACCGTGGCTAGGATTTTGATTGTTGTAAATGAAGAGTTCCATTGTTTGTTGTATGTATAAGCTTGGGGCTGATTTTTAAATGACATATAACCCAGTTTAGGTGGAATACGATGTGCTGTAACAAACCATACACGCCTCAGTCTACAGAAGGTATTCTTGCTATAACTTGCTTTGTAGACTCAAAATTTTTGTGTTATTTGTGTGTTATTGGATTTAGATTTGGTCTTTAACTATATAGTTCAGGTTATTTGTGTGTTATTTTTTTGTTAATGGATTTGGTCTGCAAGAGTATTTATCGTGTTCCCTTAACAGGTCTTATCGTGTAACCTGTTTCTAAACAGGTTCGTCTTTGTGTCTGAAAAATATGACACGATTAGTTATCGTATTGTGTTCGTGTATAGCACTTAAGGTAGTCGTAAGTTATCGTGTCGTGTCGTATTTGACCTGTTATCCCAACCCTAGTATTAAGTACTCCTAAAATTTGAACTTAGATACATTACTGGTTTACGCATTTGTTAATCATTACAAAACGTCAGGTCTATTAATTTGATTATCATGTTTAGATATTCTCAAATGATTGTAATTTATATATTAATAATGTCAATTATAAGGATCTGCTATCAAAACCAGTTTCTGGCAGCTTACTATTGGTTGAAAGTATATTTATATCCCCTCCCCCCACCCACAAGTTTTTTTGTGTACGTCAGGTCATCTGCATGAGCTTCCTTGAAACTTCCTGTGCATTTGGCCGCTATCCTTGTTGAATAACATTCACATATGAGGTCGGTTTGCTTGCAAGGGATATTAATCAATTTTGATGGTGATCGTTGCCAACACAATCTTATTTTACATCGAAATAAAATTGGATTGAAGCTCTTCAAATGAAGACAACCCGATTTTTTGTTCAAAAAGTTGGGCTCTATTTGCTCATCCAGAAATTAGGTGTCGAGTAATGAATTTAAAATGATTTATAGGTAAACAGTTCAAAACTCTAATTTATTATTATTTATGGAATGTCTTTCTCCAAATCTACTAACTTCTTTTTTACTTTCTCGATCTATGTTCTTGTTTCTTTACGTAATCATAACCAAAATATCATTTTGTGTTATTTAGTTTTCCTTTTTTATTCATGAAGTATCACGACAGGGAAACGAAGCAATAGGGGTGATAAAAATCGCCGCTAAAGGTTCGTTATCATTTTTACGTCGCTACTGATGTATTATCACCGCTAAAAGGTTCGCCGCTAATACGTAGCACCTTTAGTGGCGATAATCGCCGCTAAAAGTATCGCGGTTAACTCACAATCAACCGTTAGATCTTTGATTAAAATGTGAAATACGGATCACGAGCAAAGCGGCGACTTTCCCCTTATTGCCCCTATTGCGGGTATTTCTTGTAGTGAAAGTTCGATTGTTTTGTTAGATGTTGAATGTCTTGTTGGATTATTTTTTTATCGAAATATTAGTTTTTATAACCATTGTTTTCAAAACCGGACCGGACAACGAACCGAACGCCTTAGAGCTTCACCGGTCTAAACGACCGGACCTGATTCAAGAACCAGATGACTTAATATAAAAAATAAAGTAAATTTTGGTTTTAATCCCCGTGGTTTGGTCAAAATAACCTTTTAAGTCCAATAGTTTCAATTTTAATTTTCGAGTTATTGTGCTTTGTCAATTGTCCCAATCAACTCCAGGTCCCTACCAACATCCATATTTTCTGTTAAATATTTGTAAAAAGATGAATATACCCTCATATTAAATTTTTTTAAAAATATATATAAACTCTACTCTCTCTCTCTCTCCTCACATATGTTCTTCTTCTTTAACACTAAACCAATGTTTTCAAACTTGGACCGGACCGGCCGGTCGGACTGGGAACCGAAGACTTGGGCAGTCCGGTTATGTGTGTTGAAACGGGCCTGTAGCGACCCGGCCGGCTGGGCCTGAAACCGGTGGTCGAACCGGAAATCCGGTGGTTGGACCGGATCTGAATGTGGAAAGGAGTCATCGGTGACCTGGACAGATTGTGGTGTTTTATTCAACCTTATCATTGGCAAGGTAGGTGGAGAGAGATGTAGGAAGAGTGAGGGGGAGTGATAGAACCTATTTGCAGACGTGCCGGAGGAGAATGAAACTTAAGTCGGAGAGGAAGAATAACGAAGGATTGGAAGTGAGAAATTCAAGCCGTACTTTTTTTTGTTTGAAAGGCAAATTTTTTTAATTCTGTAGGAATGAGACTTGAAAAATCCAATTCGTACTATGATCATAACTATTGCTGACTATTCTTGAAAATTACAGTCTCTTTATTTTCAACCTTTGACAGCTAAGAGATGTTTATGTTTAAACTTTATTTGATTCTTTGCATTTTTATTTGTTTATTATTTTATGTTAGTTTAAATTAAAATTCACCTTTCTTATTATGTTTGTAAATTTTGTATTTTATATATATATATATATATATATATATATATATATTTATTAAATCGATTATAATGTAATCCGGTTATTAAATCCGCTCCGACCGGTTCGACCGATCTCTCCATAACCCTAACCCTAGTTGTCACATCCATGGGTTTGAAGAGCTTGTTTCACCGGAAAAAGAAAACCGGCAAAGACGACGATGACATCATCCTACCCCATATGAACTCTTGCAACTATCGTGTGCGGATCGAGGAGGGGTTGGAGCAGGTTTCAAGAAGTTCGACGTTAATGGGGAGCCTGGGCCATCGGCCGACGGACGAGGAACTCGAGACCATGTTTAAGGAGGTGGACGCCGACGGCGATGGATGTATTGATTGCCGGAGTTGGACACCAGAGTTGGATGTATCGATTTGCCGGAGGTGGACGCCGACGGTGATGGATGATCAAGGAGGTGGACGCCGATTTCGTTCACCACCACCATGTCAATGCCAGCCTTGATCTATTCGTCCTTCTTCATTCCGATGTAGGTCGGATATCTCAGTTGCCTCCTCTATCGTTGATTTTGGGGTGTTGTTTACGTTAGATATAAGTATTTTCAAGTGAGACTTAGGTTGATTTTGGTAACATTCATATGGTTTTGGTTAGATTTTGAGGATTTGAAATCAATTTGGGTTTTAGAATCATCTTAATCCTCCCCGTTTTGGGATTTTTTTTATTTATGTTATTTTTGCAGGTTTTATTTGTTATTTTTAACTTGTGATGATGATGATGAACAGAATGTTGGTATTGGTTATGATTAATTTGTTTATAATTGTTCATCGAACTTGAAGAAGATATGGTTTGTGTTTAAAAGTAGTGGGTCCCATATTTCTTAAAAATCATATTTTATTTATTTTTTTTACTATAAAGGATTATTTTTTTTACTATTAAGGATACTTTTATCTTTTCAAAAAAACTTAACACAAAAATTAGATTTAGACATGGGCATGGAGTTGAGTGAGAAAACTGACAAACCACAGTAACTCAAAAAGTAAAATTAAAACTATTTAACTCAAAGTATTATTTTAAGCAAAATCACGTAGACTAAAACCAAAATTTATGAAATATGTAGAAAAATAACAAAAATTCCAAATATTTATGAAACTAAAAACACAAACATTTAAGCAAATATAATCCAAGTTCAAACAAAATAACCCATGTTTAAATCAACATAATCCAAATTTAAACAAAATAACTCATGTTTAAACCAAACTTAAACAAAATAACCCCTTTTTACGGTTTAAAAGTTCAAACTTAAAGCATAAAAGAGGTTTTGAACTTCTGATTTTTAATATATTTATTTTTTAAAAGTGAAAAAAATAGTAATTCAGCAATCCGATCCGACCCCCGGTTCACGGTCAACGGTTCGACCGCACGGCTCGCAAAAACCGGCTAGTTTCAGGGAAAACAAGTTAAATACACATAACCGGACCGCCTTTGTCACCGGTTCCAGGTCCGGTCAGGTTTTCAAAACATTGTTTATAACATGAACAATGTAAAACAATAATAATGTTATATACAATCAAATGTAAAGATTTAGTTGATTTTTGGAAATTCTGGGTGATCTATCATCACATGGAAAGTAAATGTTCGATCTGTACGTTAGAAACCACTTGTTTACATCAAGTCGATCTGACCACGTTAAAGTGGTCCACAAATTTTTGACGGTTCACGTCTTAACCTCACACTATATATAAGGTAACTTCAAATGATAACCACAAAATATTTGTAAAACACCAATGAATATAATGTTTATTGTAGTATTCCAAATAATATTCTCTTCACTAGTTCACACTACTAAACTACTAAGTATCATCGACGAGAGGTTACGTTAGTGGTTATCGACGAGAATATCTAGGTGATACTCCTATGAAAATTTGGCCGTAGGTAATTCAGTTTCTATTGATTACCGACATGATCTACAAGGTCACGATTTTACTCTTTATTGACGGTTTTAATATTTATCGACGGATTACAACCATGATGTGTAATTATGGTCACAGTTTTACATGTATTCACTAGTTAATAAAATTATTCCTAATGATTCAGTTTTCTTATTTGAACACATCAATATATAATGCATATCTACATTGACTTGTTCATTATAGAATCAACTTTAAGTATAAAATTGCATAACGTAGTGTTTCAAAGATATAGTCGTAGAGAGAATGAGAGACAGTTATTCGGTTCAATAATTGGCTTATGTATCCAATTAAGGCAATTAGTATTGTATTTATAGTGTTATCGAAGCTATTTACTTGAATTTAGTTATACTCACACACAAACAGATATGCATACATATATATAGGAGCCGATCATAAATATGGTAAACTTAAAGATGATAAATTATTAATTTTAGATAAAGATGGTAACTTGAATCACATATTATTTTAAAATATCGTTTTATAACTTCTAAATCTGTATTACTTATCGTTTAATATTCTCTTATTCAACTCGTGTAAAACACATATTTCTAACCTAGTTGTCATAATATATTATGTAATCTAGTGTGCCCATAAAAGAATACGTGTATAAAACAATATGTATATGCATATAACGGGTAGAGTAAGAATACGTACGTACATTTTTGTTCTAAAAATTTGTAGCCTGTACGTATATAGTATCTTAACTAGCATGATAGCTTTTGTTTGTATCTATTTTGAATGTACTCCGGTATCAGCTTCGAGGAAACTTCTTGTAGGGTTTGGAATTTTTGATACTTTAAAACCTGTCACATGCTGAGTTGGTTATCTTATGGAACATAATTATATCATGAATATTTTATGATTGAAGTTTGACGTGGCGAAATATTCGACAGTTGATGCAGGTAATTAGGATTATAATGGGGCACGATCTTCGGACATCCCGACAAAAATCTTTGGACACCCAAACACCTATACGACTCGTATTACATATACGAGTTGCATAGATGTCAGTTGTAACATCCCGAAATAATAACAGTTTAATGAAACGAAATCACGTACTACGGAAACGGAAAAGGTCAAGGGCCAAACGGGGCAAGATTTGAAAGAAGAAAAGGAGGGGAGGGGCAGGCTCCTTAACCCTAGCTGCCCCTCACCCAAGTCATTCCACCATTTCAGCTTCAAAAATTCTAGAGAGAGAGTCTAGAGAGAGAAAGTGTTGGGTTTGGACCCAAGATCGCTCCAACACGTTTCTCCATCTCCTACTTGAAGTATCTCCGTGGAATCAAGCAGTTTTGAGGTAAGATTTGATCTAGATCTGAGTTTTAAGTTTTTCATGGGTTTTTATGACTTTTATAAAAAGATCGAGTTTTTACGTACGAAACGAGAAACAAACCTTAGATCTAGCTTCACGAGAGTAAAATGAACGTTTTGGATATAAAAAGTTGTGAGCTTGATCGGCTTGAAGCTTGGCCGCCATCTCCATGCAGAAACCCTAAGTTTCTATCGGAGAAGACGATCAAGCGAAACTATCAGAGAAGCGAAACTACCTGGGAAGCGAAACTAATTAGTTTCACTTAGTTCATAGTAAGCGAAGCTAACCTAGTTTTGTTGGAACCAGTTTCGCTTAGGCAAGTAGAGCGAAACTAACCTAGTTTTGCTGTGAGTTTGAAAACGAAAGTGTTATAGTTTCGCTTAGAGGCACGGAGCGAAACTAACATTTAAGCGAAACTAACATAGTTTCGCTCATATTAGAGTAAAGTCTAGAACTTATATACTTTGACTATCAATATAGATTTTGAACGTCACTGGCTAATCCGTTGATAGTACGTTTGAGATAGCTTATCGGGTGAGTCAAGAATCCCTGTTTTTACTGTTTTAGGGTGGTGTGCATACTCAGTGTCACACCTCGCCTCAGGCACCCCCCGGACGCGTGTGAGCACGATTGGTACCTATTTTGATATCAGAGTTTTTATAAAACAGGGGACGACTTTTCAAGGATCATTTCTTTATAAATCTCAACCGCAAGGGTTGCTTTTATAAATATCACGACCCAGTCGAATAAACAAAGATCTTTATATTTATAAACATGGGAATTAAATAGCCATCTTGTTTTGATTACAAACATAGTTGAAATCAAAATACAACACTTGTCGCCTGACAAGTTTAAAGTCATCAGGTAATAGTATGCCTAAGGTAGACCAGTCTTTCGGCACTATCCCTGTTTTATCTCTCAGGATCTCCTGTGCTTATGTCATTTCAATCCATCCTACAATTTATCCTGTTCTGTACATACATATAGTCTCGGGTCAGACCGATAGTCTGCCCGACTATTTATTTTATTCCCAACATATTTCACTTGTTACCTGAAAATATTTTGAATATGAAACGTCAACACGAACGCTGGTGAATACAATTATCTTAACATTTAAATCATTTGGCACAAACAGTTATTAAATTCTCAATCGTAATTTAGTATTCAATCCACACATCCAGCAGGTCCTCATGCCCTGACTTGTTCGCACCACCACATACACTGGTAGTATGTCTTATAAAGTAATTAATGGCCAGAACTTCGTCTCCCAATTACTTATAAGGGAAGTACCAGCCGCAGTCCGGGACTTTCACCCGAGACTCATGTATCATTTGCAAACTTTACGTATACTTATGGCCTGAATGCTTTATACATAGATGAACTTTATGCATCGATTATTTAACACTTGTTTGGCTATTTTCGTAAACGTAAATGTTTGACTCAAAGTTTAAAAGTAGATAACGTATTCACCTTTGTTTTTAAGAGAGTAGAAACTTAGAAGAGCCTCTTAAACTGGAACTAGAGTGCTAACTTCCTAATTTGAGCGTTTCTCGACTTCTATGAGCGTTTCCTCGACAATGCGGGATTATAAGTGAATGCGAGGCGAACCGAGACAAGCGGGTGTCGTCTAGAGAGTCTTTGGAACGAAAATGTGGAAGTGGATTCGAGTTTGATGTGGTGAAATGGACTGAACTCGTCCATCTATTCATAGGCTAAAAAATGAACCCGTAGAGGACCGTTACGCAGGGCCGTATCGGTCCGCCACCGTCCATGATGGCGTCAGCCCTAAATGTCATGCTCTGATTGGACCCCTTCTTAAATTATGGCTAATGGACCGTTAACCAAGGGCGTGGCGGGCCGCTACGTTTGCCATGCGTCAGATTCTAAAGAATTGCGGCTGGCGGACCGTTACCAGGTGGCGTGGTGGTTCGCCACCAGTATACGTGTAAGAATATTTCCCATTAGTCAGCATCCACATGTCAATATGGGGTTTGTTTGCTTAGGGGCGCAGATCGTTACCTGGTTTGGTGGCAGTCCGCAACGGCCTTAACAGACCGTTACGGACATCCTTAGCGGTCCGTTAAGGTGCCAAAGTTCAACCTTTTCAATTTTAACCCTGAACTTCTAGAATTTGTCATATCTAATCCATGAGGTTCAAACCTTCGCATTTTTTGGACATTTTTGTGGCATGTGTTACACTCAGAAATAGATGTTTATAATAAATGTATTTTATTAGTTAAACGTGAATGATAAGAAAGAAAAGGTTTATCTAATTAACGTTTTGTAAACAGTTAATGATTCAAGAACGGGTTTATTTAACTGAATGTCTTACAAACAAAGAACATGTAACATCCGAAATTCTACTCACGTATCGGGTGCGAATTTTAACTCGAGAGAAATGGAGGACGTGATGGGCCAGGTTGTGGGCCGAGTGGCTCAAGGGTGGAGGAGGGCCTCCATAACCCTAGCCATCCCCTTACCCACCTCATTATTCCATCTTCATCTTCCCCATTTCTAGAGAGAGAAAGACCTAGAGGGAGAAAGTGACGGTTTAGCTTCAAGATTGATCCATTCTGCTTTTCCATCGGTTACTCGAAGCTTTGCTGAAGAAACGAGCTGATTTGAGGTAAGAATATCGTCTGAATCTATATTTTAGGGTTTTTGGGGGTTTAAGTGGTTAATATGAGTTTAACTCATAAAGATCAGATTTTTTCGTGTAAATAAGGAATTAAAGCTTAGATCTAGCTTCATGGAGGCAAGATAAACGTTTTGGACGTAAAAAGTTATGGTTTTGGATCAAAAACGCTCCTGGAACATGAGGATGTTCTTCATGCGACACTACGGGGTGATACTATTTGTTGGGGTGACACTAGTCGGGAAGACGAAGCGTAGTCCCTAAGAAATGCCAATGATTGACGACACTAGGTAGTGTTGCCATCCCATTTGGCGACATTATTGGTAGCGACACTAAGTCAAGAACGAAAGTTCTGGCGACACTATTCTGAAGACACTGACCCTAGTGTGTTATAGAAACTAGTTTCTGGCAACACTAACTGGCGACATTAGTATAGGCGACACTGTAGGTGACACTAGCTAAAGTTAACACATTTTGTTTATGACCGCTCAAACAGATCGCCTAGCACCATATTAAGTCATACGCTAAGGGAGGATTGATGTGCCATCATTTATACATGTTTTGCATGCGAAATAATCCCCATATTATGGTAGTAAATGAATAATTACCTTGCAATTGATACTTAAAACATTTATAATTTGTAACTGAAGGTTATTCGGTGTCTTAAAGATAAACAAAGCTAAAACCAAGAAATCAAGCTTCTAGAAGGATCATTCCCGAGCTTTAACCCCCAAGAAGTCAAAATTGGTCAACAAGAAGTCAACCAGCAGCTAAAAGACAAAACTGGGAAGCAGAGGGGCGTTGCACGACTGTGCAACCCATTGCACGGTCATGCATTTCCCTCCTTGCTCCCCAAGTATCCAGTACACTGTCCTCTGTACCCTGTTTGATTGCCAAGGTGTTTGCACGCCCGTGCAAACCAATGCATGGCCATGCATTGCTCATTTTGAGGCCTATAAATAGAGGGCTTGGGTTCTTGGTTTCATACACCTTACCACAACAAAAGATAGAGAGAATAGTTCGTTTTCAGCAGCTTTAGAGTAGTAGTAGAGGGTAGAGAGGCTACTACTCTTTGTCCGCAATAGGGGAGCCTACGAAACTCAGCGTTACGCTAGTTAGTATGGCCATTCGTGGCTAAACTCTTTTGTATTGCTAGGGTGAAGATGAATTTTTGTGTATGTTAATGTTTGACGTATTAATCTAGTGGTATGTTTATGTCTGTAACTATTAGCTCTTAAAACCATCTTCTAGGTGAGCTTTTTATTATTATCTAAATCTGTCTTTACACTTATGAGTGTTCTTGATTTTAAAGTGTAAGAC
This sequence comes from Smallanthus sonchifolius, assembly GCA_023525975.1. Taxonomy (NCBI): domain Eukaryota; kingdom Viridiplantae; phylum Streptophyta; class Magnoliopsida; order Asterales; family Asteraceae; genus Smallanthus; species Smallanthus sonchifolius. Next base: position 68,169,751 of record CM042030.1, on the reverse strand, counting down.
CGTAAAATTTTTTTAATCAAACTTATTTTGATACTTATACGTCTTTATACAAGTGGATTTTTATAAGCCAGGGCTTGATTAATACTAATAAGATTGTATGTCTTTATACGAACTTGTTATGAGAACAAGAATTGGTGAACTCATGTTGGGAATGGTACGTCTTTATACATGGTCCCATTGTTAAACCGCCTCCCGGTGAACAAAGTCTAATCACCTTTTTAATAATAATAATTAAGCATTTAAGTTCGATGTTCTAAACCAACTTAGAGATAGCATTCAAAGAGTTGAGGGTAACGTTGTCCCTAGCTAGGAATCATTACCATTTTATTATTAAAATTATAATTCGTGAACCAAATGTTGTGAGAATGAGGCTCTACCGATGTACCGTTCACACGTTTTTATTAATCATACCACCGGATTAGTCAACTTATCATTATCATATACCAAGCGGATTCAAAGCCCCAAGCAATACTCTTCGTGACCTGATCATTCTCGAGATATTTACTTTCCTACTATTTACTATTCTGCTATTTACATTTCTGTTACACACTTCACGCACATTTTTACTTTTCTGTCATTTACTTTATCATCATTTACTTTTATGTCATTTACTATTCTGCTTCACAAGCACACAAAAACCACTCACTAATTAAACCGGCTAAACGATAACAAAAGTTGAGTATTGGAACTCAACCGTGTCCATTGGTTCGATACTTGGTTCTTACCTAAATATATTACGCTGCGATAGGTGTGTGTGTTTTAAGTTTGAGTATTTATCATTTTATAAATTTAAAACCTGATCTCGTGAAACCTTAATATTAAAATCTTTTTATAACTACATCACACGTGCATCAAGTTTTTTGCGTCGTTGCCGGGGACACGGTGATTTCAAGAAAGATTCGAGTTAACGGATTAGCCTTTTTAACCTTAACATTTATTTTTATGGTTTGTTTTGATTGTTCTTTACAGAAACTTTCATGGATTACAACTACGAGTGTTGTTATGGAGGATATCAACACGACTATGAGTACCACTATTCGGAGGTTTGGTGTGAGATTTGTGGGGAACCCCACTACACTCAAGATTGTTATTACTATCAATGGTATTCCACAGATTTTCACCAAGCCTACTGGCAACCATAAGAGGAAACCACACTGCCCCAAGAAAATCAATACTCAGCTCTAGATTCCGACTCATGGACACCAGGAAATCTGTTTCGTCATTTGGAAGAAATAAATGTTCAGATCCTAAAGAGCTATCCAACTGAACAACAAGATGATCCCTTCAAAATCCAAGAATCAGAAGTCATAGCTCCAACATCTCTAGTAGAGTCAAGTGACTCTAAGGAGCAAGAACCTTCTAGCTTCATAAGCATGGATGTCACACCCCGCCCCGGGCACCCCTTGGACGCGTGCGACCACGATTGGCATCACATTTGAACTTTGATTTTAGAGTTTTTATAAATACAGCGGAAGCCTTTTTCAAAAGGATCGTTTCAATAATCTTTCAACCTCAAGGGATGTATTTGTAAATATCAAAACTCAGTTGGAAGACAAAAGTTTTATACTTGCTTTATAAACATAGGGATTTAAATACCCTTTTCATTTTGATTACAAAACAACGTTTGAAATCAAATACATTTATATCCACTAGAAATAGTACTACCCAGGGTTGATCAATCCCCTGGTTCTATCCCCCTTTTCTTTTCTTTAGGATTTTCTACAGACGAGGCCTGAGAATCCAACGTGTAAGTCTATCCTTTCATAGGTCAGAACTGATGTCTGCCTCTCACATTCGGGTCAGATCTGATGTCTGCCCATACCCCTTTCTTTTTTCAGTTTATTCTTTTCCTAAAAACATTTTGAAAATAAAACGTCAGCGCGAACGCCGGTGAATACAATTATCTTGACATTTAAAATCATTTGGCACAAACAAGTATTAATTTCATAATCACAACTTTATGTTCAATCCAGATATTCAGCAGGCCCATCCTATTCAATCGCACCACAGTATACACTAGGGTCATGTCTTATAATAGTGGACATGTTTGCCTCCGAAGTTGTTATAAGACAAGCACTAGCCGCAATCCGGGAATTTCATCCGAGACCCGTGTATCCCTTGCAAGTTTTACGCATACCTATGGCCTGAATGCTTTGTTCGTAGAAGAACGTTGAGCATTATTTCCTTAACCTTTATTTGGCCATTTTCGTAAATAAAATGTTTGACACAAGTTTTCAGCGAGATAAAGTATTCACCTTGGTTATAGGAATGAGCCTCTAAGTCGAAAGCTTATAGACTATCTTTTTAACTTGGTTTCTCTAGCGTACCAGCACTTCTACGAGCGTTTCTTGCTTAACCGGGCACTACGAAGAGCGGGAATCGAACCGGGATCGTCGGTAGTGAGCTAGATGGTCTCTGGAATAAGGGATGGAAGAGAGGGTTGATGTTGCTGTGAAGAATGTGAATGAACTCGACCATCTATTTATAGGGCAAGTTCTGAGACCGTAACGGACCGTTACGGGTGGTGACGGTCCGTGACCAAACTAGGGTTCGCGAGTCATCAGACACGTGTCGCCCTTTGGTCAATTTGGGTCATGATGGACCGTTACCAGGAGTGACGGTCCGTTACAGAGTGATACGTGGCACACCAGGGTGAATCTGGGGCTGTGACGGACCGTTACCAGACGTGACGGTCCGTTATAGGGTTTCCACGCGTCAGATTTTGAAGATGAGTCACTGGACACGTGGCAAGCTATCAGGTTCACGTGCCCAGCCCATAATAGACCGTTACCATCCGTGACGGCCCGTTACCATCCGTGACGGCCCGTTACCATCCGTGACGGTCCGTTACCGTTGAATTTTCATGATTTTCACTTTTTGATCCTTGATCTATAGGTTAATTACACTTATAGCCCTTATGGTTTGTAACTTTGCCAAATCTTGGACATTTTTGTGGCAGGTGTTACAATGGATCAGTCGGAAGTGAGATCGGATGATTCAGAAGAGAAGGATACTGTAGCTTTACAATCACTTCTTGACTTTTTTGAGAGGCCGGAAGATAAATAATCAAAGGAGTCAGAAGAAAGAAGCTCTAAAGAAGAATTAGTGGGAATCCTCAATATGGAAGCACAACAAGGATGTATGGAACAGTCTGGATTTCCTGAGACAACATCATATGAAGAACCAGATTATGAGACCAACATCCAGGATGAGATTATGCAGGAGGAAGTATTCACCAACAAACAAATGACAATGGTGGGAACTCTTCCTTGCAACAGTGATAGCTTGACTGTGACCAAGCATATCGGTGAATTATTCCATGAATCACATATGCCGTAGGATAGGGCACATCACTCTGAGGACCACTTCTCATGGAGGAAGCAACGTTCATCCAACGACAATTACGTGACAAAATTATCATACCGGGGTGACCGTCTCCTTCACTTCTTGAAGTTTGGTCCAGGAAATTTCAAGTGGTGGTGGCGTGATTTAATTACATTGTTTTCTTTAGGTGCTCTTCTTTAGAGCATTCTAAATTTGGCAGGTTTATAAAAATTTTCAAAATTTCAAATCAATTCATCCAAACTAAAATTAAAACTAAAAATAGACTTTGAAAATACATAAATCATTGATTCACCCGTTTTAGCACAAAAAAGTTGAAGGTATTAAAAATAGAAAATTGGGGAAAAAATTTTATTTATGAAATTGAGTCACTTAGTGGGGGAATTTGGCTCAGACCATTGGGACAAACCGCCTTTGGCTGTTTGCCACATGATCCGGCTCGTGAAAACCTTTCCGTCCCGTGGTCAGGGGCCCTGTAACTCCAAACGTAGCTCAAGTTATGACTGTTTCAAGTTTGAACTCTTTTTACCATGTTTTCCCTTGTCTAGCTGGTCCACGATGGACTCCACTATTTCCTGGATCAGCTTATCATCACATTGTACGCATGGTTATCAAATGGGTTGTATAAACCTCTCCATATTACAAGCCACACATTTGACAGATTATTCCACCACTTGCACTAAATTGGAAATTCATGAAGCACGTGTACGGGTCCGGCCAATGACCCTTAAATAAACGTGGCGCTTCCGGGAGGCAACCTGATGATCATGAATAAATTGAGAAGTTGGTGAATACGACAGAACACATGGACCTCAGGTTTGGTTTTCCAAGTTTAAGTTTCTCGTACTTCAGCCTCGAGGTATGCCTTCTCGATACTAGGACCTTAGTATCTAAACTGCTACTTGTTATTTCCGTTTTCTGTTTTTATGTTTTTTTTGTGTCAAGTAGCATAACATCACCAAGTAGTTTCTCTATTTCTTTGAGGAGTTCTGCTCCACCTCTACAAGCTTGGACGCCGGAAAACCACATCAAATGTGTGAGAGATTTGATAGAAGTTTTTGGCGTAATATTGACTACAATCACAAGCATTGGCCATAGGTTATATACCGAATTGACCGAGGGAGTACCAGTTTCTTTTCCCTTAAAACTTCATGCATTTAAATTCCTGTATAGCATTTCATTACATGCATTTGTACATTGAGGGCAATGCATAGTTTTAAGTGTGGGGTGGGAATTAGAGATTCAGGACAAACTTGTTTCATCAAAGCAGTAAAACTAAACTCGTGATTTTCTACCAATTTGACTAAAACCTTACTTAATCCAAAAAAACTTATTTTCCTTAAAAACCCTAAAAATTTTGAAAGTTTTAAACCCTAAAAATCTAAACCTCTTTGAGTTCGTTCTTAAATAAACTAAAAGGAATAAATGGAGACATGAAAAGTAGAAACAAATGGATATTATGCATAACAAATCACTAAACCCTATCCCATCCGTTTTCATGTGAATAATCTGAGCCTTTTCACGAGCATTATTATCATTATTTTTCGCATGCTCTTTCAGTTGTTATATTAAGTGTTTTTCGATCGAATCTTATGCATAATTAGAACTTGTGTGACTTATACATATCAAGACCATGAACTAGTAGATGTATGAATATGATTGAGGCACCTAGGACTTTATTACCCTTATATATTATCCTTAAACCCAAAATAGCAAAAACAATATCCGCCTACATAGCCCTTTGAGCCTTAGCCTTTTCCTTTCTACTACCCACATTTATCACCAAACCAGCTTTTCATAAACACCGGTTATTAGCTAATTGTCTTCAAGATGGAAGAATATTAGACTATCTTATGTCGTTATTTAAAGTTCACAACCATTGAGGCAGTTTGGAAAGAAACTGTTTCATTCAAGGGAATTGGAATATACAAGAAGGAAGTGGATGTATTAGGAGAAAATAGCCAAACGATCTACAAGGAATATATGGAAAAATTATTTTAAGGAAATTGAGGAAAATAATTATTGAAAAATTAGTCTTGATGATTTGTTGTAAAAAAAATGATGAGAAAAGAAAAAGAAAAGAGAGAAGTTGGTCTTTTACTTTTACAGGTTAGACCTTAAAAAGCTGGATATGCATTATTTTGATTTTAATTTGCTTTCTTGTATTCATTTCGCAAAGCCTGAATTACCGCCCAAACTCTGAGAAAAATTTTTCAAAGCAACAAGTAATGTAAGAAAATGGTGGCACAAGCAAGAACAATTACCACCATTCTGCGGCTTGTCAAAAAGCGCCGCCAAAAGAAGAGCCAAAAGATATGGCAAATGTGTGAAGAGTGGCAACTGGAGCCACGATGTAAAGTGTAGCAAGAATCAAACTTATTCCCAATATGAGTATACGCATCTGATCAGAGTAGGTGCTGTTAGGCTAAAAGCCGAAGGTTCCATACGGAAAGACAGTAATGTGTACTACACAGTGAGTGAAGAGTTGAGCAGAATAAGAGATATCGGTCTTGGAAATCTAACCATAAACGAGCCCTCAGATTAGTTATACCCTCATAATCTGATTACTGTAGAGGGGCTCGCTAGTATTTTCCATTTTAAACCATGAAGCCGTAGCTGTGTGTTACACGATAGCTACAACCCTTAAAACCCTTTTAATTCTCTAAAAACCAAAAAGATTTTCATTTTCACCCTTTATTTTCTTTTAGCCACATTACAACCCTTTTAAAGTCCTCATGATTCATGCATACTAATTAATTAGTTGGTGGAGAATTGATTTTATAACCCTTGCATAATTCGATTTGAACTTGAGTGTTCCATTTAACTTACATTATCCATACATATATAAACCAAGAGTTGAATGAACATTATGAGGAGTGAGGGATTATGCATAATTGAAGTTCTAGTAGACTTGTCATGAACTCCATCATCCTAAAATAGAAAAGCACAAAAATAGAATAAAGCGACTCATGAGTTATCCCAGAGTTTCCAACTACTTGGAGCTCCCTTACCTTCTATAAAGTTTTTAGTTATGAGTCTGATCATGCATGAGTTTGCTTGAGGACAAGCAAAGTTTAAGTGTGGGGTGTTATGATGTGCCATCATTTATACATGTTTTGCATGCATAATAATCCCCATTTTATGGTACTAAACGAATAATAACCTTGCAATTGATACTTAAAACGTTTATAATTTATAGCTGTAGGTTATTCGATGTCTTAAAGATAAACAAAGCTAAAACCAATAAAAAACACTAAGAAATTAAGCTTCTAGAAGGATCATTCCCGAGCTTTGACCCCCAAGAAGTCAAAATTGATCAAGAAGAAGTCAACCAACAGCTAAAAGATAAAACTGGGAAGCAGAGGGGCGTTGCACGGTCGTGAATTGCCCAACTTGCTCCCCAAGTCTCCAGTACACTATCCCCTGTACCCTGTTTGATTCCCGAGGTGTTTGCATTCCCGTGCAAACCAATACACAGCCGTGAATTGCTCATTTTGAGGCCTATAAATAGAGGGCTTTGGTTCTTTATTTCACACACCTTACCACAATAAAAGATAGAGAGAATAGTTCATTTCCAGCAGCTTTAGAGTAGTAGTAGAGTATAGAGAGGCTCCTCCTCTTTGTCCGCAATAGGGGAGCCTACGAAACTCAGCGATACGCTAGTTTGTATGGCCATTCGTGGCTAAACTCTTTGTATTGCTAGGGTGAAGATGAATTTGGTGTATGTTAATGTTTGACGTATTAATGTAGTGGTATGTTTATGTCTTTAATTATTCGCTCTTAAAACCATCTTCTAGGTGGGCTTTTTATTATTATCTAAATCCGTCTTTACACTTGTGAGTGTTCTTGATTTTAAAGTGTAAGACCGTAAAACCTTTTTAATCAAACTTCTCTTGATGCTTGTACGTCTTTATACAAGTGGATTGTGATAAGCCAAGGCTTGGTTAATACTAACAAGGTCGTACGTCTTTATACGAACTTGTTATGAGACCAAGAATTAGTGAACTAATGCTGGGAATGGTACGTATTTATACATGGTCCCATTGTTACACCGCCTCCCTGTAAACAAATTCTAATCACTATTTTAATAATAATAATTAAGCATTTAAGTTCGATGTGCTAAACCAACTTGGAGATAGCATTCAAAGAGTTGAGGGTAACGTTGTCCCTAGCTGGGAATCATTACCATTTTATTATTAAAGATTATAATTCGTGAACCAAATATTGTGAGAATGAGGCTCTAGCGGTGTACCGTTCAAACGTTTGTATTACTCATACCACCGGATTAGTCAACTTAACATTATCATATACCAAGCGGATTCCAAGCCCAAAGCAATACTCTTCGTGACCTGATCATCCTCGAGATATTTACTTTCCTTCTATTTACTATTTTGCTATTTACATTTCTGTTACACATTTCAAACACGTTTTTACTTTTATGTCATTTACTTTACCGTCATTTACTTTTCTTTCATTTACTATTCTGCTTCACAAGCACACAAAACCTACTCACTAATTAAACCGGCTAAACGATGACAAAAGTTGAGTATTGAAACTCGACCGTGTCCATTGGTTCGATACTTGGTTCTTACCTAAACTATATTACGCTGCAATAGGTACACTTGCCTATTGTGTGTGTTTTAAGTTTGAGTATTTATCATTTTATAAATTTAAAACCTGATCTCGTGAAACCTTAATATTAAAATCTTTTTATAACTACATCACACGCGCATCAAGGATTAACTAAGAAAGTCAGGTGAGTTCTAGATGTCCCTAATGCGTGTAAACTATATATATATTTTTATAAAGAATTTTCACACAATATGAGTTTTAAAAAGGGTTTTCACCAAAGACTAATCACACACGCATCGGGCAGTGTACACGTCGGATAGCAATATAGTAAAGGCAAGAACCGGATATCAATCCGTGGACACGGTGGAATGCGATAATAAACCGGAACTAAAATCTAATCAAGTGAGGGTATAAAGATATTTTGGAGAGTTTTGTTTAATTAACTAACACGCAAATATATAAAAACTAAGCTAAGGTCACAATTCAAACAATTAGGGAGAAAATATCACTTCGGTGTCGAATCCATCTAGAATACATCCAATACACTCATAGAAACATGGCAATCACACGAAACATAAATTGACCAAATTCTTGTCAAAGACATCTAATTAAATGACTATTCGGAAAGCTAGCATGAATTACACAAACTAACCATCTAAAGTCATACAATGAAGCTCACGTGTTTAACAATCATGTCAATGTTTATAAAGATTAAACTAGTTCCGGTTAAGGTACACTAGTCCAACAACTAGTTGGAAAGATAATATGAACAACACACTACCCACCTTAAGTTGATTAAATTAGATAACAATATGCATTTCTTCAACATACAATGTTCATGTAAAGGTTATATAAATTAGGAGAATGTGTCAACAATTCCTAGATAAACATAAAACTAAGCATGAAACATTCTAACAAACACCTTGTCTTTCCAAACATAAGCATAAGGATACACATACAAATATAATGATTCATAAACAAGACTTCATTCACCATTCCTAGTCAAAAGCCACAAACTAGTACAAATACATACACCAATCCATGAATATAAGCATAAACCATAAGTTTTCCAACATAATATGATATACACAAATACAAGTCTTGTAAACACCTCAAAACACTTGAATACATAATTTCATTGAAGAATAATCATACGGTTGTCATAACATTAACACAATAATTGCCAATAATCCATGAATGTTGTTAAATGTATCTAAACTTCATCTAAACCAAAGTGAACAGGAGTTTTAGCTCATCATGAGCATCAAAATTACAAATATTATGGGAAAATTAGAGAGAAACATGATATGAAAACAAGAATTAAACCACTCCTCCAAGCCTAGATGTTGTTGTTGATGTAAGATGATCCTCTTGATGTTGTATCCTCTCCAAGAATCTTGAAATATGGCTGGAACAAGAGAAAAATGAGCTGGAACAGTAGATTTTCTACCATGGTTGCTTGATGTCTGAATGAGAGTTTAAGTTCTGTTTAAATAGAAAAGGGGAGGCACGACCATGCCAAGAGAGAGGGCACGACCGTGCCAAGTGCAAAGGCGCGGTCGCGTCTAGGTCTTGCCGCGACCGTGTGACAGAGGGTTGACCGATCCGGAGCTTCCATTAGGTCTCTTGCTTCGAGGTGTCAGACTCACGGGTGTTCCCGCGACCGTGTGGAGGCAGGGCACGGTTGTGCCTTGCCTATTGGCTTGGCGCGGTCGTGCCATGTACGGGGCGCGACCGTGCTTAGGGTTTGCAAGTTAGGCACGACCGTGCCAATTAGGGGCACAACCGTGCCTTCATCACAGAAACCCTAAAAACTTCACTTTTTATCCTGGAATCTTCTTGTTTGTTCACAAGCTTCACAAAAACCTACAAAACAGGAAATGAAGCAAATAAGTGCCTAAACGTTGAATATAACCAAGAATTGATCGTTAAATGAGCGAAGTTTTGTGCCAAAAAGATGTGTAAATACTAACACATCAAACAACCCCACACTTGAACATTGCTTGTCCTCAAGCAATAAATCAAAATAAAACAAAACTTCCAATGACACTATGGATCAATTCGAAAAACCGTAAGCATTAATAATTTATAAAGGTTTGACAAGAAATGCAAAATTAACTAAATGAAACCCAATGAACCCAATGAAGTGACAACCGAATGGGCAAATGAAAATGCCTAGGAAATCATTAGCATGCAACTTTATGCTTCTCACAATGTTCACACACACTCGGGAATATATATGATCATACAAGTAATGGTGTATGTATAGAACACTCAAATGCCAAGACAATTAACATGCATAAATCATAAGCTTGCTAAAAGATCAAATCTCTATCAACTAACATGAAACAAAGCACAAATCAAGAGGGCTTTAAACGGGTTGTAACTTGGCAATGGTTTAGGGTAAGGAAATGGAATTTAAAAGTGGCTAAATGGCTAAAAACCCGGCGGTTATGCTAATTCAAAAACTAAAACACTTCTAATATGAAAAATAAACTAACTAATACTTCCGTATATAGGTAAGAGCTAACAACCGAATTCTTTCCATCTTTGCTCACAAAATTGCTCTAATCGACTATATTTCACCTGATTTTTTTTTTTTTTTTAACTATTTCTTTTCTTTTGAAGGGAACTAAGTAAATATGCATCTTTCCTTAGCTAAAAACTTCTCAAGAATTTGAAGATTACAACAAAGTAAAAGCTATAAAATTAACATTAGCCGACCGGATTTCTAACACGGGTGAAAAATAGAATAAATAAGTAAAAAGGCTAATGAGGGTTTAATGGCGGTGTAATGTGGGTAATAAAAGAAAGAACATGGGATAGGCTCAACGTGGTTAACTAGTGGATGTGTTTGGGTAAGGGAAAACAAAGATAAAAGCCTAACAAAGTGGTTTATCCTAATGCCTCAATCATTTTTATGCAATATTTATGTTCATGATTTCAAAATGTATACTAAAAGCAAGTTCTAACAAGCATGAAACATTCGGCACACTCAACTCTGCAAAAACGAGAGCAAACAATGTCTAAAGCTATCAAGGCTCAAAAATAAACTCACGGAAACGGAACGGAATGGGTGTAAGCAAAAGGTTACATGCAATTCATTCGTTTAGCACACTAAAACTCATGGTTATCACAAAAAATTGGGTTTGACTCAATGGAATTTCTATCTCAATTGCTTTCGAAAAATCAAACCTCTATTGTTTACTAAAAATTGTGAATGCTAAACGGTTAACTTTTAATTTAGTGCCAATAAAAAATATGACGGAATATTTTGTAAAAAAAATGAATCGATAAAATGCTAAGAGGACAAACAACGCGCGAAAACATTCCCACCCTACACTTAGAATTGTACATTGCCCTCAATGTACAACAAAAAATAATGTAAAGCAAAGAATAAACACCCAACCCCACACTTAGAAACATACATTGCCCACAATGTATACAAAAACATGCAAAGCAAAATGGAGTGTGAAGGGATAACGGAAACTTCCCTCGTGTCGATCATGGCACACGCAAAAATCCAACCCACAACAATGACGTTCCACGTAGTTCCATGTAGTTCCACAATTCCAAGATCTAATCAAGACTAACATCAAACACAGATCAGTAACATCAAGCCAAAATATAAACACAAATATATACAACAGTACATGGAAACAAAAGTACAAGAAAACAAAAGTACAAGGAAACAAAAGTACAACATAAACGCCGTAGCGCGATACAAGAGTTTGTACAATACAACAAAAGTACAACTCACAAAAATGATACCAAAAGGCAGTGGGAGGTACTACTCCCACTGCATACCCTCAAGGTCGATGTCGGCAGCCCCGCCTCCTACGCCTCCTGCCGCTGGTGGTGATGGTGGTGGCTGAAGCTGTGGTGATGGTGGTGGCTGATCAGGCTGCTGCTCTGGCTGCATGAAGAATGGAAGGGGAACCACGTATGGTGCCCCGCCAGCAGCAGCAGCGGCGCACTGGACCTCATACTGCCAGGCCCAATAACGCATAAACATGTCATGTGGAATGACAACCGGAGGCGGTGGTGGCGGCGGAGGCGGCTGATCCGGCTGATGAAGCTCATGAACCTGCTCCTGCTCCTGCTGAGCGGCGGCCTCGGCCTCGGCCTGTACACGATCTGGATCGGGGACCGGACGGTCTGGATCCCACGTCCGTCCCCATCGATCCACCAATCTAATCCCCCCTGCGCCGCGCCGCGCCGAGCGACGTGCATGTTGCGCAATGTCTGCACAGACATCACGACAGTCTCGGCCACAAGGGTCAGATCCCCTATCAAATCGTCTGTCAGCAGCTGGAAGTGTCTCGCCAGCTTGGTCACGAAGTGACCTCCACAAATGGCGCTGCTGACGTCGCGCCCCGAGCTATTTACCAAGTACTCCGTGATAGAATGCGCGAGATTACAGGCGCGCAGGCGTACAAGGCAAAATAGGTAAAATAACTCCCTAAGGTTCACCATCGTCTCTCCCTGACCTCTCCCAGAGATCGAATAAACGATGCAACGATGAAGAACATGATGTAACGGATCCCGAAGGCTCGAAGCCTTGGTCAAACTCGGATCGTAAATCCCGAACCCAAACTCATGCCAAAACTGATCCTTATCCTCCTCTGTCGGGAATTCGGTGATCCCCTCAGTGAACAACTCTGTCTGAAGCTCCTGTCGCGTGTATAACCCAAGTAGCCTCCCAAATCTGGCGACAGACATCACGCACCACTCCCCGCCGAGCCTAAATCTAACGGTCTCAGGCTGCTCCAAATCCGCGCAAGGATAATCGAACTCGTAAGTGGAGAAAAACTCCATCACGAGCTCGACGTACTGAATGGCGTGAAGCCTGAACAACCGGCGCCAGGGGGCGGTGACAATGTCGTTCCACCGGTCCCGCTGACCGATGGCATCGATGGCGGCTGGCTCTAAACGACGAGCAACTAGAATCCGGCCTCTACGGGGCCACAAAACATCCAAACGAGCCTCGTACTCGTGCTCGTTCATGTCAAACTCGAGGTACGGGTGGTCCCTGTTGCCCGCCATCTGCACGACAACAAAAATGAAGTCAGAACAGTTATGAAGACGCTAGACTGAATTTATGAAGTTTCTGACCAAAATTATGAAGGGACACGGTCGCGCCTGGGAAGGGGCACGACCGCGCCTAGGCCAAAATCCAAGCCCACGGTCGCGCCTTGGGCGACCACGGGCAGTCCAACCCGGGAGACACGGTCGCGCCAGGTCAAGGCACGGTCGCGCCAGGTCAAGGCACGACCGCGCCTAGGTCAAAATCACTAGGCACGACCGCGCTCAACAGAGGCACGACCGCGCCTGACCAAACTTATGCTCTCCTGGAATTCAAAAGCCGAGCACGACCGCGCCTGGTCTTGAGCGCGACCGTGCTCAACCCATTTTAGGGTTTTCAACATTCAAATTTGATCAATTAACTACGTTTATGAAGGGGCTTTTAACACAACAAAATTCCAGGATGTAAGACGACCTATTTCTACCTATTTACATCTAATTATGAAGTTCAAAACAGAAAGTAACTAAAACCCTAGAAACCTAGAAATTTAGACATAAAAATGATGATCCTAATCTTAAAAATAAAAACGAAAAGATTAGGGTAGATGGGGCGTACCTAAAATCGAAGAAATGGAGATCAAAAAGCTAGAAATCACGGGAATCTTAGCAGGGAGGTGTCGTTTGGGGTAAAAAATGGCGAAAACTGCCGTTTAACTTAACTTAACCTGCCCCAAATTTCTGAGGCACGACCGCGCCACTTACATAGGCATGACCGCGCCTAGGATTAGAGGCACGACCGCGCCCATAGCTAGGCACGACCGTGTCTCATGCCCAGCAGACACAAAAACCTGATTTTTTTATGAGTATTCCAAACCCGACTGCGATTCTTCCAAGTTAAATTATCTAAAAATTCAGAAGACATACCTGTGATATTCCAACATTATCCCAAATCCGCTCGATTCAAAACACGTTCCGATCACCTAAACTCAAAAATAAATGATAAAACTCTAGAAAAATAGAAAATAAAAACTAATAAGATAAAAATCAAACAAAATCTAAACGTTGTTACCCAAAAAGATACCGAAACAGGCTAAGTTTATTAACGAGTCCTTAGCTAGACTCAAGCCCCCGAATTCATTTGTCCTTGGGGTGGAGGTCAACTACCTCCAATGCCGGGTCAACCGGTCCGTCAATATATGGCTTAAGACGATGACCGTTAACCTTGAAGATCCTCCCATCTTCATGTTCAATCTTGACGGTCCCATAAGGAAACACCTCCTTAACCGTGTAAGGACCCGTCCATCGGGACTTCAACTTCCCGGGAAACAAACGCAACCTAGAGTTGTAAAGCAACACACGACCACCCACTCGGAATTCCTTCTTGTCCTTCAAGCGTCGGTCATGTAAACTCTTAGTGCGCTCCTTGTAGATCGTGGAGTTTGCATAGGCTTGATTTCTCAACTCATCAAGCTCATGAATCTGAGTGAACCGGTTCACACCCGCGCTCACCAAGTCAAGATTCACCGCCTTCAATGCCCAATAAGCCTTGTGCTCTAACTCCACCGGAAGATGACACGCCTTCCCATAGATCAACCTAAATGGTGTGGTACCAATAGGCATCTTATACGCTGTCCGGAAGGCCCAAAGTGCATCATCTACCTGTCCGACCAATCCTTACGGTTTTGACCAACCGTCTTCTCAAGAATCCGCTTTATGCCCCGGTTCGTGACCTCTACCTGCCCACTGGTCTGTGGATGGTAGGCTGTGGAGAATCTATGGTTCACACCATATCGTGATAATGCCTTCTCCAACTGGGAGTTGCAGAAGTGGGTCCCACGGTCACTAATAAGGGCTTTGGGGGCACCAAAGCGAGAGAATAGCTTCTTCAGAAATTGAACAACCACCCTAGCATCATTAGTAGGCAAGGCTTGAGCCTCGGCCCACTTAGAAACGTAGTCAACAGCCACTAGGATATATCGGTTGCCACGAGAAGCTGGGAAAGGTCCCATAAAGTTAATACCCCAGACATCAAAAATCTCACAAATCTGGATGCTGTTCTAGGGCATCTCATTCCTAGATGAGATGTTGCTCGCCCTCTGGCAAGCGTCACAAGCTCGGATCATCTCATGAGCATCCCGGAAGATGGTAGGCCAGAAGAAACCGGCGTCAAAGACCTTCTTCGCGGTCAAGGTAGCTCCATGGTGTCCACCTGTCGGACCCTCGTGGCAGTGTCTAAGCACCTGAAGTGCCTCATCTCCAAACACACACCTGCGCACGATCTGATCAGCTCCGACTCGAAACAAATAAGGATCCTCCCAGAGATAGTGCTTTACATCCGCAAAGAACTTTCGCTTTTGCTGATGCGTTAAGCCCTTAATCACAATCCCACTAGCAAGAAAGTTTGCAAAATCAGCAAACCATGGACACTCCTCATCCTATGTCTGTATGTGCATGAGAAACTCGTGGGGAAAATTGTCATTTATGGATGACCCCACAAGTTCAGATGAAGCTGAGCACTCAAGACGGGACAAGTGGTCCGCTGCGACATTCTCCGCGCCCTTCTTATCGCGGATCTCAATGTCGAACTCCTGAAGCAGCAAAACCCACCGGATCAGTCGGGGTTTGGCATCCTGTTTGCTGAACAGGTGCCGAAGAGCTGCATGGTCAGTGAATACAATGGTCTTTGATAGGACGAGATAAGACCGGAATTTATCGAAAGCGAAGACAACTGGTAGGAGCTCTTTCTCCGTTGTGGTGTAGTGCTCCTGTGCGTCATTGAGCGTCTTGCTAGGATAATAAATCGGGTGGAACTGCTTCTCTCTCCTCTGTCCTAAAACCGCCCCAACAGCGAAGTCGCTCGCGTCACACATGATCTCAAATGGCAACTTCAAATCAGGAGCTACCATGATAGGGGCATTCACCAACTTCTCCTTCAACAAATTGAATGCACTAAGGAATTCGTCGGAGAATACGAACTGGGCTTCCTTCTCAAGAAGCTGGGTCATCGGTCGGGCAATCTTAGAAAAATCTTTAATAAAGCGTCTGTAAAAGCCCGCGTGACCAAGGAAACTACGAATAGATTTCACGGAAGTCGGCGGGGGCAGCTTAGATATGGTATCAATCTTAGCTCTATCAACCTCAATCCCCGCGCGTGAAACCTTGTGCCCAAGCACAATGCCCTCCTTCACCATGAAGTGGCATTTCTCCCAGTTCAACACTAGATTGGCCTCTTTGCACCTGGCCAACATCCTCTCCAGATTCCCGAGGCAATGATCAAAGGAACTCCCAAACACAGAAAAGTCATCCATGAAAACCTCCATGGAGTCCTCAATCATATCATGGAAAATGGCCACCATGCAACGCTGGAAAGTGGCCGGAGCATTACACAATCCAAAGGGCATCCGCCGATAAGCAAATGTGCCATAGGGACATGTGAATGTCGTCTTCTCCCGGTCCTCAGGAGCGATCGGGATCTGGAAGTAGCCAGATAAGCCATCCAGGAAACAATAGAACGTCTTCCCCGCTAATCTCTCCAACATCTGATCAATGAACGGGAGGGGGAAGTGATCCTTCCGTGTAGCATCATTGAGTTTGCGGTAATCGATGCACACTCTCCAACCTGTGACTGTACGAGTAGGAATCAGCTCATTCCTCTCGTTGGTGATAACAGTCATGCCTCCCTTCTTAGGGACAACCTGAACCGGGCTAACCCAAGGCGAATTGGAGATGGGATAAATCAAACCTGCATCAAGTAACTTAATCACCTCCTTCTTCACTACCTCCTGCATGTTATGGTTCAACCTCCTCTGGTGCTGCACAGCGGGTCTGTAGTCATCCTCCATAAGGATCTTATGGGTACATAAAGAGGGATTAATTCCCTTAATGTCCATAATCCTCCATGCAATAGCCTGCTTGTGCTGCTTCAGCACCTCCAATAGCCTCTCCTTCTCATCACTCGTCAAATCAGAGGCGATAATGACAGGTAATCGAGACTCACCATCTAATAAGGCATACTCCAAATGGCTCGGGAGCTCCTTAAGCTCAACAGGTGGTGGGTCCTCAACAGAAGGCCGCTCAATCGGCTCAGAATCTCTAGCAACCATTGCGAAAACCGCTGAACATTGGGGAAACTCATAGCTCTCCTGGCTAAACAACTGCTCATCAAACTTATCCTCACCAATTGGATCAATCGTCTCCCCCCCTACAATCTGGGTGTCCTGGGACTCCTCCTCAGCTGTGTCCTGGAGATGATCACTCACACAAGAATAAATAGTCTCAACAAAGTAAAGTGAATCATCTTGATTCTGGGTGTGTTGCATGGATCTCCCAACATCAAAGGTCACCTCCTCTTCATCCACCCTCAATGTAAGCCTCCCTGAATACACATCAATCAGGGCCTTAGCGGTGGCCAGGAACGGTCGACCTAGAATAATAGGGACATTCTTGTCCTCATCCATGTCCAGAATCACAAAGTCTACAGGAAACACAAAACGGTCAACCTTAACCAACATATTCTCCACTATCCCTCGCGGATACTTGACCGAACGATCGGCCAGCTGGATACTCATGTGTGTTGGTGCAGGTTCTCCCAACTCAAGCTTAGCAAAGACCGCATATGGCATGAGGTTAATGCTAGCACCAAGGTCAGCTAAGGCGTTGCTAACCGACAGGCTACCTATCAAACAGGGGATGGTAAAACTCCCCGGATCTCGTCTCATCTCCGGTAGCTTGTTCTGAATCACCGCCGAACACTCCTCATTCAGCGTCACCTGAGACAACTCCTCCAATTTCCTCTTATTCGTGAGGATATCCTTCAAAAATCTCGCATACTTAGGCATCTGAGCTAGAGCCTCCACAAATGGCAAGTTGATATGCAACTGCTTAAACAACCCTAGAAACTTACCATACTGCTCCTCCATCTTCTGTTTCTTCAATCTGCCTGGGTATGGAACGGCTGGAGTGTAATCTATCACAGGCTCGCGAGGGCGTGATGTGCTCGCCGGTTTACCCCTCGGCAGTGTCTCATCCGGAATCTCAATCACAACCTCCTCCTCGGATGACTCATGCACAGGGACCTGCGGATCCGGTCCTGTGCCTCTACCGCTCCTTGTAGTAATGGTCTTCACATGAGCCTTAGGATTGGGCTCAGTGTTGCTAGGCAGGCCACCTGGCGGTCTCTCAGAAAGAAGCTTCGCGATCTGCCCGACCTGGTTCTCTATGGTCTGGATCGAAGCTTTCTGATTCCTCAACTCAGTCTCATGCGTGTGAAAACGCTCCTCCATGTAACGGTTTTGCTTCTCTGCCAACTGATTCTGACTCTCCGAGTTGGCAAGTAGCCGTGCAACCATATCCTCCAAACTGGATTTACCCTCAGGAGCGGGTGGTGGACCACTGCTAGAACCTTGGCCTTGAAACTGGCCCTGCTAAGGTCGGAACTGGGAACTCTGTCCCTGAGACTGGTGAGACGGATGCTGGAATGGGGGGCGCTGAGTGAATCCGGGTGGTTGCTGGCTATTGTTGCCAGACTTCCAACTGAAATTCGGGTGATTCCTCCACCCCGGATTATATGTGTTGCTGTAGGGATTATTCTGGGGACGATTCTGGTTGGACATGAAATCAACCTGCTCGTGGGCCCCCTGATTCCCAACCTGACAAGCACTCGTGGGATGCGCCCCACCACAAAACTCACACAAGGACTGGGCCTTGTTGACGTGCATCTGATCAATCTTGGTGGAAAGTGCTTCCACGTGGGCAGCTAAAGAGGTAATTCCATCCACTTGATGGACACCCTGCCTCTGAGATCTCGTTCGGGAAGTATGCTGAGTGTAGCTCTTTGATGCTACCTTCTCTAGCAAGTCATACGCCTCCTGGGGTGTCTTCGTCCCAATGTCTCCACCCGCGTATGCATCGATCAGCTGCTTCCCAGTCATCTCTAGACCATTGTAGAAGGTCTCACACTGCTGCCACTTCAACAATCCATGGTGGGGAACCTTCCTCATCAGTTCCTTGAATCTCTCCCACGCCTCATAGATCGTCTCCCCGTCGTCCTGCTGGAAAGAAAGAATCCTAGCCCTCAACTTTGATGTTTTCTCCAAAGGGAAATACTTTTCTAAGAATTTAGCAGCCATCTGGTCCCAAGTACTAATGGACCTAGGGGGAAGTGACAGTAACCAAGCCTTGGCTCGATCCCGTAAGGAAAACGGGAATAACCGGAGCCGAATAGCATCGTCAGTAGCGTCACGAATTTTGAAAGTGGCGCAAATCTCTAAGAAACCGGCCAAATGAGTATTAGGATCCTCGTGATCCTTGCCATCGAACTGACACATGTTCTGCACCATCTGCATAATGTTGGATTTGATCTCGAACTGATGTGCTCCAACCGTCGGCCTGTTGATGCTCGACTCCAAACCCTCAAGTGTTGGTTTGCCAAAATCCGAAAGCCTCCGACCCGCATCCTCGTTCGCCATCTCCTCTACCTCGTCAAACTCGAGTAACCGGGCCACAATTCGGGAACGGGCTCGCAATCTCCGATGAAGATCACGCTCCGGCTCAGGAACCTCCTCGACGGGAGTTGAGAACATACACGATCTGCACGGCAAGTTAGATTTAAATACGCGAACCTAGGACAAAGACAACACAAGTTAGATAAAACAAACAAAAATAAAAATAAATAAAAATAAGAATAGAAGAAAATAAAATAGGATAAAAACAAAATACATATATATACAAATGAAGCTAGAGATAACAAGTAAAAATGCAAAAAAATATCTATACACACAAAATTGCAAAATAATAAACAAGAAAACACGATATTCACAAAAATATATATACTAAATGACTAAAAATTAATTCCAATCGTTCTCGCAAAGACCGTGTCCCCGGAAACGGCGCCAAAAACTTGATGCGTGTGAAACTATATATATTTTAATAGAGATTTATCACACAATATGAGTTTTAAAAAGGGTTTTCACCAAAGACTAATCACACACGCATCGGGCAGTGTACCCGTCGGATAACAATATAGTAAAGGCAAGAACCGGATATCAATCCGTGGACACGGTGGAATGCGATAATAAACCGGAACTAAAATCTAATCAAGTGAGGGTATAAAGATATTTTGGAGAGTTTTGTTTAATTAACTAACACGCAAATATATAAAAACTAAGCTAAGGTCACAACTCAAACAATTAGGGAGAAAATATCACTTCGGTGTCGAATCCATCTAGAATACAACCAATACACTCATAGAAACATGGCAATCACACGAAACATAAATTGACCAAATTCTTGTCAAAGACATCTAATCAAATGACTATTCGGAAAGCTAGCATGAATTACACAAACTAACCACCTAAAGTCATACAATGAAGCTCACGTGTTTAACAATCATGTCAATGTTTATAAAGATTAAACTAGTTTCCGGTTAAGGTACACTAGTCCAACAACTAGTTGGAAAGATAATATGAACAACACACTACCCACCTTAAGTTGATTAAATTAGATAACAATATGCATTTCTTCAACATACAATGTTCATGTAAAGGTTATATAAATTAGGAGAATGTGTCAACAATTCCTAGATAAACATAAAACTAAGCATGAAACATTCTAACAAACACCTTGTCTTTCCAAACATAAGCATAAGGATACACATACAAATATAATGATTCATAAACAAGACTTCATTCACCATTCCTAGTCAAAAGCCACAAACTAGTACAAATGCATACACCAATCCATGAATATAAGCATAAACCATAAGTTTTCCAACATAATATGATATACACAAATACAAGTCTTGTAAACACCTCAAAACACTTGAATACATAATTTCATTGAAGAATAATCATACGGTTGTCATAACATAAACACAATAATTGCCAATAATCCATGAATGTTGTTAAATGTATCTAAACTTCATCTAAACCAAAGTGAATAGGAGTTTTAGCTCATCATGAGCATCAAAATTACAAATATTATGGGAAAATTAGAGAGAAACATGATATGAAAACAAGAATCAAACCACTCCTCCAAGCCTAGATGTTGTTGTTGATGTAAGATGATCCTCTTGATGTTGTATCCTCTCTAAGAATCTTGAAATATGGCTGGAACAAGAGAAAAACGAGCTGGAACAGTAGACTTTCTCCCCTGGTTGCTTGATGTCTGAATGAGAGTTTAAGTTCTGTTTAAATAGAAAAGGGGAGGCACGACCGTGCCAAGAGAGAGGGCACGACCTTGCTAAGTGCAAAGGCGCGGTCGCGTCTAGGTCTTGCCGCGACCGTGTGACAGAGGGTTGACCGATCCGGAGCTTCCATTGGGTCTCTTGCTTCGAGGTGTCAGACTCACGGGTGTTCCCGCGACCGTGTGGAGGCAGGGCACGGTTGTGCCTTGCCTTTTGGCTTGGCGCGGTCGTGCCATGTATGGGGCGCGACCGTGCTTAGGGTTTGCAAGTTAGGCACGACCGTGCCAATTAGGGGCACGACCGTGCCTTCATCACAGAAACCCTAAAAACTTCACTTTTTATCCTGGAATCTTCTTGTTTGTTCACAAGCTTCACAAAAACCTACAAAACAGGAAATGAAGCAAATAAGTGCCTAAACGTTGAATATAACCAAGAATTGATCATTAAATGAGCGAAGTTTTGTGCCAAAAAGATGTGTAAATACTAACACATCAGTCCCTTTTTATGAAGTTGTACTATATTTTCGGGACTGATCGCATGCTTACAAAATGTTTACAAAAGGTCATTTGTTAAATGAATGTTTATGAATGGAATTACGAAATGTTTTGCATTAAAGGTTTACGAAAGTTTTTAAATGAAAGATGTTTTATTGAAGCGTATAATGCTTTAACTAAAAGGTTTTACGATTGAATGAACACTTTTAAATTAAGTTGAATCTACCAACGGTTCCTTCGGGAAAGAAATGCGATGAATGAAACCTTGTCTAGGTTAGGAAACCAGGCGAGACTGGACGTCCTAGACACGAAGATTTGCTATACCTATACAGGAGCCTTCGTGGCTAGCAAACGGTTGTATAACTGGAACGGATGACGGGATTGACTATCCGGCGGGATTAGCTATCCTGTAAATGTCATGTGGATGCACACGAGCTTTGATGTTACTATCACAGTGGGGCGTGATTCTGTCTAGGTTAGGATTCCGGATGAGACCGGGCATCCTGGACAGACACTAGGCCTCGGTTAATCTCGAGTAATGCCTAAAGGAATTGACGTTTACGAAAACACGCAGATTTGACACGAATGGTTCATGTTTACTGTTACTGAATTTTATGTACGCTTTTATTAGTATTGAATGAATGTTGTGATTTTGGCAAAGCGTTAGCAAAACGTTTATGATGTGTAACGCTTGATGTAAAATTATAACTCACCAGCGTAGCTGACTTTTAGTATGCCTTCAAGTTAAGTGTAGATTGTTGTTGTGGATGGATGCGGAGCTTATGCTGAGAGTTAACCCAAACGATGACACTGACATCCCGTTCAATTTATGTTATTTAAATTTAATTGTTAAGATAATGCTTTCACTATGTTTGAACAAGCTATAACTTGAATGATGTTTCCGCTGCACTTGTTCAATTTAAAGTTCAACAAGTGAGGTTTCTCGGGTTTGGGGCCTTACAAGTTTGTATCAGAGCAATAGTTTGAGAGATTTGGACATCCCCGATGTCTTAACTTAAACTGAGAATGAGACCAAGTGATGGATTCCAGTACGGGTAACTCAAAGCCAAGAGCACTAGTGACTTGTAGACCTTAGATTGCCTTGTAGATAGGGTAGGGATAAGTGTTAGGTTTCAATGCCACTCATAAAGGGGAATATCTAGTATTCAACAAGTAGGGTAATGGTTAATTGCAGATGACCAATTTATATTAACATCTTACATGCTTATTGTATCCTAAATATTTCCTAGAATGATGACATAGATTTCCTTTTGCATATCTTGCAGTTAATGATTATGGCTGGTAGACGTGGTGGACGTAGGGGAAGTAGAAGAGGAGGAGGACGCACTGGACGTCGTGAGGAATCCCCAAGTTTACATGTGGAGGATGACCGAACGCCATCAGTTGAAAGGGCTCCGTCAAATGTTGACCGCGAGGAGGATTTTACCTTTGAGCCACAGGTCCAGGCGGCTTTGGCTCGGGAAACTAATGGGATACTGAAGTCCTCTTTGCATGCTATGCTGGTGGATGTTCTCAAGAAAATTAACGAGGGGATGGTATATAACTCTGGTTCTGGTCCAGCTATGGACGACGAGAGTGACGAGGAGTACGTTTGGGGACCCGGGTATGGCTGTTTCTACAAGGGGTTCCGTGACTGTGACCCACCGATCCTAGATGGCAAGAAGGATGCCACTACCACCTTCACTTGGATCAAATGCATGGAGGCTTCCATTAACATGAGTGAGTGTCACAAGGACCAAACGATCAAGTTTGCTGCGCATTCGCTCAGAGAGGAAGCCCTTCATTGGTGGGAGTCGGTGACTAAAGCTAAGGGCGATCATGCCATGAAATTGATGAGGTGGGATGAGATGAAAGAGCTGGTTATCAGGAATTTTATCCTCAAAGTGTGATCGATCAGATGGAGCGGGAGTTCCTTGCACTGAAGGCGGCTGTCATGACCCATCGGCAGTATACTTCCCGTTTCGATTAACTGTCGAGGCTGGTACGTCACATGATTACTCCGGAGGAGCGAAATATCAAATGCTATGTCAACGGATTGCCTCCAAGGGTCTGTACTCATGTCAAATCTCACCAACTAAAGACTTACGACTCGGTTTTCGACCTGAGCCGGATTGTGTGGGATGACCTCAACATGAATGATCAAGCAGTAGTTGAGCCGAAAAAGAAGGTTGAATGGTCTGGGAAGGGCCAGGAGGAATTGTGTCTGGACATAAGAATAAGAAGGTAAACAGTGAATCTGATGGATTGTGTGGTAAGTGAGGGAAGAGGCATTTCAGGTTGTGCAAGTTGGGAACTAACTTGTGTTTCCGGTGTGGGAAAGCTGGGCACTTGTCCTGAGAATGTCCGGGAATAGTTAAGTGCGTTAACTGCAGAGATATGGGGCATGTGAGTAGGAACTGTTCGAATCCAAGGGCGGATGGGTCAGGAAAAAGGAAGGAGACGAAGAAGAAGGACGAGAGGCCTCGGGTGAACACTAGAGCCTATCATCTCACCCAGAAAGAAGACAAGGAGAATCCGGATGTTGTATCAGGTGTGTTTTTTATTAACGACGTTTATGCTTCTGTTCTTTTTTATTCCGGTGCAAGTAGGAGTTTTGTGGCCTCTGCCTTTAGTCCCCGATGTCGCCCAGACGGTCTATATAAAACTTTACTAAACCTAACCTAGACACCAAAGTAATAAATGGAGTAACTTCGACTAAACCGCACTAACAGGCAAGTGTACCTATCGAGTGTAGCACAGCTTAATGGTAAACCTTTCAGTCTCACTGTCTAACATACTTTCAAAGAATGCACGGGGTAATCTCACGATAACAACTATAACTCAGAATAGCAACAATCACTAGACACCTAATACCAACTTACTCTCAGACAGTTGACACTCGGATTCCTAATGACGAAGACTAAATGACTGGCTTTCACTTCTCGGGTATTGAGACAGGATACACACTTAATATAATCTATACTCAATTACAACTCCTATGGATCACTATGTCTAGCAAACCACATAAACAATCACAAACCCTAAAGTCTATGACCTAGATACGCAAATCAAGCTGGAAGACATCCACAATCAACATATGGAATTGAAATCAAACACAAATCAGATCTAAGCATACATATTCATCAAAATCATTTAACCATCAATATAATCCAAAACCGATAACAATCACAACTTTAACAAGCAATCATCATAAAGACCCAGGCAGTATATATGTTTTAGCCTAGGATCATGTTCAAACTACCAAAATAGAAGTAATAAACATAAACCATGGTTTCAAACCAAGCAATCAAGAAGAAAGATTCGAACTTGAAACCTAGAAACGTAAATCAAACAAACCCGGACTCCAAAGCTTTGATCTTTACACTTGATTCCTCCTCCAATCTCCCAAAATCGCCTCTGGATTCTCTCTGGACGGCAATAATTCAAACTCCTTGCATAATGGAAATCAAATTCCTTTTAAATCGATTTTAGGGTTTTTCGTGAATTTTATGTCTCTCGCGTACCGTGAGACACTGGGATGGGTTTCTCGCGTACCGTGAGGAACAATTTAGCCAGGCGCGCTTTTTGCTTCCTTCGCGTACCGCGAGGGAATGCTCTTTCTCTCTCGCATACCGCGAGAACATTAAATTTCAACTTTTTGAATCTGATATTTTGGCTTCACTCTCGTGCTCGGTTTCTTCATGTATTCACTTGTAATCTTCTCGAGCACCTGTAAACATAACAACGACTCAATAGTATACAAAAAACGACTCAAAATAAAGATAAAACTGATAAAAAACGCACGAATACAATATGAATAAAGATGTGTGCTTCGCACTACATCAAACATCCCCACACTTAACCTTTTTTCATCCTCGAAAAAACTGCAATGAAATCATAACTGAGATCTAACTTAACATTAATCAATTACCAATTAGCACAAACATACTTACACGTAAAAAGTAATAATCAGTATTTCTTTCCGATTAAACCCAACCACCAACTTTCAAGCCCCCGTAATGTGTTCTAATTCCATTTTATACATTTATCAATCAACCTATGTGACTCACACTTAAAAGTTACAACTCTACCTAATCTCGTCTCATGGTCATGTTTAGGCACGAATCAAACCATATAGATTTACCCTACCACGTTAAACTAAAATTTACAGGTTTTAGAAATTAGATGAAATCATGAATGAATGGTATGATAATGAGCATTAATTCAAGCAAATTAACTTTATCTAGAGGCGTTTCAACCAAGTCACTATCCCGGAAGGTAACACATAGTCTAAGTTATATTCAATTAAGCACATAAGAATCACTTAGGGGTGTTTTCTCCAAGTGGCCATCCCGGAGGGTAACACATAAGCAAAACTCAGTATTCTAACAAATAAGCTCATGAATTATGGAATTTATGGATGCGGGCGCCACCAAACTCGGATTTATTCTAATAAAAAGAGAGTGGTGTGCCAAAAATTTCAAAAACAAATAAATATTATCTTAACGTGATACCTATCACCCTATGTTGACAGTTTCACTATTACCGATACTCTAAGATGAATACCCACAAGATATCAAGATTTAATTACGTGATTAATCCTAAGAAACACTCACAGGCTATTTAAGCTTTTCAAGCTGGCTGGGTCTATCAAAACATCACTACTTAGACGCGTTTTCAATTATTTATTCCATTTAAACTCAACAAGTAGATCCAGTTGTACTATCATTTTCCATTTATAAGCAGTTATTTCCAAGAACATTTTTCAAAATTTTTAATTTTTTTTGTATTTTTGAATTTTTATAAACAAGACAAACTAGACAAACACATCCCCACACTTGAAAGACACATTGTTCCCAATGTGAAGCAAGACACAACTAAAAATATAAAAATGCAAAAATAAAAATAGGAATCGACTTTGCTGGTAATGTAGCAGTATTTTGTCTAGCTTCCTTCATCCTCGTGTACACCGTATGGCATTTCGGTCATGGTTGTACATCTCACTGTCGGTTTGCCCTTAAAAACTAGATAAGATCATAATCGAACCCGCCCGAATGGAGATTGAGTACAGGCGGGATGATAAAACAGGCAAAATAAATCTCACAACAAACCCTCAGCATTAAATTGACTCAAATTAAAATAAAGACTCGACTGACTCAAACTGACTCACTAAGACTCTGGATAGAAGGTAGGAAAACGTACCCGATGCATGGCAAACACATAGACATGAACGCCACAACAAGGGTGATAATCGGATCGAACGGTTTCTATGTTTTCCATGGCCATAGTGGTCGGTGGATGATATGTGGTAGATGGATGATGATAGAAGGATAATGATGGATGGTAGTGAGATGATGGATGAGGGATGGTGGTAAAAGGTAGATGATAGCGGGTATGGGCAACCATGGGAACGAAAGAACAAAGGCTGTGTCAGGGGTCCCCCGCGAGCATCACTCCTCGAGTTCCGCGAGGAGGCAAGAATTACGCCTACCCTTATTTCTATCCGTCGCGTACCGTGAGGAACAAGGGAAAAAGTCTCGCGTACCGCGAGAGACCCTTCTTCACAGAAAGTTTAGAGGTTTTTATACTTAGAAAATTTTTGACCCCTTAAAACTTTTTTCAACAAAATTCCTTAAAACCCTATTCCAAGCATGAAAACATATGTAAAAATACCTGGAACTTCGTTCCTGATGATTTTCCTCACCGAATCAAGCGCGAGTCCCTGCAAAAACTGACACGAACAAAACACACAAACCGAAAAACACATAGAAAGACACGGACTCAGACCAAGTAATGCACACAAACTCTACATCCCAGGCACTTGACCGAGATTCAAACAAACCTATAAGGAGGCTTCTCCTTGATCCTAAGCGGTACAACCTTCATCCTACGCGGCCTACCAGTCCTCCACAACCTTAGCAAACTCCTACTCCTATCAAACACCAAACCTCTAGCACTTAGATCTTTCCAACACAACTTAAATCTACCCGGTCCAAAGATGATATGCATCAAATACCCAAGTAACTTCTTACCCCTCGACGTCCCCACACTTGGTGGTTGCATTATCTTTAAATCACAAGAGACACTCGACGCTCGGTCCCTAATCTACCCCAGTCCCTAATCTTTCTTTTCTCGCATTAGTTTTTGAATAAAAACCCAATTAGGGTTTTGGTTGCGTTGTGGTGACCGGAGAAGGAGACTAGGACATTGGTCCGGTAATGGCTAACGGGTGGTACGAAGTGGGACGAGGAGGGCTGTGGTGGTGGTGCACCACGGCGGAAGACGAGACGTGATGGCCCGATAGTAGTGGTGGTCACGAATACGGGAGAAGGCGGCGTAGGGAAGGACACGGTGGTGCTCGGCAACCTCCGTAACGACCGTGAGGGTGGAGTATGGTGATGCGCAGCGGAGCGGAGGAAGTGGACCGTGGTGACCACCATAGGAGCACTGTGAGGGCGTGAACGGTGGTGGCTGTCACGGGGGGAGCCGCCTGGGTGGCGATCCACGTCGGCAAAGGGCTGTAGTGGTGGTGGTAGTGCAGGGGAGGAGATCCGATGGCGGCAACGGCATGATGGTGCTTGGCCGGTAGGGATCACGACTAGACGAAGAAGACTTGGCGACGTGCATGGTGGTGCACGACGATGGAGACGGTGGGGTACGAGGTAAGCTCGTACGACGGCAACGGTGAACTCGGCTAGGGTTTTTGCATGGCGTGCCTGCATGGGAACCCGACACGAGTTTATATGTTTCGTATGGTTAACGTTTTGCATAGTCTTGATCGTGCATGCATGGGATGAACTTAGTCCGGGTATTGGGTTTCTAGACGGGTCGAAGACGATCCGATTCGTGTGAATACGTGGGACTTGGGTTCCATGGAAAGAAATGATGAGCTGGCGAGACGGTGTTGGAGTTTATATTTTATGCATTATACTGTGTAGAACGTATTTTGATCATGTGATCGTACGTTACCAGGTTTGGAATTCGAGCGTGGACGGACGAGTTGAAGAGCAAGGACTGAAACTCGACATAGCTGGTGAGTTTCTAACCCCCCTCTTTTAAATGTTTTAAACATTTCAGGGCTATCGTACATACTTTCAAGACGCGTTTTATTACGATTAAATGTGTAAAGAGTTTTGGGGTTTAACCCGATGAGTTTATGAAATCAAGTATTTAAATATGGGGCAAAGGGACTATGTGTTGTCCTTTGAATGTGTATGATAAAGGTGAGTATATGGCCGTGGGTTTTATAGGGACCTATTAGGGGTGAGTCGGGATTGTAGTAAACGGGTCGTACGGGTACGACTAGGAAGTGTCACAGGGTGTGCATGTACGTGGTATACGCTTAAATAATGAGATATAGTAGTAGTAGGTGTGTTACTAATTTAGCAGTGTATTGTGTTACGAGTTAGTCCGGGTGAGCCGGGATATAAGCTAAACGGTTATGAATACGTGTAGGATATCTTATCCTAGTGCTATTTGTGAAGTGCATGTGCAGTTAATGAATCATGTATGTAGAGTATATTATTATGTGATTATACATGTGTTGTGTGTATTGTGTCGTTGTCCTTGTGACACGGCGGGTATTCTGTTTGCATTGTGGTCATTACGACACGTCAAACGGGATTGTGGAGGACTATGTCCTTCGGGAGGTCACCAAAGGTGACGATGTCCAACAAGACAGTGATGTGCTCGGGGTGTGTCGAACGCCCTGACGAGGGTGCAGTAACGAGGTATGTGTTTGTGTGCTTATATATTTGTGTTACATTGCATACAAGCGTTGAGTTATATTTATTGTGCTTGAGATAGTATTAAAGTGATGAGTAGAGTTAGATTGGCCATGGTTCAAGGATTGGGATGTGATGTTTATAATTGTTATGTCAGTTGATTTGTAAGAGCCTTGGTCAAGGCTGAGTAAGTTGATGTTTAGGGATTTGGTGTGTTAACCAAGTGTCGTGTTAATACGTGTACATGAGCATGAGTTATTAGTGTTGAAGTTTGGCCTAGGTCGATAAGACTGTGGGATAACTATTATCATTATGGGATGAGTCATGGGAAATGAGTTAATATGTGATATCGGGTGATAACAGGGTTATCTATTGGTTAATGAATTGTGAACCTATTTTGTAAGGACCGTGGGTCCTGAGTAAAGTTAAAATAACTTTTGAGACGAGTTGGCTTTTAATTAAACTAAACTATTAGAACTCACTCAGCGTTGCTGACTTTTTGTGTACGATAAATTGTCTTGCAGGTAAGCGTTGCGTTAAAGTATCTTGGCTTGGGAGTGGTGCTACTCGGATTGGTGTGCAAGCATTCGTGAGGTGACTTAATGACATTAAGTTCTAGTTAATATTTTTAGAAAGACTTCCTCTGTAGTTTAATATATTTAAAATGAGTATTTTCAAGGGAATAACCCGTAATGAGAACCAACTGTAGGGTGCCCGGTTTTAGGGCCTTACAAGTTGGTAACAGAGCCGAGGTTTAAGAGAAAATTGGTGTTTTTAAACAAATAAAATGCCTTAACTTAAACCGAAAATGGTACGAGGTTGAAACGAGTGCCACCCCGAGTAACCGCGAGCCAAGAGGTACGTCTTTCGAGTTAAGCAGTATTTATTATTTACCATTTGTGTAGTGTTACACTAGGTGAAGTAATTGGCACGAGTAAATGATTTATGGTTCATGCTGTGGGATGTGTTGTAGTAATATGTAGAACTATATGGAGTTGTGTAGCATGATTAGGTGAAATCATGATTTGTGAGTTAGATATTGTGGAGTAGCATTAATTGTAACTATGTGAGATAGTTTGGTGTGTAACCGTGTGTGGTGTGCAATTGTGATTAATATGATCATTTGCTAGATTTTTGCGTGGTGCTATGTGGATTGTGTGGGATGCATGTGCATCCGTTGTGTGGAAGGTAGAGAGCTAGTGTGAATATGATGGGGAACGTTTAGGATCCGAGCAGTAACGTGGGCAACCAATCACATTTGATCACCGTGATTCGGCAGTCTATGGTTACTCTTATATTCTGAACTTGTTACCTGTAATAGTCGCATAAATTTTCTATCTTGAGTAGGATGAGATGGCTAAGGCGAAGTGTACGAGATTTGGGCAAGCATGGAACTATTACTAAGAGGAATGCAGATCGACAGGTCAAGCCGACGACTACCGTAGATGGAGTTGACGGTGAGATAGGGGTGATGTTGGCGTTTCTCGCGCTAAGTGTGACTAGAGATTCGGTCAACGATGTACCGTGTGGAGCTATGATTGGAAATACAGGATGAAAAATGGGAGCAGTGTCAGCTGTACGTGATTTCTCTCCAAGATGAGGACCTGCATGATTGAGAGAGCGACCACTTGCGTCAGCTAAGAGAGCTCTACTTCAGGAGAAACCAGAGGATGACACATCAGATGCACCTGATGTGGTCTAGTAGTGATTCTGCGGACATTGTTTGGGATGCTCGATTGCTTGATGATTAAATAGTGTGGCAGTTGTCACGAGAGATTTAAGGGTAATTTGATGTTATGATTGATTAGGCGTTTACGTGGGGTGATGCTCAATTCAAATATTGATTATTTGATTTTCACATTTATGGTGAGTCTTACCGCATATTGATTTGAACATAACTAATGACAATTATGTTTGTGACGACGTATGATTGTGTTTACAGTAGTGGAATACGTGCTGTATGGTGTGATTATGTGATTACATTCTAAATGATGTGAGTTAGCATTACATGTGATCTTGGCTGTGATGCTAGAGCTTGGTTGATTAAACTATATGAGTAGACCTGATTTTTGATTACTTGTGTGCATCTACGGTCTTAAGATAGTGTCACCTATGTGTTATGCTTAGGTGATGTGTGAAGTGTAAGGGGGTGTTTAGCCCTACTATGATATTGAATGTCTTTATATCTTAAGGCATAGATCTTCACAAGGTAAATGTTTTGGTGCTTAAGGGCATGAGAGAGTTTTGTGAATAAACTTGTATGTCGTTAATTGAGTTGCTTATGAGTATGAGTTATTTGTGTCACGTACTTAATAGTCGTGGCGGGAGATCAAGCGTAAGCTTGATATTTTGTCTGGCATTAGTCAAGCGGGAGAAGCGTAAGCTTGATATTGTGTCTGGCATTAGTCAGGCGGGATATCAAGTGTAAGCTTGATATGGTGTTGACTTTTGTCAGCAGGTTATTGTGTCTGACGGAAGTCAGGCGGGAGATCGTGTTGCTTGTGCCTTTGGGCCAGACAACATGATATACTTGTGTGTCTATAGGTGACGAGGTCATATTGTATGCGCGTAGATTTACCTAGATCTAGCAAGTTATATATGTGCACTTTGTGCGAGTTAGAAGGTTGAGTTACTAGTGCAAGTGTAGAACAATGTGTGTTCTGTAGTTATGCGTGTCGGTGTGTGTCCTTGTAGTACACGCTTAGTCGTGCATAGGGCGGGTGGTCAGTGTGTTCAACTATAGTATTTCTATCTTGATGATTTTCTCGACGCTGATACATCAAGGTGATGCGGGGAGTTTTGACATTTTTCTAGACGATCGGTGAGGTGCTCTTATGATATGCCTATGCTTATATCTCAAGAATTCGGAGCACAAAGCCAATGGGCGGAGCTGTGAGAGTTGACGACGAAAGCGTTTACGTGGACGTTTGACCAGAATGCTTATGATGAGATCAAGGTGACGACGCTGAAGAGTTCATCACGAAGTTAACAAGATGACGAAGGACCTTCATGGAACACGTTCTACATGAAGAATTCAGTCAAGATGAGACACTAACAGAGTTGGAATGTTTTTTCTGAGTGAGACGACGAATAACAGAGGCTTGTGAGCAGACGGACTTCATGTCCGTACATGATAAATGAGATGCGGTCGGGGATCGCATGGTAACGGTAGAGCAACATAGAGAAAGGTGAAACTCAGGAGGGGCACGTGCAAGATTGCACGCATATGAGCCTTGAGAAACATCAAAAGCTATTGAAGATGGCCCTAGTGTTGGGTGTATGTGCAAGTCTAAGGGGCGTATTGAACGCGTGATAACGAAGTAAAGAGATACTATAATAAAGAAATCTAGTGGAGACCAGGGTAGCTTTGCACGAGCTCATGAAGATAATTGGAGAAGAGCATTAGTGATGCCCTTAGGAGTAGGGCAATGGGCTAGAGTTTGAGAAATCATCACAGGTCGGTGATCAAGGTATGAGGAGAGAAGCATGACGACTTCCATAGGAAAGAACGACAAATGTCCTTAGACATGAGAGGCAAGAAGCCCATTTGGGGAGATGATTATCGGAGTGACGAGATCGTCAGGACCATGCAAGAGATAAAGGTAGTTGTGCCCTCGAGGTGAAGTGATGTGGTGACAAGTGAGTGGATAATTCGCAGGGCTGTGCTACGTGGTACTAGAAATGATACGTACAATGTTCTTAAGAACAATGAGGGCGACAGAGTATTGTCAAGGACAATGAAAATAAAACCTTCGTGAAAAGGGTGAGTAGTTGAAGCAATCCCGGATGGCAACTTCTGGCAAGTGCCAGGATAGCAATAGTTGGAAATGAAGCCTTTTGGCTAGTGGCTAGAAGGACAAGAGATGAGGGAATGTGTAGGTGAAACCTACAAGTCCCAAAGTTGAAAGCGAGCAACGAAAAAGACTTCTTGAACACCAGGGGTGCTGGCTTAGTGGTGAAGTAAAGTAATAGAGACGATAAGTATGAAGGAAAATGCGAGACACCAAAGGAGTTTGGATACGCCTATTGGAACAAAAGAATGAGTTGTGTTGGTTTGTGTCAACGCGGGATTCGAGGACGAATCCACTTTTAAGGGGGATAGACTTGTAACATCCCAAAATTTTGTAAAGTTAATGGTTCGTGTTAACGGATATCCCGAACTCATGGTAAATAACATTGTTAACAGGGATATTCATGTAGAGGTTTTGATTAGCGGGATTAGAGGAAACGGTTAGCCATTTAATTCATAGCTCGAAGGGGATATGCATTTGACGAAGTAGGAGGGGCCCGAAACGAACTTCGGGTAGCTTATAAACCCCCTAATCGTAAACCCTAGGGCCACTTTTGGACCCTAGGCATGCGACGGCAAACAGGAGGCGGGAGAAAGGAGGACGGCCGAAAAGGGGAGGAGATCGACGGTGGGGCGGTGCTACGGCAGTCACGCGGTATCGTGATACCCAGAAATATCCAGGTAACCCCAGTTCCTAATCTTTCCTTTCTCGCGTTAGTTTTTGAATGAAAACCCGATTAGGGTTTTGGTTGCGTTGTGGTGACCGGAGAAGGAGACTAGAACATTGGTCCGGTAATGGCTAATAGGTGGTACGAAGCAGGACGAGGAGGGCTGTGGTGGTGGTGCACCATGGCAAAAGACGAGACGTGATGGCCCGATAGTAGTGGTGGTCACGAATACGGGAGAAGGCGGCGCAGGGAAGGACACGGTGGTGCTCGGCAACCGCCGTAACGACCGTGAGGGTGGAGTACGTTGGTGCGCAGCAGGAGCGGAGGAAGTGGACCGTAGAGACCACCATGGGAGTGCTGTGAGGACGTGAACGGTGGCGGCTGTCACGGGGGGGGCTGCCTGGGTGGCGATCCACGTCGGCAAACGGATGTAGTGTTGGTGGTAGCGCAGGGGAGGAGAGCCGATGACGGCGAAGACATGATGGTGCTTGGCCGGTAGGAATCATGACTAGACGAAGAAGACTTGGCGACGTGCATGGTGGTGTACGACGATGGAGACGGTGGGGTACGGGGTAAGCTCGTACGACGGCAACGGTGAACTCGACTAGGGTTTTTGCATGGCGTGCCTGCATGGGAACCCGACACGAGTTTATATGTTTCGCATGGTTAAGGTTTTGCATAGTCTTGATCATGCATGCATGGGATGAACCTAGTCCGGGTATTGGGTTTCTAGACGAGTCGAAGACGATCCGGTTCGTGTGAATACGTGGGACTAGGGTTCCGTGGAAAGAAAGGACGAGCTGGCGAGACGGTGTTGGAGTTTATATTTTATGCATTATACGACGTATGTGTAGAATTTATTTTGATCATGTTATCGTACGTTACCAGGTTTGGAATTCGAGCGTGGACGGACGAGTTGCAGAGCAAGGACTGAGACTCGACATAGCCTGTGAGTTTCTAATCCCCCTCTTTTAAATGTTTTAAACGTTTTGGGGCTATCGTACATACTTTCAAGACGCATTTTATTACGATTAAATATGTAAAGAGTTTTGGGGTTTAACCCGATGAGTTTATGAAATCAAGTATTTAAATATGGGGCAAAGGGACTATGTGTTGTCCTTTGAATGTGTATGATAAAGGTGGGTATATGGGCGTGGGTTGTATAGGGACCTATTAGGGGTGAGTCGGGATTGTAGTAAACGGGTCGTACGGGTACGACTAGGATGAGTCACAGGGTGTGCATGTACGTGGTATACGCTTAAATAATGAGATATAGTAGTAGTAGGTGTGTTGCTAATTTAGCAGTGTACTGTGTTACGAGTTAGTCAGGGTGAGCTGGGATATAAGCTAAACGCTTATGAAAACGTGTAGGATATCTTATCCTAGTGCTATGTGTGAAGTTCAGGTGCAGTTAATGAATCATGTATGTAGAGTATATTAATATGTGATTATACATGTGTTGTGTGTATTGTGTCGTTGTTCATGTGACACGGCGGGTATTGTGTTTGCATTGTTTTCATTATGACCCGGCAAACGGGATTGTGGAGGACTATGTCCTTCGGGAGGTCACCAAATGTGACGATGTCCAACAGGACAGTGATGCGCTCGGGGTGTGTCGAACGCCCCGACGAGGGTGCAGTAATGAGGTATGTGTTTGTGTGCTTATATATTTGTGTTAAATTGCATAAAATCGTTGAGTTATAATTATTGTGCTTGAGATAGTATTAAATTGATGAGTATAGTTATATTGGCCATGGTTCAAGGATTGGGATGTGATGTTTATAACTGTTATGTTAGTTGATTTGTAAGAGCCTTGGTCAAGGCTAAGTAAGTTAATGTTTAGGGATTTGGTGTGTTAACCAAGTGTCGAGTTAATACATGTACATGAGCATGAGTTATTAGTGTAGAAGTTCTTTTTAGGTCGATAAGACTGTGGGATAACTATTATCATTGTGGGATGAGTCATGGGAAATGAGCTATTATGTGATATCGGGTGATAACAGAGGTTATCTATTGGTTAATGAATTGTGAACCTATTTTGTAAGGACCGTGGGTCCTGAGTAAAGTTTAAATAACTTTTGAGACGAGTTGGCTTTTAATTAAACTAAACTATTAGAACTCACTCAGCGTAGCTGACTTTATGTGTACGATAGATTGTCTTGTCGGTAAGCGTTGCGTTAAAGTATCTTGGCTTGGGAGCGGTGCTACTCGGATTGGTGTGCAAGGATTCGTGAGGTGTCTTAATGACATTAAATTCTAGTTATGTTTTTAGAAAGACTTTAGCTGTAGTTTAATATATTTAAAATGAGTATTTTCAAGGGAATAACCCGGAATGAGAACCAACTGTAGGGTGCCCGGTTTGGGGCCTTACATGATATCACTAAAGGTGTGGCCTTTAACCTCTCGCTCGGATCTTCATGATCCTCTACACTCTCCTCAGTTATCCCCACACTTGGGGTTTTGCCTATGATCTCATCTAATTCTGCCATCATCTCAAGCAGATCATCAGTCACCTCATCGCCGTACTCATCCGGCTCATCTAACAGCTTCTCCAACTCCAACGCCCATTCAGATATCTCTCCTAAGTTAGGAGCGGGTTCATCAACTTCTCTCTCTGGATCAGAGTCCCGATGGTCACCTATGAGGGCATCAACCATGCAAACTGAATCGTTCTGCTCAATAGACCCCTTCACTGGTTTCATAGCATCGAATGTGATCATCTCATCCCCCACACGAAGTGTGAGTTTCCCGTCAAAGACGTCGATCAATGCCTTGGCGGTACGTAGGAATGGGCGTCCTAGGATGAGTGGAACTCTATCATCCACTTCCATATCTAGAATGACGAAATCCATGGGGAAGACAAATTTTCCTACTTTCACTAGAAGATTCTCCACAATTCCCCGTGGATACTTGACTGAACGATCAGCCAAGGAAATGCTCATGCGCGTCGGCTGCGGTTCACCTAGGTCTAGCTACTTATAGATAGAATATGGCATCAAATTGATGATAGCACCCAGGTCAGCCAGCGCGTGGTTTAGAGGCAAACCGCTAAGAAGACACGGGATCGTGAAACGACCGAATCCCCCATTTTCTCCTGCAGTTTGTTCTGAATCACTGCAGAACATTGCTTACTAAGTGAGACTTTAGAGACCCCCTCTAACTTCTTCTTATTGGAAAGAAGATCTTTGAGGAACTTGCCATACTTTGGCATATGCTGGAGGATTTCTATAAATGAAAGATTGACCTTAAGATGTTTAAACATATCAAGGAAAGTACCATATTCCCTAGCATTCTTATATGGCAGCAAGCGCGCTGGGTAGGAACACGATTCAGGTCAATCTCGGGGGATTTCATCTCCACCCCTTTCTTCTTCTCCTCTGCCTTCTCGGCAGGCTTCTCCATATCTATCTCCTCGTCCACCGGCTCTTCCTTTTCTACCGGTAGGTTCTCCTCCTCTTCTACTCTCTCCTCCTCTCTATGACTCATGACTGACATGGCCATCACTGAAGCATTGGGGCCAGAAGATGGACCTCCCTTCTGTTCTTCAAGCTCTTCATGATGTCTCCTACAGTGCGTTGCAAATCCTGGAATGCCGACTGCTGATTCTTCAATAAAGTGTCGTGGGCATCCAGTCTTTGCCGAGCGTCCTTGTCCTGCTGGACTAAGTGGGCAAGTATCTGTGTTTGATTCTCTATCATCTCTTCAATCTTCCTTGTGTTGACACTGCTTCCCAAACTCGCTCCTGCTTCAGCTCCTCCATACTGATTCTGGCGACCAATAAACCCAAGCGGTTTGTTTCTAGATCTCCATCCCGAGCCAAAAGAATTATTATAGTTGTTGTACCCTCGGTTCTAGTTCTGGTTGCCAGCAAAACTCACCTGCTCCGGATGATTGAAAGGGCAATCTCTGGTGTCGTTTCCTCCCATGCACACCTCACAAACACTGAGCTTCAGCTCCTTGATCTCATTCGCCATAGCTGCAAATGCAGCAGCCACGCTAGTATCAGGAGTGACCTGATGCACACCTCTAAGAGAAGAGGCGGGTGCTCTAGCACTAGGAATGGAAGTCCTAGTAGATGGTTGTTGTTGTTCCGCCAGAGTGAAGCTCTCGAACATCTCTTCACACTCAGCAAGCTCTAGCTTGTCCATGATATGGCCGCCCGCAGCTGTGTTGAACATTTGCTGCTTCTAGAAGGTACGGCCACTACAGAACTTCTCTACAATTACCCAGTCAGAAAGACCATGCTTTGGGCATCGGCTCAACAGCGCGTTGAACCGCTCCCAGGCCATGTGATATGGCTCGTCAGGATCCATCCGGAAGGAATGGATTTGATCCCAAAGGCGAGCGGCCTTGGAAAGTGGATAGTACTTTTTGAAGAACTTGGCTTGAAGATCCTCCCATGTGGTAAAAGAATTGTTGGGGAGGGTGTCAAGCCAAGTAGATGCACGCCCAGAGAGCGAGAATGGAAAGAGACGCAAGTAGATAACGTCCTTAGACACGCCTGTGATATTGAAGGTATCACATACCCGCACGAAGCGGGACATGTGTCCAGGTGCATCCTCATCCTCGAGGCCATGAAATTGAGTGGCATGAGTAATCATGCTCATGACATATGATGGGATGTGCCAAGTATTGGCATTAGTGATAGAGGGGCGTGTGATCGAAGATCTCGCCCAGAGGACCCCATCACTGGCTCTCTTGGGCACGGTACGCCTCGCGGGTGGGTCAGCATCGCCCATTGTAGGAAAAGGAACTGGGCTAGTAGAACGTACCTGGTTGCTGCACAATGCTTTCAAACGCTCCCGGAATTCGAGGGTGCGCTCGTGTAGCTCTCGTTCGGGCTCTAAAGAAGCAGAATATAGTGGTGATCCCTGCAAACGAGTGTGGTGCATAAACTGACACAAGATTTAAAGAAAATAAATAAAGACTCAAAAACAGAAAGACTCGATCCTATGTTAGACACTCAGATAGGACACACAAGTAGCACAAAAGACAAGCACACAAATAAGACTTAAAAGAACTAAACCAAAAATCAAACTAAGAACTAGTCAAAGCTAATATTGCTATTGCCAAGTGTCCCCGGCAACGTCGCTAAAAACTTGATGTCGCCCAAACGGTCTATATAGAACTCTACTAAACCTAACCTAGAATCCTAAGTAATAAACGGAGTACCTTCGACTAAACCGCACTGACAGGCAAGTGTACCTATCGAGTGTAGCACAGCTTAATGGTAAACCGGAATATCGAACCCTAGAGACACTACTATAACTATACTAGACTCTGACTCGGACTAAAGATTGATTGATGGGGGGGGGTTGACAACACTAAAGATTAACTACTAATGCAGCAAACAAAAGATCGACTCAAGCTATCAAGATCAAGAACTAAGGTAATAATCAGAGATG
The DNA here is from genome assembly GCA_023525975.1 of Smallanthus sonchifolius. Classification (NCBI taxonomy): domain Eukaryota; kingdom Viridiplantae; phylum Streptophyta; class Magnoliopsida; order Asterales; family Asteraceae; genus Smallanthus; species Smallanthus sonchifolius. The sequence goes on along the minus strand of CM042030.1, from coordinate 68,130,549 downwards.
TGAAGAACACTACCTAGGTCGGAATCCTACTTGCAAAGCACAACTTCTACCAGTTCTAGAAACTATGATGGATCTGGGTTTCTAAGGAAACAACTCTAGAAAACCTAGTGGATCCCTAATCACTCTCAGGGTGTCACCAACTAAGGAACCTAAAGATGTAATAACTCACCAGATAGTGGATTACCTTTCGGTCTCTCCAACAACGATAAAGTACCCGAATAGAGAGATCACCTTTCAGTCTCACTGTCGACCATACATTCGAAGAATGCGCGGGATAATCTCAAGATAACAACTATGACTCAGAATAGCAACAATCACTAGACACCTAATACAAACTTCCTCTCAGACAGTTGACACTCGGATTCCTAATGACAAAGACTAAATGACTGGCTCTCACTTCTCGGGTATTGAGACAGGATACACACTCAATCTAATCTATAATCGATTACAACTCCTATGGCTCACTATGTCTAGCAAACCACACAAGCAATCACAAACCCTAAAGTCTATGACCTAGATACGTATATCAAGTTGGAAGACATCCACAATCAACATACGGAATTGAAATCAAACACAAATCAGATCTAAGCATACATATTCATCACAATTATCATCAAGAGATCTTTTACAAAATCATTTAACCATCAATATAATCCAAAACCGATAAAAATCGCAACTTAACAAGCAATCGTCATAAAGACCGAGGCAGTATATTGTTTTAGCCTAGGATCATGTTCAAACTACCAAAACAGAAGTAATAAACATAAACCATGGTTTCAAACCAAGCAATCAAGAAGAAAGATTCGAACTTGAAACCTAGAAACGTAAATCAAACAAACCCGGACTCCAAAGCTTTGATCTTTACACTTGATTTCTCCTCAATCTCCTAAAATCTCCTCTGGACGGAAATAATTCGAACTCCTTGCATAATGGCAATCAAATTCCTTTTAAATCGATTTTAGGGTTTTTCATGAATTTTATGTCTCTCGCGTACCGCGAGACATTGGGAAGGGTTCCTCGCGTACCGCGAGGAACAATTTATTTGGGCGCGCTTTTTGCTTCCCTCGGGTACCGCGAGGGAATGCTCTTTCTCTCTCGCGTACCGGGAGAACATGAAATTTCAACTTTTTGACTTTGATCTTTTGGCTTCACTCTCATGCTCGATTTCTTCATGTATTCACTTGTAATCTTCACGAGCACCTGTAAACATAACAACGACTCAATAGTATACAAAAATGACTCAAAACAAAGATAAAACTGATAAAAAAACGTATGAATACAATTGGAATAAAGATGTATGCTTCACACTACATTAGTCCCCGGCTCTGTAAAATGACCAAACTAGTTCAGGATGCTTTTGAAGTAGAAACTACCACTTGTAAAACTACTAGGATTGTAGAAGCCATAAGTGACAACTTTATTGAACTAGAAGGTCATAGGTTCCCTATGAAGTTGTTTCTCATGACTTTAGGAGGGTTCGATGTGGTGTTGGGTATGGACTGGTTTTCGGATTTTGAGGCGCGTATTGTTTTTCAGAAGAAGATGATTCAAATCAAAGCGCCTGACGGAAGTCCAGTTACGGTGTATGGTGATAAAATGAGTTCTATGCCAAAAGTCATCTCCATGATCAATGCATTAAAATTCATTCATCGAGGGTGTGAATCGTATGTGATCGATACGAAGGCGAAAGTGAATGAAGTGGCTGATGTACCTGTGGCATGTGATTTCCCTGACGTGTTTCCAGAAGACTTTATGGGAGTACCACCCGAACAGGAGATTGAATTTCAGATCGATCTATTGCCAGGATCCAAGCCTGTCGCTAAGGCACCTTACTGTTTAGCTCGGTCAGAAATGAAGGAGTTGATGATCCAACTACAAGACCTTATGGAGAAGGGTTTCATTAGACCGCGTATCTCGCCTTAGGGTACTCCTGTTCCATTTGTCAAAAAGAAGGATGGTAGCATGCGCATGTGCATTGATTACCGGTAGTTGAACAAACTCACGGTTAAGAACAAATACCCGTTACCAAGAATCGATGACCTATTTGATCAGTTGCAAGGAGCGAACTATTTTCACGTATGGATTTAAGGTCTGGTTACCATCAGCTGAAGGTTAAAGAAGAGGATGTACCGAAGACGGCTTTTCGTACCCATTATGGACATTACGAGTTCCTGGTGATGTCCTCCAGATTGACGAATGCGTCAGCGCCTTTTATGGATTTGATGAATCGAGTATGTCACCCTATGATTAACAGAACTGTCATTGTTTTCATTGGTGACATTTTGATTTATTCAAAGACCGAGGATGATCACGCTGATCACTTGAGAGAAGTTTTGGAGACGCTAAGGAGAGAGAAACTATACGCCAAGTTTTCAAAATGTGCGTTCTGGTTGCGAGAAGTTCAATTCCTTGGCCACGTAATCAATCCGAGTGGGATCTTGGTCGATCATGTGAAAATTGAAGCGGTTATGGAATGGACTCCTCCTAAAACACCGACTGATGTAAGTAGTTTCTTGGGGTTGGCGGGTTATTATACAAGGTTCATCCAAGATTTTTCTAAGATAGCCTCGTCTTTGACAAAGTTCACAAGGAAGGAAGAGAAGTTTGTTTGGGGTTCTACTCAGGTCAGTGCGTTCGAGGAGTTGAAGAAACGACTAACGCAAGCTCCAGTTTTGGACTTGCCAGAAAGCAATGAGGATTTGGTAGTTTACCCTGACAATTCGTATCAGGGTTTAGGCTGCGTGCTTATGCGGCGGGGTAAGGTGATCGCATATGCCTCGAGACAACTAAAGACCTACGAGGTTAACTACCCAACTCATGACTTAGAGCTGGCTACCGTGGTATTCGCGTTAAAGATTTGGCGACATTATGTTTACGGTACCAGGGGCACCATATTTACTAATCATAAAACCTTGAAGTACTTCTTCAAGCAAAAATATATGAATATACGGCAGAGGAAGTGGTTGGAGTTGATCAAAGATTATGACCGCGACATTATGTATCAACCAGGTAAGGCTAATGTTGTTGCAGACGCATTAAGTCGAAAGGAGGACCATACTCCTATCAGAGTGAAGTCGTATAGTCTGATTATGATGCCATACATCATGGGCCTGATCAGCATGGCTTAGGAAGAGGCATTGAAGGCGGTTAATGTAAAGGAAGAAAGGATGGTTGGTTAACATGAATCTTTGGAAATAAATACCTCGGGTGTGAAGACTAGGTTTGGTCAGATTTGGGTGCCTAAGGGAGGCGAGCTTAGAGCTAAGATCCTTGACGATGCTCATAATTCTTGTTATTCCATCTACCCAGGTACTACCAAGATGTATCAGGATCTCAAGAAAGATTACTGGTGGTCGGGTATGAAGAACGATGTGACTTTCTACGTGAGTAAGTGCTTAACATGCTCACAAGTGAAAGCCTAACACCAGAAACCTTATGGCAAGCTTCAATCATTAGAGATTCCTGAGTGGAAGTGGGAACGCATCACCATGGACTTCATAGCTAAGCTGCCGTGTACAGCTAAAGGTTATGACACCATTTGGGTGATTGTGGACCGATTGACGAAGAGCGCTCATTTCTTGCCAATTCGGAAGACGTTCACTTCCGAACGGTTGGCGGAATTGTTTATCAGCAAGATTGTAGCTCTGCATGGCATACCGGTGTCGATCGTCTCTGATCGAGACACGGGGTTCACGTCAAGGTTCTGGAAGACGTTTAATGAAGAGATGGGAAGGAGGTTGAACATTAGCACGGCATATCATCCTCAAACGGATGGTCAGTCCGAAAGGACCATTCAAACCTTAGAGGATATGCTTCGTGCATGTGTCACTGACTTCGGTGGAAGTTGGGATCGTTACCTACCACTCGCGGAGTTCTCCTACAACAACATTTGGGGCGAGATTGGTCAGAAAAAGTGGGAAGTTTGGATGTAATGAAGAAAACATTAGTAAAGTTCTATTACATTAAGGCTCGTCTAAAGGCGGCCCAGGATAAACAGAAATCCTATGCCGATAAGAGACGCAGGCCGATTAAATTCAACGTGGGAGGTAAGGTATTATTGAAAGTGTCACCATGGAAAGGTATTATTCGATTCCGCAAACGAGGGAAGTTAAGTCCTCGATACGTCGGACCTTTCCGGATCGTAGCCCGAGTTGGAGAAGTAGCCTACATGTTGGAGCTACCAGTAGAGCTCGACGGTATCCACCCGACATTTCACGTGTCGCATTTACGAAAATGTCTAGCAAATGAATCGGACTATATACCGATTGAAGACATTGAGGTGGATGACCGGTTGGACTATGTTGAGGCTAGATAAACGTTCTAGACGCAAAAATTTGTGGTTTTGGATCAAAAACGGGCCTGGAACATGAGGATGTTCTTCAGGCGACACTAGTTGGGAAGACGAAGCGTAGTCCCCAATAAATGCCAATGATTGACGAGTGTCACCATCCCATTTGGCGACACTATGTGGCATCATTATTGGTAGCAATACTAAGTCTAGAACGAAAGTTCTGGCGACATTATTCTGATGATACTGACTCTGGCGATACTATCACCAGGCGACACTGTTCGACGACACTAGTGTGTTATAGAAACTAGTTCCTCGCGACACTAGTATAGGCGACACTAGCTAAAGTTAACATGTTTCGTTTGTGACCGCTCGAACATATCGATTAGCACCATATTGAGCCATACGCTAAGGGAGGATTAACTAAGAAAGTCAGGTCAGTTCTAGATGTCCTTTTTTATGAAGTTTACTATGTTTTCGGGACTGATCGCATGCTTACAAAATGTTTAAAAAGGTCATTTGTGAAATGAATGTTTATGAAAGGAATTACGAAATGTTTTGCTTTAAAGGTTTACAAAAGGTTTTGAATGAAAGATGTTTTAACGAAACGTACAATGCTTTAACTAAAAGGTTTTACAAATGAATGAACGCTTTTAAAGTAAGTTGAATCTGCCAACGGTTCCTTCGGGAAAAAAATGCGATGAATGAAACCATGTCTAGGTTAGGAATCCAGATGAGACTGGGCGTCCTGGACACAAAGATATGCTATACCTATACAGGAGCCTTTGTGGCTAGCTAACGGTTATACAACTGGAACGGACGACAGGATTGGCTTTCCAACGGGATTAGCTAAGCTGTAAATGTCGTGTGGATGCACACGAGCTTTTGATTTTACTATCACGGTGGGGCGTGATTCTGTCTAGGTTAGGATTCCAGATGAGACCCGGCATCCTGGACAGACACTAGGCCTCGTTTAATCTCGAGTAATGCCTAAAGGATTTGACGGTTGCGAAAAGGCGTAGATTTGACACAAATGGTTCATGTTTATTGTTATTGCATGTTATGTATGCTTTTATTAGTATTGTATGAATGTTGTGATTTTGGAAAAACATTTATGATGTGTAACCCTTTATGTAAAATTATAACTCACCAGCGTAGCTGACTTTTAGTATGCCTTCAGATTAAGTGTTTATTGTTGTTGTTGATGGATGCAGAGCTTGTGCTGAGAGTTGACCCAAGCGATGACACAGGCATCCTGTTCAATTTTTGTTATTTAAAGTTAAATGTTAAGACAATGCTTCCACTATGTTTAAACAAGCTGTAATTTGAATGATGTTTCTACTGCACTTATTCAATTTAAATATTAATTCGCTATGTGTTTATGAGTATATCCAATAATTGTGGTTTCCCGGGTTTGGGGCCTTACAGAACAGAACGAGAACAAGTTTATTCAACTGAATGTTTTATAAACTAAGAGAAAGAACGAGAACCGGGTTTATCTAACTAAATGTTTTATAAACAAAGAGAATGAAAGGGAATGGATTTATCTAATTATGTGTTTTATAAAAAAGAGAACTATAGAGAACGGTTTTCTCTAACTATGTGTTTTATAAACAAAGAGAAAGAAAGAGATAAGTTAAATACGTTTTCTACCTGTCAGAGTATGGTTACACAGAAGCAAGTCTTGAGGTAGTAGCATAATCTTAGTGACTAGTGCTACCCGACGCCTATGGCAGTGTCATTGCATGAGTTGTATGTCTGCCATATGAATAACGGGGGCAGTGCCCGGTAGGGCACTGTAAGGGCACTGTAACTGGTGATGTTGCAACTGGTAGAACATGGGTAACGATGATTACTCTAGTGATGACGGTCACCTAAAGAATAAAATGGCCTTCGCGGAAGTAAGAAGTCCTTCGTGGACATAAGAGGTGAGTATCGGCCTTTGGACGTTGAGCCTTAGGGAACAAAACTTGCAATGAAAGAGTATCCTTTGTGGATAAAGAATGTCCTTCGTGGAAGTAAGAGGTCTTTTGTGGACAATAATGAAAGGAACATAATGTATAACTTAATTTACAGAGCACAGAAATGACTAAGTATATAAATAAATGGTTTTCTGCGCTTTCATATTGTATGAATTGTTTTGGTTAAATGAGTTTTAAATGAATGACAAGAGAAAGAAAGTTTCCATTATGAACCCACCAACGTTAGTTGACTTTTTAGTATGCACATTAGGTAATAAAGGAAAAGAGAAGATATGAAGCTGCGAGGGCTTGGAAGGGTATGGCTGGATTGTTGTTGCTGAGAAGACTGGCATCCCTAAGAAATTAGTTTATGAATTTTGAACACTTATGTTGGAAAGTTTTAATTAACTCTAAATTTGTAATAGACTTCTGTAGTGCTGTTAATTATTTATTCAATGTTTAAGAACTATGCTTATGCTTATGTGTGCCAACTATGAGAGGTACCCGGTTTGGGTCCTTTCATCAGTTGTGTCAGATAATGTTTGTCGCTTGCCCTATACAACTCGTATAGGGCAATACGACTCATAAATGGGGCATATGACCATGGATACGACTCGTAAAGGACAATACGAGCAGAGGCAGACCTACATAGAGGACATGAGGGGCAGCCGCCCTCCATGAATTTTTTTTAGTCTTAAATACTCGTTAAAATCCTGATCGCCCCCTAAAAATTGCCCCCCATAAAATTTTGCAATAGCCTCCAATCTCCCCCATGAAATTTTTTTAGTGTTATATACATATTATATATCGTCAGTCAACCGACCCCAAAAGTTTCTGACCCCCGTGAAAAAATTTTCTGGTTCTACCACGAAATACGTCGTGTTGTTCATAACCTTTTTTTAAATTCCTAAAATTATAAATGTACAGGCGTAAAGTTTTGTAATGTTTCCAATAACAAGGCATAAATTATAAATTTTAAAATTTCAAAATTAGTCTAAAATTACAAACTAGTTTTTAATTTCTATGTACAATTTTTATATTCCTAAATCGATGAAATCTATAGTACGAATATCTTCTATTATACTATTATACGCTTGTATATGTGACATGTACATGATATCCCAACCTGTTGCATTCTCATTTTTGTAATGTTTCCAATAACAAGTCGGTGTAGGCAACGGATATTCTCCATCTAACTGAACCATAACAAAGTGGTTATTGTTAACATGACAAATTGTAACAACTCAATGAGGTATATGATCTTCCATCGTGACCATAATGGAAAGCAAGTGGAACCGCCCTGAATCCATAAATAGTGAACGGTAAAACAAAGTGGTTAACAGTCTGTACAAATGGTATGTTGTACATCTTTGTTTTGTACATGGTGTCTATTAACAACATATGAGGGAATGCACGTCATATTTTGTACGATGTCTTTTCGATAAAGAAAATATTATCCATGACATTAGTGGATTTATTTTCCCTACTGTAAAAAATTATAACCATCTGATTGTAACTGGTTGAAAAAAAACCTGTATTGGAGTTTCCTCGACCCTCTTTACATTGAGTATCTTTTGGAGCTCGATATATAAGGCTCTGAGGTTGGACACGTCGGGGTTCTGTTGCTTCAACGTTGATAATATGATACGTGGCTCAATGTTTTGATTGTCATATGTTCCACCAAATGGCCTTCCTCCTCAGTCAGTCTCATTGCAAATGCATGCCCCTCCAGATGCTGAGCAACTTCATGGTTATGTTCAACATTAATCACCTCTAACTTCCAACCACCACATGTTTTCTCGTAATTCCCTTTCAATGCAAAATCACAACCCGTTTTTTCGTGCCTAGCGTCTAACTTTGGTTGTTGGCTTGCATTCGTCACCACGATCACATCTAAGCCATATCTTGACAACCTCGTGGGTCGCATTTTTCTTCGTTCGTCGGGTGACTAAGACGTAACCATTCTCACGTCCTCGTTGTACAACCCAATCCACCAACTCACCGTAAGACGACGTTTGAAACAATAGTGTCGTTAGTCTTACATAAAGATAACGCCAAATGAGTTAAGAAATGTTATACCTTATCGGTCTCATACAATCCCATCTTCTTAGGAGATTTAGCCAGCATCTCGTTGTTAAGAGTTTCAGCGCCCATAAGAATATTCACCACTCATATTGTAAGAAGATTCACCATTGAATATATAGTTGCTACATTGCTAACTACTTTTCTAATAAATTAAGTAATTTTTTACATTGAATTGAAGTAACGAATTAAGAAATGAATAAACATATAACAGTTTATATAGTAGTTTTTTTACGAAATCTTACATCGTATCAAATAAGGGTGCAAATTTATTGTTTAACCCTAATTCTATACGGCTCGTATTGCCCTATACGAGTCGTATAGTAGGCGTCCAAAGAACGGGTTGGGCGTACCAATAATAGCACCCTTATAAATATTACAGGATAATGGATTTGTATTTTTTACTTTAAATAATTTTAATTTGTTTACGGACTAGGTTACTTGATCATCAAGATTAATTAAACATATTTATATAACGATTGTCAACACATTTGATTACCAATAAAATGATTTATCTTTTTGTGGTCTGATATGGTACACTCAAGCTCTAGAAACCAATTTGATGTTGTTGACATTGTCGAGCGCCAATGAAACCAATTTTGAAGTTCCATGAGTTTCCTTCTTGTTTTCCTCGGGTGCACCACAGTCATGAGCAAAGTGTCTCAGCTGATTACAATTATAACATCTAATGCTCTTCAAGTCAAACACAATCTTCTTGTGCCAGTTTTCTTGAAAAAACTTTTTCCCCCTCAAAGTCACCATAGCCATTTGCCATTCAATATCCATTTTTTCAATTTCGTCTAGATTAACTTGCTCTAGATCCTCAGGTGATAAGCTGTCAGGAATCAGATTTCCAGCTATAAGAGCTTCATAGCTAGTCATAAAAGATGTAAAGAGAGATGTTGAAGTTTCGATTAGAAAACAAAATTATGATGGATTTAAGAACTTTTACTTAGACAATATGCAAATTGTAACAGAATTACGCGGCAAAACCTTCAAATCAATACTGAGAAACAATCCAATTTCTTCAAACAATCGAAATAACCAATCCGAAGCTCTGTTTAGCACCAAATAGATTGAATTGAATCAAAAGTATTCAAAAACCTAAAAACTGTACTTGAACATCTTCATATCTTCAACATAACAAATTCGCTCCAAATGATGATCAAATTACACCAGAACTGATCGATAAACTCGGTAAATCGTAGAAAACAGGGAGTCTTGGCTCTGATACCAATTGTAGGTCCTTGATTATCCAATTAAACTCCAGTTGATCAATATACTGCGGAATCAGTATATATTTGTGTGCAAATCATCATTTCAATGAATTATTAGGCAAACAATCACAGATTTAATAACAAGAATGTAGAACACAAACGAAATCAATACAAATCTAAATAGAAGTGATTTTGTATTCCACTTATTGTTCGTACATACGGATATGCAAAAGGTAACTACAACGATTACAATGATAACCTATTTATATCTTGTGAACAAAAAATCACTCAAACATCTAAATCCCAAAAGGTTTCGATCGAAACAACAACTTTTGATTGAAACTGATGCCAATTCTCTTAGCAATTCAGATTGGCACAAACACACAGGTTAAGCAAGGGAAGTGTAAGTACCAATACTACCCTTGTTCTTTTATTTACTCATGTACTACAAACAAAGTATTATGTACAATTGTTTTAGCGGTTATCACGGTTCTCATCATAATTATAGTTCTGAATTTAACACCCCCTGTATAGTTGATAAAGTTTTCATTTTAGTTTTTACTCAAAGATAGTCAAAGCATAGTTACATGTAGGGCTATACACGAAACGAACCGAATCGAACAGAACGAGACACCGTTCATCTTCGTTCGTTAAGCTTTTATAGGACAAACGAACGGTTCACGAACACATAACCAAATGAAATTTTGTCTTCGTGTATGTTTGTTAACATTATAAACGAACACAAACGAAACTAAATGAACACAAATGATCATAAACGAATACAAATGAACATAAACAAACAACTCCAGGTCCCTAACGACATCCATATTTTGTGTTAAATATTTGTAAAAAGACGACTATACCCCTAATATTAAAAAAATAAAAATTTGTAGTGGTGGTGGTGGCGGTGGTGGTTTTCTGATCGAAACTTAACTTTCGATTAAGTGGTGGTGGTGGTGGTGGATGTGGTTTTCTGATTGAAACTTAACTTTCGATTACAACACTTAGACAATTTTGTACATTATCCTAAAATAAACCATACACCCTGTTAATTTGATGGAGGAGTTCGTATGGAGGAAGAGAGATAGTGGGGAAGTGTATGTACCAATACTACCCTTGTTCTTTTTTTTGCTCATGTACTACAAACAAAATATTATGTACAGTGGTTTTAGTGGTTGTCACGGTTCTCAACATAATTATAGTTCTGAATTTAACGCCCCCTATATAGTTGATAAAGTTTTCATTTTAGTTTTCACTCAAAAATAGTCAAAGCATAGTTACATGTAGGGCTATACACGAAATGAACCGAACCGAACGAGACACTGTTCATGTTCGTTCGTTAAGCTTTTATATGACAAACGAATGGTTCATGAACACATAACCGGATGAAATTTTGTATTCGTGTATGTTTGTTAACATTATAAACGAACACAAACGAACATAAATGAACACAAATGATCATAAATGAACACAAACGAATATAAATGAACATAAACAAACATATAATAATTTAATTTTGATGGTAAAGTTTAAAAAAAAATACTAAAAACTTGCAGCAAACGAATAAATAACCAAACATAAACGATCAAACATTAACGAACAAATTACCAACCATTCACAAATACTATTGAACGAACACTGTCTTTGTTAGTGTTCGTTCATTTAATTAATTGAAGAGTAAACTGCCATTTTCGTCCATGTGGTTTGGTCAAAATTGCCACTTTCATCCAATAGTTTGTTTTTTTGTATCTGGGTCCTCGTGGTTTTAAAATATTGCCATTTTCATCCTCGTGGTTTTAAAATATTGCCACTTTCATCCAGTCAGCTAACACCGTCCGTTTTTCTCAGTTAAATGAGGGGTATTTCAGTCCTTTTACTTATTTGTATTATTTCTTCATCTTTTTTACTCTCACTTTTTAATCATCCCCAATTTAACCTCTAATTTAATCATCCACCTGCTGGCCTTCTTCCTCTTTTCCTGACCAGTTTCCGACGAGCACCACTGGAACACCTCCGTCGCTTGTTTCTATGATTAAAAAGTGAGAGTAAAAAAGATGAAGAAATAAAACAAATATGTAAAAGGACTGAAATACCCCTCATTTAATTGAGAAAAACGGACGGTGTTAGCTGACTGGATGAAAGTGGCAATATTTTAAAACCACGAGGATGAAAATGGCAATATTTTAAAACCACGAGGACCCAGATACAAAAAAACAAACTATTGGATGAAAGTGGCAATTTTGACCAAACCACAGGGACGAAAATGGCAGTTTACTCTTAATTGAATGAAACTTCTTTGTTTGTGTTCATTCATTTATCAAACAAACAAACGTAAATGAACTTTACTTCGAACTGTTCACTAAAGGTTCGTTGAACGTTCATTTCATTTACGACCCTAGATAGATGCTTAATAATAGTTCCTTGCAGTTAAGTTAATATAAATAGACCACGTTAAGACAAAAATAAAAATCGAAAATATTAAATATATTGGATAATTTAGAAACTGTCCACTACTAAAAATATGAAAAATTTGCGACAACAGTTTCGTAGGAAATTTGTCGGAATTGGTCGTTAGCGACAAGTTTTCGACAAAAAAGTGTTTGTTGGAAAAACCTCCGTAGGAAATGTATTTTCCAACAAAGGCTCGACTAATTTTCCGACGAATTAGCGACAAAAGTCTTTCGTCGGTAATTTTCGACAATATTCCGACGACTATATTAAATAAATAAGTTAACTTACTTAATAGATTTGTCAAAAATTTGTACGAAATCTTGTGGTTACTTTTTTGTTTTTGTTTTGTCGAAAAGTTATCGTAAACTTGTGGGAAATTTCTTTTGTTGATAACTTGTCAGAAACTTTTGTAGAAAATATACATATTTTCTAGTAGTGGTCTACAGACATTTGCTAAAAGTTTTCAAACTTCACTCAACTAAAAAAAATAATAAAAGGATGCGGACATATTAATCATTCAAGCTGGTGTCATCAATTATGAAATTAGAAAAAAAACAACTAATAGCCGATTAAATAATTTATAGATTTTTTAGTTTTTAATTTTTTTCTAAAGGTATTAATGTAATATTACATATTTTACCAAAAAATCATTTTATATATTGCGTTTTACGTATACGTAACTGTAATTTTTTTTGTTTTCTGTTTACGTATATGTAACACTATGTATTACGTATACGCAACCCAATACTTAAAATGATTTTTTTGATAAAAGTGTGTAATATTACATTGCTACTCTTATAAATAAAATAAAGAGTTAAATATAGTTTTAGTCCCTGTGGTTTGATCAAAATAACAATTTTAGTCCAAAAGTTCTAATTTGTCTTTTTCAATCCATTAGCTTCATTTTGGTTTCAATTAAGGTAAGCTAATTAACAGTGTTGGAATTCTTCTGTTAAGTTTGTGTGATTAGACCAAACTATCATTGTGCTATAAAGGTAACAAAAAAACTAAGAAAATATAATTAACCTTTTTTATTCTCTCCTCATCCCTCTTCTTTCCCTAAAACCCAAAGATCTTCCCCACCCATCTCTACTCCCATTCTCCTCCATCTCCACCATCAGATTCCTCCATCAGGAAAACCACATCAACAGTCAACACCTCCGCCCAGGGCTCCTCACTTCTGATGTCAAAACACGCCTTTGTTTTCCATTTAATCGGTTGCCGATGATTACCCATAGTATAGCAAACCACTACAAATCCGGGTTCAAGAGGATGGATACTCATTGAATCTGGGTCTATGTGATTATTTGGTTTCAAGTGTTTTTTTAGCAAATTCAAGATGGAAATTATCAGAGGAAGAAAATTCACAATCTCATAGATCTCCTTGCTAATGTTAAACCTGGGTCTCTGTCATAACAAGTATTACTTGAGTTGCGATTGCAAAGCAAACTAAGAAGGTCTTGTGTGCATCTGGCCGCCGACGGTAGCAAGAGTGGGATTAGATCTAAGGTTATGGTATAGAGATTGTGGGGGGAGATGAACGCATGCACCGTCACCCTCTTTTATTCTCTGATTCCAATAGTCGTTGCATGCATCAACCTCATCGACCATCGGTGTGACACCTACAAAGTTTCAGAACCTAAAACCTAATTGTTGGGTTAAAACCAACAAGGCCCAACAAAAAAATCCAAGCCCATTCGAGGCCCAATAAAGATCCAAACCCGTTAGAGGTCCAAATTACATAATCCGAATTTCGTAATAACCACTCGGTTTCATTTAATGACTTGTTACGCGATTCTAAGAACTTACCAAAACGATATAAGCATATACGCTAGTCGGGCATTTAAAACGATTAACGCGTCAGACATCGGGTATTATCGAATACTCGGCAAAACGATTAAGAAAGATAATGAATTATTAATATTAAGTATTAATATGCATTTAGAAGATTGTTCGGATAAAGGCCTGTGTAGTACGTGTATACGAAAGTTAAACCACGTTAGATGCTCGTAAATATTAACGATAGCAGTACGGTTCTTACCGATACGTATGTTGATACAACAAATATGATAAACATTTATTTTAATTTTATTAGTGAAATAATAATAGTTATACCGGAGTGAAGAACGGTTAATCAGACAAACACGTAAATACGCGGTACGAGTGCGTACCGGATTGGACGAGATTCAGAGCGGAATTCTCGTAAATTAAATTTTTAAATAATGTTAATTATTAGTAATATTATATGAAGTAAAATTTATTTGACACGATCTAACAAAATAAGGCGTTTAAGTTATACGTTTCGGGTTTTGACACGCGGTATCCACCTACTACTCTACCAGTCAAAACCCTATATATAAATAAGACGTATTCACCTTCACCTCTTTCCCAAACCCTAAAACTCTTCAAACACACACACACACACACACAAGGTTTTAGAGAGTGAGAGAGAGTAGAGGAGGAAGCCGGCCGGCCACCCTCCCGACGGCTCCTCCGACGGTCGACAACAAGGCCACAGTAGAGGTGGTCACAGCAGCTTCAGGCTCTCTCGGCGGCGCGGCGACGGAAACGACATCAGCGGCGGCGGCCTAGCTTCACCCCGAATACATTCTCCCTGACTACTGTGAAACGACATCAGCTGCGGCGGCCTAGCTGCGTCAGGCGAGTGAGGTCACGTTTCCGGCAAGCATTCCCAGCCACACACCTCAGTGGCGGCGGTCTTGGTGGTGTTTATACCTGAACGACAGCGGGATCAGGGAGGAAGAAGATGGTGTGGGGTTTCCTCGTAGCCACTTTGGCGGAAGACGAAGAAGGAGAACGACCTGGCGGCAGTGGCTGTGGGACGAATCCAGCCTTAGATGGTGGTTACAAGCCCATAACTGAGTGGATCCGGCCAAGTGCGTAAGTTTTACAGCGATTCTCGCTTTTCCGACCAAGATCCAGCGAAATCTGGTTTTCCGGCGGCTGAACTAGGGTTCCGGCAAGAAAAATCTACAGATCTTGACCCGTAGAACTTAGATCTCGTCATATCAGCGGCTAAGTTAAGGTGTGAGTTCCCGGGTTTCATTCCATTCATTTATCCAATGATCCAAGTTAAAACCCAAAACCGAACCCATAGCCATTACGTAAAAATACCTCTAACTTTCAGATCTGTTAATTGTCCAATTAGATCTAGTAATTTTGTTTAGCCGGGTTTCATTCCCATGTGTTCGTTTGGATTTTGGACAGGTTGTGGCAAAGACGGGATGTCACCCGGATAGGCGGGACTTTTCGGGTCATTCCCGGGTTTCGGTTAACAAAAGTCAACCTTGGTCAAACTCGATTAACGAAAGCCCAGCCGGTCGGATCGGGTCAACGCGATTTAAAGGGGTCCGCATATACGAACCGAGTGAGCGGAAAGGTATACAGGCGTGCTAAATTAGTTATAATTATTTACGCAAAGGTTAAACGCGAGTGCGGTTAAGTTACGTCGAGCTTTAAAACGATTCATTAATGGTAAAAACATATATATGTGTGACGTCAACGATTAACGAGTTGTATTAACGTTTTGTCGGAAAATATATTATTAGTCAAAATAATAATAATAATAATAATAATAACGATAATAACTATGACGCGTAACCGGTTAAACGAGAATCGTGGACACTGTTTAACAAACGACCCATATTACTAATAAATATTATTATTATTATTTGGTTATGAAAACGATTTTATTACGTTCGTACTATAAAGCAGTGTTACGAAATAAATACGAATTAAAACGTATGTAATATATATATATATATATATATATATATATATATATATATATATATATATATTTCTAATAAGTTGTCAAATGATACAATAATATAAAATCGGATATGCTAAGCGAGGAAATTGACAAGTGACAAGAGTTACTAATATTATATATTGTTTTTATAAACATAAGCATACCATGTAAATAGATACTGTAGGTCCCTCAGGTGTGGCGGATCGTCACATGCAAGTGTGTTTCTGAGTCGGACCAGGTGCGGAATACCCGTGACTAGGTGGAGAGTCTTACAACACAAAGTAAACCGACAAGATAATCACTTTAAACTTTCGTCTATTATAAACACTTGAAGGTTACAGAGAGAAAATACTGAGCATACAATTTGGTATCTGATTGCGTACTTAGCTCCTGTCAACCTATCCTATTTATACACAACCTGACCTCTGCGCACTTAGCAAGTGCGCAGGACAA
Source organism: Smallanthus sonchifolius (assembly GCA_023525975.1). Taxonomy (NCBI): domain Eukaryota; kingdom Viridiplantae; phylum Streptophyta; class Magnoliopsida; order Asterales; family Asteraceae; genus Smallanthus; species Smallanthus sonchifolius. The sequence continues at coordinate 68,114,325 of CM042030.1, read as the reverse complement.
ATTGCTCATGCGTACTTAGCAAGTACGCAGACTATTCTTGCGTACTTGCTAAGTACGCAGGAACTAATTCCTACGCACATACAAGTGCGCAAAACACTTAGAGAAATCTGCAACTATCAACATGCATTAGTAAATACAACTCGATAACTAATACATACAGACACTTACAAACAAAGAAAAATACAATACATGAAAGTACAAAACTAAGACTCTATCCAGAGTGTTTGTCACACGAACTTGCTTCAACAAACTCCCCCTTGACAACAGCTTTGGATCGTCTTCGGTCTTCAAACTTCAGTCTTCACAGCTCTGCATCTTTAGCTTCCATCTTCTTCTTGTAGTCAAGGCAAAACTTGATCACCTTGTCATATTTAGAAGCAAGGAACTTCGTCCATTCGTCCGTATGCATGCAATACCTGTCTGCTAGTGCCTCCAGATCTTTCACAGAGAAGTTAATGAAGCAGACTTTATCAAATACTCTGATTAGTTCCCTCGGCACTACGCATCCACTTACTGACCATACCTTTCCTATCACCACAGCCTCGCCCGTCTTTGGATCTACGTACCAGTACCATATGTCACCGAGGATATCCTGAGATAACTTGCTCAGGGGGAATCTTGGTTTCACATAGCACTGACTTGTATACCAATTTCTTTAAGTATTTCTTAGTCACAGGATGTTTAGCTTTCTTATCCTTGACTCTCTTGGGCACTTGAGGCTTAAACACTTCAAACTTCCCAGATCTTGCTTCCCGCTGTAGAACCTGCCACAAACCCATCGCCACTGCGTGATTTGAGTGACCCAGCAGCTCTCGGATTGCTAGGTTCACAAGGTCGTATTTAGGTAAGGAGTTGAACGCTTCACTGGTTGGTTTCAAGTATTGAACCCCCCAGATCGTTTGATTGCGAACAACTGCTTATCTTCCTCGAACCTTACAGCCAAGATCATCCCTGTTGCTCCTTGTTTGTCTATGATTGAAGTCTTTTGCCAAACAGGAGCTGAATCCTTTGATGAACTAGCAGGCATATCTTTATCTTTTGGTGCCTCTGGATCCACAGGTGTAGGGTCAACTGGGGAGGCTTCAGTCGATGCTTCAACATTACCAGCAGACTCGACTGAACCTGTGTCGAGCTGAGATTCGAAGGATGGAACTTCGAAGATCTCTCCATCTTTGAACTCATACTCGCCTTCCCCGTCACCCTTGGGAACTTCAATAACTACATCATCATCTTCATCCCAATCATCACCAGAGTCGATCTCTCCTTCTTCAAGATTGTAGAGAGCCTCGATCTGTGCTTCCTTGGAGTAGTCAGGCTCTAAGTATAGGATCTCCTCGTTAGATAGATCCTTTAGAACGTCAGCCGCTGACTTTCCTTTGTCACCACCAGAAGTATCACCACCTTCCTGATGAGTAGACTCCCCCTCAGCCATTGGAATAGCAGAGATGGGCATGATTGCCAAAGCTTGGTGCTCACTTCCACTAGGACCGACTTCGGGATCCTTGTCTTTGTCATCATCCTTCGTCAAGTCAACAGGATGACAAGGCTCAGCACCGGTAGGTTTAGATGTCTTCTCTTTCTCTTTCTCTGTCTCCTTATCCTTCTTCCCCTGAGCATCACGCTTCTTGGTCAGATCAGCAATTAACTTGACCATCATGTCATGTTCTTTTCGCTGCATATCAAACCGAAGCTCAAGAGACGTCCTGTGTCCCAGAATCATGTTGTTTGTCTTGATCAGTAGCTCGTTCTGGTCCATGACATTAGCTAGTCTCTCGTGTGTCCCAGCCCTTTGGCTTCTTAGAATTGTAACCTCGTCCACCAACGAATTGATCTGAGCTTGTTGAGCATCAGATTCCTCCTTTGATTTCCTAACGGTTTCATGTAAAGCAGCTACTTGGGTTTCCAGAGCATCTATCCTTGCATCATTTGGATCAGGATCTCTGGATGTAGATGCTTCATCATTATGAAGTGGAGATGAGAAGATAGTATCAAAGTCAAATCCCTGTGTAAAGTCTCCATAGTTGTAGGGTTGACTGATAGGTACATCGGTGGTAGTTGGGATTGTGGGTGTGATGATAGATGTAGGAGTGATGGAATGTGTGATGGTGACTGACTCTGTAAGAATCGGAGTAGTCACCGCCACAAGGACAGATGATACAGGGAGTGTCACTATCACAGGAACCTCCTCTGTGCTAGTAGTGACTGCCATCTCAGGTTGTACCTGTGGCCTTCTCCGCTGTCGCCTGTATAATTGCTGTGAAGGTGGGGTAGAGGCTGAATCAGTACTTGCAGCCGAAACTTGTACTTGTTGCGGAGCACTAACCACTATCTCACTGGGAGTAGCATGTTGCTGCCTATCCCCCCGACGTTTGTTTACACTTTCACGTCGTTGTCTTTGAATAGCAGTGTCAGAGTCAGAATCTGGCTCGTATTCACTGCTTGTTGACTGTCGCTTTCTCTTTGAAGACGACTCAGGAAGGGTCACCTTCGTCGCTCTTCTTCAGCACCATCATGAACTGGTTCTTCATCTCCACTCTCAGAAGATTCATCCACACTTTCAACGTCCTCAGCTTCTTGTTCTTCATCTGAGTGTTCACTTAATTCAGGCTCCGAGTCGTGGCTAAACCATCTCCAGTCAGCCGGTGCCACGTATGCTTCGTTTGTCAGGTGGCCAAAGAGTGATGTGTGCTCAGAGGTAGGATCTACACTGCCCGGCTTTAGGAATTGTGCAAACACCCTCTTGTCCACCCGCTTTACTTGCAGTCTCTCCCCCGTAGCAGGCAGATTTGGCAACACATCATTTATCAGTAGTTGCACAAATCTAGGGTATAACAGGAACCTAAACCTCTCATCCGTATTTATCTGTTCATTTATGGCTTTGAAGATGTATCTCGAGAAGTTGTAGCCCCTGTTGAGAGATAAGCCAACCATGGCTGCAACAAGATCATGACCCATGGCATCCTTTCCAGCCTTTCTTAAGGAGATGCACATGATCATGATGTGGGTAAAGTATCTCCATTGATCGAGCACCCACATCTTCTTGTATGAAGCATAATCTCTCGCACCGACGTATCCCATACGCTGCCTCCAACATCCATCCACAAAGTAGTCAGGATAAGTTGTTGGGTCGGTGGAGAGATCTCGGAATTGCAACACCCGTCGAATGGTGTCCTCAGAAAATGCAATGTCGTGACCTGCAACGGTAGCCCGAATGACATTAGGATCTACCGTGCAGTCATGTTCTGCAGTTTCCCAGAACTGCTCCAGATATGGTCTTGATGCAATCAGGTTTTCAGAAATAGCATAACTGATTCTTGAGCGGTTCAAGAAGTCAATTATCTCTCGGTACTGCAGTGCAGCACCCTTCCACTCTGGTTCCGTGTGAGCTAGAAGGTTGAACTCGTTAGTAAACGCGTGAGCCATACCTGCAAATACACATAAAAAACACAATAAGAACAACAAGTTTCATTGGAATTGAAAACACATGACACAGTATAGCAGTTACTCATTGAACTGAAATTTCAGACTTAGAAATTTTTCTAAGTGTTGGTCCGGCGTACTTAGCAAGTACGCAGGTATTTTTTCTTGCGTACTTAACAAGTACGCAGGAATTACTTCTTGCGTACTTGTTAAGTGCGTAAGAACTTGCACTTGTTCAAATTTTTCAGAAATCAATCTTTGTTCAAAATAGATGTAGATTAGGTCACCAAAGGTCGGAATGTGTGATTCTAGCCTATGGGACCAATATCAACACCACTCAACTACTACATTGTCACGAATTTTGACCTAGACCCACGTCCGACCCACAGTCGTGACTTTTTCAAGTTCAAGCCCAAAATCACACTCGTTTAGGACAAATTCAAGACCAACAGGGTTCGTTTAAAGCTTTTGACCAACATATAGGTTACATTTTACAAGAAAAATTCACTTAAATCGGACAAAACCCAAAAAAAATCCCTAGAGTTTTAGGTCAAGAAATCGGTCAAACCACACGAATTTGCGGATGAAATCCCCTGAAATTCTTACCCAATGATCGTAATACGATGATGGAACTAGACACGGGACGAAAAATCGGTTTGGAAACACACGATTTTGAAGAAAAATAGCGGAGGGAATATCAACAGTTGAAAAGTTTTGAATGATCCGAAAATTTTCTAAGTGTCGATTATATACCCAACGCATACTGGTCGTGCGTACTTGCTAAGTGCGCAGGACTTAACTCCTGCGTACTTACTAAGTACGCATGACTTAAGTCGTGCGTACTTGTTAAGTACGCAGGGTTTACCTCATGCGCACTTATCAAGTACGCAGGGACCCTTATGTGCGCAAATTTTCAACTCAAATTATGAAGATTTCAAGTCAAATAACGAACAAGATAAAAACATTCAATCAAGAGGATTCAAAATCAATTCAGGAAGGTTAAACATAAAATATTTTTTTGGCTTTTCTGATTAAACATGAACTGTACACAAACTTAAAATCTTTTTGATCTTTTCAAGATAGAAATATACACATATTCACACAAAACTGTTTTTGATCAAAAACCCGAGCAGAGGATCATATCAGGCTAACATATAGCAAAAATGATACAATATAAACATCAAAGAATATGGGATCATGTCATGGATTACTGTTTATTCATACATAATAAGCACATAACCAAGTAATTCAAGTTGACAATATTATAAGATTTGAAACTATACGCATCTTTGTATCATGTTCTTGTGTGTTAAGGTATTTATTATAAGATAAACAACGTGTACCCCACTGATATGCTCCAGTAATGTAAGTTGCACTATCTCAAGGCATCTAAGATTTTCCCAATTATTTTCCAAATTTTCAGAATGAAGCTACATCAATTAGCATAGTAAAAATCAAGCAGAATCCATAAGGATTATCAGGAATCATAAGATTTAGAATCGAGTGATTCATTTGTCTTCGTTTCATTTGATTTCTTCATTGAATATCGGTATGATGATTCAGGATAATGAATATGGTGTTTGAGTATTAAGGTAAGGGAATCCAACTTTTATCTGGATTTGATTTCAATGAATCAGGAGTGATTCAAGGGTGAATACATGCTCCACGGTTGATGTTGAGACATGTCTTGATTCAATCTCTCATTGCATACTTGTGAGTATGGGCAGTGAGATGAACCGCATTAATTGTTCTAACGACATAACCCGAAACTGATCTCAGAAGAAAATTATTACCAAAATCTAACATCCTTTATCTGATAATGATCTTTTCCATTCTTTTACGCACACACACTAGCATACATGGGTTCAAATCACATTTGTAATTTAGATTTAGTTTCCACACTACTAGTGATTCAAAGACGCATACAGCCTACTGACAATTCAAATTACTTGTAAACACGCAGATTGAAAACATGACAATTTAAACAATTAAGTAAGCATGACGCAATCATTTCCTATACGTGCAGTCTATGGCGTTTAGATCATTTCAGATGTACTATCATTTCCCCTTTTCTCAAGTTAACTTTGAAATTTTCACCATTTTCTTTTTTTTTTTTAAATTTTTGATTTTGTAAGATATTTTGAAGATTAAGAGAACTATACAGAAAATTTAAAAGAAATAAAATTTAACTTCCATGAATTGAATTGATTTAAGAAAAACAAGTTTTCACTCAGGATTGAACATTCCTATCACGTTGACAAGATGCTCAAAACGAGATCGATCAAATGCCTTAGTGAAAAGGTCAGCAAGATTGTCATCCTTGTGAACCTTTACAAGTTCAATTAAATGCTTTTCAGCACAATCACGGATGAAATGATGGCGAATTTATATATGTTTAGTTTTGGAATGTTTCACTGGGTTATTTGTGATGGACATTGTGGTATTGTTGTCAATGAACATAGGAGTTCCAGTGAAGTTCAAGCCGTAGTCTCTCAATTGCTGCTGAATCCATAATATTTGAGAACAACCGCTCGCTGCAGCAATGTATTCTGCTTCACAAGTTGAGACAAAAATCGTTGACTGCTTCTTACACTGCCAGGAAACCAGTCTGTCTCCCAAGAATTAACATCCACCAGAAGTTGACTTTCTGTCAAGGTTACAACCGCCATAGTCTGAATCAGTGTAGGCTTTGAAGTCAAATGACTGCTGCTTAGAGTACCAAAGACCCAATCGGGGTTTCCCTTTTAAGTATCTGAAAATCCTCTTCACAGCTATCATATGGGACTCCTTCGGTTGAGACTGAAACCTTGAGCACAAGCACACAGCAAACATTATGTCGGGTCTTGAAGCTGTGAGATACATAAGTGATCCGATCATCCCACGGTACAATCTACAATCCACATCCTTTCCATCTTTGTCAGGATGCAGACCATGATTTACTGGGATAGGTGTGCCATAAGTACTGCTATCATTCATCTTGTATTTTGAAAAGATGTCCTGCACATACTTTGTTTGATGTAGATAAATTCCATCCTCTCTTTGACTGACTTGCAGACCCAGGAAGAACGACAATTCACCCATGTTACTCATTTCAAACTTAGACTTCATCACCTGTTCGAATTCCCTACACATCCCTTCATTTGTAGATCCAAAAATAATGTCGTCGACGTACACTTGTACAAGAAGAATGTCACCTCATGCTTTCCTAATGAAGAGAGTCGAGTCAATCTGTCCACAGTCGAAACCATTAGACAGTAGATGTTTAGATAATGTCTCATACCATGCCCGAGGTGCTTGATGAAGACCATAAAGTGCTTTGTCGAGCTTATACACTTTATTGATATTATGCGGATCTTCAAAGCCGGGAGGTTGAGTGGCATAGACCTCTTCATGTACTTTTCCATATGGGAAAGCACTCTTCACATCAAGTTGATAGACCTTGAAGCCAACATATGAGGCATAAGCCAGAAACAGTCGAATGGCTTCAAGTCTAGCACCTGGGGTATATACTTCCGTGTAATCCAAGCCCTCTTGTTGATAAAAACCCTGAACAACTAACCTTGCTTTGTTCTTCACCACAACATGACGATCATCCGTCTTGCATTTGAACACCCATCTGGTGCCAATTGGTTGTACGCCCCTTGGCAAGTCAACCAAATCCCACACATGCAACTTTTGGAATTGAGACAATTCATCTTGCATCGCCTCAATCCAGCAGTTGTCAGTGAGAGCCTCTTTCACATTCTTCGGCTCTAACTGGGACATGAATGCAGCATGCAGACATGTTTCCATGACACTAGTGTCAAGTATCTCCGTGTACAGACTAGTGTTCTCAGTAATGGTTCGATGACGAGTTTGAACACCGGCATGAGGATCTCCAATAATGTTGTCAATTGGATGATTCTTATGCACTCTCGTCTCTAGTACATTTGGTTCCTGAATTTCTGAATCAAGGTTCGTGCTTAACTCCCCCATATCCTGTGTTCCAGAAGAAGAAGATTCAATGTTAATCGGATCAGCTGGAGCTTCATTTCCTACACTAGTGTTAGGATTAGCTTGAGCGTCATTTCCATCAACATGAACATCTTCAGTGTTATCACTGACATGAGTTCCAGATGCAGATGCAGCATTGGAATCTGGAGTTACAATTGGTACAGTAGCACGGGTTGAGAAACTGGAGTTATCACCGCCACCAAATAAATCATAAACATTTGCGGCATCATCGGCAGACAAATCAGGAAGATTAAAAGATTTGAATAGCGCATCATAATCAAAACCCCAAGCTGGACCAGTTGGTTCTGGTGGAATGCTGTGTTTACTACCATCCACTTCAAACCATTCCTTGACAGTACGAGTTCCTATGTTGTACACTCTCTTGCAAGGCGAGTTGGCAACATATCCTAAGAAGATGCCTTCCACCGCTTTTGCATGAAACTTAGACTGGCGGTCTTTGTATTGTAGCAACAAGGAACAGGGACTACCAAAAGGAACTAGGTAATCAAGATTGGGAGGTCGATTGTTGATCAACTCGTAACAAGTCTTGTTGTGCCTCTTCACAACCAGAACTCTGTTCAAGACGTGACAAGCTGTATTAACTGCCTCTGCCCAGAAAATGACAGGAAGCATTGCATCCGACAGCATAGTCCTTCCAGTCTCGATCAGTGTTATGTTCTTCCGCTCTGCAACTCCATTCTGCTGAGGTGTGTACGGGGCACTGATTCGTGACGGATCCCTTTCTTGAGACAGAAAAGCTCCATCAATTTATTCTTGAATTCAGTTCCGTTGTCACTCCTTATTCTTCTAACCTTCAGCTTGCAAAGAGATTCCAAGTTCAGGATCAAGTATTAAAGAATATCAGCAGTCTCGTCCTTTGTACCTAAAAAATGCACCCAAGAAAAACGTAAGAAATCATCAGTTACAGCCAGACAGAATGACTTACCTCCAATACTCCTGATACTTATGGGGCCAAACAAATCCATGTGTAATAGCTCCAAAGGGGTATCGATGGAGTTTTGGAGCTTGGGCTTGTGAGAATTCCGTTGCTGTTTGCCCTTTTTACATGGCATACAGTCATCTGTAACGGTAAATCTCAGCTTAGGAACACCAGTTACTAAGCCGTTTCGGACCAAATGATTCATTTTACGATAAGAAATATGTACGAGTTTCCTATGCCACAAGATAGAGTCAAGTTCTGTCGCTTTGGTAAGCAAACAAGTAGCAACTGATGAGGTGGTTGTTGCCACGCTCATATCGATCTGATAGGTGTCATTTTTCCTTGGCGCTCTCATCAGAATCCAGTCTTCAGGAACCTCAAAACCAGGTTTGAGAATCAGACATTCATTCTTGTCAAACATCACCGAGTACTCCTTGTCGCACATTTGGGAGACACTCAACAGGTTATGCTTCAGCTGCTCACAAAAGTTGACATTGTCAAAGCTGACACAACCATTAGACACCACGCCTTGACACGTGATACTACCGCCTTTCTCTCCAGCAAAGGCCACATAGCCGCCTCTTAATGGTTTCATGTCTTGAAGCAAGGCCATGTTTCCTGTCATGTGCCGGGAGCAACCACTATCTACATACCAGCGGTTAGAGATAGGACCCTTCGGATGTCCCTGCACGAGTCACAAAAAGAATTAGTTAGATTTGGAGACCCAAGCCATAGTGGTCTTGGGTCGTCCGTCATTTTCAAAATAAACTACCTCTTTTAACTCACAGTTGTGACTGTTAAAAATGGGTGAATCTTTTGAAGATTTGGGATCAGAAGATTGAGAAGCTTTTGGTTTCTTGTTCCAGGATATTTTCTTTTTCTTGACTGGAACATTTGGTTTACATTCAACTACAGCAGGTGAACTAGTAGAAGCTTCACCTGATTGAACATCACCCAGCTGTTCCAGCTTTCTCAACCTTTTGTTCCTTCTTCTCCTCTGTGGCTTAGAGAGTTTCACCACAGATTTCTCACCAGTAGGTGTACTACCAGAGGTAGATACACAAGGTATAGCAGGTTGCTTTCCCTTTCTTGAAACAGATGGTTTAGCCTCAGAGAGTATCCTTGGCTTTACCACCGGTTTTACTAGTGGTTTCACCACATTTGCTTTTGGACTTTTGGGATGGTACACCGGTGGTGACTTAGGGATAACGGCTGGTTTTGAAACAAATGGCCATTTCCCTTGGTTCTTATCAGGACAGTTCACAAGAATGTGACCGACCAAACCACAGTGAAAGCAAGTCCTATTGTCTGTGTGAGTCCTCCTGTAAGGCTCATTATATCTGACATTCGATGACTCAGCATTATGAGCAGGAGGAGTTGGTTTGTGAATAGAAGTTTGACCCGATATAGATTGGTTTTTGGGAGTATAGTATTTTTGTAAATTTTCCTTATAACCAAGCCCATAATGAGCTGAAAAAGCCTCTTTCTTAACTTGATTAAGATTTTTATACCCCCCATAAAGCATTACCTTTAATTTATCATTTGATTCAATGATATCGGGTTCAGTTAAAATACAATTGTCACTATTAGTGATAATATTTTTCCTGACTTTCTGTTCAGATAACAACTCCTCAGATACTACTCCTTCAGGGCAGGTGTTAACCGACCCATCATCAGAAGCAGTAAAGAACTCCTCATCAGATGCGGAGTTGGCCTTACTTGAGGAATCATCCTTACCTGAGGACTCATCAAGGCAAGTTAGATCAATGTCTACTAAGTTGTTGACAAACTTCCCGCTAACTGGTGGAGGAATGGCATTAGTACCCAACCCTAAGCCATTCATTTGTCTTACTACAGATTCGTAGTGTTCCACCACAAAACGAGAATTTTTCAACTTCTCATTAGTACATTTCAGTTGCAGGATCTCATTTTGCAGCTTGTTTATTTCATTGTTCCTTTTTTCTAACCCCTTATATGCAATATCCAAGTGAAGCTGTTGATCGCTCATTTTTAAAGAATAATCACGTTTTTCCTTTTTCAACGTTTCAATTGAATCTTTAAATCGTTTTTCATTTTCCTTATAGCTTAACGCTGCAATGCGAAGGGATTCGACCTTGTCTTGAAGCTTAGAGTTTTCAATTTTTAAGCCTAGACATTTGGAATAAGAAATAACAGAAAAAGGATTATAATCTACCTCAACCGATGAACTTGTTGCCTCTCCAATCGCCATGAGTGCAACAGCAGTAGTAGAGTCTTCAAGGTCAGCCACAGAAGCTTCCTTTCCTTTTCTTCAGCTTCCTTTTCTTCAGCTTCCCTTTCCTTAGCTTCCTTTTTCTCAGCTTCCATCATTTCCATGATCTCAGCCATGAGACCAACCTGAGTTTGTGCAATGATGGCATCCTCAAGATGAACACCCCAATCAAAGATTTTGTCCTGTTGAGCTACCAGTGCATTGGACGTTCCACTTTGGCTTTGATTGTGGTTGTTTGAGTTGTTGTAGCCATGGCTGTTTCCTTGGCTAGGTCTGGTGAAACCCGAAGCCGGTGCTCTATCTGTTTGACATTCACGAGCAAAGTGTCCATAGTTCAGACACTTGTAGCACTTGGCCTTGGATTTGTCAAAACCAACTTTGGCATTAGAATGCCCGCCAATAAACTTTCTTCTTATTCTGTTCAGGAAACGCTTGGCTCTCCTCAAGATCATGGCCATATTCCACTGAATGTCCATGTCTTCCATATCATCCGGATCTACCTGATTAAAATCTTCTTTGATGGTTTCGGGATCCGTTAGCTTGCCGCCAATGAAGTTTTCATATGCGAGCATGCATGATGAGAATAGTGCCACATGATCTTCAGCAATCTTGGCAATTGTAGTTTGGTTTGCTGAAGATGTGGGAGGAGGATTTCTTGAGGAGTTCTGAGAATGAGATCCAGAACCAGATGCATAACATGCATGACCACTACAACCTTTTACAGGTTCTTCCTCATGAGAGTGTCCAGAGAAGAGGGCAATTCCAGAGCCCGATGACTTGGTTGTAGAAGACGTCCCATGATACATTGAAGGGTCTTGTATCTGAGGTCTTCCTGAGCTCTCCTTTCTTTTTAGGTTCATGTCATGAGCTTGAACCTTGCCAATTGCCTCATCAATTTTCATCTCGTAGAATTTAGGATTCTCTCTCATACGGGTTGTATACATCTCAAACGTGGGAGGCAAAGCATCCAGAAACTTTTCACCTAATTCTTCATCAGGATACTTTAGTTCAAAAGCTTTCAACTCGGTCTGCAGATGGTTATAAATTCGTTCTCCAGAATTCTGAAGCATTCATATTGCTTCCTGAGGAGATCCCGTTTACTTTTCTTGATGTCACTATTGCCCTCGAATCTTTTCTGTAACGCCTTCCAAAGATCCTTGGAGTTATCATATCCTCTGAAACTGTGGAATAACTCCCTAGTCAGGGCCATCGTGATAGAACCGTGAGCCTTCTTTTCTCGGTCATAGACTTTCTTTTCCTCCTCATCGAGTTTAGAAATAGGCTTGGGCATCACTTCATCAAGATAAATGTGTGTGGGATGCTTATATCCCTCTAGAATTGGTATCCATAACGAAGAATTGGTATAAGAAATGTAATGCTCAAAACGTGCCTTCCAGTTAGAATAATCATTTACATTTACAACTTTGGCTGTTTCTGAGGTGTTCCGATCTCGTTGTCGTAGTTCAAAAGGTTACCAAGGTTCTGAAGATTCGACATGGTGAACACTTAGTCAAATTTCAGAATGGTCAAAGACACTTGCGCACTTGATACAGGCCTTGCGCACTTAGGAAAATGGTCGTGCGTACTTATGATTTGCTCTTGCGTACTTAGTAAGTACGCAGGAGTAGAAAATAAATACGCAGGAGTTAAATTAAGTACGCAGAAGGTTTAGTCTTTCGTACTTGATAAGTACGCAGCAAGACTGAACTTTTTGCCAAATATGGTAAGTACGCAGATCACCTTTTCACCAACTCTCACCAAATATGGTAAGACTGAACTTGTTACTAACCAACCTTTGTTTCTCAAATCCACTCAAATACACAACAAAAATTGGTTTTTGAGTGATTTTTGCTTCTAAAATAGTGCCCAAGAGCTACCCCTATTTTATCACAAAAATACCCACTTTTGCTTGTAAAAACTCTGTAGAAAACTCCCCAAACACGCTCACAACACTCGAAATCAAGAGCAATGCTCTGATACCACTTGTAGGTCCCTCGGGTGTGGCGGATCGTCACATGCAAGTGTGTTCCTGAGTCGGACCGGGTGCGGAATACCCGTGACTAGGTGGAGAGTCTTACAACACAAAGTAAACCGACAAGATAATCACTTTAAACTTTCGTCTATTATAAACACTTAAAGGTTACAGAGAGAAAATACTGAGCATACAATTTGGTATCTGACTGCGTACTTAGCTCCTGTCAACCTATCCTATTTATACACAACCTGACCTCTGCACACTTAGCAAGTGCACAGGACAAATTGTTCATGCGTAATTAGCAAGTACGCAGACTATTCTTGCGTACTTGCTAAGTACGCAGGAACTAATTCCTGTGCACATACAAGTGCGCAAAACACTTAGAGAAATCTGCAACTATCAACATGCATTAGTAAATACAACTCGATAACTAATACATACAGACAATTACAAACAATGACAAATACAATACATGAAAGTACAAAACTAAGACTCTATCCAGAGTGTTTGTCACACAAACTTGCTTCAACAGATACATGTAAATAACTATATGTATGTAAATATTTAGTTTTCATAAAATCAAACTATTTTTATAACTCTATATTTGATTCTAGTGCATACATGTATACTCATTTTTACTCAAGTATTATATACATATATATATATACACACACATTAATTTTGATAAAGCAATACATATATACTTTACATAACCCGAATGGTTATGAGTGAAATACAATATTTTACAAATATATTCTATGGTTTTGAAAACATATATATTTACAATTCTTCCTATGAATATATCATAAAACTCTGAAGTAACTTTATCAAAACCTAGAAATTCACTCATGTTAAGAGTCGCCCAAACATGAACTATTATTACCGTTTATCAGACTAACATAGTATACTAAGTCAGTAATACCGTTAGGAATCAACAGAGCTCAACCGCACACGTGTCAACTCAACACGAGTTTAGACTTGTTTTACATTATTAGGGTTAGTCCATAAAGCTCTTTAAGTACCTACAGGGATTGTATGACTCGATTAGGACCTAGATCCGCTACTAGCATATCATGTGGACATTAGTTTCCATTGCAATCAGAAAGACATTATTGTTCCTAACACGTCACCAGGTGAGTTCACTACCCCTTTTTAATTTTAAATGTTTTAGAAACATCGGGGGAGAAACATATACTTGCATAACACGTTTGAAAACATGAAACATCTTTTTTTGAAAACGCGAACCATATTGACTTGATACATTTGGAGAACATAACGCATACTTACGAATATTTTCATATGGTAACAAGAAAACAAGAACCGACCTTTATGTTTGCATGAGTGAACACATTTGGAGCTCGTAAAGTCCCCTGACCCTCGTATTTTATAACCACTAGCTACAGATAGTCTGGGATTCTATGGATAGTATTATTGGGTTTGACACCCCCGATCATGGTTAGTCGCGTTAACCATGGCTCCCTCTTGCCAAATGACCGCATAGTGTTCAAAAATTACTCGTGAGGTACGAGCGAGGGACAAAACACTTGTGTCATGGTTTGGTTATGCATAATGTATGAACATATTATTTGTATTCCTAGCTAGTCTACTCATAGGTCAACATTACTTGTTCTGTTTATCATATACACTTGAAACTATTTGTGAACAACTGGGTTTACAAGGATTACATTACATGTTTTCAGTGGGAAAACTACTCATTTTATAACTATGAAGTCATCACTCTATTTTAGTGGGAAAAGTACTCATTTTATGACTATGAAGTCATCACTCGTTTTCAGTGGGAAAACTACTCATTTTATGACTATGAAGTCATCACCCGTTTTTATTGGGAAACTACTCATTTTGTGACTATAAAGTCATCACTGGTTTTTATTGGGAAAGCTACTCATTTATGACTATGTACACATCACATGTTTTCGAGGAAAACGGTTTTTACTACATGCCCGTGTGCACAGTAACAATGTTTTCAAGGAAAACCACTTTACGTTGCAACAATCAAACCTTTGAACTCACCAACCGTTGTGTTGACATTTTTTAAGTATGTTTTTCAGGTAGCACATAGCTATGGCACGGTTGGAATAGGTTAGCCATTTGGATTAAACCCTAGAAGCCGAAGGAGTATGATCTTCAAACCTCAAGACGGTTTTATATATACATGGGTCTAGGACAATGTACAAGTTTATTTTAGTATTTGTAATGGTGTTCAATATGTAGATGTCTTTACTTTAGCTTTCGCTGTTGTGTAATGTTACCAATCGTTGCAACCTTAATTTATTTATTTATTCATTAAGTAAATGAATTTGGGGGTGTGACAGATTGGTATCAGAGCCAATGGTTTTAACGATTTAGGTTTCCTTAGTGACACCTAGGCTCTAACCCGACTCATTTAGGGACCAAGATTTCTAATACTTACATCACACTAAGAACACCCAAGACCTGAGCATAGGAATTCCAACCGTTGCCGAACAACTTGAGCAGACCATTAGTGTATGTAGTTACGCTAGGGTATCATTAGCTACACTAATACTTAGTACAATTACATGGCACGCGTAACGAACATTTAACACATACAACAATGTGGAAATAATAGACATCTACAACATTGCTCAACAAAGTGTCACTATTCGGATTACAAATCAAGGATGACGGGTACTCAGCACACTGTAACCCTAGAAGATCGAGTTACGAGCTAAGCTTGGGCAACGACGGTAGTAATCGCCAGTTACCGATCTTGGTGTCACAACAAGCTGAACCCGTACCTGAACCTGTACCTGTACCTAAGCCACACCTACATCTACTCCAACTGTGGGGTCAGTTTTCTTTTCTATCATATGTTGTCTTCATTCGGTGTGGTGTATATATACCCTCTTTCTTGATTTGCTGGATTGGATGACTAGAGCTTTCGCCATGAGATATGGCAGGCGGGAGTGCCCAGGCAGAAGGTAACCCGAGGTGGATAAGAAGGACTAAACGGGAGAGAACCCCATGGTTCAGGAGACCTATAGACTCATTGAGATCATGTGGATCCACACGTACTTACAATCTTGGAGCTTGTGTTGCTCGACACTGAATTGAGGATCTCTGCCCTAACATAGTGCCTCACTTCCACCACACACATCTTGTTATTGGAGGACATTGGTTGTGTCTCTCTACCATAAACTCCATTCGGAAACAGTCTTAGTCGGCAGATTCTTGAGCATTGGTTCACATGACTAAGAGTAATCCGATATAACATACACACTCTTACGCGAGAGTGCAACACGATGACACAATTTAATGAACATTTCAAACCCCTTGACTGAGAGCTTGGGATATGAGAAACACTATAGGGACCATGCAAAGTAAATCATCATTGCGGGTGCACACGTAATCATAATTTGCAGTGCATTAGTACTTTAGTGAGTCTTACTATCCAAGCTGATGTTCATGATTAATCCATATCCCTAATCTAAATTCCTAGTCACTCAATTAATGATCAAAATCACCGTAACCACCAGGGTTGAGCCAAAAGGCATCGGGTGATGCGATGAACTACCACAAGTGACGTGGAAATATATATCATCTCTTATCTTCAAATTCTAATGAATCGAAAACTCTTATTGAGATTTCATCGGCACGACAATTTCTTAACCAACACTTCAAAGAAATCTATTCTTGGTGATTTGACTTCTGTATTTTGACTGAAACTCCTTGTGGAAAACTATTTTAACTTTTGAGTTTGCGTTATTGATTGCCTGCGTTATAGATTGCCTCTTTTCGATATCGCTACTCATCAATCAACGTATGTGGCCGATATTCAGTTTGACATGAATCAGACCTTAACAATTCGGACTCCTCAATTAGATGGTCATAAAACATTCTCACGGTTCTGGAGGAACCAGAGAAATTCAAATCAGATTTAACCAGCCTTTGGTCAATCCTGAGTATCGAAGGTTCTCACCCACCTATTTCTACTTGATAATTCATATCTTTTGAGATTATACTTCAACTTCATGTTGATTCTGACAGCAATCAACACTTGCAGTAATTGCATAACTATTATTTAAAATCACGACGTAATCTTAGGATCTACCCTATGATCTAGAATCACACCCACTTAAAGTTCCAAATTGGAAATGTGTTGCACTAACTCCTGTAATAGGACAGGAATTTATTTTGAACCTCCACGCCTAACACCCACGGGGTATTGTGGAAACCCGACTTGAGACAAGTAGACAACTTTACCTCCGCTGTAACTACAGTTCACCAAGAATAATTTGGTTGGTTGAGTCTCTGATTTCAGCCTGTAAGGGGAGACACGCTCACGTCTCATACCCCAGCCATCTATAGATAGGAAGCCCGAGAACATCTAATGTTTAAAAACGACTTCTTAACATATGCTCGGGAAAAGGCAAACTTTCGACATTAACACTCATTACCTCAACTTTATAACTTAAACCCTTGCGCTAAGGACTTTAAGGTTATGGCCAATATGAGTGAAATATGTAATGATAAGTCACTAAAGTACCATTCGAATGCCAGGGGAGTGTAGACACACTATATTACCAGTAGTTGGCAAATTCTGAAAGCTCCTGAACCCTTCCAACCAACTTCAGTAGAAAGTTAAGGACCAAATTGAAAGTTGATAACTTTGTCATTCGAAAGATGCGATCTACCATCATAGCAATGCAATCTTAAAAACCTATTGCAATGTTCCACGGTTGTTAACCATTTCAAGTTACACGCTACCAGGAAAATGAACGAAGGATGAATCATATCGGACTTTGTTATTTTGAAGGTCTACACATATATATTTTTTAGACTTCCCAACTTTCCTACAAATTTTATATTCACTCTTCTCCAAGATCTTTTGGAATATCTACGCGTTATCATTAAGGAACATAAGAGCGTGACGTCCCCGCGTTGGGCGGCTCTCTGAAATGAACTTTCGTCTATTTCTAACATCCGCTTAATGAGAAGTCAAGACTTTTACTAAACTGACCATGATATCACCTCACAGTCTACCGATATAATGGGTATGTAGTTAGAAAACGAATAGAAGTAAAGCCAAGTTACTAACACTCAGTAACTCGTGGGATATCCGTTCTCACTTTTCTTTGAACCCCATGTAGGTTCATTTACCTTAGGTAACTGCTGAACTAAACCAACTCGATGATTCTCAAATACATTAACATTTCTTCCTTCTTCATCTAGATTCACCCTCATCTTCATATGAATCATAAAAAAATCTAGATGACTCAAAGATACTACGAGATTTTATTACCTCCAAGTTCATTGTTCGATATCTATTTCATTAATGTTTCTATCTAAACCATTCCAACTCCTCTGTGAGAAATGGTATGCGTTATTACTATTTCTTGGAACTCAATGCAATCAGATCAACCTACATACTGATTTGGCAGATGAAATGAAAGAACCTTTTGTTCTAAAAAGATAGAATACATTAAGGCATTGACTCATTGTGAGGAATGGTCAACTACCTGATTGTGAACTAACACACGGACATTTCATTGAACCAACTGATTTATCCATACCGAACTTTCGATAATTTCCTTTTTAGGTTCTGTCAATATTTGGTTTCCTGAGAGAAAACCCGGATATAAGCAAAGAATACATGCCCGTATACTTACAAAAATTCATGCGCACGAATGCACTCTTGTCTTCCAATACAATTCATGATGATCATACAGTTCCACTTTTATGAGAATGATCACATAACGAAATACTGCAACATCTAATCCTTGATTGCTACCTTGGTGTGGGAGTTGTTCACTCGAGTTGTGAAAACTCACTATCTTAATTCACACAAAAATACATCCTCATAATGACTTACCCATTACATGAATATGACCTATCCGGTTAAAATTCCTTTTGTCTAGGAAACTCTAGTGATGATTTTATCACTTCAGTGTATAAACGTCGTTCCTTTGTCTATGTGTTCAAAGAACTTTCCTAAATACACTTGTTGATATAATAAATGTTCAACGATACCGTTGCGCTATTACACTATACTATGATATCTCAAATCCTTACACATCTAATATCGTTAGATGACGAGATATCCACTTTATCTTCAAATACCGATTGCTGGGTTGTTTGAGTTACAAACTCTCCCTAAGAATCCGAAAATGGAGCAAGGACACGAAATCCTAATCCAAGTAAGTATAACAAATTTTGAGGACGAAATTTCTTTAAGCAGGGGAGAATGTGACACCTACAAAGTTTCAGAACCTAAAACCTAATTGTTGGGTTAAAACCAACAAGGCCTAGCAAGGCCCAACAAAAAAACCCAAGCCCATTCGAGACCCAACAAAGATCCAAACCCGTTAGAGGTCTAAATTACATAATCCAAACTCCGTACTAACCACTTGGTTTCATTTAATGACTTGTTACGCGATTCTAAGAACTTACCAAAACGATAGAAGCATATACGCTAGTCGGGTATTTTAAACGATTAACGCGTCAGACATCGGGTAGTATCGAATACTCGGCAAAACGATTAAGAAAGATAATGAATTATTAATATTAAGTATTAATATGCATTTAGAAGATTGTTCGGATAAAGGCCTGTGTAGTACGTGTATACGAAAGTTAAACCACGTTAGATGCTCGTAAATATTAACGATAGCAGTACGGTTCTTACCGATACGTATGTTGATACAACAAATATGATAAACATTTATTTTAATTTTATTAGTGAAATAATAATAGTTATACCGGAGTGAAGAACGGTTAATCAGACAAACACGTAAATACGCGGTACGAGCGCGTACCAGATTGGACGAGAGTCAGAGCGGAATTCTGGTAAATTAAATGTTTAAATAATGTTAATTATTAGTAATATTATACGAAGTAAAATTTATTTGACATGATCTTACAAAATATGGCGTTTAAGATATACGTTTCGGGTTTTGACACGCGGTATCCACCTACTACTCTACCCAGTCAAAACCCTAGATATAAATATGACTTATTCTCCTTCACCTCTTTCCCAAACCCTAAAACTCTTCAAACACACACACACAAAGGGTTTTAGAGAGTGAGAGAGAGTAGAGGAGGAAGCCGGCCGGCCACCCTCCCGGCGGCTTCTTCGACGGTCGACAACAAGGCCACAACAGAGGTGGTCACAGCAGCTTCAGGCTCTCTCGACGGCGGTGGCGACGATGGAAACGACATCAGCGGCGGCGGCCTAGCATCACCCCGAAGACGCTCTCCCTGACCACTATGACATGATCTCCGGCTATGTCAGGAGACTGAGGTCGCGTTTTCGGCAAGCATTCCCAGCCACACACCTCAGTGGCGGCGGTATTGGTGGTGTTTAGACCTGAACGACAGCGGGATAAGGGAGGAAGACGATGGTGTGGGTTTTCCTCGTAGCCACTTTGGCGGGAGACGAAGAAGGAGAACGACCTAGCGGTGGTGGTTGCGGGACGAATCCAGCCTTAGATGGTGGTTACAAGCCCATAACTGAGTGGATCCGGCCAAGTGGGTAAGTTTTACAGCGATTCTCGCTTTTCCGACCAAGATCCAGCGAAATCTGGTTTTTCGGCGGCAGAACTAGGGTTCCGGCAAGGAAAATCAACACATCTGGACCCGTAGAACTTAGATCTCGTCATATCAGCGGCTAAGTTAAGGTGTTAGTTCATTTCCCGTTCGTTCCATTCGTTTATCCGATGATCCGAAGTAAAACCCGAAACCGAACCCATATCCATTACTTAAAAATACCTCTAACTTTCAGATTTGTTAATTATCCAATTAGATCTAGTAATTTTGGTTATCCGGGTTTCATTCCCGTGTGTTTGTTTGGATTTTGGACAGGTTATGGCAAAGACGGGACGTCACCCGGATAAGCGGGACTTTTCGGGTCATACCCGACAGTCCCGGGTTTTGATTAACAAAAGTCAACCTTGGTCAAACTCGATTAACGAAAGTCCAACCGGTCGGATCGGGTCAACGCGATTTGAAGGGTCCGCGTATACGAACCGAGTGAGCGGAAAGGTACACACGCGTGCTAAATTAGTTATAATTATTTACGCAAAGGTTAAACGCGAGTGCGGTTAAGTTACGTCGAGCTTTAAAACGATTCATTAATGGTAAAAACATATATTTTTGTGACGTCAACGATTAACGAGTGGTATTAACGTATTGTCGTAAAATATATTATTAGTCAAAATAATAATAATAATAATAATAATAATAATAACAACGATAATAACTATGACGCGTAACCGGTTAAACGAGAATCGTGGTCACTGTTTAACAAACGACCCATATTACTAATAATTATTATTATTATTTGGTTATGAAAACGATTTTATTAAGTTTGTACCATAAAGCAGTATTACGAAATAAATACGAATGAGTTGCTTTTAACGTTAAGTTGTTTATTAAAACGTACGTAATATATATATATATATATATATATATATATATATATATATATATATATATATATATATATATAGGATTAGGTTCAGGTAAAAAGGATTTTAATTGTATGAAGGGTGAGAACGATTTAGGGCCATTAGATTAAATTGTAGAAAAGATTTAATGGTTGGGATTAAATTGTAGGAGAAAAAGTTATTGGAAGGGTATTTTAGTCTTTGTCACTTTTGTTGACTTTTTATCAAGTTCCCCCTCATTTTTAAACGTTCATAACTTTTACATACGACATTATTTTTTCAAAAAAATTACACCATAAAAACGAGCGTTTTTTTATCTTTAAAACGAGTATAGAGTCGTTATAAATAAAAACGAATTTTTTTTTACGTTTTTCAGCTCATTGTGTGATTAATCAGGTCAATGTGTAATACCAATTCATTGTGTAATACAAGTTCAATGTGTAATACAAGTTCATTGTGTAATACAAGTTCACTGTGTAATACCACGTCTGGTCATTGTGTAATACAAGTTCATTGTGTTACATGTATTTATCATTGTGTTTTACGTTTTCTAGGTCATTGTGTAATTAGTCAGGTCATTGTGTAATACAAGTTCATCGTGTAATACAAGTTAATTGTGTAATACAAGTTCATTGCGTAATACCACGTCTGGTCATTATGTAATACAAGTTCATCGTGTAATACAAGTTCATTGTGTAATACCATGTCTGGTCATTGTGTAATATCTGGTCATTGTGTAATACAAGTTCATTGTGTAATTAGTCAAGTCATTGTGTAATACAAGTTCATTGTGTAATACAAGCTCATTGTGTAATACAAGTTCATTGTGTTATACAAGTTTAATGTGTAATACAAGTTCATTGTGTTATATGTATTTATCATTGTGTTTTACGTTTTCCAACTGAATGTGTAGTTAGTCAGGTCATTGTGTAATACAATTTTATCGTGTAATACAAGTTCATTGTGTAATACAAGTTCATTGTGTAATACAAGTTCATTGTGTAATGCCACGTCTGGTCATTGTGTAATACAGGTTCATTGTGTAATTAGTCAAGTCATTGTGTAATTAGTCAGGTCATTGTGTAATACAAGTTCATTGTGTAATACAAGTTCATTGTGTCAAATATTTTTCATCATTGAGTTATATGTTTTCATCATTGTGTTTAAGTTTTCCAGCACATTGTGTAATTCGCTCAAATATGTCAGGTCATTGTGTAATATGTTCATTGTGTAATATCACTTCATTGTGTAATATCAGGTCTGATCATTGTGTAATATCAGACCTTGTATTACACATTGACCTGGTATATTACACATTGACCATTATGCCCTCCCTTTAAAAACAATAAAATGACACATGTCAAGCTTATAATCATTCTTACCCTTCTTATTTTTAAAACCCTTTTTACTATAACCTAACCCTATATATATATATATATATATATATATATATATATATATATATTTATTTCTAATAAGTTGTCAAATGATACAATAATGTAAAATCGGATATGCTAAGCGAGGAAATTGACAAGTGACAAGAGTTACTACTATTATATATTGTTTTTATAAACATAAGCATACCATGTAAATAGATACATGTAAATAACTATATGTATGTAAATATTTAGTTTTCATAAAATCAAACTATTTTTATAACTCGATATTTGATTCTAGTGCTTACATGTATACTCATTTTTACTCAAGTATTATATACATATATATATATATATATACACACATTAATTTTGATAAAGGAATACATATATACTTTACATAACCCGAATGGTTATGAGTGAAATACAATATTTTACAAATATATTCTATGGTTTCGAAAACATATATATTTACAATTCTTCCTATGAATATATCATAAAACTCTGAAGTAACTTTATCAAAACCTAGAAATTCACTTGTGTTAAGAGTCGCCCAAACATGAACTATTATTACAGTTTATCAGACTAACATAGTATACTAAGTAAGTAATACCGTTAGGAATCAACAGAGCTCAACCGCACATGTGACAACTAAACACGAGTTTAGACTCGTTTTACATTATTAGGGTTACTCCATAAAGCTCTTTAAGTACCTACAGGGATTGTATGACTCGATTAGGACCTAGATCCACTACTATCATATCATGTGGACATTAGTTTCCATTGCAATCAGAAAGACATTATTGTTCTTGACACGTCACCAAGTGAGTTCACTACCCGTTTTTACTTTTAAATGTTTTAGAAACATCGGGGGAGAAACATACTTGCATAACACGTTTGAAAACATGAAACATCTTTGTTTGAAAACGCGAAACATATTGACTTGATACGTTTGGAGAACATAACGCGTACTTACGAACATTTTCATATGGTAACAAGAAAACAAGAACCGACATTTATGTTTGCATGAGTGAACACATTTGGAGCTCGTAAAGTCCCCTGACCCTCGTATTTTATAACCACTAGCTATGGATAGCCTGGGATTATATGGATAGTACTATTGGGTTTGACACCCCCGGTCATGGTTAGTCACGCTAACCATGGCTCCCTCTAGCCAAATGACCGAATAGTGTTCAAACATTGCTCGTGAGGTATGAGCGAGGGGCAAAACACATGTGTCATGGTTTGGTTATACCTCATGTATGAACATATTATTTGTATTCCTAGCTAGTCTACGAATGGGTAAACATTACTTGTTCTGTTTATCATATACACTTGAAACTATTTGTGAACAACTGGGTTTACAAGGATTACATTACATGTTTTCAGTGGAAAAACTACTCATTTTATGACTATGAAGTCATCACTCGATTTTAGTGGGAAAACTACTCATTTTATGACTATGAAGTCATCACTCGTTTTCAGTGGAAAAACTACTCATTTATGACTATGAAGTCATCACTCGTTTTCATTGGGAAAACTACTCATTTTGTGACTATAAAGTCATCACTGGTTTTTATTGGGAAAGCTACTCATTTATGACTATGTACTCATCACATGTTTTCGAGGAAAACGGTTTTTACTACATGGTCGTGTGCACATTAACAATGTTTTCAAGAAAAACCACTCTACATTGCAACAATCAAGCCTGTGAACTCACCAACCTTTGTGTTGACATTTTTTTAAGTATGTTTTTCAGGTAGCACATAGCTATGACACGGTTGGAATAGATTAGTCATTTGGATTAAACCCTAGAAGCCGAAGGAGTATGATCGTCAAACCTCAAGACGGTTTTGATGTATACATGGGTCTAGGATAATGTACAAGTTTATTTTAGTATTTGTAATGGTGTTCAATATGTAGATGTCTTTACTTTAGCTTTCGCTGTTGTGTAATGTTACCAATCGTTGCAACCTTAATTTATTTATTTATTCATTAAGTAGATGAATTTGGGGGTGTGACAATCGGCCACCCCATTAACAGATGTCATCACCTTTGTTTACCCAACATGTAACCATGACAACTATAAGAACTGTGTTGCGTGCTAACCGACTCTTGGTTAATTAAATTTCGATTAGGAAGAACTAGGCGACATTAGGGTTTAATTTGGAGAAACATTTTTTTTACAGTTTGATGTGAGTGTTTTGGTTGTTGGTATAATCGTACCTAAAACGAAATTGATCTGAAGTAGAAGATTATCGATGATGGTGGTAAATGGCTAGAAAAACCGGAACATAGGGGTTGGCCGGTTAGGGTTCCATTAATAGAAAAACGAGCAGCCGGCCAGAAGTGGTGGTGGTGTTCGATGATCTGGTGGGGTGGTTTAGAGAGAGAGAGAGTGAGGGTAGAGAGAGGTTTTCTATACATTTTTTTATTTTTAATTTAGTTTAATTTTAAAAGTGTATTTTTGTATTTTCACAAATAGTTAATAGAACAAAACAAACGGTGTCAGAGGTCCGGGCGTAATTGAAACGACATTGAAACTAATGCATTGAAAAAGTGAAATTATAACTTTTGGACTAAAATAGTTATTTTGACCAAACGAGAGGGACTAAAACCATATTTAACTCTAAAATAATATAAAATTTTAATTATTACTATATAATTGGTTAGAATTGGTTTTCTTAATTTTTTTCTCATAAGTATGTGGTTTTCTCATGGTCCCTCTTCATTCATTCGACGAATATATATGTTCTTGCATTTCATTATATTGTGAGGTGGATATACGACTCATCGGGGAATACGTTTTTCACTTTTCGCCCAACATCTCGTTGCTAACCACGCCTATCACCGTGGTGTTGGATGTAGGATGTCCGATCGTCTATTAAATTAACGTTACTATTGAGGTACGATCCAAAGAGTTACACTTTAGGAAACGAGCAATTAATAATATTTAGTCGTAAATAATATAGTTCACGAAATACGGTTTTATTATTCGGTAAATAAATATTTAATGAAATACTTATCAGTTTGTTTGGTAATTAATTATTGAGATAAATAATTATAAACGAAGGATTAAATGTTTAAGTGTTAAACATTAAAGGATTAAGTTTTACTGATTAATTATAATTAGATAAACTGCAAAGATTAACAGTTATTAATAGTTAATTAACTGGGGATTAAATGTTAATACCCCGATGGTGCAGTTTGTAAGTTAATAGGTTATAAATATAACCTTAACTGCAAACCCTAATCATGTTTGATGCCTCCACCTGAAACCTACGCACAGAGGTGACCCCCTCCCTCCGGTTTTCGTTCGCTGCGGACCGCCATTCGTTGGCTAGCCTTACGCCGCTGTCGTCTTTTACGTGAACCGTGAGGCGTTCCGTTGTGTTGCGGGTTCTTGTTCTGTCATCAGCGAGACGCTCGTTAAACCAAAGTGTTGATCTTTCTGTTAATCGTCGAAGGTATAACTATTTACCCGCTATGGTTGGTTTATTTTATTGTTTATACGCGTGTAATCGGATCACTGACGGGATCCCGATTTAGAACCGTTAACTTGTACAACTGCTTTCGCACATTAAATCTGATTTATTTATTTAATAAGATTAAACTAATTTGTTTTAAAAGTTAAAACTGGTACAAGGATTCCCAATACGTGGACACGTCGTAGACACTCAGCCTCATCAACCGGCAAAACACTTTATTCACCTTGCATTCTGGTGAACTCTTCTTGAATATGAACCTCTATTAAATAATATAATAAACATATATTAAGTTTTGAATATGAACCTCTATTAAATAATATAATAAACATATATTAAGTTTTTTACTAAAATTCAGCATAACTACTGTAAAATAGATAATCAACATGTTCAACTATAAATAATAAATGGTAAAATTTCCCAATTACAATAAACCTACAATAATAGCAATAATATCCAGCTTTTAGGATTTAAATCAAAATGACCCGAACCCACTTTAATTGATTTAAAATATACAACTTTTAGTTTAAATGGGTTAAAATGACCCGAACACACTTTAATTGACTACAAATATTCAACTTTTAGTTTAAATAGGTCAAAATGACCCGAACCTACTTTAATTGACCAAAAGTTGGATACTTTTAGTTTAAATGGATTAAAATGACTCGAACCCATTTTAATAAAGTAAAATATCCAACTTTTAATCAATTCAGTTGGTTTGGGTCATTTTAACACATTTAAACTAAAAGTTGGATATTTGAAGTCAGTTAAAGTGGGTTCGGGTTATTTTGACCTATTTTAACTAAAACTTGGATATTCTAAATCGGTTAAAGTGGGTTCGGATCATTTTGATCCATTTAAATAAAAATGTATGTAATATACTCTAAATTCCCTATATACTTGCAATTTAGTTTAAATCGAACATATATACTTGCAATTTAGTTTGAATCGCAAAATAATAATATTAACATACTTACCCAATCTTGTGCCACCCTATCGTTAACCCATCCACTGTTTGCCTTACATTGCATCTGTCTCCAACTCTCAACATGACTCGTGCTTCCGGTTTGTTGTAACTGTATACATCAAAAATACTATTAGTGAGATTTGAAAGAACTATGAATACATCTTTGGATAATACTAACAATTTTCTTATCGCCCCGTGTCACCTTTGGTCATAAAGATTGATTCCCACGAGAACTTGAATAAAGTTCTTGCGATCTATTATGTGTATTTTTTAGAGCGACGCATATATGTGGGTGTTGTGAACAGCTCATCAATGAGTTTCACCCACGTCTCAGGAGTTTGTGTAGATGGGGATGTTGCTTGCATTTTCAACATTGTCATAACCTCCATGTTTATCAAAATGCTTTTTTAAATCTGATTTCCGATCTCGATATCTTCTTGCACAATCCTCATAGATTCCGACCTTTATTCCGTCTTAATGCTCTTTGTCGTGGAAAGTCTAGAGATCAAAATAATGCTGCAAAAAGAAGTAATTAGAAAACATTTAAAAGTTATGAAATTGAAATACAAATAAAACATTACCTTGTAGTGGGTTGGGTTGAAACAGGTTTGAAGTCTATTTTTTTTATAAAATACAAATTTAACAAATAAAGTAAGAATTTTTATTAAATATTTTAAAAGTTACAAAAACATAAATTATAAAACGTTATGATAAAAAATACATAGTCGTCGATACTCGTAATAAAAAAATAAACTTTCGATGCGTTCTTTTTAGCTTTCGTCGGAACCCGAGCTCGCTCGTAGGTAATCGCCCAAAGCGGATTCCTCGAAAAAATGCATCTAACGGCTCTTTTGTTTACCGTTACGAACTGGCTTGAAGTCGGTTTCAAACCGACTCAGGTGTGGTGAACCGACTCGGGTTGGGTCGGAGGTCGGTTTTGGTAGAGGGACCGACTCGAGTCGGGTTTGAAGTTGGAGGTTTTAAAAAAATCAAAACCCTATCTTAAACCTACTCGGGTTCAAGGTCGGGTTGGCTCAAGTCGGTTTGGGCATCAGGTCGGGCCGGGTTTGAACCCGGTTCACCGGGCCCAAACCGGTTTTTAACACCTCTAGTGTGCGATATAAGGACAAAATTTTTAAATAAATAATACAAAATAACAACTTTTGTATTTAAAAGCTTAAGTAAATTACGTATAAGAATTATTGTTTAGGTTATTAACTAGTACAACTATTTATTTATTCTCACATGCTTCAAAATTTAAACGACACTAAACCAACGAATTGCATACAAACATTTAAATGTTACTCTTAAATCCTTAGAATGTTTTAAGACGTTCTAATCTTCCGTGTCTTCGTCACAAATCTCATATGTCCCTAACTTATGTGTTTATAATTATAGGGCATACGTAAGCCGTGCAGGCTAACACTTGAGATTCTAAATCTCATACTTGTGTGATACTACCTACTACGCAACACAGGTGAGTTTCACGGCCCCTTTTACTGTTTTATTTGGGGGAGAAAACATGTTACAACCCTTTTTTGGGTTATTGTAATTCATATAATATCACTGTTGAGGCTAAGCGTAACACACTATCATGAAAAGTCCTCACACGCATCGGATCGTTAATATGGCATGAGCGAGGTAGTTTTGATAGTACTACTGGGTTTGACAAACTCCACCCGTGTTAGTCGCGCTAACTCGATTGGAGGTCGAACGGGTGTTATATTGACCTTAACACATTAGTCAGAGTTAATAGACCTGGCTGGACGCAAACAAACAAACACACTGTCAGTTTTGGTTGCGAGCGCTTTAGCAAAACATGAATATAGGCATGCGACCTATTGATATATATATTGAATGTACATAATCCGCAAACGCTTTATTTGAAATGATTGAAACCTATGAACTCACCAACCTAGTGTTGACTCATTTTCTTACAAGTTTTCTCAGGTTGGCACTCAGGATCACGTTAAGTCATGCATGTGTCTTGGACTACAATTGAAATAATTATCTATTGAACAATCTTTATGTTTCGTTTGTATTTGGATTTGGGCGCGTTGTTTTACGCATTTACTTTCGTTTAACGCTTCCGCATATACACTCTGAACCTTGATCTTTTATGTTATTATATTTCAAGTCCCATATAGTGTCGTTTGAAATAACTGATGTTTGAGATCCTGGTTTGTCACCTTCAAAAACGGTAAAACTCCGTTGGTGAAATTTGGGGGTGTGACAATATGTTCACATAGACCCTTATTGGACCGGCCAGGTTATGGTTCAACAGCTTACCACATGGGAGTATAGACTCTTTCGAGGACCTAAGCCGAAGTTTCCTGGCCCATTTCATGCAACAAAAGAGATACACTAAAGACCCGGTTGTGTTACACAACATCAAACAAAAGGAAGACGAAGACCTCCGAGTCTTCATGGGAAGATATAAGTTGGAAGGCCTCAGCATCAGTGGGGCCACGGAACATATGCGTATCTCGGGTTTCGTCCATGAGGTTCGCCATAGGCGCGCAACTCATAGAAGAGCTAAGACCATGGAGGAAGCCATGGACAGAGCTGAAGCATTCCTCCGAGAGAAGGAAGCCGCGCATGTCCCGGAGATACCTAGGAAGGTGAGGACTCCAGGATGGGGGCATCCTGCACCAGAGGGATTATTGTTCGTAGTAGCTATAGAAAATGAAATAGAAGACGATGGGGGTGAATAAATCAGCATAAACAAAGTATACCCGGAGCAAACAATACAAGTCGGAAGTGATCTCTCCAAGGAAGGAAGGCGAAGACTCCTGCAGATCCTAAGGAGTAACGTGGATATTTTCGCATGGACCCCGGGAGACATGACCGGGGTACCTAGGGATCTGGCCGAGCACTCTTTGAACATATCCACTGAACACGTCCTGGTAACTCAAAAGAAGAGAAGCCTAGCACCAGACCGGTGCCAGGCCAGATATCATACTTGGGTGGCAAACCTTGTGATGGTCAAGAAAGCAGACGGAAGCTGGCGAATGTCTATTGATTTCAAGGATCTGAATAAAGCCTGCCCCAAAGACTGCTACCTGCTTTCGGAAATTGACCTCAAGGTTGATTCCTTAACCGTTTTCGAATGGAAATGCTTTTTAGATGCCTATAAAGGGTATCACCAGATCAAGATGAAGCGTAAATAAGAAGAAAAGACGGCCTTTTACACACCAATAGGAATTTTTTGCTACAGAAAGATGTCGTTTGGCCTAAAGAACGTGGGAGCAACGTACCAACGCTTGATCGATAAGGCTTTCGAAGAGAAAATAGGGGAAAACATGGAGGCGTATGTTGACGACCTGGTAATAAAGAGTCAAAGTAAAGAAGGAATGATCGAAGACATTGAGCAGACATTCAAGAACCTCAAAACAATAAATATGAAGTTGAACCTAGGGAAATGTTCCTTTGGGTTAAAAGAAGGAAAAGTTCTTGGGTAATGTGGTAAGCAAGAGGGAGATAAGGGCAAACCCGGACAAGGTAAAGGTTGTGCGCGACATGAGGTCACCTAAATCAAGAATGGAGGTGCAAAGCCTAAATGGAAAATTGGCTGCACTGCACAGGTTCTTATCGAAACTGGCGGATCGTTCCCTACCTTTCTTCAAGACGCTGAAGGGAAGCTCATCCAAGAAGAATTTCCTTTGGACCGAAGAAGCGGAGAAAGCATTTGGAGAATTGAAGGACCATATACCCAACATACCACCGATGGTAGCCCCGAAACCTAGAGAGTCGCTGTACGTAGCAGCAGCAAAAGAAGAAATAAGCGGGGTGTTGGTGATAGATAGAGAAGGAACCCAATCACCAGTATATTTTGTAAGCAGAGCTCTTAAAGAGGCAGAGGTAAACTACCCAATCCTTGAGAAGGTGGCTCTAGCGATGGTGTACGCAGCCCGGCGGCTCAGGAGATATTTCAAGGCACACCTAGTAAAAGTACTAACCAATTTTCCTATCAAAAGCATCTTAACAAAACCTGAAGTTACTAGGAGACTGCCAAAATGGGCAGTAGAAATGGGGGATTTTGTTCTAGAATCATCAATCGAAGGTGAAGAAGAGAAGGAAGTGGGGGACGTTGGTGAAAAAATGGAGGAAAGCAACAACCAGGAGGAATTACAAAGAAGAAAATGAGAGTGGTTGTTATACACAGATGGAGCGTCAAACGCTAAAGGCTCAGGAGCCAGCCTTATACTTATAGAGCCAGAAGGCGCGGAACTCACATATGCTCTCCGCCTAAACTTCCCAAGCACAAACAATGAAGCCGAGAACGAAGCTCTCCTAGCCGGGTTGAGGCTAGCCTAGAAAATCGGAGTCAAGACATTACAGGTACATGTCGACTCACTCTTAGTTGCAAACCAGGTTAATGGGGAATATGAAGCTAAAGAAGAGGTGATGAAGATATATAAAATCCTGGCAAAGCAGATGGTGAAAAGTTTCGAAAAATGTACCATAACCCAGATCTCCAGGACGCAGAACAAATGAGCGGATGCCCTTAGCAAGCTAGCGTCTCTAGCTTTCGCTCATTTGACAAAGAAAGTTTTAGTAGAAGTGCTCGAAGAAAGTTCAGTAAAGGGAAGGTAGTAACAGATGTGATCACAGAGGATGAAGAAAGTTGGATAACTCCAAATAAAGAATACTTGGCAACAGGATTGATACCGGAGGATGAAGACGAAGCCAGGAGGGTGAGACTGAAGCGTTGCAATACACCCTAGTAGAAGGGGAGTTGTTTAAGAAAGGATACTTGGCTCCTCTGCTTAGGTGTGTAGGTCCGACACAAGCCAACTACATTGTAAGAGAGATGCACATGGGAGTCTGCGGAGCACACGCTGGCCCAAGAATGATAGTCTCAAAAATAATGAACGTGGGGTACTTCTGGTCAACCATGCACAAAGATACATAGGAAGAGATAAGAAAATGTGAATCATGCCAACTCCACGCACCAATAAATCATGTTGCCAAGCACGATCTGGTATCGGTAAACTCCGCCTGCCCATTTCACATGTGGGGAATGGACATTGTGGCTCCCTTCCCTGAAAGAAGTTGCAAAGTCAAGTTTTTGATAGTAGCAGTGGATTACTTCACCAAGTGGCCTGAGATAAAGCCAGTGACAACCATCACCGGAAAGCAAGTCATAAAATTCTTCTGGGAAAAAATAGTTTACAGGTTTGGGTGCCAGGCCAGATAGTGACTGATAATGGAAAGCAATTCGTAGAGGAACCCTTCAGAGGATGGTGCCAAGGCTTCCGCATCAAACAAACATTTACATCGGTGGCCTATCCTCAGGCCAATGGCCAAGTAGAACGAATGAACAGAAGTATAGTCGAGGGACTAAAGACAAGGCTAGGAAGACACATGAAGAACTGGGTAGAAGAGCTACCAAGTTTCCTCTGGGCAATCAGGACAACTGAGAAGACTATCCACGGCAGAACACCATTCAGCCTTGTGTTCGGAACAGAGGCCATGATTTCGGCAGAAATCGGAGTAGACTCGCCAAGAAGGGCAGGCTTCTGAAGCCTAAGTAACAATGAAGACCTAATGCTGAACTTAGAACTAACGAAAGAAAGAAGAGAGAACGCAAGAATGAAAGAAGCCAAGTACAAGAAACATTTGGAAAAGTACTATAATGCAAGGGTGAGACACAAGACTTTTTGCCCGGGAGACTTGGTATTAAGAAAGAACGAGGCCAGCAGACAACAAAACACCGGAAAGATGGGACCCAAATGGGAGGGCCCTTATCAAGTATCAGAAGCCCATAAAGGAGGATCCTACAAGTTGGCCTACATGGATGGCAAGCCGGTACCGAGACACTGGAATGCTATGAACCTCCGACGCTTTTACGAGTAGAAGACAAGGAAGTTGCAAGAAAAGAATATAACGTGGAACCTCGGGTGCTATCTTTTGTGTTGTTTTCTTTTTCTTTTTGTGAAGAATGTTTTTGGGCTAAATAAGCCACACTCCTTTTCCAAATCATCAATGAAAGATCAAAACTTGCAATTAGATAAATCTTTTCTTTTGAACAGACACTTAGTTACAAAAGAAAGAAAGACAATAACCAAAGGTTTGCAGAAATGACTAGCAAGCATCAAAGGCCTAAGATATTTGCAGCATCAAGCTCCAATAGAAGAAAAATGAACAATAATTTCTAACACGCACAGCAACGCCATAAAACAAAAGGCACAACAGGGTGGAGAACCCTTAGAACAAATAAACTCCATGAGTTCCGGCCATGACCTTCTCATGCAAAGGGTGAGCTCCTAAAACAATGATGCTCCATGGGATCCGGCCTTGACCTACCCATGCATAAAACCGATCGGTACAACAATAAAAGCCCTCACTAATGAGGCAGCAGCAAAAAGACCTCACTAAAGAGGCAGCAATAATAAAGCCCTAAAAAACAAGGCAACAAATCCTTCGCCAAATGTCAAACAAAGAGCATGACAAAATAGAGATGCATAAAAGATAAATGGCACAAGGCCAACATGTCATACATGGCCTACGGCCCAACATTACAAACCAAAAACAAACATAAAAACATCAAAAGTCTTGAGACAACAACCACAAACAAAGGTTCAAAGACATAACCACCAAAAGAACAAATAAATTAACTATCACCAGCACCACATCAACAGCACCCAAGGACGATCCATTAACAAAGGCAACACCAAATTCAAGGGAGTCCGGAGCTTGGTCATCAGTAACGATCTTGGAAACAGAGGTAGGAAGAGCCTCGGAAGGAGGAACGCCAAGGGTAACCTGTGCTGGGGAGAGCATGTTCACCGAATAAACACCAGGGCTCATTTGACTGGTCTGCCCACTAGCGGTCCTAAGTACAGCCTTAGAATCAGTCTGGAACATCGGGCTTCAAAGACTGCAAGATAGACAAAGGCTTGTCAAAACAAGCTGCAAAAGATTACAAGAAAGGAAAAGCCACAGTCTGGAACGCCTTGGCCTCATCTTTAAGTACAGCCTTAGAATCAGGGTGGTACAAAGGAGCATCTTCAATAGGCTTAACAGAAGCCAGTTCATAACCCTAGGCCAAACCAACATGAGCACCATGTTCATAGGCAGCATTCTGCAAAGAAGCATGGGGACCAAGGATTTCGCAGCTAGAGCGAAGGAGGCCGAAAAAAGGGTAAACCCTTTCCGGATCAACCAAGTCTTCTCATCAACCAAAACGGAAAGACTGTGCCTCAACTCCTGGTTAGTGGTGATCAAACGACCCATGGCCTCTTTCATCTTTCCCTCATCTTCCTTCAAAGCTCTCCTCTCATCAGAAAGAGCAACCTTCTCACGTTCCAGCACAACACGCTCAGATTCAACTTTAGCCTGAAGAGAGGCTCATTGGTCACTCAGCAGACGCTCTTTCTCATGAAACTTAAGATCCATCTCAGTCAAAGCACTCGCACTCTTGCTCAACTCTCCACTCAAATGGGCAACCTGTTGTTCCAACTCAGATACACGAGTCTGTTGATCCTTACACTTGTTATTCATAATAGATATCTTCTTGCGAGCAGTGTCACGATGAGCAAAATCAGAATTGAAACGAGAACCAGCTTCAGGCAACAAGCTACCAAGATAAGCTCAAATACTAAACATATGGTCGACAAGATCAGAATCAGTTAACTGATGGTCCTTCAACCTCTGAGCACGAGTGGCAAAATGGGAAATCAGTTTCCTGCTCACGAGTAGATCGGTAACAAGCTCCCTACTCAGAACACCCCACTTAGGAGAATGAGGGGTATCCCCAAAATCAGTATCAAGCCTAGGATCAGTTTCAGAAATCAAAGGATTAGTGGAAGAACCTTCATCAAAGTCAGCAGAAGGAACCTTAGAAACCGGAGGGATTTTCACAGAAGCATCAGGAGTAACATCAGTGTCCTCTACGTCAACGAGAACGCCAGAAGACTTGGCAAGCTCAAGTTTAGAAGCCCTTTGGCTTCACATCAATAGAAGCAGAAACTTTCTTCTTCCTCTTAGACGAAGAAGGCAGATGGACAACAGCTCGCTCAACCTCAGGCTTGGCAGGAGGATCAACAGGTAGAATACTAGCATACTCTCCACCAGAATAGGTAACCTGACCATGAAGGGCAGGGACATCTTTTTCACCAGCAGCAAGGGGACGAGGAACAACCTCAACACCAAAATCATTATCCAAACCCAAAAAATCCAGCCAATCCATAACTGCAAGTAGCAAACACTAACATTAGAAAAAGAAGGGAGAAACCCAGGAGATTTCCAAATACGACTTAGACCAGCCAAAACCAACACCTCCTCAACAAAAGGGCGAACCCAGGTACTGTTCGACTCAAGCAATTCAAAGTGACGGGGGTTGAAAGAGGAACCAGGAAGATTAATAGCAGCAATAGACCCCTTAGGGTCCCTCCTAAAAGGGGGAAAAGGAAGGATACTTGATGAAACCCATAAAAAATAGTTTTTCCAATCCTTTATAGTCGGACTCGAATGATGAACACGCTGAGGAGACGGTTCCATGTGGAGTTGGATAGTTAACCAATCTCCATTCTTATCCAAATGAAAAAATTGCCGAAAGAGGTCAATACAAGGAGCAAAGCCTAATGCCCTACACTGGATCTAAAAATGGGTGATCTTACTAACACCAAAAGGGGCAATCTGAACAAGATCAAGACCGTAATACTCCAAAACATTGAGACAAAAAACAGATAAAGACAATCGGAGATTAGAGAATTCGAAAAACCTAGTGTACAAAGCAACAAACCCGGAAGGACAATCGGTAACAGCCTGATCGGAAGAAGGAAGCGTCGGTTGAAATTCCGGACCGATAGAATAAAGCGTACATAGTTCATCAAGCTTGCCCTAATCTAGCATGCAAAACCAGCGAGCCATATCGCACCGATCACCCATAACGAAGAAAATGAAAAGAAAACTAACCTGAGATTCGTTGAAGAACACGAGAGATTCTGAAGAAAAAAGAAGGAAGAGTGAGAAGAAAATGAAAGGATTTTGAATTTCAAAAAGGGGGATAAATGAAATAAAAAGGGGGAACGGTTAAAGAGGCGAATCATTGGCCTATGGAGCCTAACGCCGCCTGACAGTCATAATGAAAAGAAATGAGTACAAGTCAAATCAGTCAGAAACAAGATAAAGGAGAGAAGCTGAGTAAGGAAAATCCTCGTCACAGAAAGCCAAGGATATCCCTGACTGGGGGGCTGATGACGAGGGTAGCCCTAGGAAGCTAACCATGCAAGGACACCGGCAGATACAAAAGCAAGGCAAGGTAGTGAACCTAAGAAGGCCAGGCAGCAGGTCAAACCAAGGGTAAGCCAAGAAACTATTAGACAATAAGAGGAGACCTGAATTGACATGACTACACACATGAACAGTGCCAGGTTGGGAAGTGAACCCCTGAAGCCTCGAGACGGTACAACACTTCCCAACGTCACCTGAATGAGGAAAGTGCAGAGAGCTCAGGGCTAGAATAATAACCTCCTCACATTACGATTTAGGGATAAAGCAGGTCAAACCCTAAGGTAGGTTTCGGCGAAGCAGGCATGAGAAAAGGCAGAAGTCAAGAAGTTACACCATTTCGGGTGTCCCTTATAATATCGAGAAACAGCACCTTGGCCGAAGCAGCTCAAGAAGGCTTAAAAAGGAAGGTAAGGATCTTTCAAGAATCACCCCCATTATTTCAAGGAGTCACACTATAAATAAGAGATCACCAGCTGGTATGCATTCATTCACTCCCAACTATTCTCGCAATACATTACTCTCATACTCCCTGACCTTATTTCTCAAAGAC
Organism: Smallanthus sonchifolius; assembly: GCA_023525975.1. NCBI lineage: Eukaryota > Viridiplantae > Streptophyta > Magnoliopsida > Asterales > Asteraceae > Smallanthus > Smallanthus sonchifolius. Next base: position 68,077,708 of record CM042030.1, on the reverse strand, counting down.
CCCCTTGCCTGATTCTCACGCCGGAGGTGTATCACAGGGACCCTCCCCTGTGGTGAGCCTAACGGTTTGTTTTTCTTAGCAGGACCTCAAGGATAGAAGCCCGGTATCTAGTGCAGCAACACCCGCCTAAGCTGTGGCGACAACATGCCGTCGGGATAGGTGTCAAAAACCCTAAAATCTGAAAGAGCCTGTGGCGACTTGTCGCTGCTGTAAGGTTAACATATGTTGACGACAACATGTCGTCGCTGTAGCACTGGTCGCTATAGCATCACCAATCGTAATTTCTGCCGCAAAATAACCATGGTCGTAGATCGACGCAAAATCCGTTTTAAACTGATTTGTAATTTCGGTCACAAATATTCTGGTATAATGTCTTTAACTTATATTGAATTTTAGGATAAAGTTAAAAGAGTTATGGCATATATAATTGGTGTTCTTGTTGTGGTTACCGGTTACTGATATATGAGTTTGAGGATAAGAATTTCAGCAGGAAGAGAATTTGAGAAAGAGTACATAGTTATCTCTCATTTTGGCTGCTTGTCTCCATGCACAACAGGTCCCATACGCAAGTTCAATACGAAGCTTCCAAGAAATTCCGCCTTCCAGTACGTTTCTATTTTTTAGTTTGTTTTGATGTGAAATGATTTTTTGATACGACTTAAGTAAATTTTTGGTTAAAGAGTGCAAGTTTTTAAGAAAATAGAACATGTATACTTTATAACGTGAAACGTATGATACACACGTTTCATTGTTTTATAAGTGTGTATGGTTGGTGATTTTATCGTCATCAAATCATTTTAGTTTAGTTAGATTTATCTAAACCCTAAACCCTTTTGGCGAGAGTTCAGGAGGGTTCAGGATCAGCTCCCTTGATGGGTGTCTCATTGCCTGGTCAGCAAGTGACACCCACAGTGAAATTTTCTTTTATTACCATGTGGAAAAACCTTTGGAAATTGTTTCGAATTTGCATCGACGATGGAAAGTTGCATGTTATTAGTAACAACTAACAATGATCGGCAATAACTATGTTGTTAGTATTAACCGCGATAAGCGGTAGCTTGAGCTATTAACAACAATTGTTATCAGCATCCACTTGGTTTATCAAGCACTAAACGTGCATTAGTAGAACGTAGGTGATCAATAGTAACTTAACATGCCAATCATCGAGTTACTGATAACTAATTCCCGCTGAAATGTAAGTCTTTGTTCATTTTCTAGAAAAAACATACTCGTTCTTGTTTTCTTTTTAATTATCCCATTAAAGATTTGCGAGTACCACCAAATTATTTTAAGAACTATTACACGGACGACCCCTATGGTTTACACGGATTTTACTTATGGGCCTAAGATTGGGAAACTACATCTATGGTCCAATAGTTTGCACAAATGTAACACACATAGTTTACACGAATTTTACTTATGGCCCCTAAGATTGGAAAACTACATCTATGGTCCAATAGTTTGCACAAATATAACACACATAGTCCATAGAGTGGATGAATGTTATTTTTTTCCGTTAATTACATGTGAAATGACCAAATACCCTTACCCTTACCCAATAATAATAATAAATTAACCACACACCCTCTCTTTACAACCATAGTTAAGTTAACCCTCCCCTCCCCTCCCCGTCTTTCTTCTTCACCGACTTCAAGGGTCAAACCACCTACCACCACCCCCTGAAATCCCACCGGCAAGTTTCTTGTCATGTTCAATCCCCCTCCATTAAATAGCCATCACCGCCTACGTCAGCGACCACCACCAACATTTGCGTTTAGATAAATCACCAGATTTGCTCATTAGCTAAGCCTTTCTAATGGGCCAACCAAGAGGAACATGAGAAGAACAAGATTCTTTAGAAGAGGTGGTTGAATTGTTGGAATTCGAACTTCGTGTTCTGCTATCAAACGAATCAAATTCAAACCCATCTGTTTTTTCACTTGTATCGCCCGAACTTTCCATATGAATCTTCACCCAGAACCCCGAAACCCCAAATTGTCAGATCTTTTTTTAGTTTCACCTTTTTCACTTAAAGATTATAACCCATATGAAACTTTTAGTATTCTATTTCTTTTTTTAATTATCAACCAAAACTCATCAAATTGTAAATAAACTATGTAGGATACCTTACGAATTCCAAAATTATAAATGAAAAGGTGAAATGTTTGTTTGAAAATACAGTGTTTGGGAAAAGAGATTAGTGTTTGTTCAACTGTTTGAGTTTTGATTTAAAGAAAGAAGGCAAAAGCGTGATGGCGGTCTCTCTCTATGTGTAACATCCCAAAAATAAAACGACAATTATAATAACGAGATAAACATAAGCGAACGGAATAAACGAACGAGCCATGATGGGCCGGGCCAGTATGGGTCGGGCCGGTATGGGCCGGCGAACCTAAAGAGGGGCGAACTTGGGGAGGGTGTTCCCTCCTTTAAATAGCCAACATATCCCATTTTCTCTCATTTGCAAGATCTAGAGAGAAAAACCGTAGAGAGAGAAAGTGTCGGATCGGCCCGCGAAGCAAGTATCTCGTTCCTCTACTACTCGTGAGCAGAACCTCCGAATCAGAAGCTCGTTTCAGGTAACGAACCAACCTAGATCTGAGTTTTTGTTTATTTGAGGGTTTTCGGGTTTTGGATAAAAAGGTGATGTTTTTATTTATGAAACTCGGAAATAAACATAGATCTAGCATCTAGAATGAAAAACGAATGTTTTGAACGTAGAAAGTTGGGATCTTGATGTGATCAGATCCGCATGCAAGAAATTAGGGTTCTTGAGAAGGAAGACAGCCCCGCATGCGAACTTTTGAGCGAACTTGGCCTAGTAGTGCATGGCTGGCGAACTTGAGTAAAATCTCTTGGTAAGTTCGCTGAAGTTTTGATAGAAGCGAACTTGGTATGTTCGCTGGGTTCTACTTGGGCGAACTTAGCCCTAAGTTCGCCTAAGTCATAATAGGTAAACCGTTTGAGTCGGGATGGGGTTGATGTGTATTTAACTAATCAATTCAGATCGGAAGTGACGTTGTTGGACCTTTGTTTAGGAAAACCGAGACTAGCTTATCAGGTGAGTTCTAGAAGCCCTTATTTAAATGTTTTGAATAAATGTTTTTGGGCTGGTGTGCATTTGTAACGATGTGACTGTTTTATAAAACGATGTTTATGAATGATGTATGTGACGTTTTATGAAACGATGTTTATGAACGATGTTTTGAAGGGAAAGGTTATGAAAGAAGTGTTTATGAAATATTTTGTCAAAGAAGTATACGAAGTGTTTACGAATGAATTAATGATTTTTAATAAAACGTACGAATGCTTTAACTGAAGTTTTGAAGTAAAAGAAGTAAATGTCTATGAAAGTCACAAACGAACGAATCTGCCATGATTCCCATGTAACATCCATGATTTTCTTATGCTTTGTTTTGATGCAATATTAATATTTCAACTTCTTTTCAAAGTTCAACACATTGTGTCGCATAAACCACAATTTCAAAGTGTATCAAATTCATGGTTTCATTTATACAATTTCATATTTTAGCTTTACAATATATATATATATATATATATATATATATATATATATATATAATATGTATATATATCCACACACATACGTTTTGATTAGATCAATTAAATCAAAGTATAACCTCTAGGCTTTTATCCAGTAATCTCACCCTTTTATATATATAGATATATAGATATATATGTAGTTCATTTATAAACATATGTATGTAAATATATTGATACATTTTTTTAAAAAACTATTGAATAAACCATATAAAATTATTGTGTAGTTTTAAACAAATATGTATTTATGATAAGACATTATAAATGTATTTAAATTAAACCTAACGTGATTAGTTTTTACAAATTTTATAAAACAATTAATTTAGTTATATATTTAAAAATGATTATAAAATCAAATAGAGATGTTTGTTGAACCCTTTATCACTTGAACTCAATTTTAGAACCCTCATTGAATGATTGTGAACCCATTCTATGCATTTGAACCTTTCCAACTTGGACCTATCATTGAAAAGTCAACCTACACTAAATCGATCTCCAATCTGACGGTTTCAAGGCTGTTAATGCCTACAAATCATGCGTGACTATTATACGACCTGAATCGAATGCTCATAATAATGCAATTAAGTTCTAATCTAACGAATTAATCACAAATCATGACCCGTAACCGATATTCTTAAACCCAATGTTAAATTGTGCGTTTCAAATGAAATTGGGTTATATAATCAGTCCCTCAGCCTTCGCAATCACCTTTATGAACTCCCTAGACTCACACACACTCTGCATCACACTTCTGAAGCTTGATCGAGTGCCAAGAACATCGAAGTCAAAGCCGCAGCCGTTCTCACTCGTTACTCCACCGAATCAAGTAAGGTTGATGCCCTTTGATTCGTAATTCAATGATAATCGAAAGCCCTCTGTCAATTCTTGATGACAGAGGGTATCGGACCTGAATCTCATTTAGGGTTCTTGATTATTTTTGCGCAAACCTAATTTGGGACTAAGTCTTGATTTAATAAACGCATTTAAAATTTTGTACTCAATATATAACCAGCGAAACCACCTGGTCCGGCTGGTTAAGGCATTGCACCACCAGACCAGGTGGCGTGGGTTCGAAACCCAACACCCACCGGCCTTTTTGCGCGTATACTTGTTTAGAATCCGGTTCCCTCTTATTAAACGCTTAAGATCCAATAGAACAGGCCCTATTACGCTAAGGACTTCCTGGTCCAGTGGTTGGTTCGTTGGACTCCCACCGGGCAGACCCGGGTTTGAAACGGGTAGCCTCCATTTTTTTAAAAACCGTTTTTAACCTTTTTTTCTTTTATAAAAGAGTAAGCTGCAGCTTTCGTCCCTGACGTTTGTCCCTGTTAACAGGTTCAGTCCCTCCTTAATAGTATGGGTCCTTGATGTTACATTTCTTAACAGTTTACATCCCTCGTGCTAACGCCCGTCCAATCTGCCGTTACTTCCCCCTCACATGCCCCTCACGTGAAGGGTATTTTCATCTTTTCGCATCTCTTATATTACAACTTCTGAATCATCTTCCATCACACCCCTGATTGAAGCATTTCCATCACACCCCCGATTGAAACCCTAATACATCTCGATTGAAGTATTCCATGGCAATGTGGGGCTCGTTATGGATGGTTCGTGGTGGAGAGCAAGAGTTTGATTCATACGAGGTTTATGGTAAGGTTTATTTCTCTGTAGTCAGACTTACCATTTATATACTTCCTACTAGGAGAGTTGGCAAATTCACCATGGAAGATTTTTAGACTGAACATAGTAGGTTCATTTGCTGATTTAAAAGAAAAAAACGATGAATAAGTTAAACACTATAAAAAATGCAGAATTGCTAACCTAGAAATAAACCTTACCATAAACCTCGTATGGATCGAACTCTTGCTCTCTACCATGAACCATCCATAACGAGCCCCACATTGCCATGGAATACTTCAATTGGGATGTATTAGGGTTTCAATCGGGGGTGTGATGGAAATGCTTCAATCGGGGGTGTGATGGAAGATGATTCAGAAGTTGTAATATAAGAGATGCGAAAAGATGAAAATACCCCTCACGGGAGGGGCACGTGAGGGGGAAGTAACGGCAGATTGGACGGGCGTTAGCGCGAGTGACGTAAACTGTTAATAAATGTAACATCAAGGACCCATAGTGTTAAGGAGGGACTGAACCTGTTAACAGGGACAAACGTCAGGGACGAAAACTGTAGTTTACTCTTTATAAAAATTATTTTTATAAAACCTATAAAACTCAGAGATATTTTTAATAATTTAGATAATAAGTTTTCAAGGAAAAACAATTTATTTTGTTATTATTAGATTAAAATCCTAATAAAACTTCATGTATTTAAAACAATTATTTTCCTTTTCTTTATACAAATTAATATTTAAAACCCTTGATTTATAAATTGTAATTGGAAAATAAACACGATCATTGTTATAAACCCTCGTATTTTGTAAGGATTTATGTAAATCATTCCACTTTTTTATAAAAACATTTAAAACTCATTTTTATATATCTTTTAAATCAATAATTAATTATGATTAATTTATTTGAAGATTATTTTTGTTTACATTTATTTCCCATAGAAGTCAACTTAAATAAATATAAGAAATTATTTATTTACCCGATAGTTATTTATTTATCCAATTAATTACTATCCATTTACTTATTCATTAAATCATTAGTCTTTACATTTGCAAATAAAGGAAAACTACTTATTTATTTATTTATTTATTCGTCCATTCATTTACATGAGAACATTAAGTACTCATTCATATATATACATTTATTTATTTGTCTAAAAACAAAAGGGAAATCCTTTATTCATTAAACTATTCATATTGAAATACAATTAGCTACATAACTATAATTTGAGACTCACATAATTATTTGATTACTGAAACGGGAGAAACCACCTCAATCCCTTCGCACAATAGATTTCCCTATTTCAATTGTGCAAAATCATTGATACACGTATACCATCAAACATAGGTTGATCTTGTGGTTAGCTAGACATTTGTGCAACAACATACTTGTGTGAATCTTCAAGCTACTCATTGCAAGATGAGTTTACATAACCCCTTTTATATTTTTTATACATTTTGGGGTGGAACATGATTTCATTGAAAACTATTTGCAATTTATACAATTCAAACATTTTGAACATGCGTGCAATTTGTGTCTTATGCTTGAACACTATGAGTGCAAACTGCAATTACATACTTGTGTGCATAGTGCAAGTGCAATCATTAACTCAGTACAAGCCCACGGTAAACAATGATAGATCTATTGTGTCTGACAAACCCACCCAGGTAGGGTGATTGTTGCCGGTATTACATTTGGGATAACATTTTGTGCAGTCACAAGGTTTGATTGTACGCCCCGGTTTAAACTATAGTGGTTCTCCATAATTGCCTTATTAAACCATGTTTCGTATGAATTGTACACAACTCTTGATAATTACTTGTGGTGTCAAAACCTATGTATGCTCACCAACTATTTTTAGTTGACCTTGTTTTCATCATGTTTCAGATGCTAACATTTGAGGTCATATACAGGATGCTACATATAGGATTTGGACTTAGTTGAATAATGAATTTGAACATTTTGATGCATTGGATTTTGGTTGAGTGATTGAACTTATGTAATGAAATGTTGATTTAATAAACATATGAAATTTAGTTAATCATGTGCTTATGAACAGTCTCCACGTCCGACCCTGCGAATTCCGCCGTCTGCTGGGGTGTGACATATTGGTATCAAAGCCATGGTTATAGGGAATTAGGTTATTAGAAACCAATGACCTAGTCTATAACCTTAGGATACCCCCTTGTATGATTATCCTGCATGTTATCTTATGTGTTATATTGCATGAAACAATACATACTATCTTATGTGCTATGCTAATTAATAACTTCTATGCTTACAAAAAAATTGCTACTCATGTGATACCTTAATTGCTACAATTACTTGATTAGCCTACACGTTACCTATTTGATTACACTAAATGCTACCCTAAGTATCACCATATCTTACACTTAATCTTATCTAAGTTCCTATAATCCTTCACCCTTATGCCTTGAAAATTTCATCATCCTTATCATCACATGTGAAGAATTTAAACCAGACCTTTCCATTTAAGAAAAGAAGTTGCTTGAATAGATGAAGCTCACCTTTGAACCACAAGACACAATCCATGATGATTCTCATCATAACCATGAGTTCAAATAATAATGTTAATAGTACATGATGGTTGTAAGATTGGGTATAGGTCCATAAGAGATTCTGACTAAGGAAAGACTAGGTATTTAAGTGTGTACCTTGTGACCCACCTCTCTTTCCTAGGAATTCTCTTCGTGGGTACCCTACTTATAGGTCAAGTATTACTCCTAACATACTATTATGAGAACTTTGTGATATGACTAGTCCAACTCTAAACTCATGAAAACCTTTGTACTTGACTTTTAGCATTTTATTATCATTTACGACCTTTTTCTTTCCAGCTAGATATGGACTCCTACCCTCCTCCCTCCCCGGAATACCATCCCGAGACAGAGTCCGAGCAGGAGGAAGACATCGGATCTCTATCACCAGACCACCAGTCACCGACACATCCAGCTGCTAGATCCATGTTTGACCTATGGGCAGATTGGCTTAGGAGCACCGGCCTGAGACTCAGAGCAACTGAACCACCCCCATCGAGAGACCCTTATCAAGCACCTCACAGGCACAACCAGCTACCATCCCCATTGAGAGACCCTTACATAGCACCCGACCCATACCACCCAAACCAAGGAGCGAGGCAGACTATGGAACCCACCAGTGCTATAGGTGTTCCAGCTGATGCCACTCACCAATATGTGAGGACCATAGAGTTTCTGAGGCAGGGTATGGAGCACGGGATAAGGCAACAAATAGACAGCCTATTGGGTCAAGTGCTGTACTAGGAGGACTTAATTACAAATCTGGGTACCCACATAGACATGATGGAAGGAGACCAGGATATATTTGATGCACATACGGAAATAGCTAAAGCTTAGGCCCGGTTTGCAATATGAGTAACCATAGCGATGTTCATCTTGGTGCTCATCTGTTTCCTGGTGGAAAGCTACCTGAGACGTTAGCCGGATTTTCTATTTCTCATTTTTAAATTCCAGTTTGAAACCACTACTCTATGGTTGGACTAAGTATTTGACATTTTATCATTCAATGTACTAATCTCATAAGTTAAGTAAAAGGCTGTTGGTTTTTTTTTTTTTGTGAGACCTGCGGAAGTTGTCACGGCCTCAGAAGGTTAAGCCGAGGGATTGGAGGGGGGGCAGCCAGGTTCAGTGTCAGTAGGACTAGCCTTTCTTTCCTTATTTACAGAGAAATGTCATTTGCTCATTTTCAACTAGATCAAAGATTGGAAGATCGGATATGCCCCATCGCCTTAGTCGACTTGTTCCTAAGATGAGAAAGCTTGACTCGCTTATCAGAGCTTGGAAACAGACTACGCACTTATAAGCCCTACTCCATTATGGTTTGCTTGCCTTCATAACCGTAGGTTCGGTCAGCAGAGGGCTCTTCGGAGAGAGGCTGATGTTGCAAATCAAAGATCTCGTACTACGATAAGAGATACTATAAAAAGGCCTCCGTATCCTGTGCTTCGTCGTAGTTTCCCGGGCTGGAGTTTGCTTGGCTTGTTCTGAAGTTTGATCCGTTGTTGGCTTATCAAATAGTGATTCTTTTGGTATTGTATTCCCTGTTACACCCCTACTTTATCCGTGGGAGAGGGCTAGGGCTCTAGCTACTCTGATGAACCACCTAGATGGACGGAATAAAATAGGCTAGCTGGCCAGGTATGAGCGCCCTCTGATCTACCGGTTGAGCTCCCTTCCCTCTTTTCTGTTCTGTCTGATAGTTAGTCCCCGCGCTTCTTCTGGCTTCACTCAGTATGGTTGCTTCCTTGGTTCAGCCTCTCTTTCGGTTAAAAAGATCCGTATGCCCCTGGCCTTCCTATTGGTTCACCAACCCGCCATTCAGTACCGTCCCCATCCGCTGTCACAGGTTTTGAACCCTTATATGAGTCTCGCTTGGAGTAGTACTCTGTACTCTCCACTACTTGTAATGTCCATTTACTACTATAATGCCTACTTGCAACAATGCCCGCATTAAACACCGATTCTTCCCATGCGACGTGCTCCCCCTATATGGGTCATCAGTTCGAGTGGCATCCGTGTAGTCAGTACCACTTGTTTCTGTCTCGGACGACTCTTGCCTAGATAGCTCAGGCCGCACCGCCACTAGCGCTTGCTTTCAGTGCGTGGGCAGGGTCCCTTTGGAAGACGAAGCCAATCCAGATTCCAGAAACACACAAGCTACGACTTTCTCCTTCGGACCCTCGCAAACTATGGTTACAGCTCCAGAGACCGAGTCGCTCCTAGCTTCCCTCCACCTCAGCTTGCCTTCTTTCTTTGCCTTTCTATTCTATGTCCGTTGCTTGTTCCCTTCTCTTTCACCATGGAGATGTGATTACAAGATTTGGATGCCAAAAATCTTGATAAAACGCACTGTTTATGCCAATACACAAGGGTGACATGAAGAAAAATAGACGAATTTCCTTTCCCGGTTTTGATACCATTTTATTACTGACATGACGAAAAAGAAGCGAAGTAGACTTTGCCTTGAATGAACGATTCTTCCTTTGTTTAGATAGAGTCGACAAACTAAGCTAAGCGTTTTGACATTTTAAAAAGGAGGATCCTAAGTTCTCAAGATGGGCGTATAACCAGTTTTTCCTTTTTTGAGGACCTAAAGCGGGCATTGATCGATAGTACACCTTTCTATTCCTATTCATATTCTTTATTCCAATTTGGCTGGTTCACCCGCGTTAAACGTGACGAGAATAGCCTTTTCCAGCATAACCATCGGCTTCTACAGTCTAGCTGGAATCCCTCCCCCCTTCGGGGTCGAGTTACTTCGTTCCCTTCTTTTTTTGCCAATAATATCATTTCATGTTCCAACCTGGGCGTTATGGTGGAGACACGAGAGATCACATCTGATCCTATGATCCATCCAGCAATTAAAATGAGTTCTTGGTAGGTTTCGCAATCAATCCTTCCTAGGCGAAATGGGTTGAGTCTTTCCTCAACCCAGCAGCAGCAGATTGTGGGGCACCTCGCGAAGCTATCCATTCTAACCTGTCTTTTCCTAGCAAGATACGTCTAGATCTCCCTCCGCTTGCCTATCTCAGTAGGAAATTGGAACAGTCTCCGATTTCTAAGGCGAAGCCAAGGGGAGAGCTATACCTTCTGGAACCAGAGAAATAACTGCTATAAAGGAAGCAGATGCACAGGAACGATCCCTAAAGCAAATATTCGGAATGCTCCATGACTAAGAATACCCATTCAGACTCGATTTTGTTCAATTATAAATAAATAACCACTTTAATGGAGATTTATAACATCATTCAAGTAAATACAGATTAAGATCGTAAAAACATAAGCTTGTAATATAGCTACACCTAATTCCAGACCGGTTAATGCAAGAACTATAAATAAAGGACCAAGATCCCCTATAAAATACAAAATATCATTCATACATAGCATAGTCCAAGCGAACCCACTTAAACTCTTTACTAAACTATGACCGACCATCATATTAGCAAATAAACGTATTCCTAAGCTTAATGTGAGAAAAAAATAAGAAATTAGCTCAAGGAGTACTAAAAAAGTGATGATGGCAATGATAGAGCAAGCGTGAGCCGAAGATAAAAAGAGCTCTTCCAAATCGAATAAAGAAGGGGTCCGGAGGTCCGACCAGACTACGGCTACGGCTCCGAGTGAGGAGGGGGCTATCTAGCTTCAATCGAGATCACATTTCACTAGGCAATCCAGTTGCCACTTCACTAGCAGCCGCGAAGGGCGAAGGAAAGTCAGTGATATGCAAGAAGAGAAGAGAAAGAATAAAAGGTAAGTCCCGAGAAGTACTTCACTTAGCCTTTCTCTAGTAGTGAGGAAGTGAGTTGGAAGTCCTTATTGTTAATACCTTCGCCCACCACCCGATAAAGATAAGTGATGGCCATATATACGGAATATGCCGTCATAAGCGGGAATAGGAAGACCCTCCTTTCAATTCTTCTTTTGACCTAATTCCTAGCTTTATCCTGCATTGCTTTCAAATGGGATAATAACTATAAATTCCTGGCTTACACGCTTAACAATAAGGACTTCCAACTCACTTTCTCACTACTAGAGAAAGGCTAAGTGAAGTACTTCTCGGGACTTACCTTTTATTCTTTCTCTTCTCTTCTTGCTTATCACTGAATTTCCTTCGCCCTTCGCGGCTGCTAGTGAAGTGGCAACTGGATTGCCTAGTGAAATGTGATCTCGATTGAAGCTAGATAGCCCCCTCCTCACTCGGAGCCGTAGCCGTAGTCTGGTCGGACCTCCGGACCCCTTCTTTATTCAATTTGGAAGAGCTCTTTTTCTCTTCGGCTCGCGCTTGCTCTATCATTGAATTTCCTCGTTTAAAGATCTCACGCAATCTAGGTTTGAGCTCTAATTTGATCTCGATGGCCGGTGCATCTTCCAAGGTCAAGAGCCACGGAGCCAGAAGACCATTCGACGATCCTACTTCTGATGTCATCCCCTTCTTTTCCCTCCATGTTGAATATCCCAACTATTCTCTATCAATGCCAGGATGGATCATGAAAGATTTTGTCTTGAAATGCCGATAAGGAATAGCCAGTTATAGAAGCGGGTGGCAGAGAATGAAAGCACTCCTGTGCTATCAAAGTAGAGATATTAGTTAGAGCTAGGGGCAGGCCATCTATTCCTGTTTGACTTTCTTCAAAATACGAAATGAGCATTTTTCGTGACATCATCTCACTATTCGGCAAGTCAATCCCGCTTACCGGCTCAATATATCTCTCAATAGATTCGCTTGCCACAACGACCGGACAGGATAGGAGATCGCCCAACCTTCCAATTTCTCTTTCTGAAGCAACTATAACAGATGGGCAGCTTCCCTACCCACTGGGGATTTTTTGTTTCCCGCTCCAACTTTGGATTCTTTCCAAGAATCCCCAGTTCTATGATTTAAGGTTAGGAGTTTCATTATTAGCAAGATCCCCGGCTATTGAATCTGTTGTCGTCGGCGGGGCTACTTCTTCTTCTTTCGAAATGAGAAGAATAGCGTAGTCAAAGTAGGCCAAGCCGGTAGCCTTTTCTGAAACTCTTGGGAGAAGGGCGCAAGAATAAAATACATCCGTTATACCTTCATCAGGATCACTCAAACATCATCCATTAAAATTCTGAAACTCCGTCAAAATTTTAAATTCTGTTAATTAGTAGAGAACTTGTGCAATCTAGAAGGGTGACACCTGTACTCTGGATATTCTGTCCAGGAAAGCATTTCATATAAATCCAAATCAACCGAAGGATCCGTATGCTTACCTGGGAATTCCTAGGATGAGTGATTACCTAAAGGTTAAAGCATGTATTCTTGAAAATATATGAATTTAAATCATTTTGATTTGTCAAAGTATCCATTTGGTTATGCTACCAAATGAATACAATTTAAACATCATCCTCTTATTTATTGTAATTTGGTACACATACCTAAACTTTCTTTGTAAACTAATTATTTTATTACTTGATTTAGTTAACATAGTTATTTCGTTCAAACAAAAAAATTATCAAATCCTTGGTTTATAAACATTATCTTGAATATAAATTATTTATAAAACCCTTTACCTTGTAAAAAAACATAATACCCTATCTTGTACAACTTATTTTGTAAAAATCATTAACAAACATGTTACTCTTTTAACTAATAATTAATTATGACTTGATTAATTATTCTATTATGACTTTTTATTTTTTAAACTAATCATTTCTTAACTCTTGGCTTAATTACTAAATAATTAGTCCATTATTTCTTTTGAAAAAATTCTCTTCATGATAATTAAATCAAATAAATAAAAGGTTTTATTTATTCAATTATCTATTTATTTAACTTATTATTTTCACTTATTTATTTATTAACTTACCAACAAGGGTAAATTTCAATTACTTGCTTATTTACAAACAAGGGGCACAAATCAGTTATTCATGTATACATTATTCTAAATACCCGCAAAACTTTCTCATCATCTTACACCTTCGGAAATGCATGAGCTTACTAGTCACTTCAAGAAAATGAATCATTTCGTGTAGGCGTTAACCATCCATATAAACATCAACAAAATTAAAGAATCTAAACTACCTACATTGTAAATGAACGCCGAGAAACACGCTTATCCATGAAGTTCGATCACCTACGAAATTCGATAGTTTACACTATTCATGAGAATCGATTACTTACATTTGATTGTTCGCATTATCCATAAGACTAGATTGTTTAGATTATACATGAAACTTGACTGTTTACAATATACATGAAACTTGAATGTTTACAATATACATGAAACCAGATTGTTTACATTATACATGAAACTTGACTGTTTGCAACTGATTATCTACGTTATACATGAGACACGATTATTCACCGTATCCACGAAAGTTGATAGCTATGGACTACTCGGGGTTTGACGTATTCTTGTTCAAACACGAGGAATCCATAAACTTTGAATTACTCGGGGTTTGACGTATTCTTGTTTAAACATGAGGGAGCTATAAACTTTATGGGTAAACTTGAGGATTATGCCATCTATCTAGGACAACCATGGGGTTGTGCCACACTGTTATTATCTGATTGATTACATTATCTATGGATTTGTTAGCAACACATACGTGAAAGCAATGGTTATGAATCAAGCGTTTTAGTGTCCTCTCTTGACCCACACACAATGGGATGACCTATACGGACCATGCGACGATTTGAGTAATTACGGGTGCACACGTAATTATAAAAGTCAGCGCATGGAAAACATAGTGAATTCTGTCGTGTGTTATGACATAAAACCTATCGTGATATATAGTAACGAAAATAATGTGATATGATAAGGGCATGGTGGATACGCCACTGGTACTTCCTATATATAAGTGTTCATGTCATATTGTTAGAAATAACGTTGTTCGTGTCACGTGAAGTTTTATGTTATTTTGAGCCTGACAAATGTTTGTGAAACCTCTTGTCCAATGAAACATCTTGAACATATTAGACTACACCCTAAACAAGTTTTGATCAACAAAGTTCTCATCGTTCCCATTTTAAGTGATGAAGCCCATCCTTGGAGTCCAAGATATTCCTTGACAGCTTTCTCCTCAATTCTCTTCAAACTAAATCCACTGTCACCATTCACGCCTGACACAATGACCAGACCTGACTTTGAATATCAAATATAAATCTAGTTATCGATTGTACTCCTCAAACCGACAGTCAAAGCTCGTTGAAAATCCAAACCCACGCCTTTTTCCTGTTTCAGTAGCCTCCACCAGTTGAATTTCGGGATGAAATTCCCTCAACTTGGGGATACTGTAACATCCATGATTTTCTTATGCTTTTTTTTATGCAATATTAATATTTCAACTTCTTTTCAAAGTTCAACACATTGTGTCACATAAACCACAATTTCAAAGTGTATCAAATTCATGGTTTCATTTTTACAATTTCATATTTTAGTTTTACAATAAATATATATATATATATATATATATATATATATATATATATAATATGTATATATATCCACACACATAACGTTTTGATTAGATCAATTAAATCAAAGTATAACCTATAGGCCTTTATCTGGTAATCTCACCCTTTTATATATATAGATATATAGATATATATGTAGTTCATTTATAAACATATGTATGTAAATATATTGATACATTTTTTTTAAAAACTACTGAATAAACCATATAAAATTATTGTGTAGTTTTAAACAAATATATGATGTAGTACAAAGCACACATCTTTATTCATATTGTTTTAGTGCGTTTTTACTTAGTTTTATATTTGTTTTGAGTCGTTTTTGTATATTATTGAGTCTTTGTTATGTTTACAGGTGCTCGTAACGAATACAAGTGAATACGTGAAGAAATCGAGCAAGAGAATGAAAGCCCAAGGATCAAAAGTGAAACATGTGAAAAATCAGTATCTCGCGGTACGCGAGAAGCTCAGAAGAAAAGTCTCGCGGTACGCGAGGAAACTCAAAGAGGAGCCCGACTATTTTGGCCCTCGCGGTTTGCGAAGGGCTGGACCATGTTCTCTCGCGGTACGCGAGAAACCGTAATTCCGCAAAACCCTAGATTTTCAAATTAAAAAGATTTTAATCCCATTATGCAAGGAGTTCGATTTTTATCCGTCCAGAGGAGGTTCCAGAGGCGATTTTGGGAGATTGGAGGTCAATTGAAGGCTAAAGCTTGAATCTTTGGATCCCGGGTTCGTAGTTTTACGTTCTAGGTTTGCAAGATTGGATTTTTATCTTCATTTGATTGTTTGAAACCATGAATCTTGTTTTCACTTCTGTTTTTGGTGGTTTAAACATGATCCTAGGCTAAAACTATAATATTGCCTAGGTCACATGATGAATACATGTTAAAGTATTGATTTTTATTGATTTTGGTTATTTTGAATGGACTACTGATTTTGTAAGCACTCTTTGAGTTAATAATTCTGATGAATATGTATGCTCATGTCTGATTATGTGGTTGATTATAACTCCCTACGTTGATTGTGGTTGTCTGCCAGTTTGATCTGCGTGTCTATGTCATAGATCTTATGGTTTGTGATTGTGAGTGGTTTGCTAGACGTAGTGACCATAGGGATTGTGATTGATTACTGATTAGAGTTGAGTGTGTATCCTAGTTCAATACCCGAGAGGTGAGAATTAATCGTTTAGTCTTCGTCATTAGGAATCCTAGTGTCAGCTGTCTGAGAGGAAGCCGGTATTAGGTGTCTAGTGATTGTTGCTATTCGTGTCATAGTTGTTATCTTGAGATTACCCCATGCATTCTTTGAGTGTATTGGTAGACGGAGAGACTGAGAGGTAATCTGTCTAGTAGGGTACTTTATCATAGTTGGAAATACCTAAGAAGTGATCCAACAACCTGGTGAGTTATTACATCTTTAGGTTCATTAGTTGGTGACACCCTGAGAGTGATTAGGGATCCACTAGTATGTCTAGAGTTGTTTTATTAGAAACCCAGATCCATTATAGTTTCCATAACCGATAGAAGTTGTGCTTTGCAAGTAGGATTCCGACCTAGGTGATATTCTTCCCATCTCTTGATTTCACCGTAGTACTTGTCTTGATAGTTGAGTCGACCTTAGTTTATTGCAATCTTAGTTTAATATTTAGTGTAGTAAACCCCCCCCCCAAATCAAATCATCTTTAGTCCGAGTCAGAGTCTAGTTTTGTTATTCGTAGTGTCTCTAAGGTTCGATAACTCGGTTTACCCGTTAAGTTTTGCTACACTCGATAGGTACACATGCCTGTCAATGCGGTTTAGTTCATAGGTATTCCTATTATTACTTAGGAGTCTAGGTTAGGTTTTGTTAGTTTTTATATAGACCGTCTGGACGACATCAAGTTTTTAGCGCCGTTGCCGGGAACACTTGACAATAGCAATATTAACTCTGACTAGTTCTTTTAGTGGTTTTTGGTTTGTTTTGTTCTCTTTTGAGTCTTGAGTGCTACTTTTCTTCTGTGCTACTAGTGAGTCTTATCCGAGTGTCTAATTTAGAATCGAGTCTTTCTGTGTGTCTTTGAGTCTTTGTTCTGTTTCCTTCTAAAGTCTTTCTGTTTATGCACCATACTCGTCCGCGAGGATCACCACCTTATTCAGCTTGTCCAGAGCCCGAACGAGAGCTTCACGAGCGCACCAACGACTTTCGGGAGCGTTTAAAGGAGCTGTGCAAATCCCAGGTACGTTCTACTAGCCCAATCCCATTTCGTACTATGGGCGACGCTGACCCACCAGTTAGACGTACTGTGCACCAGAGGGCCAGTGATGGGGTCACGGGCGCGAGATCTTGAATCACACGCCCCACTATACCGAACACCAATTCTTGGCAGATCCCATCACATGTCATGAGTACAATCACTCATGCCACCTAATTCCATGGCCTCGAGGATGAGGATGCACCCGAACATTTGTCCCGCTTCGCGCGGATATGTGATACATTCAATATCACGGGTGTGTCTAAGGACGCTATCTACTTGCGTCTCTTCCCATTCTCCCTCTTGGGGCATGCATCTACTTGGCTCGACACTCTCCCGGACAATTCTATCACCACATGGGAGGATCTAGAAGCCAAGTTCTTCAAGAAGTACTATCCACCTTCCAGGGCCGCTCGCCTTAGGGACCAAATCCATTCATTCTGGATGGACCCCCGACGAGCCCTATCACATGGTCTGGGAGCGGTTCAACGCGTTGTTGAGCCATGCCCTCAGCGCGGTCTTTCCGATTGGGCGCTGGTGGAGAAGTTCTATAATGGTCTCACTTTCGAGAAGCAGAAAATGTTCAACACAGCTGCGGGAGGTCATATCATGGAGAGACTCGAGCCTGATGAGTGTGAGGAAATGTTCGAGAGCTTCACTCAAGCCGAACAACAGCATCCACATTCTGTTAGGAATTCCATTCCTACTGCTAGAGTACCCGCCACTTATCCTAGAGGTGTGCATCAGGTCACTCCTGAGACTAGCGGCTGCTGCACTCGCCTCAATGGCTAACGAGATTAAGGAGCTGAAGCTCAGTGCTCAGCGGTGTCAAGTGTGAAGGGGAGGCCACGACACCCGAGATTGCCCCATAAATAATCAGGAGCATGTGAGCTATGCTGGCAACCAGTACCAGAACCGAGGGTATAATAACAACAACACTTATGGCTCGGGATGGAGATCTGGAAATAACCCGCTTGGGTTTAATGGTCGCCAGTAGCAGTATGGAGGAGGAGAGGCTGGAGCGAGTTCAGGAAACAGTGTCAACATAAGGAATATCAAAAAGATGATAGAGAATCAGACACAGTTGATTACTCAGTTAGTGCAAAATGACAGGGATGCAAGTCAGAGATTGGATAGCCATGACACTCTCTTGAAGAATCAACAGTCGGCATTCCAGGATCTGCAACGCACGGTAGGAGACATCGCTCAGAGCTAGAAAGATCGACAAAGAGGTCCATCTTCAAGCTCTAACGCTTCAGTGATGGTCGTGTTAGTTAGGAGTGTGGAGAAGAAAGAGGTTGTAGAGGATGACTCCCACTCGAGTACGTATAACATTCCGTCACCTGAGGAAGTCAAGAAGATTGACTGGAGAGCTCGATTTGCTGAGATCGATGCTAAGATGGCAGAAGAGCAGGTGGACGAGGAGGAAGTAGTTGAGATGCCTGCCGAGAGGGCAGTGGAGAAGAAAAAAGGGGTGGAGATGAAGTCCCCTGGGGTTGACTTGAGTCGTATTCCTTACCCAGCGCGCGTAATGCCATATACGAACGCTAGGGAATACGGTACTTTCCTTGATATGTTTAGACAACTCAAGGTCAATCTCCCATTCATAGAGGTCCTCCAGCATATGCCTAAGTATGGAAAGTTCCTCAAAGATCTTCTTTCCAACAAGAAGAAACTAGGAGGGATCTCTGAAGTCTCACTTAGTGAGCAATGTTCTGTTGTGGTGTAGAACAAGCTGCCCGAGAAATTAGGAGATTCGGTTCGTTTCACGATCCCGTGTCTTCTAGGCAGTTTGCCCTCGCACCACGCGTTGGCCGACCTAGGTGCTAGCATCAATCTGATGCCATATTCTATCTATAGACAGTTGGACCTAAGTGAACTGCAGCCAACGAGCATGAGCATTTCCTTGGCTGACCGCTCAGTCAAGTATCCACGGGGAATTGTGGAGAATCTGTTAGTGAAAGTAGGTAAGTTTGTCTTCCCCGTGGATTTTGTCATTCAGGACATGGAAGTGGATGATAGAGTTCCACTCATCCTAGGACTCACGTTCCTACGTACCACCAAGGTGATGATCGATGTCTTTGACGGGAAACTCACACTCCGTGTGGGGGATGAGATGATCACATTCGATACTGCTAAGTCCGAGAGGGATGTTGGCAAGCATAGCCACTCCGTGTGCATGCTTGAGGCCTTCACGGACAACCATTGGGACTCTGATCCAGAGATAAAAGTAGGTGAACCCACCCCTAATATAGAAGAACCACCTTATTAGGCGGTGAAACTAGAGAAGTTGCTGGAACAGCCGGACGATTACGGCGATGAGGTGCCTGATGATATGCTGGAGATGATGACGGATTTTGAAGAGATCATAGGGAATGAAGCACATTAATACTTAGATCCAGTTAAAACCCCAAGTGTGGGGAAGTTGGTGGAGGTTGTAGAGGATCCCGGAGATCCGGGGGAAGATTTAGAGGTCCCACATATAGAAAATCCCATTCCTAAACCGTTACCCATCACCATTGTGCTTTCTGAGGGGAGAATCGTTGATCCGACCCCTAGTTCTAGTGTTCCTAGGTCTAGGCCACCCCGGAAGAGAACCCGTGCTTTAATAGATTCATCTGATTTAGAGAGAGTGAAAACCCCAAGTGTGGGGATGTTTAGAGATGATAACTTTCTAGGATACTTGACCCAGGTTATTTTTGGACCGGGTAGGTTTAAAATATGGTGGAAAGACTTAATTGATAAATATGATGGAGTTTTAATGTTTGTGGGTGGTATTTGCTTGAAGATGTGTTGGAGAACCGGGAGGCTGCGAAGGATGAAGGCGGTGCCGGTTAGAATCAAGGAGAAGCCTCCTGATAGGCTTGTTTGATTCTCGGGCAAGTGCCCGGGATTTAGAGTTTGTGTGCTTTACTTGGTCTGAGTCCGTGTCTTTTTCGGTGTTTTTCGGTATGTGTGTTTTGTTTGTGTCATTTTTTGCAGGGATTCGCGCTTGATTCGGTGAGGAAAATCATCGGGAATGAAGTTCCAGGTATTTTTACATTTGTTTTATGCTTGGGACAGGTTTTTAGTGAAGTTGGGTGAAAAAGAATTTTGGAGGGTCAAAAATATTCTAAGTATAAAAAATGGAAAAAGTTCTTAACTTTCTGTGAATATCGGTCCCTCGCGGTACGCGACGCAGAAGAGGAAGTTCCTTCGCAGTACGCAAGGGACAAGGAAGTTGGCCAGCTTGATTTTTATCTCCTCGCGGTACAGGAGGAGTGGCTCCTGATCTTTCGCGGTACGCGGGGCCCTCCTGGTTTTACCCTTCTTCCCCTGTTTCCCATAGTTTTCCACCACTACCACCATCACCACTATCATTCATCACACCCACTATCATCATCATCACTCCTACATCATCCATCACCATCAGCCGTCCGACCACCACTTCCATGGGAGAAACTAGAAACAGTTTCATGACCGATGACCGACCTTGCTGTGGCATTAATGTCTATGTGTTTGCCACCCATTTAGTACGTTTCTCTGCTATCTATCTAGAGTCTTAGTGAGTTAGTTTGAGTCAATCGAGTCTTTATTTTTAAATTGAGTCAGTTTAATGCTGCGGGTTTGTTGTGAGGTTTATTTTGCAGGTTTTATCATTCCGCCCGTACTCAATCTCCATTCGGGCGGGGTTGATCATCACTTATATGAAGTTTGTAAAGGAAACCACGACCGAAATGCTATATGGTGCACACAAGGATGAACGAAGCTGGATTTTTAATTCGAGAGCATATATATTACCAGCTAAGTCGATTCCTTTTATTTTTGCATTTAAATTTTTAGTTGTGTCTTGCTTCACATTGAGGACAATGTGTCTTTCAAGTGTGGGGATGTGAGTGTCTAGTTTAACTAGTTTGTCTTGTTTATAAAAATTCAAAAATACAAAAAAAAAATTGAAAAAATGTCCTTGGAAAATGATGGTACAACTGGATCTATTTGTGAGTTTAAATGGTTAAATAATAGAAAACACGTCTAATTAGTGATGTTTTGGTAGACCCAGCTAGCTAGTAAAGCTTAAATATCTTGTTTCTGTTGTTTAGGAGTTAATTGAATTAAATCATGATATCTTGTGGTTATTCATCTTAGGGTAATCGGTAATACTGAAACTGTCAATATATGGTGATAGGTACCACGTTAAGTTAAAATTTAGAGGTTTTTGAAATTTTTGGCACACCATTCTCTTTTTATGAGAATAAATCCGAGTTTGGTGGCGCCCACGTCCATAATTCCATAATTCATGAGCTTATTTGTTAGAATACTGAGTTTTGCTTTTGTGTTACCCTCCGGGATGGACACTTGGAGAAAACACCCCTAAGTGATTCTTATGTGCTTTATCGATTATAACTTAGTCTATGTGTTACCTTCCGGGATAGTGACTTGGTTGAAACGCCTCTAGATGAAGTTTAATTTGCTTATTAATGCTCATTTATCATCCATTCATTCCATATTTCATCTGATTTCAGAAACCTGTAAATTTTAGTTTAACGTGGTAGGGTAAATCTATATGGTTTGATTCGTGCCTAGACATGACCGTAAGACGGGATTAGGTAGAGTTGTAGCTTCTGAGTGTGAGTCACATAGGTTGATTGATAGCTGTATAAATTGGAATTAGAACACATTGCGGGGGCTTGAAAGTTGGTGTTGGGTTTAATCGGACAGAAATATTGATTATTGCTTTTTAACGCGTGATTATATTTTGCTAATTGGTAATTGATGTTTATTAAGTAGATCTGAGTTATGATTCCATTTGCAGCTTTTTCGAGGACAAAAAAGGTTAGGTGTTGGGATGTTTGATGTAGTGCAAAGCACACATCTTTATTCATATTGTTTTATTGCGTTTTTACTTAGTTTTATATTTGTTTTTAGTCGTTTTTGTATATTATTGAGTCTTTGTTATGTTTACAGGTGCTCGTAACGAATACAAGTAAATACGTGAAGAAATCGAGCAAGAGAATGAAAGCCCAAGGATCAAAAGTGAAAAATGTGAAAAATCAGTATCTCGCGGTACGCGAGAAGCTCAGAAGAAAAGTCTCACGGTACGCGAGGAAACTCAGAGAGGAGCCCGACTATTTTGGCCCTCGCGGTTTGCGAAGGGCTGGACCATGTTCTCTCGCGGTACGCGAGAAACCGTAATTCCGCAAAACCCTAGATTTTCAAATTAAAAAGATTTTAATCCCATTATGCAAGGAGTTTGATTTTTATCAGTCCAGAGGAGGTTCCAGAGGCGATTTTGGGAGATTGGAGGTCAATTGAAGGCTAAAGCTTGAATCTTTGGATCCCGGGTTCGTAGTTTTACGTTCTAGGTTTGCAAGATTGGATTTTTATCTTCGTTTGATTGTTTGAAACCATGAATCTTGTTTTCACTTCTGTTTTTGGTGGTTTAAACATGATCCTAGGCTAAAACTATAATATTGCCTAGGTCACATGATGAATACATGTTAAAGTATTGATTTTTATTGATTTTGGTTATTTTGAATGGACTAATGATTTTGTAAGCAATCTTTGAGTTAATAATTGTGATGAATATGTATGCTCATGTCTGATCGTGTGGTTGATTATAACTCCCTACGTTGATTATGGTTGTCTGCCAGTTTGATCTACGTGTTTATGTCATAGATCTTAGGGTTTGTGATTGTGAGTGGTTTGCTAGACGTAGTGACCATAGGGATTGTGATTGATTACTGATTAGAGTTGAGTGTGTATCCTAGTTCAATACCCGAGAGGTGAGAATTAGTCGTTTAGTCTTCGTCATTAGGAATCCGAGTGTCAGCTATCTGAGAGGAAGCCGGTATTAGGTGTCTAGTGATTGTTGCTATTCGTGTCATAGTTGTTATCTTGAGATTACCCCGTGCATTCTTTGAGTGTATTGGTAGACGGAGAGACTGAGAGGTAATCTGTCTAGTAGGGTACTTTATCATAGTTGGAAATACCTGAGAAGTGATCGAACAACCTGGTGAGTTATTACATCTTTAGGTTCCTTAGTTGGTGACACCCTGAGAGTGATTAGGGATCCACTAGGATGTCTAGAGTTGTTTCATTAGAAACCCAGATCCATTATAGTTTCCATAACCGATAGAAGTTGTGCTTTGCAAGTAGGGTTCCGACCTAGGTGATATTCTTCCCATCTCTTGATTTCACCTTAGTACTTGTCTTGATAGTTGAGTCGACCTTATTTTATTGCATTCTTAGTTTAATATTTAGTGTAGTAACCCCACCCCCCCAAATTAAATCATCTTTAGTACGAGTCAGAGTCTAGTTTTGTTATTCGTAGTGTCTCTAGGGTTCGATAACTCGGTTTACCGTTAACCTGTGTTACACTCGATAGGTACACTTGCCTGTCAGTGCGGTTTAGTTCATAGGTATTCCTATTACTACTTAGGAGTCTAGGTTAGGTTTTGTTAGTTTTTATATAGACCGTCTGGACGACATCAAGTTTTTGGTATATATTTATGATAAGACATTATAAATTAATTTAAATTAAACCTAACGTGATTAGTTTTTACAAATTTTATAAAAAATTAATTTAGTTATATATTTAAAATTGATGATAAAATCAAATAGAGATGTTTGTTGAACCCCTTTATCACTTGAACTCAAGTTTAGAACCCTCATTGATAGATTGTGAACCCATTCGATGCATTTGAACCTTTCTAACTTGGACCTATCATTGAAATGAACCCCCTCCCCGTCTATTTAACTTTCAAAAGTCAACCTACACCAAATCGATCTCAAATCAGATGGTTTCAAGGCTGTTAATGCCTACAAATCATGCGGGACTGTTATACGACCTGAATCGAATGCTCATAAAAATGCAATTAAGTTCTAATCTAGCGAATTAATCACGAATCATGACCCGTAAACGATATTCTTAAACCCAATGTTAAATTGTGCATTTCAAATGAAATTGGGCCATATAATCAGTCCCTCAGCCTTCGCATTCACCTTTACGAACTCCCTAGACTTACACACACCCTGCATCACACTTCTGAAGCTTGATCGAGTGCCAAGAACATCGAAGTCAAAGCCGCAGCCGTTCTCACTCGTTACTCCACAGAATAAAGTAAGGTTTATGCCCTTTGATTTGTAATTCAATGCTAATCGAAAGCCCTCTGTCAATTCTTGATGAAAGGGGGTATCGGACCTGAATCTCATTTAGGGTTCTTGATTGTTTTTGCGCAAACCTGATTTGGGACTAGGTCTTGATTTAATAAACGCATTTAAATTTTTGTACTCCATATATAACCAGCGAAACCAGCGAAACCACCTGGTCTGGCTGGTTAAGTCATTGCACCACCAGACCAGGTGGCGTGGGTTCGAAACCCACCACCCACCGGCCTTTTTGCGCGTATACTTGTTTAGAACCCGGTTCCCTCTTACTAAATTCTTAAGATCTAATAGAACAGGCCCTATTACGCTAAGGGCTTCCTGGTCCAGTGGTTGGTTCATTGGACTCCCACCGGGCAGACCCTGGTTCGAACCGGGTAGCCTCCGATTTTTTTAAAACAGTTTTCAACCTTTTTTTCTTTTATAAAAATTATTTTTATAAAACCTATAAAACTCAGAGATGTTTTTAATAATTTAGATAATAAGTTTTCAAGGAAAAACAATTTATTTTGTTATTATTAGATTAAAATCCTAATAAAACTTCATGTATTTAGAACAATTATTTCCCTTTTTTTATACAAATTAATATTTAAAACCCTTGGTTTATAAATTGTAATTGGAAAATAAACACGATCATTTTTATAAACCCTCGTATTTTGTAAGGATTTATATAAATCATTCCACTTTTATATAAAAACATTTAAAACTCATTTTTATATATCTTTTAAATCAATAATTAATTATGATTTATTTATTTGAAGATTATTTTTGTTTACATTTATTTCCCATAGAAGTCAACTTAAATAAATACAAGAAATTATTTATTTACTCGATAGTTATTTATTTATCCAATAAATTACTAGCCATTTACTTATTTATTAAATTATTAGTCTTTACATTTGCAAATAAATGAAAACTACCTATTTATTTAGTTATTTATTCATCCATTCATTTACATGAGAACATTAAGTACTCATTCATATATATACATTTATTTATTTGTCCAAAAACAAAAGGGAAATCCTTTATTCAGTAAACTATTCATATTAAATACAATTGGCTACATAACTATAATTTGAGACTCACATAATTATTTGATTACTGAAACGGGAGAAACCACCTCAATCCCTTCGCGCATTAGATTTTTCTATTTCATTTGTGCAAAATCATTTATACATGTATACCATCAAACATAGGTTGATCTTGTGGTTAGCTAGACATTTGTGCAACAACTTACTTGTGTGAATCTTCAAGCTACTCATTGCAATGTGAGTTTACATAGCCCCTTTTATATTTTTATACATTTTTAGGGTGGAACATTATTTCATTGAAAACAATTTGCAATTTATACAATTCAAACATTTTGAACATGCGTGCAATTTGTGCCTTATGCTTGAACACTATGAGTGCAAACTACAATTACATACTTGTGTACATAGTGCAAGTGCAATCATTAACTCAGTACAAGCCGACGGTAAACAATGATAGATCTATTGTGTCTGACAAACCCACCCAGGTAGGGTGATTATTGTCGGTATTACATTTGTGATGACATTTTGTGCAGTCACAAGGTTTGATTGTATGCCTCGGTTTAAACTATAGTGGTTCTCCATAATTGCCTTATTAAACCATGTTTCATATGAGTTATACACAACTCTTGATAATTACTTATGGTGTCAAAATCTATGTATGTTTCATATGAGTTATACACAACTCTTGATAATCATGTTTCAGGTGCTAACATTTGAGGTTAATATACAGGATGCTACATATAGGATTTGGACTTAGTTGAATAATGAATTTAAACATTTTGATGCATTTGATTTTGGTTGAGTGATTGAACTTATGTAATGCAATCTTGATTTAATAAACATATGAAATTTAGTTAATCGTGTGCTTATGAACAGTCTCCACGTCCGCCCCGACGAATTCCGCTGTCGGTTGGGGTGTGACATCCTACGGGAATCGAAGCTATGGGTATGGGATGTATGTTATGGGCCTTACCTTTTAGGGGCCTATGTGGCTGGCCAACTGTTGTACAACCGGGGTGATGACGGTCACCAAGGGGATTACCATGATCCTTGAAGTTGGTACGATTTTACCTTGCGGGGTAGTCGTGTTTGAAGTTTGGTACTTGTGCCTTACAAGGTGCAGTGCTTGAAGTTTGGTACGTGTCATCCTTGTGATGTCGTGCTTGAAGTTTGGTGTTGAATGGCCTAAGTATCGGGCCCTAGGTTTCTCCGCCAACAGGTTATGTAGGTGTTGAAGGGCCTAGTGGTGGTGATCCTTAGGTTTCTCCACCGGTATGCGATGTTTGGAATTGACGGTTACGAGAAGGCGAAGATTCGATATGTTCGTTGACTTATGGTTATGATGTGTTATGTTTTGTTATTGCATGTTTTACGTACGCTTTTATTAAATGAAGTTGAATGTTATATTTTTTGGCAAATATTTGAAGTTAATGTTTTATGTTAAAACTAGAACTCACCAGCGTAGCTGACTTTTTAGTATGCACATTCAGGTTAAGGGCAGCTATTGATGATGAACGGTGATGCTTGGCAAGCGATGAAGAGTTACCCGGCTAACGATGAAGACTGGCATCCCGTTATGTTTTGATTACCTTATGTTACGTTTAGACAATGTTTACGCTTCCGCATATTTGACAATGTAACCGTTATGTTTGAATGAAAGTTGTTCCGCTGCGTTATTTTGATATTTAAGTTTAAGAATTATTTGTAAATGAGTAAATCCAACACGTGAGGCCTCTGTAAGGCCCCAAACCCGTGAGGCCTCACTTATTGAATTTACTCATTCACAAGCAGTTCTTAAACATGAATATCAGATAACGCAGCGGAAAATTTCATTTAAACACAACTTAATCGTTGTTCATACATGCGGAAACGTAAACATTGCTTATAACATAATTACATCATAGACAAAACATAATGGGATGCCAGTCTTCAAAAGCAGTCGGATAACTCTTCATCTCTAGCCAAGCATCACCGTCCATCCTCATAACCTGCCTTAACCTGAATGTGTACACTTAAAAACGTCAGCTACGCTGGTGAGTTCTAGTTTTCGTTCGATTTAAGAAATGGTTCATCATTCAAACATTCATTAGGGTTTAACATTCGTATAAGAAAACAGGGCCTTTCATTCATAAACCTTCGCATATTTAAACACATTGAACGGATCATTTGTGTAAAACATTAACATTCATTTAAGTCATACATTACTATCTAAAATCTGTATCGTTACGCGTCTCTATGTCCCCGGAGGAACCTTTAATGTTGTGGGCAACCGCTACGTATCGCCGTCATTGCCACAACCATTCGTTACGTGGGGTCAACCGTTACGTATCGCCGTCATTGCCCAACACGCATCTTTCCTTTGGGAATCAACCGTTACGTATCGCCGTCATTAATTTCCCATTACCCTTTCCCTTAGGATGATCGTCATCACCCGAGTAACCGTCGTTACTCCCTTACCAGTTGTACAACATCAAAACCATTGGCAGGCCACTAAGACACTACCCCTGTTGTTCTTATGGCAACTATGGCTCGCTGTCCATAATCTACCACAAGGCTGGGAATCTCGTTCCCAGACTTCATTCGTCAATTCCATTCATTCGACAGATTAGATTTGTAATGACTTCTTTAAAACCTTTGCCCCTTTTGTTTTCTTTTCATAAAACCTTTCCTTCACTTTCAAAACCCTTTTACCTTTTCATTAAACCATTTCTTTATAACTTTCGTTCGTAAACATTCCGTTCATAAACTTTCTTTCCATAAACCCTTCGTTCCAAATCATTTCCTTTCGTAAACGTAGTTTCATAAACATCATTTTATAAAACAACATTTCATACGTGTACACACCAGCCCGAAAACATTATATAAAAACATTTAAAAGAGGGCTTCTAGAACTCACCTGATAAGCTAGTCTCGGTTGTCCTAAACGAAGGTCCAACGACTTCACGTACGATCTGAATTGAGTAGTTACATACACATCAGACCATTACCGACTCTAACGGTTTAACCCTTCTAAACATACTAACTTTACTTAACCAGTCTGATGTCTGCGCACTTAGCAAGTGCGCAGACCCTGCTGCCTGCGCACTTAGCAAGTGCGCAGACCCTGCCTCCTGCGCACTTAGCAAGTGCGCAGGTCCTTCCTCCTGCGCACTTAGCAAGTGCGCAGACACCTCTCCCTGCGCACTTAGCAAGTACGCAGGACCTGCTCCGTGCGCACTTAGCAAGTGCGCACGACCTGTTCTTCGCGAAAAACCCTAACTTTCGCATTCGGTCTGATCATGTCAAGATCCCGAACCCCTTTGCATTCAAAACGTTCGTTTTCCCTTAGGGATCTCAAATCTATGATTATTTATCAGATTCATCCGTTCAAACCTTGCCTTTTCACCCAAAACCCGAAAAACCCAAAAACGAACTAAAAAATCAGATTTAGGTCGGATCGTTACCTGAATCGAGCTTCTGATCCGGAGGTTCTTCTCACGAGTGCAAGAGACACGAGCGGGTGTAATCTTGTGCGATTCCGACACTTTCTCTCTCTACAGTTTTCTTTCTCTAGAATTGCAAATGAGAGAAACATGTGGTGACCCTGGCTATTTATAGGGGAGACCTCCCCAAGCCCGGTTCGCGACGGACCTGGCCCGACTTCGGCCCGCTTGAACTCGTTAACTTTATTCCTCGACATTTTGGGATGTTACAAGTCTACCCCCTTATAATAGGTTTCGTCCCCGAAACCTATCACAAGTCAAATAATTGAGGTACGACTCCCTCATCTCCGCCTCCGTTTCCCATGTAGCCTCCGATCCCTTTCGGTGCCTCCATTGGACTTTAACCAATGGAATAACTTTATTACGCAAACGTTTTTCCTTTCGGTCTAAGATAGCCACGGGTTCTTCGATGTAATTAAGGCTGTTGTCGACCTTGATGTCAGTAAGTGGTACGTGAGCCGATTCATCCGCCAAACACTTTCGCAAGTGTGATACATGGAAGGTAGGATGAATCCCACTTAACTCGTCAGGCAACTCCAACCGATAAGCGACTTCCCCAACCCGTGCCGCTATCTTAAAAGGTTCGACAAACCTCGGACTTAACTTTCCTCTTTTCCTGAATCGAATGATTCCCTTCCAGGGAGACACTTTCAACATTACCATGTCCCCAACATCAAACTCAATAGGCTTTCGTCGTTTATCCGCATAGGATTTCTGACGATCTTGTGCGGCTTTCATTAGAGCTTTGATTTGATCAAACCTTTCCGACGTTTCTTTTATAACTTCCAGACTTCCCAATTCCTTCTGTCCAATCTCACCCCAACAAACCGGGGTCCTGCATCTTCTACCATACAACATTTCGTAAGGCGGCATGCCTATCGTCGTGTGATGACTATTGTTGTAGGAGAATTCAACTAACGGCAGATGGCTGTCCCAACTGCCACCGAAGTCAATAATACAAGCACGGAGCATATCCTCCAATGTTTGAATGGTCCTTTCGGACTGACCATCTGTTTGTGGGTGGTATGCCGTGCTGATATTCAGCCTCGTGCCTATCGCCTCGTGAAATCTTTTCCAGAACCTCGATGTAAATCGTGTGTCCCGGTCAGATACAATCGTCAAAGGCATCCCATGCCGTGCTACTACTTCGTTAATAAATACCTCCGCTAACCTTTCCGACGAGAACTTCTCGCGAATAGGTAGGAAATGAGCACTCTTCGTTAAACGGTCCACGATTACCCAAATGGCGCCATGACCTTTAGCTGTGCGAGGTAGCTTAGTTATGAAGTCCATGGTAATGTGTTCCCACTTCCATTCCGGTATATCAAGTGGTTGAATCTTTCCATACGGTTTCTGGTGCTCGGCCTTTACTTGCGAGCAAGTCAAACACTTGCTTACATACTTCGTCACGTCACGTTTCATTCCAGGCCACCAGTATTCCCTCCTCAGATCTTGGTACATTTTATTGGTACCGGGAAGGATAGAGTAACGAGACTTATGAGCCTCATCCAAGATTTTGCTCCTAAGTTCGCCACCCATAGGTATCCATATCCGTCCATAACGCGTTCTAACACCGAGGGTTTTATATTCCAACTTGTCCCGTTGGCCAACCATCCTTTCTTTCTTTATATTTTCTTCTTTAAGCACCTCATCTTGAGCCTTTTCGATTTCTCTCATCACATCCGATGTTACCACCAACTGGCAAGCTTTCACTCTAATAGGAGTAGGCACATCCTTTCGGCTTAGAGCGTCAGCCACCACATTTGCCTTTCCAGGATGGTACAAGATCTCATAGTCATAATCCTTCAGGAGTTCCAACCATCGTCTTTGCCTCATATTAAGCTCCTTTTGTTCGAAGAAGTACTTCAAACTTTTGTGGTCGGAGTAAATAGTAAACTTCACCCCGTATAGGTAGTGTCTCCAGATTTTCAATGCAAATACGACAGCAGCAAGTTCCAAATCATGAGTCGGATAGTTGACTTCGTGAACTTTCAACTGCCGCGACGCATATGCAATCACTCTACCGCGTTGCATCAACACACACCCTAATCCCTGACCCGACGCGTCAGAGTATACCACCAGGTCTTCACTGCCCTCAGGAAGGGCCAAGACTGGAGCTTGGGTTAGCTTCTCTTTCAATTCCTTAAACGCCTCATCCTGGGTCGAACCCCAATCGTACTTTACCTCCTTCCGAGTCAACTTTGTCAATGGCGAAGCTATTTTCGAGAAATCCTGGATGAATCTCCGATAGTAGCCTGCCAATCCCAAGAAACTGCAGATTTCAGTTGGCGTCTTAGGAATGTCCCATTCACTTACCGTTACTATCTTTGCTGGGTCAACCATAATGCCGTTCGGGCCAATGACGTGACCTAGGAATTGGACTTCCCTAAGCCAGAACGCGCATTTGGAGAACTTAGCATACAACTTTTCCTTCTTTAGAGCTTCCAACACTTCCTTCAAATGACATGCGTGATCACCCTCATTCTTGGAGTAGATAAGGATATCATCGATGAACACGATTACCGATCGATCCAGCATCGGTCGACACACCCTATTCATTAAATCCATGAACGCTGCGGGGGCGTTCGTCAATCCGAAAGACATCACGCGGAACTCGAAATGTCCATAACGCGTGCGAAATGCAGTTTTCGGTATGTCTTCATCCCTCACCTTCAACTGATGGTACCCGGACCGAAGGTCGATTTTCGAAAACCAACTTGCGCCTTGCAACTGGTCGAACAGGTCATCGATCCTTGGTAAAGGGTACTTGTTCTTCACCGTTCGTTTATTCAACTCGCGATAATCGATACACATTCTCATCGAACCATCTTTCTTCTTTACAAACAACACCGGAGCACCCCACGGCGAGATGCTCGGTTGGATAAATCCTTTCTCAAGTAACTCGTCTAGTTGGACCATAAGTTCCTTCATCTCCACCGGTGCTAGTCGATATGGAGCCTTAGCCACGGGCTGGGCATCTGGTACTAAGTCAATTCGGAACTCAATTTCTCTATCGGGTGGTATTCCAGGCAAATCCTCTGGAAACACCTCCGGGTACTCGCGTACCACGGGTACATCGTCTAGTTCCTTCACCTCCTTACACTTGTGAATCACATACACCAGATAAGCCTCGCATCCGCACCTCAAGTAATTTGTTGCCTTAATCATCGAGATGACGTTTGGCATCAGTGCGTCACGATCTCCAAAGACCTCGACTTTGCTACCATCCGGAGCCTTGAGTTGGATTATCTTTCGTTTACATATAATTTGCGCTTCATTGGCAATTAGCCAATCCATACCCAACACAACATCGAACCCTCCCAAAACCATAACGAACAATCTGACAGGGAATCTATGACCTTCTATCTTTATCGTGGAGTTGTCAACTACATCGGTTACCCTTGCAGTTCTACCCTCAGCGGTTTCTACGCTAAAGGCCCTTTCTAGCTTACTAACAATGTACTTCACTCGTTTACAAAAACTCGCAGATATAAAACTCTTACTGGCACCCGAATCAAATAACACAGAAACCAAAGTGTTGTCAAGGATGAATGTACCTGACGCCACATCAGGATCCTTCCTAGCCTGATCCTGCGTCAGTGCGTATGCTCGCGTCTTCGCACGAGATCCCTCTCCCTTCTTTTCCGGGCCTTTTCCCTTCCCGGTTTCCCCCATCCTGGGCTTCGGGCAGTCCCTACTCAGATGACCGAAATCCCCACAGTTGTAGCACTTGTAGTGTTGTGTGCACTCACGATAGTAGTGCCCGGTCTTGCCACACTTAAAGCACAAGTTAGATCCCAGTCTGCAATCACCTACATGCTCCCTTCCACACTTCTTACAAACAGTCGGATCATCCACCCGAGCCCTCTTATCACGAGCCCCAAACATCTTTCCCCCAGTTTGCTTGCTTGAGAAGCTCGGCCTCTTCTTTTCCTCTTCAACGGCAACAACATTCAGTGCCAGATCGTCAAATACCACGCCGCTTAGCTCTACTGCCGAATCATAGGTAGCAGGGGCGTTTGCCTTAACATAGGTGCGGACCTGGTCCGGCAACCCTTGAATATAACAGGCAATCTTTCTCTCTTCAGTAGTGACAAGGTGTGCACCAGACGTGCCAGTTCATTGAATCGGGTTGTGTACTGCCGGTGCGTCATGCTCCCGGCCTTCAAACCCAGAAATTCCCTCTCTACCTTCTCAATCTCGTTCCTCGGGCAGAAATTCTTGATCACTAAAGTTTTCAAGTCAGCCCACATCATTGCATCCACAATCTCGCTCCCCTGTGTCTGACGTATACCTTCCCACCAATGAGATGCTTCCTCCCTCAAGGAGTTAGCAGCAAACTTCACTACTTGATTAGCTCGACACTCGCTCAGACGGATGGCGGCTTCCATACGTATTACCCAATCAAAAGTAGCCACCGCGTCCTTCTTCCCAGTCAAGTTCGGCGGGTCACATGCCTTAAAGGACTTATAATCACATCCGTGAGCAGGCGGTGCATTATCGGTCTCATTGTTCTGAGCACCAACTGCCGCGCTAGACCCACCCACCGCATTGACCTGCTTCAATGCTTCTGCCAACAGACCTGGCAGGGAAGTCTTCATCAACTCTGTAAATTCTCGAGCTATGGCTGCCCTCACTTCTGGTTCAAAAGTGAAAGGTTGTTCTTCAACCTGTGTCTCCTCAGCTTCATGCACACTAACCGCCGGTTCAGTGTGAACACTTCCTTCCTCACTATACTCTTGGCGCGCAGGGATCCTGCCACGCCCACCATTTCGACCGCCGGTACGACCACCGGTACGGCCACCACGCCTTCCGTTTCCTCTCCTCGCCATTTCGTTCTATAAGACAAAAAATCCAATGTCATCACGCTAGTTAACAAATAAAATTCAATAAGCACTGTAAGATGTTAATATACACTGGCCATCTGTAATTAACCATTACACTACCTTTCAATTTCTATTTGACCACCTTTGTGATTCCATCAGAACACAAGTCCTTACCTAACCCTTTCTAAGGCACACTATATACGTAAATATATACTACCTTCATACCTGATGCTGTGGCTCGAGTTACCCGTACTGGCATCCTCTTTCGGTCCCATTCAAAGTTTAAGTTCAAACACTAGGAGTGTCCGAATCTCTCAAACTATTGCTCTGATACCAACTTGTAAGGCCCCAAACCCGGGAGGCCTCACTTATTGGATTTACTCATTCATAAGCAGTTCTTAAACATGAATATCAGATAACGCAGCGGAAAATTTCATTTAAACACAACTTAATCGTTGTTCATACATGCGGAAACGTAAACATTGCTTATAACATAATTACATCATAGACAAAACATAACGGGATGCCAGTCTTCAAAAGCAGTCGGATAACTCTTCATCTCTAGCCAAGCATCACCGTCCATCCTCATAACCTGCCTTAACCTGAATGTGTACACTTAAAAACGTCAGCTACGCTGGTGAGTTCTAGTTTTCGTTCGATTTAAGAAATGGTTCATCATTCAAACATTCATTAGGGTTTAACATTCGTATAAGAAAACAGGGTCTTTCATTCATAAACCTTCGCATATTTAAACACATTGAACGGATCATTTGTGTAAAACATTAACATTCATTTAAGTCATACATTACTATCTAAAATCTGTATCGTTACGCGTCTCTATGTCCCCGGAGGAACCTTTAATGTTGTGGGCAACCGCTACGTATCGCCGTCATTGCCACAACCATTCGTTACGTGGGGTCAACCGTTACGTATCGCCGTCATTGCCCAACACGCATCTTTCCTTTGGGAATCAACCGTTACGTATCGCCGTCATTAATTTCCCATTACCCTTTCCCTTATGATGATCGTCATCACCCGAGTAACCGTCGTTACTCCCTTACCAGTTGTACAACATCAAAACCATTGGCAGGCCACTAAGACACTACCCCTGTTGTTCTTATGGCAACTATGGCTCGCTGTCCATAATCTACCACAAGGCTGGGAATCTCGTTCCCAGACTTCATTCGTCAATTCCATTCATTCGACAGATTAGATTTGTAATGACTTCTTTAAAACCTTTGCCCCTTTTGTTTTCTTTTCATAAAACCTTTCCTTCACTTTCAAAACCCTTTTACCTTTTCATTAAACCATTTCTTTATAACTTTCGTTCGTAAACATTCCGTTCATAAACTTTCTTTCCATAAACCCTTCGTTCCAAATCATTTCCTTTCGTAAACGTAGTTTCATAAACATCATTTTATAAAACAACATTTTATACGTGTACACACCAGCCCGAAAACATTATATAAAAACATTTAAAAGAGGGCTTCTAGAACTCACATGATAAGCTAGTCTCGGTTGTCCTAAACGAAGGTCCAACGACTTCACGTACGATCTGAATTGAGTAGTTACATACACATCAGACCATTACCGACTCTAACGGTTTAACCCTTCTAAACATACTAACTTTACTTAACCAGTCTGATGTCTGCGCACTTAGCAAGTGCGCAGACCCTGCTGCCTGCGCACTTAGCAAGTGCGCAGACCCTACCTCCTGCGCACTTAGCAAGTGCGCAGGTCCTTCCTCCTGCGCACTTAGCAAGTGCGCAAACACCTCTCCCTGCACACTTAGCAAGTACGCAGGACCTGCTCCGTGCGCACTTAGCAAGTGCGCACGACCTGTTCTTCGCGAAAAACCCTAACTTTCGCATTCGGTCTGATCATGTCAAGATCCCGAACCCCTTTGCATTCAAAACGTTCGTTTTCCCTTAGGGATCTCAAATCTATGATTATTTATCAGATTCATCCGTTCAAACCTTGCCTTTTCACCCAAAACCCGAAAAACCCAAAAACGAACTAAAAACTCAGATTTAGGTCGGATCGTTACCTGAATCGAGCTTCTGATCCGGAGGTTCTTCTCACGAGTGCAAGAGACACGAGCGGGTGTAATCTTGTACGATTCCGACACTTTCTCTCTCTACGGTTTTCTCTCTCTAGAATTGCAAATGAGAGAAACATGTGGTGACCCTGGCTATTTATAGGGGAGACCTCCCCAAGCCCGGTTCGCGACTGACCCGGCCCGACTTCGGCCCGCTTGAACTCGTCAACTTTATTTCTCGACATTTTGGGATGTTACAGCCTCCCGGGTTTGGGGCCTTACACTATGCTTGATTCAAAATAATGGTAGGGAAAAAGATATAGCCGTAGAGAAGAGGGATAAGTTACAAAATTCAACCCTGAGACTCTTACTGATGGTGGTGGTTGTCGCCGAAATGACGTCTGAGATGTTGGTGGTGAAGGACAAATGTCGAAGAAGAAGAAGATGATGATGAAGCGGGTTTAGGTTTGGTGGGTCCCACATGTTGTATTAGTTTATTTTATGGTGTTTTTTTTTATTTTTGTGGTTCCAATGATTTGTAATATTTGTGTTTTTTTCTTTTAAAGAAAGGGTATTTTAGTCATTTTAAAAAATTTAACAGCCAAAGTTAACGTACATCCATTTTAGAGCCCAAACTTGTTACATTCGTGCAAACTATTGGACTGAACCTGTAATTTTCCAATCTTATGGACATAAGTGAAATCTGTGTAAACAAATGCGTCATTCGCGTAATTAATTCTTACTTTAATATAGAGTGATACGTGCACAATTCAAGAGGATATTCCAAGCTATAAAACTTTGATGTGTTTTTGTATGGATGTTGTTTTGAATTATTACATGTATGTTTGTATGGATGTAGTGAATTTGAATTGTTGGTGACGGGAATGGAGCTTCATCTGAACCCACGTATAGTGGCACCATCTATGTAAAAAAACGTGTTCTGATTTGGAATTTTCTTATATACGCGATTCATGGTTTAAGTTTACAATTGGGCCAAAAAGTAAGATGGCATTAAACAAGAGTATTTTGGTTGAGTTTTATGGAAAAAGGAACTAATTTTGCTGAATTTTACTTTCTCCGGCAGACGTGAAAGATAAACCAAAAGTGGATGGATACTTTGCCGACGAGATGTTGTCGGTAGAGTCTTATTCCCAAATTATTTTTCCCCCTTTCCCCGACCACATGTAGTCGGTATATATTAAGCAGGAAGGCTGAAAATTAATCCGCCCTTTGGATAGGCTATATCGACGACATGTCGTCGATATATATGTATTTTTTCCCTTTTCTTTTTATCCGGCCAAATTGCGAAAAAGTCTGTGAGGTCTATACCGACGACATGTCGTCGATATAGCCGTAAATTTTTTACTTTTTTATTTTTCATTTATGATAATAAATCTAATGCGTTTGGGATTTTACCCTATACCGACGAGAGGATCCAGGCAGACTAAATCATCAAATCTGCCTCTTTCTTTCCAATTGATCAACCTTTTGTTTGCCTCTCTCAATCCTCCCAACATGGACTGTCGCCATTTGTTTGAAGGTCACTAGAACCCTTTCCAGACTATTTTAAGAGTTGCTAAATGGTTGGTTATAAAGAGTATAAACTGCTCGGTGAAAGGGTCCCCCGAACCTATTCGTGGCAGCTTGAACTACAAAATGCATTAAGTTATAAAATTATAAAACTAATTTCCGTTTTATAAACTAAGATTTTATAGAAATTAAATCAACTAATATAGAGGTGGTTCCTGTACGAAATAAATTTTTCGTGTGAAACATGTTGGGTTAATCTTGATGTGTACGGGTCAAAACCGGGTCACGGGTCGGATATAAATGGGTCAAACGGGTTTGAGAGAGTGCTATGAAGACCGGGTCTGTGGTTGAACGAGTTTAAGGGATATGGACGTTGGAGTTTCCTGCTAGTAAGGAGGAGAACGTGGAGTCAACAATTGCATGTGCTTTGTTTATTTGTTTATTATAAATAGGATAATTAGTTGTTTATTTTTGTACCCCAACTTTCAAGTCGAATACAGAAGATTTCATCTTCTTTTCGTTTGCAAAATACTTTCATATATATATACACGTAAACTGTGTGTGTAAGTGTGTGTGTTAATTGGGGCATGAACCAACAATTGGTATCAGAGCGAAGGTTAAGAAACGAGGGTCGGTTTGAGAGTCGTCTTCGAGAGAGAAGGGCAGCAGCCCTTTGGCTATGGGGATGAAGAAATGCAGCAGGTTCTGGGTGAACCGAATAGGGCTGAAGACGAAGACTGTGACACCCGGTATTTCAGGTCGAAAACTATATTTATTTTAGCACGTCCATAGTTCATAATTCCTGAATCATTATTTTGACAAAAGTATTGTCAAGTAGTCTAGCAAAGAACTCACATTATATTTTAGTAATTTTTAGAATTACTAAGGAATAAACAATTATAAACCGCAAGGAACGTCCGTTGGTGATTAACAAGATTTTATTTAAATAAAGTCTAGTGACGCGTTATAATATAAAAACTTAAATATTGGTGACTAAACTTTAAAAAGTTGACGTCTAAATGTATATTACATGACGTTAAGTTACTTTTTAGGTGTATACTTGTTTATTATAATTAAAATATTAACTATGTCGGGTTTAACTAGTAGATTATTAAAACTAGTCAAGATACAAAATATACAAAGTTATTCGATCATAAAAAGTCATACATCGGGTATTAGATCACGGGATCACCTACCGGGTATACACTACCTAAATACCATCTAGTAATCATTGTAATAATTACTTGATTTGACAAGACCCAACCCCCCCCCCCATGCTTAGTAAGGATGGCCGAAATATGTGGGGGCCAACCACATGTTCTCACCCATCAAATCGTCATGATAATGTTGTAAGAGTCTTGTCTAATCAACCTAATCGTCATGATGATTTGTAAGAGTCTTGTCTAATCAACCAAATCGTCATGATTATGTTGTAAGAGTCTTGTCTAATCAACCTAATCGTCATGATGATGTTGTAAGAGTCTTGTCTAATCAACCAAATCGTCATGATAATGTTGTAAGAGTCTTGTCTAATCAACATAATCGTCATGATGATGTTGTAAGAGTCTTGTCTAATCAACCAAATCGTCATGATAATGTTGTAAGAGTCTTGTCTAATCAACCAAATCGTCATGATAATGTTGTAAGAGTCTTGTCTAATCAACCAAATCGTCATGATGGTGTTGTAAGAGTCTTGTTTAACCAACCTAATCGTCATGATGATGTTGTAAGAGTCTTGTCTAATCAACCAAATCGTCATGATGATGGTGTAAGAGTCTTGTCTAATCAACCAAATCGTCATGATGATGTTGTAAGTGATACGTCAAATCAAGCCTTTTTCATGCACACATCAAATCCACTTTTCTTCCATCATTACCTAGTAATGATGACGAACAACACACCATCTTTATCTTTCTCTCTATATATATATAGACATACACACACATATGCACACACTTGCACACTCAAAAAAATCCAAGAACACAAAAAGTCTAGAGAGTTTGAGTTAGAGTTTGGAGATTCAAGGAAGATTTGGAGATAGGAGTCGGCTTTTAGTAGCAAAAGGAGCATCTATCATCTTCTACTAGTAACTCTTCACCTAGCTTTGATTACTGGTATGAATCTGTCATGAACCTTTC
This sequence comes from Smallanthus sonchifolius, assembly GCA_023525975.1. Taxonomy (NCBI): domain Eukaryota; kingdom Viridiplantae; phylum Streptophyta; class Magnoliopsida; order Asterales; family Asteraceae; genus Smallanthus; species Smallanthus sonchifolius. Next base: position 68,038,101 of record CM042030.1, on the reverse strand, counting down.
TTTTCCTCTTCATGTTCTTGTTGAAAACATGTTCTTCACCAAGAAAAACAAAGGATTTTTAACGATTAAAAGAGTTTTTATGAAGCCTAACCTTATTAAGTTTAAAAATTAGGCTTTTGGTATAAAAATGTATATATGGGTCGAAAATAATAAAAGTACATGTATCAATTGTGGTTTTGATCATTTTATGATAAGTTGTTGTTAATCACATGGTATAAAAAAGTGTGTGTGTGTGTGTATGAACGATGAAAAAATTGTTAACTCAGAATGAGTAATGAAATAGTTAAATGATGGAAATCAAGTTATATGTATGTATGGAAACACGATTATGATTATTTTCTTGAAAATGAAAATATTAGATAATATGAAACTTGTATGTTGAAAGGTGGTTATACTCGTATGCATATATTAGTAAAAATAAATGCATAACGAATGTAAACAAACTAATAAATGCCGTTCGGAACAAGTATTTGCATGTGGAGGTGTTAACGTGGTTTATACGCACGTAGGATAAATAACATGCATAGAATATAGTTGAACGATATTTGTGATTTTATATAATTATTTTTAAGAAATAATTATATGTTTATATGCGAACGATAATATGAATATATTATGAGCCGATGCAAAAATAATATTTATTTTTTGTACACCTAACAAGTCACCAATATGGAAACATAATATTTTCTCGAAAAATATATAAGCGTCTAGACTAGAATAATAATCACCAACGAGTCGTCACATGAAAACACTGTTTTTCTAAACAAAGGCGTACTTAACGGGTTCGTTAAGTCGAGTGAACAACTTGCATTTAAGACGGGTAGTCTTAACACATTAGTACCCTTGTGTGATTAGGGTACGGATAGACAGGAACTTCTAGCACACTTTTATTTGCTAGGATTTCATCGGACACAAGATGAGTTCACGGCCCCCTTTTCACTTTTTAATGTTTCGTAAACTGCGGGGGAGAAACATACTTACATATTATGTATTACATTATTGTTTAATACATTTGGAAACATTGTTGTTTTATACAACTGAGAAAACATTGCAAATATTTTTATATGATAACAAAGAAACAAGACACTAACATTATGTTGTACATGAGGAACAATTATAGAGCTCGTAAAGTCCCCTGAAACAAACACACTTTGTAACCATTAGCTATGGACTTAGCCTGGATTCTATGGATAGTACTATTGGGGGTGACGCCCCCGGTCATGGTTAGTCACGCTAGCCAGGGGTCCACATGGCCGAATGACCGCATATTGTCTTATTCTCGTGGTTTAGCAAGGGAGGGGCATTCATTTGTCATGGTTTGGTTACGGTTTCATGTACGAACATAGGTATTTGAAAGCCTAGCTAGCTTACGAATGGATCAATAACACTTGTTTCGTTTATCATATGCGTTTGGAATTATTTGTACTTATTTATGACGGTAATGTCATGGGCAATGTTTTCGGGTGAAAACTACTTACTTTATGACGGTTAAGTCATATATACGTTTTCGGGTGAAAACTACTTATTTTATGACGGTTAAGTCATGGATACGTTTTCGGGTGAAAACTACTTATTTTATGACGGTTATGTCATGGATACGTTTTCGGGTGAAAACTAATTACTTTATGACGGTTAAGTCATGGATACGTTTTCGGGTGAAAACTAATTAGTTTATGACGGTTAAGTCATGGATACGTTTTCGGGTGAAAACTAGTTACTTTATGACGGTTAAGTCATGGATACGTTTTCGGGTGAAAACTACTTATTTTATGACGGTTAAGTCATAGATACGTTTTCGGGGAAAACTACTTATTTTATGACAGTTAAGTCATGGATACGTTTTCGGGGAAAACTACTTATTTTATGACGGTTAAGTCATGTATACGTTTTCTAGGAAAACTATCAATTTTTATGACGGTTAAGTCATGTATACGTTTCTAGGGAAAACTACTTATTTTATGACGGTTAAGTCATGGATACGTTATCGGAAAAACTACTTATTATTTATGAAGGTTAAGTCATGTATAGTTTTTCGGGAAAAACTACTTAGTTTTATGACGGTTAAGTCATGTACATGTTTTTGGGAAAAACTATTAGCACTGATATAACTAACTCTGTGAACTCACCAACATTTGTGTTGACACTTTCAAGTATGTTTCTCAGGTAACCCTTAGCCATGGCGCGGTTGGAATAGGCAAGCTATGTTGGATCAGTTCCCAGTTGCTGGAAGTACATAGAATATCAAGTCTCAAGTTTATCGTTGATCTAGAAGAACTTAGATCATTGTATTACTTAGTTTTAGTAATTGTATATGTAATCAAGTCTTAGAAATCACTATTACAGCTTCCGCTATCGTGTAATGAACCAATCGTTACAACCTTTATTTATTAAGTAAATAAATTTAGGGGTGTGACAGATTGGTATCTGAGCAATGATTTTAGCGAATTAGGTTTCCTTAGTGACACCTAGGCTCTAACCGGACTCATTTAGGGACCAAGATTTCTAAGACTTGCATCACACTAAGAACACCCAAGACTTGAGTATAGGAATTCCAACCGTTGCCGAACAATTTGTGTAGACTATTAGTGTAGCTACACTAATACATAATACAATTACATGGCACATGTAATAAACACTTAAACACATACAACGACGTGGAAATAATAAACACGTACAACATTTCTCAACAAAGTGTTAGTGTTCGGATTACGAATTAAGGATAACGGGTACTCAGCACACTGCAACCCTAGAAGATCGAGTTACGAGCTGAGCTTGGGCGACGACGGTAGTAATCGCCATTTACCGATCTTGGTACCACAACAGGCTGAACCCGTACCAAGATCTGTACCGATACCTGCACCACACCTACAACTACTCCAGCTGTGGAGGCAGATTTCTTTTTGACATATGTGCGGTGTAAATACTCTCCTTCATATGTTGCTGGATCGGATGCCTAGACTTTCGCCATGAGATATGGCAGACAAGATTTCCCAGACAGAAGGGAATCTGAGGTGGATAAGCAGGACTAAATGGGAGAGAACTCCAAGGGTCAGAAGACCCAGACATTTATCAGGATCATGTGGATCCATACGTACATACAGACTTGGAGCATGAGTTGCTCGACACTGATTTGAGGATCTCTGCCCTACACATAGTGCCTGACTTCCATACACATTTTATTCTTGAGAGACACTGGTGGTGCCTCTCTACCATTAACCCCATCCGGCAATAGCCATATTCGGCAGATTCACGAGTATTGGTACACATAAATTAAGGGTAATCCGGTAGAACAATACACACTCCTACACAAGTGTGCAAACACGATCTAGTGATCATTTCAAATCCTTTTTTACTAAGAAGCTTGGGATAGAAGAAAGACTACAGGGATCATGCAAAGTAAATTATCATTACGGGTGCACACGTAATTATAATTTGCAGTGCATGGGAACTTTAGTGAGTCTTACTGTCCAAGCTAATGATCAACCCATTTTCTTGGTCACTTGATTAAGGATTGGATCTTAACAAATCAGACTTCTCAATTAGGTGTTCACAAAGCATTCTCCTAGTTTTGGAGGAGCGAGAGAAATTCAAATTGAATTCAACCAATCCTTTCGCACATTTATTCTTTGAGATTCTACTTGCCAGGAAGGCTTCAAATTGAGCGTTACCACAACTAACACTTACAATACTTGCACAATTATTGTGAGAGATTATAGCGTAATCTCAGGATCCATCATACAGTTCAGTCTCATAATTGCTTGAAAGTTACGCCAGAAGTTCTATGCACTAACTTCAATAATGGGGCAGAAGATTATTCTGACCCGCATACACATGGCACCTATGGGATATTGTGGAAGCTCGACATGAGACAAGTAGGTAATCTGACATTTCAGGATATTGGTCAAACAGGGTTGCTCTCACAACCTTTGACATTCAGTACACCTTTAAGTCTGACTATTCTTTCGGTGATGAACAAGCCATGATTTATTCTCAAGCGAATGCCAAAGAAACCTAAGTGTGGACTAACGACTATTGACGCAATAACAGAAGGACGACGTACAAAACTCGTAAAGGAGTCCCAAATGCGGAATTTCTTGCTAATCTCATTAGCTCATGATATGCATAAGGGAGAAAGCATGAGTTGTTCACAACAGACCACTGTCCACAAGGATTCGAGAAGGATAGTTTGATACCCTTTGTACCCGCACTTTCCCAAAGATCGTCTTGTTGAATGGATCCTAGTTTTCAGCCTAGAGGAGAGGCATGGTCACCTCACTCACTCCCAGTTTTCTATAAATAAGGAGCTCTTGGGCATCTATTGATTAAGAAATGACTTCTTAACGCAGGCTCAGGAAAAATACAAAATTTTGATGTTTAACACTCATTACCTCAATGTTATGACCTGAGTCCTTGTACTAAGGACTTCAGGCTAGGGCCGGTAAGAGTGGAATACGTAATGGTAAGTCACCAAAGTACCATTCGAACGCCAGGGAAGTGCAAAAACACTATATGACTAGTAGTTGCCCATCAACCCTTTCTGCCAACTTAATGGGTTGATACACCCATAGCCCATTTTGGGGAAAGCACTAATTCGATGAGACCATTCTCACAGTATCGCTGTTCATTTTCTCACCTAAACGGAATGTGAATATTCCAAACAAACATAGAACTTCGTATGGCTTACATACTTCGAGAGTATGGTGGTCAAGCCATGAGTTTACATATCAGGAAGTTACAACCCAAAGGCTGGTCTGCCTCGGAGGGGTGGTACAAGCAAAGAGTAAAGTGGTGATTAGACTCGAACTTTGCTAGTAAGAGCACATAGGGAACCTTGAAATATTAAATCTATTATGACCCATTTTAATGGAAGATCCTAGAAAACACGAAACTGAAATAAGAATAAATTCTTAGTCCGAGAAAATGCTTTCAAAAATCATAAGAGGGACAAACATAAAGTTTCGTTTCCATATTGTATCATTACTACACGATCTTCAACTGAAACTTGAACATCTCGTCGAGTAATTCTTTTCTAAGATCTATAGAGATCGGGCTATTGTGCATCATAGTGCGTAGATGAATAGAGAGTATGTGTCAGCATACACTCAAGATTCTCAAGCACTATTTCTATCATTATCAGGAATGAGTATCACATAACCCCACCATATTGAGGGTAATCAAATATGGGGTTCTTGCACAGTTAATATCAATAGTCGGAGAAGCATTCGCCTTGTTTTTGAATACCGACCACCAAGTAAATGGAAATCAAACAATTGAAGCCTAAGTTGGATGATACAGACAGAATTTAGGTACCAAGTACTAATAACCTATGTGTGTGGTTATGGATGAAGTCTGTAGGTCCAGATTTCTCTTGAAATCACTGATTTGATCGATTACGCACACACACAGGCGAAAACTGTGTGTATGGTGGTGAAACAGATAATAGAAACAGTGTTGGTGAAGATAACAGGCTAACCACAGTTTGAATCAACACGCAAATAGTATGAAAGTGTAAGAACACAGTAAATAAACAACTACAAATTGTATTGATTCAGGAAAAATGTGAAAGAGAAGGTTCAGGGTTACAGCCGCTACTCACCCCCTAAACATTCTCAAACTAGGCTATTTATAGTAGTGACAGTATCGAAACTATGTTCAATCGAAACTACTAGTTTCGATTGACCATTTACAAGTGACACAAAACTGTCGAAACTACCATCTATCGAAACTACTAGTTTCGATTGAACAGACTCAATCGAAACTAAGTAGTTTCGATGGCCCAGACTTAGAAATAAAAACAGTAAATTACATAAAACTGAAATTACATTTAATTAAATGACAGAAAGTAAACTAGTCTAAAACTGTTTAAACAAACAATAAATGACAACAGCTTATATCTCAGATATGACTCTACAAAGTCCATAAGCCCAAGTACTCCGTTCATCCAGAATCGAATAAAACACATAAGGATCCCGAGGAACTCCATTATGTGGCCAAACATGAAAGGATAACTTGCTATCTATGTTGGGAGATACCCGACAGTAAAAGCAGAATGTTAGAAATCACCTGAGTAATCACAACAACCGAAGATTCCTCAATGAAAATGGGAACATATTCCCATGGATATCATTACAAAACTACCCAGAACGTCTAGCGGTTATGATACTATATGGGTAATCGTCGATCGTTTGACGAAATCAGCTCATTTTCTACCCGTCAAAGAAACGGATAAAACTGAGAAACTTGCAAGGCTTTATTTCAAGGAAATTGTGGCTCGGCATGGAGTGCCAAATTCAATTATCTCTGATAGAGACAGCAGATTCATGTCTAGAATCTGGCAATCATTACAAGAAGCCTTGGGTACACGTCTTGACATGAGTACGGCATACCACCCACAAACAGATGGTCAAAGTGAAAGGACCATTCAAATTTTAGAGGATATGCTCCGTGCGTGTGCAATTGATTTCAGAGGAAATTGGGATACTCATTTACCGTTGGCTGAGTTTTCATATAATAACAGTTACCATACCAACATCAAAGCCTCTCCGTTTGAGGCTTTGTATGGTCGAAAGTGTCGTTCACCGCTATGTTGGGCGGAGGTTGGCGACAAGAATTTAACTGGTCCTGAGGTTATTAAGGTAACCACTGACAAGATTTTCAAAATCAAGGATCGTCTGAAGGCCGCCCGTGACAGGCAAAAGAGTTACGCGGATAACAGACGTAGATCATTAGAATTCCAAGCTGGGGACCGGGTCATGTTGAAGGTCTCACCTTGGAAGGGAGTTGCAAGTTTTGGCAACCGTGGCAAGCTTAACCCTAGGTACGTTGGACCATTTGAAATATTGGCTAGGGTTGGCCCTGTAGCGTACAAGCTCAAGTTGCCACAAGAACTAAGCAATGTACATGATACGTTTCATGTGTCGAATCTCAAGAAGTGCTTATCAGACGAGACATTAATTATACCGCCTGATGAGATTCACATAGACAACAAATTGCACTTCGTTGAGGAACCCATTGAAGTCACAGATTGGAAAGTTCAGAAAACAAGGCGTAGCCGTATTAAATTGGTTAAGATACGTTAGGACTCGAAGCGTGACCCTGAGAATACATGGGAACACGAAGATCAAATAAAAATCGAGTACCAGACCTTGTAAACAAATACACCAATTCAAGATAACATCAACTGAATTTCGGGACGAAATTCTTTTTAACATGGGGAGAATGTGACACCCAGTATTTCAGGTCGAAAACTATATTTATTTTAGCACGTCCATAGTTCATAATTCCTGAATCATTATTTTGACAAAAGTATTATCAAGGAGTCTAGCAAAGGAACTCATATTATATTTTAGTAGTTTTTAGAATTACTAAGGAATAAACAATTATAAACCGCAAGGAACGTCCTTTGGTGATTAACAATATTTTATTTAAATAAAGTCTAGTGACGCGTTATAATATAAAAACTTAAATATTGGTGACTAAACTTTAAAAAGTTGACGTCTAAATGTTTATTACATGACGTTAAGTTACTTTTTAGGTGTATACATGTTTATTATAATTAAAATATTAACTATGTCGGGTTTAACAAATAGATTATTAAAACTAGTCAAGATACAAAATATATAAAGTTATTCGATCATAAAAAGTCATACACCGGGTATTAGATCACGGGATCACCTACCGGGTATACACTACCTAAATACCATCTAGTAATCATTGTAATAATTACATGATTTGACAAGACCCAAACCCCCCCCCCCCCATGCTTAGTAATCAACCAAATCGTCATGATGATGTTGTAAGAGTCTTGTCTAATCAACCTAATCGTCATGATGATGTTGTAAGAGTCTTGTCTAATCAACCAAATCGTCATGATAATGTTGTAAGAGTCTTGTCTAATCAACCAAATCGTCATGATGATGTTGTAAGAGTCTTGTCTAATCAACCTAATCATCATGATGATGTTGTAAGAGTCTTGTCTAATCAACCAAATCGTCATGATGATGTTGTAAGAGTCTTGTCTAATCAACCAAATCGTCATGATGATGTTGTAAGTGATACGTCAAATCAATAATTTTTCATGCACATATCAAATCCTCTTTTCTTCCATCATTACCTGGTAATGATGACGATGGAACAACACACCATCTTTATCTTTCTCTCTATATATATAGACATACACACACATATGCACACACTTGCACACTCAAAAAAATCCAAGAACATAAAAATTCTAGAGAGTTTGAGTTAAAGTTTGGAGATTCAAGAAAGATTTGGAGCTAGGAGTCGGGTTTTAGTAGCAAAACGAGCATCTATCATCTTCTACTAGTAAATCTTCACCTAGCTTTGACTAGTGGTATGAATCTGTCATGAACCTTTCTTTTCATCTTCATGTTCTTGTTGAAAACATGTTGTTCACCAAGAAAAAAAAAGGATTTTTACCGATTAAAAGAGTCTTTATGAAACCTAATCTTATTAAGTTTAAAAATTAGGGTTTTGGTATAAAAATGTATATATGGGTCAAAAATAATAAAAGTACATGTATCAATTGTGGTTTTGATCATTTTATGATAAGTTGTTAATCACATGATATTAAGATTTAAAAACAAGGAAAACTAAAATATGTATACCTATATTTATAGGCCTAGATATGCAAACATATATGTATACATGTTTGATTTGATTAATGATTTGAAGATGATCAAGTAGATGGATACATGTATAAGGAATGTAATCTGTATATATATCTATGAATAGATATTCTTGTGTGAGCATTTGATGATAAAAGGGAAATATTAAGTTGAGAAGTATGGTTAATACTTGGATAAGTGAAATATATATATATATATATATATATATATATATATATGCATGTTTAGAAATGGGACTATACATATATATAAGTGGGTGCATGATCCTAAGTTGTAGAACTTGGAAAAATTAGAAACAACATGCATGTAAATATATATATATGGAAGTCCTTATATGTATGTATATATATATATATATATACATATATACAGGGGAAGGATCATAAGAAAACACAATGTTCATGAGAAAACCAAAAAACTATTTATTAAAGGTAAAAAAATAATAAAAAAATCATAACTCAAAATATAAATCAAAAACTAAAAAAACCGCTTCGGAGACCTTGTTCCCCACGTCGTCCTCTTTCAAAAAAAATAAAAAAATCAGCGTTTTGCTACATAGTTAGTTTTTAGGGGTGGTTTTTTGGGTTTAGTTTAGCTTTTAGGTTAGGTTTTTGGGGGGTGGGGGTGGATGGGGGGTTTAGGTTTTTGAGGGGTGGGTGGGGGTTTAGGTTTTTGGGGGGTGGGTGGGGGTGGGTTTAGGTTTTTGGGTGGGGGTGGGGTGGGGGTTTAGGTTTTTGGGTGTGGGTTAGGCTTTTGGGTGTACTACACATATGCAGTAGGAGTTTTTTGGTTTTCTCATGAAAATGAGTTTTCTAGTGAACTCACACCTATATATATATATATATATGTGTGTGTGTGTGTGTGTGTGTGTGTGGGTGGGTGTGTGTGTGTGTGTGTGTGTGTGTGAACGATGGAAAAATTGTTAACTCGGAATGAGTAATGAAATAGTTAAATGATGGAAATCAAGTTATATGTATGTATGGAAACATTTTGGGGGTGGTTTTTTGGGTTTAGTTTAGCTTTTAGGTTAGGTTTTTAGGGGGTGGGTGGGGTGGGTTTAGGTTTTTGGGTGGGGGTGGGGTGGGGTTTAGGTTTTTGGGTGGGGGTTAGGCTTTTGGGTGTACTACACATATGCAGTAGGAGTTTTTTGGTTTTCTCATGAAAATGAGTTTTCTAGTGAACCCACACCTATATATATATATATGTGTGTGTGTGTGTGTGTGTATGAACGATGGAAAAATTGTTAACTCGGAATGAGTAATGAAATAGTTAAATGATGGAAATCAAGTTATATGTATGTATGGAAACATGATTATGATTATTATCTTGAAAATGAAAATATTAGATAACATGAAACTTGTATGTTGAAAGGTGGTTATACTCGTATGCATATATTAGTAAAAATAAATGCATAACGAACGTAAACAAACTAATAAATGTCGTTTGGAACAAGTATTTGCATGTGGAGTGTTAACGTGGTTTATACGCACGTAGGATAAATAACATGCATAGAATATACTTGAACGATATTTGTGATTTTATATAATTATTTTTAAGAAATAATTATATGTTTATATGCGAACGATAATATGAATATATTATGAGCCGATGCAAAAATAATATTTATTTTTGGTACACCTAACAAGTCACCAATATGGAAACATAATATTTTCTCGAAAAATATATAAGCGTCTAGACTAGAATAATAATCACCAACGAGTCGTCACATGAAAACACTGTTTTTCTAAACAAAGGCGTACTTAACGGGTTCGTTAAGTCGAGTGAACAACTTGCATTTAAGACGGGTAGTCTTAACACATTAGTACCCTTGTGTGATTAGGGTACGGATAGACAGGAACTTCTAGCACACTGTTATTTGCTAGGATTTCATCGGACACAAGATGAGTTCACGGCCCCCTTTTCACTTTTTAATGTTTCGTAAACTGCGAGGGAGAAACATACTTACATATTATGTATTACATTATTGTTTAATACATTTGGAAACATTATTGTTTTATACAACTGAGAAAACATTGCAAATATTTTTATATGATAACAAAGAAACAAGACACTAACATTATGTTGTACATGAGGAACAATTATAGAGCTCGTAAAGTCTCCTGAAACAAACACACTTTGTAACCATTAGCTATGGACTTAGCCTGGATTCTATGGATAGTACTATTGGGGGTGACGCCCCCGGTCATGGTTAGTCACGCTAGCCAGGGGTCCACATGGCCGAATGACCGCATATTGTCTTATTCTCGTGGTTTAGCAAGGGAGGGGCATTCATTTGTCATGGTTTGGTTACGGTTTCATGTACGAACATAGGTATTTGAAAGCCTAGCTAGCTTACGAATGGATCAATAACACTTGTTTCGTTTATCATATGTGTTTGGAATTATTTGTACTTATTTATGACGGTAATGTCATGGGCAATGTTTTCGGGTGAAAACTACTTACTTTATGACGGTTAAGTCATATATACGTTTTCGGGTGAAAACTACTTACTTTGTGACGGTTAAGTCATGGATACGTTTTCGGGTGAAAACTACTTAATTTATGACGGTTAAGTCATAGATACGTTTTCGGGTGAACACTACTTGCTTTATGAAGGTTAAGTCATGGATACGTTTTCGGGTGAAAACTACTTATTTTATGACCGTTAAGTCATGGATACGTTTTCGGGTGAAAACTGCTTATTTATGACGGTTAAGTCATGGATATGTTTTCGGGTGAAAACTACTTATTTTATGACGGTTAAGTCATGGATACGTTTTCGGGAAAAACTACTTATTTTATGACGGTTAAGTCATGGATACGTTTTCGGGGAAAACTACTTATTTTATGACGGTTAAGTCATGTATACGTTTTCTGGGAAAACTAGTTATTTTTATGACGATTAAGTCATGTATACGTTTCCAGAGAAAACTACTTATTTTATGACGGTTAAGTCATGGATACGTTTTCGGAAAACTACTTATTATTTATGACGGTTAAGTCATGTATAGTTTTTCGAGGAAAACTACTTAGTTTTATGACGGTTAAGTCATGTACATGTTTTCGGGAAAAACTATTAGCACGGATATAACTAACTCTGTGAACTCACTAACCTTTATGTTGACACTTTCAAGTATGTTTCTCAGGTAACCCTTAGCCATGGCGCGGTTGGAATAGACTAGCTATGTTGGATCAGTTCACAGTAGCTGGAAGGATATATCAAGTCTCAAGTCTATCGTTGATCTAGAAGAACTTAGATCATTGTATTACTTAGTTTTAGTAATTGTATATGTAATCAAGTCTTAGAAATCACTATTACAGCTTCCGACATCGTGTAATGAACCAATCGTTGCAACCTTTATTTATTTATTAAGTAAATAAATTTGAGGGTGTGACAAAGACGACAAAGAAGAGACGAATCTGTGTGATTAGGTAAGATCAAGAAGAAGTTCCATGTGAACCGAACACGGTTCTGAGAGAGCCGGAAGAGACAAGGAAGAGACAATTTGTGTGATCGCGGAGGGTTCTACGTGAACCGGAGGAAATGTTCTGTGTGAGTCGGCGGAGTGAAGAAGAAGACCTGCAATTGAGTATTGCAGCCGGAACAGTTCTGTGTGATCAAGGCGGGTCGGTGTGATCCAGATGCAAATCGATATGTGTGATCGAAGGAAGAACTTTGTTGAAAAGGGTTCTGGGGTGAACCGAGAGACTTCAGAAGTGAAGAAGAAGCCGAGACATGTGTGAAGTTTTTGTGAAGCCGGTTAAAAGGGTGGTGAATTATATATGTGTGATCTTAGAGGAGTTCTAAGCAACAAATATCTGTGTGATTAAGTTTGAAGATCGATTTGTGTGAGTCAAAGGTGGTGTTGTGTGCCGATAAAAGTTCTTTGTGAACTAAGAGGAAACTTTGTGGCAGTCCTAGAAAGCTTGTATGCTGATCTCTGTTATCGAGAAGATGAAAAAAAAAACCTAAATGGTGAAAAACAAGAGATAAGGAAAAGAAAGGAAATTTTGAAAGAAGGTGCTAGTGAAAGTATGGAGCTGTGTGTTCCATCACAAACCCAAGCAAGAAACCTTTGTGGTTCGATGAAGAAACAAGTAGCAAGAACCGAAATCAAGATTAAGGGGGTGAATGTTGGGTTAATCTTGATGTGTACGGGTCAAAACCGGGTCACGGGTCGGATATAAATGGGTCAAACGGGTTTGAGAGAGTGCTATGAAGACCGGGATTGTGGTTGAACGAGTTTAAGGGATATGAACGTTGGAGTTTCCTCTAATAAGGAGGAGAACATGGAGTCAACAATTGCATGTGCTTTGTTTATTTGTTTATTATAAATAGGATAATTAGTTGTTTATTTTTGTACCCTAACTTTCAAGTCGAATACAGAAGCTTTCATCTTCTTTTCATTTGCAAAATACTTTCATATATATACACGTAAACTGTGTGTAAGTGTGTGTGTTAATGGGGGCTGAACCAACAAAACATGTGTCGTGGGTATTAATTTAAGAGAAAAGTTCATATATACCTGCATGGATAAATATCATATATATACCCAACTAAAACTAAAAATATCATATATACCTAATCTAAGTAATTTTTTACTTTATGACCATTCTACCATTATTCATTATATGATTTTTTTATACCCTAATTTTTAGTTATATCTCATACATAAAGATCACCTGTTCTCTTATTATTGATGACGACTATCGCGATTCTCAAAACCCATTCAGAAGTTATAAATGCTATAAAGAAAATCGCTATATATAAATAAAATTTTAATATTTTGAGAAAACTATTGTTTATGTGTAAATATAAAGTTTTAAAGTTAAAAATGAGTAAATATGAAATTTCAAAGTTAAAAATGAGTAAATATGAAATTTTAAAATTTTAAAGAAATAAGGGTAAAATGGTTATCTCTTAAATTGTTTTTAATTAAATGGGTATATATGTCATTATTACATGTTTGTAAGTGTATATATGATATTTTTAGTTTTGATTAAATATATATGATATTTTCCAAGTTTGTAAGGGTATATATAAAATTACCCTCTTAATTTAATCATGCATCAAAATGTTTATAATCACGTATTACGAAGCGTGTAATTAATTATGCACTGTTATAAAAAAAACTAGGCAACGTTATAAGAATAATTACGTATATACTTAAAAGCATGAGTAACTATGCACATATATATTTGTTTGAAAAATATATAATTATAATATACTCAAATTAAAGTGAACAAAATGTTCGATTTTATGATATGTATTAAAAAAAAATAATCTATTAATTATAATAAATAAAAATTTTAATGTGTCACGTGTTATCATTCTAAACAGATTAGATATCTTTTATTTATTTTAGTTGATATGTTTTTTATTATGTTTCCTATTTCAAGGGATTCTCCTTTTGTATTTAAACCTCTCTATGATTCTATGAATTATTAATTCGCTCCCAATACCGTATTCTATAGTGGCGGACGTTTTTTACTTTTTAATGATTCTACTACACATAACCTTTATCAGTTTTGTAGATCGACTCAAAGCAGGTGGCAGGAAAATCATCCACTTCCATATACGGTGTACCAAAATTGAGCAAAAGCTCATCGTCTGGTCATTGAAGGTTGGGTCACGTTTTATTCGGTTATTAATTAACGTGACATTCAATATATCAGATTTTATTATATTTTGATGAATGTCAAATGGGACTAGTCCATTTGGTAGAGTCTCTTGTTTATTAGATGGGAGGTACCAGACATGAGGTGAATTATTTGGTGTAATTTTGGAGTAGGAGTAGGGTAGATTACCACTTCATTTAATGTGTTAAATGCGATAAAATACATTTTCGTCTTATTATTATTATTTTTATTTTAATATTTAAAAGGTTTACGTTATACATACCCCATTTTTCTACTTGTCGTATCCCCCCATACAAAAATAACTTTTAAAGTTGTTATTTTATACATTTCGAAAAATCATTATTTCTAAATTTATTATTTTATGTTTAAAAGCACTTTTATAACATAAAACGTGTACCTCTTCCCCTCCTAATTTTCGTCACCCCTCTAAAAAAATAACTTTTAAAATTGTAATTTTACCATATTATTAACAAAAAAAGATAAAAGTAAAAAAAAACAAAAAGTTTTAAATTATATTTATTTGAAAACATAAAGGAAGGATGAGACAAGTAAAAATTAGTGGGTACATGCTATTTAAAAATCCAGGCTGTTAACCGTAAAACCCTCATCCACTTCATTTCAAGTCATCCGCAGAGAAGAATTTGTAGGAAAACAAAGCTTGATTTTAAAACTTGTTTTGACTCATTTATTACTCATTTAACTATAACTAAAAGTTTGATTTTTTCGGAGATCTGAGGTGGCAGTGGTTGTGAGGAATTTATTTGGAGTGGCTTTGTGATGGTGGACAACTTTAGTGACAGCGGTTAGGTTTTCGTTGGAGTGGCTTCGGAGATGCGAGTAGTGCGTGAGTGTCGAGTACATTACCGCGGTTAGAGTTTATTTGGTCGAGTGTGTGTTGATTACCGGGTGACGATCGACACGGTCAGTTTAAATAACATTTTAATAATTAGTTTAATTCTACAAATAATATTTATTTTTAACTACATACAAACATTTCCTGTGATGTGTTGTAAATAATTATCATGTGAAGGACAAACATAATGCAGCTTCCTACGAAGGTTCCGCTGGCCTGTGGTTAACTTCTTCAATATAAATCTATAAAAGAGTAAGTGTGATGATCAGTACTTCATTCATCGAGCACACACAAATAACAAATTACCCAATTAAATGGCATCCACCGAACCCTGGTTGCTTGAAAACGGCTCAGTCAAGCGACTGACAAAGGAGTCGAGACATGGTCACGGTCATAGCCGAACAGCCCACAACAAGTCCTCCTCCTCCCTTCGTCGAAAATCAGATATGACCCTTGTGTCAAAAGTGCCTTGTTCTTCTATTAGAAATCTCTTGGCCAATCTCCAAGAGGTCATTTTGGGTACCAAATTATCCATACTTTTTGTCGCGATTCCATTTGCGATTGCTGCCCAATACTTCGGTTTCGCAAGGGTGAGTTTTTCGGTTCATAGCTCATGTACATTTCTTTGTCGAAATTATTTTTTAAAACGCGCTTCTTTATGTTTAACATTACAACATCTTTTTCCCTGCAAATTCGATCTCGACACAAAAAAAACAAACAAACATGCCTAGTAAAATCTCACAAATAGCATCCCAGAGGATAGAGATGCCGCTCCCAGTAAGATCCTCCGAAAACATTTTTTTCTCGTCAAAAACCGCAAGAATTCTAGAAAATGATTTTTAGGGTTTCAGTAACACAAACTGCAAGAATGGACTATAGCTAATCTTTATATTGCAAAAAACATATTACTACATATGAAAAGTAATTAAATCTTCGGTTTTATATATTTAATCTTCGAAAAAAAATTATAATTATTATTTTTGCGTATCTTTATTTAAAAAAGTACAAATATTACAGTAAGAGCTTGCAATTTCCTTTTAAAACTCACACTAAATATCATAAAATCTGTTGTTGCTATTGCTAATTAATATATGTTTTTCTTCCTGATCTGTTAAACAGAAGAATTATTATTTTATATTTTATATTTAAATATACCATTTTTTATAGAAGATATGTGCCAACGTGTCATGCCTCTGTATTAATTTATTTATACAAAAGGACAATTTAATAAAAAAATTAATTTTTACTGTTCTTAAGCATTCCCTTTTAAATAGGTTTGTAATTAGTATACGTTTTCTTCTTCAAGTGTCATGACAAAAGTATTTTCATTATTTTTATTTCACATATAAATTTACCATTCTTTTATATAATAAAACTTGTTGTTATTAGTTAATATATATATATATATATATATATATATATATATATATATATATAATTTATTTTAGTTAACTAAATCTTTTATCTATTTACTGAAAACAGCCATGGGTGTTTTCGTTGAGTTTACTTGGATTGATTCCGCTTGCCGAACGTGTCAGCTTTCTCACAGAGTAAGCAACATTTTTCGTTTTTCTTTAGTTTTAATTTAATTTCATTTAATCTAATAATTTCGGTTTATTATCAAATTAAACTAACTAAATTCGTTTTCTGTAATTTTCTACTGAATACAGGCAAATTGCTTTCTACACAGGCCCCACAGGTAAACTTAATAGTCTATTTAATTGGGTTTTGTTTATTAATTTCTCTAAATTTTCACTGCTAGAAAACTGGACAATTGCGATGCCTTTTCAGTCGCAAATACCAATTTGTGACCGAAAAAGCCATCACATTTGCCTCCATGTGTAATACCCTTTTGCGATCGAAATTGTGATCAAAATTGCGACCAGTGTTTTGCGACCGGATCTTGTGCAGTCGCTAGATTTTTTATTTCGGTTTCAAATCTGTCGCTAAATTTGCGACAGCATTTGCGCTAGTAGTGCGATAAAATGTTTTTTTTTATTATATGAAGTATTATATAATAGGTTTAATGTGTATATTTTTATTATTGCAGTGGGAGGGCTTCTGAATGCAACATGTGGAAATGCAACAGAACTTATTATTGCAATATTTGCATTAAAAGAAAATAAAGTGGATGTTGTAAAATATTCTCTCTTGGGTTCCATTCTCTCAAACCTTCTCTTGGTTCTTGGCACTTCTCTTCTTTGTGGTGGCATTGCCAATCTTTCAACTGAGCAGAAGTTTGATAGGGTAATAATTAATATTACAGAAACATATATTTTTACTTTTATTTTTTATTTTTATACATATTTCATAATATGGGTAACATTTGTTGAAACAGAAACAAGCAGATGTCAACATAGCATTACTGCTTCTAGGGTTGCTATGCCATCTGTTGCCACTCATGTACAGAACTGCAGCTGAAAGTACAACTGCTGATGCACTTAGTACTGCTAAAGCAACATTGAATTTGTCCAGAGCTAGTTGCATTGTCATGCTTATTGCTTATTTAGCTTACCTTGTCTTCCAACTCTGGACTCACCGCCACATCTTTGAAGGCCCAGAGGTATCTTCTACATGTGTTAATTCTAGTTGGATTAATTGCTTTTAACTAATATATAATATAGGATTTGTATATATTGATAAGTCTATAATAATAAAATGCATATATATATATAACAATCTAGTCTAGAATAAACAATAGCTCAATCTTTAAACATAAATAACAAACTACATGAAATTCAATTTAGTTTCTGAGTGTTCTTTGGAAATGTTTTGATTTGTGGGAGTTCGTGGTTGAGTCCGCTTCCACCACCAGCGGACCACCCCTAAACCAAAAATGTTTCAAAATACATGTATAAACAAAAATGGTTTTAAAAATAGCTCTTAAATCTTAAAAATTCGTTTCATCTCCATTCTTTTTATTGTTTGACCACTCAAATTGTTACTCGTAAATTGTTACGAGTAAAAATTAATATGATTCCACCAATCAATTGTATGATACAAGTAACTAATCCACATTAGGGTTAGCTATTGTCTATATATACTCTTGTGCTATAGAATTCAATAAACATTGACTATGGGCCGGCTTAAACAATAGTTATTAGTTTACATTGATTGGTTATATGATCCATCTAATAACTGATCACTAAGAATTGCAGGAGGAGAAGGAGGATGACATGGATGTGAGTGATGAAGAAACCCCAGTGATAGGGTTTTGGAGTGGGATGATTTGGCTAATTGGAATGACTGCAGTCATCTCCTTGCTGTCTGAATACTTGGTGGACACTATTGAGGTACCACCATTTGATGAACCAAATTAGACAGTGATTTAAAAAAATGATAAATTTAACTTGATTCAAATATAATTCAAATAATTTGGATTAATAGGAAGCTTCAACTTCATGGGGGATATCAGTGAGCTTTATCAGCATTATCGTGCTACCGATAGTTGGAAATGCAGCCGAGCATGCTGGTGCCATCATCTTTGCTTTCAAGAACAAATTGGTACTCTTTAATTCCCTCCAAGTTTTATAATTTTTTTAATTATTCACATGATTCAAACACTAACATGTTTAATTTAATTAATTTTCTGTAAATGTAGGATATAACTTTAGGAGTGGCACTTGGTTCTGCAACTCAAATTTCTGTTTTTGTGGTGGGTTAATTTCTTTTTCATTTAAACTTAATTAATTTAAGTTCTTTATATATATTTAGAATTTTTTATGATTATAATATTATTGTTACCATTATTTATGATTATAATATTATTATTACCATTATTTATGATTTAGGTTCCATTGAGTGTTATTGTTGCATGGATTATTGGAATCAAAATGGATCTTGATTTCAGTCTCCTTGAAACTGGTTCTCTTGCCCTCACAATTATCGCCACAGCCTTCACTTTACAGGTGTATATGTTAATTTTCTGAATTTTATATAATTTTGTTAATTTTTAAATTAACTTCAAAATATTTTTATTAACTTTTGTAAAATAATACTTGCAGGATGGAACTTCTCATTATCTTAAAGGAGTAGTTCTTCTACTTTGCTACTTTGTCATTGGAGCTAGTTTTTTTGTTCAAATTTCTCCAACCAGTAAAATTTCTTTTACTTTTTCCTTTTTTTCAATTTATATATTGTTTAGTTCTCCATATGATCAACTTTTTAAAATTCTAATTAGTAATTATTTATTGAATATTTTAATCCTTTTCTAGAACCTGGCACCAATCCCAAGAACATGAGATTCAAATCATCTAACCAAGGGATCTTTAGAGTTTGAAAGGTAATTGATTGTGTATATATTAATTTTATTTTATATTTAATAAATAACGAAAAAGATTAGAGTTTTTTTCTTATATTCTGATATAATTTATTAATTTGTATGCAGGGTGTGAGTTTTTAAAAGTTAATATGCATACATGATACCTTCCTACTGAATTCTTTCATTGGCGTTGGACATAATGGGTTATGCATTGTGGTGGCTTGTATAGTATACAAGTACAAGCTTTTAGGTCTTAAATTCCGATTGATGAGTCTACATATTTTCTTTGTGATTGTCATATCTTTGTAATCATAAATATGTCGTAAAATGGTACACAGGCAGTCGTACCGTTTGATAAATAAAAATAAACTCTATTTTATTACTTTTGTCATATCCAAAATGAGCGGCTCAATATTTTTTGGGACTTAAAAACAAACTTAACTGCGAGCTTTTCTCATATCTAAGAAGCAACAATAAACCCGTTCGAACAAACCACATATCCAAATGCATGCAAATGATGATATGCAAAATCATGCATTAAAACAATTTCAAACTAAGTAGTAACAAAACCCTAGTATACCTACATACATAGGAACACTAAATAAGCTAGATAATCGGGTTGATCAAAACACTTCCAAAAACTTTAGACATTTAGTTAAATAAGCTAGATAATCGGGTCTCGTTAAACACCACCGTTGTCTCTGTTTGGACTTGACGGACAAGCTAGACCAGTTAAACACTACCAGAGCCAGTTTCAAAACCCACCACGAGATCACTGCTAACTTGGCTCGACTTTTCGACGGTTTGCAGATGTCCACGTCATATAAAATCTAACGGAGTTAAGTTTTTTTAACGGGAGGTCCAATGTAAGAAAATAGTTTGAAAGTAAGGACTGATGGTAAGAATATTCTCAGTTGGGATTATTATTAGTCAACTAGTTTAGAACCTCGTGTCACGGGATGAAAAATATCAATATATAAAATTCTTAAATCTTTATATATATATATATATATATATATATATATATATATATATATATATATATATATATTTTACAGGGGTAAAAATTTATTACATATACTAAGGATAGAAAACAAAATTTAAAATATATAAAAATTAATATATAATTGGGTTTCGAAAATACGTTAATTATTATTTAAAATAATTTGACTTTCATTTACTATTTGATTGAAAATAAAAGTTATATAATTAGATTTCAAAGTTTATTATAATAAGGGATAATTTAAAATGAATGTGTTTTATTAGTATAATTAATATTTCTTTAAAAGATAGATGTGTATTTAATAAGAGAGAGAGGCGGGAAAAAAATGATGAGAATGAATATGGAGGCGACATGTGGCATGGAAAAACCTTTATTTATTATATAGTATAGATTGGTAAAAGATGAAATTATTAAAATCCAATAATCCTATTATGAAATGCAATTATATGCTAAAACACCATGTTTCATAAATTCGAAATTATTTTAGCGTTTAATCGCAACGCAACGCGTGAGTTAATCTTATTTGCGTTTTAGTTTAAAACTAAAAACCATGTTAAAGACAACTAAAACACACTGATGAAGAAAACAAAAACACCATATCTAAATGATGAAGAAAACTAAAACACTCTGTAAAACACACTGATGAAGAAAAACATTCACAATCAAACAAGTTAAAAATATGAAATTATAAATGAAGAATATCGTCTCCTTGATCAATTAAAGCATTTGCCATGCCTTGATTCATGTGCAGCGGAAAAATTCCCAGAAGAACAAGGAAGAAAAAAGAAAAAATAATGGATGGATTAATTGCTATATCTCTGTTATTTAGAAAATTCTCTAGGAAGAAAAAAGATGGATGGATAAAAATGGCTAAATATTTGATAAATCTTAGTTAACTAACCTTCATAAAAAAAGGTAAAAAAATTAATAGTACGGAGGTTATCAAATATACTTCAATCTAACCAATTACTAATTTGCCCTTTCACTCAAAAATAAGAATATGTCACATGTCGGCTTCTTACAAAAATGACTTTTTAGAAGAACCCAACTCTATATATCTATACTATATAATAAATAAAGGTTTTTTCATGTCACATGTCGCCTCCACATTCATTCTCATCATTTTTTTCTCGTCTCTCTCTCTTATTAAATGCATTTCCATCTTTATACAAAAATATATATTTAAAGAAATTACTAATCTATACTATATAATAAATAAAGGTTTTTCATACCACGTGTCACCTCCATATTAATTCTCATCATTTTTTTCTTGTCTCTTTCTCTTATTAAATTCATCTCTATCTTTTAATAATAATATATTTTTAAAGAAAATACTAATATTTATATTAATAAATCTTCTGACATATTTTGACGAGTATATATGTTAAAGATTATATTGTATTCTACGGGTTTATTCAACCCGTGTAAAACATTAGTTTTTAAAAATAAATTTTTTATTACTTAATATATAATATTATATTTATTCAACCCGTGTAATACAGGGGATTTAAACTAGTATATATACATATATATATATATATATATTTGAAAATACATTATCAATTATTATTTTGGACTAAAATAATAACTAATTAGTTATTTATATAATCTCAATTATACAAATAAAAATATAAATCATTTGATAAAATGATTAAAAATTTATTCTAAATAAACATTTATTTTATCATTTAATTTTCAAATTAATAATTATTATTCTAAATAATAAAAATTACTATTCCAAGATTATAATTACCAATCCATGATTCAAAATTATTTTTAAACACATTTAAACATGTTAATCAATTTACGTTATTTGTTGTGTGACTTTTTTATCAACTTAGTTTAGTAGTATTTAGCTGGCTTCTTGGGCATACTCGGTCCATCAATATTTTACCTTCTAGGTTTCTTGACAGGACGGTGTCGGCAACAAGGCCGATGGTGGTGGTAAGATAGCCGGTGAATGTTCACTAGGAACTTGAACTAAATATCATGAAAAACTCGAGTAAATTTGTAGATGAATGCATCTTCTCATGTTGGTGGTCGTGTTTTGATGAAAAAATAGATTTTTAATAATACAAACTATAACCCGTTGGTCGAAATAATTCTTGTAGTTTGACCAATAACACTCCTAATTTTCATTTTCGTTGTTAAGTGCAATCACACTCTAACAGAGAAGTAATAAATAAGCCTAATGCAACCTTTTATAAGCAGCCTTTTTTTCAAATGAGTTGTATTTGACTTTAATACAACTTCGTTCTATAAAAAAGTTGCATTAAAATATCTAATGTAACTTTTTTTCTTAAAAAGTTAAAAAATTTTATTGAAATTGCAACCTTTTTATTTAAAAGTTGTGAATTTTAAACGTAACATTTTTTTTTTAAGTTTCAATTTTTTTTGAATTTTGCAACTTTTGTTAGAAGGGTAGCATTGCTAAAACTTAAATGCAACTCATATTTTAAAATGTTGCATAATTTATGACTGTTATTTTAATTGACAACTTTGATTAGAATGGTTGTGTTGCTGAAAGGTAAATAGGCGAACTTACATACATCAGAAAAAGGTCAAGTGACCTGACTAATTTTCGTAATTTTAGTAGAGCGAATAGTTTCGAAATTTTGAGTGAGCCAAAATTTTCAGGCCTTTGACTCAATAATTTTATAAAAAGAATTAGAAGACATCAAAATAAAAAAATCTAACCACTATCTAGTGAGTAAACATTTTGATGAGTTATCCAAAGTATTAAAAAAGTTCTATAACAGAGCATACATTAAAGAGTTGAACGAAGAAAAAAAAGGCTTAGCATAAAACGAATTATAAAATCGGGGCCTTTTTCATAAAGAATTTTTTTTCTTAAAATCCAACACATTACACATGGAAATATAATGATTCATATTATTTGTATATAATTTCTTAAAGACAGATAATCACACATATTAAAGTTGAAGTGAGTTTTAGTAAAAAGAAAACTTTTTCAAACATACTATTTTTTTTCTCCTTGTCAAAAGCTTGAAAATTAAACGAAGTTCAATCCTAAAAATTGGGGGCTCCTTAAATATGGGAGCCCTAAGCGGCAACTTACTTTTTTATATAGTCGAGTCACTCATGCCTTTCGCGCAGGTGCCCCCTACTCTCTCTCCTTGCCACGTCTGCATACCATACTCCCTCTTCCAGGTTCCCCTACGGGCGACGCTAGAGGTGTTCATCGGGTCGGGTTGCGGGTTTTTCGGTTCGAGTTATTCGGGTTGGTATTTTTTTTTTAAACCACAATCCGAATCGAACCACATTTGAGGAAACCTAATCCGAACCTAAAACCACATTGTAATTCGGTTGGTTTTCGGTTTGAACTAAATAAACCGAATTAGCAAAAAATAAAATACTTTTTTTTTTTGTAATCTTTATAATTCTCAAACGGGTTATTGTAATATATGATTTAACTTTTATGGTGTTATATATTATTGGGAACTCAGGTGCAGCTTTTTGTGTATGCAACAGAGGAGTAAGTGACACTATTCTTCAACAAAACATAGATAATTCAAAATGGGCCTTCAGGGGAATTAGGTCTTTACGAGTTTAAGACCATTCTTCTGGGCCAAACAATATGAATGGTAAAATTGTATAACCGTATATGTCTAAAGTACCTTTTAAGTAATTTGGTTTTTTCGGTTTGAGCTGAATTAAAAATTATGAAACCATAATCCGAACCAAAAACCTAACTACATATTTGATTTTCGGTTTCAAACCGAACCGAAAACCGAATATGCAATTAGGTTTGGTTTTAAACGGTTTCGGTTCGATTCGGTTATCGGTTTATTCGGTTTGAAACTAAATATTTAACACCCTAGGCGACGTAATGTGGATGGTCATGTCTGACCAATATAAAACTAAACTTAAATAAATACAAAAATCTCATTGAATACTATGTAAAATAATTATTATCAAACAGTTATAAATTTAAATTTTATTTCATTCTATATTTCATTATTAAATTTGATATATACAAAACTAAGTACGTATTAAATACATGTTTTAATAACTATTTGACATCACTGAAATATTGATATTACCTTTCTATCTATTATCTCTACAAAATTAATAATTAGAAATTAAGAAGTCGGCTATTTAAGAAATCACGCTAAAACCAAGTATCTTTACTATAACTTCAGTGATGTAATCGAGGACATGACACCCAAAACACCATTGAAGGCCAACCTGTACCGCAAACAACCAAGTTCAAGTATTTCGGATCTTTTGTACAGAGTGATGGGGATGTAGACAGTGATGTGACTCACCGCATTCAGGAGGCCTGGTGTAAGTGGAGAGTAGCCACATGAGTATTGTGTGACAAGAGATTCCCAACAAGACTAAAGGGGAAGTTTTATTGGGTTGCAGTTCGGCCGACTATGTTATATGGGACCGATTGTTAGGCCATCAAGAAGACGCAAGAACGAAAGTTGGAAGTAGCCGAGATGAGGATATTGAGGTGGATGTGTGGGAATACGAGGTCTGGCATGATAAGAAATGAGGTTTTTAGGGAAAAATTAGGGATGACTTGTATCTCGGTAAGATAAGGAAGGAGAGATTGAGGTGGTTTGGTCATGTGAAGAGACGACAGTTGACGGCGCCGGTTAGAACCGTGGAAACCATCACAAAATTAGGGATGACTTGTATCTCCTATGATTTTGTCCTTTCAGTAGTTTTTTTTAATACCTTTGGTTCTCTGCTGACGTGTGGATTTGTGTTGTATATTTTATGTTATATGGATGATACTTTTTATTTGCCTACAACAGGTTTTCAGAGTTGCGGGTCACAACGGGAGCAACCTCTTTGTCTCTCGAGATAGAGGAAATACTTCCCCCTCTCAATCCTAACCTCCCCAGACCCTACAAATAGCATCTGTTATGAGTGGGATTTGACTGTGTATGCTCATTTGTTTGTTTAGCTATTGATAGGGATGATAAGTCAATCCGACCCGACAGGAAGGCCTGAAACATTCAGAATGGGTAATGACTAATGAGACAAATATTTGGGTATGAGACCGGCCTGATCTGTAATTGGCCGATTCAAACAAAAAGAGTTTAAATAGACATAATCGGACCGGTTCCCGGTTTCATCGACCGGTCCAGTCCGATTCTAAAATCACTGTACGTAAACATATTCTTTTTATTTTTCTCAATTATGACTAATTCACTAACTTTGTTTTTGTATTGTTAGTTTACTTAAATGATAAAATTATATACAAGTGAAAATAATAAAAAATATAGTTATGAACACGAGGTAATTTCATAATTATGAAACCTACATTTTGAAATGGGAATGTCTCACATGTAAACAGTAACGGCCTCTCATTTGTTGTTTTGGTCGGCCTTCGGTGCTGATTCGTCCACGTGGTAATTGGTTTCCTCCTTTATTTTTCCTTTACGTTCCTTCAATTGCAAAATCAGTCCGATTATTGCTGGATGGATTCAGTTATGGCAGCTCAAGAAACTCCTGCCGCCGAACCTGGTCCGTCCACCGGCGACTATAACACCGTTATCACCGGAGAAACACCAGACGTTTCCATTCTGTTTTCCGGCAACCCAGGTATGTCTCTCCGCTCGGGTTTTTCCTTTTTTTTCAGGTCGCTGCATATGCATTTTATAGCCCTCCTGCACACGCCGTTTCCACTGTGAGTCTTTTCAATCCAATCACTGATTTTTCTTTTCTAGGGTTTCTTCTCAACCTATTCGTTCCATTTTTGGAGGCTAACCTTTCGTATAAAGTTTGTAGCCCATAAAGCTTGCTTTCGCTTCCAATCGCAAGGTATTAATTGTTTTTTAATTAGGTTTGGTTCAAAATCGTTGAAATCATAGCTAACTGTTTAACTTCTCTTACTATTCTTCGGTATTTATTGATTTCTCATTATACGCTTTTTGAAGCCTTCATTCTGCAATAAGTGGTTTGAGCTTTCTGATTTCAGAGTATTATTCTTACTATGCCAAATCTGGTATGTGTTCTTTAATTTAGGGTTTCATATTTAAACGAAGTTATTGATTTTGGTCTTCAACACGAGCATGCAGATGGTTTGAAGATAAAGCAAACTAAAAAGTATTTGTAGTTGCTTTTCTACAACAAATTGTTTCCCTCTAAATTAATAAGATAAGTCAATCCATCCAAACACTCAAAACTTCCTTTCTATTTCTTCTGATTGTTTGAAAATGACCTTGGATTGATACAGGTTCAGGTTCAATACCAATCTGAAGATAAAACAAGGTAAAAATGGTATTTTCAATTGTGTTAATTACTTTCTATTAAATATACTTTGTATAATAAATCTGTTTGCTAGACACAGGGAAGAATGTTATTTTCATTTGGGTAAATTAGGTAGATAAAAGAAAGTAAAAAGTATTTGTAATTGCTTGGAATTGGTACAGATCCAATAATAGTTCTTCTTTTAGTTGGCATCTAAATGCAGTTTTCACGATCAGCTTAGGAAACGGGTCAAAACAGAGGCTGTCGAGAGGTACACAAACATTTTGTCACATCTTTCATTCATGTTCGTTAAAAATACTGGTGACAAAACACGCGAGTTAGGAAACGTGTCAAAACAGAGGCTGGTCAAAACATAGGTTGTCAGGAGGTACATAAGTGTTGCTTTTGTAGCTAAAAGTCGACATAAACATTTTGTCACATCTTTCGTTCACGTTCGTTAAAAATAGAGGTGACAAAACGACCACGTTAGGAAATGTTGGATCGGGATCTACCTTGATCCAATGATTCAACACATTAACCGAACCAAATCGTGCGGAATCCGATTTGATTGGCAATCCAATCTATGACACGGATCGGGTCTTAAGAAACGAGCGGATTAGATGTCGAAACGAAGGTTTCTATCGACCCTTTGGTGTAGAGAAGTTGGATACAAGACCTGGAAACTCTCAACGGACAGAGATTCGACAATACAGGTGAAAAGAGTCTGTGTTCTGTTGGTTCTGCTCTGGTCAGTCTCTCTATGTGTATATGTGTTGTATTTTCTGTTCTTTTGTGCTCATGAAGTGAAAGTTCTATATATAGTGCTGAGGCCATTCGTACGAATGAGCCATGTGAATGGACTCATTCGTGCGAATGAATCAGTAGAATGGTTCATTCGTAAGAATGAATCATTAGAATGGTTCATTCGTACGAATGAATCATTCTCATGACTTATTCTAGCAAATGAATCATTCTCATGATCCATTCGTGCGAATGGGCCTTTCAATAGCACGATTGATCAACGTTATCGATATTTATCAGATCATTTAATACACAGTCGTTATATATGAGTAAACATTAAGGATAAACATGTAATTTCATTAATACATCAAATAATTACATTAAACATAGATGAAATACATATTACAAGGGATTAAGGACATATTATGCATCTACATACTCCCCCTTGGACCTAGATCCCTTCAAAATGACCTAACTAACATTAGTTGGTCTTCAACATCTCTTTTGTACGAGTTTTCCAGTTGACCCCGGCGTGTATGTCAAAAGCAAAGCATATACGTATCACTTTCACATACTGCAACGCCTGGTCTATATCTGTAACTTCAAAAAACGGTTGACACTTGTATAGAGTTGTAACATCTTGTTCAGACAAGTTGGTCAGCCACAAGGGATCAAAGACCCTGATGGTCTCCCATGACCCTTCTTTACAAAGCACTATAACAGCTTCACCAGTACGCCCATCATAGTACCACCATTTGAACTGATCTGAGAAGTCCTGGATCATTTTCCTTAAAGGAATCTTCTTCATGATCGTTGGAGGCTTCCACTTTAAGACAATTAGGGGCTTCTTGGTGACTGGATGAACCTTTTCCTTATGAATGTAACGTGTAGGCATTTGTGGCTTGAAGTTCACCCACTTCTTCCGGTATTCGTATTGTAATTGACGTTCAAACCATTCGGATAGACCGGAAGATTCGTTGTATAGAAGCTTTAGACGCGCCAATTGATTTACTTCAAACGCGGGCAGCGTCTTGAAATCATGAGGGTACCTGAAATATTGTATGCCCTTCTCTCTTTTTATAGCATAGCAGCTTAAGTCGTTGAAGTATGCCCAACTGATTATACGACCATCAGACTTATGTCCTTTGAGTCGATAAACTTTAGTGTACTTGGTTGGAGGAGAGGGCTTTGAGTTCTTCTTTAATTCGGCCATGTATTCCATCCACTGACTTTTACGTTCATTCAGCTCGTCAATGTCAATAGTGGAGGGACCGGCTTCATCCTGTTTGTTGTCGATAATGCGGTTGACCTCCTCGTCGGACTGCTGAGTGAATAAGTCCACGAAGGAGGGAAGATCATCACCATCTACTGATGTGTACTTTGGATATTCTTGATCAGTGATGTCTTCGACTTCAACCTCATCAACGTCTTCTAGTTCGTCAGAAGAGGGATAATCAGTTGTTGGAACAGATGCCTCTTCAGTAATGACTTCGTCGGGATTCATTTGAAATAGCTCGGCAATCTGTTCTTTTGACAAGCAATGTACGATTTCCCCTTCCTCTTTGTCATAAATAACTGAATGTTGGATGATCCTTTGCATGTCAAGCACATAAGTTAACTTTGAAGGTTGTTGCTTGAGAGGCATCACATCCAAAACTATTTTCATAAACAAACAAAGAATAAACATGTGAGAATTTGAAGTTTCATTGATTTAATCAAAATAAAACTGAAATTATTTACATAATAATCTAATATTTACAATAAGACAACTTAAAACACTTAAAACAAAAACTATCAACCTTCAGTGCCCTTTTGTGTATCTGATGATGGGCCTTCTGATTTGTCTGATTTTTGCTTTGTGCGTGCCTCTGCTTCTGCTGTCTTTGAAGCACTTGATGCAGCACCAGCATTGGCACCATCGTCCTTATCTTTGTCATCATCATCATCACTATCATCATCATCATCATCATCGTCATCATCGTCATCATCATCATCATCACCATCATCACCATCATCACCATCATTGCGAGCACCCTCAATTCTGGGTGTCGGGTCTCTTCTGCTTTCTAAGTCTTCCAACAGTCTCTTATTATCCTCCTCAAGCCTTTGTATCCTCTGAGCATGTGCATCAACAGTTTTAGACAACTGTTGATTCTGGTTTGTAGCAGTGAGAAGGATGGCTTGTTGATCATTGCATCTAGTGGAAAGACTTGTGATGGCTTGGGCTTGTTCAGTATTTTGCAGAGTCAACTGACTGATCTGCGAGCCCTGTTGGTCAATACGTTTTGATTGCTCTTCATTCTGAGCCAGTAAACGAAGTACCAAACTGTTTAAAGTACTGATCTGGTCGTGTAGAGAGACAGTCGGTAGTGACATTGAAGATTCAGCTCGAATAGTTGATGGCTGTGATGTAGGAGCAGTCGTGTAGATGGGAGGAGGCACAGTTTGTGTCTGAGGCATAGATGTTGACATTGGAGCCTCAGACCTGGTGGCAGTTGCTGTAGTAGCAGAGGTGCTCTCCGTCCTTCTAACAAGTTTAAACTTTTGGCGTTTGGCCATTCTCTTTACTCTTCCTTTCTTGACTGGGGTAGATTGGGAAGAAGGAGCAGCAGATACTTGTGGACAGTCAGGGACAAAGTCAGCATCCCTGACGTCATCATCAACCCTTGAGCTTCCTTGATCTGCTCCCCTTTTTCGTTTTGTTGCGACCAATCTTGCCCCTTGTTGACTGATTACAAATTCGTCTTCAGTGTCCTCAGAATCAGTAAACAGGACGGTGTCCAGGTTAACGTCTTCTGGGTTAGTTGGAAGGGAAGAATCTATAGCAGCAACAGTGTGGGTGGTGGCAGCGGTAGATGGAACATTAGGAGCATTGCCACCATCTCCCTGACCATCTTGGTCGTCATCATCTTGGTCGTCAGCTGGAGGTACAACAATATCCTCCCTGTCAGAATCACTGTTATCATGACGCCATTTTCTGTTTGTTGGTGCCACATAATCTGGATTTGCCAGATGTCCAATAAGTCTTTTGTGAGGTGGCTTTGTTGGTCTTCCCCTGTAGGTCTGTACCCTGTTGAGAGTGACATCCGTCATGTGTTCTAGCTTGATCATGTCGATGTCTGACCTTGGCAGAAGAGGAAGTTGGTCATCTATTATCATCTGTAAGAATCTGGGGTACATAAGATACGCATTGTCCCCTTTTAGATAGATGTTTTCCTTAAGATGTGTGAACACCATCTCGGAAAAGTTGAACGGAATGTTCAACACCAATGCAACGAATGCGCTCTGAATTGTTTCGCGCATATCATCAAATCCGCCACGACGGGAACCGAGGCAATGTAGAAGAACATGTCCTAGATACTTGTACTGCGGACAGAGGTTCGCTTTATTTAAAACTCCTTCGGCAACATTCCTGTCGTACTTTATTCTCATGAAGCATCCGCGGACCAGATATTTATCCAGTGTCACTGGATCTTCAGGATGATCACCGAATTGACACAATCGGCGAATGTGAGCTGCCGATACAACCACATCTTGACCTGCGATCTTCCCGCGTATGACCGGTGGAGATACCTCGCAGTCAATCTCGGCAGAGGCCCAGAACTCCCTTTGGTGCGACATATATGGAGTGCAGTGATAGGATATAGCATGAGCAATCCTTGATCTAGACAGAAATTCGATCATGCCGACAAACGGTCGTGCATTCTTTGATGTAGGAATCATGTACGCACATATGTTGCTTTTAATGGAAGCCTTAAGAACAACTGGAGCTCTGTTCGCCATAACGATCAGTCTGCAAACACAAAAACATGAAACACATCAGATCAGTACATGCAAGATTTTGGAAATATGAACTTTTGGACCATCTTCCCTTTGTACGAATGAACCCTAAAAGTTGGTTCATTCGTGCGAATGGATCATTCTGCCTATTCATTCGTGCGAATGAGTTTCATTCATATGAATGAGTATTCATTCGTGCGAATGAGTTTCATTCGTGTGAATGAGTTTTCATTCGTACGAATGAGTGTTCATTCATGTGAATGAGTGCTCATTCGTGTGAATGAGTTCTCATTCGTACGAATAAACATGAAGAGTGTGTCCATTCGTACGACAGACGGGTCGCGATCCAAATTGTCCAAAAATCAACCAAGACATGAAAAGATTTGCCGAAAAAGACACCAAAACACTCGATTATGGTTTTCAACCAATATTTAGCATTTTAATCGGTTTATTAAGTCACTTTTTACGTTTTTTTAGGTTTTGTTTTCGGTTTTGAGCCCTAAATCTAGTCGAACGTCCACAAATCGGTATACACTTGATGAATACTTGTGGGGTTATACCTGTAAAATGAAATCGAAAGATTAGATCGGTGATTTGACGGAGTTTTGTTCAAAATCAGAATTGGATGAAACAGACGTGCGAATGCGATTTCTGTTTTGTGCGAATGAGACTGAGAATGCGAATGAATGGCCTTTTTATAGGATGGCCTGGTTCATTCGTACGAATGGACCATTCTGGTCAGTCCATTCGTGCGAATGAACTAGACTTGATTCATTCTGTCATTCATTCGTACGAGTGGACCATTCTGGTCAGTCCATTCGTGTGAATGAGCTAAACTTGATTCATTCTTCCACTCATTCGTACGAGTGGACCATTCTGGCCAGTCCATTCGTGTGAATGAGCTATTCTCCTCATCCATTCGTACGAGTGAGCCATTTTGCTCATCCATTCGTACGAATGGGACAATCCCCTTATGCAAATTAAACTTTTCAAGTTAAATGGGGTATCCGACCACATCGGTCTTGACAACAATTTGATTATGAAGTAATTTACATTTAATTATGAAGTGAGGGATCAATTATGAAGTTTTGGAATAGTTTATGAAGTAAAGGAACGATTTGATCAATCAGGAAGTCAAGCGGTTTTCAAATTTTGATTTTCAGACAGTCGTTCGAGTCTTATCAGATAATCTAAAATTCAGGAAAAGTAAAATCTTTTTGGATTTTTGAATATGTAATGCTGAAAATAATATCAACAAGATATATACACGCATGTCTTAGTAAGAATGATCCTTATGAGAAATCATACAGACTTAGTGACTAAATATCTGAGACATTTTGAATTTTGCAGATACAACTATACAATGGTATTTACACATCTTTTTGTGAGAAAGATCCGAACATAGGATCAGTACTAAACTCATAGCAATCAGCAACATTGCAAATTATCTGAGCTTTAAGTACACTTAGTCAAAATGCGATCATTGATATGTTTGTACATCTTAAACTTATGCAGACCTTTCCTCAACACTTACAAGATGATCTTGAAGGATTAAGTCCATTATCTGTGTGTCCCACACTAGTTAAGAATTGACTTGAATTACTTTTCAAAACATGTTAATGTTTCAAATCAGCACAACTTACTTAACCAGTCATCATAAGTTCATGAGATCTCAGTTATTCCCTGTTACTTCTTTACTACACCAATTTTTTTTTTTTTTTTTTTTTTTTAGTATTCACAGTGACAGCCATCAGCTCATGGACGGCTTCAGCCAGGTATTTACAAGGCAATATGGCACGTATGCAGCTAACGGTGTTTGTGTTCATCCTATCCCATGGATGGCTTCAACCAGGCTGCAACCCGGTAATATGGCACATATACGGATTCGGATTCATACTTTTATTTTATTCTTAATCGCATGGACGGCTTCATCCAGGTATTTACAAGGCAATATGGCACGTATACGACTTCGTAATCTAATTTTTAATTTTATAACTACTTTCTGATATCTCATTAAACCGATGATAACTGGTGTGCACAGAATGAGAAACACCTTCAGTTTCTATTGTTGATTTTCGTCAATCCTTTCACCATTATGTGACTCACAAGACAATATCTAATATGGTATAGATTGATCATCAATGGTCGAGATTCAGTAAGATAAGCCTATCAATGCATCACATGTCGACTTAGTGTGACTATTCACTATGACATTAAATGCAATGTGCTTCATACATATGGTTAGTGTGCCATCACTTCTCAAAGGTTGGATATGATTTCTCATTTTTGAGTTTTTCAGATGTTTTTGGGTTTTAGACTGTACAAAAATGGAAAATCTTTTTTTTAATAATAACAAACTGTACACAAATAACTGTACACAATTTAGAAAATCTTTTTGGAGTCTCAGATAACTAGCGTCTGTGTACTATCATTTTTCTCAGCGAGAGATCATTTTCTTACTGACATTTTCTCCCCCTAAAATTTCAAAATGAAATTTTTTTTTTTTTTTTTTTGAGATTTTTAATAAACGCAAGAAAGAAAATATATACAGGAACGTAATTGATAAAAATGATTATTGACTCGACTCTTGGTCCGGAACAACGTCATCCTTCTTTTTCATGCCGTTTACCTCTAACAAGAATAAAAATCTTGGTTTGTCAAAGGCTTTTGTATAGAGGTCGGCCTTTTGGAAATCAGTGTTAATTTGAACCACATCAATCAGTTTCTTTTCAAAACAATCACGAATGAAGTGATATTTTATGCCGATGTGTTTGGTTTTTGAATGCTGAACCGGATTCTTAGTGATAGCTATGGCAGCAGAATTATCTACATAAATAGGAGTGTTAGAGAATTGCAAACCGTAGTCCCGAAGTTGCTGTTGAATCCAGATAATCTGAGAACAGCAACTGGCAGCAGCGATGTATTCAGCTTCACATGTAGATGTAGCCACTGAAGTCTGCTTTTTGCATTGCCATGTCACAAGACGGTTTCCAAAGAACTGACACCCTGCAGATGTAGACTTGAAGTCTGTTTTGCCACCACCATAATTAGAATCACTATATGCAGTAAGCTCAAAGTTATCATCATTAGAGTACCATAATCCAAGATCAGGAGTACCCTTCAGATAACGAAAAATCCTTTTGACAGTAATTAAGTGGGAGACTTTTGGTTTTGACTGATATCGGGCACAGAGACACGTGGCGAACATGATGTCTGGTCGAGATGCCGTGAGATGCATGAGAGATCCGATCATGGCTCGATAGAGAGTAGCATCAATATACTCCCCCTTGTCATCAGGCGAAAGCCCGTGATTGATCGCCAATGGAGTACCAGCAGGTTTGGCATCAGTCATACTGAATCGGCTCAGTATGTCTCAAACATAATTTGTTTGATGAAGGAAAATCCCTGTTTCAGATTGATCTACTTGTAGGCCTAGAAAGAACTTCATCTCTCCCATGGAACTCATCTCGAACTTGTCCTGCATAACTCTTTCAAATTCTTTGCACAGAACATCATTCGTCGATCCGAAAATAATGTCATCCACGTATACCTGTACCATTAAAAGTTCTCCACCCTTTTCTCGAATAAACAACGTGCAGTCGATGACACCTCTTCTAAATCCATTGTTCAGAAGATGAGTGGAAAGTGTCTCGTACCACGCTCGCGGAGCTTGGTGCAATCCGTACAGTGCCTTGTCCAATTTGTAGACACGATCACGATGCATAGGATCTTCAAACCCGGGAGGTTGACTGACGTATACGACTTCACTGATTTCTCCATGAAGGAAAGCACTCTTTACATCCATTTGATAGACTTTGAACCTTTTTTAGGATGCATAAGCAAGAAAAATTCGAATTGCTTCCAGACGAGCAACTGGTGCAAACACTTCATTGTAATCTATACCTTCAATTTGCCTAAATCCCTGAACGACCAAACGAGCCTTATTTCTTATGACTATTCCTTGATCATCCCTTTTGCAACGAAGAACCCATCGAGTACCAATCTTCTTAGCTCCTTTTGGTAAATCAACTAACTTCCAAACTCCGAGCTTCTGAAATTGGAGTAGTTCTTCCTGCATTGCATTTACCCAAGATTCTTCTTTTAAAGCATCTGTTATAGACCGTGGTTCGATTTGCGAGACGAAACATGAATGCGCACAATCGTTGACCACACCAGATTCCATGATTTCTGAGTAGACTCCAGAATTGATCTGACCCCTAGTTTTAACACCAGATGTGGGATCACCAATAATGTTCTGTTGAGGATGAATTCTATCAATCCTACCCACAGGATGAGCAGAAACCTCAACAGTTTGATCAAGGTTTGTGATACTCTGTTCAATTGCCACAGAATGTGAAACATCATCACTCAATTGTACAACATCATGGGAAGGATCTTCAATCACCTGGTCTATTTCTTGTCGAGAACCCTCATACTCTGAAGAAGAAGAAGAAGAGTCATCATCCTGTGTGACTTGTGTGTTATTGGAGGACTCAGGAATGTCAGATGATGAGGAAGTAGGTTGCACATGTTCATCAGGTGCGTTTTGAGCATCATACATCATTTGAACAGCAACCTCCTCATCTGAACATTCTGGAGGAAGATTAAACGAGGCAAAAAGTTATTCATAATCAAACATCCAAGGAAGACCTTTTCCAGCAGCAGGAGAGGTATACTTTTGAACATCAACATGGTACCATTCTTCTACATTCCTAGAGACTTTGTTGTAAACTCTTTTATTGGGAGTGCTGTACCCTAAGAAGTAACCTTCCTCTACTTTCTCGTTAAACTTGCCATGAGCATCCTTTTTCAACATGGTACATGGAGCGCCGAACGGTTCAAGATACTGTAAGTTCGGTTTCCGTCGATGCAACAATTCAAAGCAAGTTTTATCGTGACGCTTGATAACTAGAACCCGGTTGAGCGTGTAACACGCATTAGCAATAGCTTCATTCCAGAACTGCACGGGTAAGTGTGAGTCAGCGAGCATAGTCCTTGCCGCTTCTATCAAGGTCCGATTCTTCCTCTCAGCAACACCGTTCATTTGTGGAACATATGGCGCACTGAATTCATGGTGAATACCAAGTTTTTGACAGAAGGTTTCCATAAGATGATTTTTAAATTCAGTACCATTGTCCGAACGGATCCTCCTAACCTTTAACTTATACAAAGACTCCAATTTGGTAATCAGAATCTCCACATATTCAAAAGTTTCAGATTTTTCTTTTAAGAACATCACCCAAGAATATCTTGAATACTCATCCGTCACAACCAAACAATATAAGTCTCCAGCAATGCTCTTCCGGTTGATAGGACCAAACAAGTCCATGTGTAAGAGCTCTAGTGGTATAGTGATGGAATGTTGAGATTTGGGTTTATGAGATTTCTTGGTTTGTTTGCCTTTCTTGCAAGAAACACACACGTCAGGAAGATGAAAACTTTTCACAGTGACTCCTTCAACAAGATTTTTGTGCACCAAATGATTCATTTTTCTGAGACTGAGATGTCCCATTCTTTTGTGCCATAAAATAGAATCCTTCTCAGTGGCTTTTGAAACAAAATATGATGCTGTGGACATTGAGGATGATGCTTGTGACATGTCAAGAATATAAAGGTCATTCACTCTTGGAGCAGACATAACCACCATGTCTTCTGGAATCATAAACTCCTTTTTCAAGATATAACAATGCTTGTCATCAAAAAGAACCTTGAACTCCTTATCACAGATTTGAGAAACAGAAAGTAAGTTGTTATCCAACTGTTTGACAAAGTTGACCTTCTCAAAACTGACAGCTCCATTCGACAGTGTTCCCTGAGCTGAGATAAAACCACCTTTATCGCCTGCAAATGAAACATAGCCCCCTTTGATATTTCTGACGTCGAAAAGGAGAGCTAAGTTCCCAGTCATGTGCCTGGATGCCCCACTATCAACAATCCAATTATTGCTAATAGGATTATAAAGGACAACCTGCACAAGAAAGAAAGTAATTAGTTTAGGTTAGGAACCCAAGCCTTTACGGTCTTGGGTTTCCCAGACTCATCTACAACAGTACAATCCATTCACTGTCCTTGTGGACTTTTGGAACAACCATTTGACTTCGAAGTACAGTCGTCAGAAGCATCATCTGATTTTGCTTTCCACACATGTTGTTTGTGCAACGACTGTTTGTGGTAAACAGTGGATTGCTTAACGATTTGTACAGGTGTGGAACTCGAATCAGTGACCAACAAGTCATGCATCTTTTGTTTAACTTTCTTTTAATGCACTTGTTGTTGGGTAAAAGAGTTAGATTTTGACTTTAAAAACTTTTGTTTATTTTCTGGAAAATGATTAACTCTTTTACTTGGCTTCTGAAGATAAGGACAGTTGACAACGTGTCCTTTTGTACCGCACTCAAAACAGTATCTCCGCTCAACCAACCTTGGAGATCTGTATTGATTTTCACTTTGGTGAGTTTTTGAACCACAAACCTTAGCTTCTTTTTGTACAGCTGAAGAGAGTGACTTGTTTGATTGAACAGACTCTCCAACTTTAACAAAATTAACCTTTTTGATTGAGGCTTTGGTTACTTGACTCTTCTGATCAGAAGTAGTGGGATAAGATGGACTGCAATTGGTTGGTTTAATTTTAAAAACATTTTTAGAAGCAGATTTTGAAATACCAATGCTGTCATTCTGTGGAGCAGACGAGTTTTTGTGTCCCAAACCACGAGTAGGACACTCGTCGTCGTCTTCATCCCACTCTTCTACCATTCCATCAACACACTGGGACTCCGAGGTCGAAGCACCATTATCGTTAACCTTTGGTTGAGAAATTTTGTTTTCGGTTGGATCAACGACAAGTGGCGTTTTGACCTTAAAGTCAATGATTGGGTTATCATCCGGTGTGTTTACCATAGTATTCAACACCGGTGGAGGACAATTGTTATATCCCATCCCAGCATTTTTCTTTCCTGGACGCCGTGAAATCATGTAATCAAGAATGTAAGCAGAATTTGAATAACTTTTCATCTTTTGATTTAAAGTTTCATAATCACACTCGACAAGCGCCAGCTTTTTCTTTGTTTCATCAATCGTGTTTAAATAAAAAGTGATGGCATTTTGTTTGTTGATAACACAGATTTCTAATTCATGAACTTGCCTGTTTAAAAGATCAATTTTGTTTTTGAAGGCAAGTTCGTTTCCCTTTAAAACACGGTTTGCTTCAAGACAATTAGTTAAATCAGCAATTAAGTCTGTGTTGTGACTTTTAAGTGTCTCAACTTTCTTCTCAAGTTCATCACAAATTAAACACGGTTGAGATTCAGACTCACTTTCAAAACTGTCAGAATTTACCTGAATGCCTGTGGATGTTTTTACCATAAAAGCACAGCTACAGGTAGATTCAGAAGAGGAATTGTTATCATCCACATCAGCTGTCGATTGACTTGAAGAGACAACAGATGATTTATCTTCATTCTCAGCTGTGAATCCAGAACTGTTTGAAGATGTGTCGTCTGCAGCTGATGAACTTTCTGAAGCAATCTCTCTCTCAGCATCAGAATCTGATTCTTCATTGACTTCTACAGCCTTTGCCATGTAAGCTCTATCCCCTGAACTACCATCAGCTCCAAATTTAAAAGACCAATCAACAGTCTCATCTGTTTGAACAACCATAGCTTTTGTTCCACTTGAAGTGCCCTTATCTTGTGCAAGAGTAACTGGAACAAGGTTTGTTTCTATATTTTGAGTTTGTTGCTTCGGTTGGCTTTGACGGTTGTTGAAAGGGTTGCGGTTTCCAGTCTGTTTAGGCTTTTCACATTGCCTAGCAAAATGCCCTTTCTCACCACAGTTAAAACAAACAAAAGCAGACAGATCAAAACCATAAGTAGTGTCTTTGTTTCCTTCGAGAGTTTTTCCTGTCCTTTTTACATAATCTCTCGCTCTTCTGACTGCACTTGCAAGAGCCCACATTATATCAATTCGATCCATTTCATCCTTATCAATCTGAGCATAGTCTTCTGCTGTCAGATGACTGTTTCCAACCTGTCCAGCAACAAGACTGTCATATGAATTGACAACGGTAGACAACAGTGCCATGTGTTCCTTGGCCACTTCGATAGTAACCTTGTCGAAGTTGTCTGTTTGCAATTTAATGAGGCTAGGTGTAGGAGTACTAGCAGTATTTCCCTGCTGTGGAACCGAGCTTGATGAAACTGAAGCATGAGCTGTTGAAGACTGGCTGGCTGAAACATTTGACATGTTTGATACAAACGCAGTCTGCAAAGGAGCATTTTGTTGAGTTGATGTGGAATAGTACAATGAAGGATCCTGAGCTTGTACACCTCTCTTTAACTTCCACTTATTCATCACCTCTTGTTCTCTCAATTTCTGAAGAAATTCATTGATATCAATGGTTTCAAGAGTCTTGTTCTGTTTGAGAACCATCAAGAATGAATCCCATTTTGGTGGTAGCGCATCTGCCATGCATTGAACCTTTTCTTCTTTCGTTGTTTTGATCTCATGGGCATGCAATTCACTCATCAAGTGATAGAATCTCTCAAATAGATCATCTAAGGACTCATTCCCAATATACATGAAATTATCAAATTCCTTCTTAATG
Organism: Smallanthus sonchifolius; assembly: GCA_023525975.1. Taxonomy (NCBI): domain Eukaryota; kingdom Viridiplantae; phylum Streptophyta; class Magnoliopsida; order Asterales; family Asteraceae; genus Smallanthus; species Smallanthus sonchifolius. The sequence continues at coordinate 67,998,345 of CM042030.1, read as the reverse complement.
GCCTTAGCATTGATAGCTTTCAACGAAGCATTTCCTTCGTGACGTTGTTCTAAGGCAACCCACAGAGATTTTGAAGATGTAAACTGCCTGAATTGATGAAATATTTCTCTTGATATGGCCTGAGATAAGATAGCATATGCCTTCTTTTCTAAGTCATAATCTTTTCTTTGTTGTTCGCTTAAAAGTGAAGCCAAAACAGGAGTTCCATCCTAACTCAACACTTTTTGATATCCATTCTCTATCATCATCCATAAGTTTGTATCAACTCCATTAATGTGTATCTCAAACCTGTTTTTCCAGTGATGATATTCGTCCATTGTCATGAGTTTTGGAGCTTTGTTAGCATTTCCAGCTTCATTATCGATTAATAACAAGTTTTGGATTTTACTGTTCTGACTGGCAACAAAAGCTAAGTCCGACATGGTAAAAAACGAAGTTTTTCGACACAAAAAAAAAATTTAGAAGAGATTTATGCGAATGGGTCTATTCGTGCGAATAGAATGTTCTATTCGTGCAAATGGAATTTTCTATTCGTGCGAATGGAATTTTCTATTCGTGCAAATGGAATTTTCTATTCGTGCGAATGGAATGTTCTATTCGTGCGATTGGAAGTTTGAACAAATGAGCGGGAGACTTGATCTATTCGTGCGAATGGTAGGAGCCATTCGTGCGAATGAAGTTCATCATAGTAGCCATTCGTACGACAGAGAGCTGTTTGACTTTTTTGCACCAAAAAGCACCAATGATTGATCCTTTTATCAGATCTGAAAACTGAGACAATCAGATCACTCAGAAGCAATAATCACAAGTTTTGAACGTGGCTAAACAACGATCAAGTGATCTTTATAACATTCAAGAAGCTAGAAAAAGCAAGATTAAAAGCAAGATTAGATTTTCTATGTTGAATCTAGAGCACAACAAGGCTCTGATACCACTTTGTTGGATCGGGATCTACCTTGATCCAATGATTCAACACATTAACCGAACCAAATCGTGCGGAATCCGATTTGATTGGCAATCCAATCTATGACACGGACCGGGTCTTAAGAAACGAGCGGATTAGATGTCGAAACGAAGGTTTCTATCGACCCTTTGGTGTAGAGAAGTTGGATACAAGACCTGGAAACTCTCAACGGACAGAGATTCGACAATACAGGTGAAAAGAGTTTGTGTTCTGTTGGTTCTGCTCTGGTCAGTCTCTCTATGTGTATATGTGTTGTATTTTCTGTTCTTTTGTGCTCATGAAGTGAAAGTTCTATATATAGTGCTGAGGCCATTCGTACGAATGAGCCATGTGAATGGACTCATTCGTGCGAATGAATCAGTAGAATGGTTCATTCGTAAGAATGAATCATTAGAATGGTTCATTCGTACGAATGAATCATTCTCATGACTTATTCTAGCGAATGAATCATTCTCATGATCTATTCGCGCGAATGGATCATTCTCATGATCCATTCGTGCGAATGGGCCTTTCAATAGCACGATTGATCAACGTTATCGATATTTATCAGATCATTTAATACACAGTCGTTATATATGAGTAAACATTAAGGATAAACATGTAATTTCATTAATACATCAAATAATTACATTAAACATAGATAAAATACATATTACAAGGGATTAGGGACATATTATGCATCTACAGGAAACGTGCCAAAACATAGGAGGGTCAAATAGTTCAGGTCCAAATGACATTGATTCAAGTAGGGATGAAAATGGGTCGGGCCAGGCTGGTGTACACTTTGTGATTGCACTTTTTTTTAACTCAGTAAGTATTGAATGTATTATATATGGTTACAAAAACTATAGTATTGAAATAATAATGTATTTTTTTAACCCGTGTTGAGATTGTAATGGGACAAGAAGAAGATTTTGGAATTAGTGTGGAGGAAGAAAGTACCCAAACTGTTACAACTGCTCAGGATACAGCGCGTACGATTAAGAAGATCATTTCAAAAAATTTAGAAAACTTTTGAAGCCTAAACAACTCAATGCAAACTTCTTATAAATACAGTGTTTCATATAATTTACTTTGGGTTCCATTCATTTCCGTTCATTGCTTACTCTATGGTGTGCGCAATTGCGAAATCAGTTGAAAGGTGTAATTTACTAATAATATTTATGCATTTTATAGTTTGTGGATACGATGTAAGCATAGTTATGGTCCTAAGTAAACGGAACTTGATATTGTTTTGTGTAGTTATTTGGGCAGTTTTTTTTCTGAATGCAGATTTTACCCAGATTTTCAATCCAAAGATACTTGCAGGCGCGAGTGAAGGTGGTGTTGCTGTTTTTAAACTGGACTACAAAAACCAACATGCATATCTTGCACATTCACCTCACTTTCACAAACACATGGCAATATGTGGTGATCTTGGGTGCATGATTGAGGTAGGTCATGCTTTTAAAGCTGAAGACTCTTATATGCGGGCATTTGTGTGACTTCACAGCTCTTGATGTTGAGATATAAATTAAGGAGCATTATTCTGAGGGATTGATGAGCAACTTTTTAAGTATAGCATAATTAACTTCAGGATTTTAAAAGATTTTGATGGATGGTTTCATATATACATGTGATGGATATAGTGAAGCACCTTTTTTGTTGAAATTATTCATAAACTGAGTGAAATATGGCAGAAAGATTTAGAAGATATTGGGAAGCAGTATCCCTTCAAACCTTTGAAAGTAAATCAAAAATCAGTACAACGATCCAAAGGTACATTATCAAACATACAATGCTGATAAATGACTCGGGTCAAATTGGATTGACCTAAAACGCTTCTTTAAAGTTTGCGGGTGACGGGTTATTTTCTTTTTTCTTTTTCGTTACTTCTTTTTCCAATTTTTTTTTCTTTTCCTACGTTTTAACGCTTTCATTTAGTATACAATACGTCTTTTGTTTCCTTTCGTACGTGTTAACGTTTTGATTTACTATACAATACGTCCCCGCCGCGTAGCGCGGGTTTTAATTTCTAGTTATATACATTTTGGTAGTGTTGTAAACAGGTCTTTCTTGTGATTGGTAGGTTTGTTGGTTATGCCAGGTGACACGTTTTTATTGGATTATTATCATTACTTTTTTTTATAATTTTCGATGGTGTTTTGTGGCCTTTTTTTTAATAAGAAATAGGGTTCGAAGAACAAAACATGTGGTGGTTCTATTGTGATACGGCTACGTGGTTGTGCTGTGGTGGCGGTGGCGGTGGCGGTTTTGTGGTGGTGGTGTTGTGTTTGGTGACGTCGATAGTTAGGTGTTGGTGCCGTGGTCGTGGCGGCTAGGTGGTGGTGATGTCGTGGTGCGGGTAGGTGGTGGTGATGTCGTAGGCGGATAGGTGGTTGTGTTGTGGTGGTGGTGGTGGAAATGGCTGTTTGTGGTAGTTGTGTGGTGTTGGGGTTGGGTAGAGATGGGGTCAGTGATGTAGAGAGAAGAGACAAGATTGATTTGTATTTTAGCCTAGAAATGTGGCTTATGTAGAGAGAAAGAAAGTCACATGGTCTCTCCCATTCCTGACACGTATTCATACGCAGACTCCCCTTTTTTTACCTGAATTTGTGTTTAAGGGTTAAATTATTTATTATCTATACTATATAATATATAAAGGTTTTTTAATGTCACGTGTCTCCTTCATATTTATTCTCATTAATTTTTTTTCCTTCTTTCTTATTAAATACACCCCTATATTTTATTAAATACACATCTCTCTCTTATTAAATACACTTCTATATTTTATTAATAATATTTTTTAAAGAAAATGTTAATCTTTGTATTAATAAATCTCCCAATATATTTTGATGAGTGTATGTTGTATTTCACGGGTTTATTCAATCCGTATAAAACATGAGTTTTTAAAAAAAAATTATTACTTAATATATAATATTATAATTATATTTATTCAACCCGTGTAACACACGAGATTTTAACCTAGTTAACTCTAATAAACACTAACTTTTATAAATGCTTCAGCAGCTTGCTAATTTTTTTTTTTTTTTCATCCTTTTACTGTATATAATTTACGTTTTTAACTCGTTTAATTATGTATTAATTTTGTTTTTGTATAATTAATTTTGTTCGTTAACTTTTCTTTTAAACAGATTGCACAGCTGCTTTTATTTTTATTTTTGTCAACGTTTCGATATATATTTTTTAAAACGGAGTTGTTTTCAAAATCGATTATTTTTTTCTATCATAGCCTATAGCGATTGTTGTTGTTGTTATGGTACTGTGACGACGCGAACATATTATGAGCGAACATTATCAGTATTCGTTTTTATGGTTTTCGACGGCCCGAACCGATAACGATCAAACTCCTGCCGCAGGGCTTTGGCGGAAAACGACCACACTTTCGCGCCGAGGCACGAGTGTTCGTTTATACAAGCCTCTTTAACTCTTTTTTTTCGTTACTAGTGGGGAGCATGCGCGTTGCGCCAGAGCGTAAACTTAGAGTTTTTGCAGTGGGCTTGAAATATGATGACAATACTGTTGGTATTATTAGGTTTCAGTGTTACACTTTCCCGAATTTTATATGTTGGTGACGCTATAAAGTTATCAATTGAAATTCAAAATCTCATGAAATTCGATCTAGTCTTCCATTCCAACTCAGGCATTGAAATTAAATGTATGACCAATCACACATTTGGTCAAACTTATTGACCGTCGGAAGCGGATGCTGACTCGTGCATATACGCATCGGGTCTCCTCTCGAAAGTCGTTGCCTTCTCTTCCCATCAAGTGATACCCAAGCATTACTCTGTCAATCCTTCAGTATCTGCCATTAAAACAACCAAAATACAGTATGATCAAAATGCAATATTTATAGTGAAGTAAAAATGCATGAGAGCGCGTTGACTCGTCTTTACTTCAAGACGTGCGGAATCAGGAAGTATAACAGGTCAAATGAGAGGGAATATGGACAGGCTGGTGTAAAAAACATGCATGGAATATTTGGATGCACCTTTAATTAAAAAAAGATTAGTAGGATACCCACCGCGACAGCGATAATTTGAGGTCTAAAGACTCTTTAAGGTTTTGGGTTTGACTTCAAAACTCAAAAATGCATACAAACTGCTCGATTTGTGTTGGAATTTTTAGAATTACCTTGTTTTATGTCATTATAAAAATGTGAGGTAAGCCTATGCGATACGCATTCGAAACAAAAGGAATAGAAAAAAACAAACGTAAAGAAATCGAGTCGATTAATGAGAATGAAGACAAAATTCAAAGTTATATAGATTTTTTAATAATATTCTCCTCTCCGCATGTTTGTCAATCTGTAAAATTTTAAAAATCTCGATCAAACCCATAAAATATTTTGCATTAAGCATGACATAAAGAAACATTATTTCTACATACAAACATGGGAATGACCAGAACCAAACCTTCATATAAAATCAAATTATTTGACCAACATATTTATTATTTTAACTATTACATGAAAATCATGGCTCACTAATTTAGTTCTATTTTACCTTTAAAAAAAACTAATTTATTTAAAACTCAACTTTGTCATCATCTTCTTCATTATTATTACCCTAAACACTCGGGCAACATTTTCAACCAAAAGAATCCAGATTCAAAGAAAAAAGAAACTTGTTCACTAATTAAATTAAACAGCAGCAGAAAGAAATGGTTACCTTAGAAAAGTCGATGGTGGCGTGTGGTATCGTAGCGGCGGAGGTTAACGAAAGTAACGCGGCGGCGATGATGATTGGCGGTGACCGACCGGAGTGGTGCTCGACGGTTTTCAAAAAGAATAGCAAGGTTTCGATTTCGAACAGAGTGCGTGTGTGTTCACGATTCCAATTTCGTTCGATTATATAGGGTTTGAGATCCGGAATTTGGTAATAAATTGGGTTTTAAATCATTGTTTATTCATTGCTTGATTATTTTTTTTTGGTTACGTGTTTGATGGCTAAGGAGAAATAGATGGAAACGGAAGAAACGGCTGAAAATTGAAGATGGCAATATTGAGAGTTGCAGGCTTGTAGTGAAGGCGACGGTTTCAAAATTTAATTATGACTTTTTGGTTAACATTTCCATTTACCTATTTAATTAATTAATTAATTTACTTATCACTTTTCATATCTTGAACGACTGTCGCAAATTGTTAAGTCGAGATGTTATTATTATTACTATTACTTCATTTAATCTCAATTTAAATACCTAAATTACTCTAAATGGTGTCTTAAAATATCCCCAATGAGTTCATGAATAAAAAAATGATGTCAAAACATATAATCCCGAACACAACACACATGTTCACATGTCATTACAAACACGACTCTTTAACCCTATTTTTTTATTTTATTCTTTTGCACATTATTTAAAATTTTACAATTAATCTAAAATAAAAATATATATATATATATAATGATTACGTTTAAACTATTAACTTGATGCTTATTTATCTTTTATGTTTTACATTTAGTATAGAATACCTAATCAAATTAATTAACATAAAACATTTTTAATTATAAAAATAAATGGGGTAATAGGTCAATGTGTCAATCCCTGAACCCGTCAAGTCGTCTCGAAAGTAAAATATACGACTTAAAACTAACCAACCCATTTAGAATATAACTCAAATATACGATTGGAAAACTATTACTTACAATCAGAATCAATGAATGTGCACAGTTGGAAATAGGATAAAGGTTAAAACCAAAACTAAGACTTGAATACGATAAACTCTTTGTAATCTTCACTTTTAAATAATTATTCGAAACTAATTAAATGCATTCATAATAAATTGATTTGGGCTTCTCAATAGATTTTTTAATTAAGTGAATTAAAGAGAGTGAATTAAATAGCAAGTAATGGATAAAATGGTAAAAGCATACATTTTATGCATTAGTAAGTTGTATCCTATACAGAAAAATCTGGCCTAGGCGTCTTAAATTTTAAGGTAAATTAAAATAATGTTCTTTCAATATATTTTATATAGTAGTATAGATACGTGGATGCGTGATGTAGTGCAAAGCACACATCTTTATTCCTTTCTATTCGTGCGTTTTTATATAGTTTTGTATATGTTTTGAGTCGTTTTTATTTCGTATTGAGTCTATTCTATGTTTTCAGGTGCTCGTATGAAGTGTGAAGCTATATCGTGAAGAAACCGAGCATAAGAGAAGTCCCAAAGAAAAGATTGAAAAAATGGAAGAAAAAAAAAAACAAGTTCTCGCGGTACGCGAAGAAGGAAGCTACAGTTCTCGCGATACGCGAGGGAAACCAAATCCGGGCGCGACTAATTTGTCCCTCGCGGTATGCGAGGAGCTTGCCATGATCTCTGGCGATACGCGAGACACCCATAAATCCGCAAAACCCTAAATTTCGAATTTAATTAGATTTTGATTGCCATTATGAGGAGAGGTCGAGTCTTTAGCCGTCTGGAGCAAGTTCTAGGGCGATTTTGGGTGTTGGAAGCTAATTAGAGTCAGAGTTTGGAGCTTTTGGATCCGAGGTGGTTAGAGATAGCTTTTTCGGGTTCCAATTATCTTTCATTTGTTCTTGATTTGTTGATTGAAATCATTACTATGTCTATTACTTCTGTGTTGAATGTTTTAAGCATGTGTGTTGGCTAGATCTTTGATACTGCCTAGGTTTATGATGATTACTTAGTAAAGTTTGAACCTTTTATCGGTTTTGGATTCGTTTGAATGGATTAATGATTTTGTAGCAATCTCATGTTAATTATTATGATGAATATGCATGTTTAGAATCTGATTTATGTTTGATTTCAATTCCGTATGTTATTTATGGATGTCTTCCAGTTTGAATAGCATATCTAGATTATAGACTATGTTTGTGGTTGTTTGTATGGTTTGCTAGACGTAGTGAAAGGTGAGAGTTTATCTTATCTCGATACCTGAAAGGTGAGAGATAATCGGTTAGTCTTCGTATTAGGATTCTGAGTGAAATCTGTTTGAGAGAAAGTTTCCCTTAGGTGTTCTAGTATTTGTTGCTAATCCGAGTCACAATTGTTGATCTGAGATTACCCCGTGCATCTTAGATGTATTGTGGACAGTGAGACTGAAAGGTGATCTGTCTTTTGGGTACTTTATCATTTTTGGAGAGACTGAAAGGTAATCCGACTATCTGGTGAGTTTAGTACTTCTTTAGAGTTTCTTAGTTGGTGACACCCCGAGAGTGATTAGGAATCCACTAGGTGGTCTAGAGTTGTCATCCTTAGAAACCCAGATCCATCATTGTTTCCATAACCGATAGAAGTTGAGCTTGGCAAGTAGGATTTCGCTGTGCTACACTCGATAGGTACACTTGCCTGTGAGTGCGATTTAGTTCATAGGTACTCCATTTATTACTTAGGAGTCTAGGTTAGGTTTATTTGTTAGTTTTTATAGACCGTTCCGGAGACATCAAGTTTTTTGGCGCCGCTGCCGGGGACACTTGGCAATAGTAACATTAGCTTTGACTAGTTCTTTGTGTGATTTTTGGTTTGTTTTTTTTTTTCTTTTTTTTTTTCGAGTCTTAATTGTGTGTCTTTGTCCTATCTGCTACTTGTCTGTCCTATCTGAGTGTCTAACATAGGATCGAGTCTTTCTGTTTTTCAGCTTACGAAGAGCCCGAAAAAGAGCTTCACGAGCGCACCCACGACTTCCGGGAGCGTTTGAAAACGTTGTGCACAAACCAGGTACGTCCTACTAGCCCAGTTCCTTTTCCTAATATGGGCGACGCTGACTCATCAGCAAGACGTACCGTACACCAGAGAGCCAGTGATGGGGCCACCAGGGCGCGATCTTCGATCGCCCGCCCCGCTATTCCTAATATAAATACTTGGTAGATCCCATCACATGTTATGAGTACGATCACTCATGCTACTCAGTTTCATGGCCTCGAGGATGAGGATGCACCGGGACATCTGTCCTGCTTCGTTCGCATATGTGATACCTTCAATATCACGGGTGTATCTAAGGACACAATCTACCAGCATCTCTTTCCATTCTCGCTCTTTGGTGTGCTTCCACTTGGTTTGACACCCTCCTTGACAACTCCATCACCACTTGGGAGGATCTTCAAGCCAAGTTCCTTAAAAAGTACTATCTACCTTCCAGGGCCGCTCGCCTTAGGGACCAAATCCACTCCTTCCAGATGGACCTGACAAGCCTTATCACATGGACTGGGAGCGGTTCAACGCGCTGTTGAGCCGATGTCCCCAGCATGGTCTTTCTGACTGGGCGATTGTGGAGAAGTTCTATAATGGCCTTACCTTCGAGAAGCAGCAAATGTTCAACACAGCTGCGGGAGGCCATATCATGGAAAAACTAGAGCCTGCTGAATGCGAGGAGATGTTTGAGAGCTTCGCTCTCGCTGAGCAACAACGACCATCTACTAGGACTTCCATTCCTAGTGCTAGAGCACCCGCCTCTTCTCCTAGAGGTGTGCATGAGGTCAACCCTGGTACTAGCATGGTTGCTGCACTCGCAACGATGACAAATGAGATAAAAGATCTAAAGCTGAGTGCTTAAAGGTGTGAGGTGTGCAAGGGAGGCCACGACACCAGGGACTGCCCCGTCAGTCAGCAGGAGCAGGTGAACTTTGCGGGCAACCAGAACCGAGGGTACAATAATAATTATAATAATTCTTTTGGCTCGGGATGGAGATCTGGAAACAACCCGCCTGGGTTTAATACCCGCTGTAATTAGTATGGAGGAGGTGAAGCAGGAGCGAGCTCTGGGAGCAGTGCTAGGGATAAGAAGATAGAAGAGATGTTGGAGAACCAGACTCAGATGCTCGCTCATTTAGTGTAGAAGGACTCAGCAGCTACTGGATGCGCACAACACCTTACTGAGAAATCAGCATTCTGCATTCCAAGATCTATAGCGCATGGTAGGAGACATCGCTAAGAGCTTGAAGGATAGACAAGGAGGTCCGTATTCAGGCCCTAATTCTTTAGTGATGGCCGTGTCGACTAGGAGTCGAAGAGTAGAGGAGGAGCAGCCACCAGTAGAAGAGGAAGAGCCGGGAGGAGATAGTGGTTGAGAAGCCTGCCAAGAAGGCATAGGAGAAGAAGAAGGGGGTGGAGATGAAGACCCCCGAGATTAACCTTAGCCATGTTCCCTACCCTTGCTGCCAAATAAGTATGCTAGGGAATACGGTAACTTTCTTAATATGTTCAAACAGCTTAAGGTTAATCTCCCGTTCAATGAGGTCCTCCAACACATGCCTAAGTATGGCAAGTTCTTAAAAGATCTTCTTTCCAATAAGAAGAAACTAGAGGAGGTCTCTAAAGTCTCACTTAGTGAGAGATGTTCTACGGTGGTTCAGAACAAACTGCCAGAGAAACTGGCAGATCCGGTCACTTCACGATCCCGTGTCTGCTTGGCGGTTTGCCCTTGAACCACGCGTTGGCTGACCTAGGTGCTAGCATCAATCTGATGCCATATTCCATATATAAGCAGCTGGACCTAGGAGAACCGAGGCCAACGCGCATGAGCATATCCTTGGCTGACTGTTCATTCAAGTATCCACGTGGAATAGTGGAGAATCTTTTAGTGAAAGTTGACAAATTCGTCTTCCTCGTGGATTTTGTCATTCTGGACATGGATGTCGATGATAGAGTCCCGCTCATCCTAGGATGCCCGTTCCTGCGCACCGCCAAGGCATTGATCGATGTCTTTGACGTGAAGCTCACACTTCGTGTGGGGGATGAGAAGATCACTTTCGATGCTACAAAGTCTAAGCAGGAGGCTACAAAGCCATTCTGTGTGCATGATTGATGCCTTTATGGATGACCATCGGGACTCCGATCCAGAGATAGAAATTGATGAACCCGCCCCTGACTTAGGAGAGTTATATGAGTGGGCGATGAAGTTTGAAGAGTTATTAAATGCACCAGACGAGTACGGTGATGAGGTGCTTGATGATCTGCTAGAGATGATGGCAGAATTAGATGCAATAATAGGCACAACCACAAGTGTGGGGAAGTTGGAGAAGGAAGAGGATCCTGAAGATCCTGGTGAAGGTTTAGAGGTCACACCATTAGAAACACCTATACCCGAGCTTGTACCTGTCACTATTGTCCATTTTGAGGGGAGAATTACTGAGCCAACTCCTAGCTTTAATGCCCCTAGGTCTAGGCCACCCCGAAAGAGAACCCGTGCTTTGAGAGATTCATTTAATATAAGGGTAGAGAAAACCCCAAGTGTGGGGATGTTTAGGGGTGACAGCATGTTGAGGTATTTGAACCGTGTTATCTTTGGACCGGGTAGGTTTAAGTTATGGTGGAAAGACTTGATTGATGAATGTTATCGAAGTCCAATGCTTGCTAGTGGTGTGAGTTTGTTGAAGGGGTGCAGAGTTGGTAGACCGCACAGGATGAAGGCGGTGCCGGTTAGGATCAAGAAGAAGCCTCCTGATAGGCTTGTTTGAGCCTCGGGCAAGTGCCCGGGATTCGGAGTTTAACAACCCCCAAGATCTTATGATCTTTACTATCATATAACCTTGGTTCATTAAGCTCCATACAAGCTTTTAACCATTACTAAACCAATTCTACCCATTTTGACCCTTAAGGATTTCACCAAATTTTCACAATTTCATCAATTCATGAATCACTAAATCAATTGGGTTTTCTACATGAAAATGTGTTTATATTACACCATAAACACTTATCCATACTCAATTCACCATTTAAACACCTTCAATTGCAAAACCCCCAAAATGGGTTCTCAAGAACCCTAATTTTCAAAACTCTCAATTGGTGAAATTAACATGAATTGAATACTCATCTAGCTTTAGTTATGCTAGATAATCAATCCTAATCAACATTTAATCCACCATAACCCCCAATTTCGTCCCTTAGGGTTCATCCACCCAATCACCCATTAAGAACAAGAACTTCGAGGATTTTAAATGGATAAAAACACTTACTTGATGATTAGGAAGGATTGTGTAAGGAAACACTCCTAATCCAAGCATGCAATTCACTCATCTTGAGCTTGATCCTCTCCCCATTTTCTTCTTTGAAGAATACGCAAACACACACTCATATGTGTGTGTTTTGCCTGACTTTTCCCCTTTAACACAATTGAGATTGTGTTAATTACACAACAACCCCCTCTACTTGCAATTTAAACCCTTTGCACCAAAAGTAGATAATTCCACCATTTACAAAATGCCTCCAACTTTATTTTTTATAAACATACCCCCATATAATATAATTATTATATTATGGGGCAAACCCAAAAGTTGGTTCATTACATAAGGAAATCCTTTAAGAAACGTCCATACTTAGGCATTTGTTGTATGATATCCAGGAAGGGAAGATTGACATGGATTTGGCTTAATAGCTCGATGAATTTCTCATATTGTTCGTCAGTCTTCTGCTTTACTAACCTCCCTGGGTATGGTATGTGAGAATGGAATGCTCTTTTTGTTGGAAATTTTGGAGGAGTATTCACCGGAGCAAGAGGTGGGATTATATTTGATTGCGATCCTTAAGTAGTTGTTTCTGCGATGTGCGGACGAAGTGGTACCCCGGTGAATATTTCTCTCCTTGGTGATTGAACTTCTTCCTCTGGCATTGGTGGCTCTGGATAAACCTTGCTATTTCTAAGAGTGATAGCACTTATATTTGCTTTTGGATTGGTTTCAGTATTACTCGGGAGACATCCTGGTTGTCTTTCGGATAGAAGTTTCGGAATTTATCCTAATTGCGTCTCAATGGACTGAAGAGTTGCTTTTTGCGTCCTAAACTCAGCTTCGTGAATACTAAACTTCTCCTCATATTGTTTGTGATGGGAATCTGCTAGAAGGGCTCGACTTTCAGTTATAGATATTAGCTTAGTTACCGCGTCCTCTAAGCTTAGCCCGTTACTTGGCTTGTTAGTTCTTTGAAATTGTTGACGGGGCTGATAGTTTTGAGATTGTCTTTGTGGAAATTGTTGTTGTTTTCCGAAGCCAGATTGTCCCTGGTTGTTGTTATCCTTCCGGCTGAAGTTTGGATGATTCCTCCATCCAGGATTATAAGTGTTACTGTAGGGGTTGTTCTACAGGCGGTTTGTTCCGATAAAGTCAACTTGCTCAGTATTGGCAGTGATGTTTTTTTACTTCTTCAGTAGTCTCTGTGATCGCTTTGCCCTTGCTAAGCTGATTGGGTCGAGCGGTGAGGGCATCTACTTGAGCAGAAAGTGAAGTGACAGTATCGACAGAATGAACTTCTTTCCTGGCTCCCTGTTACTCCTTGGGTTGTACCATTGATAGCTGTTCACGGCTATTTCCTCAATTAGGTTATAAGCTTCTTGTGGCCTCTTGTTTAAAAAAATACCACCTGTAGTAGCGTCGAGTGTCTGACGAGCTTGATTGTGCAACCCATTGTAGAATGATGATACTTGTAACCAAACCTCTAGCTCATGATGAGGACATTTCCTCAGCATGTCCTTAAAACGTTCCCATGCCTCATATAGTGATTCACCATCTTCCTAGGTGAAAGTGATAATATCATTTCTCAGTTTTGCAGTCTTTGCTGGCAAGAAGTATTTTGACAGGAATTTCTGAGCTAGATCATGCCATATAGTGATCGACCCGGTAGGAAGAGAGTTTAGCCATGCCTTAGCTCGTTCACTTAAGGAGAAGGGAAACATTCGAAGGCGAATTGCGTCATTCGAAACTCCGTTCAGTTTGAAAGTGTCACAAATTTCGAGAAAATTTGCAGTATGGGCATGTGGATCTTCATCGAGTAATCCATGGAAAGTGCATGATGACTGGATCATGTGGATAACATGAGATTTGATCTCAAAGTTGTTAGTGTCAACCGTTGGCCTAGTGATACTAGACCCTAAAGCCTCCAGAGACGGTCTTGACGGTCTTGCGAAATCAGTAATAGTGCGGTTTTCAACTATCATTTTTCTCGTACGGTTTTCTCGTATTCGGCGATGAAAGAATCTCTCAGGCTCTGCTAAAGGCTGATATAAACCAGTAGTGGAGCTATGGATCATACACTGCCTGCAACAAAATGTAAGAGTGAAACAGATGAAAATGATAAGGCTAATCCGTTAACTCGAATTTTTCTTGAAATCACCGTGTCCCCGGAAACGGCGCCAAAAACTTGATGTGTCATTTTTAGTATATGAAAATATATAAATATATTTTTATGATGGTTTTACGAGATCATGTTTTAAATTTATAAAATGATAATTACTTGAACTTAAAAACACACACAATAGGCAAGTGTACCTATCGCAACGTAATATAGTTTAGGTAAGAACAAGTATCGAACCAATGGATACGGTCGAGTTTCAATACTTAACTTTTGTTATCGTTTAGCCGGATTAATTAGTGAGTGGGTTTTGTGTGCTTGTGAAGCGGAATAGTTAATGAAAGAAAAGTAAATGATGGTAAAGTAAATAGCGGAAAAGTAAAAACGTGCGTGAAGTGTGTAACAGAAATGTAACGAACAGAATAGTAAATAGCAGGAAAGCTAACATCTTGGAAATGATCAGGTCACGAAGAGTATTGCTTTGGTCTTCGAATCCGCTTGATATGTGATAATGTTAAGTTGACTAATCCAGTGATATGACTACTACAAACTTGTGACCCTGGTCACCGCTAGAGCCTCGTCCTCAAGACATTTGATTCACGAATTAAAATCCTTAAATTAAAATGGTAGTGCCTCCCGTTAAGGATAACAGTTACCCTCAACCCTTCGAATGGTCATCTTTGGGTTGGTTTAAGACATTGAACGTAAATGCTTTGTATTAAGGTTAAATAAGTGATTATATTTTGCTCACCGGGTGGCGGTGTAACAATGGGACCAAGTATAAAGACGTACCGTTCCCAACATGAGTTCACCAATTCTTGGTTGCATAATAAGTTCGTATAAAGACGTATGACCTTAATAATGTTGACCAAGCCTTGGCTTATCAATCTCTGCTTGTATAAAGGCGTACAAGTTTCAAAAGAAGTTTGATTAAAAAAGTTTTACGATCTTACACTTTAAAATCAAGAACACTCACAAATATAAAGATGGATTTAGATAATAATAAAAGCCCACCAAATGGTGGTTTTAAGGACGAATAATTAAAGACATAAACATACCACTAGATTGATATGTCAAACATTAACATGCACCAAACATCATCTTCACCCTAGCAATACAAGAAGCTTAGCCACGAATGGCCATGCTAACTAGCGTAATGCCAAGTTTCGTAGGCTCCCCTATTGTGGAACAAGGAGCAAGATCCCCTCTACTCACTACTACTACTCTAATACTACAAGAAACGAACTATTCTCTCTATCTTGAGGTATGGAGTGGTGTGTTTGGGTGTGTGGAATGAAGAACTCAAGCCATCTATTTATAGGCCTCAAAATGAGCAATGCACGACCGTGAATTGGATTGCACGGGCGTGAAAACACCTCAGGAATAAAAAAGGATACAAAGGACAGTGTACCGGAGCCTTGGGGAGCAAGACTGGCAATGCACGACCGTGCATGGCATTGCACGGCCGTGTAAAGCCCTGTCTGCTCTCCAGGCTTGTCTTTTAGCTGCTTGTTGACTTATGTTGAACTGGTTTGACTTCTTGGGGGTCAATGCTCGGGTTTGCTCTTCCAAAAGCTTGATTTCTTCATGTTTTAAGCTGGTTTTTGCTCTGTTTATCTTGGGATACCGAATAACCTGCAATTGTAAAATATTAACGCTTTAAGTATCAATTGCAAGGCTTTTGTTTGATTAATACCATAGTATGGGGATTATTATACATGCAAAACATGTATAATTTAGGTCATATCAATGAACTAATACAACCATTGGTCGCATAAGGTGATTTACTATATAGCATTCAGACCATAGAGTCACGTATGTATACACGTGTTACAGATGAAACAATGTAACGGGGCTAGGGCTATGGTTTGGTTGTTTATAATACGTAAGACCTGATGCTTGAGGCGAAAGGTAGGCTCCCATTTAACGTAAAACAATGATGATCCAATAAAGTGCGTGGTGTGGCTAGCGGTTATATGTTTGGGCCAGGGGTCCACTGAATGTGTAAATTGACCATTCAAATATGGGCAAATTGTTCTATTTATTCACGCTTGTCTGATTATAATTTCAAATATACTTGTATTCACCAGTTTATGCTGATAAAATATTTTTAAACGTTTTTACAGGTAACGAGGGATGAATTGATATTGCTTTAGCCATAGAATGAATGGAACAATGATTTCATGAAAAAGGGAACGTCCACCCTATACATATGTGTGAAAGAAATGGCTCATGTAACCTTGGTTTTGTAAAATAAATGTTTGTGTAAAATATCAGGGTTTATCCCTGTTTGAAATAAAATGAAACGGGAGATTCCCCGTCTTTTGAAAAGATCCCGAGTTATTAAAATATTCCGCTGTGTTTATAAATCTCCGATGATATAAAAAAAAGAGATAAGTACCAATCGTTGGTCGCACGCCCGGGTAGGCTAAGTCCGGGGTTTGACAGGTTGGTATCAGAGTAATTTGTTTTAGAATGTTAGTTACTAGAAATTAGTATCTATGCTGTAACTTGACGCTAATATTATTTGGTTTTTGCAAATAAGATACTAAGGTAAGGTATCTAAGCTTAAACCAGTAAAGATTGCCTGCTAAGTAAAAGTAGGTAGATCTCTATAATAATTAAGTAATAAATGTACATATCAATGTCAGGAGATAACTATTATACCTATATTTTCGGTCAAACCAGAGAAGAAAGGTATCATCCTACGGGATCGAGAGAAGAACCTGTAGTTATTTTCAATAATGAGGAACTAAAGTAGTGACCATAATCTTTAATGATGAATCCATGCCACAAGTTAACTCGGAGAACCTTAATGGTTCAAGCACTTCCTCGATGATGGGAACATCTGATTTTGAAAACTGGGTACCGGAACACCTCCACCAACTTATCATATTAATCCTGACGAAGCAGGACCTAGCAGATCCTCTAAACCAAGGATACATGTATAAACTCCGACTGAACATATGCATGTATCTGCAGAAGAAATGGAGGAAGTATACCTGGAAGTACCGGAAGATGAAGAACTAGAGGAACAACAATTGGAAATGAGAGATCCATACCTCTACCCTGAAGGTGTAAAGAATCCATATACTCAATCCACTATGTTGGAAGAGTATATCAATGAACCAACTGATGGTCCTGGTGATCCGTACCATAATGTGTGTAACGACATATTATTTGGTATTCGTGAACCACCTCTTCAGTCTAACTATTCTTCAGCTCATCTTGGAACACCCGTAGAATTCCTTGATCGTGCCTTAAGAGAAACCGATGAAGTGAAAAAAGAATCAAGGCAGCTCAAGAAAAGGGTTCGTCAACTGGAGGAGGAAAACGAAAAGAAAAATAAAATAAAAGATAAAAAGAAAAAATAAATTAACATCACTATAGACCACGGGTAACCATCCGACCGGTATGTAGTTATCTGAGAAACTGAATGTTCTGTCTAAGGAACGAGTGGTGTATAAATCTCTCCTAGACCCGTCATTCTTTTTTAGGGACATTTCAGTTGGAGGTACTACTCTGGAACGATAAGCACCCTAGTCTACAAAATGTAATAAATAGTATAATTTACTATTTCAATATGTAAAATAAAAGTATTTTGTTTTATTCAGATGACGGGAAAAGGAAAAGATCCCTTTTATGTCAAAAATATGCTCCACCTGGATATGAGTTCCAACCAACAAATGAAACGGATTTAAAAATGGGAACAAGTTCAAGACACATAGGAAGTACATATCGGAGCTTAGGAGAATTAACACCTCCAACAAATCCATATGTACCTTCCATTAGTTTTCATTCTGCTCTAACGGCCGCAAGCCGGAATCCTGATTATGGAGAAAATCCATATTATAATCCTTATTATTATCAGGGATTACCTGAAATCCCTTATGAAAATAATTTGGTTCCCGAAAGAGAAGATTCGAATAGGCCATATGAGTATTATGAGCCTACGAATATACAAAATCCTCAAGAAAATGAGGAAAACTCTGATAATGATCATATAAAAGCCTTACAAGAACGAGTAGCAAAATTGGAAAGAGAAATTCATAGATTAGCATCTGTAGACGCCGAGAATAAAGCGTTAAGACAAATGCTAGAAAATGCACGGAACAAGAGTTATATGTAAATTTCTTTCTAATTTTTGTAATATGTATTCCAAATATTAATAAATTCCTTCTTTTCAATAGAATGTCGAAACAAAGACCATCTCATAACACAAGGGGCAAGAGGAAACAAATTCAAAATGAAACTTCTAAACAAATGCAATAAAAATCAGAAATAAAGAAAATGGTTGCGAAAAGGAATTGAGGAAGCTCTTCCTAAAATTCTAAAAAGCTATGAAAGAAGATAAAATGAAAAATAAGCTTACTGAATCTAAAAACAATCGAGAAGAAAACCATTGTAACACCTTAGGAAAATCTCATATCGTTCTGTTATGTTCTGTCCACGGGAGAGATGCTGGGTTCATAAGAAATGCCCGCCTCAAATACCACAACGCGTTTTGGGGGCTTAATGTAGGGGATGAGAAGAGAACTCCACAGTTAAGCGTGCTCAAGTGGGAGTAATCCAGGGATGGGTGACTCTGGGAAGTTTTCACCCGGGCAACCAAAAACAAATCTGTGAGCTCTTAGGGGGCAAAGCGGACAATATTGTTGGTACGAGAGGCTGGATGTTACAAATGGTATCAGAGCCACTCCCATTCTGTTCTGTTTACGATAGTGAGGCAAACCTCATCGAGGACGATGAGTCCCAAGGGGGGTGTTTGTAACACCTTAGGCAAATCTCATATCGTTCTGTTATGTTCTGTCCACGGGAGAGTTGTTGGGTTCATAAGGAATGCCCCGCCTCAAATACCACAAAGTGTTTTGGGGCTTACTGTAGTGGATGAGAGGAAAACTCCACAGTTAAGCGTGCTCGGGTGGGAGTAATCAAGGGATGGGTGAACCCTGGGAAGTTTTCACCCGGGCAACTAAAAACAAATCCGTGAGCTCTTAGGGGTACCAGAGGCTGGATGTTACAAATGATATCAGAGCCACTCCCGTTCTGTTCTGTTTACGATAGTGAGGCAAACCTCATCGAGGACGATGAGTCCCAAAGGGGGTGTTTGTAACACCTTAGGCAAATCTCATATCGTTCTGCTATGTTCTGTCCACGGGAGAGATGTTAGGTTCATAAGAAATGGCCCGCCTCAAATACCACAACGTGTTTTGGGGCTTAATGTAGTGGATGAGAGGAAAACTCCACAGTTAAGCGTGCTCGGGTGGGAGTAATCTTGGGATGGGTGACCCCTGGGAAGTTTTCACCCGGGCAACCAAAAACAAATCCGTAAGCTCTTAGGGGGCAAAGCGGACAATATTGTTGGTACGAGAGGCTGGATGTTACAACTATAGCTCGAATTGAGATAATTCTGAAAGCGATGATGAAGAAACTAGTAAGAAAAGGAAAAGAAGGAAGGGGTGTACATTTCGTGCATTCCGAGCATGTCAACTTGTTGAGTATGTAGGAAATGAAGGAGCAGTGGCAGCCCTGAGGTGGCTGGAAAAAGCTGAGTCTGTTATCTTTATCAGCAAATGTGCTGATGAAGATATGGTGTTTTATGCATCAAGTTTGTTTAAAGATGAGGCATTAGAATGTTGGAACTCTATTATACAAGCCATGGGCCGGCACAAAGCCTATGCCATGGAATGGGAAGAATTTAAGGAGATGGTGATCCAGAGATTCTGTCCCATTAATGAGAGAGAGAGAGAGGATTGAGACTAAATTCTTAAATATTCGTATAGAAGGGACTAAACATCAGAAGTATGTCTCCAAAATGTTTGAATATGCTCGTTTAGTTCCACACCTATCTACCCTCGAACCCAATCTAATCAAGAGATATATTTGGGGTCTTGCGGAGGATATTAGAGATATGGTCAAAGCTACAATGCCTCAGATCATAGCATCCGTCGTACAGCTAGGAGAAATCCTAACTGACGGTATGATAAGGAAACAAGAAGAGGGGAAGGCAAGAGAATTGGCCAAAAAGGATACAGAGAACCAGAAAAATAATTCTCCTTGGAAGAAAAGAAATCAGCCTACCAAAGGAGGATTTAATCCTTCTATCCCTGAATGCAAAATCTTCAAGAAAAGGCATACTGGAGAATGCTTCTTCAAGAAAATTTACTGTCATTTCTGTAAGCAGAATGGGCATGTGTTTGAAAACTACCCAAAGAAGAAAAATATCTCTTGTTTCAATTGTGGAAAGACTGGCCATTTTAAATCAAGCTGCCCAAAGCTTAATCAAGCAAGATCTATTAGGGCAAAGGTCAATGAGGGAAACAAAAAGAATGTACGAGCTCTCGTACTTAATACTCGTGATGCCACAGTTGTTCCGGTCCCAGATGCAGTCACGGGTACATTCCTCATTGATAATATTTATGCTAGAGTATTATTTGACTCTGGTGCAAATTTAAGTTTTATAGATTATAAATTTTGTAATCTATTAAACAAACCCTTAGTTCCACTAGACAAGATTTATAAAGTAGAAATGGCCGAAGGAAATCTCGTCAAAATTTCTGAATCCCTAGATGACTGTACTATCACAATATCTGGACACGTCATGCCTGTACGATTAATGCATATGACATTAGTAGGATTTGATGTTGTCTTAGGAATGGTCTGGTTAACCAGTAATCAAGCCCATATCTTTTGTGATTAAAAGGCCATAGAAATCCAAATTCCTTCTAGAAAACCTTTAACAATCTATGGCGACAAACAAAACCGGCCTCTGGGAATCATTTCAGTGCTGAAAGCAACTAAATGCCCTCAGAAGGGATGCATTGCATATTTGGTTCAGATTTCTACCAGTACAAAAGAAAAAAAGATTGAAGATGTACTGGTAGTAGCTGATTATGCTGTATTTCCAAATGAACTACCATGAATACCACCTGAAAGAGAAGTAGAATTCAAAATCAATCTTGTACTAGGAACAACACCGATTGCCAAATCTCAATATCGATTAGCTCATACCAAATGAAAGATTTAAAGAAGCAATTGGATGAATTACTAGAGAAAGAATTCATTCACCCAAGTTAATCTGCTTGGGGTGCTCCAATTCTTTTTTGTTAAAAAGAAGGACGGTACAATGCGGATGTGCATTGACTACCAGGAGCTAAACAAAGTAACGATTAAGAATCGTTATCCCCTTCCTAGAATGGATGATCTATTCGATCAATTACAGGGTGCTTGCCATTTTTCTAAAATAGATCTTAGATAGGGATACCATCAATTGAAAGTTTAAGAGGAATATATTCCTAAAACTGCTTTCCGAACCAGATATGGACATTATTAGTTCACGGTTATGTCATTTGGACTTACTAATGCTCCTACCGCATTTATGGATATGATGAATCGTATATGTAAACCTTATCTAGATAAATTTGTTATCGTTTTCATTGACGATATACTTATTTATTCTAGAAATGCGGAAGATCATGGAAATCATCTCAGAATAATGCTTGAACTTCTAAGAAAAGAGAAATTGTATGCTAAATTCTTAAAACGTGAATTTTGGCTTAGAGAAGTACAATTTCTTGGTCATATAGTGAATGCAGAAGGTATTCAAGTAGACCCATCCAAAATTGAAACTATATCCAAATGGGAAATTCCAAAATATCCGACAGAAGTCCGTAGTTTCTTGGGTCTTGCAGGATACTACAGACGATTCATTCAATATTTCTCAAAGATTGCAGTTCCTTTGACTACTTTAACTCGCAAAAATATAAAGTATGAATGGGGAACGAAGCAAGAAGAAGCTTTCCAAACTCTGAAACAAAAACTAACTCATGCACCTATACTGGCTTTGCCAGATGGCAATGAAGACTTTGTAGTATATTGTGATGCTTCATACAACGGCCTAGGTTGTGTATTAATGCAAAGAAACAAAGTTATTTCCTATGCTTCTCGTCAGTTAAAGACTCATGAAAAGAACTATACAACTCATGATTTAGAGTTAGGTGCCATAATTTTCGCCCTGAAATTATGGAGACACTATCGCTATGGAGTTAAACTTACAGTTTATACTGACCAAAAAAGTTTGAAATATATCTTTGGTTAGAAAGAACTGAACATGAGACAAAGACGATGCAACAACAACTAAGTATACCATTCAAACTCTGGAAGACATGTTACGAGCATGTGTAATTGACTTCGGTAACAGTTGGAAGACTCATCTGCCTTTAGTAGAGTTCTCCTACAATAACAACTATCATACTAGCATCAAAGCAGCACCGTTCGAGGCTTTGTACAGAAGGAAATGCCGATCACCTATTTGTTGGGCTGAAGTTGAAGATAGCCAACTTACGGGTCCTGAACTTGTGCACGAAACTTCAGAGAAAATCGCGCAAATCTGAAATCGTATGGCGGCAGCCCGTGACCGTCAAAAGAGTTATGCCGATAAGCGTCGAAAACAGTTGGAATTTCAAGTGGACGACAAAGTTCTATTAAAAGTTTCACCTTAGAGGGTGCAATCCGTTTTGGGAAACGGGGTAAGTTAAACCCGCGTTATGTTGGGCCGTTCAAAATAGTGAAGAGAATTGGTCCAGTAGCGTACCAACTAGACCAACCTGAAGGACTCAGTGGTGTGCACAACGTCTTTCATGTCGCAAACTTAAAGGAATGTCTATCAGACGAGACACTCGTGGTTCCACTTGAGGAGTTAGAAATCGACGAACAGTTACTCTTCAATGAAGAACCGGTTGAAATCATGGATAGAGAAGTTAAGACGCTCAAACATAGTAAGATCCCTATTGTTAGAGTTCGTTGGAACTCAAAACTTGGACCGGAATTCACATGGGAGCGCGAGGATCAGATGATGCGCAAGTATCCTCAGCTTTTCAAGAGGTCAACGGCAAACACAGAATGTACTATTTAAATTTCGAGACGAAATTTCTTTCAACTAGGGGATGATGTGACATCCATACATTTTTTTATTTATTTTATTTTTAGGCAACTAGCTATGTTACTTAATTTTCGGGACAAAAATTCTTTTAACAAGGGGTTGATGTGACATCCGACAATTTCAGGTTACCCTTTTAACCCAAACTCCGTTATCTCACACAAATCCTCTTAGCCCAGTTAGAAACTACAAGGACTGAATCTGCCAAATCTAAATCACATACAAAGAAACTACAAGGACTAATTGTGTAATTAACTCAAATTCGATTTGGTTGACTTTTGTAAGTCAAACCCGTGATGTTCTTGATCCAAATTCAACCCATAAATTCAAGGTCTGTTAGAATTCATGACTGTTATGCATAGCCTTAATGATCTCGACCACGTTCTAGTCGTTTCCTGCGTTTAACATCGATAATGATTACGAATTAATCATATTAACCTCATTCAAACCGTAACCGTCAAAGCCGCAACTAAAACATCTAAATTCGACCATTTGAAATACCAATTTTGAGATCAAACATTTTGCACACAACAGACGAGTCTCTCTAAGTCTTTCCCTATACCAATTTCACTGGAGAAGCAGTCGGAGTCACCGGAGACCAAACAACCCAAAGCCGTGAACCGATTTAGTCGAACCCCATCAATTCGACATCAATTCAGGTAATTGAACACACCTATAGTTTCGTTTCCATCTCTAGAACAAAAGCCCTAACTCAATTGGGGCTTACAACACCGGATTAAACACGAACAGATTGTAGGGTTCATCGCATGAACTGAGCAGTCAAATCCTAAACTACACCTTGTTTCAATCAAATTAAATTATACAGATAGCTTCGCAATCCTCCACTTATTGAAACCCAATGAATCCAACTCCCAGTTTTATCGAATTTAACCAATTTGATTTTGAGTTCAAAACCTTTCAGTCGTTTGAACAAAGAATTAATCGACTTAAACTCAATGTTTTTGCAATTAACCTCACCATCAGACTCGCAAAGCACCGATTAACAAAACCCCCAAGCTCCCGTATTCAATCACGATCGAAATCGATGGAATTTGGGGTGGATTGGATCGGGTTCCATAGGGAGGTGAAACTCATGGGTTTAGATTTTAAAAACAAATGGAACTGGTCTTTGACGCGATACCCTAGCGGGCTGGAGTGGTTTGTGTGTTGTGTTGGTGTGGATGAGACCCGGGTTCGAACCCCACCAACTGTTTTATTTTTTTAAGCGATTTTTAAGCAATTATTTTATACAAAACTCATCCCTATGTTATTTAAATATCATATTAGCTCGATTGGTTACCGGAAAACGATCGTATGTTCGGGATTAATTTTCTAATTAATATAACTATCATTTTATTTATAAAAATAATACATTTATCTATATTATCGTTTTAAACAATTATTCCTTTTAACGAAAACATCTTAATTACTATTTAGTATTGTCCATTTCCTATCTAGTCGTGTTTCATGCGTAGCACGTTCTTACTAGATACCAAATTAGGGATTTCCTAATCTCGATTACAAGGTTCCTGTTCATTAATCATAAGCGTATTTAGGACGTCCGATCTTCCCGTGTTTTCTTCACATATTCTTACGTGTGCCTACCTATCACAATCATATTCTAGGGCATCCGTGAGCAGTTCACTTGCAATTTATTTATGGTTTTGTTTCATTCCTTGTTATGGTGCGATTTGCTACATTCTCCACATCTCAGGTGATTTTCACGACCCCTTCTCTGTTTTAAACTAGGAGGAGAAAACATGACGCAAACATTTGACTTTTGTAGTTCTTATATATCACCTGTTAAACTAAGCGTAACATTCTATCATGAAAGTCCTACACATCGAACCTTTTAATATGGAATTAGCGAGGTAATCTTGAGTAGTACTACTGGGTTTGATAAACCCCACTCGCATTAGTCGCGCTAACTCGACTAGAGGTCGAACGATTGTAAAATTGACCTAACACATCACCACTGTTGATAGGCATGGTTGAAGGCATCAAACACAAAACAGTCAGCTTCGGTTGCGAGCGCTTTAGTAACTTGAACATTGGATAGCTACCTATTGATATATCTAGAATGTACATTATCTAGCAAACAGTATTTATAACTGAAACCTGTGAACTCACCAACCTAGTGTTGACACATTTTCTTAACATGTTTTCTCAGGTCGCTAAGACACAAGTACACGATTAGGACATGCATGGGAGTTCTTTATTATTGCAAACATTTAAACTAATTACTTGCTTTTAAACAACTTAGTTTTTGGGCGCGTTTGTTTTGCGCATTAAATATTTTACTTTACGCTTCCTCATTTACTCTAAGCATTTAATGGTTTTAATAAATTCATATAGTGTCGTTTGATATGACTAATGACTGGGATCCTGGTTTGTCACAGCCCCCGCGGTGGATCACCGCAGGTGGAATTTGGGGGTGTGACAGATTGGTATCAGAGCCATTGATTATAGAGAACTAGGATTTCATACTAGACTATAACCACACACAATGCATTAGTTACAAGGCACAGACATTCAAATATGGTACTTACACCTTACAATACAGCAATGTCGACCCCACATACATCCCTAGCTAACCAGGAACCCGATGTTCCTACTGTACCTTCACCCGAACCTAAGAGGCATCGACTGAACCCCATTGAAAACACCATGGTGTACGACGAACTCTTTACTGTGAGTGTTAGGGATAACACGCAGGACTGGCATTGGTATCCTAACATGGTCAGGAGCAGGGTTCGTCAGGAGTAGGCCCCACCCCTGCACGTTGCTAACACTCCCTCTTCTTCGCAAACCCTACCACCCCTACCATACCCACTAGAGCAGGCTTTTGCTTCCTTTATAGCAAATATGGATCGAGAGATTCGGAACATGCGCGATGAGGCGGGCGAGATTACCGGGTTGTTGCGGCAAGGAAGTCAAGCTGACTAGAGGATTGAAAAACTGACAGCGGATCTAGGAGAGACTAACAAGGTGCATGACAACCTAGTCGCAGCATTCTAGAAGTTAGAGACCCGTGTGAATGTGCTACAGGTTAACCTTGGAGTGGCTGAGACTAGGATTGAGGAGGTGGAGGCGCAGCTTGAGGCTGCCAATGCAGAAGGAGACGCACAGGATGATGAGCCCGAGGGAGAATCAATTGAGGACGATGACGACGGATTAGTTGTTTCTTCAGTTGGCGGTGGCATATGATATTCTCCTTTATTTATCTTTTCTTTCTAAACCTAGATGGGCAAGGTTGTTCCCATCCAACAGATATTTCTAGAATTTTGATGTTTTGGTTGAATTTACTCTGTAGCCCTTACAATATATTTAATCAAGAATTATTATTGAAATATTAGATGTTGTGGTTTATGATTACTCTTGTTTTCTTATGCTTATATGAGGATTATATGCGATATACTTTTCTCATTATTGTATTTGTGAATGTGAAGATCATGTCTGGACGTGGCAACGGACGTGGTGGACGTGTCGGCAGGCGTGGCAGTCATGGTAACACCAACATGACCACAGCTGAACTCACTGCACTCATCAACGAATGGGTGGCTGAAGCCTTAGCATCCAACCCAGCTGGAGGTAAATTTATCATCTATCTACTTTACCGAGTCGACTCAAAATTTTGTTCCCTCGAATTTGGTATCCTTAAACAGTATCTATGTTTCCAATCTAGGTCAACACAATAACCAGCAGACTTGCACTTTCAAAACCTTCATGGATTGTAAGCCCCACACGTTTAGTGGTGCTGAAGAAGCAGTTGGTTTGCTCCGTTGGATCGAGAAAGTCGAATTTGTATTTGCGATGTGCAACTGCCCCCAGGCGAACCAGGTCAAGTATGCCTCCGGTACACTCGAGGGTCATGCCCTTACTTAGTGGAACTCTCAGGTTCTGATGTTAGGTCTGGACATGGCTAACACACTACCTTGGGAGGAGTTCAAAACTATACTGAGAGAGGAGTACTGTCCTCGTGATGAGATTCAGAAACTTGAGGGCGAGTTTTGGAACCTAAAGATGGAGGGTTCTGAGAATGCGGCTTACACTACCCGCTCTCATGATTTAGCAGTCATGTGTCCACAAATGGTAACTCCAGCCTACAAGAGGATCGAGAGGTACATCGAAGGCCTAGTACCTCAAATTCAAAGCATGGTGACTTCTTCTAACCCTACCACCATTCAGCAAACTATCGGGACCAGGCTGTGACTCAGGGTACCCTACCCCCGAGAAGCATAGTCACCAAGGCTACTGACAGAAACAAGTGCAAGTTTGATAGCAACACCAACTCCAAAACCTTTCAGTATAACCCACCCCCGCAATAGCAACAGCGTAGGTTTGAGCCTACTAAAACCTATAATCAATCTACCTCTTTAGATCAGAATCAGGGTACTTATGCTGGAAAGTACCCTAAGTGCAACAGGTCTGATTTCCACCATAATGGACCATGTGATAAGCATCGTTGTCAACGGTGTGGTAAGATGGGCCACGCTGCAAAAGACTGCAGGGGTGAGCTTCAACCTAAGCAACCGTCTCAGCAATAGGGTTTGACAAAAGGTTGCTATGAATGTGGAAAGGAAGGACCCTTCAAGAAGGATTGTCCTCAGTTGAAACAAAATGGTGGAAATAACAATGGTAACAACCAGGGCACCGAAAACGGTAACAACAATAACAGTAACAACAATGGAAATGGTGCGAAGGGTCGAGCCTTCGTGATTGGTTCAGGGGAAGCAAGGAATGATCACAACGTGGTTACCGTTAAGTTCCTTCTAAACAATTGTTTTGCTTTTGTTCTTTTCAATACCGGTGCTGATAGGAGCTTCATATCTAAAAATCTTAGTAATCTGTTAGAAGCAACCCCAACCCTATTAGAATCCAAGTATACCATAAAGATGGCGGACGGTCAGATAATCGAATCAACTCACATCCTTAAGGGATGTAAACTAGGATTGGCTGGACATAAACTTGATATCGATCTCATTCCGGTCACACTTGGCAGTTTCTACATAATTGTCAGTATGGATTGGTTATCCAAAAATCAAGCCGTGATCATCTATCATGATAAATCTGTCCGTCTTCCTCTCCCTAGTGGAGAAACCCTTTCTGTCCAAGGCGAAAAGAGTGATGCAGTCGTGGGCATCATATCTTTCATGAAAGCGCAGAAGTGTTTACGTAAAGGTCATACTGCTATTCTAGCCCTTGTCGCCGAACAACCTTCCGAAGAGAAGAAGATTGATGACATTCCGATTGTTCGTGACTTTCTAGAAGTATTTCCCAAGGACTTGTCTGGTCTTCCACCCCACCGCCAGGTCTAAGTCCAGATTGACCTAACACCCGGAGCAGCACCCATTGCTCGAGCACCGTATAGACATGCACCTAGTGAGTTACAAGAATTATCCACACAACTTCAAGAGTTGTTGGATAAGGGTTTCATCCGACCTAGCTCATCGCCATGGGGATCCCCAGTCTTGTTCGTCAAAAAGAAATATGGGACTTTCCGTATGTGTATCGATTACCGTGAGCTGAACAAAGTGACTGTCAAGAATCGTTACCCACTTCCCCGTATTGATGATCTGTTTCAATCAACTTCAAAGGTCAAGCTTCTATTCAAAAATCGATCTTAGATCAGATTATCATCAGTTGAGAGTCTGGGATGAAGACATCTCTAAAACCGCATTCAGAACCCGGTAATACCATTACGAGTTTTTGATCATGCCATTTGGATTAACCAACGCACCCGCAGTATTCATGGATCTCATGAACCGAGTGTGTAAACCATACCCCGATCAGTTCGTCATCGTTTTCATTGATGACATCCTCATATATTCCAAGAGCAAGGAAGAGCATGAGGAGCATCTGTGTTTAATTCTTGAACTGCTGAAGCAAGAGCAGTTGTATGCCAAATTTTCCAAATGCGATTTTTGGATTCGCGAAGTTCAATTTCTAGGACATGGAGTCAATGAGAAAGGAATACATGTCGATCCAGCTAAAGTAGAATCCATTAAGAATTGGGCAGCGCCAACGACTCCAACAGATGTGCGACAATTTCTAGGTTTGGCTGGCTACTACCGTCGATTCTTCAAGGGATTCTCAAAGATCACTCAACCTCTCACCGCCCTAACTCATAAAGGTACTATGTATAACTGGGGCGACACCCAAGAATCAGCATTCCAGCTTCTGAAGCAGAAACTCTGTAGTGCACCCATCCTATCTCTGCTGAAGGGAACAGATGACTTTGTAGTGTATTGCGATGCCTCCATTTAGGGTCTCGGTTGTGTGTTAATGCAACACGAGAAGGTCATCGCATACATTTCCCGTCAGCTGAAAATCCATGAGAAAAACTACACGACTCATGACTTGGAGTTGGGAGCCGTGGTGTTTGCACTGAAAATCTGGAGACATCACTTCTACGAAAACCAAATGCACCATCTACACCGATTACAAGAGTGTTCAGCACATCTTCGAACAGAAAGAGTTGAACATGCGACAACGTCGCTGGATCAAACTCTTGAATGATTATGATTGTGCTATTAAGTATCATTCGGGCAAGGCTAACGTGGTAGCCGATGCCCTAAGCCGAAAAGAAACCAAACACAGATGAGTCCAAGCGTTACAACTCACTATTCACACCAGATTACCTGATCAAAGGCGTAATGCTCAACTCGAAGCTCTGAAAGAAGAAAACCTACCGTTAGAATCCACGCATGGCATGGAAAAACAACTTGATGTTAAATCGGACGGTATTCGCTACTTCGTAGAGAGAATATGGGTCCCAGTGTACGAGAACTTATGGGACCTTGTAATGGATGAAGCACACAAGTCTCGCTATTCTATTCATCCTGGTTCTGATAAAATGTATTGTAGAAGCATGTTTTTGTAACTATAGATTAAATTCTATGTATCAGTGTACGTGGCTAGTACGCAGGAGGATGTTCCTGAGTACTTAGCCTGCACACCAGTTTGGTCCTGCATACTTAGTAAGTACGCAAGGCTTTTGCCTTGCGTACTTGTCAAGTACGCAGGGAGTGTTCCTTCCCCTATAAATAGAAGACTTGTCTTCATTTGTAGGTGGAACTTCTGGAACAAGGTTGAGAGGTTTTCGGGTCGGGACGAGCTCTCCTGACCCCTGGACTGTGAGCTTAGATGAGAGATGTGTGCTCCTTCGGTATGTAGTCTGTAATACGGGATGACTTCTATGTTATGGATTACTTATCGTTTCATTCTCTTGTTTATTGTTCATGTATTCTCTGTCTCGTTTTCTTAGTTCCCACACAATTCACAGAACAGGTCCGTGTATCTCCACTGCGTGACGAGGCTCCAGTGACCTACAAGTGGTATCAGAGCCTCGGTGTTCGTTGATTTGTGTTCCAGTTTTGGGTTTTAGGGTTTTTTAGCAGATCTGAGTTATAAAAGATCGCTACTTTTTCTTGCAAAAATCCTCAAATCTGAGTTGATAATCACTTCATTTGGTGTTTGGAAGGCTAAGGGTTTGTTAGATGATGATTTCTAAGCTTTTGGAAGCATCAATTTCTTAGATCCATCACTTTTTTAGCATTCTCCTCAAGATCAGTCAAGAACACTGTTATACTGAACAAGTATGTTGAATCACTTTTTCTGTGTACTTGCTAAGTGCACATGGGTTAGCCCTGCGTACTTAGTAAATACGCATGAGAAGTGACCTGTGTACTTAGCTAAGTACGCAAAAGCATTTCTCTACACACTTAACAAGTACGCATGAGTACTTGGCTTTGAGTATTTACTAAATACGCATGAACACCCTTTATGTGCGTATTTACTATGTACGCATGAACCAGCATATGGGATTAAAAAAAAGAGTTTTTAGGCAGGAAAACTTTTCTTAGCCAAATTTTTTTGGGATCATTTGTACGCGTGTTTCGGGCCATTTTTGAGAAGATAGTAATTTTGGTTTTTCTGGACCAGAATTTGTATACGATGTGGCTTGGCGAAACACGAACGAGATTTTTGTTGGATGATACTACTTGTCATACATCATTTAAGTCTTCATACCTGAAAATGTGGGCTACGAGTATCCGGGATACTTATTTAATAGGGTATGAATGTTGAACTAATGGGATCAATTGGGTCGTCATCGGCTAAAGGTATCGTTCTATTTGTGAAGATGTGGTTGCTTTGGGTCTTTTGGAAAAAGAATCATCTTGTTTAGGTATTCAAACTTGAATATGTGGGCTACGAGTATCCGGGATACTTCTTTAATAGGGGATGAATACTGGAACAACTTGAACCCAAGGATTTGCTGTTTTGGATCTTTGCAAAGGAATAAAAGAATAAAATCCTGGAGTTGGCTAGTTATGTTTTTTGAGGATTTGAGTGAAGTGATGATGAAGTCGGTCATAGTTTACAGAGAAATGGGGGGGGATAAAATCTAGTATTCATGATACATTAAAGAGGTGGTGGAAAAGCCGTTGGTACTTCCTATATATATATACCTCTTTGACGTAACATGGATCTCAACTATGATTTCTCGTGTAAACTATATTTTTTGTGTTTGATTATATCATGTGTTTTCAAGATGAAGCTGGATATTCGTTGGATTATTAGTTGAAGATGGAACCTTTTATCATTGGCCGATGGGATAGGAAACATACCCTTGTTTCTGGTCTAGTCAGATGGAGCTTAAACTGAAAGGGGATATTGGAAATGAACATCTTCGGGAATTTGGTTGACTCGTGAAGATACAGGATAGAGTTGGACACATCTGGTGTGAAGAATAAAGTTTATCTTACTGGAATTCCTATAGGAGCTGATTAGTTTGATGCAGGTTATTGGAAATTAAAACTCTCTATCATATGCCAGCTGATTTGGAGTTGTCTTAGTCTACTATTGTTACCTGTTTAGGAAGACATTGTCAGACTCAAAATTCTAAGTCAGGGTGGAGGTTGCTACTGATGAGAGGATGAACTACAATGAGTTGTGTTGGGTTAGTTGGTTCTTATTGAAGCACTTGGTTTGGTCTACAATGAAAGCTACAATTAAGAGGGAGTCGGGTTTGTCATCACTCGGCAACTGAAGACTGAAGTTTGAAGATTTGAAGATCTCAAGTGGAATGCCAGAAGATCAAGTCTCGCCAGAAGACACGTGATGTCATTAGTTTAGAGTGAGTCTGTTAGGACATTCTTTGTAAACATATGATTATCAGTGTTAGTGATAGATAGAATTTGATGCTATAGTTAAGAGGGAGTTTGTAGAAGCATGTTTTTGTAACTATAGATTAAATTCTATGTATCGGTGTACGTGGCTAGTACGCAGGAGGGTGTTCCTGAGTACTTAGCCTACACACCAGTTTGTTCCTGCGTACTTAGTAAGTACGCAAAGCTTTTGCCTTGCGTACTTGTCAAGTACGCATGACCAAACCCTGCGTACTTAGTAAGTATGCAAGGCTTTTGCCTTGCGTACTTGTCAAGTACGCAGGTAGTGTTCCTGCCCCTATAAATAGAAGACTTGTCTTCATTTGTAGGTGGAACTTCTGGAATAAGGTTGAGAGGTGTCCGAGTCGGGACGAGCTCTCCCGACCCCTGGACCGTGAGTTTAGATGAGAGATGTGTGCTCCTTCGGTATGTAGTCTGTAATACGGGATGACTTCTATGTTATGGATTACGTATCGTTTCATTCTCTTGTTTGTTGTTCATGTATTCTATGTCTCGTTTTCTTAGTTCCCACACAAATCACAGAACAGGTCCGTGTATCTCCGCTGCGCGACGAGGCTCCAGGGACCTACATGTATCATGACTTGAAGGTTCTGTATTGGTGACCAAACATGAAAGCTGATATAGCCACCTATGTGAGCAAGTGCCTAACCTGTTCGAAGGTCAAGGTCGAATACCAAAAGCCGTCTGGTTTGCTCCAGCAACCGAAAATCCCGATGTGGAAATGGGAACAGATTTCCATGGACTTCATTACTAAACTACCCCGATCTCCTAGCAGATGCGACACCATCTGGGTGATCGTAGATCATTTAACCAAATCCGCTCATTTCCTTGTAATCAAAGAGACTGATAAGATGGAGAAGCTAACTCGTATTTATCTGAAAGAAGTAGTCTCTCGACACGGAGTGCCAATTTCAATAATTTTTTTATCAAGACACTCGATTCACCTCACGTTTCTAGCAATCATTACAAAAAGCTCTAGGCACGCGCCTGGATATGAGCACGGCGTACCATCCTCAAACAGATGGCCAGATTGAGCGTACCATTCAAACTCTAGAAGACATGTTACGAGCTTGTGTAATTGACTTCGGTAACAGTTGGGAGACTCATCTGCCTTTAGTATAGTTCTCCTACAATAACAGCTATCATACTAGCATCAAAGCAGCACCGTTTGAGGCTTTGTACGGACGGAAATGCCGATCACCTATTTGTTGGGCTAAAGTTGGAGATATCCAACTTACGGGTCCTGGACTTGTGCACGAAACTTTAGAGAAAATTGTGCAAATCCAAAATCGTATGGCGGCAGCCCGTGACCGTCAAAAGAGTTATGCCGATAAGCTTCAGAAACCGTTGGAATTTCAAGTGGGTGACAAAGTTCTATTAAAAGTTTCACCTTGGAAGGGTGTAATCCGTTTTGGGAAACGGGGTATGTTAAACCCACGTTATGTTGGGCCATTCTAAATAATGAAGAGAATTGGTCCAGTAGCGTACCGGCTGGATCTACCAGAAGGACTTAGTAGTGTACACAACGTCTTTCATGTCTCAAACTTAAAGAAATTTCTATCAGACGAGACACTCGTGGTTCCACTTGAGGAGTTAGAAATCAACGAACAGTTACACTTCATTGAAGAACCGGTTGAAATCAAGGATAGAGAAGTTAAGACGCTCAAACATAGTAAGATCCCTATTGTCAGAGTTTGTTTGAACTCGAAACGTGGACCAGAATTCACATGGGAGCACGAGGATCAGATGATGCGCAAGTATCCTTAGCTTTTCAAGAGGTCAACGACAAACACATAAGGTACTATTTAAATTTAGGGACGAAATTTCTTTCAACTAGGGGATGATATGACATCCAGGAAAAAAATTTATTTTATTTTTAGGCAACTAGTGACGTTACTTAAACGTTACTTAATTTTCGGGACGAAAATTCTTTCAACAAGGGGATGATGTGACACCCGACAATTTCAGGTTAACCCAAACTCCGTTATCTCACACAAATCCTGTTAGCCCAGTTAGAAACTACAAGGACTAAATATGCCAAATCTAAATCACATACATAGAAACTACAAGGACAAATTGTGCAATTAACTCAAATTCGATTTGGTTGACTTTTGTAAGTCAAACCCGTGATGTTCTTGATCAAAATTCAACCCACAAATACAAGGTCTGCTCGAATTCGTGACTGTTATGAATAGCCTTAATGATCTCGACCACGTTCTAGCCGTTTCCATGCGTTTAACATCGATAATGATTACGAATTAATCATATTGACCTCATTCAAACCGTAACCGTCAAACCCGCAACTAAAACCTCTAAATTCGATGATTTGACATACCAATTTTGAGATCAAACACTCTGCACACACTAGACGAGCCTCTCTGAGTCTTTCCCCCATACCAATTTCACCGGAGAAGCAGTCGGAGTCACCGGAGACCAAACAACCCAAAGCCGTGAACCGATTTAGTCAAAGCCCATTAATTCGACATCAATTCAGGTAATTGAACACACCTATAGTTTCGTTTCCATCTCTAGAACAAAAGACCTAACTCAATTGGGGCTTATAACACTAGATTAAACACGAACAGATTCTAGGGTTCATCGCATGACCTGAGTAGTCGAATCCTAACCTGCACCTTGTTTCAATCCAATTAAGTTATACAGATAGCTTCGCAATCCTCCACTTATTGAAAGCCGTATGAATCCAACTCCCAGTTTTATCGAATTTAACCAATTTGATTTTGAGTTCAAAACCTAGGGTTTCGGTTGTTTGAACAAAGAATTAATCGACTTAAACTCGATGTTTTTTTTTGTAATTAACCTCACCATCAACTGTTTCGGTTCCATAGGGAGGTGAAACTCAGGGGTTTAGATGTTAAAAGCAAATGGAACTTGACTTTGGCGCGATACCCTAGTGGGCTGGAGTGGTTAGTGTGTTGTCTTGGTGTGGGTGAGACCCGTGTTCGAACCCCACCAACTGTTTTATTTTTTTAAGCGATTTTTAAGCAATTATTTTATACAAAACCCATCCCTATGTTATTTTAATATCATATTAGCTCGATTGGTTACCGGAAAACGATCGTATGTTCGAGATTAGTTTTCTAATTAATATAACTATCATTTTATTTATAAAAATAATACATTTATCTATATTATCGTTTTAAACAATTATTCCTTTAACGAAAACATCTTAATTACTATTTAGTATTATCCATTTCTTATCTAGTTGTGTTTCACGTGTAGCACGTTCTTACTAGATGAGTTTCATAGCCCCTTCTCTGTTTTAAACTAGGGGGAGAAAACATGACGCAAACATTTGATTTTTGTAGTTCTTATATATCACATGTTAAACTAAGTGTAACATTCTATCATGAAAGTCCTACACATCGAACCGTTTAATATAGAATTAGCGAGGTAATCTTGAGTAGTACTAGTGGTTTTGACAAACCCCACCCGCGTTAGTCACGCTAACTCTACTGGAGGTCGAACGGGTGTAAATTTGACCTAACACATCACCACTGTTGATAGACATGGTGGAAGGCATCAAACACAAAACAGTCAGCTCCGGTTGCGAATGTTTTAGTAACTTGAACATAGGTTAGCTACCTATTGATATATCTTGAATGTACATTATCTGGCAAACACTATTTATAACTGTAATCTGTGAACTCACCAACCTAGTGTTGACACATTTTCTTAACATGTTTTCTCAGGTCGCTAAGGCACAAGTACACGATTAGGACATGCATGGGAGTTCTTTATTATTGTAAATATTTAAACTAATTACTTGCTTTTAAACAACTTGGTTTTTGGGCGCGTTTGTTTGGCGCATTAATTATTTTACTTTACGCTTTCGCATTTACTCTGGGCATTTAATGGTTTTTAATAAATTCATATAGTGTCGTTTGATATGACTAATGACTGGGAACCTAGTTTGTCACGGCCCCCGCGGCGGATCGCCGCAGGTGGAATTTGGGGTGTGACAAACAACTAGAAATACCAGTTTGGAAATTGGAGATGATAACAATGGATTTTATTACTAAACTTCCTCGCACTAGTCGGGGAAATGATACTATCTGGGTTATCATTGACAGATTAACTAAATCTGCTCATTTTCTTCCAATGAAAGAAACCTTCAGTATGGATATATTGGCTCGTCTTTATGTAGATGAAATTGTATCTTTACACGGAGTGCCATTATCCATAGTTTTAAATTGATATAGCCGTTTTACATCTCGATTCTGGCAAAGTTTCCAAAAAGCCATGAGAACTCGTCTGAACTTAAGCACTGCCTATCATCCACAAACTGATGGGCAAAACGAAAGAACAATTCAGACTTTAGAAGATATGCTTCGAGCCTGTATGACAGACTTAGGTGGTAGCTGGGATGATAACCTACCCCTAATGGAGTTCTCATACAACGATAGTTATCCCACAAGCATTCAGGCGGCACCTTTTGCAGCCTTATATGGTAGAAAATGCCGAACTCCAGTATGTTGGGCTGAAATTGGAGAAAACCAAATGTCAGGACCTGAACTTGTTCAGGAAACAACTGACAAAATAACTCAAATACAAGAAAGATTGAAAGCATCAAAAAATAGACAAAAGAGCTATGCAAACAGAAGAAGAAAGCCACTAGAATTCGAAATTGGAGATAAAGTATTATTAAAAGTATCTCCTTCGAAAGGAATTGCTCGATCCGGAAAGAATGGTAAACTAAGTCCTCGATTTGTTGGACCCTTTAAAATTATTAAACGAATTGGATCAGTGGCCTATCCGTTAGAATTACCAGAAGAAATAAGTGGAATACATTATGTATTTCATATATCAAATCTTGGCAAATGGCTGGCAGATTAATCTTTGGTAATGCCTCTACAAAATATAGAAGTAAACGAAAAATTAAGATTTATAGAAAAACCTCTACAAATAGAAGATCGTCAAACTAAAAAGTTGAAAAAGAAGAGATTAAAGCTTGTTAGAGTCAAGTGAAATTCTAGACGTGGTCCTGAATACACTTGGGAACTAGAATCAGAAATGAAGAAGAAGTACCCACGCCTATTTCAGTAATCTCGAGGACGAGATTTTTCAAAGGTGGGGAGAATGTAATATTCTTGAAAATTTCATAAAAATAATAAAAATATAAAGTACAAGGACCATAAGTGAAAATACATCAGAGATCAAGGACCAAAAATGAAAAATATGAATTTTCATCGGTAGCGGACCGCTACCATTTACTTAACGGTCTGCTACGTGGTCCCAACGACAATAATGAGAGAATGACACGTGCCCTGATGAGACATCTAGGGTTTCTAACACATGTCACTGATAGCGGAGCGCTATCATAACCATAACGATCTGCTATGGTTACATCAGTTGGGTGACGGACCGCTACCCTGTAGCTTAACGGTCTACCAGCCGCAATTTACGCCATAATTCCTGAGCATGACACGTGTCATGCTGACTGTTTAGGGTTTAAGCGGTAGCGGACCACTACCCGCTACCATAACTTTCCGCTACGGACCACAAATCAGCCTATAAATAGATTTCAAATGTCGTTCACTTTCAATTCACATCAAATTAGAAAGATTAGTTCTTATAGACCATTTCCACTTTCATAAAACAATTCCCACTCATACGTTTAAGTTTCCAATGTGCCGGATAATCCTAGAACGAATCGAGAAGCTAGGAAACGCTCATTTTAAGAAACCAATGTAGACGATTAAGCAGAGATGCTGCCCACTAGAACACTCATTCTAGAAGATTCCTAAGTCCAACCTCTATCAAGGTGAATACTTGTATTTTTATAAAATACTTTCAAAACTGAAAAACTGTTTTGATTGTGATCTGACTTGAATGAACTAATACAACCATTGGTAGCATAAGGTGATTTACTATATAGCATTCAGACCATAGAGTCACGTATGCATACACGTGTTACAGATGAAACGTTGTAATTGGGCTAGGGCTGTGGCTTGGTTGTTTATAATACGTAAGACCTGACGCTTAAGGCGGAAGGCATGGTCCCATTTAACGTAAAACAATGATGATCCAAGAAAGTGCCTCGTGTGGCTAGTGGTTATACGTTCGGGCCAGGGGTCCGCTGAATGTGTAAATTGACCATTCAAATATGGGCAAATTGTTTAATTTATTCACGCTTGTGAGATTATAATTTCAAATATACTTGTATTCATCAGTTTATGCTGATAAAATATTTTCAAATGATTTTATAGGTAACCAAGGATGAATTGATATTGATTTAGCTATAGAATGAATGGAACAATGATGTCATGAAAAAGGGAACGTCCACCCTAGACATCTGTGTGAAAGAAATGGCTCATATAACCTTGGTTTTGTAAAATAAACGTTTATGTAAAATATCAGGGTTTATCCCTGTTTGAAATAAAATGAAACGGGAGATTCCTCATCTTTTGAAAAGATCCTGAGTTATTAAAATATTCCGCTGTGTTTATAAATATCTGATGAGATAAAAAAAAAAGACAGGTATCAATCATTGGTCGCACGCCCGGGTAGGCTAAATCCGGGTTGTGACACGATCTCAGCCCTATAAATAGATGGTCTTGGCAGTTCAAATGGAAACATCACAACAACACCATCATCACACACACACTAGCACGAATACCAAGGAAAGGTTAGCACGACGGTCCCGAGTGTGGTGGTTACGAGTGTGGTACGCTGCGTGTACAATTCGGGTTCGGAGAAGCGTTTAAGCGAGGAACGAGTGTAGGAAACAACCCAAAGTTATTGTAAGTACACTGGACCCGTACCCTAGATAATGGTTAGGTGAATTATGTGATTATATGCTACGTGTTATGTGTAAGTGATAGGGTGCGAAAGCACACGTCTTTATTCCTTTGTTTTAATGTGTTCTAAGTAGTTTTATATTAGTTTTGAGTCAATTTTATGTACATTTGAGTCGTTGGTCTTATTTGTAGGAGCTCGGGAATATTAATGAAGAATACGTGAAGAAAACGAGCGAAGAAACGAAGCCCGGAAAAGTCCAAAGATCAAAAGACAATTTTCTGAAATTTAGGTCTCTCGCGGTACGCGAAAGACTAGTGTAATAATTCTCGCGGTACGCGGGAAACTCCAGGAATCCGCCCGACTATTTTGGTCCTCGCGGTACGCGAGGATCCAGTCAACATTATCTCGCGGTACGCGAGAGGGCCGTTTTCCGCAAAACCCTAATTTTCTAAATTAAAAAGATTTAAACGGCCATTATGAGAGGGTTGGATTCTAAGCCGTTCCAGGGAAGAAAAGAGGCGATTTTGGGAGTTTGGAAGAAGATTGAAGCTTAAAGATTAAAGCTTTGGATTCCGGGTTCGTAGTTATACGTTCTAGGTTTTAAAGACTTGATTTTTATCTTTGATTTTATGTTTTGAACCTATGGATCTTGCTATTTGCTTCTGTGTAGATGTTCTTAGTATGATTCTAGGCTAGATCCTTGATCTATCTAGGTCAATATGATGATTATGTGTTAAAGTTTCGATTTTTATTCGGTTTTTGGATTTGAATGTTGGATTTATGATTTAGTAAAGGTTTGAGTTTGTTTATGTGTGATGTTAGTGCATGTTTAATTCTGATTATGTGGTTGATTATGCTTTTCTGCGTTGATTGTGGTTGTCTGCCAGTTTGATCTTCGTTTCTGGTTCATAGACTTTAGGGTTTGTGAGTTAGAGTGGTGTCTAGACGTAGTAGCCATAGAAAACCTAGTTAATTACTGATTAGAAGTGAATGTGTGTCCTAGTTCAATACCCGAGAGGTGAGAATTAGTCGTTTAGTCTTCGTCATTAGGAATCCGAGTGTCAGCTGTCTGAGAGGAAGTTGGTATTAGGTGTCTAGTGATAGTTGCTATCCGAATCATAGTATCCATTCTAGAACTACCCCATGCATTCCTTGAGTGTATGGTAAGCGGTGAGACTGAGAGGTAATCCGTTTATTAGGGTACTTGTCATAGTAGGAAATACCCGAGAGGTGATCCGATCATCTGGTGAGTTAATATCCTTAGGTTGTCTTCTGGTCACATCCCGAGACCGAGAGTGATCGGGAATCCACTAGATATCTTTTAGGTGTTATATCTTTAGAAACCCAGATCCAACCTAGTTCCAAAACCGATAGAAGTTGAGCTTTACACATAGGATTCCGACCTAGGTAGTGACTTCTCCATTCTTGATTTCATCTTTAGTTTACTCTTGATAGCTTGAATTGTCCTTAGTTTATTGCATTCTTAGTTAATCTTTAGTGTAGTAAACCCCCCAATCAATTAATCATATTAAGTCCTAGTTAGAGTCTAATTTAGTTATTCAGTGTCTTTTGGGTTCGATATCCGGACTTCGTTAGGTTATATTGCATTGATCGGTACACTTGCCGGTTGTGTGGTCTAGTTTTAGGTCGAGTCTAGGTTTTATAAATTTAAAGCTAGAGAGTCTAGATTAGGTTTTATTTGATAGTTTTTATAGATCGTCTGGACGACATCAAGTTTTTGGCGCCGTTGCCGGGGACACTTGGCAATAGCAATATTAGCTTTGACTAGTTCTTTGTTTGATTTTTGGTTTATTTGAGTCTTTTGTTTTCTTTTGAGTCTTGTGTGCTACTTGTGAGTCTTTATTCTGTTTCCTTCTTAGAGTCTTTCTGTTTATGCCCAATACTCGTTCGCAAGGATCACCATCTTTTGCAGCTTTTCAAGAGCCCGAACGAGAGCTTCACGAGCGCACCCGCGACTTTCGGGAGCGTTTAGAGGAGCTGGTTAAATCTAAGGTACGTTCTACTAGCCCAGTTCCAATTTCTATCATGGGCGACGCTGATCCTCCAGCGAGGCGTACAGTACACCAGAGGGCCAGTGAGGGGGTCACGGGCGCGAGATCTTCGATCACACGCCCCACTATACCGAACACCAATTCTTGGCAGATCCCATCACATGTCATGAGTACGATCACTCATGCCACTCAATTCCATGGCCTCGAGGATGAGGATGCACCCGGACATTTGTCCCGCTTCGCGCGGATATGTGATACATTTAATATCACGGGTGTATCTAAGGACGCAATCTACTTGCGTCTCTTTCCATTCTCTCTTTCTGGGCGTGCATCTACTTGGCTCGACACTCTTCCCGACAATTCTATCACCACATGGGAGGATCTCGAAGCCAAGTTCTTCAAGAAATACTTTCCACCTTCCAGGGCCGCTCGCCTTCGGGACCAGATCCATTCGTTTCGGATGGATCCCGACGAGCCTTACCACATGGCCTGGGAGCGGTTCAACGCGCTGTTGAGCCGATGTCCCCAGCACGGTCTCCCCGACTGGGCACTAGTGGAGAAGTTCTATAATGGCCTCACCTTCGAGACGCAGCAAATGTTCAACACAGCTGCAGGAGGCCATATCATGGATAGACTCGAGCCTGAGGAGTGCGAGGATATGTTCGAGAGCTTCGCTCAAGCCGAACAGCAGCACCCACGTTCTGTTAGGGATTCCATCCCTACTGCTAGGTCACACGCCTCTTCTCCTAGAGGTGTGCATCAGGTCACTCCTGATACTAGCGTGGCTGCTGCCCTCGCCTCGATGGCGAATGAGATAAAGGAGCTCAAGCTCAGTGCTTTG
The DNA here is from genome assembly GCA_023525975.1 of Smallanthus sonchifolius. NCBI lineage: Eukaryota > Viridiplantae > Streptophyta > Magnoliopsida > Asterales > Asteraceae > Smallanthus > Smallanthus sonchifolius. The sequence continues at coordinate 67,956,610 of CM042030.1, read as the reverse complement.
AGGTGTCAGGTGTGCAGGGGAGGACACGACACCCGAGATTGCCCGGTAAATAATCAAGAGCATGTGAGCTATGCTGGCAACCAATACCAGAACCGAAATTACAACAATTCTAATACTTTTGGTTCGGGATGGAGATCTGGATTCACTGGTCGTCAGCAACAGTATGGAGGAGCAGAAGAAGGAGCGAGTTCTGGGAGCACTGTTGGGTCACGAAGGATTGAGGAGATGATGGAGACTCAGACACAGTTGCTTGCCCAGCTGGTGCAGAATAACAAGGATGCTCGGCTAAGACTGGATAGCCATGACACTTTGATGAAGAATCAGCAATCGGCGTTCCAGGATTTGCAACGCACGGTAGGAGACATTGCTAGGAGCATACATGATAGACAAGGAAGCCCTTCTACGGGCCCGAACGCTTCAGTGATGGCCGTGTCTATAGAGAGTGTGGAGAGTAAAGTAGTTGAAGAGGTTGACCCCCACTCTAAGGAGCATAATATTCCCTCAGTGGAGGAGGTGAACAAGATTGACTGGGAAGCTCGATTTGCTGAGATCGATGCTAGGATGCTAAAAGAGACCGAGTCGAATGCTGTTTCGACGAGGAGCATGATAGAGAAGGAGGATGAGAGCCCACCGGTAGTAGTAGAAGAAGAGCCGGTGGAGGAGGAGATAGTGGTTGAGGTGCCTACCAAGAAGGCACAGGAGAAGAAGAAGGGGGTGGAGATGAAGTCCCCCGAGATTGACTTGAGTCGTATTCCTTATCCCGCACGTGTGTTGCCACATAAACACGCTAAGGAATACGGTCACTTCCTTGATATGTTCAAACAACTCAAGGTCAATCTCCCGTTTGTAGAGGTCCTCCAGCATATGCCCAAATATGCCAAGTTCTTAAAAGGCCTTCTTTCCAACAAGAAGAAACTTGAGGAGGTCTCTGGAGTCTCACTTGGTGAGCAATGCTCGGCAGTGGTGCAAAATCATTTGCCAGAAAAGTTGTCTGATTCGGGTCGGTTCACGATCCCGTGCTTGTTGGGCAACCTACCATTACACCACGCGTTGGCCGACCTAGGTGCTAGCATCAATTTGATGCCCTATTTATTGTACAAGCAGCTGGACCTAGGTGAACCACAACCAACGCGCATGAGCATTTCCTTGGCTGACCGCTCAGTCAAGTATCCACGGGGAATAGTGGAAAATCTATTAGTGAAAGTGGGCAATTTTGTTTTCCCCGTGGATTTTGTGATTCTAGATATGGAGGTGGATGACAAGGTCCCACTCATCTTAGGGCGCCCGTTCCTACGGACCGCAAAGGCGATGATTGATGTCTTTGACGGGAAGCTCACACTTCGTGTGGGGGATGAGGTCCTTACATTCAATGCTGTAGAGTCCGGGAAGGATGTTGGCGAGCACAGCCATTCCGTGTGCATGCTCGACTCTTTCATAGACCACCATTGGGACTCCGATCCGATGTTAGAAGTTGGTGAACCCGCCCCGAATATAGAAGAACCATCTGAGTGGGCGTTGGAGTTAGAAAGGTTGTTAGGGGAGCCGGATGATTACGGTGATGATGAGATGCCCGATGATGTACTGAACATAATGGCTGAATTTGAAGATGTCATGGGCAAAACCCCAAGTGTGGGGAAGTTAGTAGATATCGTGGAGGATCCCTATGATGATCCTGGTGAGAGTGAAGAAGCCATACCGCTGAAAATATCTATTCCTGAACCTTCACATGTCCTCACCCTTGTTTGTGCTGAGGGGAGAATTGAAAAACCGACCCCAAATTCTAATCCCCCTAGATCTAGGCCACCACGTAAGAGAACCCGCGAGTCGAGAGAGGTAGAGTTGAAGATGGAGCAAACCCCAAGTGTGGGGATATGTAAAGATGACAGTACACTCGGTTATTTGAACAATGTTATCTTCGGTCCGGGTAGGTTTAAGTTGTGGTGGAAGGACTGGATTGCTACATGTGATGTGAGTTTAATGTTTGAGGGTAGTAGTTGTTTGCTAGAGGTATGGATGACCCGGAGGCCGCGCAGGATGAAGGCGGTACCGGTTAGGATCAAGGAGAAGCCCCCTGATAGGCTTGCTTGAGTCATGGGCAAGTGCCCGGGATGTAGAGTTTGTATGATTTCATTGGATTGAGTCCGTGTCTTTTTCTTTGTTTTTCGGTTTGTGTTCTGTTTTTGTCAAGTTTTGCAGGAATCCATGCTTGATTCGGTAAGGAAAATCGTCGGGAATGAAGCCCCAGGTATGGTTACATGTGTTTTTATGCTTGGGACAAGGTTTTAAGGAAGTGGGTGAAAATTTTTTCTTAAATGGCAAAAAAATTTTCTAAGTACAAAATTGAAAAAAAACACTTCAAAACTTTCTGTTAACGACACCCTCCCGCGGTACGCGAAGAACGAGATGGAAATCTCTCGCGGTACGCGAGAGACAAAAGTCTCGGCCGGCCTAACTTTTTGGCCTTCGCGGTACGCGAAGAATATCCCCTTAGACTTACGCGGTACGCGAGGGACTGCTGGTGTCACCCTATTTCCTTTGTTTCCCATGGTTTCCCGTACCCGTTTCTGTCCCCGTTTTCACTCACCACCACTATTCATCACCTACCTTCGTACCACCACTACCATGAAGCATCACCTTTAACCACCATCATCCATCACATTAATTCACCCACCTACCACCATCCGACCACCGTGACCATGGGAAACTAGAAACCGTTTATGACCGATGTTCGAACTTGCTGTGGTATTCATGTCTTTGTGTTTGTCACATGTCGAGTATGTTTTCTCTGCATCTATCTATCTTGAGTCTTTTAGTTTTCTTGAGTCTGTCTAGTCTCTATATTTTATTTGAGTCAGTTTAATGCTGTGGGTTTGTATGAGGTTTATTTTGCAGGTTTTATCATTCTGTCCGTACTCAATCTCCATTCGGGCGGGTTTGATGATTACCATTACTATCTTGTAAAGGCAACCCAACAGCTGATGTGTAACCGCGACCGAAATGCTATACGGTGCACACAAGGAAGAACGAAGCTGCATACTAGATTGCATCTACATTACCAGCTAAGTCGCTTCCTGTTCTGTTTTGTTTTTTTTTTTTTTTTTTTTTTTGCATGTTTTTTTTTTTTAGTTGTGTTTTGCTTCACATTGAGGACAATGTGTCTTTCAAGTGTGGGGATGTGAGTGTTTAGCTAGTTTGTCTTGTTTATAAAAAAAAAAAAAAAAAAAAAAAAAAAAATTGAAAAATTTGAAAAATGTTCTTGAAAATAATTGCATATATTTGGAAAATGATAGTAGAACTGGATCTATTTATGAGTTTAAAAGATTAAATAATTGAAAACGTGTCTAATTAGTGATGTTTTGGTAGACCCAGCTAACTAGTAGAGCTTAAATATCCTGTTTGTGTTATTTAGGATTAATCACGGAATAAAATCATGATATCTTGTGGGTATTCATCTTAGAGTAATGGTAATACTGAAACTGTCAATATAGGGTGATAGGTACCACGATTAAGTTAAAATTTAAAGGTTTTTGAAATTTTTTATGGCACACCATTCTCTTTTTATGAGAATAAATCCGAGTTTCGGTGGCGCCCGCATTCCATAATCCATGTTATTCCATAATTTATGAGCTATACTGAGTTTTGCTTATGTGTTACCCTTTGGGATAGCGACTTGGAGGATACACCCCTAAGTAAGATTTATGTGCTTCATTGATAGAATGTAGTCTATGTGTTACCCTCCGGGATAGTGACTTGGTTGAAACGCCTCTAGACGAAAGTTCTTTTGCTTATTATGCTCATTATCATCCATTCATTCATGATTTCATCTGATTTCTAAAAACCTGTAAATAGTAGTTTAACGTGGTAGGGTAAATCTATATGGTTTAATCCGTGCCTAAACATGACCTTGAGACGGGATTAGGTAGAGCTGTAACTTCTAAGTGTGAGTCACATAGATTGATTGATATGTTGTATAAAATGGATTTAGAACACGTAACGGGGGCTTGAAAGTTAGTGCTTGGGTTTAATCGGACAGAAATACTAATTGTTGCTTTTTAACACGTGAGTATGTTTTGAAAATTGAAATTTATGTTTGTTGAGTTAGATGCCAGTTATGATTCCATTTGCAGATTTTTCGAGGACGAAAAAAGGTTAAGTGTGGGGATATTTGATAGGGTGCGAAAGCACACGTCTTTATTCCTTTGTTTTAATGTGTTCTAAGTAGTTTTATATTAGTTTTGAGTCAATTTTATGTACATTTGAGTCGTTGGTCTTATTTGTAGGAGCTCGGGAATATTAATGAAGAATACGTGAAGAAAACGAGCGAAGAAACGAAGCCCGGAAAAGTCCAAAGATCAAAAGACAATTTTCTGAAATTTAGGTCTCTCGCGGTACGCGAAAGACTAGTGTAATAATTCTCGCGGTACGCGGGAAACTCCAGGAATCCGCCCGACTATTTTGGTCCTCGCGGTACGCGAGGATCCAGTCAACATTATCTCGCGGTACGCGAGAGGGCCGTTTTCCGCAAAACCCTAATTTTCTAAATTAAAAAGATTTAAACGGCCATTATGAGAGGGTTGGATTCTAAGCCGTTCCAGGGAAGAAAAGAGGCGATTTTGGGAGTTTGGAAGAAGATTGAAGCTTAAAGATTAAAGCTTTGGATTCCGGGTTCGTAGTTATACGTTCTAGGTTTTAAAGACTTGATTTTTATCTTTGATTTTATGTTTTGAACCTATGGATCTTGCTATTTGCTTCTGTGTAGATGTTCTTAGTATGATTCTAGGCTAGATCCTTGATCTATCTAGGTCAATATGATGATTATGTGTTAAAGTTTCGATTTTTATTCGGTTTTTGGATTTGAATGTTGGATTTATGATTTAGTAAAGGTTTGAGTTTGTTTATGTGTGATGTTAGTGCATGTTTAATTCTGATTATGTGGTTGATTATGCTTTTCTGCGTTGATTGTGGTTGTCTGCCAGTTTGATCTTCGTTTCTGGTTCATAGACTTTAGGGTTTGTGAGTTAGAGTGGTGTCTAGACGTAGTAGCCATAGAAAACCTAGTTAATTACTGATTAGAAGTGAATGTGTGTCCTAGTTCAATACCCGAGAGGTGAGAATTAGTCGTTTAGTCTTCGTCATTAGGAATCCGAGTGTCAGCTGTCTGAGAGGAAGTTGGTATTAGGTGTCTAGTGATAGTTGCTATCCGAATCATAGTATCCATTCTAGAACTACCCCATGCATTCCTTGAGTGTATGGTAAGCGGTGAGACTGAGAGGTAATCCGTTTATTAGGGTACTTGTCATAGTAGGAAATACCCGAGAGGTGATCCGATCATCTGGTGAGTTAATATCCTTAGGTTGTCTTCTGGTCACATCCCGAGACCGAGAGTGATCGGGAATCCACTAGATATCTTTTAGGTGTTATATCTTTAGAAACCCAGATCCAACCTAGTTCCAAAACCGATAGAAGTTGAGCTTTACACATAGGATTCCGACCTAGGTAGTGACTTCTCCATTCTTGATTTCATCTTTAGTTTACTCTTGATAGCTTGAATTGTCCTTAGTTTATTGCATTCTTAGTTAATCTTTAGTGTAGTAAACCCCCCAATCAATTAATCATATTAAGTCCTAGTTAGAGTCTAATTTAGTTATTCAGTGTCTTTTGGGTTCGATATCCGGACTTCGTTAGGTTATATTGCATTGATCGGTACACTTGCCGGTTGTGTGGTCTAGTTTTAGGTCGAGTCTAGGTTTTATAAATTTAAAGCTAGAGAGTCTAGATTAGGTTTTATTTGATAGTTTTTATAGATCGTCTGGACGACATCAAGTTTTTGGCGCCGTTGCCGGGGACACTTGGCAATAGCAATATTAGCTTTGACTAGTTCTTTGTTTGATTTTTGGTTTATTTGAGTCTTTTGTTTTCTTTTGAGTCTTGTGTGCTACTTGTGAGTCTTTATTCTGTTTCCTTCTTAGAGTCTTTCTGTTTATGCCCAATACTCGTTCGCAAGGATCACCATCTTTTGCAGCTTTTCAAGAGCCCGAACGAGAGCTTCACGAGCGCACCCGCGACTTTCGGGAGCGTTTAGAGGAGCTGGTTAAATCTAAGGTACGTTCTACTAGCCCAGTTCCAATTTCTATCATGGGCGACGCTGATCCTCCAGCGAGGCGTACAGTACACCAGAGGGCCAGTGAGGGGGTCACGGGCGCGAGATCTTCGATCACACGCCCCACTATACCGAACACCAATTCTTGGCAGATCCCATCACATGTCATGAGTACGATCACTCATGCCACTCAATTCCATGGCCTCGAGGATGAGGATGCACCCGGACATTTGTCCCGCTTCGCGCGGATATGTGATACATTTAATATCACGGGTGTATCTAAGGACGCAATCTACTTGCGTCTCTTTCCATTCTCTCTTTCTGGGCGTGCATCTACTTGGCTCGACACTCTTCCCGACAATTCTATCACCACATGGGAGGATCTCGAAGCCAAGTTCTTCAAGAAATACTTTCCACCTTCCAGGGCCGCTCGCCTTCGGGACCAGATCCATTCGTTTCGGATGGATCCCGACGAGCCTTACCACATGGCCTGGGAGCGGTTCAACGCGCTGTTGAGCCGATGTCCCCAGCACGGTCTCCCCGACTGGGCACTAGTGGAGAAGTTCTATAATGGCCTCACCTTCGAGACGCAGCAAATGTTCAACACAGCTGCAGGAGGCCATATCATGGATAGACTCGAGCCTGAGGAGTGCGAGGATATGTTCGAGAGCTTCGCTCAAGCCGAACAGCAGCACCCACGTTCTGTTAGGGATTCCATCCCTACTGCTAGGTCACACGCCTCTTCTCCTAGAGGTGTGCATCAGGTCACTCCTGATACTAGCGTGGCTGCTGCCCTCGCCTCGATGGCGAATGAGATAAAGGAGCTCAAGCTCAGTGCTTTGAGGTGTCAGGTGTGCAGGGGAGGACACGACACCCGAGATTGCCCGGTAAATAATCAAGAGCATGTGAGCTATGCTGGCAACCAATACCAGAACCGAAATTACAACAATTCTAATACTTTTGGTTCGGGATGGAGATCTGGATTCACTGGTCGTCAGCAACAGTATGGAGGAGCAGAAGAAGGAGCGAGTTCTGGGAGCACTGTTGGGTCACGAAGGATTGAGGAGATGATGGAGACTCAGACACAGTTGCTTGCCCAGCTGGTGCAGAATAACAAGGATGCTCGGCTAAGACTGGATAGCCATGACACTTTGATGAAGAATCAGCAATCGGCGTTCCAGGATTTGCAACGCACGGTAGGAGACATTGCTAGGAGCATACATGATAGACAAGGAAGCCCTTCTACGGGCCCGAACGCTTCAGTGATGGCCGTGTCTATAGAGAGTGTGGAGAGTAAAGTGGTTGAAGAGGTTGACCCCCACTCTAAGGAGCATAATATTCCCTCAGTGGAGGAGGTGAACAAGATTGACTGGGAAGCTCGATTTGCTGAGATCGATGCTAGGATGCTAAAAGAGACCGAGTCGAATGCTGTTTCGACGAGGAGCATGATAGAGAAGGAGGATGAGAGCCCACCGGTAGTAGTAGAAGAAGAGCCGGTGGAGGAGGAGATAGTGGTTGAGGTGCCTACCAAGAAGGCACAGGAGAAGAAGAAGGGGGTGGAGATGAAGTCCCCCGAGATTGACTTGAGTCGTATTCCTTATCCCGCACGTGTGTTGCCACATAAACACGCTAAGGAATACGGTCACTTCCTTGATATGTTCAAACAACTCAAGGTCAATCTCCCGTTTGTAGAGGTCCTCCAGCATATGCCCAAATATGCCAAGTTCTTAAAAGGCCTTCTTTCCAACAAGAAGAAACTTGAGGAGGTCTCTGGAGTCTCACTTGGTGAGCAATGCTCGGCAGTGGTGCAAAATCATTTGCCAGAAAAGTTGTCTGATTCGGGTCGGTTCACGATCCCGTGCTTGTTGGGCAACCTACCATTACACCACGCGTTGGCCGACCTAGGTGCTAGCATCAATTTGATGCCCTATTTATTGTACAAGCAGCTGGACCTAGGTGAACCACAACCAACGCGCATGAGCATTTCCTTGGCTGACCGCTCAGTCAAGTATCCACGGGGAATAGTGGAAAATCTATTAGTGAAAGTGGGCAATTTTGTTTTCCCCGTGGATTTTGTGATTCTAGATATGGAGGTGGATGACAAGGTCCCACTCATCTTAGGGCGCCCGTTCCTACGGACCGCAAAGGCGATGATTGATGTCTTTGACGGGAAGCTCACACTTCGTGTGGGGGATGAGGTCCTTACATTCAATGCTGTAGAGTCCGGGAAGGATGTTGGCGAGCACAGCCATTCCGTGTGCATGCTCGACTCTTTCATAGACCACCATTGGGACTCCGATCCGATGTTAGAAGTTGGTGAACCCGCCCCGAATATAGAAGAACCATCTGAGTGGGCGTTGGAGTTAGAAAGGTTGTTAGGGGAGCCGGATGATTACGGTGATGATGAGATGCCCGATGATGTACTGAACATAATGGCTGAATTTGAAGATGTCATGGGCAAAACCCCAAGTGTGGGGAAGTTAGTAGATATCGTGGAGGATCCCTATGATGATCCTGGTGAGAGTGAAGAAGCCATACCGCTGAAAATATCTATTCCTGAACCTTCACATGTCCTCACCCTTGTTTGTGCTGAGGGGAGAATTGAAAAACCGACCCCAAATTCTAATCCCCCTAGATCTAGGCCACCACGTAAGAGAACCCGCGAGTCGAGAGAGGTAGAGTTGAAGATGGAGCAAACCCCAAGTGTGGGGATATGTAAAGATGACAGTACACTCGGTTATTTGAACAATGTTATCTTCGGTCCGGGTAGGTTTAAGTTGTGGTGGAAGGACTGGATTGCTACATGTGATGTGAGTTTAATGTTTGAGGGTAGTAGTTGTTTGCTAGAGGTATGGATGACCCGGAGGCCGCGCAGGATGAAGGCGGTACCGGTTAGGATCAAGGAGAAGCCCCCTGATAGGCTTGCTTGAGTCATGGGCAAGTGCCCGGGATGTAGAGTTTGTATGATTTCATTGGATTGAGTCCGTGTCTTTTTCTTTGTTTTTCGGTTTGTGTTCTGTTTTTGTCAAGTTTTGCAGGAATCCATGCTTGATTCGGTAAGGAAAATCGTCGGGAATGAAGCCCCAGGTATGGTTACATGTGTTTTTATGCTTGGGACAAGGTTTTAAGGAAGTGGGTGAAAATTTTTTCTTAAATGGCAAAAAAATTTTCTAAGTACAAAATTGAAAAAAAACACTTCAAAACTTTCTGTTAACGACACCCTCCCGCGGTACGCGAAGAACGAGATGGAAATCTCTCGCGGTACGCGAGAGACAAAAGTCTCGGCCGGCCTAACTTTTTGGCCTTCGCGGTACGCGAAGAATATCCCCTTAGACTTACGCGGTACGCGAGGGACTGCTGGTGTCACCCTATTTCCTTTGTTTCCCATGGTTTCCCGTACCCGTTTCTGTCCCCGTTTTCACTCACCACCACTATTCATCACCTACCTTCGTACCACCACTACCATGAAGCATCACCTTTAACCACCATCATCCATCACATTAATTCACCCACCTACCACCATCCGACCACCGTGACCATGGGAAACTAGAAACCGTTTATGACCGATGTTCGAACTTGCTGTGGTATTCATGTCTTTGTGTTTGTCACATGTCGAGTATGTTTTCTCTGCATCTATCTATCTTGAGTCTTTTAGTTTTCTTGAGTCTGTCTAGTCTCTATATTTTATTTGAGTCAGTTTAATGCTGTGGGTTTGTATGAGGTTTATTTTGCAGGTTTTATCATTCTGTCCGTACTCAATCTCCATTCGGGCGGGTTTGATGATTACCATTACTATCTTGTAAAGGCAACCCAACAGCTGATGTGTAACCGCGACCGAAATGCTATACGGTGCACACAAGGAAGAACGAAGCTGCATACTAGATTGCATCTACATTACCAGCTAAGTCGCTTCCTGTTCTGTTTTGTTTTTTTTTTTATTTTATTTTTGCATGTTTTTTTTTTTTAGTTGTGTTTTGCTTCACATTGAGGACAATGTGTCTTTCAAGTGTGGGGATGTGAGTGTTTAGCTAGTTTGTCTTGTTTATAAAAAAAAAAAAAAAAAAAAAAAAAAAAAATTGAAAAATTTGAAAAATGTTCTTGAAAATAATTGCATATATTTGGAAAATGATAGTAGAACTGGATCTATTTATGAGTTTAAAAGATTAAATAATTGAAAACGTGTCTAATTAGTGATGTTTTGGTAGACCCAGCTAACTAGTAGAGCTTAAATATCCTGTTTGTGTTATTTAGGATTAATCACGGAATAAAATCATGATATCTTGTGGGTATTCATCTTAGAGTAATGGTAATACTGAAACTGTCAATATAGGGTGATAGGTACCACGATTAAGTTAAAATTTAAAGGTTTTTGAAATTTTTTATGGCACACCATTCTCTTTTTATGAGAATAAATCCGAGTTTCGGTGGCGCCCGCATTCCATAATCCATGTTATTCCATAATTTATGAGCTATACTGAGTTTTGCTTATGTGTTACCCTTTGGGATAGCGACTTGGAGGATACACCCCTAAGTAAGATTTATGTGCTTCATTGATAGAATGTAGTCTATGTGTTACCCTCCGGGATAGTGACTTGGTTGAAACGCCTCTAGACGAAAGTTCTTTTGCTTATTATGCTCATTATCATCCATTCATTCATGATTTCATCTGATTTCTAAAAACCTGTAAATAGTAGTTTAACGTGGTAGGGTAAATCTATATGGTTTAATCCGTGCCTAAACATGACCTTGAGACGGGATTAGGTAGAGCTGTAACTTCTAAGTGTGAGTCACATAGATTGATTGATATGTTGTATAAAATGGATTTAGAACACGTAACGGGGGCTTGAAAGTTAGTGCTTGGGTTTAATCGGACAGAAATACTAATTGTTGCTTTTTAACACGTGAGTATGTTTTGAAAATTGAAATTTATGTTTGTTGAGTTAGATGCCAGTTATGATTCCATTTGCAGATTTTTCGAGGACGAAAAAAGGTTAAGTGTGGGGATATTTGATAGGGTGCGAAAGCACACGTCTTTATTCCTTTGTTTTAATGTGTTCTAAGTAGTTTTATATTAGTTTTGAGTCAATTTTATGTACATTTGAGTCGTTGGTCTTATTTGTAGGAGCTCGGGAATATTAATGAAGAATACGTGAAGAAAACGAGCGAAGAAACGAAGCCCGGAAAAGTCCAAAGATCAAAAGACAATTTTCTGAAATTTAGGTCTCTCGCGGTACGCGAAAGACTAGTGTAATAATTCTCGCGGTACGCGGGAAACTCCAGGAATCCGCCCGACTATTTTGGTCCTCGCGGTACGCGAGGATCCAGTCAACATTATCTCGCGGTACGCGAGAGGGCCGTTTTCCGCAAAACCCTAATTTTCTAAATTAAAAAGATTTAAACGGCCATTATGAGAGGGTTGGATTCTAAGCCGTTCCAGGGAAGAAAAGAGGCGATTTTGGGAGTTTGGAAGAAGATTGAAGCTTAAAGATTAAAGCTTTGGATTCCGGGTTCGTAGTTATACGTTCTAGGTTTTAAAGACTTGATTTTTATCTTTGATTTTATGTTTTGAACCTATGGATCTTGCTATTTGCTTCTGTGTAGATGTTCTTAGTATGATTCTAGGCTAGATCCTTGATCTATCTAGGTCAATATGATGATTATGTGTTAAAGTTTCGATTTTTATTCGGTTTTTGGATTTGAATGTTGGATTTATGATTTAGTAAAGGTTTGAGTTTGTTTATGTGTGATGTTAGTGCATGTTTAATTCTGATTATGTGGTTGATTATGCTTTTCTGCGTTGATTGTGGTTGTCTGCCAGTTTGATCTTCGTTTCTGGTTCATAGACTTTAGGGTTTGTGAGTTAGAGTGGTGTCTAGACGTAGTAGCCATAGAAAACCTAGTTAATTACTGATTAGAAGTGAATGTGTGTCCTAGTTCAATACCCGAGAGGTGAGAATTAGTCGTTTAGTCTTCGTCATTAGGAATCCGAGTGTCAGCTGTCTGAGAGGAAGTTGGTATTAGGTGTCTAGTGATAGTTGCTATCCGAATCATAGTATCCATTCTAGAACTACCCCATGCATTCCTTGAGTGTATGGTAAGCGGTGAGACTGAGAGGTAATCCGTTTATTAGGGTACTTGTCATAGTAGGAAATACCCGAGAGGTGATCCGATCATCTGGTGAGTTAATATCCTTAGGTTGTCTTCTGGTCACATCCCGAGACCGAGAGTGATCGGGAATCCACTAGATATCTTTTAGGTGTTATATCTTTAGAAACCCAGATCCAACCTAGTTCCAAAACCGATAGAAGTTGAGCTTTACACATAGGATTCCGACCTAGGTAGTGACTTCTCCATTCTTGATTTCATCTTTAGTTTACTCTTGATAGCTTGAATTGTCCTTAGTTTATTGCATTCTTAGTTAATCTTTAGTGTAGTAAACCCCCCAATCAATTAATCATATTAAGTCCTAGTTAGAGTCTAATTTAGTTATTCAGTGTCTTTTGGGTTCGATATCCGGACTTCGTTAGGTTATATTGCATTGATCGGTACACTTGCCGGTTGTGTGGTCTAGTTTTAGGTCGAGTCTAGGTTTTATAAATTTAAAGCTAGAGAGTCTAGATTAGGTTTTATTTGATAGTTTTTATAGATCGTCTGGACGACATCAAGTTTTTGGCGCCGTTGCCGGGGACACTTGGCAATAGCAATATTAGCTTTGACTAGTTCTTTGTTTGATTTTTGGTTTATTTGAGTCTTTTGTTTTCTTTTGAGTCTTGTGTGCTACTTGTGAGTCTTTATTCTGTTTCCTTCTTAGAGTCTTTCTGTTTATGCCCAATACTCGTTCGCAAGGATCACCATCTTTTGCAGCTTTTCAAGAGCCCGAACGAGAGCTTCACGAGCGCACCCGCGACTTTCGGGAGCGTTTAGAGGAGCTGGTTAAATCTAAGGTACGTTCTACTAGCCCAGTTCCAATTTCTATCATGGGCGACGCTGATCCTCCAGCGAGGCGTACAGTACACCAGAGGGCCAGTGAGGGGGTCACGGGCGCGAGATCTTCGATCACACGCCCCACTATACCGAACACCAATTCTTGGCAGATCCCATCACATGTCATGAGTACGATCACTCATGCCACTCAATTCCATGGCCTCGAGGATGAGGATGCACCCGGACATTTGTCCCGCTTCGCGCGGATATGTGATACATTTAATATCACGGGTGTATCTAAGGACGCAATCTACTTGCGTCTCTTTCCATTCTCTCTTTCTGGGCGTGCATCTACTTGGCTCGACACTCTTCCCGACAATTCTATCACCACATGGGAGGATCTCGAAGCCAAGTTCTTCAAGAAATACTTTCCACCTTCCAGGGCCGCTCGCCTTCGGGACCAGATCCATTCGTTTCGGATGGATCCCGACGAGCCTTACCACATGGCCTGGGAGCGGTTCAACGCGCTGTTGAGCCGATGTCCCCAGCACGGTCTCCCCGACTGGGCACTAGTGGAGAAGTTCTATAATGGCCTCACCTTCGAGACGCAGCAAATGTTCAACACAGCTGCAGGAGGCCATATCATGGATAGACTCGAGCCTGAGGAGTGCGAGGATATGTTCGAGAGCTTCGCTCAAGCCGAACAGCAGCACCCACGTTCTGTTAGGGATTCCATCCCTACTGCTAGGTCACACGCCTCTTCTCCTAGAGGTGTGCATCAGGTCACTCCTGATACTAGCGTGGCTGCTGCCCTCGCCTCGATGGCGAATGAGATAAAGGAGCTCAAGCTCAGTGCTTTGAGGTGTCAGGTGTGCAGGGGAGGACACGACACCCGAGATTGCCCGGTAAATAATCAAGAGCATGTGAGCTATGCTGGCAACCAATACCAGAACCGAAATTACAACAATTCTAATACTTTTGGTTCGGGATGGAGATCTGGATTCACTGGTCGTCAGCAACAGTATGGAGGAGCAGAAGAAGGAGCGAGTTCTGGGAGCACTGTTGGGTCACGAAGGATTGAGGAGATGATGGAGACTCAGACACAGTTGCTTGCCCAGCTGGTGCAGAATAACAAGGATGCTCGGCTAAGACTGGATAGCCATGACACTTTGATGAAGAATCAGCAATCGGCGTTCCAGGATTTGCAACGCACGGTAGGAGACATTGCTAGGAGCATACATGATAGACAAGGAAGCCCTTCTACGGGCCCGAACGCTTCAGTGATGGCCGTGTCTATAGAGAGTGTGGAGAGTAAAGTGGTTGAAGAGGTTGACCCCCACTCTAAGGAGCATAATATTCCCTCAGTGGAGGAGGTGAACAAGATTGACTGGGAAGCTCGATTTGCTGAGATCGATGCTAGGATGCTAAAAGAGACCGAGTCGAATGCTGTTTCGACGAGGAGCATGATAGAGAAGGAGGATGAGAGCCCACCGGTAGTAGTAGAAGAAGAGCCGGTGGAGGAGGAGATAGTGGTTGAGGTGCCTACCAAGAAGGCACAGGAGAAGAAGAAGGGGGTGGAGATGAAGTCCCCCGAGATTGACTTGAGTCGTATTCCTTATCCCGCACGTGTGTTGCCACATAAACACGCTAAGGAATACGGTCACTTCCTTGATATGTTCAAACAACTCAAGGTCAATCTCCCGTTTGTAGAGGTCCTCCAGCATATGCCCAAATATGCCAAGTTCTTAAAAGGCCTTCTTTCCAACAAGAAGAAACTTGAGGAGGTCTCTGGAGTCTCACTTGGTGAGCAATGCTCGGCAGTGGTGCAAAATCATTTGCCAGAAAAGTTGTCTGATTCGGGTCGGTTCACGATCCCGTGCTTGTTGGGCAACCTACCATTACACCACGCGTTGGCCGACCTAGGTGCTAGCATCAATTTGATGCCCTATTTATTGTACAAGCAGCTGGACCTAGGTGAACCACAACCAACGCGCATGAGCATTTCCTTGGCTGACCGCTCAGTCAAGTATCCACGGGGAATAGTGGAAAATCTATTAGTGAAAGTGGGCAATTTTGTTTTCCCCGTGGATTTTGTGATTCTAGATATGGAGGTGGATGACAAGGTCCCACTCATCTTAGGGCGCCCGTTCCTACGGACCGCAAAGGCGATGATTGATGTCTTTGACGGGAAGCTCACACTTCGTGTGGGGGATGAGGTCCTTACATTCAATGCTGTAGAGTCCGGGAAGGATGTTGGCGAGCACAGCCATTCCGTGTGCATGCTCGACTCTTTCATAGACCACCATTGGGACTCCGATCCGATGTTAGAAGTTGGTGAACCCGCCCCGAATATAGAAGAACCATCTGAGTGGGCGTTGGAGTTAGAAAGGTTGTTAGGGGAGCCGGATGATTACGGTGATGATGAGATGCCCGATGATGTACTGAACATAATGGCTGAATTTGAAGATGTCATGGGCAAAACCCCAAGTGTGGGGAAGTTAGTAGATATCGTGGAGGATCCCTATGATGATCCTGGTGAGAGTGAAGAAGCCATACCGCTGAAAATATCTATTCCTGAACCTTCACATGTCCTCACCCTTGTTTGTGCTGAGGGGAGAATTGAAAAACCGACCCCAAATTCTAATCCCCCTAGATCTAGGCCACCACGTAAGAGAACCCGCGAGTCGAGAGAGGTAGAGTTGAAGATGGAGCAAACCCCAAGTGTGGGGATATGTAAAGATGACAGTACACTCGGTTATTTGAACAATGTTATCTTCGGTCCGGGTAGGTTTAAGTTGTGGTGGAAGGACTGGATTGCTACATGTGATGTGAGTTTAATGTTTGAGGGTAGTAGTTGTTTGCTAGAGGTATGGATGACCCGGAGGCCGCGCAGGATGAAGGCGGGTACCGGTTAGGATCAAGGAGAAGCCCCCTGATAGGCTTGCTTGAGTCATGGGCAAGTGCCCGGGATGTAGAGTTTGTATGATTTCATTGGATTGAGTCCGTGTCTTTTTCTTTGTTTTTCGGTTTGTGTTCTGTTTTTGTCAAGTTTTGCAGGAATCCATGCTTGATTCGGTAAGGAAAATCGTCGGGAATGAAGCCCCAGGTATGGTTACATGTGTTTTTATGCTTGGGACAAGGTTTTAAGGAAGTGGGTGAAAATTTTTTCTTAAATGGCAAAAAAATTTTCTAAGTACAAAATTGAAAAAAAACACTTCAAAACTTTCTGTTAACGACACCCTCCCGCGGTACGCGAAGAACGAGATGGAAATCTCTCGCGGTACGCGAGAGACAAAAGTCTCGGCCGGCCTAACTTTTTGGCCTTCGCGGTATGCGAAGAATATCCCCTTAGACTTACGCGGTACGCGAGGGACTGCTGGTGTCACCCTATTTCCTTTGTTTCCCATGGTTTCCCGTACCCGTTTCTGTCCCCGTTTTCACTCACCACCACTATTCATCACCTACCTTCGTACCACCACTACCATGAAGCATCACCTTTAACCACCATCATCCATCACATTAATTCACCCACCTACCACCATCCGACCACCGTGACCATGGGAAACTAGAAACCGTTTATGACCGATGTTCGAACTTGCTGTGGTATTCATGTCTTTGTGTTTGTCACATGTCGAGTATGTTTTCTCTGCATCTATCTATCTTGAGTCTTTTAGTTTTCTTGAGTCTGTCTAGTCTCTATATTTTATTTGAGTCAGTTTAATGCTGTGGGTTTGTATGAGGTTTATTTTGCAGGTTTTATCATTCTGTCCGTACTCAATCTCCATTCGGGCGGGTTTGATGATTACCATTACTATCTTGTAAAGGCAACCCAACAGCTGATGTGTAACCGCGACCGAAATGCTATACGGTGCACACAAGGAAGAACGAAGCTG
This sequence comes from Smallanthus sonchifolius, assembly GCA_023525975.1. Lineage (NCBI taxonomy): Eukaryota > Viridiplantae > Streptophyta > Magnoliopsida > Asterales > Asteraceae > Smallanthus > Smallanthus sonchifolius. The sequence continues at coordinate 67,939,693 of CM042030.1, read as the reverse complement.
CATACTAGATTGCATCTACATTACCAGCTAAGTCGCTTCCTGTTCTGTTTTGTTTTTTTTTTTATTTTATTTTTGCATGTTTTTTTTTTTTAGTTGTGTTTTGCTTCACATTGAGGACAATGTGTCTTTCAAGTGTGGGGATGTGAGTGTTTAGCTAGTTTGTCTTGTTTATAAAAAAAAAAAAAAAAAAAAAAAAAAATTGAAAAATTTGAAAAATGTTCTTGAAAATAATTGCATATATTTGGAAAATGATAGTAGAACTGGATCTATTTATGAGTTTAAAAGATTAAATAATTGAAAACGTGTCTAATTAGTGATGTTTTGGTAGACCCAGCTAACTAGTAGAGCTTAAATATCCTGTTTGTGTTATTTAGGATTAATCACGGAATAAAATCATGATATCTTGTGGGTATTCATCTTAGAGTAATGGTAATACTGAAACTGTCAATATAGGGTGATAGGTACCACGATTAAGTTAAAATTTAAAGGTTTTTGAAATTTTTTATGGCACACCATTCTCTTTTTATGAGAATAAATCCGAGTTTCGGTGGCGCCCGCATTCCATAATCCATGTTATTCCATAATTTATGAGCTATACTGAGTTTTGCTTATGTGTTACCCTTTGGGATAGCGACTTGGAGGATACACCCCTAAGTAAGATTTATGTGCTTCATTGATAGAATGTAGTCTATGTGTTACCCTCCGGGATAGTGACTTGGTTGAAACGCCTCTAGACGAAAGTTCTTTTGCTTATTATGCTCATTATCATCCATTCATTCATGATTTCATCTGATTTCTAAAAACCTGTAAATAGTAGTTTAACGTGGTAGGGTAAATCTATATGGTTTAATCCGTGCCTAAACATGACCTTGAGACGGGATTAGGTAGAGCTGTAACTTCTAAGTGTGAGTCACATAGATTGATTGATATGTTGTATAAAATGGATTTAGAACACGTAACGGGGGCTTGAAAGTTAGTGCTTGGGTTTAATCGGACAGAAATACTAATTGTTGCTTTTTAACACGTGAGTATGTTTTGAAAATTGAAATTTATGTTTGTTGAGTTAGATGCCAGTTATGATTCCATTTGCAGATTTTTCGAGGACGAAAAAAGGTTAAGTGTGGGGATATTTGATAGGGTGCGAAAGCACACGTCTTTATTCCTTTGTTTTAATGTGTTCTAAGTAGTTTTATATTAGTTTTGAGTCAATTTTATGTACATTTGAGTCGTTGGTCTTATTTGTAGGAGCTCGGGAATATTAATGAAGAATACGTGAAGAAAACGAGCGAAGAAACGAAGCCCGGAAAAGTCCAAAGATCAAAAGACAATTTTCTGAAATTTAGGTCTCTCGCGGTACGCGAAAGACTAGTGTAATAATTCTCGCGGTACGCGGGAAACTCCAGGAATCCGCCCGACTATTTTGGTCCTCGCGGTACGCGAGGATCCAGTCAACATTATCTCGCGGTACGCGAGAGGGCCGTTTTCCGCAAAACCCTAATTTTCTAAATTAAAAAGATTTAAACGGCCATTATGAGAGGGTTGGATTCTAAGCCGTTCCAGGGAAGAAAAGAGGCGATTTTGGGAGTTTGGAAGAAGATTGAAGCTTAAAGATTAAAGCTTTGGATTCCGGGTTCGTAGTTATACGTTCTAGGTTTTAAAGACTTGATTTTTATCTTTGATTTTATGTTTTGAACCTATGGATCTTGCTATTTGCTTCTGTGTAGATGTTCTTAGTATGATTCTAGGCTAGATCCTTGATCTATCTAGGTCAATATGATGATTATGTGTTAAAGTTTCGATTTTTATTCGGTTTTTGGATTTGAATGTTGGATTTATGATTTAGTAAAGGTTTGAGTTTGTTTATGTGTGATGTTAGTGCATGTTTAATTCTGATTATGTGGTTGATTATGCTTTTCTGCGTTGATTGTGGTTGTCTGCCAGTTTGATCTTCGTTTCTGGTTCATAGACTTTAGGGTTTGTGAGTTAGAGTGGTGTCTAGACGTAGTAGCCATAGAAAACCTAGTTAATTACTGATTAGAAGTGAATGTGTGTCCTAGTTCAATACCCGAGAGGTGAGAATTAGTCGTTTAGTCTTCGTCATTAGGAATCCGAGTGTCAGCTGTCTGAGAGGAAGTTGGTATTAGGTGTCTAGTGATAGTTGCTATCCGAATCATAGTATCCATTCTAGAACTACCCCATGCATTCCTTGAGTGTATGGTAAGCGGTGAGACTGAGAGGTAATCCGTTTATTAGGGTACTTGTCATAGTAGGAAATACCCGAGAGGTGATCCGATCATCTGGTGAGTTAATATCCTTAGGTTGTCTTCTGGTCACATCCCGAGACCGAGAGTGATCGGGAATCCACTAGATATCTTTTAGGTGTTATATCTTTAGAAACCCAGATCCAACCTAGTTCCAAAACCGATAGAAGTTGAGCTTTACACATAGGATTCCGACCTAGGTAGTGACTTCTCCATTCTTGATTTCATCTTTAGTTTACTCTTGATAGCTTGAATTGTCCTTAGTTTATTGCATTCTTAGTTAATCTTTAGTGTAGTAAACCCCCCAATCAATTAATCATATTAAGTCCTAGTTAGAGTCTAATTTAGTTATTCAGTGTCTTTTGGGTTCGATATCCGGACTTCGTTAGGTTATATTGCATTGATCGGTACACTTGCCGGTTGTGTGGTCTAGTTTTAGGTCGAGTCTAGGTTTTATAAATTTAAAGCTAGAGAGTCTAGATTAGGTTTTATTTGATAGTTTTTATAGACCGTCTGGACGACATCAGTAAGACTAAGGTATGGGGAAATAAAGATAAGGAATAATGGTAAATTAGTTTAAACACTAAACCGGAATAATGGAGTAATCACGAGATATCAAAGAAGTGGTGGGAACGCTGCGGGGGGGCATATATAAGCCTCTTTGATGTTTCGGGGTGAAACCATTATAAAAGTCTAGGGGTATAAACTAAAAGACAGTAATTAAAATATAGTAAACGAACAGGAGATCTTCCGACAGGTATGTAGTTATCCGACAAACAGAATGTTCTGTTGTGACACCCACATCCCAAATCACCTGGAATGCCGGTCACTCGTCGGATTTACTCATGAACATATAGAAATCAGAGAAACATACACAGCGGAAGACTTTAAAAACAAAATTTCTTTATTTATTTATAAAACTTGTCTTAGTACATTCTTAAAGAAAGTACAACATGATCCTAATGCGAGTCTTCAGCTTCGATGCCAGTTAGCCTGCTCATGATGCCTCCTTATCCTTACTGCTTGAGGCCACATTCTTACCTGACACACATGCTTAAACATGGGTCAGCTTACGCTAGTGAGTTCTAGGTTTAATCAAAGTATCTTTGATCCGTTCAAATGGTTTGTATATGACACGTTTTTAAACATACGCCCTTGCCCAACATAACATTTATTCTTGTACAACTTATATCTTATCGAGGTTCGTAAACCTCTTAAGTGGTCGTCACCACTTTCCATTCCCTTAATAAAGGTCCATTCCCCCGTTACATACCATGAAGGAATGTAACGGTCGGGATTCAATTCGTCCCCTTTCGGAGATATAGCAATCACTACCCATAAGTTGCAAGATATTATGTGGGATTTGACAAAACATTCTTTTACAGACCAATGGTCAAAACATTCCATCTCAATGCAATCACTGCCAATGACATCTTTTCATCATTACTTATCCTGGTAAGATAAGTCTTAAAACATTTTACGTGTCAAGACCATTTTCCTTCTCTTTCTTTAAACTATTACAAAGTGGTTATCTTTCCAGAGTAGTACCTCCAACAGATATGTTTCCAGGAAAGAATGACGGGTCCAGGAGGGATTTATACACCACTCTTTCCTTAGACAAAACATTCATTTTGCCAGATAACTACATACTGGTCGGATGGTTACCTTTTATTTTATAACATAATTATTTCTCTTGCAACATCATGGATACTGGCTCATAGATTTAAATCAATGGCATACAGTATCTAAAACATTTATAACACATGCATCATGCCCAATACATTTAAAAACGTTTAAAAAGGGCATCATAGAACTCACCTCTAACTTCCTTCCTGTTTAGATAACTTTACCTTTGCTAATGTAAACAGCACAATGACTTGGATCAAAGTCCTAAGTCATTACAATATTACTTAATCATAAGTTCCTAGCTTAGTGGAAATAACCAAGTCATTAGGAACTAGTCGGATCCTTACCTCAGAACTATATACTGCGTATTGTTGTCGAAAAGCTGGAAACCGAACTTCTCTACACGAATCAGGATTTCTGGGCACGCTTAACGAGGTTAAGTGGGTGTTTTGTGAGGTAGGATGTCCTAAAACCGTTCAACAGGTCCAACTATTTATAGGCTGGTCGATGGGTTCATGTCGGACTGATATGGAAATGGATGCCGGTCCGACATCCAATTGAGGCGGCTTATTTGGGTTGGTGAACACATATCGAACCATTATTCCTTGTTGCTTCGGTCCGCTATGGGTTATTGCGGCTTGTGGACCGTAATGGACCCCATGTCGGTCTGCTATCGGCCTTCCACGCTTCAGATTTTGGCGATTAGTCAACTGACACGTGGCACTACCCGAATTATTCCTTGCTCCCTACATATCAGACCGATATCCCCTCTGATGTCGGTCCGACATCTGACCACTTTCATAATTTTCATTTTTAGCCCTTGAACTTTGAATCAATTGCACTTTAACCCCTTGTACTTTAATATAATGTCACTTTAACCCCCTAGGGCTTCATCAAATGATCATTTTAGTCCTTTAACTTGTATTTCTTCAAAAAATGGGATGTTACATCTATCTAAGGAAAGAGTGGTGTATAAATCCCTCCTGGATCTGTCATTCTTTCTTAGGAACATCTCTGTTGGAGGTAATGCTCTTGAAGGATAATCACCCCAGTTTACAATATATGACAAGTATGAATAAGTGATAAAGTTGAATGCATGAATATGTAAATGCATGATTAATATGAATACGATAATGCATGATGATACGTGCAAATATGAATGAGTATGATGGAATGAGTCTAAACCCTAAAATAGAATAACGGAGTACTCACGAAGTGTTAAAAGGGTGGTGGATACGCCGCTGGTACTTCCTATGTATAAACGCTTTTAGTGCATCGTGGAGAAACCGTTACAAAGTTTTAAGGTGAAGACTGGTTGAGGAAATGAATCAAGCATATATGTGAAATGAAAACAAATGCTTGATACATTTGGGAGGCTGTGAGTTTGAGATACTCAAGATCCCAAATGAAAAGAGATACCCGGCCTATAAGGTAGATCTCAATAATAAAGAAGAAAACTAAAGATTAAAGCCTACGGGGCTAAGAAATGAATGAGCCTTCGTGGCAAATGAGACTTCGCGACAAATGCAAGGGGTCTATACTGACGAGTATAAGAACCTTACCAATACTCTGACCGGAGGTACGTCCGAAGATGGTCGAGAGGGGGTTAGCACCCCCATGAATGAAATGAATACTCTGACCGGAGGTACGTCCGAAGATTGTTGAGAGGGGGTTAGCACAACCATAAAATATACAAATGACGTGACCGGAGGTACGTCCAGAGATGGTCACGGGGGCACCGAGAGCCTGGGAAACTTGAACAAAAATAAGAACCTAAAGGGTTCATAATAAAATGAACGATGCAGCGTACTTACTTAGCGAAAGCTAATTCAAAAACGTATTCCTAACACTGTAGGAAAGAAGCATGTGGAATATAGTTTCCTGTGGACCAGGCCAGACGGAACAAACAATCCCTAGACTTTTATAATAAAATATTGTACATGTAAAACAATATTTATAAATAAAATATACCCGTGTCATTCAATGACAAGGTTTTGATAAACTGGGACCGTTTTCCGCAATATAATATTCTAATAAAATAAGATAAAATAAGTAGGATGTTTCATATACAATGAAGAACCCGATTATGTCCTCTTAAGGGTTTTCGGGTGTCTCGCATACTACAAAAGCACAAAAATTAAGGGGGACAAATTCGAAGTGAGGGAAAGGCCGGGTGTTTTCTTGGGTTATCCAAGAGGGACCAAAGGCTACAAAGTGTATGATATAAAGGACCATTTTTTTTCTTGTGGCCATCGGATCACACGATGAGCCCAAACATTATGCCCAAACATTATGCCCAAACAATGAAATATGTAAATTGGAGAGAAGCTATGAAGAGGGAGATCCAAGCTTTAGAAGTAAACGAAACTTGGATGCTAAAAGAGCTACCAGGAGGGAAGCATGCCATAGACTCGAAACGGGTCTACAAAATCAAGTACAAACCAAACGGTGAAATTGAAAGTTACAAAGCAAGGCTTGTTGCAAAGGGTTTCACTCAGATGGAGGGGTCGATTATCATGAGATTTTTGCTCATGTCGCAAAGTTGGTGACCGTTCGAACATTGTTGACCGTGGTCATCAAAAGAAATTGGACCATCCATCAGTTAGACGTGAACAACGCCTTTCTGCATGATGATCTGGATGAAGAAGTCTACATGAAGATCCCTCAAGGTTTTTGCAAAGATAATGAAGCAAGAGTGTGCAAGTTGCAAAAATCCTTGTATGGCTTAAAGCAAGCTTCCTGAAATTGGTACCACAAGTTTTCAGTCGCTTTAATCGACATCAGTTTTAAGCAAGCTAAATATGATCATTCGTTATTCATCTACAAGAAAGATGACGTTTTTGTTACGGTTTTGATATACGTCTATGACATCATTATGGCATGGAATAATCTTGAGAAAATTCAACAAGTCAAGAACTATCTTGATCAAAAATTCTGCATTAAAGATCTAGGGACACTTAAATACTTTCTTGGTATTGAAGTGGCTCGAACAAAATAGGACTCGTGTTGAGCCAACGTAAGTACACGTTAGACATTTTGAAAGATTATGGGGTGCAAGGTTGCAGACCGAGTACTTTTCCAATGGAACAAATCTAGAAACTTGATAACGATGAAAGTGGATCGCGTGTTGATGCTAGCCAATGTCGACGGCTAATTGGTCGGCTTCTCTACCTTCAAGCCACCAGACCTGACCTGGCACATTCTGTGAATGTACCCAGTCAATTCGTTGCTAATCCTCGGCAAGTCCATCTTAATGCAGCGAATCGTGTCCTTCGCTATCTTAAGAATACCCTGGGTCAGAGCATCTTGTTACCAAAGGAAGGTGGAACTAAATTGACCGCCTATTGTGATTCGGATTGGTTGGGTTGCCCATTCTCTAGAAAATCTCGAACATGATATCTCCTGCTTTTGGGAGGAGGCCCAGTTTCTTGGAAATCCAAGAAACAATCAGTAGTTTCACGCTCTTCTTCCGAAGCAAAATACCGTGCTATGACATCCACCGTCAGTGACGTGTTGTGGATGCGATGGTTGTTAGAAGAACTTTATGAATCCCAAGCTCAACCAACGTCTTTGTTCTGTGATAATCAAGTTATTGCAACTAACCATGTTTTTCACGAACGTACAAAACACGTTGAAATGGATTGCTATTTTGTACGTGAACGGGTTGAGTCCAAAGAAATAAAACCTCAAAACATTGATTCCAAGTCTCAAATTACGGGTTTACTCACCAAGGCGTTAGGGCTCAACAATTACGTTTCCTACTTGGCAAGCTGGGCGTTCGAAACCTCCACGCTCCACCTTGAGGGGGAGTGTTGGAACCTTATTTATCGGTTCCTTTTGATTATACATATCCTCTCCTTAGTTATAACCTCCCTATTAGGAATGAGTATATTTCTCTTGCATGCATTACGTAGTTTCCATTTTTATATTGTTTCTTATTTATTTTCCTTGTACTCATTGTTCTGATTGAATGATTTTTGAATCAATTGAGAATTCTCTGAAATACCATTTTCTTCATTATTTTTTCCTTATTTTTACGTTATATTATTTTTACGTTACGAATCTTAACACTCCCGTATTATCAATATTACCGCGATTTACGACACCACCGCAAAGCGTGGGGTGTTCTTCCTAGTTTTTAAGACCATCCCCATCGGTAACTTTTTAGTGTAGGTCGTGGGTATAAAAAAAAGAAAAAAGCAAGTATTTCTCACGACTTAGTCGTTGCACCAACCCAGGTTGCAACCCAATAACCTTTGCCACATGTCAATCAATGGTAGGTTCATTTTTTATTTTCCTTTTCATTTTCTTTACTAATATTTCAGTTTACATATAATTTGATTTTTCTTTAATAACATGTAATATTTAACTTTAAAAAAAATTATAAAAACACAGTTTTGTTTAGTTTTTTTTTGTGAACATTCCAATATAAGTTTTATTAAAAACGGAATTCATTCAAAAAAAATGTATTTTTTAATATAAAATAAATATAAAACATTATTGATTTATCTTATCTAACACATGGCAACTTTCTATTGGTTCATAAAATTTTATGGGTAAAACTTTTCATCTAAAAAATCTAACATTATCTGATTAAAAGTAAAAAAAATACCAAAATTTGTATTTTTTTCTCTATAAATATTGTATGATATTAACATATTTTCATATCCACTCTCATTCTCTACCATGGATCATTCATTTTTAAACTTTTATTTGAATAATGGAGATTCTTAATATTATCCCAATACTCAATACAATGAAAACTCTTCGTTTTTTCCAAATCCAAGTCAAGAACCTGTCACTGAAAATCTTCAAACCTCACAAAATTCGAAAAAACAACCATGAGGCGATAAATGGGATGTTGATGAAGATGTCGCTTTAATGTCAGCATGGTTTATTGCTAGTGAAGATAGCACTCACGAAAAAAAACAAAAAAAAGAAAGTTGTGGGCACATGTAAAGAAATTGTACGACGCGGCTCAAAGAGAAAATCCAGAAAAGCTTGGTACGAGGAATGAAGATCAAATGAAATGTCGTTTTAAACGACTTACGCTGTGTTCCCGAGTCTCATTTAAGGAGGGAAAAGAAAGGACAGTGAAGGAAACTCTTGTTCCAGAGTTTTTTTTTAAGGGGGAAAATAAAGGAAATGGGAGGAAAAGTGTTCCAGAGTTTTTTTTTTAAGAAGGGAAATGAAGGGAAAACAAGCTTTATCTCCATTCTCCCAAATTTGAGAGATTTGGAGAGAAAGGAAAAGAAGGGAAAATAAGGGGAATGAATCATTTCTTTTCTTTTCTTCCCTTTAGTAAACTCGGGAACACAGCGTTAGCGTAAATGGGCATAAGTGGGTTGCTGCGTACCGGGAAGCATATCGCCAAAGAAGAAGTGGAATGAGTCAAAAAAATGTTGAGAGTGAAGCTTATAAAATTTATGAGCAAGGTGGGATCAAGTTTAACGACTCCGTTGTCTTTAATGAAGTTATGTGTAAGCATGTGAAGTGAGATTTACATATAAACCGTGACACAACATTTTCCCGTGCAATGAGGCTTACTAGAGACATTGAATTGGAACTCATGAAAAAAAGGCTCGAGTTTGATCAACAAAAGGAGAAAAATGGAAGAAATAGAAAAACAAAAGGAAGAAAGGAAACGAGAGAAAATGCAACTTATGCATTTGAACACACTGTTACAAAAATAGTTCTTGTCACCTGAAGAAGAAAACAAAAAACACCATCTAATGTTGAAGTTTTATGGGTCGGTCTAACTAAATCCAGACTTAGTTTGTTTTAGTGTGTGTTTTACTTTTAGTTTGTTTGTAATGCATTTGTAACATATTTCATTATGTCGTTTTGTATTTTATGTATGTGTAATTTGTTGTTCATTAGAGTTTTCAGTATCAACTATTATTATATTTCCAAAACTATCTTCATTTCTACGTGTCAACCTTTTACTAGATACTTTGATTTTATATAGATAATACAATTTAACATTATCAAGTAGAAATCCAACATTATCTTCATTTTCACGTGTCAACCTTTTATTGGATATTTAGATTTTATTTAGATAATACAATTTAGCAATATCAATTATTATTATTTCCAATATTATTATTTCCACATGTCAACCATTTACCGGATGCTTGGATTTTATTTAGATAATACAATTTAACATTATCCAATCATTATTTTTCTTGTATAAATAAGAGTATAACATTGCCATATTTTATCCAACACCAACTCTTCATTTATACTCTCTTTGAAGAATGTTGCAAAATGAAAATCAATCAGTGGGTTCCGATTCATCGAACTTGAATGAATACGATGAATGGGAAGCTAGGGTTGCTAAGCAAAATCGATAACTTGATTATTAGTGAGATATTTATAAGCATGCCAAATATGATCATAGGAGATCATCCTCCTAGAGAAAGAAGGAGGTATTGTGATCGTGAACGCGAGCAGGGTGAGTCAACTTTGATGAAAGACTACTTTGTTGAAAACCCAACGTATGATCAAGACGCATTTTGGCGTACATTTCGAATACGAAAACCACTATTCCTTCGTATAGTGGTTGTTGTTTCAGCGAGTGACATCTATTTTCAACAAAGACGTGACGCTACAGGAAGAAAAGGCCTTTCAACATTACAGAAATGTGTCGGAGCTATGCGGGTATTGGCGTATGGGACATCAACGGATGCACAAGATGAATATTTACGAATGAGTGATACTATAACAAGGGATGCTCTTATAAAGTTCGTAGAAGGTGTCATTTCATGTTTCAGTCAAGAATACCTTAGAAGGCCCAATGAAGATGATTTAAGAAGACTACTCAGAACGTGGATTTCTAGGTATGATTGGCAGCGTTGACTGCATGCATTGGGGATGGAAAAATTGCCCAACCGCTTGGGCCGGGCGATATGCATGTAGAAGTGGTAAACCAACAATCATTTTGGAAGTTGTTGCATCATATGATGCAACATCCCAAAAATAAAACGACAGTTATAAAAACGGAATAAACGAACGAGGCATGACGGGCCAGGCCGGATGGGCTGGTAGGTTTAAAGGGGAGCCCCCTATAAATAGCCAAGGTCACCACCCATTTCTCTCATTTGCAACATCTAGAGAGAGAAACCGTAGAGAGAGAAAGTTGGCGGATCGACCCAAGATTGAAGAAGAGTGTAGCTCCAGAGCTTGGGAGAAGAACCTCCGGATCAGAAGCTCAACACAGGTAACGATCTAGCCTAGATCTGAGTTTTTGTTTGTTTTGGGGTTTTTCGGGTTTTGGATGAAAATATGACGTTTTTACGGATGAAACTGGAAGAAAAACATAGTTTTGAGTTCCTTAATGAAAAGCAAACGTTTTGAATGTAAACAAGTTCGGGATCTTGACGTGATCAGACCCGAAGGCGAAAGTCAGGGTTTTTGCGGGGAAGCAGATCCTGCATACTTATCAGGTACGCAGGAAGAGGGTCCTGCGTACTTATCAAGTACGCAGGAAGAGGGTCCTGCGTACTTATCAAGTACGCAGGAAGAGGATCATGCGTACTTATCAAGTACGCATAAAGCGAGGTTTGCGCACTTATTAAGTACGCAAGAGCAAGGCCCTGCGCACTTGCTAAGTGCGCAGGCATCAGGTTGTTTAGGTAAAGTCAGTATGTTTAGAAGGTTAAACCGTTAGAGTCGGGGGTTGGTCTGATGTGTATTTAACTAATCAATTCAGATCGGAAGTGACGTTGTAGGACCCTTGTTTAGGACAACCCAGATTAGCTTATCAGGTGAGTTCTAGAAGCCCTCTTTTAAATGTTTTATATAATGTTTTCGGGCTGGTATGCATACATACGAAATGATGTTTTACGAAATGATGTTTATGAAACTATGTTTATGAAATGAAATGATTTGGAATGAACGGTTTATGGAAAGAAAGTTTTATGAATGTAATGATTACGAACGAAATGTTTATAAAGAAATGGTTTAAAATGAAGGTAAAGGGTTTTGAAAATGAATGAAATGTTTTATGAAAAGAAAAGAAAAGGGCAAAGGTTTTAAAGAAGTCATTACAAATCTAATCTGTCGAATGAAGGGAATTGACGAATGGAGTCTGGGAATGTAATTCCCAACCTTATGGTAGATTATGGACAGCGAGCCATAGTTGCCATAAGAACAATAGGGGCAGTGTCTTTGTGGCATGTCAATGGTTATGATGTTGTACAACTGGTATAGGAGTAACGACGGTTACTCAGGGGTTAACGTGACCCAGTTGAGGTTAAATTATGATCCGACGGTGTTATGGCCGTGAGCCATAGCCGTCGATGGAAGTTATCGGTTTATGGACATGAGAGCCATAGGGGCAACTAAAGGGGTATTGTCGGTCCTCGTGCAGTTAAGCCTTGGGGGCAATACAAAAAGGAATTGACGGAATGTATTGTATTGTCGGTCTTTGTGCAGTTAAGCCTTAGGGGCAATACAATACTAGGTGATGGAACAAATGGTAACACAAATTTAGATAGTAATATATGACTTAAATGAATGTTAAATGTTTTAAACGAACGATCCGTTCAACGTGTTTATTATGATGATAAATGTTTGAATGTTTTAGTGATGAACGAAAGGCCCTGTTTTCTTATACAAGATGTTAAACCCTAATGAATTATTGAATGATGAACCATTTCTTAAATCGAATGAAAAACCGGAACTCACCAGCGTAGCTGACTTTTTAGTATGCACATTCAGGTTAAGGCAGGTATGGATGATGGACGGTGATGCTTGGTAAGCGAGAAGAGTTACCCAGTTTATCATGAAGACTAGCATCCCGTTATGATTAGTTTATGTTATGTTTATGTATTAGACTATGTTACGCTTCCGCATGTTGAACAATGTTATGAGTATGTTTTAATGAAAATTTTCGCTGCATTATTTGATATTCAAGTTTAATAACTGTTTGTGAATGAGTAAATCCAACAAGTGAGGCCTCCCGGGTTTGGGGCCTTACATATGACTTATGGATATGGCACGCATTCTTCGAAACACCTGGTACGTGTAATGACATTAACGTCCTCCACCGTTCTCCTTTTTTGATGATGAGTTGTCACGTCGAGCACCAAATGTGAGCTACGTCTTGAATGGTCGGGAATATAATAGGGCATACTATCTTACTGATGGCATATATCATTCATGGGCTACCTTTGTCAAGTCAATAAATTCTCCACAGCTACGGAAACACAAGTTGTTCGCTCAACATCAAGAGACCGCTAGAAAAGACGTTGAATGAGCATTTAGAGTTCTACAAGCTCGTTTTACATTTCTACGACACCCATGTCACGTGTGGGACAAGGATATGATGGGGAAAATTATGATTGCATGTATCTTCATTCATAATATGATCGTTGAGGATGAACGGGACACATACCTTAACTATCAAGATACATCCGAATTTCTAAATGACGTGCCTAGAAATCGGCGACGAAGAAGCTCTAGTGAAGATGATGAACAACCTTTTCAATACTCTACTCAACGAATCGCAAACCTACCCAGTTATATGACCAACATAGCATAACTTCGCAATAGAGAAACTCATAACGCTCTAAAAAATGATTTGATTGAGCATATATGGCTAAAATTTGGCGTTGATGAGTAATTATGTACTTGTATCATCTATAAGTGTAATTTTATATTTCATGCTACGATTGTAACTTGGTGATAATCGACGAAAGTTTTATGCATTAAAGGGTGTAACATGTTATATTTATGTAAATTAACATGTGGAATACAAAAGTTTTGTGTAGCTATGCATGTGCAGGTGTTGAAAGCTTAAAGTATGATTTTGTAAGATATTAGGTGAGAGATGCAATAGTTGGAAGAGACACGGAGAAAACGGGGCAGAAACTCAGGACCTGGCGTAAGCCTACGCCACGAGCGTAAGCTTACGCCGCCCGGCGTAGGCCTACGCCTAACCAGTTCATTCACAACAAACTTCAGTGTTGCGGCGTAAGCTTACGCCACCCCAGCGAAGCTTACGCCGGTTACGTTTGCTGGACGCGAATTTTCGGGAAACAGCCGATTTTCAGGTTTAATTAGGGGTTTCTTCCCCAAATTCAAAAAAACATTTTTGAGAGCAGTTCTTGGGCGATTTTGGGAATTCTGGGAGGCTAAGAAACACGATTCCAACATCCACGTGAAGATTAATACTCGAAAGATTGAAGATGATTTCCATCACCATGAGCGGCTAATCCACCGGTAATCATTCCCAGGTGGATTATTTGTAAGTTTTAGGGTTTTTATCATATGCTAGCTTTGAGAAACAATTCTTGTAATCGTTTGGTTTGAAATACTTGAATCTTTGTGTTTAGTATGGTTATGAACTCACGGGAGTCGATAAATTCTTGCACCATTGACCCCGTTAGATGATAATTGCTATGAACTTTGATTTGTGTTGAATCTATTGATTAATCTAATTATATATTTGAAACACACCACTTTAAAAAAAACAAAACTTTAACGCGCGGAAGTCTTAAACCAGGAATTTTTTTTTTTTTTTTTTTACCCTCTTGCGTACCGCGATAAAGCAAGCTTCCTCCCTCGCGTAACGCGAGGGAGTCAAAAACTCAGAAAGTTTCCAGTTTTCACACTTAACCATTTTTCCAACCTTTTTCACCAATACATCTAAACATAAAATCCCAAACACTTGGGCATTTGAACACACACTTATACCACCAATTTAACACCAAAAACACGATTCCTAGATTCAAAATATACATCCTTTACGGGAAAGTCAATTTACTTCAAAAATATGCACCTAAAACATATACGAGAACCCGCGATCACCTTGGACTTGACTTGGACTACTTCGGAGCTTTTCCTACAACCACATAAACATATCACCATTAGTATTGAGATATATATCATAACAATACGTAATTTCTACTTATTTCACCCATTCACCCATTTTGACCCGTTTGCGCCCAAAGATGCATTTGGGTGCAAACACTTGTATTACACCTTGCAAGTTCCATTCTTTACTTAACATAACATCTTCACAACATTTAATAGTGCATATCATCTTATCGAATTAGCGACTACGGTTATTTTCACCCATTTAACCCTTTTGACCCGTTAACATTCAAATTGATGTTTGATTGCATACCACTTGTATTTCACCTACAAGTTTTATTTACTCTTTACATTATCATTTCATTTATGACACAAAGGTCAATACTTTCTTTCCATTCTTCATCTTGGTACATAGACCAAGATCTTACCACATTTCCATTATGGTTCTTTGACCATAACCTCCCCTTTTCCATTATGATTCTTTGATCAAAACCTCCACATATTAGATATAGTATTATAACCATATTCACATTCATACATACACTTATGCATAATCAATTCATTTCATGTATCATTCATACTATGCACAACATAACACATACATCACATATCACATTACTAAGTAAGTGCAAAGGCACTTACCTTGCGGATTTGAAGATCCCGCACCTCCTTCTAGTTTAGCAATTTGATTACCTAAACATATACACCTAGTTCAGTAATCTAAACATACATAAAAATCACTTTAAAACTGAGTTCACAACCCAATTTCCCATTTCCACCCAAAATGACCCGTTTGGGTTATTCCCACATCCAAACACCCCCTTTAAACCAAGAACTCAACCTCTTGAATTCTCCTTCCAATACCTTGACACTAATTTTTCATCAAATTAGTTCTTTAAGTTAATTTGGGGTTTGTTTATGTGTCTAACATCATAAAAAAAAACACCTAATCATCAATAATTCAACATTCTAGCATTATGATCCAAACACCCCCAATTTTCACCATATGAACCCTAACTTCTCATAATCAAAATTAAAGGGTTCTAGGATGTTAACCATCATTATTTAACTTTAGTTTAGCTAGATTATCAATAATCTAACACCATTTCATCACATGCATACAAAATTTCGGGTTTCACCTAAAACCCACCAAGAACACATACATGGTGGAATCAAGAGGAAGAGAATCACTTACTTGATGTTATGAAGGTGTTGTGTGAGCCAAAACCTTCACAAAACAAGCCTCAATTGCATGATTTGAGCTTCAAACTTGATTTCTCTTTTTCTCTCTTGATATGAACGACCCCAACAAGACCAAATGCTGAATTTTGACTTTCATATGGTCAAATATGGCAGATTTGCCATCTTTACCATTTCAGTCCCTTAACTTTCATTTTACCCATTTCGTTCTATAGTTAGTTAAAACTAACATAATCCCATTACAAACTTGAAACCCACTTGTTTCAACTTATTTATAAAATATTAATTCCACCATAATATTAAATATAAATATTTAATTATTTGAAGACGAAACCCGGATTTTTGGTTCGTTACAAATCACCTCCCCTTATTTGGGTTTCGTCCCCGAAACCCGACTTCACATAAAAAGGTTCTGGTAGAATTTGAGCATTTCTTCCTCTGTTTCCCAAGTCATTTCCGCCCCCTTTCTATGCTTCCATCGAACCAACACTTGGCTAATCTCTTTATTTCGCAACCGCTTCACTTTCCTATCTAAGATTGCCATCGGTTCTTCCACATAGTTCAACTTTTCATCAATTTCTATATCATCCAATGGAACAAAAGTAGATTCATCCGCTAAACATTTTCGCAAATGAGACACATGGAACGTGTTATGAAGTCTACTTAGTCCCTCCGGTAACTCCAATCGATAAGCTACCGCACCCACCCTTGCCATCACTTTAAACGGTCCAATGAAACGTGAGCTTAACTTCCCCCGTTTCCTAAACCTTATCACCCCTTTCTAAGGAGAGACTTTCAATAGCACAAAGTCCCCCACTTGAAACTCAATCGCCCGCTTCCTATTATCCGCATAAGATTTTTGGCGATCTTGCGCCGCCTTTAAGCGAGCCTTTATTTGGTCAATACTATCATTCGTTTCCATGACCACTTCCTTGCTGCCAAGTTCCCGTTGACCAATTTCACCCCAACATACGGGTGTTCTACATTTCCTCCCATACAATGCCTCAAAAGGCGGCATACCAATGCTAGAATGGTAACTATTATTGTATGCAAATTCCGCCAACGGTAAATGGTCGTCCCAACTACCCCCAAAATCCAAAGCACACGCGCGTAACATATCCTCGAGCATTTGAATCGTACGCTCGCTTTGCCCATCCGTTTGCGGATGATAAGCGGTGCTAAGGTTCAACCTTGTCCCCATATCCTCATGGAATTTCTTCCAAAAACGAGTAGTGAATCTCGTATCCCGGTCCGAAATAATTAACACCGGCACCCCATGGCGTGACACAATTTCTTTCACATAGATTTCCGCTAGTCTATCCGACGAGTACGTTTCCTTTATTGGGAGGAAATGTGCACTCTTTGTCAACCGATCCACTACTACCCATATCGCATCATAACCTTTTCGAGTCTTTGGTAGTTTAGTGATCAAATCCATGGTTACATTTTCCCACTTCCAAAGCGGTATTTCGAGCGGTTGCAGCTTTCCATACGGCTTTTGATGCTCCGCCTTAACCCTTAAGCATGTGAGACACCTCTCCACATACTTAACAATATCACGCCTCATACCCGGCCACCAAAAATGACACCTCAAATCATAAAACATCTTCGTGGCCCCCGGATGGATAGAATATTTAGATTTATGCGCCTCGTCAAGAATAGTTGTCAAGACACTTGACAACCTAGGTATCCAAATTCTATCAAAGCATGTCTTCAAACCCATGCTATTTTCACCAAGCTTATCAACATAAGCAATCATCCGTTCTTTCTTCAAGTCACCACCAAGTGCTAACACTTGGGCCTCCCGGATTTCATCAATAAGAG
Source organism: Smallanthus sonchifolius (assembly GCA_023525975.1). Classification (NCBI taxonomy): domain Eukaryota; kingdom Viridiplantae; phylum Streptophyta; class Magnoliopsida; order Asterales; family Asteraceae; genus Smallanthus; species Smallanthus sonchifolius. The sequence continues at coordinate 67,921,964 of CM042030.1, read as the reverse complement.
ATGATGAAATTGTCATCTTAAATGACTTCACCTTGATAGGTGAATGACTTGACGTTCTACTAAGCGCATCCGCCACAACATTCGCTTTACCTGGATGATAAAGTATCTCACAATCATAATCCTTAACCAATTCAAGCCACCGTCTTTGCCTCATATTGAGGTCCTTTTGGTCAAAGAAATATTTGAGACTTTTGTGATCCGTGTAGATCGTACACTTAGCACCATACAAGTAATGCCTCCAAATTTTGAGCGCGAAAACCACGGCTGTAAGCTCTAAATCATGGGTTGGTTAATTCACCTCGTGAGTCTTTAATTGCCTAGATGCATAGGCAATCACTTTCCCCCTTTGCATCAAAACACACCCCAACCCCGAATGCGAGGCATCCGAATAAACAACAAAATCCTCGGTCCCGTCCGGCAAGGATAAAACAGGCGCCTTAGTCAACTTTTCTTTCAAGAGTTGAAAGGCAGATTCTTGCTCGGGACTCCAAACAAACTTTGTCTCCTTACGAGTCAACTTCGTCATCGGCAAAGCAATCTGAGAGAAGTTTTCGATGAACCTCCGATAATAACCCGCTAACCCCAAGAAACTTCTAATCTCCGAAGGCGTCTTCGGTGATGACCATTCTTTAACCGCCATAATCTTGGATGGGTCAACGGTAATTCCTCTTTCATTAATCACATGACCCAAGAATTGGATCTCGCGCAACCAAAATGCGCACTTGGAGAATTTAGCATAAAGCTTCTCCTTTTGCAAGACTTCAAGAATCTCACGCAAATGACAAGCGTGATCACCCTCGCTCCTTGAATAGATGAGAAGATCGTCAATAAACACAATGACCGAACGATCAAGGAACGGTCTACACACCCGGTTCATGAGATCCATTAAAACCGCAGGTGCGTTGGTCAAACCGAAAGGCATAACCGTAAACTCATAGTGACCGTAACAAGTGCGAAAAGCTGTCTTATGAACATCCTCTTCCTTCACTTTCAACTGATGATACCCGGACTTCAAGTCAATCTTAGAAAACCATGACGCCCCTTGCAATTGGTCGAAAAGATCGTCAATCCTAGGCAATGGGTACCTATTCTTCACTGTCAACTTGTTCAACTCCCGGTAATCCATACACATTCTCATGCTCCCATCCCTCTTTTTGACGAAGAGAACGGGCGCACCCCAAGGTGAAACACTTGGGCGTATGAAACCCTTGTCAAGTAACTCTTGTAATTGTTCCATGAGTTCTTTCATTTCTGGCGGTGCCAATCTATAAGGCGCTTTAGCTACCGGTTTAGCACCCGGCATCAAGTCAATTCCAAACTCTATCTCCCTATCCGGCGGAATCCCCGGTAACTCGTCAGGAAACACATCTACGAATTGGTTCACGACCGGTACATCGTGAATCTCCTTTACTCTTTCATTCACATCCGCGACACAAGCCATGAACGCCTTGCACCCACGCGCCATGTACTTGGTCGCCTTCACATAAGTGCACAACCTTACTTTACCCTTTTTATCACCATCTATGTAGATGGACTCTCCCGATGGGGAAACAAGTTGGATCGCCTTCGGTCCACATAAAATACTCGCCTTATTCTTTGACAACCAATCCATCCCCACAATAACATCAAAATCTCCCATAGCCATAGGAATCAAATCAATAAAGAAAGTTTCGCCCCCCGCTCTCAACTTACAATCTCTAAAAATGTCAAAGACAAGGAAACTCTTATCATTAGCCGCTTCGATTTCTAAGGGTTCATCTAACTTGCTACTTACAAAAGAGGAATGCTTAACAATTTTCAAGGAAACAAAAGAACGGCTAGTCCCCGAATCAAATAGAACTAGTGCAGGTAATGAGTTAATCTTGAATGTACCTGACACCACCTCCGAGTTGTTCTTTGCCTCTTCCGCCGAAATGTGGAAGGCTCTTCCTTTTGGCTTTGGCGTCTCCACTTTCTTTCCACTTCCACCTTGCTTTAACTCGGGACATTTCGCCCTATTGTGCCCGGGTTTATAACAATTGTAGCATATATGCACTTGGCTTGAACACTGATGAGCAAAATGCCCCGGTTTTCCACATTTATAGCAGTTTTGAGATCCCTTCCGGCACTCCCCAATGTGCTCCTTTCCACAAATTTTGCACCCCCGCGACGAAGGCTTGATGAACTGCTTCTTACTAGGGCTCCCGCCCTTTATCTTACTCACCACTTGATCCACTATTTCACGTTTCCTCTTTTCTCCCCTAGCTTCTTGCCTCCTCAACTCCACCTCTCTTTCCCGACACCTGTTTATTAAGTCTACAAGTGTGGTAAATGAGGATGGAGATATGCTATCCCTGAACTCCACCGTCAGCATAGCATAGAACCTGTCAATCTTGGCTTTCTCGGTCGACACCACATCTGGACAGAACTTGGCCCGATCGAAGAAAGTCCCAGCTAATTCATCAATAGTCTCTGTCGTCTGCCTCATGAGGAGAAACTCCTCGGTCATCCTGTCAATAGCGGCCTGTGGGAAATGGTACTTTAGGAATGCCGCTTTAAACTCCTCCCATGACATGGAGGTCACCCCTCTTTCACCCCTCTCCTTTCGGAGATTTAGCAGCCACTCCTTAGCCCGCCCAGTCAAAAGTGGCACGCTAAACATCACTCTATCCTCGGGCTTACACCTTGTCGTCTCAAAATTTGACTCCATGTCTACCACCCACCTGTGGCTCAAAATCGGGTCCACTTGCCCGTTATATTCCTTGGGCTTGATCACCATGAAATCCTTCAGTGTACAACCCCGAGGTTCCTTATCTTTCTCTTTCATGATCTCCTCGAGAGAGAGTTTAATAGCCCCCCTCATTTCTTCCATCAACAGATTTGTGGCTTGCTCAAAGGCCTTGGCCACCTCCTCTTTTATCAACTCTTGGATCCGTGGATCCAACGGTTCCCGATTGTTCGATTCTTCTGCCATCTCTTAACTGGGAATTAGAAACAAACACCTTAACACCCTTATACTATCAATACCTTAAATACTTATCACACTTACACCCCTATATGTATTAAGTATATGTATACTTATCTACTTATATACATACATACCTATATAATCACCTTCACCTAATCCTTGTAAATGTTCATTGTCATATGGTTATTATAAAGACCCTTGCACATCTCGTCATATTAATCATATTGGCCAGACATGATTAATAACGCGCTATGCCCAATTGCAATTATCATATTCATATAACAAATCACAAGACAAGTTTCGGCACACATAACACTTTGCCAATCATTCGTACATATACATAAACGCCATATGGAATTATCATTAATCATAACATTACTAACCTTTCATTTCCGAAAGCTCCGAGTCTTAGTCAAGTCCTTCTTGGATTCTCGTATCATTCCCCCCCCCCATATCAAGAGCATCCGGTTTAAGTTTGGTGCCACCCACACCAAATCCCTCAAACCATTGCTCTGATACCAAGTTGAAACACAACACTTTTAAAAAAACAAAACTTTAACGCGCGGAAGTCTTAACCCAGGAGATTTTTTTTTTTTTTTTTTTTTACCCTCTCGCGTACCGCGAGAAAGCAAGCTTCCTCCCTCGCGTAACGCGAGGGAGTCAAAAACTCAGAAAGTTTCCAGTTTTCAGCAGTTTTCACACTTAACCATTTTTCCAACCTTTTTCACCAATACATCTAAACATAAAATCCAAAACACTTGGGCATTTGAACACACACTTATACCACCAATTTAACACCAAAAACACGATTCCTAGATTCAAAATATACATCCTTTACGAGAAAGTCAATTTACTTCAAAAATATGCACCTAAAACATATACGAGAACCCGCGATCACCTTAGACTTGACTTGGACTACTTAGGAGCTTTTCCTATAACCACATAAACATATCACCATTAGTATTGAGATATATATCATAACAATAAGTAATTTCTACTTATTTCACCCATTCACCCATTTTGACCCGTTTGCGCCCAAAGATGCATTTGGGTGCAAACACTTGCATTACACCTTGCAAGTTCCATTCTTTACTTAACATAACATCTTCACAACATTTAATAGTGCATATCATCTTATCGAATTAGCGACTACGGTTATTTTCACCCATTTAACCCTTTTGACCCGTTAACATTCAAATTGATGTTTGATTGCATACCACTTGTATTTCACCTACAAGTTTTATTTACTCTTTACATTATCATGTCATTTATGACACAAAGGTCAATACTTTCTTTCCATTCTTCATCTTGGTACATAGACCAAGATCTTACCACATTTCCATTATGGTTCTTTGACCATAACCTCCCCTTTTCCATTATGATTCTTTGATCATAACCTCCACATATTAGATATAGTATTATAACCATATTCACATTCATACATACACTTATGCATAATCAATTCATTTCATGTATCATTCATACTATGCACAACATAACACATACATCACATATCACATTACTAAGTAAGTGCAAAGGCACTTACCTTGCGGATTTGAAGATCCCAAACCTCCTTCTAGTTTAGCAATTTGATTACCTAAACATATACACCTAGTTCAGTAATCTAAACATACATAAAAATCACTTTAAAACTGAGTTCACAACCCAATTTCTCATTTCCACCCAAAATGACCCGTTTGGGTTATTCCCACATCCAAACACCCCCTTTAAACCAAGAACTCAACCTCTTGAATTCTCCTTCCAATACCTTGACACTAATTTTTCATCAAATTAGTTCTTTAAGTTAATTTGGGGTTTGTTTATGTGTCTAACATCATAAAAAAAAACACCTAATCATCAATAATTCAACATTCTAGCATTATGATCCAAACACCCCCAATTTTCACCATATGAACCCTAACTTCTCATAATCAAAATTAAAGGGTTCTAGGATGTTAACCATCATTCTTTAACTTTAGTTTAGCTAGATTATCAATAATCTAACACCATTTCATCACATGCATACAAAATTTTGGGTTTCACCTAAAACCCACCAAGAACACATACATGGTGGAATCAAGAGGAAGAGAATCACCTACTTGATGTTATGAAGGTGTTGTGTGAGCCAAAACCTTCACAAAACAAGCCTCAATTGCATGATTTGAGCTTCAAACTTGATTTCTCTTTTTCTCTCTTGATATGAACGACCCCAACAAGACCAAATGCTGAATTTTGACTTTCATATGGTCAAATATGGCAGATTTGCCATAATTACCATTTCAGTCCCTTAACTTCCATTTTACCCATTTCGTTCTATAGTTAGTTAAAACTAACATAATCCCATTACAAACTTGAAACCCACTTGTTTCAACTTATTTATAAAATATTAATTCCACCATAATATTAAATATAAATATTTAATTATTTGAAGACGAAACCCGGATTTTTGGTTCGTTACAATATTGCATACATTTGTCTCGATTTCATTCGTGAATATTGTTTTACACTATTTACCGATGATGTATGAATGTTGATGTTCTTGGTTAGATTTGGTTAATTTGATTTGGATAACCATTTGATTGTTTGAACTCACATGTTGGTGTGATAATCCCTAATTACTTGTGAACTTGAAACCCGGGTGTGATTCCTTTTTAATTATTGTTACAATCTAAATCGTTTGTTTGGTACTTGATTACTATTGGTCATAATTGTTAGTTGATAATCCTTGTTTGTTGAGTTTGATAAGTTTCACCTAAATCATTGCTTGTGTTTGGTCAGAAAGACCCATTGTCACTTCATAAATCGCATTGTCAGTTGAAGTTAAGCACCGACCACAAACTCTTCGTGGTTCGTCACCCTTCTTACCCTAACTAGTTTAAGGTGATTAGGACACTCTAATTCTTTATCTTTGACCGGTCCCTTCGACACCGATCACTTGGTTTATCTATTTTATTAAGTATGTTTGATGAATATAAAGATTTTTTGGGGAATTGATTTCATGGGACCCTTCCCAAACTCTTTTGGCAATTTGTATATCTTGGTGGCGGTCGACTATGTATCTAAATGGGTCGAGGCGATAGCCACTAAGACGAACGACCATACCGATGTGTGTAACTTTGTCCAAACAAACATTTTCTCGAGATTTGGTATCCCCCGTGTCATTATTAGTGATGGGGGATCTCATTTCAAAAACTTTAAATTTGGCAAATTACTAAAACGGTGTGGCATGGATCATAGAATAGCAACTCCCTACCACCCCCAAACAAGCGGACAAGTGGAAGTGTCTAATAGGCAAATAAAAGATATTTTACAAAAAACCGTCTGGGCGGACCGAAAGGATTGGTCAACCAAATTGACTGATGCTTTATGGGCTTACCGAACGGCTTATAAAACCCTTATTGGCATAACCCCGTACCGGTTGGTTTATGGAAAAGATTGTCATTTACCGGTAGAGTTAGCTCACCGGGCGTTTTAGGCTATCAAAGAGGTTAATGTGGATTATGATGTTGCAGGAAAAGAAAGGAAGTTGAGTCTAAATGAATTGGAAGAATTGAGAAATAAGGCATATGATTGTGCATCCGCTTACAAGGACAAGAAGAAGGCGGTTCATGATGCCAAGCTTCAGAAGAAAGAGTTTGAAGTGGGCCAAAGAGTCTGGCTTTATAATTCAAGGTTGAAGTTCTTTCCAGGGAAATTGAAAAGCAAGTGGACGGGACCATTTTTTATCACACGAGTTGGCAACTATGGAGATATAGATATTGAAGATTTTGAGGATCACTTGAGGCAAGTTGTGAATGGTCACCGATTGAAGCCATATCTCGAACTCAACGAGATCAATGGGCCAACAAACCAAGTAGAAGCATTCTTATTGAGCTTGGTGACGAACGAGCATGAGTAACACCATGAAGAAGTGTCGGGCTGAGGACAATAAACTTAGCACTAACCGGGAGGCAACCCGGCTTATGTGATGTTTTTATTTAAATTATGTTTCATTATTTTTCTTCTTTTAGCTAATTTTAGTTTAATTTTGTGCAATAATCAAAGGAAGCGGAAAGTATGAGGTTACAGCGGATGTCGGTATTTCAGGGACGAAACACATTCAAGTGGGGAGCTGGAAAAAGGACCAAAAACAGGGCAGCGTAAGGCTACGCTGGTTCAGCGTCGCCGAAGAAGTTTTGCAAGCAGAACCATCAGAGGTGCAGCGTAAGGCTACGCTGGTTCAGCGTAAGCCTACGCCGAAGAATTTTTGCAAACAGAACCATCAGAGGTGCAACGTAAGGCTATGGGGTTATTAACTGTTTTCGACGGCTTGGTTGGGAAGAGAGTCTTGCTTTCCATTATGATAGGATTGATGATGTGTATGGTGAAGCAATTCTGGAGTGGATGTCGACCCTTCAACGAATTGAAGGAAATAACCCGCCCCAAATGACAATTTTGAGGGGTACAGTGAATGGGAAACAAACAGACCTGTCATTTCAGACTATTGACAAGATTGCCCACTTTGACTCTGGAGCAGAGAATAATGAACCTTATGAGTATATATCTGATGATAAGTTGAAGGCTCACGTGATCCGTGAAATAATGTGGGAAAACATGATAAGAACCCTTTTGTGGTGGAAGAAGGTTGTGATGTATTCCGGTTAGTATTGAGAAGAGATATGTTGAAGCCACTTCCCAAGTTGTTGATATTTGTAACATTGAACGTGATCCTGAGAACGGGGGATAAGACCAAGGTGTGTTTTTATGAAGTTATGGTTCTACATGCACTATTGGCGGGTTCCCCAATTATGTCATCTAAACATTTGACCATGTGGAATATTTGGGAGTCACGTGAAGAAAGAGAGAGGATGGTTATTCCTCATTGTCGGTTGTTATCAAAGTTCCTTAAATGGGCAAAGGTTTTGCCACGAAGACCGGCGGTGTTAAAAATCAAGCATAAACCTTATATCATAAAGTCTTTGAAACAAGTAAGTTGGAGATATGAGTTGACAGCAAGAACTCATATGTTGACTGATACCACCACTGCGAGGTTTTTGGAGGAATTGAGAAGTGATGTGTCGGAAGAGGAAGAAATGAACTTGGAAGATGAAGATATTGATCCCACAGGACCAAATATAGGGACAAGTGGTGCAGGTTATGGGTTTGAGCACGGATTTGGGTATGGTGCTGATTACAATCAATCCTTCACGGAAGTAATAGAGCAGGCTCGCCCGACAAGTTATCCTAATTGGGAGGAGGCCTCGCGTATAATGTTTTATAGGCAAAAACAGAATCTGGAGGAAGATAGGAGATATAGAATGGGGATGATGTGGTCCCAAGAGAAGGAAATAAACAGGAATTTTAGGCACAACGAAGATGTGCGCCACTATAATGATTACCATCAGGGCGTACCATATTCTTCACATCCAGCCCCTACTGATTGGGAGTCTTTGAATCCTTACGACATGGGTGATATATACCAACGCTACCCACAGAGTCATCATTCTGAGTGGGTGGCACCGTACTCGACATCGGATGCAAGTGGGCAAGGCTCAAGTGGAGCGGCTCAAGGAGGTCTGAATAATATGAGAGATATGACTCGATCATTATATGAGTCAGTTTTTGGTCAACCGTTACAGCAGGAGCCATATGATGCTAGGCCGGAAGCATGCTGGCCTTACAAGCCAGGCAATGATGATGCCGACGATGATGAGGAGGAAGATGATGATGAGGAGGAACAGAACAGTCAGGATAGCTCTTCCTGATGTTGTTGAGCATGTCGAACAGGTCCACGTACTTTTACTTCTTTCTTGCAAAAATTTGAACTATTTTATTTAATTATTTTGGTGTGCTTTGTGTGTTTTAGGTTGTTTTGTTGTTTTAGGTTGTTTTTGTTTTGGTGAGAACTTGGGTGATGCTTGGGTTGATGTTTATGGTTTGGGAATTTACTTCTTGAATTTTGGAGGTTGGGCATTAGATTTGTTTGGCACCCACTAACCGCACTTTTATATTTCATAACTATTTACATTGGGACAATGTAAGGTTCAAGTGTGGGGATGTGGAAAATCTTGGAAACCATACAAATTTTTTGATAATTGTTTTACAAAGTGTTTGGTAGAGGTCTTTGGTCATGGTTAATTCACTAAGTACTTGATTAAGTCTGTCCAACAAATGATAAAAAAAAATTTGGAAATGTTGAATTCGGGAGTAACAAAGTTGAAGGTGATGGTTCGCATGCACATGTCAGTAACCTATTCCCACCGTTTTTGTGAGATTTTGAGCCAAATTGATATATATATTCGCTTATTTGAGTGGTTGGCAACTTTGTTTCACATTTTAGAACTTGCATAGTGTTGATACATGTTGAGACCTTGAACCAATTGATTGCACAAAAATGATAAAGGCATTAGGAGAAACCGTTTTTATTTTTAGCCATTTTTATACCCTTACCTGTTAATATCCACTAGATGCCCACTCTGAGCCTATACCTTTTTCTTTTGACAAAACCCATAACATTAGCCCATTCACCTTTTTAGCCTTTTCTTTTTAAACCCGTGAGTTAGAATTCAATTAACTTAGATTGTTGTAGTTGCGGTTGCAATTGAGATAAAAAAAATGTTATTGGGTCAATTTTAGCCCAAGTTTTATTTGATAATTTGAAGAAATAATAACTTTAGTGTTGATGGGTCATTTATACCCATGGTAGAGATTTGAAAGTTTTAGAGTTGATTTGTAACTTCATTAGTTGAATTCCACTCACCTTTAGCCGCTTTAAAAAAATCCTTATCCATACCTGTAACCCTAGCCTGCATTACAACCCTTAAAAGACCTTTTGATTTGTGCGTTTTAGTTGTGTTAGTAGGTGGAGATGTGATCAATATGCAAGTCTATGATAATGTGGTTCATTGTTTGGTTTCGAGTGAAAAATACTAGCACGTCATCGCTAGTCCACATATGAAGCCGAGTGGAGTGATTGATTGTGAGGGGTGTGCGCATGCAAAGCCATAACTGGATATGAGTTAAGCTCGTTCAAGTGTTTCCTTTTGTTTAAAAAGTTATCGATTGTTTGTTGGATTGTAAATCTATTGAGAGTATAATTCTTATGAATCTTGCATGACCTTGGACCTTAACTTATGTTTAGTGAAAACAATTATTTGAGAATTTGTAATGTGAATTTAAAGCAAAAGACTTTGCTTGAGGGCAAGCAAAACTCAAGTGTGGGGATATGATAAGCGACCAAAGTTTTATGCATTAAAGGGTGTAACATGTTATATTTATGTAAATTAACATGTGAAATACAAAAGTTTTGTGTAGCTATGCATGTGCAGATGTTGAAAGCTTAAAGTATGATTTTGGAAGATATTAGGTGAGAGATGCAAGAGTCGGAAGAGACACGGAGAAAATGGGGCAGAAACTCAGGACCTGGCGTAAGCCTACGCCACCGGCGTAAGCTTACGCCGCCCAGCGTAGGCCTACGCCTAACCAGTTCATTCACAGCAAACTTCAGTGTTGCGGCGTAAGCTTACGCCACCCCAGCGTAAGCTTACGCTGGTTACGTTTGCTGGATGCGAATTTTCGGGAAACAGCCGATTTTCAGGTTTAATTGGGGGTTTCTTCCCCAAATTCAAAAAAACCTTTTTGAGAGCAGTTCTTGGGCGATTTTAGGAATTCTGGGAGGCTAAGAAACACGATTCCAACATCCACTTGAAGACTGATACTCGAAAGATCGAAAGATTGAAGATGATTTCCATCACCATGAGCGGCTAATCCATCGGTAATCATTCCCGGGTGGGTTATTTGTAAGTTTTTAGGGTTCTTATCATATGATAGCTTTGAGAAACAATTCTTGTAATCGTTTGGTTTGAAATACTTGAATCTTTGTGTTTAGTATGGTTATGAACTCACGGGAGTCGATAAATTCTTGCACCATTGACCCCGTTAGATGATAATTGCTATGAACTTTGATTTGTGTTGAATCTATTGATTAATCTAATTCTATATTGCATACATTTGTCTCGATTTCATTCGTGAAGATTGTTTTACACTATTTGCCGATGATGTATGAATGTTGATGTTCTTGGTTAGATTTGGTTAATTTGATTTGGATAACCATTTGATTGTTTGAACTCATATGTTGGTGTGATAATCTCTAATTACTTGTGAACTTGAAACCCGGGTGTGATTCCTTTTTAATTATTGTTACAATCTAAATCGTTTGTTTGGTACTTGATTACTATTGGTCATAATTGTTAGTTGATAATCCTTGTTTGTTGAGTTTGATAAGTTTCACCTAAATCATTGCTTGTGTTTGGTCAGAAAGACCCATTGCACTTCATAAATCGCATTGTCAATTGAAGTTAAGCACCGACCACAAACTCTTCGTGGTTCGACACCCTTCTTACCCTAACTAGTTTAAGGTGATTAGGACACTCTAATTCTTTATCTTTGACCGGTCCCTTCGACACCGATCACTTGGTTTATCTATTTTATTAAGTATGTTTGATGAATATAAAGATTTTTTGTTTTTTAAATATTTTTAAGTTAAATAATTTTTTTAAATAATTATTTTTTATATTTCTAATAACTTTTAATAAACTATAAATAATCATAAATTATATTTATATAATAAAAAATAGTTTTTGTTGGGTTGCTAATGAGGGTGAAAAATTAGGTTTGGTTGGGTTGTGTAGGTTGATAAGAGAGAAATTACTTTTAGAGTAACTGCAGTTTTCGTCCCTGAGGTTTACACCAAAAATCACTTTACGTCCCTCCTTATAAAAATCTGCTATTTACGTCATCGTACTTTCTGATTTCATCACTTTTCGTCCTTGGACCAAACGTCCGTTAGTAAATGGTTAGCCTTTAGGGGCAATGGTGTCTTTTCAATTCATATTTTGAGGCTATTTTGGTCTTTTCCACCCCAATTGTTTGATTCGTGTTTATTTAAGTTAGTATTACAATGAATGAAAATGAACAAACTTACACCTCCGCCATCACCCTCACCACCTTCACCGCCACCGCCAATTTACTCACCTCCTCCATCACCCTCACCACCGTCTCCACAAACTGATGTCAGGGATATGATGTTGGAGGCCTTCAGAGAAGCTGTGACCTTGGTGGTCAATTACGCAGACGACGAATCCGGCCTTGGCGAGATGAATTGAGGTTAGTTGAATGAACCAGCTAGACTCGTTGGTGTATCCGTGGATGACGCAGATGAGGCCGGTTATTTTGGTCGGCTGGAGTGGAGTCCATGATTGCGTGAAGAGTTTGAGACCTTGGGGGACTTGATAGAAAGGGGGTTTCCATTTAACTGCCGCTAATTTCAACACATTAAAACCTCGAGGAATTAATGCGTACAAGCTCAAATCAGGGGACCCCCAATTTGACACAACATTATTCAAGTCAATTCCGTCGGTGGGATCAAAGATATGGGTCGCCAAAAGCATAGATCTTTGGTATTTTCTTGCCAAATCTTCAACCAAGGTTTGTGGGTTCTTCATTCTGATTGATGGGGTTGAGGTATCAAGATGTGTTGCTTTTGATTGGGACTGTTGTTGTCATATGGGTTTTCTCTACAGAAGTCACCCGAGTCAAACTCTCAGATTTCTTGATATCTTTGACTTTTATACTTGTTATGAAATTTGCTAATTTCTTGGTTGGATATGAAATGTTTGTTATAGTTTTTGTTTTCTGGGTTCAAAGTATGAGACCGAATGGACTTGATTCATTGGGTTCAGCAATCATATGTACCATATTGGAAGATGACGGTGACCCTGGTCGGAGGTAGTTGATTTATAGGTGAGGACGTTAGGAAGGAGATAAGTTGCACCAACACAAGTTGTTCTTGAATAATTTTGTTATGGAATAATAATCGTATGTGTACGGGTGTATTTGTAGGTTGTATGGGAAGCTGAAGAAGATGGGGAGGATGGTGATGACTGATGAAGAAGATGGGGGTGGTGATGATGAAGATGAGGTGATGATAAAAAGTGTTAGACTTTTGTAACCTCAGGGACGAAAACCGTTAAAGTAAAAGGAGCATTTTACTCTTTTCACCAATTATTTAACAGATCCATAATGGACGTTTGGTCCGAGGACGAAAAATGATAAAAATAGAAACTACGAGGACGAAACTAGTAGATTTTTTAAAGAAATGACGTAAAGTGATTTTTAGTGTAAAGCTCAGGGACGAAAAATATAGTTTACTGTTACTTTTATAATAAAAGGCTGGGTTGGTTTAGGTTGGGAATGGAATAGTGTAACAAACTAACAAATATTTCGAACCACACTGGTAACTCCGAACCCCGTTTTCCTACCTATTGACATTTAACACGCTCCTCGCACGTGTGACATTTCAAATTTATCCATCTCAACGATTACAAAAGAAGGCTAGGGTTTTAGAAAAGACAGGTCGGCGATCTCGGGCAGTTCGGTCACCTGCCCGTTTTCACATTTTTTCTTTCCCCTCCCCCTTCATCCCTCCCGCTTCATGTCATTCATTCGAAACATATACACACCCTAAATACTCTCTAACTACACACACTCTCTCTCTCTCTCTAAATTCACAATTCATTTCGGCCTTTGCGGTGCTCGAAATTCATCTGCGCTCATCGGATTTCGTCTAAAGTAAGATATAATTTGTTGATTTATGTTTTAATTTCAGTTTAGGGTTTATACGATTACGAGGCTTGATTTTGAACTCCAGATCTCTGTTTAGTTCATGTTTTGCTATGGCAGTTGTAAGGATTTTTGTTCTTCGGTGTTTACGTTTACCGATTAGATTTTCGACTGTCTAGGGTTTATCTGTATGTTGAGCTTGTTAATTGTTTGATGTTTGTCAGTTTGTGCTTTATTTACAGATCTTAGTTTACTCGTTGATCGGTTTTATCACTTGATTTCGTTGATTCGATATTTGATAATATTGCGCCATGCGTTTTGGAGTAAAATTGAAGCTTTCTACTTATGAGATGTTTTGAGTTTTAATATTTTTTGGTCATCAGTCATTTGTTTGAGAGATTTGGGGGAAAGGAGGCCTCTTATACTAGTATTTGGTAGGGGAGATTTTGGTTGATTAACGTCTAAGCAAATATAAAAAATATGATATGTCTATACCACCAATTATAATAGAAGGATTAACATAGTGACGGTTATTTGATTTTGTAATGTCTGCAGTTATATTATTAGTTCCTGAATGTTTTCATTGGGGATAATGTGGAAAATGGGATGAAGAGTTATGGTGGTTATAACTTGACTGATTTAAAAGTGATACTTTGGATTAAAACCATTTCAATTGTAATAATTGAACTACATTTCCAATTTTTTTCTGAATATTCATTGTTAGGCATTGTGGTACTGTTTTACTTCATTTAAAAGCGTTTACAACGTGTCATGGAATATTCTGATTCATGTTTGTAAACTGTAGTACCAGTGTTTTGAACATTTTCCATTGTCACACTGTTTTCTAATTTGTTATTCATGCTGTTATGGTTGCTTCTGAGATGATTTTTCTACTTGTTGCCAACATAACAGCTATCTTATGACTTTTTGGGGAAGCATAGTGTTCTTTTCTAGACTGTTTTTTGAAGTCTGGAACTAAATGGTTTTAGTTCTTGTGTTTTTGAGTAGGAAAAATGGCTGTGGAGATTACGGAATTCTTGTTATCTGCGCAATCAGCTGATGCGAAGGTCCGAACTGAGGCAGAGGGTCGGCTTCGACAGTTTCAAGAGCAAAACCTTCCTGGATTTCTTCTCTCTTTGTCACTTGAGCTTTCGAATGATGGTAAACCTATGGAGTCTCGTAGATTGGCTGGTATTGTGCTTAAGAACTCTTTGGATGCTAAAGATGCTACTACAAAGGACCTCTTGGTGCAACGGTGGGTGTCAAATGATGTGTCATTCAGATCCCAAGTGAAGGGCTTGCTGTTAAATACTCTTGGTTCATCTGTCTCTGAAGCAGGGCACACTGCTGCCCAGGTCATTGCCAAAATTGCTTCAATAGAAATTCCAAGGAAAGAGTGGCCTGAACTTATTGGTTCTTTGCTTGGTAATATGACTCAACAAGATAAGCCAGCATCATTGAAACAAGCAACTTTAGAGGCACTTGGGTATGTATGTGAAGAGATATCACACAATGATCTTGTGCAAGATGAAGTTAACTCTGTCCTCACTGCTGTAGTCCAAGGCATGAATGTCATTGAACAGAGCTCTGTGCGTCTTGCAGCAGCTACTGCATTGTACAATGCTCTTGATTTTGCACAAACCAATTTTGAAAACGAGATGGAGAGGAACTACATCATGAAAGTTGTTTGTGAAACAGCCATGGCGAAAGAAGCAGACATTAGACAAGCTGCTTTTGAATGTATAGTTTCAATAGCATCAACCTACTATGATGTTTTAGAGCCTTATATGCAGACTCTTTTTGAACTAACCGCAAATGCTGTCAAAGGAGATGAGGAAGGCGTTGCTCTTCAAGCAATTGAATTCTGGAGTTCCATCTGTGATGAAGAGATTGAGCTTCAAGACTTTGAAAGTGTTGATTCATGCCCTCATTCACGTTTCATTGAGAAGGCTCTATCGTTGTTGGTTCCGATGTTGCTTGAAACTTTATTGAAGCAGGATGAAGATCAGGATCAAGAAGATGGTATCTGGAATCTTGCTATGGCAGGGGGAACATGCCTTGGTCTTGTTGCTAAAACTGTAGGTGATGCTGTAATGCCCTTAGTTATGCCTTTTGTACAGGATAACATATCAAAGCCCGATTGGCGATCTCGTGAGGCTGCTACATATGCATTTGGATCAATTCTTGAAGGCCCAAGTGTTGAAAAGCTATCCCCAATGGTTATCTCAGCATTAGACTTTCTGCTTAATGCTATGAGGGATCAAAACAGTCATGTGAAAGACACCACTGCATGGACCCTCAGCCGTATCTTTGAGTTGTTGCACAGTCCAGCCACCGGATTTTCTGTTATCTCACCTGCTAATCTTCAACGAGTTATGGTGGTCCTTCTAGATAGTATCAAAGATTCACCCCATGTTGCAGAGAAGGTCTGTGGGGCTATTTATTATCTTGCTCAAGGCTATGAGGGTTTTGAAGCTGGCTCCTCTGTTCTCACACCATATCTTCCAGATATCATAACCTCACTTATAGCAACCGCTGAACGAACAGATGCCAGTGATACAAAGTTAAGGTCTGCTGCTTATGAAACCTTGAATGAGGTGGTTAGATGTTCTAACCTTGTTGAATCATCTCAAATAATAATACAACTTCTCCCTGTTATCATGAACAAACTGGGACAAACAATCGAGCTTCAGATTCTGTCATCAGATGATAGAGAAAAACAAGGAGATCTGCAAGCTTTGCTTTGTGGTGTCATGCAAGTAATCATTCAGAAACTCAGCAGCACCGATGAAACTAAGCCCATTATATTTCAAGTTGCAGATCAGATCATGATGTTATTTCTCAAGGTGTTTGCTTGTCGTAGCTCAACAGTACACGAAGAAGCAATGCTTGCCATTGGTGCTCTTGCTTATGCCACTGGACCAGAATTTGGAAAGTATATGCCAGATTTTTACAAATATTTGGAAATGGGTCTTCAGAATTTTGAGGAATACCAGGTGTGTTCCATCTCTGTCGGTGTGGTTGGTGATATATGTCGGGCTTTGGATGACAAAATGTTACCTTTTTGTGATAACATCATGTCACTTCTCCTTAAGGATCTTTCTAGTGGTGACCTGCATCGGTCTGTTAAGCCTCCAATTTTTTCATGCTTTGGTGACGTGGCACTTGCAATTGGCGAACACTTTGAAAAGTATGTTTCTTATGCAATGCCAATGATGCAAGGAGCTGCTGAAATATGTGCGCAGATAGACAGTAATGATGAAGAGATGGTGGAGTATGGCAATCAGCTTAAGAGAAGCATCTTTGAGGCGTATTCAGGTATCTTACAAGGGTTCAAGAATTCAAAGGCTGAGATCATGTTGCCTCATGCTCCACATCTCTTGAAGTTCATAGAAGTTGTTGTTAATGATGATAATAGGTATGGATTATCTTTTCATATACTAATTCATATAGCCTTTTTAATAAATAAATTGGGTTAAAATAGGATTACGGAAAATATTATTGATAAAATAACCTAATTTTTGGATTTGGTTTTGCAGGGATGAGAGTGTGGCAAGAGCAGCAGTAGCAGTGCTGGGAGATCTTGCAGATGCACTTGGTTCACATGTGAAGACACTATTCAAAGATTTGGCATTCTGTAGTAAATTCTTGGGAGAATGCCTGCAGTCTGAAGATGAACAACTCAAGGAGACGGCTACTTGGACCCAAGGGATGATTGGGCGTGTATTTTCGGTGTGTGGGTAAGTGGAAAATATGCTTTTTCATGATACAAGTTTTGAAATTCTGGGTGGGTCGGTGTCGGGTCAGGAAAGTCATATGTTGACTGTGTCTTTTTGTACTATGAACTTAAGTACAAATTTGAGGAAAAGGTCATTGTGTACGAGACTCGGCCACTATGACGGTGGATGATCATTTTTATGAGATTTTCTTTGGCTGTTTACCTTTATTATCTATTTCTTTTCCTTCTTTTGAATATGTAGCTATATATTTGTGAATCATGTTTATCATTTTTAAAAATTAAGACGAACTAACAATTTTGAGAAAAGTAAAATAAAAACCTATTCAAATCGCCCAAACCGATAACTGTTTTGGTCTGTTTGGTTGACCCAACACAGCTGATTCACGGGCGTTGGGGGCATATGGTGTGTGTGTGTTATGCATATATATGTGTATATATATTTGTGTGTGGATAGTGAAACCACTACGCACCTTAGTGATTTGGTTTAGTGATTGCCCCGTGTTGATGTAGAGGGGACGTGGCTTGCGTGAATGTGAAACCACTACGGATTGCCTTAGGTCTACATTCATATCAGGTCTATGGTGTGAATGACTTCATTCTTCCTCCTACACTGTTTTCTAAGTTTAATCAACGTTGTTTGTGAAATGGTCAATTATGATTGGCTAATTCCATTCATGTTCGAGTGTGATTGACCAAGTTTTAGTGTGATTAACTATAATTGAACATGTTGGGACTATGATTTGCTAATTTCAGAAATGTCGAGTGTTATCGGTCATGTTTGACTATGATTGATCAACATATGACTAGATTATGTTTGAAGGTGGTTGGTTATGTTAATGACTAATTTCAACAAGCTTGATAACAAATTACATTGTTTGTGTAGCCCTTCGATTCGGATAGGGTTGATGTGTTAATACAACAATAATCAAATTATAAAAATAATTTCATTAATAATATTACAATATTTGAAACAAAAACCTTAATGACTTGGTATTAAAAATTAAATATAACAGTTTTATCAAGTTTTTTTTAGTACTATTCACAACTTTCCTAGACAGGGTTAGTAATCACTAACCAGGTGTACAAGAAAACATAAAATCATGTTTGACTATCATGTTCAATGGACAGATAACATAAAATAATAGAAACTAGCATGAAGACCGTGTGTTGCAGTGGGGGCGTATGTCGATTCCTCACGCGTTGCTACTCGCCTCGCACATTGCGACGTGAACATGACTCAGTTATCGCGTGTTCGTGTTATGTCAACATTTGTCAAATTTATGAAAGAAATTAAAATAAATTAAAAAAAACAAAACATTTACACGGTGTGGCTCGTTAAACCGCCAAATCAATCAACGTCTTAGAAACATTGTATAAAAATAATCAAAAGCATTACGTAAACTCACGCGTTGCGGTTAGAGTATTGATAATATTTAATACCTTATATAAAAAAGAACCGCTTTATACCCGCGCGTTGTAGCGGAAGTGTAAACTCGTGACAAAAAACCGAAGTTTAAATGTTAAGACCCGCGCGTCGCGATGAAGCCGTACGATGACACTAACGTGGGTAAGGGTGTGTTTGCGAACTTAGTTACGCGCGTTGTAGCAGTGACACTAACGTACTTAAGTACATAAAAGAAACGTACGCATTTTTGACGGATCGGTTTTTGAGATTAAACCATAGATAGGAAAAATATTATGCCTCGCACATTGCAGCTTAGTAATTAAAAAAAAATAATCAAAACTAAAAAAATAACAAATCTAAAAAGAAAAAAAATGAATTTTAATTTGTAATCGTTATATATAATTACACATAAAAAGAAAAAGAAAAGGAAGAAAAAAAAAGGTTGAAGCTTGGTTCGAACATGCACCTGGTGTAAAACCCAGCAAAGGAACCAAACATGCTTTAACCATCCCATCAGAGGAATGATAAGTGAATGTAAATACAAATAGAAAACAAAGAACAATGGCTTTGTTGGTGGCCTCAACGTTGCCTTTTAAGGGTTAGTTAATGTGAAACTTGTAAACATATAACTTAGAACACATCTAATGGTGAACACCAAAAACACAACCAAACGCGTCACATCAGCTGCCACATCATCATTCGAAAACTCTCATTTTTACTCCAACACTACATCCACTTTCAAACACCTCATATTTCCATATCATCACCTACTTTTACATTTATTTTCTATAAACCAATAACCTTATTTATTAATAATCTTATTTTTTTATATTTCGTATTATTTAAAATAATATAATATAATTTAAAATAAAAATATTAAAATCCTAAAAATTAAAATTGAAAATTTAATTTAAAGTAAAAAGGTTACATAAAATAAAAATATCACCATACATAAACTAAATAAATCAAAATCACACAAATAAAAACATAAAAAGATCACATAAACCAACTATTGTGTAATAGACCATATATGCTCCGCTAAATTTCCTTGAAGCGCATGATAAGCTTCATTGTTACGTACATTCTTCAACCTTGCCAAGTGTTCTTCGAAATCTGTTGTCGGTCCAGGGTTTGGTGGTTCAGGTTCTTCACCTTCAACATCTGACCAATCGGTTATATCGTCCCCTTCATCTTCTACAATCATATTATGCAATATAATGCATGCATACAATATATCGATAATTATTTTTGCACTCCAAATTGTTGTTGGCCCTTATATAATGTGTCATCGAGCTTGAAGGTCTCGACATCCTTTCTTACCGACTCATGACGTTTTAAATTCCAACTTTTTTGGATTATGTGGATATGTGAAGCTTTTTACAAGTGTCGCCTACTCCGGATATATATCATCTGCAAGATAGTATCCCATGTTGCATTGTGTTCCATTCACTGTAAAATTGCATGGAGCCGCATTACCTTCTAAAACTTCATTGAATACCGATGATTGATGTATGATGTTTATATCATTGTTCGACCCTGTCACTCCAAAATATGCATGCCAAATCCAGAGGTCATGTGATGCAACCGCCTCAAGCATGATGTGGATGTCCATGGTCACCTCACGTATATTGCCCTTTCCATGCAACCAGGCAGTTTTTTCATGCCCAGTGCATACAATCAATGCTTCCTAGCTCCGAGGAACCCATACCTGGTTGAATGCATAGCCAGTAACCGTTGGATGTTACTTTCAGTTTGCCTTCTTAGATATTCTTTAGAATACATTTCAATAACACCACTTCAAAACAATCGAAGACACTCGAGGGCAGTACTTTCACCAATGCATGTATTCATTGGTTTGGTCAGTTGGCATGCCATATGCCAACTGACGTATGGCACATGTGCATTTTTGGAGGGTGGATAAACTAATTCTACCCACTCTTTGTGTAAAGTAAGAATAATTGTTTTTCAAATCGTCGACAATTCGATTGAAAAGATCACGATGCATTAGGAACCATCGTCTAAAATATCTTTCAGGGTAAACCGGTGTCGGAGCAAAGTAGTCGTTCCAAAGACGACTATCTACATCTTCACGACACCTGCATATTTATTTGCGCTTCCCCTTCGGACGACTAGAACTGGACCCTTCCAAGGTATAGTGCTCCTTTAGATGCAAATACATCTTTTCGAGATCATCGGAAACCAATTGTTCATACTGCTTCATGGCTAGTTGCATAAAGTGCATATCAGCATTAGTAGAAGGATTCATAAACGGTGGTTGAAACTGAGGCGGAGATTGAGAAACATTATCATCACTAGAACTCATATTTAGCGAGAAAGTTGAATGTGAAATTTTGAAGGTGAGTTGAATATGAAGTAATGACTTGTATTTATACCGATAAAAAAACTAGTTGTTTGAAAAACTAGCCGTTAGAAATACATAAATAAATTAATATATTTTAAATTTAAATGTTTTTAATTTAAGTTTAGTTAAATTAAATAAATTAAATAATTTTTAGAAAATTAAATTAAGTTAAATTAAATTAAATTAAATAATTTTTAAGTAATTTAAAAATATATTAGTTTATATTAAGTTAGAAAATATACAATTTAAATGTTTTTATTTAAACAAAAACTTTAAAATAATAATTAGGTTAAAATGGAATGGGCCCACAAGGGGCGTTTGGTGGCGTTTGCATTTCCGGATGAGTCTCAACCGGATGGCTACCTTCAACACACCCACCTTGTCCGGTTGAATGCGGATGAGCCCTCCAACCTTGCGTTGGAGGTGTTCTTATAATAAATAAAGTGGCAATGGGTAAACATGTAGACATGTACTTGTAAATATATAACATGAAATAAGTATTTCATATTTTCAATTACAAGTTATTCAAGTTAATTTGTTATTCAAGTTTGCGAGTACAAGATTACAAGTGACATGCTTACAAGGTTATATGTAGACATAAACCAGTAACACGTAAATATACAAACTTGTAAAACTTGTGAAACTCATAATGCTCGTGAAGTTGCAAGTTCCAAAACCTGTAAACATATAACCTTATTATAAGCATGTCACTTGTAATCTTGTACTCGCAAACTTGAATAACAAATTAACTTGAATAACTTGTAATTTGAAAATAGCAAAATACTATAAACTCAAAAACATCAAATATCATAGAAAAGTTTCATAGATAGCGTGTAATAACAAAGGGTCTCAAAAGGATGCCAATAAGAGGTTTCAATTCCTGACACGATACCAATAAAAAAACAGGATTTGGATCAACTAACACGACCTGTTTGTTAAACATGTCAACACGAACACGAGCCATTTAATAAATGGGTTACATCAAACACGACCCGTTTAATAAGCGAGTTAAATTGCTAACCCGTCTAAAGGCTTTTAAAAAAGTTCAAATTTAGAGTTTAGAGATGGAACACATTAAAACTTAAAGTTAAATAAATATTTTGATTTTTAATTTTTCTCTAAATATTAACTTTTAAAAGTAAAAATTAAATTTCCTTTTGAATCCTTTCATCAACGGTTCGCAACAGTTTTATTTGATTAGTTTTAACTACTCATTCTTTAATCCTTTCCATTCGCCTTTTCTAATCTCGAGTTAAATATATAAACCCAAATTTGTTAATTGAGAATTGGAGATGAAGAAACAAAAACAATAAAAAAGACATCAATTACAAAAAAAAAAGATTCATTTGAATAGGAGTAATCGATTGTTTAGATTGTCACTAAATCACTAGATATTATTCATATTCACTAACGAACATTAAACGGGTCGACCAAAGCACATCCCCAACATGACACGATTTTAAGTAGGTCCGACACGACATGGCACAAATAACTATATGGGTCGGTTTATGGTTGAAGAATTCAACCCATCGAGCTGACTAGATTAACACCCTTAATGCCAAATAACGTGATATATAGGGAGGAACCCCTAAAAAGGAGATTTTGCCTAAGTAGCCTAAAAAGGAAATATCTGGCTCTAACGAACTCCGATTGAACTCATTCCAACAGCGTTAGAACCGGCTCGTCGAACCCTAAGCACAAATCCCTAAACCCTAAACCTTAACACTAAACCCTAAAGTTAAACCCTAATGCTAAAACCTAAAAGCTAAACCTAAAAACTAAAAACGCTAAACGCTAAACCCTAAAGCTAAAGCTAAACCCTAAACCCCAAAGCTAAATCTTAAAGCTAAAACCGAAAAACCTAAACCCGCTAAACCCTAAAAGCTAAGATAGCAAAGCTCGACGAGACGGTTCTAATGCCGCTGGAATGAGTTCAATCGGAGTTTGTATGAGCCGGATATCGAGTTTTTAAAAATCATTTTTAGGCTACTTAGGCAAAACTCACTTTTTATTTGATCTTCCCTCTATATATATATATATATATATTACTTAGGGTTGATTCATATGCCTCCAGATGCATACATACAGATTAACACATTGAGATGATGTATCTTTTCCCTAGGATCAATCTCCAAACATACACAGATTGAGATTGTATCTTTTCCCTATGATCTAACCATACGTCTCAAAACACATAGATGGCATTCCTGAGAGCAAAACATATAAAACACTAAACAGGTGAGACGAAATATCATATACATAAGTTCATAAACTTATCGAATGCCTAAAGGTCAAACCCTGTCAACAAAAATGTTTAGATGTTCTTACTTGTCACACCCCGCCTAGGCGGAAACGCGGGGTGTAACGGGTCGGTGGTTTACATAGCCTTTGATCACAACAAACGACCATTAAATGATAACAAAGTTTACATAATCAGATTCAATTTTTTTCAAAATGACAACATAAGTCAATTGTTTACCCTAACGGTAACATCAAAATAACGATGACGAGTTTTATAATTATAGCCTAATATCATAGACAATAAAGGAAAACTCCAAAAGCAAAAGCATGCATGATGACTCCATGTATCTTATTTCCTATTGCGGTTCCAATCAATGCGTCAATTACCTGAAAAATACATGCTAAAATGTCAACATAAAGTTGGTGAGTTCACAGGTTTAAAGTAAATATAGTTTCCTTTGAACTATGAGGGTTCAAAATGTGTTTAGCATTGTTCATCAAACGATGCTTATGTTTGTGTTTTGTTACCATGAGCTATCATAATCGACACTTGACTATGTTTCTTTGTTTCGCCCTGCCCCATATTTTGTCATGAAATGTTGTGAGTGTTTATGGACAATATGCACCGGCTTTGACCTCCAATCAAGGTTAGAGAGACTAACCACAGGTGGGGGTGTCAACCCAAATAGATGTATTCATTCTTTCCACGTCTAAAACTAGCTAACAGTTATAGTATTCCCGGAACTTAATATGATAGTAATTACTCATGCAACAATATGTATACGTACTCGTATCAAAAAATATGAGCCATGTATTCTCCCCCATATGTTTAAAAATCCTTTAAGTCAAAATAAAAGTGGAGCCGTGAAAACTCACCTTAGCAGCAAGGTGATGGTATAAGTAGCAAAATCCGAATGAGTCCCGACCTACTCGTGCCTTAAAATAATTAAAACACCTTAAGGTCTAAGTAATGATTCTACCATGAGTGTTGATCATGCATTCAATTCACCCAACTAGGTTCAACATGAACCTGTATTAAGTTTCCAAGTCTTTTGACACGACGACCGTTGGTGACGGGTTGTGGTAATAAAATATGTTTATATACACATATAAATAAGATATATATATATATATATATATATATATATATTTCAAGTATGACTTTAAATCCTTATGTTATTGTGTTAACCTTAAGTTCGAATGTTAATATAAATATGTATATATACGTATATATTTAGTGTGATAACTTAAAATACTTCCATGTTATCTTATAATACAAGAGTTTAAAACATTTGATAATAATATATATTTGTAAGATACATACAACTAATTCATCGAAATTAATATTCTATGGACCAATGGTTTACTAGTTTAACTAACTACTTAAGAGAATATATTTATATAATAATATACTAAAGAAAACTTATAATCATAGCACCTATAAATTTATGGTTTTCATAAATAAATAATTATAAATATTAATATCGTATAATATATTAAGTCATTGTATTAGTCCAATGGTCCATAATTTTTACCGAACACGTAAATGTAACGATTTTGTCCAAAACGTCAAGGTGTCAACAATAAATATATATATATATATAAATATATATATATATATATATAGGATTAGGTTCAGGTAAAAAGGATTCTAATTCTAAGAAGAGTGAGAAGGATTTAGAGCCATTAGATCAAATTGTAGAAAAGATTTAGTGGTTAAGATTAAATTGTAGGGGAAAAAGTTGTTGGAAGGGTATTTTAGTCTTGGCCACTTTTGTTAACTTTTTATCAAGTCCCCCCTCTCATTTTTAAACGTTCATAACTTTTACATACGACATTATTTTTTCAAAAAAATTACGCCATAAAAACGAGCGTTTTTTTATCTTTAAAACGAGTATAGTGTCGTTATAAACAAAAAAGAAAAAAATTTACGTTTTCCACCTCATTGTGTAATATAAATTCATTGTGTAATACAAGTTCAATGTATAATACAAGTTCATTGTGTAATACAAGTTCATTGTGTAATACAAGTTCATTGTGTAATACAAGCTCATTGTGTAATACAAGCTCATTGTGTAATACAAGTTCATCGTGTAGTACAAGTTCATCGTGTAGTACAAGTTCATTGTGTAATACAAGTTCAATGTGTAATACAAGTTCATTGTGTTATATGTATTTATCATTGTGTTTTACGTTTTTCAGCTCATTGTGTAATTAGTCAGGTCATTGTGTAATACAAGTTTATCGTGTAATACAAGTTCATTGTGTAATACAAGTTCATTATGTAATACAAGTTCATTGTGTAATACAAGTTCATTGTGTAATACAAGTACAATGTGTAATACAAGTTCATTATGTAATACAAGTTCAATGTGTAATACAAGTTCATTGTGTTTTACGTTTTTCAGCTCATTGTGTAATTAGTCAGGTCATTGTGTAATACAAGTTCATCATGTAATACAAGTTCATTGTGTAATACCACGTCTAGTCATTGTGTAATTAGTCAGGTCATTGTGTAATTAGTCAGGTCATTGTATAATACAAGTTCATTGTGTAATACAAGTTCATTGTGTAATACAAGTTCATTGTGTAATACAAGTTCAATGTGTAATACAAGTTCAATGTGTAATACAAGTTCATTGTGTTATATGTATTTATCATTGTGTTTTACGTTTTCAGCTCATTGTGTAATTAGTCAGGTCATTGTGTAATACAAGTTTATCGTGTAATACAAGTTCATTGTGTAATACAAGTTCAATGTGTAATACAAGTTCATTGTGTTTTACGTTTTTCAGCTCATTGTGTAATTAGTCAGGTCATTGTGTAATACAAGTTCATTGTGTAATACCACGTCTGGTCATTGTGTAATTAGTCAGGTCATTGTGTAATACAAGTTCACTGTGTAATACAAGTTCACTGTGTAATACAAGTTCAATATGTAATAGAAGTTCATTGTGTTATATGTATTTATCATTGTGTTTTACGTTTTTCAGCTCATTGTGTAATTAGTCAGGTCATCGTGTAATACAAGTTCATTGTGTAATACCATGTCTGGTCATTGTGTAATACAAGTTCATTGTGTAATACAAATTCAATGTGTAATACAAGTTCATTATGTTATATGTATTTATCATTGTGTTTTACGTTTTTCAGCTCATTGTGTAATACAAGTTCATTGTGTAATACACATTGACCTGGTGTATTACACATTGACATGGTGTATTACACATTGACCGGGTATATTACACATTGACCATTATGCCCTCCCTTTAAAAATAATAAAATGACACATGTCAAGCTTAGAATCCTTCTTACCCTTCTTATTTTTAAAACCCTTTTTACTATAACCTAACCCTATATATATATATATATATATATATATATATATATATATAAGTCTTTATAATATAAATAAGTTCGTGATTATATATATACTAGTGGGTAACCCGCGCGCTGCGGCGGAGTGTACAACTTACGAGTTTGTACTCGTATGTTGCGACGGAGTAACGTGGTTCACAATATAATTTAACTTCAACAGTCCAAGACTACACAAACAAGATTAAAAGTACACTCTAATGTTTTAATAACTTATGGATCAATTTAACTTGATACACAAAAGCAATCCAAACTAACGAGATTACTATAAATAGAATTTTAAAATCTCAGAAAGTCGGAAAACATCGTTTAAATATATGCATTTATCCACATATGGAATTGTGTATATATGCATTTATGCACATATGAAAAAGTTTATCCTGCTTCTATTCGGTGTCACTTGAGAAAGGTTATGTCATGCATATATGTGCATATGTGCATAAATGCATGGGCGAAGGATATGCCTCGGTTGAGTTATTGAAAAATAAGCAACAAATGTCAAAAGCTATATCGCTCACCCTCGTATGGAATAAAGAGGCATTTTTGTGGCAGCCATATACACTGAGTTACTTCAAACCCATTCCAACCACCTCGTCTTTTTCTTTTTTTTTTTTGTTAAAACTTTTGATTTTACCCGTTGGAGTTGTCAAAAGATAAACACCCTGATTGAGCTACTCATAATTAAATTGGCACCTCAAAAATACAAATCAGGTCCATCACACGTTGGAACAGGTAGTGCGTTTAATATAAAGTAAAAATTAAAGACCAAGTCCCATTGCTCTGCACCCTTTCCATAAATATATGTTTATTAACTTGATAAGAGCATTCACATCAGTTTCTGCATATGTTTGTGAGTGGATTCTACATATTTTATGGAGTGGTTTAAAATGGTTGTAAGTAAAGGAGAGAGAATGTATAAATTTTTTATATATTTAGGGAAAACACTGTTCACCCCTATTAATTTTTTAATATTTTTTGAAGTGGTTGCGAATGGAAGAGAGAGAAAAGGTAATGATAAAGGTATAAAAAGTATTATTTAATTAAAAAAGAGAGAGAAAAGGTAATGATTTTTAGTGTAATATCAAACATATTAGCCAGACTATATATAATACTACCTTTCCATAGTTCTTTCTCAAATCAAGGAATTCAAATATATCAGCATGACATGGCTCCAAATAAATAGCAAATGCACCTAGAATTGTCAAATTGAATTGCAACAGACGACGTAAATTAACTAAAAAGAAATGTGAAAATGCAGATGCGCGTACCCTTTCTCCTACCACCGCCTTGGTCAACATAAGGGGCAGTATCATTGAACACACGCACCATTGGGATGATGCCATTGGATGTACCATTTGTCCCACTAATGTAACTTAAGGACGGGTGTGGAGGAGCATCAAGGTCGTCATCCCAAGAACGGAGGCGGTCCGGTGACGGTCTCTCGGTCCTATGGCGATGACCATCACTGCCTGGAGGCGGAATTAGTCTCTGAAAACAAAAAGAAAGTAGAAACAATAAGTTTTAAGAAAGTGCAAATAAACAAACAGTAAGAAAAAATTAAAAATATCTGCATACAATTTTTGATTTCATTTGAGGACCATCCTCATTACCACGTGCCTCTCGGCTGAATTCCCGCTCTCTTGATAATTCTCTGTTGATGTAACAAATTACACTAATATAAGCTAAATGTTTAAAAAAATTATGTGAGAACATAATTCAAAACTGACCTTCTGATCCCACCATGTTTCTCAAAATCCCGCTTCCTCTTTAATTTAGCTCTTCATGCTTCAAATTCATCGCGACTCATAATGGGAGGCCAACCACAATTCATGCGCATTCCAGCTCAGCAAGATCTATGTTAACATATTTTATAAAAATTAACTGCTCAAGCGAATGATTACTAAAAGCAGGATGAAAACCACAAGGAATACGTATAAGGTGGTGTATGTATAATGTGAGTACACATAATACTATGCACAGTCCAAGAAGAAATTATAAATTCTCATTAATTTTATTTTTTTTGAGCATATATTAAATTGAAACCTGTAGCTTGACAGAAAAAAAACAATTTTTTTGAATTTTGACATAAATATGTACCAAGTCGTATTTGTGTGTGACTAATATTTGTCTTCCATGAGCAGGGCACTTGCTTTATCAACAAAAGCCTAAACCAACCCCATCTACATCGTTGATGAAGTTTAATGCTCAAAGTATCTTATTAATATTAGAGGAAAGTTTATAATATGAAATTAATAATAATCACTGTAGTATATTTTATTTCTTAAACTTCACCTCAGGAATACTTGTAGTGATAAAAGACGGTAAATAATAGAAAGAGTAAACTGCAATTTGCACCCCTGTGGTTTAGGCCCGCTGACACATTGCAACCCTGTTTAAAACAAAGTGCAATTTGCCCCCCTGTGGTTTGGTTTTTCTCTCTCTTTGCACCCTGTGGTTACAAACACCGTTAATTTTTTAACTCCGTTAGGGGTATTAAGGTCATTTCACCCAAAACCCAAAACCTAACATAATATGCACCCCATGTGGTTTGGTTTCTCTCTCTCTTTGCACCCCTCACCCTCACCCTTCCCGTCTGCCGCCGCCACCTTCCCCTCTCCCGTACGCCGCCGTCGCCGTCAAGACGATGAACCCATTTATGTTTCCATAAACAGAAATATATTACAATACAGAGGAGGAAGAAGATGTTTTGATTGAGATGGTATGCAGCTCTTCCTTGTGAGTTTTTAATCCTAATGTGGTTTATATGTGAAAGTTCAGAGGGGAAATCGTAATGAGTCTAAAGATAGATTGATTTAGTTTTTTATTTAAGGTATTGAGTGTTTATTTTTTGCTGTGAATGGGCTGTCATTCCAGCTGTATTTGAGCTGTGATTTCTTAGTAATTAAGGCTAGGATTAGTATAAAAGAGGGTCATTGTTAGAGTTTAAGGTGTGTGGTTTTGATTTAATAAAAATTAAGAGTCGTGGGAGTGTTTTCCCACAAAAATCGTTGTTGTCTTTTGAGTAATTTCGATCCAATTGTCCAACAATTGGTATCAAAGTGAGGTTTTAAGAGTCGACTTTCAAAAGGGGGAGCAGCCAAGGGCTGCCATAGCAGATAACAGCAGGTGGGTCGCTGTTGAGGGCTGCTGATTGGCGGTTTGAAAAGGAGAAAGGGTCAGCAATTTTTTTTCTTTGGGCTGCAAAGGGCATTGATCGATTAAGGCTGCTAGTCGACTGCAAAAGGGTTGTTGGTTGACTGTGAAATGCTGCTGGTTGATTGTGAAGGGCTGTGACCGATTGAAGGCTGCTGAAATCCGATCTGATATAGATTGAAGTGTGAAGGCTGCTGCGAGGTTTCAATCGAAGGGCTGTAAAAGCTACCAGAGAGTCTGCGCGAGACAGATTTGGGCCGCGAGATACGGCTGGAGCAAATTGATTGTGTGACTCAATCAAAGCTGATTGGAGTTGTGCGAGTCAACCCCTAAAGACGAAGACCTGAGCAACTCAGGTTCTGATCGTGGGAAGCGATCAAGAGCAGTGATTTCTGTGAGAGACGAATCTGCATAGTGAAGGGCAAACTTGTGCGAGACAGGGTTATTGACCGTGTGACACGCGAAAGAATCTGTGCGAAACAGAGGTTTAGTGGGTTCTGTGCGAGGCAGAATAGAAGTTGTGTGAGGCAGATTGGATTTTGTGTGATACAGAACAGAAGGCGATTCCTGTGTGAGGCAGCGATCGGCAGTGAAGAGGACCTGAGTGATTCGGTTATTGACAAAGAATGTGCAAAAGGGTGAAAGCAAGATATTTGCTTGGAGGGCTATGTGAGACGCAAGGCAAAGAGAGATTTTAGTTGTTGTTCAAGTGTTTTTGGTGTGAAGAGTTTGGTCATTTTGCGGAGGAATGTCCAAAAGCCAAAGCATGAGGCAGCCAACTTGGTTCGTGAGGATGCTGGACTGCCTCTATTGTAGACAAAGAGAAAGCCCACATTAGGATTAAGGGGGTGATTGTGAGTTTTTAATCCTAATGTGGTTTATATGTGAAAGTTCGGGGGGGGGAAATCATAATGAGTCTAAAGATAGATTGATTTAGTTTTTTATTTAAGGTATTGAGGGTTTATTTTTGGATGTGAATAGGCTGTCATTCCAGCTGTGTTTGAGCTGTGATTTCTTAGTAATTAAGGCTAGGATTAGTATAAAAGAGGGTCATTGTTAGAGTTTAAGGTGTGTGGTTTTGATTTAATAAAAATTAAGAGTCGTGGGAGTGTTTTCCCACAAAAATCGCTGCTGTCTTTTGAGTAATTTCGATCCAATTGTCCAACATTCCTCACCTTGTAAAATCAGTTGTGAAACATCCAGCAGCCAGATCCCTAGCCAACATAAGAGAGCTCAGAAATCTTGTCCTCTTTCCAACAAATGACCAACTATTTGTCACCAGGTAGGCTTTAATTTCAATTGCATTATGCTGGCTAAGGAAGATTCTTACTTTTTCACTATGATTTTTGCAGTGCTTTGGATGGCATTGTAAATCTCTGGCAAACTCAGGCCACTGGGTATGCTCTCTCTCTCTATAGTATCACCATTGCTTTCTTACTCTTGAACATATTAATACTATTATATCATTCTGTTTCCATAAACAATATCCATAAACAATATATGTGAAGGGACGATCAACCACCTCAATTTTAATAAACAACATATTAAATTTATATAAAAGTAAAAAAAAAAAAAAAAAACTTGGTACGGTTATGAGTTTGACGATTCACATCCAAATTGTCTTTCAATTTCTTCATCTCTAGTATGAACATTCAAAGAAGCACAAAGGATGAATTCATCATCACTTTAAAGAAATGAAAGATTCACAGAGCACCACATGTTTCCATAAACAGAGGTATCACCCCATGCTTATTTCTTAGTGATCACCGAAACCGAAAAAGGAATCTCTTCCATGTTAGCCCTTCTGCTGCTTTTAAATCTGCCCACCACATGTTTGTCAAATTGCCGCTACTAAATTCACCCCCCTCTCTGTCTATATCTTGTTTGATTTCGTATTTCCTTCGTGGGTCGTTCAGATTTATGGAAGAAGAATTGTAAAACCGATTTAAGAACGGTTCATCGTCACCGATAATCGGAGATGTTAATCGGAGGTATAGTTCATCGGTATAGTTCATTGGAGAAGAAGAGGGTAAATTTGGGGTGAGGTCAGGGGTATTATTGTCTTTTCATTAGAAAAGATAACGACAAGGGTGCAAAGAGAGAGAGAAACCAAACCACAGGGGGGCAAATTGCACTTTGTTTTAAACAGAGTTGCAATGTGTCAGCGGGCCTAAACCACAAGGGTGCAAATTGCAGTTTACTTTAATAGAAATTTTATTTTGTTTTTTGAATTTGAGTCTTTATTTAGATCTGATGATTATCTAAGATGACACCTCTTATATATTCTTACAGAAGACATGTTATGCATTATCAAGGCAATACCTATTAATTAGATCAGCGAGCTAAACGATTCCTAGGTTCACATACATTTATGTAGCTGAAGCAGATCCTAGTTGCAGCACACCTGTGGTGAAGAAGTTAATATTATTCTAACCGTATTAATATGTTGATTTTAAGGATAAAGCTTGTCTAACTTTGTAAAATATACCTAGATATTTAGTCACTTTCAGAGACGTGATGGCAAGTATGACATGATCGGGTGCCTTATGTAGGAGATATTTGATCAAATCCAGTGGCTATTTCTTGCCACAGAGCAACATCTATAATCTTTCCTCTAAAATAACATAATGTGGTTAATTGCAATCTGATGCTGAAACAGTGATGTGAAGTAGTTGTTTATGGCTTACCCTTCTTCCTGCAGACTGACACGAACCAATATGTTTTTGCTTTTATTCGGCAACTCGGAAACCTCGACAACACGACAAATGAAATCTACAAAAACAACAAAAAAAAAAATTGCTGTTATATATTTTATAAATAAGGTTTTAAGAATTAAATAGAGTAATAGATATGTACCAGTCAGAAGTTTGTTTTCATCTTCAAAGCGTTTCTCTAACGTTGCGTATGATGCCACAACCAATCTGATCAAAATAGATGTAGCATAACATTAAGCAAGTTAAGTCAGAATCTGTTTCTGCCCAAAGCAGGGTGACCATTTTTAAATTGACCCGTTTCACAATTGCACTTGTAATCAGCTTTGTGTAGTTTTTTTTATTCAAGTTATTATTTCGTTTAACAGCAAAACGACATCATTTCTTGTAATGTACCAATACATTAAAAATTATAAGAATATGTTACCTGATTAACAACGAATTCTTTCAGCATCCCAAAGAAATCTTCACGCTTATGTGCAAGTCTGGAAAACCAGTAGACCAGACTTTAGTTTTTGTAATGAAATAAAGCATCTATCATAAGCTAAATATGCACTCACATAAATTTCATCCATGTCAAATCGATTTTCAAATTCAACCAACTTTGTCATATCATCCACTTTACATTCGGGGAACTCTGGATCTTTTGGATCAGGACTGATAAGTTACAACCTATAGTAACAATTGCATTAGTAAAAACATGAAAATTTTCAAAGTAAGTTAGTCAAATTAACAAAAATAGATTATTACGGTAACAATATATCTTTTGTAATCATGTTTAACACATTTTCTTTATAAAAAATCTGGACAAAAGTGTTTCGGGTCAAACTGGCCCAATCCGCTTGGACCCTTACAAAAAATGTATTTTTGACCATAACTCTTATTGATCCTTTACTCAACCTGCCTATGTACACCTTTACCAATTTGTAACGAGGTCTAATAGGTAAAATAAATAAAAAATATGAGCTAGTAAGGAAACAGGTCAAATGGGTCGGAAGTCAACCAACCAAAATATATTTTTGTAATGCATGCAACCTACTAAATATCTTTAAAAAAATAGATTTTTATTGTAATAAATATTTTTTAATCATGTTTAACACATTTTCTTTATAAAACATTTGGACACAAATGTTTCGGGACAACCTGGCCTGATCTGTTTGGACCTATACAAAAAAAAGGTTTGACCACAACCCTTATTGACCCTTTAGTCCTTTACTCAACCTGCCTATTTATCCATCATTACCAATTGTAAACAACTGAAAATTACGTGATAAACCGATGCCAGCTAGAATTTTCCCATTTCCTAGAGTCAAATGGTTTTTGTATCTGCGATCATCAACAGCAGCAGCTACAGACGCGATCCATGGACTGTAAGACACTTTGGTTTTGGCTAACGGTCCTTCATTTCCATATGCATGTGCAACAAAAACTCCAGCTTTAACAGCTGAGAGAAGTGTATCATCAAATGGGTTTAAAAATGTGGTCTTTGTGGTGGCAGGTGGACTGTTAGGCCCAACCGAGAGATTCAGTATGCCAACACCATCATAAACCGCCTGTTAACACATATCACAAAATATAAAAGATAACCTTACCCGTGTTCTTTTAGACAATATCATAAACAAGAATGAAAGCAAACATGATTGATGGCAGCAACGACATCAGCAACAAATCCTCCAAACATCCGGTTTCTATAGCATTCCCCAACTCACCTTTCATCAACCCACCAAATTCAAGCACACTCCACGACAACATTGTGATGGTGAAGGCTATCGGAAACCCTAACCTGATGTTGTCGCCGGCATCATAGTACCCACCAACAAAATCCACCTGCATTGTCTAATTTCCTCAAAATTAGCAACAAAAAAAACAAATCAAATGATCAATCTTACTTTCATGGCTGCTCCGTCTGAGACCGGATTTTTAACCACAAAACAGGTGAGTTTATGGGCATCCCAACAAGAAATAAGGAATACAGATACAACGAATTTGATAAAACTGAATATAAACAAGAAATAAGGAACTACAATTGATCAAGAAATAAGGAACCCTGGAGGCTCAAATCGTGAATGATAAATTTGTGAATGATAAAAACAAAGGGGTCCTAATAAATTTTGACTTCAACAAGAAATTTGTCAAAATTTGACTTTAAATGTCAAATAAGTTTACTGTCATACAACATCAGAATGTTTGGTGCCCTAGAAATTTGTCAAAATTCGACTTTCAATGTCACATAAGTTGCTTTCATTGTTCAAATTCTCTAAGAATTCATCAGAATGTTGAGAGCAAATCGATAAGTGCATTTAAACAAACCTTGATAAAAAAAATCTAAATACATCAATCTCGGTTTTCATCTGAAATTAATCAAAAATTGTATCCGGCAATCGAAATTAGGTAAATAACGAATACTGAGAATACATATGAGATTATGAATAAACGTGAAATGCGTACCCTAGAGGAAGAGAGCGCAGAGAGTTCAGCTACTGAATCTTCGTGACTTCTTACCTGTTAGCAAATCAAATCAATAATCAGGAAGAACGGCGGAAGAGGAAGAGAGGGGGAGAGAGAGAGAGTGGCTGACCTGAAGGAAAAAAAAACCCTAAATGGGCAGTTAGCATAGATGAAGCGTCTCCGACGAAGGATAGCATTGAATGCGTGGATGGTTATGGAGCTTGGCATGGTGCTGCGGTGGTCGGTCACGTCGCCGGAGGTGTGGCTGTGGGGAAGCAAACGCCACGTCTGGAAAGGGTGGCGGGAGCGCCAGAGAGAAATGACGGGAGTGAAATGAGATTAGGGTTTTGTTAGAGTGGGAGATAGTCAGAGGGTGTTTGTTATTGACTTATTGGCTTTATCAATAAGTCGATAAATAAAAAAATTTAATAATTTTTTTTTAAAAAAGCTAATAAGTCAATAAGTTATTCTCAAAAGTTAAGAAATTCTGACTTTTGAAAATGACTTATTGACTTATTGACTTATTAGCTTTTCAAAAAGTCAATAAGTCATGTCCAAAAGCACATCCAAACACCCCTTAGATGGTAATTTTATATTTTTTATGTTATGTATAATAATATATGTTAGGTATCTTGAAATTTTTAGTAAATTACATTGTGTTCTTTCAATATCTATTATATAATAGTATATATATATATATATATATATCTCCTTTTGTCCAAAGATTCGTCAGGTTTATGTTTCTACTACACGAACTTAATTTTATTTTTACTCAGAGTTACCGTGTTACACGAAAACCGTTAATACTTAGAATACACAAAATATATGTTATGGTTTCATAGAAAAATAATATATTAAGTGTTAGTTTCATAAAAATATGATAAAGTTAAGATAACGACTCCGGGTGAACGGTTCTAAACGAAACAACAAGTCAAGATAAAAACCGAAAAGTAAGTAAGAAAGCTCACGTAAAGCAAGCAAGGAAGATCGGAGATGGTGTGAGAATGCTTGTAACACTTACAGTTTTCACTTGAAAGTCTTGATTGACACTTGAATCCTTGGTTAAACACTTGAACGAAGTAAGATTATGTGTGTGTGTTTTTTCGGTTTTAGAGAGAGAGAGATAGGAAAGAGAAGGGGCAGTGAGAAACGGGGAGGGAAAGTGTGAGGGTGTGGTGTGTTCAAGTGAGATAGATAGATGCATGTATATATACTAAAGCTCAAGAGGGGTCCCCATGGTGGAAAAGGGTTGCATGGGAAAATGAGATGGTGAGCCATCGAGTCCAAGGGGGCATGGGGGACAAGAAGAAGGCAAGGAAGAGGGTTGTCAAGGGGGTTGGTTTTGGGTGTGGGGAGGTGAGGGGACAAGAGGGTGGTGATAGGGTGGTAGCTAGGTTGGTTAAGATGGTGGCGATTTGATACTAATTCGACCCGGTAAGACACCCGTAAATAATACCCGTTCTACACCCGGTTTTAATAGAAAATAAGTCGTAACCGTCATGTTATAAATAGAATATGTGTCGGGTTTATAAAATATATAAGTTTACCAAATTAAGACGTGTTAAATGTGTAATGTACGTATTAAAGTCCAAAATACGAGTTAACGAATCCAATTAGAAATCAAATATATAATTATATATATTTTTGTAGTATTACGCATAAAATAATAAATAGAATGCTTTTCCTAGCATTTGACATTTATCACCAACGTACGCGTGTGTCGGGTAACTGGTGTGTGACACGGTAATTCCTAAGATTACCAATGCATGTGATGAAATGAGTGGACTTTGCTATGCATGAAGTGACATAATTAATTAAAAATTAATTAAGTCTAATGCGATGATTTCAATGAGTTCTAGTTTACTGAGTTGTACAGATAATAACTTAAAATTGCCGGTTGTCACATTACTACATAAGTAGAGAGATAAGTTATCCATATTGTAAAAGAAGAAAGATAAGTTATCCATACTTTAGTCGTATAGATTCAGAATTAGAGAAAAGCTCTAACACTTCCTTTTAAAACTTAATGATAAGTTAGTTCGGTATTAGGGTCGTGGATTGTTTTCATGATAGTGAGTGTTCCCATATCTTGAAATCGTTGTTTCTGCATATCACGCAAGACTAAAGCGTAAACTAGGTACGTTCTAACAATCTTTTGATAAACACTCGATTTTGGGTGAAAACACAAAGGCGTATACACACACTTCAATATAAAAATTTTATATTATTGGATGAACTTTTTTGTGTTAGAATAATTTGTAAAATATATTATTGATAAACTTTTAGTGTTACAATAATTGTTTTTTTAAGGCAATTCTAACAATTAATATCAAATTAACAAATAAGAAATTAAATATGGAAACTAAGAAATTAAATCCAACTAACAAATCACATGAGTTCATGACAACTCGTAAACTTGCTTATGAGATAAAATCAAGAAACAATCTTTTGAACATTTTTCGTCACTTTTTGCACATCTTTAACATTCTCATCGATCTGCATACGATTTCACTATTTGAGTTATTTGTCCCGCATCATCCTCCCTTATTTGAAAAGAACCCTTCTTGAAGTTTGTCGAATTGGATGCTTTTTCTTGTAGTGTTGTTTGGTTTCTCCACCTCCATCTATTTCTCTATTATTGCCTTTGGTTTTACATTTTTATCCATTAAAAATTGGTTGATATCTCAATAACATCCACCATGGGAATGTGGTTTATGTCATAAACTTCTATGTCATCATTCCCTTCTTGGTTGCTTTGATTACATAACTCTCCACCATGCTAACATCATTTGTCACCTTCAACACTATGATTAGGGTTTTCTTATTCTTGTTATCAACCTATATATCCACACAACACATTATCATCTCAATATCCATCAATTTGACCTTAAACGAGCATACTCCCCATCAAAAGAGAGAATTAACCTTTTCATGTTGAGAAGAAGTCGATAGCTACGACCAGTGCGGCCTTTGATCACATAGGCATGCTGAATAACAACCATAGTAGCCCCCTCGTGATTTTCGTTGATGTTTTCACCACTTACTGTCACTAAACATAGTTCTCCAAAGGTCGTGTTGATTTTGTTAGCCATGGTAAAAGAGAACCTTAAATGCACAAAACAAGCATCTATCCCATAAAATTCACCATAAGAACAAGAAGGTTGATTTATTCCAAAACAAAATGTTATCAAGACACTTAATGGGTTCTTATGCCACCTAACACAAGACTGAATTGCAAATCACAAACTATTGGCGGAAGCGAAAAAAAAACGCTACATACTTTCTAGCAAACATTATATATATATATATATATAACAAAAGAGAAAACATGAATAGTAACCATACCAATCATAATTTATCACATGTAATAGTAACTATATATATTATTTTTATTATATTATTAATTTTTGTTTTATTACTATTTAATTTTATTATATTATTATTTATATTTTTATTATTATTATTATTGGTTAATAAAAGTCACTATTACATTTTGTGAACCAATGAAATGACATATTTGAAACCCTCTTCCAGAATAATATATATAGTTATCATTGGTGTGAAACACGTCACGATACACTGATTAACGTTAAAAAAGATAAATAAATCGGTCATCGGTCACCCGCTTCATCGTGTCGTGGGGGGAGAAATTACTAGTTACTAACTATTATTAGTCAGCAACGGGGTATGAATAGTGAAACAATCTAGCAGTCTGTTGAACCTCGCAAGCAACCTGCTAAATATTTGTTTTTTTCATCTTCACCCCTTATAGTATATTTAATTTACGCTTTTAACCCGTTTAATTATGTATTAATTTCGTTTTTCTATAATAACTTTCGTTCATTAACTTTAAAAAAAAAGGGGATGCAGTGTTGTTTTTATTTTATTTTATTTTTGTCAACGTTTCGATATTAATTTTTTTTTAAAACGGAGTTGTATTCAAAATCGAGTAATTTTTTGGTATCTTAGCCCATAGCGAGTGTCGTTGCTATTATGGTACCGTGACGACCCAAACATATTATGAGTGAACACCATTGGCAGTATTGGTATTATTGGAACCGGTGTCTGTATTCGCTTTTATGGTTTTCAATGGCTCGAAGCCTCGAACCGATAATGACCAAACTCCTGCCGCGTGTCGTTGGCGAAAAACGACAAGACTCCCCCGACTAAAAGCGAGTGTTCGTTTATACAAGCTTATTCAACTCTTTTTGTATTTTACGTGAACCAACTTCTTAGGAACAGTTCCTAAGCCTGATTACGTGTCACGCTATTAGTGGTTAAGGTTTTTTTTTTAGAAAAAAAGACAATTTTTTTTTGTTATATACTACTTTGTCCGCATTGAAAACCAAATGATTTGGCGGTTCAGCTGGTTAAGGCGTGCTCCTTGGAAGCGCTAGGCTTCCTTCCCTTTGGCCCGGGTTCGAGTCCCTGTGTGTCTTTTATTTTTTTCTTTTGCCTTTTTTTCCACTTTACTTAATATTTTTTTAACTGTTTCACGTTTAATTAAGATCGTGATGGGTTTAGTTTATTTTTACTTATTTATGTCTTACGTTTTTTAAGAACACGTTTTGAAATTTTATGCCTTAGATTTCTTGAACACGTATTTAACTATTTAAGTATTTGATATCGTGGAGGACTTACCGTCACAAAACAGGCGTCCCATTAGTTTCATAAAATTAAAACAAATGTAATTCTTAAACGAGCCCAATTTGTTGCGTAAGAGGCCCGTTCCGCCCCAATGTAAACTCGAATAACAGAAGCCCAGCCTTTTACGATCAGCCGACTTCTGATTCTGAACGTGGAGAGAAACCAACTCCGGAGACGGCGACAACGACCACCAGCAGCCACCGGATTTTCACGGCTGACCTTCCAGGCCAATTTTATTATCAAAGGTATAATTTCCACCATCCAATCATACATTTCTTTTCCTAATTTCGGTCGCAATTGTTCGAGCAAGAACTAGGGTACATAATCATTCAATTTCCAATTACCGAATATAGTTAATTTATTTAGGAATTTACACACGTATCTGTAGTTAGTATGCTATCGGAGTCCGTTGCTGCAAAAGGTTCGTTTAATTTCTTCTATTTCACAAATTTATAAACCCTAGAATTTGATTGTCACTTAGAAGCTATTTGCTTAGTTTAGAAATTGTGGAAGGAGGTTATCTATTTGTTTAACTAGGTTAAAATAGTTTGTATACTGTTGTTTGATCTGCGCCATTGCTGACAATAGATCATACATTGTTATCTGATTATGATCCTTCAGGATAATCCAAATTCTGCAATTCTGAAATTCATCAAAGTTACTGTGAAGTCGAAGAGAAAGGAAAGATGCTTTCAGGTTTGAAGTTCATACCCCGTGGTCAGGTGGATAAAGTAAGCCTCATTCATTTGGTTTTATTTGCTTGTAGTTCAGCAAATCACGTGATGCTATATCGTTACATATGTGAGGTGTTGCGTTTGTATTAAATAGTGATTCCTGAATTTTGTTTAGACGCATGATGAACAGTCGAGTGATTCGGACACGAGG
The DNA here is from genome assembly GCA_023525975.1 of Smallanthus sonchifolius. Classification (NCBI taxonomy): domain Eukaryota; kingdom Viridiplantae; phylum Streptophyta; class Magnoliopsida; order Asterales; family Asteraceae; genus Smallanthus; species Smallanthus sonchifolius. The sequence continues at coordinate 67,881,452 of CM042030.1, read as the reverse complement.
AAAAGTTATAAGAAGAAAAAGAAGTCCCGTCGTGGTGAGGATGGATCTGAGAGAATCAAGAAACGGTCCAAAAAGAAGTGGTATTCCTCGGAAGAAGATTCATCGAGTGCTAGTGGAAGTGGTAGTGATACGAGGACACGGAGGAAAAGGAAAGGCAAGTCAAAGAAATCAAGGAGTCGAGAATATTCAAGTGATGATGAGGAAGATAAAGTAGTTAAGAAAGGCCATAAGAAGAAGGGCAAGAATCTCGAAACCGACATGGATGGTATGAGTTGTTGGTTGTTTGTGTGATTATTTTTTTAGTACGCTTAAGGAATCACTTTTATTTATAATTTTTCTATATTGCAGGTAGATCTAGTTCCCCAAATGATGACAACATTGTAAGGAAAGAAATGGGGTTGGAGTGGATGCTTAAACCTAAAGAGGACGTGGACGACAAATCTGCATTAGCTTCTTCTGATCTGATGCAAGAAACCCCCGCCAAGGAGGTATGCTTACGACTTATGTAACTACTATGGACACTGTCATTCTTGGTTCTTATCTTTCTTCGGGTATTTCTTCTATAGTTAAGAAAAATGTAATGACTAGCTTCTTAGTTTGAACATAAGGACCAAGATTTCATATTTTATTATTTTCATGATTTCTTTTATCAGTGAACCGTTTATGGTTTAACTTCTGGAATAGACGATTCATGATGCTGCATCTTCTTTGTTTGTTGTGGGGGACAAGAATCATAATGAGTATATGTGTGTGTGTGTATTTGTAAATTTGGCAAAGTTCTGATTTGTCGATGACACCTATATGATAAGGGATAAATTAGGAAATTGTGTGGCTGGTATCTACAACTGTAGTGCACAAAAAGAAAGGGAAAATATGCTTTTAACCTATGTTGTCAGGCGCGCGCCTAGGAGCAGAAGCGTGCTAGGTATCAAGAGTCGTTATCGCAGCGGAATCACACACACGCACACAATCGATAAACAGAAAGTAAAAGACACGAGAGATTTATAGTGGTTCAGCCAAGATTGGCCTACGTCCACTTTGCAACTAGGGTTTATTCTTTATTAGGTGCTCAGGAAATACAATTACATCAGGGATATATTTATAAGACTAGATTAGGGTTATCTAATTAAGGCAATAACTTAATCAACAAGCTAATGCTAAACAGCCCTAAGAAAAACCGCCAGCCCTTGCTTCTTCAGATCCGGCCAGCCCCAAGAGGCCCAATAGCCCAGCCGCAGGTGGCCCGAGGCCCAGCCCAGACCGGCCCAAAGTCTTCACAACCATGGTTTAAAAACACGGTCGAGGCGAGGCAGTGAGAAACCGAGTTTGAGGCGACGCCTCAGGGGCCATTTTTGTACGTGCGCCTCAAAGGGCTGAGGCGTTCAAAGAAACGTGAAAGGCGTACGCCTCGAGGCGCGTCTCTTGCTGTTTTAGACTTTTTCCGATGAAATTAGTTAGGAAAGTTCTATATTTGTAAGATATATAATTTTTATATGCTGTTTTAGACTTTCTATGATGAAATTAGTAAGGAAAGTTCTATATTTATAAGATATATAATTTTTATATTTATTTTTTAATTCTGCCTCGGGCTTACGCCTCGATTCGCCTCGAGGCTTACGCCTCGTGAGGCGAAGGGAAAACGCCTCGAGGCGCGATTCCGTTCTTTTAAACTTTGTTCACAACCCAACAAAGCGCAACCAGGCGCAAGGTTAGTGCCTGGTGAAGAGGTAGGCGCAAATTTGGGCTTTTCTTTCAAAGGCGAGCTCAGACGAGCGCCTAGGCGCGCTTTCCGGCTAAAAAGCCGCCAGAACTTGCTAAAATTCGCTGGAACTTGTATAAAACCCCTAATCACCCCTAATTAGGCCTGGAATCAACCTAAAAAAAAAGCCTAAACTAGCCTTAAACAAGCCTATAACAAGTTTAAAACCCCTAAAAATGATAATCTTATAAGATGCGCCTTACTTAAAAAAGCCCTCGCTTTTTTTTCACCTTGCGACTAGGCTCCGGGCTCGGCCTTTGCGCCTTGAGTGCGCCTATGCGCCTTGACAACTATGCTTTTAACATTGCGAAATGGCATATTCCATAACACGGAGCTGGTGCATGGTAGGTTCTCTCTAGTCACCGACTAGGTGCTTATGTGTAGAACAAGCAATACACAATAAATACATTTGGATGTTCTATCCAGATATGAGTTAATTACAATATTAACTAGCCTAAATCAGTGTTGTAAAAATCGCTAGGCGCTAGTCGGGCGGTGGGGTACCGACTAGGGATTAATCGGATTGGAATTTATAAGTAATTTTTCAAACTTATATATATATGTATATATATATATATACAAATACCAATATTAACATATTATTATATTAGTTCAAAATCTCAAATACTTCAAAGATCAAATAGTTTAAATACTTCAAAGTTAAAATAGTTCAAATACTTCTAATATTAAATACTTCAAAATTCATCATTGTCTTGTCTGTATTAGCACAGGTGGTCGTCGATTTGAAGCAGCAGGCAGCGATTAGGTTAAAGCAGCAGCGAGAACAGGTTGGAGGTGGAGAACGGCCTTCTGTTTTGCGATTAGGTTAAATAAAAACCCATGGATCGGGTCGTTATTTGGGCTTAATTCTGTTTAAAACCCACATTTCAATTTGGTCCGATTAATCCCGATTAGGTCCGATTATGGCCGATTAATCCCGATTACTGAATAACTGTCCGACTAGCCCAAATTTACTAGGTAATCCGCCGATTACCGATTAATCCCGATTTTAACAACACTGGCCTAAATTTTCCTTCACGTAGGACGGTTTGAAGCTTGATCATGTTAAGTTATTATCTTTTTAGTGCTCCTTTTATATGTTATCCGGATGCTACACAGTACATGTCAAAAAATGTTTTTTGGAGTGGTGTCTCATCGGGAGCAACCTCTCTATCTCCCGGGATAGAGGAAAGGTTTACTCCCATCCTACTCTCCCCAGACCCTACAAATAGCTTTTTGCTATGAGTGGGGTTTTACTGTGGACGTTTGTTTGTTTGTATAGTTGTTGTTTTGGGGTATTCAGTGTATAATTTTTTTTTTGGTTCTGCAATCTGCAACATCATATGTATGCCATTTAATAAATATAAACCATATATTGTTTATTTTCAGATTAAAAGGGTGAATCCAAGAGAGCTGAATCCCTACTTTAGAAATGATGGAAGTGGTTACCCAGAAGAGGAAGAGAAAGAGGGAGAGAGTAATCTGCTGTCAACATCTGTAGTAGGGGATGGAGGTGCCAGCTGGAGGCTTAAGGCGTTGAAACGTGCTCAGGAGCAAGCAGCTCGTGAAGGAAAAAACCTTGATGAGGTTTCTCATTTTTCATTAATATGCAGTTCATCATCATCTATTACTGATCCAATTACACTTAAGTATAATCATCATGATGTAAATATTTTGACTTTACAGGTAGTTGGAGAGCGTTGGGGTTCTTTGGGTAAACTAGCAGTTTCTGTGGCATCAGGTTCCGCTGCACCTTCTCATGCTCACCTTCATGCCATTAAGAACAGAATAAGGCTGCAGACTAGGGATCAGCAAAATGTAAGCATTATTACCATGATTCATTTTCATTTGCATCGGTACTTTGCAATTTAATTAGACATAGGTCATTAGATATTTATTGAAGGGGAAATACCTGTCCAAGCTACTAACGTTGGCAGAAAGCTCACTAGGCTTAAAAGTCAATAAACAGGCCTCTGATGTTGGCTCTAGCTGCTAACAGATAATCCAGTTCTATCAGTTTTTGTTCCTTTCGGGTCAAGTATTTTAAAACACATGAAATGACCATTATGCACTTCCATCTTCGTAAGAATTTGGTTTACTGTATTATGATCCAAATGCCTTGTTTAATGTGACAATTATAGTTCAGCTTTCTGTTTCTTCACCTGTTTTGTTTGGTGAAAGTTTGCCATATATGCCACAGGCTAATGTCCTGCACTTGTATTTTCTCTAAGTTATAGTTGAGTTTGCTGTTTTGATGATGTATATATGTATGCATGTATGTTTGATATCAGGACACTGAAAGGGACAGCAAGAAGGGAACGCCTGACCATCATCATACTAAAATGAGAATGCCGAGACCTGATGACTCCTTATCCTGGGGGAAGCGGAAAAATCAAAACATGTCGGTTAAGGACGCAGGTGTCATTTCTTCTGCATTGTCCAGCTTGCAGAAGTTTAGCGATGATGGGAGTTTTATGCAAGAATTCAAGTCTCAGCAGCAGCAGCAAAGGAAAACTGATGATTCATATACAGATCTTAACACAAATCTCGTGTCTGATGTGTACAAATCTGAAGAACCATCATCAAGTACAACAGGCATAAAGCCTGCACTCAGTGCAAACCAGTTGGCTGCTAAAGTCATGCAGCTACGTATGAAAGGAAAGCATGATGAAGCTGACAAACTTCAGGTTAGTTTTCACCTCAAACTTGGTTTTAAAATGCGCACCTAGTCACAAGTCCCTTCGCTTTTGTGTACATAAGGCGCGAGCTGTACGAAAAGCGCACAAAACGCGCAGATGAGGCGCACGCATCATGTACAAAAAGCGTAAATATGCATTAGGATGTTGTACAACAGGCTTTTTAGGTTGTATGTGTAGGTATTCATATATTAAATCATGTATAAAGTTGATTTATAACTAAATTTTGGGTAGAGGATGTTAAAATCCTACGGGATGTATAAAAAGAATTATTTAAGCATCTTACGCTTCGCGTACAAAAAGCGGTGCGCTTTTACGCTTTGCGCCTCGGTTAGACCCCGTCGCCTTGTTATGCTTCTCGCTTTTTAAAAACCAAGACCCTCATATGCATTTTAAATTTTTCTTTGCAAGCAAGCAGGTTGGTAATATAGTTTCTGGGTGTCACGTCTTTTGTTTTTTTTTCGCCATTTGGAGAAGGAAAAAAACCGAAAAGCGTGTTGTTTGAAAACACCCTTACACATAATTCAGTGAACAGATTAATTAGAATTATGATTAACACCATGAACCGACCTCCATAATCTTAATTTGAAAGAGATGAACATATGGCACATTGTTTGCAAGAATTGGGTGGGAAATGATTGGTCATCTTGTGTTATATTAGAGAGGTGGGGCGGCATCTTTCAAATCAGTACATAGTAAGAGACGCGTAAATCTATGTTTTGTACTCAACGAGACCTGGGCTTTGCTTCTTGCAAAAAGAGTATACAACTGTGAGGCTGTAGTAAAGGTGTCGTGTAAATAATTTTGGTTGCTAAATTCAAATGGATCCAACAGCCAATGGATTCCTGACTTAGACTGTGAAAAACAATCTTAGTCGAGAATTGTGTGGATGCATAAAAGGAGCAATTCTTTAAAAATTTTCAAGATCCACTTTTTTTAAAAATGTAATGTTTTCAATACAAAAGAGTTCTTGATATGACTTTGTTAGAAGTTAAGGCCTAAACTTTTAGCTTCCATGGTGAAAATACTTTCTTGGTTGTATTGAAACATGTTTTTCTCTTCATGGGCTTTTAGTTCTACCACACATTACACTCTGGTGAACTGCACATGCAGGGGATCCTATTCCTCATTTGGTGGATTAGGGTGTCATCCAATTTGCAATTACTTTGTTATTTCAGAAAGAGGCAGAGGTGTATGAAGAGAAAAGCAAAGCAGATATCACCATCAGAACCAATTCACAGGGTGATGGAACCACAAGCAGGTAATTCTTTTCGCGAGCTACTGAAACCGGCTAATGTTTGCCATAGCTTTCTCTCGAATCATTATATGTATTGAAGAAAAAAACAAAGAGTATTGTTTTGAAAATCTTTCTCTTGTTGAGTGTAATATTCTTGATTTTATTAGTCGAGTGACATGGTTTCTTTTACTGTATAGGTATATTATGCACGGCTTAAAAACTCGTGAAAAGAAGAAAGAGGAAGACGCGGACATGCATGTAGCTCGTTCTATAATGCAAAACAAAAAGTATAGTATATCTGGTCAGGCAGACGATGAATATGATTATGATGACGGACCTAAGAAAAAGAAACGAGGTAAAGGTGACAGCGGTGCTCCCAAGTCAACAGGGAATACCCGTTTTGAAAAACGCATTTTAACCCAGAAAGAACGCTGCAACTTTTGTTTTGAGAATCCAAAGAGGCCACGTCATCTAGTTGTAGCAATTGCCAATTTCACATATTTAATGTTACCCCCATGGCAGCCTGTTGTACCAGGACATTGTTGCATATTGCCCATGCAGGTCAGTTTCTGTCACACTCAAATCAACTTTGTTTTATGTACTCTCCTCTGTATTGTAAGTTAATTTTTTTTTGTGTAGCATGAGTTGGCAACAAGAAGTGTCGATGATAACGTGTGGGATGAGATACGCAACTTCAAGAAGTGTCTTTTAATGATGTTTGCAAAACAAGAGAAGGAGGTCGTATTTCTTGAAACGGTGATGGGGCTGGCAAAGCAGAGCAGACATTGTATGATAGAATGCATCCCTATGCCTGCAGATGTTGGTAAAGAGGCTGCTCTCTATTTTAAGAAGGTTTGTGTACTGTTTTGCTCTTCATTCTTTTCTAAACTTACTTTGACATTATTATTTACAATCGTGTCAGGTTGGGAGGTTTAATCGTGACCTGCTTATATTTATTCGTGTCAAAGACATCAACTCTTACCTTGACACACTTAAAATCGTGTAACCCAACACGGCCCGTTTAACCCATTTATCTAAACAAGTCAAACGGGTTGGCGGGTTGTAAATGGTTTGACAGGTTGTAATTATAAACGTGTTATATGGTAAATGGGTCAAATGGGTTGGTGGGTTGAGACTATCAAATATATTTTTTTTCTTGTTTTAAATCAGTTGACGGGTCGACCTGTTTAGTTAAATGGGTTAAGCAGGTCTACTTGAACACGACTTGTTTATTAAACGGGTTGGTTACAACCCAAAATCTGATTAGTCTTTTGGCATTTTCATGAATGGACCAAAGAAGATGATGTGGATATTCGTTGTTTGCAGGCGATTGATGAAGCTGAAGAAGAATGGAGTCAACACAATGCCAAGAAATTAATCGATACAAGTGTAAAGGGGTTGCGACACTCGATACCCGAAGATTTTCCATACTTCCATGTGGAGTTTGGCTTGAAGAAAGGGTTTGTTCATGTCATCGATGATGAATCACAGTTCAAGAGCAATTTTGGTGTGAATGTTGTACGGGGTATGCTTCGTTTGCCCGCAGAAGACATGCACCGTCGCCACAAATACGACTCTATCGACACCCAGAAAGAAGCTGTCACGAAATTTGCACGAGACTGGGAGCCTTTTGACTGGACCAAGCAACTTGATTAGTATTCTGTCTTCTCTTGCTTCTATCCAACATATTTCAATGATAACATGTTTCAAAATATAACATGTGGGTGCTGTGTTTTTTAGGTATAGCGCTTTTAAAAAAAGTGTATTTTTGGTATCGTAGTTTCTATATTTTTGTGTCTTTTATTTGTTTACTCTTTAGATATTTATAAAATGGTGTCTAGTAAATGCCAAGTGCTAAAAGAATAGGATAGTATTGTCAAATCTATAAAATTTTGCCGTCTAGTTGGTTAACTCGTACAAATATAAGCATTTTCTTTTCTTTTTCATCTAATTACTGACAATGTAGCTCTACCTGCTTTGTCGTGTGACCCTTACATGTGGATGTAGTGGATATACTTGGATCTTACCCATCCTAGTATAGAAGCTTTTTGTTTGTCCTTGGATTCTCTCACGACCGTCAGGGAGCAACCCCGCCCTGCTTGAATTCTGCCCCGCTCGTAACACTGGGATAGAATAATAACTTGAGAAGTCACAACCAAATAAAACAACAGGTTTTCTGCTTGGCCGTGGAAACATACCATTATGAGTGTCTTGTTATTGTATTCATGTTCTTGCTTTTCATCAGGCGAAACCAAATATGATGAACGGAAAGTCCGTCGACCGGTTAACGTTGTGCTCGATCTTTGCTATCATTTCCCTCTTTCACACCGCATTAATCTTCCTGTAGGTTTGCATTGAATGGTTATGGAGTGAGTGCTACCTTGATGGCGTGCACGATAAGCTTGTGATAAACACTCATCATGCATTGAATGAACCATAAATTCCTCTAGCATCCTACCATAGTATCACTTTATATCATCCCCGTCATCACACTCTCACCAATTGCATTACGAACGGCTTTAATCGTATCGATTTTAACCTGACTTCTGGGTGCATCCGTCACGTAGGACGTGTTAACGGCCTTCAATCCTCTTGTCGTCACCTCTGCTTTCATGATCGTTCTAAAGATTGGAGTCACATTTGATAAAAGCCCAACATAGTCTTCACCACAGAGCTCTAGCCTTGCACCGTCCGGAATCCGTCTCCTGATTGCTGCCTTTAAGGCAATGAATCACACGTTCCCTCTCCGTTTCAGAACTGATCGGACACCCGTCCATATGTCGGATGTAAAATTCCTGAGAAGCTTCAACTCCTTCAGCAATAATAGTGGCATGATAGACCCCATATTATATATTCGTAAGTGTACCAACTGTATCTGATAGCAACCTAGGTCGTCAGGACACCTCATATTGACGACGGTATACCCTTTCTCGTACCGGGATATATATATATATATATATATATATATATATATATATATATATATATATATAGGGGAAGGTTCCGCTAAGAAGTGGTTTTTCGCTAAGAAACGCTAAGAAGTGGGTCAAACGAACTCCGATTGAGCTCATTCGAGCGGCGTTGGAACCGTCTCATCGAACTCTAATCCGGACCCAAAAACCTAAACCCCCCTCCACCCGCACCCCCAAAAACCTAAACCCCCCCCCTCCAACCCCACCCCGAAAAGCCTAAAACCACCACCCCCACCCCCCAAAAACCTAAACCCCCCACCCCACCCCCCCAAAAACCTAAACCCACCCCCAAAAACCTAAACCCCCACCCCCCCAAAAAAAAACCTAAACCCTAAAATCTAAACCCTAAAAGCTAAACCCTAAGGCTAAAATCCTAAAATTCAACGCTAAGATCTAAACCCTAAAAGCTAAGATGGTAGAGTTCGACGATACGGTTCCAACGCCGCTGGAATGAGCTCAATCCGAGTTCGTTTGATATCGTTTCTTAATGTTTTTGTCACTTCTTAGAGTTCTTAGCCGAAAACAACTTCTTATTTGATCCTCCCCCTATATATATATATACACACACACACAGGAGACGTATCGGTTGTAAATCCTGAGTTGTGAAAACCTTAAACTCATTTTTATCCACTCATTTATTTTATTGGTTTTTTGATTTATTTTTAATTTGGATAGGTATTATAGTAATTTGACTCTTATCATATATACACCCTCTCTCTCAAACCTAAACATATCAGACATCTTCCTCTTTCTTTCTCCTTCAAACTTAACCATTACACCTCCCACCAGACGATCGAGCAATATCTAGGTTTTCAAGCCTCCAATAAAATGGCAAAATCGAAAGCATGTTGGTTGCAGCGAAGATCTGGACCTAGATCTTACATGAACTTGAGCGGTGTGAAGTGTCAGCGAGTAGACGAAGGTGTTGCATCTCTCTCTCTCTCTCTGTTGAAGATGAAGATCTCATATCTGTCCATCATTTTACAAACCCAGATTTATCCATCAATTTACAAACCTAGATCTGCTTTGATCCTGAAGGAAATCGAAGGTGTTGCATTTCTCTATCTCTCTTTGTTGAAGATGAAGATCTCAGATCTCATCTGCAAACCACCGGTATTTGGGAGCAGGGAATAGAAGTTTGGGTCGGTGTTAGACTACCGACCGATGTGGATGCGTTTTGGGCGGTCCGATAGTGAAGGATCCGAATCCAAAATGCAAGGAAAATGTTCCCAAGTAAGTGTTCTGATCTAGGATTTTTTTTTTTGGGGGGGGGGGGGTTGATTATATTTTGTTCTTTAGCATTTTATATTTGATTTGTTTGTTAAAACTAACGCTGTGTTCCCGAGTCTCATTTAAGAAGGGAAACGAAAGGAAGGGGAAGAAAACCCTTATTCCAGAGTTCTTTTAAGGGGGAAAAAGAAAGGAAATGGGAGGAAGAGTGTTCCAGAGTTTTTTTTTAAGAAGAGAAATGAAGGGAAATGAAGGAAAAACAAGCCTTATCTCCATCCTTTCAAATTGGAGATTTGGAGAGAAAGGAAAAGAAGGGAAAAGAAAAGAAGGGGAAGGAATCATTTCTTTTATTTTCTTTAGTAAACTCGGGAACACAGCGTAAGGGGGTGTTTGGGATTACTTATTTTAAGCTCCTTATTGACTTTTGCAAAAAATTATAAGGAGTTTTGAAAAGTAAGTTCCCCCTTACTTCTCCAAAAACTCCTTTTCACCCCTTTAAAAAGTTAAAAAGAGTAGTAAAAGTCACATTCCCCAAACACCTTTTTAACTTATAAAAGTTAATAAGTAGTTTCAATAAGTAATCCCAAACACCCCCATAAGATTTTATATTTGATGTGTTTTATTTAGCTGTCATTTTACATTTTATAGAATTAGGTGTTGATTAGAATTAGTTTACTTTTTTGTACTTTTTTAAAATTCTCAGATCTGAGAGTTCTTCAAGTTACCGACCTCTGTAGGAATTAGTCCTTGAATGGCATGTTTGTAAAGCTCCCCGAATTAATTAAAATGCATCATAGTTCATGGTTGTTAATTGTAGTTGATCAAGACTAAAAGAACTAATGATTGGATGTATATGGCCTTTTGACTGAACCATTTGTATGCACAAACTAAAAATAACTTACAGAACTAATGTTTAGGTTTTGAGGTTAAAGTGGAAATTGTTGATTATAAAATTAATATGAACATGTAAAATTTTGAGAATCTTTCATAACCACATGTAAAACAGGAAACCATTTTTTTCTTTTTAATTCATGAAAGTAATCACTCATTGTGGGTTTAGACACTGACATTGATCAAAATCAAAATCACCATTTTTTTTCCTCCTTTTTACCTACATTTTCACTATTATGGATTGTCTTTCAATTTTAATATGTAGATCCAAAATTTAAAAATCTGAAAACATCTATGGTTTATCTCAAATTTAGTTCATGACTTTTTCGTTTTCCTTTTTGACAATCTGTCCAAGTAGAAACGACGATTGTTATATATGTAACTATGATTATTAAATATGTAATTATCAATGGTTTCTACATAAAATGATTATTACATATGTAGCTAATCGAATAATTATTGCAGCGGAATAACTGAACAAATAAGTATTACATATGGTTGTTACATAAAATGTCTGAAAAGAGTGGAAATACAGAGAAAGAGACATGAGCAAATGATTATTACATATGTAGCTAATGAGACAGTTTTTGATAGCAGCGAACATCTTTAGGGGAATGAACTTCGTTTATAACCTGATCAACTCCATCAGAAGGTTGAACAACATATGTAACACCTGTAGCATCGCTAGTTACATATGTGACTTTATCAGCTACGTATGTAACATTTCACCAATTACTTATGTAACAAACTCAGTTACATACGTAACGTCCTTTCGACAACTCCATATTGACCTTGACAACTGAAACTGGGTTTGACATGGATTGTTATATGTGTCATTAAGAGACTATTCATATGTGGACAAACATAAAATATTTTGTATCATATGTAATTGATTAATAGATGATAATAAATTCAGGTTGTAAAATAAAAAAAGAGTAAACTTTAGCCAATGGAAAATCAATAGCTGGAAAATCAATCCCAAAACCAAAAAAACCCAGATCAGCAAGCCAAGAAATAAAAGTTCTTGAGGGGCACCTGATGATGAACTAGTAGTGACGGGGCACCTAAAAGTTCTCGGGTACACTCTTCGTCTTCCAATATAACATCATCCACTGATTTTCAGCAGCCAAGAAAATACTAGTGATAGCAGCAAGAAGCATGTTCCAATCAGATAGTTGGTTAATAAAAGTTCTCAAGGCACCTGATGATGAACTATCATCAATTTTGAGGTCATCCATAACACCTACTCAAGTACCATTAACAACTTCATTCTATGTACACTTCCTCAGACAGCCCAAAACAGCTTCATGGTACTTTTTAACACCATTACATTTATATAGAAACAAGTGAAAGAAAAAAAGAAACAAGAGATAAGAGACAAAAAGGTATAAAGTTTAAAACTTTTTGCAAACCCTAATCACAAAATAAAGTTGGTTTGAAAAGATCATCAAAAAGAAAAAAAAAAACAAGGCCGAAATGTTGAGAAAATTGTCTTGTATAATCTTGTTGCAACAAGGTCAACATAGCCTGTACAAATTTCAAGAAAGATATGGAGAAAATTTCTCCTACCGGTTCTGTAAAGGACAGAAATAGGTTTCCGCCTGCGACGAAGAAGCTTCTAGTTCGAACATCTCCGCCTGGTTCGGACATCTCCGTGGTTCTATAAATCAAAGAAATGGGTTTCCGCCTAGTTCAAACATCTCCATGGCGAAGAAGCTTCTGGTGTTCGAAGTCGTATCGAAGGTAGATAATGAGTGAAATTGGAGGTGGAGATTGAGTGGTTGTGGCCATAAATTCCCATCTCAAATGGGTTTTATGAGCAGGAAGAGAGAGTGTAACACAACCAAAATGATAATAATACCCTTTGCACCAAAAAGATAAGGCTTGGATGAAGAGATATGTGTCATCATCAAGGCCACACAAAGGATTTTTAGGGTTTTCCTATCTCAAAGGGTTTCCACTGTATATTTCTCATATATATATATGTATTTTTTTTCTCCAAGAGAAAGCCTGCATATTTATCAATGAGTTGTATAACTCCTCTTATCTCTCTATGTTTGTCTGTCCTTTTCGTAAGTCAACATATTCAAGAGCTGCACCATGTGCAAATGGACCGGTACACTTGAAACTAAATTCCTAAAAGTTGCTAACTTCTTTGACACCATTGTTACAGGCCACTATCCCTCTACTCATCTTGCGTATTTTGAGAAAAAAAATGTTCTCATTAGGGAGGTCGGTGGGACTTTTCACCTAAATATTGCTTTTAACTATTGCCGTCTAGAGAGGGTTCAGAGGTGATTTTGGGTATAGAGAAGTCAATTGAAGGCTAAAGGTGAAAACTTTGGACTCCGGGTGTGTGAGATTAGCATATTCGGTCTTCAAGTTCGAGTCTTTGTTCTTAATTGTTCCGATTGAAACCATGTTCTTGTTCTTTCACTTCTGTTTTAGTGTTTTGAACATGATCTTTAGCTAGATCTTATATATTGCCTAGGTCACTGATGTGTTGCAAAACACACCTCGTATTCCTCTGTATTTTGTAGCGTTTTCATATAGTTTTAGAGTCATTTATAGTTGGTACTTAGATGTGTTATGTCTTGTAGGTGTTCATGAATTAAAACGAGCTCAAACGAAGAATTTGAAGAGACGGTATAACTCTTTAGACATTAAAGAATTATATGAGCTATGGAAAAAGAATTAGCAAGTGGGCAAACAAATTAATTGATAGACTGGACTAGAATTACAAGTTAGGCTTAAATTGGAACGAGCTCATATTGGTTGAGTGGGCTAGGTCATAAGAGAATAATAGAATAAAAAAAAGAAATAAATATATATATTTGAGAGGAGACGTAAGGGAGAATTAGGAGGTTACGACACAAAGCAATTAGGAGGTCACGACAATTTGGAAAAGGCAGAAGCAAGTCAATTGGGTTTTGGAGTTTGCGCCAACTGGAGTTCAAATAGAAAACGAAAAAGAAAAGGAAGCAATTGGAAGTTTACGACATAAAACAAAAGTGAGGAATTGAAGCACATAAGCTCACAAGTCGAGCACCTCTATTATTCAACAGAATTCAAGAAAGAAAAGAATTGAAGCAGGTCAATTTATTAAGTAAGCACACACGTGAATATTTATTGAAGCAGATAAGCATGTGAATTTAATTTAAGCTAGCAGACAGCTTAATAATTTTATATTTATGATGAACGTTTTTATTGACTTTGTGGGTTATGTTTTTCTCATGATTGGCTAAACCTTATAGTTACCTAGGTTTGATGAATATTTGTTGAGTTTTGGATTTTTATCGGTTTTATGGATTATTATTGATGGTTTAAATATTAAAGTAAAGAACTTGTTTATGATTGATATGATGTGTATGCATGTTTATGTCTGATTTATGATCACTTATTGTTTCACATGTGTCTTGTTGAATGTATTTCAGTTATAGATGCATGATTATGTCACCTACTGTGTGTTTGTGATTTGTTTATGAGTTTTTAATATCGTTATCCATAGGAACAGTATTTGAGAATTTAGAGGATTTAAATATTCTACCTACTTCGATAGCTGAAAGGTGACGAGTAGTCGGTTTGTCCTTGGTGTTAGGGTTTTAGGTGTAAAGACTCTGAGAAGAGGTTTCCCCTACTTGTCCTAGTATTCTTTGCATTCCCGTGTCTTATAGATCGTGTTCAAGTTACCCCTTGCATTCTTTGAATGTATTGAGACAGTGAAACTGAGAGGTAATCTGTCTATCGAATACTTTAGTATTGTTGGAGAGACTGAAAGGTAATCCAACCAACCAGTGAGCGTCACATACCCCTTAGGGTTTCCTTCTAGGTCACACCTTGAGAATGATCAGGGATCCTGTAGGTAGTCTGAGGGTGTAGTATTCATAGATCCTGGTTCCATCATCAGTCTCCTTAACCGAGAGAAATCCGAGATTCACAAATAGGATTCTTACCTGGGTAGTGCCTTCCCCGTTCTTGAGTTCGTCTAAATACTTTGCGTTTAATTACTTTAGCACAAAATCCCCCCTTTTAAATCAGTTTAGTCAGTTGAGTCAGAGTCTAGGTATAGTTGTCACTAGTGTCTCGTGGGTTCGATATCCGGACTTCCATTAGACTTTACTGCAGTCGATAGGTACACTTGCATGATCTGTGTAGTCTAGAATTTTTACTAGAATGTCTAGGTTAGGTTTTTATTTAGTTTTTATAGACCATACCCATCACATCAGTCACATGATCTATCGGTTACACGACGTCGTCATTTTCATCTATCGAGACCCACTTTATTATTATGTCATTGGTAAGTTTTCTTACCTTAAAACTCCATCTCAACTCTCGACTTCAGCTTGACGACATCAAAAGGTACGCTATATCCGATCCTAGGGTTACGTTGATCTTTGTAAATCCTACTTTTTGTGTTATTCTTTATTTTAAATCTAATAATAATAGGTATTTTTGTAATTATATATAATATAACGTGCGTCACATTTTTAAAATAAGCCAATAATACCCCTTTGTTAACATTTGAATTTTACAAAAGTTAGGGTCTTGAACTAAAAAAGAAAAAGGAACGTTAGTGTGGTAGATCAGAGTTGCTGTTTTTGCGGCGAAATTGTCGAGTCAAAGGAACATCTTTTCTGTGCTTGTCCGATTACGTCTTTGCTGTGGACTCACATATGTGACTGGTGTAATATTCCGAATTTTTTCGTTTTCTCTTTTAGAGATCTGCTGAAAATTCATGATCATGTCGGGTTAACTGGAATTAAAAAAAAGGTGGTTAAAGGTATTATTCGGATAGGATGCTGGAGTATTTGGAGAGCTAGAAACGCAGCGAAGTTCAATATCTTAGCGGTCAAGGTGGAGAAAATTATTAGTGAAGTTATATCGATTGGTTTTCTTTGGTATAATGTTAGATTGAATTATAGGAATGTCTCATGAGAAGTTTGGTGTAAATTTGTAAGTATGTGGTTTTTTGTCGCCTCGTTGTGAGGTTGGTCGGTTTGTTTTAATGATATTTTCCTTTCAAAAAAAAAAAAAAAAAAAAAAAACTAAAAAAAAAAAAAGAAATTAAAAATTAAGAACCATATCTGCAAGTTTAAAAGATCAGTGATCAAATCCAAGATTTAGATGAAACCACACGGACCAACACTTAAAATTTACTTGAAACATTGGTTAAGAACCCTGGCCTTATATTAAGAGCCCATTTGAACCCATTTTTAAGCGGGCGTTTATCCGAAGCATTGAACGAGAGGGCTTCGCAGTAACTGAGAGCACTGCCTCAGCTTCGCCGTACAATTCTACCGGAGATATCGGTCTTCTACACCCACCGCCACCGCAATGGTACATTCATCCTTCCGTCTTCTTATATTTTTGTTGTGAATTTGTTCCTTTCTGTTAATACTACGTATCTCAACGAAATTCACAACCTGTTTGTGATCTGTGACTTGCTTGATTTCTAGCCATTGATGTTACACTGATTTCATAAGATTAATCGTCGTTTTAGCTATTAATTTTTCACCTAGGAGGATTTGAAGCTTGATCATGTTAAGTTTTTATCTTTTTAGTGCTCTTATAGCTGTTGTTTTGGGGTATTCAGTGGTATAACATATTTTTTAATTCCACAACCTGCACTATCATATGTTTGCCATTTAATAACCATATATTGTTCTTATTTTTAGATTAAAAAGGCGAATCCAAGGGAGCTGAATCCCTACTTGAAAAATGATGGAAGTGGTTACCCAGAAGAGGAAGAGAAAGAGAAAGAGAAAGAGGGAGAGAGTAATCTGCTGTCAACATCTGTAGTAGGGGATGGAGGTGCCAGCTGGAGGCTTAAGGCGTTGAAACGCACTCAGGAGTAAGCCGCTCGTGAAGGAAAAAACCTTGATGAGGTATCTCATTTTTCATTAATATGCAATTCGTTATCATCTATTACTGATCCAATTATACTTGAGTATAGTCATCCATCATGTAATTATTTTGACTTGACAGGTATTGGAGAGCATTGGGGTTCTTTGGGTAAACTAGCAGTTTCTGTGGCATCAGGTTCCGCTGCACCTTCCCATGCTCACCTTCATGCCATCAAGAACAGAATAAGGCTGCAGACTAGGGATCAGCAAAATGTAAGCATTATTACCATGGTTCATTTTCATTTGCATCGGTACATTGCAATTTAGTTAGACACAGGTCATTAGATATTTATTGCAAAATGTAAGCTACTAGTGTTGGCAGAAGGCTCACTAGGCTTAAAAGTCAACAAACAGTTCTATCAGTTTTTGTTCCTTTCGGGTCAAGTAATTTAAAACACATGAAATGACCATTTTGCACTTCCATCTTCGTAAGAATTTGGTTTACTGTATTATGATCCAAATGCCTGATTGGATGTGACAATTATAGTTCAGCTTAGTGGTTTGTTTCTTCACCTGTTTTGTTTGGTGAAAGTTTGCCATGTATGCTACAGGCTAATGTCCTGCACTTGTATTTTCTCTAAGTTATAGTTGAGTTTGCTGTTTTGATGATGTATATATGTATGCATGTATGTTTGATTTCAGGACACTGAAAGGGACAGCAAGAAGGGAACGCCTGACCATCATCATACTAAAATGAGAATGCCGAGACCTGATGACTCCTTATCCTGGGGGAAGCGGAAAAATCAAAACATGTCGGTTAAGGACGCAGGTGTCATTTCTTCTGCATTGTCCAGCTTGCAGAAGTTTACCGATGATGGGAGTTTTATGCAAGAATTCAAGTCTCAGCAGCATCAGCAGCAAAGGCAAACTGATGATTCATATACAGATCGTAACACAAATCTCATGTCTGATGTGTCCAAATCTGAAGAACCATCATCAAGTACAACAGGCATAAAGCCTGCACTCAGTGCAAACCAGTTGGCTGCTAAAGTCATGCAGCTACGTATGAAAGGAAAGCATGACGAAGCTGACAAACTTCAGGTTAGTTTTCACCTCACCTATATCCTACCCTCATATGCATTTTATATTTTTCTTTGCAAGCAAGCAGGTTGGTAATATAGTTTCCGGGTGACACTTCTTTTGTTTTTTTTCACCATTTGGAGAAGGAAGAAACCGAAAAGCGTGTTGTTTGAAAACATCCTTACACATAATTTAGTGAACAGATTAATGAGAAATATGATTAACACCATCAACCGACCTCCATAATCTTAATTTGAAAGAGATGAACATATGACACATTGTTTGCAAGAATTGGGTAGGAAATGATTGTTCATCTTGTGTTATATTAGAGAGGTGGGGTGACATCCTTCAAATCAGTACCTTAGTAAGAGACGCGTAAATCTATGTTTTGTACTCACGAGACCTGGGCTTTGCTTCTTGCAAAAAGAATATATGCAATTGTGAAGCTGTAGTAAAGGCGTCGTGTAAATAATTTTGGTTGCTATATTCAAAAGGATCTAACAGCTAATGGATTCCTGATAAACAAACAATTTTAGTTTAAAATTGTGAGGATAAACAAACAATTTCCAAGATCCACTTTTAAAAAAATCTAAGTTGTGTTCAATATAAAAAAATGTATCAGTTGTGATAGATTATATGTTTTATATTTTATTGCAAGAGTTCTTGATATGACTGTTAGAAGTTAAGGCCTAAACTTTTAGCTTCAATGGTGAAACATGTTTTCTCTTCATGGCCGTTTAGTTCTACCACACGGTACACTCTGGTGAACTGCACATGCAGGGGATCCTACTCCTCATTTGGTGAATGAGGGTGTCATCTAATTTACAATTACTTTGTTGTTTCAGAAAGAGGCAGAGGTGTATGAAGGGAAAAGCAAAGCAGATACAACCATCAGAACCAATTCACAGGGTGATGGAACCACAAGCAGGTAATTCTTTTCGCGAGCTACTGAAACTGGCTAATGTTCGCCATAGCTTTCTCCCGAATCATTATATATATTGAAAAAAAATAGAGAGTATTGTTTTGAAAATCTCTCTTGTCGAGTGTCATATTCTTGATTTTATTAGTCTGGTGACATGGTTTCTTTTACTGTATAGGTATATCATGCACGGCTTAAAAACTCGTGAAAAGAAGAAAGAGGAAGATGCGGACATGCGTGTAGCTCGTTCTATAATGCAAAACAAAAAGTACAGTATATCTGGTCAGGCAGATGATGAATATGATTATGATGACGGACCTAAGAAAAAGAAACGAGGTAAAGGTGACAGCGGTGCTCCCAAGTCAACAGGAAATACCCGTTTTGAAAAACGCATTTTAACCCAGAAAGAACGCTGCAACTTATGTTTTGAGAATACAAAGAGGCAACGTCATCTAGTTGTAGCAATTGCCAATTTCACATATTTGATGTTACCTCCATGGCAGCCTGTTGTACCAGGACATTGTTGCATATTGCCCATGCAGGTCAGTTTCTGTCACACTCAAATCAACTTTCTTTTATGTACTCTCCTCTGTATTGTAAGTTTTTGTGTAGCATGAGTTGGCAACGAGAAGTGTCGATGATAACGTGTGGGATGAGATACGTAACTTCAAGAAGTGTCTTTTAATGATGTTTGCAAAACAATAGAAGGAGGTCGTATTTCTTGAAACGATGATGGGGCTGGCAAAGCAGAGCAGACATTGTATGATAGAATGCATCCCTTTGCCTGCAGATGTTGGTAAAGAGGCTGCTCTCTATTTTAAGAAGGTTTGTGTACTGTTTTGCTCTTCATTCATTTCTAAACTTACTTTCTTGAACATGAAATATAAGTACAAAAGACTTTGACATTATTATTTGCAATCGTGTCGGGTTGACAGGTTGAATCGTGATCCTGCCTATATTTATTCGTGTCAAAACATCAACCCTAATCTGGACACGCTTAAAATCGTGTGACCCAACATGACTCGTTTAGCCCATTTATCTAAACGAGTTGGCAGTTTGTAGTAAATGGGTTAAGCGGGTTGAGACTATCAAATGCATATTTTTTTACTTTTTTATTCTTGTTTTAAACCGGCTGACGGGTCGATCTGTTTATTTAAATGGGTTAAACAGGTCGACTTGAACGCGACTTGTTTATTAAATGGGTTGGATACAACCCAAAACCTGATAAGTCTTTTGGCATTTTCATGAATGGACCAAAGAAGATGATGTGGATATTCGTTGTTTGCGCTTGATGAAGCTGAAGAAGAATGGAGTCGACACAATGCCAAGAAATTAATCGATACAAGTATAAAGGGTTTCCGACACTCGATACCCGACGATTTTCCATACTTCCACGTGGAGTTTGGTTTGAAGAAAGGGTTTGTTCACTTCATCGACGATGAATCACAGTTCAAGAGCAATTTTGGTGTGAATGTTGTAAGGGGTATGCTTCGTTTGCCCGCAAAAGACATGCATCGCCGCCACAAATAAGACTCTATCGACACCCAGAAAGAAGCTGTCACGAAATTTGCTCGAGACTGGGAGCCTTTTGACTGGACCAAGCAACTTGACTAGTATTCTATCTTCTCTTGCTTCTATCCAACATTATTATGCCATGTGCTAAAAGAATAGGATAGTATTGTCAAATCTATAAAATTTTGCAGTCTAGTTGATAAACTCGTACAAATATGTGATATATGAATCCCACAAGCATATTATGAGGGTAATAAGTAATATATGTTCTTATATTACAAGTTAGTTCATAATATATCCTTCATAAATAATTATAAAAAACATCAAATTGTTTTAGAACAAACCGGGTTTTTTTGGAACCGGTTTGGGTCCGGTTTTGGTATAAAACTGAATAATTGGAACGAGGTAGGAATTGCCAGGTTCAAACGGGTTGGAACCTGTTCTGGGTCGGGTCGGGTCCGGTTCCGGAACCGGGTTTTTTGTGCACCTTTAGCGCGCATTATACACAATTAACAACATACTTCAGGATGATGTTAAATCGGTACTTCAAAACTGTAAGATAAATTGATGCTACTAGATCAGTTATATTGTCTCATTAAAAATTTGCTAAGAAAACCCAATGAGGTAAAACTTAGTAAAGGGAAAAAGAGTTCGACGTGTATAACACCCCCCCTCTCATTTGTAGATCATTTAAGTGTAGGTCTCGATCTTCTATGAAAATTCCTTCAAACTTTTGTAGTCAAAGATTCGCCACTAATCCCTTGATGTGTAATTCTTCATGTTGAGCAATTTCTATGACCTTCAAGTAAGACTTCTATTACGTGCCTCCTCTCGTAAACAAATGCCACAAGGTGCACAAATGTGTGTGCTACATTACCTGTATCTACAAGATTAACTAAACTTGTTTCCATATGTTAGTAAAATATAAACCCATATTTGTATCTTAAAGGTATCAAAATATTTATTTTAACTCATTCCAATATCTCATAGCTATCTCATGTCCATAAACTGAACCAATGATAGATCTAGTTGTATATAACTAGTAATAAACATTAATGCACCAAATGCACTTATCTGTGGTAATTCTATACCAAGATTTTCTCATTCTTTGATAAGAGATTATACGAGTCATTTTCTACATTAAGTAGCGGACAACCTTTAATATACTTAGATGATAAGCTTGTCCATATTAAATATTTCAACATCTTTTAAATGTACTTTGATTGATGGATAAAATTATCTTTATACAATTGTTCTATCTCTTCAGGAGATACAACAATATTATCAACGTATATTGTAATAACTGCAAAACTTGAGATTGTTCTTTTAATAAATCACATGGACCATCAACATGTTTATATCTTTCAAGATAACCAGTGAGTCGATTATACCACTCTCGACCCAACTATTTTAGTCAATATATAAAACTTGTTATAATTCTCAAGGTTTTATATGAATGCTTGAGACATTTACAATCCATTATGGATTTCTTTCCATCTTGACTAATTATGCATATGCATTCATACTTCAGAAGTTTGAGACATAAACTTTATCATTTAGCAAATCAATTGCAAAATCATTAACATCCAATTCATTTGCAAATTCTTATACACTAAGATATCATAATCACTAGGTACAGTTTATTCCCTTAACGTTTATTGGTGGACAAAGATTATATCTTTATGCTGTAGCGACCCAAATCTCGACCCACTTTTGAAATTGCTTTCCAAACACTTAGCCATGACCCGAACAAGGAAATTTGACTGAGAACGAGAACTATGATGAATCGCATACACTACCTTCCTCCATAAGCCTTCGGTATCATTTTTAAACCTCTACCACCATTTAGCCAAAAGACCCAAATTGACAGCATGGAGTGATCTAGTACCTAAACCACCCAGAGCCTTTAGTGCTATTACTCCTTCCCATGTGACCCAATGTATTTTGGAAACATTTAATTGTCCTCCCCACAAGAACTTCTTCCGAATTTTATCCAAGCTATTAATGACCACTGATAGAGCTTTAAATAGTGAGAAATAATAATCGGGAAGACAAACCAAAACCAATTTAAGTAATGTAACACGGCCACCAATTGATAATGATTTAGCCTTCCAAATTGAAAGTCTATGCTTAAAAATATCCACCACTGGGGACCAATGCTTTAAACAAATTCACATTAGCCCTCACCGGTAATCCGAGATAAAAAATCGGCAAAGAGACCATTTTACAATGCAGCATGGCCGCAAGCTCCTCCACAGAATTGTCGTCGACACCAATACCAAATAAGCTACATTTATCCAAGTTAACTTTTAAACGAGGTGCCAAATCACCTAAGAATTCTTGCAAGATTCTTTACATTAGCATTCGACTGTTCGCCAAGGAAGATGACATCATGTGAAAATATTAAATGTGAAAGAGTAGGACCATTATTTGGAGTAGGAATACCTTGGTATATTCCAATAATTTCGGCCTTCCTCATGAAACAAGAAAGCACCTCCATAACAATGATAAATAAGAATGGCTATAGGATTGCCTTGTCGAAGACCTCTATAACATTGGAATTCTTTCGTGGGAGAGCCATTAACAAGAAATGATGATCTGGAGGATGCGAGACATCCTTTAATCCATAAACGCCATGTAGTAGGGAAGTTAATTTGTTGTAGAACGAATCAAGAAATTCCCAATTTAAAGAATTTAAAGCTTTTTCAAAGTCACCTTAAACAACATGGCTTTGAATTTTGACTTCTTCAACCACGATTTAACTTCATTTAGGATAAAGGTCCACCCAAGATGTTTTTATTAGAATTGAAAGCCGATTGAGTATAAGAAATAATGGTCCCCATAACTATTTTCAGTCGATTTGCTAGGACTTTTGCAACCACCTTATATATACATCCAATTAGGCTAATTGGATGATAACCAGTTAAAGATAGAGGGTCATTCTTCTTTGGAATCAAAGTGATAAAAGAGGACCCACACCCCCAACTCACTTTCCCATCCATGAGAAATTGGTCCAACATCTTCCTATAATCGGCTTAAAAAAGATCTCAATATTGTTTAATAAAATTAAACGTGAACCCGTCTGGACCTGGAGCTTTATCACCACTACAATCACGCATCGCCTCCTTGAGTTCTATCAATGTAAAAGGATTGATCAAGGAAGATACTTCATTAGCGTTTAGCTTCTTGATGCCATCACACCGAAACGTTGCCCGAAGCAAGACCGACTCTTAGTCTTTGTTCCCAAAGAAATGCCAAATCTCCTTCTTTATGTTGTTTGGCTCCCTTATCCAATCATCACCATCTTTTAAGCCATTGATTCTTGATTTTGAATTGTTTATATTTATCATACCATGAAAAAACTTTGAATTTTCATCACCTTCTACCGCCCACTTAGATCTTGCTTCTATGTTTTAGGTATTCGTTTTGGATAGAATTTGTTGCACTCCATGCGAAGCAACAACTCGTCGACGGATAAAGATCTCACCTCGGTGGCCGATTCATACCGTTACATACTCCAACAACTTATTTTATTATCATTTTATCATTAATGAACCAATTAAAGTACTATTTACATATATCCCCTTTCTAAATATCTGTGAGGGGCAATAGGTAATTTTAAGTTAATTGAGAAAATATGTAATTAAACTTAAAGGTTAAGGATATATGTAATTTAGAAGTTTAATACTGAGAAATGTGTAAAAAAAACCTTAGTTTTATATCATCTTCTAATTTGTGTTTCTTTATATCATTTCATTTTAGAAGTTCTAGCAATACGAGGCCCAAAAAGAAGTTAGGCCCAATAATAAAGTCCACTAAATCAAATAGGTTTACCAGTCATATAAACTGATCACCTAGGGTTTATCCGAAGCGTTGAACGTGAGGGCGTCGCAGTAACTGAGAGCACCGCCGCAGCTTCGCCGTACAATTCCACCGGAGATACCGATCTTCTACACCCCCCGCCACCGCAATGGTACATTCATCCTTCCGTCTTCTTAATTTTTTGTTATGAATTTGTTCCTTTCTGTTAATACTACGCATCTCAACGAAATTCACAACCTGTTTGTGATCTGTGACTTGTTTGATTTCTATTTCCATTTTGTTGATCTAGCCACTGATGTTACACTGATTTCATAAGATCAATCGTTCGTTAACCATTAATTTTTTAGAAATTTGTGTTTATTGGAAGTATTAGTAACGCTATATTTATGCTTTGTTAAAGGCTCGAGGATTGAAGAAACATATGAAGAGGCTCAATGCTCCTAAGCATTGGATGCTTGATAAACTTGGTGGTGCTTTTGTAAGTAGACTCTGAAATTCTTATTATATGTGAATCTGAGCCCTAATTTGTTATTAATTTATCATGATTGGTAGTTTGTGATTTATATGTTTTGGATTTCAGGCTCCTAAGCCATCATCTGGACCTCATAAATCTAGGGAGTGCTTGCCTTTGATCCTCATTTTAAGGAATAGGTTGAAGTATGCTTTGACATACCGTGAGGTTCAGTCGATTTTGATGCAGCGTCATGTGCTTGTTGACAACAAGGTCAGGACTGACAAGACTTACCCTGCTGGATTCATGGGTGAGTACACTTGTTTCTCGACTGGTATTGGTTTTTGGTGGGTAATTAAGAACAGTTTGTTTCACTTACTTTGATATGTCAGTGTCTTAAGAACGAATTTAGACTGCGTAGCCTCTTTAACATGTTGTGAAGCATATGATAGAATCTGATCAATATAAAGCTTGTAATTAGTAACATATGATGTGGTGTTTTGAGGATTCGGGACAGACCCACACTATGTAGTCGAAGGCGTACAAAGTGCTCGTCTAGGCACCCAGTGCAGCCATAGGGCCTTGCGTCCATCAAGGTGCACATGCGCAAACTCCAGCCAATTTCCGTAAAAAGCTGGTCTGAACAGGTCTAAAGCTGTTAAAGCTGGTCTGAAACATCCAAAATTTTCCTGGAACCAGCCAAAAGTAGTCCTAAAGCAGCCTAAAACTTGTCTATAACCCCTGAAAATGGCTTTTTATACTGTGCGTCTTGGTTATTTTTAAGTGCCTTGCGCCTATGCCCAATGCTTACCCTTTGCGCCTTTATTGCGCTTGGCGACTTCGACTACCTAGAACTCCCATGTGAAGTAATGAGCCCAAATGAATGAACTTTATCTTCCAACTGACGTGTATGTTTTCTGTTGATCAGATGTTGTCTCAATTCCCAAGACTAATGAAAGCTTCAGACTTCTATATGATACAAAGGGCAGGTTCAGGCTACACTCCATCAGGGACGAGGAATCAAAGGTTAGTTGGTATACTCGAAGTAAAAGAGACTCATTCATACATCACTTTAGCACGTGCTCCCAGAAGTAGAAGCAGAAGTAAAGGACCTTTGCATGTGCTCCCTGATGTTCTTCATCTCATTGAAACATTATATCGTTTTGGTGTTTTGTTCAAGTTATAGCTAAAGTTATCTTCTTTTGTGCAGTTCAAGTTGTGCAAGGTTCGTTCAGTTCAGTTTGGTTCAAAAGGGATTCCTTACATCAACACCTACGATGGTCGAACCATTCGTTATCCAGATCCTCTCATCAAAGCAAATGACACCATCAAACTAGACTTGGACTCAAACAAGATTGTTGATTTCATCAAGTTTGATGTGGGGAATGTTGTCATGGTGACTGGTGGACGCAACACAGGTCGTGTTGGAATCCTTAAGAACAGGGAAAAGCATAAGGGCAGCTTTGAGACGGTTCACATCCAGGATGCTACCGGGCATGAGTTTGCTACTCGTTTGGGAAATTTGTTCACTCTCGGAAAGGGTACAAAGCCTTGGGTGTCTCTCCCCAAGGGCAAGGGTATCAAGTTGACCATCATTGAGGAGGCTAGGAAGAGGCAAGCTGCTGCTGCTGCATCTGTTGCTTGATTATGTATTACAACTTATGATATTTGCTTGCTTTCTGGTTGGTCATTTTTAATTTACATTTTGGCACTTGTTCTAGAAGAGAGATGTTTTATTTTTTGGTACAAATTTGAAATATTGCATCTGCATGTTAGAGCTAGTATGATTATGAATTGCAGACTGTTTGCTGATTTGTAATGTTAGACTTTTTGCTATTTGAATTTGTTGAAGTTTTTGGAACCGGTTCCGGAACCGGGTTGAGTTTGACCGGGTACACAATGGAACCAGGTGAAGAGGTGGGTCTGGTTCCGGGTTGGGTTGTCGACCGGTTATTGATCGGGTTGTTTACCGGGTTTTTTTTGTTTGAGCGTTTTTGGCCGGTTCGGGTCCGGGTCTGGTTTCGGTTTAAAACTGAATAATAGGACCGGGTAGGAACTGTCGGGTTCAAATGGGTTGGAACCATGTCTACTGCAAAAAGAGTTGGTTCCGGTTCTGGGTCAAGTCTTTGGATCTGGTTCTGGAACCGGGTTTTTTGTGCACCTTTAGATGGTATTGTAAACATTTCAATTTTTCTAGGCTCACTTGTCTCTTAAGTTGACTAGGTAATATTTCTAAGCGGATCAAATGTATAAACCTTTTCTAAGCTATGGTTAACATTTAAATGCTCATGATTAAGATTTTAAAACCGCATCTCAAATAGTTTTCTACGTAACGAAGCTATTAAGATGTATTATTACTACACAATGGTCTAGAGAAAATAAAAATAAAAATCCGTTTTCTTTTCGGATATATGGTTTGCTAAACGGTTATATGGTTTCAGGTAGAGGTGCACAAAGTAACTGGGATCCGAATCCGATCTAACGGATTATCCGAAATTGGATCCGGCAAGAACCGGACAAAAAAGAACCGGACCGGATTTTTAGGGAACCGGCGGATCCAGAACCGGTTAGGGTTTTTTTTACGGACCGGATAAAAATCTGACAAAATCGGACAAAAAAGAACCGGATAAAAATCGGACAAAAAAGAACCGGTTCTAACCGGATAAAATTGCTCCATTAAATTACATTTTAATTTTTTTTTATATATTTACAAAACTCTATAGCAATCATCTTGTAGTGGAACTCCATGAATGGTTTGTGATTTCGTTGACCAATGAATTGTACTAAGTGCCACGCGGTTGTTTAAATTTAAAGAATACAGACTACACTTAAATGTCTATAAAAATTTGTGGGATATATTAACATGGTAAAGTTAAAGTCAATATATATATATATATGCATTTCATGTAATACGTATCTGTGGGACATCTTCTTTTGATTCCAAATGATATGGGACATCTACTTGTGATACATCAACTTTCCTTTTCTTGGTTTTCACCCTTTTAGATAAGTTACTCTGGGAGTTTGCACTGCTGTTTTTTCAAGTTTGGTCTCCACAGAATTGGCCTACAATTCAATTAATTAGGTCATGGAAAATCAGCACTCACATGGAAAATTATAAAAAAAGAATGAAATTGTCAAATACTTACCTGAGGAGTGACTTCTGTTTGTACTGCTTTACATGATCCGTTAGATAGGGTAGCATTAATATTGTCCTTAGAGCCAAGATTGTTGTCCACAGAATTGACCTACAATTCAATTAATTGGGTTATGGAGCAGACATAAAAAAGAATGAAATTATCAAATACTTACTGGTGTTACCATTTTATTTTGCCCTAGTCTATATGTGGTAGCACTAGTACTTTGGTTAGATCCAACATAATTGTCCAAAGAATTCACCTACAAAGTGTAATGACAGTAGGACAAATGTTAAAGCATTAATTAATTTGTGAATAAAATAAGTCACTTTTACTTGTGTTGTTAAGAACGACACTCCTTGTGTAGCCAAATGTTGTAGAACTTGATTAAGATTGTTTTGTGTTTCTTCCATCTGGATGGACAGTGTGTTAATCTTTTTTATCTTTTTTGTGTAGTTGGCACTCAAGTAGTACAATTCGTTCTTTTGATGATCCTTTTGTTCGAGGAACATTCCAATATCTGCCGGAAGTCACTCCATAGCCAATCCCTTTTACAAATACACCTCTTTCCTTGCCAAGTACTACTGTGAGGGCATCCTTGCCCGATTCAAGGTTCAGGGTTCCATCTATGATTTGAGTTTCACTGTCGATCTGCAAAAAAAAATGTCAAAAGAATGTAGTGAGATGTTTTTTTAACAAAGTAAACATGTATTACAGTAAATTGTTGGATCCTGAAAAGAACTGATGATTTTGAAAGCCGAAACTCCAGGCGTTGACTAGAACTTTACAGAATAATAGGGATTTGACTTTACAAATAGCAAACTGCTGATTCCCTACAAGCATAAAACATATGGCTGTAACTGCTGGTTACATGAACTGCTGATTCTGAAAGCCAAAACTCCAGGCTTTGAATAGAAATTTACAGAAGAATAGGGCTATGAATTTACAAGGAGCAAACTGCTGATTCCCTACAAGCATAGAACATCTGGCTGTAACTGTTGGTTACATGAACTGCTGTTGAAGTAGTTCACCAGTAGTTCCCCAAACCATCAGTTGTGTCCATTCCAGCTGTTTACTTATTCTAGCAATTTTACTAAGTGCTGAGAAACAAGCTTGTTAGACTACTTAGATGTCACAATCAGGGTGATGTAACCAGTAGTTCTTACTAATGTATAAATAGAATCAAGTTTGTTAGCCTAGTTAGATGTCACTATGAGTTACCGGCTTTAAGTTTAAAACACTGATCCTAGCTAATTAATGACAGTTTTAATTACCCTTCAGTTTTATCTCACAACTCCAAATCTATTAACTTAGTTTGACAATGATTTTTCTTTAACATAATTTCCAAAAGTTTGAAGTTAAACTTACTATTTTATCTGCCATGACTTTGAGATTAGCATTCTTGTATTCTCCCTTTTTGTCTTCCCTTGCTTTCCTCCACATTAAAGCACGGGAGGGGATTTCATTAGGTGAAATTTCATTGTTTTGTACCTTGTAATACATTCAATAGAAAGCAGCATACACTCACACATTAGACATACAACAGAAAAACACACTTGAATTAGAGACTAAAGTTACCAGTTTATCTTTTAGATAAGTATATCCTCCTCGTCCCAGGTGATGATCATAAACGTACTTTGATCGTGCTTCTTTTCTTGTTTTTGACAGATTCTTCCAACACACATTTTAATTATTTCATTAGAGTTTAAAAGAGAGAGATTAAAAATATAATGATGATGATCATTAATTAGAGCAAATAATTAAAACCTTGAATTCGTCTGATTGTGTATATGTAACGAACTTGTCCCGGTCTGTTTGGTCCACTAATGTACGATATTGCTTAGGAATTATCTGAAGTTTCACCGGTTTACCTAGGTTGGGTACTATGTATCCCACATACAGTTTTCTTCTAAAATTTCAAAGAAGGTGACCCAGCCAATTCATCACAAAACGCCTTCGACATGCATCAATCTCATAATATTTCTGCAATATATAATATAGGTTAGTTTGTTAGTATTAATTAGAGTTTGCTAGAGCTGTTGAGTTAATTAGCTTGTATAGATAGGTATGTGTGATCAGGGGTGGCTATACAGTATAAACAACTAAAGCAACCGCTTTAGGCCTTAAAAATTAAAAAACTACTTTAATTTGTATTCTCAACTTTTGTGTTTTCAGAAAGAAATAATAATTTCACAACTTTTATGTCAACATTATACGTTTTGATGCTCCATTAAATTACATTTTAATTACATTCTAACCGGTTCCGACCATTGGGTGAAAAAAACCCGGCTATATAGCCGTTTAACTAGCCTTTTTTTTGGTTTTTGAGACTTGAAACTTAGTATAAATAGGTATTGGAGGTATGGGTTAGTTCACAACAACATTCTAGCTCTCAAGCACTCAAATTCCGTTGGTGGTTCTATGCCACGATGCCCCCCTAAATGCAACTACATGTTTATCGGGAGTTTTTTATCCCACGTCTTCGCTAATAGTTCAACGATTATATTTAATATGTAATAAATTAAAAGAGTGAGAATATCACGGCCCTATTTTTGAAAAAAATGGTTAACACCTATGAAAGCTAAATTTAAAAAATATTTTTCGGAAATGCCTGCCGTTGTTACATGTTCGGCCGCCTTAAACCCAACGATTAATGTAACCGGTGTTGAAACATTAATTGGATCAATATCGGACGATTTAAATATGTACGAGGAAGACCCAAATTTTAAATCAAAGACAATAAGGTATTTCAATTTGGCTTTTAATAATATGTTTGATTATTATTTACGCAAATATGGTGGAAGTGGTGATCCATCAAACATACGTGAATCAATGGCTTCGGGTTCAAGTTCTAGTAGTTCAAGGAACCCGATGCTAAATTTATTTAACACTTTAAGAAACGAAATTACTAAACGAGCTCGTGGAAACATACCAAGTAGCGAGATTGGGAGATATCAAGCAACCGACTTTATTTCAACTCTAAGATCCGAAGAGTTTGAAAACTTTGATATCGTGAGTTGGTGGCAAGGAAAGGAATCCCAATATCCCGTTCTAGCCGCAATGGCCCGTGACCTACTAACCGTCCAATCTTCCACGGTAGCTTCGGAATATGCTTTTCTCTTAATGGCAGGGTTTTGTCTATTCGAAGAACGAGGCTTACACCGGAATCTATGTAGATGTGTATTTGCTTGAAGGACCATTTGGATGCCGCCGAACGTGTACAACATGTTGCAAAACTAGAAGACGAGCTTGACATTGAACAAGAAATACACGAGTTCGAAGTAGAACAAAGGGCGGCGAATCCACTTTCGGACGAAGAACAAGCTTATGATGAAGCCCAACGTATCTCAAGCGAAAAAAATTGAAAACCGTTGTTACGAAGACTAAGACGAGTAGACGATGAATAACGAGTCACAATAAATAATATATATTTTATGATTCAATTATGTTTTTGGTAATTTTTTGTACAAACTATTGTTAAATCACTTAAAAAATATATAAAAAATAAATAAAACATGTATTTTATAGTGTATCTTTGTTATTTAAAAAAAAAAAAAAATCCGGTGGAACAGGTTTTTTCTGTCCGGTTCCACTTATCCGGTCCGGTCCGGTCCCAATAGGTTCCACCTCTCCACCCCCAAAACCGGATCCGACCAGGAACCGGTTCCCTCGTGTCCCGTCGTTGACCAACGTTGATGGATCCGGTCCGGATCCGAAAAAAATCCGGTTTGTGCACCTCTAGTTTCAGGTAATCGGGTCAAGTATCACCTAATCCCATATACCATATATGTAGGGGTACCGGTACGGTACCGATACCATCTAGAGATGAACATTTTGTAACGAGTACCCGTACCGTACCGAAAAATTCGATACCAGTACCCATTTTTCCATAAATTTGGTACTGGGGTACCGGTACGGTATCGATCTCATCCCTCCATATCTGTCCTATTTTAATTTTAATATCATACCTGATCTCATCCTTGAATACATGTTCCAAATGTTTCAAGAATTCATGCAAGATTTCGGGTTTGTTTTGCTACTAACAAACAACTAATGTAACAAACTATTTGTACGCGTACTTCACAATTTTCTTCATCAATTCTATATAAGAGTTCACCAACAATTAAATCAAATAATCAGCTTACATGATGCTTTTTTTTATAAGAGTTAGCCACCAATCTCCTATTTGACTATGGCAAATCATCATAATAGTTTTACATATACTTAAATATAAGTCAACATATATCAAGACAAAAGTATGAACTCATAAATGTAGTAACCCTGTATATTCTTATGGGTCATTTTTTTAAACTAACCATGAAGAAAAAAGAACTATAGATCACATCTATTAGGTATTTATTCAAATGATCAATTTTTTAAAAATATCCTTCCTTTTCGTGTACGTAGTCATCCAAACCAAGATCTAAAAAGCAAAGACTCGTAAAGAAGAGACGGTGAATAGCACACCCTAGCATAACAGGGCCGTCTATAAGATTTCGGGTGTCCTGTGTATGTTAATCTACATACGGTACTTAAACAGAAAAAAAGAATTTTTGGCCCCCTTTAGACCATAGGCCATGTGTGGTCGCCCACCCTCAAAGACGGCCATGTAGCATAACATAAAATAGATCTAATAATTAGACTAGGAGACTTGTAAACCTAAAAAATATCACGCTTAACATTTTGGTTTGACCCAAACAGGTTCAACCCATTATGTCTGACCCAACATTAAACCCTAAACCCCTTCGTTTATAAGGGACGATAACGTCTTCATGAAACCCCTCCCTCCCTCTCCATATAAAACTTATAGTTCCCTAGACAAAGAGGAATTTAGAAAACAAATACCCGAAATGCTAGAACAAGGGTTAATTAGAAAATCAGAAAGTCCGCATCGATCGGCATCATTTATAGTTAGAAATCACAGCGAAATAAAAAGAGAAAAAACAAGAATAGTTTATAATTATAAAAGATTAAATGATAATACAGAAGATGATGGATACAATATTCCAAACAAAGACAACCTGTTAAACCTTATACAAAAGAAAAATGTATTCTCAAAGTTTGATTTAAAGTCAGGATATAATCAACTACAATTTAAAGAAAGTTTTAAACCATGTACAACTTTTACATGTCCAGAAGAACAATTTGAATGGAATGTTCTTACCATAAAAAACTAACTTATAAACTAGTTACAAGAACAGTTTAAGACAGATTAATTGAAATAACACACTATTTAGAATCATAGGGTATTCAGTTCTTAGATTTTGTAGAAAATTATAGTACTAAACTATGAAATTCCACAGGTTAATGTAAACCCACCTTATGTTTGAACTAAAGAAAGCGAAAGAGAAATTTAGAAAGCCATAAAAGCAGAAGATTTATTGCAAGTAATATTGGTTCTTGGTGTGTTTACAATGAATGAATTGTCTTCTATATATAGGCATAAATCAAACTACTCTACACATTATTGGTGCTAAAAAGTCCAAAAGAATATACAAAATGATTACAGATATTGAAATCTAAAATTACATAATTACAAACGACAAAATTCTTGACATAAAGTTGTTGGCCATGATGTCTTCATAAAGATGATGGCATAATATGAGCATTATTGTCTAGAAATCTCTGTGTGTACTGTCTATTGATGGTAGTGAACCTGAATCTATGTCCACATCTTCTGTGTTTTCTTCATTAATAATATGTTTAGGTTACCCTCCCTTATTCTCATACATACTAACTACATACATATTTTATATACGACGAGTATCATACGTTGTACTAACTTGATTACTGGAGGGTGTTTTCGGAGGTTTCAGTCTCGACTAACCTTCTAGCTAGTCAAGGCTAAATCCTCCTAAAACACGTTGCAACCTCAACCCAAACCCGAAAAGGCTAGAACCGGTCTAACCCGACAACCAAACATAAGCCAACTAATATTATAGTAAAAACCAAAAAGGATTTTCCATCTTCACTTTCACACCATGTAAATAATATTTGTAATCATATCTCAATTCTTTAGTCATGGAAATACATCAACTATCTACACCTTTTCAAGAAAAATAACTAAACCAAAGTTGGTATCACCATCCCACTATATTCTCATGCTCCACCTTTGTTCATATGGGTATAACAGATCCATTAGGGTTCATAGTATTCACATAACCGGAAAACAAAAACAAACATCAGAAACATGCCACAATTCCAACACATCTCAGAACTTATCGACCGCAATACCATCCCTACAAACCTCATAAGCTTCCCTATTTCTCGTCTTCTTAAACCCAGCCGTGAAATGCAACTTTGATCGTTCAGAGGCGATGCAGGTTACTTTAACCCAGATCATAACTTTTGTCTTGAGCCCTTCTACATCAGTTAGCTTTCCTTTCTCTAGATAGCCCGTTACACTCGTTGAAAACCTTAAAACCGATGAGTCTCTGTAGCCCACTTCACAGATTGAGGGTATGAATACGGTTAACTTTTTCGTCTGTTCGTCAAACTCGTAGTTTGTGGCTTCACGAGGGAAGATGCCAACTGGCAGGTCGTGTTCCTTGAGTAGTTCTGTGAGCCGCTTCTGCATTTTTCCTGCAAATGGAACACTCTAGATTATAGGTAGGGTGTAAACGAGACAAGCCACTAGTAAGCTATTTTAGATCGGCTCGCTAAAAACTCGAATCGAGCTGAGGTTAAACGAGCTTGAACTCAGGCTCATTTAATAAACGAGCTCGAGCTCGACCAAGCTCGTAAGCCTATATGAGCCTTTTATTTGTACAACTTTTAGTTAATGTAACGAGCTCGAGCTCGACCAAGCTCGTGAGCCTAAAGGAGTTGTACAACTTTTAGTTAATGTATTACATATATATTTATATAATAATAACTATTATATATAAAATTATGATATAATTAATTAAATATTATATATAAAGTTACAGTTACAAATATATATAAAAATAATTATAAAAATATATAATAAAATAATTAAATAATTAATAAATAATAAAGGAGTTAGAGCTCGAGCTTTACAAATGGAGCTCTAATTGAGCCGAGCTCTAGCTTAAATGAGCCCAACTCAAGCTTAGGCGAGCTCGGGCTCAGCTTGATACACCCCTTATTATAGGAGTAAAATAAGCAATCTTGGCTGCAACAAAACTAAATTCAAAAGATAAATAAAATGACATAATCACCCATTTTTAAAACTTAATTTAAGAGACTTCTACTCACATCTATCTCATTTTTTTTTCAAAAGAATGCCATTTTTTGTCATTGTATCTATTAATACAATACTTGACTACAAAATTCCTCTAGTTGTACCAAAACTGAAGAGTACTTACCATACTTGACTACTAGTTAAACACTTGCTAAAGCATGTTTACCAAGTATACCATCCAGCAAGAGATACACTTGGTCATGCAACCTTCCTACACTTTTTTAACTACTTTAATAAACTAAGATATATGGATAATATCATATATTCCTTCTGAACTTGAATAATATCATATTTACCAAACAAAAAATCATAATATCATATATACACATTTTCATATTATGACATGTATACCCTTCTCTTATGTATCGATTTAGGTTATGAGAGTTTGAAGTGTAAGGAGAAGGAGAAGGAGAAGGAGAAGGATATATGAGAGTTTGAAGTATCGATTTATATTTGATATTAATCTTTTTGGTTGGGTAATTATGATATCATTATACATGAATTGGGGCAAGTAGAAGCAAAAATATGATAAGTTGTAGCTGCAAAAAGTTTCAGCAAACTAATACATGATGTGTATGTAACTCCTGTTTCAGGAAGCATGTCAGTAACTGCTTATATAACTTGTACAGTGCAACCATAGATTCCCGTAAATTATCATCATCTGTTTATTATGAAACAAGCTTCAAGAATTGATGGATTGGGGAATGATAATATAGTTATCTTGTAACTTCAAATATTTCAACTTGAAATTAGTTTCCCATAAAAAAAAGAAGCAAAAATGAGAAGCAGCATACAAAAATGCAAGCCCCAAAAATAAAAAAATAAGTTGGTTGTCAGGACACAGAGAAGCATAACAAACCTTTCATTTTGTTGACAAACCATGTTGCACCACCTGAAATACTGCTTTGCAAACTCTAAGAAACAGAAACAAGAACAGAGCAAGAATCAAGAAACACGTATTTACAGGAATAAAATGCCGATTGCTCAAGATTCCATGTTGACTCATACGGATGATATCAGTGAATTCTGGTACATAACCTTATTATCCAAAGAACGACATGCATGTTTAGTTTCAAATCCTATTCTTTTCACAAAGTCCAATATGCTACGGATTTGCCATCGTTTTAACACCAACATTCCTTCATACATATCCCTTTTTTGAAAAAGAGTTCACAATCACACCAACTTTAAAGTAAAAAAATTAACTTGCTTGTAATTCGGCCAGAAGTTTGTCTTTTTACAAGAACCCAAGGGGGTATATGCTTCCATAGAGGGAAGATTGTAAATTGAGTAAATTACCGTTTGCGTCCCTGTGGTTTACACGATTTAACACAATGCGTCCGTAACATGAATTTTTAACGTTTTGAGTACCTGTGGTATACAATCTGTAACACTCTGAGCCCCTGGGCCTAACTTCATTAAATTCTTTCCGTTAAGTTTAATTTCGACGGAGGTATCTGCGGATAGACTTAACTAGATCAGCAGCAAAACTTAACTATCCGCAGCATGTCGAAACTAAACTTAGTAGTTTCGGGTGAATTTCAGTAACCATCTTACCCCTGTCGAAACTAAACTTAACGGAATTTTTTAACCAAGTTAGGCCCAGGGGCTCAGAGTGTTACAGATTATATACCACAAGTACTCAAAGCGTTAAAAAATCGTGTTAAGGACGCATTGTGTTAAATCTTGTAAACCACAGGGATGCAAACGGTAACTTACTTTTGTAAATTTTAGGGGTCTAAATGAGCCGAGCCGAGACAAGCCAAGCCTGAGATCGGCTAAGCTCGAGCTCAGTTCATTTAACTTAAGAGAGCTCGAGCTCTGCTTGTTTAGAGTTTTATTTTTTAAAACGAGCCTGGGCTCGGATCGTTTATAATTTAATTCTTTTATTTAAATATATTTATAATTATTTTTATATTATTCATAATTATAGTTTTTGTAAATAACATAATATATATTTTTAGTTATTTTTAGCATAATTTTATAGATGATAATAAATATTTTGTAAACATATAAAAATTATATAAATAAAAAGCCTGTTTAAGCTTGCAAGCCTAGTTGGGCTCGATATGTGAAGCTCGAGCTTGAGCTCGTTTATTAAATGAGCCTCAATATGTTTAAGTTGCTCGATTCGAGCTTTTTGCGAGCTGGGCTCAAGTAGCTCACTAGCGGATTGGCTTGTTTACACCGCTAATTATAATGCATGGCAATGTACTCACCTCATTTCTAGTTTAGTCACCTTAAAAATCATTACTAAAACAAGTTATCATGACCGAATGGTTTTCAAGATTTGGAAGGCATATAAAGGGGTTGCTATATTCCTTCACTTCACTTAGGTTACCTTTAGTCGTAAGTGACGGTGGCTACTTAGTTTTAGGTTGACTCTAGGCTTAGGTCTGTCGTTAGGCTTATAAGTGTTTTTTAGTGCCTAGGTGTGCCTCTAGTTTCTAGACGGGCTGGTAATCTTAGGTGTGCCTTAGTTTAAGCTACATTAGTATTAGCGATTTTTATGCATTATTGTTCATATATAGTTAAAATTTCTAATAATGGTTCTCTGTGCAGGTTATACATTCTTTCAAAAAGGTTTGTTTTCCTGAGCCGGGTGTCTAACCTCTCTATCCTTTGAGATAGAGGTAAGACTTGCTCTCATCTCACCCTCCCCAGACCCTACTTTATGAGTGTATTCCACTGGGTTTGTTTGTTTTATATAGGGATTACTACTACAGCTTGCAATGGTTTTCTTTCAAGTGTAGGATGATATTATTATTTATTAGCCATTTTTAAGGTCCAGCGACCAATTTAGCAACGAAATGTAAATTTTCTGCTGTTGATTGCAATTTGCCCCTAAAATAAATCCAAATTGAGTATATTCATATAGTTGTTAATCAAATCATCAGAGATCTACCATCAAAACTATACAAAATCACGAATCACAGTAAACATCTAACAATCAACCCCAATTCTTAACAGAAGTTTAACCTAAAAGCATAAAATTTACCAAGTGACAGATAACTTCAAAGATACTTTAGATTTCACACAGATCATATCATGAAATTGAAAGTGAAATATCGGATTAGGATTAAAACACTTACATTGATATCATCGACGGAATTAAGTTCTTTGTTGGCCTTGTTATTGAACCAGTAACTTCCGAACTTGCCAATAAGCTGATCCATACTTCCCAGGAGATCGATTCAACCGGTGCTCTCTCCCAATATCCCTCTCCCTCTCTTGTATGTGGTTTTTCTATTTTTATAAAGTCGATTTTTTTTATCCCAAAATCAGTTAGCTGAGGTGTAAATGACCCGAGGTAAACTTGAGCTAGTGTAGTCTTGACGACTCGTTTAGTTTAATTAAACACAGTTGAAGCTTGGCTCATTTAGTGCTTGAGCTTAATTCATAAGCAATGATAGTGAATGTTGCCCGGCTTGCTGCTATTATGCCTAAAGGTGTTGACAGATAGGCCACTGCCATGGGGCCATGCGAGAAATTCCTTTCTCGACGTGATAAGCTTAAAGCAGCTTTTGATGGAGCACGCAAAGAGGTTGAGGTTCTTTCTGATCGTGAGAAGGATTTAGCTGGTCAGCTTGAGATAATTAAGGCTTAGTGTGAGTTGGATAAAGAAAAGTTTGCAGAGATGGATGCGGCTGTTGAGGTGGAGAGACAAAAAGTCTTATTGTTCATGGTCGCCACTTGGGCTTTGTTGCGGGGTACAAATACTGTAAGGCTGGAAACCCATGGAGGCTTGCTCCAAGTATTTCAACCCAGACTCGGAGAAAGGTTTTGTCGACGTTGTGCATGAGATGGAACGTCTAAACTTTCCATATCTTCTCGAGGTGTCCAAGTGCTTCGGCCAGCCTCTTTCCGTCTTGCATGGTCTCGAACCTAGTGGTCTGAAGAAGGAGTTAGCTGAGGAGGTGTTGAAGCTGGTAGCTGGTAAGAGGTCCTTTGGCGAGGTTGGAGATGTGGCTGCTTCTGGGAATGTTGGTTCCTCCCTTCAGGCTGGTGATGAAGCTTCGAACAAAAAAGCTAGAGTTGAAAGCTTGAATTATTGGAGAGAATTGGAAGGAGTTTTGAAGATTAAAGCTTGAATTTTGAGATTGAAAAGAGTTTTGAGATTAAACCTTGAAACGGCCGTTTCAAGGTTATGCAAAAAAAGTAAAACGACAGTGTTAGACTTATGGATAGAAACACATTAACAATATTGATATGTTTGAAGCAAGGCTCTCGGGATGGAAGGCTAATAATCTCTTCATCGGAGGCCAGATAGTTCTTATACGCTCGGTTTTGGATAGTTTGCCGGTCTAGTTTTTTTCTTTATTCAAAGAATCAGATAAAGTTATCGATACATTGGAAAAAATAAGGCGGAATTTCTTTTGGGAGAAGGTTGGGAACGCTAGGAAAATCAACTAGGTTAACTGGGGAAAGGTTTGTGCTCCTAAATCGGCTGGAGGCCTCGGACTAGGGTCCTTGAAAGTTCTCAATCAAAGTTTACTAGCAAAGTGGTGGTAGTGATTTAAAACTGAGTCACACTCGTTGTGGAAGGATGTTATTCATTGCATCATGCCTCCAACCGAGATAATACATTCATACCGGGGCAGAGAAACTTTTCAAGGGTTTGGAGTAATATAGAAAATTTAGAAATCGTACTCAACAAACATAATGTTGACAAAATCATTGATTGTGGAAAACAATGGTGCTTGGTCATGGAGTGGCGACGTGCAGGGGGTCTTCACGGTAAGTTCTATGCATAAGATTCTTGCGCCATCTCCCCTATCTCCCAACAGCTATATCCTCAATTGGAGTAAATGGGTACCGCAAAAAGTCAGTATCTTTGCTTGGCCCGCAGAATTAGATTGGATACCCACTCGTAAAGCTTTAATCACAAGGAAGGTCAACCTTGGGTCAAATCTATATCCTCTCTATCTTCAATGATCGGAGACCTCGGAACACCTCTTCACATCATGCTATTATGCGTCTATGTTATGGGCGTACATCACCGATTGGTGTAAAATGCCCCTATATATATTTTTTTTTCTGTTTGAAGAAAATTATTCTGTCTTCCGATAAAAAATTGAAAAAAAATAAACCTACGCCCAACAGGGTAATCATCAAAATTCATATATCTTTTTCTCCAGGGAAACGACGCAAGCAAGCAGCAAATGAGCCAACTGAAGGTTATGATTTTTTTGAAGAAACAATTCTATATAATTTTTTTTGTTCGTGAGTTTTCTTTTTCATTTACTTTTCGTTTATTTTCTTGCTGATTGATTAGCCACTATGCCTTAGCTAAATCAATTTTAGTTTTATTTTTTAAATTTTGATTCGAATCTTGTGTGAAACATTTATTAGATCTATTATTTGAATCTAAAATCCGGAATCTTTTCCAGGAACAACTTAGATTGTTAATAAAACTGATCACTTTGTTAATTTTTTTTTTCTAATAAAGTTCTTCAAGTTTTAAAACCCTAATACGATTTTGATCTTGATAAAAGGAACAAATAACGGTTAGCGTTTGTCTATTAATACGTTCTCGTTATAGAATCATAAAATCTAGTTAAACATTACGAACGATGTGTGTGTTTGATTATAATCTATACTTTCATCATTGCTACCCGCATGCTAAGATCCGAGCGGCGTGAGCTTAGATTAGCGGGTTGGCTCTAATCGACGAACCGCGCTTGGTTAGACATTAGATGGAGTGGATGTCCGAAAGGCGCGACATCTAGTATTGATACAAACCGTTTAAATAAATGATCATTACACCATAATTGTTAATGATTGTAAGCCGTATCAAGTTAAGAAATTACCTTTGTGTTGGAATTATCTTTTAATATCTAAATTCACTTTACAATTTAATTAGTGTTTTTATAAGTAACTTTTATTATGTTTTCTTTAATATTAAGTTTACACCAAAACCCCTTTTTTAATTTATTTCAGTAACAATCGTGTCTACACTTAAATGTTTTGGTATAAAGTGATTAATCTGTATCCCTGAGGACACGAACCCTACTTTCACTCATACTATTCTTAGAGTGTCAAAGTAGGTTCACATTTTAATACTTTATTTGTTAGATTCGATATCCATCAAATTGGCGCCGTTGCCGGGGATATGACAATTTAACCGTTTTATGCCAAGATCTTTTGGTACAAGTACACCCACTCTAATCATCCAAAAACCAAACTCATCCGCACCTGCTCTAGAAGAGGAGATCAATAGATCTTCAACTCTCACCATCATAATGGCAGCTGAACAAACTCTTAGATAATGGGTGACTCATGATGTCACCCACCAACCACTTTGCATTAATTACCCCGTCATGGAGAACTTCAAGCTAAAATCCATACTCATTGATCTATTGCACCATTTCCAAGGCTAAAAAGTGAAGACCCCATAAGTTCCTCAACGAGTTCCATATTGTGTGTTCCGGAATGAAGCCACAAAACGTTAATGAAAATTGAATCAAGCTAAGGGCTTCCCCTTTGCTCTCTGAGACTCAGCCAAAGACGTAACAAACCAACATTCATCTTATGATTATAATATATTATCTATATTGTAAGGGAGTAAAATTAATCAAATGAAAGTTGAAGGTTTGTTCCAAATATGCATCCTTTTAACTTTTTGGGAAAAGGGGTTAAAAATGGAAGTGTAGGAGGGTCTTTGTGTAACTTTTAAAAAATCAAATTTTTGATATGGGGAGGGGGTCATGCTTTTTACACACACTTGTATGTGTGTTCTAGCATGAAGAACAAAGAGAAGGGAAGAAGGAAAGGGGACAAGATCAAGGATTGAAGGTTGTGTATGAAATTCATTGATTCTTGAACTATCCATCTGCTTTTAAACATCAAGTAAGTTTCTTTCCATATCTTGAATTTCCATTAATGGAGTATTTATGGGTTTTGGTAGAAAACCCTAAAATTGGTCAATTGATGGAATAATTCAAATTAAATCTTGTTTAGAAGTTTTAATCTAGTGTTATTGATGTCGGAGAATCATGATTTACATGGTTTTAACATCCAAATTGAGATTTGAATTTTAGGGTTCTTGGTGGATAAATTAGGGGTTTTTGATTTTAGATGTTAAAAAGGATGGTTAAGGATTTATAAGTGTTTATAGTGTTTATAAACACAAAACCAAATGAAATCCCTAATAAATTTAGTGAATTTAGAATTTGGGGATTGTGGGTAAAAGATGAATAATCTTTAACATATCAAATGGGTTATTTGGGTGGAATGGTGAATTGGAGGAAATTGTATAGGTTTAATATGCAAACAACCTTTTGGGAATTATGTTTTAATGATCTAACATTTGAGGAAAAGTTGTAAGATTTATTAGGTGGTTGTGTCATGGGTTTATGGTTCGTAAACCATGTTATAATGTTCGGTTATAATGGTGTCTAAGGGAGTTTGAGGTTTGGTTAAAGTTAATTCGACCAACATAAGTATGAGGTATTAACCAATAGGTTAAAAGTGTTGTAAATCCCACTTAGTAGTTTTGCTGGGATTAATAGATTACCAAACAAGGGTGTAACTGTTTAGGTGATCAAGTGTCAAGGTTGAAGAACGACCGAGTTTGTTTGAGACAAAAAGGAAAGTGTTCATTCACTTACTTAGTAATGGTAGTTGGGTTGTATGATCATGTGTTTAGATGAATAAGATTTATCTCTATGCTTGTTGAATACTTGATTATGTGTTTGGATGATTAGATGTTAAAATGTCAAGTATGTGAAATTGTTGCAAACAAACTTTAAGATTGAAGTATTGTGAGTTCAAGGTTCTCATGGAGGCTGTGAGAACTTGAACCTCACGGGTGTGAAACAAATTCATAGTCTTCATGGGTGTTATGAGGATATGAATGTAATGGTGTAATTGTGATCAAGGTTCTCATGGAGGTTGTGGGAACTTGATCTTTATGTGAATGGAACAAAGTCATGGTCCTCATGGATGTTGTGAGGACATGAACTTAAATTTGTGAAATATGAGTTCATGGTTCTCATGGAGGTTGTGAGGACATGAATATCATGGAATAATTTTGAAGCTTGACTTCATAAATGTACACAAGAATTAGATCTTATGGATTGATGTGTGTTGTTTATTGGACATTGTGTGGTTAGAAAACAAGTATACGTGTGATTAGATACTTGTTATGTGCAAGAATTTGTAAAAATTATATGAATGGAATGTGCTGTCAGGAAACTTGGTTGTGTCCATTCTGAACATGGCCATGTCAGAAACTTTGTTGTTTCAGGTGCTGTAAGGGGGAACATGACCGTGTTCATTCTAAACATGGCCATGTCAGAAACTTTTGTTCCTACATAATTTCCATTTCTTAGGTATTCTTTGGTAATACCTATGAGGGACTTCAGACATATTTGTATCATTACTAATATGAATTGTGGGATGTGTTGTTGTAGGAAAGCTTAGGAATAAGCCTCGGGATGTCAAGCGCTCAGATTTTGATTTCTCTTTTGATGTTGGGCATTTATGAAACTACTTTTGGTTAAAACTTGTTTAGAAACCTTAAACTTATGTAATAGTTTTCCTAAAAAATTAACTTGGCGTTATCACACGTTTTAACATTTTATGTCTTATTTATAAAAGTTATAATTAGGACCATCTTCCACAAGCATTTTGAAAGTTTAAATTGTTTTGAAATTTTGGGTTTAACAAAAGAGTAGCTTTATTACCTATCATCGGGGTCGGTAACCACTTGGAATGAACTTGCAAGATTATTCCTTGACAAATACTTCCCAAAATTGGAAGGCTCAAGCCTACGAAAAAAGATAATCGGGATCAAGCAAGCAAAAACGAAAGCTTCACACACATATTGGGAGAGATTCATTAAGTTGTGTGCTCGATGCCTACAACATGGTATATCTCAGAACCAGCTAATTCAATATTTTTGTGAAGGACTAGCACCGATGGAGAGGCGTTTGATAAATGCCTTTAGTTGAGGAGCTTTACTCGATAAAACATTGACTCAAATTAGAGCTTAATCACATCTATAGCAAAAGACACAAAACACTCATCACAAGAAGAAGAAGAATGGTATGATGATACTCCACGAGGAGTCAAGGAAGTGAGCACTCCTCACATTGAAACTCAACTTACTGAATCAGCGAAAGCAATCATGGAACTTGCCAAGTATAAAGGCGTGGGACCACCGGTTCGAGCTTGTGGGATATGTCTATAATTTGGACATCCTATAGATATGTGTCCCATGTTGCAGAAGGATATGGAACTAGCACAAACAATAGGTTTTGGGTTTAATGGGTTAGGCGGATCTACGAATTACGCGCTTGGACCGATTAAGCAAAAGTTCATTTTTTCAACGACCTTTTATAAATTTTGATCTACAAACTTTATAAAATATCAAAGGTTTCCCTCTTGGCATGAGTTTTAAATTTTAATCGGGTTTCACATATTATTTATAGAGCTTATGTTAAATGGTTTTGAATTGGAAAGTGTTAATCGGCATAAATCCAAAGCTCGTTTTCTGGCAAGTGTTCTTGAACTGCTACTTGAAGCTCACGCATTTGATGGGTAGTCCTCAAGCCACCTTGCATAATCCATGTCAAAAACTGCAACATCTACTAATTATTTAT
Organism: Smallanthus sonchifolius; assembly: GCA_023525975.1. Lineage (NCBI taxonomy): Eukaryota > Viridiplantae > Streptophyta > Magnoliopsida > Asterales > Asteraceae > Smallanthus > Smallanthus sonchifolius. Next base: position 67,837,094 of record CM042030.1, on the reverse strand, counting down.
ACAAATTATTTTTATAAATCAAGAATCGGTCAACAATACAATTGAAGAAACCATATTCAAAGATTAATTTTGTAGATCAATTAATCATTTTAGCGGTTCTCGTTCTTGTACTCGAGCTTATGTTACTCATGCCGCCTTGATCTACTCCAAGAACAACTTTGATCTACTCAAGTTATATCTGGTTTTTGAATTTTAATCGGTTTTTGTCAGGTTTCACGGGTTTTGGACTTGAACCGACCCGGAACCGAGTAACATAGTTTATCAGAACCGACAACCGACCGGATAAACTATATTCAGGTACTGACGGGTCGGGTTTCACGGGCTTCACAGGTTTATACTGTATAATGCTCACCATACTTGTTAGCATACACATGATTCTATTTATTTGTTAATTACTCGTCAAACAAAATACAAATTAAAACTCATTCTTTTAAACGTACATATCCATGATTTTGTAGTATCATGATTCCGGGCCGTAATAATAAGTGAATCACCAACAATATAAACACGCCCTAACATTAACTTACTAATTAAGAGCGCCTTATCAACAGTTGAACATGTGTAAACAACCAATAAAATATGTAAAAAAAGCATAATTATAATTAAATAATCCATTTGTTGGACCAACTAATGCATCAAACTAGAAAAAATATATTTTTGTCAGGTTTAAACCAAGCTCAACTTCCTAAATATTAAAATGCTAATTGAAAGTTTGATCTCGAGGGTTTGTCATAATTGTTTGACGTTTGATATTTTCATGTTGGTAAGTGAAAAGAATTGATCTTGATGTTACACAAAGAGTGAGTACTTGTGTAGCTTGTGTGTGACTTGAAGATAATAGATGCGGAGGGTTAACTTATCTCTAGCTCACAACTCATGGTTTGTGAGGCCTAAAACGAACTATAAAACATGGGTGTTTTTCGTAAAATAACATATTTCTTACTTAGGATCTAACACATGATCCGAATATGATGACACACATTATTTGTTTACGATTTTTAAAAGGCACACAATCAAACATATTATAGTTGGAGCGAGTTTTAATGAAAAGAAAATTCTCCCAAAGTATATTGATTCTTTACTCTCCTATCAAAACTTGAAAATTAAACGAAGGTAAAAAACCGAGAAGTTGGAGTTGGAGACCCCTTAAATATGGAGCCCGGTTTTTAAGGAGCCAAGTTTTAGCTTATTTTTTTGTACAGTCAAGCTACGTGTATACGCAAATAATAACTCCTAAACATATATTAAAGTTGTAATTAACATTTTAACACTTGGGAAGAAGAGGTGTATATATCAATTATGAATCCACCTTGTTGATAAAGATCAAATATAAGTGTATGAGTCTAGTCATCTTTCTATTTTAAAGTATTGATACCTTCACAATTTTATTCAAATTGATAAATTTCTTTTATTATGTTATAGTTGTTTATTGTTTGAATCATTTATTTATGAGAATATAATAAAGTTCTGGTTGTGATTCGGTACACTAAGATTGGATATGATCAAGTACAACTCTCGATTTCATTCGATTATAATGAAAACCTAAATCTTGACATGTGGGAAAGATTTATAACAAATTTACACACTAATGTATTTACAAGTGGTGAAGGTGGTGGTTAAAACAACCATCAAATTGCACCACCTTGACCGGTAACTAAGAATGAAGCAATATTTTCTGCAAGCATTAGCTTCTCAATAGCCACCTTCTCACCAAACCTGTATGAGAAACAAAGCTGTCCTTGTGATTCAGCACATCCCATCTGCACAGGGAAACACACCACCGCGCTGCCGCCTAAGGGACTCGCATAATCATAGAGTTGTTTCAACGACTGATGAACTTCTCCTATGTATCTATCTCCAAGCTTACGCTTGCAATAAAGCTTGATCACAAGCATCGTGCCGTGATGTTCTAGCCATTGTTCGCTTATAGAGTATTTCATGGTGTAGTTCCAAGCCGGGTTGGTCCGTCCGTGCTTGTCCACAGGAGTTCGCTTCTCCATTTCTTGGTTACCACCGATCAACACCTATAATGAAATCATATATGTGGTTTACTATCAGACGTTTGAATCCAACTTCTACTGGTTTTCTACTTATTTCTATGATTTTATGTAAATAACAAACAAAGTAAATAATACCTTGGCATAGACTTTCATATTGAACATCCTTCTTACTCCTCTTAAATCATTTGCAGAATTAATGGTCAACTCGAGTTTTCGGCATTCCATTTTCGCATCTCTTTCTTGCTGCCTTTGATTTCTTTCTGGTTTGGTGCGTGGAGTGTGAAAGTTTCGAAGTGTCTGTCTCTCTATATATGCCGAGAGAGAGAGAGAGAGAAAGATAGAAGGAAACTCTTCTCTAAAATGGAATATGAAAATTAAAAAGCAAAATGTTTCATCTATATAAAATACGTGAATTAGATTTTAATAATTCAAACAATGACCCAAAACCCAAAACCTGATAAGTCTTTTGGCATTTTCATGAATGGACCAAAGAAGATGATGTGGATATTCGTTGTTTGCGCTTGATGAAGCTGAAGAAGAATGGAGTCGACACAATGCCAAGAAATTAATCGATACAAGTATAAAGGGTTTCCGACACTCGATACCCGACGATTTTCCATACTTCCACGTGGAGTTTGGTTTGAAGAAAGGGTTTGTTCACTTCATCGACGATGAATCACAGTTCAAGAGCAATTTTGGTGTGAATGTTGTAAGGGGTATGCTTCGTTTGCCCGCAAAAGACATGCATCGCCGCCACAAATAAGACTCTATCGACACCCAGAAAGAAGCTGTCACGAAATTTGCTCGAGACTGGGAGCCTTTTGACTGGACCAAGCAACTTGACTAGTATTCTATCTTCTCTTGCTTCTATCCAACATTATTATGCCATGTGCTAAAAGAATAGGATAGTATTGTCAAATCTATAAAATTTTGCAGTCTAGTTGATAAACTCGTACAAATATGTGATATATGAATCCCACAAGCATATTATGAGGGTAATAAGTAATATATGTTCTTATATTACAAGTTAGTTCATAATATATCCTTCATAAATAATTATAAAAAACATCAAATTGTTTTAGAACAAACCGGGTTTTTTTGGAACCGGTTTGGGTCCGGTTTTGGTATAAAACTGAATAATTGGAACGAGGTAGGAATTGCCAGGTTCAAACGGGTTGGAACCTGTTCTGGGTCGGGTCGGGTCCGGTTCCGGAACCGGGTTTTTTGTGCACCTTTAGCGCGCATTATACACAATTAACAACATACTTCAGGATGATGTTAAATCGGTACTTCAAAACTGTAAGATAAATTGATGCTACTAGATCAGTTATATTGTCTCATTAAAAATTTGCTAAGAAAACCCAATGAGGTAAAACTTAGTAAAGGGAAAAAGAGTTCGACGTGTATAACACCCCCCCTCTCATTTGTAGATCATTTAAGTGTAGGTCTCGATCTTCTATGAAAATTCCTTCAAACTTTTGTAGTCAAAGATTCGCCACTAATCCCTTGATGTGTAATTCTTCATGTTGAGCAATTTCTATGACCTTCAAGTAAGACTTCTATTACGTGCCTCCTCTCGTAAACAAATGCCACAAGGTGCACAAATGTGTGTGCTACATTACCTGTATCTACAAGATTAACTAAACTTGTTTCCATATGTTAGTAAAATATAAACCCATATTTGTATCTTAAAGGTATCAAAATATTTATTTTAACTCATTCCAATATCTCATAGCTATCTCATGTCCATAAACTGAACCAATGATAGATCTAGTTGTATATAACTAGTAATAAACATTAATGCACCAAATGCACTTATCTGTGGTAATTCTATACCAAGATTTTCTCATTCTTTGATAAGAGATTATACGAGTCATTTTCTACATTAAGTAGCGGACAACCTTTAATATACTTAGATGATAAGCTTGTCCATATTAAATATTTCAACATCTTTTAAATGTACTTTGATTGATGGATAAAATTATCTTTATACAATTGTTCTATCTCTTCAGGAGATACAACAATATTATCAACGTATATTGTAATAACTGCAAAACTTGAGATTGTTCTTTTAATAAATCACATGGACCATCAACATGTTTATATCTTTCAAGATAACCAGTGAGTCGATTATACCACTCTCGACCCAACTATTTTAGTCAATATATAAAACTTGTTATAATTCTCAAGGTTTTATATGAATGCTTGAGACATTTACAATCCATTATGGATTTCTTTCCATCTTGACTAATTATGCATATGCATTCATACTTCAGAAGTTTGAGACATAAACTTTATCATTTAGCAAATCAATTGCAAAATCATTAACATCCAATTCATTTGCAAATTCTTATACACTAAGATATCATAATCACTAGGTACAGTTTATTCCCTTAACGTTTATTGGTGGACAAAGATTATATCTTTATGCTGTAGCGACCCAAATCTCGACCCACTTTTGAAATTGCTTTCCAAACACTTAGCCATGACCCGAACAAGGAAATTTGACTGAGAACGAGAACTATGATGAATCGCATACACTACCTTCCTCCATAAGCCTTCGGTATCATTTTTAAACCTCTACCACCATTTAGCCAAAAGACCCAAATTGACAGCATGGAGTGATCTAGTACCTAAACCACCCAGAGCCTTTAGTGCTATTACTCCTTCCCATGTGACCCAATGTATTTTGGAAACATTTAATTGTCCTCCCCACAAGAACTTCTTCCGAATTTTATCCAAGCTATTAATGACCACTGATAGAGCTTTAAATAGTGAGAAATAATAATCGGGAAGACAAACCAAAACCAATTTAAGTAATGTAACACGGCCACCAATTGATAATGATTTAGCCTTCCAAATTGAAAGTCTATGCTTAAAAATATCCACCACTGGGGACCAATGCTTTAAACAAATTCACATTAGCCCTCACCGGTAATCCGAGATAAAAAATCGGCAAAGAGACCATTTTACAATGCAGCATGGCCGCAAGCTCCTCCACAGAATTGTCGTCGACACCAATACCAAATAAGCTACATTTATCCAAGTTAACTTTTAAACGAGGTGCCAAATCACCTAAGAATTCTTGCAAGATTCTTTACATTAGCATTCGACTGTTCGCCAAGGAAGATGACATCATGTGAAAATATTAAATGTGAAAGAGTAGGACCATTATTTGGAGTAGGAATACCTTGGTATATTCCAATAATTTCGGCCTTCCTCATGAAACAAGAAAGCACCTCCATAACAATGATAAATAAGAATGGCTATAGGATTGCCTTGTCGAAGACCTCTATAACATTGGAATTCTTTCGTGGGAGAGCCATTAACAAGAAATGATGATCTGGAGGATGCGAGACATCCTTTAATCCATAAACGCCATGTAGTAGGGAAGTTAATTTGTTGTAGAACGAATCAAGAAATTCCCAATTTAAAGAATTTAAAGCTTTTTCAAAGTCACCTTAAACAACATGGCTTTGAATTTTGACTTCTTCAACCACGATTTAACTTCATTTAGGATAAAGGTCCACCCAAGATGTTTTTATTAGAATTGAAAGCCGATTGAGTATAAGAAATAATGGTCCCCATAACTATTTTCAGTCGATTTGCTAGGACTTTTGCAACCACCTTATATATACATCCAATTAGGCTAATTGGATGATAACCAGTTAAAGATAGAGGGTCATTCTTCTTTGGAATCAAAGTGATAAAAGAGGACCCACACCCCCAACTCACTTTCCCATCCATGAGAAATTGGTCCAACATCTTCCTATAATCGGCTTAAAAAAGATCTCAATATTGTTTAATAAAATTAAACGTGAACCCGTCTGGACCTGGAGCTTTATCACCACTACAATCACGCATCGCCTCCTTGAGTTCTATCAATGTAAAAGGATTGATCAAGGAAGATACTTCATTAGCGTTTAGCTTCTTGATGCCATCACACCGAAACGTTGCCCGAAGCAAGACCGACTCTTAGTCTTTGTTCCCAAAGAAATGCCAAATCTCCTTCTTTATGTTGTTTGGCTCCCTTATCCAATCATCACCATCTTTTAAGCCATTGATTCTTGATTTTGAATTGTTTATATTTATCATACCATGAAAAAACTTTGAATTTTCATCACCTTCTACCGCCCACTTAGATCTTGCTTCTATGTTTTAGGTATTCGTTTTGGATAGAATTTGTTGCACTCCATGCGAAGCAACAACTCGTCGACGGATAAAGATCTCACCTCGGTGGCCGATTCATACCGTTACATACTCCAACAACTTATTTTATTATCATTTTATCATTAATGAACCAATTAAAGTACTATTTACATATATCCCCTTTCTAAATATCTGTGAGGGGCAATAGGTAATTTTAAGTTAATTGAGAAAATATGTAATTAAACTTAAAGGTTAAGGATATATGTAATTTAGAAGTTTAATACTGAGAAATGTGTAAAAAAAACCTTAGTTTTATATCATCTTCTAATTTGTGTTTCTTTATATCATTTCATTTTAGAAGTTCTAGCAATACGAGGCCCAAAAAGAAGTTAGGCCCAATAATAAAGTCCACTAAATCAAATAGGTTTACCAGTCATATAAACTGATCACCTAGGGTTTATCCGAAGCGTTGAACGTGAGGGCGTCGCAGTAACTGAGAGCACCGCCGCAGCTTCGCCGTACAATTCCACCGGAGATACCGATCTTCTACACCCCCCGCCACCGCAATGGTACATTCATCCTTCCGTCTTCTTAATTTTTTGTTATGAATTTGTTCCTTTCTGTTAATACTACGCATCTCAACGAAATTCACAACCTGTTTGTGATCTGTGACTTGTTTGATTTCTATTTCCATTTTGTTGATCTAGCCACTGATGTTACACTGATTTCATAAGATCAATCGTTCGTTAACCATTAATTTTTTAGAAATTTGTGTTTATTGGAAGTATTAGTAACGCTATATTTATGCTTTGTTAAAGGCTCGAGGATTGAAGAAACATATGAAGAGGCTCAATGCTCCTAAGCATTGGATGCTTGATAAACTTGGTGGTGCTTTTGTAAGTAGACTCTGAAATTCTTATTATATGTGAATCTGAGCCCTAATTTGTTATTAATTTATCATGATTGGTAGTTTGTGATTTATATGTTTTGGATTTCAGGCTCCTAAGCCATCATCTGGACCTCATAAATCTAGGGAGTGCTTGCCTTTGATCCTCATTTTAAGGAATAGGTTGAAGTATGCTTTGACATACCGTGAGGTTCAGTCGATTTTGATGCAGCGTCATGTGCTTGTTGACAACAAGGTCAGGACTGACAAGACTTACCCTGCTGGATTCATGGGTGAGTACACTTGTTTCTCGACTGGTATTGGTTTTTGGTGGGTAATTAAGAACAGTTTGTTTCACTTACTTTGATATGTCAGTGTCTTAAGAACGAATTTAGACTGCGTAGCCTCTTTAACATGTTGTGAAGCATATGATAGAATCTGATCAATATAAAGCTTGTAATTAGTAACATATGATGTGGTGTTTTGAGGATTCGGGACAGACCCACACTATGTAGTCGAAGGCGTACAAAGTGCTCGTCTAGGCACCCAGTGCAGCCATAGGGCCTTGCGTCCATCAAGGTGCACATGCGCAAACTCCAGCCAATTTCCGTAAAAAGCTGGTCTGAACAGGTCTAAAGCTGTTAAAGCTGGTCTGAAACATCCAAAATTTTCCTGGAACCAGCCAAAAGTAGTCCTAAAGCAGCCTAAAACTTGTCTATAACCCCTGAAAATGGCTTTTTATACTGTGCGTCTTGGTTATTTTTAAGTGCCTTGCGCCTATGCCCAATGCTTACCCTTTGCGCCTTTATTGCGCTTGGCGACTTCGACTACCTAGAACTCCCATGTGAAGTAATGAGCCCAAATGAATGAACTTTATCTTCCAACTGACGTGTATGTTTTCTGTTGATCAGATGTTGTCTCAATTCCCAAGACTAATGAAAGCTTCAGACTTCTATATGATACAAAGGGCAGGTTCAGGCTACACTCCATCAGGGACGAGGAATCAAAGGTTAGTTGGTATACTCGAAGTAAAAGAGACTCATTCATACATCACTTTAGCACGTGCTCCCAGAAGTAGAAGCAGAAGTAAAGGACCTTTGCATGTGCTCCCTGATGTTCTTCATCTCATTGAAACATTATATCGTTTTGGTGTTTTGTTCAAGTTATAGCTAAAGTTATCTTCTTTTGTGCAGTTCAAGTTGTGCAAGGTTCGTTCAGTTCAGTTTGGTTCAAAAGGGATTCCTTACATCAACACCTACGATGGTCGAACCATTCGTTATCCAGATCCTCTCATCAAAGCAAATGACACCATCAAACTAGACTTGGACTCAAACAAGATTGTTGATTTCATCAAGTTTGATGTGGGGAATGTTGTCATGGTGACTGGTGGACGCAACACAGGTCGTGTTGGAATCCTTAAGAACAGGGAAAAGCATAAGGGCAGCTTTGAGACGGTTCACATCCAGGATGCTACCGGGCATGAGTTTGCTACTCGTTTGGGAAATTTGTTCACTCTCGGAAAGGGTACAAAGCCTTGGGTGTCTCTCCCCAAGGGCAAGGGTATCAAGTTGACCATCATTGAGGAGGCTAGGAAGAGGCAAGCTGCTGCTGCTGCATCTGTTGCTTGATTATGTATTACAACTTATGATATTTGCTTGCTTTCTGGTTGGTCATTTTTAATTTACATTTTGGCACTTGTTCTAGAAGAGAGATGTTTTATTTTTTGGTACAATTTTGAAATATTGCATCTGCATGTTAGAGCTAGTATGATTATGAATTGCAGACTGTTTGCTGATTTGTAATGTTAGACTTTTTGCTATTTGAATTTGTTGAAGTTTTTGGAACCGGTTCCGGAACCGGGTTGAGTTTGACCGGGTACACAATGGAACCAGGTGAAGAGGTGGGTCTGGTTCCGGGTTGGGTTGTCGACCGGTTATTGATCGGGTTGTTTACCGGGTTTTTTTTGTTTGAGCGTTTTTGGCCGGTTCGGGTCTGGGTCCGGTTTCGGTTTAAAACTGAATAATAGGACCGGGTAGGAACTGTCGGGTTCAAATGGGTTGGAACCATGTCTACTGCAAAAAGAGTTGGTTCCGGTTCTGGGTCAAGTCTTTGGATCTGGTTCTGGAACCGGGTTTTTTGTGCACCTTTAGATGGTATTGTAAACATTTCAATTTTTCTAGGCTCACTTGTCTCTTAAGTTGACTAGGTAATATTTCTAAGCGGATCAAATGTATAAACCTTTTCTAAGCTATGGTTAACATTTAAATGCTCATGATTAAGATTTTAAAACCGCATCTCAAATAGTTTTCTACGTAACGAAGCTATTAAGATGTATTATTACTACACAATGGTCTAGAGAAAATAAAAATAAAAATCCGTTTTCTTTTCGGATATATGGTTTGCTAAACGGTTATATGGTTTCAGGTAGAGGTGCACAAAGTAACTGGGATCCGAATCCGATCTAACGGATTATCCGAAATTGGATCCGGCAAGAACCGGACAAAAAAGAACCGGACCGGATTTTTAGGGAACCGGCGGATCCAGAACCGGTTAGGGTTTTTTTTACGGACCGGATAAAAATCTGACAAAATCGGACAAAAAAGAACCGGATAAAAATCGGACAAAAAAGAACCGGTTCTAACCAGATAAAATTGCTCCATTAAATTACATTTTAATTTTTTTTTATATATTTACAAAACTCTATAGCAATCATCTTGTAGTGGAACTCCATGAATGGTTTGTGATTTCGTTGACCAATGAATTGTACTAAGTGCCACGCGGTTGTTTAAATTTAAAGAATACAGACTACACTTAAATGTCTATAAAAATTTGTGGGATATATTAACATGGTAAAGTTAAAGTCAATATATATATATATATGCATTTCATGTAATACGTATCTGTGGGACATCTTCTTTTGATTCCAAATGATATGGGACATCTACTTGTGATACATCAACTTTCCTTTTCTTGGTTTTCACCCTTTTAGATAAGTTACTCTGGGAGTTTGCACTGCTGTTTTTTCAAGTTTGGTCTCCACAGAATTGGCCTACAATTCAATTAATTAGGTCATGGAAAATCAGCACTCACATGGAAAATTATAAAAAAAGAATGAAATTGTCAAATACTTACCTGAGGAGTGACTTCTGTTTGTACTGCTTTACATGATCCGTTAGATAGGGTAGCATTAATATTGTCCTTAGAGCCAAGATTGTTGTCCACAGAATTGACCTACAATTCAATTAATTGGGTTATGGAGCAGACATAAAAAAGAATGAAATTATCAAATACTTACTGGTGTTACCATTTTATTTTGCCCTAGTCTATATGTGGTAGCACTAGTACTTTGGTTAGATCCAACATAATTGTCCAAAGAATTCACCTACAAAGTGTAATGACAGTAGGACAAATGTTAAAGCATTAATTAATTTGTGAATAAAATAAGTCACTTTTACTTGTGTTGTTAAGAACGACACTCCTTGTGTAGTCAAATGTTGTAGAACTTGATTAAGATTGTTTTGTGTTTCTTCCATCTGGATGGACAGTGTGTTAATCTTTTTTATCTTTTTTGTGTAGTTGGCACTCAAGTAGTACAATTCGTTCTTTTGATGATCCTTTTGTTCGAGGAACATTCCAATATCTGCCGGAAGTCACTCCATAGCCAATCCCTTTTACAAATACACCTCTTTCCTTGCCAAGTACTACTGTGAGGGCATCCTTGCCCGATTCAAGGTTCAGGGTTCCATCTATGATTTGAGTTTCACTGTCGATCTGCAAAAAAAAATGTCAAAAGAATGTAGTGAGATGTTTTTTTAACAAAGTAAACATGTATTACAGTAAATTGTTGGATCCTGAAAAGAACTGATGATTTTGAAAGCCGAAACTCCAGGCGTTGACTAGAACTTTACAGAATAATAGGGATTTGACTTTACAAATAGCAAACTGCTGATTCCCTACAAGCATAAAACATATGGCTGTAACTGCTGGTTACATGAACTGCTGATTCTGAAAGCCAAAACTCCAGGCTTTGAATAGAAATTTACAGAAGAATAGGGCTATGAATTTACAAGGAGCAAACTGCTGATTCCCTACAAGCATAGAACATCTGGCTGTAACTGTTGGTTACATGAACTGCTGTTGAAGTAGTTCACCAGTAGTTCCCCAAACCATCAGTTGTGTCCATTCCAGCTGTTTACTTATTCTAGCAATTTTACTAAGTGCTGAGAAACAAGCTTGTTAGACTACTTAGATGTCACAATCAGGGTGATGTAACCAGTAGTTCTTACTAATGTATAAATAGAATCAAGTTTGTTAGCCTAGTTAGATGTCACTATGAGTTACCGGCTTTAAGTTTAAAACACTGATCCTAGCTAATTAATGACAGTTTTAATTACCCTTCAGTTTTATCTCACAACTCCAAATCTATTAACTTAGTTTGACAATGATTTTTCTTTAACATAATTTCCAAAAGTTTGAAGTTAAACTTACTATTTTATCTGCCATGACTTTGAGATTAGCATTCTTGTATTCTCCCTTTTTGTCTTCCCTTGCTTTCCTCCACATTAAAGCACGGGAGGGGATTTCATTAGGTGAAATTTCATTGTTTTGTACCTTGTAATACATTCAATAGAAAGCAGCATACACTCACACATTAGACATACAACAGAAAAACACACTTGAATTAGAGACTAAAGTTACCAGTTTATCTTTTAGATAAGTATATCCTCCTCGTCCCAGGTGATGATCATAAACGTACTTTGATCGTGCTTCTTTTCTTGTTTTTGACAGATTCTTCCAACACACATTTTAATTATTTCATTAGAGTTTAAAAGAGAGAGATTAAAAATATAATGATGATGATCATTAATTAGAGCAAATAATTAAAACCTTGAATTCGTCTGATTGTGTATATGTAACGAACTTGTCCCGGTCTGTTTGGTCCACTAATGTACGATATTGCTTAGGAATTATCTGAAGTTTCACCGGTTTACCTAGGTTGGGTACTATGTATCCCACATACAGTTTTCTTCTAAAATTTCAAAGAAGGTGACCCAGCCAATTCATCACAAAACGCCTTCGACATGCATCAATCTCATAATATTTCTGCAATATATAATATAGGTTAGTTTGTTAGTATTAATTAGAGTTTGCTAGAGCTGTTGAGTTAATTAGCTTGTATAGATAGGTATGTGTGATCAGGGGTGACTATACAGTATAAACAACTAAAGCAACCGCTTTAGGCCTTAAAAATTAAAAAACTACTTTAATTTGTATTCTCAACTTTTGTGTTTTCAGAAAGAAATAATAATTTCACAACTTTTATGTCAACATTATACGTTTTGATGCTCCATTAAATTACATTTTAATTACATTCTAACCGGTTCCGACCATTGGGTGAAAAAAACCCGGCTATATAGCCGTTTAACTAGCCTTTTTTTTGGTTTTTGAGACTTGAAACTTAGTATAAATAGGTATTGGAGGTATGGGTTAGTTCACAACAACATTCTAGCTCTCAAGCACTCAAATTCCGTTGGTGGTTCTATGCCACGATGCCCCCCTAAATGCAACTACATGTTTATCGGGAGTTTTTTATCCCACGTCTTCGCTAATAGTTCAACGATTATATTTAATATGTAATAAATTAAAAGAGTGAGAATATCACGGCCCTATTTTTGAAAAAAATGGTTAACACCTATGAAAGCTAAATTTAAAAAATATTTTTCGGAAATGCCGGCCGTTGTTACATGTTCGGCCGCCTTAAACCCAACGATTAATGTAACCGGTGTTGAAACATTAATTGGATCAATATCGGACGATTTAAATATGTACGAGGAAGACCCAAATTTTAAATCAAAGACAATAAGGTATTTCAATTTGGCTTTTAATAATATGTTTGATTATTATTTACGCAAATATGGTGGAAGTGGTGATCCATCAAACATACGTGAATCAATGGCTTCGGGTTCAAGTTCTAGTAGTTCAAGGAACCCGATGCTAAATTTATTTAACACTTTAAGAAACGAAATTACTAAACGAGCTCGTGGAAACATACCAAGTAGCGAGATTGGGAGATATCAAGCAACCGACTTTATTTCAACTCTAAGATCCGAAGAGTTTGAAAACTTTGATATCGTGAGTTGGTGGCAAGGAAAGGAATCCCAATATCCCGTTCTAGCCGCAATGGCCCGTGACCTACTAACCGTCCAATCTTCCACGGTAGCTTCGGAATATGCTTTTCTCTTAATGGCAGGGTTTTGTCTATTCGAAGAACGAGGCTTACACCGGAATCTATGTAGATGTGTATTTGCTTGAAGGACCATTTGGATGCCGCCGAACGTGTACAACATGTTGCAAAACTAGAAGACGAGCTTGACATTGAACAAGAAATACACGAGTTCGAAGTAGAACAAAGGGCGGCGAATCCACTTTCGGACGAAGAACAAGCTTATGATGAAGCCCAACGTATCTCAAGCGAAAAAAATTGAAAACCGTTGTTACGAAGACTAAGACGAGTAGACGATGAATAACGAGTCACAATAAATAATATATATTTTATGATTCAATTATGTTTTTGGTAATTTTTTGTACAAACTATTGTTAAATCACTTAAAAAATATATAAAAAATAAATAAAACATGTATTTTATAGTGTATCTTTGTTATTTAAAAAAAAAAAAAATCCGGTGGAACAGGTTTTTTCTGTCCGGTTCCACTTATCCGGTCCGGTCCGGTCCCAATAGGTTCCACCTCTCCACCCCCAAAACCGGATCCGACCAGGAACCGGTTCCCTCGTGTCCCGTCGTTGACCAACGTTGATGGATCCGGTCCGGATCCGAAAAAAATCCGGTTTGTGCACCTCTAGTTTCAGGTAATCGGGTCAAGTATCACCTAATCCCATATACCATATATGTAGGGGTACCGGTACGGTACCGATACCATCTAGAGATGAACATTTTGTAACGAGTACCCGTACCGTACCGAAAAATTCGATACCAGTACCCATTTTTCCATAAATTTGGTACTGGGGTACCGGTACGGTATCGATCTCATCCCTCCATATCTGTCCTATTTTAATTTTAATATCATACCTGATCTCATCCTTGAATACATGTTCCAAATGTTTCAAGAATTCATGCAAGATTTCGGGTTTGTTTTGCTACTAACAAACAACTAATGTAACAAACTATTTGTACGCGTACTTCACAATTTTCTTCATCAATTCTATATAAGAGTTCACCAACAATTAAATCAAATAATCAGCTTACATGATGCTTTTTTTTATAAGAGTTAGCCACCAATCTCCTATTTGACTATGGCAAATCATCATAATAGTTTTACATATACTTAAATATAAGTCAACATATATCAAGACAAAAGTATGAACTCATAAATGTAGTAACCCTGTATATTCTTATGGGTCATTTTTTTAAACTAACCATGAAGAAAAAAGAACTATAGATCACATCTATTAGGTATTTATTCAAATGATCAATTTTTTTAAAAATATCCTTCCTTTTCGTGTACGTAGTCATCCAAACCAAGATCTAAAAAGCAAAGACTCGTAAAGAAGAGACGGTGAATAGCACACCCTAGCATAACAGGGCCGTCTATAAGATTTCGGGTGTCCTGTGTATGTTAATCTACATACGGTACTTAAACAGAAAAAAAGAATTTTTGGCCCCCTTTAGACCATAGGCCATGTGCGGTCGCCCACCCTCAAAGACGGCCATGTAGCATAACATAAAATAGATCTAATAATTAGACTAGGAGACTTGTAAACCTAAAAAATATCACGCTTAACATTTTGGTTTGACCCAAACAGGTTCAACCCATTATGTCTGACCCAACATTAAACCCTAAACCCCTTCGTTTATAAGGGACGATAACGTCTTCATGAAACCCCTCCCTCCCTCTCCATATAAAACTTATAGTTCCCTAGACAAAGAGGAATTTAGAAAACAAATACCCGAAATGCTAGAACAAGGGTTAATTAGAAAATCAGAAAGTCCGCATCGATCGGCATCATTTATAGTTAGAAATCACAGCGAAATAAAAAGAGAAAAAAGAAGAATAGTTTATAATTATAAAAGATTAAATGATAATACAGAAGATGATGGATACAATATTCCAAACAAAGATAACCTGTTAAACCTTATACAAAAGAAAAATGTATTCTCAAAGTTTGATTTAAAGTCAGGATATAATCAACTACAATTTAAAGAAAGTTTTAAACCATGTACAACTTTTACATGTCCAGAAGAACAATTTGAATGGAATGTTCTTACCATAAAAAACTAACTTATAAACTAGTTACAAGAACAGTTTAAGACAGATTAATTGAAATAACACACTATTTAGAATCATAGGGTATTCAGTTCTTAGATTTTGTAGAAAATTATAGTACTAAACTATGAAATTCCACAGGTTAATGTAAACCCACCTTATGTTTGAACTAAAGAAAGCGAAAGAGAAATTTAGAAAGCCATAAAAGCAGAAGATTTATTGCAAGTAATATTGGTTCTTGGTGTGTTTACAATGAATGAATTGTCTTCTATATATAGGCATAAATCAAACTACTCTACACATTATTGGTGCTAAAAAGTCCAAAAGAATATACAAAATGATTACAGATATTGAAATCTAAAATTACATAATTACAAACGACAAAATTCTTGACATAAAGTTGTTGGCCATGATGTCTTCATAAAGATGATGGCATAATATGAGCATTATTGTCTAGAAATCTCTGTGTGTACTGTCTATTGATGGTAGTGAACCTGAATCTATGTCCACATCTTCTGTGTTTTCTTCATTAATAATATGTTTAGGTTACCCTCCCTTATTCTCATACATACTAACTACATACATATTTTATATACGACGAGTATCATACGTTGTACTAACTTGATTACTGGAGGGTGTTTTCGGAGGTTTCAGTCTCGACTAACCTTCTAGCTAGTCAAGGCTAAATCCTCCTAAAACACGTTGCAACCTCAACCCAAACCCGAAAAGGCTAGAACCGGTCTAACCCGACAACCAAACATAAGCCAACTAATATTATAGTAAAAACCAAAAAGGATTTTCCATCTTCACTTTCACACCATGTAAATAATATTTGTAATCATATCTCAATTCTTTAGTCATGGAAATACATCAACTATCTACACCTTTTCAAGAAAAATAACTAAACCAAAGTTGGTATCACCATCCCACTATATTCTCATGCTCCACCTTTGTTCATATGGGTATAACAGATCCATTAGGGTTCATAGTATTCACATAACCGGAAAACAAAAACAAACATCAGAAACATGCCACAATTCCAACACATCTCAGAACTTATCGACCGCAATACCATCCCTACAAACCTCATAAGCTTCCCTATTTCTCGTCTTCTTAAACCCAGCCGTGAAATGCAACTTTGATCGTTCAGAGGCGATGCAGGTTACTTTAACCCAGATCATAACTTTTGTCTTGAGCCCTTCTACATCAGTTAGCTTTCCTTTCTCTAGATAGCCCGTTACACTCGTTGAAAACCTTAAAACCGATGAGTCTCTGTAGCCCACTTCACAGATTGAGGGTATGAATACGGTTAACTTTTTCGTCTGTTCGTCAAACTCGTAGTTTGTGGCTTCACGAGGGAAGATGCCAACTGGCAGGTCGTGTTCCTTGAGTAGTTCTGTGAGCCGCTTCTGCATTTTTCCTGCAAATGGAACACTCTAGATTATAGGTAGGGTGTAAACGAGACAAGCCACTAGTAAGCTATTTTAGATCGGCTCGCTAAAAACTCGAATCGAGCTGAGGTTAAACGAGCTTGAACTCAGGCTCATTTAATAAACGAGCTCGAGCTCGACCAAGCTCGTAAGCCTATATGAGCCTTTTATTTGTACAACTTTTAGTTAATGTAACGAGCTCGAGCTCGACCAAGCTCGTGAGCCTAAAGGAGTTGTACAACTTTTAGTTAATGTATTACATATATATTTATATAATAATAACTATTATATATAAAATTATGATATAATTAATTAAATATTATATATAAAGTTACAGTTACAAATATATATAAAAATAATTATAAAAATATATAATAAAATAATTAAATAATTAATAAATAATAAAGGAGTTAGAGCTCGAGCTTTACAAATGGAGCTCTAATTGAGCCGAGCTCTAGCTTAAATGAGCCCAACTCAAGCTTAGGCGAGCTCGGGCTCAGCTTGATACACCCCTTATTATAGGAGTAAAATAAGCAATCTTGGCTGCAACAAAACTAAATTCAAAAGATAAATAAAATGACATAATCACCCATTTTTAAAACTTAATTTAAGAGACTTCTACTCACATCTATCTCATTTTTTTTTCAAAAGAATGCCATTTTTTGTCATTGTATCTATTAATACAATACTTGACTACAAAATTCCTCTAGTTGTACCAAAACTGAAGAGTACTTACCATACTTGACTACTAGTTAAACACTTGCTAAAGCATGTTTACCAAGTATACCATCCAGCAAGAGATACACTTGGTCATGCAACCTTCCTACACTTTTTTAACTACTTTAATAAACTAAGATATATGGATAATATCATATATTCCTTCTGAACTTGAATAATATCATATTTACCAAACAAAAAATCATAATATCATATATACACATTTTCATATTATGACATGTATACCCTTCTCTTATGTATCGATTTAGGTTATGAGAGTTTGAAGTGTAAGGAGAAGGAGAAGGAGAAGGAGAAGGATATATGAGAGTTTGAAGTATCGATTTATATTTGATATTAATCTTTTTGGTTGGGTAATTATGATATCATTATACATGAATTGGGGCAAGTAGAAGCAAAAATATGATAAGTTGTAGCTGCAAAAAGTTTCAGCAAACTAATACATGATGTGTATGTAACTCCTGTTTCAGGAAGCATGTCAGTAACTGCTTATATAACTTGTACAGTGCAACCATAGATTCCCGTAAATTATCATCATCTGTTTATTATGAAACAAGCTTCAAGAATTGATGGATTGGGGAATGATAATATAGTTATCTTGTAACTTCAAATATTTCAACTTGAAATTAGTTTCCCATAAAAAAAAGAAGCAAAAATGAGAAGCAGCATACAAAAATGCAAGCCCCAAAAATAAAAAAATAAGTTGGTTGTCAGGACACAGAGAAGCATAACAAACCTTTCATTTTGTTGACAAACCATGTTGCACCACCTGAAATACTGCTTTGCAAACTCTAAGAAACAGAAACAAGAACAGAGCAAGAATCAAGAAACACGTATTTACAGGAATAAAATGCCGATTGCTCAAGATTCCATGTTGACTCATACGGATGATATCAGTGAATTCTGGTACATAACCTTATTATCCAAAGAACGACATGCATGTTTAGTTTCAAATCCTATTCTTTTCACAAAGTCCAATATGCTACGGATTTGCCATCGTTTTAACACCAACATTCCTTCATACATATCCCTTTTTTGAAAAAGAGTTCACAATCACACCAACTTTAAAGTAAAAAAATTAACTTGCTTGTAATTCGGCCAGAAGTTTGTCTTTTTACAAGAACCCAAGGGGGTATATGCTTCCATAGAGGGAAGATTGTAAATTGAGTAAATTACCGTTTGCGTCCCTGTGGTTTACACGATTTAACACAATGCGTCCGTAACATGAATTTTTAACGTTTTGAGTACCTGTGGTATACAATCTGTAACACTCTGAGCCCCTGGGCCTAACTTCATTAAATTCTTTCCGTTAAGTTTAATTTCGACGGAGGTATCTGCGGATAGACTTAACTAGATCAGCAGCAAAACTTAACTATCCGCAGCATGTCGAAACTAAACTTAGTAGTTTCGGGTGAATTTCAGTAACCATCTTACCCCTGTCGAAACTAAACTTAACGGAATTTTTTAACCAAGTTAGGCCCAGGGGCTCAGAGTGTTACAGATTATATACCACAAGTACTCAAAGCGTTAAAAAATCGTGTTAAGGACGCATTGTGTTAAATCTTGTAAACCACAGGGATGCAAACGGTAACTTACTTTTGTAAATTTTAGGGGTCTAAATGAGCCGAGCCGAGACAAGCCAAGCCTGAGATCGGCTAAGCTCGAGCTCAGTTCATTTAACTTAAGAGAGCTCGAGCTCTGCTTGTTTAGAGTTTTATTTTTTAAAACGAGCCTGGGCTCGGATCGTTTATAATTTAATTCTTTTATTTAAATATATTTATAATTATTTTTATATTATTCATAATTATAGTTTTTGTAAATAACATAATATATATTTTTAGTTATTTTTAGCATAATTTTATAGATGATAATAAATATTTTGTAAACATATAAAAATTATATAAATAAAAAGCCTGTTTAAGCTTGCAAGCCTAGTTGGGCTCGATATGTGAAGCTCGAGCTTGAGCTCGTTTATTAAATGAGCCTCAATATGTTTAAGTTGCTCGATTCGAGCTTTTTGCGAGCTGGGCTCAAGTAGCTCACTAGCGGATTGGCTTGTTTACACCGCTAATTATAATGCATGGCAATGTACTCACCTCATTTCTAGTTTAGTCACCTTAAAAATCATTACTAAAACAAGTTATCATGACCGAATGGTTTTCAAGATTTGGAAGGCATATAAAGGGGTTGCTATATTCCTTCACTTCACTTAGGTTACCTTTAGTCGTAAGTGACGGTGGCTACTTAGTTTTAGGTTGACTCTAGGCTTAGGTCTGTCGTTAGGCTTATAAGTGTTTTTTAGTGCCTAGGTGTGCCTCTAGTTTCTAGGCGGGCTGGTAATCTTAGGTGTGCCTTAGTTTAAGCTACATTAGTATTAGCGATTTTTATGCATTATTGTTCATATATAGTTAAAATTTCTAATAATGGTTCTCTGTGCAGGTTATACATTCTTTCAAAAAGGTTTGTTTTCCTGAGCCGGGTGTCTAACCTCTCTATCCTTTGAGATAGAGGTAAGACTTGCTCTCATCTCACCCTCCCCAGACCCTACTTTATGAGTGTATTCCATTGGGTTTGTTTGTTTTATATAGGGATTACTACTACAGCTTGCAATGGTTTTCTTTCAAGTGTAGGATGATATTATTATTTATTAGCCATTTTTAAGGTCCAGCGACCAATTTAGCAACGAAATGTAAATTTTCTGCTGTTGATTGCAATTTGCCCCTAAAATAAATCCAAATTGAGTATATTCATATAGTTGTTAATCAAATCATCAGAGATCTACCATCAAAACTATACAAAATCACGAATCACAGTAAACATCTAACAATCAACCCCAATTCTTAACAGAAGTTTAACCTAAAAGCATAAAATTTACCAAGTGACAGATAACTTCAAAGATACTTTAGATTTCACACAGATCATATCATGAAATTGAAAGTGAAATATCGGATTAGGATTAAAACACTTACATTGATATCATCGACGGAATTAAGTTCTTTGTTGGCCTTGTTATTGAACCAGTAACTTCCGAACTTGCCAATAAGCTGATCCATACTTCCCAGGAGATCGATTCAACCGGTGCTCTCTCCCAATATCCCTCTCCCTCTCTTGTATGTGGTTTTTCTATTTTTATAAAGTCGATTTTTTTTATCCCAAAATCAGTTAGCTGAGGTGTAAATGACCCGAGGTAAACTTGAGCTAGTGTAGTCTTGACGACTCGTTTAGTTTAATTAAACACAGTTGAAGCTTGGCTCATTTAGTGCTTGAGCTTAATTCATAAGCAATGATAGTGAATGTTGCCCGGCTTGCTGCTATTATGCCTAAAGGTGTTGACAGATAGGCCACTGCCATGGGGCCATGCGAGAAATTCCTTTCTCGACGTGATAAGCTTAAAGCAGCTTTTGATGGAGCACGCAAAGAGGTTGAGGTTCTTTCTGATCGTGAGAAGGATTTAGCTGGTCAGCTTGAGATAATTAAGGCTTAGTGTGAGTTGGATAAAGAAAAGTTTGCAGAGATGGATGCGGCTGTTGAGGTGGAGAGACAAAAAGTCTTATTGTTCATGGTCGCCACTTGGGCTTTGTTGCGGGGTACAAATACTGTAAGGCTGGAAACCCATGGAGGCTTGCTCCAAGTATTTCAACCCAGACTCGGAGAAAGGTTTTGTCGACGTTGTGCATGAGATGGAACGTCTAAACTTTCCATATCTTCTCGAGGTGTCCAAGTGCTTCGGCCAGCCTCTTTCCGTCTTGCATGGTCTCGAACCTAGTGGTCTGAAGAAGGAGTTAGCTGAGGAGGTGTTGAAGCTGGTAGCTGGTAAGAGGTCCTTTGGCGAGGTTGGAGATGTGGCTGCTTCTGGGAATGTTGGTTCCTCCCTTCAGGCTGGTGATGAAGCTTCGAACAAAAAAGCTAGAGTTGAAAGCTTGAATTATTGGAGAGAATTGGAAGGAGTTTTGAAGATTAAAGCTTGAATTTTGAGATTGAAAAGAGTTTTGAGATTAAACCTTGAAACGGCCGTTTCAAGGTTATGCAAAAAAAGTAAAACGACAGTGTTAGACTTATGGATAGAAACACATTAACAATATTGATATGTTTGAAGCAAGGCTCTCGGGATGGAAGGCTAATAATCTCTTCATCGGAGGCCAGATAGTTCTTATACGCTCGGTTTTGGATAGTTTGCCGGTCTAGTTTTTTTCTTTATTCAAAGAATCAGATAAAGTTATCGATACATTGGAAAAAATAAGGCGGAATTTCTTTTGGGAGAAGGTTGGGAACGCTAGGAAAATCAACTAGGTTAACTGGGGAAAGGTTTGTGCTCCTAAATCGGCTGGAGGCCTCGGACTAGGGTCCTTGAAAGTTCTCAATCAAAGTTTACTAGCAAAGTGGTGGTAGTGATTTAAAACTGAGTCACACTCGTTGTGGAAGGATGTTATTCATTGCATCATGCCTCCAACCGAGATAATACATTCATACCGGGGCAGAGAAACTTTTCAAGGGTTTGGAGTAATATAGAAAATTTAGAAATCGTACTCAACAAACATAATGTTGACAAAATCATTGATTGTGGAAAACAATGGTGCTTGGTCATGGAGTGGCGACGTGCAGGGGGTCTTCACGGTAAGTTCTATGCATAAGATTCTTGCGCCATCTCCCCTATCTCCCAACAGCTATATCCTCAATTGGAGTAAATGGGTACCGCAAAAAGTCAGTATCTTTGCTTGGTCCGCAGAATTAGATTGGATACCCACTCGTAAAGCTTTAATCACAAGGAAGGTCAACCTTGGGTCAAATCTATATCCTCTCTATCTTCAATGATCGGAGACCTCGGAACACCTCTTCACATCATGCTATTATGCGTCTATGTTATGGGCGTACATCACCGATTGGTGTAAAATGCCCCTATATATATTTTTTTTTCTGTTTGAAGAAAATTATTCTGTCTTCCGATAAAAAATTGAAAAAAAATAAACCTACGCCCAACAGGGTAATCATCAAAATTCATATATCTTTTTCTCCAGGGAAACGACGCAAGCAAGCAGCAAATGAGCCAACTGAAGGTTATGATTTTTTTGAAGAAACAATTCTATATAATTTTTTTTGTTCGTGAGTTTTCTTTTTCATTTACTTTTCGTTTATTTTCTTGCTGATTGATTAGCCACTATGCCTTAGCTAAATCAATTTTAGTTTTATTTTTTAAATTTTGATTCGAATCTTGTGTGAAACATTTATTAGATCTATTATTTGAATCTAAAATCCGGAATCTTTTCCAGGAACAACTTAGATTGTTAATAAAACTGATCACTTTGTTAATTTTTTTTTTCTAATAAAGTTCTTCAAGTTTTAAAACCCTAATACGATTTTGATCTTGATAAAAGGAACAAATAACGGTTAGCGTTTGTCTATTAATACGTTCTCGTTATAGAATCATAAAATCTAGTTAAACATTACGAACGATGTGTGTGTTTGATTATAATCTATACTTTCATCATTGCTACCCGCATGCTAAGATCCGAGCGGCGTGAGCTTAGATTAGCGGGTTGGCTCTAATCGACGAACCGCGCTTGGTTAGACATTAGATGGAGTGGATGTCCGAAAGGCGCGACATCTAGTATTGATACAAACCGTTTAAATAAATGATCATTACACCATAATTGTTAATGATTGTAAGCCGTATCAAGTTAAGAAATTACCTTTGTGTTGGAATTATCTTTTAATATCTAAATTCACTTTACAATTTAATTAGTGTTTTTATAAGTAACTTTTATTATGTTTTCTTTAATATTAAGTTTACACCAAAACCCCTTTTTTAATTTATTTCAGTAACAATCGTGTCTACACTTAAATGTTTTGGTATAAAGTGATTAATCTGTATCCCTGAGGACACGAACCCTACTTTCACTCATACTATTCTTAGAGTGTCAAAGTAGGTTCACATTTTAATACTTTATTTGTTAGATTCGATATCCATCAAATTGGCGCCATTGCCGGGGATATGACAATTTAACCGTTTTATGCCAAGATCTTTTGGTACAAGTACACCCACTCTAATCATCCAAAAACCAAACTCATCCGCACCTGCTCTAGAAGAGGAGATCAATAGATCTTCAACTCTCACCATCATAATGGCAGCTGAACAAACTCTTAGATAATGGGTGACTCATGATGTCACCCACCAACCACTTTGCATTAATTACCCCGTCATGGAGAACTTCAAGCTAAAATCCATACTCATTGATCTATTGCACCATTTCCAAGGCTAAAAAGTGAAGACCCCATAAGTTCCTCAACGAGTTCCATATTGTGTGTTCCGGAATGAAGCCACAAAACGTTAATGAAAATCGAATCAAGCTAAGGGCTTCCCCTTTGCTCTCTGAGACTCAGCCAAAGACGTAACAAACCAACATTCATCTTATGATTATAATATATTATCTATATTGTAAGGGAGTAAAATTAATCAAATGAAAGTTGAAGGTTTGTTCCAAATATGCATCCTTTTAACTTTTTGGGAAAAGGGGTTAAAAATGGAAGTGTAGGAGGGTCTTTGTGTAACTTTTAAAAAATCAAATTTTTGATATGGGGAGGGGGTCATGCTTTTTACACACACTTGTATGTGTGTTCTAGCATGAAGAACAAAGAGAAGGGAAGAAGGAAAGGGGACAAGATCAAGGATTGAAGGTTGTGTATGAAATTCATTGATTCTTGAACTATCCATCTGCTTTTAAACATCAAGTAAGTTTCTTTCCATATCTTGAATTTCCATTAATGGAGTATTTATGGGTTTTGGTAGAAAACCCTAAAATTGGTCAATTGATGGAATAATTCAAATTAAATCTTGTTTAGAAGTTTTAATCTAGTGTTATTGATGTCGGAGAATCATGATTTACATGGTTTTAACATCCAAATTGAGATTTGAATTTTAGGGTTCTTGGTGGATAAATTAGGGGTTTTTGATTTTAGATGTTAAAAAGGATGGTTAAGGATTTATAAGTGTTTATAGTGTTTATAAACACAAAACCAAATGAAATCCCTAATAAATTTAGTGAATTTAGAATTTGGGGATTGTGGGTAAAAGATGAATAATCTTTAACATATCAAATGGGTTATTTGGGTGGAATGGTGAATTGGAGGAAATTGTATAGGTTTAATATGCAAACAACCTTTTGGGAATTATGTTTTAATGATCTAACATTTGAGGAAAAGTTGTAAGATTTATTAGGTGGTTGTGTCATGGGTTTATGGTTCGTAAACCATGTTATAATGTTCGGTTATAATGGTGTCTAAGGGAGTTTGAGGTTTGGTTAAAGTTAATTCGACCAACATAAGTATGAGGTATTAACCAATAGGTTAAAAGTGTTGTAAATCCCACTTAGTAGTTTTGCTGGGATTAATAGATTACCAAACAAGGGTGTAACTGTTTAGGTGATCAAGTGTCAAGGTTGAAGAACGACCGAGTTTGTTTGAGACAAAAAGGAAAGTGTTCATTCACTTACTTAGTAATGGTAGTTGGGTTGTATGATCATGTGTTTAGATGAATAAGATTTATCTCTATGCTTGTTGAATACTTGATTATGTGTTTGGATGATTAGATGTTAAAATGTCAAGTATGTGAAATTGTTGCAAACAAACTTTAAGATTGAAGTATTGTGAGTTCAAGGTTCTCATGGAGGCTGTGAGAACTTGAACCTCACGGGTGTGAAACAAATTCATAGTCTTCATGGGTGTTATGAGGATATGAATGTAATGGTGTAATTGTGATCAAGGTTCTCATGGAGGTTGTGGGAACTTGATCTTTATGTGAATGGAACAAAGTCATGGTCCTCATGGATGTTGTGAGGACATGAACTTAAATTTGTGAAATATGAGTTCATGGTTCTCATGGAGGTTGTGAGGACATGAATATCATGGAATAATTTTGAAGCTTGACTTCATAAATGTACACAAGAATTAGATCTTATGGATTGATGTGTGTTGTTTATTGGACATTGTGTGGTTAGAAAACAAGTATACGTGTGATTAGATACTTGTTATGTGCAAGAATTTGTAAAAATTATATGAATGGAATGTGCTGTCAGGAAACTTGGTTGTGTCCATTCTGAACATGGCCATGTCAGAAACTTTGTTGTTTCAGGTGCTGTAAGGGGGAACATGACCGTGTTCATTCTAAACATGGCCATGTCAGAAACTTTTGTTCCTACATAATTTCCATTTCTTAGGTATTCTTTGGTAATACCTATGAGGGACTTCAGACATATTTGTATCATTACTAATATGAATTGTGGGATGTGTTGTTGTAGGAAAGCTTAGGAATAAGCCTCGGGATGTCAAGCGCTCAGATTTTGATTTCTCTTTTGATGTTGGGCATTTATGAAACTACTTTTGGTTAAAACTTGTTTAGAAACCTTAAACTTATGTAATAGTTTTCCTAAAAAATTAACTTGGCGTTATCACACGTTTTAACATTTTATGTCTTATTTATAAAAGTTATAATTAGGACCATCTTCCACAAGCATTTTGAAAGTTTAAATTGTTTTGAAATTTTGGGTTTAACAAAAGAGTAGCTTTATTACCTATCATCGGGGTCGGTAACCACTTGGAATGAACTTGCAAGATTATTCCTTGACAAATACTTCCCAAAATTGGAAGGCTCAAGCCTACGAAAAAAGATAATCGGGATCAAGCAAGCAAAAACGAAAGCTTCACACACATATTGGGAGAGATTCATTAAGTTGTGTGCTCGATGCCTACAACATGGTATATCTCAGAACCAGCTAATTCAATATTTTTGTGAAGGACTAGCACCGATGGAGAGGCGTTTGATAAATGCCTTTAGTTGAGGAGCTTTACTCGATAAAACATTGACTCAAATTAGAGCTTAATCACATCTATAGCAAAAGACACAAAACACTCATCACAAGAAGAAGAAGAATGGTATGATGATACTCCACGAGGAGTCAAGGAAGTGAGCACTCCTCACATTGAAACTCAACTTACTGAATCAGCGAAAGCAATCATGGAACTTGCCAAGTATAAAGGCGTGGGACCACCGGTTCGAGCTTGTGGGATATGTCTATAATTTGGACATCCTATAGATATGTGTCCCATGTTGCAGAAGGATATGGAACTAGCACAAACAATAGGTTTTGGGTTTAATGGGTTAGGCGGATCTACGAATTACGCGCTTGGACCGATTAAGCAAAAGTCCATTTTTTCAACGACCTTTTATAAATTTTGATCTACAAACTTTATAAAATATCAAAGGTTTCCCTCTTGGCATGAGTTTTAAATTTTAATCGGGTTTCACATATTATTTATAGAGCTTATGTTAAATGGTTTTGAATTGGAAAGTGTTAATCGGCATAAATCCAAAGCTCGTTTTCTGGCAAGTGTTCTTGAACTGCTACTTGAAGCTCACGCATTTGATGGGTAGTCCTCAAGCCACCTTGCATAATCCATGTCAAAAACTGCAACATCTACTAATTATTTATACAAATTATTTTTATAAATCAAGAATCGGTCAACAATACAATTGAAGAAACCATATTCAAAGATTAATTTTGTAGATCAATTAATCATTTTAGCGGTTCTCGTTCTTGTACTCGAGCTTATGTTACTCATGCCGCCTTGATCTACTCCAAGAACAACTTTGATCTACTCAAGTTATATCTGGTTTTTGAATTTTAATCGGTTTTTGTCAGGTTTCACGGGTTTTGGACTTGAACCGACCCGGAACCGAGTAACATAGTTTATCAGAACCGACAACCGACCGGATAAACTATATTCAGGTACTGACGGGTCGGGTTTCACGGGCTTCACAGGTTTATACTGTATAATGCTCACCATACTTGTTAGCATACACATGATTCTATTTATTTGTTAATTACTCGTCAAACAAAATACAAATTAAAACTCATTCTTTTAAACGTACATATCCATGATTTTGTAGTATCATGATTCCGGGCCGTAATAATAAGTGAATCACCAACAATATAAACACGCCCTAACATTAACTTACTAATTAAGAGCGCCTTATCAACAGTTGAACATGTGTAAACAACCAATAAAATATGTAAAAAAAGCATAATTATAATTAAATAATCCATTTGTTGGACCAACTAATGCATCAAACTAGAAAAAATATATTTTTGTCAGGTTTAAACCAAGCTCAACTTCCTAAATATTAAAATGCTAATTGAAAGTTTGATCTCGAGGGTTTGTCATAATTGTTTGACGTTTGATATTTTCATGTTGGTAAGTGAAAAGAATTGATCTTGATGTTACACAAAGAGTGAGTACTTGTGTAGCTTGTGTGTGACTTGAAGATAATAGATGCGGAGGGTTAACTTATCTCTAGCTCACAACTCATGGTTTGTGAGGCCTAAAACGAACTATAAAACATGGGTGTTTTTCGTAAAATAACATATTTCTTACTTAGGATCTAACACATGATCCGAATATGATGACACACATTATTTGTTTACGATTTTTAAAAGGCACACAATCAAACATATTATAGTTGGAGCGAGTTTTAATGAAAAGAAAATTCTCCCAAAGTATATTGATTCTTTACTCTCCTATCAAAACTTGAAAATTAAACGAAGGTAAAAAACCGAGAAGTTGGAGTTGGAGACCCCTTAAATATGGAGCCCGGTTTTTAAGGAGCCAAGTTTACGTGTATACGCAAATAATAACTCCTAAACATATATTAAAGTTGTAATTAACATTTTAACACTTGGGAAGAAGAGGTGTATATATCAATTATGAATCCACCTTGTTGATAAAGATCAAATATAAGTGTATGAGTCTAGTCATCTTTCTATTTTAAAGTATTGATACCTTCACAATTTTATTCAAATTGATAAATTTCTTTTATTATGTTATAGTTGTTTATTGTTTGAATCATTTATTTATGAGAATATAATAAAGTTCTGGTTGTGATTCGGTACACTAAGATTGGATATGATCAAGTACAACTCTCGATTTCATTCGATTATAATGAAAACCTAAATCTTGACATGTGGGAAAGATTTATAACAAATTTACACACTAATGTATTTACAAGTGGTGAAGGTGGTGGTTAAAACAACCATCAAATTGCACCACCTTGACCGGTAACTAAGAATGAAGCAATATTTTCTGCAAGCATTAGCTTCTCAATAGCCACCTTCTCACCAAACCTGTATGAGAAACAAAGCTGTCCTTGTGATTCAGCACATCCCATCTGCACAGGGAAACACACCACCGCGCTGCCGCCTAAGGGACTAGCATAATCATAGAGTTGTTTCAACGATTGATGAACTTCTCCTATGTATCTATCTCCAAGCTTACGCTTGCAATAAAGCTTGATCACAAGCATCGTGCCGTGATGTTCTAGCCATTGTTCGCTTATAGAGTATTTCATGGTGTAGTTCCAAGCCGGGTTGGTCCGTCCGTGCTTGTCCACAGGAGTTCGCTTCTCCATTTCTTGGTTACCACCGATCAACACCTATAATGAAATCATATATGTGGTTTACTATCAGACGTTTGAATCCAACTTCTACTGGTTTTCTACTTATTTCTATGATTTTATGTAAATAACAAACAAAGTAAATAATACCTTGGCATAGACTTTCATATTGAACATCCTTCTTACTCCTCTTAAATCATTTGCAGAATTAATGGTCAACTCGAGTTTTCGGCATTCCATTTTCGCATCTCTTTCTTGCTGCCTTTGATTTCTTTCTGGTTTGGTGCGTGGAGTGTGAAAGTTTCGAAGTGTCTGTCTCTCTATATATGCCGAGAGAGAGAGAGAGAGAGAAAGATAGAAGGAAACTCTTCTCTAAAATGGAATATGAAAATTAAAAAGCAAAATGTTTCATCTATATAAAATACGTGAATTAGATTTTAATAATTCAAACAATGACCCAAAACCCAAAACCTGATAAGTCTTTTGGCATTTTCATGAATGGACCAAAGAAGATGATGTGGATATTCGTTGTTTGCGCTTGATGAAGCTGAAGAAGAATGGAGTCGACACAATGCCAAGAAATTAATCGATACAAGTATAAAGGGTTTCCGACACTCGATACCCGACGATTTTCCATACTTCCACGTGGAGTTTGGTTTGAAGAAAGGGTTTGTTCACTTCATCGACGATGAATCACAGTTCAAGAGCAATTTTGGTGTGAATGTTGTAAGGGGTATGCTTCGTTTGCCCGCAAAAGACATGCATCGCCGCCACAAATAAGACTCTATCGACACCCAGAAAGAAGCTGTCACGAAATTTGCTCGAGACTGGGAGCCTTTTGACTGGACCAAGCAACTTGACTAGTATTCTATCTTCTCTTGCTTCTATCCAACATTATTATGCCATGTGCTAAAAGAATAGGATAGTATTGTCAAATCTATAAAATTTTGCAGTCTAGTTGATAAACTCGTACAAATATGTGATATATGAATCCCACAAGCATATTATGAGGGTAATAAGTAATATATGTTCTTATATTACAAGTTAGTTCATAATATATCCTTCATAAATAATTATAAAAAACATCAAATTGTTTTAGAACAAACCGGGTTTTTTTGGAACCGGTTTGGGTCCGGTTTTGGTATAAAACTGAATAATTGGAACGAGGTAGGAATTGCCAGGTTCAAACGGGTTGGAACCTGTTCTGGGTCGGGTCGGGTCCGGTTCCGGAACCGGGTTTTTTGTGCACCTTTAGCGCGCATTATACACAATTAACAACATACTTCAGGATGATGTTAAATCGGTACTTCAAAACTGTAAGATAAATTGATGCTACTAGATCAGTTATATTGTCTCATTAAAAATTTGCTAAGAAAACCCAATGAGGTAAAACTTAGTAAAGGGAAAAAGAGTTCGACGTGTATAACACCCCCCCTCTCATTTGTAGATCATTTAAGTGTAGGTCTCGATCTTCTATGAAAATTCCTTCAAACTTTTGTAGTCAAAGATTCGCCACTAATCCCTTGATGTGTAATTCTTCATGTTGAGCAATTTCTATGACCTTCAAGTAAGACTTCTATTACGTGCCTCCTCTCGTAAACAAATGCCACAAGGTGCACAAATGTGTGTGCTACATTACCTGTATCTACAAGATTAACTAAACTTGTTTCCATATGTTAGTAAAATATAAACCCATATTTGTATCTTAAAGGTATCAAAATATTTATTTTAACTCATTCCAATATCTCATAGCTATCTCATGTCCATAAACTGAACCAATGATAGATCTAGTTGTATATAACTAGTAATAAACATTAATGCACCAAATGCACTTATCTGTGGTAATTCTATACCAAGATTTTCTCATTCTTTGATAAGAGATTATACGAGTCATTTTCTACATTAAGTAGCGGACAACCTTTAATATACTTAGATGATAAGCTTGTCCATATTAAATATTTCAACATCTTTTAAATGTACTTTGATTGATGGATAAAATTATCTTTATACAATTGTTCTATCTCTTCAGGAGATACAACAATATTATCAACGTATATTGTAATAACTGCAAAACTTGAGATTGTTCTTTTAATAAATCACATGGACCATCAACATGTTTATATCTTTCAAGATAACCAGTGAGTCGATTATACCACTCTCGACCCAACTATTTTAGTCAATATATAAAACTTGTTATAATTCTCAAGGTTTTATATGAATGCTTGAGACATTTACAATCCATTATGGATTTCTTTCCATCTTGACTAATTATGCATATGCATTCATACTTCAGAAGTTTGAGACATAAACTTTATCATTTAGCAAATCAATTGCAAAATCATTAACATCCAATTCATTTGCAAATTCTTATACACTAAGATATCATAATCACTAGGTACAGTTTATTCCCTTAACGTTTATTGGTGGACAAAGATTATATCTTTATGCTGTAGCGACCCAAATCTCGACCCACTTTTGAAATTGCTTTCCAAACACTTAGCCATGACCCGAACAAGGAAATTTGACTGAGAACGAGAACTATGATGAATCGCATACACTACCTTCCTCCATAAGCCTTCGGTATCATTTTTAAACCTCTACCACCATTTAGCCAAAAGACCCAAATTGACAGCATGGAGTGATCTAGTACCTAAACCACCCAGAGCCTTTAGTGCTATTACTCCTTCCCATGTGACCCAATGTATTTTGTAATTAACATTTTAACACTTGGGAAGAAGAGGTGTATATATCAATTATGAATCCACCTTGTTGATAAAGATCAAATATAAGTGTATGAGTCTAGTCATCTTTCTATTTTAAAGTATTGATACCTTCACAATTTTATTCAAATTGATAAATTTCTTTTATTATGTTATAGTTGTTTATTGTTTGAATCATTTATTTATGAGAATATAATAAAGTTCTGGTTGTGATTCGGTACACTAAGATTGGATATGATCAAGTACAACTCTCGATTTCATTCGATTATAATGAAAACCTAAATCTTGACATGTGGGAAAGATTTATAACAAATTTACACACTAATGTATTTACAAGTGGTGAAGGTGGTGGTTAAAACAACCATCAAATTGCACCACCTTGACCGGTAACTAAGAATGAAGCAATATTTTCTGCAAGCATTAGCTTCTCAATAGCCACCTTCTCACCAAACCTGTATGAGAAACAAAGCTGTCCTTGTGATTCAGCACATCCCATCTGCACAGGGAAACACACCACCGCGCTGCCGCCTAAGGGACTCGCATAATCATAGAGTTGTTTCAACGACTGATGAACTTCTCCTATGTATCTATCTCCAAGCTTACGCTTGCAATAAAGCTTGATCACAAGCATCGTGCCGTGATGTTCTAGCCATTGTTCGCTTATAGAGTATTTCATGGTGTAGTTCCAAGCCGGGTTGGTCCGTCCGTGCTTGTCCACAGGAGTTCGCTTCTCCATTTCTTGGTTACCACCGATCAACACCTATAATGAAATCATATATGTGGTTTACTATCAGACGTTTGAATCCAACTTCTACTGGTTTTCTACTTATTTCTATGATTTTATGTAAATAACAAACAAAGTAAATAATACCTTGGCATAGACTTTCATATTGAACATCCTTCTTACTCCTCTTAAATCATTTGCAGAATTAATGGTCAACTCGAGTTTTCGGCATTCCATTTTCGCATCTCTTTCTTGCTGCCTTTGATTTCTTTCTGGTTTGGTGCGTGGAGTGTGAAAGTTTCGAAGTGTCTGTCTCTCTATATATGCCGAGAGAGAGAAAGATAGAAGGAAACTCTTCTCTAAAATGGAATATGAAAATTAAAAAGCAAAATGTTTCATCTATATAAAATACGTGAATTAGATTTTAATAATTCAAACAATGACCATTTGAGTGATAATAATCAATTCATAATTTTAATTTTTGTTGTTAATGACAGTCCTACTAACATTATTATTATAGATTTATACTTGATTTCGCTTGCAAAAAATACACGTTTCCAAATTTTGCTCAAATATATGTGAGCTAAATCGAATGGAAATCAAGTGCAAATTAACATGACTATTATGCGAATGAGGTTGTCCTTGACAACGGCCGTGAAATTTAGGATTACTATCGGTCAAATTGTTAGTATGGATTTTTATTGGGCAATTGAACCAATGGATTTTGAATCATTAAAGGAATTCAAAATTTTCTTTCTTAAAAGAATTTTTTTGAAACATCACGTGAGTCGTGAGTGTATAAAAGAATTTTTTTTAACTTTAAAATTAAAAAAAATTACATTAATTCCACGCTAGCATATAAAAAAAAACGAAAAACAAATGCCAGGTCAGCATGTTAAATGCCACATTAGCATAGAAACCAGTTAAACAAGTAAAAAGTATATAATTAGCACGTTATATTTCTATGAAATTTTCCCTTAAATATATTTTAACAAGTGTTTTTGGCAGATTTTGAGATGATGGTTTGTTAGAATTAGTTTCCATGTTCTCAGGATTCAAGTTCATTTAAAGTGTGCTGTCTTGTACCTTTGTTTGATCATCTGGATGATTAAAATGAATATAAACAAATAAAAGATTTAAAATAAAATGATAAATCTTGAGACTTTTAACATTTATTGAGGAAACTGCCATTTGAGTTTCTTAAACTTAATGAGATGGGCTCTACTCCGCATTAATTATCCCTTGGTAGTCAGGTGTCTAGAGAACATTCAATTCGACTTACCGAAGAGAAGGAAACAAAAGAGGAAAAGGGTTTTAAAAGACCATAAAAATTACGTGGCTGTAAACAATTTTATAAATAGACGAATTCAAATTAAAAAAATAAATAAAAAAATACTAGTTGCGTCTCCAGTTGCTCCAAGTAAATATAGTTTACTTCTAGTTTGTTTCCTTCTGTAACTTCCTACACAATTCGATTATAGTTTATGCATTATAAAGATCTTTTTATGCGTTTGGAAATTGATTCTTAGACTAGTTCAAACTGTTAGAATAGACAGCAGTTAATCAGTCAGTTAAAGCTAGTTTTGTTAATGTTTGTTTGTTAGCTATTTCTCTCTAAATAATCTTATTTGATTAAGAAATAGAAAATACAAAAAACATAAATTCTCTCAAGTTTATTGTGGTATTAGATCTGTTGGGAACCAATATGTTTATTCTTTAAAACATTAAGGGATGTTATTCATATGGATATCTGTGGCCCAATAAACACTATTAGGGAAAAAGTATATTATGTTAGTGATTGTATAACTAGTTATTTCTCCCCGCATGATGCGGTGGAAAACATATATCATAAATAAAATAGTTTATTTACAGTAGTATTTGAGTTAATTACATAAAAGGTGTCATGTGTAATGAAAACATAGATACGTAACATGTACAAAAACATATCAGGATTTGTTGCACACTAATGGTAGCTATATATATTATTATGGAAAATGGTTCCAAATACGTCATTTCGACTTTCATTAACGGAAAATAATAATAATAATATAATAATAATGATAATAATAATAATATTAACAAAAAAAATAATAATAAGTAAAATAAAATCCGGGTAATAATAATAATAATAGTAATAATAATAATAGTAATAGTAATAATAATAGTAATAATAGTAATAATAATAATAAGAATAATAAGTAGTAGTAAAAGAATAATAATTGAGCCGAGCTCGAGCTTAAACGAGCCCAACTCAAGCTTAGGCGAGCTCGGGCTCAGCTTGGATACACCCCTTATTATAGGAGTAAAATAAGCAATCTTGGCTGCAACAAAACTAAATTCAAAAGATAAATAAAATGACATAATCACCCATTTTTAAAACTTAATTTAAGTGACTTCTACTCACATCTATCTCATTTGTTTTTCAAAAGAATGCCATTTTTTGTCATTGTATCTATTAATACAATACTTGACTACAAAATTCCTCAAGTTGTACCAAAACTGAAGAGTACTTACCATACTTGACTACTAGTTAAACACTTGCTAAAGCATGTTTACCATCCAGCAAGAGATACTTGGTCATGCAACCTTCCTACACTTTTTTAACTACTTTAATAAACTAAGATATATGGATAATATCATATATTCCCTCTGAACTTGAATAATATCATATTTACCCAACAAAAAATCATAATATCATATATACACATTTTCATATTATGACATGTATACCCTTCTCTTATGTATCGATTTAGGTTATGAGAGTTTGAAGTGTAAGGAGAAGGAGAAGGATATAAGGGTAAGGTTAGAAAGTATATATAATGAAAAGGGTAAATATGATATTTTAAGTTATATTTGATAATAATCTTTTTGGTTGGGTAATTATGATATCATGGAAGTTTTTAGTGGTATACATGAATTGGGGCAAGTAGAAGCAAAAATATGATGAGTTGTAGCTGCAAAAAGTTTCAGCAAACTAATACATGATGTGTATGTAACTCCTGCTTCAGGAAGCATGTCAGTAACTGCTTATATAACTTGTACAGTGCAACCATAGATTCCCGTAAATTATCATCATCTGTTTATTATGAAACAAGCTTCAAGAATTGATGGATTGGGGAATGATAATATAGTTATCTTGTAACTTCAAATATTTCAACTTGAAATTAGTTTCCCATAAAAAAAAGAAGCAAAAATGAGAAGCAGCATACAAAAATGCAAGCCCCAAAAATAAAAAAATAAGTTGGTTGTCAGGACACAGAGAAGCATAACAAACCTTTCATTTTGTTGACAAATCATGTTGCACCACCTGAAATACTGCTTTGCAAACTCTAAGAAACAGAAACAAGAACAGAGCAAGAATCAAGAAACACGTATTTACAGGAATAAAATGCCGATTGCTCAAGATTCCATGTTGACTCATACGGATGATATCAGTGAATTCTGGTACATAACCTTATTATCCAAAGAACGACATGCATGTTTAGTTTCAAATCCTATTCTTTTCACAAAGTCCAATATGCTACGGATTTGCCATCGTTTTAACACCAACATTCCTTCATACATATCCCTTTTTTGAAAAAGAGTTCACAATCACACCAACTTTAAAGTAAAAAAATTAACTTGCTTGTAATTCGGCCAGAAGTTTGTCCTTTTACAAGAACCCAAGGGGGTATATGCTTCCATAGAGGGAAGATTGTAAATTGAGTAAATTACCGTTTGCGTCCCTGTGGTTTACACGATTTAACACAATGTGTCCGTAACACGAATTTTTAACGCTTTGAGTACCTGTGGTATACAATCTGTAACACTCTGAGCCCCTGGGCCTAACTTCGTTAAATTCTTTCCGTTAAGTTTAATTTCGACGGAGGTATTTGCGGATAGACTTAACTAGATCAGCAGCAAAACTTAACTATCCGCAGCATGTCGAAACTAAACTTAGTAGTTTTGGGTGAATTTCAGTAACCATCTTACCCCTGTCGAAACTAAACTTAACGGAATTTTTTAACGAAGTTAGGCCCAGGGGCTTAGAGTGTTACAGATTATATACCACAAGTACTCAAAGCGTTAAAAAATCGTGTTAAGGACGCATTGCGTTAAATCGTGTAAACCACAGTGACGCAAACGGTAATTTACTCTTGTAAATTTTAGGGGTCTAAATGAGCCGAGCCGAGCCGAGCCAAGCCAAGCCAAGCCAAGCCAAGCCTGAGATCGGCTAAGCTCGAGCTCAGTTCATTTAAATTAAGAGAGCTCGAGCTCAGCTTGTTTAGAGTTTTATTTTTTAAAACGAGCTTGGGCTCGGCTCGTTTATAATTTAATTCTTTTATTTAAATATATTTATAATTATTTTTATATTATTCATAATTATAATTTTTATATATAATATAATATATATCTTTAGTTATTTTTAGCATAATTTTATAGATGATAATGTTGGGTTCAGTGGTGATCAGATTAACTTTTTATCAAAAAACCGGTTTTGAAAGAGAAATCAATTAATTCATTTAATTAATAAATACGCAGCGGAAAATAAAATCAAAACCAATTTAACAGCACTGACAAACCGAACAGGATCTGGTTATGAACACGCAAACACGAAAAACAATTAATCTACTGATGAGATTAATTATATCTTAGTGGTTAATGATTAACCTGTTGAGACACCTAGGTACAACGAACCGATGCTAGATCACGAACCGAAACGCGAGAACGGGTGGCACCGGGAAGCGCCGGACAAGACGGCGGACGGTGGCAAGGGTTGGTAGCCGGAAAGTTCAAAGAGGCATAAGCCTTTTCCCTTTTTTTTTGTCGCAACTTCTTGCGGCTCCAACCTCCTTTTTGGTTTTTGGCGCTGATCTCATATTTTATGAGTATCAAACATGTTTTGGGTTTATTATTATATAATAATAATAAACCCTACTAATTGTTTCCGGGCCCATAGTCCAATACGAGATGCAAAAGTCCGAACTCATTTAATTGCTTTAATGAAAGATTAAAACAATATATATACAATTATTATTTATAAACTAGTATAAATAATAATTCGGGTCTAACGAATATATATAAAATATATCGTCTCGCTAACAGTTCGTAATTATCAGTTAAGCAGGTTAAGTGGATTTAATGTTCGTTGCCCTAGGTGTAACTCTTACGGGTCATAGCTCGGTCATCCGCGTTGTCCATCGGGTCGGTCCATAAAATCCAACAATCTCCCACTTGAACGATCCACGATAAATCAACGCAAACAGTCAGCGGCGCTCTAGCTGCACATGGCTGTCCCTAACAAGGTATGACGCTTTAAAGTCATTAACAAATATCTCGTTGTTAGTAACAGCTTACTAAAGCAAGACAATAGACTTATGACAATAGTTGTCATTCATCCTTTCCGTATAAAACATCAATCGAATCAATGAGACATGGATTTAGTTCATTCTCATATGGCGTTCAATTATTATTGTTCTCGATCAAGAATCAAAGTGGTCTAATCAAACACACAGTAAGTTTGGGTAAGACCTTACACTTCACCAGTTTGAATCAACGAGGGCGCCACAATGCTTATCTGTTACATATAATGCAAGAGTACATGATCCCTTATTGACTACATACAACTCCCACTGAACTTCAGAACTATTCCTAATCAAAGCCTTTATGACTAGCAGTTACACGACATCGTTTGACATTGATTAAAGAATGGTTCTTGGTAAACGACAGTTCTAGTACGTATCTCAGGTCAGAGGATACTAATGAGTATACCAATAGCAAAACATCTTATGACAAAGATCCATGAAGATGATTTGATGCGAGTTACATCCAACGTCATTCAAAATGAGGTCTGTGAAGTTCGGAGTCA
The DNA here is from genome assembly GCA_023525975.1 of Smallanthus sonchifolius. Taxonomy (NCBI): domain Eukaryota; kingdom Viridiplantae; phylum Streptophyta; class Magnoliopsida; order Asterales; family Asteraceae; genus Smallanthus; species Smallanthus sonchifolius. Next base: position 67,798,880 of record CM042030.1, on the reverse strand, counting down.
ACTCCTTGAGCCGAAGTTCAGAATAGTCTTAATTCAGAGACGTTCCCACGAGTCTGACTGACTACGGATAATTAAGAATACAAGTGTAACATCCCAAAAATAAAACGATAGTTATAATAACGGAATAAATGAACGAGGCATGACGGGTCGGGTCGGATGGGTCAGCGGGCTATAAATAGCCTATGCCACCCCTTTTCTCTCATTTGCAACTTTTAGAGAGAGAAACCGTAGAGAGAGAAAGTTGGCGGATCGACCCGAGACTTCAGCAAAGTGTTACTCCATAACTCGTGAGAAGAACCTCCGGATCAGAAACTCGATTCAGGTAACAATCCGACCTAAATTTGGGTTTTAGTTCGTTTTTGGGTTTTTCGGGTTTTGGGTGAAAAGGTAAGGTTTGAACGGATGAAACTAAAAAATAATCATGGATTTGAGTTCCTTAACGGAAAACGAACGTTTTGAATGCAAACAGGTTCGGGATCTTGACATGATCAGACCCGAATGCGAAAGTTAGGGTTTTTCGCGAAGAACAGGTCGTGCGCAGTTGCTAAGTGCCCACGGAGCAGGTCATGCGCACTTGCTAAGTGCACAGGAGGAGGGACCTGCGCATTTGATAAGTGCGCAGGAGGAGGGACCTGCGCACTTGATAAGTGCGCAGGCAGCAGGGTCTGCGCACTTGCTAAGTGCCCAGGCAACAGGGTCTGCGCACTTGCCAAGTGCGCAGACATCAGAACTGGTTAAGTGAAGTCAGTATGTTAGAATGGTCAAACCGTTAGAGTCGGGATTGGTCTGATGTGTATTTAACTAATCAATTCAGATCGGAAGTGACGTTGTTAGACCTTCGTTTAGGACAACCCATATTAGCGTATTAGGTGAGTTCTAGAGCCCTCTTTTAAATGTTTTGTTAAATGTTTTGGGCTGGTGTGCATACTTACGAAATGATGTTTTAACGAAATGATGTTTTAACGAAACGATGTTTACGAAAGGAAAGGTTATGACGTGTTTTTGCCAAAAAGGTTTACGAATGTTTATGAACGGTCTAAATGAGGAAATGTTTAATGAAAAGGGAAAGAGGTAAAGGTTTAAAGAAGTCATTACAAATCTAATCTGTCGAATGAATGGAATTGACGAATGAAGTCTGGGAATGTGATTCCCAGCCTTGTGGTAGGTTATGGACAGCGAGCCATAGTTACCATAAGAACAACATGGCAGTGTCTTGGAGGCCTGTCGATGGTTTTGATGTTGTACAACTGGTAAGGTAGTAACGACGGTTACTCGGGTGATGACGATCATCCTAAGTGAATAAGGTAAGGGAAATCAATGACGGCGATACGTAACGGTTGATTCCCAAAGGAAAGATGCGTGTTGGGCAATGACGGCGATACGTAACGGTTGACCCCACGTAGTGAATGGTTGGGCAATGACGACGATACGTAACGGTTGACCCCACGTAGTGAATGGTTGGGCAATGACGGCGATACGTAACGGTTGACCCCACGTAGTGAATGGTTGGGCAATGACGGCGATACGTAACGGTTGACCCCACGTAGTGAATGGTTGGGCAATGACGGCGATACGTAACGGTTGACCCCACGTAGTGAATGGTTGGGCAATGACGGCGATACGTAACGGTTGACCCCACGTAGTGAATGGTTGGGCAATGACGGCGATACGTAACGGTTGACCCCACGTAGTGAATGGTTGGGCAATGACGGCGATACGTAACGGTTGACCCCACGTAGTGAATGGTTAGGCAATGACGGCGATACGTAACGGTTGACCCCACGTAGTGTATGGTTGTGGCAATGACGGCGATACGTAGCGGTTGCCCACAACACCAAAGGTTCCTTCGGGGACACTGTGACGCGAAAAGTAAGATACAGAATTAGATAACGATAATGTATGACTTAAATGTCACACCCCAACCGACGGCGGAAACGTCGGGGCGTGAAGCGTGCAGACTGGTCATTACTCATGGTTTACTAAAGTTTAAATAATTAATAATCGTTTTCATTGCAATCAAACAAGTTCAACAAAACATAGATTCAATCCACCAAACAATAATGAAAATTACATCAAAATATAGCTGGTTCAATTAAAACTAGGTCAAAATCCTATGTGTAGCATATCTTGATCACTTCAAACATTGGTACCTGAAACATGGTTAAATGAGAGGGTCAACTACAAGAGTTGGTGAGAAAACATAGGTTTTGTTGTGTGATAGCAAAAACGTATTGTATGTATACAGTGCATACAAAACATGTCAATAAAGGCGTTTATGGAGAGGAACCATCGTGTGACCTGTGTATTCAATCAAACCTTTGTAACTGAAATCAAATCGTGTTGTCAGCAACAGTCACCCTACCTGGGTGGGTTTGTCAGACTCAATAGTACTATCACTGTATACTGTCGGCTAATAGTTAATGATTGTGAATAGCGTATATAGTCTACACACCTAGCACTCAAGCATAAAGCACAGAATTGCATACATGTATGTAAGATGGAAACTGTATTCGTGTATAATTGAAAACATAGTAATTGAACGCATGTTCCACCCCAAAAAGTTTTGTAAATAGAGTAAAAGAGGGGCTATGTAACTCACTTGTTATGCAGAGTGTAGGTCGCACAAGCAAGTATGTAATGGCGGTGTGTTGTAGATTGCTAAGTTCGACCTAATGAACAATGTATATGTGTTATTGATTTGCGTTATTTAATGACGGAAGTGAATTTGTCATTCTTAAACGTGTAGGGTTTGTCTTAAAAATAATAATTAACTATGTTATTTATTATATATATTTATTTGTATAAGTTTAAGTAATAGAATATTTATTTAAAAATATAAGTTTAAATAAAAAAATGTTCATTCGGAACAATGTAAGGTATTCCAGTAATTAGTTTATAAAAATAATTATTTAAACTGTTATTTAATTTATTTATCAAATTAACAGAATAAAAATAAAAATAAAGATTCTGTTTAAGGGATGAGCACGACCGTGCTTGTATATGGCACGACCGCGCCCGGCACGTACGCGACCGCGCTTGGTCGGTAACGCGCCCGTGGTTGGTCAGAAGTCAAAACAAGAGTCTGGTCCTGAGACACGACCGCGTCCGTATCCGGCACGACCGCGCCTAGGGTTTTGACTAGGTCAGGACTTGGTTTGATCGGTAAACACGACCAGGCCTCTTACGGGGCACGACTGTGCTTGGTCAGGAACGACCGCGCTCATAGGCTGGCGCGACCGTGTCTGGTCAATTCCAGAAGCAATTCGCCTGATTCTTGTAATAAAACAGATTAGAAACTTAGGGTTTTCATTGATATGATGTTTGCGAATCGAATTACACCATTTAATTAGGTTTATATTCTGTTTATCGTGTCGATCGTTTAAAACCATTTTTTATCAAAACTCAGATTCAATTCTGTAAAATCATGTAATGTGGTTACGAATTAAGTTAGGGCTTTCGATTAGCTTGGAGAGACGATCCTAATGAACTATTACTAACCTGTTTTGAATGGGCAACAAGTGCAGACGGCTACGGGGAGACTTCGCGGCTTTTTCTTGATCGACAGACGAGATAGAGATGATGGAATGATGGATTTAGGGTTTAGGGAAGTTTATATATGTCTCGGGTAGGTATGGGCTTAACTTAATTCGTTTGATTCTTGCCCCAAATACTTGATTCGCTTTAAAAAAAAAGTCGGTTTAGAATTTGCGAGTATTTGGACGATTGCATGTGTATTTGGTCATGTTTTAGTCTCAATTAGCCGAATATCTTCTTCTGCAAGTTTCGCGACCTTCTAAACGTGTTTACAATCTATTTTTGGACAAGATTTGAGTCGGTTTGACTTTGCGAAGTCAAACTGTAAACGAGGCGCGATCGTGCTTAATGTTAAGCACGACCGTGGTCATGGCACAAGCGCGACCGTGCTTAGGACTAAGCACGACCGTGCTTGTGTTGGTTTTGGAAATATCAAGACTAGTCCTTGTAGTTTTGTAATATTGATGTTGTTTTGAGTTTTGGTCAAGTTTGGTCCTCGAGGTTTGTAAGATTGTTTTCGTTAATATTGTATTATAATGAACGCGTGTATGCTTGTAAGTGTATATGAACAATAAATGTAAGGTTGAAATCTTTTATTGCACGGCATAAAATACATAGGAAAAACATGAAAATCAGAAAGGTTACAGTATCCCCATGTTGAGGGAATTTCATCCCGAAATTCAACTGGTTGAGGCTACTGCTTCAGCAAAAAGATGTGGGTACTTGAGCTTCATTTGGTCTTCTCGTTCCCAAGTAAACTCGGGTCCTCGTTTAGATTCCCAACGAATCTTGACAATAGGAATACGGCTGCGCTTGAGTTGTTTTATCTCGCGATCCATAATCTCGACTGGTTTTTCAACGAAGTGCATCGTCTCATCAATGCGCACATCGTCAAGAGGTATATGAAGGTTCTCATCAGCAAGACACTTCTTGAGGTTGGATACTTGAAATGTAGGATGTACGCTGCCAAGTGATGGAGGTAACTCGAGCTTGTAAGCCACTTTCCCAATCCTTTCAAGGATCTTGAATGGACCCACATAGCGAGGTGCTAGCTTGCCTTTCTTCCCAAAACGGATCACCCCCTTCCAAGGAGACACCTTTAGAAGTACAAGATCACCAACTTGGAATTCCAAGGGTTTGCGTCGTTTGTCGGCATAGCTCTTTTGCCGACTCCTCGCAACTCGAATGTTGTCACGGATTTGGAAAATCTTGTCGGAGGTTTCTTGAATTAACTCGGGACCGGTGATTTGTGCTTCACCAATCTCGTTCCAACAGATGGGAGAACGACACTTACGACCATAGAGAGCTTCAAACGGAGCCATGTCGATGCTGGTGTGGTAACTATTGTTGTAGGAAAATTCGATAAGTGCCAAATGTGAATCCCAATTGCCACCAAAGTCGATGACACAGGCTCTCAGCATGTCTTCCAGGGTTTGGATTGTTCGCTCGGTCTGACCATCAGTTTGGGGATGGTAGGCCGTGCTCAAATCCAATCGTGTACCAAGTGCCTTTTGAAGAGATTGCCAAAAACGAGAAGTGAAACGAGCATCTCTATCGGAGATTATGTTCAAAGGAACGCCGTGACGACTCACGATCTCGTCAATGTAAATTCGGGCCAATTTCTCAACCTTATAGTCTTCACGGATAGGCAAGAAGTGTGCGGACTTAGTGAGACGGTCAATGATCACCCAGATGCTGTCATAACCGCTCGAAGTGCGAGGGAGTTTAGTGATGAAATCCATAGCTAGATTCTCCCATTTCCACACGGGGATTTCCGGTTGTTCAAGTAACCCAGAAGGACGTTGATGCTCAGCTTTGACTTTAGAACATGTGAGACATTTTGCTACAAACAAAGCAATGTCTTTTTTCATACCAGGCCACCAATATTGTGGACGAAGATTTTGGTACATTTTATCCGCACCAGGATGGATAGAATATCGAGACTCGTGTGCTTCGGTCATGATGAATGCTCGGAGATCGTTACGATCGGGAACCCAAATACGATTTAGAAAATAAAGCAAGCCATTGGTCTTAGTCTCTAATTGGAATTCAGCACCACAAGACATTTCCTCATACATATTGCCCTCGGTAACCGAGACATGTTGAGCTTCTAGAATACGAACTTGTATATCGGAATGGATCTTGAGACTTTGAAGCATGACATGTTCCTTGCGGCTTAGTGCATCAGCTATAACATTAGCCTTGCCGGGATGATAACGAATTTCGCAATCGTAATCGTTGAGGAGTTCAACCCAACGTCGTTGTCTCATGTTGAGTTCCTTTTGGTTGAAGATATGTTGGAGGCTTTTGTGGTCGGTGAACACCACACATTTCGTGCCATAGAGATAATGTCTCCAAATCTTCAACGCAAATATGACAGCACCCAACTCCAGATCATGCGTCGTATAATTCTTCTCATGGATTTTGAGTTGTCTTGATGCATAAGCGATCACCTTGCCTCGTTGCATGAGAACGCAACCAAGACCTTGGTTTGAAGCATCACAGTAAACAACTAGATCATCTTCACCTTTAGGAAGGGTGAGGATAGGAGCATTGCACAACTTTCGCTTGAGAATTTGAAAGGCTTCTTCTTGTTTCGGTCCCCACTCATAGGGTTTACCTTTTTGGGTTAAGGCAGTGAGGGGAACAACGATCTTGGAGAAATTAGAGATGAACCTTCGATAGTAACCTGCTAAGCCAAGAAACGAACGAACTTCGGTAGGGGTTTTAGGAGCTTTCCAATTCTTAACAGCTTCAATTTTGGCGGGGTCAACATGAATTCCCTTTTCATTGACAACGTGACCCAAAAATTGAACTTCTTTTAGCCAAAATTCACATTTGGAGAACTTGGCGTATAGTTGTTCGGTTTTCAAGAGATCCAAAATCAACCTAAGGTGTTGTTCATGATCTTCCTTGGTCTTGGAATAGATCAAGATGTCATCAATGAACACGATAACAAATTTATCAAGGTATGGTTTGCACATGCGATTCATGAGGTCCATGAAGACAGCAGGTGCATTGGTTAGCCCAAAAGGCATAACCATGAACTCGTAGTGACCATATCTCGTTCGGAAGGCAGTCTTGGGAATATCCTCCTCTTGCACACGGAGTTGATGATAACCAGATCGAAGATCAATCTTCGAGAAGTAGGTAGAACCTTGGAGTTGATCGAAGAGATCGTCAATCCTAGGTAAAGGGTAGCGGTTTTTGATTGTAAGCTTGTTGAGTTCTCGATAGTCAATGCACATGCGGAAAGAACCGTCCTTCTTTTTAACAAATAAGACCGGCGCACCCCACGGTGAATGACTCGGGCGTATGAACCCTTTGTCGGCGAGTTCTTGAAGTTGACTTGCAAGTTCTTGCATCTCGGAAGGTGCAAGCCGGTATGGAGCTTTAGCCACCGGGTTTGCTCCAGGTACAAGATCGATGCGAAATTCCACTTGCCGAACAGGTGGAAGACCTGGTAAGTCATCAGGAAAAACTTCAGGAAAATCCCGAACGATGGGGATGTCTTGTACACTCCTCTTCTTGTCTTCTTTTCGGATAACGTGGGCTAGGAAAACCATGCACTTCTTTCGTATATACTTTTGGACGTTAATGCATGACATTAGTTTGAGTCCTTTGCAAGGTTTCTCACCAAGGACCTTCAACGTTTCGCCGGATGGGAGTGGTATACGGATGCATTTTTCAAAGCACATGACTTCGGCGTGGTGCTTCGACAACCAATCCATACCTACGATGACGTCAAAACTTCCTAATGGCATTGGTATGAGGTTGATTGGAAAGGTGTGTTTATTTAGTTCTAGGGAGCAATCATAAATGATGGTGTCAATTGCAACGGTGTTACTATCGGCTACCTCAACGGTAAAGGTTTTCTCTAGTTTAGACCGGGTTTTTGCAAGTAACGGTTCGAAGTCTAGTGACACAAAACTTTTATCGGCTCCAGTATCAAATAGTATAGAAGCATAATGATTATTCATAAGGAACGTACCGTTAACCACATCAGTGTTGGCCTGAGCCTCATTGGCGTTGATGTTGAAAGCACGCCCATGATCTCCGCCTTGATTAACATTGATCAGTCTTGGGCACTGGTTACGGAAGTGGTTCGGGTCACCACATTCGGAGCAAGCACGTCCATTTGCAATGGCGGGGATGGCTTGGTTAGTTGCTTGATGATTGGCTTGATTTGCTGGGTTGGTTTGGTTGGCAAGTGCCTTGGCTCGACAAATATTGGCTGTGTGGCCATGTTTCCCGCAGTGGTTGCAAAGGCGACAAGGTATGTTTGGAGGGTGATGGTAGTTGCAGGTGTTGCAAAGTGGGTGGTTGCCCCCATAGGGTTTCTTTGCTGGGTTTTGAGCCATGGGTGCAACTTGATTTACTGGAGCAGCCGGAGTGATTACAGCACAGTTCTTGACCTTTCTCTTCCTAGTGTTGCGGTATGGTTCAGTTTGGACTTCTTTGACATGAGCGGGAGGTGTTGTTGTGTCAGAAACTTTCTTGGCACCCTTTCTTGTAAGTGTACCCGCTTTAACATGATTGTCAGTAAGTGTAGCTGATAAACGGATAGCATCCTCCAGAGTAGCAGGATTTCCTCCTACCACAGTATCTTGAATTTGTCTAGGTAGACCACCAATGTACTTTTCAATACACCTAGATAGAGGTGTAACCATGTGTGGCACAAGTAGACTCAGCTCGTGAAAACGGGTGGTGTATGCTAAGCTTTCACCACTATCTTGAGCAAGATCCCAAAATTCCGCTTCTAGCTTTTTCATCTCATTTCGAGGACAGAATTCCTCAGTCATGATCCTTTTCAACTCATCCCATGGCAGTGCCATTGCTACATCCACTCCCCTAGTCCTTTTCTCACCATTCCACCAAGTAAGCGCCCTTTTTTGAAAGACACTAGTAGCATGACGAACACGGAGGTTGTCGGGACAGTCGCTATTGAGGAAAGTGCTCTCAATGCTTTCAAACCATTGAAGGAGTCCCGTGGCTCCTTCGCTGCCATAGAATTTGAGGGGATTACAGGAGTTGAAGTGTTTGAAGGTGCATTGTGGCGGGTTGGCACCACCACCACCTCCAGTAGCAGCACTTCCACTGGCATGGCCATTATTGTTGTTGTTGGCTTGGGTAATTTGGTTCACCAGCTGTGTGAGTAAAGCAGCCAGGTCAGTGTTATTGCTGTTGTTGCTGTTGTCACGACGGGGAGGCATTCTACAGATTTAGACACAATAAGAGTTGTGAGATTTTCTTGGATTAAATAGAAGAATAAATAGATGTAAGTAGTTCATAGTTTGGATTGTACTCAAATAGTGACATAATCACTCGAGTACTATGACATATTAAGGTTAATTTAAACTCAGATAATTATCAAGGAGACATGCTTTAGCCTATAAGTAAACACTCATCCCGGGAATTCCCAGGAAAGCATACGGGTCCCTCGGTTGGTTGGGATTTATACGAAATGCTTTCCTAGACAGAAAACCCAGAATACAGGTGTCACTCTTCCAGATTGCACGTGTCCTTTAACAATTAAACAAAGTCTAAAAACCTTAACGGGTGTAAAAGAAAATTTTTATAGACCCAAGTCTAAGAATATGATTCAGGTTATGTTGATGATGACATGGAAGCAGGCATGAAGGATATGTGGTTTAGGATATGGGTAGGGATATTGTTTATTTAAGTTGTTATTCATATATACATATAAAACATGTAGCATATATCATATAGCATGTAGCACATAGCATGTAAATCATGAAGCATGGCAAAAGTGGGTATCCTAAAGTTATAGTCTTGGTCAAAGGTGTCTAGTAACCTAATTCCCTATAACCAAGGCTCTGATACAAATCTGTCACACCCCAACCGACGGCGGAAACGTCGGGGCGTGAAGCGTGCAGACTGTTCATTACTCATGGTTTACTAAAGTTTAAATAATTAATAATCGTTTTCATTGCAATCAAACAAGTTCAACAAAACATAGATTCAATCCACCAAACAATAATGAAAATTACATCAAAATATAGCTGGTTCAATTAAAACTAGGTCAAAATCCTATGTGTAGCATATCTTGATCACTTCAAACATTGGTACCTGAAACATGGTTAAATGAGAGGGTCAACTACAAGAGTTGGTGAGAAAACATAGGTTTTGTTGTGTGATAGCAAAAACGTATTGTGTGTATACAGTTCATACAAAACATGTCAATAAAGGCGTTTATGGAGAGGAACCATCGTGTGACCTGTGTATTCAATCAAACCTTTGTAACTGAAATCAAATCGTGTTGTCAGCAACAGTCACCCTACCTGGGTGGGTTTGTCAGACTCAATAGTACTATCACTGTATACTGTCGGCTAATAGTTAATGATTGTGAATAGCGTATATAGTCTACACACCTAGCACTCAAGCATAAAGCACAGAATTGCATACATGCATGTAAGATGGAAACTGTATTCGTGTATAATTGAAAACATAGTAATTGAACGCATGTTCCACCCCAAAAAGTTTTGTAAATAGAGTAAAAGAGGGGCTATGTAACTCACTTGTTATGCAGAGTGTAGGTCGCACAAGCAAGTATGTAATGGCGGTGTGTTGTAGATTGCTAAGTTCGACCTAATGAACAATGTATATGTGTTATTGATTTGCGTTATTTAATGACGGAAGTGAATTTGTCATTCTTAAACGTGTAGGGTTTGTCTTAAAAATAATAATTAACTATGTTATTTATTATATATATTTATTTGTATAAGTTTAAGTAATAGAATATTTATTTAAAAATATAAGTTTAAATAAAAAAATGTTCATTCGGAACAGTGTAAGGTATTCCAGTAATTAGTTTATAAAAATAATTATTTAAACTGTTATTTAATTTATTTATCAAATTAACAGAATAAAAATAAAAATAAAGATTCTGTTTAAGGGATGAGCACGACCGTGCTTGTATATGGCATGACCGCGCCCGGCACGTACGCGACCGCGCTTGGTCGGTAACGCGCCCGTGGTTGGTCAGAAGTCAAAACAAGAGTCTGGTCCTGAGACACGACCGCGTCCGTATCCGGCACGACCGCGCCTAGGGTTTTGACTAGGTCAGGACTTGGTTTGATCGGTAAACACGACCGGGCCTCTTACGGGGCAAGACTGTGCTTGGTCAGGAACGACCGCGCTCATAGGCTGGCGCGACCGTGTCTGGTCAATTCCAGAAGCAATTCGCCTGATTCTTGTAATAAAACAGATTAGAAACTTAGGGTTTTCATTGATATGATGTTTGCGAATCGAATTACACCATTTAATTAGGTTTATATTCTGTTTATCGTGTCGATCGTTTAAAACCATTTTTTATCAAAACTCAGATTCAATTCTGTAAAATCATGTAATGTGGTTACGAATTAAGTTAGGGCTTTCGATTAGCTTGGAGAGACGATCCTAATGAACTATTACTAACCTGTTTTGAATGGGCAACAAGTGCAGACGGCTACGGGGAGACTTCGCGGCTTTTTCTTGATCGACAGACGAGATAGAGATGATGGAATGATGGATTTAGGGTTTAGGGAAGTTTATATATGTCTCGGGTAGGTATGGGCTTAACTTAATTCGTTTGATTCTTGCCCCAAATACTTGATTCGCTTTAAAAAAAAAGTCGGTTTAGAATTTGCGAGTATTTGGACGATTGCATGTGTATTTGGTCATGTTTTAGTCTCAATTAGCCGAATATCTTCTTCTGCAAGTTTCGCGACCTTCTAAACGTGTTTACAATCTATTTTTGGACAAGATTTGAGTCGGTTTGACTTTGCGGAGTCAAACTGTAAACGAGGCGCGACCGTGCTTAATGTTAAGCACGACCGTGGTCATGGCACAAGCGCGACCGTGCTTAGGACTAAGCACGACCGTGCTTGTGTTGGTTTTGGAAATATCAAGACTAGTCCTTGTAGTTTTGTAATATTGATGTTGTTTTGAGTTTTGGTCAAGTTTGGTCCTCGAGGTTTGTAAGATTGTTTTCGTTAATATTGTATTATAATGAACGCGTGTATGCTTGTAAGTGTATATGAACAATAAATGTAAGGTTGAAATATTTTATTGCACGGCATAAAATACATAGGAAAAACATGAAAATCAGAAAGGTTACAGTAAACGAATGTTAAAAGTTTTAACGAACGATCCCTTCAACGGTGTTTATGATAATGATGTTGATGATGATATGGGTACGAAACCTTTTTTAAAGATGTTAGATTATTACATGCTTTTGTGAAAGGTTTTACTAAATGAATGAATGATATGTTTTTGGCAAATGTTGATGTTAAAGTTTTTATGAAATGCTAGAACTCACCAGCGTAGCTGACTTTTTAGTGTGCACATTCAGGTTAAGGCATGTTATTAGGATGGACGGTGATGCTTGGCTAGCGAGAGGAGTTACCCGGCTGACTATGAAGACTGGCATCCCGTTATGTTTTAGTTATGATGTATTTATGTTTTAAACAATGTTTACGCTTCCGCATGTATGAACAATGATGACGTTATGTTTAAATGAAATTTTGCGCTGCGTTATTTGATATTCATGTTTAAGAACTGTTTGTGAATGAGTATATCCAACAAGTGAGGCCTCCCGGGTTTGGGGCCTTACAAGTTGGTATCAGAGAAATAGTTAGTGAGATTCGGACACTCCCAGTGTCTGAACTTAAACTTTGAATGGGACCGAAAGCGGATGCCAGTACGGGTAACTCGAGCCAAAGCATCAGGTATGAAAAGTAGAGTATGTGTATGTAGTATGCCTTAGAAAGGGGTATGTAAGGACTTGTGTTCTGATGGAATCACAAAGGTGGTCAAATAGAAATCGAAAGGTAGTGTAATGGTTAATTGCAGATGGCCAGTGTATATTAACATCTTACAGTACTTGTTGGATTCTATTTGTTAACTAGCGTGATAACATTGGATTCCTTGTCTTTTAAAATGAAATGGAGGGTAGAATAGGCGGAAGGCGTGGTGGGGGTCGTACCGGATGACACGGTAGGATTCCCGCCCACCAAGTTTATAGTAAAAAGGCAAGAGTTCTTGCGGAACCGGAAGGTAGTGTGCATGAGACCGCACGAGTGTGATGCGAGATGTCCTCCGTTGTGTTGACTTAGCGCGAAAGTGGTAAGAGGTGTCGAGGAGAATACCGGGACAAAATCTCAACTTTGAAGGGACGCGAGTATTAGGAAGTGTTATAAGAGGAACTAGAATGCTCGAGTAAGGTAAATTGGTAATTTCGTTTGGATACGCGTAATTGTGAATTTACAGGTGCACGTGCATGATGGTGAATCTTATGGTATTGACTAATGCTTACGTAACATAGTTGATCCATTACTCAACCACGACTACGAGATGTTAGTCACCCGAGTAACGATTAAGGAGATTGATGAGCATCATTAGTAATGGTAACGATGTCAAAGATGGTGTACTTTACAACGGTGAATGATGGCAGCAAGTACGAGCCACAGGCAAGATGAGGAGGAATGAAACTTCGGTTTACCTAAGTCAGACGAGCATACGTATGAAGGATTCCAAGGAGCTAGTGTGGACTACGCTTAGTACAAACGCGTTATGACGAATAAGGATCGGTCTACTGTCAAAGTATGCATGAGCATGAACGAAATAACCACACAAGTGTATGTCCAAAGAATATATGAGTGCACGAATGCACAAATGGCATCTTTCCATGTAGAAAACAGTCTTAGACAACTAATAAGAGTATCTCCTGAAACAAGAAAATAGATATATCAACAACAACGAGATACGGGAACCGCGATGTTAATTAGGGCGTGCAGACTAAACCAAATCAAACCAGATCCGACCCAAGGATTGTTTGTCTAGAATGAATGTGAAGGACAAGTTTTGACCAACAATGTTAAGTAAGGCATGTGCACTAAGAAAAAATTCAAGGCGACTCAGAGAACGCTCTACTATGTCTAAGTCTAATCAATAGCTGCGAGTGTTGTTAGAATTGGAAAGCCGTTGAGGGACCCACTGAAACTAGAAAGGAAATGAAAGTACAAGTATCACCGTACGTGTCATTTATCCAAAGTAAGACCAACGAATGTGACTTTAGAAGAAATGCATGCAGAAAAGGCTAACGGAAACGAGTATCTAGAGAAAATATATTGTCGGTCAGATGGGATGCCAATCCCTAAGACTATCCAGTGATATGTAGGAAGAATGGTGTTCAATGAACCAACGATGTGAAATGTAAAACTTGACAAGTACGTTTGAAAGAAAAACTAGAAGGAGATTGTGTATGAAAATATGAATGAAAAGTTCGAGTGACTAGTGTGCCATCTGAATGAATACCTTCCCGACAAGTTGAGTGTGATAAGGGATACCTCATATGTTTGGGGGATGCCTGATACGGTTCCTACGGGAACAAAGCGATACGGTTCCTACGGGAACGAAGCGATACGGTTCCTACGGGAACGAAGCGATACGGTTCCTACGGGAACGAAGCGATACGATTCCTACGGGAACGAAGCGATACGGTTCCTACGGGAACGAAGCAATACGGTTCCTAAGGGAACGAAGCGATACGGTTCCTTCTGGAACGAAGCAATACGGTTCCTACGGGAACGAAGCGATACGGTTCCTTCTGGAATGAAGCAATACGGTTCCTTCTGGAATGAAGCGATACGGTTCCTTAGGGAACGAGACGATGTGGTTCCTTCGGGAATGAGATGGTACGGTACCTTAGGAAACTTGACAGTAGGAATCATTTGGGAACGGGATATTATGATTCATTCCAGAACGGCATGGTATGGTCCTTCAAGGACGAATGCACCGTGGACAGCTTATGAGGTATACACAATGATCCAAATAGTCGAGAGACGATCGATAGTAACCGTCCAGATGGCAAGGTGGATAACCTTAACGAGGAGTTGAAATTATGGCCGTGGAGTCTTCTGTGGACGACTCCGAGTTTGATAAGACATTTCACATAGAATGACGATATAAGTACCCTAACGGTTAGATGTGAAAGACCGACTAGGGATGTACGATGCTGAAAAAGATAACGTCTATCAAGAACGAGAGAGGTATAGTCAAGACTACACAAGAATCTATCAACGGGAGAGTGATTGCATATGCGCCGCGGCAGTTGAAAGTTCACGAAGTCAACTATCCGACTCATGATTTGGAACCTGCTGCTGTCGTATTTGCATTGAAAATATGGAGGCACTACCTCTATGGGGTGAAGTTTACTATTTACTCCGACCACAAAAGTTTGAAATACTTCTTCGAACAAAGAGAGCTTAATATGAGGCAGAGACGATGGTTGGAACTCCTGAAAGATTATGACTGTGAAATCATATACCACCCTGGAAAGGCAAACGTGGTGGCTGACGCTCTAAGCCGAAAGGATGTGCCTACTCCTATTAGAGTGAAAGCTTGCTAGTTGGTTGTAACATTGGATGTGATGAGAGAAATTGAAAAGGGCTCAAGATGAGGCGCTTAAGGAGGAAAACATGAAGAAGGAAAGGATGGTTGGCCAACAAGACAAGTTGGAATATAACACCCTTGGTGTTAGGACACGTTTTGGACGGATATGGATACCTATGGGTGGCGAACTTAGGACCAAAATCTTGGATGATGTAACCTTTCTGATTTTCATGTTTTTCCTATGTATTTTATGCCGTGCAATAAAAGATTTCAACCTTACATTTATTGTTCATATACACTTACAAGCATACACGCGTTCATTATAATACAATATTAACGAAAACAATCTTACAAACCTCGAGAACCAAACTTGACCAAAACTCAAAACAACATGAATATTACAAAACTACAAGGACTAGTCTTGAAACTTCCAAAAACCAACACGAGCACGGTCGCGCCTAGTCCTAGGCACGGTCGCGCTTGTGCCACGACCACGGTCGTGCTTAACATTAAGCACGGTCGCGCCTCGATACAGTTTGACTCCGCAAAGTCAGACCGACTCAAATCTTGTCCAAAAATAGATTGTAAACACGTTTAGAAGGTCGCGAAACTTGCAGAAGAAGATATTCGGCTAATTGAGACTAAAACACGACCAAATACACATGCAATCGTCCCAATACTCGCAAATTCTAAACCGACTCTTTTTTTTAAAACAAATCAAGTAATTGGGGCAAGAATCAAACGAATTAAGTTAAGCCCATACCTACCCGAGTCATATATAAACTTCCCTAAACCCTAACTCCATCATTCCATCATCTCTATCTCGTCTGTCGATCAAGAAAAAGCCGCGAAGTCTCCCCGTAGCCGTCTGCACTTGTTGCCCATTCAAAACAGGTTAGTAATAGTTCATTAGGATCGTCTATCCAAGTTAATTGAAAGCCCTAACTCAATTCGTAACCACATTACATGATTTTACAGAACTGAATCTGAGTTTTGATAAAAAATGGTTTTAAACGATCGACACGTTAAACAGGATATAAACCTAATTAAATGGTGTAATTCAATTCGCAAACATCATATCAATGAAAACCCTAAGTTTCTAATCTGTTTTATTACAAGAATCAGGCGAATTGCTTCTGGAATTGACCAGACACGGTCGCGCCAGCCTATGAGCGCGGTCGTGCCTGACCAAGCACAGTCGTGCCCCGTAAGAGGCCCGGTCGTGTTACCGATCAAACCAAGTCCTGACCTAGTCAAAACCCTAGGCGCGGTCGTGCCGGATACGGACGCGGTCGTGCCTCAGGACCAGACTCTTGTTTTGACTTCTGACCAACCACGGGCGCGTTACCGACCAAGCGCGGTCACGTACGTGCCGGGCGCGGTCGTGCCATATACAAGCACGGTCGTGCTCATCCCTTAAACAGAATCTTTATTTTTATTTTTATTCTGTTAATTTGATAAATAAATAACAGTTTAAATAATTATTTTTAAGACAAACCCTACACGTTTAAGAATGACAAATTCACTTCCGTCATTAAATAACGCAAATCAATAACACATATACATTGTTCATTAGGTCGAACTTAGCAATCTACAACACATCGCTGTTTTCCATTTGCTTGTGCAACCTACACGCTACATAACACGTGAGTTATATAGCCCCTCTTTTACTCTATTTTACAAACGTTTTGGGGTGGAACATGCGTTCTATTTACATGTTTTCAACTATACACATATACAGTTCCATCCTATACATGTCTACAGTTTTGCGCTTTGTGCTTGAGTACATTTTGTAGACCAATTATTATGCTCTTCATGTACAATCATTAACTAACAGCCGACAGTGAACAGTGGTAGATCTATTGAGTCTGACAAACCCACCCAGGTAGGGTGACTGTTACTGACAACACAAATTTTGAGTGCAAGTTACAAAGGTTTGATTGTATAGGTCACACGATGTTTTCTCTCCATAAATGCCTTAATTGTCATGATTGTATTGAACTGTATGCACACAACACGTATTTTGCTATCACACGATTAAACCTATGTTTTCTCACCAACTCTTGTAGTTGACCCTCTCATTTAACCATGTTTCAGGTACCAATGTTTGAAGTGATCAAGATATGCTACACATAGGATTTTGACCTAGTTTTAATTGAACCAGTTATATTTTGATGTAATTTTCATTATTGTTTGGTGGATTGAATCTATGTTTTATTGAACTTGTTTGATTGCAATGAAAACGATTATTAATTATTCAAACATTAGCAAACCATGAGCAATGAACAGTCTGCACGCTTCACGCCCCGACGTTTCCGCCGTCGGTTGGGGTGTGACAGATGAGGCTCATAAGTCTCGTTACTCTATCCATCCCGGTACCAAAAAAATGTACCAAGATCTGAGAAAGGAATACTGGTGGCCTGGAATGAAACGTGATGTGACGAAGTATGTAAGCAAGTGCTTGACTTGCTCGCAAGTAAAGGCCGAGCACCAGAAACCGTATGGAAAGATTCAACCACTTGATACACCGGAATGGAAGTGGGAACACATTGCCATGGACTTCATAAATAAGCTACCTCGCACAGCTAAAGGTCATGACACCATTTGGGTAATTGTGGACCGTTTAACGAAGAGTGCTCATTTCCTACCTATTCGCGAGACGTTCTCGTCAGAAAGGTTAGCGGAAGTATTTATTAACGAAGTAGTAGCACGGCATGGGATGCCTTTGACGATTGTATCTGACCGGGACACACGATTCACATCGAGGTTCTGGAAAAGATTTCACGAGGCGATGGGTACGAGGCTTAGTATCAGCACGGCATACCACCCACAAACGGATGGTCAGTCCGAAAGGACCATTCAGACATTGGAAGATATGCTCCGTGCTTGTATTATCGACTTCGGTGGCAGTTGGGACAGCCATTTGCCGTTAGCCGAATTCTCCTACAACAATAGTCATCACACGAGGATAGGCATGCCGCCTTACGAAATGTTGTATGGGAGAAGATGTAGGACCCCGGTTTGTTGGGGTGAGATTGGGCAGAAGGAGTTAGGAAGTCTGGAAGTCGTAAGAGAAACGTCGGAAAGGTTTGATCAAATCAAGGCACGAATGAAGGCCGCACAAGATCGTCAGAAATCCTATGCGGATAAACGACGAAGGCCTATTGAGTTTGATATTGGTGACAGAGTAATGCTGAAAGTCTCACCATGGAAGGGAATCATACGATTCAGAAAGAGAGGAAAGTTAAGTCCGAGGTTTGTCGGACCGTTCAAGATAATGGCACGGGTAGGTGAAGTCGCTTATCGGTTAGAGTTGCCTGATGAGTTAAGTGGGATTCATACCTTCCATGTATCACACTTGCGAAAGTGTTTGGCGGATGAATCGGCTCACGTACCACTTACTGGCATCGAGGTCGACAACAGCCTTAATTACATCGAAGAACCCATGGCCATCCTTGATCGGAAGGAGAAACGTTTACGTAGTAAAGTTATCCAATTAGTTAAAGTCCAATGGAAGCATCGAAAGGGATCGGAAGCTACTTGGGAAACGGAGAAGGAAATGAGGGAGTCGTACCCTTATCTATTTGACTTATGATAAGGTTTCGGGGACGAAACCTATTGTAAGGGGGGTAGACTTGTAACATCCCAAAAATAAAAATGACAGTTATAATAACGGAATAAACGAACGAGGCATGACGGGTCGGGTCGGATGGGTCAGCGGGCTATAAATAGCCTATGCCTCCCCTTTTCTCTCATTTGCAACTTTTAGAGAGAGAAAGTTGGCAGATCGACCCGAGACTTCAGCAAAGTGTTACTCCATAACTCAGGAGAAAAACCTCCGGATCAGAAACTCGATTCAGGTAACAATCCGACCTAAATTTGAGTTTTAGTTCGTTTTTGGGTTTTTCGGGTTTTGGGTGAAAAGGTAAGGTTTGAACGGATGAAACTAAAAGATAATCATGGATTTGAGTTCCTTAACGGAAAACGAACGTTTTGAATGCAAACAGGTTCGGGATCTTGACATGATCAGACCCGAATGCGAAAGTTAGGGTTTTTCGCGAAGAACAGGTCGTGCGCACTTGTTAAGTGCGCAGGAGGAGGGACCTACGCATTTGATAAGTGCGCAGGAGGAGGGACCTGCGCACTTGATAAGTGCGCAGGCAGCAGGGTCTGTGCACTTGCTAAGTGCCCAGGCAACAGGGTCTGCGCACTTGCCAAGTGCGCAGACATCAGAACTGGTTAAGTGAAGTCAGTATGTTAGAATGGTCAAACCGTTAGAGTCGGGATTGGTCTGATGTGTATTTAACTAATCAATTCAGATCGGAAGTGACGTTGTTGGACCTTCGTTTAGGACAACCCATATTAGCGTATCAGGTGAGTTCTAGAGCCCTCTTTTAAATGTTTTGTTAAATGTTTTGGGCTGGTGTGCATACTTACGAAATGATGTTTTAACAAAATGATGTTTTAACGAAATGATGTTTTAACGAAACGATGTTTACGAAAGGAAAGGTTATGAAGTGTTTTTGCCAAAAAGGTTTACGAATGTTTATGAACGGTCTAAATGAGGAAATGTTTAATGAAAAGGGAAAGAGGTAAAGGTTTAAAGAAGTCATTACAAATCTAACTTGTCGAATGAATGGATTTGACGAATGAAGTCTGGGAATGTGATTCCCAGCCTTGTGGTAGGTTATGGACAGCGAGCCATAGTTACCATAAGAACAACATGGCAGTGTCTTGGTGGCCTGTCGATGATTTTGATGTTGTACAACTGGTAAGGTAGTAACGACGGTTACTCGGGTGATGACGATCATCCTAAGTGAATAAGGTAAGGGAAATCAATGACGGCGATACGTAACGGTTGATTCCCAAAGGAAAGATGCGTGTTGGGCAATGACGGCGATACGTAACGGTTGACCCACGTAGTGAATGGTTGGGCAATGACGACGATACGTAACGGTTGACCCCACGTAGTGAATGGTTGGGCAATGACGGCGATACGTAACGGTTGACCCCACGTAGTGAATGGTTTGGCAATGACGGCGATACGTAACGGTTGACCCCACGTAGTGAATGGTTGGGAAATGACGGCGATACGTAACGGTTGACCCCATGTAGTGAATGGTTGGGCAATGACGACGATACGTAACGGTTGACCCCACGTAGTGAATGGTTGGGCAATGACGGCGATACGTAACGGTTGACCCCACGTAGTGAATGGTTGGGCAATGACGGCGATACGTAACGGTTGACCCCACGTAGTGAATGGTTAGGCAATGACGACGATACGTAACGGTTGACCCCACGTAGTGTATGGTTGTGGCAATGACGGCGATACGTAGCGGTTGCCCACAACACCAATGGTTCCTTAGGGGACACTGTGACGCGTAAAGTAAGATACAGCATTAGATAACGATAATGTATGACTTAAATGAATGTTAAAAGTTTTAACGAACGATCCCTTCAACGGTGTTTATGATAATGATGTTGATGATGATATGGGTACGAAACCTTTTTTAAAGATGTTAGATTATTACATGCTTTTGTGAAAGGTTTTACTAAATGAATGAATGATATGTTTTTGGCAAATGTTGATGTTAAAGTTTTTATGAAATGCTAGAACTCACCAGCGTAGCTGACTTTTTAGTGTGCACATTCAGGTTAAGGTATGTTATGAGGCTGGACGGTGATGCTTGGCTAGCGAGAGGAGTTACCCGGCTGACTATGAAGACTGGCATCCCGTTATGTTTTAGTTATGATGTATTTATGTTTTAAACAATGTTTACGCTTCCGCATGTATGAACAATGATGACGTTATGTTTAAATGAAATTTTGCGCTGCGTTATTTGATATTCATGTTTAAGAACTGTTTGTGAATGAGTAAATCCAACAAGTGAGGCCTCCCGGGTTTGGGGCCTTACAACAAGATTCATGGATTAAACGTATTAAAATCGAACACAGTTATAAGAATTCAGAATTGCATTTAAATCAGTAAACCAAAAGAATTCAAAAGTACAACTGTTTAAATGTTCGCACATTCAAAATACTAAATCAAAACGTATCACTAGCAAATCTAAGACCAATAGCATCTCTGTGAAAATCATGCTTGTCCTGAGTCATGGGCTTAGTAAACGGGTCCGCTAGGTTTTGATCTGTGTCTACTTTGCTTATCACGATGTCTCCACGTTCCATAATTTCCCATATATAGTGGAACTTTCTTTGAATGTGCTTGGCTTTATGATGAGATCTGGGCTCTTTGGCTTGAGCTATAGCACATGTGTTATCACAAAGTATCTTGATTGGTTGGCGAATACTCGGAACCACATCGAGGTCAGTAATGAATTTCTTCATCCAAGCAGCTTCTTTAGCAGCATCTGATGCGGCTATATACTTAGATTCGGTGGTTAAATCCGCCACAACAATATGCTTGGAGCTTTTCCATGAGACAGCTCCTCTATTAAGAGTGAATACAAAACCTGACTGTGAGCGAGAGTCATCTCGGTCAGTTTGAAAGCTAGCATCAGTGTAACACCATACAGTGAGCTCCTCTTTCACTCCTCCAAATATTAAGAACATGTCTTTGGTCCTTCTCAAGTACCTCAGGATGTTCTTGACTGCAGTCCAATGGGCAATGCTAGGACTTTGCTGGAAACGGCTGGTCATGCTTAAAGTATACGAGACGTCGGGTCTAGTGCACAACATAGCATACATGATAGAACCAATCGCTGAGGCATATGAAATTGCTTCCATTTCCTTAATTTCAATGTCCATGGAAGGAGATTGTGATTTGTTCAACACAGTGCCTTTAGTCGTCGGAACACTCCCTTTCTTGGAGTTTTCCATCCTAAAGCGTGTCATCATTTTGTCTATGTAAGTACTCTGACTTAGCCCTAGAAGCCGCTTAGATCTATCTCTGTAGATCTTGATTCCTAGAATGTAAGCAGCTTCTCCAAGATCCTTCATTGCAAAACAAGATCCTAACCATTGTTTGACTTTGTCAAGCACAGGGATGTTGTTTCCAATGATCAATATATCATCCACATACAAGATGAGAAATGATATAGTGCTCCCACTAGCCTTTCTGTAAACACAAGGCTCATCTTCATTCTTGACAAAACCAAATTCTTTGATTTTCTGATCAAAATGAAGATTCCAGCTTCGAGATGCCTCTTTAAGTCCATAAATGGACTTATTCAGTTTGCAGACCCTACTAGGATACTTTGGATTAACAAAACCATCAGGCTGAACCATATAGACAACTTCAGAGAGATGTCCATTAAGAAAAGCGGTTTTGACATCCATTTTCCATATCTCGTAATCATGGTACGCGGCTATGGCAAGCAGTATCCTGATCGATTTGATCATAGCAACGGGTGAAAAAGTTTCATCATAGTCAATACCTTGAGTTTGAGTGAAACCCTTTGCAACTATCCGTGCTTTATATGTTTGTATATTACCATACATGTCGGTTTTTCTTTTGAAAATCCATTTGCTCCCTATTGCCCGAGAACCGGGGGGTAGCTCAATCAAGTCCCAGACCTGATTATCACGCATAGATTGCATCTAGGCGTTCATGGCTTCAAGCCATTTCTCGGATTCATGATCTGAGATAGCAGATTTGTAGTTTGTAGGTTCGTCATTTGACTCAGCTACTAACAGGACTTTAGAAGCTTCAAGATGCCATAGGTATCTATTAGGTTCTTTACGAGACCTGCTACTTCTGCGAACGCTTGTGTTTATGTCTGATTCATCAACAACAACTTCTTGTTGATCAGACGCTCCGACTTCCTCAACGGTTGTTTGTGTTTCTCGAATTTCTTTAAGATCCATAATATTATTTTCGGTTCCTCGATTTAGAAGATCTTCCTCGAGAAAGCGTCCTTTCCTTTTGATGGAAACAATGTTTGCATCAGGATGATAGAAATAATATCCGCTTTTGTTGTAGTAACCGACGAAATCAACTTTTTCGCCTCTGGGATTGAGCTTGTTATCAGAATCGCTGGTGACATATGCATCACATCCCCATACTCTAAGGTAAGACAAATTGGGTTTAGACCCGTGCCATATCTCATATGGGGTTTTGTCCACCTTCTTAGTCGGTGCCAGATTTACAAGGCAGGCGGCGGTCATAAGAGCATAACTCCAGAAGGAGTGAGGCAAGTTAGTTCTACACATCATCGATCGAACCATATTAAGCAGGGTTCGATTTCTCCTCTCGCTCACGCCATTAAGTTGGGGTGTGCCAGGAGGAGTGGGCAGATAAATAATTCCGTGCTCCTTCAGATGATTAAGAAATTCTAAGCTGAGATACTCGCCACCTCGATCTGATCGAAGTGTCTTAATAGATTTATCGAGTTGTTTCTCTACTTCGTTTTGAAACTCTTTGAACTTTTCAAATGTTTCATGCTTGTGTTTCATAAGACAGACATAATCATATCGACTATAATCGTCAATAAATGAAACGAAGTATCTTTCATGATTTCTTAACATGGTTCTGAAAGGGCCACATACATCAGTGTGTATAAGGCCTAGCAGATCCTTGGCTCGTTCACCAACATGGGTGAAGGGGTCCTTTGTGAGTTTGCCAGCTAAACAAGACTCGGAATTATCAAATGAATCCTGTCCGGTAGGTTCAAAAATTCTCTCGGATTGGAGTCTTTTAATGCGTGCCTTGCTTATGTGGCCAAGTCGACAATGCCATAGAAAAGTATCATTAATGCCAGATTTGATACGTTTATAAAGATTATATATGTTATTGTCAGTTTGAACGTCAATCTCATAAATACCGTTTTGAGGTTTAGCCTAAAAATAAAAGATATCATTTAAGTAGGTAGAAATAGCAATACCATTAAAAACGTACTTAAATCCTTGTTCAAACAATAAAGAAACTGAAATAATGTTTCTGGTTAAACCAGGTGCAAACAAACAATTGTTCAAAACAACTACAAGGCCAGAAGGACATGAGAGATGATATGTTCCAGTTACAAGAACTGGTACTCTTTTCCCATCACCAACGATGAGCTCCATGTCGCCTTGTTTCAGCTTCCTCCAACTTTTAGGCTCCTGCAAGACATTAATGATGTGGTATCCACATCCGGTATCAAATACCATGTGTTGCTAGAAACAGTAAAAATTTCAATAACATAAATGAGAATACCTAAAGAGGTGCCCTCATCACTGGCCCTCTGCAGCTTTAGCTTGGCTAGATATTCAGGACAATTACGTTTCCAGTGCCCCATTTTGTTGCATTCAAAGCATTGGCGCTCCTCAGGAGGGGGTGCTTTTTAAGCTTTCTTGTTATTGTTGGTGGCAGGCTTGGCAACAACATTAACCTTCTTCTTGCCTTTGCTATTAAAACCACTTTTCTTGGGGTTAGGCTTTTTAACACCAGCAGATCTGACCATCAGAACTTGATTTTTCTTTCCTTGGATATTCATGTCGACCGTTTTGAGCATACCATGTAGCTCGGCCACTGTCTTCTCCAAACCATTCATGTTGAAATTCATTACGAATTGAGCATAGGAGCTTGGGAGAGAGTTTAAAATGAAATCAGTAGCCATGTCATCCTTCATGGGATATCCAAGTTTGTTCATCGGGTCGATGTACCTTTTCATCTTAAGTACATGAGCACTAACAGGCGTGCCCTCTTGCATCGTGCAGCGAATGAGCTGAGACATGGTTTCATAGCGTTCTTGTCGGGCTTGTTTCAGGAACATGCCCTTAAGTTTCTCAATCATGTCAAAGGCATCCATGTCCTCCATGCTCTTTTGGAGATCACGGGACATGCAGGCTAGCATAAGGTAGGCCACCTTAGTGGCATCATCTCTTTGTTTTTCCCAGGCCTTACGAGCGGCAGCCGTGTTACCATCGGGTGCCTCAGGGACCGGTGCATCGAGAACATAGAGCTTCTAGGCCATCTTAAGAACTATTCTCAGATTGCACTGCCACGAGAGAAAGTTGGTGTTATCTAGCTTTTCATTCTCAAGGATAGACTTGAGAGCGAATGAGTTATTAGTATTATTATTTTCAGTAGACATCTGTCAAGATAAACAAAGAAAATAAATTAGTATAAAGAAAGTGAAAAATCGTTATTAATTTATGACCCAATTACAGAAATTAGAGTAAGGAGTGAGAATCTAGCTAAATCAGTCACTAATGGTAGCTGTGGCATACAACATTAGTAAGTGGGTAACTAGACTGACAATTAGTGTCAATTGTGAAAAGATGCACAACTCTCGTGTATGAGGCCACTAAGACAAGACATGTCTATGCATTGATACGTTTAGCCTCATCTATGCCCACTTTTAATCTCTTGACAGCTGGGGCATGTAACAAGAGAGAAAAATAATAGTCGTCCTAAAACAGGTACTTGCGGAAGGTCCGGATGTGTCAACGAAACCCTTGCGCCTTGGAAGGATAAACTACGCATCCAGTGCGGTGCTGTGGCTTCAAACACCGATGTTTCGTTTTATGCTCCAAGTGTTCCTTATAATAGGATGGCATAGACCATTGGTTTTAAATATGGGTTCCAATTTTAGTGTTTACCGAATAGGGTCAAACACAACGAATGATTAAATCATACGTGTGTTGTAAAAGCCAGTTTTACTATTTAAAGTCATGACAGATTTGATGAACCCTTTCATCTCTCAGGACACTTAATTTTAAATAACTTATTAAAACTAAATTTGTCGCGACTTGAATAACCAGTTAAAGTTAATAGTTGAAAACTATTAAGTTATAAGTTTTGAAATTAAATTTAGTTTAAATTGCAAAACTTTAGCGGTTATTTATTTTATAAAAACAAGCCAGTTGTTATTTTTATAAAATTCTACAAGTTGTAAAATTAGAACTTGTGGTGACAGATTGTGACATTTTAAAACTCTTTTTAAAACGTTTGTTGTTTGGTTGGTTTATAATAAATTTAAGTTATAAAAAAATAAAATTAAAAGCAACCATAAAGCAAATAAATATGTAAATCTTTTAGGGACAAGTTTGTTTGATCTTCCTAGAACCAGTTAGCAAGACCAAATGGGTCACGGGGTCCACAAAATTAAAACAACCACAAGGATGGACTTCCGTGCATCTAGTCGTCTTGGATAACTCCCACTGACTCCATGATTCCTGTTGCGTCTTCAAATTTGTCTTCTGGTTTTTATTAACTAAACCAAACCAAACCAAACCAAACGTACCCAGTATAATCTCACACATAGCTAACGCTATTAGTAGGGTCTGGGGAGGGTGTGATGAGGGCAAACCTTACCCCTATCCCAAGGGATAGAGAGGCTGCTCCTGTTTAGACCCCCGGCTCCATGGGAAAGAAAAAGACAAAAATATAAATAAAATTAATGAGTAATAAAGTAAAATAAATCTAACAGTAATCTAACAATTAGCAGTGTATGACTAGAGTATATTAGTCACAAGAAACACAACACACCTACAAGAAACAAGACATACGCAAAATCTTTGCTAAACAACTCTACTCTCCCACACAACGGGTCACTCATCCTAAAACCCTAATACGACGTCTCCATGAAATCCTATCATTGATCATGTCCTCTGAGAGGTGTAAATCTAGCAAATCAAGCCTAATCCTCTCATCCCACGTTAATTTCGGTCTCCCCCTGCTCCTTTTCCCCTCTACAACGAGAGTTTCCATCGTTCTCACTGGATCTGTGCTCTGTCTCCTCTTGACATGTCCAAACCATCTCAATCTTCCTTCTCTTATCTTATCTGAGATACATGTGACTCCCAATTTATTCCGAATAACTTCATTTCTTATTCGGTCCTTTCTTGTGTGTCCACACATCCACCTCAACATCCTCATCTCAGCTACATCCATTTTTCGAGCTTGTGTCTTCTTGATGGCCCAACAATCGGTCCCATATAGCATCGCTGGGCGAACTGCTACCCTATAAAATTTACCCTTTAACCCTATTGGGAACCTCTTGTCGCACAAAACACCTGAGGCCGCTCTCCATTTACACCAACCAGCCTACACCCGATGGACTACATCATTGTCGATGTCCCCGTTACTCTGGATGACAGATCCTAGATACTTGAACTTCAGTGTCTTAGGGACAACCCCACCTTCAATAGAAATCTGGGTCTCCTCGTCGACGTTTGCACCACTAAAGTTGCAGTGAAGGTACTCGGTTTTAGATCGACTTATCTTCAAACCTTTGTGCTCTAAGACGGTTCTCCATTCCTCTAGTCTGTTGTTCAATGTCTCTTTACTTTCAGCAATCAACACGATATCATCAGCAAAAAGCATGCACCATGGAATTGCATCTTGAATCGACTTTGACAACTCATCCAAAACTACTGCAAAGAGAAAGGGGCTTAGTGCCGACCCCTGGTGAACTCCCACTTCCACCGAAAAAAAGTCTGTATCCCCCACGGGTGCTCGGACGCATGTCTTAGCCTCATGATACATATCCCTAATTGCCTCAATATATTTACTAGGGATCCCTCTTCCCTCCAGACTTTCCCAGATCAATCTTCTAGGCACACTATCGTACGCCTTTTCAAGATCGATGAACACCATATGTAAATCATGTTTCTTCTCTCTGTACTTTTCCATTAATCTTCTTAAAATGTGTATCGCCTCCGTAGTGGACCGGCCTGGCATGAACCCAAATTGGTTTGCTGTAACCTAGGTTTGTCGTCTAATCCTTGTATCTATAACTCTTTCCCATAATTTCATTGTATGACATAGGAGCTTAATCCCCCTGTAGTTAGCACAACATTGAGCATCTCCTTTGTTTTTATATAGGGGTACTAAGACACTACGCCTCCACTGATCTTGCATCTTCCCGGTTTTGAAGATATTGTTGAACAGTCTTGTCAACCACTGAACGCCTTCCTCTCCCATACACTTCCACGCTTCAATGGGTATGTTGTCTGGACCGACTGCCTTAGCTCTTCCCATCTTCTTAAGAGCACTCCTCACTTCTTCCTGTGTGATATTTCGACAATAACAATTATTTTGTTGACTGGATTGAGTAGTGGGATTCTCCGTTATGGCTAGACTTGGTCTACAACTGTTGAAAAGGGTGTAGAAATAGTTTTGCCATCTCAGCTTGATGTCTCGTCCCTTTATCAAAACTCTTCCATCATCTTCCTTGATAAACTTCACGACCCCAAGATCTTGTCTCCTACGCTCCCTATTTTTGGCAATCTTAAACATATGATGCTCCCCTTCCTTGGTGTCTAGTTTTCTATACATCATTTCATAGGCAAAATTCTTTGCCTCACTCACTGCCTTTTTAGCTTCCCTCTTTGCCTGTCTATAGTTCTCCCGTAGTGTCATTATCTCCTCTCCATTACTGCACTGCAACATCTCTTTAAAGCGTTGTTGCTTGTCCTTTATCTTGCTCCGCACCTCCTCATTCCACCACCAAGACTCCTGATGTCCTCTTGTTGCTCCCAATGTGACTCCGAGGGTTTCCTTTGCTGCCTGCGTAACAGTGGTTGCCATAGCAACCCACATCTGGTTTGTGTCGCCATCCTTAGTATTTGTGTTCATCGCCATGACTTTATCTTTAAACAAATTGATGTTTTCGTCCTTCAAATTCCCCCATCTGATCCTTGGTTTATTTTTTCTTCTCCTCTCCGCCACCCTTTTTCTCAAGGTAAAATCGGCCACCAACAGACGATGTTGGGTCGCTACTGACTCTCCTGGAATTACCTTGCAATCCTTCCACCAATTGCGATCCCCTTGTCTCATCAGGAAATAGTCGATCTGCGTGTTGCGCCCCCCGCTACTAAAAGTAATCAAATGTTATTCCCTGTTTATAAAGAACGTGTTTATAATACCAAGATCATGCGCAAGCGCAAAGTCAAGAAGCTCCCTACCATTATCGTTTCTAACACCATAACCAAAACCTCCATGAACCATCGGAAAACCATCACTCTCCTTACCAACGTGACCATTAAAATCACCTCCTAAGCATATTTTCTCCTGTCTAGGTAATGACCTCATTACTCCGTCTAAACTACCCCAAAAATCCCTCCTTTCTTGGTCTCCTAGACCTACATGTGGTGCATAAGCGCTAACAATTGCCACAACTTCCTCACCAAGTACTACTCTCAACACCATGATCCTATCATTATATCTGTCTTCGGGTTTTTATTACATTACATAAAATAAAAAAAACCTATTCTATTACAACTTTGAGCCATCAAAAGTGGGCCAAAACCATAAAACCAAAAACTGAATAATAAACACAAACAACTCAATCACATGGGTCGGGCCAGATTTACATATTCAACACAATCACATGGGCAATAAATTTGGTCAGATAAAAATAAAAAAAAAACGACCAAATTAATAAATAAAAAAATTGCCCCAAAAAACAGATCAGATCAGAAACTTGAAGATATTTAAAGTTTGTGATTAATCTAACCGGTGAAACCAGACCGGTTTCGATTTGCGTGTTATAACCCAGGCTCTGATACCACTGTTGGGTTCAGTGGTGATCAGATTAATTTTTTTTTATCAAAAAACCGGTTTTGACAGAGAAATCAATTAATTCATTTAATTATTAAATACGCAACGGAAAATAAAATCAAAACCAATTTAACAGCACTGACAAACCGAACAGGATCTGGTTATGAACACGCAAACACGAAAAACAATTAAAAACAATTAATCTACTGATGGGATTAATTTTACCTTAGTGGTTAATGATTAACCGGTTGAGACACCTAGGTACAACGAACCGATGCTAGATCACGAACCGAAATGCAAGAACGGGTGGCACCGGGAAGTGCCGGACAAGACGGCGGACGGTGGCAAGGGTTGGTGGCCGAAAAGATCAAAGAGGCATAAGCCTTTCCCTTTTTTTTGTGGCAGCTTCATGCGGCTGCTTCTTGCGGCTCCAACCTCCTTTTTGGTTTTTGGCGCTGATCTCATATTTTATGAGTATCAAACATGTTTTGGGTTTATTATTATATAATAATAATCAACCCTACTAATTGTTTCCGGGCCCATAATCCAATACGAGATGCAAAAGTTCGAACCCATTTAATTGTTTTAATGAAAGATTAAAACAATATATATACAATTATTATTTATAAACTAGTATAAATAATAATTCGGGTCTAACGAATATATATAAAATATATCGTCTCGCTAACAGTTCGTAATTATCAGTTAAGCAGGTTAAGTGGATTTAATGTTCGTTGCCCTAGGTGTAACTCTTACGAGTCATAGCTCGGTCAGCCGCGTTGTCCATCAGGTCGGTCCATAAAATCCAACAGATAATAAATATTTTGTAAACATATAAAAGTTATATAAATAAAAAGCATGTTTAAGCTTGCAAGCCTAGTTGAGCTTGATATGTGAAGCTCGAGCTTGAGCTCGTTTATTAAATGAGCCTCAATATGTTTAAGCTGCTCGATTCGAGCTTTTAGCGAGCCGAGCTCAAGTAGCTCACTAGCGGATCGGCTTGTTTACACCGCTAATTGTAATGCATGGCAATGTACTCACATCATTTCTAGTTTAGTCATCTTAAAAATCATTACTAAAACAAGTTATCATGACCGAATGGTTTTCATAATGGTTTTCAAGATTTGGAAGGCATATAAAGGGGTTGCTACATTCCTTCACTTCACTTAAGTTACCTTTAGTCGTAGGTGACGGTGACTACTTAGTTTTAGGTTGCCTCTAGGCTTAGGTCTGTATTTAGGCTTAGGAGTGCTTTTTAGTGTCTAGGTGTGCCTCTAGTTTTTAGGCGGGCTGGTAATCTTAGGTGTGCCTTAGTTTAAGCTACCTTAGTATTAGCGAATTTTATGCATTATTGCTCATATATAGTTTCGATTTCTAATAATGGTTCTCTATGCAGGTTATACATTCTTTCAAAAAGGTTTGTTTTCTTGAGCCGGGGGTCTATCCGGGAGCAACCTCTCTATCCTTTGGGATAGAGGTAAGGCTTGCTTTCATCTCACCCTCCCCAGATCCTACTTTATGAGTGAATTCCACTGGGTTTGTTTGTTTGTTTTATATAGGGGTTACTACTACAGCTTGCAATGGTTTTCTTTCAAGTGGAGGATGATATTATTATTTATTAGCCATTTTTAAGGTCCAGCGACCAATTTAGCAACGAAATGTAAATTTTCTGCTGTTGATTGCAATTTGCCCCTAAAATAAATCCAAATTGAGTAAATTCATATAGTTGTTAATCAAATCATCAGAGATCTACCATCAAAACTATACAAAATCACGAATCACAGTAAACATCTAACAATCAACCCCAATTCTTAACAGAAGTTTAACCTAAAAGCATAAAATTTACCAAGTGACAGATAACTTCAAAGATACTTTAGATTTCACACAGATCATATCATGAAATTGAAATTGAAATATCGGATTAGGATTAAAACACTTACATTGATATCATCGTCGACGGAATTAAGTTCTTTGTTGGCCTTGTTATTGAACCAGTAACTTCCGAACTTGCCAATAAGCTGATCCATACTTCCCCGGAGATCGATTCAACCGGTGCTCTCTCCCAATATCCCTCTCCCTCTCTTGTATGTGGTTTTTCTATTTTTATAAAGTCAAATTTTTTATCCCAAAATCAGTTAGCTGAGGTGTAAATGAGCCGAGGTAAACTCGAGCTAGTGTAGACTTGACGACTCGTTTAGTTTAATTAAACACAGTTGAAGCTTGGCTCATTTAGTGATTGAGCTTAATTCATAAGCAATGATAGTGAATGTTGCCCGGCTTGCTGCTATTATGCCTAAAGGTGTTGACAGATGGGCCACTGCCATGGGGCCATGCGAGAAATTCCTTTCTCGACGTGATAAGCTTAAGGCAGCTCTTGATGGAGCACGCAAAGAGGCTGAGGTTCTTTCTGATCGTGAGAAGGATTTAGCTGGTCAGCTTGAGATAATTAAGGCTTAGTGTGAGTTGGATAAAGAAAAGTTTGCAGAGGTGGAGGCGGCTGTTTAGGCGGAGAGACAAAAAGTCTGAGAGGAAGAAGTTTGATGAAAAGAAGGCTTCCAATGTTGTCACTGCGCTAGAATGGAAACGGTACGCTGACTAACTTACCGGCGAGAACAGATAGCTCATCGAACATGGCTTCTAGCATGTCATTTCTTATCTCTTGCATAGCTCAGTGAACCCCTTTGTCAGGTTTACAGTAAGCTTATTGCTCATGGTCGCCACTTGGGCTTTGTTGCGGGGTACAAATACTGTAAGACTGGAAACCCATGGAGGCTTGCTCCAAGTATTTCAACCCAGACTTGGAGAAAGGTTTTGTCGACGTTGTGCATGAGATGGAACGTCTAAACTTTCCATATCTTTTCGAGGTGTCCAAGTGCTTCGGCCAGCCTCTTTCCATCTTGCATGGTCTCGAACCTAGTGGTCTGAAGAAGGAGTTAGCTGAGGAGGTGTTGAAGCTGGTAGCTGGTAAGAGGTCCTTTGGCGAGGCTGGAGATGTGGCTGCTTCTGGGAATGTTGGTTCCTCCCTTCAGGTTGGTGATGAAGCTTCGAACAAAAAAGCTAGAGTTGAAAGCTTGAATTATTGGAGAGAATTGGAAGGAGTTTTGAAGATTAAAGCTTGAATTTTGAGATTGAAAAGAGTTTTGGACAGAATCTTTCAAGGTTATGCAAAAAAAAGTAAAACGACAGTGTTAGACTTATGGATAGAAACACAATACCAATTTCCTACAATAGTGGACCTAAAGATTTGAACTATATATGTATATATATATGTATATATTATATTTATATATATTTTATAGATATATATACATAGACCTACACACATGGTCTCACTCGATTTTCTAGAATTTAATTCGTATTATGAGATGCTTTTATCTAGCCACAAGGCTAGAAATAAACACATCCAAATGCAATGTAATGGGAATCAATGTTCCTGAAATCGATGTGTTAGATATGGCCCGTAAAGCTGGAGGCCCGTTATTATTTTCTTTTTGGAAAAGGCTAAATATATTAACAAAAAAAACCCGACTAGAAAGAAACTAGACGAGCAAACATCCAACCATTACAAAAACAATAGAGGGTTTTGTAACCACTCGACCCATCTAAAATTGTCCTTCCGGTTTCTACTAGATATCCATAGAAATGACACATTAACAATATTGATATGTTTGAAGCAAGGCTCTAGGGATGGAAGGCTAATAATCTCTCCATCGGAGGCCAGATAGTTCTTATACGCTCGGTTTTGGATAGTTTGCCGGTCTACTTTTTTTCTGTATTCAAAGCACCAGATAAAGTTATCAATACATTGGAAAAAATAAGGCGGAATTTCTTTTGGGAGAAGGTTGGGAATGCTAGGAAAATCAACTAGGTTAACTGGGGAAAGGTTTGTGCTCCTAAATCGGCTGGAGGCCTCGAACTAGGGTCCTTGAAAGTTCTCAATCAAAGTTTACTAGCAAAGTGGTGGTAGTGATTTAAAACTGAGTCACACTCGTTGTGGAAGGATGTTATTCATTGCATCATGCCTCCAACCGAGATAATACATTCATACCGGGGCAGAGAGACTTTTCAGGGGTTTGGAGTAATATAGAAAATTTAGAAATCGTACTCAACAAACATAATGTTGACAAAATCATTGATTGTGGAAAACAATGGTGCATGGAGTGGCGACGTGCAGGGGGTCTTCACTGTAAGTTCTATGCATAAGATTCTTGCGCCATCTCCCTTATCTCCCAACAGCTATATCCTCAATTGGAGTAAATGGGTACCACAAAAAGTCAGTATCTTTGCTTGGCCCGCAGAATTAGATTGGATACCCACTCGGAAAGCTTTAATCACAAGGAAGGTCAACCTTGGGTCAAATCTATGTCCTCTCTATCTTCAATGAACGGAGACCTCGGAACACCTCTTCACATCATGCTATTATGCGTCTATGTTGTGGGCGTACATCAACGATTGGTGTAAAATGCCCCTATATACGTTTTTTTTTTTCTGTTTGAAGAAAATTATTCTGTCTTCCGATAAAAAAAATGAAAAAAATAAACCTACGCACAACATGGGTAATCATCAAAATTCATATATCTTTTTCTTCAGGGAAACGTTGCAAGCAAGCAACAAAGGAGCCAACTGAAGGTTATGATTTTTTTGAAGAAACAATTCTATATAACTTTTTTTGTTCGTGAGTTTTCTTTTTCATTTACTTTTCGTTTATTTTCTTGCTGATTGATTAGCCACTATGCCTTGGCTAAATCAATTTTAGTTTTATTTTTTAAATTTTGATTCGAATCTTTTGTGAAACATTTATTAGATCTATTATTTGAATCTAAAATCCGGAATCTTTTCCAGGAACAACTTAGATTGTTAATAAAACTGATCACTTTGTTAATTTTTTTTCTAATAAAGTTCTTCAAGTTTTAAAACCCTAATACGATTTTAATCTTGATAAAATGAACAAATAACGGTTAGCGTTTGTCTATTAATACGTTCTCGTTATAGAATCATAAAATCTAGTTAAACATTACGAATGATGTGTGTGTTTGATTATAATCTATACTTTCATCATTGCAACCCGCATGCTAAGATCCGAGCGGCGTGAGCTTAGAGTAGCGGGTTGGCTCTAATCGACGAACGGCGATTGGTTAGACATTAGATGGAATGGATGTCCGAAATGCGCGACATCTAGTATTGATACAAACCTTTTAAATAAATGATCATTACACCATAATTGTTAATGATTGTAAGCCGTCTCAAGTTAAGAAATTACATTTGTGTTGGAATTATCTTTTAATATCTAAATTCACTTTACAATTTAATTAATGTTTTTATAAGTAACTTTTATTATGTTTTCTTTAATATTAAGTTTACACCAAAACCCCCATTTTAATTTATTTTAGTAACAATCGTGTCCGCACTTAAACGTTTTGGTATAAAGTGATTAATCTGTATCCCTGAGGACATGAACCCTACTTTCACTCATACTATTCTTAGAGTGTCAAAGTAGGTTCACATTTTAATACTTTATTTGTTAGATTCGATATCCATCAAATTGGCGCCGTTGCCGGGGATACGACAATTTAACCGTTTTATGCCAAGATCTTTTGGTACAGGCACACACACTCTAATCATCCAAAAACCAAACTCATCCGCACCTGCTCTAGAAGAAGAGATCACTAGATCTTCAACTCTCACCATCATAATGGCAGCTAAACAAACTCTTAGATAATGGGTGACTCATGATGTCACCCACCAACCACTTTGCATTAATTACCCCGTCATGGAGAACTTCAAGCTAAAATCCATACTCATCGATCTATTGCACCATTTCCAAAGCTAAAAAATGAAGACCCCATAAGTTCCTCAACGAGTTCCATATTGTGTGTTCCGGAATGAAGCCACAAAACGTTAATGAAAATCGAATCAAGCTAAGGGCTTCCCCTTTGCTCTCTGAGACTCATCCAAAGACGTAACAAACCAGCTTTCACCTTACGATTATAATATATTATCTATATTGTAAGGGAGTAAAATTAATCAAATGAAAGTTGAAGGTTTGTTCCAAATATTCATCCTTTTAACTTTTGGGGAAAAGGGGTCAAATATGGAAATGTAGGGGGGTCTTTGTGTAACTTTTAAAAAATCAAAATTTTGATATGGGGAAGGGGTCATGCGTTTTACACACACTTGTATGTGTGTTCTAGCATGAAGAACAAATAGAAGGGAAGAAGGAAAGGGGACAAGATCAAGGATTGAAGGTTGTGTATGAAATTCGTTGATTCTTGAACTATCCATCTGCTTCTAAACATCAAGTAAGTTTCTTTCCATATCTTGAATTTCCATTACTGGAGTTTTGTGGGTTTTGTTAGAAAACCCTAATATTGGTCATCTGATGGAATAATTCGAATTAAATCTTGTTTAGAAGTTTTAATCTAGCGTTATTGATGTCGGAGAATCATGATTTACATGGTTTTAACATCCAAATTGAGATTTGAATTTTAGGGTTCTTGGTGGATAAATTGGGGGTTTTTGATTTTAGATGTTAAAAAGGATGGTTAAGGATTTATAAGTGTTTATAGTGTTCATAGTGTTCATAAACACAAAACCAAATGAAATCCAATTTAAAATTTAGGGATTGTGGGTAAAAGATGAATAATCTTTAACATATCAAATGGGTTATTTGGGTGGAATGGTGAATTGGGGGAAATTGTATAGGTTTAATATGCAAACAACCTTTTGGGAATTATGTTTTAGTGATCTAACAATTGAGAAAAAGTTGTAAGATTTATTAGGTGGTTGTGTCATGGGTTTATGGTTCGTAAACCATGTTATAATGTTCAGTTATAATGGTGTCTAAGAGTTTGAAGTTTGGTTAAATTTAATTCGACCAACATAAGTATGAGGTATTAACCAATAGGTTAAAAGTGTTGTAAATCCCACTTAGTGGTTATGCTGGGATTAATAGATTACCAAACAAGGGTGTAACTGTTTAGGTGATCAAGTGTCAAGGTTGAAGAACGACCGGTTTATTTGAGACAAAAAGGTAAGTGTTCATTCACTTACTTAGTAATGGTATTACCCTAAGTTTTGTATGATCATGTGTTTAGATGAATAAGATTTATCTCTATGCTTGTTGAATACTTGATTATGTGTTTGGATGATTAGATGTTAAAATGTCAAGTATGTGAAATTGTTGCAAGCAAACTTTAAGATTGAAGTATTGTGAGTTCAAGGTTCTCATGGAGGTTGTGAGAACTTGAACCTCACGAGTGTGAAACAAATTCATAGTCCTCATGGGTGTTGTGAGGATAGGAATGTAATGGTGTAATTGTGATCAAGGTTCTCACGGAGGTTGTGGGAACTTGATCTTTATGTGAATGGAACAAAGTCATGTTCCTCATGGATGTTGTGAGGACATGAACTTAAATTTGTGAAATATGAGTTCATGGTTCTCATGGAGGTTGTGAGGACAAGAATATCGTGGAATTATTTTGAAGCTTAACTTCATAAATGTACACAAGAATTAGATCTCACGGATTGATGTGTGTTGTTTATTGGACATTGTGTGGTTAGAAAACAAGTATACGTGTGATTAGATACTTGTTATGCGCAAGAATTTGTAGAAATTGTATGAATGGAATGTACTGTCAGGGAACTTGGTTGTGTCCATTCTGAACATGGCTATGTCAGAAACTTTGTTGTTTCAGGTGATGTAAGGGGGAACATGACCGTGTTCATTCTGAACATGGCCATGTC
The DNA here is from genome assembly GCA_023525975.1 of Smallanthus sonchifolius. Lineage (NCBI taxonomy): Eukaryota > Viridiplantae > Streptophyta > Magnoliopsida > Asterales > Asteraceae > Smallanthus > Smallanthus sonchifolius. The sequence continues at coordinate 67,761,763 of CM042030.1, read as the reverse complement.
AGAAACTTTTGTTCCTACATATTTTCCATTTCTTAGGTATTCTTTGGTAATACCTATGGGGGACTTCAGACATATTTGTATCATTACTAATATGAATTGTGGGATGTGTTGTTGTAGGAAAGCTCCAGAATAAGCCTAGGGATGTCAAGCGCTCAAATTTTGATTTCTCTTTTGATGTTGGGCATTTATGAAACTACTTTAGGTTAAAACTTGTTTAGAAACCTTAAACTTATGTAATAGTTGTCCTAAAAAATTAACTTGGCGTTATCTCACGTTTTAACATTTTATGTCTTATTTATAAAAGTTATAATTAGGACTATCTTCCACAAGCATTTTGAAAGTTTAAATTGTTTTGAAATTTTGGGTGTAACAAAAGAGTAGCTCTATTACCTATCATCGGGGTCGGTAACCACTTGGAATGAACTTGCAAGATTATTCCTTGACAAATACTTCCCAAAATTGAAAGCCTCAAGCCTATGAAAAGAGATAATCGGGATCAAGCAAGCAAAAACGAAAGCTTCACACACATATTGGGAGAGATTCATTAAGTTGTGTGCTCGATGCCTACAACATGGTATATCTCAGCACAGGCTAATTCAATATTTTTGTGAAGGACTAGCACCGATGGAGAGGCGTTTGATAAATGCCTTTAGTTGAGGAGCTTTACTCGACTAACTCAAATTAGAGCCTTAATCACATCTATAGCAAAAGACACAAAACACTCATTACAAGAAGAAGAATGGTATGATGATACTCCACGAGGAGTCAAGGAAGTGAGCACTCCTCACATTGAAACTCAACTTACTGAATTAGCAAAAGCAGTCATGGAACTTGCCAAGTATAAAGGCGTGGGACCACCAGTTCGAGCTTGTGGGATATGTCTATAATTTGGACATCCTATAGATATGTGTCCCATGTTGCAGAAGGATATGGAACTAGCACGAACAATAGGTTTTGGGTTTAACGTGTTAGGCGGATCTACGAATTACGCGCTTGGACCGATTAAGCAAAAGTCCATATTTTTCAACGACCTTTTATAAATTTTGATCTACAAACTTTATAAAATATCAAAGGTTTCCCTCTTGGCATGAGTTTTAAATTTTAATCGGGTTTCACATATTATTTATAGAGCTTATGTTAAATGGTTTTGAATTGGAAAGTGTTAATCGGCATAAATCCAAAGCTCGTTTTCTGGCAAGTGTTCTTGAACTGTGGGTAGTCCTCAAGCCACCTTGCAACATCTACTAATTATTTATACAAATTATTTTTATAAATCAAGAATCGGTCAACAATACAATTGAAGAAACCATATTCAAAGATTAATTTTGTAGATCAATTAATCATTTTAGCGGTTCTCGTTCTTGTACTCGAGCTTATGTTACTCATGCCACCTTGATCTACTCCAAGAACACCTTTGATCAACTCAAGTTATATCTGGGTTTTGAATTTTAATCGGGTTTTGTCGGGTTTCACTGGTTTTGGACTTGAACCGACCCGGAACCGAGTAACATAGTTTATCAGAACCGACAACCGACTGGATAAACTATATTCAGGTTCTGACGGGTCGGGTTTCACGGGCTTCACAGGTTTACACTGTATAATGCTCACCATACTTGTTAGCATACGCATGATTCTATTTATTTGTTAATTACTCGTCAAACAAAATACAAATTATCATTCTTTTAAACGTACATATCCATGATTTTGTAGTATCATGATTCCGGGCCGTAATAATAAGTGAATCACCAACAATATAAACACGCCCTAACATTAACTTACTAATTAAAAGCGCCTTATCAACAATTGAACATGTGTAAACAACCAATAAAATATGTAAAAAAAGCATAATTATAATTAAATAATCCATTTGTTGGACCAACTAATGCATCAAGCTAGAAAAAATATATTTTTGTCAGGTTTAAACCAAGCTCAACTTCCTAAATATTAAAATGCTAATTGAAAGTTTGATCTCGAGGGTTTGTCATAATTGTTTGACGTTTGATATTTTCATGTTGGTAAGTGAAAAGAATTGATCTTGATGTTATACAAAGAGTGAGTACTTGTGTAGTTTGTGTGTGACTTGAAGATAATAGATGCGGAGGGTTAACTTATCTCTAGCTCACAACTCATGGTTTGTGAGGCCTAAAACGAACTATAAAACATGGGTGTTTTTCGTAAAATAACATATTTCTTACGTAGGATCTAACACATGTTCAGAATATGATGACACACATTATTTGTTTACGATTTCTAAAAGACACACAATCAAACATATTATAGTTGGAGTGAGTTTTAATGAAAAGAAAATTCTCACAAAGTATATTGATTCTTTACACTCCTATCAAAACTTGAAAATTAAACGAAGGTAAAAAACCGAGAAGTTGGAGTTGGAGACCCCTTAAATATGGAGCCCGGTTTTTAAGGAGCCAAGTTTTAGCTTATTTTTTTTGTACAGTCAAGCTACGTGTATACGCAAATAATAACTCCTAAACATATATTAAAGTTGTAATTAACATTTTAACACTTGGGAAGAAGAGGTGTATATATCAATTATGAATCCACCTTGTTGATAAAGATCAAATATAAGTGTATGAGTCTAGTCATCTTTCTATTTTAAAGTATTGATACCTTCACAATTTTATTCAACTTGATAAATAACTTTTATTATGTTATAGGTGTTTATTGTTTGAATCATTTATTTATGAGAATATAATAAAGTTCTGGTTGTGATTCGGTACACTAAGATTGGATATGATCAAGTACAACTCTCGATTTCATTCGATTATAATGAAAACCTAAATCTTGACATGTGGGAAAGATTTATAACAAATTTACACACTATTGTATTTACAAGTGGTGAAGGTGGTGGTTAAAACAACCATCAAATTGCACCACCTTGACCGGTAACTAAGAATGAAGCAATACTTTCTGCAAGCATTAGCTTCTCAATAGCCACCTTCTCACCAAACCTGTATGAGAAACAAAGCTGTCCTTGTGATTCAGCACATCCCATCTGCACAGAATTTGTAAAAATTATATGAATGGAATGTGCTGTCAGGAAACTTGGTTGTGTCCATTCTGAACATGGCCATGTCAGAAACTTTGTTGTTTCAGGTGCTGTAAGGGGGAACATGACCGTGTTCATTCTAAACATGGCCATGTCAGAAACTTTTGTTCCTACATAATTTCCATTTCTTAGGTATTCTTTGGTAATACCTATGAGGGACTTCAGACATATTTGTATCATTACTAATATGAATTGTGGGATGTGTTGTTGTAGGAAAGCTTAGGAATAAGCCTCGGGATGTCAAGCGCTCCGATTTTGATTTCTCTTTTGATGTTGGGCATTTATGAAACTACTTTTGGTTAAAACTTGTTTAGAAACCTTAAACTTATGTAATAGTTTTCCTAAAAAATTAACTTGGCGTTATCACACGTTTTAACATTTTATGTCTTATTTATAAAAGTTATAATTAGGACCATCTTCCACAAGCATTTTGAAAGTTTAAATTGTTTTGAAATTTTGGGTTTAACAAAAGAGTAGCTTTATTACCTATCATCGGGGTCGGTAACCACTTGGAATGAACTTGCAAGATTATTCCTTGACAAATACTTCCCAAAATTGGAAGGCTCAAGCCTACGAAAAAAGATAATCGGGATCAAGCAAGCAAAAACGAAAGCTTCACACACATATTGGGAGAGATTCATTAAGTTGTGTGCTCGATGCCTACAACATGGTATATCTCAGAACCAGCTAATTCAATATTTTTGTGAAGGACTAGCACCGATGGAGAGGCGTTTGATAAATGCCTTTAGTTGAGGAGCTTTACTCGATAAAACATTGACTCAAATTAGAGCTTAATCACATCTATAGCAAAAGACACAAAACACTCATCACAAGAAGAAGAAGAATGGTATGATGATACTCCACGAGGAGTCAAGGAAGTGAGCACTCCTCACATTGAAACTCAACTTACTGAATCAGCGAAAGCAATCATGGAACTTGCCAAGTATAAAGGCGTGGGACCACCGGTTCGAGCTTGTGGGATATGTCTATAATTTGGACATCCTATAGATATGTGTCCCATGTTGCAGAAGGATATGGAACTAGCACAAACAATAGGTTTTGGGTTTAATGGGTTAGGCGGATCTACGAATTACGCGCTTGGACCGATTAAGCAAAAGTCCATTTTTTCAACGACCTTTTATAAATTTTGATCTACAAACTTTATAAAATATCAAAGGTTTCCCTCTTGGCATGAGTTTTAAATTTTAATCGGGTTTCACATATTATTTATAGAGCTTATGTTAAATGGTTTTGAATTGGAAAGTGTTAATCGGCATAAATCCAAAGCTCGTTTTCTGGCAAGTGTTCTTGAACTGCTACTTGAAGCTCACGCATTTGATGGGTAGTCCTCAAGCCACCTTGCATAATCCATGTCAAAAACTGCAACATCTACTAATTATTTATACAAATTATTTTTATAAATCAAGAATCGGTCAACAATACAATTGAAGAAACCATATTCAAAGATTAATTTTGTAGATCAATTAATCATTTTAGCGGTTCTCGTTCTTGTACTCGAGCTTATGTTACTCATGCCGCCTTGATCTACTCCAAGAACAACTTTGATCTACTCAAGTTATATCTGGTTTTTGAATTTTAATCGGTTTTTGTCAGGTTTCACGGGTTTTGGACTTGAACCGACCCGGAACCGAGTAACATAGTTTATCAGAACCGACAACCGACCGGATAAACTATATTCAGGTACTGACGGGTCGGGTTTCACGGGCTTCACAGGTTTATACTGTATAATGCTCACCATACTTGTTAGCATACACATGATTCTATTTATTTGTTAATTACTCGTCAAACAAAATACAAATTAAAACTCATTCTTTTAAACGTACATATCCATGATTTTGTAGTATCATGATTCCGGGCCGTAATAATAAGTGAATCACCAACAATATAAACACGCCCTAACATTAACTTACTAATTAAGAGCGCCTTATCAACAGTTGAACATGTGTAAACAACCAATAAAATATGTAAAAAAAGCATAATTATAATTAAATAATCCATTTGTTGGACCAACTAATGCATCAAACTAGAAAAAATATATTTTTGTCAGGTTTAAACCAAGCTCAACTTCCTAAATATTAAAATGCTAATTGAAAGTTTGATCTCGAGGGTTTGTCATAATTGTTTGACGTTTGATATTTTCATGTTGGTAAGTGAAAAGAATTGATCTTGATGTTACACAAAGAGTGAGTACTTGTGTAGCTTGTGTGTGACTTGAAGATAATAGATGCGGAGGGTTAACTTATCTCTAGCTCACAACTCATGGTTTGTGAGGCCTAAAACGAACTATAAAACATGGGTGTTTTTCGTAAAATAACATATTTCTTACTTAGGATCTAACACATGATCCGAATATGATGACACACATTATTTGTTTACGATTTTTAAAAGGCACACAATCAAACATATTATAGTTGGAGCGAGTTTTAATGAAAAGAAAATTCTCCCAAAGTATATTGATTCTTTACTCTCCTATCAAAACTTGAAAATTAAACGAAGGTAAAAAACCGAGAAGTTGGAGTTGGAGACCCCTTAAATATGGAGCCCGGTTTTTAAGGAGCCAAGTTTTAGCTTATTTTTTTGTACAGTCAAGCTACGTGTATACGCAAATAATAACTCCTAAACATATATTAAAGTTGTAATTAACATTTTAACACTTGGGAAGAAGAGGTGTATATATCAATTATGAATCCACCTTGTTGATAAAGATCAAATATAAGTGTATGAGTCTAGTCATCTTTCTATTTTAAAGTATTGATACCTTCACAATTTTATTCAAATTGATAAATTTCTTTTATTATGTTATAGTTGTTTATTGTTTGAATCATTTATTTATGAGAATATAATAAAGTTCTGGTTGTGATTCGGTACACTAAGATTGGATATGATCAAGTACAACTCTCGATTTCATTCGATTATAATGAAAACCTAAATCTTGACATGTGGGAAAGATTTATAACAAATTTACACACTAATGTATTTACAAGTGGTGAAGGTGGTGGTTAAAACAACCATCAAATTGCACCACCTTGACCGGTAACTAAGAATGAAGCAATATTTTCTGCAAGCATTAGCTTCTCAATAGCCACCTTCTCACCAAACCTGTATGAGAAACAAAGCTGTCCTTGTGATTCAGCACATCCCATCTGCACAGGGAAACACACCACCGCGCTGCCGCCTAAGGGACTCGCATAATCATAGAGTTGTTTCAACGACTGATGAACTTCTCCTATGTATCTATCTCCAAGCTTACGCTTGCAATAAAGCTTGATCACAAGCATCGTGCCGTGATGTTCTAGCCATTGTTCGCTTATAGAGTATTTCATGGTGTAGTTCCAAGCCGGGTTGGTCCGTCCGTGCTTGTCCACAGGAGTTCGCTTCTCCATTTCTTGGTTACCACCGATCAACACCTATAATGAAATCATATATGTGGTTTACTATCAGACGTTTGAATCCAACTTCTACTGGTTTTCTACTTATTTCTATGATTTTATGTAAATAACAAACAAAGTAAATAATACCTTGGCATAGACTTTCATATTGAACATCCTTCTTACTCCTCTTAAATCATTTGCAGAATTAATGGTCAACTCGAGTTTTCGGCATTCCATTTTCGCATCTCTTTCTTGCTGCCTTTGATTTCTTTCTGGTTTGGTGCGTGGAGTGTGAAAGTTTCGAAGTGTCTGTCTCTCTATATATGCCGAGAGAGAGAGAGAGAGAGAAAGATAGAAGGAAACTCTTCTCTAAAATGGAATATGAAAATTAAAAAGCAAAATGTTTCATCTATATAAAATACGTGAATTAGATTTTAATAATTCAAACAATGACCCAAAACCCAAAACCTGATAAGTCTTTTGGCATTTTCATGAATGGACCAAAGAAGATGATGTGGATATTCGTTGTTTGCGCTTGATGAAGCTGAAGAAGAATGGAGTCGACACAATGCCAAGAAATTAATCGATACAAGTATAAAGGGTTTCCGACACTCGATACCCGACGATTTTCCATACTTCCACGTGGAGTTTGGTTTGAAGAAAGGGTTTGTTCACTTCATCGACGATGAATCACAGTTCAAGAGCAATTTTGGTGTGAATGTTGTAAGGGGTATGCTTCGTTTGCCCGCAAAAGACATGCATCGCCGCCACAAATAAGACTCTATCGACACCCAGAAAGAAGCTGTCACGAAATTTGCTCGAGACTGGGAGCCTTTTGACTGGACCAAGCAACTTGACTAGTATTCTATCTTCTCTTGCTTCTATCCAACATTATTATGCCATGTGCTAAAAGAATAGGATAGTATTGTCAAATCTATAAAATTTTGCAGTCTAGTTGATAAACTCGTACAAATATGTGATATATGAATCCCACAAGCATATTATGAGGGTAATAAGTAATATATGTTCTTATATTACAAGTTAGTTCATAATATATCCTTCATAAATAATTATAAAAAACATCAAATTGTTTTAGAACAAACCGGGTTTTTTTGGAACCGGTTTGGGTCCGGTTTTGGTATAAAACTGAATAATTGGAACGAGGTAGGAATTGCCAGGTTCAAACGGGTTGGAACCTGTTCTGGGTCGGGTCGGGTCCGGTTCCGGAACCGGGTTTTTTGTGCACCTTTAGCGCGCATTATACACAATTAACAACATACTTCAGGATGATGTTAAATCGGTACTTCAAAACTGTAAGATAAATTGATGCTACTAGATCAGTTATATTGTCTCATTAAAAATTTGCTAAGAAAACCCAATGAGGTAAAACTTAGTAAAGGGAAAAAGAGTTCGACGTGTATAACACCCCCCCTCTCATTTGTAGATCATTTAAGTGTAGGTCTCGATCTTCTATGAAAATTCCTTCAAACTTTTGTAGTCAAAGATTCGCCACTAATCCCTTGATGTGTAATTCTTCATGTTGAGCAATTTCTATGACCTTCAAGTAAGACTTCTATTACGTGCCTCCTCTCGTAAACAAATGCCACAAGGTGCACAAATGTGTGTGCTACATTACCTGTATCTACAAGATTAACTAAACTTGTTTCCATATGTTAGTAAAATATAAACCCATATTTGTATCTTAAAGGTATCAAAATATTTATTTTAACTCATTCCAATATCTCATAGCTATCTCATGTCCATAAACTGAACCAATGATAGATCTAGTTGTATATAACTAGTAATAAACATTAATGCACCAAATGCACTTATCTGTTGTAATTCTATACCAAGATTTTCTCATTCTTTGATAAGAGATTATACGAGTCATTTTCTACATTAAGTAGCGGACAACCTTTAATATACTTAGATGATAAGCTTGTCCATATTAAATATTTCAACATCTTTTAAATGTACTTTGATTGATGGATAAAATTATCTTTATACAATTGTTCTATCTCTTCAGGAGATACAACAATATTATCAACGTATATTGTAATAACTGCAAAACTTGAGATTGTTCTTTTAATAAATCACATGGACCATCAACATGTTTATATCTTTCAAGATAACCAGTGAGTCGATTATACCACTCTCGACCCAACTATTTTAGTCAATATATAAAACTTGTTATAATTCTCAAGGTTTTATATGAATGCTTGAGACATTTACAATCCATTATGGATTTCTTTCCATCTTGACTAATTATGCATATGCATTCATACTTCAGAAGTTTGAGACATAAACTTTATCATTTAGCAAATCAATTGCAAAATCATTAACATCCAATTCATTTGCAAATTCTTATACACTAAGATATCATAATCACTAGGTACAGTTTATTCCCTTAACGTTTATTGGTGGACAAAGATTATATCTTTATGCTGTAGCGACCCAAATCTCGACCCACTTTTGAAATTGCTTTCCAAACACTTAGCCATGACCCGAACAAGGAAATTTGACTGAGAACGAGAACTATGATGAATCGCATACACTACCTTCCTCCATAAGCCTTCGGTATCATTTTTAAACCTCTACCACCATTTAGCCAAAAGACCCAAATTGACAGCATGGAGTGATCTAGTACCTAAACCACCCAGAGCCTTTAGTGCTATTACTCCTTCCCATGTGACCCAATGTATTTTGTAATTAACATTTTAACACTTGGGAAGAAGAGGTGTATATATCAATTATGAATCCACCTTGTTGATAAAGATCAAATATAAGTGTATGAGTCTAGTCATCTTTCTATTTTAAAGTATTGATACCTTCACAATTTTATTCAAATTGATAAATTTCTTTTATTATGTTATAGTTGTTTATTGTTTGAATCATTTATTTATGAGAATATAATAAAGTTCTGGTTGTGATTCGGTACACTAAGATTGGATATGATCAAGTACAACTCTCGATTTCATTCGATTATAATGAAAACCTAAATCTTGACATGTGGGAAAGATTTATAACAAATTTACACACTAATGTATTTACAAGTGGTGAAGGTGGTGGTTAAAACAACCATCAAATTGCACCACCTTGACCGGTAACTAAGAATGAAGCAATATTTTCTGCAAGCATTAGCTTCTCAATAGCCACCTTCTCACCAAACCTGTATGAGAAACAAAGCTGTCCTTGTGATTCAGCACATCCCATCTGCACAGGGAAACACACCACCGCGCTGCCGCCTAAGGGACTCGCATAATCATAGAGTTGTTTCAACGACTGATGAACTTCTCCTATGTATCTATCTCCAAGCTTACGCTTGCAATAAAGCTTGATCACAAGCATCGTGCCGTGATGTTCTAGCCATTGTTCGCTTATAGAGTATTTCATGGTGTAGTTCCAAGCCGGGTTGGTCCGTCCGTGCTTGTCCACAGGAGTTCGCTTCTCCATTTCTTGGTTACCACCGATCAACACCTATAATGAAATCATATATGTGGTTTACTATCAGACGTTTGAATCCAACTTCTACTGGTTTTCTACTTATTTCTATGATTTTATGTAAATAACAAACAAAGTAAATAATACCTTGGCATAGACTTTCATATTGAACATCCTTCTTACTCCTCTTAAATCATTTGCAGAATTAATGGTCAACTCGAGTTTTCGGCATTCCATTTTCGCATCTCTTTCTTGCTGCCTTTGATTTCTTTCTGGTTTGGTGCGTGGAGTGTGAAAGTTTCGAAGTGTCTGTCTCTCTATATATGCCGAGAGAGAGAGAGAGAGAGAAAGATAGAAGGAAACTCTTCTCTAAAATGGAATATGAAAATTAAAAAGCAAAATGTTTCATCTATATAAAATACGTGAATTAGATTTTAATAATTCAAACAATGACCATTTGAGTGATAATAATCAATTCATAATTTTAATTTTTGTTGTTAATGACAGTCCTACTAACATTATTATTATAGATTTATACTTGATTTCGCTTGCAAAAAATACACGTTTCCAAATTTTGCTCAAATATATGTGAGCTAAATCGAATGGAAATCAAGTGCAAATTAACATGACTATTATGCGAATGAGGTTGTCCTTGACAACGGCCGTGAAATTTAGGATTACTATCGGTCAAATTGTTAGTATGGATTTTTATTGGGCAATTGAACCAATGGATTTTGAATCATTAAAGGAATTCAAAATTTTCTTTCTTAAAAGAATTTTTTTGAAACATCACGTGAGTCGTGAGTGTATAAAAGAATTTTTTTTAACTTTAAAATTAAAAAAAATTACATTAATTCCACGCTAGCATATAAAAAAAAACGAAAAACAAATGCCAGGTCAGCATGTTAAATGCCACATTAGCATAGAAACCAGTTAAACAAGTAAAAAGTATATAATTAGCACGTTATATTTCTATGAAATTTTCCCTTAAATATATTTTAACAAGTGTTTTTGGCAGATTTTGAGATGATGGTTTGTTAGAATTAGTTTCCATGTTCTCAGGATTCAAGTTCATTTAAAGTGTGCTGTCTTGTACCTTTGTTTGATCATCTGGATGATTAAAATGAATATAAACAAATAAAAGATTTAAAATAAAATGATAAATCTTGAGACTTTTAACATTTATTGAGGAAACTGCCATTTGAGTTTCTTAAACTTAATGAGATGGGCTCTACTCTGCATTAATTATCCCTTGGTAGTCAGGTGTCTAGAGAACATTCAATTCGACTTACCGAAGAGAAGGAAACAAAAGAGGAAAAGGGTTTTAAAAGACCATAAAAATTACGTGGCTGTAAACAATTTTATAAATAGACGAATTCAAATTAAAAAAATAAATAAAAAAATACTAGTTGCGTCTCCAGTTGCTCCAAGTAAATATAGTTTACTTCTAGTTTGTTTCCTTCTGTAACTTCCTACACAATTCGATTATAGTTTATGCATTATAAAGATCTTTTTATGCGTTTGGAAATTGATTCTTAGACTAGTTCAAACTGTTAGAATAGACAGCAGTTAATCAGTCAGTTAAAGCTAGTTTTGTTAATGTTTGTTTGTTAGCTATTTCTCTCTAAATAATCTTATTTGATTAAGAAATAGAAAATACAAAAAACATAAATTCTCTCAAGTTTATTGTGGTATTAGATCTGTTGGGAACCAATATGTTTATTCTTTAAAACATTAAGGGATGTTATTCATATGGATATCTGTGGCCCAATAAACACTATTAGGGAAAAAGTATATTATGTTAGTGATTGTATAACTAGTTATTTCTCCCCGCATGATGCGGTGGAAAACATATATCATAAATAAAATAGTTTATTTACAGTAGTATTTGAGTTAATTACATAAAAGGTGTCATGTGTAATGAAAACATAGATACGTAACATGTACAAAAACATATCAGGATTTGTTGCACACTAATGGTAGCTATATATATTATTATGGAAAATGGTTCCAAATACGTCATTTCGACTTTCATTAACGGAAAATAATAATAATAATATAATAATAATGATAATAATAATAATATTAACAAAAAAAATAATAATAAGTAAAATAAAATCCGGGTAATAATAATAATAATAGTAATAATAATAATAGTAATAGTAATAATAATAGTAATAATAGTAATAATAATAATAAGAATAATAAGTAGTAGTAAAAGAATAATAATTGAGCCGAGCTCGAGCTTAAACGAGCCCAACTCAAGCTTAGGCGAGCTCGGGCTCAGCTTGATACACCCCTTATTATAGGAGTAAAATAAGCAATCTTGGCTGCAACAAAACTAAATTCAAAAGATAAATAAAATGACATAATCACCCATTTTTAAAACTTAATTTAAGTGACTTCTACTCACATCTATCTCATTTGTTTTTCAAAAGAATGCCATTTTTTGTCATTGTATCTATTAATACAATACTTGACTACAAAATTCCTCAAGTTGTACCAAAACTGAAGAGTACTTACCATACTTGACTACTAGTTAAACACTTGCTAAAGCATGTTTACCATCCAGCAAGAGATACTTGGTCATGCAACCTTCCTACACTTTTTTAACTACTTTAATAAACTAAGATATATGGATAATATCATATATTCCCTCTGAACTTGAATAATATCATATTTACCCAACAAAAAATCATAATATCATATATACACATTTTCATATTATGACATGTATACCCTTCTCTTATGTATCGATTTAGGTTGAGAGTTTGAAGTGTAAGGAGAAGGAGAAGGATATAAGGGTAAGGTTAGAAAGTATATATAATGAAAAGGGTAAATATGATATTTTAAGTTATATTTGATAATAATCTTTTTGGTTGGGTAATTATGATATCATGGAAGTTTTTAGTGGTATACATGAATTGGGGCAAGTAGAAGCAAAAATATGATGAGTTGTAGCTGCAAAAAGTTTCAGCAAACTAATACATGATGTGTATGTAACTCCTGCTTCAGGAAGCATGTCAGTAACTGCTTATATAACTTGTACAGTGCAACCATAGATTCCCGTAAATTATCATCATCTGTTTATTATGAAACAAGCTTCAAGAATTGATGGATTGGGGAATGATAATATAGTTATCTTGTAACTTCAAATATTTCAACTTGAAATTAGTTTCCCATAAAAAAAAGAAGCAAAAATGAGAAGCAGCATACAAAAATGCAAGCCCCAAAAATAAAAAATAAGTTGGTTGTCAGGACACAGAGAAGCATAACAAACCTTTCATTTTGTTGACAAATCATGTTGCACCACCTGAAATACTGCTTTGCAAACTCTAAGAAACAGAAACAAGAACAGAGCAAGAATCAAGAAACACGTATTTACAGGAATAAAATGCCGATTGCTCAAGATTCCATGTTGACTCATACGGATGATATCAGTGAATCTGGTACATAACCTTATTATCCAAAGAACGACATGCATGTTTAGTTTCAAATCCTATTCTTTTCACAAAATCCAATATGCTACGGATTTGCCATCGTTTTAACACCAACATTCCTTCATACATATCCCTTTTTTGAAAAAGAGTTCACAATCACACCAACTTTAAAGTAAAAAAATTAACTTGCTTGTAATTCGGCCAGAAGTTTGTCCTTTTACAAGAACCCAAGGGGGTATATGCTTCCATAGAGGGAAGATTGTAAATTGAGTAAATTACCGTTTGCGTCCCTGTGGTTTACACGATTTAACACAATGTGTCCGTAACACGAATTTTTAACGCTTTGAGTACCTGTGGTATACAATCTGTAACACTCTGAGCCCCTGGGCCTAACTTCGTTAAATTCTTTCCGTTAAGTTTAATTTCGACGGAGGTATCTGCGGATAGACTTAACTAGATCAGCAGCAAAACTTAACTATCCGCAGCATGTCGAAACTAAACTTAGTAGTTTTGGGTGAATTTCAGTAACCATCTTACCCCTGTCGAAACTAAACTTAACGGAATTTTTTAACAAAGTTAGGCCCAGGGGCTCAGAGTGTTACAGATTATATACCACAAGTACTCAAAGCGTTAAAAAATCGTGTTAAGGACGCATTGCGTTAAATCGTGTAAACCACAGTGACGCAAATGGTAATTTACTCTTGTAAATTTTAGGGGTCTAAATGAGCCGAGCCGAGCCAAGCCAAGCCAAGCCAAGCCAAGCCTGAGATCGGCTAAGCTCGAGCTCAGTTCATTTAAATTAAGAGAGCTCGAACTCAGCTTGTTTCGAGTTTTATTTTTTAAAACGAGCTTGGGCTCGGCTCGTTTATAATTTAATTCTTTTATTTAAATATATTTATAATTATTTTTATATTATTCATAATTATAATTTTTATATATAATATAATATATATCTTTAGTTATTTTTAGCATAATTTTATAGATGATAATGTTGGGTTCAGTGGTGATCAGATTAACTTTTTAACAAAAAACCGGTTTTGAAAGAGAAATCAATTAATTCATTTAATTAATAAATACGCAGCGGAAAATAAAATCAAAACCAATTTAACAGCACTGACAAACCGAACAGGATCTGGTTATGAACACGCAAACACGAAAAACAATTAAAAACAATTAGTCTACCGATGAGATTAATTATACCTTAGTGGTTAATGATTAACCTGTTGAGACACCTAGGTACAACGAACCGATGCTAGATCACGAACCGAAACGCGAGAACGGGTGGCACCGGGAAGCGCCGGACAAGACGGCGGACGGTGGCAAGGGTTGGTGGCCGGAAAGTTCAAAGAGGCATAAGCCTTTTCCCTTTTTTTTTTGTCGCAACTTCTTGCGGCTCCAACCTCCTTTTTGGTTTTTGGCGCTGATCTCATATTTTATGAGTATCAAACATGTTTTGGGTTTATTATTATATAATAATAATAAACCCTACTAATTGTTTCCGGGCCCATAGTCCAATACGAGATGCAAAAGCCCGAACTCATTTAATTGCTTTAATGAAAGATTAAAACAATATATATACAATTATTATTTATAAACTAGTATAAATAATAATTCGGGTCTAACGAATATATATAAAATATATCGTCTCGCTAACAATTCGTAATTATCAGTTAAGCAGGTTAAGTGGATTTAATGTTCGTTGCCCTAGGTGTAACTCTTACGGGTCATAGCTCGGTCATCCGCGTTGTCCATCGGGTCGGTCCATAAAATCTAACAATCTCCCACTTGGACGATCCACGATAAATCAACGCAAACAGTCAGCGGCGCTCTAGCTGCACATGGCTGTCACTAACAAGGTATGACGCTTTAAAGTCATTAACAAATATCTCGTTGTTAGTAACAGCTAACTAAAGCAAGACAATAGACTTATGGCAATAGTTGTCATTCATCCTTTCCGTATAAAACATCAATCGAATCAATGAGACGTGGATTTAGTTCATTCTCATATGGCGTTCAATTATTATTGTTCTCGATCAAGAATCAAAGTGGTCCAATCAAACACACAGTAAGTTTGGGTAAGGCCTTACACTTCACCAGTTTGAATCAACGAGGGTGCCACAATGCTTATCTGTTACATATAATGCAAGAGTACAAGATCCCTTATTGACTACATACAACTCCCACTGAACTTCAGAACTATTCCTAATCAAAGCCTTTATGACTGGCAGTTACACGACATCGTTTGACATTGATTAAAGAATCGTTCTTGGTAAACGGCAGTTCTAGTACGTATCTCAGGTCAGAGGATACTAATGAGTATACCAATAGCAAAACATCTTATGACAAAGATCCATGAAGATGATTTGATGCGAGTTACATCCAACGTCATTCAAAATGAGGTCTGTGAAGTTCGGAGTCAACTCCTTGAGCCGAAGTTCAGAATAATCTTAATTCAGAGACGTTCCCACGAGTCTGACCGACTACGGATAATTAAGAATACAAGTGTAACATCCCAAAAATAAAAACGATAGTTATAATAACGGAATAAACGAACGAGGCATAACGGGTCGGGTCGGATGGGTCAGCGGGCTATAAATAGCCTATGCCACCCCTTTTCTCTCATTTGCAACTTTTAGAGAGAGAAACCGTAGAGAGAGAAAGTTGGCGGATCGAACCGAGACTTCAGCAAAGTGTTACTCCATAACTCGTGAGAAGAACCACCGGATCAGAAACTCGATTCAGGTAACAATCCGACCTAAATCTGAGTTTTAGTTCGTTTTTGGGTTTTTCGGGTTTTGGGTGAAAAGGTAAGGTTTGAACGGATGAAACTGAAAGATAATCATGGATTTTAGTTCCTTAATGGAAAACGAACGTTTTGAATGCAAACAGGTTCGGGATCTTGACATGATTAGACTCGAATGCGAAAGTTAGGGTTTTTCGCGAAGAACAGTTACGCACGGAGCAGGTCCTGCGCACTTGCTAAGTGCGCAGGAGGAGGGACCTGCGCATTTGATAAGTGCGCAGGAGGAGGGACCTGCGCACTTGATAAGTGCGCAGGCAGCAGGGTCTGCGCACTTGCCAAGTGCGCAGACATCAGAACTGGTTAAGTGAAGTCAGTATGTTAGAATGGTCAAACCGTTAGAGTCGGGATTGGTCTGATGTGTATTTAACTAATCAATTTAGATCGGAAGTGACGTTGTTGGACCTTCGTTTAGGACAACCCATATTAGCGTATCAGGTGAGTTCTAGAGCCCTCTTTTAAATGTTTTGTTAAATGTTTTGGGCTGGTGTGCATACTTACGAAATGATGTTTTAACGAAACGATGTTTACGAAAGGAAAGGTTATGAAGTGTTTTTGCCAAAAAAGGTTTACGAATGTTTATGAACGGTCTAAATGAGGAGATGTTTAATAAAAGGGAAAGAGGTAAAGGTTTAAAGAAGTCATTACAAATCTAATCTGTCGAATGAATGGAATTGACGAATGAAGTCTGGGAATGTGATTCCCAGCCTTGTGGTAGGTTATGGACAGCGAGCCATAGTTACCATAAGAACAACAGGGCAGTGTCTTGGTGGCCTGTCGATGGTTTTGATGTTGTACAACTGGTAAGGGAGTAACGACGGTTACTCGGGTGATGACGATCATCCTAAGTGAATAAGGTAAGGGAAATCAATGATAGCGATACGTAACAGTTGATTCCCAAAGGAAAGATGCGTGTTGGGCAATGACGGCGATACTTAACGGTTGACCCCACGTAGTGAATGGTTGGGCAATGACGGCGATACGTAACGGTTGACCCCACGTAGTGAATGGTTGGGCAATGACGGCGATACGTAACGGTTGACCCCACGTAGTGAATGGTTGGGCAATGACGGCGATACGTAACGGTTGACCCCACGTAGTGAATGGTTGGGCAATGACGGCGATACGTAACGGTTGACCCCACGTAGTGAATGGTTGGGCAATGACGGCGATACGTAACGGTTGACCCCACGTAGTGAATGGTTGGGCAATGACGGCGATACGTAACGGTTAACCCCACGTAGTGAATGGTTGGGCAATGACGGCGATACGTAACGGTTGACCCCACGTAGTGAATGGTTGGGCAATGACGGCGATACGTAACGGTTGACCCCACGTAGTGAATGGTTGGGCAATGACGGCGATACGTAACGGTTGACCCCACGTAGTGAATGGTTAGGCAATGACGGCGATACGTAACGGTTGACCCCACGTAATGTATGGTTGTGGCAATGACGGCGATACGTAGCGGTTGCCCACAACACCAAAGGTTCCTTCGGGGACACTGTGACGCGTAAAGTAAGATACAGAATTAGATAACGATAATGTATGACTTAAATGAATGTTAAAAGTTTTAACGAACGATCCCTTCAACGGTGTTTATGATAATGATGTTGATGATGATATGGGTACGAAACCTTTTTTAAAGATGTTAGATTATTACATGCTTTTGTGAAAGGTTTTACTAAATGAATGAATGATATGTTTTTGGAAAATGTTGATGTTAAAGTTTTTATGAAATGCTAGAACTCACCAACGTAGCTGACTTTTTAGTGTGCACATTCAGGTTAAGGCATGTTATGAGGATGGACGGTGATGCTTGGCTAGCGAGAGGAGTTACCCGGCTGACTATGAAGACTGGCATCCCGTTATGTTTTAGTTATGATGTATTTATGTTTTAAACAATGTTTACGCTTCTGCATGTATGAACAATGATGACGTTATGTTTAAATGAAATTTTACGCTGCGTTATTTGATATTCATGTTTAAGAACTGTTTGTGAATGAGTATATCCAACAAGTGAGGCCTCCCGGGTTTGGGGCCTTACAAGTTGGTATCAGAGAAATAGTTTGAGAGATTCGGACACTCCCAGTGTCTGAACTTAAACTTTGAATGGGACCGAAAGCGGATGCCAGTACGGGTAACTCGAGCCAAAGCATCAGGTATGAAAAGTAGAGTATGTGTATGTAGTATGCCTTAGAAAGGGGTAGGTAAGGACTTGTGTTCTGATGGAATCACAAAGGTGGTCAAATAGAAATCCAAAGGTAGTGTAATGGTTAATTGCAGATGGCCAGTGTATATTAACATGTTACAGTACTTGTTGGATTCTATTTGTTAACTAGCGTGATAACATTGGATTCCTTGTCTTTTAAAATAAAATGGAGGGTAGAATAGGCGGAAGGCGTGGTGGGGGTCGTACCGGATGACACGGTAGGATTCCCGCCCACCAAGTTTATAGTAAAAAGGCAAGAGTTCTTGCGGAACCGGAAGGTAGTGTGCATGAGACCGCACGAGTGTGATGCGAGATGTCCTCCGTTGTGTTGACTTAGCGCGAAAGTGGTAAGTGGTGTCGAGGAGAATACCGGGACAAAATCTCAACTTTGAAGGGACGCGAGTATTAGGAAGTGTTATAAGAGGAACTAGAATGCTCGAGTAAGGTAAATTGGTAATTTCGTTTGGATCCGCGAAATTGTGAATTTACAGGTGCACGTGCATGATGGTGAATCTTATGGTATTGACTAATGCTTACGTAACAGAGTTGATCCAATTACTCAGCCACGACTACGAGATGTTAGTCACCCGAGTAACGATTAAGGAGATTGATAAGCATCATTAGTAATGGTAACGATGTCAAAGATGGTGTACTTTACAACGGTGAATGATGGCAGCAAGTACGAGCCACGGGCAAGATGAGGAGGAATGAAACTTCGGTTTACCTAAGTCAGACGAGCATACGTATGAAGGATTCCAAGGAGCTAGTGTGGACTACGCTTAGCACAAACGCGTTATGACGAATAAGGATCGGTCTACTGTCAAAGTATGCATGAGCATGAACGAAATAACCACACAAGTGTATGTCCAAAGAATATATGAGTGCACGAATGCACAAATGGCATCTTTCCATGTAGAAAACAGTCCTAGACAACTAATAAGAGTATCTCCTGAAACAAGAAAATAGATATATCAACAACAACGAGATACGGGAACCGCGATGTTAATTAGGGCGTGCAGACTAAACCAAATCAAACCAGATCCGACCCAAGGATTGTTTGTCTAGAATGAATGTGAAGGACAAGTTTTGACCAACAATGTGAAGTAAGGCATGTGCACTAAGAAGAAATTCAAGGCGACTCAGAGAACGCTCTACTATGTCTAAGTCTAATCAATAGCTGCGAGTGTTGTTAGAATTGGAAAGCCGTTGAGGGACCCACTGAAACTAGAAAGGAAATGAAAGTACAAGTGTCACCGTACGTGTCATTTATCCATAGTAAGACTAACGAATGTGACTTTAGAAGAAATGCATGCAGAAAAGGCTAACGGAAACGAGTATCTAGAGAAAATATATTGTCGGTCAGATGGGATGCCAATCCCTAAGACTATCCAGTGATATGTAGGAAGAATGGTGTTCAATGAACCAACGATGTGAAATGTAAAACTTGACAAGTACGTTTGAAAGAAAAACTAGAAGGAGATTGTGTATGAAAATATGAATGAAAAGTTCGAGTGACTAGTGTGCCATCTGAATGAATACCTTCCCGACAAGTTGAGTGTGATAAGGGATACCTTATATGTTTGGGGGATACCTGATACGGTTCCTACGGGAACAAAGCGATACGGTTCCTACGGGAACGAAGCGATACGGTTCCTACGGGAACGAAGCGATACGGTTCCTACGGGAACGAAGCGATACGGTTCCTACGGGAACGAAGCGATACGGTTCCTACGAGAACGAAGCGATACGGTTCCTACGGGAACGAAGCAATACGGTTCCTACGGGAACGAAGCGATACGGTTCCTTCTGGAACGAAGCAATACGGTTCCTACGGGAACGAAGCGATACGGTTCCTTCTGGAACGAAGCAATACGGTTCCTTCTGGAATGAAGCGATATGGTTCCTTAGGGAACGAGACGATGTGGTTCCTTCGGGAATGAGATGGTACGGTACCTTCGGAAACTTGACAGTAGGAATCATTTGGGAACGGGATATTATGATTCATTCGAGAACGGCATGGTATGGTCCTTCAAGGACGAATGCACCGTGGACAGCTTATGAGGTATACACAATGATCCAAATAGTCGAGAGACGATCGATAGTAACCGTCCAGATGGCAAGGTGGATAACCTTAACGAGGAGTTGAAATTATGGCTGTGGAGTCTTCTGTGGACGACTCCGAGTTTGATAAGACATTTCATATAGAATGACGATATAAGTACCCTAACGGTTAGATGTGAAAGACCGACTAGGGATGTACGATGCTGAAAAAGATAACGTCTATCAAGAACGAGAGAGGTATAGTCAAGACTACACAAGAATCTGTCAACGGGAGAGTGATTGCATATGCGCCGCGGCAGTTGAAAGTTCACGAAGTCAACTATCCGACTCATGATTTGGAACCTGCTGCTGTCGTATTTGCATTGAAAATATGGAGGCACTACCTCTATGGGGTGAAGTTTACTATTTACTCCGACCACAAAAGTTTGAAATACTTCTTCGAACAAAGAGAGCTTAATATGAGGCAGAGACGATGGTTGGAACTCCTGAAAGATTATGACTGTGAAATCATATACCACCCTGGAAAGGCAAACGTGGTGGCTGACGCTCTAAGCCGAAAGGATGTGCCTACTCCTATTAGAGTGAAAGCTTGCTAGTTGGTTGTAACATCGGATGTGATGAGAGAAATTGAAAAGGGCTCAAGATGAGGCGCTTAAGGAGGAAAACATGAAGAAGGAAAGGATGGTTGGCCAACAAGACAAGTTGGAATATAACACCCTTGGTGTTAGGACACGTTTTGTACGGATATGGATACCTATGGGTGGCGAACTTAGGACCAAAATCTTGGATGAGGCTCATAAGTCTCGTTACTCTATCCATCCCGGTACCAAAAAAATGTACCAAGATCTGAGAAAGGAATACTGGTGGCCTGGAATGAAACGTGATGTGACGAAGTATGTAAGCAAGTGCTTGACTTGCTCGCAAGTAAAGGCCGAGCACCAGAAACCGTATGGAAAGATTCAACCACTTGATACACCGGAATGGAAGTGGGAACACATTACCATGGACTTCATAAATAAGCTACCTCGCACAGCTAAAGGTCATGACACCATTTGGGTAATTGTGGACCGTTTAACGAAGAGTGCTCATTTCCTACCTATTCGCGAGATGTTCTCGTCGGAAAGGTTAGCGGAAGTATTTATTAACGAAGTAGTAGCACGGCATGGGATGCCTTTGATGATTGTATCTGACCGGGACACACGATTCACATCGAGGTTCTGGAAAAGATTTCACGAGGCGATGGGTACGAGGCTTAGTATCAGCACGGCATACCACCCACAAACGGATGGTCAGTCCGAAAGGACCATTCAGACATTGGAAGATATGCTCCGTGCTTGTATTATCGACTTCGGTGGCAGTTGGGACAGCCATCTGCCGTTAGCCGAATTCTCCTACAACAATAGTCATCACACGAGGATAGGCATGCCGCCTTACGAAATATTGTATGGGAGAAGATGTAGGACCCCGGTTTGTTGGGGTGAGATTGGACAGAAGGAGTTAGGAAGTCTGGAAGTCGTAAGAGAAACGTCGGAAAGGTTTGATCAAATCAAGGCACGAATGAAGGCCGCACAAGATCGTCAGAAATCCTATGCGGATAAACGACGAAGGCCTATTGAGTTTGATATTGGTGACAGAGTAATGCTGAAAGTCTCACCATGGAAGGGAATCATACGATTCAGAAAGAGAGGAAAGTTAAGTCCGAGGTTTGTCGGACCGTTCAGGATAATGGCACGGGTTGGTGAAGTCGCTTATCGGTTAGAGTTGCCTGATGAGTTAAGTGGGATTCATCCTACCTTCCATGTATCACACTTGCGAAAGTGTTTGGCGGATGAATCGGCTCACGTACCACTTACTGACATCGAGGTCGACAACAGCCTTAATTACATCGAAGAACCCGTGGCCATCCTTGATCGGAAGGAGAAACGTTTACGTAGTAAAGTTATCCAATTGGTTAAAGTCCAATGGAAGCATCGAAAGGGATCAGAAGCTACTTGGGAAACGGAGAAGGAAATGAGGGAGTCGTACCCTCATCTATTTGACTTATGATAAGGTTTCGGGGACGAAACCTATTGTAAGGGGGGTTGACTTGTAACATCCCAAAAATAAAAATGACAGTTATAATAACGGAATAAACGAACGAGGCATGACGGGTCGGGTCGGATGTGTCAGCGGGCTATAAATAGCCTATGCCACCCCTTTTCTCTCATTTGCAACTTTTAGAGAGAGAAACCGTAGAGAGAGAAAGTTGGCGGATCGACCCGAGACTTCAGCAAAGTGTTACTCCATAACTCGTGAGAAGAACCTCCGGATCAGAAACTCGATTCAGGTAACAATCCGACCTAAATCTGAGTTTTAGTTCGTTTTTGGGTTTTTCGGGTTTTGGGTGAAAATGTAAGGTTTGAACGGATGAAACTAAAAGATAATCATGGATTTGAGTTCCTTAACGGAAAACGAACGTTTAGAATGCAAACAGGTTCGGGATCTTGACATGAACAGACCCGAATGCGAAAGTTAGGGTTTTTCGCGAAGAACAGGTCGTGCGAACTTGCTAAGTGCGCACGGAGCAGGTCCTGCGCACTTGCTAAGTGCGCAGGAGGAGGGACCTGCGCATTTGATAAGTGCGCAGGAGGAGGGACCTGCGCACTTGATAAGTGCACAGGAAGCAGGGTCTGCGCACTTGCTAAGTGCCCAGGCAAGAGGGTCTGCGCACTTGCCAAGTGCGTAGACATCAGAACTGGTTAAGTGAAGTCAGTATGTTAGAATGGTCAAACCGTTAGAGTCGGGATTGGTCTGATGTGTATTTAACTAATCAATTCAGATCGGAAATGACGTTGTTGGACCTTCGTTTAGGACAACCCATATTAGCGTATCAGGTGAGTTCTAGAGCCCTCTTTTTAATGTTTTGGGCTGGTGTGCATACTTACGAAATGATGTTTTACCGAAATGATGTTTTAACGAAATGATGTTTTAATGAAACGATGTTTACGAAAGGAAAGGTTATGAAGTGTTTTTGCCAAAAAGGTTTACGAATGTTTATGAACGGTCTAAATGAGGAAATGTTTAATGAAAAGGGAAAGAGGTAAAGGTTTAAAGAAGTCATTACAAATCTAATCTGTCGAATGAATGGAATTGACGAATGAAGTCTGGGAATGTGATTCCCAGCCTTGTGGTAGGTTATGGACAGCGAGCCATAGTTACCATAAGAACAACATGGCAGTGTCTTGGTGGCCTGTCGATGGTTTTGATGTTGTACAACTGGTAAGGTAGTAACGACGGTTACTCGGGTGATGACGATCATCCTAAGTGAATAAGGTAAGGGAAATCAATGACGGCGATACGTAACGGTTGATTCCCAAAGGAAAGATGGGTGTTGGGCAATGACGGCGATACGTAACGGTTGACCCCACGTAGTGAATGGTTGGGCAATGACGACGATACGTAACGGTTGACCCCACGTAGTGAATGGTTGGGCAATGACGGCGATACGTAACGGTTGACCCCACGTAGTGAATGGTTGGGCAATGACTGCGATACGTAACGGTTGACCCCATGTAGTGAATGGTTAGGCAATGACGGCGATACGTAACGGTTGACCCCACGTAGTGAATGGTTGGGCAATGACGGCGATACGTAACGGTTGACCCCACGTAGTGAATGGTTGGGCAATGACGGCGATACGTAACGGTTGACCCCACGTAGTGAATGGTTGGGCAATGACGGCGATACGTAACGGTTGACCCCACGTAGTGAATGGTTAGGCAATGACGGCGATACGTAACGGTTGACCCCACGTAGTGTATGGTTGTGGCAATGACGGCGATACGTAGCGGTTGCCCACAACACCAAAGGTTCCTTCGGGGACACTGTGACGCGTAAAGTAAGATACAGAATTAGATAACGATAATGTATGACTTAAATGAATGTTAAAAGTTTTAACGAACGATCTCTTCAACGGTGTTTATGATAATGATGTTGATGATGATATGGGTACGAAACCTTTTTTTAAAGATGTTAGATTATTACATGCTTTTGTGAAAGGTTTTACTAAATGAATGAATGATATGTTTTTGGCAAATGTTGATGTTAAAGTTTTTATGAAATGCTAGAACTCACCAGCGTAGCTGACTTTTTAGTGTGCACATTCAGGTTAAGGCATGTTATGAGGATGGACGGTGATGCTTGGCTAGCGAGAGGAGTTACCCGGCTGACTATGAAGACTGGCATCCCGTTATGTTTTAGTTATGATGTATTTATGTTTTAAACAATGTTTACGCTTCCGTATGTATGAACAATGATGACGTTATGTTTAAATGAAATTTTGCGCTGCGTTATTTGATATTCATGTTTAAGAACTGTTTGTGAATGAGTAAATCCAACAAGTGAGGCCTCCCGGGTTTGGGGCCTTACAACAAGATTCATGGATTAAACGTATTAAAATCGAACACAGTTATAAGAATTCAGAATTGCATTTAAATCAGTAAACCAAAAGAATTCAAAAGTACAACTGTTTAAATGTTCGCACATTCAAAATACTAAATCAAAACATATCACTAGCAAATCTAAGACCAATAGCATCTCTGTGAAAATCATGCTTGTCCTGAGTCATGGGCTTAGTAAACGGGTCCGCTAGGTTTTGATCTGTGTCTACTTTGCTTATCACGATGTCTCCACGTTCCATAATTTCCCATATATAGTGGAACTTTCTTTGAATGTGCTTGGCTTTATGATGAGATCTGGGCTCTTTGGCTTGAGCTATAGCACCTGTGTTATCACAAAGTATCTTGATTGGTTGGCGAATACTCGGAACCACATCGAGGTTAGTAATGAATTTCTTCATCCAAGCAGCTTCTTTAGCAGCATCTGATGCGGCTATATACTCAGATTCGGTGGTTGAATCCGCCACAACAATCTGCTTGGAGCTTTTCCATGAGACAGCTCCTCTATTAAGAGTGAATACAAAACCTGACTGTGAGCGAGAGTCATCTCGGTCAGTTTGAAAGCTAGCATCAGTGTAACACCATACAGTGAGCTCCTCTTTCACTCCTCCAAATATTAAGAACGTGTCTTTGGTCCTTCTCAAGTACCTCAGGATGTTCTTGACTGCAGTCCAATGGGCAATGCTAGGACTTTGCTGGAAACGGCTGGTCATGCTTAAAGTATACGAGACGTCAGGTCTAGTGCACAACATAGCATACATGATAGAACCAATCGCTGAGGCATATGAAATTGCTTCCATTTCTTTAATTTCAATGTCCATGGAAGGAGATTGTGATTTGTTCAACAGTGCCTTTAGTAGTCGGAACACTTCCTTTCTTGGAGTTTTCCATCCTAAAGCGTGTCATCATTTTGTCTATGTAAGTACTCTGACTTAGCCCTAGAAGCCGCTTAGATCTATCTCTGTAGATCTTGATTCCTAGAATGTAAGCAGCTTCTCCAAGATCCTTCATTGCAAAACAAGATCCTAACCATTGTTTGACTTTGTTAAGCACAGGGATGTTGTTTCCAATGATCAATATATCATCCACATACAAGATGAGAAATGATATTGTGCTCCCACTAGCCTTTCTGTAAACACAAGGCTCATCTTCATTCTTGACAAAACCAAATTCTTTGATTTTCTGATCAAAATGAAGATTCCAGCTTCGAGATGCCTCTTTAAGTCCATAAATGGACTTATTCAGTTTGCAGACCCTACTAGGATACTTTGGATTAACAAAACCATCAGGCTGAACCATATAGACAACTTCAGAGAGATGTCCATTAAGAAAAGCGGTTTTGACATCCATTTTCCATATCTCGTAATCATGGTACGCGGCTATGGCAAGCAGTATCCTGATCGATTTGATCATAGCAACGGGTGAGAAAGTTTCATCATAGTCAATACCTTGAGTTTGAGTGAAACCCTTTGCAACTATCCGTGCTTTATATGTTTGTATATTACCATGCATGTCGGTTTTTCTTTTGAAAATCCATTTGCTCCCTATTGCCCGAGAACCGGGGGGTAGCTCAATCAAGTCCCAGACCTGATTATCACGCATAGATTGCATCTACGCGTTCATGGCTTCAAGCCATTTCTCGGATTCAGGATCTGAGATAGCAGATTTGTAGTTTGTAGGTTCGTCATTTGACTCAGCTACTAACAGGACTTTAGAAGCTTCAAGATGCCATAGGTATCTATTAGGTTCTTTACGAGACCTGCTACTTCTGCGAACGCTTGTGTTTATGTCTGATTCATCAGCAACAACTTCTTGTTGATCAGACGCTCCGACTTCCTCAACGGTTGTTTGTGTTTCTTGAATTTCTTTAAGATCCATAATATTATTTTCGGTTCCTCGATTTAGAAGATCTTCCTCGAGAAAGCGTCCTTTCCTTTTGATGGAAACAATGTTTGCATCAGGATGATAGAAATAATATCCGCTTTTGTTGTAGTAACCGAAGAAAACAACTTTTTCGCCTCTGGGATCGAGCTTGTTATCAGAATCGCTGGTGACATATGCATCACATCCCCATACTCTAAGGTAAGACAAATTGGGTTTAGACCCGTGCCATATCTCATATGGGGTTTTGTCCACCTTCTTAGTCGGTGCCAGATTTACAAGGCGGGCGGCGGTCATAAGAGCATAACTCCAGAAGGAGTGAGGCAAGTTAGTTCTACACATCATCGATCGAACCATATTAAGCAGGGTTCGATTTCTCCTCTCGCTCACGCCATTAAGTTGGGGTGTGCCAGGAGGAGTGGGCAGATAAATAATTCCGTGCTCCTTCAGATGATTAAGAAATTCTAAGCTGAGATACTCGCCACCTCGATCTGATCGAAGTGTCTTAATAGATTTATCGAGTTGTTTCTCTACTTCGTTTTGAAACTCTTTGAACTTTTCAAATGTTTCATGCTTGTGTTTCATAAGACAGACATAATCATATCGACTATAATCGTCAATAAATGAAACGAAGTATCTTTCATGATTTCTTAACATGGTTCTGAAAGGGCCACATACATCAGTGTGTATAAGGCCTAGCAAATCCTTGGCTCGTTCACCAACATGGGTGAAGGGGTCCTTTGTGAGTTTGCCAGCTAAACAAGACTCGGAATTATCAAATGAATCCTGTCCGGTAGGTTCAAGAATTCTCTCGGATTGAAGTCTTTTAATGCGTGCCTTGCTTATGTGGCCAAGTCGACAATGCCATAGAAAAGTATCATTAATGCCAGATTTGATACGTTTATAAAGATTATATATGTTATTGTCAGTTTGAACGTCAATCTCATAAATACCGTTTTGAGGTTTAGCCTAAAAATAAAAGATATCATTTAAGTAGGTAGAAATAGCAATACCATTAAAAACGTACTTAAATCCTTGTTCAAACAATAAAGAAACTGAAATAATGTTTCTGGTTAAACCAGGTGCAAACAAACAATTGTTCAAAACAACTACAAGGCCAGAAGGACATGAGAGATGATATGTTCAAGTTACAAGAACTGGTACTCTTTTCCCATCACCAACGATGAGCTCCATGTCGCCTTGTTTCAGCTTCCTCCAACTTTTAGGCTCCTGCAAGACATTAATGATGTGGTATCCACATCCGGTATCAAATACCATGTGTTGCTAGAAACAGTAAAAATTTCAATAACATAAATGAGAATACCTAAAGAGGTGCCCTCACCACTGGCCCTCTGCAGCTTTAGCTTGGCTAGATATTCAGGACAATTACGTTTCCAGTGCCCCATTTTGTTGCATTCAAAGCATTGGCGCTCCTCAGGAGGGGGTGCTTTTGAAGCTTTCTTGTTATTGTTGGTGGCAGGCTTGGCAACAACATTAACCTTCTTCTTGCCTTTTCTATTAAAACCACTTTTCTTGGGGTTAGGCTTTTTAACACCAGCAGATCTGACCATCAGAACTTGATTTTTCTTTCCTTGGATATTCATGTCGACCGTTTTGAGCATACCATGTAGCTCGGCCACTGTCTTCTCCAAGCCATTCATGTTGAAATTCATTACGAATTGAGCATAGGAGCTTGGGAGAGAGTTTAAGATGAAATCAGTAGCCATGTCATCCTTCATGGGATATCCAAGTTTGTTCATCTGGTCGATGTACCTTTTCATCTTAAGTACATGAGCACTAACAGGCGTGCCCTCTTGCATCGTGCAGCGAATGAGCTGAGACATGGTTTCATAGCGTTCTTGTCGGGCTTGTTTCAGGAACATGCCCTTAAGTTTCTCAATCGTGTCAAAGGCATCCATGTCCTCCATGCTCTTTTGGAGATCACGGGACATGCAGGCTAGCATAAGGTAGGCCACCTCAGTGGCATCATCTCTTTGTTTTTCCCAGGCCTTACGAGCGGCAGCCGTGTTACCATCGGGTGCCTCAGGGACCGGTGCATCGAGAACATAGAGCTTCTTGACCATCTTAAGAACTATTCTCAGATTGCACTACCACGAGAGAAAGTTGGTGTTATCTAGCTTTTCATTCTCAAGGATAGACTTGAGAGCGAATGAGTTATTAGTATTATTATTTTCAGTAGACATCTGTAAAGATAAACAAAGAAAATAAATTAGTATAAAGAAAGTGAAAAATCGTTATTAATTTATGACCCAATTACAAAAATTAGAGTAAGGAGTGAGAATCTAGCTAAATCAGTCACTAATGGTAGCTGTGGCATACAACATTAGTAAGTGGGTAACTAGACTGACAATTAGTGTCAATTGTGAAAAGATGCACAACTCTCGTGTATGAGGCCACTAAGACAAGACATGTCTATGCATTGATACGTTTAGCCTCATCTATGCCCACTTTTAATCTCTTGACAGCTGGGGCATGTAACAAGAGAGAAAAATAATAGTCGTCCTAAAACAGGTACTTGCGGAAGGTCCGGATGTGTCAACGAAACCCTTCCGCCTTGGAAGGATAAACTACGCATCCAGTGCGGTGCTGTGGCTTCAAACACCGATGTTTCGTTTTATACTCCAAGTGTTCCTTATAATAGGATGGCATAGACCATTAGTTTTAAATATGGGTTCCAATTTTAGTGTTTACCGAATAGGGTCAAACACAACGAATGATTAAATCATACGTGTGTTGTAAAAGCCAGTTTTACTATTTAAAGTCATGACAGATTTGATGAACCATTTCATCTCTCAGGACACTTAATTTTAAATAACTTATTAAAACTAAATTTGTCGCGACTTGAATAACCAGTTAAAGTTAATAGTTGAAAACTATTAAGTTATAAGTTTTGAAATTAAATTTAGTTTAAATTGCAAAACTTTAACGGTTATTTATTTTATAAAAACAAGCCAGTTGTTATTTTTATAAAATTCTACAAGTTGTAAAATTAGAACTTGTGGTGACAGATTGTGACATTTTAAAACTCCTTTTAAAACGTTTGGTGTTTGGTTGGTTTATAATAAATTTAAGTTATAAAAAAATAAAATTAAAAGCAACCATAAAGCAAATAAATATGTAAATCTTTTAGGGACAAGTTTGTTTGATCTTCCTAGAACCAGTTTGCAAGACCAAACGGGTCACGGGGTCCACAAAATTAAAACAACCACAAGGATGGACTTCCGTGCATCTAGTCGTCTTGGATAACTCCCACTGACTCCATGATTCCTGTTGCGTCTTCAGATTTGTCTTCGGGTTTTTATTAACCAAACCAAACCAAACCAAACCAAACGTACCCAGTATAATCCCACACATAGCTAACACTATTAGTAGGGTCTGGGGAGGGTGTGATGAGGGCAAACCTTACCCCTATCCCAAGGGATAGAGAGGCTGCTCCTGTTTAGACCACCGGCAACATGGGAAAGAAAAAGATAAAAATATAAATAAAATTAATGAGTAATAAAGTAAAATAAATCTAACAGTAATCTAACAATTAGCAGTGTATGACTAGAGTATATTAGTCACAAGAAACACAACACACCTACAAGAAACAAGACATACGCAAAATCTTTGCTAAACAACTCTACTCTCCCACACAACGGGTCACTCATCCTAAAACCCTAATACGACGTCTCCATGAAATCCTATCATTGATCATGTCCTCTAAGAGGTGTAAATCTAGCAAATCAATCCTAATCCTCTCATCCCACGTTAATTTCGGTCTCCCCCTGCTCCTTTTCCCCTCTACAACGAGAGTTTCCACCGTTCTCACTGGATCTGTGCTCTGTCTCCTCTTGACATGTCCAAACCATCTCAATCTTCCTTCTCTTATCTTATCTGAGATACATGTGACTCCCAATCTCTTCCGAATAACTTCATTTCTTATTCGGTCCTTTCTTGTGTGTCCACACATCCACCTCAACATCCTCATCTCAGCTACATCCATTTTTCGAGCTTGTGTCTTCTTGATGGTCCAACAATCGGTTCCATATAGCATCGCTGGGCGAACTGCTACCCTATAAAATTTACCCTTTAACCCTATTGGGAACCTCTTGTCACACAAAACACCTGAGGCCGCTCTCCATTTACACCAACCAGCCTACACCCGATGGACTACATCATTGTCGATGTCCCCGTTACTCTGGATGACAGATCCTAGATACTTGAACTTCAGTGTCTTAGGGACAACCCCACCTTCAATAGAAATCTGGGTCTCCTCGTCGACGTTTGCACCACTAAAGTTGCAGTGAAGGTACTCGGTTTTAGATCGGCTTATCTTCAAACCTTTGTGCTTTAAGACTGTTCTCCATTCCTCTAGTCTGTTGTTCAATGTCTCTTTACTTTCTGCAATCAACACGATATCATCAGCAAAAAGCATGCACCATGGAATTGCATCTTGAATCGACTTTGACAACTCATCCAAAACTACTGCAAAGAGAAAGGGGCTTAGTGCTGACCCCTGGTGAACTCCCACTTCCACCGGAAAAAAGTCTGTATCCCCCACGGGTGCTCGGACGCATGTCTTAGCCTCATGATACATATCCCTAATTGCCTCAATATATTTACTAGGGATCCCTCTTCCCTCCAGACTTTCCCAGATCAATCTTCTAGGCACACTATCGTATACCTTTTCAAGATCGATGAACACCATATGTAAATCATGTTTCTTCTCTCTGTACTTTTCCATTAATCTTCTTAAAATGTGTATCGCCTCCGTAGTGGACCGGCCTGGCATGAACCCAAATTGGTTTGCTGTAACCTGGGTTTGTCGTCTAATCATTGTATCTATAACTCTTTCCCATAATTTCATTGTATGACATAGGAGCTTAATCCCCCTGTAGTTAGCACAACATTGAGCATCTCCTTTGTTTTTATATAAGGGTACTAAGACACTACGCCTCCACTGATCTGGCATCTTCCCGGTTTTGAAGATATTGTTGAACAGTCTTGTCAACCACTAAACGCCTTCCTCTCCCATACACTTCCACGCTTCATTGGGTATGTTGTCTGGACCGACTGCTTTAGCTCTTCCCATCTTCTTAAGAGCACTCCTCACTTCTTCCTGCGTGATATTTCGACAATAACAATTATTTCGTTGACTGGATTGAGTAGTGGGATTCTCCGTTATGGCTAGACTTGGTCTACAACTGTTGAAAAGGGTGTAGAAATAGTTTTGCCATCTCAGCTTGATGTCTCGTCCCTTTACCAAAACTCTTCCATCATCTTTCTTGATAAACTTCACGACCCCAAGATCTTGTCTCCTACGCTCCCTATTTTTGGCAATCTTAAACATATGATGCTCCCCTTCCTTGGTGTCTAGTTTTCTATACATCGTTTCATAGGCAAAATTCTTTGCCTCACTCACTGCCTTTTTAGCTTCCCTCTTTGCCTGTCTATAGTTCTCCCGTAGTGTCATTATCTCCTCTCCATTACTGCACTGCAACATCTCTTTAAAGCGTTGTTGCTTGTCCTTTATCTTGCTCCGCACCTCCTCATTCCACCACCAAGA
Organism: Smallanthus sonchifolius; assembly: GCA_023525975.1. Lineage (NCBI taxonomy): Eukaryota > Viridiplantae > Streptophyta > Magnoliopsida > Asterales > Asteraceae > Smallanthus > Smallanthus sonchifolius. Next base: position 67,729,464 of record CM042030.1, on the reverse strand, counting down.
CTCCTGATGTCCTCTTGTTGCTCCCAATGTGACTCCGAGGGTTTCCTTTGCTGCCTGCGTAACAGTGGTTGCCATAGCAACCCACATCTGGTTTGTGTCGCCATCCTTAGTATTTGTGTTCATCGCCATAACTTTATCTTTAAACAAATTGATGTTTTCGTCCTTCAAATTCCCCCATCTGATCCTTGGTTTATTTTTTCTTCTCCTCTCCGCCACCCTTTTTCTCAAGGTAAAATCGGCCACCAACAGACGATGTTGGGTCGCTACTGACTCTCCTGGAATTACCTTGCAATCCTTCCACCAATTGCGATCCCCTTGTCTCATCAGGAAATAGTCGATCTGCGTGTTGCGCCCCCCGCTACTAAAAGTAATCAAATGTGATTCCCTGTTTATAAAGAACGTGTTTATAATACCAAGATCATGCGCAAGCGCAAAGTCAAGAAGCTCCCTACCATTATCGTTTCTAACACCATAACCAAAACCTCCACGAACCATCGGAAAACCATCACTCTCCTTACCAACGTGACCATTAAAATCACCTCCTAAGCATATTTTCTCCTGTCTAGGTAATGACCTCATTACTCCGTCTAAACTACCCCAAAAATCCCTCCTTTCTTGGTCTCCTAGACCTACATGTGGTCCATAAGCGCTAACAATTGCCACAACTTCCTCACCAAGTACTACTCTCAACACCATGATCCTATCATTATATCTGTCTTCGGGTTTTTATTACATTACATAAAATAAAAAAAACCTATTCTATTACAACTTTGAGCCATCAAAAGTGGGTCAAAACCATAAAACCAAAAACTGAATAATAAACACAAACAACTCAATCACATGGGTCGGGCCAGATTTACATATTCAACACAATCACATGGGTAATAAATTTGGTCAGATAAAAATAAAAAAAAACGACCAAATTAATAAATAAAAAAATTGCCCTAAAAAACAGATCAGATCAGAAACTTGAAGATAGTTAAAGTTTGTGATTAATCTAACCGGTGAAACCAGACCGGTTCCGATTTACGTGTTATAACCCAGGCTCTGATACCACTGTTGGGTTCAGTGGTGATCAGATTAATTTTTTTATCAAAAAACCGGTTTTGACAGAGAAATCAATTAATTCATTTAATTATTAAATACGCAACGGAAAATAAAATCAAAACCAATTTAACAGCACTGACAAACCGAACAGGATCTGGTTATGAACACGCAAACACGAAAAACAATTAAAAACAATTAATCTACTGATGAGATTAATTATACCATAGTGGTTAATGATTAACAGGTTGAGACACCTAGGTACAACGAACCGATGCTAGATCACGAACCGAAATGCGAGAACGGGTGGCACCGGGAAGCGCCAGACAAGACGGCGGACGGTGGCAAGGTTTGGTGGCCGAAAAGATCAAAGAGGCATAAGCCTTTTCCTTTTTTTTTGTGGCAGCTTCATGCGGCTCCAACCTCCTTTTTGGTTTTTGGCGCTGATCTCATATTTTATGAGTATCAAACATGTTTTGGGTTTATTATTATATAATAATAATAAACCCTACTAATTGTTTCCGGGCCCATAGTCCAATACGAGATGCAAAAGCCCGAACCCATTTAATTGTTTTAATGAAAGATTAAAACAATATATATACAATTATTATTTATAAACTAGTATAAATAATAATTCGGGTCTAACGAATATATATAAAATATATCGTCTCGCTAACAGTTCGTAATTATCAGTTAAGCAGGTTAAGTGGATTTAATGTTCGTTGCCCTAGGTGTAACTCTTACGGGTCATAGCTCGGTCAGCCGCGTTGTCCATCAGGTCGGTCCATAAAATCCAACAGATAATAAATATTTTGTAAACATATAAAAGTTATATAAATAAAAAGCATGTTTAAGCTTGCAAGCCTAGTTGAGCTTGATATGTGAAGCTCGAGCTTGAGCTCGTTTATTAAATGAGCCTCAATATGTTTAAGCTGCTCGATTCGAGCTTTTAGCGAGCCGAGCTCAAGTAGCTCACTAGCGGATCGGCTTGTTTACACCGCTAATTGTAATGCATGGCAATGTACTCACATCATTTCTAGTTTAGTCATCTTAAAAATCATTACTAAAACAAGTTATCATGACCGAATGGTTTTCATAATGGTTTTCAAGATTTGGAAGGCATATAAAGGGGTTGCTACATTCCTTCACTTCACTTAAGTTACCTTTAGTCGTAGGTGACGGTGACTACTTAGTTTTAGGTTGCCTCTAGGCTTAGGTCTGTATTTAGGCTTAGGAGTGCTTTTTAGTGCCTAGGTGTGCCTCTAGTTTCTAGGCGGGCTGGTAATCTTAGGTGTGCCTTAGTTTAAGCTACCTTAGTATTAGCGAATTTTATGCATTATTGCTCATATATAGTTTCGATTTCTAATAATGGTTCTCTATGCAGGTTATACATTCTTTCAAAAAGGTTTGTTTTCTTGAGCCGGGGGTCTATCCGGGAGCAACCTCTCTATTCTTTGGGATAGAGGTAAGGCTTGCTTTCATCTCACCCTCCTCAGATCCTACTTTATGAGTGAATTCCACTGGGTTTGTTTGTTTTATACAACTACTACAGCTTGCAATGGTTTTCTTTCAAGTGGAGGATGATATTATTATTTATTAGCCATTTTTAAGGTCCAGCGACCAATTTAGCAACGAAATGTAAATTTTCTGCTGTTGATTGCAATTTGCCCCTAAAATAAATCCAAATTGAGTAAATTCATATAGTTGTTAATCAAATCATCAGAGATCTACCATCAAAACTACACAAAATCACGAATCACAGTAAACATCTAACAATCAACCCCAATTCTTAACAGAAGTTTAACCTAAAAGCATAAAATTTACCAACTGACAGATAACTTCAAAGATACTTTAGATTTCACACAGATCATATCATGAAATTGAAATTGAAATATCGGATTAGGATTAAAACACTTACATTGATATCATCGTCGACGGAATTAAGTTCTTTGTTGGCCTTGTTATTGAACCAGTAACTTCCGAACTTGCCAATAAGCTGATCCATACTTCCCCGGAGATCGATTCAACCGGTGCTCTCTCCCAATATCCCTCTCCCTCTCTTGTATGTGGTTTTTCTATTTTTATAAAGTCAATTTTTTTATCCCAAAATCAGTTAGCTGAGGTGTAAATGAGCCGAGGTAAACTCGAGCTAGTGTAGACTTGACGACTCGTTTAGTTTAATTAAACACAGTTGAAGCTTGGCTCATTTAGTGATTGAGCTTAATTCATAAGCAATGATAGTGAATGTTGCCCGGCTTGCTGCTATTATGCCTAAAGGTGTTGACAGATGGGCCACTGCCATGGGACCATGCGAGAAATTCCTTTCTCGACGTGATAAGCTTAAGGCAGCTCTTGATGGAGCACGCAAAGAGGCTGAGGTTCTTTCTGATCGTGAGAAGGATTTAGCTGGTCAGCTTGAGATAATTAAGGCTTAGTGTGAGTTGGATAAAGAAAAGTTTGCAGAGGTGGAGGCGGCTGTTGAGGCGGAGAGACAAAAAGTCTGAGAGGAAGAAGTTTGATGAAAAGAAGGCTTCCAATGTTGTCACTGCGCTAGAATGGAAACGGTACGCTGATTAACTTACCGGCGAGAACAGATAGCTCATCGAACATGGCTTCTAGCATGTCATTTCTTATCTCTTGCATAGCTCAGTGAACCCCTTTGTCAGGTTTACAGTAAGCTTATTGCTCATGGTCGCCACTTGGGCTTTGTTGCGGGGTACAAATACTGTAAGACTGGAAACCCATGGAGGCTTGCTCCAAGTATTTCAACCCAGACTTGGAGAAAGGTTTTGTCGACGTTGTGCATGAGATGGAACGTCTAAACTTTCCATATCTTCTCGAGGTGTCCAAGTGCTTCGGCCAGCCTCTTTCCATCTTGCATGGTCTCGAACCTAGTGGTCTGAAGAAGGAGTTAGCTGAGGAGGTGTTGAAGCTGGTAGATGTGGCTGCTTCTGGGAATGTTGGTTCCTCCCTTCAGGTTGGTGATGAAGCTTCGAACAAAAAAGCTAGAGTTGAAAGCTTGAATTATTGGAGAGAATTGGAAGGAGTTTTGAAGATTAAAGCTTGAATTTTGAGATTGAAAAGAGTTTTGGACAGAATCTTTCAAGGTTATGCAAAAAAAAGTAAAACGAGAGTGTTAGACTTATGGATAGAAACACAATACCAATTTCCTACAATAGTGGACCTAAAGATTTGAACTATGAATATAATATAATATATATATATATATATATTAATATATATATATATATATATGTATATATTATATTTATATATATTTTATAGATATATATACATAGACCTACACACATGGTCTCACTCGATTTTCTAGAATTTAATTCGTATTATGAGATGCTTTTATCTAGCCACAAGGCTAGAAATAAACACATCCAAATGCAATGTAATGGGAATCAATGTTCCTGAAATCGATGTGTTAGATATGGCCCGTAAAGCTGGAGGCCCGTTATTATTTTCTTTTTGGAAAAGGCTAAATATATTAACAAAAAAAACCCGACTAGAAAGAAACTAGACGAGCAAACATCCAACCATTACAAAAACAATAGAGGGTTTTGTAACAACTCGACCCATCTAAAATTGTCCTTCCGGTTTCTACTAGATATCCATAGAAATGACACATTAACAATATTGATATGTTTGAAGCAAGGCTCTAGGGATGGAAGGCTAATAATCTCTCCATCGGAGGCCAGATAGTTCTTATACGCTCGGTTTTGGATAGTTTGCCGGTCTACTTTTTTTCTGTATTCAAAGCACCAGATAAAGTTATCAATACATTGGAAAAAATAAGGCGGAATTTCTTTTGGGAGAAGGTTGGGAATGCTAGGAAAATCAACTAGGTTAACTGGGGAAAGGTTTGTGCTCCTAAATTGGATGGAGGCCTCGAACTAGGGTCCTTGAAAGTTCTCAATCAAAGTTTACTAGCAAAGTGGTGGTAGTGATTTAAAACTGAGTCACACTCGTTGTGGAAGGATGTTATTCATTGCATCATGCCTCCAACCGAGATAATACATTCATACCGGGGCAGAGAGACTTTTCAGGGGTTTGGAGTAATATAGAAAATTTAGAAATCGTACTCAACAAACATAATGTTGACAAAATCATTGATTGTGGAAAACAATGGTGCATGGAGTGGCGACGTGCAGGGGGTCTTCACGGTAAGTTCTATGCATAAGATTCTTGCGCCATCTCCCTTATCTCCCAACAGCTATATCCTCAATTGGAGTAAATGGGTACCACAAAAAGTCAGTATCTTTGCTTGGCCCGCAGAATTAGATTGGATACCCACTCGGAAAGCTTTAATCACAAGGAAGGTCAACCTTGGGTCAAATCTATGTCCTCTCTATCTTCAATGAACGGAGACCTCGGAACACCTCTTTACATCATGCTATTATGCGTCTATGTTGTGGGCGTACATCAACGATTGGTGTAAAATGCCCCTATATACGTTTTTTTTTTTTCTGTTTGAAGAAAATTATTCTGTCTTCCGATAAAAAAAATGAAAAAAATAAACCTACGCACAACATGGGTAATCATCAAAATTCATATATCTTTTTCTTCAGGGAAACGTTGCAAGCAAGCAACAAAGGAGCCAACTGAAGGTTATGATTTTTTTGAAGAAACAATTCTATATAATTTTTTTTGTTCGTGAGTTTTCTTTTTCATTTACTTTTCGTTTATTTTCTTGCTGATTGATTAGCCACTATGCCTTGGCTAAATCAATTTTAGTTTTATTTTTTAAATTTTGATTCGAATCTTTTGTGAAACATTTATTAGATCTATTATTTGAATCTAAAATCCGGAATCTTTTCCAGGAACAACTTAGATTGTTAATAAAACTGATCACTTTGTTAATTTTTTTTCTAATAAAGTTCTTCAAGTTTTAAAACCCTAATACGATTTTAATCTTGATAAAATGAACAAATAACGGTTAGCGTTTGTCTATTAATACGTTCTCGTTATAGAATCATAAAATCTAGTTAAACATTACGAATGATGTGTGTGTTTGATTATAATCTATACTTTCATCATTGCAACCCGCATGCTAAGATCCGAGCGGCGTGAGCTTAGAGTAGCGGGTTGGCTCTAATCGACGAACGGCGATTGGTTAGACATTAGATGGAATGGATGTCCGAAATGCGCGACATCTAGTATTGATACAAACCTTTTAAATAAATGATCATTACACCATAATTGTTAATGATTGTAAGCCGTCTCAAGTTAAGAAATTACATTTGTGTTGGAATTATCTTTTAATATCTAAATTCACTTTACAATTTAATTAATGTTTTTATAAGTAACTTTTATTATGTTTTCTTTAATATTAAGTTTACACCAAAACCCCCATTTTAATTTATTTTAGTAACAATCGTGTCCGCACTTAAACGTTTTGGTATAAAGTGATTAATCTGTATCCCTGAGGACATGAACCCTACTTTCACTCATACTATTCTTAGAGTGTCAAAGTAGGTTCACATTTTAATACTTTATTTGTTAGATTCGATATCCATCAAATTGGCGCCGTTGCCGGGGATACGGCAATTTAACCGTTTTATGCCAAGATCTTTTGGTACAGGCACACACACTCTAATCATCCAAAAACCAAACTCATCCGCACCTGCTCTAGAAGAAGAGATCATTAGATCTTCAACTCTCACCATCATAATGGCAGCTAAACAAACTCTTAGATAATGGGTGACTCATGATGTCACCCACCAACCACTTTGCATTAATTACCCCGTCATGGAGAACTTCAAGCTAAAATCCATACTCATCGATCTATTGCACCATTTCCAAAGCTAAAAAATGAAGACCCCATAAGTTCCTCAACGAGTTCCATATTGTGTGTTCCGGAATGAAGCCACAAAACGTTAATGAAAATCGAATCAAGCTAAGGGCTTCCCCTTTGCTCTCTGAGACTCATCCAAAGACGTAACAAACCAGCTTTCCCCTTACGATTATAATATATTATCTATATTGTAAGGGAGTAAAATTAATCAAATGAAAGTTGAAGGTTTGTTCCAAATATTCATCCTTTTAACTTTTGGGGAAAAGGGGTCAAATATGGAAATGTAGGGGGGTCTTTGTGTAACTTTTAAAAAATCAAAATTTTGATATGGGGAAGGGGTCATGCGTTTTACACACACTTGTATGTGTGTTCTAGCATGAAGAACAAATAGAAGGGAAGAAGGAAAGGGGACAAGATCAAGGATTGAAGGTTGTGTATGAAATTCGTTGATTCTTGAACTATCCATCTGCTTTTAAACATCAAGTAAGTTTCTTTCCATATCTTGAATTTCCATTAATGGAGTTTTGTGGGTTTTGTTAGAAAACCCTAATATTGGTCATTTGATGGAATAATTCGAATTAAATCTTGTTTAGAAGTTTTAATCTAGCGTTATTGATGTCGGAGAATCATGATTTACATGGTTTTAACATCCAAATTGAGATTTGAATTTTAGGGTTCTTGGTGGATAAGTTGAGGGTTTTTGATTTTAAAAAGGATGGTTAAGGATTTATAAGTTTTTATAGTGTTCATAGTGTTCATAAACACAAAACCAAATGAAATCCAATTTAAAATTTGGGGATTGTGGGTAAAAGATGAATAATCTTTAACATATCAAATGGGTTATTTGGGTGGAATGGTGAATTGGGGGAAATTGTATAGGTTTAATATGCAAACAACCTTTTGGGAATTATGTTTTAGTGATCTAACAATTGAGAAAAAGTTGTAAGATTTATTAGGTGGTTGTGTCATGGGTTTATGGTTCGTAAACCATGTTATAATGTTCAGTTATAATGGTGTCTAAGGGAGTTTGAAGTTTGGTTAAATTTAATTCGACCAGCATAAGTATGAGGTATTAACCAATAGGTTAAAAGTGTTGTAAATCCCACTTAGTGGTTATGCTGGGATTAATAGATTACCAAACAAGGGTGTAACTGTTTAGGTGATCAAGTGTCAAGGTTGAAGAACGACCGGGTTTATTTGAGACAAAAAGGTAAGTGTTCATTCACTTACTTAGTAATGGTAGTTGGGTTATTACCCTAAGTTTTGTATGATCATGTGTTTAGATGAATAAGATTTATCTCTATGCTTGTTGAATACTTGATTATGTGTTTGGATGATTAGATGTTAAAATGTCAAGTATGTGAAATTGTTGCAAGCAAACTTTAAGATTGAAGTATTGTGAGTTCAAGGTTCTCATGGAGGTTGTGAGAACTTGAACCTCACGAGTGTGAAACAAATTCATAGTCCTCATGGGTGTTGTGAGGATAGGAATGTAATGGTGTAATTGTAATCAAGGTTCTCACGGAGGTTGTGGGAACTTGATCTTTATGTGAATGGAACAAAGTCATGTTCCTCATGGATGTTGTGAGGACATGAACTTAAATTTGTGAAATATGAGTTCATGGTTCTCATGGAGGTTGTGAGGACATGAATATCATGGAATTATTTTGAAGCTTAACTTCATAAATGTACACAAGAATTAGATCTCACGGATTGATGTGTGTTGTTTATTGGACATTGTGTGGTTAGAAAACAAGTATACGTGTGATTAGATACTTGTTATGCGCAAGAATTTGTAGAAATTGTATGAATGGAATGTACTGTCAGGGAACTTGGTTGTGTCCATTCTGAACATGGCTATGTCAGAAACTTTGTTGTTTCAGGTGATGTAAGGGGGAACATGACCGTGTTCATTCTGAACATGGCCATGTCAGAAACTTTTGTTCCTACATATTTTCCATTTCTTAGGTATTCTTTGGTAATACCTATGGGGGACTTCAGACATATTTGTATCATTACTAATATGAATTGTGGGATGTGTTGTTGTAGGAAAGCTCCGGAATAAGCTTCGGGATGTCAAGCGCTCAAATTTTGATTTCTCTTTTGATGTTGGGCATTTATGAAACTACTTTTGGTTAAAACTTGTTTAGAAACCTTAAACTTATGTAATAGTTGTCCTAAAAAATTAACTTGGCGTTATCTCACGTTTTAACATTTTATGTCTTATTTATAAAAGTTATAAGTAGGACTATCTTCCACAAGCATTTTGAAAGTTTAAATTGTTTTGAAATTTTGGGTGTAACAAAAGAGTAGCTCTATTACCTATCATCGGGGTCGGTAACCACTTGGAATGAACTTGCAAGATTATTCCTTGACAAATACTTCCCAAAATTGAAAGCCTCAAGCCTATGAAAAGAGATAATCGGGATCAAGCAAGCAAAAACGAAAGCTTCACACACATATTGGGAGAGATTCATTAAGTTGTGTGCTCGATGCCTACAACATGGTATATCTCAGCACCGGCTAATTCAATATTTTTGTGAAGGACTAGCACCGATGGAGAGGCGTTTGATAAATGCCTTTAGTTGAGGAGCTTTACTCGATAAAACACTAACTCAAATTAGAGCCTTAATCACATCTATAGCAAAAGACACAAAACACTCATCACAAGAAGAAGAATGGTATGATGATACTCCACGAGGAGTCAAGGAAGTGAGCACTCCTCACATTGAAACTCAACTTACTGAATTAGCAAAAGCAGTCATGGAACTTGCCAAGTATAAAGGCGTGGGACCACCAGTTCGAGCTTGTGGGATATGTCTATAATTTGGACATCCTATAGATATGTGTCCCATGTTGCATAAGGATATGGAACTAGCACGAACAATAGGTTTTGGGTTTAACGGGTTAGGCGGATCTACGAATTACGCGCTTGGACCGATTAAGCAAAAGTCCATATTTTTCAACGACCTTTTATAAATTTTGATCTACAAACTTTATAAAATATCAAAGGTTTCCCTCTTGGCATGAGTTTTAAATTTTAATCGGCTTTCACATATTATTTATAGAGCTTATGTTAAATGGTTTTGAATTGGAAAGTGTTAATCGGCATAAATCCAAAGCTCGTTTTCTGGCAAGTGTTCTTGAACTGTGGGTAGTCCTCAAGCCACCTTGCATAATCCATGTCAAAAACTGCAACATCTACTAATTATTTATACAAATTATTTTTATAAATCAAGAATCGGTCAACAATACAATTGAAGAAACCATATTCAAAGATTAATTTTGTAGATCAATTAATCATTTTAGCGGTTCTCGTTCTTGTACTCGAGCATATGTTACTCATGCCGCCTTGATCTACTCCAAGAACACCTTTTATATCTGGGTTTTGAATTTTAATCGGGTTTTGTCGGGTTTCACGGGTTTTGGACTTGAACCGACCCGGAACCGAGTAACATAGTTTATCAGAACCGACAACCGACTGGATAAACTATAATCAGGTTCTGACGGGTCGGGTTTCACGGGCTTCACAGGTTTACACTGTATAATGCTCACCATACTTGTTAGCATACACATGATTCTATTTATTTGTTAATTACTCGTCAAACAAAATACAAATTATCATTCTTTTAAACGTACATATCCATGATTTTGTAGTATCATGATTCCGGGCCGTAATAATAAGTGAATCACCAACAATATAAACACGCCCTAACATTAACTTACTAATTAAAAGCGCCTTATCAACAATTGAACATGTGTAAACAACCAATAAAATATGTAAAAAAAGCATAATTATAATTAAATAATCCATTTGTTGGACCAACTAATGCATCAAGCTAGAAAAAATATATTTTTGTCAGGTTTAAACCAAGCTCAACTTCCTAAATATTAAAATGCTAATTGAAAGTTTGATCTCGAGGGTTTGTCATAATTGTTTGACGTTTGATATTTTCATGTTGGTAAGTGAAAATAATTGATCTTGATGTTATACAAAGAGTGAGTACTTGTGTAGTTTGTGTGTGACTTGAAGATAATAGATGTGGAGGGTTAACTTATCTCTACAACTCATGGTTTGTGAGGCCTAAAACGAACTATAAAACATGGGTGTTTTTCGTAAAATAACATATTTCGTACTTAGGATCTAACACATGATCAGAATATGATGACACACATTATTTGTTTACGATTTCTAAAAGGCACACAATCAAACATATTATAGTTGGAGTGAGTTTTAATGAAAAGAAAATTCTCACAAAGTATATTGATTCTTTACTCTCCTATCAAAACTTGAAAATTAAACGAAGGTAAAAAACCGAGAAGTTGGAGTTGGAGACCCCTTAAATATGGAGTCCGGTTTTTAAGGAGCCAAGTTTTAGCTTATTTTTTTTGTACAGTCAAGCTACGTGTATACGCAAATAATAACTCCTAAACATATATTAAAGTTGTAATTAACATTTTAACACTTGGGAAGAAGAGGTGTATATATCAATTATGAATCCACCTTGTTGATAAAGATCAAATATAAGTGTATGAGTCTAGTCATCTTTCTATTTTAAAGTATTGATACCTTCACAATTTTATTCAACTTGATAAATTTCTTTTATTATGTTATAGTTGTTTATTGTTTGAATCATTTATTTATGAGAATATAATAAAGTTCTGGTTGTGATTCGGTACACTAAGATTGGATATGATCAAGTACAACTCTCGATTTCATTCGATTATAATGAAAACCTAAATCTTGACATGTGGGAAAGATTTATAACAAATTTACACACTATTGTATTTACAAGTGGTGAAGGTGGTGGTTAAAACAACCATCAAATTGCACCACCTTGACCGGTAACTAAGAATGAAGCAATACTTTCTGCAAGCATTAGCTTCTCAATAGCCACCTTCTCACCAAACCTGTATGAGAAACAAAGCTGTCCTTGTGATTCAGCACATCCCATCTGCACAGGGAAACACACCACCGCGCTGCCGCCTAAGGGACTCGCATAATCATAGAGTTGTTTCAACGACTGATGAACTTCTCCTATGTATCTATCTCCAAGCTTACGCTTGCAATAAAGCTTGATCACAAGCATCGTGCCGTGATGTTCTAGCCATTGTTCGCTTATAGAGTATTTCATGGTGTAGTTCCAAGCCGGGTTGGTCCGTCCGTGCTTGTCCACAGGAGTTCGCTTCTCCATTTCTTGGTTACCACCGATCAACACCTATAATGAAATCATATATGTGGTTTACTATCAGACGTTTGAATCCAACTTCTACTGGTTTTCTACTTATTTCTATGATTTTATGTAAATAACAAACAAAGTAACTAATACCTTGGCATAGACTTTCATCTTGAACATCCTTCTTACTCCTCTTAAATCATTTGCAGAATTAATGGTCAACTCGAGTTTTCGGCATTCCATTTTCGCATCTCTTTCTTGCTGCCTTTGATTTCTTTCTGGTTTGGTGCGTGGAGTGTGAAAGTTTCAAAGTGTCTGTCTCTCTATATATGCCGAGAGAGAGAGAGAGAGAAAGATAGAAGGAAACTGTAAGGAAAGTCTAGAGATGACTTTTGGTACATCGTTGGACTTTGAAAAGTAAAATATTTATAGAAGTTAAAAATTATAGAAATATTTTGCTAGAGTGGCCTTCCGTATATATTTTTTGAATTTTTGTCGAATGTTTGTTGACCGGTTCTTCGGTAGATGATGCTTAACTATCCAGCAATCAAGTGTATGATATAATATTCCAACATTTAAGATAATTCAGACAAATGTTTTTAATTACTTGATGATGTCAGGATCACCTTCATAAAGTGATCATAGACTATTCTCTAAAATGGAATATGAAAATTAAAAAGCAAAATGTTTCATCTATATAAAATACGTGAATTGGATAATAATTCAAAAATTAACCATTTGAGTGATAATAATCATTTCATAATTTTAATTTTTGTTGTTAACGACAGTCCTACTCACATTATTATTATAGATTTGCACTTGATTTCGCTTGCAAAAAATACACGTTTCCGAATTTTGCACAAAAATCTGTGAGTTAAATCGAATGGAAACCAAGTGCAAATTAACTATGACTATTATGCGAATGAGGTTGTCCTTGACAACGGCAGTGAAATTTAGGATTACTATCAGTCAAATTGTTAGTATGGATTTTTATTGGGCAATTGAACCAATGGATTTTGAATCTTTAAAAGAATTCAAAAAATTTTTCTTAAAAGAACTTTTTTGAAACATCACGTGAATGTATAAAAGTATTTTTTTAACTTTAAAATTAAAAAAATATATACTAATTCCACGATAGCATATTAAAAAAAACGAAAAACAAATGCCAGGTCAGCATGTTAAATGCCACATTAGCATGGAAACCTGTTAAACAAGTAAAAAGTATATAATTAGCAGATTATATTTCTATGAAATTTTCCCTTAAATATATTTTAATAAGTGTTTTTGGCAGATTTTGAGATGATGGTTTGTTAGAATTAGTTTCCATGTTCTCAGGATTCAAGTTCATTTGAAGTGTGCTGTTTTGTACCTTTGTTTGATCATCTGGATGATTAAAATGAATATAAATAAATAAAAGATTTAAAATAAAATGATAAATCTTGAGACTTTTAACATTTATTGAGGAAACTGCCATTTGAGTTTCTTAAACTTAATGAGATGGGCTCTACTCTGCATTACTTATCCCTTGGTAGTCAGGTGTCTATAGAACATTCAATTTGACTTACCGAAGAGAAGGAAACAAAAGAGGAAAAGGGTTTTAAAAGACCATAAAAATTACGTGGCTGTAAACAATTATACAAATAGACGAATTCAAATTAAAAAATAAATAAAAAATACTAGTTGCGTCTCCAGTTGCTCCAAGTAAATATAGTTTACTTCTAGTTTGTTTCTTTCTGTAACTTCCTACACAATTCGATTATAGTTTATGCATTATAAAGATCTTTTTATGCGTTTGGAAATTGATTCTTAGACTAGTTCAAACTGTTAGAATAGACAGCAGTTAATCAGTCAGTTAAAGCTAGTTTTGTTAATGTTTGTTTGTTAGCTATTTCTCTCTAAATAATCTTATTTGATTAAGAAATAGAAAATACAAAAGACATAAATTCTCTCAAGTTTATTGTGGTATTAGATCTGTTGGGAACCAATATGTTTATTCTTTAAAACATTAAGGGATGTTATTCATATGGATATCTGTGGCCCTATAAACACTATTAGGGAAAAAATCACATTTTTTTTAGTGATTGAATAACTAGTTATTTCTCCCCGCATGATGCGGTGGAAAACTTGTATCATAAATAAAATAGTTTATTTACAGTAGTATTTGAGTTAATTACACAAAAGGTGTCATGGTAATGAAAACATAGATACGTAACATGTACAAAAACATATCAGGATTTGTTGCACACTAATGATAGCTATATATATTATTATGGAAAATGGTTCCAAATACGTCATTTCGACTTTCATTAACGGAAAATAATAATAATAATGATAATAATAATAATATTAACAAAAAAAAAATAATATGTAAAATAAATGATAGTAATAATAATAGTATTAAAGCGGAGTAATAATAATAGTAATAATAGTAATAATAATAATAAGAATAATAAGTAGTAGTAAAAGAAATGTAAAATCTCGTTTTATAAAATCATAAATTTGTCATTGGAATCAACATTTGCTGCTGATGGTGCTTGAGCTTCTTCAGTTACATGTTCTTCTTCAGTAGTAGCATTTTCGTCATAGCAACAACATGTTCTTCATCGGTAGCAACAGTTTCTGCATCAACAGCGGTATTTACTGCATCAGTAGCAACACTTTTTGCATCAGCAGCAAGTTCAGAGACTGAGTTACTTATGATTCCAAATTGTTTAGATCTTCCTTAAGCATAAGGAATTGAAACAAAGATGGATAGGGGATCAATTGATGGTCTTTTGAATTCTAATCTGTAATCAATTTCTTCTACTACAGCTTTGCCTTTAGATTTCTTAATAGGTGGAAGAAGAATAGACTTAAATACTTGACTGAAAGCATTCAAGTCAAACATCCAATCAGGAGCAGAACCTTGAACACTTGGTGTATGTTCAATGAAGACCACATTTGTTGATTCGTCAATCATATTGGTTCTTTTGTTATATACACTGTAGGCTTTTGAAATGGATGAGTATCCAACAAAATAACAATCATTTGATTTCGCAGAGAATTTGGCGTACTGATCTTTTGTGTTGAGCACAGTGCAAGGACACCCTGATGGTTTGAGAAACCCAATGTAAGGCTTCCTTTTATGCCACATTCATAGGGTGTTTTGTTATGAGATTTCACAATAAGCACTCTGTTCTAAACATAACATGATGTGCTGACTACCTCTGCCCATAAGGTGATTGGCAGCTTGGAGTCAGCCAACATGGACCTTGTAGATTCAATCAGTATCCTATTCCTTCTTTCAACTACTCCATTTTATTGAGGAGTTCTAGAAGCAGTGAATTGCCTTTTTATTCCTTTTCCATCACAAAAAGAATTCATAAAATGGTTTTTAAATTATGTACCATAATCACATCTTATAATCCTAACTCTTAGATTACTCTGATTCTATACTTGAGTGATGAATGACTTGAGAATCACAGTAGTTTCATCCTTTGTTCTCAAAAAGAAAACCCAAGAGTATCTTTTGAATTCATCTATGACAACAAGACAGTATGATTTCTTTCCAATGCTCATTGCATTTGTTAGACCAAATAGATCCATATGCAACAATTAAAGTGGAGCATCTATAGATTTAACTTCTTTGGTTTGTGAGAACTCTTGTGTTGCTTTCCCTCCAGACATGATACATAGTGATCACTGAGAAAGAATTCTTTGTTTGGAAGTCCAGAGACAAGATTTCCTTTAACAATCTATTCATTGTTTTGATGTTGACATGACTTAATCTTTTGTGCCAAAGAGAAGATTCATCAACTGACACTGCGTCAAAAATGGCCTACGACCACACAAAAAACGTGTGACCGTAGGCCTATCGCCACACTTTTTTTTCTAGCTCAAGTGTGACCAAAGCTCGAGTCATCGTAGGTATCATACGGCCACACACGCTTTTTAGTGGCCGTAGCAGCTTAAAAGTGTGGCTAAAAGGTATCAATATTTCTTGCTGGAATCAAGCATTCCCTCCATTAAGTGTGGCTAAAGGGTAGCAACGGCCACATGACTTTACTTTAAGTGTGGCTAACGGGTCTCAACGGCCACATGAATTTACTAAAAAGTTTGTAATTATAAGTGTGACTATTGTCTAATCTTTGGTCACACATAATTTTTTTCCCATGAATTTTGATATCATTCCGTCACATAAGAAAAAACAAAGTTACTTTGGTGTGGCTAATGGTCATTTATAGACACACGAAATTTTATAATTTTAAGTGTGGCTATTGTCTTACCTTTGGTCACACATATAGTTTTTTTTTCACGACGTTTGCTATCATTCCATCACACTAATATAAAACAAAGTAACTATGGTGTGGCTAATGATTATTTATAGCCATGTAACAGCCCGAGTTTTAGGGAGCGAAAGAATTCACAAGAAATTAAAACTTAAATAAAGAAAGAAGGGAAGCGGGCTTGGGCCGGGGTGTATGGGCCGGAAGGGGCAAGATAGGGCCCTTATAAGCCTCAAGACCTGCCCAAAAGCCCTCATTTCCATCATCATTTTCGTTTCTAGAGAGAGAAGGTGAGAGAGAGTCTAGAGAGAAAGTCCCGTTTTTCAAATCCGAGCTCATAGGACCGTGGGCATACGTATCTGGACCGTTTAGCTGTGAAGGAGAAGCGATTTCAGGTAGCCGATTCTCTTAGATCTGAGTTTTAGTTCGTTTTTTGGTTTTTGGGGTTTTGGGTGAAAAGGTTATGTTTGAACGGATGAAACTGAAAGATGAGCATAGATTTGAGTTCCTTAATGGAAAACGAACATTTTGAATGCAAACAGGTTCGGGATCTTGACGTGATCAGACCCGAATGCGAAAGTTAGGGTTTTTGGCGAAGAACATGTCGTGCGTACTTATCAAGTGCGCACAGAGCAGGTCCTGCGCACTTGCTAAGTGCGCAGGAAGAGGAACCTGCGCACTTGCTAAGTGCGCAGGAAGAAGAACCTGAGCACTTGCTAAGTGCGCAGTAAGCAGGGTCTGCGCACTTGCTAAGTGCGTAGCCATCAGGCTGGTAAAGTCAATATAGTCGCCTAAATCAGAATGGTTAAACCATTTAGCGTTGAGTTAAGTCTGATACGTGTCAATTGTCATGATTGTTTAGATTGTGTGAGATACAGTAGACAATTGCAGCTAAGATACCAGGTGAGTTCTAATCCCCTTTTTGCCTTCTTTAAGGGTGGTGTGCATACTTAGTGTAAAGCGTTTATTATATTTTATATATTATAAACTGAAGAGAAAAACTATGTTTTAGTGAAAAGTTTAAAAGAGGCAAAAGTACATTTTTGTAAAGTATGATTATATTATTGGTAAGCGTTTATTATATTTTACATATACATAAACAAAGACATAATATAAGTGCTAGTATGTTTTCAGTAAAGCAAGATATATTATTTGGCAAGCGTTTACTATATTTATTATACATAAACAAAGGCATAATATATGTGTTAGTATTTTGAAGTAAGCAAGATATATCATTTGGCAAGCGTTTACTATATTTATTATACATAAACAAAGGCATGATATATGTGCTAAGCTATGTTTAGTAAAGCATAATATATGTGATAGTATTTTCAAGTAAGCAAGATATATCATTTGGCAAACGTTTACTATATTTTGATATACATAAACAAAGGCATGATATATGTGTTAAGATATATTTCAGTAAAAGCAAAGGTATTTATGGCAAGCGTTTACTATATTATTATATACATACACAAAGGCATAATACATGTTAAGTTATGAACAAGATTTACAGAAATTTTTATGAAAGTAAAGTGAACAGTTTTCCTTCGGGAATATGTACCAGCTATAAAGGTCCTTGGGACAGATGTTACTTGTACAAGATGTCAGATATGGGTTCTACCTATTAGTAAGAACCTTTGGGTTCGTTAACAGTTGTACAACTGGGATGAGTGACGGCGGTTGCTCGGGAGGTCCACGCAACCTCCCCGTAGTGTTAAGCGGTATTGTCGGTTCATGGTCGTTGATCATGGGGGCATTGAACAAGGTATTGTCGGTTCATGATTGTTGATCATGGGGGCATTGACCAGGTACTCGTCGGTTCATGGTCGTTGACCATGGGGGTGGTACAGTAGTGACAAGGAATTGACGGATAAGCGGTATTGTCGGTTCATAATCGTTGATCATGGGGGCATTGACCAGGTACTCGTCGGTTCATGGTCGTTGACCATGGGGGCGGTACAGTAGTGACAAGGAATTGACGGATAAGCGGTATTGTCGGTTCATGGTCGTTGATCATGGGGGCATTGACCAGGTACTTGTCGGTTTATGGATGTAAGCCATGAGGGCAGTACAGTAAATAGGAATTGACGGTTTATTATACGTTTTAAACTGTTTGAAAAGTAAAGTGTGTTAAGTTTAGCCTTATTGGCAGTATATATGTTTTAGTAAATCTTTTGTATAATTGAGTTAAAGTAAACGTTAGAACTCACTCAGCGTTGCTGATTTTTAGTATGCACATCAGTTAATTGTAGGTGGCAGTAGATAGAAGTGGATGCTTGGCTTGGCGAGAAGAGTTACCCGAAGATCAGCATCTGGCATCTTGTTTATGTTTCTTTTGATTATGTTGATTAGGACTAGTTTCAGTTGTATTTGACAATTTATGTTTAGATATGTGTGTTTCCGCTGTGTATGTTGAAGATTTTAAATCGTTTCCGCTGTGATAATGTATGTTTTATGTTTAAGTGCTATGTGTTAGTGAGTAAATCCAATAAGAGAGGCCTCCCGGGTTTGGGGCCTCACAAGTTGGTATCAGAGCCATAGTTTGAGAGATTTGGACATCCCCGATGTCCAGACTTAAACTGAGAATGGGACCAAGTAGCGGATGCCGGTACGGGTAACCCAAGCCAAAGCATCAGAAGCGTATAGTAAGTAAAGTTTACCTTTTAGAGTGTCAAAGATAAGAATAAAGGCTTTAGTGCAACCATGAAAGCGAATAAATAGAAAACAAGATGTGATGTAATGGTTAATTGCAGATGGCCAGTGTATATTAACATCTTACCTTACTTATTGTGTTCTACATATTCCCTAGCATGATGAAATTAAATCCTTTTGTTCTCTATCTTTCAGTTAGAAATGGCTAGACGTGGAGGAACTAGAGGGGGTGGATGAGGAAGACATGGTGGGCGTACAGGCCGCCACAGTGGAGTTAGAACCAACCAAGAGATTGAGGGGAGTGTTCACACTACCCATACTGATACGATAGTCAGTCAGCACAATGTTGAGCATGCGGCAGAAGATGATCAGACATTCGAGTTCGAGTCGGCCGTGCAAGCAGCTCTTGGCCGTGAATTTACCCGACTGCTGAAGGAAACCTTACCAGCCATACTAGATGAAGCCTTGAGGAAGGCCAAGGAGAACCCCCAACACAACTGAAGAGCCTGTGGTGCTTCCAACAATAGGATGACCAAATCTAGTAGAAAATGTTGCACCGCCTGCTCGCGGCTGCGACTATAAGGCGTTTCGGGGTTGTGATCCACACGTGCTTACTGGGGAGAAGGAAGCATCAGATACCTTAGATTGGATTAACGGAATGGAGTCGACCATTCGTCTTAGTGAATGTCGACCGGAACAAGCAGTCATGTTCGCTGCAAAGTCATTGAAAGGGGAAGCAGCACACTGGTGGGAAACTGTGAAACAGGCAAAGGGTGACCAAGCGGTCGGATTGATGAGGTGGAGTGACCTGAAAGCGTTGGTAACTGAAAAGTTTTGTCCTAAGAATGAGGTCCACAAGGTGGAAAGGGAATTCTTGACTCTGCAAGCCGGACTCATGACTCACCGGCAATATACTTCAAAGTACAATGAGTTGGCGCGTTTGGTGCCCCATCTAGTGACGACTGAGGAAAGGAGAATTCACTACTATGTCCAAGGATTGCCACCAAAGATCCGTACCTTTTTCAAGACCAACACACCGAGTACCTTTGAGTCGGTGGTTGTCCTGAGCGGAGTTGTGTACGATGACATCGCCTCTGAAGTCATTGCTGAAGCACCCAAGAAACAAGCAGCTAAGCGCACTGCTGAGGAACTCTAGGGTCCTAACGATAGGAGGGCAATGGTAGAAGCTGAGGGTCTATGCGGGAAATGTGGAAGGAGACATGGAGGTGAGTGTAAGGCGGGTCAGGTGGGATGTTTCAGGTGCGGCAATTTTGGACACCAATCACGGGACTGCCCGGAAAGGCCAAGATGCCACAACTGTGGGGAACAGGGACACGTGAGTCGAGATTGTAGGAAACCCAAGGAAACGGAAGCGGGGGGATCTGGAAAGGGAAAGGGTGCAGAGAAGGAACCCTACATGAACAGAGCCAAGGCGAGGGTCTACCAGATGACTCAGTAAGGTACGTTGCAATCTCTTATTCGTGATATGGCAAGTTTACGTTATTATTTCCTTACTAAATTAGTTAGCCCCATTAGTCTAGATGCCTTAGAATTTGAGATCGCCCGAAGTTAAGCTCCCAGTGGTAGTTAATCACAATGGCCTTCATGACCAAGCTGCCTTGCATAGCTACGGTTTATGCCACCCATTCTGTGATTAGCTATCAGTTTAGCTTATGGCAGGTTTCGAGGACGAAACCTATTGTAAGGAGGGTAGACTTGTAACAACCCGAGTTTTAGGGCGCGAAAGAATTCACAAGAAATTAAAACTTAAATAAGGAAAGAAGGGAAGCGGGCTTGGGCCGGGGTGTATGGGCCGGAAGGGGCAAGATAGGGCCCTTATAAGCCTCAAGACCTGCCCAAAAGCCCTCATTTCCATCATCATTTTCGTTTCTAGAGAGAGAAGGTGAGAGAGAGTCTAGAGAGAGAAAGTCCCGTTTTTCAAATCCGAGCTCATAGGACCGTGGGCATACGTATCTGGACCGTTTAGCTGTGAAGGAGAAGCGATTTCAGGTAACCGATTCTCTTAGAACTGAGTTTTAGTTCGTTTTTGAGTTTTTCAGGTTTTGGGTGAAAAGGTTATGTTTGAACAGATGAAACAGAAAGATGAGCATAGATTTGAGTTCCTTAATGGAAAACGAAAGTTTTGAATGCAAACAGGTTCGGGATCTTGACGTGATCAGACCCGAATGCGAAAGTTAGGGTTTTTGGCAAAGAACAGGTCGTGCGTACTTATCAAGTGCGCACAGAGCAGGTCCTGCGCACTTGCTAAGTGCGCAGGAAGAGGAACCTGCGCACTTGCTAAGTGCGCAGGCATCAGGCTGGTTAAGTCAATATAGTCGCCTAAATCAGAATGGTTAAACCATTTAGCGTTGAGTTAAGTCTGATACGTGTCAATTTTCATGATTGTTCAGATTGTGTGAGATACAGTAGACAATTGCAGCTAAGATACCAGGTGAGTTATAATCCCCTTTTTGCCTTCTTTAGGGGTGGTGTGCATACTTAGTGTAAAGCGTTTATTATATTTTATATATTATAAACTGAAGAGAAAAACTATGTTTTAGTGAAAAGTTTAAAAGAGACAAAAGTACATTTTTGTAAAGTATGATTATATTATTGGCAAGCGTTTATTATATTTTACATATACATAAACAAAGACATAATATAAGTGCTAGTATGTTTTCAGTAAAGCAAGATATATTATTTGGCAAGCGTTTACTATATTTATTATACATAAACAAAGGCATAATATATGTGTTAGTATTTTCAAGTAAGCAAGATATATCATTTGGCAAGCGTTTACTATATTTATTATACATAAACAAAGGCATGATATATGTGCTAAGCTATGTTTAGTAAAGCATAATATATGTGATAGTATTTTCAAGTAAGCAATATATATCATTTGGCGAGCGTTTACTATATTTTGATATACATAAACAAAGGCATGATATATGTGTTAAGATATATTTCAGTAAAAGCAAAGGTATTTATGGCAAGCGTTTACTATATTTTTATATACATAAACAAAGGCATAATACATGTTAAGTTATGAACAAGATTTACAGAAAGTTTTATGAAAGTAAAGTGAACAGTTTTCCTTCGGGAATGTGTACCAGCTATAAAGGTCCTTGGGACAGATGTTACTTGTACAAGATGTCAGATATAGGTTCTACCCATTAGTAAGAACCTTTGGGTTCGTTAACGGTTGTACAACTGGGATGAGTGACGGCGGTTGCTCGGGAGGTCCACGCAACCTCCCCGTAGTGTTAAGCGGTATTGTCGGTTCATGGTCGTTGATCATGGGGGCATTGACCAGGGTATTGTCGGTTCATGATCGTTGATCATGGGGGCATTGACCAGGTACCCGTCGGTTCATGGTTGTTGACCATGGGGGCGGTACAGTAGTGACAAGGAATTGACGGATAAGCGGTATTGTCGGTTCATGATCGTTGATCATGGGGGCATTGACCAGGTACTCGTCGGTTCATGGTCGTTGACCATGGGGGCGGTACAGTAGTGACAAGCAATTGACGGATAAGCGGTATTGTCGGTTCATGGTCGTTGATCATGGGGGCATTGACCAGGTACTTGTCGGTTCATGGATGTAAGCCATGAGGGGCAGTACAGTAAATAGGAATTGACGGTTTATTATACGTTTTAAACTGTTTGAAAAGTAAAGTGTGTTAAGTTTAGCCTTATTGACAGTATATATGTTTTAGTAAATCTTTTGTATAAATGAGTTAAAGTAAACGTTAGAACTCACTCAGCGTTGCTGATTTTTAGTATGCACATCAGTTAAGTGTAGGTGGCAGTAGATGGAAGTGGATGCTTGGCTTGGCGAGAAGAGTTACCCGAAGATCAGCATCTGGCATCTTGTTTATGTTTCTTTTGATTATGTTGATTAGCACTAGTTTCAGTTGTATTTGATAAGTTATGTTTAGACATGTATGTTTCCGCTGTGTATGTTGAAGATTTTAAATCGTTTCCGCTGTGATAATGTATGTTTTATGTTTAAGTGCTATGTGTTAGTGAGTAGATTCCAATAAGTGAGGCCTCCCGGGTTTGGGGCCTCACAAGCCATATGAAATTTAGAAATTTTAAGTGTGACTATTGTCTTACCTTTGGTCACACATATTTACTAGGGTTCTATGTGACCATTTTTGTGTAATTTTCCATTTTATTTTCATTTTTTTATATATAATAATTAAAAACAACAGTAATATGCATGAGAAAACCAAATTATATTAATAATAAATCTGAATAATAAACCAAAATCAATACATAAGTTTTATGTTAAATACTAAAGAACGTCTATTTGTTGGCTGCTAGTTTTCTTCTTGTTCCTTGCTGCTTTTTCATGTCTTCTATCGTTGTAAAAGTTTTCTTTTGCTTCTTAGCAACTTTAGTTGTAGTGTTTTGTGTTTGATTGGATGGTGGATCCGGTAGCTGGAGCAACAAAACATGGAAACAAATATTAATACATGTTTTAGTTGCATTTAATCAGATATTAATTAATGAGCCCAAATGAATGAACTTTATCTTCCAACTGATGTGTATGTTTTCTGTTGATCAGATGTTGTCTCAATTCCCAAGACTAATGAAAGCTTCAGACTTCTATATGATACAAAGGGCAGGTTCAGGCTACACTCCATTAGGGACGAGGAATCAAAGGTTAGTTGGTATACTCGAAGTAAAAGAGACTCATTCTTACATCACTTTAGCACGTGCTCCCAGAAGTAGAAGTAGAAGCAGAAGTAAAGGACCTTTGCATGTGCTCCCTGATGTTCTTCATCTCATTGAAACATTATATCGTTTTGGTGTTTTGTTCAAGTTATAGCTAAAGTGATCTTCTTTTGTGCAGTTCAAGTTGTGCAAGGTTCGTTCAGTCCAATTTGGTTCAAAAGGGATTCCTTACATCAACACCTACGATGGTCGAACCATTCGTTACCCAGATCCTCTCATCAAAGCAAATGACACCATCAAACTAGACTTGGACTCAAACAAGATTGTTGATTTCATCAAGTTTGATGTGGGGAATGTTGTCATGGTGACTGGTGGACGCAACACAGGTCGTGTTGGAATCCTTAAGAACAGGGAAAAGCATAAGGGCAGCTTTGAGACGGTTCACATCCAGGATGCTACCGGGCATGAGTTTGCTACTCGTTTGGGAAATTTGTTCACTCTCGGAAAGGGTACAAAGCCTTGGGTGTCTCTCCCCAAGGGCAAGGGTATCAAGTTGACCATCATTGAGGAGGCTAGGAAGAGGCAAGCTGCTGCTGCTGCATCTGTTGCTTGATTATGTATTACAACTTATGATATTTGCTTGCTTTCTGGTTGGTCATTTTTAATTTACATTTTGGCACTTGTTCTAGAAGAGAGATGTTTTATTTTTTGGTACAATTTTGGAATTTTGCATCTGCATGTTAAGGCTAGTATGATTATGAATTGCAGACTCTTTGCTGATTTATCCTGGTTTGCAATGTTAGACTTTTTGCTACTTGAATTTGTTGAAGTTTTTGGAACCGGTTCCGGAACCGGGTTGGGTTTGACCGGGTACACAATGGAACCAGGTGGAGAGGTGGATCTGGTTCCGGGTAGGGTTGTCGACCGGTTATTGATAGGGTTGTTTACCGGGTTTTTTCTGTTTGAGCGTTTTTGGCCGGTTCGGGTCCGGGTCCAGTTTAAAACTGAATAATAGGAACCGGGTAGGAACTGTTGGGTTCAAATGGGTTGGAACCAGGTCTACTGCAAAAAGGGTTGGTTCCGGTTCTGGGTCGGGTTTTTGGATCTGGTTCTGGAACCGGGTTTTTTGTGCACCTTTAGATGGTATTGTAAACATTTCAGTTTTTCTAGGCTCACTTGGCTCTTAAGTTGACTAGGTAATATTTCTAAGCGGATCAAATGTATAAACCTTTTCTAAGCTATGGTTAACATTTAAATGCTCATGATTAAGAATTTAAAACCGCATCTCAAATAGTTTTCTACGTAACGAAGCTATTAAGGTGTATTATTACTACATAATGGTCTAGGGAAAATAAAAATAAAAATCCGTTTTCTTTTCGGATATATGGTTTGTTAAACGGTTATATGGTTTCAGGTAGAGGTGCACAAAGTAACTGGGATCCGAATCCGATCTGACGGATTATCCGAAATCGGATCCGGCAAGAACCAGACAAAAAGAACCGGACCGGATTTTTAGGGAACAGGCGGATCCAGAACCGGTTAGGGGTTTTTTTACGGACCGGATAAAAATCTGACAAAATCGGACAAAAAAGAACCAGATAAAAATCGGACAAAAAAGAACCGGTTCTAACCGGTTCCAACCATTGGGTGAAAAAACAACGGCTATATAGTCGTTTAACTAGCTGTTTTTTGGTTTTTGAGACTTGAAACTTAGTATAAATAGGTATTGGGGGTATGAGTTAGTTCACAACAACATTCTAGCTCTCAAGCACTCAAAATTCCGTTGGTGGTTCTACTAGCGACGCACGATGCCCCCTAAATGCAACTACATGTTTGTCGGGAGTTTTTTATCCTACGTCTTCGCTAATACTTCAACGATTATATTTAATATGTAATAAATTAAAAGAGTGAGAATATCACGGCCCTATTTTTGAAAAAAATGGTTAACACCTATGAAAGCTAAATTTAAAAAAATATTTTTCGGAAATGCCGCCGTTGTTACATGTTCGGCCACCTTAAACCCAACGATTAATGTAACCGGTGTTGAAACATTAATTGGATCAATATCGGACGATTTAAATATGTACGAGGAAGACCCAAATTTTAAATCAAAGGCAATAAGGTATTTCAATTCGGCTTTTAATAATATGTTTGATTATTATTTACGCAAATATGGTGGAAGTGGTGATCCATCAAACATACGTGAATCAATGGCTTCGGGTTCAAGTTCTAGTAGTTCAAGGAACCCGATGCTAAATTTATTTAACACTTTAAGAAACGAAAATAGTAAACGAGGTCGTGGAAACATACCAAGTAGCGAGCTTGGGAGATATCAAGCAACTGACTTTATTTCAACTATAAGATCCGAAGAGTTTGAAAACTTTGATATCGTGAGTTGCTGGCAAGGAAATGAATCCCAATATCCCGTTCTAGCCGCAATGGCCCGTGACCTACTAACCGTCCAAGCTTCCACGGTAGCTTCGGAATCTGCTTTTCTCTTAATGGCAGGGTTTTGTCTATTCGAAGAACGAGGCTTACATCGGAATCTATGGAGATGTGTATTTGCTTGAAGGACCATTTGGATGCCGCCGAACGTGTACAACATGTTGCAAAACTAGAAGGCGAGCTTGACATTGAACAAGAAATACACGAGTTCGAAGTAGAACAAGGGGCAGTGAATCCACTTTCGGACGAAGAACAAGCTTATGATGAAGCCCAACGTATCTCAAACGAAAAAAAATGAAAACCGTTGTTACGAAGACTAAGACTAGTAGACGACGAATAACGAGTCACAATAAATAATATATATTTTGTGATTCAATTATGTTTTTTGTAATTTTTTTGTACGAACTATTGTTAAATCACTTAAAAAATATATAAAAAATAAATAAAACATGTATTTTATAGTGTATCTTTGTTAATTTTAAAAAAAATGATTTAAAAAAAAATAAAAATGCGGTGGAACAGGTTTTTTCTGTCCGGTCCAGTTCTACTTATCCGGTCCGGTCCAAATAGGTTCCAACTCTCCACCACCAAAACCGGATCCGATCCGGAACCGGTTCCCTCGTGTCCGGTCGTTGACCAACATTGACGGATCCGGTACAGATCCGAACCGGATCCGGATTCAGATCCGAAAAAAATCCGGTTTGTGCACCTTTAGTTTCAGGTAATCGAGTATCACCTAATCCCATAGACCATATCTGTAGGGATGAGCATTTGGTACCGAGTACCCGTACAAATAGATTCGGTACTGGTATTTCGTTACCAGTACCGGTAAGAGATGAACATTTTGTAACGAGTACCCGTACCGTATAGAAAAATTCGGTACCAGTACCCATTTTTCCATAAATTTGGCACTGGGGTACCGGTACGGTACCGATCTCATCCCTCCATATCTGTACTATTTTAATTTTAATATCATACCTGATCTCATCCTTGAATACACGTTCCAAATGTTTCGAGAATTCATGCAAGATTTCGGGTTTGTTTTGCTACTAACAAACAACTAATGTAACAAACTATTTGTACGCGTACTTTACAATTTTCTTCATCAATTCTATATAAGAGTTCACCAACAATTAAATCAAATAATCAGCTTACATGATGCTTTTTTTTATAAGAGTTAGCCACCAATCTCCTATTTGACTATGGCAAATCATCATAATAGTTTTACATATACTTAAATATAAGTCAACATATATCAAGACAAAAGTAAGAACTCATAAATGTAGTAACCCTGTATATTCTTATGGGTCATTTTTTTTAAACTAACCATGAAGAAAAAAAGAACTATAGATCCCATCTTTTAGGTATTTATTCAAATGATCAATTTTTTAAAAATATCCTTCCTTTTCGTGTACGTAGTCATCCAAACCAAGATCTAAAAAAGCAAAGACTCGTAAAGAAGAGACGGTGAATAGCACACCCTAGCATAACATGGCCATCTCCGAGATTTCGGCTGTCCTGTGTATGTTAATCTACATACGGTACTTAAACAAAAAAAAAGAATTTTGGGCCCCCTTTAGACCATAGGCCATGTGCGATTGCTCACCCTCAAAGATGGCCATGTAGCATAACATAAAATAGATCTAATAATTATACTAGACTAGGAGACTTGTAAACCTAAAAAATATCACGCTTAACATTTTGGTTTGACCCAAACAGGTTCAACCCATTATGTCTGACCCAACATTAAACCCTAAACCCCTTCGTTTATAAGGGACGATAACGTCTTCATGAAACCCCTCCCTCCCTCTCCATATAAAACTTATAGTTTCCTAGACAAAGAGGAATTTAAAAAACAAATACCCAAAATGCTAGAACAAGGGTTAATTAGAAGACCAGAAAGCCCGCATCCATTTATAGTTAGAAATCACAACGAAATAAAAAGAGGAAAAATAAGAATAATTTATAATTATAAAAAATTAAATGATAATGCAGAAGATAATGGATACAATATTCCAAACAAAGACAACCTGTTAAACCTTATACAAAAGAAAAAGGTATTCTCAAAGTTTGATTTAAAGTCAGGATATAATCAACTACAATTTAAAGAAAGTGTTAAACCATGGACAACTTTTACATGTCCAGAAGGACAATTTGAATGGAATTTTCTTACCATAAAAAAGTAACTTATAAACTAGTTACAAGAACAGTTTAAGACAGATTAATTGAAATAACACACTATTTAGAATCATAGGGTATTCAGTTCTTAGATTTTGTAGAAAATTATAGTACTAAAATATGAAATTCCACAGGTTAATGTAACCCACCTTATGTTTGAACGAAAGAAAGCGAAAGAGAAATTTAGAAAGCCATAAAAACAGAAGATTTATTGCAAGTAATATTGGTTCTTGGTGTGTTTACAATGAATGAATTGTCTTCTATATATAGGCATAAATCAAACTACTCTACACATTATTGGTGCTAAAAAGTCCAAAAGAATACACAAAATGATTACAGATATTGAAATCTAAAATTACATAATTACAAACGACAAAATTCTTGACATAAAGTTGTTGGCCACGATGTCTTCATAAAGATGATGGCATGTGAAATTATATGAACATTATTGTCTAGAAATCTCTGTGTGTACTGTCTATTGATGGTAGTGAACCTGAATCTATGTCCACATCTTCTGTGTTTTCTTCATTAATAATATGTTTAGGTTACTGATGTCGTCCAGACGGTCTATTAAAAACTAACAAATAAAACCTATTCTAGACTTTCTAGCTTTAAATTTATAAAACCTAGACTCGACCTAATACTAGACCACACAACCGGCAAGTGTACCGATCAATGCAATATAGCCTAACGAAGTCCGGATATCGAACCCAAAAGACACTGAATAACTAAATTAGACTCTAACTAGGACTTAATATGATTAATTGATTGGGGGGTTTACTACACTAAAGATTAACTAAGAATGCAATAAACTAAGGACAATTCAAGCTATCAAGAGTAAACTAAAGATGAAATCAAGAATGGAGAGGTCACTACCTAGGTCGGAATCCTATGTGTAAAGCTCAACTTCTATCGGTTTTGGAACTAGGTTGGATCTGGTTTTCTAAAGATATAACACCTAAAAGATATCTAGTGGATTCCCGATCACTCTCGGTCTCGGGATGTGACCAGAAGACAACCTAAGGATATTAACTCACCAGATGATCGGATCACCTCTCGGGTATTTCCTACTATGACAAGTACCCTAATAAACGGATTACCTCTCAGTCTCACCGCTTACCATACACTCAAGGAATGCATGGGGTAGTTCTAGAATGGATACTATGATTCGGATAGCAACTATCACTAGACACCTAATACCAACTTCCTCTCAGACAGCTGACACTCGGATTCCTAATGACGAAGACTAAACGACTAATTCTCACCTCTCGGGTATTGAACTAGGACACACATTCACTTCTAATCAGTAATTAACTAGGTTTTCTATGGCTACTACGTCTAGACACCACTCTAACTCACAAACCCTAAAGTCTATGAACCAGAAACGAAGATCAAACTGGCAGACAACCACAATCAACGCAGAAAAGCATAATCAACCACATAATCAGAATTAAACATGCACTAACATCACACATAAACAAACTCAAACCTTTACTAAATCATAAATCCAACATTCAAATCCAAAAACCGAATAAAAATCGAAACTTTAACACATAATCATCATATTGACCTAGGTAGATCAAGGATCTAGCCTAGAATCATACTAAGAACATCTACACAGAAGCAAATAGCAAGATCCATAGGTTCAAAACATAAAATCAAAGATAAAAATCAAGTCTTTAAAACCTAGAACGTATAACTACGAACCCGGAATCCAAAGCTTTAATCTTTAAGCTTCAATCTTCTTCCAAACTCCCAAAATCGCCTCTTTTCTTCCCTGGAACGGCTTAGAATCGAACTTCCTCATAATGGCCGTTTAAATCTTTTTAATTTAGAAAATTAGGGTTTTGCGGAAAACGGCCCTCTCGCGTACCGCGAGAGAATGTTGACTGGATCCTCGCGTACCGCGAGGACCAAAATAGTCGGGCGGATTCCTGGAGTTTCCCGCGTACCGCGAGAATTATTACACTCGTCTTTCGCGTACCGCGAGAGACCTAAATTTCAGAAAATTGTCTTTTGATCTTTGGACTTTTCCGGGCTTCGTTTCTTCGCTCGTTTTCTTCACGTATTCTTCATTAATATTCCCGAGCTCCTACAAATAAGACCAACGACTCAAATGTACATAAAATTGACTCAAAACTAATATAAAACTACTTAGAACACATTAAAACAAAGGAATAAAGACGTGTGCTTTCGCACCCTATCAAATATCCCCACACTTAACCTTTTTTCGTCCTCGAAAAATCTGCAAATGGAATCATAACTGGCATCTAACTCAACAAACATAAATTTCAATTTTCAAAACATACTCACGTGTTAAAAAGCAACAATTAGTATTTCTGTCCGATTAAACCCAAGCACTAACTTTCAAGCCCCCGTTACGTGTTCTAAATCCATTTTATACAACATATCAATCAATCTATGTGACTCACACTTAGAAGTTACAGCTCTACCTAATCCCGTCTCAAGGTCATGTTTAGGCACGGATTAAACCATATAGATTTACCCTACCACGTTAAACTACTATTTACAGGTTTTTAGAAATCAGATGAAATCATGAATGAATGGATGATAATGAGCATAATAAGCAAAAGAACTTTCGTCTAGAGGCGTTTCAACCAAGTCACTATCCCGGAGGGTAACACATAGACTACATTCTATCAATGAAGCACATAAATCTTACTTAGGGGTGTATCCTCCAAGTCGCTATCCCAAAGGGTAACACATAAGCAAAACTCAGTATAGCTCATAAATTATGGAATAACATGGATTATGGGATGCGGGCGCCACCGAAACTCGGATTTATTCTCATAAAAAGAGAATGGTGTGCCATAAAAAATTTCAAAAACCTTTAAATTTTAACTTAATCGTGGTACCTATCACCCTATATTGACAGTTTCAGTATTACCATTACTCTAAGATGAATACACACAAGATATCATGATTTTATTCCGTGATTAATCCTAAATAACACAAACAGGATATTTAAGCTTTATTAGTTAGTTGGGTCTACCAAAACATCACTAATTAGACACGTTTTCAATTATTTAATTTTTTAAACTCATAAATAGATCCAGTTCTACTATCATTTTCCAAATATATGCAGTTATTTCCAAGAACATTTTTCAAAATTTTCTTTTTTTTTTTTTTTTTTAATTTTTTTATAAACAAGACAAACTAGCTAAACACTCACATCCCCACACTTGAAAGACACATTGTCCTCAATGTGAAGCAAAACAAAACTAAAAATAAAAATGCAAAAATAAAACAAGAAAAAAAGGAACAGGAATCGACTTAGCTGGTAATGTAGATGCAAACTAATATGCAGCTTCGTTCTTCCTTGTGTGTGCACCGTATAGCATTTTGGTCGCGGTTACACATCAGCTGTCGGGTTGCCTTTACAAGATAGTAATGGTGACCATCAATTCCGCCCGAATGGAGATTGAGTACGGGTGGAATGATAAACCTGCAAAATAAGACTAAACATACCCGCAGCATTAAACTGACTCAAATAAAATATAGAGACTAGACAGACTCAAGAAAACTAAAAGACTCAAGATAGATAGATGCAGAGAAAACATACTCGACATGTGGCAAACACAAAGACATGAATACCACAGCAAGTTCGAACATCGGTCATAAACGGTTTCTAGTTTCCCATGGTCACGGTGGTCGGATGGTGGTAGGTGGGTGAATTAATGTGATGGATGATGGTGGTTAAAGGTGATGCTTCATGGTAGTGGTGGTACGAAGGTAGGTGATGAATAGTGGTGGTGAGTGAAAACGGGGACAGAAACGGGTACGGGAAACCATGGGAAACAAAGGAAATAGGGTGACACCAGCCGTCCCTCGCGTACCGCGTAAGTCGAAGGGGATATTCTTCGCGTACCGCGAAGGCCAAAAAGTTAGGCCGGCCGAGACTTTTGTCTCTCGCGTACCGCGAGAGATCTTCCTCTAGTTCTTCGCGTACCGCGGGAGGGTGTCGTTAACAGAAAGTTTTGAAGTTTTTTTTTTTTTTTTTTTTTTTTCAATTTTGTACTTAGAAAATTTTTTTTGCCATTTAAGAAAAAATTTTCACCCACTTCCTTAAAACCTTGTCCCAAGCATAAAAACACATGTAACCATACCTGGGGCTTCATTCCCGACGATTTTCCTTACCGAATCAAGCATGGATTCCTGCAAAACTTGACAAAAACAAAACACAAACCGAAAAACAAAGAAAAAGACACGGACTCAACCCAATGAAATCATACAAACTCTACATCCCGGGCACTTGCCCATGACTCAAGCAAGCCTATCAGGGGGCTTCTCCTTGATCCTAACCGGTACCGCCTTCATCCTGCGCGGCCTCCGGGTCCTCCATACCTCTAGCAAACAACTACTACTCTCAAACATTAAACTCATATCACATGTAGCAATCCAGTCCTTCCACCACAACTTAAACCTACCCGGACCGAAGATAACATTGTTCAAATAACCGAGTGTACTGTCATCTTTACATATCCCCACACTTGGGGTTTGCTCCATCTTCAACTCTACCTCTCTCGACTCGCGGGTTCTCTTACGTGGTGGCCTAGATCTAGGGGGATTAGAATTTGGGGTCGGTTTTTCAATTCTCCCCTCAGCACAAACAAGGGTGAGGACATGTGAAGGTTCAGGAATAGATATTTTCAGCGGTATGGCTTCTTCACTCTCACCAGGATCATCATAGGGATCCTCCACGATATCTACTAACTTCCCCACACTTGGGGTTTTGCCCATGACATCTTCAAATTCAGCCATTATGTTCAGTACATCATCGGGCATCTCATCATCACCGTAATCATCCGGCTCCCCTAACAACCTTTCTAACTCCAACGCCCACTCAGATGGTTCTTCTATATTCGGGGCGGGTTCACCAACTTCTAACATCGGATCGGAGTCCCAATGGTGGTCTATGAAAGAGTCGAGCATGCACACGGAATGGCTGTGCTCGCCAACATCCTTCCCGGACTCTACAGCATTGAATGTAAGGACCTCATCCCCCACACGAAGTGTGAGCTTCCCGTCAAAGACATCAATCATCGCCTTTGCGGTCCGTAGGAACGGGCGCCCTAAGATGAGTGGGACCTTGTCATCCACCTCCATATCTAGAATCACAAAATCCACGGGGAAAACAAAATTGCCCACTTTCACTAATAGATTTTCCACTATTCCCCGTGGATACTTGACTGAGCGGTCAGCCAAGGAAATGCTCATGCGCGTTGGTTGTGGTTCACCTAGGTCCAGCTGCTTGTACAATGAATAGGGCATCAAATTGATGCTAGCACCTAGGTCGGCCAACGCGTGGTGTAATGGTAGGTTGCCCAACAAGCACGGGATCGTGAACCGACCCGAATCAGACAACTTTTCTGGCAAATGATTTTGCACCACTGCCGAGCATTGCTCACCAAGTGAGACTCCAGAGACCTCCTCAAGTTTCTTCTTGTTGGAAAGAAGGCCTTTTAAGAACTTGGCATATTTGGGCATATGCTGGAGGACCTCTACAAACGGGAGATTGACCTTGAGTTGTTTGAACATATCAAGGAAGTGACTGTATTCCTTAGCGTGTTTATGTGGCAACACACGTGCGGGATAAGGAATACGACTCAAGTCAATCTCGGGGGACTTCATCTCCACCCCCTTCTTCTTCTCCTGTGCCTTCTTGGTAGGCACCTCAACCACTATCTCCTCCTCCACCGGCTCTTCTTCTACTACTACCGGTGGGCTCTCATCCTCCTTCTCTATCATGCTCCTCGTCGAAACAGCATTCGACTCGGTCTCTTTTAGCATCCTAGCATCGATCTCAGCAAATCGAGCTTCCCAGTCAATCTTATTCACCTCCTCCACTGAGGGAATATTATGCTCCTTAGAGTGGGGGTCAACCTCTTCAACCACTTTACTCTCCACACTCTCTATAGACACGGCCATCACTGAAGCGTTCGGGCCCGTAGAAGGGCTTCCTTGTCTATCATGTATGCTCCTAGCAATGTCTCCTACCGTGCGTTGCAAATCCTGGAACGCCGATTGCTGATTCTTCATCAAAGTGTCATGGCTATCCAGTCTTAGCCGAGCATCCTTGTTATTCTGCACCAGCTGGGCAAGCAACTGTGTCTGAGTCTCCATCATCTCCTCAATCCTTCGTGACCCAACAGTGCTCCCAGAACTCGCTCCTTCTTCTGCTCCTCCATACTGTTGCTGACGACCAGTGAATCCAGATCTCCATCCCGAACCAAAAGTATTAGAATTGTTGTAATTTCGGTTCTGGTATTGGTTGCCAGCATAGCTCACATGCTCTTGATTATTTACCGGGCAATCTCGGGTGTCGTGTCCTCCCCTGCACACCTGACACCTCAAAGCACTGAGCTTGAGCTCCTTTATCTCATTCGCCATCGAGGCGAGGGCAGCAGCCACGCTAGTATCAGGAGTGACCTGATGCACACCTCTAGGAGAAGAGGCGTGTGACCTAGCAGTAGGGATGGAATCCCTAACAGAACGTGGGTGCTGCTGTTCGGCTTGAGCGAAGCTCTCGAACATATCCTCGCACTCCTCAGGCTCGAGTCTATCCATGATATGGCCTCCTGCAGCTGTGTTGAACATTTGCTGCGTCTCGAAGGTGAGGCCATTATAGAACTTCTCCACTAGTGCCCAGTCGGGGAGACCGTGCTGGGGACATCGGCTCAACAGCGCGTTGAACCGCTCCCAGGCCATGTGGTAAGGCTCGTCGGGATCCATCCGAAACGAATGGATCTGGTCCCGAAGGCGAGCGGCCCTGGAAGGTGGAAAGTATTTCTTGAAGAACTTGGCTTCGAGATCCTCCCATGTGGTGATAGAATTGTCGGGAAGAGTGTCGAGCCAAGTAGATGCACGCCCAGAAAGGGAGAATGGAAAGAGACGCAAGTAGATTGCGTCCTTAGATACACCCGTGATATTAAATGTATCACATATCCGCGCGAAGCGGGACAAATGTCCGGGTGCATCCTCATCCTCGAGGCCATGGAATTGAGTGGCATGAGTGATCGTACTCATGACATGTGATGGGATCTGCCAAGAATTGGTGTTCGGTATAGTGGGACGTGTGATCGAAGATCTCGCGCCCGTGACCCCCTCACTGGCCCTCTGGTGCACCGTACGTCTAGCCGGTGGGTTAGCGTCACCCATAGTAGGAAATGGAACTGGGCTAGTAGGACGTACCTTTGGTTTAACCAGCTCCTCTAAACGCTCCCGAAAGTCGCGGGTGCGCTCGTGAAGCTCTCGTTCGGGCTCTTGAAAAGCTGCAAAAGATGGTGATCCTTGAAAACGAGTATTGGGCATAAACAGAAAGACTCTAAGAAGGAAACAGAATAAAGACTCACAAGTAGCACACAAGACTCAAAAGAAAACAAAAGACTCAAATAAACCAAAAATCAAACAAAGAACTAGTCAAAGCTAATATTGCTATTGCCAAGTGTCCCCGGCAACGGCGCCAAAAACTTGATGTCGTCCAGACGGTCTATTAAAAACTAACAAATAAAACCTATTCTAGACTTTCTAGCTTTAAATTTATAAAACCTAGACTCGACCTAATACTAGACCACACAACCGGCAAGTGTACCGATCAATGCAATATAGCCTAACGAAGTCCGGATATCGAACCCAAAAGACACTGAATAACTAAATTAGACTCTAACTAGGACTTAATATGATTAATTGATTGGGGGGTTTACTACACTAAAGATTAACTAAGAATGCAATAAACTAAGGACAATTCAAGCTATCAAGAGTAAACTAAAGATGAAATCAAGAATGGAGAGGTCACTACCTAGGTCGGAATCCTATGTGTAAAGCTCAACTTCTATCGGTTTTGGAACTAGGTTGGATCTGGTTTTCTAAAGATATAACACCTAAAAGATATCTAGTGGATTCCCGATCACTCTCGGTCTCGGGATGTGACCAGAAGACAACCTAAGGATATTAACTCACCAGATGATCGGATCACCTCTCGGGTATTTCCTACTATGACAAGTACCCTAATAAACGGATTACCTCTCAGTCTCACCGCTTACCATACACTCAAGGAATGCATGGGGTAGTTCTAGAATGGATACTATGATTCGGATAGCAACTATCACTAGACACCTAATACCAACTTCCTCTCAGACAGCTGACACTCGGATTCCTAATGACGAAGACTAAACGACTAATTCTCACCTCTCGGGTATTGAACTAGGACACACATTCACTTCTAATCAGTAATTAACTAGGTTTTCTATGGCTACTACGTCTAGACACCACTCTAACTCACAAACCCTAAAGTCTATGAACCAGAAACGAAGATCAAACTGGCAGACAACCACAATCAACGCAGAAAAGCATAATCAACCACATAATCAGAATTAAACATGCACTAACATCACACATAAACAAACTCAAACCTTTACTAAATCATAAATCCAACATTCAAATCCAAAAACCGAATAAAAATCGAAACTTTAACACATAATCATCATATTGACCTAGGTAGATCAAGGATCTAGCCTAGAATCATACTAAGAACATCTACACAGAAGCAAATAGCAAGATCCATAGGTTCAAAACATAAAATCAAAGATAAAAATCAAGTCTTTAAAACCTAGAACGTATAACTACGAACCCGGAATCCAAAGCTTTAATCTTTAAGCTTCAATCTTCTTCCAAACTCCCAAAATCGCCTCTTTTCTTCCCTGGAACGGCTTAGAATCGAACTTCCTCATAATGGCCGTTTAAATCTTTTTAATTTAGAAAATTAGGGTTTTGCGGAAAACGGCCCTCTCGCGTACCGCGAGAGAATGTTGACTGGATCCTCGCGTACCGCGAGGACCAAAATAGTCGGGCGGATTCCTGGAGTTTCCCGCGTACCGCGAGAATTATTACACTCGTCTTTCGCGTACCGCGAGAGACCTAAATTTCAGAAAATTGTCTTTTGATCTTTGGACTTTTCCGGGCTTCGTTTCTTCGCTCGTTTTCTTCACGTATTCTTCATTAATATTCCCGAGCTCCTACAAATAAGACCAACGACTCAAATGTACATAAAATTGACTCAAAACTAATATAAAACTACTTAGAACACATTAAAACAAAGGAATAAAGACGTGTGCTTTCGCACCCTATCAGTTACTCTCCCTTATTCTCATACATACTAACTACATACATATTTTATATACGACAAGTATCATACGTTGTACTAACTTGATTACTGGAGGGTGTTTTCGGAGGTTTCAGTCTCGACTAACCTTCTAGCTAGTCAAGGCTAAATCCTCCTAAAACACGTTGCAACCTCAACCCAAGCCCGAAAAGGCTAGAACCGGTCTAAACCGGCAACCAAACATAAGCCAACTAATATTATAGTAAAAACCAAAAAGGATTTTCCATCTTCACTTTCACATCATGTAAATAATATTTGTAATCATATCTCAATTCTTTAGTCATGGAAATACATCAACTATCTACACCTTTTCAAGAAAAATAACTAAACCAAAGTTGGTATCACCATCCCACCAGTGACGGATCTAGGAAATTTTTCTATGGGGTTCACTATTTTTAAATGCTCCAATTTCATAGGGCCAGACATGGTTCGGTTCGGTTCGATTGTTCGGGTCGGGTCGGGCAGGGACGGCTCAACCATTTTGGATGCCTAAAGCGAAGAAAAAATTTGAGGCCTTTTAGTTCTTAGTTATGATTTCCATTTCCATTTGATTTCCAATTGGAATTTCGTGAGGGCTTGATAATGTTAATCATACGAGGCTATAACTTTGATTAAAGTGGGTTTTGGTTCAAGCATTCCATCAAACAACTGGTATGCTAAGTATGACCTAAACATGCTCAAGTTCATAAACCATTAACAAACAATATCAAAATTCACAGCAAATTAGTTTCTTTTTTCTCATACATGCAATTCACTAAATCTCCAAACCACAAATGAAATTATTTAATGCATGAAACTCTTACTTAGAAACAAAAGATTACCTCACTAAGCCTCAATTCTTTTTTTTTTCAACTTGATTCTAAATTAACATCTAATTAACATCTAATTCAAATTTCTAACATCTAAATCTAATTCAAGTTTTAATATCAAGTTTCTAACATCTATGCCAAACAACAATAAAACCCTAGATTTTCTTTTTACAAACAACAAACCATAGCAAGAAACCCTCAAGTCAACAAGATAACGTCTAAAATCTTAATAGCATCTAATATTTAAACTAATATTCAAACAAGTAAACAACAAACATTAAAATTAACTTTAACAACAATTAACAAACATTCAAATTAACATTTAATCTAACCTGTGGTGAGTGGTCTGTGGGTAGGGGAGCACCGGAGCAGGCGAGCAGCAGCAGTGGGCCGTGGGCGGCGCCGGTGTGGGCAGGTGGACCGTGGACGGCAGCAGCAGGAGGTGTATCTTGCTACTGCATTTGATATGTATTTAGTTAGTTTCTTTCTTGTCTTAGCTATCGGATTTGTTTGTACAGATTGAAGAAAAGGATCCTGCAAACAATGATAGAGACACTCTGGAGGCTAACCCTGCTGAAGAAAACGTTGTCGAAAATGTTCAGAAGGCCTCAAATTTCTATTTTTATTTGTCAAGCCCTAATTTCTATTTCTATTTGTTGTTTTTCCAAGGCCCAACAAAAAAAAGAAGAAATAACTAAACAAATTAAAGGGCTAGGCCTTAAAAAAAAGGTTTTAAAAAATGTTGGTGAAGGGATTCAAACTCACAACCTCCATGTTATAATGCAAAGCCTAAACCATTACACCACTGGTTAAACTTTGTAAGGTGGTTCACCCTATAATTTTTTAAGGGGTTCACCCCAGTTTTTTTACCTAGCATTACACTAAAATTTCGAAACTCGGGGGTTCCTGTGAACCCCCCCTCACATACGTAAGTCCGCCCCTGCATCGCACTATATTCTCATGCTCCACCTTTGTTCATATGGGTATTACAGATCCATTAGGGTTCATAGTATTCACATAACCGGAAAACAAAAACAAACATCAGAAACATGCCACAATTCCAACACATCTCAGAACTTATCGACCGCAATACCATCCCTACAAACCTCATAAGCTTCCCTATTTCTCGTCTTCTTCAACCCAGCCGTGAAATGCAACTTTGATCGTTCAGAGGCGATGCAGGTTACTTTAACCCAGATCATAACTTTTGTCTTGAGCCCTTCTACATCAGTTAGCTTACCTTTCTCTAGATAGCCCGTTACACTCGTTGAAAACCTTAAAACCGATGAGTCTCTGTAGCCCACTTCACAGATTGAGGGTATGAATACGGTTAACTTTTTCGTCTGTTCGTCAAACTCGTAGTTTGTGGCGTCACGAAGATGCCAACTGGCAGGTCGTGTTCCTTGATTAGTTCTGTGAGCGGCTTCTGCATTTTTCCTGCAAATGGAACACTCTAGATTATAGGTAGGGTGTAAACGAGCCAAGCCACTAGTAAACTATTTTAGATCGGCTCGCTAAAAATTCGAATCGAGCTGAGGTTAAACGAGCTTGAACTCAGGCTCATTTAATAAACGAGCTCGAGCTCGACCAAGCTCGTGAGCCTATAGGAGCCTTTTATTTGTACAACTTTTAGTTAATGTAACGAGCTCGAGCTCGACCAAGCTCGTGAGCCTAAAGGAGTTGTACAACTTTTAGTTAATGTATTACATATACATTTATATAATAATAATTACTATATATAAAATTATAATATAATTAATTAAATATTATATATAAAGTTACAGTTACAAATATATATAAAAATAATTATAAAAATATATAACAAAATAATTGAATAATTAATAAATAATAAAGGAGTTAGAGCTCGAGCTTTACAAATGGAGCTCTAATTGAGCCGAGCTCGAGCTTAAACGAACCCAACTCAAGCTTAGGCGAGCTCGGGCTCAGCTTGATACACCCCTTATTATAGGAGTAAAATAAGCAATCTTGGCTGCAACAAAACTAAATTCAAAAGATAAATAAAATGACATAATCACCCATTTTTAAAACTTAATTTTATCTATCTCATTTTTTTTTTCAAAAGAATGCCATTTTTTGTCATTGTATCTATTAATACAATACTTGACTACAAAATTCCTCTAGTTGTGCCAAAACTGAAGAGTACTTACCATACTTGACTACTAGTTAAACACTTGCTAAAGCATGTTTACCAAGTATACCATCCAGCAAGAGATACTTGGTCATGCAACCTTCCTACACTTTTTTAACTACTTTAAAAAACTAAGATATATGGATAATATCATATATTCCCTCTGAACTTGAATAATATCATATTTACCCAACAAAAAATCATAATATCATATATACACATTTTCATATTATGACATGTAGCTCTTATGTATCAATTTAGGTTATGAGAGGTTGAAGTGTAAGGAGAAGGAGAAGGAGAAGGATATAAGGGTAAGGTTAGAAAGTATATATAATGAAAAGGGTAAATATGATATTTTAAGTTACATTTGATATTAATCTTTTTTGTTGGGTAATTATGATATCATGGAAGTTTTTAGTGGTATACATGAATTGGGGCAAGTAGAAGCAAAAATATGATGAGTTGTTGCTGCAAAAAGTTTCAGCAAACTAATACATGATGTGTATGTAACTCCTGTTTCAGGAAGCATGTCAGTAACTGATTATATAACTAGTACAGTGCAACCATAGATTCCCCTAAATTATCATCATCTGTTTATTATGAAACAAGCTTCAAGAATTGATGGATTGGGGAATGATAATATAGTTATCTTGTAACTTCAAATATTTCAACTTGAAATTAGTTTCCCTTAAAAAAAAGAAGCAAAAATGAGAAGCAGCATACAAAAATGCAAGCCCCAAAAATAAAAAATAAGTTGGTTGTCAGGACACAGAGAAGCATAACAAACCTTTCATTTTGTTGACAAATCATGTTGCACCACCTGAAATACTGCTTTGCAAACTCTAAGAAACAGAAACAAGAACAGAGCAAGAATCAAGAAACACGTATTTACAGGAATAAAATGCCGATTGCTCAAGATTCCATGTTGACTCATACGGATGATATCAGTGAATTCTGGTACATAACCTTATTATCCAAAGAACTACAAAATTCTTTTCACAAAATCCAATATGCTACGGATTTGCCATCGTTTTAACACCAACATTCCTTCATACATATCCCTTTTTTGAAAAAGAGTTCACAATCACACCAACTTTAAAGTAAAAAAATTAACTTGCTTGTAATTCGGCCAGAAGTTGTCCTTTTACAAGAACCCAAGGGGGTATATGCTTCCATAAAGAGAAGATTGTAAATTGAGTAAATTACCGTTTGCGTCCCTGTGGTTTACACGATTTAACACAATGCGTCCCTAACACGAATTTTTAACGCTTTGAGTACCTGTGGTATACAATCTGTAACACTCTGAGCCCCTAACTTCGTTTAATTCTTTCGGTTAAGTTTAATTTCGACAGGGGTATCTGCGGATAGCCTTAACTAGATCAGCATCAAAACTTAACTATCCGAAGCATGTCGAAACTAAACTTAGTAGTTTCGGGTGAATTTCAGTAACCATCTTACCCCTGACGAAACTAAACTTAACGGAATTTTTTAACGAAGTTAGGCCCAGGGGCTCAGAGTGTTACAGATTATATACCACAAGTACTCAAAGCGTTAAAAAATCATGTTAGGGACGCATTGTGTTAAATCGTGTAAACCACAGGGACGCAACGGTAATTTACTCTTGTAAATTTTAGGGGTCTAAATGAGCCGAGCCGAGCCGAGCCAAGCCTGAGATCGGCTAAGCTCGAGCTCAGTTCATTTAAGTTAAGAGAGCTCGAGCTTAGCTTGTTTGGAGTTTTATTTTTTAAAACGAGCTTGGGCTCGGCTCGTTTATAATTTAATTCTTTTATTTAAATATATTCATAATTATTTTTATATTATTCATAAATATAATTTTTATATATAACATAATATATATTTTAGTTATTTTTAGCATAATTTTATAGATGATAATAAATATTCTGTAAACATATAAAAGTTATATAAATAAAAAGCATGTTTAAGCTTGCAAGCCTAGTTGAGCTCAATATGTGAAGCTCGAGCTTGAGCTCGTTTATTAAATGAGCCTCAATATGTTTAAGCTGCTCGATTCGAGCTTTTAGCGAGCCGAACTCAAGTAGCTCACTAGCGGATCGGCTTGTTTACACCGCTAATTGTAATGTATGGCAATGTACTCACCTCATTTCTAGTTTAGTCACCTTAAAAATCATTACTAAAACAAGTTATCATGACCGAATGGTTTTCATAATGGTTTTCAAGATTTGGAAGGCATATAAAGGGTTGCTACATTCCTTCACTTCATTTATGTTACCTTTAGTCGTAGGTGACGGTGGCTACTTAGTTTTAGGTTGCCTCTAGGCTTAGGTCTGTCGTTAGGCTTAGGAGTGCTTTTTAGTGCCTAGTTGTGCCTCTAGTTTCTAGGCGGGCTGGTAATCTTAGGTGTGCCTTAGTTTAAGCTACCT
Source organism: Smallanthus sonchifolius (assembly GCA_023525975.1). Taxonomy (NCBI): domain Eukaryota; kingdom Viridiplantae; phylum Streptophyta; class Magnoliopsida; order Asterales; family Asteraceae; genus Smallanthus; species Smallanthus sonchifolius. The sequence continues at coordinate 67,686,673 of CM042030.1, read as the reverse complement.
TAGTATTAGCGATTTTTATGCATTATTGTTCATATATAGTTTCGATTTCTAATAAAGGTTCTCTGTGTAGGTTATACATTCTTTCAAAAAGGTTTGTTTTCCTGAGCCGGGGGTCTATCCGGGAGCAACATCTCTATCCTTTGGGATAGAGGTAAGGCTTGCTCTCATCTCACTCTCCCCAGACCCTACTTTATGAGTGGATTCCACTGGGTTTGTTTGTTTGTTTTATACAGGGGTTACTACTACAGCTTGCAATGGTTTTCTTCCAACTGTGGGATGATATTATTATTTATTAGCCATTTTTAAGGTCCAGTGACCAATTTAGCAACGAAATGTAAATTTTCTGCTGTTGATAACTTCAAAGATACTTTAGATTTCACACAGATTAGGATTAAAACACTTACATTGATATCATCGCCGACGGAATTAAGTTCTTTGTTGGCCTTGCTATTGAACCAGTAACTTCCGAACTTGCCAATAAGCTGATCCATACTTCCAAGGAGATCGATTCAACCGGTGCTCTCTCCCAATATCCCTCTCCCTCTCTTGTATGTGGTTTTTCAATTTTTATAAAGTCGAATTTTTTTTTATCCCAAAATCAGTTAGCTGAGGTGTAAATGTCCCGAGGTAAACTCGAGCTAGTGTAGTCTTGACGACTCGTTTAGTTTAATTAAACACAGTTGAAGCTTGGCTCATTTAGTGCTTGAGCTTAATTCATAAGCAATGATAGTGAATGTTGCCCGGCTTGCTGCTATTATGCCTAAAGTCTGGTATGACCAGGAGGCTTTATCTGCTGTGAGGAAGAAGTTTGATGAAGAGAAGGCTTCCAATGTTGTCACTGCGCTAGAATGGAAACGGTACGCTGATTAACTTACCGGCGAGAACAGATAGCTCATCGAACATGGCTTCTAGCATGTCATTTCTTATCTCTTGCATAGCTCTGAATTTAGTGAACCCCTTGGTCAGGTTTACAGTAAGCTTATTGTTCATGGTCGCCACATGGGCTTTGTTGCGGGGTACAAATACTGTAAGGCTGGAAACCCGTGGAGGCTTGCTCCAAGTATTTCAACCCAGACTCGGAGAAAGGTTTTGTCGACGTTGTGCATGAGATGGAACGTCTAAACTTTCCATATCTTCTCGAGGTGTCCAAGTGCTTCGGCCAGCTTCTTTCCATCTTGCATGGTCTCGAACCTAGTGGTCTGAAGAAGGAGTTAGCTGAGGAGGTGTTAAAGCTGGTAGCTGGTAAGAGGTTCTTTGGCGAGGTTGGAGATGTGGCTGCTTCTGGGAATGTTGGTTCCTCCCTTCAGGCTGGTGATGAAGCTTCGAACAAAAAAGCTAGAGTTGAAAGCTTGAATTATTGGAGAGAATTGGAAGGAGTTTTGAAGATTAAAGCTTGAATTTTGAGATTGAAAAGAGTTTTGGACAGAACCTTGAAACGGCCGTTTCAAGGTTATTCAAAAAAAGTAAAACGACAGTGTTAGACTTATGGATAGAAACACATTAACAATATTGATATGTTTGAAGCAAGGCTCTAGGGATGGAAGGCTAATAATCTCTCCATCGGAGGCGAGATAGTTCTTATACGCTCGGTTTTGGATAGTTTGCCGGTCTACTTTTTTTCTTTATTCAAAGAACCAGATAAAGTTATCTCACATTGGAAAAAATAAGGCGGAATTTCTTTTGGGAGAAGGTTGGGAACGCTAGGAAAATCAACTAGGTTAGCTGGGGAAAGGTTTGTGCTCCTAAATCGCCTGGAGGCCTCAGACTAGGGTCCTTGAAAGTTCTTAATCAAAGTTTACTAGCAAAGTGGTGGTAGTGATTTAAAACTGAGCCACACTCGTTGTGGAAGGATGTTATTCATTGCATCATGCCTCCAACCGAGATAATACATTCATACCGGGGCAGAGAGACTTTTCAGGGGTTTGGAGTAATATTGAAAATTTAGAAATCGTACTCAACAAACATAATGTTGACAAAATCATTGATTGTGGAAAACAATGGTGCTTGGTCATGGAGTGGTGACGTGCAGGGGGTCTTCACGGTAAGTTCTATGCATAAGATTCTTGCGCCATCTCCCCTATCTCCCAACAACTATATCCTCAATTGGAGTAAATGGGTACCGCAAAAAGTCAGTATCTTTGCTTGGCCCGCAGAATTAGATTGGATACCCACTCGGAAAGCTTTAATAACAAGGAAGGTCAACCTTGGGTCAAATCTATGTCCTCTCTATCTTCAATGACCGGAGACCTCAGAACACCTCTTCACATCATGCTATTATGCGTCTATGTTATGGGCGTACATCAGCGATTGGTGTAAAATGCCCCTATATACGTTTTTTTTTTCTGTTTGAAGAAAATTATTCTGTCTTCTGATAAAAAAAATGAAAAAAAATAAACCTACGCACAACAGGGGTAATCATCAAAATTCATATATCTTTTTCTTCAGGGAAACGACGCAAGCAAGCAACAAAGGAGCCAACTGAAGGTTATGATTTTTTTGAAGAAACAATTCTATATAATTTTTTTGTTCCTGAGTTTTCTTTTTCATTTACTTTTCGTTTATTTTCTTGCTGATTGATTAGCCACTATGCTTTGGCTAAATCAATTTTAGTTTTATTTTTTAAATTTTGATTTGAATTTTGTGTGAAACATTTATTAGATCTATTATTTGAATCTAAAATCCGGAATCTTTTTCAGGAACAACTTAGACTGTTAATAAAACTGCTTTGTTAATTTTTTTTTTCTAATAAAGTTCTTCAAGTTTTAAAACCCTAATACGATTTTGATCTTGATAAAAGGAACAAATAACGGTTAACGTTTGTCTATTAATACGTTCTCGTTATAGAATCATAAAATCTAGTTAAACATTACGAACGATATGTGTGTTTGATTATAATCTATACTTTCATCATTGCAACCCGCATGCTAAGATCCGAGCGGCGTGAGCTTAGAGTAGCGGGTTGGCTCTAATCGACGAACTGCGCTTGGTTAGACATTAGATGGAGTGGATGTCCGAAAGGCGCGACATCTAGTATTGATACAAACCGTTTAAATAAATGATCATTACACCATAATTGTTAATGATTGTAAGCCGTATCAAGTTAAGAAATTACCTTTGTGTTGGAATTATCTTTTAATATCTAAATTCACTTTACAATTTAATTAATGTTTTTATAAATAACTGTTATTATGTTTTCTTTAATATTAAGTTTACACCAAAACCCCCTTTTTTTAATTTATTTTACTAACAATCGTGTCTACACTTAAACGTTTTGGTATAAAGTGATTAATCTGTATCCCTGAGGACACGAACCCTACTTTCACTCATACTATTCTTAGAGTGTCAAAGTAGGTTCACATTTTTATACTTTATTTGTTAGATTCGATATCCATCAAATTGGCGCCGTTGCCGGGGATACGACAATTTAATCGTTTTATGCCAAGATCTTTTGGTACAGGTACACCCACTCTAATCATCCAAAAACCAAACTCATCCGCACCTGATCTAGAAGAAGAGATCACTAGATCTTCAACTCTCACCATCATAATGGCAGCTGAACAAACTCTTAGATAATGGGTGACTCATGATGTCACCCACCAACCACTTTGCATTAATTACCCCGTCATAGAGAACTTCAAGCTAAAATCCATACTCATCGATCTATTGCACCATTTCCAAGGCTAAAAAGTGAAGACCCCATAAGTTCCTCAACGAGTTCCATATTGTGTGTTCCGGAATGAAGCCACAAAACGTTAATGAAAATCGAATCAAGCTAAGGGCTTCCCCTTTGCTCTCTGAGACTCAGCCAAAGACGTAACAAGCCAACTTTCATCTTACGATTATAATATATTATCTATATTGTAAGGGAGTAAAATTAATCAAATGAAAGTTGAAGGTTTATTCCAAATATGCATCCTTTTAACTTTTGGGGAAAAGGGGTCAAAAATGGAAGTGTAGGGGGGTCTTTGTGTAACCTTTAAAAAATCAAATTTTTGATATGGGGAGGGGGTCATGCTTTTTACACACACTTGTATGTGTGTTCTAGCATGAAGAACAAAGAGAAGGGAAGAAGGAAAGGGGACAAGATCAAGGATTGAAGGTTGTGTATGAAATTCATTGATTCTTGAACTATCCATCTGCTTCTAAACATCAAGTAAGTTTCTTTCCATATCTTGAATTTCCATTAATGGAGTTTTTATGGGTTTTGGTAGAAAACCCTAAAATTGGTCAATTGATGGAATAATTCGAATTAAATCTTGTTTAGAAGTTTTAATCTAGTGTTATTGATGTCGGAGAATCATGATTTACATGGTTTTAACATCCAAATTGAGATTTGAATTTTAGGGTTCTTGGTGGATAAATTGGGGGTTTTTGATTTTGGATGTTAAAAAGGATTGTTAAGGATTTATAAGTGTTTATAGTGTTCATAAACACAAAACCAAATGAAATCCATAATCAATTTAGTGAATTTAGAATTTGGGGATTGTGGGTAAAAGTCTTTTACCCACAATCCCCAAATTCTAAATTCGTGTCTAAACAGGTTATAGGTGACGCGAATAACACAAGTATCAAATATGAATACGACTCGTTTAACTTCTTTATATCTAATGTCTATAAGACAGTTGTATCTTTTATGTACCAAGAAAGAGAAATGATGGAGTCTAGCCTCTTAATTTTACTTATTTTTGAAAATATATAAAATTACATAGTGTACTTTTTCTTAAACAGGCTTAATCATGTCTTAAACAGGTAGGAATTGCCAGCCCTAGTAAAAGATGAATAATCTTTAACATATCAAATGGGTTATTTAGGTGGAATGGTGAATTGGAGGAAATTGTATAGGTTTAATATGCAAACAACCTTTTTGGAATTATGTTTTAATGATCTAACAATTGAGGAAAAGTTGTAAGATTTATTAGGTGGTTGTGTCATGGGTTTATGGTTCGTAAACCATGTTATAATGTTCGGTTATAATGGTGTCTAAGGGAGTTTGAGGTTTGGTTAAAGTTAATTCGACCAACATAAGTATGTGGTATTAACCAATAGGTTAAAAGTGTTGTAAATCCCACTTAGTGGTTATGCTGGGATTAATAGATTACCAAACAAGGGTGTAACTGTTTAGTTGATCAAGTGTCAAGGTTGAAGAACGACCGGGTTTGTTTGAGACAAAAAGGTAAGTGTTCATTCACTTACTTAGTAATGGTAGTTGGGTTATTACCCTAAGTTTTGTATGATCATGTGTTTAGATGAATAAGATTTATCTCTATGCTTGTTGAATACTTGATTATGTGTTTGGATGATTAGATGTTAAAATGTCAAGTATGTGAAATTGTTGCAAACAAACTTTAAGATTGAAGTATTGTGAGTTCAAGGTTCTCATGGAGGCTGTGAGAACTTGAACCTCATGGGTGTGAAACAAATTCATAGTCCTCATGGGTGTTGTGAGGATAGAAATGTAATGGTGTAATTGTGATCAAGGTTCTCATGGAGGTTGTGGGAACTTGATCTTTATGTGAATGGAACAAAGTCATGGTCCTCATGGATGTTGTGAGGACATGAACTTTAATTTGTGAAATATGAGTTCATGGTTCTCATGGAGGTTGTGAGGACATGAATATCATGGAATAATTTTGAAGCTTTACTTCATAAATGTACACAAGAATTAGATCTCACAAAATGATGTGTGTTGTTTATTGGACATTGTATGGTTAGAAAACAAGTATACGTGTGATTAGATACTTGTTATGTGCAAGAATTTATAGAAATTGTATGAGTGGAATGTGCTGTCAGGGAACTTGGTTGTGTCCATTCTGAACATGCCCATGTCAGAAACTTTTTTGTTTCAGGTGCTGTAAGGGGGAACATGACCGTGTTCATTCTGAACATGGCCATGTCAGAAACTTTGTTCCTACATAATTTACATTTCGTAGGTATTCTTTGGTAATACCTACGGGGGGACTTCAGACATATTTGTATCATTACTAATATGAATTGTGGGATGTCTTGTTGTAGGAAAGCTCCGGAATAAGCCTCGGGATGTCAAGCGCTCAGATTTTGATTTCTCTTTTGATGTTGGGCATTTATGAAACTACTTTTGGTTAAAACTTGTTTAGAAACCTTAAACTTATGTAATAGTTGTCCTAAAAAATTAACTTGGGGTTATCACACGTTTTAACATTTTATGTTTTATTTATAAAAGTTATAATTAAGACCATCTTTCGCAAGCATTTTGAAAGTTTAAATTGTTTTGAAATTTTGGGTGTAACAAAAGAGTAGCTCTATTACCTATCATCGGGGTCGGTAACCACTTGGAATGAACTTGCAAGATTATTCCTTGACAAATACTTCCCAAAATTGAAAGCCTCAAGCCTACGAAAAGAGATAATCGGGATCAAGCAAGCAAAAACGAAAGCTTCACACACATATTAGGAGAGATTCATTAAGTTGTGTGCTCGATGCCTACAACATGGTATATCTCAGCACTAGCTAATTCAATATTTTTGTGTAGGACTAGCACCAATGGAGAGGCGTTTGATAAATGCCTTTAGTTGAGGAGCTTTACTCGATAAAACACTAACTCAAATTAGAGCCTTAATCACATCTATAGCAAAAGACACAAAACACTCATCACAAGAAGAAGAATGATGGTATGATGATACTCCACGAGGAGTCAAGGAAGTGAGCACTCCTCACATTGAAACTCAACTTACTGAATTAGCGAAAGCAATCATGGAACTTGCCAAGTATAAAGGCGTGGGACCACCGGTTCGAGCTTGTGGGATATGTCTATAATTTGGACATCCTATAGATATGTGTCCCATGTTGCAGAAGGATATGGAACTTGCACGAACAATAGGTTTTGGGTTTAATGGGTTAGGCGGATCTACGAACTACGCGCTTGGACCGATTAAGCAAAAGTCCATTTTTTCAACGACCTTTTATAAATTTTGATCTACAAACTTTATAAAATATCAAAGGTTTCCCTCTTGGCATGAGTTTTAAATTTTAATCGGGTTTCACATATTATTTATAGAGCTTATGTTAAATGGTTTTGAATTGGAAAGTGTTAATCGGCATAAATCCAAAGCTCGTTTTCTGGCAAGTGTTCTTGAACTGCTACTTGAGGCTCACGCATTTGATGGGTAGTCCTCAAGCCACCTTGCATAATCCATGTCAAAAACTGCAACATCTACTAATTATTTATACAAATTGTTTTTATAAATCAAGAATCGGTCAACAATACAATTGAAGAAACCATATTCAAAGATTAATTTTGTACATCAATTAATCATTTTAGCGGTTCTCGTTCTTGTACTCGAGCTTATGTTACTCATGCCACCTTGATCTACTCCAAGAACACCTTTGATCAACTCAAGTTATATCTGGGTTTTGAATTTTAATCGGGTTTTGTCGGGTTTCACGGGTTTTGGACTTGAACCGACCCGGAACCGAGTAACATAGTTTATCAGAACCGACAACCGACCGGATAAACTATATTCAGGTTCTGACGGGTCGGGTTTCACGGGCTTCACAGGTTTACACTGTATCACCATAGCATACACATGATTCTATTTATTTGTTAATTACTCGTCAAACAAAATACAAATTAAAACTCATTCTTTTAAACGTACATATCCATGATTTTGTAGTATCATGATTCCGGGCCGTAATAATAAGTGAATCACCAACAATATAAACACGCCCTAACATTAACTTACTAATTAAGAGCGCCTTATCAACAATTGAACATGTGTAAACAACCAATAAAATATGTAAAAAAAGCATAATTATAATTAAATAATCCATTTGTTGGACCAACTAATGCATCAAGCTAGAAAAAATATATTTTTGTCAGGTTTAAACCAAGCTCAACTTCCTAAATATTAAAATGCTAATTGAAAGTTTGATCTCGAGGGTTTGTCATAATTGTTTGACATTTGATATTTTCATGTTGGTAAGTGAAAATAATTGATCTTGATGTTATACAAAGAGTGAGTACTTGTGTAGTTTGTGTGTGACTTGAAGATAATAGATGTGGAGGGTTAACTTATCTCTACAACTCATGGTTTGTGAGGCCTAAAACGAACTATAAAACATGGGTGTTTTTCGTAAAATAACATATTTCGTACTTAGGATCTAACACATGATCAGAATATGATGACACACATTATTTGTTTACGATTTCTAAAAGGCACACAATCAAACATATTATAGTTGGAGTGAGTTTTAATGAAAAGAAAATTCTCCCAAAGTATATTGATTCTTTACTCTCCTATCAAAACTTAAAAATTAAACGAAGGTAAAAAACCGAGAAGTTGGAGTTGGAGACCCCTTAAATATGGAGCCCGGTATTTAAGGAGCCAAGTTTTAGCTTATTTTTTTGTACAGTCAAGCTACGTGTATACGCAAATAATAACTCCTAAACATATAATAAAGTTGTAATTAACATTTTAACACTTGGGAAGAAGAGGTGTATATATCAATTATGAATCCACCTTGTTGATAAAGATCAAATATAAGTGTATGAGTCTAGTCATCTTTCTATTTTAAAGTATTGATACCTTCACAATTTTATTCAACTTGATAAATTTCTTTTATTATGTTATAGTTGTTTATTGTTTGAATCATTCATTTATGAGAATATAATAAAGTTCTGGTTGTGATTCGGTACACTAAGATTGGATATGATCAAGTACAACTCTCGATTTCATTCGATTATAATGAAAACCTAAATCTTGACATGTGGGAAAGATTTATAACAAATTTACACACTATTGTATTTACAAGTGGTGAAGGTGGTGGTTAAAACAACCATCAAATTGCACCACCTTGACCGGTAACTAAGAATGAAGCAATACTTTCTGCAAGCATTAGCTTCTCAATAGCCACCTTCTCACCAAATCTGTTTGAGAAACAAAGCTGTCCTTGTGATTCAGCACATCCCATCTGCACAGGGAAACACACCACCGCGCTGCCGCCTAAGGGACTCGCATAATCATAAAGTTGTTTCAACGACTGATGAACTTCTCCTATGTATCTATCTCCAAGCTTACGCTTGCAATAAAGCTTGATCACAAGCATCGTGCCGTGATGTTCTAGCCATTGTTCGCTTATAGAGTATTTCATGGTGTAGTTCCAAGCCGGGTTGGTCCGTCCGTGCTTGTCCACAGGAGTTCGCTTCTCCATTTCTTGGTTACCACCGATCAACACCTAAAATGAAATCATATATGTGGTTTACTATCAGACGTTTGAATCCAGTTTCTACTGGTTTTCTACTTATTTCTATGATTTTATGTAAATAACAAACAAAGTAATTAATACCTTGGCATAGACTTTCATCTTGAACATCCTTCTTACTCCTCTTAAATCATTTGCAGAATTAATGGTCAACTCGAGTTTTCGGCATTCCATTTTCGCATCTCTTTCTTGCTGCCTTTGATTTCTTTCTGGTTTGGTGCGTGGAGTGTGAAAGTTTCAAAGTGTCTGTCTCTCTATATATGCCGAGAGAGAGAGAGAGAGAAAGATAGAAGGAAACTGTAAGGAAAGTCTAGAGATGACTTTTGGTATATCGTTGGACTTTGAAAAGTAAAATATTTATAGAAGTTAAAAATTATAGAAATATTTTGCTAGAGTGGCCTTCCGTATATATTTTTGAATTTTTGTCGAATGTTTGTTGACCGGTTCTTCGGTACATGATGCTTAACTATCCAGCAACCAAGTGTATGATATAATATTCCAACATTTAAGATAATTCAGACAAATTTTTTTAATTACTTGATGATGTCAGGATCACCTTCATAAAGTGATCATAGACTATTCTCTAAAATGGAATATGAAAATTAAAAAGCAAAATGTTTCATCTATATAAAATACGTGAATTGGATTTTAATAATTCAAACAATGACCATTTGAGTGATAATAATCATTTCATAATTTTAATTTTTTTTGTTAACGACAGTCCCACTCACATTATTATTATAGATTTACACTTGATTTCGCTTGCAAAAAATACACGTTTCCGAATTTTGCTCAAATATCTGTGAGCTAAATCGAATGGAAATCAAGTGCAAATTAACTATGACTATTATGCGAATGAGGTTGTCCTTGACAACGGCAGTGAAATTTAGGATTACTATCGGTCAAATTGTTAGTATGGATTTTTATTAGGCAATTGAACCAATGGATTTTGAATCATTAAAAGAATTCAAAATTTTCTTTCTTAAAAGAATTTTTTTGAAACACCACGTGAGTCGTGAGTGTATGAAAGAATTTTTTTTAACTTTAAAATAAAAAAAATATATATATTAATTCCACGCTAGCATATTAAAAAAAACGAAAAACAAATGCCAAGTCAGCATGTTAAATGCCACATTAGCATGGAAACCTGTTAAACAAGTAAAAAGTATATAATTAGCAGGTTATATTTCTATGAAATTTTCCCTTAAATATATTTTAACAAGTGTTTTTGGCAGATTTTGAGATGATGGTTTGTTAGAATTAGTTTCCATGTTCTCAGGATTCAAGTTCATTTAAAGTGTGCTGTTTTGTACCTTTGTTTGATCATCTGGATGATTAAAATGAATATAAACAAATAAAAGATTTAAAATAAAATGATAAATCTTGAGACTTTTAACATTTATTGAGGAAACTGCCATTTGAGTTTCTTAAACTTCATGAGATGGGCTCTACTCTGCATTATTTATCCCTTGGTAGTCAGTTGTCTATAGAACATTCAATTTGACTTACCGAAGAGAAGGAAACAAAAGAGGAAAAGGGTTTTAAAAGACCATAAAAATGACGTGGCTGTAAACAATTATATAAATAGACGAATTCAAATTAAAAAATAAATAAAAAAATACTAGTTGCGTCTCCAGTTGCTCCAAGTAAATATAGTTTATTTCTAGTTTGTTTCCTTCTGTAACTTCCTACACAATTCGATTATAGTTTATGCATTATAAAGATCTTTTTATGCGTTTGGAAATTGATTCTTAGACTAGTTCAAACTGTTAGAATAGACAGCAGTTAATCAGTCAGTTAAAGCTAGTTTTGTTAATGTTTGTTTGTTAGCTATTTCTCTCTAAATAATCTTATTTGATTAAGAAATAGAAAATACAAAAGACATAAATTCTCTCAAGTTTATTGTGGTATTAGATCAGTTGGGAACCAATATGTTTATTCTTTAAAACATTAAGGGATGTTATTCATATGGATATCTGTGGCCCTATAAACACTATTAGGGAAAAAGCATATTATGTTAGTGATTGTATAACTAGTTATTTCTCCCCGCATGATGCGGTGGAAAACATATATCATAAATAAAATAGTTTATTTACAGTAGTATTTGAGTTAATTACACAAAAGGAGTCATGTGTAATGAAAACATAGATACGTAACATGTACAAAAACATATTAGGATTTGTTGCACACTAATGGTAGCTATATATATTATTATGGAAAATGGTTCCAAATACGTCATTTCGACTTTCATTAACGGAAAATAATAATAATAATAATATAATAATAATAATGATAATAATAATAATAATATTAACAAAAAAAATAATAATAAGTAAAATAAATGATAGTAATAATAATAGTATTAAAGCTGAGTAATAATAATAATAGTAGTAATAATAATAGTAATAATAATAATAATAATAGTAATAATAAGAATAATAAGTAGTAGTAAAAGAATGTAAAATCTCCTTTTATAAAATCATAAATTTGTCATTGGAATCAACATTTGCTGCTGATGGTGCTTGAGCTTCTTCAGTTACATGTTCTTCTTCAGTACTAGCATTTTCGTCATAGCAACAACATATTCTTCATCGGTAGCAACAGTTTCTGCATCAACAGCGGTATTTACTGCATCAGTAGCAACATTTTTTGCATCAGCAGCAAGTTCAGAGACTGAGTTACTTATGATTCCAAATTGTTTAGATCTTCCTTAAGCATAAGGAATTGAAAACAAAGATGGATAGGGGATCAATTGATGGTCTTTTGAATTATAATCTGTAATCAATTTCTTCTACTACAGCTTTGCCTTTAGATTTCTTAATAGGTGGAAGAAGAATAGACTTAAATACTTGACTGAAAGCATTCAAGTCAAACATCAAATCAGGAGCAGAACCTTGAACACTTGGTGTATGTTCAATGAAGACCACATTTGTTGATTCGTCAATCATATTGGTTCTTTTGTTATATACTCTGTAGGCCTTTGAAATGGATGAGTATCCAACAAAATAACAATCATCTGATTTTGCAGAGAATTTGGCATACTGATCTTTTGTGTTGAGCACAGTGCAAGGACACCCTGATGGTTTGAGAAACCCAATGTAAGGCTTCTTTTTATGCCACATTCATAGGGTGTTTTGTTATGAGATTTCACAATAAGCACTCTGTTCTAAACATAACATGATGTGCTGACTACCTCTGCCCATAAGGTGATTGGCAGCTTGGAGTCAGCCAACATGGACCTTGTAGATTCAATCAGTATCCTATTCCTTCTTTCAACTACTCCATTTTATTGAGGAGTTCTAGAAGCAGTGAATTGCCTTTTTATTCCTTTTCCATCACAAAAAGAATTCATAAAATGGTTTTTAAATTATGTACCATAATCACATCTTATAATCCTAACTCTTAGATTACTCTGATTCTATACTTGAGTGATGAATGACTTGAGAATCTCAGTAGTTTCATCCTTTGTTCTCAAAAAGAAAACCCAAGAGTATCTTTTGAATTCATCTATGACAACAAGACAGTATGATTTCTTTCCAATGCTCATTGCATTTGTTAGACCAAATAGATCCATATACAACAATTAAAGTGGAGCATCTATAGATTTAACTTCTTTGGTTTGTGAGAACTCTTGTGTTGCTTTCCCTCCAGACATGATACATAGTGATCACTGAGAAAGAACTCTTTGTTTGGAAGTCCAGAGACAAGATTTCCTTTAACAATCTATTCATTGTTTTGATGTTGACATGACTTAATCTTTTGTGCCAAAGAGAAGATTCATCAACTGACATTGCGTCAAAAATGGCCTACGGCCACACAAAAAACGTGTGACCGTAGGCCTTTCGCCACACTTTTTTTTCCGGCTCAAGTGTGACCAAAGCTCGAGTCATCGTATGTATCATACGGCCACACACGCTTTTTAGTGGCCGTAGCAACTTAAAAGTGTGGCTAAAGGGTATCAATTTTTCTTGCTGGAATCAAGTATTCCCTCCATTAAGTGTGGCTAAAGGGTAGCAACGGCCACATGACTTTACTTTAAGTGTGGCTAATGGGTCGCAACGGCCACATGAATTTACTAAAAAGTTTGTAATTATAAGTGTGGCTATTGTCTAACATTTGGTCACACATAATTTTTTTCCCATGACGTTTGGTATCATTCCATCACATAAGCAAAAAACAAAGTTACTTTAGTGTGGCTAATGGTTATTTATAGCCACACGAAATTTTGTAATTTTAAGTGGGGCTATTGTCTTACCTTTGGTCACACATATAGTTTTTTCCCATGACGTTTGCTATCATTCCGTCACACTAACATAAAACAAAGTAACTATGGTATGGCTAATGGTTATTTATAGCCACATGAAATTTTGGAATTTTAAGTGTGACTATTATTTTAACTTTGGTCACACATATTTATTGGGGTTCTATGTGGCAATTTTTGTGTAATTTGCTATTTTATTTTCATTTTTTTATATAATAATTAAAAACAACAGTAAACATGCATGAGAAAACCAAATTATATTAAGAATAAATCTGAATAATAAACCAAAATCAATACATAAGTTTTATGTTAAATACTAAAGAATGTCTATTTGTTGGCTGCTGGTTTTCTTCTTGTTTCTTGCTGCTTTTTCATGTATTCTATCGTTGTAAAAGTTTTCTTTTGCTTCTTAGCAACTTTAGTTGTAGTGTTTTATGTTTGATTGGATGGTGGATCTGGTAGCTAGAGCAACAAAATATGGAAACAAATATTAATACATGTTTTAGTTGCATTTAATCAGATATTAATTAAGGAACAAATCTGCTGGTCACTTTTGAAAAGAGATTTTGGCCAAGGAACAAAAGAATGTAATGCCTCGTGAACTGTTTTGAACTCACTAGTTTCTACTGGTAAAAATGCTGCCCCCTTTATAGATTCATCAATAGAAACTCTATAGCAATCATCTTGTAGTGGAACTCCATGAATGGTTTGTGATTTCATTGACCAATGAATTGTACCAAGTGCCACGCGGTTGTTTAAATTTAAAGAATACAGACTACACTTAAATGTCTATAAAAATTTGTGGGATATATTAACATGGTAAAGTTAAAGTCAATATATATATGCATTTCATGTAATACGTATCTGTGGGACATCTTCTTTTGATTCCAAATGATATGGGACATCTACTTGTGATACATCAACTTTACTTTTCTTGGTTTTCACCCTTTTAGATAAGTTACTCTGGGGAGTTTGCACTGCTGTTTTTTCAAGTTTGGTCTCCGCATAATTGGCCTACAATTCAATTAATTAGGTCATGGAAAATCATCACTCACATGGAAAATTATAAAAAAAGAATGAAATTGTCAAATACTTACCTGAGGAGTGACTTCTGTTTGTACTGCTTACATGATCCGTTAGATAGGGTAGCATTAATATTGTCCTTAGAGCCAAGATTGTTGTCCACTGAATTGACCTACAATTCAATTAATTAGGTTATGGAGCAGACATAAAAAAAGAATGAAATTGTCAAATACTTACCGGTGTTACCATTTTATTTTGCCCCAGTTTATATGTGGTAGCACTAGTACTTTGGTTAGATCCAACACAATTGTCCAAAGAATTCACCTACAAAGTGTAACGACAGTAGGACAAATGTTAAAGCATTAATTAATTTGTGAATAAAATAAGTCACTTTTACTTGTGTTGTTAACAACGGCACTCCTTGTGCAGCCAAATGTTGTTGAACTTGATTAAGATTGTTTTGTGTTTCTTCCATCTGGATGGACAGGGTGTTAATCTTTTTATCTTTTTTGTGTAGTCGGCACTCAAGTAGTGCAATTCGTTCTTTTGATGATCCTTTTGTTCGAGGAACATTCCAATATCTACCGGAAGTCACTCCATAGCCAATCCCTTTTAAAAATACACCTCTTTCCTTGCCAAGTACTACTATGAAGGCATCCTTGCCCTATTCAAGGTCCAGGGTCCCATTCATGATTTGTGTTTCACTGTTGATCTGCAAAAAAAATGTCAAAAGAATGTAGTGAGATGTTTTTTTAACAAAGTAAACATGTATTACAGTAAATTGTTGGATCCTAAAAAGAACTGATGATTCTGAAAGCCGAAACTCCAGGCATTGACCAGAACTTTACAAAATAATAGGGCTTTGACTTTACAAATAGCAAACTGCTAATTCCCTACAAGCATAAAACATATGGCTGTAACTGCTGGTTACATGAACTGCTGATTCTGAAAGCCGAAACTCCAGGCGTTGAACAGAAATTTACAGAAGAATAGGGCTATGAATTTACAAGGAGCAAACTGCTGATTCCCTACAAGCATAGAACATCTGGCTGTAACTGCTGGTTACATGAACTGCTGTTGAAGTAGTTCACCAGCAGTTCCCCAAACCATCAGTTGTGTCAATTCCAGCTGTTTACTTATTCTAGCAATTTTACTAAGTGCTGAGAAACAAGCTTGTTAGACTACTTAGATGTCACAATCAGGGTGATGTAACCAATAGTTCTTACTAATGTATAAATAGAATCAAGTTTGTTAGCCTAGTTAGATGTCACTATGAGTTACCGGCTTTAAGTTTAAAACACTGATCCTGGCTAATTAATGACAGTTTTAATTACCCTTCAGTCTTATCTCATAACTCCAAATCTATTAACTTAGTTTGACAATGATTTTTCTTTAACATAATTTCCAAAAGTTTGAAGTTAAACTTACTATTTTATCTGCCATGACTTTGACATCAGCATTCTTGTATTCTCCCTTTTTGTCTTCCCTTGCTTTCCTCCACATTAAAGCACGGGAGGGGATTTCATTTGGTGAAATTTCGTTGTTTTGTACCTTATAATATATTCAACAGAAAGCAGCATACACTCACACATCAGACATACAATAGAAAAACACACTTGAATTAGAGACTAAAGTTACCAGTTTACCTCTTAGATAAGTATATCCTCTTCGTCCCAGGTGATGATCATAAACGTACTTTGATCGTGCTTCTTTTCTTGTTTTTGACAGATTCTTCCAACACACATTTTAATTATTTCATTAGAGTTTAAAAGAGAGAGATTAAAAATATAATGATGATGATCATTAATTAGAGCAAATAATTAAAACCTTGAATTCGTCTGATTGTGTATATGTAACGAACTTGTCCCAGTCTGTTTGGTCCACCAATGTACAATATTGCTTAGGAATTATCTGAAGTTTCACCGGTTTACCTAGGTTGGGTACTATGTATCCCACATACAGTTTTCTTCTAAAATTTTGAAGAAGGTGACCAAGCCGATTCATCACAAAACGCCTCCGACATGCATCAATCTCATAATATTTCTACAATATATAATATAGGTTAGTTTGTTAGTATTAATTAGAGTTTGCTAGAGCTGTTGAGTTAATTAGCTTGTATAGATAGGTAGGTGTGATCAGGGGTGGCTATACAGTACAAACAACTAAAGCAACCGCTTTAGGCCCCAAAAATTGAAAAACTACTTTAATTTGTATTATCAACTTTTGTGTTTTCAGAGAGAAATGATAATTTCACAACTTTTATGTCAGCATTATACGTTTTGATGCTCCATTAAATTACATTTTAATATTTTTTATATATTTACAAAACTTTCACAGAAGGCCTCAATTTCAACGTTCGATTTAGGCCATAAAATATGTTATTGTATAATTGATTTACAATGAATGCTTATTATATTAACTTACTATATATTGAGATGATATGAGATGTTGATTCATACCTGATTACCATGAGTTTCTTCAGTTATAAATTAGTCACACGAAGTAGATTAACCGTTAATTCTTCCCACAACTTATCCTTTACTTCTTTTGGCACCGTCTTCCATGCTAGAAACCTTAATCCAACGTTTTGCCTTACCAGGTCTCCCAAATAACTTGGAAATTATGATCTATATTCCCCAGTTAACCTACCCAGTTCATCAATGTAACTTTGTGTTTTCTTCCACCAGAGTTTATATATGCTGCACGTAACTTTTGTAACCTGGTCAACCCTCTCTTAGTTGTTTTCGTTGTAGCTAAACTGAGATCCAGATCCATGTCTTCATTGACTTGTGATTCACCTAGCTTAGTAACTTGGTCAACCATCAAATCGTCATTGTGATGATCCAGATCATCGCTTTCATAGTCGTCTGTTGAGTCTCCATCGTCGTTGAATTGATCCTGGAACAATAATTAAACGTCCATGACTTTCAAATTAATGAAATTGGATTTGATATCGGAAATACAAAAGCTCGGTAGGGAAGAGGACGGTTTTGAAATCGGAATGGAAGAGGACAGATTTGAAATCGAATTGGGGCACAAGTAGTTTTGGGGAATTTTTCTTTAAAATTTTACCGCTGATTTTGTGACCTAATGAAGTTTCAACATTTTTCTTAAAATTTTACAGCTGATTTTGTTTAAGATCCCGCTATGTAGTTTTGGGGAATTTTTAAACCAAAATATATTTGTATAAAAACAAAAAACTAATTAAGTTTATAATAAACCTACTTAAAACATTACATAAATTAAAAAAAAATAAAAATTTACATAAACCACATATATAACTAAACCCTAAAAAAACAAAACATAAATTAAAATTAAAAGATTACATAAACCCAAAAAAAACATTACTTAACATCACCCATGACCCATATGACTAATAAGCCTTGTAGGGGTCACACTGGTTGTGAGTCAGGTTAGGGTGACATGGGTTATGACATTACACGACTTATGGGTTAAAATTCCATATCCCATATCACCCATGTCCCATGGCCCGTATGACCCATATATAAGCCTTATAGGGGTCACACTGGTCGTTGGTTATTGGTTGTGAGTTATGGGTGTCATAGGTTATCATCATCATCATATGGGTCGTCATCATAACCATCATTATCCTCATATGGGTTATCATCGTCATCTTATGGGTTATCATCATCATCATCTTATGGGTTATCATCATCATCATCATCATATGGCTTATCATAATCATCGTTACATAAACCACATAAAAAACATTACTTAATATCACCATGACCCATATGACCATGGGTCATGAGTTATAATGTCATACCCCATACCACCCATGACCCATATGACCATGGGTCATGGGTTATAATGTCATTCGGGTTATGACCAATTTAGATATCTCTTTGAAGATATTAAGACTTTTACAAGTGAGACATAACTTTTATTTTATTAAATTAAAATAAACGTTAAACTTTTCTGCTGTTTTACACGTGACTTCTACAAGGCGCGGGTCATAAATTATAGTTTATTATTAAGTTGAGAGAATTTAGCATTTATTCTTTGAAGATCTTCGTCGTCAATCGCAAATAAAAACCCTAGGTCAAGATTGCCATAGAATCTTCCACATCCAGTAGTAGAAGCAATCGATCTCATGGTCATCATGACCATGTTTATTGTTCTTGTGGTCAAGAAGCAATGCTAAGAACATCATGGATCTCAAAAAATCTAGGTAAGTGAAATTGGAATTCTTGTCGTCTCATCACCTAAAACTCACTCTCTATATTTGAAATAGGGATCATCAAAATGTGGCTATTTTAAGTGGTTTGATCCTGTGGTGTGTAAAAGATGTAAGGACATCATTCCTGGCTTGTTGAGGGCAAAAAACGAATTAGAGAATCAACTCGCAATGAGTGAAGCTTCAAGGATTGAATCAGAGACTGAACTAAAATGTAATGATCGAATCTAATAGGCTAACACATCAAGAGATCACCGACAAGTTCAGATGAAGACCGTTTTGGAAGTATGCGGCCGTATTCTTCATGGCCTAGCCGCGTACTTGAAGTATGCGGTACCCAACCGCATACTTGAAGTATGCGGCCCCGGCCCAGCCCAACCGAATAGTATAAATAGTTATTTTGTATTCTGTATTCGGTTAGACGAGTTGTTGAGCGACATTTGTATTGTTTTCAGTGGTTTATAAATATACAAATCGTTTGACAATCAATTGAGTCTCGCCCTTACTGTTTGTACCTACAAGTCACGTGTCGAGTTTGTTTCCGTTAGGTTCAACACGTCATTGAATCCGTTGATTGAAGATCCTCAGGAATCCGGACCTTACAATTGGTATCAGAGCCTTAGCGCTCATTCGGTGAAGCTTACAACAGATTTCTTTGACTCGTAAGGTATCAAAGTTACTGTTTTCGTTTTGAATAAACTGATTTGTTTGTTTTGGAAGCGTTTCTAGACAGATTGATAGGTTTTGGACCTAGTTTATGTCACGATTGTTCAACTTTACGGTCAGCAAGTTTACGGCTTTCCAAGTTTGCGGTCAGCAAGTTTACAGCTTTCCAAGTTTGCGGTCAGCAAGTTTACGGCTTTCCAAGTTTGCGGTCAGCAAGTTTACGGCTTTCCAAGTTTGCGGTCAGCAAGTATACGGCTTTCTAAGTTTGCGGATAATCGAAGTTTACGGATAATCGAAGTTTGCGGTTACTTCAAAGTTTACGGTTACTTTGAAGTCTATGGTTTTCTTTCAAGTTTGCGGTACAGTGTTCTCTGCTAATTAAGTCATGACTGATACTAATGCGATGGATAATGAGATTGGCACCACAAATAGACCTCCACGTCTTACAAATGCAGATGATTTTGGCAACTAGAAATTTAGATATGAGAACTTTGCCAAAATATAAGGATTCATCTATTTGGAAGTCTATTGAAAAGGGTCCTCAAGTTCCTATGGTTAGAAATGAAAAGAATGAATTTGTTCCCAAGGATCCTGATCTCTATGTTGGTGAAGAGATTCTTCAGAAGGAGAAGGATGAGAAAGCTTATGCTGGATTGACCATGGCATTGTCAACAGAAATTGCTCAAGGCTTTAAAGAATACAAGACTGCAAAAGCTCTTTGGGATGCATTGGTGGAAAGGTTTGAAGGAAATTTAGATATGCGAGAAAGTAGAAAGGACATGTTAAGGCAGAAATTCAACATGTTCAAGTATATGAAAGGGGAAAGTCTGGAATCTCAGATAAATAGATTTACTCACTTGATGACTGAAATAAGTGGTGCAGGTATTGAGATGACCAAAGGTGAGATAAAAAAGAAACTGCTCAACTCGTTGCTGATAAACTGGAACTTCAACATCACTACTATCAAGAGAACTAAAGATATGTACACCACATCTCTCAGTGAGTTGATCTCCATTCTGAGGTCATATGAGATGAATGATCAGCAAAGGTAGATCATGTTTATGTCTGAGACAGATCACTTAGTGTCTCAAGGAAGTGCTTTACTCACTACCATGTCATCTGCACATACTCCAATTTTTTCTACTGTTCCCAATCAAACAGTTCCTGTTACTCCATCTCAACAAAGTAACTCACCTTGCTCTAATACTGTTAAAGCTGTTGAAATGAATGTTGCATTGTTTAGTGTTTTCTTGAGCAACTATAATGCAATGCTGGCTGAAAAACTCTCTCATGCCAATCTGATACAAGATGACACTGATCAAATTCATCCTAATGATTTGGAAGAGATGGATATTAAATGGCATATGGCAATGGCTGTGCATCGTGCTAAGAATTTTATCAAAAGAACTGGCAGAAACTCATTTGATGGGATGGAGTCTTGTACAAAGAAGATTGGTTTTGATAAGTCCAACTTGAGGTGCTACAATTACAGCAAGCCTGGACACTTTGCTAGGGAATGTCCCGAGCCTAAAGCAGAAAATGGAAGTTTATCCAGTGGCTCAGAAGAAAAGGAAGCAACTACAACCGGTGATAGCAAAGCCTTGGTCAGTCAGCAGAATGTAGGATATGATTGGGGAGATCAGATTCATGAGCTGACAATGAAGGTGTCAAATCATGTTCTCATGGCAAAAATTAAAGATACTGAGGTACTTGCTAATACCTGCTCTCATAATTGTGTAGAGAAGATAAATAGGTATAAGTGTGATAATGAGATGTTGATAAAGGAAATTACTCAACTTCGGTATGCCAATGCTGAGCATAAGCGATCAGAAAATATTTTTAAAGATAAAATTAAGGCTAGTAAAAATGATTTTTCTAAACTTGAAATGGATTTTAGCAACAAGGAATGCCTTTATTGTGATGCTTTAAAAAGAATAGATGACCTTAGTCTAAAGTTGAATGATGTTGTGACTCAACTGAAAAACACTAAACTAACAATCAAGAAAATTGACCACTCTCAATCAGTTGTTTATGACATGTTAGATTCCCAAGTTAGAAAGAAAGGAAATCCAGGAATTGGTTATCATGCTGTTGAACATCCTTTTAATGGCAATTTCACTTCTATGCCAAGTGTTCAGCATGAAGATGTTGAAATGGAGTATGGTGTAAGCCGTAAACCAGATCAACCTTCTTCATACACACAGTCCACGCCCGTGGATGGTAGTTCCTCGATAAAACATGTGAATGTTACTAACCCGTCTAAGTCATGTGCAGAAACATGATTAGTAGAGGGCATAGTGGAGGATAGTGGGAGTGATGATGAGGAGGAGGATCGTGTCTTTAATTCCAAGTCTTTAACTTTTAAAAATACTTTGTCTGGTTTTTCAAACTCTGCTATTTTTGTTGATTCTGGTTTGAATATTGGTTTAGAAAGTGGTACTTTAAAAAGAAAAAATAAGTTGAAATCTACTTTGAAATCCACATTTAAAACGGGTGGAATGTTAGAAAAGGAAGAAATGCAGATTGTAAATGGTAAAAATCATCAGTTTGTTAAAAACAAAAGCCGTTCTTCAAATCGTGAAAGCAGCAAACCATCAACAAGTCAGTCTAATCAAAAGAAAATGCCTCAACGTTTTACCAAAAGCGAATTTTATAAAAAAATTGATAATTATCATCGAGCTTTTGAACAAAATGTTAGGAAATGTGATAGAAATAATTTCAAATCTAATCAAAGAAGCTTTAACAGAAATGATGATCACATGCATGATAGAAGGTTTTCTAGGAATTATGAAAATGTAGGTTACTTCACAAGTTCTCCTCAACGGTCATCATCATGGGACACCGGATACTATGCCTCGTATCCGAGAAGGCAAACGTGCTATGTCTGTGGGAATCCCGGACCCTTAGCTCGAAACTGCGTTCACAATCATGAACACTTTGGTAGATATCTGAATGTTTCTCAATGGGACAATGCGTATCAAAGGCCATATGCGTCTAAAAGACACATGGATCAAAATCACAAAAGGCCCAATGATAAACAATCGGATAAAAGAACCGGTGCTGTGCATAAAACTCAACGTCATGTTAAAGAAAATAATGTTTTCAAACATCAACTAAAGAAAGTTGAGAAACCCATTAAATCTGAAAAAGGGTAAAGAAAAAGTCGTTACTCCAAAAGCAAGCTCAAACTTTCAAAAACCAAAGCCGGTTTGGAAACGAAAACCAAATGCACAAACAACACAAGTTGAGTTTAATGACAAAAGAGATATGAAATTGTAAGAAGTTTCATACTTGGATGAGTTAGGGCAACCCAAGACAACCATGGATTGGGTTCCAGTTACTAATTAAAATGTTCTATCGTGTAGGGACAGCCAAGGAGGCCTATCAACAACCTCTGGTATGTTGATAGTGGTTGTTCCCGGCACATGACAGGAGACATCTCTCAGCTTCACGACATCAAATTGTTCGATGGAGGGTATGTTTCCTTTGCAGGTGATAAAGGTGGGCAAATCACAATGAAAGGTACTGTCACTAATGGTACTCTCTCTTTCGAAGATGTGAACTATGTGTCTGAATTGAATCACAACTTGTTAAGTGTGTCTCAAATTTGTGACAAAAAGTTTTCAACTCATTTTACTGATAAGGAGTGCTTGATTTTAAAACCAGGGTTTGTAGTCCCTGAGGATTGGATTTTAATGCGAACACCGATGTGTAAGGATTCATATTTGTTGGACATGAACAGTGAGTCAGCTTTAACCAATACTTGTTTATTTTTAAAAGCTTCTGAAAATGACTCCATGCTCTGGCATCGTCGTTTAGGTCACATAAATTTAAAAAACCTAAATAGAATTGCAAAGGGAGCACATGTGATCGATTTGCCTTTGAAAGAGTTTTGTGAAGTCGAAAAATGTATTTCATGTGCTAAAGGCAAACAACATAAACGACCACACAAACCCAAGCTGTTTAATTCAATAGATTCTGTTCTTCAGTTGCTTCATATGGATCTTTTTGGTCCTGTTAGTGTGATGAGTCTTGGGAAGAAATCATATAGTCTTGTTATTACTGATGACTACTCATGATTTTCTTGGGTGTTCTTTTTAAGTAAGAAAAGTGAGACTGTAGACATTCTTAGGCAATTCATGATTCTTGTGGAAAATCAACTAAACTTGAAGATCAAGATTATCAGAAGTGACAATGGGACGAAATTCTGAAATGAAGTTCTTGATAGCCTGTGTGTAGAAAAGGGGATTGCATGACAATTCAGCGCTGCTAGAACTCCTCAACAAAATGGAGTTGCTGAACGAAAAAATCATACCCTGATAGAAGCCGCAAGAACCATGCTCTCTGACTCTAAATTGCCAATATTCTTCTGGGCTGAATCAATCAATACATTGTGCTATGTGCAAAACAGAGTGCTACTCAACAAGCATCAAATGAAAAATCCATATGAAGTCAAGTTTTACTAGAAGCCGAAGGTCGGTCATTTTAGAGCATTTGGATGCCAATGCACTCTGTTGCATAATGACACCATTGGGTCCAAATTTGATGCAAAGGCCGATGAATGTTATTTCGTTGGATACTTATCCTGCAAGACAACATACATGGTTTACAACAAGAAAACTAAGCAGATAGTTGAATCCTAGTACATTGACCGGCATGAGCTAAACAAAATTGATGCGGATTCTGGTCCAAATTGGTTATTTGATTATGATTATATATTTAAGCTGTTTAATGTTTATTCTGATGTTTCTGATGTGTCATATGGTGGTTTATACAAGTACAACATAGTCGACTACAGAATTAATGAAGACCCCGATCAAGCATCATCTTCGTCTTCCAGAACTCTAGAATCTTCTTCTCAAGAAAGTGCTCAACAAACCGCTGATCCCACCAACAATGAGACTGTTTCATCTGCCAGTGGTCATGCTTCACAGGACATGATTCCTGATCCAAGTGTTATTGAGGACCCGGTTCCCATCACTGAAGAAGCAGATCAGCATATCACCAACTTACCTGAAACAGTGCAAGAAGAGGAAATACCAACATTGCGGATTCATAAAGATCATCCCGTAGAGGATATCATTGGTCCTTTCTCTGACGGGGTGAAAACAAGGAGTCAATCTAGAGTAATCAACGTCTGCTTGTATTCTGCATTTATTTCTCAAATAGAGCCTAAGAACATCAAAATAGCTTTAAGTGAGGCAAGCTGGGTGGAGGCTATGGAGGAGCTGATGCAGTTTGAAAAGCTAAAGGTTTGGGAGCTTGTGCCACTACCACAAGGCAAGTTGCCCATCGGAACTCGTTGGGTTTACATAAACAAAAAGGATGATATTGGAGTTATTGTCAGAAGCAAAGCAAGATTGGTTGTGCAAGGATTTTATCAACAAGAGGGAATAGATTATGAAGAAGTATTTGCACCGGTTGCACGACTTGAGGCCATTCGAATCTTTTTGGCCTATGCTACTTACATGAATTTCAAGGTATTTCAAATGGATGTGAAGACAACTTTTTGTTGTATGGTAAGGTTCAAGAAGAGATCTTTGTGTGTCAGCCACCGGGGTTTTAAGACACCAATCACCCACATCATGTCTACAAACTAGACAAAGCTCTGTATGGTTTACATCAAGCACCACGTGCATGGTATGCCACTCTGACAGAGCATCTGCTTGCAAATGGCTACACGTAGGGAGCCATAGATCAGCCATTGTTTCTTAAAAACCTGGGAGATGATCTTATTCTTGTCCAAATTTACGTTGATGACATCATTTTTGGGTCAAAGAATGCTGTCCTGTGCAAAGAGTTTGAAGAAGTGATGAAGAAAAAGTTTGAAATTAGTTCAATGGGAGAAATGGCGTTCTTTATAGGGTTCCAATTGAAGCAAAGTGATGACGGAATCCTAATTCATCAGGCTAAATATGTCAATGACATCTTAATCAAGTTCAACTTTGCTTACTCCAAATCGGCATCCACTCCAATGGCAACTCGACCCGTTCTTACTCAAGATCTAGGTGAACCTGGAATTGACCAACATCACTGCAGGTCAATGATTGGCTCGTTAATGTACCTAACAGCTAGCCGTCCAGACATCATGTTTGTGGTTTGTCAGTGTGCACAATATCAGACTAATCCTAAACTTTCTCACCTTAATGCTGTCAAAAGAATTTTTAAATACTTGAAGCGGAAGCCTCGGCTTGGCCTTTGGTATCCAAAGGATTCAGAATTTAACTTGTTTGCTTTTACTGACAGTGATCATGGAGGTTGCAATCTTGACAGGAAATCCACAACCGGTGGATGTCAGTTTCTGGGGGAGAGACTCATATCATGGCAGTGCAAGAAACAAACCACCGTTTCGACTTCTACTGCTGAAGCTGAATATGTCGCCGCATCCGCATGTTATTCTCAGGTTATCTGGATGCAACACCAATTGCTGGATTACGGTTTGAATTTTTGTGACTCCCCTATTTTCTGTGTTAATTAAGCTACTTTAAAGATTGTTAAGAACCCGGTCCAACATTCGAAAACTAAGCACATAGACATAAGGATGCATCACATTCGTGATTGTTTTGAAAGAAAGCTTATGCATCTTGAACATGTTTCTACTGATGATAATGTTGCTGATATATTTACAAAAGCCTTTGACTTAGCAAGATTCAACTTTCTGGTTGAATGTCTGAAAATGATCTCCTTTGATTAGAAGGTCGCGGGTTTGGTCACCAAAAATATTATTTGTTTTTTTTCTTAGTTTGTTTAAATTTTGATTTATTTCATAAATGCAAAAGTTTAGGGGGAGAAATTTCCTAAAAACACCAAAAATATTTTATTTTATGTTTTACAATTAGGAAAAATTGAGAACTCTATCTATTAGGAAATGATAATACATCATTTTAGAGGTCGGATCATCACTTGCAAGGCCTGTAGTTGAAAAGATTAGGATCTTAGGGTGATATGTTGATAGGCTCTGCTAAAACTTGAAAGACAGCATGATAGTGTTTTACTTAAACATAAAGGTCATTGTCATAGTGGGGAACATCTCATAGACTGGTAGAATAATTATTTCCTGTTAATAATCGAGCACTTAAACATAAAAGATTGGTGAACTGTGGATGAACATAATATATTTGGATTGCACAAACCGAGACCCTTCATAAAGGGGTTGCGAGCTGACTTAATACAAGTCTGTACATATATATATATATATATATATATATATATATATATATATAGATAAAAGACATGCGTTGACATGCAATAGGTGGAAAGACACTCAATGATAGTGCAAAGCAGAATTTTGAGCAAAAAGACACGCAATGTTAATGTCGTGCTATAGGAAAATTTCAAAAAGATATGTCTAAAGATGTATATATAAGTATACTTGTAAATATTTTTTCTCTTTGGGAATGTGTGACTGGGAAGGAATCTCTTATCAAGGCATGTAAGTCCGTTGTACTATGCTTTTGATTACATTTGTTCGAGATCTCCTAAACAGTTCATTGACCAGTGCTAGTTATGCTCTTTTAGTTATTACTTAGGTGCTCAAAAGATCATGAGGAAGGGTATCCGATATATTGTGGGATCCATTTAGTTCATCAAAAACTCATCTAATTCACAATAAGATAAATACAAGTTTCTAAGATGTGAGTGTGGGACCCACTATGTCATGAATAATTCTTACCTAGAAAAACATGATAAATTCATTTACTGCTTGCTTGCAACTAAGGCATAAAGGCTTGAGTTTAGAAGGATACTTTATAGTGGCAATCACCGAGACCTGTCTAAGAAAACGAGCGGCTGATAAGTATAGTTTGGTCTGCCCTAAAATGATATGATCCCATAACAGAGTTTCTCTAAAAAATAATGTGTTTTATTATTTCAAAATAGTCTGCTTTTATGAAAAGAACAAAAAGATTTTGTGTTTTTAGCTTAGTTTAAGTTATTTTATTTTTTGTCTTTTGTGTATACTCCATAATTATCAAAATGACTGTTCCTGCTTGACCCGAAAATCCAAAGGAAAGTGTTTTTATAAAGTTCACGGTTTTTCACAAGTTTGCGTCCGCATACTTCACGCGGGGCCGCATACTTGACTTCGTCTATATATTGCTTGAAGTTTGCGGTTTCTTGATATCCTATACCGCATACTTCGTGTTTCTCTTAGCCGCATACTTCATTTTCATTTGCTGGAACCGTTCACTTGACCATAGTGTGAAATTACTGCGTTGATTGTGTTCAAAGAGTATAGGCGACTTCAAAGGTATAGGTTTTATCTCTGAATTTGGATTAATCGATTTTGTGAACCGAGACTCATTCAGTACCTCTTGGACCAAATTAATGTGTTGTTTGTGTGTTGAAACTAAAATTGACTAGTTTAAGTTGAACGAAAATGTTGGGCGACCTGATATAAGCCTTTAATTTGCATTCCAAACTCATTTTTGTCATGGTTTTTGTGGATTCAAATCAATCAAAAGTTTGCGGTTTCATAAAAGTTTGCAGCCGCATACTTCAAGTATGCGGTGCTCTTAAAAGTTTACGGTAAATTTAAAGTTTGCGGTTTAATTCGTCTGCCCGAAAACTTCAAACTTGTCGTTGTTGAAATCTAACTTGTTCTATTGAATGCAGTGATGGCAGACTTGAAATTTGTTAAGGACCACAACGAATCAGCATACTTGGAAGACCCGACACAACATCATAGTATATTCATATCAATGATAGCAGGTCTGCGGGCATCCAAGATCTTTCACGCCATTTCTCAACATCCCGATATATGTGAAGATTTTATTCGGGATTTCTGGAGCACGACTGATTTTGTTACAGAAAATGAAGTTGAAGGGATAGCTTGTACTGTGGCAGGAAAGCGCATAGTAGTTACTGAAGCTGTTATCAGGGAATGTTTGAATTTTGGTGATGAGGTCGACCATGCTACAAGTTTTTATGTTGAGCAAATGAACGACGTTTTTGAAAGAATGAGTTATGAAGGAGGTTTACCGTTCTTGGAGAAGAAATATTTACCACCTTATTGGAAATACTTAGCACATGTGGTGAACCAATGTATTTCAGGAAGAAAGGGTGGATATGATGAACTAAGTGCCAGCATGCCTGCAGCTGTATATGCACTTGTGACAAGGGAAAATTTCAACTTCTCAAGAGTCGTGTTTGAAGAAATGAAGAGCAATCTAACTGGGAAAAAGAAGTCAGTATTCTTGATGTATCAAAGATTTTTGCAAATGATAATCAATCGAAATCATTCAGAGCTAGTCATGACACAGAGGAGACTACATGTGAAAGTAACGAACAAGAGTATTCTGTCCTATATGAGCATGAACAAGAAAGGAAATTTTCTGAATCTAACTCCCTTAGAAAAATTTGGAGCTTTTCCTGAGCTAGAAGATGCACAACCACAACCCCAAACTCAACCACAACCACAACCTCAACCGCAACCACCACCACCTCAACCCCGTCGTCGACTTCGACGTGCACCTCGCCAAGTTCAAAATCAGGCCGAAGTACAAATAGTTGATGAGCCTGTGATTCCTAATGTGCAGTTGGCCAATGAACATGCAGATGAATTAAATTACAACATTGAAGGGCCGGTGTACTTTGAAAATGAAGGAAATGCTGAAAATCTTGAAGATTTGGAAGATATCAATCTAGATGATTTGCAATTTTTAGACTCTGGAAATCAGAGTTCAAGTGGTATTAATGTTCAAGAGAAAGAAAGTGAGTCTGAGGGAGACTCAAAAGGTTGAGTTTGATTCATATGAAACAGAAAGTGACAAGGAATAAGTACCAATAAACAAATATCACAGAAGCTTACTGATTAAAAGAAAGGCCGCTGGGAAACCTCCTCTCATCAACCCTTCTAAACATCAAAGTGATACTTCCGATGAAGACTATGATTTTGAAGCTGATCTAAGTCTGAGAAAAAGAACAAAGTTTTCTGAACAACTCCCGCAAAAGTCCACACCAATCATTAAACCAACTGTCACCCCATGACAGGACAAGGGTAAGGCAAAGGTGTTTAATCAACCCGCGCCTGTAGACGTTCAAGCCCTACACCAGAGAGTATTTGTTCTGGAACAGGACTCTGTTGCCAAAGACATGAAGATTAAGAAACTTAGTGAAGAAAATGTTACTCTCAAGAAGACTATAAACTTACAAGATGATAAGATCAATAGTCTTAAGGAAAACATGGTATTTGTGCTTGAAGAGCTGAAAAGGTTAAAAGAAAAGAAGGATAAAAGAAAAAGAAAAAGGAAGGATGGCTGTAGTGGAAAGAGTGATGGGAAGGGTGATGAAAATGATGGTGATGGTGATGATAATGATGGCAAGGGTGATGAACATGAAAGAAATAAGGATCAAGAACATCTACATGAAGGAACCAGCTCTCAAGAAGACATGTCAATAGCAATGGTTATTTATGATCCTGAAACAACAAATAAAGGAGCACAACAATCAGATAATGAATTATCATTTGACTTTGAGTATGATCTTGATGAAATGCTCAAGTCTGGATCAATGTTCTCATTTGAAGATGATCTGACTGTACTTGATGATAACTTCATAGGAGAAGACACGAATGGAGATTTCTATGATACAAATGTGTCTGCTTCTCCTACATACTTGAGTGCTCAAGGAAAGGTGATTACCGGTATTGACAGCGATTTATTCACCGAAGGTAATTCGCCTCCTCACGTGGAAACATCTGCTGAGCATCATGAAGCAACTTCATCTTCAACTGATCCAGTAGATAAGAAAAGCATGTTTAAAGTTATTCCTCCACTTGAAGTTTATTATGTCACATCATCCAATGAGCTTTCAAAGAAGAACGACCGTTCTCCTATTCTGAGCTGGATGTTTGACAATGAGAAGAATCTCTACATGATCAAGAGAAAGAATAGGCGAATAGAATATTTTGCGCGATCACATGACCTTATGTCACTTCCAAGATTTGATCTGCAAGCAATGAACAAAGCTCCTTTCTACAATCCATGAAACGTTGGTACAACAAGAAATTTTGTTTCACTCCTTGAAAAGGAATGTGACAGTGGATTCAAGATTCTAAAGCCTGCTGAATGCAAGAGGGTGAAATCAAAGTACATGATTGACAGAATAACCCAGAAGCCTCTTGTTATGGAAATCTATCCTCCTCCCAAGACCGTAGATTGTGTTCCAGTTCATCAAGCTTTGCATGCCAACTCTCTAAGTTAACTGGATTACTGGTATTATAGTTCTATGACAGGCTACATCTACATCCAATGTGAAGATAAAGAATTTACTATTGCTGATCCTATGGATCTACTGAAGTTCGGGAAGGAAGATATGGTCAGATTGTCCAAACAACATCATTCGTGCTAGAAGAATGTGAAAGAGACACCAAGCCTTTTGTGAAAGTATTAGCAACTGCAATAGTCAAAGGCCTCTATGAGGGAGGTGGTGATCACTTAGCTGATGTTGAAATACTATAGTTATCTTGAATGCATTAGCCTAGGGGGGAGATTGTAAGGATCAAACCTAATAGGCTAACACATCAAGAGATCACTGACAAGTTCAGATGAAGACCGTTTTGGAAGTATGCGGCCCCGGCCCTACCCAACCGAATAGTATAAATAGTTATTTTGTATTCTGTATTCGATTAGACGAGTTCTTGAGTGACATTTGTATTGTTTTCAGTGGTTTATAAATATACAAATCGTTTGACAATCAATTGAGTTTCGTGCTTACTGTTTGTACCTACAAGTCACGTGTCGAGTCTGTTTCCTCTAGGTTCAACACGTCGTTGAATCCATTGATTGAAGATCCTCAGGAATCCGGACCTTACATAAAAAAAGAAGTTAAGAGATTGCAGTTTAAAATCTTTATTACCTGTTTGTTTTTTTAGGGCTTGTAATCGGTGTTGTTAATTTTAGGGCTTGTAAGTATGAATGAAATGCAAATACTTTAGGGATTGTTAATTTATAATAATTTTAGGGATTGTAGGATTTGTAATAAATATGGAAAACAATATTGTTATCCAAATAAAATATTTCATTATAAATGATCCATGATTACATCCACAATTACCAAAAAAACTTTACAACCAAAGCTTTACAAACCAAAAAACCTTCAGCTTCAACAAAAAACCGGCATAACCAAAGCTTTAGCACCCTCACTGACCAAACCTTATAGCCATAGTTCTTGCAAGCTTAATCCGGCTTTCCAGCAGTTCCAACCTCAAGTTATTGAGCTTCCCAAGTGTTGCTTTGTTGGCGTAGAGTTTTTCAAGCAACATGGTGTCATACCTGTAGCGTGCTGGAGTGAGTGGTTGCTTCAGAAGATCATCAAGCAGTTGTTGATTTTCTTGTATAGCCTTCCTCACCATGTTGATGGCAGCATCAACCTCTGTTATGATCTCCGGTTGAGACATTTCAAAGAAATCCCCGATCAAACCTCCAAAAGTAGCTATTTTAATTGATCTCCGAAGAATACAAGAATGCTGGATAGAATGGTGGTTGCTTCAGGTGAATGATGGTTTTTTATAGGTAATAATGGGTAAACCAAAAGTCGTTTCAGTTGAGAAGCTGGATAGAACAGTTGGATAGGACAACCGGTTAATGCCAGCCGTTTCAGTTTTACATTGAAAAGTTAAGAAATGGTAATAATGGCGCCTAAAGCATCATTACTCCATTGAGATATGTGCTAGTAGCTAAACCAAATCGTCAGTACTCCATTGAGATATGTGCTAGTAGCTAAACCAAACCGTCATTACTCTATTTTTGACAAAAAAAAACCATTTACATCATGTAACAAAAAACCATATTAGATCGCGATAGAACTGCTGTTAAAAACCATTTTCATCATGTAACAAAAAACCATATTACATCGCGATAGAACTACTGTTAAAAACCATTTACATCATGTAAAAAAAACCATTTACATCATGTAACAAAAAACAATTAGTAATTATAAACTATTATAATTTTATTATAACGTTAACATCCGATCCACCATTACATCGTGATAGAACTGCTGTTAAAAACCTGATCCATACATGCATAACATACATCCATCAAAACCATTTACATCAGCTTGTAACAAAATACAAAAAAAAAACCCTTCACCACTAGCATAAATGGGGAATAAATGGGGTAATCATGGCTAATGGAAGATATAACTAGTCATAGAGATAGAAACATGAATAAAATAAGTCTCCATTTAATACTCTTAATCGACATCCATATTGAAACCAGCAGTTTGGTACATATTGCAATACCATTAAACCTTTAATTACAAACAACGATCATGATCAAAGTTCCAAAAACTAAAACGTAACAACCAAACAACGATCATGATCAAAGTACCAAAAACTTAATTAACAACCAAAAACTAAAAATTAACAACCAAAAACTAAAACTTAACAACGATCTCCAGAACTTCTGTCTTAAGAACTTCATGGTCAACCCCCTCTTGCAATCTCAACCCACCTTTGCAGAACTTCTGCCTTGAGCTTATTCAGTTTCTCAACAGTGGCTTTGCTTAGTTCGACTTTTTCAAGGAGCAGAGCTCCATACTCATATCGGGTCACCGTTGGTGGTTGGGCAAGGAGATCTTCTAGTAGTTGGCTTTGTTCTTCTATTTCACGGGTCACTATGTTGATCATAGCATCAATGTTTGCAAGTACCTCCATTTTTTTGTTAAGTGTTCTTATTTCATGGGTCTTTGTGGTAGTTAGGGTTTGTTGATATTTACCCTTCATTATTGTATTTTTTTAATTGAAATTTAGTGATTTAAAAAATAGATAAAAAATGTTACTTTTATTTATTTAAATAGAATTAACACGAAAACTCGTGGGATCTTAAAATTTCATATTTTTTCAAATTGTAAAAGATTGTTATTGAAGCCATTTCTCCATTCCATACCCCATTTCAAAATCTTTCAGCTAGTGTAGTTATTGAAGCTAATCGACTTTGGTTTTCGTCTCATTAATTGCCATCTCACCAAACCCTAATCCTCCAAGTTATTGAAGGTAATCGATTTTGAGCTAACCTTCATGATGTTGGTGTTAATGTCATTAGTCTTCTTCAAATTGATGTTAATCATGAGTTATGTTAATCGGTTTTTGACTTTGGGTTTCCCAATTGATATATATATTAAATGGCCCCTTGATGTTATGGGTTCTGTTAATCTCATAATTATATTGTGATTAATTAGTATCAATCTCATGCAGTTCTTGGAATTGAGATGGATAAGTCTTGGATGTTAACCGACAGAACCAAAAAACCATATTCGGCTGGAGTTGAGGCATTTGTAGATTATGCAATTCGTAATGACCCACTAAAATGTAATAAACAAAGAACAAAAATTCCATGTCCATGTGTGAATTGTTTAAACCACTACTCTCTTCCAGTGGACGATGTAGAGCTTCACTTTTTCATGAAAAGAATCGATCTAAATTATACAAGGTGGATTAAATATGGAGAAAAAGATGAGCCAGCAAAAATTGTTATTGATCATACGGACTTTGTTGACACCGAAATTCCAATAGATGCCTATGAAACAGTAGAAATGGTAAAAGCTACAGAAGACAATTTCATAGATGACCATGAAAAGTTTCAAGAACTACTTGCATACACTGAGAAGCCCCTGTATGAAGGATTTCCTAACTTCACAAAGTTGTCTGCACTAGTTCAACTACTCAACTTGAAGAGTAAGCATGGAGTATCCGATAAGTTCTTAATGAACTTATAGTTTTGTTCAAAAAGATGCTACCTGAAGGTAACGAAATGGTGAACAATGCATATGAGGCCAAAAAGATAATGAAGGCAATGGGTTCAGGATACACAAAGATACATGCATGTATCAACAACTTCATTCTTTACAGGAAGGAGTACAAGGACTTCAAAGTATGTCCAACATGTGGGAAGTCAAGGTGGAAGGTGGATGAGAAGACTAAAATAATGTATGAAAATATTCCTGCAATGGTATTGTGGTGCTTTCCCATTATTAAGGGTGTTACAACTTGGTATCAGAGTAATGGTTTGAGGGATTTGGTGCGGGTGGCACCAAACTCAAACCGGATGCTCTTGATAGGGAGGAAATAATACGAGAATTTATGAAGGACTTGACTAAGACTCAGAGCTTATGGAAACGAAAGGTTAGTAATGATTTGATGAGGTGGTTATGTATATGGTGTATATGTATATGTACGATTGAATGACAAAGTGTTATGTGTGCCGAAACTTGTCTTGTGAATTGTTGTATGGATATGATAAATACAATTGGGCATATTGTATTATAAAACATGTCTGGCCAATGTGATTGATAAGACAATATGTGTAAGGGTCATTATGATAACCATATAACAATGAACATTAGCAAGGAGTAGGTGAAGGTGGTTATATGTGTATGTATGTATGTATATGGATGATTAGATGGGGGTAATACATATACACAGATAAGATATAGTGCCTTAACAAGTGGGTAGATTAAAGACCTATAAGTAGGTAGAACATCTATAACATAGTTAAAAAATTGGTCAGGGAGACTAAGGGGCACTTGTGTAAGTAGAATAAATGGTGGATGAAAGTCATCTTAAGGACTCAAGTATGTTAGATTCTAGATGTGTATCACCTCGTGGGTGGTGAGGAACATGGAATGGGTTGGGAGAAATAGAATGCATCAATCTAGCGGAGAATGGCTAGTGCTTTCTATCATGTTGTATCGATCTTCCTTCGAGGAAAAATAGAGATCTTTGAGGTGATCCTTGGGAGGAACGGTATGAAGCCTAGAGAGCAGGAAGTATAACGGTTGGCGAACCGAAGTGGAAGGAAAACCTTGTTTTCACAAGGGGTTCGTGGTGTGCGAACCAAAGGAGTTAAAGGGTGAGAGTTAATCATTGATTAATCAACAATGAATCACTATAATGGTATTGGCTTTGAAGCAATCCATTATGATTGAAAGAAGATGCATTACTCGTGATGAGTCGACTTCGGGTCGTGGTGGAGGATTGGTGGATTATTATCCGTAGAGAGAAAGGCTTAATGGCGTGAAGGCACCTGCATCGGGGGATTCAAGAGGTAACGTTGAATTACCATCGATTACAAGCCATGGTGGGTGGCATAGTGGAAGAGTTCCTTCACGTGCAGTGGACAGCAGAGGTGATCAATAAGATTTCGGGCAAGTGTTTTATGACTGGTCGAAGTTGCTCGAATCTTAGAATCATCGAATAAATGTAGATAGATCGGGTTTATCGATGCTATCTGTTGACATTATAAAAGGGATCCTTGCGTATAGGAGTACAACTCAGGTGGAGTCAATTATTAAATGCGCCAGGGAAGGTTGAACACATGAGATAAGAGGAAAACGAAGAGTAAATGAGAAGTGGCTTTGTGAAAGCCGAAACATTCTAGCCGAGCTAGAAACCCTTTGTGGGAATAAATGCCGGACATTGCTATATGTCTGGAGGATAACACAAATGGGGAGAAAATTAGAAATTTTCTTAGGCCTATGGGTCATGCATTTCTAATCACCATAGTCGTGACTGAATCTTTTCGATCGTTGTGTTGGATGAAAGGCTAAGCAGATCGGTGGATTCGGGCGATCATCTTTAAGGGTGTCTTAATGTTGATGTTTACATGTTTTAATAACATGAGGTTGTGGATGAAACGATCACATGGATTTTGATCCGATGATTGTAAAAGAGGTGTTGGGTTACTTAGTAACCATATCATTGTCAAGTATATAAAGAGGTGACGTGTTAATCTGTTCTCATTAGAGATAGTGAAACACGAGGTATACGAACTGGTGTATACACGTGGTTTGTGCCATTGACATCAATCGGGGATATAAAAGGATACTTAGTATTCCAGTTGAGAAAGAGGATTTGATAAGGGTCATTGCACCTATGTGCTTTGTTCTAAAGCACATAAACTTTTTGGTGGAAAGGGAAAATGGAAGAGTGCGTATTGGCACTGACATTCGGTGGTAGGATAAAACTGACTAAAGGTCTCGCGGTTTGTGGACTTTATGGTCAAGGGGTAAATGTTAAAATGTACATTGTACGCAAGAGGTGATATACATAGGTGAAATATGTATATAAAGGGTGAAATTTACATAGGTGGAATGTGTACATAAATGGTGGTTGAAGTCTTAGAACTTCATAAATGATGTTGGAAGTCTTTTGGACTTCACAATCGGTGTTTGAAAACGAAGTCTTCGAACTTCAAAAGTGGATTCGGTGATTGAGATCCTTAAATCTCAAAGGATGACTTATGATTAAGTCAATGGAGATACTTAGGGTGTTTGGGTCACGGATAGGGATCCTCCTTCCAGTGTTGTAAAAGAGGATTCAAGTAAGGAAGTTGTCGTATCCTTACTTGAGGAGGTCGCATGCTTTATCGGTTAAGAATGGATGAGTTGAAGACTCTAGCTTCAAGGGGTGTTATGTATGGGTGTTGGGATCCTCGAACCCCAAGAGGTATGAACATGAGACCTTGAGTCTCAATGGGTGGATTGGTGAGGTAGTTTTGAAATTTCCATTTAAGAGGTGGGTGACGTGGGATTAGAAGTTGGATTTCCTTAGTTGACAAACGTGTTGACTACTCATATAAACTGGTTCAAAAATCCAAGTATCCCATGGTTAAGATGTTTAAATTTTAGTGGAAACTTGACGTTATAAAAGTTTTCCTTTGAAATGAGTGGACTCCATAATACATTTTTGCGTGACCATACACAAAAGCGTTAGGAGGATGGAAATGTTGTTATTTCATATGGTGAAGATGAGATAAATGATAAACGTTTTGTCTAAATGAATCAATGACTATCTTAGATAGTGGGTGAACTAATTGGTGCAATAAGTAGACAAACTGCGTATCGTTGTCAAAGGAACCATTAAAGACGAAGATAACCTTGGGGGAGTAACAAGGGCGTATAGAGTTACTACATTAAAGTGAAGTCATTCATGATGACAATTTCATCATCTCTTATTGATGAAATTCGAGAGGCTCAAGTATTAGCACTTGGTGGGGATTTGAAGAAGGAACGGATGGTTTCTTATGTTGACAAGCTTGGGGAAAATAATTTGGGGTTAAAAACATGCTTTGATAGGATTTGGATACCTAGCTTGTCAAGTGTTTTGACAACTATTTTAGATGAGGCGCATAAATCCAAGTATTCTATCCATCTGCGGGCCACAAAAATGTTTTATGATTTGAGATGTCATTTTTGGTGGCCGGGCATGAGACGTGATATTGTTAAGTATGTGGAGAGATGTCTCACATGCTTAAGAGTAAAGGCGGAACACCAAAAGCTGTATGGAAAGCTTCAACCGCTTGAAATACCGCTTTGGAAATGGGAGAATATAACCATGGATCTAATCACTAAACTACATAAGAAACGGAAGAGTTATGATGCAATTTTGGTAGTAATAGATCGGTTGACAAAGAGTGCACATTTCCTTCCTATAAAGGAAACGTATTCATCGGTTAGATTGGCGGAAATCTATGTGAAGGAAATAGTGTCACGTCATGGTGTACCGGTGACGATCATATCGGATCGTGATACGAGATTTACTTCTCGTTTTTGGAAGAAATTCCATGAGGATATGGGGACTAGATTGAATATTAGTACCTCTTATCATCCTCAAATGGATGGTCAAAGCGAGCGATCGATTCAAACGCTTGAAGATATGTTACGCGCATGAGCGTTGGATTTTGGGGGTAGTTGGGACGACCATTTACCGTTGGCTGAATTTTCTTATAGCAATAGCTACCATTCTAGTATTGGTATGCCGCCTTTTGAGGCATTGTATGGGAGGAAATGTCGAACACCCGTTTGTTGGGGTGAAATTGGTCAACGGGAACTTGGTAGTAAAGAGATGGTCAAGGAAACTAATAGTAGTATTGACCAAATAAGGGCACGCTTGAAAGCGGCTCAAGATCACCAAAAGTCCTATGCGGATAATAGAAAGTGGGCGATTGAGTTTCAAGTGGGGGACTTTGTGCTTTTGAAAGTCTCT
The DNA here is from genome assembly GCA_023525975.1 of Smallanthus sonchifolius. Taxonomy (NCBI): domain Eukaryota; kingdom Viridiplantae; phylum Streptophyta; class Magnoliopsida; order Asterales; family Asteraceae; genus Smallanthus; species Smallanthus sonchifolius. Next base: position 67,648,303 of record CM042030.1, on the reverse strand, counting down.
CTTTGGAAAGGGGTGATACGGTTTAGGAAACGGGGGAACTTAAGTCCACGTTTCATCGGACCGTTTAAGGTGATAGAAAGGGTGGGTGCGAAAGCTTATCGTTTGGAGCTACCGGAGGGACTAAGTAGACTTCATAACACGTTTCATGTGTCTCATTTGCGAAAATGTTTGGCGGATGAATCTACTTTTGTCCCATTGGATGAAAAGTTGAATTATGTTGAGGAACCGGTGGCAATCTTGGATAGAAAGGTGAAGCGTTTACGCAATAAAAAAATTAGCCAAGTTTGGGTGAGGTGGAAACATAAGAAGGGAACGGAAATGACTTGGGAAACCGAGGAAGAAATGCTCAAATATTATCCGAAACTTTTTATGTAAAGTCGGGTTTTAGGGACGAAACCCAAATAAGGGGAGGTGATTTGTAACGAACCAAAATCCGGGTTTCATTATAAATAAATAAATATTCTAATAAATATTATGGTGAAAATAATATTTTAGAAATAAGTTAAAACAAGTGGGTTTCAAGTTAGCAATGGGGTTATATTAGTTTTTATCTAATTTTGGAATGAAATGGAAGTTGAGGGGCTAAAGGTGTAAAATGGATAAAATCTGCCATTTGACTAGAAGAAGTCAAAATTGAGACTTCCTTTGTGTTTTGGTCATTCTTGTGCAAGAGAGAAAAGGGAGAAAACGAAATTGAAGCCAAAATCGTGCATTTGAGCTTGAATTTGTGAAGGTCTTGGCTCACACATCACCTTCCTAACATCAAGTAAGTGATTATCTTCCATTGATTTCACCTTTGATGAGCTAGTAGGTGGGTTTTGTAGAAATCCGAAAATTTATGATGCATGTGGTTAATTGGTGTTAGATTGTTTGATAATCTAGCTAATCTAAAGGTAAAGAATGGTGATTTACATTCTAGAACCCTTTGATTATGATTATGAAAAGTTAGGGTTCATATGGAGAAATTTGGGGGTGTTTGGATTATGATGATAGGATGTCGAATTAATGAATGGTTAAGTGTTTATATGATATTAGACACTTGAATGAACACCAAATTAACCTAATGAAAAATATTTAATGAGAAACTAGTGTTAAGGAATTGGAAATGAAACTCAAGTAGGTGAGTTTGGATGGAAAGAGGGTGTTTGGATACGAGTATAACTCAAACAGGTCAATTTGGGTTGGAAATAGGAAATTGGGTTGTGAACCCAATTATAATGTGATTTTGATGTATGATTAGATTACTAAACTAGGTGTATATGTTTAGGTAATCAAACTGTGAATCGAGAAGGTGGTGCGGGATCTTCTAACCCGAAAGGTAAGTGTTTTTGCACTTACTTAGTATTGTTGATAAATGGTGTTATATGCAATGTTGTATGCATAATGTGTTAAGTGATATGAATGTGAATGAATGTAGTCATAGTTGTATTACTATAATGGAAATGGTAAATGAGGTTATGATCTAAGTATCATAATGGAAATGGGATATGAGGTTATGATCTAAGGATCATAATGGAAATGTGGCAATGAGGTTATGGTTTAAATACCATAATGGAAATGGGATATGAGGTTATGATCTAAGTATCATAATGGAAATGAGGTTATGGCCTATGTGCCATAATGGAAATGGAAATGCGTATTTATGAATGTTATATGAAAGGAATGAAACTCGTAGGTGTTATGCAAGTTATATGTAGCCTAATGTCAAAATTGGGTGGAAACGAGTCAAATGGGTGAATGGGTGAAAACACGTTGTAATTACTTGTTTGATATGTTTATCTTCATTACTAATGGTTGTTACATGTGGTGTTAAATGGAAATGAGGTTATGGCCTATGTGTCATAATGAAAATGAAAATGTGTATTATTGAATGTTATATGAAAGGAATGAAACTTGTAGGTGTTATGCAAGTTATATGTAGCCTAATGTCAAAATTGGGTGGAAATGGGTGAATGGGTGAAAACAAGTTGTAATTACTTGTTTGATATGTTTATCTTCATTACTAACGGTTATTACATATTGTGTTATGTAAGAAAAGCTCAGGGATAGTCAAGGTCAAGTTTATGGCGAATGTTGGATTCTCGTATGCATTTTTTGGTGATTTCGGGTGTAATTAGAAGTCCATCTAATGGATGTAAATGGATACTTGAAATTGTAGTTTTTGATGCAAAAATATGTTATTTTGAATGTTAGAACCCATATTTAAGTGTTGGGAAAATTTTATGGCAAAATGCGTTAAAGATGAAAATTGTAAAAATGGTGAGAATGGAAGGTGCTGTCAAGGAACATGGTTGTGTTCATCTGAACACAGCCATGACAGCAACCTTTTTTCTTTTCTAGAGCTGAATATGAACACGGTTGTGTTCAGGCTTCATGGGAACATGGTAGTGTTCATCTGAACACTACCATGACTGAAATTTTGTAAAAAAAAAATGTCTTGGGATAAATGCTTCCACGTGTGTAAAATATTTATTATAGGTGGTGTTTAAATTAAGGGTGTTATAACAAGAGTTGTAGGCTAAAAAATAAAGCAACAATACAATACTTCCTACAGCATGCCACACATTAACGAAAGAAGAAAAAGACATGTTTTGTGAAATTTTATACAACTTAAGGGTAAGGGTATTGTTCTAACTTCTCTAGTTTGGTTATTCGTAAGGATAGGAAGCTTGTGGGACTTAAATCACATGATTATCATATGCTTATGCAACAGTTTTTGCCCCTTGCAGTATGATCTATCATGCTAGAACCCACAAGATATGCTATAATCAGGATTTGTTTTTTTTTTTCAAGTCAATATGTAGCAAAGAAATCAAGGTAGAAGAACTTGATAAGCTACAGGAAGAGCAATGTGTGACAATGTGCCTGCTAGAGAAATACTTTCCTCCATCATTTTTTGATGTTATGGTTCATTTAACTGTGCACCTTGTTAGGGAGATAAAATTGTGTGGGCCAATATGCTTTCGGTGGATGTATCCCTTTGAAAGGTGTATGAAGGTTATAAAAGGGCATGTGCGAAACAAAACTTATCCAGAAGGATGCATTGTTGAGGAGAATATTGCAGAAGAAACAATTGAGTTTTTCAACGAATACCAAAAAAGCATTAAGACTATTGGTATTCCTGATGATAAGCATAATGATAATGATACTGGAGGGAAATCTTTTGTAAGTCGGTAAACCGGATCAAGTTTCTCTAGAACTCTTCTTCAATTCCAAGCACATTTCTATGTATTGCAAAATACGCCTGAAGTTCTGCCGTATATCAAGTAAGTATTAGTAACATGTTTGTTTTTTGTTTTTTTTTTCTTTCACAATAGGATTTATCAAATATGATACTCATTTAAGTACTTGCAGACAACACATGACCTTTTTGAAAAACCAACATTGTGGTAAACGACAAGCATGGCTAGAGAAAGAGCATAGCTTAACGTTTGGTAACTGGTTACGCAGCAAGGTAAATTAAATTTCAGCATATATAATCTTTTTTTTCTCTGTTGTAGTTTCTACAAGCTAGGTGAATCTCATCCTTGTAATGAAATTCAAGTCGAAACAGAGTCAGCGGTCTCCCGAGAAAGTATATCAGAAACAGTAAAGTATTGAAATACGAGGCATATGACATCAATTGCTATACATTTCATACAAAAGCTCATGAAGGTAGAGTTTACCAGAACAGTGGGGTTGGTTTAGAGTCAATAGACATGCACATTTCTAAAGAACTAGTAACCTTTGGGCAAAACTTTTACTATGGGGTTTTACAAGAGATATGGGTACTAGATTACCATATTAAAAAATTTCCTCTTTTCATGTGCGACTGGGTTGATAAAAGAAATGGGGTCAAACAAGATAGTCTTGGTTACACGTTGGTTGAACTTAATAGACTAGGCCACAAGGATGATCCGTTCATAATGGCCTCACAAGCACGACAAGTGTTTTATGTTAAAGACCAGTTCGATAAAAAAATGCATATTGTCCTTATGACACCTCCCGAAAATTATAGAGATTCGTATGACGTTGTCGATGAGGAATTTAGTACTCTAACTTTTCCTCACAATGATAATATATTGCCACCTGTAGATCCACTTGACCTGGGTAATGAGTCCCACAATAATTATTTTAGAGCCGACTGTAAGGGTATAGTTTTACGTAATGTCGATTGAACCCTGTCATTACGTTGGTCATTTTCTTTGTATTTTTATATAGTGAAGAATATGTACAAGAACTGTTATTTTTATAGAACATCTGGCTAGAACTGCCGGTTACAAGAACTGAGGTTGAAGATTAAAGAAAGAGCTGCCTAGAAGATGTGGTGAGGGAAACTGCTGGTGAGGTTGTTCACCAGCAGTTCTCCCAAAACCAGCAGTTTGTTAGCCTAGTTAGATGTCACTAATATATAAATAGAATGTTCACATATGATGTCACCAGTCACCACTTTGTACTTTTTAATTCGAAGTGATGAAATCTGTGATGACAACATCCTTTATCATCTTGTTTGTTTTGTGAATAATTGATCTTATTACTTCCGTTGCATATTGAATTTCCTATTTAACCACTTTAGAAAAACACAAAACACACACAAACACACACTCAGATTTCAACAAAAGTGCAGGCCTGTATGGCTACTAATGCAGGTCTGTTAAGTTCATACATGAAGTGTAATGTTGAAACCAAATAACCAAAATTATTTCCAATGACAGTCATCGTTTGACCAGTCTGAGTCTGAATCATGATCATAGTCTTTGTATGGATCATGGTACTAGGCTTATGCTGCTTGTTCATCCAAGCCTTTTTCAACACATCAGGATCATAGTCTTCGTATGGATCATGGTACTCGACATATGCTGCTTGTTCATCATTCTTTTCAACAGCTGGTTTTGTTTCTTGCACAACCTCTTTTAAACAACTGGTTTTTCAACATGTTTTTCCTGCAAAACATTATCAACTTGGTCAGACTTTGAAAATGGTAGCTTTGTTTGACCAAACTTGTATAGCATTAAACCTGCACAAAATGGCTGGCTTTGAGTTTTGGAAAGGGTTTTATCAGAGCCTAAGACTAACACAGATGGCTTAATCACTTAGCCCATCGATATGTGTTGACTAATAAAGTCATCTGTGTATCTCAGGCCTTCATAAAACCCTTTCCAAACTCAATGCCATCACCAATATTCACATATATACTATATCCTTGTTTGGCCAAATATAGCTAAACAATGACCTCAACTCTTTCGTCGTGGAATTCAAACAACATATATAAGGACTTATTTATGCAGACATTAAAGTCCCAACTGTCCATTTTAAAATCAGATGACCATTTTACCCTTGCTTGACCAAACCTGCATAGCATTAAACATTGCTTTTATGATCTAACTACCATCAAACCTACACACTTGACCCATTTAATATGCACATATGACCAGTTTACACCTAGAACCATTAAACCTACAATCTGACCCATTTGACCATAACTAATCATCCTGCGGACCCATTTGTCCAAACCATGACCGATCATAAACCAAAGATGGATAAGAGACCCAACCAAAGTTGGGTCAAAATACATATTGTTTCCAAAATTAGTAACATAACATGTTTATTGACAATAATAGGAACATAACATCATAACACCAAAAACAAGCATCCAAAAGATAAATTAAATTCAACTGCAACAACTTCTCATTATTCTTGGAGCAGACAAAGTACATATTGCCTAACCTCAACATATATGTTAATACACACATCAACCAAATACATAATTGAATACAATCATCATTAATTATTAGCTGGTATAGATGTATACGTCAACCAAAACCACAAACATCAATCAAATATTTAGATTACTGATCAATACACACAATATTATATCACCAAAAGATCTAAATTAGCTTACCAAAAGATTGCCATTTAAATGGCAACTATATATATATATATATAGATACACATAAATATATTAACATGAATACATTGTCCAAAAAATATATTTTTTTCATCAACCTATCATGACCTAGCATCCGAAATCAAATCCTGATTAGTTGTGGCATGGTGGCTGCTAGACCATGGGGTCCCATCATCATCAGATGCTTCTTTCCTCCCATTAAACAGACAATCAGAAGTATATATGCTGGACTCCTCCATCATCTCCAGGTATAAGGATATTTCATCAAACTCCTTCACGTGAAGGGCCAAAGCCCTTATATCCCATTCGTTATACAATGGAACCAGTCCATAATCCAGTGTCATTTCTGGGATAATATACCAAATCCAGTACCTGTCAATTGGTGAACACCCAACGACGGAGAGCATTTAAGCAAACTGGTCCATAGTGAATAGGTCAATGTGGACGTAGTCCAGGTAGGTCACACGGCCTCCATAGTACTTTCGGCCGGGTCTACTAGTAAGGATGCCCCTGTGATGGATTTTAAAAGAGAACAACCTAGTCCGATTTTCGCCTAAAATTTCAAAATAACGTTTTACACATTAATTAGCTAAAAAAAACCAAAATTGTTGAAACTTTAAATAAGAGAAGATATATATCGATCATGTACTCACCTCACGTCGTATGCAGGAGCATCAGCAGATCGTATTGTCTATGCCATAATTTTGATGAAAGAAGACGAAAGCTTGTTAAGTAGGTTTTTAATTTGGGGATTGGAGTAGCTGCTAGTATTTATCGTAATGCATCCGACTTTTAGTCTTCTGATTCAGTTTGGCGGGGAGAAGTGGAAATGATCATTCATTACCTTTAGCCACACATAAAAACTTTAACCATGTCCATTTATTACTTTTAGCCACACGTAAAAGAATATACCGTGACCATTTATCACTTTTAGCCACACAAAATTCAAACAAATACCAATATGACAGTTGGTGACATTTGACCACACTTTTCTAGTGTGGCTACTAATTAAATGTCACAGTTTTTCTTAAAGTGATTCTAAATGTTTCGAAATGATATGTTTTTGGTTACATAAAACAAATATTGTAGTCGTAGATCATATTTGGCCACACTTTTCTACTGTGGCTACTAAATGTCGCAGTTTTTTCGTAAAATGTGGCTAAAGGTTTCGAAAAGATTTGTTTTTTGTCACATGTATCAAAAATCAAACAAATACTTTGGTCGTAGATCACATTTGGCCACACTTTTATAGCATGGCTACTAAATGTCACAGTTTTTTTTAAAGTGTGGCTAAATGTTTTGAACTGTTATACATTGGTCACATGAATAAATAAAATGTGTGGCCAGAAGTAGGATAGAAGGTTTTGAAATGTGATTAATGACATTTAGCCACACATTTAATCGAAAGTGTGGCATGACGTTTTTTGAATATGTGTGGCCGTAGGTCACTTTTGGCGTAGTGTGAGGCTTTTGAAACAAAGCATGACACACTTCCAGTTGGAGTGGCTTCATTCTTATCTAAGACATAGATGTTGCCTTTTCTTCTAGCTGATAGACGAATCTTCTCTACATGAGGTTTCTTGAAACTTGTTGCAAGCACAAAACATCCATTCTGTAAACAACATCTAATTCTTCTGATCACATACTTGTGATACACTCACCAGGTTGAAATTCAGTTCCTTTATAAAGTTGACTTTATCAAAACTTATCTTCTCATTGGAGACAATTCCCTGTCTACTAATGGTTCCCCCTTTTGCATTGCCTCCAAAATCAACATATACACCATAAAAATTCTTGAAGTTGTTGAGGATGGATCTGTTGCCAGTCATGCGCCTGGACCAACCACTGTCTATAACCCATATATTTTCTTTTTCTCTTGGTTGTTCCTATAGATGGATTTGTTGCCAGTTGCCAGTCTTGATGTTGATGGCTTAATCGGTGTGTTTGCTACTGATGATTTCTTTGGTACTGACTGTCTTTTTGGTGAAGATTGCTTTGTTGGTGCTGAAGGCTTCTTTGATGTGGACTCTCCTTTTGGTGTTGAAGGCTTCTTTGGTGCAATTGCTTTTATGGTGCTGAAAGCTTATTTGGTGCCAACGGGCTTCTTAATTTTGATACTGATGGATCATTTGGTCTACCGGTAGCAGAATTGTTTGCTACAGATGGTGTTTATTTATCAGTATTAGATTTCTTCTTTTGATTTTTGGACTTATTTCTTAAAAGTTGATGAGTTTCTAATTCTTTTGCTTGAATATTGAAATGACTGAATTTGCAACTTACAACATAGTGATTCCAGTCACCACAAATTATGCACATCAATCTTTGAGGTTTTTTAGGTGTTTGTAGAGATTGATTACTTAGTGAATGTTGGAAAGCTAATGCTTGCTATGGATGGTTGTAGTAAATATTTAACTTAGCATGTCTTATTCGGTATACATTGACATGTGGAAGCGCTAATCATATCGTTTAATTGAGGAAGTTTGAGTTCTCTTGGGCTTTAGGCAAAACCGGTGTCCCCTTGGTTGACTTTTGTTGCAGTGTTTGAGTGTGTACTCTCACTAATTGATTTTCTGGTTTACTTCTCGCCAAGTATAATTTATGAATGTTATTTGATGAACATTATAGTTTGCATGTACATGATTTACTAGCATTGTGTATTTCAAGACAGTGGTTGAATGAATGTTTTGAATTGTGATTGTTTCATGAACTCACTAATGTAAACTGACCAAAAAAATATTTTGGGCACATATCTCAGGTGGACGTTAGTTGGCTCTGCATAGCTAATGACTAAAGATAGCTATTGTTGGCCGACCGTTAGTGCGAGGTTATGAAATTGGGACTGAAGACCCGTATTTTAATATTAAGTATCGATGTACTTCGTTTTGATTAAAGCTTGTACTTTGGGACTTGGATTATGGAAAATATTGTACTTTAAGCTTTTGAAAGTAGTAAAGTTTTTGTTTCCGCTACTTTGGTTGTGTATCAACCACTCACATTTTACCCGGGCCTGGGCTGGGTGTGACAACACATAACTATATAAATAACCATAGTTGTATATGTGTTAAATAATTAATTATTTATAAGTTAACGTTCTGCTATGTGAGTACTTCACAATGAACCAAACTATGTCAAAAACGGAGCTAGTATGAATGAGATATCGATGCTCGAAGTTGTGTAGTTGGAATGACCAAAGCTGCGATAATTGGAATAAAATGGATGGAACAGGTCAATATAGGAGGTTGGAGGAAACTTAAAGTGGTATATAAGTGAGAGCCTTATAAGGAAATTGTTTCCTTAGACAAATGGGGACCCTAAAGAGTGGTACCCAGACTTGAACTCGCCCATGCACGCTTGGCATGAGTAATGTGCGCACTTTGCACACTCGCGTCATTGCGAGGTGCTTGAGAACCACCTCTACATTTTGGAGGTTAGAGCGAGATTGGCTCGACTCGATAGCTTAGTTGATACCGCGCTGCTTGGCTCGATTGATATTGTGGTTACATCTCGGCTCAGTTCCGATTGATGGTGGTGGGCTGTCGTGACTGATGGTAGTGGCGGGCATCAACTTGATTGCTACTGCTCATGTTGCCATTGTTTCTGCAGTTCACTGCTTTTGGGTCCAATACTTGATCTCGAGTTACAAATGCTTAGAACCGCGGTTCCCACTGCTCGGTGCTAGGAAACTGGCGCCATGAATGGAAATGACAGTTTCAGTTTCAGTTGACCACCTAGATATATTTTTAATGCACTTTAATTTCGTTTATTACGATATTAAACAAGATTTTCGGTTTCTATGTGTGTAATTATAAAATCGATATCAAGGTTTATTTTTGGTAATGAGGAAATTGTGTATTCACGCATAAGGAACCGAGAGTTGCGAGCTAGTTGAAAATACTTTCATTAATTAGAGATGAGCAATCTCTACTCGTACAACCACACTAGTGCTATCTCAAGCGCGTGAGCCATCTCTAACAGTGCACACTGTTTCGATTGTTGTCCTGAACAAAAGACGAGTTCTCTTAAGGGAGATCCAGAATCTATATATATATTTAAGGGATCTGTGTTGAATACGAAGTCTCAACCAACGCTAACTGTCAAGTTTGTTCAAGTGTTGCAGGCAAGAACAAATTAAAGTCGAAGACACTACCCGTTGAAGACATTCATTTGATCATTTTATCTAACGTTTATGTTCGTTATGTGTAATTCTTTTTGCATGCGCTATTGTACCACAAATTCCTCTACGAATAAAGAGAACATCTTTTTTATTTTATTATTAATATTTTAATCGAAAAACATCCCCTTTCCTACGGAGAAGAAGGAAGAGCACCATATAGATAATCCATCGATCACAAGGTGGGCATTAGATAACATTAGAGAACTTTCTTATGGCATCATCATTAAACACCAAATTAAGTCTTCCAATTAGAAAGTTCTCTAACTATATCCTTAAATCATCTTGTTTTTTATTAAATAACTAACAATTATGTGATGTGCTTTGTTTTTATCTTTTAGTTGTTTTTATATCATGCCAAGAAACCCCACCTTATATAGCCTAGCTCTTATACTATACCGAATAAGTTTTTGATTAAACCAAGCTGAACATTATAAATGATGAAATGAAACCTTTTAATATGATATCTTGTAGAATTCCTTTCGATATTTTTCAACAACAAAAGATAAGTTCCAAACAACAATCCCCAATATTTTTCTTTTATTGTGTTATTGTTGTTTATCTGTTGAATCTTTTACTTATGGGAATATCATAAGGTTGACTATGTTAAAACAAATTTACACACTATTGTATTTATATGTGGTGAAGGTAGTTGTTGAAACGACTATGATTGCGACAACAAGAGCGGTCTTGGCCGGGTAGATCCATCAAATTGCTCCACCAGGACCGGTAGCTAAGAATGAAGCAATACTTTCTGCAAGCATTAGCTTCTCAATAGCCACCTTCTCACCAAACCTGTATGAGAAACAAAGCTGTCCTTGTAATTCAGCACATCCCATCTGCACAGGGAAACACACCACTGCGTTGCCGCCTAAGGGACACGCATAGTCATAGAGTTGTTTCAACGACTGATGAACTTCTCCTATGTATCTATCTCCAAGCTTACGCTTGCAATAAAGCTTGATCACGAGCATGGTGCCATGATGTTGTAACCATGGCTCGCCTATAGAGTACTTCATGGTGTAGTTCCAAGCCGGATTGGTCCGGCCGTGCTTGTCCACAGGAGTTCGCTTCTCCATTCCTTGGTTACCACCGATCAACACCTATAATGAAATCATATATGTACGTGGTTTACCATCAGAGGTTTGAATCCAACTTCTACTGGTTTTCTATTTATTTCTTCGATTCTATGTAAATAACAAAGAAAGTGTAATTAATACCTTGGCATAGACTTTCATCTTGAAAATCCGTCTTACATCTCTTAAACCATTTGCAGAATTAATGGTTAACTCGAGTTTTCGGCATTCCATTTTCGCATCTCTTTCTTGCTGCCTGTAGGTTCCAAGTGTCTGCCTCTATATATGTCGAGAGAGAAAGATAGAAGGAAAATTAAAGGAAAGTATATACAGACGACTTTTGGTAATTAAGAGGACTTTGAAAATTAAAACATTTGTAAAAATAATAATAATATCTTGCTAGAGTGGACTTCCATGTTTAATTTGTATCGAATTTTTTTGACTGGTTCTGAAGTACATGATGTTTAACTAGCCAACGAATAGTATATGATAGGAGATCTTCTAATGTGTAAGATAATTCACATAAACTTTTATTTATTTGATGATGCCAAGATAAGTTTCATAAAGTTTACGGGTTAGAATTTAAAAAAAAAATTGTTTTGTGTACAAATATAATCTTTAAACAAGTATTTTGATCATGACTATCGGGATTTGTTCACTGTGAATTTCAAGTACACTGCAAAGTGATTTTGTTCATAAAGCAATTTGCAGGGTTTTGTTGGGTAGCTTTTTTTTAACGGCGTGGGCTTAATTGTCACACCCCACCGGTACACTAGGAAAGCAATTTGCAGGGTTTTGTTGGGTAGCTTCATTTGATCTTTTTTAAAGGCAAACTTTATTCCAAAACGGTCCCAAAAGAACCGGGGCAAACACGAAACACCACAAAAACCTAACGAAATTACATAAGATCAAAATTACTCCAATTAGCCCACGAGATAGACTTATTCTTAGATCTATTGGAGAACAGCAAAAACCGGGTAACCTTGATATTATGGATGATATCAACGATCTTGATAGGCTAATTAGAGAACCGCTTCTCATTCCTAGCTAACCATAAAAACCATAGAGAATTGAGGATAATGCCGTGGAAAACCTCAAAGTCCGACTCCTTTAACCTGCTACGGGAATACAATTCCAAAAGATCTCTAACCGAGAAAGGGAAAATGTGTGTGTGTGGGGTGGGGGGGGGGGACACGACACCACCTACTAATACTTTGCCAAACCACCGAAGCCACTAAACATGAAGAAAGAATGTGCTTAGCAGATTTAGGGCAAAAATCACAAAAAACAAACCTAAGGTCATCAACAAAAATGTTTCTTCTACTCGGCGCATCAAGGGTCGGGATCCGATCGAATTCAGCCCTCTAAGCGAAGATGTTACATTTGAGAGGCACCCACTTAGACCACTTTAGAACAAACCGATTGCTATAATCCCTCTTGCCGATCAATGGCTTTTTTAGCGACCCGACAGAAAAAGAACTAGAACTGTCACCCAGCCACTCCCACCCGTCTTTTCTGTCCGAACAGCAGGCCGAGACCAACAGCGACTTGCACTGGGACCATTCAGACAACTCCGATTATTAAATTACGAATGCTTCCACTTCTACCGACCACCAAACGCTTGAGCAGAACAGTTAAAACGCTTACAAGTCTTTTCCTTCTCAAGTAAGAACAAATAGAAGAAAATGTCCTTGAGCGGCTCGGAGCAGACCCAAGGATCTAACCAGAACCAAATACTTTCACCATTTCCCACCACCGCTCAACAAAACACATGAAAAGGGCCACCCGAAACAACTAATCTAGAGACGGAATTAACGATATTCTTCCAAACGCCCATCAACGATTTGTTCAAAGGCAGAACCGACCAACACCTTCTGTTACAACGTAAAGCACCAATAACTTTCCTCCAAAGGCAAAGGTGGCCATTCTTGTATCTCCAAATCCATTTATCAAAAAAGGTATGGTTAATATCCTTAAGTTTACTTAAGCCAAGACCACCTGCAGACCTAAAGGAAGAGACACGGTCCCAATCAACCCAATGGATTTTCTTCACGCCACTCGCTCCTCCCCACAAAAAGCTTTTAATAATCGACTCCAAATCATCAACCACTTTGGTCGGGGCCTTGTATATAGAGAAATAATAGTTGGGAAGGGTCTCTAAGACAGATTTAATAAGGGTCAAACGACCACCTATAGACAATATCGAAGCCTTCCACGTCGAGAGCCTCACTTGAACAATATCAAAATTGGGCTTCCAATGAGACACCCTATTGATATTAGCACCGACCGTAAGCCCGAGATACACAAAAGGAGCCGAGCCAGATTTGCCTCCCACCACCGAGGCCATAGATTCCACCTCAGCCGACTCTGCTCCAAGACCGAAGAACGTAGATTTTCCAAAGTTGATCTTAAGACCCGAGCACAAGTAAAAAGATCTAAGAATTCTCACAACATTTTTCACATTCCCCATAGACCAATCACCCAATATAATGGCGTCATCCGCGTAAAGAAGACGTGTAAGAAGCGGCCTGTCATTAGGAGTTTGGATACCATGAAAAACGCCCAAATCACAAGCCTTAACGATCATTCCCTATAAAGCCTCCATAACAATAAGAAACAGAAAAGAAGAAATTGGATCTCCTTGCCTCATCCTTTGAAGCATTGAAACTCAAAATTATGTGCTCCATTGACCAAAACTAAAGCCCTAGCTGACGAGAGAATGCCATAAATCCAAACACACCAACACGACGGAAAACCCATTTGGTCCAAAATCGAAATCAGAATACTCCGGTTCACATTATCATAAGCTTTTTCAAAGTCGATAACTACAAGTAAAACAATAACTACATCTGTCTAGGGGTGTTCAAATTCGGATATCCGAAATTCGGATAGTGAATTTCACTATCCGTATCCGAATCCGAAATTCGGATATCCGAAATTTCGGATTCGGATAGTGAAACGGATATCCGTTTTTTTTTGCTTAAATATATTTTTTAAATTAAAATCTAAATATAGAAAATATACTAAATAAACATCATCTTTATGAAATAATTAAAAAAATATTAAAAAGCAATTTTTGAGTAATTTACGAAATTATGACACGAATACGTTTTAGTTTCTTAAAAAAATAAGAAGGCTAAACAAATAACATAAAAAGTCATACACTTCATATATATTGTATTTATAACACTTTCTAGGAAACAATATATAAATTTGGCCAAAAAAAAATAATTTTCGAAATTAGGACGCGAATACGTTTTATTTAAAAAAAAAATAAGAGAGATAAACACATAACATAAAAACCATATACTTTATATATATTGTATTAATAACACATTCTAAGAAAGATATCTTAATATATATATATATATATATATATATATATAGGGGTGAGTTTCAGAGAAAACCAATAGTTCGGCGAAAACCGAGAAAACCACAAAAAAAAACCAATTTTAACCAATAATATAATAATACTTATTTTTTTATTTTATTTTTATTTTTTTATAAGAGTATCATTGTAATGTTACAAATTTTTACCAAAAAATCATTTAAATATTGGCTTACGTATACGAAACCCATAGTGTTACGTATACGTAAACAGAAAACAAAAAAAATTCAAAAAAATTGCGGTTACGTATACGTAACCCATAGTATTACACATTGTTTTAGTGGTTTTCTCGGTTTTTGCCTAACTTTGTGGTTTTCTCTTGATCCCTCCCATATATATATATATATATATATATATATAGGGGAGTGTTCAAATCAAAACCCACTCTTCGCGTCAAAACCCAAAAAAAACCCGCAAAAATCGATCCAATCATGATTTTTTTTAGTTTAATGAAATTATTACACGAATTCATCGTCACATCATTTTTTGCATTTTTATAAATTCGTAAGTGTGAGAAAGTTTACACTAGTGTAAGTTGGGTTACACTTGTATAAATTTTACTTATTTTTACACCACTGTAACCCAACTTACACCGGTGTAAACTTTCTCACACTTACGAATTTGAAAAAAACGCAAAAAAGAACATGACGTTGAATTCGTGTAATAATGTTCTTTAATATTTTTTGATGATTGGATTGATTTTTGAGGTGTTTTTTGGGTTTTGACGCGAAGAGTGGGTTTTGATAGGAATACTATCCTATATATATATATATATATATATATATATATATATATATATATATATATATATATATATTCGTATATTCGGATATCCGAAATATCCAAAATTTTTGAAAATGCTATCCGAATTTAGGATATATCCAAATTTTCAGATAATTCGGATTCGAAATTTCAGATATTTCGGGTTCGGTTTCGGATACGGATACTTTTGAACAAATGAGATTTAAAATGAATTACTACATCTTGAGACCGTTAATATTAAAAAAAAATTTCGTAAAAACAATTATTTATATCGAGGAAACAGTCGTATGAGTTTCTTAAACTTATTGACATGGGCTCTACGTTCATTATAACTTGGTCGTTGGTAGTCAAAAGACAATATAGACTACAGGAGTCTTTTCATTTTTTGGCCTTCTAGAAATAGGAGTCTTTGACGGGAACAAATGAATAATTCATAGCAACAGTGACTATATATACCACATCCCACGAGTTTAATTCGACTTGAATACTAGTTGCAGAGTAATTCTGTGGGGTCACTATTTTATGATGCTTCAATTCTAACAAGACGACATAATTTTTTTTTGGACCGGTTCGGTTTAGTTGATCGGTTCGGGTCGGGTCAGTCAAATAATAAAATACTATAGGATAATAAAAGTACATTTGTTCTATCCTTTTTACACCATACTCTAACCAACTTTACTTACATATATCTTTTTACCCACTTTCCTTAAACAAGTTATAACAATACAAGTAATATGCTCTATCCGTTTTTACATTATACTCTAACCAACTTTCCTTACATATATATTTTTACCCACCTTCCTTGTGTTCGAAAAATTTTAGTGAAAATATTTTTTCACTAATTTTGGACGTAAATAATTGTATTTATATATGCGTTATATAAATAATTATTTATGGGTTTGTGTTCTATGTTGTGAGAGTATCATAACGAACCAAAAACACGTACAAAACGGCGCGAAGAAGAATGAGATAGCGATGCTCGAAGTGGTGTGGTTGGAATGAATAATTACTAAAATTGGATGACTCTAGTAGGATGTGTTGCATATTTTTTGCTAGTGCTAACAAATCTTGGTTATAAAAAAAATTGTCATTAATATTATAAAGGTTTTGATTATTACCCATAATTTTGACATTAACATGTCATAAAGTTTTGGATGTTTTATTTGACTCATTATGATCATAATTGTGTTTAATTAAAATAATTAAATAAGGTGTTTGGTATGAGTATAAATAGAACCTTATGTTTCACCTTTTATGAGAGAAAAAAAAAATATGAGTTTTCTCTAAATCTTACTAAGTCCATAGAAAACTAGTAGTCACATTGTTGTTGTATAAAATAGAGAGGAGTGGTCTCTATTTGTTCTTCCATCAACTAAACTTTATTCTTTTTCCATAATCACTAACACCATAACCCGGTGCTACCTCGGGCGCGAGAGCTATTCCCGGCAGTACACACTGCTTCGGCTGTTATACCTTGGGAGACAGACGTGTTCGTCCAAGAGTAAACACAGAATCTGTTTTAAGGGCCCCGTACAGTCTAAACCTTTTACATGATTTTGGTTCACGAAATGATTATTTATTTGAAAATTTTGTTCGTTGTAATTTTCAAATAAATTTGCGAAATCATGGATGTAGTACATTGAGTCGGATTATATGATTATTGGAATATAATATTTAATCCGAATACCGTAGGACAAAACGAATACTTTGATTCAACTTTTTCAAGTTATTGGGTTTTGGTCATGTTTCGTCGTTAAATCGAATCATATACAAAAATATATGTATTTCAAAATGCGTTTTGAAGTACTTGAATTTTTCTAATGGACGTGTTAGAAAAAATATTTTTGTAAAACCCATAAAACAAAACGTTTGTGAACGTTTAGTTTTTTCTGTCTAACGTCCGTGTTAGAAATCATTATTTGATTAAATAATGACGGTTTCAAAAATTTTGGAACAAACAAGTTTCTAATGTGCGCATTAGAAAATGTGGTTTTTCTATACCCATAAAAACGTTTGAGAACGTTTTATTTCTAACGAGCGTGTTAGAAATTATTATTTGACTAAAGAATATCGGTGTCAAAAATTTTTTTTGGACCGTTTAACTGTAAACGTTTAACTGTGAGTATTAAACGTGTCGGTTAGAAATAATTAGTTTAATGTGCGCATTAAACAATAATTATTTGGCTAAAGAATATCGGTTTCAAATGCTTTGAAACAAATATTTATGAACGTTTAATTGTGAGCAATTAAACATGTCGGTTAGAAATAGTTATTTCTAATGTCAGCATTAGAAATAATTATTTGAAAAATGTGTTTTTCTAAAAACCGTCTCCCAAATATTATTATTGTAAAATAATAAAGATTTATACATTTTTAGTTAATTTCTAACGCACGTGTTAGAAATAGTGTATTTTAACCCACATAGGTTAAAATGTTTTTTTATAAACATTTAACATTCTAACGTGCGTGTTGGAAAGGGGTTAAATTTTATAAAATAAATAAACGTTTTGTGTAAACGTTGACGTTTTAACATGTGTGTTAAATACAAATTATTTTATAAAATGGAGGTTATAAAACGTTTATGTCGAGATGTTTATTTTCTAACAATAATGTTAGAAACGGTTTATTTGGTATAAACCAAAGCTTTAAATGTTCTAACATGAATCTTAGAAACAGTTTATTTGACATAAATTGAATAACATGAATGTTAGAAATGGTTTATTTTGTATAAACCAAAGGTTTAAAACATTTGTCTAAATGTTTAATTTTCTAACAAATGTGTTAGAAATGGTTTATTTTGTATAAACCAAAGGTGAAAAACATTTATGTCTAAATGTTATGGCCTGTGCGAATTTGCGGTACCACAACTCGTGCGCGAGTTACCACTCTAATGCACGAGCCGGTTCGGTCAATGGACTTAATTAACATCATTATGTAATTGATGTTTTGATTGGACCATAATGATGCTTAATTGTAGGTCCCGAAAGCCTCGTCGCGCTGCGGAGATAACACGGATCTGTTCTATGATTTGTGTGGGAACCAAGAAAGGAGACAGAGAAACACGAACATAAACAAAAGAGAATGAAACGATATGTAATCCATAACATAGAAGTCATCCCGTATTACAGACTACATACCGAAGGAGCACACATCTCTCATCTAAGCTCACGGTCCAGGGGTCGGGAGAGCTCGTCCTGACCCGGACACCTCTCAACCTTGTTCCAGAAGTTCCACCTACAAATGAAGCCATAATCTCATATTTATAGGGGAAGGAACATTACCTGCGTACTTGTCTAAGTACGCAGGGTTTGGTCATGCGTACTTGACAAGTACGCAAGGCAAGTACGCAGGACCAAACTGGTGTGCAGGCTAAGTACTCAGGAACACCCTCTTACGTACTAGCCACGTAAACCGATACATAGAATTTTATCTATAGTTACAAAAACATGCTTCTACAAACTCCCTCTTAACTATAGCATCAAATTCTATCTATCACTAACACTGATATGCATCAGTTTACAAAGAATGTCCTAACAGACTCCCTCTAAACTAATGACATCAAGTGTCTTCTGGCGAGACTTGATCTTCTGGCATTCCACTTGAGATCTTCAAATCTTCAAACTTCAGTTGCCGAGTGATACACACGACTCCCTCATAACTGTAGCTTTTATTGTAGTCCAAACCAAGTGCTTCAATAGGAATTCCAGTAAGATAAACTTAAGTCTTCAACCAGATGTGTCCAACTCTATCTTGTATCTTCATGAGTTAATCAAATTCTCGAAGATGTTCATTTCCAATATCCCCTATCAGTTTAAGCTCCATCTGACTAGACCAGAAACAAGGGTATGTTTCCTATCCCATCGGCCAATGATAAAAGGTTCCATCTTCAACTAATAATCCAACGGATATCCAGCTTCATCCTGAAAACACTTGATAGAATCAAACACAAAATCATGCTCAGCAGTGATCACCTTATATCCAAAGTCCAACATTCTTCAATTAGATCTTCATTCCTGGTTCACACCTCCTAATCTGTATACGTTCACCACGGTGAAGTTCCATAACTAGGTTGTCTATCTGGATTCCGCCCAGTTCCCAAATGAGAAATCCCATCATAATTGAATCACATCAAATCTTGAACACAGACTTGACCAATGAGCACGAAAAATATAGTTTACATGAGAAATCACGGTTGATGATACATCCCCCCATTTCTCTGTAAACTATGACCAACTTCATCATCACTTCACTCAAATCCTCAAAAAGCACAACTAGCCAACTCCAGGATTTTATTCTTTTATTCTTTTGCAAAGATCTAAAACAGCAAATCCTTGGGTTCAAGTTGTTCCAGTATTCATCCCCTATTAAAGAAGTATCACGGATACTCGTAGCCTACATATTCAGGTTTGAATACCTAAACAATATGATTCTCTTTCCAAAAGACCCAAAGCAACCACATCTTCATAAATAGAACGAGACCTTTAGCCGATGACGACCCAATTGCTCCCGTTAGTTCAGCATTCATACCCTATTAAATAAGTATCTCGGATACTCGTAGCCTACATTTTCAGGTATGGACACATAAACAATGTATGACAAGTGGTATCATCCAACAAAAATCTCATCTGTGTTTCGCCAAGCCACATCGTATACAAATTCTGGTCCGAAAAAACCAAAATTACTATCTTCTCAAAAATGGCCTGAAACACGCGTACAAATGATCCATAAAAAAATTGGCCAAGAAAAGTTTTCTCGTCAAATTTTTTTTTTTGAATCCCAGATGCTAGTTCATGCGTACTTAATAAATACGCACATAAAGGGTGTTCATGCGTATTTAGTAAATACGCAAAGCCAAGTACCCATGCGTACTTGTTAAGTGCGAAGAGAAATTCTCTTGTGTACTTAGCTAAGTACGCATGTCACTTCTCATGCGTACTTACTAAGTACGCAGGGCTAACCCATGCGTACTTAGCAAATACGCAGAAAAATGTGATTCTGCGTACTTGTTCAGTACAGCAGTGTTCTTGACTGATTTTGAGGAGAATGCTCGAAAAGTGATGGATCTGAGAAAATTGATGCTTCCAAAAGCTTAGAAATCATCATCTAACAAACCCTTAGCCCTCCGAACACCAAATGAAGTGATAACAAACTCGATTTTAAGGATTTTAGGTCTGAAAAAGTACGAACTCGTATGAACACACATCTGCTCAAAACCCTAAAAAATCGACACTTGAACACAAATTAACGAACATCGAGGCTCTGATACCACTTGTAGGTCCTCGGGTGTCTCGGATCGTCACGTGTGGGTGTGTGACTAGTCGGACCGGGTGCGGAATACCCGTGACTAGGTGCAGAATCAAGTAACACAAAGTAAACCGACAGCTAAAACACTTTCAAACTTCGTCTATTATAAAAATTGTAGGTTACAGAGATGTTACAAATGAGTACGTCATCTCATATTTATAGGGGGAGGAACATTACCTGCCTACTTGTCTAAGTACGCAGGGTTTGGTCATGTGTACTTGACAACTGCGCAAGGCAAAAGCCTTGCGTACTTACTAAGTACGCAGGACCAAACTGGTGTGCAGGCTAAGTACTCAGGAACACCCTCATGCGTACTAGCCACGTACACCAATACATAGAATTTTTATCTACAGTTACAAAAACATGCTTCTACATTAATTGACTTTAAGCTTTAGTTTTCAACTAGGTTGGGCTAAGTTAATGGTCTTAAATTAATATCATTATTTTGGTTGGACCATGATTAATGTTGTTTAAATCACATTAAGTTTTGTGATAATTACACATTACTAGGGGAAGGATGTTTTGAAATATTCTAACGTACATAGTTGTGAACAGAATTAATTGTTCAAATAAAACTACTTGTGAGTAGTTTACGGTATAAACAACTTCTTAGTTGTTTGGACACTCTTGTAACTTGTCTATTTAGAGTTTCAAGACGAAACGACTAATTTGTCCTTATGAGTGCATGGAGGGAGTACCTCAACACATGCCACAAGATGCTATCATTGCGATGATTTCATTAGGACAATGAAAGTGCTGAAGATAATAACACTTTGAGATTTAATGTCCGGATATTTTGACATATTCGTTTAAATTATTATAATAAAAAAAGTTTTGTATTATATTGATTAAACGTTGTATCATTGTTTGTGTTCAATATCTTCAGATAACACATACAAGAAATAAATCAATATAGCATATTCAAAACTAGTTTTTATGAAAAATAAGTTTAAACTGTGAAATGGCTTCAGAATTAACATGTGATAATAATAGTGTTCAAGATAAGAACACTAGGGGAATTGAAGTATATACATCATCACTATATCCGTTAGGAATTATGGTAGTTTATTGATGGACTTTCGAATGTTATTTTGTGTTCAATATCTTCAGATAACACATACAAATGAAATAAATCAATAATACTTATAATTAAACGGGTTGTGCAAGAAGGAATTTGCACAAAGACAACTTGCGAGTTGTCACCATGACTAAAAGTCAGAGATGAGACATCATATATCAAACATATGACCATATCACATGGTAAGTGTATTAAGATAAAATACACAAAAAGATAAGTCGTCATATGTTGAGAGCAACAACATAAAAATTCACATGTGTGAATTTGAGATAACTATAACATATGAAAGAAATATATATTATTATTGTGAAGTGACTTTAATAAATTTTGCGAGATTTATTTTATGAGACTTACAACAGTGATGGACGTGTAGATGTTTCTACCACCATCAAGGTTGTTTGAACTATGTGGAGGACTTATCCTTCAAATTGGGAGAGTATCCCAAATACATGGTCTTTTAAAAAAAATGAAAGTGTATACATCACTATAGGTAAATGTATTTGCCATGTTTGAGTGTCAATTTAATTGACTATATCTCAAAACTTTAGTGATTTTATACTAGTAACATTCATTGTTTTGAATGTGTTCATCAAAGTGACTCGACATGAGATTTTGTTGTAACTTCTAATGAGTCAATGGTGATGATTTTGGAGATCAAAAGCAAAATATCCTAATCTGACTAATGAAGTTATGTATGTTTGCGTAACACACTTTAACTTTTGAGACTCTCTTAAATACCGAGGTATTGAGATGGTGAATAAAGTCTCATAAATTTGTCTAAACTAGGGAATGAATGTTGGCACGAGATAGTGCGGTATCTCTTAAGGCTGTGAAGAATCAGAATAATGCATCTTCTGTTCACATGCTAAAGTATTGTAGTCTAAAGCATGCTAGACTAGTACTTGTTAATTTAGATGATCTGCGGAGATTAAATTAACTTGAAACATTCATAATCTGTGTATAGACAAAACCATAAAGTATAACTTTATTCGGTCAAAATGGGATAACTTATGAAAACCAATTAACTAGATCATGAGGAGAAATCATGTGCTAGTAAGTGTGAGGAGCTCACACTAAGGCACATGTTGCCTATTTGGATGACCTCGTTACACAAAGATGTAGATACTTGTTATCTAATCATGAGTGTCTAAAGTCATCATGAGTAATGTTACTCAAACTTGATCAAAGTGCAAGCAATGTGGGGGGAGAAGCCATTTAAGAAACAACCCGCTAGGGTTTGTAGAAATGGTATTTGAGAATGCTTTCTCAAAACCCCGTGTGAAAGGGAGAACCTTTCATTACCCATTTTAGTGAATGGATATGTTTATCCAATAAGACTTAAATGTGAGGGTAACTTGCATTTGATAAGAATGTGGAATGTTTGGCAATAAGGATTTTCGTAATCCAATTAAAGATTGCAAACATATGACCAAGTGGAGTACACAAGGTCATAAGGAGTTTATCTAGAGTATTAGACTTGGATGCTAATTGGTAATATCCAAAAATCTAGTCAGATTTTGAGAATGCATACCAAAAACATGATGGAAACGTGTTAAGCCCTGAAGAGCGTTTCATGTAATTCTAAAGACTAAACGATATAACTTGATCCAGGTAGAGATCATGGTTATAGTCTTGTGAATCGACAGAGGGTAAGAATGACTTGTGAGTCAAGAACACGTTGAAACAACTTATCTCAATTGCAAATTATCTTTGTTGACTTGACGAAGTCAAAGATAATGGTTATGGATCCACAACCCGAGGGTTGATGCGAGATCGAGTTGTGGAATGAGACTAAATCCCATGGTAAAAGATATATGGAGGTAACCTAACCTGGTTGACTGGAGATCCCAATATCTAGGTTCAATAGAACAACTAATCTATATATCTAAGGGTGGTCACTGTGGGGGCAAGCTAATATATATGTTTATATAGAAGCTAATATATTTGTTAATATATATCCCCCTAAACTATAAAGGGTGTTTAAATACGTCCTAGTCCATTCCTATGATAACAGTGACAATGTTGTGAGGCTAAGCATAATATGTGGTTAATGATTTGTGTAAATCAAGATAACCAATACTTTTAATGATTCGAGCGGGAATCACCTATGTAAGGGAGAAGTGAGGGTCGCTTCAAATGGATTTTGGGGCAAAAATCCTAAAGCTCTTGCAGAACCAGGATAGTGTTCCACGGCCATTATTAGACACGAAAGTGAGGGGATGGCCCGGCTAGGGAGAGTATTGTTTGAAGTGTAATAACGTCTTCATAACAGTGGTTCGTTCAAAGACATATAGAAGACCAAGTATGCTTCACAAAGGAAAGTTCAAAGGGTAACACCTACCTATCCTGCAATATTCAACTGTTGAGGTTTCATCGGGATGTTATATGTTTTGATCGATCTCCATTCATGTGGGGGATTGTTGGAAAAATTTTAGTGAAAATGTTTTTTCACTAATTTTGGACGTAAATATTTGTATTTATATATGCGTTATATAAATAATTATTTATAGGTTTGTGTTCTATGTTGTGAGAGTATCATAACGAACCAAAAACATGTCCAAAACGGCGCGAAGAAGAATGAGATATCGATGCTCGAAGTGGTGTGGTCAAGAACAGAGTAGATGACTCGGCTAGTCGAAGACGTTGGAGTCAAGAATATCATTCAAGACTACGGTTTGAATAATCTTATTTAGATATTTTTGTAATTTATCTTTATATTTGTTCGTATTTGTATAACGGTATTGTACTGGTACATTTTCCATGAATAAGTATCGTTATTATTATTTTTATTATTATTTTAATAAAACTGTGACCCACTTTCCTACACCTTAAACAAGTAATAATACAAGCAATATGCTTTATCCATTTTTTACACTATACTCTAACCATATTTCATATTCTTTAAACCACTCGGGACGAAACATCGTCTTGAATTGCTACGAAAATCAAGTTTCACATAAACATTAAACTATTCAAGTTTCACATTACATAAACATCAATAATCCTTAAAAGCATTAATCATTCAAGAATCAAGATTAAGAATAAAAAAAATCCCTAAAATCACTAAATATTCAAAAATAAGAATTACCTAAAATTTCAAGTTTGCTGCATAATCAATGTTTGGAGGTTGATATTCGTAGTTGGAGGTACGTCGCATCTCCTTATAAACTGTTGATTGGATTTTTTTTTTTTTAGAATTAGGTTTAAATTAAAATAAGTTGGTATTTGGATTAATGATTTGTGAACTCATGGACTTATTAAAATGAGTTGATTTGATTTTATTATTGGGCTCATTAAAATGAATAATTGAATGAGTTCTTTAGTTCTCTCATTAAAATGAGTTTTCTCATGAACCAAACTATATATATATATATACACACACACACACATAGGTATAGGAAAAAGTTCAAATAAAAAGGATTTTTAAACTAAAAAGGTTGAGAATGATTTATCGCCAATAGATTAAATTGAGAAGGATTTAATGGTTGTGATCAAATTGTAGGAGAAAAAGTTGTTGGAAGGGCAATACGCCACATACCTAATATTAATTTTATAATATAAAATTTATAAATTAGACATAAAGGAAATGAACATACCTAAACGTATTTCTTTATCGCAGGATTGAATTTGAGAACTAGAAAATGTACCCCACGTTCCGCGGCGGTACCGGACCTTAAGCAGTAGAGGTGGTGACATTAACGTGGCTAAGCACAAAAAGAAACATGGTTAAAAAATTTATCTCCGCACTCCACGGTGGGAGACGGACTTTAAGCGGTTGAGGCGGTCACATTATTGTGGCTAAGCACAAAAAGAAACATATGAAATTATGGCGACTCGGTTGTGGAGGTCGAAACATAGATAAAAGACAATTAAATAACGGTACCGATGTATTTCAGTCGGTCTCGGTCAAAATTTTCACGGTTGTAAGTCAATATATAACCCATGAGACTAAAAAAATAATTTATTTTGAATACAACTCCGTT
Organism: Smallanthus sonchifolius; assembly: GCA_023525975.1. Taxonomy (NCBI): domain Eukaryota; kingdom Viridiplantae; phylum Streptophyta; class Magnoliopsida; order Asterales; family Asteraceae; genus Smallanthus; species Smallanthus sonchifolius. The sequence goes on along the minus strand of CM042030.1, from coordinate 67,622,654 downwards.
TTTAGCAACATTTACACCAAGACGTCAACAAAAAAACAAACAAACGCAAATGTTATTGAGGAAAAAGAAGATTATATATATATATACTAAGGGGGTAAACTCAAAACTTGAAAAACTTGAGGGGTCAAAGTTAAACTTTACAAAGTGAAGCGATGAGTTTTGCCATTTAACTAAAGTATGGGGGAAGAAATTGTCGGTTCTAATTGAGTGTTAAGATAATTAAATAAAATCAGTTTTTATTATGATTTCTCTTGACATAAACTTAGAATAAAAAGTAATAAAATTAAGTGGTTTACGGTTGCACGAAAAATAATGTGATTGTCTGAATAATGCCAAACATGATCAAGTCAACCCGTGCAGCACAGCGTATATAAATAGAAAAAAGAAAAAAAAAATGCTAGTGGTCACCGGCACTTGAAATTAGCGTATATAAATAAGTGAAATAAAAAAATTAAAAAAAATAGAAATAAGAAAAAATGCTAGCGGTCTCCGACACTTGAAAATAAGGAATAGTATAATGGAAAATTATTAAAATGGACATTTGACCGGTCAATTTTATTAAAATAGACAAACTTTTTCAGTATACTAAGTTGTGGTCATTTAGACCATTAATCGGTTGAATCCGGCTAGTTCAGCTTGCTTGAAAATCCGTGCCCAACTTCCTTTTGTCAGATTTTTAACCAACCAGAAAGTGACACGTGGAGGCTCTGAAACCCAAGCCGGCTGAAGCCCACTTCCAAGTAGGCTAAGCCGGCGTGTCTTTTTCTTTCACCTGGCTTAACCGGCTTGGGTTCGGCTGTCTTAACCGGCTTGTTTCAGACGGCACCGAATGGCTTAATACACTTGTTAGCCGGCTGAAGTGGTATTACTAGCATGCTTGAAGTTTTATAAATATTAATCTTATTATATCAACCTTCATATACAGTTTTTAACTCTCAATTTACACTCAAACATTTAACTTATTAAATATGGGTGGAGGATATCTATTTCCACCAAACCCTTCTCGACCGGTTGATGAACCTGTTAAACCTGTCCAGCCTGCAAACCCTTCTTGACCGGTTGATGAACCTGTTAAACCAGTCCAACCTGATGAACCTTTAACCTGGACGGATGAAGAGTGGAATTGGGCATTTGATCAGGTGTTTGGCCAACTCCAAATTGAGGACAACCCGGTCCCCAATTCAGAAGAGGGGTACGTCACTGACCCTGGAGAGGAATATGTCCCTAAGTCTGAGGACGGTTACCTCACTGACCCCGGAGAGGAGTACGTTCCTAAGTCTGAAGACGAGGAGGAAAACCTCACCGAGGACGAGCCTCCCAGTTATTTTGATTCATGGGAAGACAAGCGCTCGTGGCATTCAGATAACTCCTTTGATTCCTTCGAGAATCTTTAATTTCCCTAATTTTAGTTTATGTAATTTTTTTTAGGTTATGTATGTTTTTAGTTTAGTTTGATGTTAATTGTCACGTATCTTCGTTTTTATGTTATGTATGTTTTTAAGTTTTAATTTTTAGTTAACATTATAATTGACAAAATTATAACAAAGTAACAATTATAAATTTTACAAAATAAGAAGATTTCATTAAAAATAACAAGATTTCATTAAAAAAAAGATACAATATCACTCTACGTGTCAGTAGGTGTCGGTAAACAACGACAAATATAAATTTTATCCGCCATGAATCGTCGATATTCCGTAACATTCTCCCAGATATCTCCATCAAAATTTAAAGGCTTTTTCAGAGTTAAATGTTCCATTAGCATACAAGCTAAAACTCCTGAATTTTCAACTAGGAAACGTTGGTGGTTTTGGATGTATTTTTCTTCACTAAAAAACGTAAACTGTTTTTCACTTTGCTTTGATTTTCTCCAATAATGAATATTGACCAACAAAGCTCCTAAGTGTACATCAAGTTGTTCTATTTCCATATTTTTCATATCAATTCCTATTAATAACTAACGTCTTTGTTCTATAAAAAGTGGGACATAAACGTAATCAAATTCCCAAAGTGGAGGAAAATATTTTTTCTGACCCATAGAAAATGAAAATGCTATTTTCGACGACTGATTTAATAAATGATTATAATACTGTGGTGGGAAGACGGTCCAACGCAAATTTTGTGGTGATTCATTTTTCGTCACTTTTACGTGTCGAATGTGCATAATTCTACCCACCCAAGCTTCGATATGCTGTAAAAAAAAACATTTAGTTAGAACATTATTAACAAATTATAATAAATGCAATAAATAAAAAAGTTTTGATGCTTTACGATTGGCGAAAAAGAACCGTTGTTATCCAATAGACTGCCCCAGAACTCGTTACCCAGTTTTTCTGTTGATTCGAGTAAAGCAGAATAACAAAATCTAGCATCTCCGTTGTTATAAAAATCCATCACATTTTCTGACCAATTTTTCAACTCATCACATGGAAACAACCACTTAGGCTTTTCTGGAATATTTGGATGTAATGTCGATGATTCTCCAGGCTGCCTTTTCGGTAAACGTCTCCACCCTGTAGTGGTCCACTTTGACACCGCATAATACGGTTGCGAATTATACTGTTCTTCGTTTTTTCCTAAATCCTCTCGATTATCCATTTTTTCGCTACAAACAACTAACTTTACCCTGATATTTATAAAATTTTAAACTTTACATTTAAAAAAAATTAATTATACAAAACAAGCCGGCTAACGGTTACGTATTAGCCTGCTTAGCAGTATAAATTGTAGAAATTAGCCAGCTACTTTCCCGAGAAGCTGACACACCTATCTTACACATCTACATTTGACATCAAGAAGACTTTCCCGGTTTTCGAAGACGGCTCAGCTGGCGTCTTCTGTATATTTCTACATCATAGACGGCTAAAGTAGTTTGACACAAATCATGGTTTTCGAAGACGGCGCAGCCGGCGTGCTTTGTTGTTAATAGTTAGTATAGTCGGCTGATAGTAGCCTGTTACCCGAAGTCGGCTGAGGTTTCTCCTCAAACCACATTTGAAAGGCTGAGCAGCCGTTAGTTAGAGTTTTTTTTGAAAATTTTGAAGGTTTTAAGCATAGTAAGAGCATTGGATCAATATTTGAATGTTTCAAGCATACGAAGAGCATATTACGCATATGAGGATCATGTCTGACGAGATGGATTACATGACGGTAATCGATTTTGTTTATTTGTTATTTTAGCCTTGTAGATGTTATATGTTAGCCTGTTAAATGTAATATAATAGCCTGCTTTGACATGTATATGTGAAGTATGTCTGGACCGTGAAATGGTTAGGTTCAAATCACATTAGCTTATGAAATTGAGATGGTTAGCTTCAAATCACTTGTGTATGTTACTTTACATTCTACATATTAACATTGTCATGTGTCCGGGGATTAGGTTACATGTTGATTAGAATAAATTATATTTAGCCTACTTAATTGGATATATTAGCATGCCTAATTGGATATATTAGCCTTGTATATGTGTGGGGCTGGATAGTGATAGAGCCTAGTCATGCTTGAAACTGCTAACATTGTGAAGTATGTCTGGACCATTTGATGTGTGGGGCTGGATAGTGATAGAGCCTAGTCAAGCAGACAATGAAATGGTTAAAGACTTGTGTATTATACTTTACATTCTACATATTAGCATTGTCATGTGTCCGAGGTTTAGGTTACATGTATATTAGAATAAATTATATTAGCCTTCTAAATGTGATATACTAGCCTGCTTAATTGGATATATTAGCCTGCTTTGAAAGGATGATCAACCAGATTTCATATGTTAGCCTGCTTAATTTTGATATACTAGCCTGCTTTGAAATTTATTCTAGCCTTGTATTTGTGTGGCTAAATGTGTTACTTTTTGCAGGCTAAGGAGAAAGTTAGATGTTCACCTGGGGTTGTTACTCAGATAAGAGCCAAGCTCAATGAAAACCGGATGAAGATATGGAGTGGCACATGCTTCAAGAGTTGGTTAGGATGTAAATGCACAGTTGCTGACAGCTTGTTAATACACCTCATGTTCCAACATGAAATTATCACACAACTTAACTGAAGAACCGACGGGTTGTACTATCATGTTGGAGGGGAGGCCCTAAGGTTCGGACCAAAAGAGTTTTGTCTTATTACAGGTTTTAGATTTGGTGACTGAAACGAGGCTACATCAACTTTAAATGTAAAATTTTAGGACAGGGTGTTAGGTGGGGAGCGATTGAATTGTAATCAACTGGTAAAATTTTATGCTGGGGATTTATCAGGTGTGGAAGACGATGATGTTGTACGGCTGTCGTTGTTGTTATTTGTTGAAGTTGGCTTCAAAGGAACCCAGACCATGACGACGTCTTGGTGGAATTAGTTAATGATATAAACCAGTGGAACCGGTTTCCTTGGGGTATCTATTTATGGGATTTAACTTTTTTGTGTCTCCATAGATGTTTTGAGTTTAAGAAGACACAAATGGAATAAAAGAAGTAGGAGGTGATGAATTACTCTTTGAATGGTTTTGTGTGGGCTTTAAAGGTTAGCAATTTTCTAAATATGTTTGGATTTTTAATTCATATCAATATATGTGTGGGCTATTACTAATTCATTTCAATATATGTGTTAAAGATGTGGATCTATGAGGTTTTTTCGGAGTGCCGGACCTTTGTAAACACATACAAATTAAAGATTCCGAGATGTCTTAGTTGGGGTGTTGGTTGTAGGGTAAAGTGGAGTAGAGCTACTGGGGTTTTGATAAATGCATTGCATGTAAGTATGATATCTTAGCATTTAGACTGCTACATTTGTTCTTTTAGACTACTCAATATCAAATTAATTTTTGATGAATGCGTTGTCTGTTAATTTTTTAGCCAACAAACAGGCCGGTTGCACTGAAGCCTAATGAGGGGGAGAAGAAGTTGGAATGGTGGTTTTCGAGCTTAGAGTATCTGAGTAAACAACAAAATGTTGAGGAGCGCCACACGCTTTAGAGGAGAGGGATTCTGGTTTCTGAACCGATGAATGACAACATACCCAAGGATGTGAAGGTTTGTGAAACAAATTTTGGAGCTGGGATGAAAGAGGATGGGAAGGTTGAGAGAATATTAGAGCTCGTCCAACAACTTGTATCAAATCAAAATAATCTTGAGGTAAACGTATCGAATTTCTAAATAAACATTAAAAAATAAATTTTCATTTGAAAGAATATTTATAATGTTTTAAAGGAGGGGATTAAAAAAAGAAAGTTTGTTGAGGGCCAACAGCACATGGGCTCCGTGGAAGGTGAAGAAGAAGAGGTTAATACCGAGCACGTGAAAAATGTAAGTTACTTAGGCACATGCTTATATATTTGTTTTCTTAGCCTGCAATATGTGATAACTTAGCCGGCTATACCTGATAACTTAGCCGGCTATATCTGATAACCTAGCCGACTATATCTGATAAGTTAGCCTGCAATATGTAATAACTTAGCTTGCTTTTATTTTTTTTTAGATTTTAGATGACGATTATGCTGCTGCATATGACACACCTGGTCCAAGTGTTGAGGTTCTTAGTAACGACCAAGTTGTTGCATTGAAAAAAAGAGTTGGAGGACGTTTGAGGAAGCCGTCTTCACATATGGTCTCACCATACATTGTGTTTAAGAACAAACCCCGTCAGAAGCGAACCGAACCATTTAATTTGGAAAAAATAAACGTTCTGTATAAATCAAAGAAGGAAATCAAAATCTCACTAAACAATGGATCACCATTGAAACCAGAGTTTTGGAATGACCTGTTGGGGGCAGATCAGTTGACAGGATGGTTCGAGACTGATGTATGTATCATTTAAGTGTGTTAACCTTTTATTTAAATTCATCTAATTTTTTATATTGTGGCATACCATCATATACAGGCGTGGATGACATATCTATACTACTCCAGGCCAGCGGACGCTAAATGGAGTATTATGCCACCCTGGTTTGTTCATGGATTGACAAATGAGGATCAACAATATTCTCTAGGAAGCGGGGGTTATCCACCATACCCATTGATACAAACAGTTGACACTGTAAGTTTATAATACAATATAAGTTGATTTTGCCAATTATAAGTTTATAATACAAAACAAACTGTTTTTTTAGGTGTATATTCCAATGAATATTGACCGACTACATTGGTTTTTAGTCTCATTTTTCCTTCCGACTGGCGAAATGAGAACATACGACAGGTATTACTAAATTATTATAATCGATACTAAATAGTCTTTAATAGATGTTAAACACTCCTTAATTGATGTATAATAGTTTACGACTTGCTCCGGATTCTGATATGGGGAAAAAAGCCGAAGATTTACTTGTATTCATTGAATATGCCTTTGGTATTTGGTTACATTTTGTTGGTTATTTTAAACAACAAGGAGTTACTGTGTACCACCCACCGATGGGCTTTGCTAGAGAAATCATTGCGTGTCCTCAATAATTCTCCGCTAGTGGAAAAGGTGTCTGTGGCCCGTGGGTGTGCATATTTTTGGAGAGATTGATTGGAAAATGAGCATGGGTTAACTTTGATTCAGACCCGGAGCTGACAGCGAAACATTTTCGACATCGTTTCACTAAAATCTGTTATGATCATCTACTTGATGATTGATCATTTGGTATTAAACAATGTTGGGTTCATGTTAGACAATGTTTGTTAAACAATGTTTGGTTAATGTTGGGTACTTAATTTTGGTTATGATGTTTTAGTGGATGTATGATAACTCAGCATGCAATATATGATTACTAATCCTGCAATATATGATAACTTAGCCTGTAATATATGATAACTCAGCCTGCAATATATGATAACTCAGCCTGCAAATAAAATATTAAACATCAATTACTCATCATTCAAATCATAATCGAACTGTTGTGTGGTTGAATCGTAAACATACCGACAGAAATTCACTTCATCGACATTGGTAGGCTCAGTCTGATTAACTGGTTCTTCTTTGCGTTTGGATCTGCTTGACAGTTGAGACGCTACAGGTGTTTTACAACTGTCTCGAGAATGACCTCTGGTGTGACACCTGCCACAGAACAATAGTGTTATTTCCTCTCCTTGGGATGGAATACGAGAGGACGTCCGGCTTGTCTTTTATCCATATGTGGTGGCTTGCCAATAATAAGGTTATCGGGTTAATCCCATTCTGCTTCTTCAGGAAGGGGATATATTATTCCTTCGTATGTCCTTCTGTATACTTCATTTGTAAACCAATGCATCGCCCAAGTGCTACAATTGGTTTGCTTTAAGTACTTAGAAAAAGATATCACGTGACCGCATGGTAAACCAGACAGTTGCCATTGTCGACAACTACACGTTCGAGTAACCAAATCCACAAAACCACTCATTGGAGGGAATGCAACTTCAAATTTGTAACCGTCTATACCATGCACTGTCCATGTCACACATTTTGAGATTATTTTTGCAACCTTATCTTCCGCCCAAACAGTAAGATCATGTGTATTTTTACATGCAAGTACACAATATATTAGTAACTACAAATTAAGGTGTAATAGTATAAAAAAATTTACAAACTTGAACCTCCTTGGTGTCGCCTGTTGAAATACCATTGTTGGACCGACTCACGAAAGAATTCTATTAGTTTGGTAATAGGCATCCGTCGAGCATTACGTGATAAGGCGTTAATAGACTCAGCACTATTGGATGTCATAATGCTATAGCGTTGACCAACAAAATGTGCCTGTACCCATTTATGCAAACCAACACCTAGTAAAGTATCGCGAACAGTAGGAACAACTTCACAAAGGGCTTTGAAGTTGTCTTCAAAATCAGACATAGTAAATGCTTTCCATGTCTTCCACCATAGTTGATCGTGTTTTTTCGCCAAAGATTTTAATCGCAGGTTTATCATTAAATGGCGACAACAAAGCCCATGATGTGCATATGGAAAAACGGCTCTAATAGCCAAGTCAATGGAAGCTGCCCTATCAGATATGATCACCAATTCTTGATTTTCACCAATACATTCTTTCAGCTTTGTTAAAAACCATGTCTAACAATCACCACTCTCTGATTTGCCAACACCATAGGCAACAGGCAGGATCTGATTATTCCCGTCCATTGCTACAGCTAAAAACATTGTGCCTTTAAAACCACCTTTCAGATGTGCCGTGTCAATAATAATTACCGGTCAAAGATAACGCCTAAAACTTTCAATCTGTAGAATAACATTAACTTAGAATCAGAAACAAATAAAATACTTTATTTTTAAATGAACATTAACACACAATAAAATACGAACCGCAACAACAATGGCAACAAAACACATTTCAAAACGGCTCAACTTGTCTGTTAGAATATGAGTGACAGTTCCAGGGTTTGCCCTCTTCAGATTATGGAAATAAGCTAGAAGTTCAGAAAATGAATCATTAGAATTTCCCCTCAACATCTGCAATGCACATTCCTTTCCTCGCCAACCTTGGTGGTATGTAATGTCCATAGGAAACCTTGAATTAATATCTTTCATTATGTCTTTTCCCCTGTACACTCGTCTGGTATCCTTTAGTTGATATTTGATCAAATCACCAATAACCTTTTTATTTGCTTTACGGATATGAGGGTACGTCTGTGTCCGTGAACACGTGTGCTGGTTATTAAAATATCTAACATGAAACGCACCAGATTCACCATAACTGTATGCCCTAATACGCCACTCACAATTAGGCGTAGGACATGATGCTTCATACCTATTCTTTTTAGATATATTAACCTTGAAATCGAAACACTCTCTAACACACATTTTTCCAAGCTCCAACTTTAAATGTTCTTTATCTCTAAAACACATACATTCAAAAACATTATTAATTGATTTACCACTTTTAACAACAGAATTTTTCGGTGTTGGGTCTGGAATAAATTCGGCTAAAGGCTCGGGTTTTGCCTCCACGGTGCGATCGAGTGATGGCTCTGGTGCCTCACTTATAGGAAACAAATTACTTCCCGGATTTAAATAAAAAGTTGTCACTAGGATAAGAATAAGGCGTGTCATGATTTGGCTCACAATGACAGTGAAAGTAACTATCTTTTTCATAGTTATCTGCAGGAACATTCCCTATATACTCATTTAGCAACGTTGCCACCGACTCAATTAACCCCCGCAATTTTGTTAAAATTACCATTTAAACCCCTAACTTTCTAAAATTTTCATTTGACCCCTATACTATATATAATATATGCTTTTAACCCCATTAACTTTTTTACTAAATTTTATTTTCTCCAATAACTTTCGTTCGTTAACTTTTTTTAAATCGTTAAATATATTTTTTAGGTATCATTGGTTATATCAACTGTCGGCAACATGCTGGTACCTAGAAGAATGAGATCGACATTGACTAAAAACATTGGTACCGTTGTATAATTGTCTTTGTTATTAAATGTTTTAACGAGTTTTTCGTTTCAATGTTAAGTCATGTTCACGTCGCAACGTTAATTTTATACGTTTCTTTTTGTGCTTAATCACGTTAATATGACGCTTGGTTTAATAATAACCCTCCAGCTTTCTCCATTTTCATATACTACCTGTTAACTTTCTCAAATTTATGAACTTTCAAGTTTACCCTCAAATTTTGTTTCTTTTTTCTTTTATTTTTTTTATTCTTCTTTAATGAATTCGTCGTTTCAATGTTAACTTCTATTCGCACCGCAATGTATCTATTTTTCGATCTCCAGAACCGAGTCGTGACGACTTCATACGTTTCTTTTATGTACTTAGCATGTTATTGTATTCGCCGCGACAAGCGTTACGAGGTTTGCAAACCTGTCGCATCATGTGGACTACTTAAATACGTTAATGTCACCGTACAGCCCCGCCGCAACGCGCGGTTCATATTTTCCAGTTTAAATCAAACGGGAACTTAAATTCATCTTCTTTTGCCATATGTTGAGAGCTACAGCTCGGTAAAGAAACATGTAATTTACTTGAACCAGGGGACACACGTAATCGGTTAGACGAACCAATAGACACAGTTTTTCGGGAAGACGAACCAACACTATCTTCTTGGATAACATACAACTTATATATTTCAAACGGATTTTTTTTCATATATACTAGAAAAAGGAAATATCACTATCATCGTATATATCGATTGGATCGGTAAATGTTTATAAGATAACCTAATAATATTCTCGGCACAAACATTCGAAATAATAGATAACAAACCATTGTAAGTAACATTTGTAGATAACCTTATATCGCGCTTTGCACAATCGAACGGAACGTATTCAACCCCCACCATCAACACATTCCCATCTCCCGTCGCTGTAAATGACAATGTTTATAGACACTGTAATGGCAAAGATACTAACAAAATTCTAAGTGAAAGATGGTAAACAACATAAATTGTAAGTGAAAAATGGTAAACTAACTTAAATAGGTGATGTAAACAGTCGAAGCAGGCTAGTAATACCACTTCAGCCGGCTAACAAGTGTATTAAGCCATTCGGCGCCGACTGAAACAAGCCGGCTAAGCCAGGTGAAAGAAAAAGACATGCCGGCTTAGCCTACTTGGAAGTGGGCTTCAGCCGGCTTGGGTTTCGGAGCCTCCACTTGTCACTTTCTGGTTGGTTAAAAATCTAACAAAAGGAAGTTGGGCACGGATTTTCAAGCAGGCTGAACTAGCCGGCTTCAGCCGACTAATGGTCTAAATGACCACAACTTAGTAGGCTGAAAAAGTTTATCCATTTTGATAAGTTTAACCGTTCAAATGTCCATTTTAGTAATTTTCCTATAGTATAATTAGTATCTCAAGTGAATTCAATATATAGAATTTCTTAGTCGGTTTATTCATATGAATCTTCATACACTGCACACGTGCACTCTTATTTGTTATACTATTAACTAGTATTTTTATCCCGCGTTTCGCGGGGGAGCGCGTTCATTTTTTCTACGTATTACGCGTAAGGAGTTTGGTCGTTGTCGATCCGTCTCGTCGAAAACAATAAAAGCAAACATCGATAAGGGCTACGATTATACCAAAACACCGTCAACGATGTTTCTCGCTCATAAGCGTTTGGGTTTGTCGCGACAATGCAGCGGTAACGTCACTCACGTACAACACAAAAAAAATATACTCGATTATGAACACAAACCCATCTTAAAAAAAGTTTATATCGAAACGTTAAAAAAAACTAAAATCAGCCGCGCAAAAAAAGTTTATATCGAAACGAACGAAGGTTATTATAGAAAAACAAAATTATTAGAAAATAAAACGGGTTAAAAGCGTATATTATATATAGTACAACGTCTAAAAGAAAAAAAATTAGGTTATACAAATGTACGCGCACTTCACGGCGTGAGCGTTTGTTGTTTTTTCGTTGTATTACAAAACAGAAGTGTGGTCGTTATTGGTGCCGCTCGTCGAATATCATAAAAAACGGCAACCAATATCAGTTACGATAATATCAAAACACCGGCAACGATATTGTTCGTTCATAAACGGTTGGGTTTGTCACGGCTACGCACCGTTGACGTCGATCGGCATACCGTAGGATGCAAAAAAAAGATACTTGATTTTGAATATAAATCTGTTTTAAAAAAATTATACCGAAAAATTCACAAAAAAAACTAAAATCAGATGCGCAATCATTTAAAAAAACTAACGAACGAAATCTATTATAGGAAAAGTATATTAATACAAAATCAAACGTGTTAAAAACGTATATTATATATAATAGAAAGGATTAAAACCTAAATAAAAAAACATTAAAACTGAGACTGTTAAAAAAAAGACACGTGAACCAATAGCATCAATACGTAAAGGAGTAATATTATAATGTATTTATTAATATTAATAGTTGATCTCAACTGACATATGAATTCAATATATATTATTATTATTATTATTATTATTATATTATTATAATTAATTTAGCACATATTTTGTTTTTCTCTTAAAACGTTTGAAATATAACGTAAAATTCCGAATACTTCGTCAGAACATACTCATTTTTCTCTACGTTTCGACCTAAGTTTCATAAAAAACGGAGCAGGTTCAAATAAAATAGTTTAATATTATTATTAAATATTAGTCGCTTGTTTATGATTTCTAGGTCGAACGTCTTAATTTATAGGTTCCCAATTGAAACTATACAAGCCATGTAACTTTTATTTCTTTCTTAAGGGTTATGATTATTACCTCTGGGTCGGGGTGTTACATTCTCCCCACCTTTATTTAAATCTCGTCCTTGAGATTTGTTGGAATACGTGTGAGTATTTCTTTTTCATTTCTTGCTGCAGTTTCTACGTGCACTCGAAACATATCTAGAGTAACACTCGTCTTTTCTCTTTCAATCTCTTTATTCATTGATCTTAAATCTGTAAGGTAAGTTTACTAGTTCCAACTTTTGGTTTATCCTAGGATCGTCTAAAATCCAGATATAGAACATACTAGTATTCTTATAATGATCAATAATATGAAAGCAATTGTTAAATAAATGGATCATAACAGGATCTAGAATGTTATTACTCTTACTCATTTATCAGTGAACCGGGATCTTATTATCTTTCATTATGTTTCATACTTGTTTGTTCATTTCTCAACCTTTCTTATTCACTGGCAATTTAGGGATCTAAACTGGTGTCTCATTGCCTAAATAGGTTTTCTTAATTACAAGAGTTATAACCCCTTTTTGAAAGTATTCTAGCATTCTTTGAACTGTCTTTACAGGCATCTTATAATCAACGCATTATAAAGATCTTTGTCTAAGTCATGGAAACCAACTCTCATTCATAAAGATAATCCTTTAATTGCAATATCCATTGCAATTGATGTATCTATCTTTTATTCGTGTATCAAGGGTTTCTGGTTCGCTTTGGTTATTAAATGTGGACTTCATTTCTCATTCTTCCAAATTTGAACTACATTTTTTTTTCAATGTGATACTTTTAATAACGTTTTATCCTTGACGTATAATTTCAATGGCTTCTTCTTTTATCAGTATAATTTTGTTAATCACAAGCCGTTTTTAAATCTTTCTTGGTTTGTAAAAATCCAATTTGGTAATTAACTATATTCTATAGGTCCTGATAATTAGTTTTTTTCCTTATTTCTGATTAACACACATGTGTTCTGTACTTCGTAGTGTTCTGTACTTCGTATTGTACAGTACTCTAAATGGGGTTTCCTTAATGTTTTGTGTGATAACTTATAAAAATTTCTATGAGGGTAGATGATCATTATATCTATAAAGGTAAGACCCATAACATACATCCCATACCCATAATCTCGATTCATGGAGGAACCATGGCAGATTTGTTCATTTGTGACTTTCATAAACATTCACTTCTTTTTTACTTCAAAACTTCAGTTAAAGCATTCGTACGTTTTATTAAAAATCATACATTCGTTCGTAACCACTTCATAAACTTCTTTTGACAAAATATTATGTAAACACATCTTTCATAACCTTTCCTTTCAAAACGTCATTCATAAACATTGTTTTATAAAACTGTTAGGGGTCACTTTTAAGGCTAAGGATTCTGGACCATCGACATTCTTCGATATATTGACAGGATTCGGTATCCTTAACATTTATATCTCTAACCATTGTATCCTTCTTCTATCTTGATTTATTCGCAGGTAAAACGTGCGAAGTCAATGTCAACCCTGAAGAATCAGTCTGGAAGTCAAGAGCAACGTGTATAAGACGCATGGAGAGGCTTCTAACGGTCATATTAGGAGACTTGGTTGATTCCGGGATTCTCGGATCGTTAGTTAGCTTATATTTTGTATATAAACAACAGTAATATCGATTAGGAGACACACAACAACACTCGCAATCATTTGTAACACTTAGTCATCGATCACTTACTGCTCACATTGTACTCGTTTTCATTTATTTATACAAGAACATGAGGCAAGTGATGATTAGTCACTTCCCGAGGTTTTATGCCGGATATCCTCAAGGATTAAGGGCTTTCCTCGTACATCATCGTGTCGATCTTTACTTTTTTCATTCACAACTTAGCATTTTGATCAAGCACAATACCTCACTTGCTAAGTTTGGTTACAAAATTAGTCGTTATAATTTTTACCCAAATCAATTTGGCGCCCACCGTGGGGCGAGTGATGCTTTTTATCTTGAAATCCCTATTGAAATTTGCTTTCAATCACTATTTTTCCAAACTTATTGCAAAAGTGTCATCCCAATCCAAGCTAGTTTCTTCTTCAACTTCATCTCTCTGGGTTGAACAAACCTCTCCCTCCTCGTCAATCATTCCAGAAAAAGTATGATAATCTACCAAAGAAAATGACTTCTGCGGGTTTTTCGGGATCCGGATTACCCGCTGGAGCACTGTGCTTGTTTTAAACAACGACATCCTCACCTTGTTCTCAGAAGTGAAGTAGCAAATGAAGCAACAAGAAAAGACCAATCAGATGCTGTTTAGGGAGCTTGAAAGGGTAAAAGAATCGAAGAGACCGGTGGAGACGACAACCCCGTTACAACCCAGGATCCTGAACTTTGACTATGCAGGATCCTTAGGAAGTCATCAGGGAGACATTATCCCCATGCAGGCTGGAACCACTAATGTTGGTCCAACTCCGGCTGTTAGTGTCACCACAAACCGAAATATCGGGATCACCCCAGGATCCTAACATTGGTAACACTTTCAATCAGTTTTTAGATGCTAACGAACTTATGCAGGATACAGGGATCAATCTAGTTATAGCTAAATAATTGAAGAAGCTCAAGGATATGATCTCAAGTGTACCATGTGTAGTCCAACTGATACCAGAAGTATCCTCAGCCAGTCACAGGATCTCCAGATTTGCTACTCAAATATGTGACTCGGAGATCCCTAAACGCTTCCAAACTCCCAACATGAAGTTATACGATGGAACTACGGATCCCGAAGAGCATGTCACCCAATACAGGGAGAGAATGGAAATCAATTCCATTCCTTTTGGTTTAAAATAAGCTTGTGTATGCAAGGGCTTTGGGTCAACTCTAATAAGATCAGCCTTGAAATGGATTCTGAACGTTCCTCCGTATTCAATAACCTCGTTTGCTCATTTAGTTAATCTGTTTAATAATCAATTTTTTTGCAGCAAAACATTTGAAAAACTAACAAGTGATTTGTATAGGGTAACCCAGAATGCTGGAGAATCCCTTCGGGATTATGTTAGCAAATTCGGCCGGGAATCCCCGGATATCCCAAATCTTGACATCGCCACGACAGTTCAAGCTTTCAAGATAGGACTGAAGAAGGATTCCCCATTTTACAAAGACCTTGTCATGAATCCTTGTAGGAACCTGCTAATTCATAGATCTTTGGGCTTTGATTACCAAGGAATAGAGACTTTACAAATAAAATCCGGGGATTGGCATTCCATTGCTGTCATTTTATATGTATATGGTTACAATTATCTCCGCTCCCAATGTGCCTCTTATGTAGCACTAGGCGGACTATTAGCTAGTGTGTATCCATTTTTCATGATATTATGCATAGATCAGATATATCATGGCGAGTTCTTCAGAAAAAATTCTGTCTTCCACAATGGAATCTGATAAGTGAGATTTCGAGTAAGTGTTTCCATAATCTTCTTATGTCCGAAGAAATGATTCATCGAAATAATGAGTCACCATTGATATCGACACATCTGACAAATGTTCGGGACGAAGTCAGGAATCGAGCATTAAGGTTCATAAGGCTACAAGATGACAGAAAGATTCAACAAAGGATGGATGTTCCAAACATCTATAACTAACCCAACCAAAAAACTGAATCTGCACCCTACAAGCCTTACATTTCCAAACCTTACTCCAGGCCCGAAAATCACAAAGTAAATGTTGTAGAAAATAATGAAGACGAAGAAGAGTATCCAAGGATATTTGAATACTGTTTTTCTCTTGATACAACAAGTTTAATGTTTGCTATGCAGGGTCTCAGTGAAAAGGCCAGATGGCCTCGCAAGAACGAGAAGAGCTCAGGATGGAAAGATAAGTCCAAATGGTGTGCATACCATGAGGATTTTGGCCATATGACTGAAGATTGCATTGCTTTACGGAAGGAGATAAGCTACCTCCTGAGTAAAGGCCATCTCAAAGAATTTCTGGGCAGGAGAAAGGAAAAAGCCAAGGATCACAACAGGATCCCCAGAGAGCAACATCCCCTCCGCCGGATGCCAAGGTAATAAATTTCATATCTGGTGGTTCTGACATATGTGGTACTTCTTATTCAGCAGCTAAAAGAAACGCTAAAGAAGCAAAAACGGAAAAAAAGGGATATACCTACCAAGACGTCAACCTTAACCGAAGAGAAGATGATCACTTTTGATGAGGGAGACAGAGACAACGTGCAGGATCCTCACCATGACGGTTTGGTGATCACTCTATACATAGCCAACCACTTTATTTGAAGGATCCTAATTGACGGAGGAAGTTCAGTAAACATCATACAACTTGAATTTCTGAAAAGGATGGGGATCCCTGATTCTAAAATTATCTCGAAATCCTCAGTGTTGGTAGGATTCAGTGGAGAGGTTAAGAACACAGTTGGATAAATAAAGCTACCAATCTACATCGAGGGGGTAAACTCTATACAAAAAATTTGTGTCATTTATTCTTTATCTTGCTATAATACTATTCTAGGGAAACCATGGATAAATGACATGAAAGCAGTGCCATCGACATACCACCCGTGTGTCAAAATTCCGACCCCTTGGGGGGGGGTTAGTGAAGATCAACAACGATCAACAGGAAGCTAAATACTGCTACACATCCTCAATGAAAGCTTCTATAAAGACAAGGCAGGCATAGCAATTAACGAAGTAGGAAAGGGATGTTCTAGAAACTAAAGAACAAGATGTCAAGGAAGTATCCCTGGACGCCGATGACCCATATATTAAAGTACTTGTAGGAGCTAATATCCCTGAGGATATTGAAAAGGAATTACTAAAAAGCAGAACCTCAACCTTCGCTTGGAAACACGAAGACATGACAGGTATTTCTAAAAATGTTATTATGCATATTTTGGGTATGATAATAGTTTCAGGCCAATACACCAAAAAATAAGAAAATTTGCACCCGAAAGAAATGCAGTTATCTAGGAAGACGTCAAGAGGCTGCTAAAGCAGGAATGATAAGGGAAGTAAAATTCCTAAGGTAGCTAGCCAACGTAGTGGTGGTCCGTAAGAAAAATGGGAAATGGAGGGTCTGTGTAGACTAAACCGACCTAAATAAAGCTTGTCCCAAGGATCCTTTTCCACTACCACACATTGATTCAATGGTTGATGCTACGGTAGGCCATGATATGTTAACATTCATGGATGCTTCCTCAGGATTCCAACAAATTCAAATGGAACCCTCAGATCAGGAGGATACTATATTCATGACTCCGGCAGGTATTTATTGTTATATAGCTATGCCATTGGTCTTAAAAATGCAGGTGCCACGTATCAGAGGCTGGTCAACATGATGTTCAAAGAAAAGATGGGGGACACCATGGAAGTCTATATAGATGATATGGTGGTAAAGTCAAAGAAAGCCGAAGACCATCTTAGAGATCTCAAAGACGCGTTAAATATCCTCGACCAATATAACATGAAGCTGAATCCTTCAAAATGCCACTTTGGAGTGGGGGCAGGAAAGTTCTTGGGATACATGGTCACCAAGAGAGGGATAGAGGCTATTCCGGAGCAGATCAAAGCAATCATCGACCTGAAATCCCCAGCAAATACCAAGGATGTCCAGAGACTAACCGGAAGAGTGGCAGCACTCAACCGATTTATTTCAAGATCCTCGGAAAGATGTAAGGAATTTTATGATATCCTGAAAAAGAAAAAGAGATTTGAATGGGAAGAGAAGCACGAATAGACGCTTCAAGCATTGAAAGAATACCTATCATCAGCACCTTTACTAATGAAGACATAGAATGGTGAGCCATTATCCCTATACTTGGCGGTATCCCTAAACTAGGGGTGTTCATCAGGTTTTTTAATCGGGTTTCGGGTTATTCGGGTTTTTTGTTATAGTAATTCTACCCGTTTACCGACCCAAATAAGATTTGGGTTAATCAGTTTGGGGTTATTCGGTTTTGGGTTTATTTGGATCGGGTTAATCGGTATTCGGGTTTCTAGGTACAAGTTGCAATGCATACTTAACAATTGAACTTAACATGATATTCATTAACTAATAAACACTAAATATCAAATAAAAACACTCTTAATATGATTTTTCGTTCAAACTCATGCAGTAAACACACACACATATATATATATACTAGTAAAAATCAAATAAAATAAGCACAAAAGAAAACCGTATCAATCAATCGTATAAACTAAAAATAAAACGTCAAATCGTATCAACGAGTAAACTTTTTAACAGTCACCACTCTTCAAATTCTCACATTAATGTTCGTCCGTCCATTTCTAATCCTATATTAAAATAAAGTGAAAATAAATAAAACATTAAAAATGGTTAGATATAGATCGAGCTAAGATTACACATAAATATTAATAATAAAAATATTATTCGGGTTAACCCGATTAACCTTTTTTTGCCAATTACCAAACCAAATAATATATTCGGATTCGGGTTCCATCTTAATTGGATTTGGGTTGTTCAGGTTCCATCTCAATCGGGTTCGGATTGATTCGGGTCGGGTTTGGTATTCGGGTTTCTGGTAAAATGCACACCTTGGGCTGTAAGTGCTGTATTGGTCAAGGATCATGAGGGACAACAGTATACCGTATACTATGTAAGTAAAAGCCTATTAGCCGCGGAGACCAGGTATTCTCATTTGAAAAAACTAATTTTAGCTTTAATAATGGCATCTACTAAGCTTAGACACTACTTTGAAACTCATGTTATTCAGGTTATGACTAATTATCCTATTAAGTGTGTCTTAATAAGGCCAGAGATGTTAGGAGGAATGGCGAAATGGTCCGTTAAACTCAGTGCCTATGATCTAATATATAAACCTAAGACAACAATAAAGTCACAAGCACTTGCAGACTTTGTGGCTGATTTCAGTAGTGACATTCAGCATAAAGCAGACCTTGAAGTCCAACAATTGGAAGAATCCAAGGATAAATGGATACTATTCACTGATGGTGCATCCAATGTAAGAGGAACAGGTCTAGGCATCATACTAAAATCGCCACAAAGGTACATAATACCCCAATCCATAAGTTGTGAGTTCCAGGAAATGAATAATGAAGCAGAATATGAAGCACTGATAGCAGGATTACAGATAGCCAAGGATATGAAGATCAAGTATCTCCAGGTATATGTGGATTCGTTATTACTCGCTAACCACTTTAATGGTTCATATGCATTGAAAGGTGAGAAATTAGCTAAATATCTCGTAATAGTTAAAAAGTTATCCGTAGAATTCGAAACTTTTAGCATTACACAGGTACCTAGAGAAGACAATGATGAGGCCGGTGCCTTAGCAAATCTTGCTTCGGCTCTCAAAGTACCAGAAGGTATTAAAATATCTATCACACATATTTTGAGCCCAGTAATCGAGAAAATAGATGAAGTGTCCAACACAGAAGAAGAAGAAGATACTCAGAATCCTGAAACCAGTCAAGGATCCTAGATCCTACATATTAAAAAATATCTAAAGGATGGAGAGATCCCGATTGAAATCTCAGAGCTTTTCGCATGAAGGTATCTCGTTTTATAATTTTGCACAATGTTTTGTATAGAAAATCTATTACAGGTCCATACCTTGAAGCACAAGAAGTCTTGAAAGACATGTATGAAGGGGACTATGGGAATCACACTAGGGACAGAGCATTATTCTTGAGGATCCTGAGAACAGGTGACTACTGGCCTACTATGAGGAAAGACGCTATGACTTATGCCAAGAAAAGTGATGCTTGCCAAAGACACAACAACATACTACATCAACCTGCGGAACCTTTATATCCAGTCATCTCCCCATGGCCATTCATGAAATGGGGAATGGATATAGTCGGCAAACTTCCTAGGGCACTAGGAGGAAAAATATTCATGCTCGCAATGACAGATTATTTCTCCAAATGGATAGAAGCTGAAGCATTTGTCCAAGTCAGAGAGAAAGAGGCGCAATATCCTGACGAGATTCAGGATCCTGACAGAAATAGTATGTGATAATGGATCTTAGTTCATTAGCAAAAGAACAACGGACTTCTGTGCCAACTGAGGGATAAATATGATAACTTCCACCCCTGTACATCCCCAAGCTAATGGACAGGCAGAATCCAGCAACAAGATCATCATAAAAAACCTTAAGAAGAGATTGGGTACTAAGAAAGGAAGATGGGCAGAGGAGTTACCCTTCGTCCTCTAGGTAGATAGAATAACTGCAAAAGGTGCAACAGGTCAGACTCCATTCTCATTAGTATTCGAAACAGAAGTAGTGATCCCCACTGAAATGGTGATCCCTACAGCAAGAAACAACCTTCAAAATCTTGAAACCAACAACGAAGCCCTGGCACAGAATCTTGATACTGTGGATGAACTCAGAGATCTCGCCAAAGTTCGTATTGCAGCTTATCAACAAAGGATAGAAAAGTCATACAACAAGAACATAAGGATCAGAAGATTCCAAGTAGGTGACCTCGTATTGAGAAAGACATTTCAGAATACTGTCGATCCCAACCAAGGAAAGCTCGCACTGAAGTGGGAAGGTCCGTATCTGATAGACTCAGAAGCAGGAAAGGGAGCCTACTGGTTAGCCACTATGGAAGGGGAGATGCTGCCAAGATCCTGGAATGCTATCCATCTCAAAGCATATTTTACCTAAGTTAGAACTTAAATTCTAACTAAGACCGGTATGTCTTCTATCCCTAATTATTTTTATCTTTAATATATTTTATCACAGTACTGACTTGAGCGTCGGAGGGGTGTTAGCCACCTTCCCCAAGGTTTCATGTTTTGCAGGGAGGATCCTCAAAGATCCTGACAAAATACAGAGATGAGCCATCTCTCTAAGTTTAAGGTAATCTAAATCCATTCAAAGGTTTAAAGGTCTTCACCTTTCTACGAATTGAGTTTAAACACTCCGCCTGGGCGCACGATATCCAAGTATAGGTGGTGCGACCAGTCTATGTAATAGTGGCTGATAATTTCATCATTGTTGGCTATATCTTGGATCCTACGAATGTAAGAGACGTGTTACTTACTAAGGTTTTTAGCATTTTCATGCTAACACAAGTTTGGCTTATCCCAAGTATTTAACACTTATGTGTTAACCTAAGTTTTTGGCTTGTCCCAAGTGTTTGACACTTATGTGTTAACCTATGTTTTTGGCTTGTCCCAAGTTTAGCTTGTCCAAAATATTTAACACTCGAGTGTTAGCCCAAAGTATTTAGCATTAATATGCTGACCCAAGATCCTGATACTCAAGCAGATTGGGGATATCCTCGAAGATCCTAAGGTACAATTACTAAGTAAAATGTTCACCTATACATAGGGGACAACTGAGGGATTCCAAAAAAGATACGATATGTTAGATCTTCTCATCATTATCTAGGATGTAAATCGTTACCTAGTCTGATTCTTCATGAAGGTATTTACTTGAGATTATTTATTTTTGGATTGAATCCAAAAGTTTGATGACTAAGTCATGGTACGTTTGTAACTGGTGTTCTTCTAAACTATTTACTAGAAACTAAGTATGTTTTTCTGAATCAAAGTTGAATGAAAACGCAAAATGTTATTTAAGGATCATGTATCCTAAAAAGATAATCAGAACTATTTTAAGGATCCTAATTTTCTAAGAATATGTCAAATCATATCAAGCACATAACAACCATGGCAAATAGTCACAAAGCATATACTAATATTAGATATGCAGAAGGATCAGTAACCCGGGCTACATCCAAAAGTTGGACCCATCCACCCGAGTCCTGAATCATTAGTCAAAAGATTGAAATTGTCTATCCCAAACCGGGATCCCTAGAGCAAGAAAAAGCAAAATTATTCAACAACCACAAGACATAAAAGGAAATTGTTCTAAAACAAGCAACAACCATGATCAACCGAAAGAACACAATATCCAAGGCTCAGGACTAGGCATCATTACCATCATCGCCCTGGTCCACCTGCTTCTCACCACCTCTGGCTCCAACGCCATCAGCATCAGCATCCTTGCCTGCTTCCACCGCTTCACCACCATGCTTGGCTAGAGAAGTGCGCCATCCCTGAAGATCCCAAGTTGTGAGGTCAAAGCCTTCCACGGTAGCCTGCTCCGCCATCTGAATCCTGTATTGAAGGATAACCATAGCAGCAGATGTCTTGGCGTCATCCACAGTATCCTGCAATTTCTGCTCAGACTGGGTTGAGGAATCTTGCAGCTTGTCCTTCAGAATATGGATTTCCCCCTCTATGTACTTAGATTTGGTGGCAGAGATTCAGATGGGTTGAGGAATCTTGCAGCTCTTCATGTCTTCGACCTTCTCCAGGGCCTCCTCAGCATTTTTCCTCGTCGTAGCCAAATTGACACTCAGTTTCTCAAAACCCTGCAAGATTTGGATACATTAAGGATTTCAGGATCCTGACTTTGAAATAGGGATACCACAAAGTACTTACCAGATTCAGCAGGGATTGAAGCTTCTTGGCAATTGATGTGCACGTGATTAAGTTGTAAATATTAAATGATAATATTGGTTTCATGAGATCAGGTTTTAAATTTATAATTAAAATGAAAAATACTCAAATTAAAACACACACAATAGGAAAGTGTACCTATCGCAGCGTAATAGAGTTTAGGTAAGAACCAAGTATCGAACCAATGGACACGGTCAAGTTCTAATACTCAACTTTTGTTATCATTTAGCCGATTTAGTTGGTGAGTGGGTTTTGTGTGCTTGTGAAGCAGAAAAGTAAATGACAGAAAAGTAAATGGCGGTAAAGTAAATAACAGAAAAGTAAAACGTGTGTGATGTGTGTAATAGGAATATAAATAACAGAACAGTAAATAGCAGTAAAGTAAATATCTCGGAAATGATCAGGTCCCGAAGAGTATTTCCTTGGGCTTCGAATCCTCTTGGTACGTGATAATGTTAAGTTGACTAATCCAGTGGTATGGCTAATACAAATGTGTGACCAGGGTCACCGCTAGAGCCTCGTCCTCACATAATTTAATTCATGAATTATAATCTTTAATCATAAAATGGTAGGGCTCCCAGCTAGGGACATCGTTACCCTTAACTCTTTGGTGTTATCTCCGAGTTGGTTTAGGATATCGAACTTACACTTAAGTATTATTGTTAAATAGGTGATTATACTTTGCTCACCGGGAGGCGATGTAGTAATGGGACCATGTATAAAGACGTACCGTTCCCAACATGAGCTCACCAATTCTCTGTCGCATAATAAGTTCGTATAAAGACGTACGCCCTTACTAATGTTGACCAAACCTTGTCTTATCAATCTCTACTTGTATAAAGACGTACAAGTATCAAAAGAAGTTTGATTAAAAAGGTTTTACGGTCTTAGACATGAAAATCAAGAACACTCACAAATATAAAGACATGTTTAGACAACAATAAAAAGCCCACCAAGAGGTGGTTTTAAGAACGAATAGTTAAAGACATAAACATACCACTAGATTAATACGTTAAACATTAACATGCACCAAACTTCATCTTCACCCTAGCAATACAAAGATTTTAGCCATGAATGGTCATACTAACTATCGTAACGCTGAGTTTCGTAGGCTCCCCTATTGCGGACAAAGAGGAGGAGCCTCTCTACTCTCTATTCTCTACTCTAAACTACGAAATACTCTCTCTGGATAGTATCTTAGGTCTGGTGTGGTGTGTGGAATGAAGAACTCAAGTCTCCTATTTATAGGCCTCACGGGCGTGCAAACACCTCGGGAATCAAACAGGGTACAAGTGACAGTGTACTAGAGCCTTGGGGAGCAAGTAGGGCTTTGCACGACCGTGAAATGGGATGCACGACCGTGCATCCCCTATTTGCTTCCCAGTTTTGTCTTTTAGCTGCTGGTTGACTTCTTGTTGTCTAATTTTGACTTCTTGGGGGTCAAAGCTTGGGAATGATCTTCCAAAAGGCTTGATATCTTGGTGTTTTTGACTGGTTTCATCTTTGTTTATCTTTTCAACACCGAATAACCTGCAATTACAAAATATAAACGTCTTAAGTATCAATTGCAAGGTTATTATTCAATTAGTACCATAATATGGGGATTATTGTGCATGCAAAAACATGTATAATTTAGGGCAAATCAGCAGTCTCAGTAGAATCCATGCCCTAAAAAATCTCTAGATCTACCACGTCCGTCGTTTTCCTCTTCTTACTCCTTGAAGCTTTGGATCGGGGTAGAGGAACATGGGATTTAGAGGTTGCAGGCGTGGGATCCTCTTTCTTGACAACGGCGGCTCCAGATAGAAGGCTATCAAGATCAGACAACGCAAACTGGGAGCTCGATTTCGGGATCCCTACATATAGGTCCACATGACTCATCTCAGATAGATCTCGTGATAGGACGTATCGTTCACGGAGTGAGGAATCCTACCGTATTAACGCTTTTTATAACAATCGACAATAGAAACAACGGTAAATAAACTTTCTCTTTGTATTCCACAAACACAGAGTTTACAGAATTCTTGTTCGATCAGTCTCACTCGTTCAAAGTCCCTCTACTGCTCTCGTATTCTACACTGAAACTGTAAACTCCTATTTATAGACACACGCTCTGCCATAGGCGAACTTAACAAGTTCGCTTCAAAGATACTTAGGCGAAATTGTTAAGTTGGCCTCTAATAGGCTAGGCGAACTTAACAAGTTCGCTCCTAAAGATGCTTAGGCGAACTTGTTAAGTTCGCCTCTCTATGAACTTACACAGAATTTTATCAACAGTTACAAAACATGTCCTAACAGACTCTCCTTTAACTGTTGCTAACAATTCTATCAATTACAAGTCAAAGACTCTAAGACTAAGACATAATATCTTCAAGCTCGTTGTCACCAGAATATGCTCCAACAGACTCCCCCTTGACAACTGCTTTAGAAGATTGTCATCTGTCTTCATATATCATCAAACACATTGTAGTCTTCGTCTTGTTCATCTGCACACTCTCTCTTTATTTCTAGAAGAAAACTCAGGAGAAGCACCCCTTGTCAACTTCTTTCTGCAATATTCAGTTTTTGCAATGGAGAACAACCAAGAATAACCAACAATTAAGATTTCTATGGAAGCTGGAAAAATAAAATATTTTTGATTTTTCAAACATAAGAAATACAAAATCTTTTTGGTTTTTCAAACATAAGAGACACAAAATCTTTTTGGTTTTTCTCTATATAAACTGAAATGTAAAATACAAAATCACATCTTTTTGGTCGAACATCACGAGTAAAAAGATCATATCAGTAAAAACAATGCATCAATCACACATTTTGGATAAACATCCATATAATATCAAATGGTATCCTATGTCATTCTTTCAAGCCTTGACCAATCAAACCAATATCTTTCAAGATTATCACACTCTATCTTTTCAAGACTTTTATATTGCATGTTATGATACTCGATAAACATTCAAATAAAATAGGATCACGCTATGACACACAAATTAAAATTGTTAATATTATAAGATTTGAAACTAAAGTATCTCATTCCCACTTTCTTGTGAGTTAAGGTACCATTTAAGTATGAAATACAACGTGTACCCCACTAGTATGCCAACAGAAAGTAAATGCAGTATCTTCAAGACATATGAGATTTTACTAAAGATTATCCGAATTTCCAGAATGAGGAGACATCACTTAGCACATGAATAGCAGAATCCAAATTGGATTGTATAGGAATCAATGAGATTCAGAATCGAATGATTCAATGTTTTGGCTTATATATGTGGAATCATAAGATTCAGGTACGTGGATCCAACTGTTATCTGGATTATGAATTCAATGGAATCAGTAAAGATGATTTATCAATATGATCCAAGGGCTAGTATATGTTTGACAGATGTTGTCAAGTACATATCTTGATTATAATTCAAATTGCATGTTTTTCGGGACATGGGCACTGAAGCAAATCTAATGAATAGTGCTAAGGACATAACCCAAAACTGATCTCAATAGGACAATCTTTATTAAAAGCTAATATTCTTTATCTGATAGTGATCTTTTAACACACACACCCAGACATAAAATGGGTTCAAATCATAGTTGTAACATATGCAATTATGTTTTCACACTACTAATGGTTCAGTGACGCTTTTAGTCTACTGACAATTCAAATTATATGCATACACAACACTATTATTTCCTATTTGTGTAGTCTCTGAAGTTTAGATCAAAACATATAATTCAGATATATTAACATAAAGCACCAACCAGTCAATCTAAGGTCATGTGTGAAAGAACATCTACTGATGTACTATCATCTCTTCTTTAACTTCAAGTAATGTCGATTTTATCTTTTTCAATTTGTTTGGCTTTTTCAAAATCTTTTCAATGAAAGTAAAACAAACGAAAATAAAATCTTCCATGAAAACATTTTACTTGGTTACTTGGAATTAAGCAAGTCAATCAATTTAAAAACTCAAACCGATATAATCTTGTAATTGAATGCCTTTGCCTTTGTCACCAACACAAATCTGTACTCCCCCTATCCTATAGACTCCCTCTCAACTAGTCAAATGGTTGCATCAACGACTTTATGCTCACCATCGTCATCCTAAGTTTCAGGTTATCATTTGGACTTTGTAAAACTCTTTCCAAAACATTGTGTGTGGCATATTCTCCCCCTTGAGCATCAACTCGTTGAATCAAATAGATTCTCAGTTATCAACAACTCTTTACTCATGCAGATGTCAATCCCTGTCATGTGCTTAGAACCACCACTATCAACAACCAAAATGGTATTAATAGTCCCTCTTGGTTAATCCTGCACATCTAACAAAAAACATTAATTTGAAATTGGGACCCAAGCCATGGTAGTCATGGGTCATCCATCTGTATCAAAATAATAAACCTCACTCCATTCACAACTGAATCTCTCATCGATTTTCGGTGATTGCTCGACGAGTCAGAAATAGAAACTTTAGATTTCCAAACATACTTCTGTTCATTAAGTTCTTTTTGCTTAAAATGTGAAGTGTTTGAACATTTTCTTTCATTTGAAAAATGATTTGATTGTGAAAACTCTTGTTGTTCTAAAAGTTTTCTCAATCTTCTGTTTCTCCTCCGTCTTTGAGGTCTAGAAAGCCTAACCTCAGATTTTGAATTACCCTTTAGTGTATCATGAGGTTTAACCACATTTGGGTTAACATAAGGCTTACCAGGAGTTCTTACCTTTTCTGGAGTAACATGTCGGTTACCTTTGGCGTTGTGAGGACAAGCAATCCTAATGTGACCCACAAGACCACAAGAAAAGCAAGATCTCTTCTCACGATATTCTCCCATATAAGGAATCTTCACACGATAAGATGCACTTAAAGAAGATTCGCCTACATGAACTTCTTTTGGAGTTTGAGACAGAAAAAACTTTTTCTCAACAGGTTTTGATTCAGGCTTCACCTTCTCAGGAACTACATGCTTCTTCCCTTTATTTTTGTAAGGACAGTTCACCACAATGTGTCCTATCTCATTATAATGAAAACATGTATGCATGTCTTTATAATCTCTGACATATGGAACTCTCCTTGAATTTGAAAAACTACCAAATGTATAATTTCCAGATGAATTAGAATCAACCTTTGAGTGTTCTTTCTTAACCTCTTTCGGTATCCCCTCTACCTTAGCTTCATGAAAATATTCATCATCACTCTCATCAGAATACACCATATCGTCACCTGTGACTGGTTTCACTTTCAACACAGTCTTAGGATCTAAATCCTCATCTTTTATAATCTCAGGTGTAACAGAATAATTTCTGTTGAATGGTGGAGGAACATAGCCAATACCACTAGTTCCCTTCCCCTTTTAGTATTATCATGATAATGTCCTAATAAGAATGATGAATTTCCAAAGCTTTCTAACTTTCTATGCAATCTGATTACCCCTGCTTTAGATTCAGCTAGTTCCTTTTCTTTCTCAACAAGATCATTATTTCTTTTCTCAATTTCTGCAAAGGACATATCCAGGTGATATGCCTGCTCTTTGATCTTCAAAGTCAGAGAACTTATATCCCGCTTCAGTGATTCTATCCTTTCAACACACACACACTCTCATTATCTTTTAATTTCTGATTTACCGTGTGCATTGATTTCATATCACAAATGAGGTTTACGTTGTCATCCATAACCCTCATCATTTTATCCTTCACTGAAATACAGTTAGAACAAAACATTTCAGAGTTAGAAACTACCTCAGCTTTTACTTCTGAAGAAGATGCACCAGGAGCCATGAATGCGTCATCATCAGCTTCACTCTTTTGATTAACAATGACAGGCTCTGCATCAGTTTCTAATTCACTCAGATCATCTTCAACTGTCCGGAAGCTTTCTTCACTCATCACATCAGTCTCAGTAGATTGAGTACTTTCACGAGAACAAATACTCTCACTATCAGTTAAATCTGCAGAAGAATCACTTTGAGAATAACTCAGCTTCTCCAATACTTCTTTGATCAAGACCACAAATGCTTGAGAAGTTGCTTCACCCTTTTTCTGCAATGCTTCCCATAGATCTCTTGAAGTTGGACACTTCCTGAGACTATGAATGATTTCTTTTGGTAAAGACATCATTAAAGTTTCACACGTTTTCATCTCTCGATCAAACTTCTGCTTTTCTACTTTAGTAAGAGCAGTCACTGATTTAGGAACATCACAAAATTCCAGAAAGTCAAAAGTAGGATGCACATATCCTTCTATAATTGGTCTCCAAAAATTTTCATCAGTTTCTGATATGAACTGTTCGAACCGGACTTTCCAGCTACGGTAATCTGATATGCACAAAAGTCTCGGTGGCATAATTTCAATCTCATTATCATCACATGAAATTGACATTTTGAAATTTTTGCGAAAATATCCGAAAAGAAAAAAAAATTCCCGCCAAAATAGTCTTTTTAAAAATTTCAAAAAAATTCAAAATTTCAAAAATGATTCAAAACTACCATATAAGTTTTCCCTAAAAAGTTTGAATTTGAAGAAATTTCCCGCCAAAATACTCTTTTTTTTCCGGCCAAAATACTCTTTTTTTATGAACACTAGCGAACTAGATAAGTTCGCCTGATACTACACGAACTTCACTGAGCGAACTTAACCCCAAGCGAACTTGACCCCAAGCGAACTTGTTAAGTTCGCTTGATCTTCATCGAGTGAACTTATTAAGTTCGCCTCCCTAAGTTCGCCTGCAACTGAATCAGCAAGTTCGCCTAAAACGCTGAAACTTCAGAAACACGAAAACACGAATTCAGAACTCCGAAAATCATGATTTCTGATGTATATGATCAAATTAGACAAATCTGAACCGTAGGAATGTGTAGGGACTGATTAAGAACACTTCTATCGAATCAATTTCATCAAAATCGACCTCAAATTCACGAATTCAGCAGTAAAATCAGTTTCAAGAACTTGAAAACTCCATGGATACAAACATGCTCAATTTCTAGTCAAATTGTACACAAAAACGTCTCTATTCACCAAGAATCAAACGCAAATCACGAGCAAAAGCTCTGATACCACTTGTAGGTCCACATGACCCATCTCAGATCAATCTCGTGACAGGACGTATCGTTAACGCGGAGTGCGGAATCCTATCGTATTAACGCTTTGTATAACAATCGACAATAGAAACATCGGTAAATAAACTTTCTCTTTGTATTCAACAAACACAGAGTTTACAGAATTCTTGTTCAATCAGTCTCACTCGTTCAAAGTCCCTCTGTTGCTCTCGTATTCTACACTGAAACTGTAAACTCCTATTTATAGACACACGCTCTGCTATAGGCGAACTTAACAAGTTCGCTTCAAAGATAAGTTCGCCTCTAATAGGCTAGGCAAACTTAACAAGTTCGCTCCTAAAGATGCTTAGGTGAACTTGTTAAGTTCACCTCTCTATGAACTTACACAGAATTTTATCAACAGTTACAAAACATGTCCTAACAGACTCTCCTTTAACTGTTGCTAACAATTCTATCAATTACAAGTCAAAGACTCTAAGACTAAGACATAATATCTTCAAGCTCGTTGTCACCAGAATATGCTCCAACACTACAGAAAATAAAAGACAAATCAGGTTCGTAACATACAACAATATTAACATGAGTTATTCTTTACCTGAAGACATGTTGGATTCAGAATACTGGGTATTAAAACTAGCTCCACTGATGGCTGAGTCGACACGAAAAGATCTCTCCGCAACAGGTATTTCTAATAACGCTTCAATTTCTTTTATCCGTGTCACTTCGTGTAGGGACTAATTCAACAAACTTCGGAGCTACACGAAAAATAAGAATCATTAGAAACAAGTTAGAAATATTAAAAATTGTAGGTATCCTAACTACTTCCTACCCTTTTTAACCCATTGGAGTGGCAAGATATCCCCACCAGGGATAGAGTCTCTCCTCACGAAGAAAAACTTTCCCTTCCGGTCAGTATCGTTTTGAGTGGCTTTTGGGATTAAAGGAGTTTGCTCGGATTTGAGCTGAAGAACAAAACGAGAACACCAGTGGGTCCTTAAATTGTAGACATGGGCTAGTTCAGGGATACCTATAGTCAAAGAATGTTGCTGATTCAGTTTGTCCAGAGTAAACATAATCCTCCAAACCATAGACATGATTTGGGAATAACACAAGCCGGTGAATTTGAAGAAATCAGTAATGAGTGGAGGAAATGGATACGATAGACCCAGAGTAAAAGGATAAACAGGGAAGCAGACCCAAGTTTCGGAAATCATATAAGCTTTCATCCTAGAATCAAAAGACCTAAATACAGCATTTTTGGAAAAAAAAAACACCATTTGATTTCAGAAGTGTGATATCCTGATCAATAAAAGAGCAGAGTTCCTGATATGAATGATCAAGGATTCCTTAATTAGTGAAATCCTCAATCGTTTCAGCAACAACAGATGAAGCTGACTAAGTCATTTTCTTAACCATTATCAAGAAAGTATAGAGACGAGAAAGAAATCTAAGATCGGAGTAAAAAGCTTTACCTGCTTAATCCTTGAGAAGATCGGAATGAGAGAGAAGGGGGTAATTATGATTATATCATGCAAAAGCAACGGCTAATTCACATTGAAACTCGAAAACAGTCATATCACAACCTTATCATTTTACCATTTGAATTTCAAAAATTTTACAGATGTTGATTACATTGATAGTTGTTAAATTTTGGGACAATTGTTAGGGGTCACTTTTAAGGCTAATGATCCTGGACCATCGACATTCTTCGGTATCCTGACAGGTTTTGGTATCCTTAACATTTATATCGCTAACCATTGTATCATTCTTCTATCTTGACTTATTCACTGGTAAAACGTGCAAAGTCAGTGTCAACCCAGAAGAATCGGTCTGGAAGTCAAGAGCAACGTGTAGAAGACGCGTGGATAGGCTTCTAACGGTCATATTAGGAGACTTGGTCGATTCCGGGATTCTCGGATAGTTAGTTAGCTTATCTTTTATATATAAACAACAGTATTATCGATTAGGAGACACACAACAACACTCACAATCATCTGTAACACTTAGTTATCGATCACTTACTGCTCACATTGTACTCGTTTTCATTTATTTATACAAGAACCGGAGGCAAGTGACGATTAGTCACTTCCCGAGGTTTTATGCCGGAGATCCTCAAGGATTAAGGGCATTCCTCGTATATCATCGTGTCGATCTTTACTTTTTTTGTTCACAACTTAGCATTTTGATCAAGCACACTACCTCACTTACTAAGTTTGGTTACAAAATTAGTCATTATAATTTTTACCCAAAACAAAAACGTCACAAACATCATTCATAAACATCGTTTTATAAAATAGTCACATCGTCACGTATGCACACCAGCCCAAAAACATTATTTAAAACATCTAAAGAATGGCTTCTAGAACTCACCTGATAAGCTACTCACGGTTTTCCTAACAAAAGTCCAACATCGTCACACACGATCAGAATTGATTAATTAAAATACACATCAAACCCCATACTGACTCTAACGGTTTTAACCCTTCTGACCTAGGCGAACTTAGGGATAAGTTCGCCCAATAGAACCAAGCGAACATAACCAGCGAACTTACCAAGTTCGCTTACCCTTACCATTTGGCGAACATGCCCAAGCGAACTTACCAAATTCGCTTTAAACAAAACTTCAGCGAACACACCAAGTAAGTTTGATCGAGTTCGCCAGCGAACTTATCAAGTTTGCTTGGCCAAGTTCGCTCAACTCCCGGTCGAACTTAATTAACAAGTTCGCCCACGGGGCTGTCTTCTTCCCCAAGAACCCTAATTTCTTGCATGCGGATCTGATCTTGTCAAGATCCCAACTTTCTACGTTCAAAACGTTCGTTTTTCATTCTAGAAGCTAGATCTATGATTATCTCGAAGTTTCATACGTAAAAATAATGTCTTTTTACCCAAAATCAAGTAATTATAATCAACGACACACAAGTATATCCCGTTCACTGTGTCCAAGGACACAGGCAAACATAGTCTCCCGCCTGACTGCTGCCAGACACAATAACCCGTTGACTAATGTCAACACAATTCCAAGCTTACGCTTGATCACCCGCCACGACCGTTAAGTACGTGAAACACTATCATACACACATGAAAACATAAAGATTATTTAAAAATAAATTGTTCATCACAAGACATCTTTTGTGCATGCATACACAAAAACTCGCTACATATGTATTCATGCCCAAAACGATAAAACATTTAAAAGTGGGCGATAGAAACTCACCTTTTCTCGACACACCTCGATCACTAGAACTCGCTAACTTCTCATGCCTGCCTTTCGAACTCACACCTAAAACACACAACATATGAGTCAATAAGTGACTCGACATTCGCTCGGTTGACTAAACCTACATCATGCATAGCCGACGTGCCCCCCACCCCCCGCATGTTGCCATGCACACACCTAGCTTCACGTGATCACCCGTTCGCGCCCATACACCTCATGTTAAGCTAAAACCGTCACCGAACACATATCGGCTAATTCCGGCTTCAACTGGTGATTCCCACTGATCCTCTCCGTCGCTAAACACCCACCATACGCCACCTAGGGCCTTCGGCCGGCCCTCCATGACGCTGTTGTGGCCTCCCGGCACCACCACAACCACCCGTCACCTGACTCAGGTCATCCCCGTCGCACGGCTCACCTCCCAAGCCTTGTCCATCCCTCTCCCCGATCTCGTCACCCTACCTGGCCACCTAAAAGGGTTCGGCCGAACCACCCCAACTGTAACCGGCTCCCGAAACCAGAACCAATACGAGAACAAGTCAGGTTTCGATTGTATACCTTCAATACTTGTGACTCGTGTGGATCGAATCACCGACGAACTCGTCCCCTTCCCACACTCGTCTCTTTAGAAACCCTAGAACCATAAAAACGGTTACTACGATCATCCGGGATTCAAAACACGTAAATAACGATTAGAGGATCGTGAATATACCTTGATTCAGACAAGAAACGCGACGAACGGCCTCCTCCACTTCCCTCCTTGCTCTCGGCAGCCGCAAACCACAAATGTTGGAACCTCCCCCATGCATAACACCCTAAATGGTGTAGTTCTTGGACCGGGCTTGGCCCTTGTGCGCCAATGACCCCCAGGCTTGGCCCGTCTCATGATTTTTAATAAAATCCCACTACGTCTCGTTAATTTC
Source organism: Smallanthus sonchifolius (assembly GCA_023525975.1). Taxonomy (NCBI): domain Eukaryota; kingdom Viridiplantae; phylum Streptophyta; class Magnoliopsida; order Asterales; family Asteraceae; genus Smallanthus; species Smallanthus sonchifolius. The sequence goes on along the minus strand of CM042030.1, from coordinate 67,588,917 downwards.
ACGTTAATCCCTTTAAAATTTATTTACATATAAACGAACCCCGCTTCCGCGTCTTCGGGTATGTCGTGTTAAGTTCTCGTTGAACTTCTGTCCACTATATACAAATATATATATATACACACACTAATCCCGTTTATTAGATAAAACCCGGGATGTTACAAGTCTTCCCCCTAAAAGAGGTTTCGTCCCCGAAACCTACGTCATTCGGAAACAAATGCGGATAACGTTCACGCATTTCTGCTTCTAGCTCCCAAGTAGCCTCAGATCCCTTACGATGCTTCCATTGCACTTTAACAATCAGGATTACTTTCCTCCTCAATCTCTTTTCTTTCCTATCCTGTATAGCCACCGGTTCCTCTACATAATTTAGTTTATCATCAACCACAATGTCGTCTAACGGCACGTGCTCTGTAGCGTCTTCCAAACACTTCCGTAAATGGGACAAGCACTTACTCACATACTGATTGTAAGGTTTCTGATGCTCGGCCTTGACCTGCAAGCATGTCAAGCACTTACTCACATACTGGGTTACATCAAACTTCATTCTCGGCCACCAATAATTTCCTTTCATATCTTGGTACATCATTGTCATCCCCGGGTGGATCGAATACCTTGACTTATGAGCCTCGTCGAGTACTTTATCCCTAAACCCTCCAAACTTCGGTATCCATATACGGTCACCCTTGACCCACACACCCTGGCTGATCTCAGTCAATAACTCACGCTGACCAAAGATCCTCTCTTCCTTTAGCCTCTCATCCCGCAATGCTCCAGCTTGCACATACTTTAATAACGTTAGAAAATCTGGCGGTACAATCAATTGACACGCTTTAACCCTAATCGGTGCGTTCTCCTCCTTACGACTCAATGCGTCGGCAACTACATTCTCATTACCAGGGTGGTAAAGGATTTCACAGTCATAATCTTTTATCAGCTCCGGCCATCTTCGTTGCCTCATGTTCAATTCTTTCTGCTTAAAGAAGTATTTCAAACTCTTATGGTCGGTGTAGATCGTGCACTTGATTCCATAAATATAATGTCTCCACAACGTAAGTGCAAACACTATTGCTGCCAGCTCTAAGTCATGGGTAGGGTAGTTCACCTCATGAGTTTTCAATTGCCTTGATGCATAAGCAATTACCTTCCCCCGTTGCATCAACACGCAACCTAGTCCCAAGTATGAAGCATCTGAATACACCACTAAATCGTCCGTCCCCTTTGGAAACGTTAACACTAGTGCCTCTGTCAACCGCTTCTTTAGCTCTTGAAATGCATTCTCCTGATCTGCTCCCCATGCAAACTTCACCCCTTTCCGAGTCAATTTAGTTAATGGCGTTTCTAGCTTACAGAAGTCCTTAATGAACTTCCTATAGTAACCCGCCAATCCCAAGAAACTACGCACCTCAGTTGGAGTTTTAGGAGGGTTCCACTTCACCACTGCTTCAATCTTTGCAGGATCCACCATTATCCCTTCTGGGTTAATAACATGACCCAGAAATTGCATTTCCCTTAGCCAAAACGCACACTTTGAGAATTTAGCATAAATCTTTTCTCGCCTTAACGTTTCTAACACTTCTTGCAGATGCTCTCTGTGTTCATCCTCGCTCTTAGAGTAGATTAAGATGTCATCGATAAATACAATCACCGACCTATCCAACATTGGTCGACAAACTCAATTCATTAAGTCCATGAATGTTGCCGGAGCATTCGTTAACCCAAAGGACATCACCAAAAATTCATAATGTCCGTAATGCGTCCAAAACGCAGTCTTCGGTATGTCCTCCTCTCTAACCTTCAACTGGTGATATCCTGACCTCAGATCTATGTGCGAAAACCATTTCGCACCTTGCAGTTGATCGAACAAGTCATCGATACGTGGTAGAGGACACTTGTTCTTAATCGTCAACTTGTTAAGCTCCATCCTTTTTTTTCACAAACAACACTAGTATACCCCAAGGAGAGATGCTTGGTCTAACAAACCCCTTATCTAGCAGATCTTAAAGTTGCTCCATCAGCTACTTCATTTCTGTCGGTGCTAAAGATACGGTGCTTTAGCGACCGGCTGAGCTCCTGGCTATAAATCAATCTGAAACTCTATCTATCTGGTTGTACTCCTGTCATGTCATCAGGGAAGACATTAGGAGAGTATTGCACCACTGGGACGTCTAACAACTCCACACTCTTGGCTTCGATATTAGTGACATAGGATAGGTATGCCCCGCATCCCCGCCTCATAGACTTCACTGCTTTCATCATCGAAATAACTCTCGGTAGAGAGCTTTCTTTGTCACCGTATACCGTCTCCTCTGCTCCTTCTAACGAGTTCAGTCGTATCATCTTCTTTCGACAAACTATATCTGCATCGAACGCGGCCAACCAGTCCATCCCCAACACTATGTCAAAGCCTCCCAAGGTGATAATGACTAATCTAGCAGGAAACCTGTGACACTCCAAATCAACATAACAATCGTCAAACGCTTCAATTACCCTAGTGGGTGATCCCACTGCAGTCTCAATACTAAACGGCTTCTCAATCATCCTAGCAGTTCTACACAGGTTCTAATAGAAAGATAGGGCCACGAAACTCTTACCAGCCCCAGAATCGAATAACACAGAAGCAGGTACATTATTAACAAGAAAAGTACCTGAGAACACATCCGGGTTGGTCTTTGCTTCAGCTGCAGTCATGGTGAAGGCTCTTGCCTTCGCTTTAGGTTTCTCTTCTTCTTTCTTCACTGGAGTCGTACCCTTGCTTGACCTGTTTTACAATCCCTAGCCGTAACGAACCAACTTTCGTATTATTATTATAATATGGCGTTTATATTATAAGGGTGTAAATAAATAAAAGATGGAAGTTGGAGGTTTGTTGCAAAAGTGGGGATTTAACTAGTTTGGGTGAGAGGGGTCATTTTTTAAACTACAGGGGCTGTTTTGTAAATTACAAAATTCTGCAATTAGAAAGGGGGGCGACATTTACACACACAAAGTGTGTGTTCTTGAGTTTTTGTAATGAGAAGAGAATAGGAGGTGCATTGAGGAGAAAAATTCGGGTGTTGCACGCTTGAATTGAAGGTTTTGGCTTGCTCAATCCCTTCATAACATCAAGTAAGTTCCTTTTCATCTTTTGAATCCATGATTTGAGGTGTTCTTGGTGGGTTTTAGGTGAAATCCGAATTGGGGTTGTTAGGGGTGAATTAGATGGTTAGAAACTTGAAATAAATAGTTATCTAGCGTAATTTGAAGTAATGGGAGGTTGATAACATCATCTAAACATCTAATTTAGTGATTCAAGGATTAGGGGGTTCTTGAGGGAAATTTAGGGGTTTTCTATTTAATGTTGTTAGAATGTTAAATTGATGTTGATAAGTGTCTAGGAAGTTAATAGACACACAATTAACCATAAAGGGCCAATTTTTTGGGGGATTTGTAAAATGGGAGTTTTGGTGAAACTTGGGTGATTCCTAAACAGGTCATTTGGGTTAAGGGAGTGTTGGAAGGGTGTTAAGGGTTTGATTATGTTAATCTAACTTATACAAATGTTAATGTTGATTATTTGGTGATAGGAGTGTATTAGAATCTCAATTGGTGTAAAGTGGGATGTCTAGACTAATGTTGAGGTGTGTTGTATAGGTGATCACGTGGCTAAGATTGAAGCTAAACCGGAATCATCTAAATCACAAGGTAAGTGCTTTGCACTTACTTAATAATGATAGGGGTTGGTAGATACACATAATGGATTTACATGTCGGTTGTTCAATGTCTTTTATGTGTTTAAAAATATTTGTTGAATTTAGGGATGTTATATATGGTGAAATATGCAAGGGTGGGTGTACGGTGTTTGAGGTCTAAGGACTTCATTATGTTATTTGGTGAATTAAGTTATTAAACTTACATGGTGTAATGGTGATAATAAGAATTTGTAAAAAGTGAAATACATAGGTGAAATATGTATTTAAATGGTGATGTGCATGGGTGAAACATGTGTATAAATGGTGAAATACATAGGTGGAATATGTATTTAATTGGTGATATACATGGGTGTAACATGTATATAAAGTGGTGATGTATACGTAGGTGAAATATGTATGTAAATGGTGATATACATGGGTGATACATGTATATGATTGGTGATATATACATAGGTGAAATATGTATATAATGATGGCATACATGATTATAACATGTATGCAAAAGGTGAAACAAATTCCTAAAACTTAAACGGTTCAGTCGGTGTTTGAGATTCATAAGAATCATGTGGGGTGTTAAGGGTCGGTTATTGGGTGTTTATAACCATGCCTAGATGCTAACGGTTGAATAAACTGACTAGGGGTTGAGTCTGGAGGGTCGGAAACTAAAAGTTGTTGCAGGTGGACATGACCATGTCTAGTCTACACATGGCCATGTCTGGGAATTTTTTGGGGGCATCAGGTTCACATGGCCATGTCTAATTTTGCACATGGCCATGTCAGAATTCTTTAGTTTCATCAGGTGGACATGGTTATGTCAGTCTGCACATGGCTATGTCTGGGGATTGTTGTGGGCATCAGGTTCACATGGCCATGTCTGATTTTGCACATGGCCATGTCAGAATTCTTGTTTCTTCAAAATTCCTCATTTTTAGGGTAATTGCTTGGGTTTAACCCATGGGGGTTTAAGGGAGGTCGTATATCGTTACTAATGGTGTTATTTATGGTGTTTACTTGTAAGTAAAGCTCATGTTTGATGCCTCGGGTCAAGCTTCGTGTTGGTTGGATTCTCTATATATTTTGAATGGTTGTAAATGTTTGGAGTTATGACTCATTGTTAGGAGTCACTAAAATTGTTTTAAACTATCTTTAGGATGTTAAAACTTGTTGTTATTTTGACATGTCGGTCGGTTGCTTTTAAACAAAACTATGTCGTTGTCGTTTTTGGTAATTAACATGTGATGTTTTGTCAAGAGTGTTCAATGGGACCAACTTCCGCGTGTTTTATAAAGTTAAAATTTGGTTGAAATTTTTAGGGTGTTATAACTTGGTATCAGAGCAATGGTTTGAGGGATTCGGGTGTGCGAGACACCGAACTCAAACTTAGTTGCTCTTGATATGGGTGGGCGTGACGAGAATCCAACGAAGGCATGACCGAGACACGGAGCTAAGGTAAAGGTTAGTAATGATATTTGTTGATTGTTAATTGGTGTCTAAGGTGTTTATGTGTGCCGAAACTTGTCTTGGGAGTTATCACATGGGGACAATGAATATATTGATGTGTTACAAAGCACACCTCTTATTCCTATGTGTTTCATGTCGTTTTTGTATAGTTTTAGAGTCGTATTGAGTCGTTTATGTTTAGTATTGATTTGTGCCATGGTTTGTAGGTAATCAGGTGAGTTTGGAGCTTAAACGAGTAAGATATGTGAAGGCACGAGCGAACGATGCGAAACGAGAAAAGAACAAAACTTTATGTGAAGATGGTTCCCTCGCGGTACGCGAGACATGAAAGCCTTCCCCCTCGCATTACGCGAGGGGTGTGAATTCAGCCGCAACTATTTTGTCTCTCGCGGTACGCGAGAGACTTGTTCCCTGGGCCTCGCGGTACGCGGGAGACCCTAATGTCGGCAGTTTTAGCTATTTTTAATGTATAAAATCTTAAGTCCGTTTCTAGGGTTAGTTAGACGATTCCAGACGTAAAGGTAGAAGCTTTTTGGTGATTCTAAGTGGGAGAAAGCTTCTAGGTTCAGTTGGAGACTTGGATTGAAGTTGGATATTGAAGATCGGGTCGATTTCATCATCCGGTTCTCGTTATATTTCTTTGTTCTACTTTTCCAGATTTGATACCATGACTTATGTGTTTGATTCTTTTGTTTTGATGTTATTGACCATGATGATTGGCTAGACTTTCATAGCTACCTAGATTTTGATGATTATGCTTTGTTAATTGGTTTGATTTCAGATTTCGGTTATTTGTTGATGGGTTAACGTTAAAGTAAAGAACTTGGTTTTGTTTGATTGGATGTAATTGCGTATTTAATCTTGATTTATGATCTACTGAATGTTCCATATGCTGCTTTGTTAATGTCTTTCATGTATGGTTGCGTACTAGGTTGCTAGCTGTGTGCATGTTATTTGTTTCTGGTTGATTAACGTCGTATCCATAGGAACATTGATTGAGAGTTTATTAGGATTGAGTATTCTCCCTGCTTCAATAGCTAAGAGGTGAGAAGTTGTCGGGTAATCTGTGGTGTTAGGGTTTTAAGGTCAACTGCTCTGAAAGGAGGGTTACAAGGGTTTCTTAGCATTCGTTGTTATTCCGTGTCTTGTCAAGTGAATTCAAGCTACTCCTTACACTAAAAGGTGTATTGAGATAGTGAGACTGAGAGGTAATCTGGCTAGCTGGTACTTTAGGGTTGTTGGAGATAGCTGAGAGGTGATCTAACTAACTGGTGAGCTTCACAGGTCCCTTAGGGTTTCTTTTTGGTCACACCTAGAGAATGATTCGGGATCCACTGGTTGTCTAAGTGTGTCGTATTCTAAGAGCCCGGTTCCATCACAGTTTCCGTATCAGAGATATTTACAAGATACATGCATGGGATTCAGAGTCTAGGTAGTGCTTTCCTCATTTGTGAGTTGTCTAAAGTTTCTTGCTTTCTGTTTGGTGTCATTAGTTAGAGAGTTCCGTTAGGTTACAACACAAACCCCCCACCCCAATATAATTCAGTTTAGTTAGTTGAGTCAGAGTCTAGATAGAGTTGCCACTAGTGTCTCGTGGGTTCGATATCCGAACTTCATTTGACTTTGCTACATTGGTCGGTACACTTGCCGGTTCTGTGGTCTAGTATTAGGTTGAGTCTAGATTTATAAATTTAAAGCTAGAGTGTCTAGGTTAGGTTTTATAGTTAGTTTTTATAGACCGTCCAACACACATCAAGTTTTTGGCGCCGTTGTCGGAGACACTTAGGCGATAGCGTATCTAACTTTGATTGAACTTATCTGATTAGTTGGTCTTTTGTGTTTTGAGTCTTTTCTATTTTGTTGAGTCTAGTTTGTGTGTCCTTTAGTGAATCTTTGTTTTTAGTGTGTCTAGCTTGTATATTGAGTCTGTCTAATTAATTTTTATTATTTTTTTGTCATTATGTGTGAAATCTGTGGAGGACCCCATTTTACTCGTCGTTGCCCATATTCATCGGGGGATTCTTCAAACTGCTATGATCATTTTTATCTGCAGGTACAGCCATATGCGGAATACAGAACTAAAGAAGAGTTGAATGCTTGGTGCAAGGAAGCAAATGAGCAGTATGAGAAAGATATCCAAGCGTTAATTGCTCGCATTGGATCATATCGGCCTAAGAATCTGGAACGTGTGGTTTATGATCATGAAGGGAATGAGATTGGGATTGAAACCGCATCGGGGAAGTTATTTCTGACAACCCCATCACTGGAAACTATAATGGACGACGTGCAAATCACAGTGACAGAAGGTGAAGCACAAGTCCTACCTCTAGTTAAGTCTTCTGCTCTTAATCTAAATAGTGATGAAGTTTATACTGATTCCTTGCAAGATCATGAAATTTCTTGTGATACTTTATACTTGTCTTGTGAGAATGAGTTGGTGCAGGTAATACGGGACGAAGCTACAATCAAGGATGAGCAGAGAAAGGTGCAAGAAATCATGAACACTCAATGGCACATGATAACTAAAGCCGAATAATTACACTTTCTGGAAGAAAATGGGAGGCTACTGGATGAGCTAGAAAGTTTGAAGCTAGAAAGAGAAGAAACAGCCCTAGAACAGAGGACAAAAATGAACGTCTTAGTCCCACCGTCGGACCTGCAGGGTGTTAAGAAAATTCGGCCGGGTGTTTATGAATTTTCTTGGGATGATAGTGATGATGATACAATGTAGGAGTCACAGCCGGAGACGATAATGGACATCAAAGTCCCACCTCCGGTTCAGCAAGACATCGAGCAAAAATTTTGGTGTCCCACACCATAGAATATTGATGATGGCTTTTGGAGTGATGAGGAAGATGTGATTGAAGAAGAAGAGCTGATAGAGATCCCTAAAACCCCGACTGACAATGAATTCTTTGAAGAGGACCGGCCGGGTTATTCAAAACAGAGGATGACAGTGAGGATGAGTTTTTGGTTGAGATGATAGAAGAGGAGCAGGTCCCATCCTGGGAGGATGAGTTCGGTGATGAGTTGGTGGCCCTGCCGACTCCTAGTGAAGGAAGTTTAGACCGATCTGAAATTACTTGAAGATTTGTTGTGCCAAGAGCCAAGTGTGGGGACGCAAGAAGAGGTGCAAGTACAAGAGGTTATCAACGAACCACAAATAAAGCTGGTGTCGGACCCACCACATTGCACCCAATCAGAGAGAACAACGAGCCCGTGGAGGTAGTAAATGGTGGATCGCCACCCAGATCAGCACGACCACGGGACAGTGCACAAAGACATATGGACAGGCATGTTATGAAGGTCTTGGGATGGTCACACAAGGACCATAGGATGCAATACACTGAAGATGATCATGTACCACATTACATGCCACGTATCAGGTTTGGTCCAGGTAAGTTCAAGTATTAGTGGACCGACCCGTTTAGATTTTTTAAACCCCATTTAAGGTCTACCACCAGATTTTGTCAAATCTGTGGTAGACTAATCATACTAAACGGTTCGGACGGGAGTGGCATAAAGGAGAAGCCTCCTGATTAGAGTGTTTGGTACTCGGGTTAGAACCCGAGTGTATAGTTTGTACAAGTTTTGGTTTTATTTTGAGTCTGTTTGATACTGTTTTGGGTTTGCTGTGAGTTTAATGTTGCAGGTATAGATCACAACGTCCGTACTCAATCTCCATTCGGGCGGGGTCGGTTCAAATCTTATATTCATGTAAAGGGAACCCAGCAGAGTGTCTGTGCAGCCGCGAATGGAATGTTATACGGTGCACAAGTGGAAGAGCAAAGCTGGCCAAGAAGATTGCTATCATTACCAGCTAAGTCGTCTCCACTTTATTATTTTTATTTATTTTTCTAATTTCTTGTGTTTTGAGTCTTTATTTTTATTTTCTGTTGTTTCTCGGTTCAAATTGAGGACAATATGTCGTTCAAGTGTGGGGATGGGAGACAGTCTTCTAGGTTTCATAAGTTAAGTCTATTTTTGTATTTTTAGGTAAAATTTTAAATTTTGAAAAAAAATGTCCTTTGAATTAAAGTTTTTGCAAAAAAAAAAAGGGAAGATGATAGGTATAACTCAATTTGCTTTTTTGTGTTTAAAGGAAAATAAATGATAGAAAACGCGTATAATCTATGATGTTTTGGTAGACCTAGACAATTTGAAAGCTTAAATAGCTTGTGCGTGTTGTTTAGGGTAATTAATTGAACTTAAATCATGAAATCTTGTAGGTAATCATCTTAGGGGTGTCGGTAATACGAAAACTGTCAACATAGGGTGATATGTACCACGTTAAGCCGGAATTTAGAGTTTTTTGAAATTTCTAGGCACACCACTCTCTTTTTATGAAAATAAATCCGAGTTCGGTGGCACCCACATCCATATAATTTCATATTCATGAGTAATTGATTAGAAGTATGAGTTTTGCTTATGTGTTACCCTCCGGGATGGCCACATGGAGAAAACACCCCTAAGTGATTCTTATGTGCTTTTATTGATTGTACTTAGTCTATGTGTTACTTTTCGGGATAGAGACTTGGTTGAAACGTCTCTAGATGAAGTTTAATTTGCTTATTAATGCTCATATTCATTCATTCCATTATTTCATCTGAATTTCTAAAACCTGTAAATCTTAGTTTAACATGGTGGGAGAAATCTATACGGTTTAACCCGTGCCTAAACATGACCATGAGACGGGATTAGGTAGAACTGTAGCCCTTGAGTGTGAGTCCCATAGATAGATTGATATGCTTGGTAAAATAGGAATTAGAACACAAGCGGGGGCTTGATAGTTGGTGTTGGGTTTAATCGGATCGAAATATCATTTGTTGCATTTTATCACGTGATTATATCTGTGCTAATGAAATTTATAAGATTGTTAAATCTTCTATTCCAGTTGTAATTCCATTGCAGAGATCTTTTTCGAGGACGAAAAAAGGTTAAGTGTGGGGATGTTTGATGTGTTGCAAAGCACACCTCTTATTCCTATGTGTTTCATGTCGTTTTTGTATAGTTTTAGAGTCGTATTGAGTCGTTTATGTTTAGTATTGATTTGTGCCATGGTTTGTAGGTAATCGAGTGAGTTTGGAGCTTAAACGAGTAAGATATGTGAACGCACGAGCGAACGAGGCGAAACGAGAAAAGAACAAAACTTTATGTGAACATGGTTCCCTCGTGGTACGCGAGACATGAGAGCCTTCCCCCACGCGGTACGCGAGGGGTGTGAATTCAGCAACGACTATTTTGTCTCTCGCGGTGCACGAGAGACTTGTTCCATGGGCCTCTCGGTACGCGGGAGACCCCAATGTCGGCAATTTTAGCTATTTTTAAGGTATAAAAGCTTAAGTCCGTTTCTAGGGTTAGGTGGATGATTCCAAACATAAAGGTAGAAGCTTTTTGGTGATTCTAAGTGGGAGAAAGCTTCTAGGATCAATCGAAGACTTGGATTGAAGTTGGAGATTCAAGATCGGGTTGATTTCGTCATCCGGTTCTCATTATCTTTCTTTGTTCTTCTTTTCCAGATTTGATACCATAATTTACGTGTTTGTTTCTTCTGTTTTGATGTTATTGACCATGATGATTGGCTAGACTTTCATAGCTACCTAGATTTTGATGATTATGATTTGTTAATTGTTTTGATTTCAAATTTCGGTTATTTGTTGATGGGTTATCGTTAAAGTAAAGAACTTGGTTTTGTTTGATTGGATGTAATTGGGTATTTAATCTTGATTTATGACCTATTGAATGTTTCATATGTTGCTTTGTGAATGTCTTTCATGTATGGTTGCGTATTAGGTCGCTAGCTGTGTGCATGTGATTTGTTTATGGTTGATTAACGCCATATCCATATGTACATTGATTGAGATTTTATTAGGATTGAGTATTTTGCCTGCTTCAATAGCTGAGAGGTGAGAAGTTGTCGGGTAATCTGTGGTGTTAGGGTTTTTAGGTCAACTGCTCTGAAAGGAGGGTTCCTAGGGTTTCTTAGCATTCATTGTTATTCCGTGTCTTGTCAAGTGAATTCAAGTTACTCCTTGCACTGAAAGGTGTATTGAGATAGTGAGACTGAGAGGTAATCTGTCTAGCGAGTACTTTAGGGTTGTTGGAGATAGCTGAGAGATTCAACTAACTGGTGAGCTTCACACGTCCCTTAGGGTTTCTTTTTAGTCACACCTGGAGAATGATCCGGAATCCACTAGGTTGTCTATGTGTGTCGTATTCTAAGAGGTCGGTTCCATCACAGTTTCCGTATCCGAGAGATTTCCAAGATACATGCATAGGATTCAGAGTCTAGGTAGTGTTTTCCCCATTTGTGAGTTGTGTAAAGTTTCTTGCTTTATGTTTGGTGTCGTTAGTTAGAGAGTTCCATTAGGTTACAACACAACCCCCCCCCCAAATATAATTCAGTTTAGTTAGTTGAGTCAGAGTCTAGATAGAGTTGTCCCTAAGGTCGTTGTCGTTTTGTGGTAATTAACATGTGATGTTTTGTCAAGAGTGTTCAATGGGACCAACTTTCACGTGTTTTATAAAGTTAAATTTTGGTTGAAATTTTTAGGGTGTTACACTAGCCATATGGCCCATCTCTCCACACTGATAAAATTTAGGGTCTTGCCGGCAATATTTAGAAAAATGGCATGAATTGCCACATCTGTAACACAGCACAGAATCAGCTTTGCACTCGCATGAGTGCAACCTCCCACACTTGCGACATGGGTCTGGACCCTCAGTCTTTACCTTCTTACCAAATGGGACCTTCTGGTCCTTACCAAATCTCTTACTCGGCACGATCCACCTCTTTTCTTCCAGTTTCTTCTCTTGCACCTCAGTTCCCATGACATCATCATACAATGTCCCACTCAACTCGACCGCATCGTCGAAGCTTAGTGGTTGCTGAGCCTTGACCAAATGCCTCACTCGGTCCGGTAGACCACTTATGTAAAGCTTCTTCCATCTCTCATCATTACCCGCTAAGTGTGGCACTAGTCGTGCCATCTCGGTAGACCACTTATGAAATTGTGCCTGTATGGCATTCTGAGTATTTGATTGAATCATGGTTGTAAATATCAATTTTGAATTATAAAACCTGTTTGATTAGTTGTTGTGAGAATGACATGCAACTGAGGAATAGCGATGCGGCTTTAATATCAAGAGAGATGAAAAAGATGCTTGTGAAAGATCTGTAGATGAAAAGCAGGTACTATGAAGGGGAATGCAGGAAGATGAAGGTAATTTTGTCATCGGACGGAGGGTGTGGAAATCAAAGTCAAGGTTAAGGTTATCGAGGTGAAAGGACCAAGAGGAACTCTCACTCGCAATTTCAAGCATCTTAACCTTGATGTCCGGCTAATTACTGACGAAGAGACCGGTAAACAAAAGCTGAAGGTTGACGCATGGTTCAGATCTCGGTAAGCTCATTTACTTCAGCTTTGACAGTAGAGATGATGTAACTTTTTTTTTAAACCTCCTTGAAGTATAACTGTTTGTTTCAGGTTTTGTTAATGTTGTACCAACATCTAATTCAGGGCTTTCAAATTGCATTGAAGGTATGCGTGACATTTTGTTCTCTTAACTGCTTTCAGTTTTATCAGTCGTTTCAAATATGCACCTACCACTAAACTTGAAAGCCACTTCTCTTATTTTCTTAATCCAAAAACTGATTTGACCGTTTAATACCAAAAGAATTTTGGTGATTTATGGAAAACTGTGCAAGCGGATTGCAGTCAATCTAGAAAGCTGATCACCTAAATTTCTTAAACAAGTTGGTTTTAACACTTGCATTTGTGTTGTTACAGAGACAATGTGTGTTGAAACACCTAATGAATTTGGCGTACTCTTCAATTTAAACACATTAGAATTTCAGTATGTTGTTTGATTCTTTGTTGAGATAAAGTTTTGGTTATATTATTAATAAAGTAATGACTTCTATTTGTTGATTTCTGCAGCATCTGTTAGAAGTTTGTCGTTTTGTTGCCGTTTCTCCCCTCTGCATTCTCTACGATGGATGTTTGAAGGCCGGAAAATGTATAGAATAGGAGTGCAGATACTGGGTGTTTGTGCGTTGTGCAATCAGGTAAAGAAATCAGACCAATCTTTTTTATTTGGGTTATGTTGTATATGTTTTCATGTTTATCACTGCATGAATCAATTTTAAAAAAGGCCTAATTTGTCAAAATCAGATGTCTATGGTATAATTAAGGCCAAATCTACTAACTTAATAATTCAAAGTTGATGGATTTTAGCATAGGATAACACCAGCAATTTTCTAATATAAATAGTTATGAAGTTTAAATACCTGAAGTTCGGTGTTGTGTTGTTGAGTTATGTGATCTTTCTTGCATACTCTTATAAAAGGATATGAGATAAAAAGAAAAAAACAATTATAGCAAGATGCATTATACTCTTAGATGACTGAATCAAAAAATATGTTTGAGAATGTGCCTAAATTTCCACCAAGATGCGTGCCAGATAAACAACTGAGATACACTTTGAATTTTGGATTTTCAAAATTGTTAACTTCAATTATGTATCGTATTTTGACAATGTTGTTTATCTTGCAGCTATACAGGGAAATAACCACTTCAATTAACTGAGTCATGGAACCAATAAACTTGGGAACGGTTTCATTGAAAGAATTGCCAGAAAGATCAAGATAATTCAAGTCGGTTAAGTTAAGCAATGAAGGGCTAATCTCACCTTTAAAACCACATCTACCCAAGTCAAGCTTTAAGACATGACCCGTTTGTTCGTTGCAGGTGACTCTAAGCCATTTACATCGATCATTGGTTGTCCATGTAGACAGATAGTCATTAGGGTCTTGAAGGTGAGCTTTGAAATGAATTATCTAGACACTTCATATTAGTAACATCATTACTATCTCCTCCTGCTGTTACCAATTGGTTGGTTGTTGCAATCTGAAAGCGTAGCAATAGAAGTGAAAAAATAAAAAGAACTTGAGGATGCATAAAGTAAATCCAACTCTTGAAGATCATGATTAATAATAAAAATGCATGTCATATATGTGTTGGGAATCATGGTACCAGTTTTAACTTTTAAAACAATAATTATTTAAACCTTTTAAATAAACAAATTAGATATATTTATACGGAAGCGATTTATTAATACCATTACTAGATCAGATCTGGATTCCTTTCAGTGATCCGATTACACGCGAATAAATAATATTAAATAACCAACCATAGGGTGTTCAGATTTATACCTTGACGATAACCAGATGTGAAACACCTTAGTATAACGAACGTCACGCTAGTTGACTCGTACATGAAAAACCTATAGCAAAACGTCACACGGTTGCGCGAGGGGAAGCCGATCACAGCGGAGGTGGCGGTGGCGATTTGCAACGGTGGTGGCCGGCGACAGGGCAGCACATGGCGGTGGTGCTTGGTCGGCGTCGATCTCGCAAGAGGGGGGTGGCACCGATTTTTGGGTGGAGTGGGATTAGGGTTTAGGTTTTGATTATAATGTTATATTTATAACCATTATATTTTCACACTGGTTCCCTATAGTATTAACACTTAATACCCCAGTAATAATTAACTATTAATTATTATAACCCTTGTATTTACTAATCATAATATATTTAGTAAAATCTAATCTTTAAATGTTTAACTGATTAAACATTTATTCCTCGTAAATAATTAATTAATCAGATAATTAATTATCTCAATCTCCGAAAAATATTTCTCTAAATATTTACTTACCATTTATTGTTTCCGTCTTTCGTGAATAATATTTAACAATTAAATATTATATATATTTGTCTGTTGCCTAAGGTATAACTCTTTGGATCGTACCTCGTTAGTAACGTTGAATTAATTGACGATCGGACATCATATATCCAACAATCTTCCACTTAGTCGATTCTTCAATTAATCGGTTCAACGTAGACAGTGGTAGACGCCTAACTGCATCTCACTGCTCCTAGCAAGGTATGACGTATTTACAATCGTCAAACTATTTCCTTGTGTACAAGTAACCTTTACTTTACCAAGTCTAACAGTCCTAGTAAGCATATGTATCCTTTCTATTTAGTGCATCCGTTGAACATGAGACATGGATACAATTCACTTCTCATATGTGGTTCAACTATTCTTGTTCTCGTTCTCCAATTCAAAGTGGTCTAAACAAACTAATCTTTAGTTTGAGCATGTCCATGCGTTTCCCACCAGCTTGAATCAACGAGGGCGCCAGAATGTCCAACTCCTAACTAAAGAAGAACATAATTCCTTTGGCCACGTACAACTCCCACTAAACTTCGGATCACTCCTGATCATACCCTTATTACTGCATGTTAAGGTACAGCGTTAGATAAGATCAAAGAGCAAACTTCAATCAGAGTTAGTTCTAGTAAGAGCCTCGGGTCTAGGATCGACAGATCTTACTTTATTCTAAACATATCAAGACATAGATCCATGAAGATAGTTTTGAAATGAGTTACGTCCAATAATTATTCTCTAATAATTATCTATGAATATGGTTTACAACTACTTGGTCTTTCATTCATAATGAACCAACCATCCGATTCACAATAGTCTTACGTTCAGATTGATTCACATGAATCTGATCGACTATGGACATTTAGAATAATCTATATATTCAACGATTTCTAAAACGTATAAACTATCTAACACAGTAACATCTAATAATAATGCATTTAACCATTAAATCAAATATTAAAAAAAATGTAACTGTATTGTTCGAAAACACCAAATACTAAATACAGTTCAAACCCACTGTCTAGCAAATCTAATGCCTATCTTCTCAGCATGTTCCTCATGTTTAGAATGAGGAATAGGCTTAGTGAACGGGTCAGCTAGATTCTGATATGTGTGAACTTTGTTTAACGCAATGTCTCCCTGTTCTATTATATCCCAGATATAATGAAATCTTCTGAGTATGTGCTTAGTGATGTGGTGTGACCTTGGTTCCTTAGCTTTAGCAATGGCACCAGTATTGTCACACAGTATCTCGATCGGTTTCTGAAAGCTAGGTATTACTCCAAGATCAGCAATGAACTTATTCATCCAAGCAGCCTCCTTTGCAGCTTCCGAAGTGGCAATGTATTTTGACTCGGTGGTGGATTGAGTAACAACACTTTGCTTAATACTTTTCCAAGTGATGGCACCATCATTCAGAACAAATACAAATCACGTTTGTGATCGAGAATCATCTCGATCAGTTTGGAAGCTAGCATCAGTGTAACATTTAACAGCTAGTTCTTCTTCCAGTCCTCCATATATCAAGAACATGTACTTAGTTCTTCTCAAGTACTTTAGGATGTTCTTTACAGCTATCCAACAACTCTCACCAGGATTCTGTTGATATCTGCTTGTCATGCTTAAAGCGTACGATACGTTAGGTCTAGTACATAGCATGGCATATATGATGGAACCAATCGCAGAAGCATATGGAACCTTTTCCATTTTCTTCTTGTCCTAGTCAGACTGAGGGCACTGTTTATTATTCAGTATGGTTCCATACGCTATATGCAAAGACCCTCTCTTAGAGTCTTGCATGAAAAAGCGTCGAATGACCTTATAAATGTATGTACTTTGACTTAAACCTATAAGCCGCTTTGATCTATCTCTATAGATCTTTATTCCCAGAATATAAGCAGCATCACCAAGATCTTTCATTGCGAAACATTTACCTAACCAAGACTTTACGTCTTTTAGCATAGGAATATGGTTTCCAACGAGCAGTATGTGATCTACATACAGAATCAGAAAAATCACATGGCTCCCACTTTCCTTCTTGTAAACACACGGTTCATCTTCGTTTTTGACAAAACCAAACTCTTTGATTTTCTGGTCAAAGCGGAGATTCTAGCTTCTGGACGCTTGTTTTAATCCATAGATGGACTTGTTTAATTTGCATACCTTATTAGGATTCTTTGGATCTTCAAAACCTTCCGGTTGAACCATATAGACATCTTTAGTAAGATGCCAATTTAGGAACGCGGTTTTGACATCCATTTGCCATATCTCTTAGTCATAATACGCGGAAATGGCAAGCAAGATCCTAATAGACTTAAGCATGGCTACTGGCGAGAAGGTTTCATCATAATCAATTCCTTGAGTCTGAGTAAAGCCTTTCGCTACCAGCCTTGCTTTGAAGGTTTGCACATTCCCATCCATGTCGATTTTCTTCTTGAAAATCCATTTGCTTCCTACGGTTCGACTCTTGGGAGGAAGATCAACCAAGTCCCATACATGGTTGTCGTATATGGATTGGATTTCAGCATCCATGGCTTTAAGTCATTTCTTAGAATCAGAATCTAAGATTGCATATTTGTAACTAGTGGGCTCTGCCTGATCAACTTTCAGGATGTCGTCAATCTGGTGAATCCTGATGTACCGGTCGGATTCATGACGATCCCTAGCACTTCTGCGAACAGCTTGTGTCACGGTTGAATCTTGAACATTTCTAGATTCAGTTTCAGCAGTCTCATGCTGAACAACATGTTCAATTTGTGGTTCTTGGATCTCATTCATATCCACACGGTTATCTCCAATTCCTCTCGCAAAAAGTTCTTTCTCCAAGAAAGTAGCTCTGCGTTTAATGAAAACACGATTTTCAGCAGGATTGTAGAAATAGTAACCTATTGTTTTAGGATATCTGACGAAAACAACTTTCTCGCCATAGGGATTTAGTTTATCCGTAGATTCACTTGTAACAGATGCGTTACATCCCCAAACCCTAACGTAGGACACTTTGGGTTTCTCCCCATGTCAAATCTCATAAGGCGTCTTGTCCACCTTCTTTGTAGGAGCTAGATTTATAATTCTCGTAGCAGTCTCAAGAGCAAAACTCCAGAAGGAGTGAGGGAGGTTTGTACGACACATCATAGACCGAACCATATCTAATAGAATTTGATTCCTCCTTTCGGATACACCGTTAAGTTGAGGTGTTCCTGGTGGAGTAAGCTGAGAAATGATCCCACATATCTTTAGATGTTCGTCAAACTCTTGACTAAGATATTCACCACCTCGATCAGATCGAAGCATCTTAATCGTCTTACCATGCTGATTTTGTACTTCGTTTAGGTACTATTTGAACATTTCAAACGTTTCATGTTTATGCTTCATAAGATAAACATAACCATATCTACTAAAGTCATCAGTAAATGTCACGAAGTATCTCTCTCCATTTCTATACATTGTTCTGAACGAACCACATACATCCGTATGTACAAGTCCTAACAGATCCTTAGCACTTTGACCGATACCGGTAAAAGGAGCCTTGGTTAGCTTTCCACTTAAACATGATTCGCAATCATCAAATGACTCTTGACCAATAGAATTCAGAATTCCGGCAGTCTGGAGTTTCTTCATGCGATTCTTTTTTATGTGTCCATGTCTACAATGCCATAGATACATATCATTGAAATCATGTTTCGTACGTTTGGATGAGATATTAAATATAACGTTATTATCATGGACTTCTATCTCATAGATTCCATTAAGAGGCTTTGCAGAAAAATAAAACAAACCATTCAAATATGTATAAATGAAATCATTATCAAAAGCATAATTAAATCCTTATTTCCGCAAAGCGGATACTGAAACAATATTCCTAGTCAAATTAGGAATGAAATAAACATTGTTCAAATCAAGTTCTAAACCAGAAGGAAGTAAAAGAGTGTATTCTCCTACAGCCTTCACGATAACCTTTTGTCCATTTCCCACATGGAGCTCCAGGTCGTCTTGCTTCAGTCTTCTAACCTTCTTTAGTCCCTACAAATCATTACAAATGTGATAACCACATCCAGTGTCAAACACCCAAGATTTGCTAAACAGGGAGAATATCTCGATAATAAATATACCTGAGGAACCTGCTTCCAAAGCTTTGGTCTTTCTAGCAAGGTATGTAGGACAGTTACATTTCCAGTGTCCTAACTTTACACAGTAATGACAGATGTCATCATTTTTGAAAATAGCTCTCTTTTTGCCACGCTTTCTTTGTTCAGAAATCAAGGTTTCCATTTTTCCCAGAGTCATTTCAAAAGCCATTAGCGACCCTCGCAAATCAGATAAGGTTTCTCCCACCACATACTATTTGTAGTAATCAATGAACTCTTCGTATTCAACCGGTAAAGAAATTAGTATGAAATCTATTGCCATATCCTGGTTGATAGGTGAACCAAGATCTTTTGGGCTGTCAATGAGTTTCATCATTTTAGAAAAATGTGAGTTCATTCCTGTTCCTCTTTCCATGTTTCTTGTTAAAGACTTAAGCACATTGAGATGCTCACTCTGATTTTGATGAAACCTTTTCTTCAGTTTGTGAGCCATATCATATGCAGAGTGATATTCCAGCTCACGACGAAGTTCATCACACAACATAGATAGAATCAAAAATGACGTTTCATTAGAATCTTCAATGTGTCGTCTCCAAAGAATTTTGGAGCCGTCATTGGGAGGAACATGGGGAATTGAAATTTCTAGGACATAGGATCTCTTTTCTTCCTTAAGAACATTTCTCAAGATACGGTACCACTCAGAGAAGTTTCCTCCTTTGATTATGTTCTGATAAATCATGGATCTTAGAGCAAAAACATAGTCGGAATTGATTTCAAAAGACATCTACAAAATTCAAAATAAATGTTTTAATATTTTCATGCATAATTTCCTAATTAAAATTTATGACCCAATTGCAAAATATAATTAGGAATAAGATCTCGTTTCTCCATGTCTCAGTGAATGGCTGAGCACTCTTCACTGGCATAGCTAGACAGGTAGGTAACGATTACCGATTGTATCAACTATACAACTCTCGGTTTGAGGGGCATGACGAGTAATGTCAAGCTTTGGATACGTTTCCCTCAACTACGCCCACTTAAATGACTTAAGTGATATTTGTCCTTCAATTACAACTGTAGACCCGGCCTAAGTGACTCAGGAAACACGGTTCTACCCTCAACCAAAACAGTAGGGCCGGATGCTGGGTAATTCACTAACACCGAGGGTTCGGATAAATTAGTTGAAGTGTTACAATTAAGGGTGGCGCAGAAATATCGATTATATATATATATATATATATTAGGATTTCTTTAGTCTTTTTAAATATTACCGTTTCGGGTCAAAAACATTTTGGTCGACGAGTAGCATGATACAAGTCGCGCAATTTTAGTAAACCGATTTTACTAATTAGTTCGTGAAACACTTTCAACACTCGACACGATCCAATTTCAAATACCCTATTAATCTAAATTGGTGATTCGTCACGAACTGAATTTAAACTAATCAACTCATTAATTAATTTAAAATTGTATTAAATAAAACTATTAAATTTAAAACTTGTTTTCACTTTTAAATAAAACACCTTTTTATTTAATTACCATTTCGAGAAAAAATAAACAATTTAATAATCTCGTCGTTTTATATTGTGTCAAAAGTTTTATAAAAATTTTGCGGTTTAATTATTATCCTAAATAACTTTTTTTCACAACCATAAAAATAAATAAAACATAGAATCGAGTAACTAAGAAAAATGTCCTGTTTCGTTCGAGCCATCAAAAGAAAAACCGGATTGGCCTAAGCGATAACGAAATAACAAATCTGCTATCTCCCACTTAGTTCAAGATCTTCATCTTTAATACTGTCATTGTCCGCCATGGTCTTCTAGTTTTCGTCTCTTTAGGATTACAATATTTATCTACAAATACACTAAAAATAAATAAATAAAAATAAAACTAACTATTACATCGGGGTTCCAAATAACCCATAAAAATAGAAAGTGAAACAACCAATCAACAAACAATATAACCATAGGTCTCTAGTGCTCGATTCATTCAACACAATAACAAGAAACGAAAAAAGGCTCCATCTTTTGTCAAACAAAAGTTTTGACAAATAAAACAATAGATCGATAAAAAAATATGACTAAATGCGCGTAAAGGTGGCTCTGATACCACTGGGAATCATGGTACCAGTTTTAACTTTTAAAATAATAATTATTTAAACCTTTTAAATAAACAAATCAGATATATTTATGCGGAAGCGATTTATTAATACCATTACCAGATCAAATCTGGATTCCTTTCAGTGATCCGATTACACGCGAATAAACAATATTAAATAACCAACCATAGGGTGTTTAGATTTATACCTTGAAGATAACCCGATCTGAAACAACTTAGTACAACGAACATCACGCTAGTTGACTCGTACATGAAAAACCTACAGCAAAACGTCACACGGTTGCGCGAGGGGAAGCCGATCATAGCGACAGTGGCGGTGGCGGCTTGCGACGGTGGTGGTCGGCGTCAATCTCGCAAGGGGAGGGGAGGGTGGCGCCTATTTTGGGTGGTGTGGGATTAGGGTTTAGGTTTTGATTATAATGTTATATTTATAACCATTATATTTACATACTGTCCCCTATGGTATTAACACTTAATACCCCAATAATAATTAACCATTAATTATTATAACCCTTGTATTTACTAATCATAATATAATTAGTAAAATCTAATCTTTAAATGTTTAACTGATTAAACATTATTCCCCGTAAATAATTAATTAATCAGATAATTAATTATCTCAATCTCCGACAAATATTTCTTTAAATATTTACTCATCATTTATTGTTTCCGTCTTTCGTGAATAATAATTAACAATTAAATATTATATATATTTATTCGTTGCCTAAGATGTAACTCTTTGGATCGCAACTCGTTAGTAACGTTGACTTAATTGACGACCGGACATCATATATCCAACAATATGAACATGCCATGGTGAAGGTTTATATGGTTTTAGTTGTGAAGTTGAAGGTGTCCTTCAAGTGGCAAATGAGTATCCAGTTGCTTCCAATTCTGGTCAGGTCTGAAGTAGGTAACAAAGGCACCCTACTAGCTTTTAGTATCCAGTTGCTTCCAATTCTATCTCATCTTCTTCTTTTGACATCTTCAAGTTTTGATCCAAAGTAACATGTGTTGGATTGAAATCTTGCATCCCCGCTTCCTTTAGGACTTTTAAGGCATAAGCTTCCTGTTTTATCTTTATCCCATCTCTTCCTTATGAAACTTCAATCCCAAGATAATATGTGAGTTTACCTAGGTTTGACATATCAAATCTTGTTACCATGTCTTTCTTGAACTCGGTAACAACAGTTACATTTGTGCCTATTATAAAAAAATCATCAACATATACGGCTACGATTAGTAGAGATGTTCCACTTGTCTTTCGGTAGACAGCTTGTTCTTGCATGCACCGGTGAAAGTTCATCTTCTTAAGGATAGTGCCGCACTTGATATTCCAAGCCCTCCGTGCTTGCCTTAGGCCATACAACGCTATGTACAATTTCTAAACTTTATGCTTATCTTTTGGATTTTTAAATCCTTCTAGTTGATAAACATAAACGCCTTCCTTCAATTCATTGTGTAAGAAAGCGGTCTTCACGTCTAAATGATGAATCTCCCACCCTTAAACGGCGGCGAGAGCAATAAGTAACCGGATAGTCTTGATACATGCTACCGGTGCAAAAACCTCGTCAAAGTCGATCCCTGGATGTTGCACGTAGCCTTTCGCCACAAGTCGTGCTTTATGTTTGTTTATGGTACCATCGGCATTCCTTTTTTACTTAGAATACCTAATTTAATCCAATGGGTTTTATACCAATTTGCGGCTCGATCAACCTCCATGTATTGCTTTTCTCTATGGATACGATCTCAGCTTTCATAGCTTTCATCCACTCAGGTTTTAACTTCGCTTCACTATAATTACTTGGCTCGTCATTGACTGAAACCATTCTTCACACGAATTCAGCTCGAAATCGTTTAATTTGGATGGTAAAATAGTTAAGGAGAGTGTAGCATCTAACCGGGGTTTCAAAACTAGCTTTGTGGGACACTTTTTCAGCCTCATTTGAGCTCGAAAACATTGATGTATTGTTGTTTGTGCCTGTTGTGGCTAGGCTGCGACTGTTTCTGTTTGACAGATGGCTGGACTTGCCCGTAAAGGGGCTGTGATTGCTGCCGATAGCGGCTGGATCACTGCTGTCGCGGACGAGACGGGGATGTTCTGTTCGGTAGTGTTTTGTTCACTGTTTGGGGGTGTTTCAGTATCGATCAAGCTGTTTGCATTCGGCCCAATCCCTGCATCAGTAGTATTTCCCCACACAATAAACTTATTCGGTTCTCCACCTTCCTCGTGTTCAATTTTTGTCGCCTTTTTCCCAATTCCATCCTTTTGTTTCATTAAAGATTACATCCCAACTGAGGACAATATATCGAGTTCTAGGGTTGTATAACCGGTATGCCTTTGAGCCCGGCTCGGTTCCGAGGTGAACAAGAGGACTTGATTGATCATCTAATCTTTTAAAGCGGTTGGTTTCAATTTTTACATAAGCCACACACCTAAAGACTTTGAGATGTTCAACATTTGGTTTCTTTTCTTTGAACCTCTCTTGACATGTTTAGCCTACCAATGCTCATGTAGATAACCGATTGATCAAGTATGTAGCAGGATGGGCCACCTCGCCCCATACATAACTGGGAACTAACATAGCTTTTGTCATCTCCATGAGTGTTTGTTTTGCCATTCCACCACACCATTTTGTTATGGTGTGTATGGGGCAGTCAAATGTCTTTTAACGCCTTCTTCTTCACTAAACCAGTTAAAACTTTGTGAGGAAAACTCCCCACCCCTATCGATTCGTAGGGTTATAATAGATTTTCCGGTTTCCTTCTCGACTCCAACTTTAAAATTCTTTATTACTTGAAATGCACCAATATTTTCCTTTAACAAGTAAGACAGCATATACCGTGAATGATCATCAATTAAGACAAGAATGTATTTGTTACATGTCAAGGTTAGTGGGGTAATATGTCCACATAAGTCATCGTGAACTAGCTCGAGTGCTTGTTGTGCTCGATAACATTCTTCCTTTGAAAACGGTTTCCTTGTTTGTTTTCCCACAATGCAAGACTCTCACAACTGATTTTCATGGTGGGTCTTAGGTAGGCCCTCGACCATTCCACTCATCATAAGCATCGATTGGAAATTGAGGTGGCCAAGTCTTGCGTCCCATACCCATGATTCTTCTTTCATATTAGATTGTAGGCAAATCGGCAACTTTCATCTTTATCTTGTAAAGTCGGCTTTTGTTTCTTGTGACCTTCATTAGCAATTTTCCACATTTGTTAAACATGGTTATGTATTTTTCTTTCATTCGTACTTTGATATTGGATTCGGTTGCTTGACCGAGGCTAAAGATGTTGCTTTGGAGATCAAGTATATAATAAATGCCGGTTAGGAGTTTTTGTTCTCCTGTCTTGCCTTCAAACAGGATAGATCCTTTGCTTTTGATCACCACACACGATGCATCACCAAATTTGACGCAACCTGTTATACGCTCATTGAGCTCGACAAAATAGGCTCGATTCCCTGTCATATGATTGATTGCCCCATTGTCTAGGTACCAATCATCTTTCTCTTTTGCATCAACTCTGAGTTTTTTGGCATCACATTTTGTTCGTTAAGGTAGATCGTCTCTTGGATGCACTTCATCATGAAAAAGGATGCATCCACCTCATTGGTTTCTTCTTCTTTGGCTTTAGACATTTGTGATTCTTGTTTTTGTAGATCAGGGAATCTAGAGACAAAGTGCCCATATTTGTCACATCTATAACACTTGATCTTTAAAAGGTCTCTCCATTTTCCCTTTTGTTTTTGATCTTTGCGGTCCTTATTCGAGTCACGTTTGCCCCGGTTTTGGCTATTTTCACAACCTCGAAAGCGGACTCGGGATGCATTCCACAACCCCTACTAGAATAACGGTTCCAATTAGTAGAAGAATCAAACTTATTGAACAACTTACTTTGATTTTCGGAGTTATCATTATATTCTTCATTAATTCTGTAGAGTCTAACCTTTTTGTATAAGCTGTTGATCAATGTATTTCTGTTAAACATTGTTTAGATAGTTTATTTTCATGTAATTTCTTTTAAACGAATTTACTGCTTTTTAGTCTAAGTCTGGGCCATCGAAACTATAGTTTCGAGTGAGATTTGTTCACTCGAAACTAGTAGTTTCGATCGATAGTAGTTTCGACAGGCACTTTTTCCACTTGTAAATGTTCACTCGAAACTAGTAGTTTCGAGGAACATAGTTTCGATACCTGTGAAACTACTATAAATAGCCTAGTTAGAGAATTTCTAGGATGTGAGTTGCGGCTGTAACCCTGAATTCTCTCTTTCAGATTTGTTTTTTGAATCAATACAATTTGCATTCGTTTAATGCTTGTTCTTACACTTTCACATATTATTTGCATTGATTCTTAGTGTGTTTGGCTGTCTTCTTCACCAAGTCTGTCTCTAATCCTCTGTTACAACACCATACATACAGATTCCGCCTGTGTGTGTGGGTAATCGATCACTTTCGTGATTTCCGACTGAAATCTGGACCTACAATTGGTATCAGAGCATTATGCTCTTGATTTCTGAGTATTACCAGGTTTTGTGATCGATTCTAGGTGTTTTGTGAAGTTTCTCGAAGTTTTTCTGCACTCGAGTTTTTGGAGCACTGTTTCATTGATTTCTGGCTTTATTTCTTCGGGTTTTTCGGATCTGAAGACTGTTTTGTGTTCGAGAGGTTACTTGGAAGCTTTTCGCTGGATTGGATTCTTATTTCGTCATTATTAATTATTGAAACTTTTCTTCAATGGAGTCTGCTGAAGCTTGAAGAAGAAGGTATCGAAACTTCAGGGAGACATTTTCTGCTATCTGTTGGTCATCGAAACTACTTGTCTGTACCTTTGTCTGTTGAAGGTACAATCGAAACTAGCATTTTTTGTCCTGTTATATCGAAACTTACCCTGCAGATTTCCCACTCGAAACTAGTCTCACTTGAAGCTGGGAAGTTTCGAGCAAGATTTCTCACTCGAAACTAGGTGTTTCGAGCAAGCTTGGTCATTCGAAACTAGTTTCACTCGAAACTAGTCTCACTCGAAACTAGGTAGTTTCGAGCAATTTTTATTCACTCGAAACTAAGAGTTTCGATCAGTGCTTCTCACTCGAAACTTGTTGTTTCGACCAAAACTGTTCACTCGAAACTAGCTTCTGTTGGAATTTCTTTTTCTAAAACTATGGCATCTTCAAGCACCAATGAGTATGCCGGAGGAAACAAACCACCTGTCTTGGTGTCTACCAGAGATTTTGATGACTGGACAAAGAAGATGAAGACTTTCTTCCAGTTTCATGACCACACTCTCTTGCAATCTATCACTGATGGTCCACATAAGCCAGTTACTACTACTGCTGATGTTCAACGTCCGAAACTTGTGTCTGAGTATGATGACAAAGATAATGCCTTAATTGCCAGAGATAACAAAGCTTATGGATCTATTGCTATGGCACTTCCTATGGATGTTTTCAACATTTTTGCTGAGTACACTACTGCCAAAGATCTTTGGGTTGCTCTATGTACAAGATATGAGGGAAGTGCTGATATCAGAGAAAGCAAGAGGGATTTAATCAAGAAGCAGTATGAAATGTTTAGCAGTGTCCCTGGTGAACCCATGTCAGAATTAATCAACCGTTTCTCAAGTATTGTCTCTAAGTTGAAGGTTTTGGGAACTGAGTATCCCGTTCTTGAGTTAAACAAGAAGCTGCTTGATTCATTGCCTGAAGAATGGAACATGTACCGGATTATGATAAAGAAAACTGAGAAGCTAAGTGATCTGTCACAACAAGAACTCTTCAGCATCCTGGAGTCATATGAGTTGGAGATAAAGAAGGGTGCAGTTACTCCAACTAATCAGTCTGGCAACACAGCTCTTCTTGCAGGTCAAGGCTCCTCCACTTCGTCCAAATCTACAATGGCCTATTTTCAAACTGATGTTCCTCCATCTGCTGCTGCAATTCAACCAACTGGTTCCTCTGCTCCTCCAAAGACTACTACCATGATTCCTGATGAATATGTCCCGATCATGACTGCTTTCATGTCATGCTATGATGCACTGATTTCTGGAAACTTGACGCCGGTCAGTTTTCAACCTGATGACCTGGAGCAGATCAATCCTGATGATTTAGAGAAAATGGACATTGATTGGTGCATGGCAATGTTGACTCTACGGGCCAAGAGATTTATCAAAAGGACCGGAATGGACAGGTTCAAGCAAGGAAAGACTCTTGGGTTTGATATCAAGAAAGTACGATGCTACAATTGTGACCAGCTAGGTCATTTTGCCAGAAATTGCAAGGTGCCGTCTTCAAAGGAGCAGCATGAACAGAAGACTTCCTCTGGAAAGCAAGCTGCTGTCCCTCCCAAATCTTCTACATCTTCAAGTTCCACAGCTTTGGTCTGTCAAGCTGATGGACATTATCATTGGGGTGATCAGGAAGGTGATGCAGCTGACAAGGCTCTGATGGCTGACATTGAAGAAAAGGATAAATGTGTCATGATTGAACCAGCTACAGATCTTACTGCCGTGCCTACCGAGGTAATATCTAGACTTTGTAGCGCCAAATCTTGCTTATATGAAGTTCAGAAATATAGATTCATCAACCAGGCCTTGGTCGATGAACGAGATCACTTTAAGGTGATGTATGATTCTGTGGCTAAAAATGAGAAACTTTACTTAAAGAAAATTCGTGATATTTCTGGAGAAAACCGATCTTTGATTGTGCAACTTACCACACAAAAGAATAATAATGATATTTTAACTGAAAGAATTCAAAAGGCTGAAAAGGCTGATTTTCAAGTTGAACATATGGGTATGGATCAGAAAATTCTTTTTGGTATCATTGACAGTCAAATTCATAAAAAGGTCACAGAAGGCATTGGGTATAACTCTCACCCACCTCCTTATTCCAAGTTTGGAAGATTTGCTGATATGCCGGTTCCTCATGATCCCACACCTTTTGTTTGCAATTTATCTGCTGATGATTATATTCAAACTTCAGATTCTGACAGTTTTGCTTCATGTGCAGAGTCAGATTGTGTAGGTACCGAAGATGATTGTGATGAGAGTTCTTGTAAGGAAAATGTTTTAAATGATCTTGAGTCGGATGAATGTAATAATATGTCCGTGTCAAAACCAGATATTTGTGAACACGTTGAAAAATTGTATTTTGGTTCTATGCCTTCTGAGCCTGACAATTTGAGGAATTCGATTTCTAAATTTAAGAATGCTTTGCCTTTTGTTCCTAAATCTGTAAATGCTATGAGTCGTATTGCAAATTTCAAAAGTGCAGGGGTTGTTGTGACTGATATTCCACAAGAAACAATGAGTAATCTGGAATTTTTCAGATTAAAGGAAGATCAAAGGCTTCAAGAAAGAAATATTGAAGAACGAGTTGCCTCATGTTCAGATGCCTCAACATCACAATCATCTTCAGTTTGTGATGGCAATTATCAGACTAAGGCGTCTTGTGATAAAGTTTGTTTTAATTGTGGTGCCTCAAATCATGTTTCAAAGAGTTGTAAATTGACAACAGTCAATTATAATGAGAATTCGTCTCCTAAAATTTTATTAAAATCAGATGTGCCATCTCCTCATTTTAGAAAATCTCGGCGTAAAAGAATTAAAAATGCTAAAAATTATTTGAAAAGAACTTGGAAAATTAAAAATAATGCTCTATATGATGACCATACTTCTTCAAAGGAGGATTCTGCTTATGATTCCCATGTGATGTTTTATCTTGCCAAAAATTCTCTTAATAGCAACGGTCTTGGACAAAACGTGTAAATAATTTGTTGTGTATAGGGTCATCCTAGAAGAACGGGAGATAACATCTGGCATGTAGATAGTGGATGTTCAAGGCACATGACTGGTCAATTCAATCTGCTGCAAGATTATCATCAAGAGGATGGAGATTATGTAGCTTTTGCTGGAAATCCAAGAGGAGGAAAGATTGAAGGTCAAGGAACTGTGTCGAATGGTGTAAATAGTTTGGAAAATGTCAACTACGTTCCACAGCTAAAGTACAATCTGATGAGCGTCTCTCAGATCTGTGATAAAGACTTTAGTGCCTTGTTCAACTCAAAAGAATGTCTGATTTTGAAGCCTGGTGTAGTAATTCCAGAAGAACTCATTCTTATGCGAGCTCCTCGAAGATACAACACTTACAGTCTGGATATGAACAATCCATCAGGAATCGAATCCTGTTTTCTTTCAAAAGCTTCAGAAGATGAGTCTTTTCTCTGGCACAAGAGATTAGGACACGTTAATTTCAAAACAATGAATCGCCTTGTTCGAGGAAACCTTGTCACCGGTTTGCCTCTGAAAGACTTCTCACCAGTGGAACATTGTCTCTCATGTTCCAAAGGCAAACAGCACAAATCATCTCACAAACCCAAAACCACAAATTCC
This sequence comes from Smallanthus sonchifolius, assembly GCA_023525975.1. NCBI lineage: Eukaryota > Viridiplantae > Streptophyta > Magnoliopsida > Asterales > Asteraceae > Smallanthus > Smallanthus sonchifolius. The sequence continues at coordinate 67,559,437 of CM042030.1, read as the reverse complement.
ATTGACTCTCCCCTTCAATTGCTTCACATGGATCTTTTCGGTCCTGTCAGTGTCATGAGTCATGGAAGGAAATCATACTGTTTGGTGGTAACCGATGACTTCTCACGATTTACTTGGGTAGTCTGACTACGGGGGATGCAACTTAGACCGAAAATCCACTTCTGGGGGTTGTCAGTTCCTTGGCAACCGTCTCATCTCCTGGCAATGTAAGAAACAAACCACCGTTTCTCAATCCACAGCCGAAGCTGAATACATTGCTGCAGCCCTCTGTTGTTCTCAAGTGAGATGGATCCACCACCAGATGCTTGATTACGGGATCACTTTTCATGAAACCCCCATCTTGTGTGACAACACCGCCGTTCCCCACATCACCAAAAATCCCGTTCAGCACTCTAAAACCAAGCACATTGAGATCAAACACCATTTCATTCGCGATTGTGTCGAAAAGAAACACATCAAGATCGTTGAAGTGAAAACCGACAAGCAGACCGCTGACATCTTCACTAAGGCCTTTGATTCTGCCAGATTTGAGAAACTGGTGAAGATGCTCGGCATGATAAACTTTCAATAACCCTTGTGCATACTGTTTTTCTGTTTAAACTTGTTAATCGGGAAGATTTTCAAAAAGATTTTCTGCTTTGTACAGTTATTTTCTTCTTTATTTTTGATAGCATAACTTTTGGGGGAGAATTAGATAGTTATGTCGGAAAGTAAAAGTTTTGCTTCGTATAGTTAAAAAAAAAAAAAAAAAAAAAAAAAAATCTTTATTGCTTTTTGTCTGTTTCAATTGTATTTACTGTGAATATTTTGTTTTGTTTCAGGAAAATCGGATCTGACCTTGTGAGAAATGATAGAGTCTGATCACACTTCTTGAACATGGAATGGACCACAAGCGATGGTGCTTACTGAGGTATAGCCGGTAGGCCCGACATATGGTTATAACTCTCTAGTAGTGTGAAAACCTAATTCTCTACCGTACACGTGTGTTTGAACCCATTCTTGAAACATCTAACCCATTTTAAGCTAAGAAAACTGATTCAATCAGATACAGGCTTACGTGTTGGATTCTGATTCATGCACCAGGTGACCGTCAAAGTAACGAAAATTACCGCCGATGACCCCGTCTGTTTTGCTTACGCAAAGATCTCGGGAGTTCATCTTTTTCCCATCCACTTGGATGATTTGACCCCGTCTGTTTTGCTTACGCAAAGACCTCGGGTGTTCAACTTTTTCCTATCCGCTTGGATAATTTTACGACTTCTTCTGTTTTGCTTACGCAAAGATCTAGAATGTTCGTACCTTTTTTAATATCCACTTGGATATTTTTCATTTTACACCCATCTTACATCCTGTTGGATTTTATTTTACTTTTGGCGGTGAATTCAACTTACCAAGATGGTACCCTGGTTAACCTGCAAGAAATGATAAGATGAATGTGGGTATGTCTTGAGGATTGATAGGCTTTCAAAACCATTTTATTTCAATATGTGGGGTACACCGTGTTTCGTGCATTAAATGGTACCTTTTAATCACATGAAATTTTTGTATAAACAAATGCTCGGGTTTATCTTGCACACATATCGGCTATCTTCAGGGATTCACAGTAGCTGAGTGCAAAAATGAAGTGTTTCAAGGGTTTGACCAGACATGATCTCACGTTGGATCTTTTCCAAGGCTAAGTGTTTATGTCTTTTATTTTGGTTATTAATAAACTTTTTTATCTTCCTTATTAACTTGTTTAAATTGTACATTGTCTTAATTTTCTGTCTTTTGCTTTTGACCTAATCAAAACCTACCTATCGAAACTTTACTTCATCGAAATTATGCTCAAGCTGACCAAAGCTTGAAGGTTTGCCCGAAACTCCATCCCACTCGAAACTCCATAGCCACTCGAAACTTCAGGTCCATGACCACTGCAAAATCAAGAAGGGTTATCTCCAAGACAAGGTTTCATCCAAGAACCCAGAAGCCCTTGGTAAGCCTGAGGTACAAACCAGCAGAAACTGTCAAAGAAATCATACTGCCTAAGTCTGTGCCGGTCCAGCTTCAAAACTTTACAAAATGGTATTACAACCCCATTATTGGAAGTGCTGTGATTGAGAGGGAAGGAATGGAAGATATCAACATATTTGAGCCCATGGAGCTGTTAAAATTTCAACCCGAAGATCTTGAGGTGCTCTTCAAAAATCCAATCAAGCTCCTTAACAATGATGACGAGTCTGATGCTAAGGCATACCAACGGGTAGTGTCTCTTCATGCAAAGTCTCACGTTCAGCAATTCAAACAAGGGCATTTCTGATTTGAAGACATTGATGCAGCAGCTTAGGGGGAGATTGTAGAGTCTAACCTTTTTGTATAAGCTGTTGATCAATGTATTTCTGTTAAACATTGTTTAGATAGTTTATTTTCATGTAATTTCTTTTAAACGAATTTACTGCTTTTTAGTCTAAGTCTGGGCCATCGAAACTATAGTTTCGAGTGAGATTTGTTCACTCGAAACTAGTAGTTTCGATCGATAGTAGTTTCGACAGGCACTTTTTCCACTTGTAAATGTTCACTCGAAACTAGTAGTTTCGAGGAACATAGTTTCGATACCTGTGAAACTACTATAAATAGCCTAGTTAGAGAATTTCTAGGATGTGAGTTGCGGCTGTAACCCTGAATTCTCTCTTTCAGATTTGTTTTTTGAATCAATACAATTTGCATTCGTTTAATGCTTGTTCTTACACTTTCACATATTATTTGCATTGATTCTTAGTGTGTTTGGCTGTCTTCTTCACCAAGTCTGTCTCTAATCCTCTGTTACAACACCATACATACAGATTCCGCCTGTGTGTGTGGGTAATCGATCACTTTCGTGATTTCCGACTGAAATCTGGACCTACAAATTCTTTCCTCATAAGCTTTAAGTCAACCCATAATGTCTTTATAACCAACTGTTCTGATTGATGCCACAATCTGAATATATGATGTGTGTAAACTATATATATATTTTAGTAAAGATTTTTACACAATTAGTTTTAAAAAGGGTTTTCACCAAAGACTAATCACACACACACCGGGCAGTGTACCCGTCGAATGGCAATATAGTAAAGGTAAGAACCGGATATCAATCCGTGGACATGGTGGAATGCGATAATAAACCGGGACTAAAATTCAATCAAGTATGGGTAAAAGATGTTTTGAAGAGTTTGTTTTAATTAACTAGCATGCAAATATATAAACTAAGCTAAAATCACAAGTCAAACAATCAAGGAGAAAGTATCACTTCGGTGTCGAATCCATCTAGAATACATTCAATACACTCATAGAAACATGGCAAATACACGAAACATAAATTGACTAAATTCTCGCCAAAGATATCTAATCAAATGACGATTCGAAAAGCTAGCATGAATTACACAAACCAACCACCTAAAGTCATACAATGAAGCTCACGTGTTTAATAATCATGTCAATGTTTATAAAGATTGAACTAGCTTCCGATTAAGGTACACTAATCCAACAACTAGTTGGAAAGATAATATGAACAACACACTACCCACCTCAAGTTGATTAAATTAGACAACAATATGCATTTCTTCAACATACAATGTTCATATAAAGGTTATATAAATTAGGAGGATGTGTCAACAATTCCTAGATAAACTTAATACTAAATATGACACATCATAACAAACACTTTGTCTTTCCAAACATAAGGATAAGGTTACATATACAAATATAATGATTCATATACAAGACTTCATTCACCATTCCTAGTCAAATGCCATAAACTAGTATAAATACATACACCAATCCATGAATATAAGCATAAACCACAAGTTTTCCAACATAAAATGGCATACACAAATACAAGTCTTGTAAACAACTCAAAATACTTGAATACATAATTTCATCAAAGAATAATCATACGGTTGTCATAACATTAACACAATAATTGCCAATAATCCATGAATGTTGTCAAATGTATCTAAACTTCATCTAAACCAAAGTGAACAAGAGTTTTAGCTCATCATGAGCACCAAAATTACAAATAAGCAGGGAAAAATAGTGAGAAACATTATATGAAAACAAGAATCAAACCACTCCTCCAAGCCTAGATGTTGTTGTTGATGTGTGGTGATCCTCTTGATGTTGTATCCTCTCCAAGAAGCTTGAAATATGGCTGGAAAAAGGAAGATATGAGATGGAACAGTAGGTTTTTCTCCCTGGATGCTCCACTCCTGAATGAGAGTTTAAGTTCTGTTTAAATAGAAAAGGGGAGGCATGACCGTGCCAAGAGAGAAGGCACGACCGTGCCTCGTACAAAGGCGCGGTCGTGTCTAGGTCTAAACACGAGCGTGTGACAGAGGGTTGACCGATCCGTAGCTTCCATTGGGTACCACTGATCGAGGATGTATGGCTGTTCAGACTCACGAGGTGACATGCGACCGTGGGGAGCCAAGGCACGGTTGTGCCTTGGATTTTGGCTTGGCGCGGTTGTGCAAGATGTGGGCGTGACCGTGCCTAGGGTTTTCAAGCGGCACGGTCGTGCCTCCATCACAGAAACCCTAAAACTTCACATTTTATACTGGAATCTTCTTGTTTGTTCACCAAGCTTCACAAAAACCTACAAAACAGGAAATGAAGCAAATAAGTGTCTAAACATTGAATATAACCAAGAATTGATCGTTAAATGAGAGAAGTTTTGTGCCAAAAAGATGTGTAAATATTAACAAATCAAACAACCCCACACTAGAACATTGCTTGTCCTTAAGCAAGACATCAAATTAAAACAAAACTTCCAATGACACTATGGATCAAATCGGAAAACTGTTAGCATTAATAAATTTATAAAGGTTTGAAAAGATTTTCAAGAAATGTAAAATTAACTAAATGAAGTGACAACCGAATGAGCAAATGAATATGCCTAGAAAATCATTAGCATGCAACTTTATGCGTCTCACAATGTCCACACACACTCGGGAATATATATGATCATACAAGTAATGGAGTATGTATAGAACACTCAAATTCCAAGACAATGAATCATGCATAAATCATAAGCTTGCTAAAAGATCAAATCTCTACAAACTAACATGAAACAAAGCACAAATCTAGAGGGCTTTAAACGGGTTGTAACTTGGCAATGGCTAAGGGTAAGGAAGTGGGATTTTAAAGTGGCTAACTGGTTAAAAATCCGGCGGCTATGCTAACTCAAAAACTGAAACAACTTCTAATAAGAAAAATAAACTAACTAATACTTTCGTATAGATAAGAGCTAACAACCGAATTCTTTCCATCTTTGCTCATAAAATTGCTCTAATCGGCTATAATTCACCTAATTTTTGGTGATTTTTTTTTACTCTATTTATTTTCTTTTGAAGGGAACTAAGTTAATATGCATCTTTCCTTAGCTAAAAACTTCTCAAGAATTTGAAGATTACAACAAAATAAGAGCTATAAAATTAACATTAGCTGGCCGGATTTCTAACACCCGCGAAAAGTAAAATAAATGAAAAATAAGGCTAATGAAGGGTTAATGGCGGTGTAATGTGGGGATTAAAAGAAAAACATGGGATAGACTCAACGTGGCTAACTAGTGGATGTGTTCGGATGAAGGGGAAAATTAAAAAATAAAAGGCTAACAAAGAGGTTTATCCTAATGCCTCAATCATTTTTATGCAATATTTATATTCATGATTTCGAAATGTATACTAAAAGCAAGTTCTAATAAGCATGAAACATCCGGCACACTCAAACCCGCAAAAACGAGAGAAAACAATGTCTAAAGCTATCAAGGCTCAAAAATAAACTCACGGAAATGGAAAGAATGGGTATAAGCAAAAGGTTACATGCAATTCATTTGTTTAGCCCACTAAAACTCATTGTTATCACAAAATATTGGGTTTGACTCGATGGAATTTCTATCTCAATTGCTTTCGAAAAATCAAACCTCTATTATTTACTAAAAATTGTGAATGCTAAACGGTTAACTTTTATTATATTTTTGTGTTTTTCAATTTTATAAAACTGATTTAGTGTCAATAAAAATTATGAAGGAAGATTTTGCAAAAAAATTGAAGTGATAAAATGCTTAAAAGGGCAAACATCGCGTGAATAAATTCTCACCCTACACTTAGAATCGTACATTGCCCTCAATGTACAACAAAAAATAATGTAAAGCAAAGAATAAACACCCAACCCCACACTTAGAAACATACATTGCCCTCAATGTATACAAAAAAAACATGCAAAGCAAAATGGAATGCAATGCAATGAAGTGTGAAGGGAGAACTGAAACTTCCCTTGCGTCGATCATGGTACACGTAAAATGCCCACCCACAACAATGACGTTCCAATTGGTTCCACGATTCCAAGATCTAATCAAGACTAACAACATCAAGCACAGATCAGTAACATCAAGCCAAAATACAAACAGAAATGTAAAGACAAAGATATATAACAGTACAAGGAAACAAAAGTACAACAAAAGAACAACTGAAACGCCGAATCGCGATAAAAGAGTTCGTACAACATACAACAAAGTACAACTCACAAAAATGATACCAAAAGGCAATGGGAGGTACTACTCCCACTGCATGCCCTCGAGGTCGATGTCGGCGGCCCCACCTCCCTCACCTCCTGCTGCTGGTGGTGATGGTGGTGGTGATTGATGGTGCGGTGGAAATGGTGGTGGTGACTGATGATGCGGTGGAGATGGTGGTGGTGACTGATGATGCGGTGGAGATAGTGGTGGGTGCTCGGGCTGCTGCTCCGGCTGCATAAAGAATGGGAGGGGAACCACGTATGGTGCCCCGCCAGCAGCAGCAGCGGCGCACTGGACCTCATACTGCCAGGTCCAGTAACGCATGAACAGGTCATGTGTAATGACAACCGCAGGCGGTGGTGGCGGCAGAGGCGGAGGAGGAGGCGGCTGGTCGGGCTCATGATACTCGTGCTCGGGCTGCTGCTCCGGCTGCATAAAGAATGGGAGGGGAACCACGTATGGTGCCCCGCCAGCAGCAGCAGCGGCGCACTGGACCTCATACTGCCAGGTCCAGTAACGCATGAACAGGTCATGCGTAATGACAACCGCAGGCGGTGGTGGCGGCAGAGGCGGAGGAGGAGGAGGCGGCTGGTCGGGCTCATGATACTCGTGCCCCTGCTCCTGCTCCTGCTCCTAGTGAGCGGCGTGTGCCTGATGGGCCGCGGCGACGTCCTCGGCCTCGGCCTGTTCAAGATCTGGATCTGGACCCGGACGGTCTGGATCTCACGTCCGTCCCCATCTGTCTACCAATCTAATCCCTCCTGCGCCACGACGAGCTACGTGCATGTTTCTCAGCGTCTGCACGGTCATCACGACGGTCTCTGCCACAGGGGTCAGGTCCCTATCAAGTCATCGGTCAGCACTGAAAGTGCCTCGCTAGCTTGGTCACGAAGTGACCTCCACAAATAGCGCTGGTAACATTGCGCCCTGAGCTGTTCACCAAGTACCCCGCGATAGAATGCGCAAGATTGCAGGTGTGCGGGCCTACCAGGCAAAATAGGTAAAACAGCTCCCTAAGGTTCACTACTGTCTCCCCCTGACCTCTCCCACAAATCGAATAAACAATACAGTGACGAAGAACACGGTGCAGCGGATCCCGAAAGCTCGAAGCCTTGGTCAGACTCGGATCGTACATCCCAAATCCAAACTAGTGCCAGAACTGATCCTTGTCCTCCTCTGTCGGTAACTCGATGATACCATCTGTGAATATATCAGTCTGAAGCTCCTGCCTCGTATACAGACCCAATAGTCTCCCGAACCTGGCGACGGATATCACTCGCCACTCCCTCCTAGCCTAAACCTAATCGTCTTGGGCTGCTCTAGGTCCGCGCAAGGATAATCGAACTCATAAGTGGAGAAAAACTCCATCACAAGCTCGACATACTGCATAGCGTGAAGTCTAAACAAACGGCGCCACGGGGCGGTGATGAGGTCGTTCCACCGGTCCCGCTGACCGATGGCGTCTATAGCAGCCGGCTCTAAACGACGAGCGGCTAAAATCCGGCCTCTACGGGGCCACAGAACATCCAGACGAGCCTCGTACTCATGCTCGTTCAAGTCAAACTCAAGGTACGGGTGATCCCGATATTCTGCCATCTGCAAGACAACAAAAATGAAATCAGAACATTTATGAAGACGCTAGACTGAATTTATGAAGTTTCTGACCCAAGTTATGAAGGAGGACGGTCGCGCCTAGGAAGGGGCACGACCGCGCCTAGGCCAAAATCCAAGCCCACGGCCGCGCTATGGCAGACCACGGGCACAATTTCTTGATAACATGGTTGCGCCAGGTGCGCGGCACGGCCGCGCTAAGGCAAAATTCGAGAGGCAAGACCGCGCTCGACAGAGGCACGGCCGCGCCTGACCAAATCAAGTCCTCCTGGGATTCAAAAGCCGAGCACGACTGCGCCTGGTCCTGAGCGCGACCGTGCTCAACCCATATTAGGGTTTTCGGATTTCAAAATTTCGCCAATTAAACATGTTTTATGAAGGGGGTTTTCTTGGCCTAGCATCCCACGGAGCACGTATGACCTAAACTAACTACAAACAATAAATAAACGGGCAAAGATTACCAAAACCTAAAACTAGCTAAAATTTAGATTTCTAGATTAAAATTCTATAGCTAAATACGAACGCAAAAGAAAGGGGGGGTCGAAAACGTACCTTAGATTGTGGAGAAAGAAGCAACGCGGCGAAAAGTGGGGAGAATCGCAAGTAGGGGGTCGTTTTGGGGAGGCGAATGAAAAGTTCTGCCCTTGAAAAATAATTTAAACCGCCTCCAAACACTGAGGCACGACCGCGCCTAGGTTAGAGGCACGACCGTGTCTCTTGCCCAGCAGACAGAGAAACCTGATTTTTATGCAGCATGTACCCAACCCGACTGCGATTCTTCCAAACTAACATTCCTAAAAATTCAGAGAACATGCCTGAGACATCCCAATCACTCACCAAAGCCCGCTTGATCCCAAACACGTTCCGATCACCTAAACTCAAAAATAAATGATAAAATCCTAAAAAAAAAATAAAAAAAATAAAAATAAAAATAAGAAGATAAACATGGAAACAAAATCTAGGAATTGTTACCAAAGATGATACCGAAACAGGCTAAGTTTATTAACGAGTCGTTAGCTAGACTCAGGTCCCCGAATTCATTTGTCCTTAGGGTGGAGGTCAACCACCTCCAATGCCGGGTCAACCGGTCCGTTAATGTATGGCTTAAGACGATGACCGTTGACATTGAAGATCCTCCCATCTTCGTGCTCAATCTCGACGATCCCATAACGAAACACCTCCTTAACCATGTAGGGACCCGTCCATCGGGACTTCAACTTCCCGGGAAACAATCGCAACCTAGAGTTGTAAAGCAACACACGACCACCCACTCAGAATTCCTTCTTGTCCTTCAAGCGTCGGTCATGTAAACTCTTAGTGCGCTCCTTGTAGATCGTGGAGTTTGCATAGGCTTGATTCCTCAACTCATCCAGCTCATGAATCTGAGTGAACCAGTTCTCACCCGCGCTCACCAAGTCAAGATTCACCGCCTTCAACGCCCAATAACCCTTATGCTCCAACTCCACCGGAAGATGGCATGCCTTCCCATAGATCAACCTAAATGGCGTGGTACCAATAGGCGTCTTATAGGCACTCCGGAAGGCCCAAAGTGCATCATCTAACCTATCCAACCAATCCTTACATTTCTGACCAACCGTCTTCTCAAGAATCCGCTTTATGCCCCGGTTCGTGACCTCTACCTGTCCACTGGTCTGTGGGTGGTAGGCTGTGGAGAATCTATGGTTCACACCATATCGTGATAAAGCCTTCTCCAACTGGGAGTTGCAGAAGTGGATCCCACGGTCACTAATAAGGGCTTTGGGGGCACCAAAGCGAGAGAACAACTTCTTCAGAAATTTAACAACCACCCTAGCATCATTAGTAGGCAAGGCTTGAGCCTCGGCCCACTTAGAAACGTAGTCAATAACGATTAGGATATATTGGTTGCCACGAGAAGATGGGAAAGGTCCCATAAAGTCAATACCCCAGACATCAAAAATCTCACAAATCTGGATGTTGTTCTGGGGCATCTCATTCCTAGACGAAATGTTTCTCGCCCTCTGGCAAGCGTCACAAGCTCGGATCATCTCATGAGCATCCCGGAATATGGTAGGCCAGAAGAAACCGGCATCAAAGACCTTCTTCGCGGTCAAGGTAGCTCCATGATGTCCACCTGTCGGGCCCTCGTGGCAGTGTCTAAGCACCTGACGTGCCTCATCTCCAAACACACACCTGCGCACGATCTGATCAGCCCCGAATCGAAACAAATAGGGATCCTCCCAAAGATAGTGCTTCACATCTGCAAAGAACTTTCGCTTCTGCTGATGCGTTAAGCCCTTAATCACAATCCCACTAGCAAGTAAGTTTGCAAAATCAGCAAACCATGGACACTCCTCATCCTGTGTCTGTATGTGCATAAGAAACTTGTGGGGAAAATTGTCATTTACGGATGACCCCACAAGTTCAGATGAAGCTGAGCACTCAAGACGGGACAAGTGGTCCGCTGCGACATTCTCCGCGCCCTTCTTATCGCAGATCTCAATGTCGAACTACTGAAGCAGCAAAACCCACCGGATTAGCCGGGGGTTTGGCATCCTGTTTGCTGAACAGGTGCCGAAGGGCTGCATGATCGGTGAATATAATGGTCTTTGATAGGACGAGATAAGACCGGAATTTATCGAAAGCGAAGACAACGGCTAGGAGCTCTTTCTATGTCGTGGTGTAATGCTCCTGTGCGTCATTGAGCATCTTGCTCGCATAATAAATCGGGTGAAACTGCTTCTCTCTCCTCTGTCCTAAGACCGCCCCAACAGCGAAGTCACTCGCGTCACACATGATCTCAAATGGCAGCTTCCAATTAGGAGCCACCATGATAGGGGCATTCACCAACTTCTCCTTCAACAAATCGAATGCACTGAGGCACTTATCGGAGAACACGAACTGGGCTTCCTTCTCAAGAAGTTGGGTCATCGGTCGGGCAATCTTAGAAAAATCTTTAATAAAGCGCCTGTAAAAGCCCGCATGACCAAGGAAGCTCCGAATAGATTTAACAGAAGTCGGCGGGGGCAGCTTAGATATGGTGTCAATCTTAGCTCTATCAACCTCAATCCCCGCACGTGAAACCTTGTGCCCAAGCACAATGCCCTCATTCACCATGAAGTGGCATTTCTCCCAGTTCAACACTAGATTGGCCTCTTCACACCTGGCCAACATCCTCTCCAATTCCCGAGGCAATGATCAAAGGAACTCCCAAACACAGAAAAGTCATCCATGAAAACCTCCATGGAGTCCTCAATCATATCATGGAAAATTGCCACCATGCAACGCTGGAAAGTGGCCGGAGCATTACACAATCCAAAGGGCATCCGCCGATAAGCAAATGTGCCATAGGGACATATGAATGTCGTCTTCTCCTGGTCCTCAGGAGCAATCGGGATCTGGAAGTAGCCAGAGAAGCCATCCAGGAAACAATAGAACATCTTCCCCGCTAATCTCTCCAACATCTGATCAATGAACGGAAGGGGAAAGTGGTCTTTCCGAGTAGCATCATTGAGCTTGCGGTAATCGATGCAAACTCTCCAACCTGTGACTGTACGAGTAGGTATCAACTCATTCCTCTCGTTGGTGATAACAGTCATGCCTCCCTTCTTAGGGACAACCTGAACCGGACTAACCCAAGGTGAATCGGAGATGGGATAAATCAAACCAGCATCAAGTAACTTAATCACCTCCTTCTTCACTACCTCCTGCATGTTCGGGTTCAACCTCCTCTGGTGCTGCACAGCGGGCTTGTAGTCATCCTCCATAAGGATCTTATGGGTACATAAAGAGGGATTAATTCCCTTAATGTCCATAATTCTCCATGCAATAGCCTGCTTGTGCTGCTTCAACACCTCTAGTAGCCTCTCCTTCTCATCACTCGTCAAATCAGAGGCGATAATGACAGGTAATTGAGACTCACCATCTAAAAAGGCATACTCCAAATAGCTCAGGAGCTCCTTAAGCTCAACAGGTGGTGGGTCCTTAATAGAAGGCCGCTCAATCGGCTCAGGCTCTCTATCAACCATCGCAAAAATCGCTGAACACTGGGGAAACTCATAGCACTCCTGGCTATGCAACTGCTCATCAAACTGATCCTCACCAACCGGATCAAATGTCTCCCCTCCTACAATCTGGGTGTCCAGGGACTCCTCCTCAGCTGTGTCCTGGAGATTATCACTCACACAAGAATAAATAGCCTCAACAAAGTAAAGTGAATCATCCTGATTCTGGGTGTGCTTAATGGATCTCCCCACATCAAAGGTCACTTCCTCTTCATCCACCCTCAATGTAAGCCTCCCCGAATACACATCAATCAGGGCCTTGGCGGTCTCCAGGAACGGTCGACCTAGGATAATAGGGACATTCTTGTCCTCATCCATGTCCAGAATCACAAAGTCTACAGGAAACACAAAACGATCAACCTTAACCAACATATTCTCCACTATCCCTCGCGGATACTTGACCGAGCGATCGGCCAGCTGGATACTCATGCGTGTCGGTGTAGGTTCTCCCAACTCAAGCTTAGCAAATACCGCATATGGCATGAGGTTAATGCTAGCACCAAGGTCAGCTAAGGCGTTGCTAACCGACAAGCTACCTATCAAGCAGGGGATGGTAAAACTCCCCAGATCTCGTCTCTTCTCTGGTAGCTTGTTCTGAATCACCGCCGAACACTCCTTATTCAGCGTCACCTGAGACAACTCCTCCAATTTCCTCTTATTCGTGAGGATATCCTTCAAGAATCTCGCATACTTAGGCATCTGAGCTAGAGCCTCCACAAATGGCAAGTTGATATGCAACTGCTTAAACAACCCTAGAAACTTACCATACTGCTCCTCCATCTTCTACTTCTTCAATCTTCCTGGGTATGGAACGGCGGGAGTGTAATCTCTCACAGGCTCGCGAGGGCGCGATGTGCTCGCCGGTTTACCCCTCGGCGGTGTCTCATCAGGAATCTCAATCGCAACTTCTTCCTCAGATGACTCATGCACAGTAACCTGTGGATCCGTTCCTGTGTCTCTACCTCTCCTCAAAGTGATGGCCTTCACATGAGCCTTGGGATTGGGCTCAGTGTTGCTAGGCAGGCCACCTGGCGGTCTCTCAGAAAGAAGCTTCGCGATCTGCCCGACCTGGTTCTCTATGGTCTGGATCGAAGCTTTCTGATTCCTCAACTCAGTCTCATGCATGTGAAAACGCTCCTCCATATAACGGTTCTGCTTCTCTGCCAACTGATTTTGACTCTTTGAGTTGGCAAGTAGCCGTGCCACCATGTCCTCCAAACTAGATTTACCCTCAGGTGCGGGTGGTGGACCGCTGCTAGAAACTTGGCCTTGAAACTGGCCCTGCTGAGGTTGAAAATGGGAACTCTAGCCCTGAGACTGGTGGGACTGATGCTGGAGTGGGGGGTGCTGAGTGAATCCGGGTGGTTGCTGGCTATTGTTGCCAAACTTCCAACTGAAATTCAGGTGATTCCTCCACCCAGGATTATATATGTTGCTGTAGGGATTATTCTGGGGACGATTCTGGTTGGACATGAAATCAACCTGCTCGTGGGCTCCCTGATCCCCAACCTGACAAGCACTCGTGGGATGCGCCCCACCACAAAACTCACACAAGGACTGGGCCTTGTGGACATGCATCTGATCAATCTTGGTGGAAAGTGCTTCCACCTGTGCAGCTAAAGAGGTAATTCCATCCACTTGATGGACACCCTGCCTCTGAGTCCTCGCTCGGGAAGTATGCTGAGTGTAGCTCTTCGATGCCACCTTCTCTAGCAAGTCATACGCCTCCTGGGGTGTCTTTGTTCCAATGTCTCCACCCGCGTATGCGTCGATCAGTTGTTTCCCTGTCATCTCTAGACCATTGTAGAAGGTCTCACACTGCTGCCACTTCAACAATCCATGGTGGGGAACCTTCCTCATCAGTTCCTTGAATCTCTCCCACGCCTCATAGATCGTCTCCCCGTCGTCCTGCTGGAAAGAAATAATCCTAGCCCTCAACTTTGATGTTTTCTCCGGAGGGAAGTACTTTTCTAAGAATTTAGCTGCCATCTGGTCCCAAGTACTAATGGATCTAGGGGGAAGTGACAGTAACCAAGCCTTGGCTCGATCCCGTAAGGAAAACGGGAACAACCGGTGTCGAATAGCATCGTCGGTAGCGTCACGAATTTTGAAAGTGGCGCAAATTTCTAAGAAACCGGCCAGATGAGTATTAGGATCCTCGTGATCCTTGCCATCGAACTGACACATGTTCTGCACCATCTGTATAATGTTGGATTTGATCTCGAACTGATGTGCTCCAACCGTCGGCCTATTGATGCTCGACTCCAAGCCCTCAAGTGTCGGTTTGCCAAAATCCGAAAGCGTCCGACCCGCATCCTCGTTCGCCATCTCCTCTACCTCGTCAACAACAACCTCGTCAAACTCGAGTAACCGGGCCACAAATCGGGAACGGGCTCGCAATTTCCGATGAAGATCACGCTCCGGCTCGGAAGACGGCTTAGGAACCTCCTCGACGGGAGTTGAGAACATACACGATCTGCACGACAAGTTAGATTTAAATACGCGAACCTAGGACAAAGAAAACACAAGTTAGACAGAAACAAAAATAAAATAAAATAAATGAAAATAAAAAAAATAGAAATAAAAATAAAAAGAACAAAAAATGAAAAATAAAATAAAAGAAATAAAACAGAATAAAAACTGAAATATATATATACAAATGAAGCTAAAAATAACAAATGCAAAACATTTATACACAAAAAATTGCAAAATAACAAACAAGAATTAATTCCAATTGTTCTCGCAAAACCGTATCCCTGACAACGGCGCCAAAAACTTGATGTGTGTAAACTATATATATATATATTTTTTAATAAAGAGTTTTACACAATTAGTTTTAAAAAGGGTTTTCACCAAAGACTAATCACACACACACCAGGCAGTGTACCCGTCGAATGGCAATATAGTAAAGGTAAGAATCGGATATCAATCCGTGGACACGGTGGAATGCGATAATAAACCGGGACTAAAATTCAGTCAAGTATGGGTAAAAGATGTTTTGAAGAGTTTGTTTTAATTAAGTAGCATGCAAATATATAAACTAAGCTAAAATCACAAGTCAAACAATCAAGGAGAAAGTATCACTTCGGTGTCGAATCCATCAAGAATACATTCAATACACTCATAGAAACATGGCAAATACACGAAACATAAATTGACTAAATTCTCGCCAAAGATATCTAATAAAATGATCATTCGGAAAGCTAGCATGAATTACACAAACCAACCACCTAAAGTCATACAATGAAGCTCACGTGTTTAATAATCATGTCAATGTTTATAAATATTGAACTAGCTTCCGATTATGGTACACTAATCCAACAACTAGTTGGAAAGATAATATGAACAACACACTACCCACCTCAAGTTGATTAAATTAGACAACAATATGCATTTCTTTAACATACAATGTCCATATAAAGGTTATATAAATTAGGAGGATGTGTCAACAATTCCTAGATAAACAAAATACTAAATATGACATATCATAACAAACACTTTGTCTTTCCAAACATAAGCATAAGGTTACACATACAAATATAATGATTCATATACAAGACTTCATTCACCATTCCTAGTCAAATGCCAAAAACAAGTATAAATACATACACAAATCCATGAATATAAGCATAAACCACAAGTTTTCCAACATAAAATGGCATACACAAATACAAGTCTTGTAAACAACTCAAAATACTTGAATACATAATTGCATCGAAGAATAATCATACGGTTGTCATAACATTAACACAATAATTGCCAATAATCCATGAATGTTGTCAAATGTATCTAAACTTCATCTAAACCAAAGTGAACAAGAGTTTTAGCTCATCATGAGCACCAAAATTACAAATAAGCAGGGAAAAATAGTGAGAAACATGATATGAAAACAAGAATCAAACCACTCCTCCAAGCCTAGATGTTGTTGTTGATGTGTGGTGATCCTCTTAATGTTGTATCCTCTCCAAGAAGCTTGAAATATGGCTGGAAAAAGGAAGATATGAGATGGAACAGTAGGTTTTTCTCCCTGGATGCTCCACTCCTGAATGAGAGTTTAAGTTCTGTTTAAATAGAAAAGGGGAGGCATGACCGTGCCAAGAGAGAAGGCACGACCGTGCCTCGTACAAAGGCGCGGTCGTGTCTAGGTCTAAACACGAGCGTGTGACAGAGGGTTGACCGATCCGTAGCTTCCATTGGGTACCACTGATCGAGGATGTATGGCTGTTCAGACTCACGAGGTGACATGCGACCGTGGGGAGCCAAGGCACGATTGTGCCTTGGATTTTGGCTTGGCGCGGTAGTGCAAGATGTGGGCGCGACCGTGCCTAGGGTTTGCAAGCTTGGCACGGCCGTGCCAAATAGGGGAACGACCGTGCCTCCATCACAGAAACCCTAAAACTTCACATTTTATCCTGGAATCATCTTGTTTGTTCACCAAGCTTCACAAAAACCTACAAAACAGGAAATGAAGCAAATAAGTGTCTAAACGTTGAATATAACCAAGAATTGATCGTTAAATGAGCAAAATTTTGTGCCAAAAAGATGTGTAAATATTAACACATCAATATACCACCGTCTTAGAAGACCTGAAAAAAAATCTTCATATTTCTTTTCTTCGATGGTTTCTCCAAGGGCCATGGATTTAGAAGAGATTATGGATAACTTGGAGGTGAAGTCATCGATTGTTTCCAGTTCTTTCATCTTCAAACCTTCAAATTTAGTCATCAAGGTTTGAAGTCTTGCTTCTCTTACCTGATCGGCTCCTAGATGTTGGGTCTTTTTCGCATCCCACATTTCTTTAGTCGTTCTCATGTTACCGACTTGTAGAATAAGATTTTCGGACATAGCTTTAAACAGAACGACCATCGTAATGTTGTTTTTCATAGCGTCGGTTGATCCCGGTTCGATGGTGTCCGATACACCATTTTCAATGAAGATTACCCTCGTGCGAATGGACCATGTTGTATAGTTGGTCGTGGTTAGCATAGGGCATTGAAACACCGCTGGGTTTGGAGTCTTGGTAGCAGCAAGTTGCGTATCTACCATATTCTTCCTTCTCCGGTATGTGATTGGGGTTTCCGACTTTGCAGTTTCTTCCCTGTTGGAGGACGACAGGATTCCAGTCCTTCCATCAAGACTGGAATTGATTCACCTGATCGTTCTTCGTCCCTCCTTGGTTCTAATACCAATTCAAGTGCTGAATTGGTAAAACAGTAAAGAACAAGATTGATTTGGCTAACACCAAACATTTATTATCAAGAAATCTAACTCAAAAACTTGATTACAATTGCAAACCCTGACTCGGTTTATCTAGCTAACTTAAACACGTTAGACTAGTACTCGAATTGTTAAACAGTTGATTATTTAATTAGTAACTTATTCCTACTCGAATAGGATCCTTGCTTCTAACCGACTTGGACACCAACATGTGAAGTCGGCCCGCCAACTTCACCTACACATGAAGTAGGCTAATCGGATATTACCGCAACAATAGATATTGTGAATTTATAGGAACTAGAATGAGGCCCCGGGCGTTGCGGCGGCCTCTGGACGATAATGCTAGCATTTACCAACGCGCGTTGCGGCATGTTAAACCGCGGAAGAAATTAATGTTCTCGAAAGCTTATAAAATAGAACCAAAACCTTTAGGTAAACTCACTCTTCGCAAGAAGAGCGTATAAGATTTATAAATTAAAACGTAAGAGAGAAAAAAAAACAGCGTGAAAGCCGATAAAACATGCCAAGGGGTGGGGCTGCGAGTTTTGAACCCCCGTCGCATGCTTAGGCGTAAACCACTGAAAGAAAAAAAAACAAAAAAACATAAAAGAGTCAAAAAGAGTCAGCCATAGAATTCGGACCCCGGGTGTTATGCGGGCGTTGAACCATTAAAAATTTACGTCAAAACATTAATAAAAATAAGTATGTCGATTCCCCACACGTTACAACCTGCCTTGCGCGTCGCGGCAAAGTTAAAAAAAAAGGTAAAAGAATGAAATCTGCATATCTAGAAAGAAAAAAAAAGGTAAAAATCAAAGACACATGTTAAACCCAGTTGCAGGCGATGAAATTAGTATAACCTCTACAGTGACTTACAAACCAACTTTGCTTTTTAATAATATACAAGTTTTGAACCCGCGCCACATGCCTAACCATAAACCTCGCAATCCACTGCGCCAAAGGCAAGACTTATTTTCCATTTTTGCACCCATTTTTAAACATATGAAGAATGTGAGAAAAGAAAAAAAATAACAAAACAATGCGTACAAGTACTTGTACCATTAGTTTCTCAAGATGTAAATTTTGTATAGTAACTTTCCCCTCAGAATCAAAAGTTGGTTTTTAATATTTTACTTTGATTTGTTTTGATTTTATTTGTTTTTTTGTATAATTAGCAAGTGGTTGAAAGTTTGGGTTGAGGGGAAAGTTTTGGTTCATTTGGGTGGACATGAAAGCGTTATCACGAGCCGCGTATTGAGCCCAAAAGTGTTGGTTCGGGTTGTTACTCATTTTTTTGGTAGAAAAGTAGAAGATTAGTGAGTAGAAGAGTAGAAAATTAGAAATGAGTGAAAATATATGGAGTAAAATTAGGTTTTTATAGTGAGTAAAAATAATATTATTAATTATTAATTAAATTTTTTTTTCAAACGGTATAAAATATTACCGTTCAACGGTAATATTTTTTTGATAACATCAAATTCTTGGCGTGAAAAAAATCACGGTTGCCATCCACGGCGTTATAATCAAAACAAGGGGGCGGTGTTGGGACAAAATCACCTCGTGATTTTGTCTTCCAAGTGGGACGACAGCGTGATGGGACGACAGCGTGATTTTGGTGTGTATACCGGATGGCCTTATGCAAGATAGGGAACAATCATTTCCATCACATGGCACTTTCCACATTCATAGATTCTTATAATTTGTATAATTGTGAATTTATAGGAATATTTGATTTCATTTGATTCGTTTTGATTTGATTTGTATTTTTTTATATAATTATGTGATTTTGAAAAAAAAATTAAATAGAATAAAACTAACATGAAAAAACATTTTCTTTTTTAGTTTTGGAAGAATTTTAGCGACAAATTTGCATCTTTCCTTAAAATCTGTTGCAATTTGTCACTAAAAGTTTGTCAGTGATCCGTAGCTAGAAATCCATTGCTAAAAACCACCTTACAGAAAAATACGTCAGAAATCTTTTGCTAACATACTTTGCTAAAATCCGTTCGTTCTAACATTCGGAAGCCATTCGTCGCTAAAAATTGTTGGTAATTCTTGGCTAAACTATTATTACCCACGATTTCGACCAAAAGAGTACCGACGATCGGCACCTTTACCGACGAATTTGTCCACCTGTAAAAGTTGTTTGTTTTTGTTTTGTTGTGTAATAAGATTAGGGTAAAATATGTAAGCAAAGTATTCTCATTAAGTTGTTTTGAAGTACAAAACATGACCTCCTATGTATAGTGTATAGGAGTCAAACAACTCACATAACCAAAAGTATAACAAATATACATTTATTTACAAGTGGTGAAGGTAGTGGTCGCAATTTGCAACGACTAAGATGTATACAAGTGACAACAATCAAATTGCACCACCAGGACCAGTAGCTAAGAAGGAAGCAATACTTTCTGCAAGCATTAGCTTCTCAATAGCCACCTTCTCACCAAACCTGTCCTTGTGATTCAGCACATCCCATCTGCACAGGGAACCACACGACCGCGTTCCCGCCCAATGGATACGCATAATCATAAAGTTGTTTCAACCACTGATGAACTTCTCCTATGTATCTGCCTCCAATCTTTCGCTTGCAATAAAGCTTGATCACAAGCATTGTGCCGTGATGTTCTAGCCATTGTTCGCTTATAGAGTATTTCATGGTGTAGTTCCACGCCGGATTGGACTGGCCGTGCCTGTCGAAAGGAGTTCGCTTCTCCATTTCGTGGTTACCTCCGATAAACACCTACAAAAGTTATGTCTGTAAATAAATTTCTAAGTGATTATATCTTTTGATTTTCTGTAAATAAGAAAGAAAGAAAGTAATTAATACCTTGGCGTAGACTTTCATCTTGAAAACCCGTCTTACTTCTCTTAAATCATTTGCAGAATTAATGGTTCTAATCTTCTTTCATTAATTATTTCCTCAACTATTTATTCAACAAAGTGTGTTTGTTTAAATTGTTTTGATATTGGCATTTTAGTGTTCATTTGTTGCACTTTTAGAAAATTTTAGGATGATGGTTGTTTTGAATTGGTTTCAGTTAAACCTTGTAATATGATTGTATTAGAATGTGATTGTGTGATTAGGGTTTACATAAAGAGGTGTTTATATAGAACATAATATTACAAGTCTAGTCCCTATACTATATCACTTAGTCTAATATTCCCCCGCAAACTAAGCTCAGGAGAGATTTAGGTTGAAAATATAAAAACATAAAACTAAAAAGATAGTTGGTCTTCTCCTTCTCCACCATGCTTTCGCCCGTCACACGTTTTTTTTTTCTCAAAGGCCCAATCGAAACTATATTAGGAAAACCCTAATCTTCTTCCAGCCATCACCACTTCGTCGTTCGCCGGAGTTCTTCAACAACTATGGGTTTGTTCCACCTTTTTTTTTTACTCCCTTTTTGTAGATCTCTATTTTTTTTAATGCAACCCTCGAATAAACGGAACTGAAAGCATTGTGGCTTTCGCGAGGTGCACGTCGCCGGAAAAACGACCACTGTTGTATAGTGGCGGCGACGGGGAGGAGTTAGGGTTTAGGGCGGCGACGGTGGTTTTTGTGGTGGCGGCTAGGGTACCGCTGCTGTGGCGGCTAGGGTTCCGCCGCTGTGGCGGCTAGGGTTCCGCCATAGGTGGAGGCGGCAGTGGTGGTTGACGGCGGCAGGTAGGAGTGGATAGAGAAGACTAAGCGTGGTTGTTTGGTGGTGGGGGATCTGGTTATTGAACGATAAAAAAAAACTTGTAAAGAAAAGAGAGGTGTGGCGGAGCGGCGGCGGCCGCCTGGCCGGAGATGTTTTCAGGTGGTTGTAACCTAGCTCTGATACCAAGTTAAACCTTGTAATATGATTGTATTAGAATGTGATTGTGTGATTAGGGTTTACATAAAAAGGTGTTTATATAGAACACCATATTACAAGTCTAGTCCCTATACTATATCACTTAGTCTAATAGTTTCTATGTTCTCAAGATTCAAGCTCAGTTTTTTCATGTTCAAGTGTTTGCAATGACTTTCAGAAATCAATTGGAAGTGTTTTGTTTGGTACATTTAATTGATAAAGTAGATGATTAAAATGGTTAACAAAATTGAGTCTCTCATTGGGGTTGGTGGCCCCAGGATAAAAGCAAAGCCTCTAGAAATACCTAAGAGGTTTGGATGTCACAGATTCAAATCTTAATAGTGACAAAATTAAAGAAAATTCGTCTTTCTAAAATAGAATAATAATAAATAAAATCGAGTCTTAATATTAGATTTGTTGTTTTTGAAGGAAACTGCCGTTAATGAGATGGGCTCTACTCTGCATTAATTACAATGTTTTGAAACCCGGACCGGACCGGCCGGTCGGACCGGAAACCGGTGGTCTGACCGGTCCGGTTACATGTGTTGAACCGTTTCTGCAGCGAACCGGTGGTCGGACCGGTTGAACCGGCGGTCAGACCGGAAACCGAGTGGTCGGACCGGTTGAACCGCTTGACTATTTTTTTTTTTTAATCTTTTTTAAGTCTCTTGGCTTCTTATTTCGTAGGTAATTGTTAGTTTAAAATTATTGGAATTGACTTGTTGGTGGTTTTTGAAAGGATTAAAAGCTATTTAGACTGATATATTTTTATAATATTTATGACGTCGTCCGGTTCTTAAATCCGGTCCGACCGGTCCGACCAATGAACCGGTAAGGAGACCGGTTCAACGTCCGGTCCGGTTCTGAAAACATTGATTAATTATCACTGAGGGGTCAACGTAGTACACTAAGTTTGACTTACAGAAAAGAAAAGACAAACAAGGAAAACGTGTTTCAGCCGGCGTAAAAAAAAAAAAGAATTAATTACACAGATGACCCCTGTGGTTTGCCCAAATTATGGTTTTAGCACCTGGGATTGCTAAACTACAACTTTGTCTCAATAGTTTGCACGATTGTAACACATTTGGCCCCTGAAGTGGATGTCAGTTAAGTTTAACTGTTAAATTTTATAAAATGACGAGAATACCCTTAGTTTAAAAGACAAAAAAAAATATATATTATAAATTCTTGGAACACATATGGGACCCACCAAACCCAAACCCACTTTATCATCTTCTTCCCCACTTTATCATCTTCTTCCCCAACATTTATCATCTTCTTTCCCAAAAGAAATATTCAATTTCTTCATCATTCTCTTCAATGGCGACGACGGAAGCAACAAAACCGACCTTATACCGATCCCACAACCACCAGATTACCACCCGGAGATCACCGTCTCGCCGGCGCACGACGGCTTGCACTTCTGGGAGTTCATGATCGCCGACATGGTCGAACACATGGCCATGTTCCCAATCGACACAATAAAAACCCCGTATGCAAGTATTAGGATCCTGCCCCATTAAATCCGTGGTGCTCCGACAAGCTCTTCAGTCAATCCTCAAGTCCGACGGTCCCGCCGGACTTTACCGTGGAATCGGAGCGATGGGACCGGGCGCCGGTCCGGCACACGTCGTTTATTTTTCAGTATAGGAGATGTGTAAAGAGACGTTTTCGAGACGAAACCCTAATAACCCTATGGCTCATGCGGCAGCGGGGGTTTTTGCGACGGTGGTGAGTGATGCGGTGTTTACTCCGATGGATATGGTGAAGCAGAGGTTGCAGTTAGGGAGTGGGAGTCCGTACAAAGGTGTGATTGATTGTGTGAGGACTGTTTTGAGAGAAGAGGGATTTAGGGCTTTTTATGCTTCGTATCGGACTACGATTTTGATTTTCAGTTGGGATAAAAGGAACCAGTTGATATGTGTCATTTTTCTTGTGGCGGCAGCCGGAGGCGGTTGTGGTTGTTGCTGGAAATGGCGCCGGAAATGGGAGGAGGAAGCTAGGGTTTGGTGGGAGAGGTGGTTTTAATTTGGAGAAGATGAAGGGTATTTTAGTCATTTCACATACACTTAACTGAAAAACTTAACTGACATCCACTTCAGGGGCCATATGTGTTACTTTCGTGCAAACTATTGGGCCAAAGTTGTAGTTTAACAATCCCAGGGGACAAAACCATAATTTGAACAAACCACAGGGGTCATCTATGTAATTAACTCAAAAAAAAAACTACATGATATTATAGTCAACCAGCCTATCATGTTATTGAATATAGTATACACCGATTATTTTTTATTTTCACTTCTTATACTATATATAATTTACATTTTTAACTTATTTAATTATATATTAATTTTATTTTTCTATAATAATTTTTGTTCCTTACCTTAATAAAAAGGGATGCTTTTTCTTTTCAACGTCTCAATATAAATTTTCTTTTTAAAATGGAGTTGTATTCAAAGTCGATTATTTTTTTATATCATAGCCCATGGCGAGTGTCTTTACCGTTATGGTACCGTTACGGCCAGAACCAATTATGTGTGAACATCATTGACGGTATTGGTATTATCGGAATCGGTGTCGGTATTCTCTTTTATGGTTTTCGACCGCCGATAACGACCAAACTCCTTGCACGTGGTGTTGGCGAAAAATGACTAGACTCCCGTGACGAAGCGCAATTGTTCGTTTATACATGCTTATTCAACTTTTTTTGTTTTACGTAGATACATCACACCGCGAAACGCGGGAGAACCAACTAGTTCATATAAAGAGACAAATTAAAATTATAAGAAAATACTACTTGCATCTCCAATTGCTTCAAATAAACATATAGTTTACTTCTAGTTTGTTTCCTTCCGTAACTACCAACACAACTCTTTTGGCAATTGGAATCTTAGACTGGTTCAATCTGTTAAAATAAACAGCAGCTAATCAGTTTAGTCAAAGTAGTGTTGATAATGTTAGTTTGTTTATAAATATTCTTATTTGATTAAGAAACAGAAAATACAAAAATATAAATTCTCTCCAATGTTATTCTGGTATTAGAGCTGATATATCCAATTTGTGTGCCATTTTAATGTAAGATAGTATGTAATTTCCTCCGTGTAGATTAAGTATTTCGGTGGACACTCGAAATCTCAATCGGATACTTAAGAAAAAATATCAAGAACTAGTATGTATGTTATTGTTAAGCAACTGTACCCAAAAGACAACAAATATTTTCATTATTGCAAATCATCATAATGTTTTGTTGAAATGACACAATTCTTCATGAAATAATGTGTCAAATCGGCGTTTAAAACGGTTTGTGGTTAATTCTATTAACCGGTAGGAACTTAGTTACCACAGATGATTGGCGTATGTCTGTAGGCACTTAATTACTACTAATAGTTGATCGGCAACGCAAACGCCAGTTCTTGTTGATCGCACAGTTCGTGCTCATTGCACAATTCCTACTAATAATTTACTTTTGGCTCATCGAGGGGCTTAACCCCTTGGACCCCACCAGGGGTGTTATCCCTTGGACCTCGCAAAGGGGGTGCGGGGTGCTCCTCTTGGCCATTGTTCGTCGGAGATAGAAATCAGATTAATCTCGAATGAGCGTGCACTCCACATATCCTAAGTCCAAACTTGTAACAAAGCTTATTCGGATTTCCGTTTTGTTTTTAAATAAAATTCTAATTACCTTAAATGATTTGATAACATTAAAATCATCAATAGTTAATTCGATTAATTCCAATCAGTATGTATCTTGTTCTGCTTCAACTTCAACTTGTTGCACCATGAACTAAGTCACCGGAGGCAATAACGACACATGGCAACTCGAACATCGTCCGTTGGAGGTACAAACATAGGCTATTTCGAATAGAACAATTCGATAATTATGTTGCACTACTAGAAAATTAAAATACAGCAATGGAACTTTCACTTATGGACAACTACGTAACATCAACGGAGATATCAAATCCCAAAGTAAGTACTTTTGAAGTAATAGAAAGAAAATCAATGACTATAGTGGGAGAGAGAGTAGAAAAGAAGAAACACTCCAAAACTTTTAACATGTTTTAAACAGTTATTAGAGTTGGTTTAGATATTTTTATCTATTTAACAGTTTTCATTCTGACATGACATTATTTTTCTTTTTCTTTTTTTTTAATTGATGCTTATGTGGATATTAGATTTAATAAATTGGGATTTATTAACTAAAAATAATGTTCATATAGGGAAAAGCCATATAACCGATCAAATTTCAAACTGTTCCATCGGCAATCACAATTCAAGAACCCTACTATCGGCAATCACAAGAAACGAACGAGAAGGACCTCTGTAATCGTACCCATCAAGGAGGCGAACAAGAAGCGACCTACACGAATCGAACGATCAGTTTCTTGGAATCGACGTGTGTAATCGAACCCAGGTCAGGTCTCCGTATGTGCAGCTGCAATGTAATCGAACCGAGATCACGGTTGCTTCAATTCAAGGATTGGTTGAATTAGTTACATATTCTTTTTTGTTTTTTTTTTGTTTTTGCATGCTAATCGAATAATACTGATGCTTTTTTGGTTTTTTTTATTCGAACCCGTCATATTACTGATGCTAATCCAACAATCGAACCTAGGTCGGAATCAACCTAGGTACACTTTCTTGCACGTGTGTAGTTTGGTTTATTGGTGGTTACCGTTAAAACCGAGCCTAGATTGAAGCAATTGTGATCAGTCCTTGGATTGTGGTGCGTTGGTTTGATTATGATTTGGTTTTTTCTCAAGGCTAATCAAACATCAGTTTCTGTTTTCGTTTTTTTCTGTTTTGGTCCCATCTATAATCACATATAATTTGTTTTTTATTCTTTTTTTGTGTTAGGTAAAGATGAACTTAGAAGATAATGTTGTTATTGTGAACCAACCAATCAATGATCCTTTCTTGAGCTTACTTTGTTATGAAGAGGATGGTGAGAATGAAGATGATGTCATTTCAGTTGAAGATTAAACCGTTTTACGGCTTTTAGTTTCATTAACATAGACAACGCGCAAAGGCATTATGAGCCATGGAAAGAACTCCTTCACACAAACACAAAACTAAAAGCCGTAAAACGAATGTTGCGTCTTAAAATGGTAAATTTTTGAAAAACAAAGTAGTAAATGGGACTGCACTAGTTTCACAGTGGTCTGAGCAGGTTGACTCAGATTCTGAAGAGGTGGAGCAGTCTTCCACAAAACATGCATCCATTGAAGGATCAATGTTTCGGTTTGCCATGTCAAGGTTTGCAGTATTGAAGCTTGGTTGGTGAATGGCAACATAATCAGCAGGAGGAGGAACTGTCTGGTACTCGTCACTATGATATCCAAGTCCAGTTTTTACCCTTTCATGGACTTGAATATCTAACAATCTTTGTACTTTTTAGATGAAAATTCATATTTTTCAACATGGACTTTCTGTTCAGCCAGTTCAGCTCTGGTAGCTTTAAGTTTTACTAATAGATCATCAATCTGAGTTTCTAGATTGGTTTGTTCATGTTTTAATGAAGAAATCTCTTTCTTAAGGCAGTTAATTTTTTCGTTTTAAGTATCTTCGACCTTTTTGAATTCAGACTTCATTTGATGAAACTCTTCATTTTGATCTATCAGATTTTGGTTATGCTTTCTATAACCTAAAACTTTGTCAATGCAAGCTTGAGAGCAAAGATGTACAAATACCTGAGGTGGTATCTCTGCATTGTCTGCCATAAGTGCTTGGTTGGAGGCAGGAACATCTTCATATTGAAAACTCCAGTCAAAGTCTGAAGTTCCAACATTTGCACAGGCTGCAGTTTGTGCTGGAGGAGTTCCTTGCTGCTGCTGCTGCCTGGGCTGACCTTGGTAAGCTTGTCTTTGATGGCTGGCACCCTGATTGGCTTTAGGTGCCTTGCACTCCCTAGCAAAGTGACCCATTTGGTTACAGTTGTAACATCGGATCTTGCTTTTATCAAGCCCAACTCTGGTGTTTGAGTTGTTGCTTGGAACTGATCTCCCGGTTCTAGAGTAAAACCGTTTTGCTCTGAGGTAGAGCATGGCATATGAGTGTTGTTGAATATCCATTTCTTCAAGATCATCTGGATGAAAGCATTCCAGATCCTCCTTTATGAAGTACATGCTGCTTGAGTTGTCAGAGACAAAAGTAGTAGAGGTTGGCTGTTGAGGAGGTGCCTCAAGAAGAAATGGTGATGAGTTGGATTGTGAAGCAGTTGGTGTTTGAGGATGAGTAACAATGGGAGGATAGTAGTTGCTTGCACTAGGACCAGAATGATCAGAGTGAAGCGCTGAGGTGGTGGTGGAGGAAGTGGTAGCTGATTGATAACTGGAGCTCCTTTCTTTAGCTTGAATCATTTCTAATTCATAGGTTTTGAGCATGCCAAAGAGCTCAGTCATCTGAAGAGTCTTCAGATTCTCTGTTCTTCTGATGGACACTGTATATAATGTCCAACAACTAGGAAGAGATCTTATGAACTTCTTGAGAATGTCTTCATTCTCCAGATTTACCTTGGAGCACTGCAGTTCTCCAACCAGGTACGTGTACCTGTTATATAAAACTGTTAGTGACTCACCTTCTTTCCAGACGGAGTTTTCATACTGTTGCTTAAGAATGTCACGTCTGTTCTCCTTGACTTCCTCAGATCCAGCAAACATCTTTTCCAGGGCTCCCCATAATTCCTTTGCAGTTTTGTGAGCCTTGAAATTGTGAAAGACTTCATTTGGAAGGCACATTTGGATAGCTCCTAATGCCTTGAAGTCCACCTCCATTTTCTTGATGTCTTCTTCAGAATACTTGGAGGGTTCCTTAGGAACTAGTGGTCATCCGGAGTCAGCAGAGGCCACCATGGGAACATAAGGTCCATCCCTTATGGATTTCCACATTCCGTATTCATGGTAGCAGAAGAAGCTTTCCATACGGTTCTTCCACATATCATAGTTCTCCCCAGACACCAACCTCGGTGGTCGGTTGATGCTGCCGATGTCTTCAGATCCGTGACTTTGTGCCATTTTTGTTTTGTGTGACTTGATCAAGAATAGAGTTTTGAATAGAATCAGAAAGTGATTAAACAAATGTTAGTTTGTTTAATCTTGAGCCAAAGCTCTGATACCACTTGTAGGATCGTAAGATTACAAGGTGATTCTATTCTAGTTGATATTGGCGGAAACAATAACAACCAACAAAGTAAACAAGTAAACAGCAAGAATACTAATAAATGCACTGTTGTATTAAACTTCTGAGATTACAAGTTTACAAGTAAAACACTATCAAGAAGCACTATGAAAGCACAGCAAGCACAAGGCACACTTTGTTTGAAGTGTTTACACAGTATTTATAGTAACTTAGAATCAAGACAGACCCTTGATTCTAAGGATCAGATCTAACACAAGCCGTTGATCTTGTTTATTAATCTAAATTACACGCAAAGGCTAATCTAGATAACTTTACTGAAACGTCTTCTTAGACATCATTGTTTGCATGCTTGGAGACGCGCGTCATTGTCCTTTATTGGTTGCACCACTGAGGTTCCTTCTGCTTGGAGTGTGGCAGTTGCTTTTGCAGACAGGTGTCAGAGGCGCTTCACATGGATAGTCAGCTGCAACGTTTGGTCTTCAGAGAATAGAGCTATCAGCAGCAGAGATGAGAACAATGCTGCTGATAAGACTATCAGCAGGAACTTGTGTTGGATGCTGCTGATAAGCCTATCAGCAGCAACAAGTGTTGAATGCTGCTGATAAGCCTATAAGCAGCAACAAGTGTTGAATGCTGCTGATAAGCCTATCAGCAGCATTTGTACTTAGAATAATTTGGTAGCAATCAGTCTTTGGTTCTACATATGGGTTGACCGAAACAAGTGGTAAATGGTAAAACCGTGATTCCCAATCACGGTTTCAGTTCAAATTGTTTTATCGAGAGACGTGTCTGCAATAAAGTTACTGGTTTTGCAATAAAGTGAAGGAATATGAAAATTATATTCTATTGATTCATTATT
This sequence comes from Smallanthus sonchifolius, assembly GCA_023525975.1. Lineage (NCBI taxonomy): Eukaryota > Viridiplantae > Streptophyta > Magnoliopsida > Asterales > Asteraceae > Smallanthus > Smallanthus sonchifolius. The sequence goes on along the minus strand of CM042030.1, from coordinate 67,530,199 downwards.
CTCGAGAGATACATGTCCTCTTATATATCCATAACAATACAATCAAGAATGCACTCATTTAGGCTTAATTAAGGGAGCCTTATAATGACCAAATCAATCTAAAGATAATCACAATATATTTCCACTAATATAAAGTAACTGAAACCGCTCTTGTGAATCACGGTTTCAGTTAAAATGATAATCTTCTGGCAAGTTTCTGACACCCAATTATTGGGTGTTCGCAAAATACACTGAAACCGTGATTGGGAGGTGCGGTTTTACCATTCACCATATTTTCCGGTCAACCCATACCATTTACCTCTTTGTTTTTCAAAAATATACCATTTTAAGAAAAACATTCATCAGAGGACTCTTACTGGTTTGTGCTTCCTCTTTTGTGTGTCTAATGTTTCTTCATTTGGTTTGATGAAGATATTGTTCTGTAATTTCCTACATAACATCAGATCATGTGAGTTATTTAGAAGAACATTAATGTTTATTAGATTTGAACATCTTCATATCGTCATGTGGAATAGCAAAACCGAGAAAATTAAAATAGTTATCTTGAAGAAGATGTTGAAGTTATTTAAGAGGTTGTGTACTATGTTATGATTATCAAAGCTAGCAAGTAGAACCTTCGAGTTTTAATTTTATCTGTTTTTCATTTGGTGAACTGATTCAGGTTTGTAGAAACATTGATTCTTAGTTTAACTTTGATGTTTTAGGGAATTGTTGACTATTTTTTGAAAATATGATTTTATAAAAACCCTGACTTTCATTTTGGGTAAAGTATGATTTTTACAAAAATACCGAAAAACCTTTTAAACGTGATTAGTGTAGGCCTATTTACACGAATTGCAGGAGTAATAGTCTTAATTTGTTTCTTTTTGTGGGTGATTTTATTGTCATCAAGCTATTTAGCGTATTTGGATTTACTTGGTGACCAAATGAGAAGTCGTGTTGAAATATCAAACAACTTGGAAAGTGTGGAGTGCACACCTATTTGATGATCTTATGACTTCTGATGCTAAACCCACTAAACAATGTGGGTCCGGGGCAGAGCCCATGGTTAGTAGGGTCCTAGGGGTGGCAACCCATAGTTGGGTCGAAGGGGCAACGCCCCTGGCTACTTCTTGCACAGCTTAAAGGCACGTATCAAGGTTAATTGAGTGATGTCGAAGTGTTAGTAAAAAATAAAGAGTAGGTGTGTTCCTATCTATCAAAGCTTAGCAAGGGAAAATATGGTACTGAATCCACAAGAAGCTAGTGGATGGTGTTAAACTCAAATTGATTTCACGTAACAAACATAATGTAAAATTGATCCTTGATTTGGTTGATTAATCACTAACATGAACTTACTCAAAGTAACGGATTTGACTGCAAATAAGTATGATCACACCTAGGTTTGATTTTGTAGCAATATGTAATATCTGACTAATTTCACTTTCCTAACAAGCTAAATGGACATAGCCTTGTTTAATGTATGCAATGATCTATAATATGAGATTAAGAATCTGGCATGTTGTTACTTAATGATACTAAATCAATGAATGACACATGCTAAGATCAAATCAGCATATTAAGATAATAACATAACATCATGTGGTTTAATGATTCTAGACCAAGAACGACAAATGTTAATTGAAACGATAGATAATATGTTTGGCAACATATACACCCACCAAACACATGAAATTATTGAATTTTTTGCTAAAATTGGCTATGGGAGAATGTGTAACTACATTTTGGCTTTTCTCTCTAGATTGATACATATGAGGTTGCCGCCCTTTGGAAGGGCGACAGCTTCCCTACACTTTCATTCCAATCATTGGTTTTGTCAGGGATGTTAGTGAACCCAAAGTTGTCGCCCTTTGGAATGGCGACATCCTTCAGTCATACCTCCATCTCACTTATTCAAGATCCTAGTCATTATCCATGTCAAAGCTATCGTCATTTGGAATGACAGCAACTTTCTTAATTGAATACAAAAGCTCTCGCCATTTGGAATAGCAGCAGCTTTTAATATTTGTCTAGTCAAACTAGCCTGCAATTATAGAAGGTCTTGTAGGAGCCCTTAAGAGGGTGCATGCATTTGATAAGCCTTACTGGCCATATGAGCAAATATACGATTATTAAATGTCTAGATAAACCTTAGGAAATAATTATGCAGTTGATAAACCTTGTATGTCAGCTATGATATTTGTTTTATTTTGACAATTTCAATGTTCTACATTTCTACGTATATATTAAATGCTTATAAGCAACTTTTTTCGAAAAACATTTATAAGCTACTATCACTAATTATCTATGAAACTTTTCAAAAGCAAGTTTTCCACAATGAATGGATAAAAAAAATTATTTATGAAACTTTTTACTCATTATCTAGGTTAGGTTAATTTATTAGCCTAGATAATGAGTGAAAAGTTCCATAGATAATGAGTTTCATAACTAATGAATGGACAAAAAAAATTACTTAACTTAAACAAATTTCGTATTTAATTATTTTTTGAAATAAATTAATATCTCTAACAAATTTAATTATACTTTTAATCTAAACAACCAATCAAATCTTTTTATAAATTTATTGTTTTCATTCTCCAAAAATCAATCTCATAATTTTGTTATCATACGTATACTTTTATTTCTAAACCATCACAAAACTATCTAGTGGTAAGGTGTCTGAAAGTTCTTTCAAGAGAACCAATTTTAAATCTTCTCTATGTAAACATCTTGAATGATAATCGCCTTTAAAAATATATGTAATTCTTTTAAATGTCTCTTTTGAAGGCAAATTTCTTAATTCCTGTTAGGAGTGGGACTTGAATCCATGATCTACTAAAACCTTGGTGTTTCTAGAAAATTTTCTTCTACCACTGGCCACCAACCCCAATGTAATTCTTTTAAATCTCTAACGGGACGTTTGTGCGACAAATATATAACCTAGATAATGAGTGAAAAGTTCCATAGATAATTTTTTTTGTCCATGCATTGTGGAAAACTTGCTTTTGAAAAGTTCCATAGATAATGAGTGATTGTAGCTTATAAACGTCTTTCGAAAAAAAGTAGCTTATAAGCATTTAATACATACGTAGAAATGTAGAACAATTGAAATTGTCAAAATAAAACAAATATCATAGCTGACATACAAGGTTTATCAATTGCATAATTATTTCCTAAGGTTTATCTAGACATTTAATACATCGTACATTTGCTCATATAGCCAGTAAGGCTTATCAAATGCATGCACCCTCTTAAGGGCCCCTACAAGACCTTGTACAATTGCAGGCTACTTTGACTAGACAAATATTAAAAGTTTTTGCCATTCCAAATGACGAGAGCTTTTGTATTAAATTAAGAAAGTTGTTGCCATTCCAAATGGCGAGAGCTTTGACATGGATAGTGACTAGGATCTTGAATAGGTGAGATGGATGTATGACTGGAGGCTGTCGCCATTCCAAATGGCGACAGCTTTGGGTTCACTGACATCCCTGACAAAACCAATGATTGGAGTGAAAGTGTAGGGAAGCTGTCGCCCTTCCAAAGGGCGGCAACCCCATTTGTATCAATCCATATAGAAAAGCCTAAATGTAGACACACATTCTCCCATGGCCCATTTTAGCAAAAAATTCAAAATTATTCGAACCATCATGCTAAAATGACTAAAGACAACTTCAAGTCTAGAACAAGTTTTACATGAGATTGAACACATTTGCAACACACAAGCCAAGCAACATGTAGTTATCACGGGTGAAATACCCTAACATGAGCATGGTGTTGATGGTATATGATGAATTAGGAAGTAATTGTACCAAATTTAAGATAGAATCACTTTTTCCACTCAAATTCTTCTATTCCCCTTCATCTTCTACACTTCCAGAGATGAATAATAAAATCCAGAATTGGGTTGCGGCAAACCTTGTTACCCGTGTACCTGCCACTTTATTGTAACGTCCTTCTTATTATAAAATGAATAATTTTGACGTAAAAAAAATTCAACACTTAACATCGTCATTAATCGACCAAAAACAACCCGGAACTGTTAAAGGGGCGTACCCTAATCCGACCAGCGTAGGGTACATTGGCTTCTAATGCAATACGCCCCATATGAAGAAGAGTCTTTGTCCTACGCTAAGTAAACTCAAAAACAAGGTTTGTAGGACAGCAGAGCGTACGCTTAAATAATTATAGTCATGGGAGAGAAAAAGTGTTGTGGTTATGTAATCGTCTTATATTCTTGTTTAAAACACTACGTACAGGTGTATTATCTAATTCTTATAGTTCTCATTGTGAGAAATAAAAAAATGTTATGGTTGTTTTGGGTAAAAATTATATAAACTAACTTTGTAACCAAATTTCATAAGTGAGGTAGTGTGCTTGTAAAATCAATGTGAAACAACACAAAAACGTAAAGAGTGACACAATTGTTTACAAGGAAAGCCCTTGATCTTTAGGGATCACCGGCATAAAACCTCGGGAGGTGAAAATCGACACCTGCTTCGTTTCTTGAATAAATGGTAAAGAATTACAAGTGTTGAGCAGTAAATAATCAAGCTATGAGTGTTATAGAGGTGATTACGAGTGTACAAAGCTAAGTGCGTAGTGAAGATGTGTTTCTAATCGATAAATACTGCTGAATTTATACAGAAGATAAGCTAACTAACTATCCGGGAATCCCGAAATTGACTAAGTCTTCAAATATGCTCGTTGGAGGCCAATCCACGCGTCTTCTACACGTTCTTCTAAACTTCTAGACCGATTCTTTATAGATGAAATTGACTTCACGTGTTTTACCTGTGCATTGGTCAAGATAGAAGAAAGATACAACGGTTAGGTAATATATAAATTGAGGATACCGAAACCTGTCAGGATACCGAAGTACGTCGAAGATCCAGGATCCCTAGTGGTGAAATGACCCCTAACAATTGTCCCCAAAATTTGACAGTTGTCCAAGGAAGTTACAGCTGTGAAAATTTCAAAATTCAAAAATTAAACCGGCACATGATAAGACGTGGTTCGGTAAACGAGGCAGTGATACTGTGTCGTTTGAGGTAGTTATCATTGCTTCTTTATAATTACCCTTCTTCTTATCTTCGAGAACGTCTTCTACATCTCTGGGATTTCATGTAAAAACCCTCTTTATTATACCTTAACTTTCCGATTTATATAAAAAAATGTCTAAAAAGACCACTCGATCATCTTCATCTTCCGATGAACTTTACAGTCAACATCTGCTTTCTAACCCTGATTTCGAAAAATGTACCTTTACTGACCGTGATATCAAATCCCTTGAGTCAGGGGGATCATTTTTGAAGAACACCATCTTCAGACCTTTCGACCCCAAGACGAAGGCGGATTTCACCGCCAATTCTTGGGTTTGTTTTCCGTCTTTTCCGTTTACCATTGGTTTCTCATACCCTTTTCCAGCCTTCACCACCGAGTTTTTTAAGAAGACAGGTTTGAGTTACGCTCAGACCATGCCCATGATTTGGCGAACCCTACACATTTTGGAAATCTTGATCTGAAACCATGCTCTTGACTTCTCCAGTTCTGAATTTGCTTACGTTTATAATCTAAGAAGTCACAGTTCTTCTCGTTTTATATTCCAATTCAAATCTAGCCAAAGTCATTTGATTCTCAAAATAACCCAGAATGATTCCAACTGGAAAAACAATTTCTTCTTTGTGAGAAGGGACTCGATTCCTGACGGGAATAAACTGCCGGTGAAATGGATTTAAAAGGGTAGGATTCCATCTGCAGGATCCTTGTGATTCTGGCATTCGGGATATTGACTCTTAATTTTCTCTTATTGTTTCACAGCGCCGAGGTTTTCAGAAGTCGCTCCTGCTACCGAGGATACTGCGAAAAGAGTTGCATTTTTCTACAGTATCGAGTCGATCGAAAGAACTTTCAAGGTCGGGGCTCCATCAGTGGAAGAAAGCTTAGAAACCTATCCTTCCATCTCGGAGATGTCTGGTAAAGAAAAATCATAGTATTTTATTAATCAGTAATATCAGTAATGATCTAACCTGTTATTTTGATTTAGGAATCCGTAAATCAAGCTCCAAATTTTCTCTTGAGGATATTGACAGTATGCTTTCCAAGGACAAGGATGTCAAAAAGGAGCATAAGCAATCTGCTACTCCGATGCTCAAATCGGATGCTCCAAAGCCTGAGGTTTCTATTGCTCATCCTAAGCCATCGTCTAGAAAGAAGCGAAAAGTTATCGATCCTGTTGAACTGGCCATTCGGGAATGCTCTGATTTTGCTTATGCTCACACGAAGCTGCATAACCTCGACCATTTGGTAAGAAATGTCTATTATCCCGGATCTTGAATTTGATCCTATATTTATATTAACATATATATTGTATACAATAGGCTATGGATAAAATGGCCATGTTCTACGATCAGCTTTTAAAGGAGGTTGAGGTGAGCAAGCTGAAGATTGCCGAATTGCAAAGGAGCGAGGCCACTAAGAGCAAAAAGCTATCTTATGTCACCAAGGATCTCAGCAATGTGAAAGCAGAACTGCAGGATGTGCATCTCCAATATGCTCGGGATCTTGATGAGTCCACCGAACAAGCTAAAGCCTCAGCTGTAATGTCCATTCTTCAATCCAAGATTAAAATGGCTAAAGAAGCTGAGGACAAGAATTTTGATAGGACTACTTGGGATGTGCAAGGGTGGAAGAGGCTTGTTGCTGAGTTGGGAGGAGAGTCGGTGCTAGAGGAGGATGTGATCAAATTGGTGACCGAAGAAGAGACCGAGGGTTCAGTGAAGGTAGCAGAGAAGCATGGAGTTGTTGTTGCTGCGAAGCAGGTTGACCAAGGCGATGAGGGTAATGATGCCTAGACCTGAGCCCTGGTATCCATAGTTTTTCTGTTTGATTATTCCTGTTGGTTATGTTAAAAACAATTTTTCTTTTTCATGTTTTTGGGATCCCCGGATGGGGTAGACAATTTGACATTCCGTGTCCTGGGTGGATGGTTCCTCTTTTGGATGAAACCCGAGACACTTTCCTGCACTTTAAATATTAGTGAATGGTTTATGACTATTTGCCATGTTTGGTCTGCTTTGATTTGTTTTAAAAAATTAGGATCCTTAAAACCTTGAGATACTTAAAAAAAAATAGGCTTAAATTTATATTCAGGATATTGGATCCTTAATAATAACTACTCGGGTTTTTGTCAGACTTAGACTTATGAAAACATAATTTGGTTTTGATAAATGTTAAACAAGAATACCAAACGAGCCATGACTTAGTCATTCAAGTTTCAAATTGAAAAATAAGTATCACATACCTTTGTAGAGTATCAAGTTCGGTAAATATACATACCGGATTATAGCATAAAATCCAAAGTATAACAACCATTAGTTGTCCCCTGTGTTCAGTCTTGTTGTAGACCTAGTAATTGAACTTCATGATGTTCATAAATCTTTAATCCGTTTGAGGATCTTGAGTTATCATATTGATGCTAAGTTCTTGGGTTAACACATAAGTGTTAAATACCCGTGACAAGTTAAAATAGTGGGCCAAGCCAGAATAACATGGGCCAAGACAGACTTAAGTTAGCATGAAAATGCTAAAAACCTTAGGAGTAACACGTCTGTTACTATCGTAGCATTCAAGATATAGCCAACAGTGATGAAATTATCAGCCACTGTTACATAGACTGGTCACACCACCTTGAACTATACTCAAACATCGTGCGCTCCTGGCGGAGTGTAGAAACCCAATCTACTTAGAAAGGCGAAAGCCGTTTAAACCTTTTGCGATATTCAGGATACCTAAACTTAGGAGAGATGGTCAATCTCTATCTTCTATCAGGATCCTTGAGGATCCTTCCTGTAAAACATGAAACCTTGGTGAAGGTGGGCATTTGGAAGGAATTAACTTCATGTTGTACTGGTCCAGGATATCAAATGCTTCTCTAAGGTCCCTGAGATGATCCTCAACTCTCTTTGATTTTACCACCATGTCATTTATGTAGACCTCCATAGTGTTCCCTAGTTTCTCTTTGAACATCATGTTCACCAGCCTTTGGTATGTAGCACTTGCATTTCGACTTCATGGCATACCATCGTCGATTGTTTGTGATAGAGATCCACGTTTCACGTCTAGGTTCTGGAAGGGTTTCCAAAAGGCTTGGGGAACAAAGTTAAGATTTAGCACGGATTTCCATCCACAGACTGACGGACAGTCTGAGCGCACTATTCAAACATTAGAAGATATGCTTAGAGCATGTGCGCTGGAATGGACGGGTAATTGGGATGAGTACTTATATCTGATCGATTTTTCCTACAATAATAGTTGGCAAGCTAGCATCGACATGGCACCTTTTGAGTTACTCTACGGTCGGAAGTGTAGGTCACCGATATGCTGGAATGAAGTCGGTGAGAAATTGATTGAAGGTCCTGAACTGGTGCAAATAACAAATGATAAGGTCGCCATTGCTCGTGAGAAACTTAAGGAAGCACAAAGTCGACAGAAAAGCTATGCGGACAGACACTGACGTGCATTGGAGTTTAAGGTTGGTGATAAGGTATTCCTAAAAGTTTCCCCATGTAGAGGTGTTCGATGTTTTGGTATCAAAGGGAAGCTTAGTCCTCGCTTCATAGGACCATTTGAGGTACTAGAACGTGTAGGTGAAGTTTCGTATCGATTGGCGTTACCTCCTCAGTTATCGCATGTGCATAACGTCTTTCATGTATCGCTACTACGTGGTTACAATTACCACCCTCTTCACGTTGTGAATTATCCACTTCATCTTATACGTGAGGATTTGTAGTAAGAAGAAGAACCTGAAACTATTCTAGATCGACATGAACATATTATGCGTCGTAAGACAATACCGTTTGTTAAAGTTCTATGGAAGAATCATCGTGAACGTGAAGCCACGTGGGAATTGGAGGAAATGATTCGTTCTCAATATCATAATCTATTTGAAATCTAAGTGTGTACTTCCTTATTGAATAAATTCTGAACTTTGGTATGATTACCATATTCTATATGATCGATTCTGTTCATGGCATGTCTGCGTATCGTTATTCCGAATATATGAAATCCTTTGATATTGCTTATCTTCTAAAATTCGAGGACGAATTTTCTGTTAGGGGATAGAGTATTGAAATACCCGAAATAGTTTGCGCTTTAGTGTTTAGTATTTTGGGGTTAGTAGTTTAAATTTCGGGGACGAAATTATTTTAAGGGAGGTAGAATTGTAATACCCAAAATTTATAAAGTTTAAAATATAAATTTTTAACTTATGTTAAATGGAAAGTTATGATAATAATTAGGTTAGTATTCCTAATTAATTATTTTATGATATAATAATAATAATAATAATACATTTTAAAATTTAAAAAGATATGTATATGAGTAGACGTTCAAATTAAAATAAAAATAATATAATTAATAAACCTTTTAATAATAAACTATTATGAAAGTTTGACTAAAGTAAAAATTGGGATGAGCTGCATGTCGCCTTCACCATCGATCATGTAGTAAGTCTGTAACGCCCTTTCCATCAATGCCCATCACCATTTTCGACCGTTCCTTTCTGTTTCAAAATAGAAATCAAGAATACCGAACAATGTTAAAAGGAAATGATTAACAGGATTAAATGCCAATTTTCGGTTTTGGAAATCACGTCCATAAAAAAAATCGTATGAACACACACTACTCGATTTCGAAGTCCTGTGGTTCTATTGGAAGCTCGTCGACCACCACCACGGAACTACCGAACGCCGCTAACCGCCACCGCCACGATTTTCTTCTTCTTCATTGCAAGTTTCATTTGATTCTTCAGGTAACGATTCCTTGTGTTTGTGTTCAAACCCAACAGCAACATCAAATCAATAAAACATTTTTTTTTCCTTGAATCTGGGTGTTGGGAAAAGGGGTCTAAATGGGGAAGAAAAAGGACAAGGTACTCTTGTTTGAATATTGTGAAAGGAACTTGGTTTGTAATTACCGAGTTATTGGCTCAATGGTTATTCACTCACGTATTATATAAATGTTAACATTTTATTTTATACATGCTAATGATTTCATGATTATTGTTTAATTTTAAGTTCATTTCTATCAAACCGTTAAAATATAAAGTATAATAATTCTTAAATATCAATATCTAAAACAAATTCATGTTATAATAAATTATAATATAACAACATCGTAGGATTTCACAACATTTGACACGAGCCTAGGATTTTACAACGGTTATCATTTATCGTCATCAAGGTACGGATTCCGTGGTCCCTCTCTTTAGCGTCATTTTCGTTACGTCCTCGAATTGAATTGTTATCATTTACAAATTATATACTCTATTTAAAGACAATGGGGAGGAATAGTAGTTGTACAAATTTTAATGGCTAATGTACAAATCGTTGATGCTTTTATAAGTGGTTTGCTCCTTGCTTTAGCTGCTATTAAAGATACCTCAGTGAATACACCTAGTATTGATGACGTCCTATCGTTCGAGATTTCCCCGATGTATTTCCAGAAGAACTGCCAGGAATACCACCGACGCGTGAAGTTGAATTTACTATTTATTTGATTCCCGGGGCTGAACCTATCTCTAAGGCACCTTACCGGATGGCCCCGTTAGAGTTAAAGGAGTTGAAAGAGCAACTGAAGGAACTTTTGGAACTTGGATTTATTCGACCGAGTGTTTCACCGTGGGGAGCGCCAGTTTTATTTGTCAGAAAGAAGGATGGTAGCATGCGTCTATGCATTGATTATCGGGAGCTGAATAAGATCACCATTCGCAACCGTTACCCTTTACCACGTATTGACGATCTATTCGATCAACTCCAAGGATCAAAATTTTTCTCCAAGATCGATCTTAGATCTGGATTCCATCAGTTGAAGATCCGAGACCAAGACATTCCCAAAACAGCATTTCGTACCCGATACGGACACTATGAGTTTTTGGTCATGCCTTTTGGTTTAACAAATGCTCCTGCTGTTTTCATGGACCTCATGAACCGAGTATTTCACGAGTATCTGGATCGGTTTTTGATCATCTTCATCGATGATATCTTGGTGTTCTCAAAAAGCAGAGAAGAACATGAGGTACACCTTTGCACTGTTCTAGAAACTTTACGCCAGAAGAAGCTATACGCAAAGTTTTCTAAGTGTGACTTTTGGCTTGATCGAGTGGCGTTTCTAGGTCACATTATATCGGCGAAAGGTATCACCATGGATCCGTCAAAAGTGGAAGCTATCACTAAGTGGCCCAGACCGACATCAGCTACCGAAGTACGGAGTTTTCTTGGTTTAGCGGGCTATTACCGACATTTTGTGGAGGGATTTTCTACTTTGGCATTACCCCTTACTCAACTCATGAGGAAGGGCGTGAAGTTCACTTGGAATGATGAACGAGAAAAGAGTTTTGAAGAGTTAAAGAGAAGACTAGTAACCGCTTCTATCCTTACTCTTCCTTCAGGTTCAGGCGGATACCAAATCTATAATGACGCCTCAAAGAAAGGGCTCCGTTGTGTCCTCATGCATCATGGGAAAGTCATTGTTTATGCTTCACAACATCTTAAGCCCTATGAGGTGAATTACTCAACACATAATTTAGAGCTAGAAGCTGTAGTTTTTGCACTCAAGATTTAGAGAAATTACCTATACGGGGAGACTTGCGACATCTTCACCGATCATAAGAGCCTCAAATATATTTTTACTCAAAAGTAACTTAATATGAGGCAGAGGAGATGGTTGGAATTACTCAAGGATTATGACGCCAACATTCAATACCACCCTAGTAAAGCGAATGTTGTGGTTGATGCAGTAAGCCGAAAGAATTCAGGTAGTTTAGCATGCCTTGTTGTTCAACCCCATATTCTTTTGGACTTGCAACGAATGGATGTTGGATTGCAGTTCGGTGAGTTTGATGGTTATCTATCCATACTTACGGTAGAACCGAACCTTATCACACGGATAAAGGAAGCTCAACAACATGATGGTGAACTTTGGGCGATATTACAGAATTTGGAAGTTGGGAAGCAGTCGGAATTCCGTGTTGACGAGAAAGGAGTCATATGATGTGGAAAGAGATTATGTGTGCCTAATGATTCCGATCTTCGTGATACATTATTGACCGAGGCACATAGTTCACCATACTCTATTCACCCAGGATCCACCAAGATGTATAGAGATCTGAGGCAACATTTTTGGTGGAACGGTATGAAAGAAGATGTATGATTTATTTAGTTCTCTTTACGTAAGGTCCACTAAAAAATTAATTACTACTCAACTCAAAATGCTATTATGACACACAAATTACCCAAAATTTAATATCTGTGTTTGTATGAATTATTAGTGTTTGAGATAAGTAAGCCAAGATCTCTTTATTAATTCCCATCATAAGCCTTTCCATGTATTCAATAAATTTGTATCTATGATAATATTAATATGTTGTTTTTTTATCCATGTGTTCAATAAATTTAATTCCCGTCATAAGCCTTTCCATGTGTTCAAATTACCCAAAATTTAAAATACACTGTTTGTTTTTTTAAAAGTAGAAAATATCTGTAGTTTCTTTGTTAAAAATTCTTAGGTGCAGCATAGTTGCCAACCCGCAACCCGTAAATCTGAAATGTTGATTAAATAAAAGCAGTTGTGATGAAATACAACTGTAGAAGTTAAAACATTTGATTCAGGTATGTAAATTTAACAATATCCGGATGTTTATGTGAACCAATTTTAAATAATCGTGATGAAGTAGAAGCCAAAATTTATGAAGGTTTGTGTAATATATACCTGCTGAACCAAAAGAGATAAGCCAATAATCACAATTGTTGATGATCGCAGGTTGGAGATTTGTCGAGAGAGAGATTGATTTGTTGAAGTTTAAATCAAAATATCGTAGGTATGATTTATGAATGTATAAAACCGATTGCTTCATGAATGTATATAGCCTCCTGTTTTTCTTCCTATTTTTTCTAGGTAAATGGTAATGCACATATGTTCGGTTGGTAGTTTCCTTTCGGTTTACCGCGGGGAATTCCCGAATACCGACCCGATTTTGATTCTTATTAAGACCCATACCCGATGACTTACCTATATAATATGGTATTGGCTCGGTAATGAGAATAATTGGGCCGGGGATTCGGGATAAGTCGGTATTCCCAATTAGTGCTCGCCCCTAAGATATAGTCTGGCAATTCGAACATGCTATGGTACTTCTCTACCTTAAAAGTGTCGAACTCTACTCTGGGTTTAATTAGTGCTCGCTCCTAAGGAGTGCTTAATTATCTAATTATTGTGTTTTCAAGAATCAGATAACATTTTTATATTGTTTGTAAGCCTGTCAAAATGGGCGGGTCAAGCAATGTGTCAAACAAATTAATATAGTCGATTATTTATTTAATCCTAATTTTTCTCACGCCAGGTTCAAAATCATTCCAAATTCTGAAAAAAAAAGCCGGTCCAAAATCTAACCTGAGATGGTAATTTGGGAAGTTCAAATCTCAATTCTTGAGCTTTCAGGTGATTAAATCATCATTTTTTCTTTTATAATCATCTCTGTAACGATTGTTAAATGCATTTGGTGATCTTGAATACTTTGAGATAACGTTCAAATTTTAGTATTTAGTTTGAATGCTTTTTTGAACGTGTGTTAAGGATGGAGAATAACATTGACTTATCTGTATCCTGTTTGATTTCAGTTAAAGAAAAGAAGAAAAATGACGCAGACAACTACATTACATGGCATGGAAGCCCAACAATCGTTGAACCAATTACATCCTGTGATACTTTTTTTTAAACCTCTCATCATATATTAAAATTTGTACATTTGAAACTATAATTTTTGGCTAAAAAGAATCACACTGAAGAGCTTTAATTCTAGCATTTTTGTACCAGCGAATGACCCAAATTCATGTCAATGGTTCTATGTTTATGTTGCTGAAATTGCTCATAGTTGTGGGCTTCCTGAGAACACAACATACATTGAAGTAGCCAACGAAATAGTCAAAGTGAATAGATCTCTCTCTCATTCGGTTAAGGTAATTTTGTTTGAATATATGTTAGTTTTTTGAGTTTCTATATGCTTGGTTGTTATTTTGGTTACATGCGGTGAGATTAAGGCTCATTGATGAAAGAAGTTTGAAAGGAGAGGATTGATGGTATTGTCTACAATCACGTATGGTCTAGATCCACATGAACACGTTTTTAGGCATTTTTCCCATTAAGATTTTATTAAGGTCATTAAAGTGTGTTTGGGTTACTTTGACCAACTTGAAGTGTGTGTATTTCTTTAAGATAATTAAAAATTTTCTTGTAGGAAATGCTCGCCCACAATAGCTTGGATGGAAGAACTCGGTTCAAAAGTGTTTGAATGAAGTTGTTAGTCTATTGCAAAATTCAAGTAAATCTCCGTATTTGCTACTTCGTATGACTAATTTTTTTACCTTTTTATGATGTTAATACAAGGCAAATAGGAGTATGTATAGGTAAACTGAATTTATCGAATCGTCCTATTCGATTGTATGCACATAAGAATTCCCCGCCGCAACTTGCGGAGGGAAAATACCTAGTTAATGTTTATGGATCATGTCAAATTTCTTTAAAACGGATATTAGTCGAGTTAAAATGTTTTATGGACTTGGAATTCTCTTGACTTAGTTGGGACTTGAGAAAATGGTTGAAACCCACAACGGCAAAAGAAAAATGTGCCTTTTTATTATGTAATATAATATTATAATCGCACCTGTCCGGTTGTTTGTCTTATTGGACCACATATGAAATAGGTGATAGTATAGGGTAGTAATAGGTGATAGTATAGGGTAGGTTATGTAATATGTCTCCTATATAAGGAGACCATCCATTGTAACCTTAATCAACAATCTATTAATACAATACCATTACAAGGTTTAATTCTAAAATAATAAATAAATCAGTAGATGAGATTTTAGAAGGAAAAAAATAAAAAGTTTGAAATCCAGTCAGACCATCCGATTCGGTTCGCCAGTTCTATCGGCCCGACCAATAACCGGCCGGTTCAGATAGACTCAACCAGGACGGGTCATATATCCATTTCTGATTTCTCGATCTGACCGGTCAGTCTGGTACTTGAAAAGAAAAGGTAAGAAATCAATATACTTTTTAAATAACTAAATTTAAGTAAAATTGACCCGTTTTCTTTCTACAATTTTCTATTCATAAAAACATTTACGGTTCCGATCAATCTATTTGATTCAATCTTTTAGATAATAAGGATGGCTGACTCCATGTCCCTAGCTAAGAATCAACATTCTATATTAATATTTTTTTTCCAATTTTCAGAATCGATAATCACTTGATATCCACTAAAAATATTTTGACGAAGAACAAGATTATGGACTACATGTGTACTTTCCTTAAGTACCTTGTTTGTATCTAATTCATGATTTCATGCGATAGATCATCCACTCATTATCGCATGTTCCATTGGCATGATTATTGATATGATTACGATTATTGTTACGAATCTGATTATTGACCATTGTATGATAATCCTTTGACCCTTGAATAACCGTTATTGTATGACCTTTGATGTATTGTTCATTGACTCAATACCCGAGCTTATCCGCCTATAGGGACCATAGGGCGTCATTATGGCACAATGGCGTGCACTATCTGTGGCGGTGCGATTCGTCCACATCGTCTCTAAATTGTTATTGATGCTGGAGTATGTTATGTATTGAATATAGAGGTGTATGGATCGATCCTAGGAAAATATTGTATTGTTATTGATGAGACACCATGAGTGTATGTGCCCACATTTCCCGTCTCATATTATGGTGCATTAGGGCTACAGCCAATGTACACCAATTGTAAGTATTGTTTATGTATTGTATTGGCTCACATGAGTATTTTCGCATGATACAAATTGACTTACTTTTCTCCATTCACCCATTTAGTACCGTATTGACAACTATTGTGTTCTCCATTCGTTTTCGCTAGTTATTGTTATGTTATTGCTATTGTTACTCCGTTACTGAGCATTGTTAGCTCAGTCGTATTTCCTTGTCTTGTTTCTTTCGTTCTAAACATGTACTCAAGGGAATCGGGCAGTGTGATGAGAGAATATGAAAAGACAAGAAGATTAATAAAGTTATATTAGGGTTTTACTTTATGTCGGAGAACATTTATGTTAGAGCTATTATGACATTGAATGATTGGGTTTCATAATATTAATTATGTCTCTGTATTACTGTATTGAGTGACACGTTAGCCCAAAAAGGGTCGGGGTGTTACACCACTTCCCGTTCTTCTTCTGGACTACCACCACATTGGCTAGCCACCTTCTGAATTTTACCTCCCTTATCATTCCAGATTTGAGAAGCATCTCGACCTCTTCTTGGATGATCACGTTTCTTTCAGGAGCAAATTTCCTTCTCTTTTGATGTATTGGCCTGAAACTTTTGTCAATTCCAAGTTTATGAGTTATGACATCTTCGGATATACCTGTCATGTCTTCATGCTTCCATACGAAGGTTGCTTTTCTGCCCCTCATGAAATTCAGGATATCTTTTTCAATATATTCGGGGATATTGCTCCCTACAAGGATCTTTACATCTGGATTTTCAGCATCCAGTGATATCTTTTTAACATCCTGTTCTTTAGATTCTAGAACATCCCTGGCATGCTTTGTTAATTGCTATGCTTTCCTGGTTTTGACGGAGGCTTTCATCGAAGAAGTGTAGCAATCCTTAGCCTCTTGTTGATCACTGTTAATCTTCACTACTCCCCAAGGGGTTGGCAATTTGACACACTGATGATATGTTGAAGGCACCGCCTTCATATCGTGTATCAATGGTCTTCCTAAAATGATATTATAGCAAGACAAAGAATCTATTACACAAATTTTTTGAATAGAATTTACCCCTTCAATGTATATCGGTAGTTTTATCTCACCGACTGTGCTTTTGACTTCTCCACTGAATCCTACCATCACTGAGGATTTTGAAATAATTTCAGAATCCAGGATCCCCATTCTCTTCAGGACTTCATGCTGAATTATGTTCACCGAGCTCCTCCGTCAATCAGTATCCTCCGGATGAAGTGGTTTGCAATGTACAGAGTAATTACTAGACCATCATGATGAGGATCTTATATGTTATTTATGTCATCTTCGTCGAAACAGATCACATTTTCTTCAGTTAAGCTGGAGGTCCTAATAGGTCTATCCCCATTCTCTGTTTTCGCTTCTTTTGCATTTCTTTTTGCTGCAGAGTAAGAAGTACCACAAATATCAGATCCACCAAGTATAAAACCTATTACTTTGACATCTGGCGACGGGGATTTTTCTCTTTGCGGGATCCTGTTTTGATCCTTGGTCTTGTTCTTTCCTTTGCCTAGAAATTCTTTGAGATATCCCTTGCTCAGGAGATAGTTTATCTCCTTCCGCAAAGCAATACAATCCTCAGTTATATGGCCAAAGTCTTCATGGAATACACACCACTTGGACTTGTCTTTTCCTCCTGAGTTCCTCTCAAACTTGCGAGGCCACCTGGCTTTTTCTCCAAGATCCTACATAGCAAATTGCAAACCAGTTGTATCAAGAGAAAAACAGTATTCAGACACCTTATGATATTCTTCCTCGTCCTCTTCATCTTCTACAACATTGACCCTGTGATTGTCCGGCTTAGAATACGGCTTGGATCTGTACAACCTGAAAGGTGTTTCAGCTTTTCGGTTAGGTTGAGTGTAGCTTGTCGGAGCATTCACTCTTTGCTGGATCTTTTTATCACCTTCCAGCCTAATAAACCTCAATGCCCTTCCTGACTTCATCAAGGTTCCTGCAAGGATTCATAACAAAGTCTTCATAAAATTGAGAATCCTTCTGTAGTCCTATCTTTAAGGCCTAAACTGCAGTAGCAACTTCAAGGTTCGGGATATCTAGGGATTCCCTGCCGAACTTGCTGACATAATCTCGAAGGGATTCTCCGCTGTTCTGAGTTATCCTGTATAAGTCACTTGTTAACCTTTCAAAGGTCCTACTACAAAAGAACTAATTGTTAAACAAATTGATTAAGTGAGCAAACGAAGTAATAGAATAAGGTTTAACGTTAAGCAGCCATTTTAGGGTTGATCCTGTTAAGGTAGAGCCGAAGCCTTTGCATAAGCAGGCTTCCTTTAGGTCCAAGGGAATGGGGTTTATCTCCATCTGTTCCCTGTACTGTGCGACGTGCTACTCAAGATCTGTAGTTCCATCGTACAACTTCATGTTAGGAGTCTGAAAGTGCTTGGGGATCTCAGCATCACATAATGGTGGAGCGAATCTGGAGATCCTGTGACTGGTAGAGGACATCTTCGGTATATGTTGGACCACACCTTGTACACTTGAGATCATCTCTCTCAAATTCTTTAACTCCTTGGTCATGGACGAAGTGATTCCTGTCTCCTGCACAAATTCGTTAGTATTTGAAAATTGATTGAATGTGTTACCGTTATCAGGATTTCGGAACAATGATCCCGGAGTAACTCCAAGATCCTGATTTGTCGTAACTCTGATAGCCGGGTAGGGCCAACTGTAGTGATCCCTATTTGCATGGGAAGGAAGTCTCCCTTATTGATTTCTGAGGATCCTGAATAATTAAAATCTAAGATCCTTGGTTGCAGCGGGGTCGTCACTTCCACTGGTTTCTTCGATTCCTTAACCTTCTCAATCTCCCGAAACAGCGCTTGGTTAGTCTTCATCTGTTGTTCCATTTGTTGTTTCATCTCCGACAACAAATCGAGGATATCATTGTTTGTTACGATCACAGGTCCACCAGCAGGTATTCCGGATCCCGAAAAACCCGCATGAGTAGTTTTCTTCAGCTGGTTAACATTTTTTTGAAATGAAGGAGGAGGAATAGGGTTGACCAACCCAGAGCTCGAAGATGGAGTAAAAACAGAAATATTTTTAGATTGAGACGACATTTTTGAAAATAGCTTTGAAAGATAGTGATTGAACACAAATTTTAGCAAAGATTTGAATATGAAAAGCACCACTTGCCCCATGGTGGGCGCCAAATTGTTTTGAGTAAAAATTATATAAACTAACTTTGTAACCAAATTTCGTAAGTGAGGTAATGTGCTTGTAAAATCAATGTGAAACAATACAAAAACGTAAAGAGTGACTCAGTTGTTTACGAGGAAAGCCCTTGATTTTTAGGGATCGCCAGCATAAAACCTCGGGAGGTGACAATCGACACCAGCCTCTTTTCTTGAATAAATGGTAAAGAATTACAAGTGTTGAGCAGTAAATGATCGAGCTATGAGTGTTACAGAGGTGATTACGAGTGTAGAAAGCTAAATGCGTAGTGAAAATGTGTTTCTAATCGATCAATACTGCTGAATTTATACAGAAGATAAGCTGACTAACTATCCGGGAATCCCGGAATCGACTAAGTCTTCAAATATGACTGTTGGAGGCCAATCCACGCGTCTTCTACATGTTCTTCTCAACTTCTAGACCGATTCTTTAGGGATGAAATTCACTTCACGTGTTTTACCTGCGCATTGATCAAGAAAGAAGAAAGATACAACGGTTAGGTAATATATAAATTGAGGATACCGAAATCTGTCAGTATATCGAAGTACGTCGAAGATCCAGGATCCCTAGTGATGAAATGACCCCTAACAATGGTTATGTAACCGTCTTACCTGAACGTTCAAAACACTACGTACACTTGAAATAAACACCACTTTTAGTAATTATAGAACACATTTATACACTCACTTTTAGTAATTTCCTTTTGCACACAATTAAATAATCAAATTATCATTAAAATTATATTCACCACAAATACCACCTTCAAATTCGAAATGAACCCCACCGTGTATTTCTCTCATTCTCCGACCGTAACAACATTCAATACACGACGTACAAGTTCCCAATGCACAACAAAAACTCTTGAACCAGCCTTCGTCATTTCCCTCAAATTCCCATGCAACTTCATCCAACCCAATCATGGCCACCCCATCTCCGGTAGTCCTCCCCGTATCCACCTCCAAAAACAGCCCTGCCGATGAATCCCAGCCATCTGTTGCCGCCACCACCCCCGCTGTCCGAGCATTCATCAACCACATCACCAACACCGTTCGTTCCGGCCTCTCCGAACGCCGCCCATGGTCCGAACTCGTGGACCGCACCACATTCTCCAAACCTGAATCCATATCCGACGCCACAACAAGGATCCGGAAGAACTATGCATACTTTCGCATCAACTACTACGCCGTTGTAGCCGTAGTCATCGGAATCTCCCTCCTCACGAACCCAGTCTCTCTGGTCACCCTCCTGGGGCTCCTTTCCGCGTGGATCTTCCTCTACCTCTTCCGCCCGACCGATCCGCCGATGACGATACTTGGACGTGCGTTTTCAGAACGTGAAACCCTAGGGCTTTTGATTGTTTTGAGTATCATTGTTATATTCTTGACCAGCGTTGGATCTATTCTGATAACGGCTACATTGATTGGAACGGGAATTGTGTGTGCTCATGGTGCGTTTAGGGCTCCAGAGGATTTGTTTTTGGACGATCAAGATCCGGGTGGTTCGACCGGATTTTTGTCGTTGCTTGGTGGTGCAGCCTCCAATGCTGCTGCCTCCGCCGTACCTGTCCTAGCTCCGACTCGTGGTTGATTTGGGATGTAGGGAAAGAGATATGTGGTATGTAGGTTTCAGATCATTTACGCTTTTTTTTCTATGATTTGGTTTGAATATAGATGAGAACTCATAATCTTTGTAAGGATTCTTGTCCATATTGTTTGTGACAAATGTTGAAGATTGACTCTTGCTTCAATGGAGAAATTGATATTCTTTTAATCATTTGTTGATGATAAATGTCCTCGTGTTAGAGTGGTATACGCATTTCCCAACCAAATGGTGATGGGTTCAAATGCAACGGAGTCAGGTATGATGATTTTAGAAGTACAGTAAGTATAGAGTAGAGAGAGTGTTCACCGGTAAAAAAAATTATTGATGATAAATAGAATGTAAAACTTGTTATTTCTTCATATGTTTTCATCAGAGCACCCACAAGAGTGAGTCTAGAAAAACGTGTTCATGACATGTAGTCCACATTGTCTAGGCTTTGTTACAATTAATTGTTAACCAAGTTAATTTGGATAAAGTTAACACGACGTCAGAATTGCAATTAATTTAAAGTTGTAGTTCGGTGTTTATTATGTAATATTTGTAAGTAAAAGGGTCAAGGGTGTAAACCCACTGGCGGATTCAGAAAAAAATTTATAGGTGTCAAAAGTTTTCGGTGTAAAATTGTTTATTAAAGGGATTTTTCTTAGCTCGGGTCATTGAATATTTTTACCAGATTGAGTTGGGTCATCGATCTTTTTTCATCGTATTGAGTTAGGTCATCGAAATATTTTGAGTTGAATTTTTTTTTTTGCCATATTGAAATCGTTCATATAAGTGTTCGTGTTTATTCGTTTGTTCGGTTAAAGTTAAACAAACGAACACGAACAAGCCTCATTTGTTTTCTTTCGGTTCGTTTACAAACCTAGGGAATGGTTTTACAAGGCCGATTAAATGTTATGAAAACCGCATCTTTTGATTATATTTGATGCAACAGTCATTTACTATCCAACAGATACGATCATTTAAAATATATCTATCTTCTTTCTTCCTCTCTAACCTTCTTCTTCTTCCTTTAACCTCCAAGTTTAAAAAACTTTCATTAATCTCAAATCTTTCCATTGAAGGATAAATTATTCAAGCTTTTTTCGATATTTCATTCAATTATCAAGCAAATCTATGAAAATTTTAATCTATTGCATTTATTTTTGATTTCTTTATATTAATGTGGTTATATTTTGTTATTTGTATATATATTTGTATAACATATATGTATGAGTGATATGACATATATGTGTGTGTATATATATATGAATATTTGTATGTATGATGTGTGTGTTTCTATATTTACGTATAATATATATGTATGATCATGTATGTATATAATATAATATATGTATATATATGTGTGTGTGTGTGTATGTATGTATGGGTGATATATGTATATATATATATATATATGTAGGCATTATATATCATATACATATACATTTAGGATAGCCCTTTAGAGAATACCGTAAATTTATCTAATAGAGATAAATTTTGGATTGTCCCCTTTGGGACTACTTTTTGAATATTTTATCTCATTAGGACGTGTATACATTTTAACATATTGACTATTTAAGAGAAAATCAGTATTTTTTTTCCTCCTACTCCTTCGGGTTTGCTTTTTATACGCATACTTGGGTAGTTAAGAGAAAATGATGCCGATTTTTTCTTAAATAGTTAACATGTTAAAATGTATATATATGAGATAGAATATTCGAAAAGTGGTTTATAATCCACCGCCCTAGAGCACCGGTTTACATACATTTACATCACTTGTTTGTTTATTTTAATTTCTAGATGGATAGTGATAATTGGATGTATAAAACTTCGCGTGTATCTAAAACTTATGTGGTGGGTGTTCGAAGTTTTATAACGGCTACCGAATCAAATCGCGTGAACAAAGGAAGTCGGTCGATTTGTTGTCCTTGTTCCGTATGTCAAAACTTTGGATATTATAATGGTACCGATGAAATAGAGTTACATTTGTTCAAAAATGGTTTTATGCCTAGATACAATTGTTGGTCAAGGCATGGAGAATCACTAGCTGATTTTAGCACGTCGTCGACCACTAATGATAGTACATACAACAACGAACCATTATACCTTGATGACAATGATGACCATTCAAATGATCCCATTGATAATTTAAATGAAATGTTACATGACATAGAGACTAATATGGGTGATGTTGAAAAATAAAATTTACAACATCTATTTGAAGGTGCTGAAAAACTGTTATATACCGGTTCTAAATTTAAGAAACTTGATGCAGTGTTGAAGTTGTTTAACTTAAAGTCGAAAAACGGATGGAGTGATAAAAGTTTCACAAAACTATTAGTGCTTTTGCATGACATGCTTCCGGAAGACAATGAATTACCAATTTCGACATACCAAACAAAAAAGTTGATGTGTCCAATGGGATTGGAATTCGAAAGAATACATACATGTCCGAATGATTGTATATTGTATAGAAAGCAATATGAAAATGAACATAAATGTGTTATGTGCGGTGCATCGATGTATAAACAGATAAAAGATTCGGATGAAGTTGACGATGATGTGACAAAAAATCGACCGCCGGCTAAAATATTGTGGTATCTCCCTATTATACTGTAGAACCAAAGACTGATTGCTACGAAATTATTCTAAGTACAAATGTTGCTGATAGGCTTATCAGCAGCATTCAACACATATAGTTGCTGATAGGCTTATCAACAGCATTCAACACATATAGCTGCTGATAGGCTTATCAGCAGCATTCAACATATATGGCTGCTGATAGGCTTATCAGCAGCATTCAACACTTGTTGCTGCTGATAGGCTTATCAGCAGCGTTCAACACAAGTTGCTGCTGATAGACTTATCAGCAGCATTATTCTCATCTCTGCTGCTGATAGCTTTATTCACTAAAGACCAAACGTTGCAGCTGACTATCCATGTGAAGCTCCTCTGACACCTTTCTGCAAAAGCAACTGCCACACTCCAAGCAGAAGGAACCTCACTGGTGCAACCAAAAAAGTACAATAACGCGCTTCTCCAAGCATGCAAACAATGATGCCTAAGAAGACGTTTCAGTAAAGTTAACTAGATTAGCCTTTGCGTGTAATTTAGATTAATAAACAAGATCAACGGCTTGTGTTAGATCTGATCCTTAGTATCAAGGGTCTGTCTTGATTCTAAGTTACTATAAATACTGTGTAAACACTTCATTGTAAGTGTGCTTGCTGTGCTTTCATAGTGCTTCTTGATAGTGTTTTACTTGTAAACTTGTAATCTCAGAAGTTTAATACAACAGTGCATTTATCAGTATTCTTGCTGTTTACTTGTTTACTTTGTTGGTTGTTATTGTTTCCGCCAATATCAACTAGAATAGAATCACCTTGTAATTTACGATCCTACAAGTGGTATCAGAGCTTTGGCTCAAGATTAAACAAACTAACATTTGTTTAATCACTTTCTGATTCTATTCAAATCTCTATTCTTGATCAAGTCACACAAAACAAAGTGGCACAAAGTCATGGATCTGAAGACATCGGCAGTATCAACCGACCACCGAGGTTGGTGTCTGGGGAGGACTATGATATGTGGAAGAACCGTATGGAAAGCTTCTTCTGCTACCATGAATACGGAATGTGGAAATCCATAAGGGATGGACCTTATGTTCCCATGGTGGCCTCTGCTGACTCTGGAGGACCACTAGTTCCTAAGGAACCCTCCAAGTATTCTGAAGAAGACATCAAGAAAATGGAGGTGGACTTCAAGGCATTAGGAGCTATCCAAATGTGCCTTCCAAATGAAGTTTTTCACAATTTCAAGGCTCACAAAACTACAAAGGAATTATGGGGAGCCCTGGAAAAGATGTTTGCTGGATCTGAGGAGGTCAAGGAGAACAGACGTGACATTCTCAAGCAACAGTATGAAAACTTCGTCTAGAAAGAAGGTAAGTCACTAACAGTTTTATATAACAGGTACACGTACCTGGTTGGAGAACTGGAGTGCTCCAAGGTAAAGCTGGAGAATAAAGACATTCTCAAGAAGTTCATAAGATCTCTTCCTAGTTGTTGGACATTATATACAGTGTCCATCAGAAGAACAGAGAATCTGAAGACTCTTCAGATGACTGAGCTCTTTGGCAAGCTCAAAACCTATGAATTAGAAATGATTCAAGCTAAAGAAAGGAGCTCCAGTTATCAATCAGCTACCACTTCCTCCACCACCACCTCAGCGCTTCACTCTGATCATTCTAGTCCTAGTGCAAGCAACTACTATCCTCCCATTGTTACTCATCCTCAAACACCAACTGCTTCACAATCCAACTCATCACCATTTCTTCTTGAGGCACCTCCTCAACAGCCAACCTCTACTGCTTTTGTCTCTGACAACTCAAGCAGCATGTACTTCATAAAGGAGGTTCTGGAATGCTTTCATCCAGATGATCTTGAAGAAATGGCTATTCAGCACTCATATGCCATGCTCTCCCTCAGAGCAAAAAGGTTTTATTCTAGAACCGGGAGATCAGTTCCAAGCAACAACTCAAACACCAGAGTTGGGCTTGATAAAAGCAAGATCCGATGTTACAACTGTAACCAAATGGGTCACTTTGCTAGGGAGTGCAAGGCACCTAAAGCCAATCAGGGTGCCAGCCATCAAAGACAAGCTTACCAAGGTCAGCCCAGGCAGCAGCAGCAGCAAGGAACTCCTCCAGCACAAACTGCAGCCTGTGCAAATGTTGGAACTACAGAATTTGACTGGAGTTTTCAATATGAAGATGTTCCTGCCTCCAACCAAGCACTTATGGCAGACAATGCAGAGATACCACCTCAGGTATTTGAACATCTTTGCTCTCAAGCTTGCATTGACAAAGTTTTAGGTTATAGAAAGCATAACCAAAATCTAATAGATCAAAATGAAGAGTTTCACCAAATGAAATCTGAATTCAAAAAGGTCGAAGACAGTTACAAAGAAAAGATTAACTGCCTTAAGAAAGAGATTTCTTCTTTAAAACATGAACAAACCAATCTTGAAACTCAGATTGATGATCTATTAGTAAAACTTAAAGCTACCAGAGCTGAACTGGCTGAACAGAAAGTTCATGTTGAAAAATATGAATTTTCATCTAAAAAGTTACAAAGATTGTTAGATATTCAAGTCCATGAAAGGGTAAAAACTGGACTTGGATATCATGATGATGAGTACAAGACAGTTCCTCCTCCTGCTGACTATGTTGCCATTCACGAACCAAGCTTCAATACTGCAAATCTTGACACGGCAAACCGAAACCTTGATCCTTCAATGGATGCATGTTTCGTGGGAGACTGCTCCACCTCTTCAAAATCTGAGTCAACCTGCTCAGACCACTGTGAAACTAGTGCAGTCCCATCTGCTCCTATCTCTGAAGCTGTTCTGAACAAAACTGAATGTCCTGTTGTTACTCCAACTATTCCATCTATTCCAGCTCCCATTCCATTCAAACAAATCAAGATTAGCTATCCTCAAAATGGAAGAAAGCTAAACATTGAAAAGGGAGAGACATCAGGTTTCACCAACCCCAAGCCTCAGTCAAAGCCAAAGGTGTTTGATAGTTTTCATACACCTGGAGAAAAAGGTCCATATGTTCAAAAGACACTAGAAGAAGTCACTTTTGAGCATAACAAAGCTCATCCCTGGAACTTCAAAGATTTGTTTCAAAGTAAGAACTATGTGGACTTTCACCGGGACAAGATAGCACTATCCTGCTTTGTGTGCGGCAAATACAATCACACTGCCAGCACCTGCTTTCACTACTGTGAACACCAAAGAAACTCAAAGCAGCATGCCTTTGAGAAAACAAACAGAAACAAACAGGTGAGAAGCTATGATGCAAAGGCAACAAAGTTCAGAGAATCTATATCCCCTCAAAGAGTGAAGATGCAGAAACCTCAACAAACTTGCATCATATGTGGGGAATCAGACCACTTTGCTGCAACATGCAAGTTCAACTCTTTTAACCAGATTGCAAATCATTCATCTGTGCTCAACCCATCAGCAGCAAACAAAATCGTTGCTGATAGAGTAAAGTCCAGGAAACCAAAGGCAAAGCCTCCAGCAGCAAATGTCTCTGCTGCTGACAAAGCAAAATCAAAAACAACGGCATCAGCAGCAAAAGTATATGCTGCTGACAAAGCAAAAACTGCTACTGCTCCAGCAAAGCCCTCAGTAGCAAAATCAGCTGCGGATAAGTCAAAATTGTCAGCAACAACATCTTCTGCCGACAATGTAAAGAAAGCTAGAAAACCACCAACACAGCAATGGAAGGCCAAACAATCTCCAAGTATAACTATTGGATCCATTGACTGCAAGCATGCTAACAATGGCAAATTAGCAACAATCTTCTACAATGCTGCATGCTACAATGATCCTCCCACTAATTAGATATCTTCCATGTGCAGGGACAGCCAGGCAACAAACACAATACTTGGGTGGTAGATAGCGGTTGTTCCAGGCACATGACAGGCAACAGGTCCATCCTCTCTAACTTCAGACATTTTAATGGAGGATATGTTGCTTTTGGGAGTGACTCAAAGGGTGGATCTATCACTGGACAAGGAACTGTGTCCAATGAAAGGATGAGTATTGAAAGAGTCAACTATGTTAAAGAACTTGACTTCAATCTCATGAGTGTTTCCTAAGTATGTGATCAAAAGCATTGGATGCTCTTCACTGACAAAGAATGTTTCGTGTTAGCTCCTGGTCTATCTAAACCCCCTCCAGAGAAGATTCTCCTAACTGCTCGTAGAAAGGACAACTTATATGTGCTTGACATGAATGAAGCCACTCCATCCGGTAGTGTTTCATGTTTTCTGTCAAAGGCATCAGTTGATGAATCCGCTCTTTGGCACAGGAGGTTAAGCCATGTTAACATCAAAACAATCAATAAATTAGTGAAGGGCAATCTTGTCAGAGGGCTTCCTAACAAAGAATTTCAGCTAGACGATCACTGCATTGCCTGCTTGAAGGGAAAACAACACAAGAGTTCCCACAAGCCCAAGACATTGAACACAAATGACACCCCTCTCCAGCTACTGCATATGGATCTCATTGGTCCTACGAATGTCATGTCAATGGGCAAAAAGTCCTACTGTCTGGTGATAACTGATGACTTCTCCAGATTCTCATGGGTATTCTTCCTAAAAACAAAAGATGAAACTGCTGAGATTCTCAAATCCTATATTCTTAGGGTAGAGAACCAAAGCAATCTGAAGGTAAAGATCATAAGGTGTGATCAGGGAACAGAGTTCAAAAATCACACTTTGAACAGTTTTTGTGAGAGCAAGGGCATTGAAAGGCAATACAGTGCTCCAAGAACCCCTCAACAAAATGGGGTTGCTGAAAGAAGAAATAGGACTCTGATTGTATCAGCAAGATCTATGCTGGCTGACTCAAAGCTGCCCCTTACTTTCTGGGCAGAAGCAGTAAGCACAGCTTGTTATGTGCAGAATAGAGTCCTTATTGTTAAGCCTCTCCAGAAAACACCCTATGAACTATGGCTAAAAAGAGTTCCCTACATTGGCTTCCTGAAGCCCTTTGGATGTCCATGTACCATCCTCATCACACATGGAGTTCTTCCTAAATTCGGTGCAAAGTCTGATGAAGGTTACTTTGTGGGTTACTCCTCTCAATCAAAGGCCTACCGAGTGTTCAATTCTAGGACTCGGATTGTGGAAGAATCTGCTAATGTGGAATGCAGGGAACATGTTGTCTGTGAACAAGGCAAAGGTCCTAACTGGCTCTTTGATATAGACTCCTTCACCCAGATATTTGAGCCTCTCATCTTCTCAAATATGGAGTGTTCTTCTTCAAAATCAACATCTTCTGCCTCAACCTCTTCTACTGACTACAGACTGGATTTTCCCAGACCCTACATCAGGATGAAAAGACCATCCATTGATCCTCCATCAGTGGCAGAAGCTATTGAAGCCAGTACAGGTGAAGCCGGTACTTCCAACACCACAAGCAGCAATCTCTCTGACCAAGAAATCTGTAATGAAGCCTCCTTAATCCATGCTGAAGAGGCCTTTGATGCTAATACTGCTGACAATGTGGAACACAATGATCAGAACCTCCGAGCTCCTCTCCTCACAACTGAAGACAATCCTGATCTAAACCAAAGTAATCTTGAAGAGGGAATACGGCTGGATGTGATACCAGCACAGAGAATAAACAAAGAGCATCCTCTGGAAAACATTGGTGTGCTACGAACTATACGCAAAAACCTACAAGTTCTAATAATTATAATAAAACGGACAAACCTAAACTAACGCGCACAATACGGCAAGTGTACCGATCGTTTGCAGAATAGATAGATAAGACTGAGTATCGAACCTACGGACACTGTATGTACAGCGAAATACTGACTCAGATACAGGATAACTAATTACAAAAAGGGGGGTTTCTTTTATTTAAGAGAGAAATAAACTATAGAAAATAAAGGAAAAGACGAGGACAAACAAACTAGCGTGAGAATAACTACGGAACGAAAACAGATAGGGTGAAAGCACTACCTAGGCCCGAATCCTACACGTGTCTGACGAAGGTTCTATCGGTAATGGAACTGATGTGATACCGGGATCTTAAAATACTAAACTCAAAGGGAACCTAGAGCACCCTCGACCCTTCTCAAGGATTGTCAACTAAGAGACCTAAAAGCCGTTAAACCACCGGTTGGACGGGTTCCCCTCACAGGTCATCCAGTCTACTCAAGAAGTATCCGCTAGACAATCTACCTCACAGCGCGAAAGTCTCAATACACCTAAGTGCAAGGGATAACTAAGAATTTCCTATTGGACTCGGTAAACAAGATGCGAACGACGAACTAGACAGACCTTCTCACAAAGATTCTAAACTAGCGATCAGACACACGAGATAAACCGACAATCTCTCACCTCACAGCTATTAAGATTGGTTGAATATTTAGATTTACCAATTCACGAATTTCATTCCTATTGAATACTACGTCTAGCAAACCATCCAATAATAAAAAACACACGGCAATTGATCTAGCATGCACCTATTATATGAAAGACATTCATCAAAGCACATGAGGACTGAAAAATCATTCAATTGATAATACTAAATACGCATACACATCCAATGATCAAAACCAAGTTTGTTACATCATGAGTTCTTCACATTCAAAAGTTCCAAAAACCAACAAAAACCAATGTTAAACATGTGCAATCATCTAAACCTAGGTAGACAACAAGAATCTAGCCAAGAAACATGTTCAAAATTATAAAACAATAAGTAACTAGGTTGTTCATCATGTTAGAATTGACAAGAAAACAAGAACAAATCAAAAATATGTAACCCGAGGTGAATCCGGCTTCAATTCTTCGTTCCCAACGCTTGTTCTTGATCAATATCCACTTCTCCTCCTCCGATTTTAGTCCACAATCACCTTCTTCTGTCACTTTTCGTCGCCTCCAGCCGCTCCAGGCTCGTCTCCCCCCTTTAGGGTTTCTAATTTTTGGGTTTTTAAAACAATTTCTGCGAAAAACCACCCGTCGCGTAGCGCGACGGGATCTTGCACACTCCTCGCGTAGCGCGAGGGCCCCAGAAAAGACAAAACAGTCGGGCAATCATTAAAAGGGCAATTCTGATATTTTGCATTCCTCGCGTAGCGCGACGAAATTCCAAGATCTGTCGCTCTACGCGACAGGGGTAAAAATCCAGAAAGTTTCTTTTTTTTATCCACAGCCCTCTCCCACGAACCGGAAACTCGTTCTTCTTCGTTTTCAATCATATCCGCTTCCTTTGTGACCTAACAACCAAAATATATAGAAATATTAAGTACGAGCAGTTATAGAAGAAAACCGACGCAAAACAAACACAAAGTGGGAATAAAATAGACAGTAAAATGCATGTATTTTGCAATACATCACATCCCCACACTTAACTCTTTTTCGTCCCTGAAAAATTCATGCAAAACAGGATCATAATCAAGCACAAGGTCTTCAACATTTTATGGGTTATCTTATTAGACACGAAAACATAAAAACCGCGATTGTCGGTATGTTTGTCCTTCTAAACCCAACCACCAACGGATTTTCCCCAATCATATTTCGTTATCTTCAAGTGAACACTAGGTCTAGGGTCTCACACTAAGGTATCCACAGTTCTACCTAATCCCATCTCAAGTTTTCGAAGCACAGATTAAATCATTTGTTTCATGATTTTTCTTCCACTGTAACCCAATACCCAGATGTATTTAAATTAACTAATGATGGATGGATGCATAAATATATATTTATTTTTATTTTATTTTTTTTTTTGTTGCTATTTTTTTTTATCTCTTTTTTTTTAATCATGTTGAGCTTTATATAACATAATTGTAACCTTAACTCAGAGGTATTGTCAACCAAGTCGCCATCCCAGCGGGCAACACATAAGCTTTAGGTTATAATATTTAAAGCACTTAGCCCATGGGTGTATCCACCAAGTCACCATCCCAGTGGGAAACATATAGGCTTCGTTCTTAAGTTATTTTTAAGCTCACGCAATGATACGATGGAATTTCCTAAAGCGCCACCAGTCCCGGATTTATTCTCATAAAAAGGTAAGGTGTGCTAACTAATCTGCTAATCTTAAATACATACGGTTTTTAACCTACAGTGGTACCTCTTATACTATTCGACAGTTTCGGCTTCACCGCTTCTCCTAAGATGAGAACCCACGGATGTTGTGATTTAAGGTGCAGTGTATTATAAATACTCTTAGGGCTTTTTACCGTCAGTTGGGCCTACGAGACATATCCCGAGTTAAGTGTGTAATCTGATTTTTAATGTCTTATAAATATTAAATGAAAACCAGGGCCCAATTTCCTATCATCTCCTGCTTTTAAATGCAATCATCAAGTTTCTTAGACATTTTTTTTTTATTTTTTTTTTATATTTTTTTTATTTTTTTTTTCAAGAACATAAATAAATAGATAAAATTTAAACTAACTAAATGCACTCAAAGTTAACTAGACTCAATAAAAAAAATAACTAAACGACAGTGTCCCATCCCCACACTTAAACTTTGCATTGTCCTCAATGCAGGAATGGAAACACGACTCAAAAACAAAAACAGGGAAAAGTAAAAGAAAATGGAAAAGACTTAGCTAGTATTTTGGCGGGTCAATATGCTCCAAGCATGCAGCAGCTCCCAAAGCCTTGTTGAGGATTCAGCATCCCCACACTTCGCTCTCGTTGTGTTCTCGCTGCTAATTTTTTTTTTTTTTTTCGCGTAGCGCGACTGGGGACGAGCAAAGCGTCGCGTAGCGCGAGGGGTGGAATTTGACAGAAAGTTTCGAAATTTTCTAACACTTAGTCAAATTTCTCACCCCTTATTTCCCAAACCTTCCAACCACCATTTACAAAAACAAACATGCCTGGGGACCCGCATTCTGCTGCTAAAAGCTCTTCCAAAAATCAATTATAATCCCTACATGCAAACATCAAAACACAAAACCTGCAAACCGGGTACTCCAATGATATGTAACTGGTTTTCCACAACCCGAATGGAGATTGAGTACGGGTTATGAAAAACCAAACCTGCAAAATAAAAACAAGCAAAACTCGAGCAGCATAACACTGACACAAATAATAGAATAAAAATAAAACTAAACTAAACAGATAATGTACAAAATACAAGCAGCCATAATAATGAGGACGAATCTCAGAACAGGAGAAGCAACAAACACAATGACAGCTAAAATAAAGCAAATAAATAACTAAAGCAAAAAATCTAAGTTGCCTCTCAGTAGCGCTAAGTTTACAGAAGAGTCTTCAGCCAGACTCGTGCCTCGCAAGTAAACTCAATCAGGAGGCCTCTCCTTAATCCTTTTCCCATCATTTTTACTCAATCTCATTCTCTTGTCGATGGACAGGAAGAATCCAACAACAAGGCCCCAGAAGACTCGAAACAGACTCGAGTCGGGCCACCAAGACTCTAATTTTCCTGGACCGAACTGTATGCCATGCATGTAATGAGGAGCACGGTCGTCTCTGCAGTCTGGAACAACTGCACGGCCTCTAATCGACCAGGTTTGTGTCCTTGAAATGCGCCGGTCCAGGCGCTCTCTCACCCTATCCCGTGGCACGTTGGATCTGGGTGGCGATCCATAATCATCGTCGTCATCCACGAGCTGGCTATCATCATCAGCAATCCCCACACTTGGGGTTTGCTCATCCTCAACAAGAAGTGGTCGCTCCATCTCCATCACTTCTTCTTTATCCTCTCGGTTTGGTGACTGCTCGATAACCGCTGCTGGCTCTCCATAAAGTAATGTCTCGAGAGTAGTAATGTCACCAACAGGGTCAAACACCTCATCAGCCTCTTGAGTTGTAAAACCAACCAACTCGTCACCAAACTCAAACTCCCAGGATAGTACATGCTCCTCCTCCTTCGTCATGTCATCCTCTATCTTGGCTCTCTCACTTTCCTCATCAATCTGATCATCAGGATGCTCTGTGGTCACGGGATCAGATGAAAACTCCAACTCATCATCAGAATCGGCCCACAATGCGGAAATCAGCTGAATTGGGACATCCTGCTGAACCAGAGGTGGGACTGACTCGTCCATTAACGTCTCTGGTCCTGGTGTGTCGAATACTTCACCTTCCTCTGCCCACCTGGCCTCCATCTCAGCAAACCGGGCACTCCAATCTATCTGCCTGACTTCTTCTGCTGATGGGATGTGAAGACTCTCCTCCTGCGCTCGGAAGTGAGCAACTACAGCCTCATCTACACTCGGAACAAGTGTATCCTCTACAGCAAAAATGACGACTCTCTCCACATCAGCTGGTCTGTCCGCCTGCAGATCGTGCCTCAAATAAGCTTGGATGTGTTCTTCTACATTCGGATCCTCAAAATCAAATATATGCCGAGCCGGAGGTGGGACTTGGGAAGAACTATCGGAAATAGCAAAAACTTCGCTGTCCGTTCTCGTCTCCGGCTCTAATGAATCATCAATCACAGGATCCTCTATCTGCTTCATAGATGTAGCCATTGCAAGTTTAAGTACTTCAATCTGACTTGTCAGAAGATCCATCTCAGCTCTCCATTTGATGTCTTTGGCTCTCGCTTCCTTCTCCAGCAGCTCCATCAAATGGTACGATCTCACCAACGCATCATCCTCCTGATATCTCTCATCGTACCGGTGCGCAGAATACCCATATGAATACGAATGCTGACATTGTTGCGTCCAATGGGGTCCACCACAATTCTCGCACCACATCTTCCACTTCTTTCAAAATAAATAAAAATAAAAATAAAGAAATACAACCTAATCTAAAACACCCAAATAAAAGAAAATATACACAAATCCTAAAATCAAAGTCAATTTCGCTATTGCCAAGTGTCCCCGGCAACGGCGCCAAAAACTTGGTGTGCTACGAACTATACGCAAAAACCTACAAGTTCTAATATTTAAAATAAAATGGACAAACCTAAACTAACGCGCACAATACGGCAAGTGTACCGATCGTTTGCAGAATAGATAGATAAGACTGAGTATCGAACCTACGGACACTGTATGTACAGCGAAATACTGACTCAGATGCAGGATAACTAATTACAAAAAGGGGGGTTTCTTTTATTTAAGAGAGAAATAAACTATAGAAAATAAAGGAAAAGACGAGGACAAACAAACTAGCGTGAGAATAACTACGGAACGAAAACAGATAGGGTGAAAGCACTACCTAGGCCCGAATCCTACACGTGTCTGACGAAGGTTCTATCGGTAATGGAACTGATGTGATACCGGGATCTTAAAATACTAAACTCAAAGGGAACCTAAAGCACCATCGACCCTTCTCAAGGATTGTCAACTAAGAGACCTAAAATCCGTTAAACCACTGGCTGGACGGGTTCCCCTCACAGGTCATCCAGTCTACTCAAGAAGTATCTGCTAGACAATCTAACTCACAGCGCGAAAGTCTCAATACACCTAAGTGCAAGGGATAACTAAGAATTTCCTATTGGACTCGGTAAACAAGATGCGAACGACGAACTAGACAGACCTTCTCACAAAGATTCTAAACTAGCGATCAGACACACGAGATAAACCGACAATCTCTCACCTCACAGCTATTAAGATTGGTTGAATATTTAGATTTACCAATTCACGAATTTCATTCCTATGGAATACTACGTCTAGCAAACCATCCAATAATCAAAAACACACGGCAATTGATCTAGCACGCACCTATTATATGAAAGACATTCATCAAAGCACATGAGGACTGAAAAATCATTCAATTGATAATACTAAATACGCATACACATCCAATGATCAAAACCAAGTTTGTTACATCATGAGTTCTTCACATTCAAAAGTTCCAAAAACCAATGTTAAACATGTGCAATCATCTAAACCTAGGTAGACAACAAGAATCTAGCCAAGAAACATGTTCAAAATTATAAAACAATAAGTAACTAGGCTGTTCATCATGTTAGAATTGACAAGAAAACAAGAACGAATCAAAAATATGTAACCCGAGGTGAATCCGGCTTCAATTCTTCGTTCCCAGCGTTTGTTCTTGATCAATATCCACTTCTCCTCCTCCGATTTTAGTCCACAATCACCTTCTTCTGTCACTTTTCGTCGCCTCCAGCCGCTCCAGGCTCGTCTCCCCCCTTTAGGGTTTCTAATTTTTGGGTTTTTAAAACAATTTCTGCGAAAAACCACCCGTTGCGTAGCGCGACGGGATCTTGCACACTCCTCGCGTAGCGCGAGGGCCCCAGAAAAGACAAAACAGTCGGGCAATTCTGACATTTTGCATTCCTCGCGTAGCACCACGAAATTCCAAGATCTGTCGCGCTACGCGACAGGGGTAAAAATCCAGAAAGTTTCTTTTTTTTATCCACAGCCCTCTCGCATGAACCGGAAACTCGTTCTTTTTCGTTTTCAATCATATCCGCTTCCTTTGTGACCTAACAACCAAAATATATAGAAATATTAAGTACGAGCAGTTATAGAAGAAAACCGACGCAAAACAAACACAAAGTGGGAATAAAATAGACAGTAAAATGCATGTATTTTGCAATACATCAAACATCATTGGCCAAGTCCACACAGGTATCCAGACAAGAAGTAAGTCTCATGAAGCCAACATTTGTTTGTTCTCTTGCTTTCTATCTCAGGTGGAACCCAAGAAGATTGATGAAGCTCTCAAGCACAACAGCTGGATTGAGGCAATGCAGGAAGAATTGCTGCAGTTCAAAAGACAAGATGTTTGGAAGCTTGTTGATCTTCCACCTGGTCAAACAGCCATCGGAACAAGATGGGTTTTCAGAAACAAGCAAGATGAAAGGGGCATCGTGGTCAAGAACAAAGCCAGACTGGTAGCTCAAGGTTACACTCAAGAAGAAGGCATTGACTATGATGAAGTCTTTGCTCCTGTTGCCCGTCTGGAAGCCATCAGAATCTTTCTGGCATATGCAGCATCCAAAAACTTTATGGTCTATCAAATGGATGTGAAGAGTGCCTTTTTGTATGGCAAGATTGGTGAAGAGGTCTATGTCAAACAGCCTCCAGGCTTTGTGGATACTGCACATCCAAATAAGGTCTTAAAACTAGACAAAGCTCTCTATGGCTTACACCAAGCCTCAAGAGCCTGGTATGAAACTTTATCTGGATATCTACTTTGCAACAACTTCAGAAGGGGGGCAATTGATCAGACACTTTTTCATCAAAGATGAAGGGGGAGAAATTTTGTTAGTCCAGATTTATGTTGATGACATTATCTTTGGATCTACAAGAAAGAAGCTCTGCAAAGACTTTGAAGTTCTGATGCATTCCAAATTTGAAATGAGTTCAATGGGTGAACTAAATTTCTTTTTAGGACTTCAAGTCAAACAAGAACCAAATGGAATCTTCATAAGTCAATCCAAGTATGTCAAAAGCATCTTGGAGAGGTTCAAAATGGCTGACTGCTCTGCTGCAAGAACTCCTATGCAAGTGCACCATCAATTATCTCCGGATAAAGAAGGACAAGACACTGATCAACATCAGTACCGAGCAATGATAGGGTCTCTCATGTATCTCACTGCCTCAAGACCAGATATCATGTTTGCAGTTTGTCTCTGCGCAAGATTTCAAGCAGCTCCAAAAGTGTCTCATCTTCAAGCTGTCAAAAGGATCTTTAGATACCTAAAGGGAGCTCCAAAACTTGGGCTATGGTATCCAAAGAATGGAAATGTCAATCTCTATGCCTACACTGACAGTGACTATGGGGGCTGTAACTTGGACAAAAAGTCCACATCAGGGGGATGTCAATTTCTTGGAGGAAGGCTCATCTCATGGCAATGCAAAAAGCAAACATGTGTCTCCACTTCAACAGTTGAAGCAGAATACATTGCAGCTTCAAGCTGCTGTGCACAGGTCATCTGGATCCAAAATCAAATGCTTGACTATGGAATGACCTTCATGCAGACTCCAATTCACATTGACAACATGAGTGCAATCTCTATCACGAATAATCCAGTGCAGCATTCCAAGACTAAGCACATCGACATCAGGTATCACTTTATCAGGGATCAAGCTGAGAAAAAGAGAATTGTCCTATCCAAGGTTCACACAAATGAGCAATATGCTGATTTGTTCACTAAACCTTTTGATGAAGCAAGATTTTGATATCTAGTTGAATCAATTGGCATGATGAAATTTGAATAAGACATGTCTCAATTTTTTATCCTTCCTTGTAAATATGTCTATGTTTTTGTTCTTAATAAAAGGTTATAGTCAGCAGCACTTTTTCACTGCTGACAGATTTACTCTTCAGCAGCAAAGCCTTTGCCACTGATCGCTTTAAGTTATCAGCAGGAACAAGTTTCCTGCGGATAGCTTTAAGGCGGTCAGCAGCAACCTTTTTGCTGCGGAATGAATACAACAGTCAGCAGCACCCAAATCTGCTGCTGACTGTCTTCACTATCCGCAGCAACCAAGTTTGCAGCGGATAGCTCACCATCAGCAGCAACCAAGTTTGCTGCTGATGGGTAAAACAAGTCTACATTAACTTTTACCCGAGGTAAAAATCACTCTCAGTCTTTACCATGACTGCTCGAGTGCTTTACAGCTGTAACAATGAAAAGTGAAACAGGTTGTACTGTACAAGTAAAGTTGCTTTTTCTTCGTCTGCCGTTATATCACAATTTCAAACGTTCCCACAACCTCTTCATATTCAATTTCAAACCCTAATCTCCCATCACTTTCTCTCCCGTCCCCACAGCATTCAAAGCCCTCCATAATTAACCACCATTCAAACACCATTCTCTCTTCCCTCCAACTCCATAAAATGGCAGGCGCAGACATAAACAACCTCAACGACAAGTTTTCCCCATATCACAACCTCACTGCATGCCTAATAAAGGGCAAGAAATCAGAAGGTTTCAATGATATGATCGACTTCCTTTGTCGGTCCAAAATCCTACATGCCCTAACAGTCAACCCAACCATCTACACTTCCCACATGGAAGATTTTTGGAGCTCAGCCGTGTATTCTACTGACCAGGGCACTCCCCAAATCAGAGGCACAGTAGACGGCAAGGAGATGGTTATCACTGAATCAAAGCTCCGCCAACACCTCAAGCATCAAGATGAAGGGGACGCCATCTCTTACCCAAGAGACGTATACATGAGGACCTTTGTATCCATAGGGTACACTGGGAATCAAACAGAGTATACGATAGAGAAGGCACTCATGGGTCCCAAATGGAAGTATCTCTGCCACACTCTTCTCCAATGCATATCCCAGAAGAGGAGTGGCTGGAACCAACTCAGCTCCGGACTTGCGTCGGCAATTCACGGTATGATAACTGGGGCGGGTTTCAATTTTTCCCACCTCATTCTTGAAGGTTTGAGATACAACCTTCAAGAAGGGGTGAAATCACAGTTCTTCATGTACCCAAGATTCTTGCAGGAAGTGTTCAATATTGAACACCAAGATCTTTCAAAAACTGCAAGAATCTACTCAATTCTGGGACATAAGAACAACATTTTTCAAAGCATGAGAACAGTTTCATCAAAGTTCTCAGGAGCCGATGTTCCATTGTTGTCTACAATGTTGAACACGCAAAGTGCCCAGGGTGACAGTTCAGCAAACCCAGCTGATACTGATCCCACACCCTCCACCTCACTGCCACAAACTCAAACTACTGCTTCCTTTTATCAAACCCCTGTGCATTCTACTGAGGATGTACAGGCACATAATCTACTCACCCCCAGTTTGATTGCTCAACCGGAACACAGGGCCCCGGTTGCAGCCAAATATACAAGGAAGAGGGGCAAGAGAACTCCTTCTTCTCTTGCCTCCAAGGCCCAAACCCAAGCCAACATCCCTCACTCAGAATCACAACATTCTAGTAAGAATATCATAAGGGAAAGCCACACTGTTAGGGAGACTCCTTCGGAAGTCTCTCTATTAGGATTAGGATCACTTCCCGGATCCATAGAACAGCCTTTCGAGCCATTCCTATCTTCTTTGGACTTAAGTGTTGAGGAACCTGACCAAAGTGATGTACCTTCTCCAACTACCACTATCAAGGAGGTACTGATTGGTCTTGCTTCCGAAACACCCAACCCAAGTTCTTCACCCTTAAAGGTCCACTCTAGGGGAAATGAAAGAGTGGATGTGGAAGAGGCTGTCACTACTGCTGGTCCATCAACTGACCAGGAGGACAGTGACAACATCTTTAAGACCTCAACCACGGCAACTCATGGTGAGGGTGTTTCCTTGGAAACTCCCCACACTGAGAGGAATCCCAAGCGCCAAGAAACCGCGGGTGATGGGGATGCTGAGGCTCGGCCTACGGCCCCATCTGGGTCCAAGGATTCCACAACTGTGGATGAGGACAGACTGAAACTTTATAACTTGGAATTGACGGCCAGGGTGGCTATGCTAGAGGCTGAAATGTCCAAACTAAGACACCAAGTCGCTATGCATGAAGCCCATCAATGCCCAACTTTAGCCACTCCCTCTCTTGTATCGGTAGGCACCCAAACTGATGCTTACTTGTCTGCTGATGCAACCAAAAAGGGGGAGATGGTGTCTATGGAAGAAGATACAGACAGTCTTGACGACTGGATTCAAGAGCAGCTTGTACTTCAAAGCTCACTATTCAAGCCAGCTTTTGTCCAAGTTCATGACTTGCCAGTCCTAGATAACGAAGAGGAAGAGACATCTGAAGACTGGAAGTTGGTCGTCAGGGCTGGCGATGAAATGCTGAATGATGTTGAAGACACAGAACAAACAAATACATCATTCAGCATCCTTCCTGAAGCAGCAGCCATCATTGGTCAATCCTCAACCCCCCAACTATTCAGATCATCAAAGAAGCTAGAATTTGACTCCATTCTAGCTTGGGGGTATGATGGATCAGCTGAGAGGTTTTGGATTGGATGGGAATTCAGCGTAGTAGAAGAGCTGAATTGGAACTCTCTCAATGCCCTCCAGGTCCTACAGCTATACGTATCAAACTGCATCAACAACTCAGTAGATCTCTCAGCAGAACTTGCCATTGGCAGGTTCTATGACCTGATGGAGGATAATCTACCCAGGCTCCAAAGATTCCTACAAGCAGCACATCGGGTAGCTTATCCTGAATCCTCGGCGGCCGCAGAAAGGAGACTGACTCCTAGCAATCTTGAAATAACAAGGAGCAGTCTCCTTACTGAAAAAGAAATTCTGGGCCTTCGAAGATTCCTGTATGCCTTCCTGGTCAAGGACTTGGACGTGCTAGGTTGGGTGAGCACTAAGTCCCTTGACCACACTCTTCTGCTCAGCAACGGCTCCTCTCTCATCATCAACACCAGGAACATCCTTCAGCTGCCCTCAGACTTCCTATTCAAGATTTTTCAGCTCAGAGCCAACATCTGCAATATTAACTCACTGGAGAGCCAGGCAATGATGGTCACCATCAAAGCCCATCTTGAAAAAGAAGGACTGATTCCTCAGGAAGAGTCTATGACAACTTCTGATGCTGACTCCAACTCAGATACTCCACAAGTTGAAGCCACATCTGTAGCAGCTGGCACAAGATCTTCACTTAGGGATCAACTGAGGGAAATAGAAGGTCCTGAGTATCAACTTGATGAAGACATTGACCGTCCCTTTTCAATTCCTCAACATGCCAATGAAGCTGAGGCAGAGATCCCAATAGCAGCATCATCATCTGCTGTTGTGATCAGTGAAGCTGAAGCAGAGGCACCCAATGTAAACAAAGGAAAGGGAATCATGACTGATGAAGATGAAGAGAGGCTGCTAAAAGAGAAAAGAGAGAGGGAAGAGAAAAGAAGAAGAAGAAGAGGAGATGGCTGACCTGAAAAAGGCTCAAGAAAGAAAAACAGCCATTCTCCTAAAAGAACAAACCATCCAGCTGTACGCTAAACAGCTGGATGAGCTAAAAAGAAAGATTCCTGCAGTTGACCAGATTGAAGAAGATGTAGCTCTTGCTCTTCAACTGCAGGAACAATTCAATAAAGAAGAAGAAGACTTGGAGAAGAAGAAGAACGAAGAAGCTAAGTTCAGAATAA
Organism: Smallanthus sonchifolius; assembly: GCA_023525975.1. Lineage (NCBI taxonomy): Eukaryota > Viridiplantae > Streptophyta > Magnoliopsida > Asterales > Asteraceae > Smallanthus > Smallanthus sonchifolius. The sequence continues at coordinate 67,489,049 of CM042030.1, read as the reverse complement.
CCGATTCTGAATTAGCAAAAGAATTAAGGGAGGAGTGGGCTGAAGCTCTGATCTCTCAAGGTGAGGATGCAGACTACCTTGAGAAACTTTCAAACAAAGAGATTTACAGAGCCTTCATGGGTCAGCAGGGTCAATTGGCTAGCAAGAAAAAGGCTGAAGAAGAAGAAAAAGCCAAGCTACAGTCCAAGAAGACCATTGCACTGAATAAAAGAACCTATGAAGAAAGGAAGGTCATGATTGACTTCCTTAAGGCTAGAGGAGATAGTGGAAAGAGGCTAGGTCCCATGAATTTCATGAACCTGCAAGCCCTCTACTTCAAAGTTAAAAAGGATGAGGAAGAAAGACTAGGGAAGAAGGCCTCCAAGAAAAGGGTACTTATCAAAGAAGAAGAAAAACCAAAGACAAAGAAACCCAAGCCTTCTCCCTCACCTACCTCTTCCTCAGTCCATCATCCTTCCACTCTTCTCCCCAAACCTTCCACTCCTCCACCCAAAAAGTCCAAATCATCCCACCCAGCTCCCACTCATCAACAGCCTCCCTTAAAGAAATCCAAATCCTCATCTGAACCTGAAGACTCAAGAAACATAGTTGAATGGGTCTACAATCCACAGGATCAAAGGTTCCAAATCCTCAGGGGGAGAACTGAAAGAAGAAGATCTACATACAGGTCTGTTGATGAGGTTCTGCAACTACCAGATTCAGACCTAAGAAGAATTTTGGAGCTGGGTGAAGCTCATGAGCCTGCAAATGAGAGTGGGAAACGTCTTGTGCTAGCAATCAAACACTACTTCAACCCTAGCAAAGATGTGATCATTAACATCAAACCACTCAAGTCCCACTCTCCATTTGTATCTTGGTCCTACAACGCTGATTTGGATGAGTTCACTCTGATTGATGTAAAGAAGCAGCAGATGAGATGTTCAAGCAAAGCAATCTACAAAATGTCACACAAAGACATCAAGACTCTGTCTGAACTTCCACTGAACAATCCCAGCAAGGATCCAAGAGGCTATGAGGTTGAAAGGATAGTCAGCCACATGCAAAAGCTTCAGCAGCAAAGTGATTAGAAGAATTTTGGTTGCATCAGTCTAGGGGGAGTTTGTAGAACCAAAGACTGATTGCTACCAAATTATTCTAAGTACAAATGTTGCTGATAATTTAAATGAAATGTTACATGACATAGAGACTAATATGGGTGATGTTGAAAAAGAAAATTTACAACATCTATTTGAAGGTGCTGAAAAACTGTTATATACCGGTTCTAAATTTAAGAAACTTGATGCAGTGTTGAAGTTGTTTAACTTAAAGTCGAAAAACGGATGGAGTGATAAAAGTTTCACAAAACTATTAGTGCTTTTGCATGACATGCTTCCGGAAGACAATGAATTACCAATTTCGACATACCAAACACAAAAGTTGATGTGTCCAATGGGATTGGAATTCGAAAGAATACATACATGTCCGAATGATTGTATATTGTATAGAAAGCAATATGAAAATGAACATAAATGTGTTATGTGCGGTGCATCGATGTATAAACAGATAAAAGATTCGGATGAAGTTGACGGTGATGTGACAAAAAATCGACCGCCGGCTAAAATATTGTGGTATCTCCCTATTATACTGTAGAACCAAAGACTGATTGCTACCAAATTATTCTAAGTACAAATGCTGCTGATAGGCTTATCAGCAGCATTCAACACATATAGCTGCTGATAGGCTTATCAGCAGCATTCAACACATATAGCTGCTGATAGGCTTATCAGCAGCATTCAACACATATGGCTGCTGATAGGCTTATCAGCAGCATTATTCTCATCTCTGCTGCTGATAGCTTTATTCACTAAAGACCAAACGTTGCAGCTGACTATCCATGTGAAGCGCCTCTGACACCTTTCTGCAAAAGCAACTGCCACACTCCAAGCAGAAGGAACCTCACTGGTGCAACCAATAAAGGACAATAACGCGCTTCTCCAAGCATGCAAACAATGATGCCTAAGAAGACGTTTCAGTAAAGTTAACTAGATTAGCCTTTGCGTGTAATTTAGATTAATAAACAAGATCAACGGCTTGTGTTAGATCTGATCCTTAGTATCAAGGGTCTGTCTTGATTCTAAGTTACTATAAATACTGTGTAAACACTTCATTGTAAGTGTGCTTGCTGTGCTTTCATAGTGCTTCTTGATAGTGTTTTACTTGTAAACTTGTAATCTTAGAAGTTTAATACAACAGTGCATTTATCAGTATTCTTGATGTTTACTTGTTTACTTTGTTGGTTGTTATTGTTTCCGCCAATATCAACTAGAATAGAATCACCTTGTAATCTTACGATCCTACATATACCAAGACTGAAAATGTTATTTTCAAACGAAAAAGAAGCAAAATTATTACGTTAGCATTCAGATGAACGTGTAGTTGACGAAAAACTAAGACATGTGGCAGATTCACCCTAGTGGAGAACCATTGATAACAAGTATCCTGAATTCGGGAAGGAGACAAGAAACATACGGTTTGGGCTTAGTTCAGATGGGATCAATCCTTTCGGGAACATGAGCAGTCGTCATAGTACATGGCCGGTTATTTTATGCATCTACAATCTTACACCATGGTTATGCATGAAACGGAAATACATTATGATGTCGTTGTTGACTCAGGGTCCAAGACAACCTGGTAATAATATTGATGTGTACTTATTTCCTTTGAATGATAACTTAAAAACTCTTTGGGATTCGGGTGTAAACGTATACGATGCTTATGAGAGAGAACACTTTCAATTGCATGCCATGATTTTCTGTAGTATAAATGATTTTCCTACATATGGTAACTTGTTAGGATACAGTACGAAGGGTAAGAAAGCTTGTCCTATTTGTGAAGATAAGACAAGCTCGATATGGTTGAAAAATTGCAAAAAAAATAGTATACATGGGACATCGAAGATTCCTTCCGAAAGGTCACAATTTTAGGAAGAAAAAGGATGAGTTTAACGGATAGATCGAGACCGGGACGGCGAGGAAATGGTTCGATGCATTTTCACGAGTTGAAAACCTAAATACTGTGTTGGGAAAAAGATCTCGTGTTGAGAAAGGAGCCATCTGGAAAAAAAATCAATATTTTGGGATTTACCTTACTGGAGAAATTTACATGTTAAGCATTATCGAGATGTTATGCATATAGAAAAAAAATGTATGCGACATCTTGTTAGGCTTATTACTAAATATTCCAAGTAAAACTAAAGATGGGATTAATGTCCGAAAAGATATGGTACTTTTGAATATACGTAAAGATCTTGCCCCGGAACAAAGAGGCGACCATATTTATCTACCACCTGCTTGTTATAATATAACAAAAGAAGAAAAAAGGCAGTTTTGTCAATGTTTACATGATATTAAGGTTCCATCAACTTATTCTGCAAACATTAAAAGATTGGTGTCGATGACAGACTGTAAATTGCTTGGAATAAAGTCTCATGATTGTCATGTTTTAATGACACATATAATTCCTATCGCAATTCGTGGATTGTTACCGGATAACGTCTGTCATACAATCACAAATCTTTGTTTGTTTTTTAACAACATTCACTCAAAGGTTATTAATGTAGAAGACTTGGAACAATGGCAAAAATACATTCATGTTACCCTTTGTGGGCTAGAGATGTACTTTCCACCATCATTTTTTGATATAATGGTTCACCTAGTATCTCATATCGTACAAGATATTAAGGCTTGTGGTCCTGTATTCTTACGATACATGTACCCTTTCAAAAGATATATGGGTGTCTTAAAAGGTTATGTAATAAACCGTAATCGACCAGAGGAAAGTATTGTTGAAGGGTATACTTCAGAAGAGGTGATTGAGTTCTGCCAAGGTAATGATGTCAATAATATTACATATATTAGTGTTAACTTACAATATAACAATTTTTTTTTCACAGGCTATATGGAGGGTGTCGAAAGTGTTGGTGTTCCTAAAACTCGTCATTCGGGTCGACTTGAGGGTCATGCAGTAGTTGCTATCAAAACATTCATGTCATCTCATGAAAACGTATAAGATGCACATTTAGTGGTCAAAAACACATGACATGTCTTGCTCCATATGTTAATGAACACATGGATATGTTACGGTCAACATACTTGGGTAAGGATGATGTGTGGTACGTAAACACTCAAAACAAAGAGCTGTCGAAGTGGATGAAAATGAAGGTAACAAAAACTAATGTTGATGAAACTATGAAAATGTTAGGACACGGTCAAGATTGTGAGTTGAATCTTCTCAAGGGTACGACATTAATGGTTATACATTTTACACTAGTGATCAAGATAAAAAAAAGTGTCGTGCAAAATAGTGGAGTTACAATAATAGCATCAACGACTGAGTTCGACAGACGACGTCATGATAGAATGATAAAAATCGCCAAAGATTGTTATTACGGTGTTATACAAGAAATTTGGGAACTGGACTATCATGATTTCACTATTTCTTTGTTCAAATGTAAATGGGTGAATAACACTACAGGTGTTCTGGTTGACAAATATGGTTTTACACTTGTCGACCTTACAACCGATGGCTATAAATCTGAACCATTCATTTTGGCAAAACATGTCACACAAGTTTTCTTTGTCAAAGACCCGAGCAAACCAAGATACCACATTGTATTACAAGTTAAACGACGTATTCTGGGTGTTGATAATGTAATTAACGAGGAGGAATACGACCACTTTGATGATCTACCTCCATTTTCGGTCCATATTGAACGGGTTAATTACGACAACATTAAGCTCACCGCATACTTATGTGATGACATCGATGGGATTTATGTTGATTAAGGTTTGATATAGTCAATTTATAAATATAATTTATTCTTATTTTTTTAATATAATAGTTAATTTATTAATATAATTTTATTTTACCTAGTGTACTCTCCCTTTTTCACACCAAAATTTTCACCCTCAATATTTCCCTCCACCTATTTTTACCTGTTTTAATTTTCCCCCTAAAATTTTCACCACTCCAACACAACCCTAATCCCACACCCACACCCACACTCACAATCCAACACCATTGACACATTCACCAGCCACCACAACCACCATCATCCGCCACCTACTCTTCTCCGTCACCTCCTCCACCCCCTCTTCTCCGTCACCTCCAAACCCACCTCGACCCCACCCTCCTCACCACAGTCGTCGCCCCCTCCTCTTCTTCACCATCGCATCCGTCCTCTCCACCACCCGCCCCAAACCCCCTCCTCTTCTTCACCATTGCAAAGGATGGGAGTGCGGTTTTATGGTGATCAAACATATGGGGAGTTTGTTGAGACCATTCAACATGATTTTATTAAAACCGTAAGTGTTTTGCATATATTTAAAATATTAACTTTTCTATTTATTTGTTACATTTAGATACTTTGTTTATTTCTTTTTAGTTATGGAATGCAAAAGAGATTACTTCGCATGAGGAAATTGAAATTATGGTCGTAGACTTAATGAAGCATTGGATTAAGAAGGTGTTTGATGTTTGAGGGCCGGACATGAACTTCGTAAAGACATCACAAGGTTAGCCAAATTCTACAATTTAATGTTCATATATATCTAACGGGTCAACTAAAAACTCGCTTATGTACGAGTATGTAGTATAATTATATGTATATATGTGTATGCCTTTTGAAACCTAGTTGTACTCTTTTTGTGTTTGGGTGTTTGAAAGTTAGGGTGTGTTTGGATGCAATGTAATAATTAGTTGTAGTAGTTTGGTGGGGTTGTGTAGGGGTCCAACATGATTTTTGGTTTGGTTTCATTGCATTTTAGTATAATTGTCACATCCAAACACAATTGTATGACATTTTTCTTTGAATTGTTGTACTATTAGAATTTTTGTTATACATTCTCCTAATGTTGTATTTCACAACTTATTTGCAGTATTATTTGGTATCAATCCAACAAAAACACGTTGAGAAAAATGTGCAATTTCTACGATTCGGGTTGCAAGAATGAAGACATTGGTTCGGGTTGCAAGTATGAAGACATTGGTTCGGGTTGCAAGTATGAAGGCGCCGATTCAGAAGTTATTGTATATTTACGTTCATTTATAAACACACACACACACACACATACACATATATATATATATATTTGTGGTACTTTGAAATATTTGAAACTTTTTTATTATTATTGTCATTTCTGGGCATTTATATTTGTGTATATTGGGAAATGAGTTTATTGTATTTCCTGGGAATTAACTGAAATATTTAATAAAAAAATATGAAATAAGGCTTTTTGATGCTATAAAAAATGATGCGGTTCTAAGACCGCATCATTTGGCAAAAATAACCGCATCATTAGCTATATTATGTACTAGTGTAGAAATGAACAAAACGGCTTAAAGTAAATAGTTATTGGGTTAAATAGTTAGTGACCTAGTGAACTTAATTGTTTATTAGGATTAATGGGTAAGTCCAATTAAATAAATAATTTGTAATATGTTTATATTTGTTCAATTAGTTTATAACAGTTATTAATAAGTTTATATTTGTAAAATTTTAAAGTTTTAAATTAATTTTTTAAGTGTCGTTTTGGTCAAAAATTAAATTCATGGGGGTTGGTGTCAAAATTTCATGGGGATCGTTTGAGATTATATCGTATGTATAACAAACAAACAAAATTTCATGGGTGTCGGGCGACCGAGCCCACAAAGGGTGGGTACGCCAATGTGTAAACCCTAATGTTAGAAACCGTATTTGGTTCTAGGGGTGTGATGTTCTAGAAACGACACATCTTTTCATCCCTGCGTGTGTATGTATATAGATAGGGTTCAAACAATTGTAAGATGTTAGTTCGTTAATACAGATTCGTTCTTGTTTGATTCTTGATTATAGATTGATTTCAATGATCCCTATGTTTCAATAGTGGTATCAGAGCCCAAGGCTCAAAGAAGATCAAGATCATTGTTGCAATCTTCAATCAAGAAATCAAAATCAAGTATCGTTCGTTTTTTCTTCAACCAGAATTTCAATTTCGTTTTTGTGACCAAATTTCAGTTGTTCAAAATCCGAGTCAATCTTGAAAGGGCCGATCATCACGTGTTTGGTTTGAGAATTCCGTTTTAGTCCGATTGTAAGGAGAAGATATTTTTTTGTTTATCATTAGAAGAAGACCAAAAGGATTGGTTCAGGAACCGCAAAGGAAATAAGAAAGAACTAGGGAAGTTTCTGTTCGTGATTCACTTGATGAAAACAAATTCGGATTATTGCGGGACTGTTATGGAATCAAGAAGATTATAGGGAGATGTTCGGTTCTTAGAATCAGTCACAGTTGTGGTGAAGAAAATATTGAAGAAGGATTTCATTATAGGCTGTTGTTCACGAGTACATAAAGGCCAAGGTCAGACACAATTGAAGAACTTTTGTTATATTGCTGTTACGTTTCCAATCAGAAGGATTGTTACGGATTGGAATCGAAAATGTTTACGAATCATGTGCAAGTTCAGGAGAAGACGTAATGCGTGTTCCATGGTTGTATGGCAGATCCAGGAGGGCTCAGTTTGGCCATGTCGGAAACAATAATGGGTCAGGAGGACCGCAGGAATATTGCTCAGGAAAGGATCATGGTTGGATTCTCAAAACTTGTAAATGGATTCGGGAAATGGAAAAAAAAACGTGGTAAGCAACTACAGAGGAAGCACGGAACAAGAACGTTGAGGATATTGGAGATGAAGAATCAAACTTGGGTTAACAATTAGAGTGTGATTGTTAGAATTAATTGTTAACTAGGTTTGGATAAAGTTAACGAGTCAGAATTGCAATTATTTTAAAGTTGTAGTTCAGTTTTTATTATGTAATACTACTAGGCTAGAAACACGTGTATTACACAGGTCGAATAAATGCAATTTTATATATACTTAATAATAAAAATTTACATATTACATATTTATGACATATTACATAGTTTTTTAATACAAATTTTAGAAACGTTATATAGTTATTTTTTAAAAATGTTTTATAAAAAGAATGAAAGAAATGTTCAATTTATAAAAATGTTTTATGAACAAAGCTATTTTTTTTAATAAAATACGTTTTATAAAAATAATTATAGAAATCATTATTATTTAATAGGGGAGAGAGGTGAGAAACAAAAAATTTTAAAAATAATTAAAGAAATTTGTATAATTAATAGGAGAGAGAGGCGGGAAAAAAATGTTGAGGATGTACAGGAGAGTGACAAGTATCCACCAAAACTTTTATTTATTAAATAGTATAGATTTGTAAGTAGAAAGGTCAAGGGTGTAAACTCTAATGTTAGAAACTGTATTTAGTTTTAGGGGTGCGATGTTCCAGAAATGACGCATCGTTTCATCCCTGCGTGTGTATGTATATAGATTGGGTTCAAACAATTGTAAGATGTTGGTTCGTTAATACAGATTCGTTCTTAGGGTTAAATCTTTATTATTTGTTCTTGTTTGATTCTTGATTATGGATTGGCTTCAATGATCCCTGTGTTTCAATAGACTTTAGGCTTTGCCCGTCTCATAGTTAAACTCAGAACAACTATAAAAACGTCCAAAAACGCTTTGTCTCTCCTCTCCTCCGTCTCTTCTCCCCCTCACCCATTACCTGTTTCGAACGTTCTTACAAAAGAACGTCGTCCATCATTCATCTCTCCTACACATTATCCTCTATTCCTTAAAAACTCCCAAAATTGTTCTATTGTGTGGATGCTTTTAGGTTGTCTTAGAAATGGTTTGTATAAGATCATGCTATTTCCTTAAATGATTTTATTTTAAAGTTTGCAAGTTTTGTTATCTTACGCGGATGTTATTCAAATGGATGATACTAGTAATAATAAAAATGAAATAAAACTAAAATAACTAAAGAGTAAATTGCATTTTTGATTCAAGTGGTTTTGATGAAGTTGATGCTTTGCTCAATGGGTCATCATACTCTATATTCAAAAATGGATGTTTGTGTTTATACACCTTATATCGTTTGGATTTACAGTTAGCAACCCTCCTCTTCAGCAGGTGACCCGGGTTCAATACCCGGGACCTGTTTCTTGCTTTTTCTTTTTTGTTAGCTTGATATGACGTTTTTTTGCATTCATTTATTGATTAAATAAAAGTATAAAAATAAAAACTGAGAATAAAGAGACATTGAGCTTCCATGATCTCTTCCTATAAAAACACCATTATTATAAAAACCAAATAACCGCCTCTATTATTTTCAACCGCGCCAAAAGCGTAAATGCTAGATCGATACATGGTTTCAATAAAGACAATTTGTTATAAACCAATGGTTTCTTTTAAGATTTGTATGTTGAATGTCATCAGTCAGGGGCGGACCTACCTTATGGGTAGGGGTAGCCCCCGCTACCCTCAACTTTACGCGCAGTGCAAAAATAGAAAATTACGGTTTTATGTATCCGGTTATCCCTTACATTACCCCTGAGAAAAAATTACGTTACCCCTCAAATTTTTTTAAAAGCTCAACACTTCATAAAAAGTCCAAAATTTTATAAAAAACCTAATACTTTATAAAAAAAATCCCCACATTTTATTAAATGTTTTGATGTATTGGGTTTTAATTAAACATTAGGGCTTTAGCCAGTCCAAATGTTTTATTAAAACCCAATACCTCAAAGTCTCAATTTTCAAACCCAACTTACCCAAGCGGCCGGCCAAGAAGAAAGACAGAGAGCGTAAACGGTGAGAGCCAGAGACCGACCACTCGACCAGCCGCTCAACCTGAGCTGAGACCACTGCCCAGCGCCGCCTCCGCCAAACCTCGGTCCTCCGCCTCGCCAGTCGTATGTTACCGTAAAAAAAAATTGTTTACATGAAAGTATAGTCAAAAAAAAATTTGTTTCATTTACATGAAAGTACGGTCAAAAAAAAAATTCGTTACCCCTGAACTTTTGTTCTAGATCCGCCACTGTTATCAGCCATTGATGAAATAAGAATATTGAAGATTTAAGAATTATAAATGATAATACTTAAGATTTAAGAATTATAAACTTATATTTTAAAATAAGATATAAAATTATATTTTAAAATACGATACAGTGAGTTATTCGGGTTCCAAAGTATTACGTGTACATCATGTCCTTTTAAATGTATAATTCTCAAGATTTCTTTACCGTTTTATGAGGTGTCAATGTGTTTCTAATCGGGAAAATACGAAAATAGACATTTGATCAGGAAAATTCTTAAAAATGTACATCCTTACTTAGCATACTATTTCATGGACATTGGTCTTGCGAACCGGCTAAAGGCGGCTAAGCTAGCCGGCTAAAATTTACGTGCCAACATTCCATTTGTCAGAGTATGAACCAATAAACAAGCGACACGTGGCAGGCAGCCGGCTAATAGATTTGAGTATGAACCAATCCCTTTAGCCGTTTATTAGCAGGCTAAGCCTCCGAAAATTAGCCGGCTAAGCCTTTTAAATTTGTCGGCTAAGCCTTTTAAGTTTGCCGGCTAAGCCTTAAAAAAACGCCAGACGGTTATAGCAAGCTATTAGCCGGCTTAGCCTCCGCTTTTTTAAGGCTTAGTCGGCCACATGTCGCAATCCGGTTGGTCCGTACACTGTAAAAAATAATGTTGGCACGGAAATATGAGCAGGCTAGCTTAGCCTGCTTTAGCCGGCTCACAAGAGTAATGTCCATGAATTAGGAGGCTAAATTTGGATGTCCATTTTAAAAAACTTTTCTAGTCAAATGTCCATTTTCGTATTTTTCCCTTTCTAATTTCTCCCCTCTAAGTTTACCCCTTCAAATCATGCAATCTTTGATCATGTGTCTAAAATGTATGAAACACAAAGTTGTATTCGTACATTAAGAAGGTTTTCCCGATGAGGTCTCCGATAAAAGCATCGTATAGTGCATTGACTTCGAGTCTTGTTTTATCTCTTCTTCCGATAATTTCAACACATTTTAACAAACCTTTATTAAATACACAGCAAAAAAATTGGTGAGGGTTGGGTCCAATGGCAAAGTCATTTTGAGTTAACCGGCGAAGATCCCCTTGAGGTCAAGGGTTCGAGCCCATTTATAGACGAATTAATGTAAATTATTAGAAAAAGCCCCAAAATAAGGTATTTGTTGTTAAAAAAATACACACCAAAATAATGTTTTTTTTTTTTTTTGACATAATTTAATTATATATCATCATGGCAAATTACATAAGGATAGCAGGTAGACGGGCAACAAACTGCGCCGCCATCCCCTTCTGAATGGAAAACCCTAATCTACTAAAAACAAAGCCTCGCCCCTGAGGAGTCGTAAAGTTGCTGTGGACCACACGCTGAACTCTAGCCAAGAACCGAACCGCCTCTGGCGCCAAGGAGCCGAACGTGTCAAACGTCAGGGGGACAAAGGCATGCTGATTATCCTCACAAGCTTTCGCGTGCTTTTCCACCTTCTTTGACTCTGCTTTCATAACCGCTTGCCCCGCCACAAACCCATTTTATGTAAAACAACAATAATCATGACGTTGGCAATAAAAGTAATTAAAATTCAAGAAACTTTAAACATTAATTACATTTTATTACGAAATATATATTTAGGATTCTCCACATAAAATAGTGTCATTAACCAATAAAAAAAGGTAATATTCTTTTCATATTTTATAATATACAACAATAAATACGAAATATATTGCATGCCTACGAAAATTCACCTATATAACAACATATTTTACAATAGAGGTATAGAAAATGATATTTGATCACCAAAAGAGGATATTAAAAACCCTCCATGCTATCGACGTTGGACAAGATGGAATAGTTCATTTACCAAAGGTAAACGTTGAGGACAATTTAATAAAACGTATGGATGAGGGTTTACAATCAAGAGTCAAGAGAGGACATGATCTTCAAGTTGCTTTGCACAACGCTAGAGATGGAACCGTTCACTATGTACAGTTTGGATACAAAGACGAAGAATATCTTTTAAAAAATTTCTATCCAATCGTCACGAAATATAAATTAAACGTTGGGGATCATCTTGAGTTCGATCCTCTTTTCGGTGCAGTCGGTGAAAAAATAAGTATGAGATTCAGCTTTACCTATGTATTGGAGTGAAGTTGATCATCGATCAACAACATCAAAGTGGTTGGCTAATACATTCAAAAGATACGGGCATGATTATATATACATACATACGAATATTTTAAACTATTTTTATTGATGTTAGAAATTCTTAATGGAATAACCTACGAACTTTTTAAAAACTTACTTATTTTATAAAGTATATGTTCGTCGGTGATAGTATACAAAAATTAGGATGTTACATTATTATGCAAATAAGCATCCCTATCAACAACTTCATGAAGGTACTTTATTAATGAACTAGTAATTAGTAATGATGAATTAGAAATTATAAAGCGATTGAACAATTTAGTTGATGATAAACAAAATTTTAAATTAAAAAATTTGAAGATAAAAACTTAAACGAATTATTAGTCTAGTTGTCTAAAACAATGGAGTCGATTAAAATGTAAAAACAGTCTTGATGATATAATAATTATCCATAATACAAATTTATTTTTTGAAATTGATAAGTAACTTTAGAAATTATAACTATCCATGATTAATTTCATATCAAATTTATTTAGTTGATATAATATCTATCCATAATTAAATTTATATAAATATCTAAAAAAATATTTTTTAATATCATTATTTAATAGGAGAAAGATGTGACATCCCTGATTTCCATGTCTGATTTAAGTCTTGTTGATTATGCTTTGTAACCTTGATTGAAATTCTAATGCTATGAAACTATTTGTGCCTCATACTACTTGTTATATCATTTCAATTCATACAATTAGGCCCTTGTCTAAAGTGAGTATTCTATTGCACTTTAGAGCGGTTTACTTATTCTTTGTGATTCTATGTATAATTCATCTAAAACTTGATACTTATGGTAACTTTGGATGCCCTAGATTTTATCTTAATCAAAGCTACTAAAGTTAGTGACTTTATTGAACTATAGTAAAATTTCAAGGACCGAAGTTACACATATGTAAATTTAAGGTTTCTTATATAACATCTTTAAAACCATAGATATTTATTTTTGAATTATCAAATTACATATTATATATATATATATATGTATTTTCAAAAACATTATTTAGTTGATGATAATTATATTAATAAAACAATTAAATTTATTAAAAACCATGCTCATCTTGTTGCAATCATAGTCTAAGTCCAACTAACTTTTCCTCTAATCCCTCACAAACCCACCCTATAAATAGACCCCTTTATTCCTTCATTCTTCACACCTCATCCTATGAAAATTCAAGAGCTCTCTAGCTACTAAAATTGTCCCCCTCCACCCTTGGAAGATTCAAGTTCATACATTTCCATTCTAAGTAAGTTTCCTTCGTATTATCTCTAGTTCATACTTTTCCTTGTCTTTTTTCTTCAAAATCCCTCATAACTAGCTTGGATCTATGATTCTCAAACATGATTATGTTATAATCATACATCTAACTCAAGATCAAAAGCCAAATCAAGCATTCTTTGATCAAAACTTTAATTATGATCACCAAACATCAAAATTCGTATTTTGGTAGATTCATTGGCCTGCCTTCGGGAGGCCATATCTCCCTCAAAACGAAATATTTTTCAATGATTTTTTTTTAAATCAAGTTCAGACTCTTCTCTTTCCAACCATATAAAGAACTCCTTCAAACTCCAAGTTTTTGACCCCCAAACAGCCGAAACAAAATTAGTGCGCAAAGCTGATATGAATCTGTCCAAGTTTATATTTTTGTAATCTTTTCACCTATTTAATATTTTGATATAAAGCAACGATTTTATTATAATTTGGTTAACATAATCAATAATGTTAATATGTTAAAATCCCATAATTTAATTAATTTTTTAAACTCTTCAAACTTGTTCAAACTTTTTATTTAAAAACTTGATTTTGATCTTTCTAGTTTTCTTTCAACTTCTAGAATCATGTTTCTAGTAAAACTCTCTATTTTCAATTGAACCTCTCTAGTATCCAACTTATTCATTTCAATCCCTACTAAACTCATATTTTCACTTTCAACCCTTATCTTTTCCAACTTTACAAATCACACCCTTAACTTGGTTTTGTATACAAATAGAGTTACTTTCAAACCAATATGTAGCTATCTGACAAACAAAAAGGTTCTGGCTAGGAAGGACGGGGTTCTGATCCAACCAACTCTTTCATGAGAACTTTTTTATTGGAGGTACTACTCTGGAATAATAATCATTTCTAGTATACAACAACAATTTCCAACTAATTACAATAATTCTAAACCTATTTCTAACTTAACAAACTTACTTAGGGAATCCTTAAGGCATCTTTAATCTAAGTTACTGCAAGTGCAAGTTCAACCCTCTAACTTTGCAAGGTGAGTTCATAGCCCCTCTTTTACTTTTGTACTTTGGGGTGGAAAACATGCTCCTATATCAAATCAAATTCTAGAGTCAAAACTATTCTTTTGCGATCAATAACAAACTTTCTAATTATAGTAAAACTAAACTGGTTTATACATATTGCTATGTCACTTTATACTACAAAGTCTCTTTTATTTTGTAAAACCTACACAACCATTAACTTCGGGGAAGCCACGGGAGTAAGTAAATAGATCTTTTGGTCTGACTAGCCCATCCGGTCCTCGGGTTGATGCATGCCAATCAATTCTGAGCGTCCTTCTACTTGACGTATTCCAGTCAACTTGGAAGGAGTTGGGTGTTCAGAAATTGCATACTAGACATTCATACTATTGTCTAACACCCTTGTAACAAGGTTTTGGACGAGAGCATTCGATTACTAAGGTTGGTTGTGGACTCATGTATAATAGTTTATTTACTTGAAATGTGAAATATGTTTATGACATGCACCTTGTTATCTATTACTATGTATCTATTTAAACATATGTGCTCACCAACTTTTTAGTTGACCTATTTTAGCATGTTTTTCAGGTAATGAAAACGAAGTTGATGATAAGCCAATGCTAGGAATCAAGGATTATGCTCAAGTGGACCTAGTTTAGATTTTTAATTCAAAAATGAGACTATTTGCTTGTTTGGTTTATTTGTTCTGGAAGTTGATTTAACAACTATTTCGTTTAATTATAATTTCCTTAGTATTCTTTTGATCCATGTGTGATGATTCAATTTCGTCGCCCCCATGTATAATCCGCCTTGACGGGGGTGTGACAAGAGAAGTGGGAAAATAAGGGTGAGGAGTCATTAGAGAGTAACACGTGTCTCCTCATTTAATAAGAGATAGAGGCGGAAAAATATGAGTGAGAAGTCACCATAAAGTGCCACATGTCATCCTAGTTACTTATTTATTATAATAAGGATTTGGCGATTTTAATTCTCTTTTAGCTTTTGATAAAGATCTCATGTATATTTAAATCATAAGTTTTGACCCAACATGTTACTTAGTATTATTTGTGTGTGGAGGGATTCATGGATTGCTTTTGCATTCAAGTTACTCTGTAGAATACCTAATTTCATTATACATATGTGTTGCTACATTGGGAAAATCAACCAAGTCTTGAAGGTCCTGCTAAGATTGAACAAACCGTTAGGCTCACCATAGGGAAGGATCCCATACAATCCACCTCCGGCATGAGAATCAAATAAGGGTTTTTCAGAGAGTTATTAGTAAGTGTAAAGTGAGAAGTTGAGAGTGAATGCCAAACTTGGGTGGCAATATACTATTATTTATAGCCATGATTCTTTGAATAGTGGAAGATCTCCTTTGTTTCTTGATATTCCTTTTTGAGGTCTCTAGTTTCCTTATTAAATGAATTGTGTCTTGATTCCTTAAAGGAAAAAATATTAGTGTAATAAGTTGACTATCACAAAACCCAAGCTTGGTATCATTCATATTACCTAGGCTTCTATTACCAGGTTTTCACTTGCTTTAACGATAAGAAAGGGAAATGAGCTTTCCATGTTCACGTCTACACTTTTTTCCCTTGCCTCTTTTGTCCCTCGCCTTTCTCCTAATGGTCTCGGGAATGGTTGCGCAGACTGTACCTTCTGTGGTGTCACTGTTGCTTGATATGACCTATTAGTCGGACTTATCTTTTATAGCGATCCTAGTATTATCTAATGGGTCACCTTACCTTCTTTCTTATCCTTTCCATCCAATGGTCCTTATGTCCTTCCTTGTCTTGGCCTTCCTACCTTTGTTGGATAATAGTCCTTACTTTCCCGCCCTGCCTTACCGAGTGGTGATCCTTGTCTAAGGCTCTACCCATGTCATCAGCCCCCCAATCAGGGATGTCTTGGGCTTCAGGCGAAGGCATTCCTGACTTCATTATCCTTTATTTTATTGTTCCATGCGAGATGTGCACGAATCATTTCCCCCTAGGGCTTTAATGGTCTGTCAGGCGGCGATTTAACCCCTAATTTATGTGACACCCGATTATTTCGGGATAACCCCGTTAACCCAAATAGTAACTCCAATGACCAGTTCTGTCAAAATCTCAAACTTGCACATATGAAATCAGAGGGACTAATCCTGCCAACATCTAAAACCCAATTTATTGACTTTCAAAAGTCAAAATCGACTTGTTTGAGCCAAATTGGAATCGTAACACCATTGGCTCATCAAATTCGCGACCGTTTTTCATGATTATGACAATAACGATCATCATTATGGCAGTTAACATTGTTATTAACTCAAATTAATCCCATTAAAGTTGAAACCGTCGACTACGCATGAAGAATCCAACGAATTCGATCATTAGGCATTATGATCTTGAAATTAAATACTCTAATCACCTAAGTCGCATCCTTCTGAACTTATTTCACCATCAAATTCGGTCGAAGAAGCACAAGGGGTTGCCGGAGGTCAACCCATCGGAGTCGGAGCTGAGTTCTAGTTGACCACTAGCAATTTGTATTCAATCAGGTAATTTGTTCATACCCTTCATTTCATTTTAACCTCGTCAACGAAAGCCCCATGTTAATTCGGCCTTATAACATCGAATCAAACCCAAACTGATTTCTAGGGTTCATCCGAATACGGTTTGGTCAAACCCTAACTTAAACACGATTTCAATTCACTTAAATCATATGATCAGCTTCGCCATCAGTCACTCGTTGAAAGCTCTATCAAACCCAGGGCTTATATCATCTAATTGGTTAAGAACAAGATCTAGGGTTCATCGCGTGTGTGGGTTGATCGAACTCTGATCTAAACTCAACCTTAATCAAACTAATTGTCATTGTTAGATTCGAAATCATTCAATCAACGAAAGCCCCATGAATCCAGCCCCTCACATTATCAGATTTATCCAATTCGGTTTCTTGTTCAAACCTAGAGTTTTTGGCCCTTTTAATCAGTAATTAACGACCCAAAAACTTATGGTTTTTACAAGTAAATACACCCTCAGCTTCGGAATTCAATGATGAACAAAAACCCTAAACTTTTGTTGTAATTCTGTGTTGAAATCGTTGAATTTTGGACTGGACTGGATTTGATTCGGGTTCGATAGGGGGGAAGAACACATGGTGCTTACTTGTTAAAAACAAATGAATCTGGGACTTGTTGCGAAACCCTAGCGGACTGTGATGGTTAAGATTGTTGACTGTGGGGGAGGAGACCCGGGTTCGAGTCCCTCCACCCCCGTTTCATTTTTAAACAAGTTTTTATTAATATTTTAATTATAAAATCACTCCCCATATTATTATATTAATGTATTAATATGTTTTAACTCCAGAAATCACTCGTAGACTCGGGTTTGGTTTTATAACTCATTTTAATATATTTTTCCTATTTTTATAATAATATATTTATGTTATTATTCAACCTATAACTCCGATTAAAATAATATATTTATATTATTTTTACCACGATTATAAACAATGTGTAACGTTTCAAACTTATAAATAATATATTATTTACTCACGTATTATATACTCGAACAAAAATAATATATTAATTATTTTATCACGTAAGTGATTATCGCATATTTTCTACGAGTTCAAAAAAAAATAATATATTAACTATATTATTTTCCTGGCCATTATTTTGGTACAAACGCACGAATATTCATTAATTAATATTATTCGTTAATAACGTTCGACACGAAACACTTTTACCTTAATTATTATTTTAAGGAATCCTTGTTCCCGTGGACACGTTCGTCTGCTCGTCAATCCTAAGGATGTTTTAGGACGTTCAAATCTTCCGTATCGTCGTCACAAATCCCATTGTATCCCTAACTACTATGCTTGTAATTTTAGGGCATTTGTAGACCGTACTTAGGCAAACCAATTTTGGTTTCTATTGCATCCTTGTGTGGTGCTAACGGCTATCTACTCATACACAACTCAGGTGAGTTTTCACGGCCCATTTTTACTTGTTTTCCTATTGGGGGAGAAACAAGCATACAAACATCATTTTACTTGTTTTCCCGTTGAGGGAGAAACATGCATACAAACATCATTTTTACTTGTTTTCCCATTGGGGAGAAACATACATACGAACATCATTTTACTTGTTTTCCCTTTGGGGAGAAACATGCATACAAACGAGCATTCATTTTTACTTGTTTCCCGTTGGGGAGAAACATGCGTACAAACAGAAATCCGTTACTTTTCTTCCAGTCAGGGAGAGACATACAAACGGACATGGATCACATAGTATTTCATTACCAATTGTGTACTTAAGCGTAAACACTATCATGAAAGTCCTCACATCGAACCGTTAATATGGACTTAGCGAGGTAATTTGAGTAGTACAACTGGGTTTGACAAACCCCACCCGGGCTAGTCGCGCTAGCACGATTGGAGGTCGAACGGGTGTAGATTGGCCTAAACATATTAGTCAGGGTTGATAGACCTGGCTGGAGGCAAACAAACAAACAAACAGTCAGCTTCGGTTGCGAGCGCTTAGAGTAAATCGTACATTGTCTAGCTAGCAATAGGTGTGACTTACGTATGTGGATCCAACAACACTCAAACAGTTTATTTACATACAAACCTGTGAACTCATCAACCTCGTGTTGACACTTTTTCTTACATGTTTCTCAGGTCGCTTTGGCACAGGTTGCATACTTAGGACATGCATGGAGTCCTACTGTCATATCATTCATTTCAAACATTTTAAACAGTGTTACTTATTTACATTATTTGACTCTTGTTGCGTGTAATTACTTTTGATATCATTCTAACGTTTACGCTTCCGCATTTAACTCCGAACTTTTATGTTATGACATTTTAAGTCTCATATAGTGTCGTTTAATGAAACTAATGACTGAGATCCTGGTTTGTCACATGCCAAACGGTAAAACTCCGTTAGTGAAATTTTGGGGTGTGACAAATTGGTATCAGAGCCATTGGTTATAGAGAACTAGGATTGCATACTAGACTATAACTGCACACATGCATTAGTTACACGACACAGACACTCATACATGATACACATGGTATCCATACTTACATTGCATTGCAGGCATGATGACAAATCCATATCACCCTCTTCTGACGAGGAACACGTCATTCTCATTATATCATCATTCCCGGTGGCGACACTCGGGGAGTCATCAGAACAACATCCACTCCCGTCTGAGGGCAGCAACGCGGAGCCTTCGGAGAAGTCACTCACACCACCATCATCTGCACCTTTGTTACACCATCAGAGCCGAAGATGACACCGGCTTAAGCCTATCGAGGACAAAATCAGGGAATGGTGGGTCTTCTCAAGTTCGTGTTGGGGATGAAACACAGAACTAGCACATATCTCTTTGGGAGTTGGGATCGTCGGAGGCGAGTCCCTACTGTACCCACTAGCAACAATACGTCGTGTGAAGGCAGACTGTTGCATGCATCATTGCAGAATCCATTGACACGTAGATGTCATCACTTTCCTGAGCCGTGGGCTCGCGCTTTGGTCGACATTCTGTTAAATAAATATTGACCACAAGGTTGGGAACGCATTGCTTATTGCATACCCAAACCCTATCATGGCACAGTTGGAAGGACGGCTACTTTGCCTCTTCCAGTAACACATTCATGAACTAGTTTCTCTCATCGAAGCCACATTTCATGTACATATTTGTTTCATGTGCATGTTCCCATCTACAATCCATTGGATTGGACTCTCGTATTATGTTCCAACTCGAGTGAATACTCGGATCAAACGATTCTCGACTACTCATCTTGATATGAGTTCTAATTGATCAATTTATGGTTGATAACTAAGCTTCTCGATGACTTATCATATCTGACAACACTCTGTACTCAGCAATACAAACTAAAGGACATTTTGACACAGGACAGGGAAAACTAGGGTGAGCATGCAAAGCAAATTATCATTACGGGTGCACACGTAATAATAATTTGAGGTGCATGTAAGTCCTAGTGAAAACCTAGTGTGTGGATAAATAGTCCTAATCTGTGAGTTACAAAATTAAGTTTCTATTGTCCGTAGAAATTCTCGTATCCCACTCAACGACTAGTTAGTATCGTTAAACCTGTTTAACAGTTGATAGACGCGACTATCATGTTGAAGGTATTTACGAACACACTGAACTATCATCCATAGGATCCACCATTTGATTTCACTCATGTAAGAGCCTTAGTGAACTTAAGACTCTCATCCAGACTTGATCAATGAAACCATCTCGGTTGAAACTCTAATAAAACCTCATGGTAAACCCACCGACTCCAACTATGTAAGCGGAAATTGGGAATTCTTCCTAAACTAACACGTTATTCCTTACACTACAACAATAGATTCCATTTGACCTTGTTACCTCATCATGTGACTAATCCTTGGTCTAATTTGATTTATACCCCAGCATATCCAGTTATTTCAGTGACCTCACGAATTTCTTACTGGAGCAGTCGTACTCCAACCCTACTAGAAGCTAAGTACACCATAGAAATAGCTGATGGACAGATAATTTAAGCAACTCGCATTCTTAAGGGTCGTAAACTTGAATTGGTTGGTCATGAACTTGACATTGACCTTATGCCAGTCGCACTTGGCAGCTTCGATGTAATTGTCGGTATGGATTGGTTATCTAAGAACCAAGCCGAAATTATTTGTCGTGAGCAAATTTGTTCGCCTTCCTCTCCCGAGTGGAGAACCCCTTTCTATCCAAGGCGAAAAGAGTGGTGCTGTTGTGGGCATCATATCTTTCGTGAAAGCACAAAAGCGTCTACGTAAAGGTCATACTGCCATTTTGGCTCTCGTCGCTAAGCAGCCATCTGAGGAGAAGAAGATTGACGACATCCCGATCGTTCGTGATTATCCGGAGGTATTTCCCGAAGATCTACCAGGTCTTCCACTGCATCGTCAAGTCGAATTCCAAATTGATCTAGCACCCGGAGCGCGCCTATTGCTCGACACCCTGTAGACTTGCACCCAATGAATTGCAAGAGCTATCCACACAACCGCAAGAGTTGTTGGATAAAGGTTTCATTAAACCTAGCTCATCGCCATGGGGAGCTCCAGTGCTATTTGTCAAGAAGAAGGATGGGACCTTTCGCATGTGCATCAACTACCGTAAACTTAATAATGTAAGCAACAAGGACCGTTATCCTTTACCCCGCATCGATGATTTGTTTGATCAACTCCAGGGATCAAGCTTCTATTCCAAGATATATCTTAGATATGGTTATCATCAACTGAGAGTCCGAGACGAGGGCATATCAAAGACGGCATTCAGAACTAGGTATGGTCACTACGAATTCATGGTCATGCCCTTCGGATTGACCAATGCACCCGCGGTATTCATGGACCTCATAAACCGTGTGTGTAAACCGTACCTTGATCAGTTCATTATCGTCTTCATCGATGACATCCTCATCTACTCCAAGAATAGGGATGAACATGAGGAACACATGCGTTTGATTTTGGAATTGCTAAAACAAGAGCAATTGTATGCCAAACTTTCCAAGTGTGAATTCTGAATTCGTGAGGTGCAATTCTTAG
Organism: Smallanthus sonchifolius; assembly: GCA_023525975.1. Lineage (NCBI taxonomy): Eukaryota > Viridiplantae > Streptophyta > Magnoliopsida > Asterales > Asteraceae > Smallanthus > Smallanthus sonchifolius. Next base: position 67,467,108 of record CM042030.1, on the reverse strand, counting down.
GACATATAGTCAACGAGAGCGGAATACATGTCGATCCATCTAAGATAGAAGCCATCAAGAATTGGGCGGCACCGACAACTCCAACTGAGGTGCGACAATTTATGGGATTGGATGGCCATTACCATCGTTTCATCGAGGGACTCTCCAAGATTGCCCAACCCCTCACTGCCCTAACTCAAAAGGGTAAACCCTATAACTGGAGTGACACCCAAGAGTCAGCTCTTCAACTACTTAAACATAAACTCTGCAGTGCACCTATCCTATCTTTCCCGGAGGGAACGGATGACTTTGTAGTGTACTGCAATGCATCCATTCAAGGTCTTGGTTGTGTGCTGATGCAACGCGAGAAAGTGATCGCATAAGCTTCTCGTCAACTAAAAATCCACGATAAAAACTACACGACTCGTGACTTAGATTTGAGATCCGTGGTATTTGCACTAAAGATATGGAGACATTACTTGTACGGTACCAAATGCACTATCTACACCGATCACAAGAGTCTTCAGCATATCATTGAACAGAAAGAGTTGAACATGTGACAACGTCGTTGGGTCGAACTCTTAAACGACTATGACTGTGCAATCAGATATCATCCAGGGAAAGCTAATGTGATAGCCGATGCCCTAATCCGTAAGGACACCAAACGAGTTCGAGCATTACAGCTTGCTATTCACACCAGATTACCTGAAAAAATCCATGGTGCTTAACTCGAAGCCCTTAAAGAGGACAACCTATCGTTGGAAGCCACACGTGGTATGGAAGAACAACTCGGGGTTAAATCAGACGGCATTCGCTATTTCACGGAGCGAATATGGGTTCCAGTGTACGGAAATCTAAGAGAACTAGTCATGGATGAAGCTCACAAAACTCGATACTCTATTCATCCAGGTTCTGACAAGATGTACCATGACCTAAAGGTGTTATATTGGTGGCCGAAGATGAAAGCTGATATAGCCACCTATGTGAGTAAGTGCCTGACATGCTCAAAGGTCAAGGTGGGATACCAAAAGTCTTCTGGTCTACTTCAACAACCAAAGATTCCTATGTGAAAATGGGAGCAAATCTCTAAAGATTTTATCACCAAATTGCCCCGAACTCCTATCGTATACGACACCATCTGGGCGATCGTAGATCGTTTGACAAAATCCGCTCACTTCCTAGCAATCAAAGAAAATGACAAAATGGAGGAACTTATTCATATTTACCTGAAGGAAGTAGTCTCTCGGCACAGAGTGCCAATTTCTATCACTTCGGATCGTGACGCTCGATTCACATCACGTCTCTGACAATTATTGCAAAAAGCTCTAGGCACGCGTCTAGATATGAGCACAGCGTACCATCCTCAAATCGATGGTCAAACGGAACGTACCATTCAAACCTTAGAGGACATGTTACAAGCTTGCGTGATCGATTTCGGTAACATTTGGGAATGTCACTTACCTTTGGTGGAGTTTTCCTATAATAATAGTTATCACACTAATATCAAGGCAGCACCATTCGAGGCATTGTACGGACGTAAATGCCGATCTCCTATCTGTTGGGCTGAAGTTGGGGATAGCCAACTTACGGGTCTTGAACTTATATTCGAAACCTCCGAAAAGTTCGTTCAAATTCGACACCCGGCTATTTTGGGTTAACCCCGTTAACCCAAATAGTAACTCCAAGGACCAGTTCTGTCATAATCTCAAACTTGCATACATGAAATCAGAGGGACTAATCCTGCCAACATCTAAAACCTGATTTGTTGGCTTTCAAAAGTCAAATTGGAACCGTAACACCAATGGCTCATCAAATTCGCGACTGTTTTTCATGATTATGACAATAACGATCATCATTATGGCAGTTAACATTGTTATTAACTCAAATTAATCCCATTAAAGTCGAAACCGTCGACTACGCATGAAGAAACCAACGAATTCGATCATTAGGCATTATGATCTTGAAATTAAATCCTCTAATCACCTAAGTCGCATCCTTCTGAACTTATTTCACCATCCAATTCGGTCGAAGACGCACAAGAGGTTGCAGGAGGTCAACCCATCGGAGTCGGAGCTAAGTTCTAGTTTACCACTAGCAATTCGTATTCAATCAGGTAATTTGTTCATACCCTTCGTTTAGTTTTAACCTCGTGAACGAAAGCCCCATGTTAATTCGGCCTTATAACATCGAATCAAACCCAAACTGATTTCTAGGGTTCATCTTAATACGGTTTGGTCAAACCCTGACTTAAACACGATTTCAATTCAATTAAATCATATGATCAGCTTCGCCATCAGTCACTCATTGAAAGCTCTATCAAACCCAGGGCTTATATCATCGAATTGGTTAGGGTTCATCGCGTGTGTGGGTTGATCGAACACTGATCTAAACTCAACCTTAATCAAATTAATTGTCATGGTTAGATTCGAAATCATTCAATCAACGAAAGCCCCATGAATTCAGCCCCTAACATTATCAGATTTCTCCAATTCGATTTCTTGTTCAAACCTAGAGTTTTCGGCCATTTTAATCAGTAATTAACGACCCAAAAACCGATGGTTTTTACAATTAAATACACCCTCAACTTCGGAATTCAATGATGAACAAAACCCCTAAACTTTTGTTGTAGTTCAGTGTTGAAATCGTTGAATTTTGGACTGGATTTGATTCGGGTTCGATAAGGGGGAAGAACACATGGTGCTTACTTGTTAAAAACAAATGAATCCGGGACTTGTTGCGAAACCCTAGGGGACTGTGATGGTTAAGATTGTTGACTGTGGGGGAGGAGACCCGGGTTCGAGTCCCTCCACCCCCGTTTCATTTTTAAACAAGTTTTTATTAATATTTTAATTATAAAATCACTCACCCATATTATTATATTAATGTATTAGTATGTTTTAACCCCGGAAACCACTCGTAGACTCGGATTTGGTTTTATAACTCATTTTAATATATTTTTCCCACTTTTATAATAATATATTTATGTTATTATTCAACATATAACTCCGATTAAAATAATATATTTATATTATTTTTACCACGATTATAAACAATGTGTAACGTTTCAAACTTATAAATAATATATTATTTACTCACGTATTATATACTCGAACAAAAATAATATATTTATTATTTTATCACGTAAGTGATTATCGTATATTTTCTACGAGTTCAAAAAAAATAATATATTAACTATATTATTTTCCTGACCATTATTTTGGTACAAACGCACGAATATTCATTAATTAATATTATTCGTTAATAACGTTCGACACGAAACACTTTTATCTTAATTATTATTTTAAGTAATCCTTATTCTCGTGGACACGTTCATCTGCTCATCAATCCTATGGATGTTTTAGGGCGTTCAAATCTTCCGTGTCGTCGTCACAAATCCCACTGTATCCCTAACTACTATGCTTGTAATTTTAGGGCATTTGTAGACCGTACTCAGGCAAACCAATTTTGGTTTCTATTGCATCCCTGTGTAGTGCTAACGGCTATCTACTCGTACACAACTCAGGTGAGTTTTCACGGCCCATTTTTACTTTTTTTCCTATTGGGGGAGAAACATGCATACAAACATCATTTTACTTGTTTTCCCGTTGGGGGAGAAACATGCATACAAACATCATTTTTACTTGTTTTCCCGTTGGGGAGAAACATACATACGAACATCATTTTACTTGTTTTCCCGTTGGGGAGAAACATGCATACAAACGAGCATTCATTTTTACTTGTTTCCCGTTGGGGAGAAATATGCGTACAAACAGACATCCGTTACTTTTCTTCCAGTCAGGGAGAGACATACAAACGGACATGGATCACAAAGTATTTCATTACCACTTGTGTACTTAAGCGTAAACACTATCATGAAAGTCCTCACATCGAACCGTTAATATGGACTTAGCGAGGTAATTTGAGTAGTACTACTTGGTTTGAAAAACCCCACCCGGGCTAGTCGCGCTAGCACGATTGGAGGTCAAACGGGTGTAGATTGGCCTAAACATATTAGTCAGGGTTGATAGACCTGGCCGGAGGAAAACAAACAAACAAACAGTCAGCTTCGATTGCGAGGGCTTAGAGTAACTCGTACATTGTCTAGCTAGCAATAGGTGTGACTTACGTATGTGGATCCAGCAACACTCAAACAGTTTATTTACATACAAACCTGTGAACTTACCAACCTCGTGTTGACACTTTTTCTTACATGTTTCTCAGGTCGCTTTGGCACAAGTTGCACACTTAGGACATTCATGGAGTCCTACTGTCATAACATTCATTTCAAACATTTTAAACAGTGTTACTTATTTACATTATTTGACGCTTGTTGCGTGTAATTACTTTTGATTTCATTCTAATGTTTACGCTTCCGCATTTAACTCTGAACTTTTATGTTATGACATTTTAAGTCCCTTATAGTGTCGTTTGATGTAACTAATGATTGAGATCCTGGTTTGTCACACGCCAAATGGTAAAACTCCGTTAGTGGAATTTAGGGGTGTGACAAATTGAACGGTTAGCCCACGTCCCTTCAATCCTCCTTGATAGTTGTGTATTCCTTTTATTATAAATTAGGTTAACTCTTTTTTGTGATTTTCAAATCGCTTCTGCTGCTTCTCATTTCTTCCCCTTCTCCTTGTAATACTCGAAAATCCTTATTGGTCAATCATCGAGGTTAGTTCTCTCTCCGCCCATATCTCGATCCTAGTTCAACAATGGGTGATCGTTGTGATATGGGTCGCCGATTGTGTTTACTAGATCAGAAAAAACTTGATGAGCTTTGCTCTTTTTATTTGATCGTCCCGAAATTTCAACCGACTCTTCCCAATCCTACATAGTCAATAAATGGTTGTCCTCGAGGGTTTTTTCCCTCCATACTGACTTCCTCATTCAATCTCTTGTATAAATGTTCTGGAGTTTTACGGTGTCGACCTTGCTCAACTAGCCCCTTTTGGTGTCAACAAGATCACGCATTTTGAAATTGTGTGTAAGGCTCTCAGTATTCCCCCATCTGTTGGCTTGTTCCATCAGTTCTTTTATCTTACCAAGAATGGTGACTGGTTTACTATCTAAATGCGTAAGGAACCTACTCCCCACTATGTTCATCACTCCAGTCCAACTATCAAAGATTGGAAAACATTTTTCTTCCGGGTCTCTGACCGTATTTTACCTTTCCTTTTTTCCTAAAAGGGATCCCAAAGGGTCTATTGTTGAGACCAATCTTCCTAACTCTTCTTTTAACCCTGCACATTTTCAACTGCTTCAAGATAATCAGACCTAGGTTTGTCCCTTTCTGGAGGAGATATTGGTTTTGGCTGGGTTGAGTCGGAATTGGGATTCCCCTGGTTCCTTCGTTCGTTTAAGAGGCTCGACCGTGGTATGTTTATGGCATATATTGTTTTCTTGGTATTATGACACACATTTACCTTTTTTACTTTATGTAGATATGGATTTGATTGATCTCATGGGTTTGGAAAGCAATTCTGATGCGAAGATTTCTCCTCGTCCTCTGGCGGTTGATGAAGATGAGGCTCTTATTTACCATAGTAAGGTCACTTATTCTGGTGGTGAGTACACTAGTATCCTTGCACCTCCTCCCTCTGGCTTCTGCTACCAAGCAAAAGAAAAATGGTGTATCTACAGGAGATCAGAAATTGAAGCGGACATGCACTCGTGCGTCCAGGCTCGAGTTGGCCAAGAGGCCCACTCTGATGGAAAAGATGATGGCGTTGAGATAATCCCTTTTATGCCAAGTCCTCAACATGTTGCTGAGCCTTCTGGTTGGGTAAAGCCTTAGACAAGGATTACCACTTAGTAAGGAAGCGTAGGAAATTAAGGACTATTATTCAGCGAAGGCATAAAGGCTAAGAAGGAAGGACATAAGGACCATTGGATGGCAAGGATAATAAAGAAGGCAAGGTGACCCATTGGATAATATTAGGATCGCCAAAAGATAAGTTTCACTAATAGGTTATATCAAGCAACAGTCAAACCGCAGAAGGTACAGTCAGCACAACCATTCTCGAGACCATTAGCAGAAATGCAACGGACAAAAAAGGCAAGGGCAGAAAGTGTTGATGTGGACAGGGAAGCTCCTTTCCCTTTCTTATCATTAAAGCAAGTCAAAACCTAGGAATAGAAGCCCAAGTAGTATGAATGCTACCAAGCTTGGGTTTTGTGACATTCAACTTATTATACTAATATGGGGACCTTAAAAGAATCGAGACACACTTCATTTAACAAGGAAATCCAGATACCTCAAAAAGGAATATCAAGAACCAAAGGAGATCTTCCATTGTTCAAAGAATCACGACTATAAATAAGAACATATCGCCACCCAGGTTTGGCATTCACTCTCAACTACTCTCTTCACACTTGCTGATAACTCTCTCAAAAACCCTTATCTAATTCTCACACCGGAGGTGGATTGCAGGGTACCGTCCCCTGTGGTGAACCTAACGGATTGTTCAGTTTTAGCAGGACCTTCAGGATTTGGTTGTCACACCCCCAAATTCCACTAACAGAGTTTTACCGTTTGGTAGGTGACACACCAGGATCTCAGTCATTAATTACATCAAACGACACTATATGGGACTGAAAATGTCATAACATAAAAGTTCAGAGTTAATGCGGGAGCGTTTAAACAAGATAGTTACTGCGCAAAACAAATGCGCTCAAGTTTAATTTAATAAAAGAAGTGAATTGTCTCAAATGTTTGCATATGAATGAAATGACAGTAGGACTCCATGCATGCCCTAGATGTGCAACCTGTGTCTTAGAGACCTGAGAAACATGTAAGAAAAAGTGTCAACACGAGGTTGGTGAGTTCACAGGTTTCAAGTTTGCAATAAGATAGTGTTTGCTAGATTATGTACATTCAACATGCATATCTATAGGTAGCTAGCCTATGTTCATGTCTTACTAAAGCGCTCGCAACCGAAGCTGACTGTGTTTGTATGCCTCCTGCCAGGTCTATCAACTCTGGCAAATGTGAGTAGGCTAACATTTCACCCGTTCGATATCCAATCGAGTTAGCACGACTAACGCGGGTGGGGCTTGTCAAACCCAGTAGTACTACTAAACATTACCTCGCTAAGATCCATATTAACGGTTCGATATAAGATGAGGACTTTCTGTGATAGTGTGTTACGCTTAGCCTTAACAGTGATATCATATAAAGTACCATAATCAAAATAGTTGAGTCATGTTTTCTCCCCCAACGGGAAAAAACATGTAAAATAATATTTGCTTGCGTACCTGTTTCTCCCCCATGGGAAAACAAGTAAAAATATGTTTGTGTATATGCATGTTTCTCCTCTAATAGTAAAACAAGTAAAAAAGGGGCCGTGAAACTCACCTGCGTTGCGTAGTAGGTAGTATCACACAAGTATGAGATTTAAAATCTCAAGTGTTAGCCTGCACGACTTACGTATGCCCTAGAATTATACACATAATAGTTAGGGATACAATAGGAATATGTGACGACAATACGGGAGATTGAACGTCCTAAAGTAACGCTCTAATAATTAAGAGTAGACGGACGTGTCCACGGAGTTAGGAATTACTTTACGCGACGAATGACAAAAATAATAATAAATATAATCGGGTAAATAATATAACTAATTATATTATTATTTAGTCTCAATCGATACACGATGTGATAAAATGATTCGAAATAATATAAATATATATTATTTAATAATACGGTCACGGTTTGAAAATAATATAAACATATTATTTTATACGAAGTTACGGTTTGAAAATAATATAAACATATTATTTTTATTTGATAATAACAGTGATATTTTATTTATAAAAGTGGGAATAATATAAAAATAGGTTACTAATCCAAACCCGAGCCAACTGGTTGTTTCCCGGGCTAAAACACATTTATATAATTATATAATATTATAGGGTTTGATTTTTATTAATTAAATATTAGCAGAAAAATGTTTAAAAATAATTGTGGGAGCCCGGTCTCGAACCCGGGTCTCTCCCACACACACCCACTGCTCTAACCATTACGCCTGCTAGGGTCATCGCGTCCAATACCCGGTTTTAAAAGCTTTTAATCTAAAAGTTCCTTGTGTTCTTCCCCTTTACACGAAACCGGACCAAGCTCCACCCCAAAACCAACGAATTCGTTTTTGATTGAAGCAAAAGACATAGGGGTTTTGATAATCGGGGTATTGCGAATCTGTGGGTTCGTTTAATTGCAAAAACAACATCTCTAGGGTCGTTTAATTACCGAATAAAGATTCAAAACCCTAGTTTTTGAATTCAAGTTCGAATTGAGAAATTTAGATGATAAAACATGCTGAAACCATAGGGCTTTTGATCACCAGAGGATTTCAAAACTGTTGATATGGTTTAATTGGATCGAGGTGGTGATTAGGATCAAAACCCCAAATTAGATTATGAACAACCCTAATTTCCGTATCATTATAATTTCGATATTAAAAAGTTAAATTAACAGAGGGCTTTCAAAGATTAGTACGAAGCTAACCATGTAGGTTAATTGAATTATGGTTGAGCCTAGACTAGGGTTCGATTAAACCGGAAATTACATGAACCCTAGAATTTGATATTGATAGATTTGATGTTTTAAGCCCCAATTATCATAGGGATTTCGATCTATGAATAAAAACGACGCTAAGGGTGTGGTTGGTTACCAGATTGCTCATCAAATTGAAGGTGCACGAATAGAACGGGTTCCGACCTTAACGAGTTAACCTCCGGCGGCTCGGGTTCCTTCTCCAATTGGATTGACGTATGAAACAGCTTCAGAGGGATTCGTCTAGTGTGTGCACACGTTTAATTTGTGAGATTAATAACAGGTTTAAGCGAATTTGATGTCCAATATCATCAAGGTCGACGGTTTCAGTTTAATGCTCATCATTGTGTTAATTACGAATCAATATCTGTGCTTATTGTGTTAATGATGATTGTAAGTGTTTTAGTTGTGTGTGGTCGATACAATTTTTAACAGAAAACGGTTATGGGACAAGGAATCTGAGTTGGTTGCGAGTTTGACTTTTAGAGGTCAACAAATCGAGTTAAAAGTAATGGCAGGACCAGTCCTTGTAGTTTTGAGTGTATGAGGGTTTGAGAAATGGCAGGTTCAGTCCTTATAGTTAGAATTGAGTTAGAAACAAGGTTAGTTGACTTTCTAAAGTCAACAGGAATACCATTTTGTGGTTTTTGACTTCAAAGTCAACGTAATTAGGGTTTGGACTAATTACACTACTAGTCCTTGTAGTTTGAGTTCAGAAAAATTGACAATCTAGTCCCTGGAGTTTGTGATAAGTTAAATAGGTTAACTTTAACTGGATTTAAATAACGGGGTTAACTTGAAAGTCCGGATTGTCACATTGGTTAATTTTTCCGGTGTAGCAACAAGTGGAGCCCACCATGGGGCCGACTTCATCTCGTCCGAAAGACGCACATGATCTAGCGCCACTCAAAACTCACCATCCCATCATGTTTTGTTACACCCAAGTATAGCCATGTCCGGAAAAGATGTCCCGGTGAGGGAAGGTCCTCAGCATGATTCGTCCCCCGAATAGCAGGTCGAGGTGTCAAACATGACTGAGTTAACCCCAAAAGGTTTCAGGGAACATTTTCCTCGCCTTCAGGAGTTGATGTAGGAGTACGTTCAAAAGGAGCGACCAAAGGGTATCCAGGTCCAGTTGGCCTATGAGGGCAAGCCTAGTGCTGCCAAAACTCGTACTTCACCACCTATGCATGAGGCCGCTATTGCCTTGGCTAGGACTGAAAGTGTTACACTTGAAATCCCTACTATTACCCTAATGCAGATGGTTATGGCAAACCCTACCACGGCGAGGCCTACCTCCCATAGTGACTCCTCGACGTTCTATGTAACACCCCAAAATTTATAAGAAATAATATTAGGAGGGTTAGAAATATATATAGACCCAAGTCCCGGGACCATAAATGAAAATTTTAGAAATTTCATCAGTAACGGACCGCTACCGATGTGCTTCGCGGTCCGCTACGTAGCCAGCAAGGCAGTAATGATGAGCTGCCACGCGCCAGCTGACTAACGGGTGAAAAATGACGCGTGCCGCAACAGGGATAGCGGTTCGCTATCCAAGGACTTAGCAGTCCGCTATGTGCGCGTTAAGCAAAATAGGCCGACCCTTGGGGAGGTAGCGTTCCACTACCAACCCTTTTAACGGTCCGCTACGGGTGCTGTATCAGCCTATAAATTAAGGGACATTGAGCTTGTTTTAGTCATCATTCACACACCAAAATATACTTCCAAACACAAACTTAACGCAGTTTTGAGAGTGTTGAAGCTAATCCGGTCAAAAATGGGTGTGGTCAACACGGGTCAACAACAGTCAAAGGCAGTCAACTCAGTCGCCACAACATTACTTTGGAATTAATCCCATTTGGATGTTTAACAATAATATTATAGTCTAACACATGTATACTAAAGTTACTTAAAAATTTAGCCTTTTGAAACAACACTTGAATTTATGTTGTAAAATGTGAGTTGTGCCAATTATTAGAACATAATTTGAATTGAAACTACCAACAATTACTACATACATCCCTTTTGAAACAAAAGCTACTAAAGATTTAGCTTTTTAAACAACACTTAAATTTATGTTGTAAGATGATAGGTGTGCCAATTATTATTAGAACATAATTCGAAACTACCAACAATACATGGACCTTTTAGCACTCAAAACAGTATTCTTAGCGGTTATTCTTACATGCTCTTAGTTTTTACCAAAAATAGCAAATGTAATTTAAATCATGTTGCTATTATTTATAAAAAACCAAAATTACTTTCCTATTATTGATAATTTTTAAACTATATTATTATCATCAATAAAACAATACAAATATATTCTATTTTACACAACTCTCTCTTAGTAAAGATGTGTTGGTAGGCCTGGCAAACTGGGCGGGTCGGGCGGGTACGGGTCACGGGTCATAACGGGTTCGGGTCAATACGGGTTCGGGTCAATACGGGTTAGGAGCAAAATGACTTCGGGCCAAAACAAGTTTGGAGCAAAATTAGTCCTGGTCAAAACAGGTCGTTTTAAAAAAAACTATCAATTTGGTTCGAGTCAAAACTATCAATTAATGTTTAAGACTAACTTTTGTTACTTTTTTGTTAAATTTAAAAAAAATGACCAAATACCCTTTTATAACCACGACCGTTTCTGTAATTAACTCTATTTTAATTGTAGGAAATGTTTGGCTAGATAAATCGAAATAAAAGGAAATTATCTAGCCATTTAACAAATCAATGAATCATTAAACAACATTTGAATTATCAACAATCAACAGCATGCAATGCAATGCATGATCTTCTAATACGGGACTGGTGTCGTCAACTTGTTCACTTGATCAAGCACATCAAGCGTCTCCGCCCTGCTGTAGCGGGGGCGAGTGAGGGGAGGAGGCGGCGGGGGCGGGGCGGCGACGGGTGAGGGGCAGGGGTGGGGTGACAAAGTTGGGGGACCCATATGCACTATTTTAAATTAACAAAATTTTATAATATTTGATTATTTTGACCCGTTGACTTATTTAAGGTGACCCAAATTAACCCATTGAATATTTGAGGTGACCCAAATTGACCCATTGACTAATTTAAGGTGACCCAAATTAACTCGTTGACTAATTTGAGGTCAACCAAATTGACCCATATTCAACTGATTTTTGCCCAAATGAACCCATTTTTTAAAAGGATGCGTCAAGATTGCCACCCCTATGTGTTAGTGAGCCATAATTATGACAACATGCTAGTGTATTAGAAACCACACAATAGGAAAATAACACATCATGTCCTTTAAATATATGAGTAATACTTAGCAACTTAGTAAGAATTTAAACAATTAATACTTCGATTCAGATAAAACCTTTTTGTAATTGGATATTTTTTTAATTGTTTTTGCTTCTTTATCTTTAATTTATAATGAACAAACTTGTGTTTAAATATTTAGCTCGGGATTAGAAGAAACGAATGGAAAGATTGGAGGATGGGTAGTTAAAACTAATAAAATAAAACTGTTGGAAGTAAATAGTTGATGAAATTGTTCAAAAGAGAAAATTATTTCACCTTTAAAGTTAATAGTTAGAGAAAAAATTAAAAATCAAAATATTAACACTTTCATCTCTAAAATATAAATACTATTTTTTAAAGACCTTTAACAGGTTAATAGGTCAACCAACTTATTAAGCGGGTCGTGTTCGGGTTGACCCATTTTTTTAAACGGGTCATGTCAGCCGACCCAAAACCTGTTTTTTTTCGTGTCGGGTTCGGGTCGTGTCAGGAATTGTCGAGCCTAATGTCACCTACACATGGATAGTTAGGCTTGTAAACGAACCAAACGTTCAGTGAACCGTTCGGCAGGAAATTCGTTTATGTTCGTTCATTTAATAAACGAATGAACATGAACACAAATTTTTGTTCATTTAATTAAACGAACGAACATGAACACATGTGCCGTTCGTGCATTTACGTTCGTGAACGTTCGTTCATTTATGTTCGTTCATTTACGTTCATTTATGCTCATTCATTTATGTTCGTCTGTTTACGTTCGTTTAAATATTCATTCAAATTTATTTATTACTAATATTAATTTAAAATCAATTTGATTTTCATATTTTAAAACTCTTAAGCCTATATTAAAATCAATTTAATATATTTGTTTACTTTTAAAATGTTGGATACAAAGATGATGACACTTTAAACTTTAATTTACATATTTACGTTTACTTTTAATTGGTGTTCACTTATGTCCGTATACGTTCGTTCGTTTGTGTTTGTGAACCGTCCGTTTAGAATATTAATGAACGAACATGAACACACTCATTTTCTTAATGAACAAACACGAACAAGAAATTTTGTTCGTTTAAGTGTTCGTGTTCGTTCATTTGTTCGGTTAAAGTTAAACGAACGAACACGAACAAGTCTCGTTCGTGTTCGTTCGGTTCATTTACAAGCCTATGGATAGTGGATATAGTTGGGCTGAAGAATCATGATCGGATGTGTAATTTTGCCATGTTTTAATATACTTTTATCAAGAATTGTGTACGAAATATTGCTACTTTGTATATATTCCATTTGTGTAGGGTTATAGCAAAGATATCTGAAGTTGTGGGAGTTTGTGTAGGGTTATAGCAAAGATATTTGAAGTTGTGGGAGTTTGGCATATGCATGAGGGTCAAACATGGTAATACTGAGAGCCATCGTAGCCCTACGGTCGTGGACGTATGGGCACGCCCACTCTATGGTTGCATTTGTGCGTATTGTGGATGTATGGCAGCATGATTTGAAGAAACTGAAAAAATGGACTAAGGAGTCAGCTTACCCCTACGCCTGTGATAACATCTTGTTGAAATGAATTGAACATGAAGTTTCCCTTAAGCTACTCTTTATCTGACAAAGTGGAAATCAACTTCCACGTGTTTGGTTCGAGCATGAAACACTTGGTTGGCGGATAAGTATGTGGCCCCTAAATTGTCACACCATAAGGTGGGAACTGATGTTGTGGGAGCTCCGAGTTCTCGAAGGAGAGCTTCCAACCAGGTGAGATTGGCATCGGTGTCTTCCATTGCTTTGTACTCGGATTCAGTTGATGGCCGAGATACAGTGCGTTGTTTGTGGGTAGCCCATGAAATAAGGTTTGATCCAATATATATGGGAAATCTCCTGGTGGATCGACGGTCATCTGGACATCCAGCCCATTCAGCATCAGTGAAGGTACTAAGAGTTTTTCAATGAGCATAAGTAAAGGCATGTAGGGTGGAACCAAAAGCTTTTAATATAATGTTTATATAATTTCAAATACACCATTGTGATAAGCGTATTTTTATCTAAGTTTCGATGTATTATTCGGCTGTAGCATGTCTTTCTTAACATTATGTTTTTGTTATTTAAAAGTATTGTATCTCTCGTACTTATTTAGACGAGTGTCTCGATGAGGTTGCTAGAAATCTAGTTTTATATAACTATGGCTCTGTTACCAACTTGTCACACCTCGAAACCACGAGGCGACTTAAACATTGGATTTACTCACAACACACAGCGAAAGACTTTACAAAACTCATTTTAACTATAGATAAAACCTCATAATTTTAACCCTCACTATAGGATGGCGACTACCACAACTCACCTTACCTCACCCTGAAACATATACTAAAACGGGTCAGCTTAAGTCATTGGTCTAAAACTTATAGAACACGCTTTCTTTATTATCAAAACACCATTTAATACTTTCCAAAAATGTTTATTAAATTATCACCTTTAAGATAATCCCACCACTATACATACCACAATCATGTACCTCACACACACCACACTTAGCTCACTCACACCACATCACACTATATTGTTTATTAATATTGATTAATGTACTCACATTTTTTTAACTCACACTTTAGTTAACTCACACACATTAGTTAACTCACATGGATAATGGATATAGTTAGGCCCTCACACTTTCTATCAACGTGAGACTCATATCGCTCCAGCCGTCGTCATGGATTTCACACACCTCACACGTCAACTGTAACAACCCCAATTTGAACATTTGATATTTATTTTAATTCCAAAGCATTACCGTTTACGTGAGTAAAAATAATAAATGATATTTGTAATGCCTTAGTTGAAATTTGGAACTTTGGAATTTCCCACTAAAGCCCAATCCGAAACTTAAATAAATACAAAACCAATAAAAACTCATTAAAATTAATTAATGTCAATCCATTACACAATGAAGCTTATAAAAATCACATTAGCCCATTCCTCTAAAATTGGCCCAATGGCCTATGTAGCAACCCATGACTTAAATATATAACTAATGATAAATTATATAAACATATACTCCACCTAAACAAATAAATAAATATACAAATTATAAAAAGGCTTGACAAATGAGTGAAGACCCTTCCAATACCTATCAACTTTCTTTTCAATCCTACCATGATCTAACATTCACAAAACACAAACAAAAAGTATGAATAGACATAATTTATGTACACAGTTGCCTCTTTTTTCTTTACCAAAGGAAGACCACCTTGTAGTTTAGTTTTAACTATTTTTATAATGATTCCTTTAGGCAAACATCCTTGAAATGGCTTTTCCATAAAGTTGATTGCCTACCGGTCTGGGTATTCTACGACATGCCATGGTGATCCCACGATATATACAACGTTGTTTCCTCTAACGTTTCCTGCCAGGCAGGTGTTTAGTGTGCCCTTGTCACACATAAAACATTGACATAATTGTACACGTATACCCCTTAAGTGATACTAAACAACAATTCACGCTTATCAAATATGGACATTAAATCGGTTCGTGCTACGGACAACCATCATGATTTTAGACAACCTCTCCATTTTGGCCTCTTTCTTGAAAGACTGAACGACTAATTGTCCATAACCAGATAATTTTCTAGGCCATGTGTATCATTGGCCGATTTAGGATTTCGTTTGAGGATTTTCAATCCTTCTAGTATCATTGATTGGTCGAATGTTTCCATCATGAAGTGAACAACATATGGTGTTATTCAGTATTCGGGTAACTTGGGACAAAACTCTTAACCACTCCTTAACAAATAACCACATTAAATTTTGCAGACGAAATTTCTTAGAGGATGGAAGATTGTAACAACCCAAATTTTAGGGGTTAAATTGAACATTTGCTATTTATTTTAATTCGCGAGTATTACCGTTTACGTAGGTTAAAATAATAGTTGTAAAATACGTGAGTTGAAATTTGGAACTATGGGCTTGGCCCAATGCTTTGAGGATTTTAACTCGCATATACATAGGGGCTACAATCCCCTAATATAGTTAAAGCTCAATCAAAATTTAAATGAATAAATAAACCCAATAAAAAACCCACTAAAATTAAAATGATGTCCATCCACTTCACAATTAAGTCCCATAGAAATCACCTACACATTCTAATAGTGTAATATCCCGAAAGTCGACGAGTTAATGGGTCGGGTTAATAGGTAAACACAGGGACCCGAGCGTATCATCCAATGGTATATAAACCACTTTAGCGCAAACCCTAAGGCCATTCTTGACCCTAGGAGTGCGACGGCAGATAGAAAAGATACAAGGAGGAGAAGCCGGCGACTAGGGCGGCCGTACAGGAAACGGAGTTCGTGACGCGGCGACTTTGACCAAGAACCTCTGAAACACATAAGGTAATCATGTTTTGTGTTTGTTTGCGTTGTTTACGATCGTTATTGCATGGGAGCATGTTTAGGGTTTCGCGTTGGGTAGTTGTCTTGGTGGTGGCTAGTGGTAGCCGACGGTGGTGGCGGCCGTTATGGTATACGACGGTGATGGTGGTATGGTGTTAGCACTCGGGAGCCGAAAGAGAGAGGGAGAAGGTGGTCGGATGTGGTTAGGTAGTGGTAATGGCGTGATGGTGGTGGTGCGTGACGGTGATCGACGGCCGAGAGAGAAGAGAAAGAGAGTGGTGGGTTACGGAGGAGCGACAAGGAGGCGGTGGCAGTTCCCGGTGGCCGTGGTGGCTACTGTGGTGGCGCACATCGATGGTGAAAGGAGGATGAAGGCGGGGACGTATCCGGCATATTGGATGGCCCGGGTGGGTTCGTTGTGACGCCCGACAATTTCAGGTTAATACTCATCCCCGACTCATACATGATTATACTTAATTACATGTGCATCATACTTAATTATAGAGTAATTAAGTACATATCATCCATAACAAAGTCCATTTACTTCATTGCCTTTCACATATTGGTAATTCGGAGAATTACCGGATCACACACGCGTCCTGTCGCACGAACGTTGGGGAATTATGAAACTAATACTTGACATATATTTGGAGTGTATAAATTAAGGTAATACTCTGATTTAATATTTCGTGCTTAGATTAATTTTTCGAGAATTTTTAGAGAATCTTTTATTTTTAACGCAGTCTATCGGATACGCGATATGTACAGACAAATTCAAATGTGATTTTACAAATTTGATATGTTCTACATAATAAATATAATATTTCAGCTTTTTAAGTTATTTTATTTTTAAAAGCCCATTTCTTTTATAAAAAGCCCATTTTTATAAGAAAAGGCCCTAAGGCTATGTGGAGTACCCACACATTTCCACATTTTCACATTTTCACATCACTCCACGTAGTGTCACATCAGATTCCACAGCTTTTCCACACTTTACATGTTTGAGGGAAATGTTTTCACATTTTCACACCCCCGCGTCATTTTCTTTTTCTAATTTAATTAATTTTATATAACAATTTAATTAAAAATAAAAAAATAACATAAAAACTAAAAAACAATACATTTAAAAACCTAAAAAACATTACATTTAAAATAATAAAAAACATGTAAAAAACTAAAAAACTAACATAAAAACTAATAAATCATTGCCTCCTAAGTCGTGCACAGATCGTTGCTTGTAAAGCTAGGACGTCTTCGAGATGTTCACCCGAAAGGTGTTGCGTATTCAACGTCAACACCTATAGATCCTCTCGTTCGTTCGCTTCCTCCCGAAGTTTGATTTTTTTTTATTTTCAACGGCGTCGTTTATGCTGGTAAAACTCTCTATCCTCGCCAACACTTTATCCAATTTTTCGTCCGTAGCCGAGGATGGCGTAGCTTTCTCCTTTCCTTTTTGTTTTGCTTTGTCCCTCCCGATTGGACGTGGTGGTTCATCCTCCTCATATATTGCTTTATGACAAAAAATTGTTAGCATTTAACCAAAAGATGCAACAAATTTTTTCACTAGTCACCCAAATTTAACAATATTCATTCCAACCACTCAACTTCGAACATCGATATCCCATTCATCTTACCTCCGTTTTAGACACGGTTCGTTTCACTGTAAAGCTCTCACAAATAGAACACAAACCCATAAAATAATAATTATATTAATCGCAATTACATATAATTATTTATATCCAAACTTAGTGAAAAACTATATTTTCACTAAATTTTCCAACAATTAAATCTTTTCTTGTTATAAAAAACTTGAGTTGTTTTAGATACAAACCCAACATGTTGACCATTTGAAGATATATTTGAACCCTGTGAGACTCTTCCTTTGATATTATAGAAAAAAAACATTTTTGATTGTGGGAAGAGGATTTTGAGTCAAAAGATTTATCCTGACCGGTTGATATACATCATCTAACCCCACAAGGAATTGCATCAACTTTATCAAATGATTGAAATCGTTAAATTCTTTTGATTAAAGCTTGACATGTACAAAATGATAAGTACACTATTGTATCAAACTGTTTCTACACTGTATTTAGTTTGTGATAGTAATGAGACACGTAAGTTTCATTTTGAGCAATGAGTTGGTTTTATGATACAAACCAAACACCACATACCCATCTACCTTATCTTATCGTAGGTTTCTTTTAAGTCAACCCACACATTTTTTTTTAACTAACAATTTGGATCACTGATGGGCCGCTGACCAACCTGTTGGATTTTATGGACTGACCCGATGGACAACGCGGCTGACCGAGCTATGATCCGTAAGAGTTACACCTAGGGCAACGAACATTAAATCCACTTAACCTGCTTAACTGGTAATCACAAACTGTTAGCAAGACGATATATTTTATATATATATATATTCGTTAGACGCGAATTATTATTTATACTAGTTTATAAATAATAATTGTATATATATTGTTTTAATCTTTCTATTAAAACAATTAAATGGATTCGGACATTTTATTAACTATTGGGTTCTAGGTGTAGTAGGATTTTAAAAGAGTTATAAAATAGATTAAGGAGTTTAATATAGAACATGATTATTATTCTTTTACAATCAGAGATCAGCCGCAAAAAGGGAAAAAAATCGATTTTCCCTTTTATGTGGGAGCCACCAAAAAGAAGCAAAAACCAATAATCAAATTCCTTCTTTGGCATTGCTTCTGCAAGTTTCGGCTAATCCTGACGCTTCCCGTTTCCTTGCCTTATCGGTTCGTAATCTAGCATTGGTTCGTTGTACCTAAGTGTCTCAACCGGTTAATCATTAACCACTAAGGTATAATTAATCTCATCAGTAGATTAATTGTTTTTTTTGTGTTTGCGTGTTCATAACCAGATCCTGTTCGGTTTGTCAGTGCTGTTAAATAGGTTATGATTTTATTTTCCGCTGCGTATTTATTAATTAACTGAATTAATTAATTTCTCTGTCAAAACCCGTATTTACAAAAAGTCAAACTGATCACCTCTGAATCCCAACAGTGGTATCAGAGCCTGGGTTATAACACGTAAATCGGAACCGGTCTAGTTTCACCGGTTAGATTAATCACAAACTTTAACTATCTTGAAGTTTCTGATCTGATATGTTTTGGGGCAATTTTTTATTTATTAATTTGGTCGTTTTTTTTATTTTATTTGACCAAATTTATTGCCCGTATGTGATTGTGTTGAATATGTAAATATGGGCCGACCCATGTGATTGAGTTGTTTGTGTTTATTATTCAGTTTTTGGTTTTATGGTTTTGGCCCACTTTTGATGGCTCAAAGTTGTATAAGAATAATTTTTTTTATTTTATGTAATGTAATAAAAACCTGAAAACAAATCTGAAGAGGCAACAGGAATCATGGATTCAGTGGGAGTCATCCGAGACGACTAGATGCACGGAAGTCCATCCTTGTGGTTGTTTTAATTTTGTGGACCCTGTGACCCGTTTGGTCTTGCTAACTGGCTCTAGCAAGATCAAACAATCTTGGCCCTAAAAGATTTACATATTTATTTGCATTATGGTTGCTTTTTAATTTTTTATAACTTCAATTTATTATAAACCAACCAAACACCAAACGTTTTAAAAGGAGTTTTAAAATGTCACAATCTGTCACCACAAGTTCTAATTTTACAACTTGTAGAATTTTATAAAAATAACAACTGGCTTGTTTTTATAAAATAAATAACCGCTAAAGTTTTGCAATTTAAACTAAATTTAATTTCAAAACTTATAACTTAATAGTTTTCAACTATTAACTTTAACTGGTTATTCAAGTCGCGACAAACTTAGTTTTAATAGGTTATTTAAAATTAAGTGTCCTGAGAGATGAAAGGGTTCATCAAATTTGTCATGACTTTAAATAGTAAAACTGGCTTTTACAACACACATATAATTTAATCATTCGTTGTATTTGACCCTATTCGGTAAACACTAAAATTGAAACTCATATTTAAAACCAATGGTCTATGCCATCCTATTATAAGGAACACTTGGAGCATAAAACGAAATATCGGTGTTTGGAGCCACAGCACCGCACTGGATGCGTAGTTTATCCTTCCAAGGCGCAAGGGTTTCGTTGACACATCCGGCCCTTCCGCAAGTACCTGTTTTTGGACGACTATTACTTTTCTCTCTTGTTACATGCCTCAGCTGTCAAGAGATTAAAAGTGGGCATAGATGAGGCTAAGCGTATCAATGCATAAACATGTCTTGTCTTAGCGGCCTCATACACGAGAGTTGTGCATCTTTCCACAATTGACACTAATTGTCAGTCTAGTTACCCACTTACTAATGTTGTATGTCACAGCTACCATTAGTGACTGATTTAGCTAGATTCTCACTCATTCTTCTAATTTATATAATTGGGTCATAAATTAATAAGGATTTTTCACTTTCTTTATACTAATTTATTTTCTTTGCTTATCTTGACAGATGTCTACTGAAAATAATAATACTAATAACTCCTTCGCTCTCAAGTCTATCCTTGAGAATGAGAAGTTGGATAACACCAACTTTCTCTCGTGGCAGTGCAATCTGAGAATAGTTCTCAAGATGGCCAAGAAGCTCTATGTTCTCGATGCACCAGTCCCTGAGGCACCCGATGGTAACACGGCTGCCGCTCGTAAGGCCTGGGAAAAACAAAGAGATGATGCCACTGAGGTGGCCTGCCTTATGCTAGCCTGCATGTCCCGTGAGCTCCAAAAGAGCATGGAGGACCTGAGTGCCTTTGACATGATTGAGCAACTTAAGGGCATGTTCCTGAAACAAGCCCGACAAGAACGCTATGAAACCATGTCTCAGCTCATTCGTTGCACGATGCAAGAGGGCACGCCTGTTAGTGCTCATGTACTTAAGATGAAAGGGTACATCGACCAGATGAACAAACTTGGATATCCCATGAAGGATGACATGGCTACTAATTTCATCTTAAACTCTCTCCCAAGCTCTTATGCTCAATTCGTAATGAATTTCAACATGAATAGCTTGGAGAAGACAGTGGCCGAGGTACATGGTATGCTCAAAACGGCCGAGATGAATATCCAAGGAAAGAAAAATCAAGTTCTGATGGTCAGATCTGCTAGTGTTAAAAAAACCTAACCCCAAGAAAAGAGGTTATAATAGCAATGGCAAGAAGAAGGTTAATGTTGTTGCCAAGCCTGCCACCAACAATAACAAGAAAGCTTCAAAAGCACCCCCTCCTGAGGAGCGCCAATGCTTTGAATACAACAAAATGGGGCACTGGAAACGTAACTGTCCTGAATATCTAGCCAAGCTGAAGCTGCAGAGGGCCAGTGGTGAGGGCACCTCTTCAGGTATTCTCATTTATGTTATTGAATTTTTTACTGTTTCTAGCAACACATGGGTATTTGATACTGGATGTGGATACCACATCATTAATGTCTTGCAGGAGCCTAAAAGTTGGAGGAAGCTGAAACAAGGCGACATGGAGCTCATCGTTGGTGATGGGAAAAGAGTACCAGTTCTTGCAACTGGAACATATCATTTCTCATCTCCTTCTGGCCTTGTGGTTGTTTTGAACAATTGTTTGTTTGCACCTGGTTTAACCAGAAACATTATTTCAGTTTCTTTATTGTTTGAACAAGGATTTAAGTACGTTTTTAATGGTATTGCTATTTCTGCCTACTTAAATGATATCTTTTATTTTGAGGGTAAACCTCAAAACGGTATTTATGAGATTGACGTTCAAACTGACAATAACATATATAATTTTTCTAAACGTATCAAATCTAGCATTAATGATACTTTTCTATGGCATTGTCGACTTGGCCACATAAGCAAGGCACGCATTAAAAGACTCCAATCCGAGGGAATTCTTGAACCTACCGGACAGGACTCATTTGATAATTGCGAGTCTTGTTTAGCTGGCAAACTCACAAAGGACCCCTTCACCCATGTTGGTGAACGAGCCAAGGATCTGCTAGGCCTTATACACACTGATGTGTGTGGCCCTTTCAGAACCATGTCTAGAAATCATGAAAGATACTTCGTTTCATTTATTAACGATTATAGTCGATATGCTTATGTCTATCTTATGAAACACAAGCATGAAACATTTGAAAAGTTCAAAGAGTTTCAAAACGAAGTAGAGAAATAACTCGATAAATCTATTAAGACACTTCGATCAGATCGAGGTGGCGAGTATCTCAGCTTAGAATTTCTTAATCATCTGAAGGAGCACGGAATTATTTCTCTGCCCACTCCTCCTCGCACACCCCAACTTAATGGCGTGAGCGAGAGTAGAAATCGAACCCTACTTGTAACATTTCTGATTTTTAGTATCCGTATTTCAAATTCAATGTAATGCATTTCAAACCCAATTCTAGTGCACTGTTTTGTTCTATTCGTACCATCAATTAAATACTATATTTCAATGCTAATCCGCAAATTTTACACGGTTATAACCTACTAAAACACTATATAAGTATCTATTTATACAAATATGTCAAATATCAAAGTTACAAGGTCTGATGTTGAAAATTTACAAGGAACCCTAATAGGCACGGTCGCGCCTCGTTCTGGCACGGTCGCGCCAAGTGCCTTGGCACTGTCGCGCGACTTGCTTTGGAACGGTCGCGCCTGGTGCCTTGGCACGGTCGCGCCTCATATTGGCACGGTCGCGCCTCTCATCAGTTGAAACGTAAATGCAGACTTTAATCACAGAGACATTCGATTTCATAACCGATCTACACGTTTTCACCATTAACAAACCCAATTAAAATCTTTTAATCATAACAATTACAGCAAATAAACCAAGTTCATCGATTCAACTCATAACCATCCAATCCTTTCACAAGACCGTCGAATTTACCATTTTTGATTACGATTCTCCTAAGCCAACATACTATCAATCCTCTCTGAAGCTCCCGGAAACACTGAGTCAGTCGGAATTGCAGAAGAAGACGCCGAAAACCGAACCCGTCGTCGCCGGAATTTCTCTCTACCGAACACTATCAATTCGTCGTCCTTCCGGGTAATTAAAACCTCTCACACTTATGTTTTAGTCTATAAATCAAAAGCCCTAATCTAATTTGGGCTTACAATATGGGAATCATCACGAACCAGAATCTAGTTTTCGTTCAAAATAGATTTAATCGAACCCTGCTTTGAACACGTTTAAAATAAAATTAATATATCCCAAAATACTCGTAATAACTCTACAGATGAAAGCCCTATGAAATCCAACGATAACATTATAAGAATCAGTCAATTCGTTCCTGTTTTGGGACAAACACGGTCGCGCTAGTCTTCTAGCGCGGTCATGCTTCATAAGACACGGTCGCGCCAAATACCAGCACGGTCGTGCCTCACACACTCAGACCCAGTCATGCCTTTGGCTAGACTTGGTCATGCCTCAAAACCCTAGACACGGCCGTGCCTAGTCCAAGACACGATCGTGCCTAGTGAACAGCCCAATTATGCATTCTGTTTGATCAACACGGTCGCGTCCCTGACTAGCACGGTCGCGCCCGTGGTCCTAGCACGATCGTGCCTTGTTCCAGGCACGGTCGTGTGTGAGAAAAAATCTTGGCAGAATAATTATTTCCATAAATTAAAAACAATAAGTATTTCAAAATAATTTTTAAATAAAAATAATTGATTTTATAAAATAAATAAATAGAAAATTATTGTTTAAAACTTACAAAACTTAAATTCATATTTAAACCCTACACTTAAACATTATTTACACCATTTATTTAAACATCTTTATGAAAATAAAGTAAAGACATTTATAATTATTTTAAAAACATCTAATACAACTAAATGACTAAGTTACAAATAAATAAATAAAGTAAAGATTATTTATTTAAACAAAAAAAAACATTTAGTTAAGTACCTCTAATACTTAACTTATTTTTATAAATAATAATTTTGTTTTATTAGTTATTCCAAACTCAAACCCTAATTTATACAACACCATTAAAGTACAAACCACAAGCTTTATACACACAATCAATTCAATCCTAGACTTAAACATGGAATATTGAGCATACTATTAATCCTATATACATTCCACACTAGGTTAACGTTGTGCATTACAAGGATCTCATTTATAGCTAGTATTTCGTGTTAGCTACGCCTTCAAACCAAGTGAGTATTACATAGCCCCTTTTACTCTTTTACACTTTTGGGGTGGAACATGAACAATATACAACACTATTGCTTACACTTACACAAACTACACAAGTACAAATCCTCTTTACATTCATGTGTGCAATTTGAGCTTTATGCCCGAGTGCTAGTTGTGCTAACTTTTGTGTGCGATTTATGTGCAATCATTAACTATTCAAGCCGACGGTAAACAATGATAGATCTATTGAGTCTGACAAACCCACCCAGGTAGGGTGATTGTTACCGACAACACAATTGTTGCATGCTAGTTACAAAGGTTTGATTGTACTTGGTTACACAATAGCTGCTCCCCATAAATGCCTTATTTTATCATGATATGTAAGGATTTGTTTATTTACAAACTATATGCTATCTATATACAAACATGTGTATGCTCACCAACTTTTTAGTTGACCTTATTTTATTCATGTTTCAGGTACTAATGTGTGATTTGATCAAGATTTGCTTCACATAGGCTTTGGGACTTAGTTAATTTGAATAAAGGATTTTATGTATTTCAATTATGTTCTTTCTTGAATTTGGTTGTGTTTGGATTATTTGAAATGAAAAATTGATGTTTAATATATTACAATTTAGTCAACCTTGTGCTCATGAACAGTCTACATGTCCCGCCCCGATGATTCCGCCATCGGTCGGGGTGTGACACTACTTAATATGGTTTGATCGATGATGTGTAGAACTAACTTGCCTCACTCCTTCTGGAGTTATGCTCTTATGGCCGCTGCCCGCCTTGTAAATCTGGCATCGACTAAGAAGGTGGACAAAACCCCATATGAGATATGGCACGGGTCTAAACCCAATTTGTCTTACCTTAAAGTATGGGGATGTGATGCATATGTTACCAACAATTCTGATGACAAGCTCGATCCCAGAGGCGAAAAAGTTGTTTTCGTCGGTTACTACAACAAAAGCGGATATTATTTCTGTCATCCTGATGCAAACCTTGTTTCCATCAAAAGGAAAGGACGCTTTCTCGAGGAAGATCTTCTAAATCGAGGAACCGGAAATAATATTATGGATCTTGAAGAAATTCAAGAAACACAAACAACCGCTGAGGAAGTCGGAGCGTCT
Organism: Smallanthus sonchifolius; assembly: GCA_023525975.1. Taxonomy (NCBI): domain Eukaryota; kingdom Viridiplantae; phylum Streptophyta; class Magnoliopsida; order Asterales; family Asteraceae; genus Smallanthus; species Smallanthus sonchifolius. Next base: position 67,441,655 of record CM042030.1, on the reverse strand, counting down.
GATCAACAAGAAGTTGTTGCTGATGAATCAGACATAAACACAAGCGTTCGCAGAAGTAGCAGGTCTCGTAAAGAACCTAATAGATACCTATGGCATCTTGAAGCTTCTAAAGTCCTGTTAGTATCTGAGTCAAATGACGAACCTACAAACTACAAATCTGCTATCTCAGATCCTGAATCCGAGAAATGGCTTGAAGCCATGAACGCCAAGATGTAATCTATGCGTGATAATCAGGTCTGGGACTTGATTGAACTACCTCCCGGTTCTCGGGCAATAGGGAGCAAATGGATTTTCAAAAGAAAAACCGACATGCATGGTAATGTACAAACCTATAAAGCACAGCTAGTTGCAAAGGGTTTCACTCAAACTCAAGGTATTGACTATGATGAAACTTTCTCACCCGTTGCTATGATCAAATCGATCAGGATACTGCTTGCCATAGCCGCGTACCATGATTACGAGATATGACAAATGGATGTCAAAACCGCTTTTCTTAATGGACATCTCTCTGAAGATGTCTATATGGTTCAGTCTGACGGTTTTGTTGATCCAAAGTATCCTAGTAGGGTCTGCAAACTGAATAAGTCCATTTATGGACTTAAACAGGCATCTCGAAGCTGGAATCTTCATTTTGATTAGAAAATCAAAGAATTTGGTTTTGTAAAGAATGAAGATGAGCCTTGTGTTTACAGAAAGGCTAGTGGGAGCACTATATCATTTCTCATCTTGTATGTGGATGATATACTTATCATTGGAAACAACATCCCTGTGCTTGACAAAGTCAAACATTGGTTAGGATCTTGTTTTGCAATGAAGGATCTCGGAGAAGCTGCTTACATTCTAGGAATCAAGATCTACAGAGATAGATCTAAGCGGCTTCTAGGGCTAAGTCAGAGTACTTACATAGACAAAATGATGACACGCTTTAGGATGGAAAACTCCAAGAAAGGAGGTGTTCTGATGACTAAAGGCACTGGGTTGAACAAATCACAATCTCCTTCCACGGGCATTGAAATTAAGGAAATGGAAGCAATTCCATATGCCTCAACGATTGGTTCTATCATGTATGCTATGTTGTGCACTAGACCTGACGTCTCGTATGCTTTAAGCATGACCAGCCGTTTCCAGCAAAGTCCTGGCATTGCTCATTGGACTGCAGTCAAGAACATCTTTAGGTACTTAAGAAGTACCAAAGACATGTTCTTAATATTTGGAGGAGTGAAAGAGGAGCTCACTGTACGGTGTTACACTGATGCTAGCTTTCAAACTGGCCGAGATGACTCTCGCTCACAGTCAGGTTTCGTATTCACTCTTAATGGAGGAGCTGTCTCGTGGAAAAGCTCCAAGCAGAGTGTAGTGGCGGATTCAACCACCGAATCTGAGTATATAGCCGATCAGATGCTGCTAAGGAAGCTCTTGGATGAAGAAATTCATTACTGACCTCGATGTGGTTCCGAGTATTCGCCAACCAATCGAGATACTTTGTGATAACACAGGTGCTATAGCTTAAGCCAAAGAGCCCAGATCTCATCACAAAGCCAAGCACATTCAAAGGAAGTTCCACTATATACGGGAAATTATGGAACGTGGAGACGTCGTGATAACCAAAGTAGACACAGATCAAAACCTAGCAGATCCGTTTACTAAGCCCATGACTCAGGACAAGCATGATCTTCACAGAGATGCTATTGGTCTTAGATTTGCTACTGGTATGTTTTGATTTAGTATTTTGAATGTGTGAACAATTAAACAGTTGTACTTTTGAATTCTTTTTGGTTTACTGATTTAAATGCAATTCTGAATTCTTGTAACTGTGTTCGATTTTAATACGTTTAATCAATGAATCTTGTATTCTTAATTATCCATAGTTGGTCAGACTCGTGGGAACGTCTCTGAATTAAGACTTTTCTGAACTTCGGCTCAAGGAGTTGACTCCGAACTTCACATGCCTCATTTTGAATTACGTTGGATGTAACTCGCATCAAATCATCTTCATGGATCTTTGTCATAAGATGTTTTGCTATTGGTATACTCATTAGTATCCTCTGACCTGAGACACGTACTAGAACTGTCGTTTACCAAGAACCATTCTTTAATCACTGTCAAACGCTGTCGCGTAACTGCCAGTCATAAAGACTTTGATTAGGAATAGTTCTGAAGTTCAGTGGGAGTTGTATGTAGTCAATAAGGGATTCTGTACTCTTACATTGTATGTAACAGATAGGCATCGTGGCGCCCTCATTGATTCAAACTGGTGAAGTGTAAGGCCTTACCCAAACTTACTGTGTGTTTGATTGGACCACTTTGATTCTTGATCGAGAACAATAATAATTGAACGCCATATGAGAATGAACTAAATCCATGTCTCATTGATTCAATTGATGTTTTATACGGAAAGGATGAATGACAACTATTGCCATAAGTCTATTGTCTTGTTTTAGTTAGCTGTTATTAACACCGAGATATTTGGTTAATGACTTTAAAGCGTCATACCTTGTTAGGGACAACCATGTGCAGCTAGAGCGTCGCTGACTGTTTGCGTTGATTTATCGTGGATCGTCCAAGTGGGAGATTGTTGGATTTTATGGACCGACCCGATGGACAACGCGGCTGACCGAGCTATGACCCGTAAGAGTTACACCTAGAGCAATGAACATTAAATCCACTTAACTTGCTTAACTGGTAATCACGAACTGTTAGCGAGACGATATATTTTATATATATTCGTTAGACGCGAATTATTATTTATACTAGTTTATAAATAATAATTGTATATATATATTGTTTTAATCTTTATATTAAAACAATTAAATGGATTCGGGCCTTTTATTAACTATTAGGTTCTAGGCCTGGTAGGATTTTAAAAGAGTTATAAAATAGATTAAGGAGTTTAATCTAGAACATGATTATTATTCTTTTACAATCAGAGATCAGCCAGAAAAAGGGAAAAAAATCGATTTTCCCTTTTATGTGGGAGCCATCAAAAAGAAGCAAAAACCAATAATCAAATTCCTTCTTTGGCATTGCTCCTGCGTTCCGGCTAATCCTGACGCTTCTCGTTCTCTCGCCTTATCGGTTCGTGATCTAGCATCGGTTCGTTGTACCTAAGTGTCTCAACCGGTTAATCATTAACCACTAAGATATAATTAATCTCATCAGTAGATTAATTGCTTTTTTTGTGTTTACGTGTTCATAACCAGATCTTGTTCGGTTTGTCAGTGCTGTTAAATAGGTTATGATTTTATTTTCCGCTGCGTATTTGTTAATTAACTGAATTAATTAATTTCTCTAACAAAACCCGTTTTTTTACAAAAAGTCAAACTGATCACCTCTAAATCCCAACATAACCTACACCGCAGATGCTGATTTGGAGCATATGGTTGTCTCAATTTGACTAGTTTTAATGATAGTTGTCTCGATTTGACTATTCTAGAAATAGAGGAGCAAATAATAGTTCTAGCTCATCATGCTCTCATACTAATAATAACGGCGACAATAATAATAATTATAATAATTATTATTATAATTATTGTTTTCGGTGGTATTAGCGGTTTATGAATTATTAGAATTATTATTTTTGGATTTTATGGTGTTATAACTATGTCGTAAGATTTCAGCGATGATAAAACAAACCCAAACTCCTTAAAAGGATCACATCAACAAAGACTAAACATGGAAACATGGGTAACAACCATAACCACCAGCTTTTAACCCACATGCAGAAAAACAATTAACTCTAAATTGAAAAGGAAATTACGAGTCCAAACCCAATATCCGAAGCGGTAACAAACACAGGAAACTTCATATCGCAAGATGCTTGTTGCGATTGAGGAAAGCGAGGATGAGTTGATTGACGTGGTCGGGGAACTGCTCCTGAACGAAGTGACACCCATTGGGCACAAATACGGTTTCGTGGTCAGCCACGTATTTCTTCACCGCCCCACTCCTTATATATTCCCCCATCCCAGGGACGTCCATCACGTAATCTTTCTCACCCAAGATCACCAATGTTGGAACTTGTATTTTAGTATCCTGTACCTCCGATCCCACTGTGTGCATTGTCCTGTACACATGATTTTTTTTAAGGGAAAACTTCAAAGAATAGTAATCAAGTTTCTCATATGTTTCATTTTAGTCGCTCAAACCTTTTTTGTCTCATTTTAGTCACTCAAGTTTCTCATCTGTTCCATTTTAGTTACTTTTGTCTCATTTTAGTCACTCAAGTTTCACATGTTCTAATCTTGCGCAATTATGAGGTTAACATGTTACTTTTTTTTTATTTTGTTTTATAAATATGGTGAAAATGTTTGTTTACTCTTTTTAGATTTCATTTTCACCATATCTATAAAATGAAATCCAAATAAAGTAACTCGTAACATGGTAATTACGAAAGATTTGAACAACATGTGAAACTTAAGTGACTAAAATGAGACAAAAAAAGTTTGTATAACTAAAATGCAACAGACAAGAAACTTGAGTGACTAAAATGAGACAAAAAAGTTTGAATGACTAAAATGGAACAGATTAAAAACTTGGTTACTTGGTTGTGAGACTCCCCTGTTACCACTAGACCCCAACCCTCCACCCAAATAAAACGTTGTATGAGAAACTGTATGTATACCTGTAGGGAAGTTGGAGTGCTGTTCGAAACCCGTTCTTCTCGTACAAACTTCCATAAGTTGCAATATCCTCCTCGGTCATCCACGGTGGCAAAGGAGTGGACGGTTTCACCAGATCCATTATCTCCTCGTTTTCACCCGCGATGGGCATTTCACTTTGACAAAACATGATGTAGATGTTTCTCACCACCGTTTTAACATCCAGGCGGCCGAAATCAGCTTCCGCTCTTCCAGGTGTCTGTTTAGTAATTGATTTTCAGGGTAATGGTAACTAGTTAAGTAGATGTGATCAGACATATATACCTGCCATCTGCTGACGTAGAAGCCCTCCGGGAAGACAAAGTGATCGGTGAAGGCGCCGGGAGGCATAAATAGCACATTTGATGTTATAATTCCGACCACTTTCTCCGGGTGAAGAAGGGCGAATGCATAGGCAACCCATCCTCCAAAATCTTTAGCAATCACAAATGCCTACCAATGTTCAAAAACAAGCATAATTAATGTCACATAAAATATTTAGAATCAATATAAAATCATTCTCCAGCAACTAGTAAGGTTGTTGCTTTATGGCCATGAGTAGGGTCGGCTCTATAGGTCTTGAAAATAAGCAACAACTTAGAGCCCCCAAAAACCTTGTTGCCGGAGATCATCCTTAACCGAAAAAAAACCGTGAAACACAGGGGCAAAGAGTAAGTAGGGGTGTGGAAAAAAAAAACAAAAAACCGAACCGAATTGCGAATTCAGTTTTCGGTTCGGTTACTAACTGTATCCGAATTACAAATTCGGTTTCCGGTTCGGTTATCGGATATACCTTTTTTTAAATTCGGTCGGTTAGACATATTTCCAATACGGTTTGGTTTATTAAGATATACTTTCTTTAAATCGGTTTATTCGGTTGAATTCAGTTCGGTTAGAAACATTTCCAATTCGATTTAGTTTGGTTAACGGATAACGGTTAAAAAAATTAAAACCGAACTCAATAACCCGAACAACCATCAACCGAACAGATGAACCCCCAAGAGTAAAATTCATTTATTTACATTATTAGGGTGCTCATTGGTTCGGTTACTAACTTACCGTTATCTGTCAACCGAACCGAATTGGAAGGCCATTTCCTATTTTACTTACCTTTTCCATACCTCCACCCTTTCCTTAAAATTCATTTATTTACATTACCTTACTAACAATTTGCAAACGCAAACTGCGGCATAATGTACCATCCCTTGATGCATGAGCTCATTTATTCATGTGTTTTTTTCCTACTCTCTCATTTCATATATCTATATATGTTGTAAAAAATGAAGCAAAAAGATCACTTGGGGGCTGTTTGGTAGCCTCTTAATGGTCATTAAGAGGCTACCTTTTAATGATTCAAAACCTCTTAATGATTAAGAGGTAAGGGGCCATGTAACTTGTGAGGACTTACCGATGTTAACTCTTAACCATTCAGACTTAAGGTTACCTCTTAACCATTAAGAGGCATTGAACCATTAAGAGGTAGCCTCTTAATGACCATTAAGAGGCAACCAAACAGCCCCTTGGTCTGTTTGTTAATGCTCTCTGTCATAACTCACCAAACGTAAGTTCTAATCCTTTTTTTTAAGCTTTTCCTTTAAAAAAAAATTTCTACTATTCTTTAACTAAGTTTCTTTTCTATTTTACCTTTTATTTTTATTTTGTTTCCTTTCATTATTTAACAAAACTTTTTATTAGTATTTATTAATACTTTAATATTTTTATTAAATATAATATTTAGCTAAACTAATTTTTCAGATGCTAAAATATGTGTTTTCGTTTTTCTTAACATTCAATGACGTTAACTTTATTATTTAACATACTAATTTTTTAGATGATAAATGTGTGTTGCCGACTACGATTATTTAGAGTTCATTTTTTATTTATTTCTCACATAGTTTTATCTTTTTGTTTAACGATTTTTTTAAGTTTTCTTCGTTTTTCTTAACATTCAACAACGATATCTTTTTCGTTATTTCCAAACATACTCTCGCAAAGTAACATTATTTTTAAACCAACCGATTGTTTTAAACGTTCTTTAAACTGTCCGACGCTCATCTCAAAATACACTGATGCGACTTTTTTTATCTACGTTTAAATTGATCCGCCGTAATGACGTGCACTTTTTTATCTACATTTCGGTGTACTTTTTTTTCGAATAGCTTCACTTTCGAATATACCACTACGACGTTCTTTTTTTTAACGTCATGTAGAATGTACCATCATGATTACTTATTTTTATCTACGTTTCGAACGGAGGGTGGTAACCCACTAGTTATTTTTAAATTTTATCCAACAAAAAAAACAGATATCATTTTTATTTTGCAGAGAAAATAATTAATAAATCATTTTCTCTTCGTATTTATAATTTCTAATCATCATTAAATTTCTAAATTCAATTTTATATTTCAGAAGTTATATTTTATTAAATCAATAATACAATGATAAAATACCTTAGCAATGGCGAGCGAATCAAGGATCGATGCCGTATCATCGACAAGATCAGTGAAGGAGCACTTCTCAGGTTCAGCAGGGGCATCGGACAGTCCGTATCCTCTGAAATCAGGCGCAATCGCTCTGAAACCGGCGTTTGCCACGGCTGTCATCTGATGCCGCCAGCTGTACCATATCTCCGGGAATCCGTGAAGAAATATCACCGCCGGCGAGGACTCCGATCCGATCTCAGCCACGTGAAGCTTTAGCCCCTTCACTTCTATGAATTTGTGTGCGATTTGATCCATCTTCAGAGAGCAGGTGCAGGTGTGTGTGTAGGTGTAGGTGTGTGTGATGCTTGCATTTTATTTACATTCAAAAATGTCGCTTTATATTTTTTATGACCCATGACCCCTAAGAGAAAGAATTCTTTTTATATATTTCCTCGAGAAAAAGCTAGTTGCAATAAAAAAAAAGTTAGCATGTTCGTTTGTGTAACATTATTGTAAACTACTACCAGCAAAGGCCCGTGTTTAATTTAAAAATGTAAAATTTCAGATCCATTTATTAAAATAAAAATTGAGAATCTTTTTTTAACAACTAATTTTATTCTACTATACTATAAATTTATTTCATGTTTTATTTGAAACTAGAACCTAACATTATTTGGGTGAAAGGCACAATCACTAGCTTAGTCTAGTGTCAAAGGTGTATACCCAAGACTTTATTAAAATGGGGAGGTCTTGGGTTCAAGTACCACTTGTGACAAAAAAGGGAGTCCAGGTTGGGCCATAGGGTTTTCTCACCTATGATGGGTTTTCTCCTGAGAAAGATGGAGATGATCAGATGGGTCAGTGACCCGTCAGTGATCCAAACTATCGTTAAAAAAAACATTTGTGTGAAAGGCATACAGCTTTGTCAATAGAACAAGCTAGTAGTTGAAATAAACTAGGAATTAATAATTGGTTTTTCTATCTCGGGAATAACAATCGGGTATTTATAATTTTATACACTGAAAAGAGAGATGAACGGAAGATGTGAACGAATCATTCCTATTATACTCTTTTTCACCTTTCCAGGGTGGGGGTTATACAAAATTTAAAGGTGGTGTGTCTAGATATGAGGAGGGACAGGGTTTTTATAAAATTTGGGTTTAAAATTTATTTTTGTGGGTAAAACGACCAAAAACGCCCTCACATACAAGGCATATGACCAGACTTAACGGTAAAATTTAACGGTCGTTAGGCCAAAAGACGTAACGTGCAAGAAGTTTTAAACATAAAGAACATGCACTGTAATTTCCTTAGTTAAAGGACGTATACTGAAATACGGGTAATACTTAAAAGGCGTAATTTGTGTTTTGCTCTATAATATACTAGCTTAGAACCTGTGTACTACACAGGGTGAAAAAATATTAATATATAAAATTCTTAAATCTTTATACATACCTTATAGGTGGAAAAATGTAATTACATATAATAACAATAGAAAACAATATCCAAAAATATGTAAAAGTTAATATATAAATTATAATTGAGTTTTGAAAATTAATTAATTAATATTCAAAGTAATTTAACTTTCATTTACTCTTTGAATGAAAACATAAGTTAGATAATTAGATTTCAAAGTTTCTTATAATATGAGATAATTTTAAATAAATGTGTTGTATTAGTATAATTAATAATTTGTTTAAAAATATATTATTATTGGAAAGATGGATGTGTATTTAATAAGAAAGAGAAGCGGGAAAAAATTATAAGAATGAATATGAAGACGACACGTGTCATTGAGAAACCTTTATTTATTATATAGTATAGATTTTGTATTTTGTATTTGATTTAGTCTAGAGATTACTAGGGATTTAGTTTTCATTCCTTGTTGTATTTATGGGATAGTTTTGTGAATTCAAAATGTTAACATGGTAATCCTCCTACCAAACTCTAGCCGCCGGTCACCCTCACCATCGATCCAACCTTCATGATTAAATGTTAATAGTGACTGTTCCTAATGGTGTTTTTTATGAAGATGCTAATGCTAGAAAATTTCTGTGTTTTACATTACATGTTGTCTAAAGTGTGGAAGATTATGTACATCATTAAAAATAAATAATATTTTTGTTTTTGCAAATAATAAACGTTAATGAATTGGAGAAATGATATGAAGTTAATATTTGTTATACATGGATTTGATCAAAAGGAGAAGGTAGTGTCTTTGTGTGTTATGTTAATTGGCTTAATATGCATTTGAAATACTATATCTTTGTGACAAACATAATGATCCATGCATATGCGATTTGCTACCGACGGTTTGAAAATTTCTTTTGCTACTGATGGTTGTGCTGTATCTGCTAGTCTGCTACTGATGGTTTAACTCCTCAAATTTCAAGTAGCAAACTGCTACGGACCTTGAAAACTTCGCTACTGATTGCTTCAACCCATCTTTTGCTACCGACTTCAAAGAAAACCCTAATTTCTGGTGACAGCCGCCACCAAGCAAACATGCGTTTTTGAAACCGAAGCCGCCACCAACAACAAGGATTAGAAAATCGATTCTTTTCAAGAGATTTACAATAAACCATGATCTCCAGGTCGATGTTCTCCTTCATCTGACTTTCTTCATTAAATTGGGATGTGATACTAAAATGATGGCATACCGAGTCGGAGTGAGCATGGGCGTGTGGGCGAGAGGGTGGTAACTTCAAAGTGATTGTTTGTTTAGGAAAATGGCCATAATTTCAAGGTAATTTTTATCAATAATCCTCGTTTTTCTAGTTCAGCAAATACTCAACAGTCAACACACAGTCACACAGGCGACACATTTGACCCGTCTACCACAGTTGTCAATAGCAACCGTAGCGGTCGCTATAGCGAATAGCGAAGCGATGTAGTGTCGCTACAAGGGGTGTAGCGATGTAGCGATAAATAGCGGAAATAGCGACATTTTTTTTTAATTTATCTTGATAAATATAAAAGGGAGTCCATTAGGGTTTTTTTTGTATCCCGATTGAAAAAAGAACGCGATGATGATGATGAACCGGAATATGAAGACTTAGATGATTTGTGCCAAGTATTTTAGCTATGTTACTTTATCGCTACAAAATGAAATAGCGGTCGCTATTTATCGCTATTCGCTACATAGTATATAGGTCACTTGTCGCTATTTATCGCTATTCGCTATTAACAACTATACCGTCTACTTTGTTTTTCTTTTATTCTTAAACAGGAAATATTGCAAAAAATGAAAGAGTGAATAAATTAAAATAAAAAGTTGAGGTACAATGACACAGTTTACTTGATGTTAACAAAATAGGATTTCTTTTCTCATAAAAGAAAGTTACATTATTTTTCTAAATAAATTATTATAAAAAAAACCCATTTATATGTGCCAATGACCACAAGTTTCATGACATAGTTTACTTGATGTTAACAAAATAGCAACACAAACATACAATGGTGGATATGGAACCAAGCACACATAAGGTGAATAATGAATGATTTTAACCTTTCTTGGGCATGGCTGCAAGCCTGGTGTACATCTTAGCCATAGACTGAAATCCTCTAACGTCACCAGATCGAAGAAGATTTCCTGCTCACCAGTAAAACACGAGCCAATGAAATATGCACAACTGTTTAACAGTTGCTGTTTTATATATAATAAACTATTTTTTAAATTACTTTTCACAACGGTTTAACAAGTGGGAGGCTGCAAATCTGAACTAAGAGGGATGAATATTAATGTAAATGTAAATTTGAAGAAATGAAAGCAGATGATAAATCAAAACTGAAAATGTTAATGTTAATTTAAATGTACTCAAGAAAGTTTACCTGAATCACAATTCAGTGGGCTATCTGGTTCAGGATGTGCCATTAAAGCAATTATAGCCCGACAAACAGATTGGAGTGTCCAAGCTGGACTCCAAGCGTTCTTCAGGATGTCTAGACATATTTCTCCCGTCTACACAACCAAAGAAGATAAATCAAGATAAAAGAAACTTCTAGAAACTCATTGACACCGCCCCAACCAGAGTTTTCTCAATGAAATGAAGTAACATATACATGAAAATCTCCTTTGATAAAGGAGATCGTGTAAACCTTAACCCTAGCAAATACTATTCAGTACTATGTAGTCAAAAGAGCCAAAGGCGCGTGCCTACGTGCCCAGGCGAGGTGCAGCAAAGCCACCTTGAATGCAGCAAGGCGCAAAAGGCGCTGAACTGGGAAAAAACGACCTAAACCGGGAAAAAAACCTGCTTGAACCAGACAAAACTAGTTTCAAACTCTGAATCAGCCGAAAACCAGTCTAAACCAGCCAAAAACAAGTCTAAAACGGCAAAAAAATGGCCTGGACCCTTCACGCCTTGGGTGCGCCTTGAGGTTTTTAACTACTTTGATTAGTAGGTGTTTGGATTTGCGTTTTGGAACTGAATTTAGGTCAAAATGCAGGGTTTTGATGTTGGGATAAACATATATTTCTAATATCTGATTGTTTCAGCTTTAGGTAAACAATTTCATACCAGCTAGGCAGCTACAACAAAACTAACCATCTAAGGGTAAATAACACATGTTTATCAGTTCTTTTAGCATAACTTGAGAGACTCTTTACTCTTATTCCACAAAATCTCTCTCCTAATTTCAAATATAGTTTCTTTTCTATTTATTACATTGAATGATTACTTAAACAACTAAAACTTGCTAAAAACCCAAACAAGTCATTAATATATTTCAAAGTTCAAACAAAATAACCACATCCAAACACGTTAATTTGGCTATAAGCCTATAGCCCCTCTATTAGATTAAAAAAAATGAAAAATGATGAAATCTGAGAAGAGACCCACTATTTTCTATGGCCTGTATAATTACAAGTTGATTATTAAACATCAAGTAATCACTTTCAAAACACCACCCATACATCACAATTTATCATGCCATGTCGTTACTCGGTATGCTCGTACATGGACGGATTTACATACGGCCGGGGGTTCACCAGAACCCCCGAGTTTCAAAATTGTAGTAGAAATCTATATAGAAAAACTTGGGTTAACCCATTAAAAAAGTTGAAAATCGATAAAGAACAGATTTTGAGATATGAACTTGGAGTGGAATGATGTGTTGATGAAGTTGGCCGGAGCTGACGGTCAGGCCCGGGGCAGCTTGCGAGCTGACGGAGCTTGGTGGTTGTATGGTATGAATATGTATATGAGTTCTCAATGAAATGAAGTAACATATACATGAAAATCTCCTTTGATAAAGGAGATCATGTAAACCTTAACCCTAGCAAATACTATTCAGTACTAGGTAGTCAAAAGAGCCAAAGGCGCGTGCCTACGTGCCCAGGCGAGGTGCAGCAAAGCCACCTTGAATGCAGCAAGGCGCAAAAGGTGCTGAACTGGGAAAAAACGACCTAAACCGGGAAAAAAAAACCTGCTTGAACCAGCCAAAACTAGTTTCAAACTCTGAATCAGCAGAAAACCAGTCTAAACCAGCCAAAAACAAGTCTAAAACGGCAAAAAAATGGCCTGGACCCTTCACGCCTTGGGTGCGCTTTGAGGTTTTTAACTACTTTGATTAGTAGGTGTTTGGATTTGCGTTTTGGAACTGAATTTAGGTCAAAATGCAGGGTTTTGATGTTGGGATAAACATATATTTCTAATATCTGATTGTTTCAGTTTTAGGTAAACAATTTCATACCAGCTAGGCAGGCAGCTACAACAAAACTAACCATCTAAGGGTAAATAAATCACATGTTTATCAGTTCTTTTAGCATAACTTGAGAGATTCTTACTCTTATTCCACAAAATCTCTCTCCTAATTTCAAATATAGTTTCTTTTCTATTTATTACATTGAATGATTACTTAAACAACTAAAACTTGCTAAAAACCCAAACAAGTCATTAATATATTTCAAAGTTCAAACAAAATAACCACATCCAAACACGTTAATTTGGCTATAAGCCTATAGCCCCTCTATTAGATTAAAAAAAATGAAAAATGATGAAATCTGAGAAGAGACCCACTATTTTCTATGGCCTGTATAATTACAAGTTGATTATTAAACATCAAGTAATCACTTTCAAAACACCACCCATAGTCAAGTTAATAATGTATCATGTATGTAAGAAGCTGATCCACAAATCAGTTAGTTAAAGTTGCATCCTAACAAACAACGAATAATATCAACGGGACAAAAAAGGAAATTAAAACGACAAACTAGGAAAGATCTATAGAAGCAACAAATCTTTTTAAAATGAGAATATGGAGAAGAGAAAGATTCAATCAACTTCTCGACGCCAATCACGTATGTTAATAAACCTCCACGCTTTTGCAAAAGAACGAACAAAGACACGTTTCATACCTTGAAATGTACATTTGGATGAAATATTTTGGTTAAAAACCTCACTTGAGGAGGCTGCAAAGGGTACTGCTCCGGAACAGAAAATGCAAGTTGAAACACCCCACCTTCATAAGGCGTTTCCGATGGTCCCTGTATATACAAATTCATCAACCAATTAACATATATATAAGTATACGTGTGCGCGCGCGTATACATCTATTCATGTCAATCACACCTTGATAAGCGCTGTCCATTTAAATATGTTTGAATCATCACAAACAAGCTGTATATCTGGATCAGCTACTTTCTCCCTTTGCACCTCCTTGTATTCCTTAAATAATCTTGCCCTAGATGCCTACACTCATCAATGGATAGTAACAGACCAAGATATCAAAATTGGGCTACACAGTTGCTCAATTTGTGTTAGGGCTTATTGTATGAATTACAGATTATAGTCAACTTTATCAGTAATTTTTAGAAAGAGGGGAGGAAGGTAACCAATTTAACCTAGAAATTAACATACAAAAACCTTGTCAATTGGAGTTCTAATTCTGTGCAATATATATAATTTCGTAAATATTTGGGCGTTGATTAACAAAATTAGGGTAAAAATCGGGATATAGAGGCGTCGATTTACGAAATAACTGACCTGCATTTGATGTAATTTATTATGTTCCTGCAAATACACAACACCACAATATATCAATCGTAAAGTACAGTGGTAAAAAATTTGAAGGAAGAGAGATCGAAATAGAGAAAGAAGAATAAAACCCTAGAAGAGATCTCGGAAGAATTACAAGCTTTTTTTTAATTGTTCTATCGCGTTTACCTGAGAGATATGGATGACGTAGTCAAAAGAGACAGGTTACTGCCTTGATATAAGATTTCAAGGACTGTACTTCCCCGAGAAGCGTTTATTCACTTGTTGGAATCAGGGGTGTTCAAAGTCGGATATCCAAATTTCAGATATCCTAAATTTACTATCCGAATCTGAATCCGAATTTTCGGATCCGAAAATTCGGATAGTGAAACGGATATCCGAAAATATAAAAAAAATAAAAATATATATAAAAATAATATTTTTAAATTACAAAAACAATTAAAAACCTTAAAAAACATTAGAAAATATACATATAAAAATATATAAATATAATATATCGGGTTTTGATTCAAATTTTCTTATTTTTAAATAATAAAAACAATTAGAAAAATATATAAATATAATATTTCAGATATTCGGATATCAGAACTATCCGAAATATCCGAAAATCACTATCCGAAACTGAATCCGAAAATTCGGATTCGGATTTTCGGATAATTCGGGTTCGGTTTCGGATTCGGATTTTTTTGAACACCCCTAGTTGAAATCATTATTATTATTTACCAGTGGGTTGGTCCGCACAAAACGCAATATAACCCGACATGTATTAAATACTGATTATATTTGGGTATTATTATAATTATGTAAATATTTAGTTGGTTATTTTAAGGGTGTGGACGGGACGGTTTGGTTTTGAGCCACAACCATAACCAATACCAAAATTTTTGTTTAAAAATCAGAAGAACCAGTCTAGCCAGCAAGCAAATTTTATGCAAATAAGCTTTTAGCAATGTTAGATAGAACAAAATGGTACTCCCTCTTTATAAGAGGTTCCCCCACTGAAGTTCTCTAGTCATCGATGTGAGATGGAGATAAAAACAAAACCTTTATTTATCAAGCCTCAACATTTGCTTTTTTCTTTCTTTCATTTGATGTGGGATGACAGTAAACCCGAAGTTTAAAAAGAGATTAGAGAGTTGAATGACGTAACACCCTCATTTTACTCCGTTAAGTAGTCGTTAACTCTGTTAAGTGTCTTAAAATATGGGTAAATTACCATCCGTCCTTCCAATATGTTTAATATATAAATAGTGGGTTGGCTCGCGCAAAAAGGCGGGTGTCGTCGAGGCTCTTTTCGAAAGTGTAATCTAACTTGACCTGCCTTAAACAGTGATTATATATGGGTATTATTATTATTATCATCAAACCTGGCTCACAAGCTAACGAGTCGAGCCAAACCTAGCTTGGGCTCAGCTTGTATACAAACAAAGTCGATCCAAGTCCGCAAGTTTACAACCGGAACGATTTCAAGACGAACTTTTTTCAAGCAAGATTCGAACCTCGGTTAGATATCCAATTTTAACACTAAAAATGTACTTGTTGTTTACCCAATCTAGCAAAAAAGGGCATGAAGGGCATGGATGTGACATCTCCGATTTTTATGTATGATTCTATTTTATTCTACTTTGTAATATATTGAGAAGTCTAATACAATGAACCTTTGAGCCTCATTTTACTTGTTATGACAATTCAATTCAAACTTCTAAGTCTGGTCTAAAGCGAGTATTTTATTACACTTTAAAACGGCTTTCTTATTCTATTTTAATTCTATCTCATTCTTATGTACATTCTTGAACTTGCTACTTATAGTAACTTTTGATGCCTGACAATTCAATTCAAACTTCTAAGTCTGGTCTAAAGCGAGTATTTTATTACACTTTAACGGCTTGCTTATTCTATTTTAATTCTATCTCATTCTTATATACATTCTTGAACTTGCTACTTATAGTAACTTTTGATGCTTTAGACTCTAACCTAATCAAAACAATTTAAGTTTGTAACTTCGTTTGACTAAAATAAAATTTCAAGAGTAAAGGTTACGCATACGTAAATTTCAGGGTTTCTTTTATAAACGTCTTCGAAATCTGGTTATTTTTTGTAAATTCAACTATATATTATTATTATTATTATTTTCAGATTTTTATATATACATATTATTATTATTTTTGTAAATTCAACTAATTTTGCGTATAAGTCTCTAACCTCATCATATAAAAAGAGCCCTTATTCCTCATTTATTCTTTGCACCTCAACAATCCTCTAAGGCTCTCTAGCTACTAAAGGTCGTTCCTCACATCTTCTAGAATATTTTAGCTTAAATCCTTTCATTCTAAGTAAGTTCTTTTTATGTTCTTACTTTTTCTTTCAAATTCCTTCATAACTAGTTTAGATATATGATTCCCTAACATGCGTATGTTATAATTGATGTGTCATCATTTACACATGTTTTGCATGCATCATGATCCACGTATTATGGTACTAATTGAATAATAACCTTGCAATTGATACTTAAAACGTTAATATTCCATAATTGCAAGTTATTCGGTGTCCTGAGATAAACAAAACTAAAACCAATCAAAAACACCAAGAAATCAAGCTTCTAGAAGGATCATTCCCGATCTTTGACCCCCAAGAAGTCAACCAAGGTCAACAAAAGTCAAATAAGCAGCTAAAAGATGAAACTAGGAACGTGCATCCCAATGCACGGGAGTGCATTGCCCTTGCTCCCCAAGGCTCTAGTACACTACCATTTGTACCATGTTTGATTCCCGAGGTGTTTGCACGCCCGTGCAAACAAATGCACAGTCGTGCATTGCTCATTTTGAGGCCTATAAACAGATGGCTTGAGCTCTTCATTCCACACACCCTTCCATACCACAAGACAGAGATAATAGTTCGTTTCAGTAGCTTTAGAGTAGTAGTAGAGAGTAAAGACGCTCCTCCTCTTTGTCCGCAATAGGGGAGCCTACGAAACTCAGCGTTGCTCTAGTTAGTATGGCCATTCGTGGCTAAACTCCTTGTATTGCTAGGGTGAAGATGAAGTTTGGTGTATGTTAATGTTTAACGTATATCTAATGGTATGTTTATGTTCTTTAGTCATTCCTTCTTAAAACCATCTTCACGATGGATTTTTATCATTACGTGATTTAGTCTTTACACTTGTGATTGTTCTTGATTTTAAAGTTTAAGACCGTAAAACCTTTTTAATCAAACTTCTCTTGAAACTTGTACGTCTTTAAACAAGCTGCTTTTGATAAGCCAAGGCTTGGTTAATATTAATAAGATCGTACGTCTTTATATGTACTTGTTATGAAACCAAGAATTGGTGAACTCACGTTGGGAACGGTATGTCTTTATAGATGGTCCCATTGTTACACCGCCTCCCGGTGAACAAAGTCTAATCACTCTTTCAAATAATAATAAAGGTGTTTAAGTTCGATGTCTTAAACCAACTAGGAGAAAGCATTCAAAGAGTTGAGAGTAGCGATATCCCTAGCTGCGAGTCCTACCATTTTATTCTAAAGAACATAATTCGTGAACCAAATGTTGTAAGAATGAGGCTCTAGCGGTGTACCGTTCACACATTTATATTAGTCACAACATCAGATTAGTCAACATAACATTATCATATACCAAGCGGATTCAAAGCCCAAAGTAATACTAGTCGTGACCTGATCATCCTCGAGATATTTACTTTCCTGCTATTTACTATTCTACTATTTACAATTATGTTACATACTTCACGCACATTTTTACTTTTCTGTCATTTACTTTTCTGCTTCACAAGCACATGAAACCCACTCACTAATTAAATCGGCTAAACGCTAACAAAAGTTGATTGTTTGGAACTCGACCGTGTCCATTGGTTCGATACTTGGTTCTTAACTGAACTATATTACTCTGCGATAGGTACACTTGCATATTGTGTGTGTTTTAAGTTTGAGTATTTATCATTTTATAAATATAAAACTTGATCTCGTGAAACCATTTCTAAAACAAATATATATTTTAATTTTATCACTATCACGCACGCGACATCAAGTTTTTGACGCCGTTTCCGGGGACACGGTGATTTCAAGAAAGATTCAAGTTAACGGATTAGCCTTTTTAACCTTAACATTTTTCATCTGTTTTTCTATTACGTTTGGTGCAGGTAGTGTATGATCCATAGCTCCACTACTTATTTATATCAACCTTTAGAAGAGCCCGAAAAATTCTTTCACCGCCGATTACAAGAAAACCGTACTAGAAGAATAGCTGTAGAAAACCGCACTATTTCCGATTTGCAAGACCGTCACTTGAAGCTTCCGACAGTTGAGGCAAACAACTTTAAGATCAAATCGCATGTCATTCATATGATACAATCATCTTGCACTTTTCATGGATTACTCGATGAAGATCCACATGCGCACATTGTAAATTTCCTCGAAATTTGTGACACTTTCAAACTGAACGGAGTTTCGAATGACGCAATTCGACTCCGAATGTTTCCCTTTTTCTTAAGGGAACGAGCTAAGGCATGGCTAAACTCTCTTCCTACCGGGTCAATCAATACATGGGATGATCTAGCTCAGAAATTCCTATCGAAGTACTTCCCGCCAGCAAAAACTGCAAAATTGAGAAATGATATTACCACTTTCACACAGGAAGATGGTGAATCACTATATGAGGCATGGGAACGTTTTAAGGACAAGTTGAGGAAATGCCCTCATCATGGGCTAGAAGTTTAGTTTTACAAAGAATAATTTGGCTACATGATTTTCCACAATGGTAGTTTAATAAAAAATTAACACCTACAAGTTATCCACAAAATGTAACGACTCCAAATAATTTGTAGAACATCAAAAACCAACTTTGAGAATTCAATATCCACTTTAGGCGAGACTCGAGATCACTCCGGAGCTTTCCTACATTCAAAACAACAATTTGAATATGGTTAGTAAAGATAAGTAGCCCTAGGGACCTCTTCACAAGTCCCACAATAAAAGCATATATATGTGTATTTGATTTTATCCTAAATGCTTTTTTTCCTATTTAACTACAAACGCTTAAACACATAATATATGAACACTATTAATTTATATATAGTTTGTGACGTCATGAATTCTATTAAACAAAAGGTTATGTATACATTTATAAATTAAATATTTAAATCGTCATTAACAATAATAGCCTACTAATAATACATCTTATTTAATGTTACTAAGCATTTTAGTCATATATTTTTCATATTATTAGTACCTTTATTAATAATAGGGTATTAGTAATTATAAGATTTTTTTAATTTGATTATCATAAATAATAATAATAATAATAATACCTTTTTGCAAGATTAATTCACATATTTATTTCAAATGATACACTTATAAACACTATTGTTAATATTTCAAAATGATAACTATTTTAGCCTAATCGTTTAATAGATATTTATTTAATAATTAATATCTATTAACGCCACCAAAATCTCTTTTATTAATAAAACCTATAAAACATTATTTCATGTAAATTTCATCGATATATTATCACTTGGGTTATTGTTAAGATTCGTATCTTTTCGTTCGTTCGTTCGTTCCAAAACCCTAAGATCCCAACCGTCATGTTCTTGTTTCTTTTACTTATTTCTATATTAAACATGTACAAACTATTGATCCATATACTTCATCAAAACTTAGGTTAATCTTGTGGTTAGCTAGACACTTGTGCAACAACAACTTGTTTGTGTGATTATCAAGCTACTTATTGCAAGGTGAGTTTACATAGCCCCTTTTTACTATTTTTACTTTTAGGGTGATTGTTTCCGAAAACACTTAAGGATAACATTAGTGCTATGCCTATCAGTCACAAGGTTTGATTATGCGCCCCAGTTTAAACTATAGTGGTTCTCCATGATTGCCTTATTAAACCATGATATCATATGAATTGTACACAAACTTTGATTATTACTTGTGGTGTCAAAACCTATGTATGCTCACCAACTATTTTTAGTTAACCTTATTTTCATCATGTTTCAGGTACAAATCTTTGAGTTCATGTCCAAGTTGTTACACATAGGAAATGAAGACCTGGTTGAAATAAACAAATTGAACTTGTTGATGTATTTTGTTTTCTTTATGTTTGTTTGAACAATGTTATGGAATTTGAGTTAATTTAATATATGAAACGTAGTTTGATCATAAGCTTATGAACAGTCTACATGTCTCGCCCCGACGTGTTCCGTCGTTGGTTGTGGTGTGACATAACACTTCGTGAGTACTTCGTTATTCCATTTTAAGACTTAGACTCGTTTCCATCATACATTCATATTTACACATATGGCATGATCATTTATCTTGCATTCACATATTCACATTTATCACACATTGTATATTCGCACATATAGCATGATCTCTTGTCATACTTTCATATTCATTCCTACTCTAATTCCTTATAAACATTCTGTTTGTAAGATAACTACATACCGGTCGGAAGTTCTCCCGTTCGTTTACTATATTTTCATTATTATCTTTTAGTCTATACCCCTAAACATTCATAATGGTTTCACCACAAAGTATCAAAGAGATTTATATATAGAAAGTACCAGCGGCGTATCCACCACCCCTTGGATACGTCGTGGTTACTCCATTATTCCCGTTTAGTGTTTAGACTGATCCGTCATTACCCCGTACCTTATTCCACACATAGCACATAACACATAATCACATAATTCACATAAACATTTATCTAAGGTACGGGTCCAGTGTACTTACTATAACCTCGGGTCGTTTCCTACGCTCGTTCCTCGCTTAAACGTCACTCCGGATCCGAACCGCACTCGCAGCACTCGCACTTAAACGCGCCGCACCGGGTCTCTTATTCCTTCTCAGAATCGTGTGTGTGTTGTGGTGTTTATGTGGGATGTTTCCTCTTTGAATGGCTCTAACCATCTATTTATAGTCAAAAATCTGATTCCGTAACGGACCGTTACCGCCGGTAACGGTCAGTTACCGTTTTCTTGGCCTCCAAGTGCTTCCTGACCACGTAACAGACTGTCACGTCCCATGACGGTCCGTCATGGACTTAGGGGGAGATGAGTCACTGATATGTGGCATAAAACGGTGACTTTTCGTGAATTTGCGGCTTGACGGACCGTCACGGACCATGACGGTCCGTTATGGATTTTTGGCTCCCGTGACGGACCGTTACACATGGTGACGGTCCATTACGACCCCATTTTCAGATTCTCCTCGCCGAGGCACCCAATTTTCATATATTACGGCTCCTGTAACTCATTTTCTAGCTCGGGATATGTCTATATGAAGTTTTGGGCTATTTCCGGGCGAATAGTCTTTCCGTTTCGCATCCGGTTAAGTTCTTAGGTCACGTTTCTTAACCGAAATTCATCCTAACTTATTATTATTCAATCCCAACTCTCCCATTAAGCTTTTGGTATCGCGTTTCTTTACCGGTACCATTCGTAGCTTTACGTTTGACGTCCCTTTGACCGTTAATCGTTTACGGCTGGATTTTTGGGATGTTACAACCATTATCCATAATAGTTTGACTTATACCACATTAAGTATTTTATTCCAATTAACCACATTAGTTACTATAGTTTGGATAAATACCACTTAAGCCAATTTTACACACATTATCATACATCAATGAATTAGTTTAACTAAATTTCCACATTGGGTCAAACATACAAGTTCTATCATAACCATTAAATATTGACTTTATACCACGAAAGTCAAACACATTAACAACATGTAAATAGCATACCACATAAACTACTTACACATAGACTACTTATCTAATACTAAGTAAGTGCAAAGCACTTACCTTTGCCAAAGATGATCCCGCTTGATCCTCCATGCTAGCTTCCTTACTACTTGATCACCTATACAACCCATTTACAATTAGTAATTCAATAATCACCAATTGACACCCAACACACCTTTAAGATCTAAAGATCAAGACCCTAACTTAGTTTGATTAACATGACCTTAATCAAACCCCAACACCCAAATACCACCTTTCAACCCAAATGACCCGTTTGACCCATTATAGTCAAACTTCCAATCTACCGATTCAGCATTTCCAATTTAGGTATAACATCCACTCTAGACCTAATGGATTAGAGCCATTCTAAACTTGATTAATTACATCTTAAGCAAGTTTTAACCTCCTTACACAATTAGTCACCCATTTTGACCCGTTAAGGTTTTCATCCAAATTTCCACAATTACATCAATTCATAATTCACCATTTCAATTGAGTTTTCTACTTAAAAATGTGTTTATATAACACCATAAACACTTATTCATACTCAACTAGGTTAGAATCCCGTTTATTACACGGGTTGAATAAATGTAATGTTATATACTTTGTAATAAAAATATTATGTCTTTAAAAGCCTGTGTATTACACGGGTTGAATAAAATATAACGTAATCTGTTAACACATACACTCGTCAAAATGAAACAATGTGAATATGTAAATACATGATTAAAGAGTTTTTATTTGGATCTTAGATAGCTATAAAATTGTTTTCAGTTTATAGAATTCATAAAAACATGATACAACAATTTAATTGATGATAAACACAGTTATAAATTTAAAAATATATAGATAAAAATTGAAACAAATAATTAATTTAGTTGGCTAAAATAGTGGAGTTAATTATTAATAGGAGAGAGATGCGAGAAAATGAGAATGTGGAGGCCTAGAAACATGACAAGTGTCCCTCCCAAAACCTTGATTTATTAGTATGTATAGATTAATCAATCGGCTAACATGTTATAGTTTGGATTGCTAAAATCCAATATGCAAAAAAAAAAAAACAATAAGAATAAAAATCCAAATAGATGCCACGTTATTGACACATCATATTCCACATCAGGATAAATAGAGTTACTTCTCTATTAGAATAAGATTACCTTTAACAATAAAACTGAAAATTAGCAATATAGTTGATCATATTACATATTGCATAGATTATTATTGGCTAATAAAATATAGTTTAAATTATTAAAATCCAAATTTCTATAACTTTAAAAGGCAAAACGTAAAGCGTTAAAGCTTTGCGTATAAGCAGTTTATGTAGGATTTTTTTAATTTATAATAACGTCCCTTGAAAAGTTACATTTTAACCCGCTCGAGTTTAGCTATATTAACTTTTTTTTTTCTCTTTTTCTCTTTTTGTGATGGAATATTTTATTATTATAATTAATTTTAAAGTTATTTTATTTTTTTTCCTATAACTTTTAAAATATGATGTTTTTATAAAATTTTGAATATATTGTTGCGACGTGTTTATTTTTATCTACGTTTCGTTGTAAAGTTTATTCAAAACGGAGTTGCGTATAATAATGTACAAGTCATCAAAGCATAAACGTACGAGTCGTCAAAGTTGCTTCAAGGTTTCTATTTTTTCATATTCTTTTTTTTTGTTTTCCTCTTACAACTTTTTAAATATGATGTTTTATAAAATTTCGAGTTTGACGTTGGGACGTGCCTATTTTTCTCTACGTCTTGACGTAAATTTTCGTAACATCAATTTTAAGTTGATAGGTTGTTTTAAACGTTTTTTTAAACCGTTCAACGCTCATCTCCAAATATATCGACACTGCGTGTTTTTTTTCTTTTCACGGTTTTATGCTCCCACCGCGGCGTGGTGTTTCGCCTTTTTTATATAAAGTTTCGAATGTTATCAACAATATCCAGGTTTCGTTTTTCTTATATATAGTTACGTATGTTATCAACGTCTCCTTCAACGCGCGAGTTCGTAGCAACATCTCAACGTTACTTTTTTCCGCAGCTATACGCCCCGCCGCAACGCGGGGGTCTTAATACTAGTTTTTAATAAGGGAAAACTTCACATAATAGTAATCAAGTTTCTTATCTGTTACATTTTAGTCACTCAAATTGTTTTCTCTCATTTTAGTTACTCAAGTTTTTCATCTGTTTCATTTTGATCACTCAAACATTTCTTGTCTCATTTTAGTCACTTAAGTTTCATATATTGTTCCAATCTTGTGCAATTACGACGTTAAATGTTACTTTTTTTTATTTTGTTTTATGAATATGGTGAAAATGTTGGTTTACTCTTTTTGTATTTCATTTTCACGATATCCATAAAATAAAATAAAAAAAAGTAACTCGTAACATGGTAATTACGCAAGATTGAAACATGTGGAACTTGACCGACTAAAATGAGACAAAAAAGATTTGAGTAACTAAAATTAAATATATGAGAAAATTGAGTGACTAAAATAAGATAAAAAAAATTTTAGTCACTAAAATGAAACACGGGAGAAACTTGATTAGAGTTATCCGTTTTAATAAATTGCATGACATAATATTTTTTTTATGAAACCGTTCAAGGAAAAGATTTTCGGGCCTGGATAAACATCGAGCTCCTGGAAGCAATACTCCCCTATAAATCTCTCTCTTAACTGATCATTTCACATACAACAACATTCCCGAATGGCGAAGAAGTACGAGCAGTTCAGATGCCAACCACGGCTTCCGAAATTCGCTATCCCTAAAACCTATGATCTCAAGCTCAAACCAGATCTCACCGCCTGCAAGTTTTCCGGTGCCGTCGAGATCCGCCTTGAAATCGTCGCCGATACGAACTTCATTGTTCTCAATGCCACCGACCTCTCCGTCGATTCCAAATCCGTTCGTTTCCAATCGGAAAACGGTTCAAAGGTACTAATAGTATTCGATTATCTTTTTTTTTTCATTCTCTCCGTCTCACTGCTAACAGTAAGAATAACCTAATGATTGCGAGTGCGTAATTGCAGGGATTTGATGCTATAGTCGTAGAATTATTGACAGAAGATGAGATTTTGGTGCTGGAGTTCGCTGAGAAATTGCCTCATGGTTTTGGTGTTCTATCTCTGAGATTCGAAGGCACGTTGAATGATCAAATGAAAGGATTTTACCGAAGGTAGCCTATGATTGATCTTATTGACCTTTATAATTCTTTTTTGTTCTGATGAGTATTATTTAGATTTTTATTTGAGTCGATGATTATGTATAACACTATAACCTAATTAACATGTGATATATTTCTTTGTGAATCCATATTCTCTTGTCGAATTCCCTGTTCACTTTTTTTTTAAATCTTAGCTAATAAAAGAAGAAAATCAGTAAATTACTTACAGGACTGTTTGTGGAGTCAATTTCTAAAAGTAAGTGATATAAAAATAGAGCATAAAGAAGTCAAACCTGCAAATCATTATCCAATAAGTTTGAAGTTAGTAAGTATACTGCAAAATCATCATCATTCAAGTCAGTAAGTTGGAATACTTGAAGAAATTGTTTTCTTCTCTGATTTCTGGATGAATTAACATTTTTCAGTTTAATAACATCACTACTCTTAATGGCATTTGTTTTCTTCTATGATTTTCAGACGGTAAAAGTTCTTTTTATTTACTTATTTTTGTTGCAAAGTGAGGTGTGGTTGTTTGTGTTTAGTATTTGCAACTAGGTTGAGAACAGGTAACTTGCCTGTATGATGGTTAATTGTTTATGTGGAACGAATTTAATTTTACAGTACATATGAACATAATGGGGAGAAAAAGAACATGGCAGTAACTCAGTTTGAACCAGCTGATGCCAGACGGTGCTTTCCTTGTTGGGATGAACCTGCTTGTAAGGTATGAGTGTGACTAATATCTTCCTCATATGTGATTTTCCTTTTCTATATTATTTTTGTTGTAATTTCCAATAAATCATATTTTTAGTTCTTCATTGTTTTGTTCACTTTATTAGGCTACGTTTAAGATTACACTGGAGGTACCTTCAGAACTAGTAGCTCTTTCAAATATGCCTGTTGTTGAAGAGAGGGTGGATGGCAACTTGAAGACTGTTTGCTACCAGGAATCGCCAATCATGTCTACATATTTAGTTGCTGCTGTTGTTGGTTTGTTTGATTATGTTGAAGACTGTACTCCTGATGGTACGCCAATCTTACTTATTTATATTTAGTTGCCGCTGTGGTTGGTTTGTTTGATTACTTATTAATAGCCAGATCAATTTTGGTTATATTTTATCTTTCACGATCATGTGGGAGTTAAACAAAAAAAATTAGGCAGAAAAGAAACAGGTCGAAGATCATCCAATGCATAGTTCTATTGTCATAATATAGTTTTGTGATCGTACGATGCACCAAAAATGTTTTGGCTTGTTAACCATTGTGACCTGCCTGCTTTGCCATTTCTGCTTTTCTGGTATGGCTTGTACTTGACTGTATATTTGAAATGCCATGCAGGAATTAAGGTGAGGGTATATTGCCAAGTTGGGAAAGCAAATCAAGGGAAGTTTGCACTAGATGTTGCTGTTAAGACCCTTGGCCTGTACAAAGAGTACGTTCTGTAATCTTTTGTTGCTGCACTATAATCTGCAGATAGTGATAATCATTTGAAATTTATTTCTAAAAAGTTCTTCATTATGAATTTGCACTGGTTCTTTTTATCAAGGAAAATGCTAAAAATAGCTCTCAGGGCTAGTGGTTTTTGTTGTTAAAGTATAGTAATTTAAGTACGGGTAGTTAAGGGTTTTGGGGTGGTTGTAAAATGGTGATTAGAGTATAATAATTTGAGCATAAAAATATTAGAAGGGACTAGGGTTTTCACTCTTGATTTGATAAATTAGTTTGCTATCTCAATTGAGTGTCAATAAGGAGAGACGTCAAGCCGCCGGATTTATAATCTTTGCTTTTTTAGTAAATATTAATCACGAATCTTGACAGAAGGCAAGGGTTGATGGGAAGTTTTCCTATTATTATGATATATGCAGGTACTTTGCAACACCTTATTCACTACCCAAACTAGACATGATTGCAATTCCTGATTTTGCTGCTGGGGCCATGGAGAACTATGGTTTAGTTACATACCGAGAAACAGCTCTACTTTATGATGAAAAGCACTCTGCAGCTGCAAACAAGCAGAGGGTAATATTGTAATTTCATATTCAGGATCCCATATCTATCAATCTTATCTGAACTGAGTGACCTAATTAACTAATTATTCAGGTGGCAACTGTTGTAGCTCATGAACTTGCACATCAATGGTTTGGTAATCTTGTAACTATGGAGTGGTGGACACATTTATGGCTGAATGAGGGATTTGCCACTTGGGTATGCAAATCAATCACATCATAATGCATATTTTAATTCTGTCAGCTATATGTTTATATAGTTTAATTCTTATTGTAAATCAGGTAAGCTATTTAGCTGCTGACGGGTTGTTCCCAGAATGGAAAATATGGACTCAGTTTCTTGAGGAAAGTACTGCAGGTCTTCGACTTGATGGGCTTTCAGAATCACACCCTATTGAGGTGTCATTTCTTATTATACTTTTTCATCTATGTGTTAAATAATTTTAATTTGTATGCATGATCTATTTAACTTGTAACAAATTTCTCATGCAGGTGGAAATTAATCATGCGAGTGAAATAGATGAAATTTTTGATGCAATAAGCTATCGTAAGGGAGCTTCTGTCATTCGCATGCTGCAGAGCTATCTTGGTCCTGAAGTTTTTCAGGTTCGATTTCATGAATTTTACTTTATTTTATTTTATTTTTTTTAATATTATCACCTGTAATTTTGATATCCTTCTTGAGTGAATTCTATTTTCCAATTAGTAAAACATTGCCAGTTCTTGCGCTTCCAACCTTCAAATGTTTCAAGTTTATCTTTCCTTTTCATCCTTTTGTTTTTTTTTCTAATCGTGAAGCTAATATTCTTTTACAATTTGTAATCTTCACCACCAGCGAGCACTTGCTAAATACATAAAGAAACATGCTTGTTCAAATGCAAAGACCGAGGATTTGTGGGCTGTTCTTGAGGAGGAATCCAAGGAGCCTGTGAATAAATTGATGCATTCATGGACAAAGCAGAAAGGTTATCCGGTTGTCTCTGTCAGTGTGAAAGATAGCAAAATGGTGTTTGAACAGGTTTCATTTGCTCGCTCTTGGATTTCTATTGAGTTTAGTTTTGAACGTTATAAGTTTTCTTCTTATAATTGTATCCTTTGACTGGATTGAGTTATCTTTATTTTACGTTTACTTTGAATGCTTTTGAGTAGAGGTGGCTTATATGAGCAGGTCACGTAACGGGTCAAAACAAGTAGTTCTTTTCTATGGGTCGTAACTAGTTTGGTTGATTGGAAACACTTTTTGTTCATAGTTTTTAGTTTTTTCTTTATAGATACTAGATAGAGTGAAAAATATGATTACAATAATATAATATTTTGAACAAATGATGTATGAGGTTTTATGCAACAAAAATATTTTGAGCGACTTTCAACCCATTTGCTCTATTTCCTTTTCAGCTAACCTTTTTAATTTGACCTGTTTGACCCGCAAGAGAGAAAACATAACTGTGAAACAACCCATTGATAAGTAAATGGGTTGACTTTCCTTGTGAAAGGTTTAGTAGATTTATAATTGCTGTATGTGGTAACAGAGGCAATTCTTGTCGAGTGGCTCCCCTGGAGATGGGCAATGGATTGTGCCCATCACACTATGCTGTGGCTCATATGAAGCAAAGAAGAGCTTCTTACTAGATAAAAGATCACAAACTATTGATATTGATGAATCATCATCATCATCAAGTAGTTGGATAAAGATTAATGTTGACCAGGCAGGGTTTTACAGAGTTAAATATGATGACCACTTGTCTGCCAAACTTAGATATGCAATAGAAAGTAAAAGTTTGTCAGCAATGGATAGATATGGTATTCTTTCATGTTCTACTCACTTCTCTTAGTCTTGTTCTTGGTTTTATAAAGCGCGCCTGAGGCGCGTGGCGTGAGGCGATCGGGGAAACGCCTCAGAGCCTTGAGGCGGCGCCTCATGCATATCTGGGAAAATTGGTCAAATCAGTCAAAATTGGGTCTCTAGGAGGCTGATATATGTACAACAACCAAAGGGATGCAGCTTTTGGTTGTACATAGAGCAACGCCTCGTGTAAATAAAGTTCTCGCCCCAAGCCTCGCGCTTCTGCTTTCGGTATCTAAATGCTTTGATGCGACTCACGCTTTTTAAAACCAAGGTCTTGTTCTAAAAGCGTAACAGTTGTAATTTTTATACTTGCTATATGGACAGGAGTTCTAGATGATGCATTTGCGTTATCTATGGCTGGCCAGCTACCTTTGTCTTCTTTGCTTACATTGATGAGTGCTTACAGAGAGGAACCAGAATATACAGTGCTATCCAACTTAATCAGCGTGATGAATCCTGCCCTTTTGATACACTTGTTTTTTTTTTCTTTTTCTTTTTTAAAAACCACTTCAGACATGCTCTTCCTGAAGTTTTGTTCTTGATACCACAGGTTAGCTCTAAGGTTGTAACGATTGTGGCTGATGCTGATGGCACATTGCTTGACAACATTAAGATGTTTTTCATCAACCTTCTACAGTATTCTGCAGAGTCAGTTTTCTTACTCCTGTAATTCTACATTATTGATAATGATATGTTTCAGAGATGGCATAATAGGTGGGTTGGGTAACGGGTAAAAATTGGGAGTTTTTGGTATGGCAGAACACTTTTGGTTGAAATTACCTTTTTATATATCGATAATTAGCATGTCAAATCTGATTACAAAAATCATATTATTTTAACAATAATCTAACATTTTGAATAAAAAGATTTTAGGAGGTTTTATGCCCTCTTGACCGATACCTTAGTACAATGGTTTGTGCTGTTTGCATCAAAATTACAAGTAGTCAAGTATGATGGAACTTTTCTTTGTTTGCATGTTTATCATACTAGGAACATTAGAGTGTGTTGAATAGTATCATGAGTTATTGTTTTTAATGGAAATGAAAGACCACTAGCTGAATAGCGTCATCTCAAATGAGTGAAGTAGCCTATATAGTGGATCCTAATAAATGTAGGGCACAATCGGACCAACACAAAAAAAGAACACGAACACGGGTTTTGTGAGAACTTCTAACGACTCTTTTAAGTTTATTAATTGGAAACCAGACAATTACAATAGACACACATAACCCCTATTTATACTAACTCAAAACTTAATAAACAAGCTAGCTTAAATTAAGAAACCAAATAAAGCAAAACAAATTAACCAAATCAAACTAAATCAAGACTCAAATCTTAAGACTAAAAAATCGACCCATCTAAACTTAACCTCCAAGTTTCAATCTTTCGCATATGACCCGAAACTTAGGATTAATTCCAACAATCACCCCCTTAATCCTAGTTTGGAATCGATTCTTCATAACAACAGGGGTGGCTTAGCATCATCTTGAACCAGGTTCGCTCTTCCTTTTTCTCCAGTTTTGGGCATTCAACAACATAATGACCATATTCGTGACGGTTATAGCAAGTGAGGTACTTCTTCTGGTCTTCATTTGATTTGAACCTTCCTCATGTATCTCTACCATTACCACATCCCATTCCTCGTCCACGTTCACTGCTATTTTGGTCCGAACACCCCCGTCCACAACATTCACAGCCGGATTCCTCTTTCTTCTCTTGTCCTTCAGTTTTAGTTAGCAACAGTTTATTTTTGAATATCTTGTACTCTGATCTGTTCTTCATAGGCTTTTAACAGCCTATTGCTTCCTCGAACGCCATGCTTTCGATATCAGAATTATGCTCAATGGAAGCAACAATCTGAAGATTCTTACTTGGTACAGAATCCAAGAGCTTTCGTACGAGTATATCAATTATTATCATCAACAAGGCTTGACCCAAGGCTTCTAAACTTTGAAACAAAACAACTTACTTTTTCAGAAAAAAATTCAATCGTGTTTGTTTCCTTCATTCGCAGCTGCTCGAATTCCCTCCTTAGTGTAGCCAATCGAGCCTTTTGAACTCTTTCAGCCCCAAGGAATCTGACCCGAAGTGCTTCCCAAGTATCTTTGGCCTTTTGGCTCCTAGCAACATGTAGTAGTATATCTTCTGCCTGAAAGATAAATGCTCTTGCAACTTTATTCTTTGTTTCATCAACAGCTTCTCCGGGTACTGGGTCTATTGCCTCCCACAAGCCTTGAGCATCTAACACTGATTCCATCAGAATTACCCCAGGTGGTATAATTCGTTGCTGATAATTTCGGAACCTGAAACAAGGTAGTGCCTTTTTCCCGAACCTGAACGACTGCTTTGTCAATGTTCTCTGCCATCTCTTCTGATCATGATCTGCTATTGCTGTTCCGATCTTGATCGCAGTTAACCTGAATCACTCAGGTTGGTTTTTTTTGGATCACACAAAAACAATCAAGTTCCACACAGGATTCTTGATCTCGCTGAAGGTTCCACACAGGATTGCTAATGTTCGTTCTTCAACACCTCGATGCTTCCACTCAGGATGGTTCTTGCGACTTCCACACAGGATGTATTCTTCGTGACTTCCACACAGGATATTTTTCACAGTTCTCAGTCGACCCACATAGATTACGACTGGTTTGGCTTTCTTCGATTTCCCATGGTTCCACCAAGGATCTGATTCTTCAAGCTATCTCCCTTGGATCGATATAGATTCTGATACCAATTGTAGGGCACAATCAGATCAGCACAAAAAAAAAGAACACGCACGACTCTTTTGTTTATTAACCAAAGAAATCAGACAATTACACTAGACACCCATAACCCCTATTTCTACTATCTCAAAACTTAATAAACAAGCTAACTTAAATTAAGAAACCAAATAAAGCAAAACAATGTAACCAAATCAATCTAAATAAGACTCAAATCTTAAGGCTAAAATATCGACCCATCTAAACTTAACCTCCGAGTTTCAATCTTTCACATTTGACTCCAAACTTAGGATTAATTCCAACAATAAATACTTGATAAAGATCTAACTATAATTTTATTTTGTCTTTTTAGGAGGATTGGTTTCGATCCTAAACAAGGGGAAAGTCACTTGGATGCCTTGCTAAGAGGGGAACTTTTTACTACATTGGCTGTGTTTGGACATGAAGAAACACTAAAAGATGCAAGCAAACGCTTCCAGGCTTTCTTAGAAGACAGGAACACACATCTGCTTCCACCTGATATAAGAAGGGTTAATTCGTCTTTTTCCTATCTATCTACTATCAGTTGTACATACATACAATGCTCTTGTATTTACTCCTTTTCTTCTCCTCCCTTAGGCAGTGTATGTTGCTGTGATGAAGAAGGTGACATCATCAGACAGATCGGGTTTTGACTCACTTTTAAAAGTTTACAGAGAGACTGATCTAAGCCAGGAAAAGACTCGGATATTAGGTGGTCATATCTATTAGTTTATTACATTGTTGTAAGATGCATCATCTATTTACTTGATAACATCTGGTTATGTTGTAGGTGCTCTTGGATCTTGCTGTGATCCTGACATAATTCTTGAAGTTCTTAACTTTTTGTTGACTTCTGAGGTATACAAGTTTGCAAATGATTTTGTTGCTTATAAAGTAGGTTAAATCTGTTTTCTATCTGTTCTCCTGAGCTTGGTAATATTTTTTGTTTAGGTTCGAAGTCAAGATGTTGTGTTTGGACTATCTGTTAGCAGAGACGGACGTGAAGTGGCTTGGAACTGGCTCAAGGTTAGATGTAACCGAAAGTTGTATATTATTTGTTAAATTTTATTGGCGCCTACTACTTTTGTCACATAATTTTTGGATCTCATCAACTTTTTTTATTTGTAGTTTACGATAGTAAAAATAATCTGTCAGTGTGGCATTGCTCCATTAAATTTTTTTTTAACACAAATAAGATGTTATTGTGTTTGGTTTGTGAAGCGTTGGTTAGACTGATGATCCAAAATTAGAATTAGCGTCACTTTCAGATATTAGTTGTTTTGATTCTGTATGTAATTGCTTTTTGCAGAACAATTGGGAGCACATTTCAAATAATTGGGGCCGTGGCTTTTTACTGACACGCTTTGTCAGTGCAATCGTATCACCGGTGTGTACCATTTTTCTTCAACTCAAGTATTTATGCATATGTTAAAAACGAGTCCTACTATTTGCACCCTAGTAATACCTACTAGACCCTAGTGATATAAACATTTAATATTATTAATTTTTTTCCGTCTTTTATTTAAAGTATAATTTCGTTTTTAATTTATAACTTCTAATATATAATGTTTTATGTAAATTCGAATGCACCACTGTTATCTGTTCATGTTATCAACGTTTCTGTATAAATTTTATCACAAACTGAATTATATTCGATACGACTCACTTTGGATGAAATTTTATACCGGAACGTTGATAACAATAAATATATCGCAATGGCGTATATGAATTTACGTAAAACATTATATATTAGAAGTTATAAAAGGAACACATAATTATACTTTAAATAAAAGCAAGAAAAAAATAAAAATATTAAATGATCAGATCGCAGGGTTGCCATTAGTTATTTCTACGGTGTAAATAGGTGAACTCTTATTAAGTTTTTGATTTTATTAGAAGGCGAGGAGAGGATTCAAATGCATGTGATTTAATTGGGGGTAACTTCAGTCTTCACACAATAGCAACCAAGTTTCTCAAGTGTTTCACTAAAGTCACTCAGTTTTTTTCCTCTAAAGTTACTCAACTTTCATTAGGTGTTCCAATTTTGTGAATATTTTATAAATGTTAATTTTTTTTAAAAATTAAGTGATCTAAAGTTCATATATGAATCCTAATTACTATTTAGTGTTTATAATTTTTTTTAAATTAACTTGAAGTAAGAGGTAATAGAGAAGAAAAAAAGTTCACTAAATAATAATCAAGTTTTATAATTTTCAATTCAAGTCAAATTTAAAGAAAAAATAATCACAAAATAACAACTAGGATTTGTACATGTTTCATTTAGGTCACACAATTTTAATATTTTTTTTTTTACATTTATAAAAAAACTTTTACAAGATTGAAACAGTCAATAAAAGTTGAGTGACTTTATAAAAACAAAAGGCTTTTTACCACATTAGGGGAACATTTAGAAAACTTGGTTACTATTGTATGAAGTTTTTCCATCTAATTATTTAAATTTGATGACAAATAAGTTATAACTTTTAGATTTGATTTTTGTAGTTTTCGTCTCACGAGAAGGTGAAGGAAGTGGAGGAGTTCTTCACAAGCCATGGTAAGCAGCCTTCAATTGCAAGAACATTGAAGCAGAGCATTGAGCGGGTTCAAATCAACGCAAAGTGGGTTGAGACCGTACGAAATGAGAAAAACCTTGCAGAGTGTGTTCAAGAACTTGCATTCAGGAAATACTAGCCACGACCCGCTTCTTTATTTCTCCAGGTTTTCAATTTGCTTGCTTTTAGAAGGTGCTGTGAACTTACACTTGATGCTAGTCCTTTTCTCCATGCTTTATAAGAGAGAGACAAAAAACTTGTACCTTGATGCTTTGTTTTTGGCAACCTTTTTCTTTCTGTACAATTCTATGATTGAATGATCTGTGGTTTGATTCTGAAGTGAGCAGCTTCAACAACAGGTCGGGTTATGATTTGATGAACGGCAACAAGTAGAGGTACGGCTTGATCCTTTATGGATCTTTTGGGTTTTGACATGCGGCGGTTTCGTCTTCCTGCTCTTCCACTAGTTGTAATGAATCCACTCTTATTGAGGATGACCAACCGAATAGAAATAAAACTATTTAACATTAAAACAAATTCAACGACGAATTATAACTCGGATAAGTAATTCCAAGATATGTGGGAATGATACCATGGATTTAGTTACTTTAAAGCAAAAAACTAGACTTGTATCATCAACACAATTAAGAAGATTAATTCGATAACCATGGAGTACACAAACAAATACTGAATAGAAAAGTAAACATATGTAAATATTTAAGAAAAAAGAAAGCCAAATTCTCAATAATAAGAACAAAGATCTGAATCTACAATCCTCATTCCGGAAAGATTCAATCATGACTAGGAAAGTGAGAAGTTGAAAAATTGTAGCATAGAAACTATGAATTAGCAAGAATGTTCATATGTAACATGTCTCAGCTTTTCTGAAACTGTAAGCTAAAAGTTATAACATGTATGTGATTTTAGATATTGTATGGTAGCTATGTAATAAAACAAAATACATAAGTAAAAAACTACGGGATACCATGACGTTCTTTGATCTCCTTTTGTTTTTTTTCGATCAAAAAACGTTGCGCGGTGGAGAGTGAATCAAGATCCATGCCAAGAATTTTGATCTCCTGCTTTGTTCGTTTCCAATCCATCCTCTCTTCTTGGGCATTGTTAAATCTTGTCATTTGTTCGACCATTCTCTCGCCGATTTCATCGTGACGTGAAACCGAACCAGAGCCCGTTGATTGGGCTTTTGTTTTTTTCTTCCCTATCGGGCAGGTATAGTTGATGTAGAAATAAAGACTGATTGCTACAAAATTCTCTAAGTACAAATGCTGCTGATCTCAAAGATTGCTGCAGATTGACAAAGTTGCAGCTGATAGGCTTTATCCGCTGCTGACCAAAACTGCAGCTGATATGCCGTATCAGCTGCTGACCAAAGTTGCAGCTGATAGGCCTTATCTGCTGCTGATAAAAGTTGCAGCTGATAGCCTTCTCACTGAAGATCAAACGTTGCAGCTGACTGTTCTTGATAAAGCAACCAATACCACTGACAACTTTCTGTTGTTACACTGACACACTCCACGCAGAAAGAATGTCATTGACACAAGACAATAAAAGACAACGACGCTCTCCTTTTGAGTATTCAAGCAATGATGCAAAGAAGACGTTTGAATAAAGTTAACCTTTGTAGTTATTATTATTGTCTGTATATGTAGAATAGCTTCAATACAAGATCAACGGTCTGTGTTAGATCTGATCCTTAGAATCAAGGGTCTGTCTTGATTCTAAGTTACTATATAAGTAGTACTTAGATTCATTGTAAAAGTACTTTTGCTTAAGAGTTTTCTCTGTAATCTTGTAACACTTGAAGCTTAATACAAAATTGCATTTATCAGTATTCTTCTTGTCTACTTGTTTACTCTGCTTAAGTTGTGATTGTTTCAGCCAATCTCAACTGGAATAGAACCATATTGTATTTACCGATCCTACAAGTGGTATCAGAGCTTTGGCTCACAGATTAAACAAACTTACATTTGTTTAATCATTCTCTGGTTCTATTCTTATTTATCTCTTTGCTAAAGTCACTCATTGTCTAAAAATCAAAATGGCACAAAACAATGGATTTGAAGACAGTGGAAGCATCAACAGACCACCAAGATTGGTGTCTGGGGAAGATTACGATATATGGAAGAACAGAATGGAAAGCTTCTTCTGCTATCAGGAATATGGGATGTGGAAATCCATTAAAGATGGACCATACATACCCATGGTGTCCTCTGCTGATTCCGGAGGTGCACTGGTTCCCAAAGAACCCTCCAAGTACTCTGATGAAGACATCAAGAAAATGGAGGTAGACTTCAAAGCCTTGGGAGCCATCCAGTTGTGCTTACCAAATGAAGTCTTTCATAACTTCAGAAGTTACAAAACTGCTAAGGAGCTATGGGAGGCTCTTGAGAAGATGTCACACCCCCATATTTTATTTACTTATTAAATAAATACAGGTTGTAACGATTGGTTCATTACACGATAGCGGAAGCTGTAATAATGATTTCTACGACTTGATTACATATACAATTACTAAAACTAAGAAATACTATGATCTAAGTTCTTCTAGATCAACGACAGACTTGAGACTTGATATTCTACGTCCTTCCAGCTACTAGGAATTGATCCAACATAGCTAGCCTATTCCAACCGTGCCATGGCTAACAGTTACCTGAGAAATATACTTGAAAATGTCAACACAAAGGTTGGTGAGTTCACAGAGTTAGTTATAATAGTGCTTATAGTTTTTCCCAAAAACATGTTCATGACTTTACCGTCATAAAACTAAGTAGTTTTCATTTGAAAACATTATCATGACTTAACCGTCATAAAATATGGAGTTGTCCTTTGAAAACATTATCATGACTTAACCGTCATAAATTCAATATTTAAACATGATCCTTATAACCTGATCAGAATCCTTTTGTATAAACATGATTTCTTTAACCGGATCAAAACTCTTTTGTTTAAACTCAATTGTTCGTAAATAGTTCCAGTTGCATGTGATAATCAGAATAAGAATTGTTGACCCATTTGTAAACTAGCTAGGAATACAAATAATATGTTCATACATGAGGCGTAACCAAACCATGACATGTGTGAGCCCCTATTAAGCGTTATCAGATTCTATGCGGCCATAAATCCTCCAGATTGTGGTTAGCGCGACTAACCATGACCGGGAGACGTCACTCTCCATAGTACTATTCATAGGACCCTAGGCTACAGTTAATGGTTACTATGTTGTTCCAGGGGACTTTAGCGACCTCCAATGTGTTGTTCTCATCCCATGTAAACATAAAGTCGTGTCTTATTCTCTTGTTATCCCATGAAATAGTTGTAAGTATGTTTTTCCCCCAAATTGTTGAGTATTGTTCATCCGAACAATCGTTGTGTGTTGTTCATACGAACAATCGTTGTGTGTTGTTCATCCGAACAATCGTTGTGTGTACTTGTGTCCAGCTGTTTAGTTGAGCAAGTTTTCTCCCCGTTTGTTTAAAAACAATTTAAAAACCAGTAGTAAAAGTGGGGCTGGGAGACTCACAAGAAGTTATACCAAAATGTTCATATTGTCAAACGTATAAACAATGTAATTCATGTTTTCAAAACATAACAAGTAAGTATATTTCTCCCCCGATGTTTACAAAACAGTAAAGAGTTAAAAGGGGGCCGTGAACTCACCTTGAGTTTGTGTATGCTTGCAATGATAATTGTTCTAGCCGAACTTGACTATTCGTACCCTAGATACCAAAGGGTAAATTGTGTTAAGACTGAACGTCTCATATTGCAAATTGTTCATCGACCTAGTAAATCTAGTTGCTTTTGTTTAAATATCTTCTTAGATTTTCAACACTTGTTTTGCTATAAAAACAGTTCTAAGTTACTGCCCAATGTGACTGATGAACAGATGTCGAAACTTCCTAGTTTCGATTGGGCAATTGAGTATCGAAACTTCATAGTTTCGATTGAGTAGTTAGGTATCGAAACTACCTAGTTTCGATTGAACAACTAGTATCGAAACTCCCAGTTTCGATTAAGTAAACTGGTATCGAAACTCCTAGTTTCGATTGAATAGGTATCGAAACTCCTAGTTTCGATCAACAGGTATCGAAACTCCTAGTTTCGATTGAACAGCAGGCATCGAAACTCCTAGTTTCGATTGAACAGGTATCGAAACTCCTAGTTTCGATTACTGCACTTTGATTGACAGAATTCGTCCTGTATATTTTTATGTTCAAATCTTGAATTTGACACACTTTTCTTGTTATCTTACTTGCGATTGAACCTTTTGTAGGCTTAGATACGGTTTTAAAGAAAATAAAGTGGATAATATCGAGTTTTTACCTCAAACAGAGAATGATGATTTTCAGGGAAACAGAGAATGATCTTGAGCTCCTTATCTTGATTCTTGAGACAACACTTGGAACTCTTCTTATAGCACCGAAATACGGTGGATTTTTGCCTTAAACTGGACTTCGACTTGAAGGAGAATTGGGAATTTGCCGTAAGAAAATGAGATAAATGAAAGGGATTGTGGGATTTCGACTGAAGAGGTATGGTTCTTAATCTGAGATTGAGTGAACTTGCAAGTGGGGGAATGGCTTCTCTGAATTTCGGCCGAAAAGTCAAGCAAGTGGGTTGGGATTTAAATAAATCAAACCATTTGATTTAAGTGTAATTTTAACCACTAGTGTTCGTATTTAGTCGGGTTATCCTGGTACGTGAACCGGTAACTCCTAGAATTACCAAATATGAAATGAGACCATGTACGGTTTTTGTTAGGCCTTAATGTCCTTGTTTGTGAAATTAAATAAATCACAAAAACAATTATAATGTACACTTGTTTATAACATGTACGGATATTGACCTGAATTGTCGGGTGTCACAGAAGATGTTTGCTAGCTCAGAGGAAGTCAAAGAAAACAGAAGGGACATCCTGAAGCAGCAGTACGAAAACTTCGTCTGGAAGGAAGGTGAGTCCCTAACTGTTTTATATAACGGATTTATTTATCTTGTAGGTGAGCTGCAATGCTCAAAGGTGAAGCTGGAGAATGAAGATATTGTCAAAAAGTTCATCAGGTCTTTACCTAGCTGCTAGACACTCTACACAGTGTCCATCAGAAGAACTGAGAATCTGAAGATTTTCCAAATGACTGAGCTCTTCGGTATGCTGAAAACCTATGAGCTAGAGATGATTCAGGCAAAAGAACGAAGCTCAAGCTATCAAAATGCCTCAACATCCACCACCACCTCTGCCCTCCACCTTGACCACTCAGGTCCTAGTTCTAGCAACTACTATCCTCCCATTGTCACCCATCCATAAACTCCAACCTCTCAAACAAACACCTCACCATTTCTCCTAGAAGCTCCTCCTCAAACCTCAACCTCTGCTGCTTTTGTCTCTGAAAACTCAAGCAACATGTCCTTTATCAAGGAGGATCTGGAATGCTTCCATCCAGATGACTTAGAAGAAATGGACATACAGCACTCGTATGCCATGCTCTCTATAAGAGCAAAAAGGTTCTACTCTAGAACCGGAAGACCCATTCCAAGCAACAACTCCAACACTAGAGTTGGATTGGATAAAAGCAAACTAAGATGTTACAACTGTAACCACTGGGTCACTTTGCTAGAGAATGCAAGGCACCAAGAGCCAATCCAGCTACTCCTCAACCAAGACAAGCTCACCAAGCCCAACCCAGACAACAACAGCAACAAGCTACTCCTCCAGTTCAAACTGCAGCTTGTGCAACTATTGGAACCTCTGATTTCGACTGGAGCTTCCAGTATGAAGATCTGCCTGCCAACAACCAAGATCTTATGGCAGACACAACTGAGATACCGCCTCAGGTATATGAACATCTTTGTTCCCAAGCTTGTATTGATAAGGTGTTAGGCTACAGAAAGCATAATCAAAACCTTATAGATCAAAATGAAG
The DNA here is from genome assembly GCA_023525975.1 of Smallanthus sonchifolius. Taxonomy (NCBI): domain Eukaryota; kingdom Viridiplantae; phylum Streptophyta; class Magnoliopsida; order Asterales; family Asteraceae; genus Smallanthus; species Smallanthus sonchifolius. Next base: position 67,401,596 of record CM042030.1, on the reverse strand, counting down.
AGTTTCATCAAATGAAATCTGAATTCATAAAGGTAGAAAACAACTATAAAGAAAAAAATTAACTGCCTAAAGAAAGAGATTTCATTACTAAAACATGAACAAAGCAATCTTGAAACTCAAATTGATGATCTACTGGCTAGATTAAAAGCTACCAGAGTAGAATTGGCAGAACAAAAAGTTCATGTTGATAAATATGAATTTGCATCTAAAAAGCTGCAAAAACTTTTAGATGCTCAAATTCATGAAAAAGTAAAAATTGGTCTAGGGTATCATGGTGAACAATACCAAGCCGTTGCACCTCCTGCTGACTACGTTGTCATCCATGAACCAAGCTTCAATCTCTCAAACCTTGAAACGGCCAACTGAGATCTTGATCCCTCAAGGCATGAACCGTTGGTACAAGAGTGCACTACCTCGTCAGATTCTGAGTCAACTTGTTCAGAGTCCACTAAAGCTGAGGAGGCCTCATCAACGGCTCAAGTACTAACACCGTCGGTCTTGGAAGTCATTCAAACAAGTGCTCCTGTTCCTTTCATTCCCTCAGTACAAGTACCAGCTTCAGTACAAGTACCAGCTGCTCCAGTTCCTATGCCTTTCAGCCAAATCAAAATCAGCTATCATCCAGAAGGAAGAAAGCTAACTGTTGAAAATGGACAGTCCTCAACTTCCATAAACTCCAAGCCTCAAAGGAAGGTGTTTGACATATGTCATGCTCCTAGAGAAAGAGTTCCATATGTTCAAAAGACATTGGAAGAAGCCACCTTTGAACACAACAAAGCTCACCCTTGGAACTTCAAATACCTTTTCAAAAGAAAGGATTATGTTTATCTTTCAAGGGACAAACTGGCTAAATCATGTTTTGTCTGTGGCAAATACAATCACACTGCCAGCACTTGCTTCCACTACCTTCAGAAGCATAGAAACCTCAAGCAACATGCTTTTGAGAAGACAAAGAAGAACAAATAGGTAAAAAGGTTTGAAGCCAAGACAACTCAATTCAGAAACTCTCTTTCTCCACCAAGGGAGCAGTTGTCAAAACCTCAAGCAAAAATGTTGGAAAGCAAGTGAAGCCCAAGAAAACAAAGGACAAGCTTTTAGCAGCAACCAAATCTGCTGCTGCCCAAGCAAAATCATGAGCATCAAAATCTGCTGCTGATAAGCCAAAGCCATCAGCAGCAACAAAATCTGCTGCTGATAAACTAAAGTCCTCAGCAACAAAATCTGCTACTGATAAAGCAAATCCATCAGCAGCCAAAGCAAAATCAGCTGCTGACAAAGAAAAGAGAACTGAAAGACCATCTCCTCAACAATGGAAAGCCAAGATCCCAGTTTCTATCACTCCAAGAATCATCATTGGCTCTGTTGAATGCACACATGATGAATCTAACATTCCAAGAACCCTTTTCTTCAAGGATGCAAGCTCTTGGACTCCTCACACTAACTAGATCTCTATCATGTGCAGGGACAGCCAAGTCACAAGAATAACACCTGGGTGGTAGATAGTGGTTGTTCCAGGCACATGACAGGCAACAGATCCATCCTCTCCAACTTCAGACACTTCAATGGAGGATATGTTGCCTTTGGAAGTGACTCAAAGGGAGGATCCATTACTGGACAAGGAACTGTGTCCATTGAAAGAATGGGCATTGATAACATCAACTATGTTAAGAATTGGACTTCAATCTCATGAGTGTTTCCTAGGTCTGTGACCAAAAGCATTGGATGCTCTTCACGGATAAAGAATGCTTTGTACTGTCGCCAGGCTTATCCATACCTCCTCCAGAAAAGATTTTATTAATTGCTCAGAGAAAAGAAAATCTCTATGTACTGGACATAAATGAAGTCACTCCATCTGGGAGTGTTTCCTGTTTTCTGTCAAAAGCCTCAGTTGATGAATCAGCTCTCTGGCACAGGAGATTAAGTCATGTTAATATCAAAACTATTAACAAACTGGTGAAGGATAATCTTGTCAGAGGGATTCCTGACAAAGAATTCCAGCTAGAAGACCACTGCATTGCTTGCTTAAAGGGGAAACAACACAAAAGTTCTCACAAGCCCAAGACCTTGAATATAAATGACACTCCACTACAGCTTCTGCATATGGATCTCTTCGGTCCTACAAATGTCATGTCAATGGGCAAAAAGTCATACTGTCTGGTGATAACTGATGACTACACCAGATTCTCATGGGTATACTTCCTGAGAACTAAAGATGAAACTGCTGAAATTCTTAAATCCTACATTCTGAGGGTAGAGAATCAAAGCAATCAAAATGTGAAGATCATAAGGTGTGATCAGGGCACAGAGTTCAAAAATCACACATTGAACTGTTTCTGTGAAAGCAAGGGGATAGAAAGAAAATACAGTGCTTCAAGAACTCCTCAACAAAATGGAGTTGCTGAAAGGAGAAACAGAACTCTAATTGAGTCAGCAAAATCTTTGTTGGCTGACTCAAAACTGCCCCTCACATTCTGGGCAGAAGCAGTTAGCACAGCCTGCTATGTGCAAAATAGAGTTCTCATTGTCAAGCCCCTCAACAAGACACCTTATGAACTTTGGTTTCAAAGAGTTCCCTACATTGGGTTTCTAAAGCCTTTTGGATGTCCATGCACCATTCTCATCACACATGGGGTTCTTCCTAAGTTTGGTGCCAAATCTGATGAAGGATATTTTGTGGGCTATTTCTCTCAATCAAAGGCCTACAGAGTATTCAATTCAAGAACAAGAATTATGGAAGAATTAACAAATATGGAATGTAGAGAACACATCGTCTGTGAACAGGGAAAAGGCCCAAACTGGCTCTTTGACATAGACTCCTTCTCCCAAGTATTTGAGGCTCCCACCTTCTCAAATATGGAGTCTAACTCTACACAAACACCTGCCTCCACTTCATCCACTGACTACATACTGGATTTTCCCAAACTGTCTATCCGTCTGAGAAGACCAACCATTGATCCTCCATCAGTTGTGGAAGCAATTGAAGTAAGTGAAGCCGGAACAAGACTCTCCAATGTCACCAACAGCAGCCTGTCTGAAACTGAAAATTTAGATGAAGACTCTTCGGTAAATGTTGTTGATGCTATTGCTGAAAATTTTGATGTGGCTGCTGATGTTGAAGACTCTTCCACCATGAATGAAGAGACCCCTGATCAAAATCAAAGCAATCTGGGGTAAGGGATACGGCTGGAGGTGGTACCAGCACAGAGGATCCACAAAGAACATCCTCAAGAAAATATTCTTGGCCAAGTCCACCAAGGAGTTCTCACAAGAAGCAAATCTCACGAGGCCAATATATGCTTGTTTTCATGTTTTCTATCTCAGGTGGAACCCAAGAAGATAGATGAAGCACTCAAACATAACAGCTGGATTGAGGCAATGCAGGAAGAGTTACTGCAATTCAAGAGGCAGGATGTCTGGAAACTTGTTGATCTTCCACCAGGTCAATATGCTATTGGCACACGATGGGTTTTCAGGAATAAGCAAGATGAGAGAGGCATTGTAGTCAAGAACAAAGCCAGACTTGTAGCTCAAGGCTACACTCAGGAAGAAGGAATTGACTATGATGAAGTCTTTGCTCCTGTTGCCAGGCTGGAGGCCATCAGAATCTTCCTGGCATATGTTGCATCCAAGAATTTCACTGTCTATCAAATGGATGTAAAGAGTGCCTTTCTGTATGGAAAGATTGGTGAGGAAGTATACGTCTAACAACCTCTAGGATTTGTAGATCCTGCATATCCTACTCAAGTGTTTGAACTAGACAAAGCTTTGTACGGCTTACATCAGGCACCAAGAGCCTGGTATAAAACTTTGTCAGGATATCTACTAAGCAACAACTTCAGAAGGGGTGCTATTGACCAGACCTTGTTTATCAAAGATGAAGGGGAAGAAATCTTACTAGTTCAAATCTATGTTGATGATATCATCTTTGGATCAACAAGGAAAAAGCTGTGCAAAGACTTTGAGATTCTGATGCACTCAAAGTTTGAAATGAGTTCAATGGGTGAACTAAATTTCTTCTTGGGTCTACAAGTCAAACAAGTCCCAAATGGAATCTTCATCAGCCAATCCAAATATGTAAAGAGCATTTTGGAAAGATTCAAGATGGCTAACTGCTCTGCTGCAAGAACCCCTATGCAAGTGCACTATCAGCTGACTCCAGACAAAGATGGCCAAGACACTAATCAACATCAGTACCGTGCAATGATAGGGTCTTTCATGTATCTCACTGCCTCAAGGCCAGATATCATGTTTGCAGTATGTCTCTGTGCAAGATTTCAAGCAGCTCCAAAGGGTTTCACATCTTCAAGCTGTCAAGAGAATTATTAGATACCTAAAGGGAGCCCCAAGACTTGGGCTTTGGTACTCTAAGAATGACAAGTTCAATCTGTATGAATACACTGATAGTGATTATGGGGGATGCAACTTGGACAAAAAGTCCACATCAGGAGGATGTCAGTTTCTGGGAGGGAGACTGATTTCATGGCAGTGCAAGAAGCAAACATGTGTTTCAACTTTTACAGCTGAAGCAGAATACATTGCAGCTTCAAGTTGCTGTGCACAAGTCATCTGGATACAAAATCAAATGCTGGATTATGGGATGACTTTCATGGAAACTCCAATTCACATTGACAACATGAGTATCAATCACAAACAATCCGGTGCAGCACTCCAAGACAAAGCACATTGACATAAGGTATCATTTCATAAGAGATCAAGCTGAGAAAAAGAGGATTATTTTAACCAAAGTTCATACAAATGAGCAATATGCTGATTTGTTTACAAAACCTTTTGATGAAGCTAGATTCAGATATTTAGTTGAATCCATTGGTATGATGAACTTTGATTAAAATCTATCTCTAAAATTTCTATTTGTTAAAATGTGTTTTTGTCTTTGGTTGTAAATAAAAGTTATGAGTCAGCAACATTTTTGTCCTTCAGCTGCTGACAGGTTTAATCTTCAGCAGCAAAGAATTTGTCACTGACTGCTTTAAGTTATCAGCAGGAACAGGTTTCCTGCGTATAGCTTTAAGGCTGTCAGCAACAACATCCTTGCTGCAGATCATTGAATCCATCAGCAGAAATTGAGTTTGCTGCTGACAGACTTAACCTTCCGTAGCAACCAAGCTTGCAGCGGACAAGCTTATTCATCCACAGCAATCAAGTTTGCTGCTGATGGGTAAATTTAAGTCCAAATTAACTTTTAACCGTTGTAAAAACATCAGTCTTTACCATGACTACCTCGTTGTATTACAGCTGTAACAGTAAAAAGTGAATAAGGTTGTACTGTACAAGTCATTATGCTTTTTCCCTCCTCTGCCGTTATAAGAACAAATCAAATTTCCTTACCACCTCTTCACATTCAATTTCACCCTAAACCCACATCACCTTCTCTCAAGTCCCCACCACATTCAAAGCCTTCCATCCTTAAAACATTCAAAGCCTTCCATATTCTTAAACCTTCAAACCTTCCCTCCAAAGTCAAACAACAATGGCAGACATCAATAACCCTGACGATAAGTTCTCCCCGTACCACAACCTTACAACATACTTAACCAAGGGAAAGAAATCCGAAGGATTCGATGATATGATCGACTTCCTATGCCAATCAAAGATCCATTTTGCCCTCACAACCAACCCTACCATATATATCCCTCATATGGAGGATTTCTGAAATACCGCCGTCTACTCTACCGAACAGGGGATTCCCCAAATAAAAGCCAAAGTAGACGGCAAGGACATCATCATCTCTGAAGCAACCCTCCGAAAACATCTTAAGCTTCAGGATGAGGGAGCAGCCATATCATACTCAAAGGACGAGTACATGAAGACCTTTGTATCCATAGGGTACACTGGAAATCAAAATGAATATACAATCGAGAAGGCGCTGATGGGCCCTCCATGGAAGTATCTCTGCCACACTCTTCTCCAATACATATCTCAGAAGAGAAGCGGATGGCATCAAGTGAGCTCCGCACTTGCCTCTGCCTTTCATGGTATGATTACTGGCCTAGGTTTCAACTTTGCACACCTCATCTTTGAAGGTTTGAGATATAACCTTCAAGAGGGTGCAAAGCAACAATTTTTTATGTACCCAAGATTCTTGCAGGAGGTTTTCAACCAGGAACTAAAAGAACTCTCAAACCTGCAAGAATATACATCATGTTGGGACATAAAAATAATATTTTTCAAAGTATGAGAACTGTTTCCAAAAAGTTCTCAGGGGTCAATGTTCCATTGTTATCTACAATGTTGAATATACAAAGTACCCCGGGTGACAGTTCAGCAATCCCAGCTGATACTGATCCCACACCCTCCACATCACATCCTGAACAATAATCTGCTTCCACCATTCGAACCCCTGTGCATACTACTAAGGATTCACAGGTACAAAAAGTACTTACATCTGTTTTGGATGTTATCGTTCAACTGGAACAAAGGGCCCCAGTTGCAACGACATACACCAAAAAAAAAGCAAGAAGACTCCTTCTCTTCTTGTCTCAAAGGCCCAAACCCAACCTCTAAGCCCTCATTCAGAATCCCAACATTCTGATAAGAATACCAAAAGGGATAGTCACAACACTAGAGAGACTTCCTTGGAAGCCTCTCTATTAGGATCAGGATCACATCCCGGATCCATAGAGTAACCCCCTGAGCGATTCCATTATTTCTCTTCTTTGAACCTAAGTGCAGAGGCACCTGGTCAAGATGATATACCTTCTCCAACAACCACTATATCGGAGGTATTGATTGACTTGGCTGCTGGTGCACCCAACCCAGGTTCATCACCCAAGAAGGTTCACTCTGGTAGTATTGATAGAGTGAATGTGGAAAGGGCTATCACTACTCCTGGTACATCAACTGCCCAGGAGGACAGTGATAACATAGCTAAGACCCTAACCACGGCAACTCAAAGTGAGGATGTTTCCTGTGAAACACTCTTCACTGAGAGGAATCCCAGGCGCCAAGAAAACCAGGGTGATGGGGATGCAGAGGCTAGGCCTAAGGCCCCATCTAGCTCCAAGGATTCCACAACTGTCGATGAGGACAGACTGAAACTTCATAACTTGGAATTGACGGCCAGGGTGGCAATGCTAGAGGCTGAAGTGTCCAAACTAAGACACCAAGTCTCTATGCATGAAGCCCAGCAATGCCCAACTGTGCCTACTCCCTCTCTTGTATCAGTGGGAACTCAAACAGATATATCCTTTTTCACTAATGCAACTAAAAAGGGGGAGTTGGTTACTAAGGAAGATGATGCTGACAGCCTCGAAGAATGGATACAAGAGCAGACTGTGTTTCAAAGTTCCCTATACAAACCTGCTTTTGTTCAAATCCATGACTTGCCAGACTCAGTAGATTAAGAGGAAGATGTCACTGAGTATTGGAAGTTAGTCGTTTGAGTTGTTGATGAGGTGCTACAAGAAGAAACTCTCCATGAAGACACACCTCCATCATTCAGCATTCTTCCTGAAGCTGCAGCCATAATAAGTCATTCATCTACCCCCCAACTCTTCTTAATTTCAAAGAAGCTAGAATTTGACTCCATTCTAGCTTGGGGGTATGATGGAATAGCTGAGAGATTCTGGATTGGATGGGAGTTTAGCGGAGTAGAAGAGCTAATCTGGAACTCTCTCAATGCCCTCCAAGTTCTCAATCTGTATCTGACAGAATGCATCAACACTTCATTAGATCTCTCAGCAGAACTTGCAATCAGCAGGTTCTATGACTTAATGGAGGATAACATGCCCTGGTTTGAAAGACTACTAAAAGAAGCAAACAGGGCGGCTTATCCTGAATCTTCATCATCAACAGAACAAAGACTGGCTCCGAGAAGACTTGACATAATCAGGAGCAGTACTTTAACTGAAGAAGAGGTTATCTGCTGGAGAAGATTCCTGTACAACATAATGGTCAGGGATGTAGAAGTGCAAGGATGGATAAGCACTGACTCCCATGAATTCACCTTCTTCCTGAGCAATGGATCTTCTCTCTCAATCAACATCAAAGAGATCTTGCTCCTACCTTCAGCTTTCCTGCACAAAGTCTTTGAGCTCAGATCACTCATCTTCAATGTCAACTCCTTAGAAAGTCAAGAAATGATCAAAATCATCAAGGCTTCTCTTTATAAGGAGGAATCTGGATCTAACTTAGACCTATCCTTTCTCTCTTCTCCAACAGTTAGATTGAACACAGAAGAAGAATCAAAGAGAAGAGACGAGGAAAAGATGAAAGAAGCATGGAAAGAAGTGACAGGTACGGAATGGAAAGAAGTGACAGGTACGGAATGGAAAGAAGATGAAGAAATTTCCCTTCCCTTGTCCATTCCCCAACATGCCAATGAAGCTGAAGCTGAGATCCCAACAGCATCTACTACACCTACTGTTGTGGTCCATGAAGTTGAAGCAGAGGCATCCAACAAAGATAAGGGAAAGGGACTAATGACCAAACAAGATGAAGAAAGAATTGAGAAGGAGAAGAAAGAAAAAGAGGATAGAAGAAGAAGAAGAGAAGAAGAGGAGATGGCTGAACTAAAGAAAGCTCAAGACAGAATCACAGCCATTCTCCTCAGAGAACAACAGATCCAGCTGTATGCAAAACAGCTGGATGATCTGAAAGTAAAAATTCCTGCAGTTCATCAAATTGAAGAAGATGAAGCTCTTGCTTTTCAACTGCAGGAACAATTCAATAAAGAAGAAGAAGAGATACAGAAGAAGAAAGAGGCTAAGTTCAGAATAATTGATTCTGAACTAGCCAAAGAAATGAGAGAGGAATGGGTAAAGGCTCTGGTTTCTCAAGGTGAGGATGTAGACTACCTTGAGAAACTATCAAATAAAGAAATCTACAGAGCCTTCATGGGTCAGCAGGGTCAATTGGCAAACAAGAAAAAAGGCTGAAGAAGAAGAAAAAGCCAAACAAAAGTCCAAGAAGACCATTGCCTTTAACCAAAGATCCTATGAAGAAAGGAAGATCATGATTGACTTCCTTAAGGCTAGAGGAGAAAGTGGAAAGAGGCTGGGTCCCATGAACTTCATGAACCTGCAAGCCCTCTACCTTAAAGCCAAGAAGGATGAGGAAGAAAGACTGGGGAAGAAAGGCTCCAAGAAGAGGGTAATCATTCAAGAAGAAGAAAGAAAAACAAAGAAACCCAAGCCTTCTCCCTCACCCAACACTTCCTCAATCCAACAACCTTCCACTCTTCATCCTAGACCTCCCTCCTCTCCACCCTCAAAGTCAAAATCGTCACACCCAACTCCTACTCATCAACAACCTCCCAAAAAGAAAAACAAACCTACTTCCAAACTAGAAGACTCAAGAGAAATAATCAGATGGTCATACAGCTCTCAAGACCAATGGTTTGAAGTTTTCAGGGGGAGGACAGAAGTTAAAAGATCAAATTATACATCTGTTGATGAGGTACTACAGCTTCCAGATTCTGATCTAAGAAGAATGATGGAGCTGGGTGAAGTCAATGAGCCCATGAATGAAGGTGGGAGACATCTGCTGCTGGCAATCAAACATCACTTCAACCCCAGCAGAGCTGAAATCCTTGATGTCAAACCTCTCCAATCTCACTCTCCATTCATCAGGTGGTCCTACAATGCTGAAAAAGATGAGTTCACATTGATAGATGTTAAAGGACAGAAGACGAGGTGTTCAAGCAAAGCTATCTTCAAAATGGCCAGCAAAGACATCAAGACTCTATCTGAGCTTCCTCTTAACAATCCCAACAAGGACCAGAGAGGATATGAGGTTGAAAGAATTGTCAGTCACATGCAAAAGCTTCAGCAACAAAAGCAGTAAGAGAGTTTTGGTAACATCAGTCTAGGGGGAGTTTGTAGAAATAAAGACTGATGGCTACAAAATTCTCTAAGTACAAATGCTGCTGATCTCAAAGATTGCTGCGGATCGACAAAGTTGCAGCTGATAGGCTTTATCCGCTGCTGACCAAAACTGCAGCTGATATGCCTTATCTACTGCTGACCAAAGTTGCAGCTGATAGGCCTTATCTGCTGCTGATCAAAGTTGCAGCTGATAGCCTTCTCACTGAAGATCAAACGTTGCAGCTGACTGTTCTTGATAAAGCAACCAATACCACTGACAACTTTCTGCTGTTACACTGACACACTCCATGCAGAAAGAATGTCATTGGCACAAGACAATAAAAGACAACGACGCTCTCCTTTTGAGTATTCAAACAATGATGCAAAGAAGACGTTTGAATAAAGTTAACCTTTGTAGTTATTATTATTGTCTGTATATGTAGAATAACTTCAATACAAGATCAACGGTCTGTGTTAGATCTGATCATTAGAATCAAGAGTCTGTCTTGATTCTAAGTTACTATATAAGTAGTACTTAGATTCATTGTAAAAGTACTTTTGCTTAAGAGTTTTCTCTGTAATCTTGTAACACTTGAAGCTTAATACAAAATTGCATTTATCAGTATTCTTCTTGTCTACTTGTTTACTCTGCTTAAGTTGTGATTGTTTCCGCCAATCTCAACTGGAATAGAACCATCTTGTATTTACCGATCCTACAGTTAAACATTTGAATGTTCGGGTTGGTTGAAAGTTGTGCTTAGAAACACTAGATGTGAGACATTGTAAAGTGTTACACTGATGCTTGCTTCCAAACTTATCGACATGATCCTTGATCATGGACGGGATCTGTATTCACACTGAACGATGAATCAATAACTTGGAAGAGTTCCAAGCAGAGTGTTGTTGCTTAGTCAACTACAGAGTATGAATACATTGCAACATAGGATGCTGCAAAGGAGGTTGATTGGATGAAGAAGTTCATAGCTGATCTCGAGGTAGTGCCAAGTGTTGAGAGACCAATCGAGATATTATGTGACAACTGCGGTGCTATTGCTCAAGCAAAAGAACCAAGGTCACATCACAGTACCAAACACATACTCAAGAAGTTCCATTATATGCGCGAGATATTGGAACGTGGAGACGTCATTATAAACAAAGTGCATACAAGTCATAATCTAGTAGACCAATTCACTATGCCTTTACCTCAAATGAAACACGAGGCGCAAGCTAGAATGATAGGGCTTAGGATGGCTAGTGAGTGGATATGATTTGTATTGGTATTTGGATGTTTTTTAACTGTAATAGTAATATTTGAATGATTTTGAACTTAAAGGTTACATTCTTTATTATTAATATTTACTGTGTTCAATTTTTGTAGGTTTAAGAAGGATCTCTCAATAAAAGTTATTCTAAATGTTCGTGGTCGATTGGATCTATAGGAATGGATTCCAATTAAGACCATTGTGAATTGGATGGTTGATTCATAAGAAGCAAACATTATTTTTTCCCCTAAACTTTAAGAATATGGTATGGTATGTAGACTCAAATTTGAATGCTCTTACATCTTATATATTTACATTTTATGTAATGATTATATATCTCCAATATGTGAATGTATATGGAGATGTAAATAACGTAAAGATGACCCTTACTGTAAATAACATATAATTACATTAATATATGTCATATTAAATATTATTATTTCTTAAAATAATGATTCTCGGAATTTAATATTCTTTCTATACATTATAATTATTTTAATAAACAATAGTATATAATCTTTTAACTAGGTTATTTATGTTTAAATAGTTTTGGTGTTTTTGAGTACTTTCTTATAGAACTCTACTTGAATTAACCCGAACCCGATTAAGATGAAACCCGAAGAACCCGAACTCAATTAAGAATCAACACCGAACCTAACATGCCGTATTTGGTTTTGTAATTGGATGATTATGTTGTCGTATCGAGTTAACCCGAATAACCCGATTAAAAATTTCAAGATTTTTTTAATTATTAAGATTGCTTTGAATCAATCCAATATAAAGTTGAAAACATACGAGGAAAACTTAGGTCTTTAGTGTGTGAAGTGTGTTTTTGTTAGAATGAAACTATATAATTTAGAAAACCAAGTGACAATTGGCTTAATGATGCTAGAAAACTCACTTTAGTAGCCTAATTAGCAGCCCGATTACTAACCCGAATACCGATTAATCAAACCCGAATAAATCCAATTACCAATTAACCCGAAGCTTAACGGTTAATATTTCTGTAACAAAAATCCGAACAACCAGAAACCCGGATTACTCAACGGATACCCCTACTTTCTATTAAGTAGTATTTTAATGCGATTTTGTCCTATAAAACTATAGAAACAAAGGGGGTGTTTGGGATTACTTATTTGAAACTCCTTATGACTTATTCAAAAAGGTAATAAGTCATAAGTCATAATTTCTTACTTCTCAAAAACTACTAAAAGGAGGATGAAAAGTAAGAAAAACCAAACAAACTTATTACTTATCTTCTTTTCTAAGAAGGTAATAAGTTATAAGTTGGTTAAATAAATAATCCCAAACACCCCTAAAAACCTAGAATCAAAATTTGCTCTTTTGTAAGATCAGATTTGCGGAGCGAGAGAAGGAGATGGGCCGATTCCAATGGATGGAGGCGATGCTGCCGTTAGGGATTATCGCCGGTATGCTTTGCATCGCCGGAAATGTTCAGTACACCATCCACAAAGCTGCACATGGCCGCGTGAGTCCATTTTTTTTACCGGATACTCTCCACTATACTTTCATTGATCGCTTCGATCTGTAAATTCATGTATTTTTTGTGTCAATTTTATGACAGCCGAAGCACATCGGCAATGATATGTGGGACGTGGCCATGGAAAGACGCGACAAGAAAATCGTCGATGAAAAACTTTATCCTGCTAGCAATTAGGGTTTCTTCTCTTTAAGGTTCGATTTCTAGTCTCCTTTTCATTAATTAGTTCTAATTATGCGCTAAGTTCGAAATTTAGGGTTTCATTTGATTTATTGATGCAAATTGCTGTGTTTGTGTGTACAATAGGAATCAGAATAACTTACAGTAGCAATAAGATTGAGGTTCAGTTGAATGGTTGTTGATCTCATTCCTTTTAAATTTTAATATACAACCTGCACACACACACATACAAAACTGCACAAAATGAGTCTTTAGATAGGAAATCTAAGACCACTGTTTTATTAGTTGGTATAAAAGTCTCAGATGGTTTGAAGTATTTATCCTAGGCGTATTGTGGTCTTCTGGAGTTGTTAAATGAAGTCTTGTGAGAAATTGTATATTCATGTAGGCTAATTTCGGGAAAGATAAAACGGACTATTAGTCTTCTTAGTTAATTTAACAAATGCTACACATTTCACTTTTCAATTAGGCACTTTTTTTGTTTAGGTGACTGACTGGTCTAGTTGTAATATTTGTCAAATATGTGTATATAAATTTAAAGGATTAAGAAAACAAGCTACAAATTTAACACCCTGAAACCAATTTGTAATGTAAGATAGAAACACTGCCATGTCATCCTTCTTGTACTTCATCCTCTACTAGTCCATTTGCTTTTTCTACTGCGGATTCCAACTTCTTATAATCATTGAAATTTCGATTTGTCTTTGTCCTTGGATGATTATATTTCACTGTCTTGTTAGCAATGCAACCTTCCTTATGATGTTTTGGAAAATTAAATTTACATTTAAATGCCCTTGGCTCTCCCTTAAGAATTTGGTAAATGGTTTTAGTTTTCAAATGAATATGCTTTTTTGTTCATATGTTCAAAATACATCTTTGACCTACATACCCGAGTAAGAATTGTTGGGTTGTGGAGGCTTTGACGCAACCTAGGGCAGCTGGCCCTAGGCTAGCCAACTTTAGCAGATGCCAAATTAAAATGCCGGCCCCTCCTTTATTTTCTAATTCCTTAGCCTCCAAGTCTAAATGTCGGCAGTAAGGAAAGGAGGAAAAATCAGTAATTAAAAAAGCTTGCAATTTGGAAAGGGTTTAACCCTAATCTCTAGTCTATAAATACTAGGCTATAGTAATTGTAATCTTCAACACCTCATAATAAAATTGTCTTGCTAGTGTAGCCGATGTAGGTCAGATTAGACTGAACCACGTAAAATCCTATGTCTTATACTCTTGTTTTCTTTTCCTTTTTAGTGATTTTGTGTGTGTTTACTGTCCTGAGCAATCATCCACAGCCTCCATCGTTGCTGTTTTGCTGCTGTCTCCGTCGCAATTAGTTGCCGTCACCACCGCCGGTCAACGCAACTCAAAACATCAGTTTGCTGTTTGTTTTTCGATTCCTTTCTACTCCTAACAACCGTGATATCACCTAACACGAATAGTTTAGAATAAAGTAGCAATGACCAGGAAGAGGTGCAATTCTTTGATGATGAGGCTTGGTTTGATTCATGAATATAGAAATGGAAAGCTTTGGTATGTGGTTAAGAAGAGAATGGATGGCTATAGATGATGAGTTTGGTATTGTAATTAGCCTTTGTATTTATGAAAGCCCTCATGAGATCTGTTTGATTTGATGGATTAGAATGAGAAAGGTACTAGAATGATAAATACAATAGAATAGGCTGTCTCCATTTCTAAAACATGCTATGTAGTCAAAAGCGATCTGTGCGCAGCTAGGTGCTTATGCGAGGTGAGGTCTAGGTGCCTCAGACAAAGGCAAGGGGGTTCCCTTCCTTCAGGCACACAGGGAGGCGAGGCAATTTCAGGGGATCAGACGCAAAAATTCCATCCCTTTATCGCTTCTTCTTTCTTCTCTGTTGTATGCAGTCGACACTAAGTGTCTTCTTATTTGTTTTCCTTTCTTTTTTTCTTTGTTAGGCTTAGCATTTTTTTTCTTAGTTGGATTTTAAACTGTGCATTGCATTCTATATGTCCTTAAAAATTTACTCTCAGTTTCAAAATTTTGACTTCTTTGGACTTAATTTTCTTATATGATTTATTTTGTTTTTTAAATTTTGACTTGTATGATTTATTTTTACTTTCTAAATTTTAATACTAATAGGAAGATTTAATTGCTAGTTATATTAGGTTTTTTAGTTATATTTGAATAATAATAATATTAATTTTTTATGCCTTTTATATATCTTTGTAATTTCTTATTATTGTGCTGTTTTCGCACTTAAATGACATGCTAGCCTTTGCTCCTTGAGCGCGCCTTGCCTTTGACTACGTAGAAAACATGCTTGGTTGACCCATTGGGATCAGAGTGAACCATTCAAGTGTGTTGTTTGATGTGAACGGATACATGCTTGAACTAGATTTAAATTGATAAAGAATGCCTAGAAACAATTCAATGAAAAAAATTGCCTAGAAAAAAAAAACAATTCAATGAAAAAAAAATCTAGTAGGGGGTTATAATAGCACCCAATATGTAGTATTCAATGAAAAAAAAACAATGATTTGCTTCTATTTTTCTACTAGCTGGATGGAAAATCTCATAATAACCGTATAAACTGTATTTAGATGTTAGGAGGATGGTTTTACTTGTTAGTACAAAAATTAATAAAGTGATCAAATTTTGTTTTGAAGAAAAATAATAAATAAACAATAATTATGACATAGTTATCAAAAGCGAGCGCCTTGTGCACCTAGGCGCAATTTTAAGGCGAGGTGCGATAAATGCGCTTTGATTTTAAGGCGAGCGCCTTGTGAAGCTGAAGAAGATTTTGGTACTTTACTTTGAACATTTTGTTATTCAAGTTTTGGAATTATATTTGAATCTTAACTGTTTTAGAACTTTTGGTACTAATAGATGATATTAAATGTTATATAATAGCTTTTCTTTATTTTATTTGAAGAATAGTATTATTTTAAAGTATAGATTCCTTTCATTTAAGTGTGTGTTTTTTTTTCTCAAGCCCTCGTGTTTTTTGCGCCTAGGCCCCAGGCGAGGCCTATCCTCCTTGAATGCGCGCCTTTGAAGACTATGAATTATAAAAAGATATTTTAACTTTAAATGCTGATATGGTGTTTGGTTTACAGGAAGCTTTGGCATGTGTTGCAAGGAATAAAAGGGGAGATTGGCAATGTGTTTACTTTTTCTTGTTATGTTTGAAAAGATATTTTAACTTGTACAATTTGACTTTGCTTATAACCAGTGAAATTGGTGTTCAAGCAAAGTGCTTGCTGCATTACATGCTTGTACTGTACAAGTTTTATGAAGTGCAAGTAGATTGGTTTTGTTTTGATGGGATCTACTAAGGAGGTTGTCAAACCAGAATTGAACCTTTTTAAGTTTGAAATAAATGAATCTTATTAGATTATTATTTTTAATTTAATTCTGTGATGTTGATTTGTGAATCTGTATAAATAAAATTCGTGATTTCATTTCAGATTTACTGATTATTCATCTTTTATTTTTTTTATTTACAATAAAAGTATAACACTGACCATGTCATCTTTTGGTCATGTTGATTCTAGACAAATAACTCTAAATTTGTATTAGATTAGAGGGTAAACGCGTATAGGGGGTAAGGTGGTATAACCCCCTATTTGATGACAATTAAACAATATGAAAATATCCAGGTATCCTGCCCTCAGTCGATGCTTGGATAAACACGCATTGGGTGGTATCGTGAATTCCAAGAGTTTTGGGCTGATAGCCACACGCCCAGAATGGGATGACCAGTCACTTGAACCTGTGAGAAGTGCTCTAGCCAAACACAAGGGGGAGAATAGACATGGATGGGATTAAATGTGCCAAATAGACAAAAGTTGTCTGAATGATCCCATAAGTAGGAGTTGCATAGAGATGCAATTGGTAAACGTTACCTACCTAAATAATCTTATTTTCGGTCGAACCGTCTTTTTGTTTCGTGACCAGTTACGTTCTAGAGTCACATTTCTTAACCGTCACTCACCCTAACTTATTGTTTGGTGTCTTACCAAACTTTAAACGTTTATGGTTTGAAATTTCAGGGTGTTACAGAGAAGTAATAAGAAACTGATATCAGGTTTCGGATCTCTAGAATCAAAACAAGTTTGTTAGTTCAACCAAACCAAGATCCAAGTATGACCAGGATTAGACTAATCTCATAGGTGTTATTAATTGTTAAAATAAGAAACGCATCACCAAACCCAAGTGGGATGGATTTGGAAATTGACCAACATTGCATTTAAAATAACCCATTCAAAAGGTTAAGATTCATGCAGATAACGATGCTTAGTTATTATATGAGCCTATTTCATAGAAGGGGATCTTCTATTCAATAAAGCGAGTTGGAGCTATGCATAATTCATGAAAGATTAAGAATCTTCAAAAAAAAAAAACCCTGGTAGCATTGAACAAAGGGTTGTTGTTAAGGTAATTGCCGAAAATAGAATGTATATGTCGAGCCCGCATTGCTTTCTACAAATCCCACGTCGAGCCCGTATTGATTGGATCACGCGGTTATTTGATTCCAAGGATCTACTCTACAAAACCTTGAGCTCGTTGAATATTGATCTTCGTTCGCGTAGTTTTACACTTTTACGAAGTCCCGCTGTCACAATGCGGCCCTTACCCCACGGCGGAGAGGAGGCGTGCTGTGTTATTTCTTGTTACGCGGCTCACTAAATCACGGTTACGGTACTAATCGTTGAAGACTTCTTTGCCTTGCCATCCTTTCATCATTGGGTAAGTGACAGAAACTTTTCTTGAAGAAACATGCCATGATGGTTCACTGTCACTCTTCTTTCTTCTTCTCTCTTTTTTTATTTATTTATTTTAAATATGCGTATATTATTTAATGCTACTGACATACGAGGTGTACAATGTGGTGGTTTGACATTACTACTATCATAATTAAAAAGCTATTTGACTTTTTCTTAAAAGACTATTGTCTTTAGAGGTTTTTTTTTTAAATTGGTCCTTTCTGAGGTGGGTAACTTGGTGTGGTGTTTGTACCTTTGACACACTCAAAAATTTATTAATTTTTGAGAGAATCTCTCTCCCATCGCCCCTGTTTTATATATATACATATACATATACACATATGTTATATATTTTAACAGGAAAAGTATATTTATATGACAGAAAAGATAGTCTTGATTGTGACGCTACATGTCGATTGGAAAGGCACCTTAAAGTGACAGGAACTCATCTTTGACCAATAGGTGAGATGGACCAAAAGGTAATGACCAGGTGTGGATATACCCGATGACTCAAGGAGTTAGTTGTGGTCTATGAAGACTTACTTGGTAAGATGTAAGGATATGAACTTGCCTTCAAGTCTGGGACAATGATAATGTATGGTGGTTCGTCTCGCTTAGACCTTTTGGTCCTGAACACACCTCTGGACCGTCGTTTGTAGGAACCGGACCTGTTAACCGACGATGGCATTCCTTTTTTCGACCCTTTCTTTGAGGGTCCTTCATTCCCGATGTCTGTCATCCAGCTTCTTCTTTCTTTTTCTTTTAAGTATGTTTCGGTGAGGTAGGAGTTCTTCAGGCTTTGTTTGGACAAAAGGTCCCACGGATGGCGCCAATGTAGCAGCAAGTATCCCCACCGAGGGGTGATGGATAGTAGTTGCTCTTTTCTAGTATCCCTGGAAGAGTACCTACGTCACGTTTCGCCATTAGTCTCGTCACGGGGAACCTCGAGGGGCTACTCCGTGACCGCACGGGATTAGCTCCGGATCTTCTCTAGTCTTGACCAGGGCTGCATCCACAGGAAACCCTTGTTAGAGGGGTCGGGGGTTACCCCTGAGGGCTCTCCAACGCTCAAGTCAGTATCATCATCAAGATGGTTAAGCGTATATAAGTATATGGGTATATCAGAGAGGAGAGTGAAGATGGGGGAAGAACCTGCTGAGTGAAGAAGGGGGTGTGCCTATTTATGGAGATAGGGTGTTGGGCCTTTCCCCTAATGGACATTTCCAGAACGGGCCTGTCTTCTTTGGGCTGACAACTGGGCCATTGGAGGGGGTAGCTCCTACATAAGCATTATTGGTTTATGTTTATTTTTGCAATGTCTACATTCAATTATAAAAACAAGTTGATAGTAGTTTTATGTTTTTTGTTTCAACTGATAAAAGAACTTTGTAATGTTTGTGCGTCTGTGATTAGTTAAAGATTTTTGTTGCTTTATTTTAGTAGAGATTTTTGTAATATTTTAGGTTGTCCCTTTTGTTTTCTTTTCTTGAACACTGCATCTGTTTAATTTCAAATTGAGGCAAGAGATTTCAAATTTTCAGTTTAAATAAAATGTTGTGCGTCTGTTTGTAGAGGAGCACAATCATTCTTTCGTTGATGAAGAGGATCTTCACTTTTTAACCGCTGCTAGAAGTCTCACGTATCAAAAAGAAAAATTGTTATGTGCCATGTCTAATTTGAATATTGGGCCAGTTAAAGCTTTTAATATTATGAGAACTATGTATGGGGGTTTTGAAAATGTTGGTGTAACCGCATCCGATTGCAAGAATTTCAAGAATGATATCAATACATATATCGGTGAGTATGATGCAGATATGGTCGTTCGCCATTTGATGAGAAAGAAAGAGTTTCTGCCTAACTTTTCGTGTGATTATCACACGGGTGATGATGGTGCATTAAAGGGGTTGTTTTGGGTTGACGAAGATTCAAAGAAGAATTACTTTACATTTGGCGATGTTATATCATTTGATGCTACATATCGATCAAACAGGTAGGTTAATTATCAATAATTTTCGATTATCCCAAACATTTCATATTGTGTGCTAATTATAACCTTATATTTCAGATATAATATGGTGTTTGTTCCATTTACCGAGATTGATAACCATAATAGAAACGTCACGCTCGGTGCTGCGTTGTTGGGATCGGAGACTGTTGAATCGTACAAGTGGTTACTGCAGTCATTCAAGAAGGCTTTTCTGTATGAACCTCAAGTTGTTGTAACCGATCAAGACCCTGTGATGGAAAGGGCGATTGAAGATGTTTTCACTAATAGCAGGCATAGATTATGTATGTGGCATGTCATGGAAAAACTAGTTGTGAAGGTAAGTTATTTTCTAATTTATCAATTTCTTTATGAATGTCCTTTTCTCTCAGTAACATGCTGAATCCTAGTTTATTGTTAGCCTTTAGAAATGTTGCAGTGGTGTTATTTTGTTTAATATTAAAGAGTGTGTTATTATCAGGCTTTGCTAGGAGTCTACTTTCCCATGTCTGTTTTTTTTTATTGTTATACATTGCTTCTTCTTTTTTTTTAAATAATATTTTTCGTTACTGGTTGCATTTTTGCAATATTTTTGTAAATATTTTTTCAATGTTAAGCTTAAGGTGTGTGCCTTTACTTACTCTCTGTGTGTTGTATACGTTTTTAGACAAGATAATAGTTATTAATACGTGACATGTGCTTTCAGGTCGGCTCAAGACTATGCAATAACACCGACTTTAAGAAGCAAATTTGTGACATTGTGTAGACGGATTCTATTACGCCTGATGAGTTTGAAAGAGAGTGGAACCGTATAATGAATGAATTCCAACTTACGAGTAACAATTGGTTGAACGACATGTTTGAGATCAGGGATTCGTGGATACCTGCATACTACAGAGACGAAAATATGTCCGGTCTCATGCGTACCACATCAAGATCTGAAAGCGAACCATTTTTTTGGCCAAGTATGTAGCTCTAAATCAACATTGGTTGAGTTCCTTAGCCATTTACGAGTCAAAACCCTTTTTGGGTAGTTTTAATGTTTTATCAACAATAAATGGTGTTCCTTTTCCAAATTTTCAGTTGTTTTTTTTATTTTATTATTTTGGGTCCATCCTAATATATTAATTTTTATGTCCATTTTGTGATATTCAATTTTATGTCCAGTACTGTATATTCAATTTTATGTCTAGTTCATCCATTTTTTTGTTGATATTTTTGAACCAAATTTTGACATTCATTGTGATATCAATTACGACACCTATTTTGTGACGATTCTAACAGCCAATTTGGAATCAAATTTTGTTGAATGTTTGAGAAAACCATACCTTTGCCCTTGGTCGTATTTTCGGCGATCTTTGGAGCTTCACCTGCAGACGACTCCTTGTAGAACCTTTTCCCAACATTTGAAAGATTCTTCATCCCTGTGTTAGATTATGATAAACTAACGCACCGGATGCAAAAAAAAAAAAAAATTGAATCAAAGAAGGCAGGTTTAGGGATTTGATTTTGTTTAACTTACTTGCATAGTGTAATCGCATCCCTTAATGAACGCACCATGCTTTCCCGTTTCCAGATTCTCAGCAAACTCCTACAAGAACGCTCAATGATTTTGCGTTTCAAAAATCTCCCCTGATTTTGCTCCACAGAGCTTCGTAACGGAGCCCCTAATGTGTTTTCCAGGTGCCACAGTTAAGTTAAGTGACGTTTTTACCCCTAATTGTCCAGGTGCCACAGTTAAGTTTTAAAATATTTCAAGAAAAAACCCTCTGGTTAATCATCTTCATCAAACAAATCATCTAAAGACTGAAAACTCTCTTTACCCTTCTTAAACTCTCTAGGCTTTTTATCATAACTCCACCCATATATATAGGGGAAGGATCAAGAGAAAACCACAAAGTTAGGCGAAAACCGAGAAAACCACATCATTTCAAGCAATTTTTTAATTTACGTATACGTATCCAAAAACAATTTTTTTGATTTACGTATACGTAACCGTAATTTTTTTGTTTTATGTTTACGTATACGTAACACTATGCGTAAAAATGTTTTTTTTGTAAAAATGTTTAATATTACATTGATAATCTTATAAATAAATAAAAATAAAATAAAACAAAACATAAATATTATTATATGATTGAGTAAAATTGGTTTTTTTTAGTGGTTTTCTCGGTTTTCGTCTAACTTGTGGTTTTCTCTGAAACCTTCCCCTATATATATATAGGGGTGAGTTAATTAGAAAACTTATTTTCATAAGAAAACCAAAACACTTATCATTAAAGGTACTGCATATGTGTAGTATACCCAAAACCTAAACCCCCCACCCAAAAACCTAAACCCACCCCCCAAAAACCTAACCTAAAAGCTAAACTAAACCCAAAAGCTAACCCTACTACACATATGTAGTATTGAGCTAAATATTTTTTTGAACGAGGACGGTGTGGGGAACAAGGTCTCCGAAGCAGTTTTTTAGTTTTTGATTTATATTTTGAGTTATGATTTTTTTATTATTTTTTTTACCTTTAATAAATAGTTTTTTGGTTTTCTCATGAACAATGAGTTTTCTTATGATGCTTCCTCCATATTTATATATATATGGGACGGTTCCACTAATCAGTGATTTTTCACTAAGAAATCCTACAAAGTGGGTCAAACGAACTTCGATTGAGCTAATTCCAGCGGCGTTGGAACCGTTTTATCGAACCCGGACCGAAAAACCTAAACCCCCCAATCCTACCCCGAAAAGCCTAAAACCACCACCCCCCAAAACCTAAATCCACCACCACCAACTCCCAAAAACCTAAACCATAAAATCTAAACCCTAAAAGCTAAACCCTAAGGCTAAACCATAAGGCTAAAACCATAAAATTCAAGCGTAAAATCTAAAGCTTAAAATCCGTTGGAACCAGCTCGATTGAACGTTAAGATGTAGCCATTGGGGGAGTAAGTAGCCGTTGGGGGAGTGAGTGGGTGGGGGGGGGGGGTTGGGGTTTTTAAATAAAAAAAATAATCAATTTTATATATTCTCTCAATACCTATATATATACATCTTTACACAATATTATTTACATATTCTCTTACAAATAAATCTTAAAATGTTTAAGCGCGCTATTTACATCCCGGATTCATCTAATAGTTCGTCGTCGGACTCGAGTAGTCTTGAATTTTTAAACCTCGTTGGAACCAGCTCGATTGAACGTTAAGATGTTGCCATTGGGGGAGTAAGTAGCCGTTGGGGGAGTGGGTGGGTGGGGGGGGGGAGGGTTGGGGTTTTTAAATAAAAAAAATAATCAATTTTATATATTCTCTCAATACCTATATGTATACATCTTTACACAATATTATTTACATATTCTCTTACAAATAAATCTCAAAATGTTTAAGCGCGTTATTTACATCCCGGATTCATCTAATAGTTCGTCGTCGTCGGACTCGAGTAGTCTTGAATTTTTAAACCTCGTTGTTCAAGCAGCGGAGGTTGAAGACACTGCAAGATCGACTCGCCAACATGTGGAACGTGATCGTGTCCAAGCATATGAAATTCTAATGGCAGATTACTTTGTTGAGAATCCAAAATTCAGCGATGACTTTTTTAGAAATAGATTCCGCATGTCGAAGACACTATTTTTAAAAACAGTTGACGACATTAACGCAAATTTCGAATACTTTCAAGTTAGTCAAGAAGCATGGAAGAAACAAAGTTTCACTCCACTTCAAAAATGCACATCGGCCATAAAACAACTCGCAACATGTAATATTCCCGATTCATACGACGAATATTTATATATGTCCGCAAGAACCTCTAGGGAATGTCTTGAGTATTTTTGTAATGCTATTGTTATTCTATATGGTCATGAATACTTACGTGCACCAACTAGTCAAGATATTTCACTTTTATACCAAGCACACGGTGATAAGCACGGGCTTCCCGGGATGCTTGGTAGTATTGATTGTTGATGTCATCCAGACGGTATATAAAATAAACTACTAAACCTAACCTAGACTCCTAAGTAATAAATGAAAAACCTATGAACTAGACCGCACTGACAGGCAAGTGTACCTATCGAGTGTAGTGATAAGCGACCAGAGTTTTATGCATTA
Source organism: Smallanthus sonchifolius (assembly GCA_023525975.1). Lineage (NCBI taxonomy): Eukaryota > Viridiplantae > Streptophyta > Magnoliopsida > Asterales > Asteraceae > Smallanthus > Smallanthus sonchifolius. The sequence goes on along the minus strand of CM042030.1, from coordinate 67,378,001 downwards.
AAGGGTGTAACATATTATATTTATGTAAATTAACATGTGTAATACAAAAGTTTTGTGTAGATGTGCATGTGCAGGTGTTGAAAGCTTAAAGTATGATTTTGTGAGGTATTAGGTGAGAGATGCAAAAGTCGGAAGAGACACGGAAGAAACGGGGCAGAAACCCAGGATCCAGCGTAAGCCTACGCCACATAGCGTAAGCCTACGCCATGCAGCGTAAGCTTACGCCGACAAGCGTAGGCCTACGCCTAACCAGTTTATTCACAGCATGCTTCAGCGTTGCGGCGTAAGCTTACGCTGGTTACGTTTTCTAGACGCGAATTTTCGGGAAACAGGCGATTTTGGTGTTTAATTGGGGGTTTCTTCCCCAAAATTGAGATCCATCTTTTTAACAACACTCCTGGGGCGATTTTGGAGGATTCTAACATCCACTTGAAGATTGAAGATGATCTCCATCACCATGAGCAGGTAATCCACTTGTGGCTTCCTCCAGGCGGACGGTTCATATAGGTTTCATGTTTTGATTCAGTTTATTTATGTTTTTGGATCTATTTAGTATCTGACAATAACTGAATAGATTGATGTATTAGTTATTTTAAACAGTTTATTTGAGTGCTTTGAGTTTGCTTGCTTTACGATCTTGTTCGGTTGATGACAAAACCTAGTAGCAGGGTTGGGTGACTAAAGGGGGCAACTTGGCATTCATAAATTGGGTGATTGAATTATACTGGTTTGTGACGGAACTGGTTGTATAGGTTGCTGACAACAGCCTGTCTTCAATTACTATTTTAACTGATTTTCCAACACTATGTCTATGTGGTGTCCAATTAAATAACTGAGTTTTGCATAAATCTAGAATCTAAAGTTTGGAGGAGGTTGCATGTTTATTTGATCTGTGTTTTCATTCTAATTATCAAACTAAGCAATTTCACTAACCACTGATTCCTCGTGGATACGATACTCTTCTTACCCTTACTAGTTAAGTGTTTAAGGATTGTTTTTGACCGTCATAACGACATCGATCAAAATGGCGCCGTTGCCGGGGAATCGGTGCGCTTAGTTCTATTGCTTTAGTTTATTGTCTTTAGTTGATCTTAATTCTTATCAAAACCCCAAAAAGACTTTCTTTACTTCTGCTTTTATTTTTTTTTGTTTATTTCTTCGATCAGAACTACTTGGGTGTGCCACTTGTGCAGGTCGGCATGGACAGGAATTATCATGATGACCAGTATTACTATGAGCCATGCAGTAACTGTGGCATCACTGGCCATTGGGCTCAAGATTGCCCAAGATACAACTCACATGGTGGTGGTCCTGAGTATCAAAGCTATCAGGAAAATTATAATCAAGACTACCACCCGAGCGGACCACCTGAACAAGACAACTATCAACCTGAACTAGATGTTATCCGGTCAGATATGAAGGAGATGGCCAAAGTGGTACAAGCAGTGGTGCAGCAACAGGAGAGCCAGACAAAAGCTCATCAAGCTTTGATAGATCTTGTTTCCCACTTAACTGGGGTTGTTGCAAGCATCATCAAAGAAGTAGGTAAGCCTTGCAGTGCACATCTGTCCTCAAGTTCCCAAACCACAAACAGTGCACACCTAAATGATGTAAGTCTTCAACCCTCATCTGATTTTTCTGATGTTGAACATACTCCACCACTGGTAGTAGAGAGAGTGGTGGAGTATAGTGAGTCTGAATCTGATCATAATCAGGATTTAATTTCACAAAATAATCTGAAAAATAAAAATGTGAATAAATCTCTGAAAATTCCATTCCCTTCGGCTTTGTTACCACCAGTGTTAAGTGAACGGGATCCAACACAAGATGAAAGATGGGAGAAATTTGAAAATCATAAAATTAATCTACCATTTTTGAAAGAACTTAAAGAAAATTCTGATAGTATTGAGTGCTTGAAAGGTTTGAGTACCCGTAAACGACGGCACAAATGTCCCGAACAGGTAAAGCTAAGTGCTAATGTGAATGCTGTGTTTACGGGTATCTTTCCCCCAAAACTCCAAGATCCAGGGACACCTATTATTTCTATACATATAGGTGAAGTTAAAATGGATAGAGCATTGCTGGATCTTGGAGCATCTGTGAGTATAATTCCAGGGAGTCTGTATGATCAGCACGATTTTGGTCCATTACAGAGAGTTAACACCATCGTGGTGTTGGCTGATCAGACTCCCGCACATCCTCGGGGGATTGTAAAGGATGTGATTGTGAAGGTAGGAGAGTTTTATTACCCAGTGGATTTCTTGGTGTTGGATTGTGTCAAGAACACAGAGCCAACTATTATTTTGGGTAGACCGTTCTTGGCCACTGCTCAGGCAAATATTAACTGTGCTGAGGGAACGGGAAGGATGAGGTTTGGGGCTCAGAAAATGAGTCTTAAAATATTTTCAAACTTGCCAACCCCGAAAGCTAACAAATGTGGATCACCTGAAAAGGTGAATCACACAGTCGAGAATGCTTGTGTTGTGTTTGACAGGTCAGCTGAGATGAAGAATGGTGAGACTCCAGACAATGGGAAGAAAAGGGTCAGAAAGAGAAAGCGGAAAGGGAAGAAACCGCGAGTTCATGATGTAGATCAAGAACTCTTTTCTCTGTTTATGAAGGCTTGGAGAAAATTGGATGATGAGAGGAATTTAAGTGTGGGGAAGGAGGACTGCAAGCATCCTACCCGACCACCATGACCGAAGTAAGGTACACTGCGTCGGGCTGAGGACGTTAAACTTAGCACTCTTAGGAGGTAGCCTAAGGTATGTTTTACATTCATGTCTAGTTAAATGAACTTTGCGGGTGTGTTCAATAGAAGCCCTCACGAGACTCAACAACTCGTCCACTCGGGCTACCGAGGGGTTTAAAAGGCTTGATGCATATGCTAAATGCATCCGTGATTCCTATGAAAGTGAGTTAGGAAATTATTTCTTTGTTTTCTTTGTTTTGTGTGTGAGCCAGCCAAGTGTGGGGAATTTTCATGGGTTGTCAAGTGAGTGTGCGTGTTTTCAAATGAATGCTAGCCCGTTTGTAGAGTCTTAGAGGTGTGTGTGTTTTTTTTTTTTAGTTTTTATCGAGTCAGTTTTATGTTGTTATACATTGAGTCAGTTTGATGCTTTTGGGTTTGTTTCGAGTTTAATTTTTCCAGGTTTGGATTGATCCACCCGTACTCAGTCTCCATTCGGGTGGTGATGGTTCGAGTTTGATTTTCATGTAAAAGGCAACCCAATAGCAGATTTTGATGGCGATCGCGAAGAAAATGCTATACGATCGTATGAGTTTGAATTGAAGACAGTTACAGCTTGTAACTAGCTACGTACTTTCCAATTCTTTATATAGTTTTATTTTTGCATATTTATTTTCATCGTCTCTCATCCTACATTGGGAGCAATGTAGAGCTTAAGTGTGGGGATGGAAGACTGAGTTTGTATAGAAAATATATATATATATATATATATATATATATATATATATAAATTGAAATATCCATAAAAATTTAAAAAGTTTCAAAAATGTCCTTGGATCAGAATTTTTGTAACTAAATGGAAAATGATAGATATAATTGGAAACTATACTTGTGTGATCAAATTGAATAATAAATAGAAAACGCGTTTGATTTGTAATGTTTTGGTAGGCCCAACCGATCTAAAGAGCTTAAATATCCTGATATTGTATCTAGGGTTAATTGACAATTAATTCAGGATGTCTTGTGGGGTTTCGGCAAGGTTGAAACTGTCATCATAGGGTGATAGGTACCACTATAAGCAAAATTTTATAAGTTTTTAAAATTACTTGGCACACCACTTTCTTTTTATGAAAATAAATCCGAAAATTGGTGACGCCCGCAATCCATAATCCATCTTGCATGAGCTTAATTAAACAAAATTGAGAGCTTGAGTTCAGCCTACGTGTTTCCCTTCGGGATGGTGACTTGAAGGATACACCCATGGGCGGGACTTAAGTGATTAATATTGGATGACTAAGTTAGGAGTACGTGTTTCCCTTCGGGATGGTGACTTGAAGGATACACCCATGCTCCAAAGCTTATGTACTTCATGGCTTAAGAACTGCAGCCTACGTGTCATATATCGTGTTCCAGCGTGATTGAACCACCACTGGGTTAGGTTCATTCATAAAATAATAATAAAAGCTCAAAAATATGCATCCATCGATCCATAATCCCATAATTTTCAAAAACTCGTAAATTAGTGATTATAGTGGTGGGAAATCTATAAGGTTTAACCCGTGCCTAAACATGACTTTGAGATGGGATTAGACTAAGTTGTAGCTTCCTGAATGTGAGACCCATAGAGAAACTGTTGCTTCGTAATAAATAGGATAGTAGATCACAGAATCGGGGGCTCAATAGATCGGTGGATGGGTTTAGTCGGATAGAAATACCAATTGTTACAGTCAATGCGTGATTATGTTTTAATTGTATGAGATTATGAGAGCAGGTTTCAATTATGATTCCATTGCATAATTCTTTTTCGGGACGCAAAAGAGTAAGTGTAGGGATGTGATAAGCGACCACAGTTTTATGCATTAAAGGGTGTAACATATTATATTTATGTAAATTAACATGTGTAATACAAAAGTTTTGTGTAGATGTGCATGTGCAGGTGTTGAAAGCTTAAAGTATGATTTTGGGAGGTATTAGGTGAGAGATGCAAAAGTCGGAAGAGACACGGAAGAAACGGGGCAGAAACCCAGGATCCATCGTAAGCCTACGCCACATAGCGTAAGCCTACGCCATGCAGCGTAAGCTTACGCCGACCAGCGTAGGCCTACGCCTAACCAGTTTATTCACAACATGCTTCAGCGTTGCAGCGTAAGCTTACGCTGGTTACGTTTTCTGGACGCGAATTTTAGGGAAACAGCCGATTTTGGTGTTTAATTGGGGGTTTCTTCCCCAAAATTGAAATCCATCTTTTTAACAACACTCCTGGGGCGATTTTGGAGGATTCTAACATCCACTTGAAGATTGAAGATGATCTCCATCACCATGAGCGGGTAATCCACTTGTGGCTTCCTCCAGGCGGACGGTTCATATAGGTTTCATGTTGTGATTCAGTTTATTTATGTTTTTGGATCTATTTAGTTTCTAACAATAACTGAATAGATTGATGTATTAGTTATTTTAAACAGTTTATTTGAGTGCTTTGAGTTTGCTTGCTTTACGAACTTGTTCGGTTGATGACAAAACCTAGTAGCAGGGTTGGGTGACTAAAGGGGGCAACTTGGCATTCATAAATTGGGTGATTGAATTATACTGGTTTGTGACGGAACTGGTTGTATAGGTTGCTGACAACAGCATGTCTTCAATTACTATTTTAACTGATTTTCCAACACTATGTATATGTGGTGTCCAATTAAATAACTGAGTTTTGCATAAATCTAGAATCTAAAGTTTGGAGGAGGTTGCATGTTTATTTGATCTGTGTTTTCATTCTAATTATCAAACTAAGCAATTTCACTAACCACTGATTCCTCGTGGATACGATACTCTTCTTACCCTTACTAGTTAAGTGTTTAAGGATTGCTTTTGACCGACATAACGACATCGATCATGTAGCACAGCTTAATGGTAAACTGAGTTATCGAACCCTAGAGACACTACTATAACTATACTAGACTCTGACTCGGACTAAAGATTGATTTGGTTTGGGGGTTGACTACACTAAGGATTAACTAAGAATGCAGTAAAATAGAACGACTCAACAATCAAGAGAAAAGACTAAGGTGAAATCAAAAGATGGGAAGAATACTACCTAGGTCGGAATCCTACTTGCAAAGCACAACTTCTACCGGATCTGGAAACTATGATGGATCTGGGTTTCTAAGGATGACAACTAAAGACTACCTAGTGGATCCCTAATCATTCTCAGGGTGTCACCAACTAAGCAACCTAAAGCTTACTAACTCACCAGATGGTCGGATCACCTCTCGGGTATTTCCAACAATGACAATGTACCCGAATAGACAGATTATCTCTCAGTCTCACTTTCCACCAATACATTCGAAGAATGCACGGGGTAATCTCAAGATAATAACTATGACATGAACTAGCAACAATCACTAGACACCTAATACTAACGCCCTCTCAGACTGTTAACACTCGGATTCCTAATGACGAAGACTAGACAACTAATTCTCACCTCTCGGGTATTGAACTAGGATACACATTCAATTCTAATCTACAATCAAACATAACTCCTATGGCTACTACGTCTAGCAAACCATTCAACAATCATAAACCCTAAGATCTATGACCTGAATACGCAAACCAAACTGGCAGACAACCACAATAAGCATACAGAGTTTTAATCAATCACACAATCAGAATTAAACATGCTATATCATCATAATTAATATCCAAAGATCGTTTACAAAATCATAAAACCATTCATACGAATCCAAAACCGAAAAAAATCTAAACTTTACGCATATTCATCAATTGACCTAGGCAGTACTATGGTTTTAGCCTAGGATCATGCTTAAACAACCAAAAACAGAAGTAGAAACATGATTCATGGTTTCAAACAAAGCAAACAAAGATAAAAATCAAATCTTGCAATCGAAAACGCTAATTCTAACGAACCCGGAAGCAAAGTCTCAATATTTTCTCTTCAATCGACCTCCTAAGCTCCAAAATCGCCCTAAGATCGTCCTCTGATGGCTGGAAATCGAACTCCTCTCATAATGGGAATAAAAATCTATTTAAATCAAAATTAGGGTTTTTCTCAAAAAACAGCTCTCTCGCGTACCGCGAAACATTTGGGTTGGGTTCCTTGCGTACCGCGAGGAACAAAATAGTCGCGGTCGGTTTTCCTTTCCCTCGCATACCGCGAGAGAATTCTCTAGACTTCTCGCGTACCGCGAGAAACTAAAATTCAACATTTTTTCCATTTTGAACCCTGGACTATCTTCCGGCTTCGTTCTCTTGCACGGTTTCTTCACGTATTCACTTGTAATTCATACGAGCACCTGCAAACATAACAAAGACTCAATAGTATACAAAAACGACTCAAAACAATTACAAAACTAATTAAAAACGTACTAAAACAAAGGAATAAAGATGTGTGCTTTACACTACATCAAATATCCTCACACTTAACCTTTTTTCGTCCTCGAAAAAGCTGCAAATGGAATCATAACTCAGATCTAACTTAACAAACATCAATTACCAATTAGCAAAATATTCTCACGCGTTAAAAAGCAATAATCCGTATTTCTGTCCGATTAAACCCAAGCACCAACTTTCAAGCCCCCATTACGTGTTCTAAAATTTCTTTACCATGCATATCAATCAATCTATGGGACTCACACTCAAAGTTACTGTTCTACCTAATCCCGTCTCACGGTCATGTTTAGGCACAGATCAAACCATATAGATTTACCTTACCGCGTTAAACTAAAATTTACAGGTTTTTAGAAATTAGATGAAATCATGAATGAGTGGAATGATAATAAGCATTAATAAGCAAATGAACTTCATCTAGAGGTGTTTCAACCAAGTCACTATCTCAGAAGGTAACACATAGACTAAGTCATAATCAATAAGCACATAAGAATCAACCCAGTGGTGTTTCAATCAGGCTGGAACTCGACGTGTGACACGTAGGCGAAACTTAGATTTCAATTAAATAAGCTCAAGAATTATGGAATATGGATGCGGGCGCCACCGAAACTCGGATTTATTCTCATAAAAAGAGAGTGGTGTGTCAAGAAATTTCAAAAACCTCTAAATTTTAACTTAACGTGGTACCTATCACCCTATGTTTACAGTTTCAGTATTGCCGATTACCCTAAAATGAGTACCCACAAGATATCATGATTTTAATTCAATTGATTTCTAAATAACACAAACAGGATATTTAAGCGTTACTAGCTAGTTGGGTCTACCAAAACATCATTAGTTAAACACGTTTTCTATTATTTAAACATTTAAACTCAAATAAGATCCAGTTGTACTATCATTTTTCAAGTATATGCAATTATTTCCAAGGACATTTTTTCAAAATTTTTATTTTTATTTTTTTGTATTTTTGAATTTTTATAAACAAGACAAAATAGTTAAACTAGACACTCGCATCCCCATACTTGAAAGACACATTGTCCTTAGTGTGAAGCAAAACACAACTAAAAATAAAAATGCAAAAATAAAACAAAACAGGAAGCGACTTAGCTGGTAATGTAGCAGTGAATATATCCAGCTTCCTTCATCCTTATGTGCATCGTATAGCATTTCGGTCGCGGTTGCACAGATTGCTGGGTTGCCTTTACAAACTTCATATAAGTGATAATCGATCCCGCCCGAATGGAGATTGAGTACGGGCATAATGATAAAACCTGCAAAATAAACCTCACCACAAACCCGCAGCATTAAACTGACTCAAATTAAAATAAAGACCCGACTGACTCTAGATAGAAGCAGGGAAACGTACCTGATGGGTGGCAAACACATAGACATGAACGCCACAGCAAGGTGAATCATCGGATCGAAACGGTTTCAAGTTTCCCACAGTAATGGTGGATGGTGAGTGATATGATGGATGATGGTAATGGATGATGTGATAGATGATATGATGGTATGTGAATGGTGGTTAATGGTAATGGATGGTAAACGGTGAGGGATGGTGGTGGAGTTGGTGAGGGTGAACGGTATGGGAAACCATGGGAAAACAAGGAAGGTGGGTGAACCCAGGGTCCCCTCGCGTACCGCGAAAAGGAAGGGGTGACTCATCGCGTACCGCGAGGAGTTGGAAGTCAAACCGGCCAAGACCAGCATTCCTTCGCGTACCGCGAGGGAATTTCTTCCCCCTCTCTCGTACCGCGAGACGACCATGGTGAAAGAAAGTTAAGAAAAAGTTTAAATTTTTATACTTAGAATATTTTTGACCCTTTCAAAATCTTTCTCACCCAACTTTCAATAAAACTTGTTCCAACAATAAAAATCAATGTAAAACATACCTGAAACTTCATTCCTGATATTTTCCTCACCAAATCGAGCGCGAATCCCTGCAAAACTGACACAGACAAAACACACAAACTGAAAAACACAGAAAAAGACACGGACTCAGACCAAATAATGCACACAAACTCTACAAACCGGGCACTTTCCTGAGATTCAAGCAAGCCTATCAGGAGGCTTCTCCTTAATCCTAACCGGTACCACCTTCATCCTTCGCGGTCTCCCGGTCCTCCACATATCTAGAAAATAACTACTCATATCAAATAGTGGACCTCTATCACTCAGGTCCTTCCACCACATCTTATACCTACCTGGCCCGAAAATGATATGCACCAAATAACCAAGCAAATTATCTCCCCTCGACGTCCCCACACTTGGGGTTTGCACTCTGACTAGGTTACCTAAATCGATTAACTCTCGAGTTCTCTTACGAGGCGGCCTAGACCTAGGGTAGTCAGAACTAGGGGTCGGCTCAGCAGCTCTCCCTTCAGAAAGCACAATGGTGATGGGTAACGGTTCAGGAATAAGATTTTCTCTAAATGGGACCTCTAAACCTTCACCAGGATCATCGGGATCCTCAACACCCTCCACCAACTTCCTGACACTTGGGGTCTTTCCTATGATCTCATCAAATTCTGCCATCATACCCAGCAGGTCATCAGGCATCTCATCGCCGTAATAGTCCAACTCTTCCAACATCTTCTCTAATTCTACCGCCCAATCAGATGGTTCTTCTAAATTCGGGGCGGGTTCACCAACTTCTAACATCGGATCGGAGTCCTGCTGGTAGTCCATGAAGGTATCAAGCATGCACACAGAGTGGCTATGCTCGCCAACATCCTTCACGGACTGTGTGGCATCAAATATAACTGACTCATTCCCCACACGAAGTGTGAGTTTCCCATCAAAGACATCGATTACTGCCTTGGCGGTGCGCAAGAATGGGCGCCCGAGGATGAGTGGGACTCTGTCATCCACCTCCATGTCTAGAATAACGAAGTCCACGGGGAAGACAAATTTGCCTACTTTCACTAGAATATTTTCCAAAATTCCCCGTGGATACTTGACTGAACGGTCAGCCAAGGATATGCTCATGCGCGTCGGCTGTGGTTCACCTAGGTCTAGCTGCTTGTATAAAGAATAGGGCATCAGATTGACGCTAGCACCCAGATCAGCCAACGCGTGGTGTAGAGGCAAACCGCCAAGCAAACACGGGATCGTGAAACGACCCGAATCCGCCATCTTCTCTGGTAGTTTGTTCTGAACCACTGCAGAACATTGCTCACTAAGTGAGACTTTAGAGATCCTCTCTAGCTTTTTCTTGTTGGAAAGAAGATCTTTGAGGAATTTGCCATACTTAGGCATGTGTTGGAGGACCTCTATAAATGGGAGGTTGACCTTGATCTGTTTACACATATCAAGGAAAGTACTGTATTCCCTAGCATTCTTATACGGCAGCAAGCGCGCTGGATAGGGAATATGACTCATGTCAATATCGGGGGACTTCATCTCCACCCTCTTCTTCTTCTCCACTGCCCTCTCGGCAGGCTTCTCCTTCTCTATCTCCTCATCCACCGGTTCTTCTTCTTCTACTACCGGTGGGTTCTCTACCATCTGCTCTTCTATCATCTTGGCATCTATCTCAGCAAAACGAGCCCTCCAATTAACCTTTTTCACCTCTTTAACCGACGGGATGCCATAGTCAGCGTCGGCGGAGACTTCCTTCTCTACTCCCTCCTCCTCTCTACTGCTCAAGATCGACACGACCATCACTGAAGCATTAGAACTCTTGTAGGCCGTAGATGCTCCAACCTGCTTCTCCTTTAAGCTCTTCGCGATGTCTCCTACCGTGCGTTGCAAATCTTGGAATGCCGACTGCTGATTCTTCAATAAAGTGTCGTGGCTATCCAGTCTCTGCCTAGTGTCCTTGTCTTGCTGGACTAAGTGGGAAGCAGTTGTGTCTGATTCTCAAGCATCTCTTCGATCTTCCTTGGTTTGACAATGCTTCTCGAGTTTACTCCAGCCTCTGCTCCTCCATACTGCTGCTGGCGACCATTAAACCCAGGCGGGTTATTTCCAGATCTCCATCCCGAGCCATAAGTATTGTTGTAATTGTTGTACCCTCGGTTCTGGTTGCTAGCAAAGCTCACCTGCTCCTTATTATTGACTGGGCAATCCCTGGTGTCGTGGCCTCCCCTGCACACTTGACACCGCTGAGCACTGAGCTTCAGCTACTTGATCTCGTTAGCCATTGAGGCTAGTGCAGCAACCACGCTAGAATCAGGAGTGACCTGATGCACACCTCTAGGAGAAGAGGCGGGTGATCTAGCATTAGGAATGGAAGTCCTAGCAAATGGATGCTGCTGTTCGGCTTGAGCGAAGCTCTCGAACATCTACTCATACTCATCAGGCTCGAGTCTATCCTTGATATGGCCTCCCACAGTTGTGTTGAACATTTGATGTTTCTCGAAGGTGAGGATGTTATAGAACTTCTCCACTATCGCCCAGTCGGAAAGACCATGTTGGGAACATCGGCTCAGCAGCGTGTTGAACCGTTCCCATGCCATGTGATAAGGCTCGTCAGGATCCATCCGGAACAAATGGATTTGATCCCGAAGGAGAGTGGCCCTGGTAGGTGGATAGTACTTCTTGAAGAATTTGGCTTGAAGATCCTTCCAAGTGGTGATAGAATTGTCAGGGAGGGTGTCAAGCCAAGTAGATGCGCGACCAGAGAGCGAGAATGGGAAGAGACGCAGATAGATAGATAGCGTCCTTTGATACACCCGTGATATTGAAGGTATCACATATGTGCGCAAAGCGGGACATGTGTCCGGGTACATCCTCATCCTCAAGGCCATGAAATTGAGTGGCATGAGTGATCGTGCTCATGACATGTGACGGGATCTGCCATGTATTGGTGTTCGGAATAGCGGGGCGTGTGATCGAAGATCTCGCCCCGGTGACCCCGTCACTGGCCCTCTGGTGCACGGTACGTCTCACTGGTGGGTCAGCGTCGCCCATGATAGGAAATGGAATTGGGCTAGTAGAACATACCTGGGATTTGCACAGCTCTTTCAAACGCTCCTGGAAGTCGCGGGTGCGCTCGTGAAGCTCTCGTTCGGGCTCTGGAAAAGTTGAATAATGTGGTGATCCCTGCAAACGAGTATTGTGCATAAATTGACACAAGAACAAAAGAAAACAAATAAAGACTCAAAAACAGAAGGACTTGATCCTATTTTAGACACTCAGATAGCACATAGGACAAGCACAGAAGACACACAAGACTCAAAAGAAAAAGAAAATAAAATAAACCAAAAATCAAACAAAGAACTAGTCAAAGTCAATATTGCTATTGCCAAGTGTCCCCGGCAACGGTGCCAAAAACTTGATGTCGTCCAGATGGTCTATAAAATAAACTACTAAACCTAACCTAGACTCCTAAGTAATAAATGGAAAACCTATGAACTAGACCGCACTGACAGGCAAGTGTACCTATCGAGTGTAGCACAACTTAATGGTAAACCGAGTTATCGAACCCTAGAGACACTACTATAGCTATACTAGACTCTGAATCGGACTAAAGATTGGTTTGGTTTGGGGGGTTGACTGCACTAAGGAATAACTAAGAATGTAGCTAACTAGAACGACTCAACAATCAAGAGAAAATACTAAGGTGAAATCAAAAGATGGGAAGAATACTACCTAGGTCGGAATCCTACTTGCAAAGCACAACTTCTACCGGATCTGGAAACTATGATGGATCTGGGTTTCTAAGGATGACAACTAAAGACTACCTAGTGGATCCCTAATCATTCTCAGGGTGTCACCAACTAAGCAACCTAAAGCTTACTAACTCACCAGATGGTCGGATCACCTCTCGGGTATTTCTAACAATGAAAATGTACCCGAATAGACAGATTACCTCTCAGTCTCACTGTCCACCAATATATTCGAAGAATGCACGGGGTAATCTCAAGATAATAACTATGACATGAACTAGCAACAATCACTAGACACCTAATACTAACGCCCTCTCAGACTGTTAACACTCGGATTCCTAATGACGAAGACTAGACAACTAATTCTCACCTCTCGGGTATTGAACTAGGATACATATTCAATTCTAATCTATAATCAAACATAACTCCTATGGCTACCACGTCTAGCAAACCATTCAACAATCATAAACCCTAAGATCTATGACCTGAATACGCAAATCAAACTGACAGACAACCACAATAAGCATACAGAGTTATAATCAATCACACAATCAGAATTAAACATGCTATATCATCATAGTTAATATCCAAAGATCGTTTACAAAATCATAAAACCATTCATACGAATCCAAAACCGAAAAAAATCTAAACTTTACGCATATTCATCAATTGACCTAGGCAGTACTATGGTTTTAGCCTAGGATCATGCTTAAACAACCAAAAATAGAAGTAGAAACAAGATTCATGGTTTCAAACAATGCAAACAAAGATAAAAATCAAATCTTGCAATCGAAAACTCTAAATTTAACGAACCCGGAAGCAAAGTCTCAATCTTTTCTCTTCAATCGACCTCCTAAGCTCCAAAATCGCCCTAAGATCATCCTCTGATGGCTGGAAATCGAACTCCTCTCATAATGGGAATCAAAATCTATTTAAATCAAAATTAGGGTTTTTCTCGAAAAATAGCTCTCTCGCGTACCGCGAAACATTTGGGTTGGGTTCCTCGCGTACCGCGAGGAACAAAATAGTCGGGCCGATTTTCCTTTCCCTCGCGTACCACGAGAGAATTCTCTAGACTTCTCGCGTACGACGAGATACTGAAATTCAATATTTTTTCCATTTTGAACCCTGGACTTTCTTCCGGCTTTGTTCTCTTGCTCGGTTTTCTTCACGTATTCACTTGTAATTCATACGAGCACCTACAAACATAACAAAGACTCAATAGTATACAAAAACGACTCAAAACATTTACAAAACTAATTAAAAATGCACTAAAACAAAGGAATAAAAATGTGTGCTTTACACTACATTACTCATAGGGTTTGGAGAAATTGTCCCACTAGTTTAAGGGGTCAATATCACCGAGGTGATCACGAGTACCCAACGGTCATACTCGAAGCAGTTGCTTCAAATGATTTATGGTTTTGGAACGCATATTTTCGTATTGCCGGGTCGAACAATGACATAAACGTCCTCAATCAATCTCCATTGTTCACAAATGAGTTGCATGGAACAGCTCCTAGGTGCCTATTTTTTGTTAATGGCTATCAAAACAAGCGGGGTTATTATCTTGCCGTTGACATATACCCTTCTTGGTCTATGTTTGCGAAATCATATTCTTATCCAACCGACGTGAACCAAAAAAAGTTCAAGAAAACGCAAGAGGGGGCAAGGAAAGACGTCGAACGAGCATTAGGCGTATTGAAGGCTAAATGGGCCATAATTGAACGACTGACACGTCAAATGAAAGTAGAAAAGTTGAAGAACATGATGTACGCGTGTATCATATTACACAATGTTATATTAAAAGATGACGGAAATGCAATCTCACCGGTTCACATTGCGGATCCGCCTACCAATCCAATTGTTTCCGATAATATTATAATGGAATTCCGGAACGAAACAACACACTTTCATTTGAAGTTTGATCTTACGATACATGTTGCCACAAACTTGGACATCCATCTAACGGACGACACATGTTGCCACAAACTTTGATCTTACGACACATTTAGTATTTTTTTTTATTAATTGTACTTTTTTATAATTTTTTAATTGATTGTATCTTTTTTATTAATTGTATTTTAATTTATGTTTATTTAATGAGATGTGTTTTTTTTAATGAAATATATTTTTAATAAAAAAAATTCAAAGGCTTATTGGTTTCACACCTTACTCTTAAGGTTAGAGAGGGTTCAAGAGGGTAAAAATGACATGACACATTTTAATTGGGTAAAATAAGAGGGTTCCATGAGTTTTTTGTTTACCACTCCCTCCACCCTTAGTTCAGTTGATTTTACTAATCAAAAGTCAAAAACCAAAAACCCTAAATCCACACCTAAGTTCGCCACCCTCTCTCCTCCTCACTCTCTTGCCGTCGTCTCAAGAAGACAGGCCGCCAACCGGCCGTCGTAGGTGGTGGTGGTGGTGGTGCTACCGGGTCAAGTATGAACCGAACCTGGTTCGGTTTATTGGTGTTTTCATGTGCGGGCTAGCAACCTAAATCGTTGGAACGTTATGGATTACCTTCAGTTCGTCATCCACCATTGTTAGATCATAAGATATGTTTACTAAACACACTATGGTTGGATGTTTTATTAGGTTTCTTGTTTTTCTTACAACTGGATTCCTAGATGGTGATCTTGATCTGCTATAGATCGGTTCGTGTATCACTTTCCACTACTAAAATATTTAAAGCGGATGTACGAATCTCAACACCACGTACGTGTTGCTTTTACTTATTTATAATACATATTGTAGTTTGTTTTTTTTTTAACTAATTTGCATTGTCATTTTGTAACAGGTGTGAAGCAATACGTTGATCCAAAGTTAGGTTAGATTGCCGATAAGTTTTCTAACTTAAATATATATTGTTGAAGAACTTGTTTTTTTTTTAACGGCGAACATTGAATGTTGTGACGTCGCAACCCCCTCCCGTCACATGGGAGAGCCTCGTCCAACTCCGGCCAATAAGTGCATCAGCCTAAGAGCTAGGCCTCATTTGCATGTCGCAGAAACTAATGGGGAGGGCAGGGATTGAACCTGGGTCACAAGAAACACCAGGTCTCTCCCTTACCACTCCACCACCAGCTCATTGGCTGTTGAAGAACTTGTATTAATAGCTAATGTTACTTTGGGTTGCAATACGATCTTGTGTATAAGTGTTTTTTGAACGACGACACCTATATATTCTAGGATAACTGGGTTTCCTCGGGGCGACACCTAGAACATACATGACAGCCCACCCCAGGAGGAACCCCCAACTGGGTAAACGCCTTGACCTGACTACATACCCCTTGTTTATGCCGTGGCTCGGATTCAAACCGGAGACCTTCCAATTAAAAAGTTACCATGTTACCGCCAGAGCCCCTTTAGTTCTTGTGTATAAGTTAGAACACACATGTATTGTTAAAGTAGTTCTATTAATAGTTTGGTTTACACTGTGAATGATATTGTATTTTTATAGAAATATAATGGTTTTAAACAGGACACTAGTTATGCTGTCGAAAATTATATACATTATCTAATTATATTATCTTTTATTAAACTGTAGGATTGAATTTGCCACATATGAGACATATGAAAAAAATCGAGCGGAGGCCCGATTCGTCAAGAGCATTTATTTTTAATAATTGTAGTTTTGTAATGTATTTTTAATTTCTAGATTTTATAAATTAATTTTAATTTTCAGGATTTTTGAGAAAATTTTTAAAAAAATTTAATAGCTTAATTAGAATTATTGATGGATTACCGACAACATAACCGTTGGCAAAAGTTAAGGCGTCGCTAAAACGTATGCCAACCATCCGTCGGTGAAGTGTTTGTCGGTAAGCCCTGCTAAAATGTTTCTTGGTAATCCATCGTTAAAAGTCAACTTGGATGACCTTGCAAAAGCGTTGGTGATCCCTCGGTAAATTTGTCGGTAAAAGTCAACTTGGTACTGCCGACGGTGAATCGTCCATCGGGATATTGATTTGTTGAGTAGTGTGTGGAATTAAGCAGATATACCTTTATCAAAGTTCTTGCTTTTGCTCTCAGGTTAATCTTTTAGAAATCGTTGTGACTTGTGTATGTGCATACCTTTATCAAAAGGTTGTGAAGATGTATGATACTGGACCCGTAAACAAGTCTAATTTACCCATGGTATCTTGACCCGACGGGTCAAGATTGTGTGGAGATTACCCATGGTGCTCCGCATGTGTGGCGAGCTATGCATGTTAAGATGACCACCAATCACATTCTCGGTTGTCACTAGCACTTATTATAGGCTAGCTCAAAATATCATTTATTATATTGTTGGTTCTTCATCATTAATTGTTTTCATCTAATTTGATATTGGGTCAACCCGACCCAACATGTTACATCATGTAATAAAAATGATCAATTTCTACAGGCTGGCCCGTTAGACAACCTACCCGAATCGTTGTAGATTTTAGCTTTGTTTTAACTCATGCTTTTTGAGATCTTGCCATCAAAAGAACCTTTGGGACATGAATATTTTAGCTTTCTCTCACTTGTACATACATACGTTGTTATATTTAAATTATTTCAAACGAGAATGTTGAACAAACAAAAATATAACATTGAAGTTGGCTTGATTTATATCCGTGGACATCACAAAATATATATGTTGAAAGCTGGTCGGGTGAAGCTCAAATTTCTATTTAAATGGACCTTAATACCTGTAAAATATCAAGTGCTATTATTAGCAACATTTGAATATCAAACAACATCAATTAATATTATTAATAACACTATTATTACTATTAATCATAATAAAAATAATCAGTAAAACATGTTTAGTTTTTAGTATTTATAAATCATATGTTTATCAAATATGACTTGTGTAACGCGTTTTTCAAAGCACACCAAGACAAAAAAATAAACTAAAAACATAGAATCACGGGCCTCACGGCTCGAGCTTGACCTCGTAACAATATTAACTAAGTTGCTCAGCTGATAATCGCTAGTATTCGACTCACATGCGACTGGAGTCGGCTCATAACACGTTGAGTTAGACTCTTTTTTTTTAATTCTAATAATGTATGTAACTTTTTATTAATAAATAGTTAATTAATAATAATATTACTTTATGAAAGTTTGGAATAATACTAATCACTCCAACATACTCCAAAAAAAGGAATCCTATGCTAGGGACAATAACAATTTACGTTTGCCATTTTTGGAAAGTATTATCTCGCAAATCCTGCGGATGACTCCTCCTGTGAAAAAGAAAAAGAACACACTCTTTTGTCTATCTTAAGAATAGTCAAAGGCATGGATCAATGCACCCATTCACTCATCAAGTAAAAGTACATCGACTAAAGAGGTTCTGATGTAGTGGTTGAGGTGAGATCTGAAGTCTCAAGAGACCCAGGTTCAATCCCTACCAGCACTATTAATTTCTGAGGCATGCAAATGAGGCTTAGTTCTTAGGCTGATGCACATGGTTTTACCCACGCCGATCCAGGGTACGAGCCTCGGCTCTCCCTCAAGCCCGGAAGGGGCCGTATTGGGTGGGATTTTTTCTTGGATGCTCTCCATCTCTGACGCCAAGTGGGCCCGGTTAAGACAACATATTGGCCGGAGTTGTACGAGGCTCTCCCATGTGATGAGGGGGTACGACGTCACAACATTCAATGTTCGCCGTTCAAAAAAAAAGTACAAGTACACTGCTCTTTTTTTATGTCCAGTCTTATGAAATTGGAGTATCTAAAAACAGTGAACCCTACAAAAAATTTCTGCATCCGTCACTAGAGAGAGATTTCTGGCAAGAGAGGGGGAGACGAAGAAGAAAGAAACATAGGATGCTTGAGGGTTGGAGTTTTTATACTTTTTTTGTTTTTTAATAGTAAGGATAATTTGATTATTTTATATTAGTTTAGAAATTTTTAACGCTAGTATGATTTGATAAACGGTGAGAATGAAATCCGTAATTTTGAAAATGAATGAAAAGACCAAAAGTCATAAAAGGTTGTTAGGTGTCACCAACTTTAGACATTCTTGTCAAGTTAAAAAAATAAAGAAAAAACTATTTAGCTTTTAATTTAAAAATAAACAATATTAACTTAAATACATTATTTTTTAGCGATAAAGCTTATTAATTAAATTTATTAAACATCGAATTATTTTAACAAATTTATACTTATTATACTTTCTTACACCATAATAAAAAAAATAAATATATTTTATTAAAATAAATAATTTAGTTATAAGATATAAGTGTAAAAAATAATACGTGCTTGAAAATGTAATAATAATTTTAAGGACTCTTGTATTGCTGAGTTTTGTCCATTTAAACCGATTGATTAAAGGGGTTATGGGGAATACGTCTACTATCCTTTTTTGGCAGGGTGATGGTTCGCTGATGAGTCGATTCCCTTTGTTATATGATTTGGAGAAACAAAAGAATTGCAGCATATCGGATCGGCTGTCGAGGGCTGATTTTGGGCTGAGTTGGAGATGGGTGTGGCGGAGGCGTCCGAGTTCAAAGGAGGAACTTAGTGAATGGTATCAATTGATTGCTAAAATCGCGTCCACGTCTTTATCGGAGGGCGATGATGGCTGGTTGTGGAAGTTGGATTGTTCGGGGGAGTTTTCAACTAGGTCTTTGAAGTGGAAGATGTTGGAGGGTGTAGTTACGGGATCGGGGTTTAATTTGTATTGGAATAGTTGGGTCCCGAGGAAGGTTTCCATTCTTGCTTGGAGGGCTGAATTAGAGCGATTGCCGACTCGGTCGTCTCTTGTTGCTTGAGGTGTTAATGTGCCTTCGGTATACTGTGTGTTCTGTGATGCTTGTCCGGAATCTGCGGAGCACCTGTTTGGGTCGTGTAGGCTGGCCCAAGCCGTTTGGTAGGCGGTGTCGCTGTGGTGTAAAATTCCATCCATCTTTGCTTTTAGCTTGCGAGATTTACTGGAGATTCATAAGTTTGTGTGTGGTTCGATGAGGAAAAAAGGGCGGTTCATGCAGTAATGCTATCGGGTTTCTGGGCGATTTGGAAGGCCCGTAACCGGGCGGTGTTCTACGGGGAGCCGGTTTCCTTGGTTAAAATAGTGGAGGAGATTAAGGTGCTAAGCTATCTTTGGATCTCAAACAGGGCTAGGTTATCGAATGTGTCAACCGATAAATATTGCTGAGTTTTGTTGTACAAATTTAGGGTTTTAAAAAATTGACGTATCAACCGTAAAGACAAACCTAAAAACGTATGAATTTAGATACTCTAATTTTTCTTTTAACATTAAATAGAATAATAATTAAATAGAAAGCATGTGGAATTAAATATTAAAATATTTAAATGTCCACTATGGTTTTTGAAACTTTACACTAGAATAATTATTATGTGCACAATGTAATTATAAATGATAAAAAAGGTTAATTATAATTTCAAGAATCATCATAATATATGCTTCTTATATAATATACTAGTTTAGATCCCGTGTATAAACACGGGTGAAAAATATCAATAAATAAAATTTTTAAATATTTATGTGTATGTTTTACACGTGTAAAAATGTATCATATACTAAGGATAAAAAAAACTCAAAATATGTAAAAACTAATATATAATTGAGTTTCAAAAATAAATTAAATACTATTTAATGTAATTTATTTTTCATTTATTATTTGATTGAAAATAAAAGTTAAATAATTAGATTTTCAAAGTTTCATAAGGGATAATTTAAAATAAATGTATTTTATTAGTTTAATTAATATTTTCTTTAAATATATATTGTTGTTAAAAATAGGAGGTGCATTTAATAAGAGAGAGAGGCGGGAAAAAATTATGAGAATGAATGTAGAGGCGACACGTGGCATGAAAAAACCTTTATTTATTATATAGTATAAATTATATAATTATTTCATATAATGTTACCAACGATAAGACACTAGTTACATATATAGGATTCAGAGCGAGCTAGGGATATGACTGATTGCTTACCAAGTAGTGGCTTTCACCATGTTGCAAACCAGTGACCGAAAACCCGAACTCATCGTGAGGCACAGGCACACCAGATGAGTGAACAAGCACCATATCCTCACCGAACATACCTTTCATATTAAGCGGACCGGCTTCCACCTCGGTTGGAACTCCATTCATAAACACAGTGATGACCGGTGAACCTACATATAAACCTCATCAGTAAATAATCCTTCTAGTCTTCCAAGAATGATATAGTTATCACAACTAAGACTCTAACTTAACATTTTAACCGGCCTACATTTAACGATATAGAACCCGGGTTCATTCTCCAAACTGAGTTTCTTAGAGTAAGGGGCGTCTCTACAGTACAAGCAACTAAAGCAACCACTTTAGGCTCCAAATTATTAGGGTACCAAAAAAATACTACTTTAATCTTTATTTTAAGCTAAAAATACATATGATAATCTACCAATTTTAGTGTTTTTAAAAAGAATTGGGAAGAGAAAACAAAATATTTGAAGATTTATTTACGGGGTTACTGTAATAACATTCGGCCTAAACATTAATATTATAGGTTTTAACATTCTATAAAGTTACATTTAAAAACTTTCATATAATTAGAAAACTTTCATAAAAAAACCTCAATTTCAAATTTCGTTTTAGACACCAAAGTATGTTAAGCCGCCCCTGCTTTAAGTTATATAATATGTTGTTTTAAAAATCGAGTCTTATTATTTTATTGAGAGCCTAAAAATGTTATATAATGGAAAACAGGATTGGGATCTTTTGAGAAATGATATAATTATCTCAACTAATACTAAATTCCCTAACCCTAACATTTCTTTTTAATTAGCTAGTGAATAATTTAGGAAGTAATTACATATCCAAATAACTTTTGATAAATTTGAATTCCTCAGGGGAAGAAATTAAAGTATTAATTCTAGTAATTAATTTTGACAATGAAAAAAAAAGGTTTTGATTTTAAGAATTTAATGTTTTAATCAAGATGAATTGATTTCCAACTTTTTAATTCTATTATTTACATCAACAATTAACTTAATATCTTTAACTCCCATTCAAAGTGATTCAAATCTGAAGAAAGGATGTCACTTAAAATTATCAAGAAACAAATTAAAGGTTAAAAAAATTAATAATGATTTAGGAACTTAAAATTTCAAAAAAAAAATTATGTTACTCTTAGTTTATAAAAATTCCAATTCTTGAGCAAACAAGAATTGTGAAGATGACTCTTTTTTTTATATATTATTTCCAATGAAAAGAAAAACATATGAATTAATATTCAGATAAAAAGAAAAACATATCCATTTAAAGAACCCTACCAAATTCATAATCAACTTTTGAAGTATCTAAATGCAGGAAACCTGAAGGCATAGAAGTGTTGTGCTCAATCTCCGGGAAACTAGAAGAAGCTTGACCAGAAATGAAATAGATCTCATCTGCACCACCAGCAGCAGCAGCACCACCACCACCAGCAGCACCGGCCCCGGCTAGCCGTGAAGAAGAGTCGCCATCAACCGGTGCCAAAGATTGCAACGCAGGTAAGAAACCTGGTTGTTGCATAACAAAACCTGGTGCAGCCGTGGTGTAAGTAGCATCTTGGTACTCAATTCCACCACCACCCCTACCACATCTTGTAAACACCGGCAACTGTTGTTGTTGTTGCTGTTGTCGTTGTTCTAGGGTTCCACTGCTTATCAGACTGGCTTGAATCTGACGTTGGCGCCTTCTAGATCTAGACCGGCGGTTCTGAAACCAGTAGAAAACATTGGCATCCCCAACGGAACCGAATTTCTCAAGCAGTTTCCTTATCTTGACAGTTTCTTCCTTGGGAGGGTTAACCATCCCACTATTGAAAATAGATTCAAGTATAAGGATTTGCTCGGGTTTCGGCGTCCATCTTGACCTAACCGGTTCATTTCTTTCATGACATTGGCTCTTTGGGGTTGGGGTTTGGGTTCGAGTTTGAGTTTGATCTTCCATGACTTTGAGACAAGAAAGCAGCGGTAGAATACTTCAAGATCAGGGTTTGTTGGGAAAGAACAAAAGGTTATAAAAATATTGAGAGCACATGAACGTACAGAATTGTAGAGAGGTTACACATGAATCTGTAAGCAAATGGGTATTTGTTTATAGTATTTAAAAAGCCTAGAGAGCCTGCCACGTTTCATGACATACTTCTTATATAGAACGGGTCGACATGACACTACGTCATTAATTACAAGTTAAAACCCTAATTGTTTAATGCAAACATGTTTCTATTATTAAACGAAGAACTAACTCAAACATTTCTAAATCACCAAGTCTGATTAGCCTGATCATGTACATGAAGGATGCTGATTTATTGGTTTACGTTGATGATATTATTGTAACTCGTAATAATGAACAAGAAATCAAAAGGTTTAAACCATTTCTTAGTTCTAATTGTTTGATATAAAGATTTAGGAAAGTTAAAGTTTTTTATTTCTAGGAATTGAGGTTTTTTACTCTGAGCAAGGTATTTGTTTGTCACAAAGAAAATATTATTTGGAAATTTTGTCTGATTTTGGATTACTTGGTTGCAAACTTCGTTAATGTTCATATTAAGCAAAATCATGTTATTTCTACTAAGTGCAATTTTAATGATATGTTGTCTCAAAATACTGGTTATAAAAAATTAATTGGAAAATTGATATATTTATCACATACAAGGCCTGATATCTTTTATTATGTACATTACTTAAGTTAATACATGCATAAATTAACCTACAAACTCACATCTTCAGATTGCCTTGAGACTACTTAGGTACTTAAAGAAGGCTCCAAGCAATGGTATTTTAATCAGTTAAACTCTTTTGATCTTAAAGATTTTGTTGATTCAGATTATGGTAAGTGTCTTGTTTCTAGAAGATCTTACATGGTATTGTGTGTTTTTGGGTAACAGTTTTGTTTCTTAAAAAAGTAAGAAACAAGATGTGATTTCTAGATCATCTGTTGAAACATAGTATAGAGCTCTTTGTTCAGTTGCATGTGGAATCTTATGGAGATTAAACATTTTTAAAGATTTGAAAGTTGACTCTAATTTACCTGTAAGTTCTTTTGTGATAATAATACAACTATTTCAATAGCTGTTAATGCTTTTTTTCATAATAAGACAAAACACTTTGAGATAAACTTCCATTTTATTAGAGAAAATATTATGGCTAGTATTTTTAAAACTGTTAAAATTGATTTTGAAAAACACCTCACATATATTTTTTTACAAAAGGCTTAAATCCACAACATGAGTTTTGTGTAAAATGTTAAATCTAATTGATTTGTTTACAACTTGAATCAAGGGGATGTTAAATTTTATGTTTCTTTTTTCTAATTTGGCAATAAAATAATTGCTTTTTTTTAGATTTTGGTGTTATATGAAAAGTAGCAAATCTTGAGGGGCTATAGATGGAAATTGGAAAGGCTATTGTGAAGATTATATTCATCGCTCTGATTTCAATTTGTGTCGAACCTCCAACTATATTGCCACTCCCTTTCCTTCCTCTGATCAAGATCTTCGCTATTATATCCTGCTCAAAGAGAAATCATCGGTCTAGGGCTCATTATTTAAAGGTTTGATTTATGTGCGTTCTAAATCATCACAAAATAAGTCTGTTTGCATATTGAGTCTTTGATTGTTTCCTGTCTGTTCTATTGGCATTCACAGCCGACTTGTGTGCTGTTTTTGACATATCATGTACTATTGAATCCCATTTGTTTCAATAAAATCATTTAGTTTGTGACCCACACATTACTTTCAAATTTCATCAAACCTATAGACAGCCGATCAGCTCGTAAGTTAATTAAAGCTGCTCCACAAATTTTAAACGCGTAGAACTATAATGAGCTTGAGCACAGTCTTAAGCTTAAGTTGAACCTATTCTAATAAACAAGCTCGAGCTTTAGGTTCATATAATCTAGTGATCCTAAACGAATTTATTATTTATACAATACAATATATAAGTGCATAATATATTCCGATAAAAACTAAATGATTTATATTATGTTATATAATTATAAAAATATTTAAAAATAATTAAACACTCTATAAACAGTTCTAAATAATTCAAAAATAATAACTAAATAATAAACGAGTTGAATTTGAGCTTTCAAATTATTTACGAGTCAAACTCGATCTTCGGAATTAGAGAAATGTAAGGCCCCATACCCTGGAGGCCTCAGTTATTGGATTTACTCATCAACACATAACACTTAAACATAAAACAATCATCACTAGCAGAACGATTTAAACTTTCAACATAACAGCGGAAGCATAACATGTCTAACACAACTTTGTCAAATACAAACTGAAACTTGTCTTAAGCAACATGAATTAAAACATAAACTGCATGCCAGACTCTGATCTTCGGGTAACTCTTCTCGTCAACCCAAGCATCCACATCCATCTACGGTTACCTACACTTAACTGATGTGCATACTAAAAATCAGCAAAGCTGAGTGAGTTCTAACGTTTACTTTTAAATCGATTATACAAAAGATTTACTGTTACGTAGATACTGCCATAAAGGCAAAACTTCACATACTTTACTTTTCAAAACAATTTAATACATTTATGAGATAGCCGGAAATTCCTTGTCACTGTTGGTACTGTCCTCGTGATCAATATCGCTTAATCGTCAATTCTTATTACTGTTGATATTGTCCTCGTGATCAGTACCGCTTAACCGTCAATTCCTTGTCACTACTGTATTGTCCTCGTGATCAATACCGCTTAACATGATGTTGTCCTCGTGATCAATACCGCTCAGCATGGTTTGGTCCTCGTGACAATGATGTTGTCCTCGTGATCAATATCGCACGACACGATGTTGTCCTCGTGATCAACACCGGGTATTGTCCTCGTGATCAATATCGCTTAACTGGTACATGGGGGTTGCGTAGACCCCTGAGCAACCGCCGTCACTCATCCCAATTGTATAATCGTTAGTGAACCACAAAGGCTCTTACAAAGAGGGCATAGCCCGTAACTGTCAGCTTGTATAAGTAACATATGTCCCTCATCTAGTTGTTTCTCATTCCCGTAGGAAAACTGTTCACTTTCTATTCATAAGACTTCATCTGACTTGTTCATAACTTTCACATATCTTATGCCTTTGTTTATGTATATGAAAATATAGTAAACGCTTGCCAATAATATAACTTACTTTACTAAAACATAACTTAACACATATATCATGTCTTTGTTTATGTATATGAAAACTTAGTAAACACTTGCCAAAAAGATATATCTTGCTTTACTTGAAAATGCAAACGTATATTATGCCTTTGTTTATATATATATGAAAATATAGTAAACGCTTGCTAATAATATAGGTATGCTTCCCTCAAAACGTACATTTGTCTCTTTTAAACTTTACACTAGAACATAGCTTTTCACTTTTGTTTATAATGTATAAAATATAATAAACACTTTACACTAAGTATGCACACCACCCCTAAAGCAGGCAAGAAATGATTAGAACTCACCTGGTTTACGATCTACTGCGAAAACTAAAAAGCTTTGGGCTACACGAGTGCTACGTGATCTGTACAAATACAATACATGACATTGGTTAAACGTTGCTAGTGTCGGCAGATAGTGTCGACCAGGCAAACAGAGTGTCGCCCGATAGTGTCGACCAGGCAAACAGAGTGTCACCCGACAGTGTCGACCAGGCACTCTGAGTGTCACCTGAACTTGCATTCAGGATTTAGAAGGCAGACTCTCTAGCCGATTCTCTTGCAAACTCTCTGGCCGACTCTTTAACCGACTCTCTGGCAGACTCTCTGGCCGACTCTCCGACCGACTATCTGGCCGACTCTCTGGCCGACTCTGACTTCATCTTCTTCGCTGAGTGTCGCTACTTGCATGTAGCGACACTCGAGTGTTGGCTCAAGAACACCATAACCATACAGACCCATTTTTAGTCCAAAATCATAACTTTTACATTCCAAAATTTCTAATCTTATCCATGAAGCTAGATCCAAGTTTAAAACCTCTTTTTAAATGTAAAAATCCGACCTTTAGGTTAAAAACTCCATGAAACCCTAAAACCCCATTTTTAACAAAAAATCAGATATGAGCTAGTTTCTTACCTCAAATCAGCTCGTTTCTTCATCAAAGCTTCGTGTAATTATCGAAGAAGAAGAATGGTTCGATCTTGGAGCAAAACCGACACTTTATTTCTCTAACTTCTCTCTCTCTAGAACTTGAAAAATGGTGAAAATGAGCTAATATGGGTGGAGAGGATGAAGCTGGGGTTTTATGGAGCCCAACTCCCTTTCCTTCGACCCATGTGTTCCGGCCCAAGGCCCACCTCCTTCCACCTTCCTTGTTCTTTGTAAATCCCGTGCGCGATCTACGCTTTCGAATTTCGGGATGTTATAAGAAACGAGGCGAGCTCAAACTTAACTTGTTTACAACCCTTATATTTATAAATTACGTAAATATTATCTTTCGTATGTTTGCATAATCAAAGTATTTTTACCCAAGAGTATGACTCTAAACGTCATCTTTCTTAACACTTATAACACGTCTTCAAAGATAAAAAGCTTGAACACGCCTCTTCAAATATAAAAGCTCGAATCATTCCCACGATTAATCAATGACACATCTACGATTCATTACCGGTTGATGGTATTAAAATGATTTTATTGAATGAAAAAGGAAATTCTTAGATATAGTTTTTTGGGAAAACTTTATAGAAATTTAACCAACTTTTCAAACTGTTCCAATTAAGTCACTTAAACTTTTTTTGTCTTGATTTAGTCACTCAACTTTCAGGTAAACTGCTAATCCGATACTTTAAACCTGTTTAACAGGTTCCATGTTGATGTGTCACTTATTATTTGTTTTCTTTTTTCTTTTTAATATGTTAGCGTGGAATTAATATATATATATATATATATATTATCTTAAAATTAAAAAAATTCTTTCTTATTCTTTTATACACTCACGACTCACGTTATGTTTCAAAAATAATTCTTTTAAGAAATATATTTTTTAATTAAAAAAAATAATTTAATTCCACTCTAGCATATTAAAAAAACGAAAAATAAATACCACGTCAGCATGTTAAATGTCATGTCAGCATGAAAACCTGTTAAACAGGTAAAAAGTATCTGATTGACAAGTTAACTGAAAGTTAAGTGACTAAATCGGGACAAAAGAAATTTTGAGTGACTTTAATTAAAACAGTTTGAAAAGTTAATTACATTTCTATTAAGTTCCCAGTTTTTTTTACAATGAAATCCAATTTCAACTTATAAATATTTAATATTTTTAAATATTAGTATATTCACTTATATTTTTTTAATTCATAATATTTTTTCGATTTTTAAAACAAAAAATAAAACTTCGATTCTTCCGTCGCTGAAGCACCTTCACTGCCGCCACCGGCTCATCAACACTCCGGTCTCCGGTCAATGCCGATGAAGAACAAGGCTGGCCCAATAGGCTACTTGGGCCAAGCTAGGGCTCGGGACAACACATAAAATAAGGTCTCCAAATTTAAAATGAAATTATATACGTAAATTTGTTTGGGCTTTAGGAATTAGCCTGATCTGTGAGCGTGGGATTTTAGATTTAGGCGGCCGATGATTTGGGAATTGGGGATTTTGGGAGCGGGAATTAGGGGAATAGCCGAATAGCGGTAGATCTTCACCTCTGGACAATGATAATGGATAACCATTTGCAAACGCGACACAATTTTTGAGTTCCAGTTCGTCATCGATTCGGCCCTGACGATCCTTTCTGGAGACATTGACCGCAAACTTCTACCGAAACAGGTTCATCCGTTTTTTTTTTCCTTTAAGCACGTTAATTTCCAATCAGCCAGTGATATGATATCTAATCCGATTGTGATTTTAAGAATTGAGATGCTAATTTTAGACGTTAGATATTTAGATGAGATACGTGTTTAGTTTGAATTTAGGGGCGGTTACCAAGAATTTGGGAGAACTCATCTGCTGTCTATTTGAGTGGCGTTTTTGTTTTTAGCAAGCTTGATAAGTTAAGTAAATCTATGGTTTGACAACTATGAAAAGCTGTGGCTTGAGAATTGTGGTTTCCCAATAATTGAGTTTTAGTCTGATTTATGTTTATGATGCAGGTTTGTTTCATTTTAATGCATTGAAAGTATATTTATTTATGATTTATGATTCAGGCTTGTTTCATTTTAGTGCAGTGATAATATGTTTATTTATGATTTATGATGCATGCTTGTTTATGAATTTTATCATGATTTATGTTTATGATACAAGTTTGTTTCAATTCTAGTTCTGTAAAATGCTTCAATAGCATTGCGTTTAAATGATAGGTTAATATGAGTGAGCTCAGATAGAGAACAGTTTATATTTATTATTTCTGACATATAGCTTCCAACTAATAGGAACATATGCATGCTCTCATTTGTAGCACACGAGTCATAATTAATAGCATTTGGTTGTTTATGTTGCTTGATACCTTCTTTAATGATAACTGATAAGTTTGTGATAGTTTAAAGATCGATTATGCGTTATAGGTTTTAATGAACTGTTATGTATTTATAAATTGATTAGGTGCTATATAGGTTTATATAAGTTTCTTCTTAAGAATTTCCATGTCAAATAGAGATCTAAAGTACGAACACAAAAACTTGGAAAGGGGCCCCAGATTTTTAGTTCGCTTTGGGCCTCCAAAATGGTTGAGCCGCCCCTAATGAAAAAAAGTCGTTGAAAGTAAGCGATTAGGTCTCTAATTGCATCTCTCATCAATCAATGTTGTTTAATTCTTTACGAACTTCGTTTCACTGCTTTCTCTCTCTACAACACACATCTTCCTTAATTCGAACTCGAATTCCTCAGAAGACAATATTCAATCTCTCTTTCTCAGTCGCTAATGCAACAGGTATGACAATCCTCTTTTGAGTTTCAAATCGAAATGTACATAAACCGAAAACTGATTTAGATTACGTTACTATCTCGAGTTAGGTTTAAACCGTTTAATTATGCATATACTTTTTAAACGGTTGATAAATTGCTCATATACTTCAATTCACCACTATTAGATGTAAAATGTTATGTTTATGTATATGCTAATTATGACCTGATTGTTCTAGCAAGAATGGATTCCCAATCACCTTGTGTGCTAGTACTAAGTGGTAAATCGGCAAGCGAGAGGGAATTGGTGAAGTGTTTGAAGGAAATATCATCCCTAAAACTTGCAGATGATGTAAAACTACTGACATTTTTGCAATCTGAGGCGGGATGGCAATCCGAGAAAGATGAGTTTGATTTTGACTCATACATGGCTTCTCTTATGACTACATGCTTTGGAAGAGTTCTTCTTTGGTCGTCGAGATTACCTTCGACTCAGGACGTGGTGTCTCTGTAAGTGCAGGGAGGTTTTGAGATTCGTATTGTTTGTGTTATGGTTTAGTCACTAAAACTTTTAGGGTTTATGCAGCAACTTTAGTGAGATTCCGGTAGGTTGTGTGTGCATTGCAGATGTTCAGTTCAAAGGACGAGGTATATGATATTATGGTCTATGAACTATCCAAATTTGTTGTTTTGGGATCATTTATGCTTTTGCTGTCTTAGGTTTGTTATTAGGTAAGAATAGATCATATGTGAGCCATGCACAAATTTGTATATGGAAGATATAGACTTATAGAATGAGTTAAACATTGCAGGACGCTCACAAAATATATGGGAATCTCCAAAGGGTGGCCTTCTCTTTTCATTTACAATACAAATGGAAGATGGTCGTCTGGTGCCTCTTGTGCAGTATGTTGTGTGTCTTGCTGTGACAGAAGCAATTAAGGATCTTGCTCTAAAAAATGTAAGCTTGTTTGTTTATCCCAGTTTCTTGTTTAATATTGATCCTCCTTAATTGGCTTGTGTTGCACTGTTGCTAGGTATAGGATGAAAGGGCTTTATATTAATGAGGGACTTACACAAGTGATTGTAGGGTTTCACAATGATAAATGTGACTATGTGAAAATCATATTCATCAAAATCTTTCTATATAGTAGGAATGTGGAGAATATTGATCTGATTATGTGGAAATAATTGTACATGGTCTTAGATTGTAAAATATGGATATCAATCAATTAGGAGATTGAAATACCTATTTAGCTAGTGTGTTTTCTTTTATAAGTGATCTGATATGAAGAGAATTAGGTTTCATTCTTGAAAACCTCAATGAAGATTATGTAAAAACCTTACTTAAGTTGCCTCAGAAAGATTCCATATAGTGAGCTCTTTTTGCGAAAAGTTAAAGGATTATTATTTGAAGAACCGTGTGGTGCCCTGAGGAGTTTTGTGAGCGGAAACTCTAATAGAACTGCAGGGCATGTTTAATAATACAATAGGAAGGTAATTAAGCTAAATTTGGGTTATGATGCGTAATGAATATGAGAATCTCCGACATGTAAAGATACGGAGGTTAAGCTTAATGATTAGGTATTGCAATATAATTATGGATGTTCTAAAGAAGGTAATTGTGACATCAAGAAAGGCCATGAGAATTTACCACCTTATATGGTCGGTCTTAGATAAACTTGGTAATCAGTATTGTATTATTGTATTGAATAATGATGATTACATGATGTATTTATAAGTTACATAATTACACTCTAATCCCTCTAATATTAACTAATACAAATATTATCTAATATTCCCCGCAAGCTAAGGCCGGGGAGCGACCTGTAGCTTGGACCGTAAGAAGAAAACCGTTGTGAGGGCAATGGCTTTGTGAAGACATCGGCAATCTGATCATTTGTAGAAATAAACTGAATGGAGAGTTGTCCTTGAGCAACCTTCTCTTTGACAAAGTGAAAGTCCACTTCCACGTGTTTTGTACGTGCATGAAAGACCGAGTTTGCTGATAAGTACGTAGCACCTAGGTTATCACACCATAATGTAGGTACCGACTTAACCGGAACCCGAAGTTCACGTAGAAGTGTTTGAAGCCAGGTGAGTTTTGCAACTGTGTCAGCTAAGGCCTTGTATTCCGACTCCGTGGAGGACTGAGAGACAGTTCTTTGTTTTCGAGCAGACCAAGACAAGATTAGATCCAAGATATATAGCATATCCCCCGGTGGATCGTCGGTCATCCGGGCAGCCAGCCCAGTCAGCATCAGAGAATGCACTGATAGAGTTAAAAGCCGAGTCTGTATAAGCATGTAGGAGTGTACCGGAATCATGTTTTATGAGAAGACCATGAGCAGTTGTGCCTTGTAAGTATCGTAGGATCCTCTTAACCGCCGACCAGTGATTATCAGTTGGAGAATGCATAAATTGGCAGACCTTGTTGACTGCAAAAGTAATGTCCGGGCGGGATAATGTAACATACTGTAGGGCACCCACTATCTGAAGGTATTTAACCGGATCAGCAAGTGGTGAACTGTCACCAAGATGAAGATTAGTCGTAGTGGTAATCGGTGAAGGCACCGGTTTAGCAATGGAAAGGCCAACCCATTCAATCAATTCACGGATATACTTTTGCTGTGAAAGAATCATGTCAAAACCTTGAGTGGTTATTTCAATACCCAAAAAATAGGACAAGGGGCCCATATCCTGAACCGCAAAAGAACGGCTTAGACGGTTGACCACTCGATCGACTTCTTGTGAGTTGTTACCTGTCAAAATAATATCATCAACGTAGACAAGCATGTATAGGAGGGTTCCCTGAGACGAATAAATAAATAGTGAGGGATCGGTCTTGGAACCGTGGAAGCCGAGTGTATGAAGAACCGTGGATAGGCGTTGAAACCACGCCCGCGGTGCCTGTTTTAATCCATACAAGGATTTGTGAAGAAGACAGACATGATCCGGTTTGTTCGGATCCACAAAGCCCTGAGGTTGTTGCAAGTAAACTGTCTCAGTTAAATTGCCATGAAGAAAGGCATTCTGCACGTCTAGTTGTCTTAAGGGCCATTTTTGTGCAACGGCTAAAGAGAGAACAACACGTATAGTGGTGGAGACCACCAGACTAAAAGTCTCTTGATAATTAATGCCCGGTTGTTGTCGAAACCCCTTAGCGACCAGGCGCGCTTTATAACGTGTGATGGCCCATGTTTGATCCCTTTTTAATTTATATACCCATTTGCAATCAACAACGTTGGAATTCGAAACACGTGGAACTAAGGACCAGGTGCCATTTCTCATAAGCGTTGAATACTCTTCAGCCATGGCTGTACGCTACTGATGGTGTTTGTTAGCAACAGTAAAGGTGGCAGGTTCAGTGTCAAGAGGAGTATGGGTATGGAAAGAGGTGGCATTGTGTGTTTTAGTTTGTTTGGGATTGGGACGAAGGTTCGCTGGTTTGGGACGGGGTGGTGGTTGGGCTGAGGTGGTTGTGGAGCGACGGTGATATGTATGAAGGAAAGGTGGAGTGACAGGGAGGTGTTGTGGCTCGGGTAGTGGTTGGGCCAAGGGTGGGGATGGGGATGTGGATTGTGTTTGGGGTGAGGCAGGTTGGGGAGAGGTAGGTGTCGGCGTAGGTGTGTGAGCCGAGGCTGGTGTAGTGGGTGTGGATGGTGAGGAAGGCGTAGGAGGATGTGGCATGGTGTTGGTTTGAGGTGGATTTTGTAAAGGAGAGGGGGTGTAGTAGGTGAAGGAGGGATGGGATAGGATGAGAAATAAGGGTTGGGAGATGGTGAGGGAGAGAGGTTGGTAGGTGGTTTATGAAAAGGAAAGGACTGCTCATCAAAAC
The DNA here is from genome assembly GCA_023525975.1 of Smallanthus sonchifolius. NCBI lineage: Eukaryota > Viridiplantae > Streptophyta > Magnoliopsida > Asterales > Asteraceae > Smallanthus > Smallanthus sonchifolius. The sequence goes on along the minus strand of CM042030.1, from coordinate 67,344,653 downwards.
GAACGTGTCGAGCGATATAAATGCGTTCAGAAACAGGGTCAAAACACCAGTAGTCGTGGTGGGAAGTGCTATACCCAAGAAAGACACATGGGAGTGACCGAAAGTCCATTTTATGTTTGTTATATGGACGAATGTGAGGGTAACAACGGCAACCGAAAACACGAAGAAAAGAGAAATCAGGGTGATGTTGAAAGACTTGTTCAAGAGGTGAGATGTTGGAGTTTGTTCTAGTGGGCATCCGGTTTTTGAGGTAAACTGTTTGTGTCAAAGGCAAAGTGCCAAAACCGTTGTGGAACATGAGATTGGGCTAGCAAGGTAAGACCGGTTTCAACAACGTGACGGTGACGGCGCTCAACAAAGCCGTTTTGTTCACTCGTATGTGGGCACGAGAGACGGTGAATGATGCCACGAGAGGAAAGGAGCGGAGAGAGACTCCGGAATTCACCTCCCCAGTCAGTTTGAACAGATTTTAATTTAGTGTTAAATTGTCGTTCATCCATAAAGAGAAATTGTTTAAAAATATCACAAACATCATATTTCAATTTCAAAGGGAAATTCCACATAAACCTGGAGTAATGGTCAACACACAATAGAAAATAACGATGGCCATCAAAATAGGTAACGAGGGCGGGGCCCCATGCATCACAGAAAACTAAATCCAAAACATTCAAACTTTTATAAGTAGATGACAATAAATGAAGTTTTGTAGACTTTCCAATAGAACAAGAATCACAGAATGAAGTAGTGTAATTTTTAAGCAAAGGTAAATGATATTTAGATAACATAGACTTCAAAAGTTGTGGATGAGGATGTCCAAGTTTTTGATGCCATGTTGTGGAAGAGGCACGAGTGGCGGAGAAAATGACTTTAGAAATGGGTTGTATCCTGGGAGCTGGAAGGAGTAGAGACCATCATTACTTGGACCCGTGAGGAGGATAGTGCGTGTGGACTTGTCCTTCACACAAAAGAAAGTAGAGTGAAATTCAAAAAAGACATTATTGTCATGGCAAAATTTTTGGATAGAAAGAAGATTACGTTTGATTTCAGGAACATGAAGTATATTTTGAAGAGAAAAGGTTTTGTTTGGGGAGTAAAATGTGGATGAACCAATGTGGAGAATGGGTAAACCCTTACCGTTGCCAACGTGGAGAGTATCCTCACCATAGTAGGCCTCAGAGTTGTCAAGGCTAGAGAGATCAGGAGCAACATGCTGATTAGCTCCAGTGTCCGGAAGCCAAGAGGTTGATGCTTGTGAGCGGTAATCAGTAAAGTTGGCGGATGGTTGTGGTCTCGTCCTCAATGTATTAGGATCACAATTGGGACATTGAGAGGAAACATGACCAATACCGCACCTGTTGCATGAACCAAAAACAATATTCTGATTAGTAGCCCAACTAAATTGATTACGATTACCTCCTCCTTGATTGCGGTTGTTGTAGTTCCCTCGTCCACGGGTACTTCCTGACCGAAAGTTTGAGCCACGAGTATCGATTATTTCCAGACCGGTTTGTGTAGTAGGCTTGTGCTGGTTGTGAACTACCCGGTTGAAGTTGTAAACCAAGTTGAGTAGCAAGTTGTTGAAGAGCTTGAAGAGCCTCTGGTTGAGACAGAGACTGACCGGGTACAACACGGTTGGTAGTAGCAGCCGTGTATGCCTGTGTTGGGGTCCCTTCTGTGGAGGGCTTGTTGATCATGTAGTCATGATCAGCCAAGAGACCATGAAGTTCGACAAAAGCTGTTGGGAATTGTCGAGCAAGGATAGTAGACTTCAGGCTGTTGTATTCTGCCCGTAGACCGGAGAGCACCAATATAACAAGATCTTTTTCCTTTACCGGTTCTCCTATGTTGGCAAGTGCATCAGAGTATTCCTGAGCCCGGGTCAGGTAAGCAGAAGCAGACTCATCACCTTTCATTGCAATCTTCAAAAGCTGAGAACGAAGAGTGTATTCCCTCGAGGAAGTATGAGGAGCATAGGCACGCTCGAGGGATAGCCAAAGATCTCTGGATGTAGTGCCCTGAACATGCTGAAACGATGCTTCAGAAACAGTGGACATGATTAACATGCGAGCGTGAGCATCATTAGAAACCCAGATGGCATGATTAGGGTTTGGGATAAAGGACACGACTGATCCTTCTTTTTCTTTACAGGAGACCGATTCAATATCTGTTGGAGGACACGGAATCGTGCCATCAACGTAGCCAAATAAATTGTTTGTAACAAGAAACGGTTGGAGCATGACCTTCCAGTAATCATAGTTGGTTGGAGACAAGGTGAATCCAAACTTGTGGGAATTGTGTGTTGTCTTTTCGATTAGAGAGAAGGCTGTAAGGAGAGCCATTGTATGGCTTATTGCAATCGCTAACAGGAGAAAAGATGGCTGTTGGTGATTGCGAACAGGAAAAAAAAAAGAGCAACAGACTGTTGATTTCGGACAGAAGAAGGGATGGCGGCCGACTGACCTGTAGGTGGCGGCTGTTGACAGCTGTTTAGGCCATTGTATAGCCTGAAATTGTGGGTCAAAAGATGCTGGAAAAAAAAAAACTGTAGCGGCGGCACTGTAGCACGGTGGTACTGTAGCGGCGGCACTGTAGCGGCGGCGGCAGTAAATTTTTAGGGTTGGATCAACGCTCTGATACGAAGATAAACTTGGTAATCAGTATTGTATTATTGTATTGAATAATGATGATTACATGATGTATTTATAAGTTACATAATTACACTCTAATCCCTCTAATATTAACTAATACAAATATTGTCTAATAGTCTTATTCAACACCACCCCCTGGAAATTGAAAGAAGTGCTAATAAAGTTTTTGTACCAAGAGGATGACATAAGGCGATTGATTAAGTAAGAATTACCTGTGATGTATCAAGTTCAACTTAAAGATTTCAATTGCAACCAATGGCATGATGGTTAATGGGAGGATTTTGGAGCACACATTTTGAAAAGCAGTAGCTTATATTAGTGGACCACCTTACCCTTTAGTAGACGTCCTTGTTCTGCCATTGTTATCAAAGCATGAAAAGGGTGATAAAAGATGTGGCAGGCTTGAAGTTTAAGGTCCCTTTTATAGTTGAAATCTTCCTTGGAAAAGGTACAACAATATAGAAGGACATCTCAAGGAAAATCTATTCATGTTTTCATCTTGGAAGATCAAAATGAGAATTGGTGCTATGTACATGCAGTGGTCTTGTGCTTGCATGAGCTAGTACCGGATTTGGTGTACCTAGCATGCTACGCTAGGTGTTTTTTAATAACTAGATGTATCCTACTGTGTATGGACGAACCGGTGTACGGATGTCACGTTTTATTGTCAAGCAAGTAGGCTCTTTTTTTTATTATTCGTTTTTCATATGAAATTACTTTTAAAAATACTGTTCCCTCGTTAATATTCATCCTAAGTATGACAAACATGTGAATCGCTAAATCCCTAACAAGAATAGTATCAATGGTGTTTAAAGCATAATAAATACAGATCTTCAAACCTTGATCAAACTTTGTTGAGATGTATAGCTTTGGCTGACTCCAAAAGACTTTGTTTATACCTCGTAACCATGGTTTTATAACGTCGATCATTAACATGATATGCTGGAAGTAAATCTTTTAACATGATTCTACATTTCCTCATACATGCTTGATGCAGATTTAATATTAATGTTTGTTTTGTATTATCAATTTCAGGGGATCCCACCTCTGGATGTCAGAATAAAGTGGCCAAATGATCTTTATTTGGATGGCCTTAAAGTGGGAGGAATTTTGTGTACATCAACATATAGATCTAAGAAGTTTAATATTACTGCCGGTAAAGTTCTCACTCCAACTGATATCGTGCGTTTCACTATTAGTGAATAAAGAAGGTATTACTATTAATTACTATTCAGTATATACCAATTGTACGTTAATAAGCTAATACGAGATTAAGGGTGTGTGTGTCTATATATATAATCATATTTGGAGCTGTGGGTCTCCCTAGATGCAACCTCTCTATCCCTTGGGATAGGGGTATGGTTTGCCTATATCTCACTCTCCCCGGATCCTACCAATAGCAAAGCTATTGGTGGGATTTTACTAGGTATGGTTGATATATATATAGTGTGTGTGAGGTTTCGCTAAAAAGTGTAAAAAGTCGTTTAAAACGCTCATAACCGGCTCATACGAACTCCGATTTTACTCATTTCGGAGCCGTTGGAACCGTCTCGTCGAACTCTACGATCTTAGCTTGTAGGGTTTAGTTTTTGCCTTAGGATTTAGCCTTAGGGGTTTATTTTTTAGTATTTAGGCTTTTTTGGGGGGGGGGGAGAGGGTTAGGGGTGGGGTGGGGGTTAGGTTTTTTTTTTTGGGGGGGGGGGGTTGGGTTGGAGGTTTAGGCTTTTGGGGGGTGGTGGTGGTGTTTTTAGACGACTTTTTAGGGTTTTTTTTTGTTAGGATTTAGGTTTTTGGGGGTGGGGGTGGGGATGGGGGGGTTTAGGTTTTTCGGGGTGGGGTGGGGTGGGGGTTAGGTTTTTGGGGGGGGGGGGGGGGGTTTAGGCTTTTTGGGGGGGGTGGTGGGGTTTTTAAAGACTTTTTACACTTTTTACAGTTTTTAGGCTTTGTAGAATAACCCTCCCCTATATATATATATATATATAATCATATCTTACACATTAGCTATTTATAAGAAATATACACAAAAAGCTGCCCATTTACCACCTCTGGGTAATATTGTGGTGAAGTTAGATATGCTTAGAACATCCTCTCTGCCAGTGGAGTAAACCCAGACTCTGAATGGCTGGAACTTGGTTGTGTATCGTTTACATACGACACTAATAGAGCTGTAGCTGTTGGTGTGAATCTGGAATTCTGAAATTATGGTTTGTGGTTATGTTACATTGTTTTTATATTCATTTTTGTTTTCCAATTGCAGGAGTAGGCTTGAATGTTGACAACGATAAACCAACAACATCCTTAAATGCAGCCCTGCAGAAGTTGATTTGTGGTTATCAATTACGCAGAGAAGACATTACTTCAGCCTTCTTTAATAAGTTCGAGTATCTCTTCCATATTTTAATTAACCAAGGTGAGTAGTAACATGCTAAATTTTATGCACGCTTACTTCTCTCCCATTTATTGAAAACATAAAAGTTGGATCTGACTTGATTGAAATTGAGTTTGTTCTAATTAATTTGTGTGTGTCGGTCAATTGTGTTGAAGGATATATTTTTAAAGGATCGACTTAAATGGTTACCAGTCCTAGTAATACCATGTGCTGAGCCCAAAACTGAAAAGAAAAGAAGTTGGGAGTTCTTTAAGTCGTCTTATATATGAATTTGAAAGCATAAAAAATCCCTTTCAGATTCTTGTTTTCTGTTTTTCTTTTTCATGTTTGACTTCTTATTCTGTTTCAAGTTTAAACATTTTCTCTTTCCTGTATTTCCTAAAAATGACCAACGCTTGTTTTAAATGTCCTATTGTATGTCTCATACCATTGTATTAAATGTACGTTGGTGAATTGCATGAGATATTACATTTTTGCTGGAAGACCTTCAGACTGACTTTGCTTTAAAGAAATGACAGATTAAGCAGGTTCGAATCCTGGGGTAACAGAATCACATATCGGTGACCCATGACATTTATTTTTTCAAAGCATTGAAACAGCCACTCAACTTTCAATACATTTTTTAGCTTTGTTGGCATTTGTCAGTTGTGTATAACCATAGTGGGAGAATTGAAATTTTCATTTTTTGATCATTTGATGATCCAATGTACTTTTATGTCTTTTCTCTTCCAATTTCTTTAACTGCCTTTATAATTCTAGCGGAGAGTCAGTTTTATGGTCCTGTTTTTATTTTTCAACGCAAAAGGCAATGGCTGTCAAGATGATGACCTTGTTGGTGGTTGCAGAGGTTAGAAACCAAATAGCATTAACCCCTTTTAAACTGGCATGTGCAAGTCTTATATCACTTAATTAACAGGTTTGGTTAACCTAGAGGAGTAGAGGTATGAATATTTTGTGGGCAAAGTCAACCAGGAATGTTTCTTTCATACCTAATACATTTTGGGTTATTTTACACAAATTGCCTAACAAAAATCTAAGTCTTTTCACTTACCCCATAAAGTAGAAATAGTGACTCATGGTTTCTCTTACCTAAAAAATGCAGGCTTCCAACCCCTTGAGGAGCTATATTACAAGACATGGCTCCATAGGTACTACTGCACATACGATCGTACTTATTGTTTTAGTTCATCTGGTATTTATGTTATGCAAGATTTTATTGGAAATATGGAAGCATTTACATGAATAATTCCACAAAATTTGGCCAGGTCCACTTTAAGATGTGGAAACACTAAGATTAGCTGCATGCTATTAAAATGTGCCATTGTTCGTTTACAAGTTTGACCCTGAAAGTTAAAAGTCATGAAACCCGACCTTATTATTGGTTCATCTGGGATTTATCATTGGTCTTGATCTGTGCAGTGGGCAGAGGATTGTCGTCCAAGATCAAACATTGCCGATAGAAAATGTAGTTACTGTTCAGGTGAGACAGGCCTACCTATTTGCTATTTGTGATCCTTGTTGATTAGATAACCAAGAAATCTTAGTCACATGAACATTTCATTACCTAATTAACTAATTACATGTATAATAATTATACTCAAATAGTGAAAAAGTAATACATCATACAACACACTTACCTAGGTGCATGCATAAATTTGAAAGACGAGATAATTGGATAAAGTGAAGTCATTTATTGGCACTGTATGATTTGTATTTACGCATTTTTGTAGTTTGGAGACGCGAACATGGAGTTGTAACAGTTTCACTTGTTAATTGCAGGGGTTAACATCTTCTGGATATTTATTGGCCATTGCTGATGATGGTGAGATGTACGAGCTTCATCCTGATGGCAATAGGTACTCCCTCTATCACAGAAAACAGTATACTTTTGACTTGATATTTTAATCAAATCATGAGTTTTTGAGTGTCAAAATGGTTGCTTTTAATTTCAGATAATAAAAACCATTGTTTGGCTGTTAGATATGAAAATAAAATTGAACTATATCAATGTATTGGAACGTTAAACCATATTGACACTTCAAAAACAATGAAAAATACCAAAGGTTAAGCATATAGTTATTGAAGAATTGTGGTTTCTTTGTGTAAGTGTTTATTAGCAACCAAAAATGATCCGAACTAATGGATGATATAAGTTGTAATCTTTGTAGCATATGCATGTAGGTTAACAGTTATTACAAAAACATCCCTTCCCACGTCTATACCTCAAAAGTAGATGTGGCAATTTCAGCCGGTATACTTATGAATCAACTCTGTTGGATCAAATAAAAACTTTAGCTAAAATGGATGATATAAGTTGTAATCTTTGAAAGTCACCCAAAGTCTATTTATGATGCACACATTCTCTAAAATTGGTTTATTCAAAGTATCATTGTAGTAATATTGATTGGGTAGCCATATTTGACACATTAATTGTTTATAATATTTTTTTTCTTTTAATTTAGTGGACCAAAGTGTTCGTGGCTCATGCCAACCCAACCTCTTTTGTTTCAAACCGTAAAATGACCCTTTACTTGTTACCTCAACCAGCCCATCTTGCCATGTGTACACCAAAGTCTGAATCAATTTCCTGTTTTTGCTATTTCGCCTCGTTAGTATTGAAGATATGAATTTTGTTTGTACAGTTTCGACTTTTTCAAAGGACTCGTGAGGAGAAAACTTACGTGAGAGGCTTGGTCGATCTCATTTTCGTAGTAGCTGCAAAGGCTTCCTCTACAGGTGACACTTATAAAAGGAAAAGAGTAACTGTGGTGCATTAATGTTAGGTGTATGCTGCATGTTTTTGAAAAGACAATTTTTATGAAAACTAAGACCAATTTTCATTTTTAATCACTCTTTTAACTTAAATTATTTTTGTTCTTTTGAAATAGTGAAAATAAATATAAAAGCATGATACTTGTCATCGTACTTATAGCTTGCCCTAGGTTGAAATTCTTGTTCATAAATCAACAGTAGATACAAAAAAATGTACAAAAGATTTGATTAAATAAAATCAAAGTTTAAAAGAACGGGATCGCGCCTCGAGGCGTTTTCCCTTCGCCTCACGAGGCGTAAGCCCGAGGCGGAATTAAAAAATAAATATAAAAATTATATATCTTATAAATATAGAACTTTCCTTACTAATTTCATCATAGAAAGTCTAAAACAACATATAAAAATTATATATCTTATAAATATAGAATTTTCCTAAATAATTTCATCATCTAAACCCTAAAACAGCAAGAGGCGCACGCCTTTAACGTTTTTTTGAACGCCTCGACCCTTTGAGGCGTACGTACAAAAATGTCCCCTGAGGCGTCTCCTCATACTCGTTTTCTTACCGCCTCGCCTCGAGGCGCACACCTCAACCGTTTTTTTAAACTATGAATAAAATTTATTGATTAAAATTTATAATACTAAAACCAAATTAAATAAACCCTAATTACCTTGTTTACTTGTCAGTTATACCTTGTTTGACTATATACTATCTGCCCTCTTTTCATTTTACTTTGAACATTTGCCAAAACAACAAGTAAAGGTTTAGATCTATCATGAATCAGATGTCCTAGGTCGACCAGTTAATGTCGAAAGTTAAGAAAACTAGGAAACAGAAGAGAAACAATATACTCATTGCATATTTGTTATTACACGGTGAACCAACAACTAACACGAAAACAAATATAAATCCATAGAAGAGTTTAAGAAACAATCTATTACACTTGTATCCATGCAAGTATTCTAGCTTGTTTGGTTTTAGGCCATAAGAAAGCAGATACCATGAGGTGAGGGTTGGACAAGTTGTAGGCAAAACAGTTGACCCACACCAAAAATATAAAAAATAAATTAAATAAAATGAAAATAAAAAAAATGAGAGAAAGAAAAGCGAGTGTGTGTGTGTGAGGATGGAAATCAAGAAAGTATATAGGAGAAGAGATTGTAAACTATGGCAACTATGACTATGAAGATGATCTGGTCTTTTATGGTGATACCCTCATTTTTGTCAACTGCATCATTTAGATTTGCAGGTGAGATCTTGAGTTCAATTGAGTATGATCCTTTATCGTCGTCTTCTTGGATATCTGGCTCTATGTTTATCTCCCCAAATGCAGATCTGAACTCTCCATAGCTCCATTCCTTCACTCAAACTTATTAGTTGTAAAACACCAAATCTATAGTTAAACTAATCACAGATGCATAACAGGTCAAACAGGTAAAATAAGAATCAGTTGATTGATTGGTTTGGATGATTACCTCAACTTGTTCTCCAATGGTGAAGATAATGGTATTAGGGTTGGTGCGGAATGAGAATGGTCCTTCTTCAGACAAGAGGCGGAATTCGCCTGACTCAGTTGGGATATGAAGGCCGAGAGCAAATGCGGCTGAATCGCGTTTGGAGCCATCCAATGCGCGTGGAGTCTGGGATGATCGCGGGGTGTGAGGTTGAAGAGACGAATTGCTATGCTTGAATAGGGTCATTCTTGTTTCGTTCTCCTTTATTTTCTTTCGAGGTTGTTTACTTCCATTGGTTCCCATAATCTTGGTCACATCTTTTGCGATCACTTCGAGCTTGTTCGCAAGGTTGTCCATTTTTTGTCTGCAAATCAACACATCGTAATGGAGCCCAGTGACTAGAGGTTATAACAGTAAGTCAAACCTTGAGTCAAAACGTTTAGTGAGGGTTTTTATCTATGTAAGTTAAAACTGAACTGTTAAAAAAGTTTCCAGAATCAAACTGGACGAAACATGAAAGAAAGCATACGTCGATCATCTATTACTAAAGATCAAATCTAGGAAATGAATATTTATAATAGATATCAAGTCATCCATCGCATTAACAATATATCAACAAACAAGAGATCAAAGCTAATCCGGACACTTTTCACCAGTCTTTTATATTTTTCTTTCATTTTTATATATAAATTCAATCATAATCAAAATAACATTATACATGATTAATAAAAATCCCATTAACAAACTAAAACTTTTAATTCTAAATGATTTTAAGGTAAATAATATAAACAACAAATAAGGTGATCAAAATTTTATTCGTATAAATTATAATTCAATCTTCTCTCATTAGATTAAATTTATTGATAAAACAATAAAAAAAAAGCCTTGAAAACAAAAAGAACAAACCTGAACTTCAGAAACCGCTCGTCATTCTTCACCTCTCGTCGCCTTTCCGCCGTCGCCATGGCAGATCTCGACCACGCAAACTCCTCCCTATCACCATCGCGGCTCCACCTCTCCGCCAGCAATCCAAAACAGAACTCCGCCTCCGTAAACGCCGCTTGCAGCTCCTCCGGCGATATTCCATGTCCGCTAACCCTAAACACCCCAAACTTGACGGCCGAATCCATCATCTGTTGGATCGCTTTCTTGTCCTTTGATTTGATCAACCGGTAGTCAACCTCTGCGATCTGTGGCCGGCTCATGTCGTCGGGCAGATCAAATTCCGGAATGTTCTTCAATTTGTCGACGTAGTTGTTGAAGGAAGGATCGGAGCGGGTGTTGATCCTGGGATTGGGCATCGGAGAGGGAGGTTGCGCCGGTGAGGCTGACGACAGGCGACTCCTAATTCGGGCGATTGCCATAATTGGTTGGTTGTTTGGGCGAATGTGAGATCAAATGGGAGAGAAATGAGAATTATAGTTTTTGCATGGCGTGTTTTGTGGTGGATGGCACGTCTCCATGCATAGATGGCTTGTACGTTTGGATGCATAAGGTGCTTGTACTTTTGAAACCCAACAAGAAGTTGGAATATCGTGCTTTTATATTTATTTTGGTACATTAAGGTTTATAGAATGTTATCCAAAATAAGATCAATAGTTTTTAATTAAGATGATGTAGCATTTCACAAAATAAGAAAAGTGATAAAGCTTTGGCTACATTATTTTCAATTTAATTATATATTCATTTAAAACAATTTAAATGTCTGGCTTTTTTAAACGGCTAAAGTTTATAAAAAACGACTAGTAAGCAATAAGTCGGGATGAGACGAAACAATTGCAAGAACGATAACAAAACTATTAGCAACCCGGAATCATACGAGCTAACGACACATAAAAAGGAACTAGACAAACGAAAATTTATGAAAATGATCCAAAAAACAGCTCGTGCATAACATCTACTACCCAATACTAGAGGTGTTCAAAAAACCCAGTTCTGGACCCGGACAAGAAGACCCGAACCGGAACCGAAACCGGTTCCAGTTCCAACCCGATGAAGACTGAACCCGGTTCCAACCCATTTGAACCCGCATGTTCGTACTTGGTTCCACATCCTCGACCCAAAACCAGTTCCTACCCGGACCCGAACCAGACTCGGTTCCAACCCAACGCGATTGAATCCGGTTCCAACCCAGTTCGAGCCGTTAAAAACCATTTTTTCGAAAATATATGTTGGGTAAGGACTTTATAGCTGTTAGAACTTGCAATTTGGCCATTTTTTGTGATTTTGTGGACCATTTTACCCCCTAAGTTAGTATAAGTAGGTGTTAGATGAAATAGTTGATTACACAACTTGAAAACGCAAAACCAAAAGCGAAAAATGCAAAAAATACTCTTGTTTCACTCTCATTATGGCTCGTTCACAATCATCCGTTACTCAAGCCTCTTCCAACGAGTTTACCGTTGTTAGGGTGCTACCCCATAATACGAATATTGAAATTTGGTGCAATTGAGATTTGTGTGAGATGAGTGACGGGTCTCAAAAGGCCCGTGCAAAATTTGTGGCCTTTTTTGGGAAAAGACTCGAACTCAACATTGAATAAGCACTTTGTTAAATATTGCAAGGCAAAGAAGGCAAATCTGACATCCGATCAAACACGAATGGGTGGTGACGGTGGAATATTTATATACGCCATGAATATGGTTCGGGATCGAATGTCGAAGTTCGTGATTCAAGAAGGTTTGTCATTTGACCACTTTGACAACCCCCGCTTGACAAAGTTGATTCGGAAAACTCTACAACCTCGCTACAATCACGTAAGTCGTTTTAACTTAAGACGTGATTGTTTAAAAATGTGGAAATTGCAAAACAAGATTTACTTTTATTTTTTAAAAATTTACAAACCGGTGTAAACTTAACTACCGATGTTTGATCGGCTCCACACTGTTTACCCAAATCGTAACTTTGCGTTACCACTCATTGGGTGGATCCCAATACGTGGCAAATGATGAAAAGTATGATTGCGTTTGAATTGTTTGAATATCCACATACCCGAGAAAACGTGTGTCAAATTTTAGATTATGTGATAATAACTTTTAAATTAGAAAACAAAATATTTTCAATGTCATTCAATAACGCGTCAAACAATACAAACGTGGTTGAAAAATTAAAAATAAAATATATACCGATTTGTAACGTCGAATTTTTTCATAGTCGAAGTGTTGCACGTATTATTAACTTGGTTGTGTAAAACGGGCTCACCGTTGAAAAAGTCGAAGATTTGAAATTTGCTTTTAAAAATATGTTAAATGATGTTTTTAGAAAAAGTAGAAAAAAATATTTGGACTATAAAAAATTGTGTAAGGACGCGAATTCCATTTGCTTAACTTCGAATTGGGACGTATCAACTTCGTGAAATTCGACTTATATAATGTTTAAAAGTGGTTTATCACAAGAAGATACTTTATCAATGTTTCATGTCTTTCTTCGTATGGTCGAGCTTTACCGTTTTCTGGTGATGGTTATTGACTTTATCACCGATTTTCTTGAGGTTTTCTACAAAATGCTAGAGTAAGGAACCGTCGAGCAGCCCTCCCTATGAGTATAGTATAGCTCGAGACATTAAGTGTTTGATTGGGTCACATCTTGTCACAATATGAACTCTAAAGGACATGAAGGTTGTTATATTAGGAGTTGTTTAGTACTTTCAGAAATATATTTAATAGCTAACAAAATAAAAAAAATTGAAAATAAAAATAAATTATTTATAGAAATGGTAGCACCAATGAAAGAAAACTTTTAAAATTATTTTAAAGAACTACCACCGGTTTTTACTTGTGCAGCCGCTTTAATCCCGATTTTAAATGTTGCGGGGGTTGAAACTATAATTGAAGAAATAAATGCTGATTTTGTGTTTGTACGAAGATGGCCCAAATTTTGTAAACGATACAAAACGTTCTTTCCACATTATCTTAAATCAATGTATGATTTTTATTTAAAAAGATATGGTCCCAATATAAGCATACACGGGTCAATGGAATCGGGATCAGGTGGTAGCACGAGTAGGGACCCAGTAGTTAATTTATTTAAAACCATGAAAAATGAGACTGTTAAACGACAAAGGGGTAACACCACAAGTAGCGAGCTTAGGAGGTATATTGGATTGGATTTTATATCCACTATGGATCCTGAAGACTGTAAAACATTTGATATTTTGGCTTGAAGGAAAGGAAAGAAATCCCAATTTCCAATTTTATCAGCTATGGTCCGTGATTTACTAACTCTCCAAGCTTATACGGTAGCTTCAGAATCTGCATTTTTTCTTAGTACCAGAGTTTTATCGTTACGAAGAACAAGACTCACTCCGACCACAATAGAGATGTGCATTGGCTTAAAGGATCACTTGGACGCGGTGGATCATATACAAGACCGAACAACTCTCGAAGGCGAAATAAAAGTTAAAACACAAATACATGATCAAGAGGTGAATGAGTGACTATCTTCTAGCCTATCCGACGACACATCGATTCATGTCAATAGTTCCGACGAAGATTAAACACTAGACGACGAATAAAAAATAAATATATATGTATTAGTTGTTATTTTTTAATTGAATCTATTTTCTTTTGTTTTGTAAACTTATAAAAAATGAATTTTATGTTATTTATTATATTTATTTATTTTAAAAAAAATTGGAAGACTGCTCATTCGGAGTAGATTGCCTCTCCGGAGAAGATTGTTCATCCGCGGTATAATGACTTAGCAGTTATGGATTGACGGTTGTAACTGTTTTCAGGCAATAACCGTCATGACGTTTCATTGCAACTGTTTACCCCATATATACATGTGAATTTGGTCAGTATCAAATACACGAAGTTTTTAACAGTCTTTCACAATTTCTGTTCTTGAATCTCTGATTCTTATCCGATTGAATATTCGTGTACTCGTGATTTAATTCAATCTGAGAGCGAACTCTTACATGATTATTAGATAATCCAAGCAATCACAAATACACGAACACCCATAATTCCTATATTAAGTGCTTTTAATTTACCGTTGACCATTTGGTGCAATGGTAGCCCCAAGACTTCCCATAGTGGAAATCTTGTGTTCGAGTCTCACCTGAAGCAATTATTTGGGTTGAGCCCGAGGATTTTTCCCAGTTGTGGGTTTGCTCCTGGGTTGGGGGTTTGATCCGGATTGGTGGGGTAGTTGGGCCCGATTTAGATAACATCTATCTCTCAAAAGGATCCTGGTGTCTGCTTTCTAAAAAAAGTGCATTTAATTTACTTATGTTATAAATAATATTTCTTTAATTGAAAACACTTTATTCTAGCTCTTAATTACATATTGGCGCACCAAATTTAAGAGAAATGATGACTGTGTTAGAACTATTTATCCCTACCACATAATACAAGAGGTTTTTCATGTTCAAGTCCCACTAAATGAGCTAAAGGTTATGGGTTCACCTTAATTACATATTGGGTGACTCTTAAACACCTAAAGACCTAAAGGTCAGGGTTTAAGTCCCACTATATAAAGAAATTTGCCGTTCAAAAAAAAACATAATACTAAGAGGTTTTTTGTATAACTCATATTCAGAAGAAAACAAGTGTTTAGCTTTTACTCTTTAAAGACAGAACTCGTTTATTTGTTAAAAACCAGGCTCTTTCTAGTCCGTAGAAAGCGTATAAAAAACTAAAAGAACATGGGTTTGTAGCAAGTAAAAGATATGTTCACTAAGGGACGTAGTTGTTGAGTCTCACCAAGTGATGCAACGAATTAATATTTCATGGGTTCATGCTATACTTCTCTATTCTACATAAAATCCTTTTACAATTAATATATACGTAAATAAAATCTTTACGTTTCTCACATTCCAAATCTCCCATAAAACGGCTACGAAGTTGACATTAATTCCTTTATGGGAGATTTGGAAGACGAGAAATACAAAGATTTTCAACAACAAATGTTGCAATATAACTAATACATTGAAGGAGGTCAGAGTCAACTCGTTTATTTGGATAAAATATAGGTCAAAGTCCAAAAGTTTGGATTGGTCCCTTTGGGACAATGTAGCTTTGCTTATTGATGGTAGATAGTCATTTAGTGTCGTTTTGATCATGTTTGTTTCCTAGGGGTGGTTCCTTTTGTATATGCTTCCGGGGGTTCTAGTGGTTTTGCTAGCGTCATGTTGTTTTAATAAAATTAGTTCGTTGCCGTTAAAAAAACTAAATTAACCATTTCAAGATAAAAAAAGAATATTTTTAATTGCATCCTAATCAGGGGCGGGACGGGTTCCTTTGTCGTAGAAGTTCTAATTTTAGCCTATTACATGTAGATAATTTGGGTAGATTGTGATTGAGCCCCTTCTATCCAATAGTCCAATTTCAATTTTATTTTTCTAGCCCAAAAACAAATCTCACAACCCCAAAGACCTTAAAGGTCGTCGGGCTGAGTTGTAATTCTTCTTCATTTGTCGTTTATGTGTAAGAACTCGTTGTTTTTTTTATTTATCGTCTTTGTTTGGTGAAAAAAAAATTGATTTTTTATGTGTAATCTTTTCACCCCCTCCTTTTAATTGTTCAAGTTCCGCCACTGATCCTAAATTCCTAATAATAAAAAATAGTTGGTAATACATGCTCTTGGCGATCTTGCGTAGCTGGTGCTAACAAACAAATTAATACGTGATTAAAGACCTTTCACAAGAGTTACAAACGCATGAAAATATTACCATAAATAAATAAATATATATAAAAGTTGTTTTACATACATATTGTTGGTTTTAAAATTTACTTTCCACTATATGGCAAGATGGGGAGAGTTTTTACCAACCAACTCTTTTTAGTTGCTTATCACACAAAGATCGTCCAAGTTAGAGAGTAAAAAAGGGATGGAAATAATAATGAAGTGCGTCGCTTGGATTTAAAAGAGAACTAGTTATTCAGTTATTCACTTTGTGTTATATTATTATATAACCAGTGGTTTATGTTCGCGCGTTGTGACGGTTCGGTTTTAAATAAAACTTGTATCAAAACGTAGATAAAAATAAGCACGTTCCAACGGTATATTTGAATTTTTTTTAAATTATATCTTAAAGAAACAAAATATGTTACATCGATAGAAAAACCATAAAAACGAATACCGATACCGGTACCGACGTTGCTTGATCGGTATTAGTTCGGTTCGTTTCGTTACCGGTACAGGTATCAGCAATCGGTATAGTTTACGACACAAAATAAAACATATTATTCTAAATACAACTCGGTTCGTTACGGTACTCGTACTCGGTATAGTTTAGTATACAAAAAAAAGTTTATTACAATGGTTTCATTACACAAATTAAAGTTGTCTGATAACAAAAATGAATACCGATAACGGTTTTGATAATACTGATACCGGTAACGATATTGTTCGATCGGTATCAGTTCCGATCGTCACGGTACCAACACTCGATATAGCCTATGATACAAAAAATACTCTATTTTCGAACACAACCCTGTTTTCAATAAAATTTATTTCGGAATATTGAGAAAAAAAAAAACTAAACACAACTGGGTATTCAACTTTTTAAAAAAGCTAACGAACGCAAGTTATCAGAAAAAAATCAAATTAGTAAAAAATCAAATTAGTAAAAAATTAAATGAGTTAAAAGCATCTATTACATATAATATAAGGGGTGAAAATAAAAATTTAAATAAAAAATATTAAATTTGTTGTTCACATACATTAGTAAATGTTATATATAATAATGAAAGGGTTTTTATATTATCAATATAAGAATAAACAATTTATTAGTTTTGTTACTTATTATAAAGATAAAATTACAAAAAACGTCCTTTACATATATACGAAATTGTAGATTTTATCTTTTATCCTCAAAAAACATGTTAGACATCCTTTATGTATGTTTTTTGTAGCAGATTTCTTTCTTTAAACCAACTGACGTTCAGTTTTTACGTTAAGTCAATGGCAATTTGATTTTTCTACCCATAAAGAACTATTTATGTAATTTTAAACCTAAAGAATGTTTTCTGCATTTTTTCGCTTTTAATTAAAAAATTAGTTTATTTATGTAATTTTACAATTTTTATATATATACAAATAATTTTTTATCTAACATAATCTATATTATTTATATATTTTTATCATAGTTTTATATATAATAATTATTCTTATACAAATATATATCTAACATGTTAAATACAAAGTATATACATACAAATTATATTTTTTTATTGCATTTTAAAAACAAAACATTTTTATTAGAAATGATATAAATAATATTTAAGAAAACCTTAAATATGTTATAATAAAACACCTATTTGCTACCAAAAAAACAATATAAAATGTTTTCTTTAGAATAAAATTTAAAACATAAATTTTATTTTTAAGTAGACAGTTCAAACATTATCGTCTTTTGTTGAGTTGAGGGTGTCTATAAGTTTTTCTCTCCTTAATGTAACGATCGGTTTTAACAAAATAATATGACCTTGATAGCACGATATTTGTGTAGCGATTAATAGAGCTTTGTAGGGCATGTGTCTCGGCTCTCATGCGAAATGGTCTCCTCTGTGCTAGGACATTCATGTAGTAACATTGCACTACTACTCAAGGCATGATATGTTGATGATTTTAATGTCTTTTAGCTATTTTGTGTAATTGGATTTACTTAATGACTAGGGGCGAAACTTATTAGGGCCTGAGGGGGGCCAACCCCCCTCCCTTTTTGCTCATAAATATTGATTTCGAAGCACTAGGTTTATTTCATATTAGTTATGTGTTTGGACCCCTCCTAATCCAGATCAAAAAACCAAATCTGTACTAATCAAAATATGTGGAACAAGCCTAGAATTGTATTCATATTTACATACGGCAATACTGAAGCAGTATTCCAGAGTCTGTTTTTTCTCTTTCTCCACGACGATAGCAGTAAGCGACCATCTCCTCATGCGACGTTTCTTAATTCTGATCATCTCATGTTTGATTCAAACTTATTTTTTATGATTTGAAAGTTTGAATCAATTAAATATTACACAATCTCAGGTTTCAACCATTAATTTTAATATTTTCGGCCCCCCAATTTAATTGTTCAAGTTCCGCCACTGTTAATGACCAAATGAGAAGTCATAATGAAACATCAAACAAGTTGGTAAGTGTGGAGTGCACACTTGTTTGATGATCTTATAACTTTTGGTGCTAAAGATACCTTGTTGTATCAAGGGGGCAAAACCCACACAACAACGGGGGTCCAGGGGTAGCGCCTTGGTTAGCAGGGTCCTAGGAACATTTTTCATGTTTTGTTATGCATCGGAAACTGATTCTAGAAGTGAAAACTGCTAAAGGATGGTCCTCCGGAGCAGTTTGGTCATGCTGGTCAGTTTACTTCTCAAGAGTAGATTTCCTCTCCGAAGTAAATTGTTCCTCCGGAGTAGATTGTCTCTTCAATTCTGATTAGAATGACATAGCAGTTATGGATTGATAGTTGCGGCGGTTTTCAGCCAATAACTGTCATGACGTTCCATTGTATCTGTTTACCCTAGCGGTGTTCATCGGTTCGGTTAACGGTTTGTTCGATTTATTCGGTTTGGATTTTTTTTAACTGTTATCCGTTAACCGAACCGAATTGGAAATATTTCTAACCGAACCGAATTCAACCTAATAAACCGATATAAAAAAGTGTATCCGAATAAACCGAACAAACTGAATTCAATCGAATAAACCTAATAAACTGAACCGTGTTAGAAATATGTCTAACCGAATTAAAAAAAGGTATATCCGATAATCGAACCGAAAACCGAATTCGCAATCCGGATACGGTTAGTAACCGAACCGAAAACCGAATTCACAGTTCGGTTCGGTTTTTTCGGTTACAAATACGGTTCGGTTTTCGGTTTTTTTGCACACTTTACCCATATATACATGCGAATTTGGTCAGTATCAAATATACGAAATTCTCAACAGTTATCACATTTTATGTTCTTAAATCTCTTATTCTTATCCAATTGAATATTCGTGTACCCACGCTATAATTAAATCTGAAAGTGAACCTATCATGATTATCAGAGAATCCAAATCAAATCAAATATACACAGAACCAGAATTCTTACATGATACCACCTTAGCAGATTTTTGTAGCAACATTTGTCATTATCTATTGGACAAATAGGTCAAACCCTAATAGGTTTATCTGGTATGAGCCGAAGCCCACTCCACCAAACCAAGTAGTGGGTATACTCTACACCTAACACTCCCAAGTGCCGATGCTCTTGGCGATTTATGTTTAAGCCAAAACACTTATTAAAATGAGTATAATTTAGGAATTGAATATAAAGTTATTAATTAATATATGAATTAAAAATATTAATCAGATTTATAAATTATAATAATTAAGAGAGTTGATCATATCTACTAACCATTGCCATACAACACCCTATATAAACCCACCGGACAATCCCCACAATATCAACATCTCTAAATATCTCTCTCTACACACCAATTAGAAGCAATGGCAAGGGCATCAATGGTTGGCACGGTGGCGCTGGTGGCGGTCTTCTACTGCCTGGTGGTGGCGGCACCACTTTCGGTTGAAGGGGTGGTGACCTGCGAGCAGGTGATTAGTGACCTCTCACCATGCGCGACCTACCTGATAAATGGAGGCACGGTGCCTTCGGATTGCTGCAGCGGTGTTACGTCACTGAATAGTGCCGCCACCACGACGGATGACCGCCAGGCGGTTTGCAGGTGCACCGAACAAACGGTGACAACGCTCCCTGGAATTAACCTTGACAATGTTCGAAGCCTTCCTGGCAAATGCGGCTTGGATATTGATTTTAATATCAGCCTCAATACAGATTGCTCAAAGTAAACCACACATTTCTGATTTCATCATCTTCTTTAAGCATCCAAGTTTTTTTTTAATAAAAAGGATTAGTTAACTAAATATTTAATTATAATTATATATATATATATATGTATATATATAT
Organism: Smallanthus sonchifolius; assembly: GCA_023525975.1. NCBI lineage: Eukaryota > Viridiplantae > Streptophyta > Magnoliopsida > Asterales > Asteraceae > Smallanthus > Smallanthus sonchifolius. The sequence continues at coordinate 67,324,464 of CM042030.1, read as the reverse complement.
GTATATATGTATATGGTGGGTTTAAATGAGAATTATCGAATATTTAAGAGTCATTTTACTCACATGCGAATACACTATTTAATTTGTTTAATAATTAGAATTTATTATGTTTTTAATAGTTAATACTATGTTTTTAAATCATTAAAAATTTAAAACATTATATATATTACTAGTAAATACATGTGTTCATAAATAAAATGGTTCTTAATAAACTCTAAATATTTATTGGTTTTCTTTTTAAATCACCATTATCTATAAAAAGTTAAAATGATTAGTATTAAATAATTAGAAATGAAAAGATGGGGATTATATTTGAATTCATGGTTGATCAAATGTTTCTCTTTTTATTTATTTTTTATTATCTATTAGGTCTCGTTTAAATATTTATAGTATATACATATATATTAAATTTTATATTTTTTAGATTACTATGTATGTAACTAGTACATAAATTACATGCAAAACAACACTTAGAATTAAACTAGATGAAATATATTATCCTCCTAAAAGCAGTCTTGGATAGGAAAATATAAAAATTCTTATATGACACAACAAAAAATTTGCTTCTTCTAGAACAATAAAAATAATAATTATCAACTGGAAGAATAAAGTTTGAGTAAAACTAATCAGAAAATGGTCAATTACTATATGTTTTTAGGAATTATTTGTATTTGAGGGAGGATTTATGTATAAATATTTTAATTATGCATGGAAATGTGTATGCAGGGTGCATTGAAGAAATGGATGCGGCTGAACTCTGAAGCATGAAGTACTATTAGCGTGATAAAATAAATATGGAGGGAAGTTAGATGGTCGACTTTGATAAAGTATAAATAATAGTTGTCTAATGAGATTATGATAACAAATAATGTATGTGTTAAACATATTTAATGAACAATAGTTTTATGATCGGATTTTGATTGTTACTTTAACATCATATTAATATTAAATAAATTTAGCCAATGGTATATTGATATGTTAAATGGTGCTGCTCCCTCCGGAAGCTAGAGGTCGAGGGTTCGAATCTCACTGAAAACATTGGATGGCAGTCAGGGCCGGTCCTGAGGTTTCGAGTGCCCTGTGCGACTACTAAAAATGGGCCCCTAAAATATAAAGTTATGTATATAAAAAAAGTTTATTAATACGATGAAAATTGTTTAACAATAAACGAAACAAAACTATTGTAGCAAATTAATCTATTTTACATAGTTAAATGAATTGTTAGACTCTCTTAATATTCTTGAAAACAAAGTTGTTGATCAACTCTTTGTAATCCATATTCTCTAAATAATCGTTTTCAATAACTATCATTGTCAATCCATTAAATATTTCTTATATAATAATAATATTTTTATGAAAATACTGCATATCTAAGAAATACTCACCTTCTTCACATCAGTCTCTACACTCGCTATAACTGTCGTACCAGTGGATTTTAGTGTGTAATAATAATCTTCTTTAAGGATGTAAAATAAAATAAATAAAGTAGAGATATAAATTAAAAATCTAGACATTTTATAAACTAAAATTAAACAAACTAAAAGAATAAAATACTAAGAAAATAAAAACTCTAGTTAACAAAGGATTTACTTGTCAAATAGGTTGTGGTGTAGTGGTTGAGGTGAGGTCTGAAGTCCCAAGGGACCTGGGTTCAATCCCTGTCATTACAATTAATTTCTGGAGCATGCAAATGAGGTCTAGTTCTTAGGCTGATGCACCATGGTTTTACCCACGTCGATCCAGGGTTCGAGCCTCGGCTCTCCCTCAAGCCCGGAAGGGGCCGTATTGGGTGGGATTTTTCATTGGATGCTCTCCAACTCTAACGCCAAGTGGGCCCGGATAAGACAATATATTGGTTGAAGTTGGACAAGACTCCCCCATATAACAGAGGGTGCCACGTCACAACATTCAATGTTCGTCGTTCAAAAAAACAAAGGATTTACTTTGCCTTTTTTTATATAAAAAAAGGATAAAGGATTTACTTTGGATAAAGGATTTACTTTAACAAGAAAAGCTGCGATGTTGACTATACATGACCTCTTTTATTGAATGTGATAAATTACAAAAGTACCCCTCCACCTTCTATTTATTTACACATCATCTTCTTCTCCATTTTCACTTCTCTAAGTTTCTAACCACTGCACACATCGGAAAAAATTCCGATCACAACCTTTTTTCACCTTTCTTCTATTATTTCAGCTACTCTTCTCCTTCAGCTAACAATCTTAAGGGTCAAAGTACAAAAGTCCACTCGATGAACACATTTTTCGATTTGGACCCCCCGAAACTTTGGGCCCTGAGCGGTCGCCCACCCCGCACTTGCTCAGGGCCGGGCCTGATGGCAGTGTGTGAGTTGTTATTTTAAAAAAAACCAGTATTAAATATACATAACTATATACTTTTAATGAAAACCCTAAATGTAATCATTTTTGGAAGCTTATACCTATGATGTTAGTATCTTACGACAACAACCATACCCGGTACTTAGCTATAATGTTAACAGACACAAATATGACTCCATAGTCATAGAAATAAGGATTAATTTAACATCATGTTTATTTTTTATATTTATGACATAATACTATTTTGTTGGGTAAAGATTTAGATTATAAGAGTTTGAAATATAAACGTAAAAAGGGTATCATGGTTGTATTATATAATTCGTATTTTACTAAATGGATGAATAATGAAATTTTAAGTGTTATCGGTACATATATTTTATATTTATTTTTGGTTGGTTAAACATCATATTAATTAGTTAAAGTTTTAGAAAGATGTATGAAATTATCGTAAAAATAACAAATAAATTTCATGAATGCACTTTATTTTCACAAATTATTAGAAAGAAAAAATACAAGTTTAACTTCTTTTTTTTAAACGGCAACACCTAGATATTTTAGGATAATTGGGTTTTCTCGGGGCAACACCTAAAACATTCAGGATAGCCCCATCCCAGGAGGAACCCTCAACTGGGTAAACCCCCTGACCTGACCACAGACCCTTTTTTTACTGTGGTCGGGATTCGAACCCAAGACTTCCACTATGAGAAATCTTGTGGCTATCATTACACCAAATGGCTAACGATATACGAGTATAATCATAAGGGGATCACATCCCTGAACAAAAATATAATTATTTTTATCAAACTATTACTAGATATGAATGTTGATAATGTATTTGACTTTTTTTACGGATTGCATATTCTTTGAATGAGTTTGATTAGGTTTTCCTCTTGTGTTTGTTCATCACACATAAAGGTTTCTTGTATTGTATTTATACATATATACACACACACGGAGGACCTTTTTTTAATATCTAAAGTACCGGAGATGACCATAGTGCGTCCGAAGATGTTACATCAACGTTTCTAAGAGCATCCGGTATACGTGGGTATACCACGCCGTGATCCAACGTTGAATAAGGAATCACGCCGTGATTCAGTGGGCACACCGCCCCTTGAGCCGTGATTCAATCTTGTGGTTCCTTCCCGTGATTTTTTTCACGCCCAGCATCCCAATTGAACTCCCCAGTTATAGCCGTTGGGGAACGGCTCTTTTTTAAAAAAAATAATTTATCTTTTTCACATTCTCTATATAAACACAAAAAACATTCATTTTAACGCATAATATGATTTTAGAGGATCAAGTAATGACAATTTGTCAATACAACCCAAATGAGGAGGAGGTTACGCACGAAGAAATTGATGAAAATCAAAAGCGAGTAAACCGACAAGAAATATACTATCGAGAAATTCATAACGCACTAAAGACAGATTTGACTGAGTATGTTTACGAAAATTCAAATCACTAGGTAATTTTTTTTAGTAATGTAATTTTTATTTTAGCAATGTAATTTTTTTTTAATTATTAATGAAATATTATTTATTATGTTTTATTTTATTTTTATTAATGAAATATTATGTTTTATTTTATTTAAATGAAAATTAAAAAATAAACATTTAATTATCACACCACCACAATCACTTGCATATACCCCTTGCCAAGTGATGGATGGTGTGATAATGAAGGTAGTGACGTGGTGTCACGTGACATGCACTTTATTATCACACCACAATCACACGTGTATACCCCTTACTCTAATGTGGTTACAATGGTGTGTATTAATACGGTGGGTATTATTTTGGTGTACCATTTTATGTAACACCCACATTTAAATAGAAATCTACTTAATAATATTTTCAACATATATTAACTTAAATATAAAAGCAGTGCCAATGTATTTTTTTTTTATTTACAAAAGTATTTAGCGAAGCAATTTAAACAAAAAACTATAGAATGAGTTACCTTATCCTAATAAAGAGTAATCCCAAAAGTTTATTTTAGCAAATCTTTATCTTAAATACAAACAATGTCCAATTAATTCCTTTAGGGAAAACACCAAGTTTCAAAAATGTTTTAATTATATCACTCACTATAGTATACCCGAGGGTGTATACCGTGTAAAATACGTATTGAGTGACCTAATTGGAACACTTTTGAAACTTGGTTACCATTCTACAAAGTTACCCCATTCCTTTAACCATTCAATATCATTTACAAAGATGGCCAATTCAAATATGTTTGTAAAGGTTACAAGTGTGGGTAATCCATTTCAAACAAAACAAATGAAGTTCTTAGACTTAACTCCATATGATCTGGCTCATCAAAGATTTGATGAATTACTTGATTTTAATCTTGTGGGTCGAGTTCAAAATCCAACTAGAGTAAGACTCATGATCTCAATAAACTCTCAAATTCCATCATGTAACACTCGGAAATCAAACGCTTAATAAATAAATAAAGAGGGACTTATGTTGTCGGGTTTTGAAATGAAAAGCTCTTTCCCCTCCTTTAACCTAGCCGCCGCCACCACCCCTCCTCATTCCTTACATTTCGCTCCTTAGTTCTCACTACAATAATTTTAGTCTGATACGACGGGCTGTGCCGACGACATGTCGTCGGGACAGGGTTCTCCGGCGACGTGTCGTCGGTAAAGAACTTGTCGACATAGCTCCGGCGCTATAGGGATAAAATGTCGTCGAGAAAGAGTCGTCGTCATAGGTTGATCTGTCCCGATGACATGTCGTCGGGAAAAACCTAACCCTAATTTGATTTTTCTCATTATAAATAAAATTAAAAAAAACTTTTATCGACGACAAGTCTTCGAGATAGCCTAATTTTTATTTTTCCTAGAATAATAATAAATAAATAATTAAATTAAATTAAATTAAATTACCACCTAACACGTCAAGAAAGGTTGGTTTAAAAAAATTTATTTTTTTCTAGATTTTATCAGAAAATTTATAGCAAAATAATTGTAATCATAATACTGGAAATTTGATACCGACTCATAACAAACCGTAAAATATAATTACAAACAATCACAAATAACAACAAACCGTTACATTATTACAAACCGCTTTTTACATACCGCCATTTTTGCAAACTTTGACATCGACAAGCTTTTCATTGCACAACTTCACCTTTATCATTTCAAGATATAAAGAATATTGCAAGTATTTTACACGTAAGATCAACCTTAGAGGAGATGGATTGGATGCAGATTTGGTGAAGATGGAATTGATTTCACTACAAAACAAATAACTATCACCATGGACATCTCTAGATGATTCCTTTGTAAAAGTTGTTATCGATGACCGTCGGAATTTTGATAGTGGGTAATCTCATTTGCGACAGATTACCGATTGAATTTATTAAGTAATCACCGACGGCGAGATTTGCCGACAGATCACCGAAAACTTTTGTAAATGTCGTCCTAGATGTTTGCTTCCGACGTGAATTCGGACGATTTTATAGTGAAGGAATATTCCGTACGGTAATCCATCGGAACTTTAAATTAGTTTTATATTTTATAAAAAGATCTTGGAAAATAAAATAAATTATAAACCTAGAAATTGAAATTTACGAAATATATCACAAACCAAATAAAGTTTTAATTACAATAAAAGTTAATTAAAATATATATTTTACCTATGGATGACCAATATTAAGTCTATAAGATTGTAAATTATATTCAACTCTAATCTCATTAACTTAAACCTAGTTCTAAATCTTGATCATAATTGTCATTAAAGCACAACTCAGCGTCCAATTTAACATTTTTATTAGGGTTACATGCTTTTTCCGCTTGTATTGCTACATGAAGTTGTTTACTTTGTAAGCCATCTCACTAATAGTAATGAACTCAGCTCATTCAGCTATCACTATAAGGATTTCATCTTTTTCCTGACGACACATATCCACACGACAAAAGTCGTCGGCATAACTAACACTATCCCAACGACATGTCATGGGGATAGGGTTTTCCCAAAAGTTGATCAAGTGAAACCCTGTCCTGACGACATGTCGTCGAGATAGGGTTAGCTAGGTGGAGGGAGTGATGGGCGCCCAAATGAAAACCTATCATGATGACATGTCGTCGGTATAAGTTAAATTAAATATTTTTTTCCTTTTTTATAGTTTTTTTTTTTCGTGCAAAACTAAAAAAAATAATTTTACCTATACCGACGACATGTCGTCGGGATAGGTCTATTTAAAAAGTTGACTAGTCAACAGCCTATACCCACGACATATCGTGGGTATAGGGTCACCTATACCGACGACACATGAACCTATCCCCACGACATGTCGTCGGGACAGATTTTTGCGAGAACTAAGGCAGAATCCAGCCTTTCTGCTCCCCATTTCACCCAAAAAAATACCTCAAAATTCTCTCTCAAATCCATCCGATGAAATCGACTTTTTGATGCTATTTAGGAGTATTTTTCAACAAAATCTTGTTGTCTGAGGTGAGTTAACATCTAGGTTTTCAATTTTCACCAAAATTTCACCATTTATAAGTTTTTTTTCTTTAAATTTTCTTAGGTTTTTAAGGTTTTCACCATGTTCTTGGATTTGAAGCTTTTTAAAGTTAATTACTAGTTTTGGTTAGTAATTTGTGATGAAATTAGGTTTATATGCATGAATGTATGATTAGTATGTATGTGTGTATGATTACTTTGTATGATTAATATGTATGCATATATGTGTATGTATGTTTGTATGTATATGTATACAATTGTGTAATTGGGTATTTGTTTATATATATGTGTATGTATGTTTGTGTGTAGATGAAATTAGGTTTATATGTATGATTAGTATGTTTGTGTATGATTACTTTATATATATATATATAATTGTGTAATTATATATAGTCATGAAATGAGTCATTTTCCCAATGAAAACATGTAAATGAATTTAAACCCGTGTTAAGCCCTCTTTAATGATAACCAAAACAAGTTGCGGTTTCATGTGTATATGATAAACAGAACAGGTAATGTTGACCCATTTGTAGACTAGTTAGGAATACAAATAATATGTTCATACATGAGGCATAACCAAACCATGACACATGTATTTTGCCCCCAGCTCGTACCTCTCGAGCACACGTTTGAACACTATGCGGTCATTCGACCAAAACCGATCGAACCATTACCGGGGGTGTCAATCCCAATAGTACTATCCACATGGTCCCAGGCTAAAACTATAGCTAATGGTTATAAAAATGTTCACGTATGGGGACTTTTAGCGAGCTCTATGTTCGTTAACTCATGCAAACATAAGGTCGGGTCTTGTTCTCTTGTTACCGTATGAAAATGTTTGTAAGTGTGTTTTCATGTTTTCAAACGTGTAAAGTAAATATGTTTCATGTTTCCTCGAATGTATCAAGTAATGATGTTTTAAATGTATCAAACAATGATGTTTTCAAATGTATCAAAGGTGTTAAGCAAGTATGTTTCTCCCCCGATGTTTCTAAAACATTTAAAAAGTTAAAAGGGGGCAGTGAACTCACCTGGTGACGTGTCATGAACCAATAATGTCATTTTGATAGCAATGGAAACCAATGTCTACAAGATATGATAGTCACGGGTTTACGTCCTACTCGAGTCCTACGATACTTGTAGGTACTAAAGAGCTTTATGAACTAACCCTAATGTTATAAAGTAAATCTAAACTTGTGTCGAGTTATCACGGGTGGCGTTGAGCTCTTTTGATTCACAAAAGTGTTGCGACTATTCGATACATATTCTTAGGTTGTAGTTTTACTTGGAAGTATTGGTTTGTCCTTGTGTATTTGTATATGTATAATAGAAATACTTGTACACACGTCTAGTATAAGTAACTGAATACAACTCGGGTATGTCTAAGTCTTACCCAGTTAAGCATTCTAAACTAATGTACAAGAAAAGATCTTAGTATTTTGTTTAAGACAATATGCTTGGTATACGGAATTATAATTAGTAAAAATAATGGTTCAGTCACGAATTAGATGTATTTGTATAAATCATGTTTCTCATTATCTAAACGGGTTACAAAATATTTGTATGACGTCCCAAGTATCATACGATATATATATGTATATATAAATAATTGTATAAAATATAGTAGATTTGTCTATTCGTGTCACGTTCTTGTTGGTTCCTATTATCGCTAATAATCTGAATATTCACATTTTCGCATTGATTGGTTTACCAATATTTTTATTTGTTTTATTAAAGCCGATAGAATGATAATTATGCTCGCTTATTATCATATGTATATAAAATATATTTATTTTAAGTCTCGTGTATATGAGATTTCAATTACACGTATCACACCCAAAGCTCTTAATGATACATATAAATATATACATTATACATCCTAGTATATGAATATATATATATATATACATATATATATATATATGTTCTCGAATCTAAATATCAAGTCACATAAAAATCCCTTGATTTTATATAAAATATGAATATTCATATGATGTGTTTGTGTTTAGGAAAAATGTAGCGGTATTATCCGTTGTCAATTATGAAATCTTCGTTTAGTCGGTAATAGACTACGTTTTATATGTATACACTTGTAACACATTAAAAGAATATATCAAATACATCTCTGTATCAAAATATATTTATTATCCAATATAACTCAACCATATTAACCGTAACACAATTATCTTTACAACAAGGTATTATCTATTATTTTACGAACCAATCGTTGGTTATATTAAAGTTCACGTTTAATCGATTACGTGTCCGAGTTATTATTATTCGCTTAACTAGTTTAAATCCCGTGTATATACACGGGTGAAAAATATCAATAAATAAAATTTTAAAATTTTTATGTGTACATTTTACACGTGTAAAAATGTATCATATACTAAGGATAAAAACAAAACTCAAAATATGCAAAAACTTATATATAATTGAGTTTTGAAAATAAAAGTTAAATAATTAGATTTTCAAAGTTTAATAAGGGATAATTTAAAATAAATGTGTTTTATTACTATAATTAATATTTTCTTTAAAAATATATTGTTGTTAAAAATAGGAGGTGCATTTAATAAGAGAGAGATGGGAAAAAATAATGAGAGTGAATATGGAGACGACACGTGGCATGGAAAAACCTTTATTTATTATAGAGTATATATAAGAATATATTTGGCGACAACACGTTAATAGGACTCGTTAATATTTGACGTTCTACGAATATTTATTTATATATATATATATATATATTTACATTTATTTATTTCTTTGTAGAATCGTTTAGGGCTCAACGCACTCAACTGTACACACACGTTTAACTTGTGTAATATTAAACCTAATACATTTAGTGCATGTTTTACCTTCCATAGGTCTCGTTTACGAGCCGACACGTTCTAACTCTCACGATTCACGCAATGACCACGTTTGACCATGGTTAACCAAGTTAAACGAGTGTTGACTTTCGTTGACCCTGTATTGACTGGGCTTGACCATGGCTCGGGATGCCGTCACCTGTCCAAAAACACACGTTTTTATACTCGGGGAATGGAACCCGACAACCATAATTACTAGATCTAGACGGATAATTAACCATTCGCTAAAAATTAGGCTTAAGCCACAAGACTAACCTTGTATCTTGTAGATCAGGACAATAGAACAACGTAAAATCCAAGATCCGTTTGTTTTGGGACTCGCCAGAGTTTCACCGGAACATTTAAACAGAAATTAATAGTTAAAACGTGTAGACTAGCCTTACACAACGAGAAACCATGAAGTTTGTGTGTTTTAGACCAAATGAAAAAAATGAGGGGTCTTAGCTTTATATATCTAGGGTTTGGTAGCTGGTTTGCAAGGGAGTGAACACAGGTTTACGAATAGCGCGAATCCCTTCGGGTGTCGGACACGTAAAAATTCTTGAAATCCTATCTTAAAATTCTTAAAATATCATGACGTTTTTATTAATATTACTTTAATATTTAATTTATAAGACTTATGCTCCGACTCTCGTCCAGGCTGGTATTTGCCAATACTGCGTGTCTAATGCGTTCATTCATTTAAACTTTTCATGATTCGATTAAAATCATTATTCCTTGAATAATAATAATAATAATAGTAATAATAATATTAAATCAATGATGATGAAGATAAGATTAATAATTATTATGTGGTTCAATCATACTATATAATAAGTAACCGGATTACGTTTACACCGGTACTTGTTGTAGTCGCGCGTCGTAATACTCACGCGTAAATGTTTCCAAATTAATTTTCCTCATAAATATTAAGAATTTTTATTAATATTTAATATTAATAATCATATATCGTATTGTGTGTCAGTTGTTATACGCGAACGCGTTAATTTGCTTAACCAAACGTTGTAAGTCTCCGGAAATCCTATGTATTAATAATGTGTTATCTCGAATCATTCATTGATACGTCAAGTAAGGTCACATATCAAGTTCGCATATTGGGCTAACAACTGGGCCGTTAATGGACCGAGCCCATTTATGATGAATTAATTATGGAGGATTATTGACCCTAGTTCAGGGCTGTCACAGTGGCGGTCCGCCACGATGACACGCGTCAAAATCTCCGGCTGAGTCACCAGACACGTGGCAACTCCGATAATTGCGGCTAGCGGACCGTTACGCATATGGTGGCGGTTCGCCACCAAACCCAATTCAATTCTGGCGGACTAGGCTAGCGGACCTCCATAGCCAAGAGTCCCTAGCGGACCGCTAAGGGTCTGGTAGCGGTCCGCTACCAACCCAGTTTTCATAATTTTCATTTTTCACCCCTTGAACTTTGGGCATTGGCAAAACCAACCCCTGAGGTTTTAAATTTGGCAAATTGGGACCTTGGAATTGGCCTGGTGTTACAGATTAAGTGAATATTGGATGTCCAGCGATGGAAAATAGGAATCTAGAGTTGGCAACCATGAGGAAGCATCATGTACCCTAATGACAAAGTCACTTCCATCATTTGACTTCACTGCTTGCAAAGAATTGTCTTAACAGTTATAAAGAGTGTGACATAATGAACCTTGAACACGGGTTTGTAATAACATTTAATAAACATATTTGTTTTCTTATAATTAAATCAGCCAATGTTGTTTCAAAAGTATACTATTCTAGCAATTACATTAGCATCTCATAGATTGTTGCTGGTATAGACTCATTGTGTTACAAGATCATTACACATGACTAAGTAGTTAGAAACAAAATCTAACGGACCAGGGACTCACATCAAGTCTAAGATTATAGACTTTGTTTAAATCTAATCTCGTTAACTAAGGCAATTTCTAATTTTATCTTTTTTGAGGCCACCAATTCCATCAAACCCACTAACAATGATCTGGCAACTTTTGCTACAAACCACGTTCTTCAATATTTGTAATACGGGGAGGTTTCCATCGTCCTGACAAATTCTACCTGTCATGTTAGAACCAATAGACAAAACAATTACACTGCCACACAATGCGATATACACAATGATAATATGACATAATCAAACTCAATCAAATAATCAAACCCAATCCCTAAACATACAAACAATTTTAAATAACAATTTAACACTTGATTCTTCAATACACTACTACACAATGCGATATACATTACTACCATACACACAATATATATACACGTAATTAATCAAAACAGGTTACATACACATAATGTACAGACTTATATAATCAACCAAAACAATGATAATTTCACATAAAAACCAAAAGGGAGTTTTATATTCACTAGATGGTGGTGGTCGACGGTGCAGTAGCTGTGATGGTGGATGGATGGTGTAGGCGGATGTGCTGGTGGATGGTCGATTGGAGGCGGATGTGTTGGTGGATGGTGGTGGCGGCGACTTAAAGACCTAAATTTAAAGATTAAAATTATATGAGTATGAGGTTTTATAGTTTGAGTTGATTTTTCATAATATTTGTATTTTGGTTAATTTTAAAATATTATTATACAAAAAATAAAGTAATTTTTTTAAATTGCAGGAGCCATGTTTATATCCAGGGCCGGTCCTAGGGTGGGGCGAGCCGCACCTCCGGCCGGGGTTCGTTTTTTTCGGGGGCCTAAAATTTTGTATATATGTTATATATATGTGTGTGTGTGTGTGTGTGTTTTTATAAAATTTTATATACCGATTTTATATATTGAGCCCTCTTTCTAAAAACATAAAACATATTTTGTCCTCTATCTAAAACTAAAAACCTGACCAAAAAGACATATTTTGATCCATAATCCAACAATATAATCCATTAATCCCTAATCCAACAAAAAAAAGCATTGCATTCATTAAAAAAAACGCAGGAATCCTACCAGTTGACTAGCGGCTCAGCCACCACCGGCGATCCACCACCCTCAGCCACCACCGGCGGTCCACCACTCAACCACAGCCTCAGCAGCTCAGGCTCAGCCACCGGCCACCACCAGTCAAGGTAATTATGTTTAAAAAAATTGTTCCAATTCCATGATTTATACAATTGAGCCCTAATTTTTAATTGTTAATTTAACCCTAAATTAAGTGTTTTATTGAATCTTGAGCCTTAAATTGAGTGTGTTGTTGAGTGTTAAGCTCTAATTATTAATTGTTTGACTTAGAATTGAGTAATTTACTAATTGTTAATGGTTTTGACTTTTGAATTTGATTTTTAGAAAATATGTCTCTTAAACAATCACTCGGTGCTCAAAAACATAAAAGGAGAAAACTAGATGAAGCTATGTTTATTACTATAATGTTAATCGTCGTTTAAAAAAATTAGTTTATATATTTTGTTAGTAACGACCTTTTTTTCGGCTAGACTGGGGCACTTAAATACTCGAGACTGACCCTGTTTATGTCAATATACTTATGATGTTCAAATTCATGAGACATTATAAACCCTTTTAAAATGTAATTTTTTTGTCTTTTCCATCTTTTTGTCTTTTATTGAAAAGACAATGTATAAGTATTAAATTTTAAATTCTAAGACATATTTGTGAAAGTGGCTGAGTACATGAATGGTTTTCTTTCACCCGTCGATTATCCCGGGTTTAACTCTTTGTTTTGTTTTTTTTTCAAACGTTATTTTTTTTCTTTTCATTAATCTTTTTTAATTATTAGACGTAATGTAAGAAGCATAATATATTTTTATATTTATGGTTTGATCTTCAAAATCGATCCGTCTCAGTTTCGTACGTTACTTTTATGTACTTAAGTACGTTAGTGTCAACGTAAAAAAAAAATTGGTTTTTTTCTTTGGTTTTTTACATTTTCAGGGTTAAACGAGTAGCCATAACCTCATATGTTTTTTTTATGTACCTAAGTATATTTCTTTTGTAACCTCCAAAACCGTTTAAAATCCGCTTCACGCCGCAGAGCGCGGGAGTTCGGCTTAGGCTACGTTTCGACAACTTACTAGTTATTTTTAGATTCAACCCATCCTTGAATAAAAAGATAAAATACAAAATATGTATATTTTGTATATTAATCCATTTAAAATCTAAATAATAATAAAAAAGAGTAAATTACAGATATCGTCCTTTATATTTATACCTTTTTTTCAAATTGAGTCATTTAACAAAAAAATTATCAAGTATCATCCTTTATTTTTGAAACCCTTGCACCTCATGTCCTTTACCCCAAACGGAGTTAACTTTTATAGTTAAAACCCCTCACGTGGCCCCCACGTGAGGGCAAAAGAGTCTTTAACCCTAGATCTTCATGTATCCAACCATCATCACCACCACCAGATCTTCATCATCTCCTACCCCCACCTCCTCCGCCTCATCTCCGACACCATCATCTCTACCCTCTACGACCTCATCTGTGAGTCCCCTACACTGCCTTCCCCATCCCCACCGTCATCTCCACCTCCTCGCCCTATCCTTTTCAAATATGAGATAGAGGGTTTTGTTTAATTTTAATAACAACCGTTCAGATTTGACGCCGATGAATGAGGATCAGACCGCCGGAGGTGATACGGATCCGTCGTCGTTGTGGCCTACCGATCCGATATCTTCTGCCGCCGCCACATGCGCCACCGATGTAACCGCAGTCCCGCCTCCGACAAATGCTATTATTCTGTCGAACAACTCAATTCCAAGTCAAATCCCAATTGAAAACCCTAACCCTAGCTCTGTAGTTCATAATTCCAATCGTTAATCCATCCAAAATCAAAATCAAAATCAGGGTTTGGTTGGTAGTAGGGAATTGAGAATTCGAATCGTTGGACGGAACCACCGGCGGCAAATTTGGGGGTTCTTCTCATTCGTGTAAGCCGGAATCTGTGGAACTGCTTAACTTCTGTGAAAGCAAGAAGAATACCAACAACAACGGGACCGTGGTTTCTGGTTAGTCTTTGTTATCATTTAGCCCCGACATGGTTCTTCCACAGTCTGAGAAGGAAAAATCCGGTAGCGGCATGAAGAACGGAGTAGATTTCGACCACTTAGACCTAGACCCAGCAATCGGAAGAGAGGAGGAGCGCCGGCCCGCGACTGACCCTGAAAAGCCCCAACGAAAACCCACGAACGGGCGTGAGGAGCCACTGAATCACATCGAGACGGAGAGACAAAGAAGGGAGAAACTGAACCAGAAATTCTACGCCCTTCGAGCAATTGTCCCCAACGTTTCAAAAATGGACAAAGCATCCCTCCTGTGAGACGTGATTTCCTACATCAACGACCTCAGATCGAAGCAGAAAGTTTGGAAAGAGAGTTGAGAGAGGGTTTATTATTTTTGTTTATATATATAAATATATATTTGTGGGTAAAAAGACCAAAACACCCTCATGTGCAACACACATGAATAGAGTTAACTGAAAAACTTAACGCCCGTTAGGCTAAAGGACGTAAACCGTAACAAATTTAAACGTAAATGATGATACGTGATAATATTTTTGCTAAAAGACTCAATCTGAAAAAGGGTATAAAGATAAAGAACGACCATAATTTACTCTAAAAAAATGCTAATTATTAAACTTGGACTTCCAAATATACAAGTCGGTCTATAAAAGGAATCTATCATTTAACATTTAGTATTGGCGCCTTAGAGTTTGAGCTTCTCCAGGAAGCTTCATTACCTCTGCTGAATCTTCTTCTTACATGAAGCACCAACAATGGTACTATTTCTATTTCTATTTCTATTTCTCGATTATAACCTAATTCTTTAAGTTGCCATTTTCGTCATCACTTTGTGGTTTAGGTTTTCTGGTTCACTTACTTTGCATTGCAAGTGAAGAATCGAACTAGCAATTTCAATTTAAGAAATTTTACAATTGTGATTAGGGTTTTCTGGTGTCTCACTCTAGCACACCCTTTTGACTAAAATTTTTGTATTCAAATTGTTCCTGTTGTTGATCTAATAAAATGCTTTGCCTGCCTGTGATTAATTGCAGCAAAGTCCAAATCAAATTTACTGTGGTTTCTATTGAAAAAAAAATGTTTTTGTATCATGTTCTTTTAGTTCAAAATTACGGTTGTGATAGGAGTTCCTGGAGACGTAGGATAAAGGTTAGGTGTTATTTGGGGAACTATAGGTTTTTGGTCCCAGCGGGGGCTTCGTATCTTAGCATGTATTTCACTTAGGTTGCTTTTACGGGTGTCGATATTAGGGTTTAGTTTTGTTTAGCCCACAGGCCCAAGTTAGGTTTCTTTAATGGTTTCTCGTTTCTTTCCTATATATTGAGGGTTCCCCTCCTTTGTAAATACACATCATTCAGATATATTCCAATGCAGTTTATTTTACAGATTACTTGTTATTGTCTCTTGTATGTTTCCTGTTCTCCCCCCCTCCACACCAAACAAAAGAAAAAGTTTTCTTGAGCCGGGGTCTCTCTGGATGCAACCTCTTTATCCATTGGGATAGAGGAATTCGCTGGGTCTGTTTGTTTGTTTCTTTTAGTTCAAATGTAATTTAAGTCTTCTAAGCATGATTTATGTACCATAATACAAAAAATGAAGAAATGAACAATAAACATTAGGGCCTTTGCCTACATCGTTCATATTGATATTAACCTTTGAATTTTGATTGGTTTTAGTTAATTGGCATGCTATTTCCCCAAAATATCAAAATGGTGTTCGTATCAATTTAGATTGTTAACTGAGTTTTTTTATTGAATGTTGTCGATGTTTATGTTCTATGCATCTATGTTGGTGTTTTTTTCAATTTCATGTCCATATAAGTGATGTTATAATTATCTTGTGTGTGTGGGTTTTTTTCATTTTAGTCATCCACCTTATAATGAGTAAAGTTAAAAGAAAGTTAGCCACTGCAATGAAAACAAGTCGAAAATCGCCCAAAGTGTATATTTAATGCGTATAACCTCCTAAATCATTTTTCAAAAATCTCATACTATCATTGAAAATTATGTCACTTTTGTCATCGTATTTGATTATTCACAAAAAGTTTTAAAAAAATATGTGTACATGTAGCGTTTTGCAACATCTATCTTGTGACCCTCCACACAACCCATATAAAAAATCGTTTGACTCGAACCTTGGCGACTGCTCCTATTTGCTAGTGTTTAACTCAAATACATTAAATTTTGTTTTTTATAATCCTTGGGTAGTGTAACTGGTATTAAACTGATTGTATGTATTTCAGAAGTGATGTAGAATACAAATAAGCCTCTCTATATATAGGGAGAGAAAGGGACTAAAATGAAATAACTATTTACATTAGTAGGTTCTTATACACTTATCATTATACATAACAAGTCCCTATACACTTATCATTATACATAACAGGTCCCTATACTCTTAACACTTCTTAAGTTGGAGCATAGATATTAATCATGCCCAACTTGCTACATATAAAATCCATTTGTGCCTTTCGGAGTGGTTTCGTGAAGATGTCTGCAAGTTGAAATTCTGTCTTGACATGAACCGGCTGAATGGATGGAGGATCAGTGCTAGTGCCCATCACACGATCCCTGATAAGGTGACAATCGACTTCTATATGTTTCATCCTCTCATGAAATACTTGATTCTTGGCTATGTGTATAGCCGATTGACTGTCACAATATAACCTCATCAAGTTATCAGAAACAACCCCGAGTTCTCTGAGAAGACGACAAGTCCATATCATTTCTGATGTAACCTCTGCAATTGCTCTATATTCTGATTCGGCACTTGATCTAGATACTGTGTGTTGCTTCTTGCTCTTCCAAGACACCAAATTTCCTCCAACAAACACACAATACCCAGTCATAGATCTTCGTGAAATAGGACAACCTGCTCAATCAGCATCTGAGAACCCTGATATGCACCCGTCTCCTTTTTCTGTAAAGGCACCCACACGACAATGACCCTGATCAGAATATAAGATCCCTAGACCTGGTGTAGTCTTGAGATATCGTAACACACGCAGAGCAGCATTCCAGTGTCTAGTGTATGGAGTGGCCATGAACTGACTCAGAATACTAACAGCAAAGGAGATATCTGGTCGTGTAACTGTTAGATAGTTAAGCTTTCCAACTAATCGTCTATATCGTTCAGGATCCTTCATTGGGCTTCCGTCCTCTGGAAGGACCTTCCCCGTAGGAAGCATCGGAGAATCAACAGGTTTACAACCCAGTAAGCCACACTCGGTCAACATATCAAGGACATACTTCCGTTGAGAGAGAAGTATTCCTTGTGGAGAGCGAGATACCTCTATGCCAAAAAAATACCGAAGTCGACCCAAGTCGCTAATCTGAAACTGAGACTGAAGAAATTGTTTAAGCTCGGTAATCCCGACCTCATCATCTCCTGTAATAATGATGTCATCAACATTAGAGAACCGACCGAACCACGCTCTAGGGGACTGCTTAAGGCCATATAAAGAACGACGTAATTTGCATACTTTCGAGGCCTCCTCCTTGGCGATGAATCCAGGTGGCTGCTCCATATATACCTCCTCCTCAAGAACACCATTAAGGAAAGCATTCTTGACATCAAGCTGATGGAGCGACCAATGATGAATGGCAGCAAGGGAAATACAAATACATACAGATGGCATTTTGGCAACAGGAGAAAAGGTCTCATCATAATCAATGCCTATGCCTGAGAGTAACCTTTAGCAACTAACCGGGCCTTCAGGCGATGCAAGGAACCATCCGGGTTTAGTTTAACTGTGAACACCCATCGACATCCAACAATACGCTTTCCATGAGGTAGTGGTTTAAGATCCCATGTATGATTAGCCCTGAGGGCCCCGATCTCCTCTTCCATAGCCTGTCTCCACCCTGGGTGAGCAAGGGCTGTCATCACATTCTTAGGAATTGGGTAGGAGTCAATAGCAGCAGTATAGACATGGGATTCAGGTGAGAGGTGGGAATAAGCAACATAATCCTGAATTGTATATCGAGTGGCGTGTCGAGGTTCTTTGCGAAAGGCAATTGGGATGTCAGGAAAGGGTGCACCCGGAGGGTCATAAGCAGGTGTGTCGGGTGTAACAGGAGTAGAATTAGGTGTATCAGGCTCAGGTGGTGGAACTGAGGACGGTCTGGTTGTTAAACAGGTGCCTCTGTTGACTTATCCTTATGTCTCCGGGCGTACGTGAAAATCAAGGACAGGAGTTCTGTTGGTAGGTCAGATGTAGCTGGAATCGGGTCGGTGACGACTGAGACCGGAGGTGCAGGTGGGGATATAGGAATGGTAGGAACCGTGATGTACTCAGGTATAACAGGATCAGGATCAGGAAACAGGTCAGGCAATGAGACAGAAGACTCGGGAAAATAAGGGCAGGACTCATGAAAAGTTACATCAGCACTGGTAAAATATCGACGAAGGGAGGGGCTGTAACACCGATACCCCTTTTGAACATGGGAGTAACCAAGAAAGACACAACGGATGGACCGCGGGTCTAGCTTAGTGACTCCTGGACGATGGTCATGAACATAAGCCACGCATCCAAAAATTCGGGGTGTGAGGGGAAAAGGATTTCCCGTAGGGTACAGGACAGAAAACGGGGTTTTACCAGCAAGGACAGAAGAGGGCATGCGATTAATTAGGTGGGCTGCAATAAGGATAGCATCACCCCATAATCGATGATGAATGTGAGAATGAATCATGAGTGTGCGAGTAATATCCAGCAAATGGCGATTCTTGCGTTCAGCAACACCATTCTGTTGAGATGTATACGCGCAAGATGTCTCGTGAATTATACCATGTGTTTTGAGATATGTAGAGAAATTAGTGGATAAATATTCTTTTGCATTATCAGTACGGAGAGTTTTGATTGAAGTGTTAAAGATATTTTGAACATACGAATGGAAGTTACGAAAAGTCAAATTAATTTGACTGCGAGACATCAATAAATAAACCCCAGTAACACGAGAATAATCATCAATAAAAGTGACAAAGTACTCAAAACCTAAAGGGGTTTTAACGGGGGAAGGACCCCAAACATCAGAATGCAGGAGTTCAAACAAGTGACAGACTCTACTAGACACTTTTGGAGGATAGGAACGCCTGGTGTGTTTGCCAAGCTGACATGACTCGCAATGAAAATCAAAAGAAGCTGGGAAATCCGGTCTCTTTGCCTCAGAACCGCTGTCGAGGGATGACCTAGCCGACAGTGAGCCTCCCTAATGCTGGAATCACATATGTTTGCTGTTGGTTGTGACGATAAGGACAGACGGTAGAGGCCTCCTGATTCAACACCCGTGCCAATCAGTCGGTTCGTTCCTAGTTCCTGAAAGAAACAATGAGTAGGATAAAAGGTTGCAGAACAATTATTTTGTTTAGTGAGCTGACTTACTGAACAAAGGTTATCAGGGAACTTGGGGACTAGCAATACAGAGGAGAGTCTCAGGTTTTTTGAATTACTAATGGATCCAATACCACGAACTGGGCACGAGGATCCATCAGCAAGTCGAACCGGCGGGTGAGATGTATTATGTAGGTTAGACAATATACCTTGATTCCCAGTCATGTGATGAGTAGCTCCCGAATCAGCCACCCAGGATAAGTCACGGTTAGAGGATGTACCTGAATTGGCCGAGTTGGCTTGGGCACTAGGAGCGATTGGTTGAGAAGTAAGCAGCTGCTGGAAGCGATGATAATCTTCTTTGCTGATTGTGTAGGCTGAAGCAGTATCAGTAAGTTGGGTAGCAGGCTCATCATGGGTGACCATTCGTGCTTTATGACGGGGAGGTGGTTGAGAGCCAGCAAAACGGTTCGGGAAATTGTACTTTGTGTGACCAGGCTCATGGCAATAGTGACAAATGATACCACCACCACGTCCAATACCCTTCCTCTGTGTCATATGAGATCCTCTGCCGTAACTTTTACTAGTGGATGTCTGCATTGCAGATACTTCAGAAGGGGGTGCATCCGAACCATACATTTCTCGTAAGAGATGATATGTGGATGCCACAGATGAAATAGCGGCAGAGTTGCTCAGTAATGGTCGAGCACTAGCATATTTTGGTGCTAGACCAGCAATGAACATCATGACATCCATTTTGGTGTTACGCTCCTCCTGAACCTTTAAGTCAGTGGTCGGTGGAAGCAGAACACGTAGTTCATCTTGAAGCTTCAAAAAGCGGGTGAAATAATCGGTGAATGTAGAATCACCCTGTTCAACTCGGGTGTAGGCCTGAATCACCGAATACGCATAGGATAAAGATTCCTTCGCAGAGAAGGACGAAGACAGGTGATCCCACATTCCTTTCACAGTAGTGAAATTTTGAGCAATATTGAGGATCTGTGTCTCCATAGCATTCCACAGAGCCATCTGGATCCCACTGTCATCAATACGCCATTCACGTGTAACCGGATCTGGAGGTTGCTGAGTCAGATGATCTTCTTTGTCCAGGCTTGCTAGACCTTTTTGGACAAATAGACTCCAAGAACTCCAATTATTGGAGTAGAGTTTCACAGGGATACTCAAAACAGAGGCAAAGTTGATGATACCAGGGGCAGTCGGGGCAATCTGGGTCTCTGAAGCAGTTTTAGACTTCTCTTCCCCCATATTGAAAAGATGTGGTAAAATCGGGGCAATCGGAGCTGGAGACGGTACTTTTCGACAATAAA
This sequence comes from Smallanthus sonchifolius, assembly GCA_023525975.1. NCBI lineage: Eukaryota > Viridiplantae > Streptophyta > Magnoliopsida > Asterales > Asteraceae > Smallanthus > Smallanthus sonchifolius. The sequence goes on along the minus strand of CM042030.1, from coordinate 67,303,140 downwards.
CAGGAGAAAAGATGTGGTAAAATGGTTCCTTAGTTGTTTCAGGACACACAGAAAACAGAAAATCAAGAGACTCCGGTCAGATTCCGGCGGCGGATGGTGGCGGAAATGGTTGGGTTTTGTTCGAAATTTCAAGGAGAGTACAACGGTACAGGAGGTGAGGCCTCACTTGCTGGAAAATGGCCGGGATCTGACAAGTATGCAGCGGCGCGTGGGATGTCGGGACGATGGCGGATTTTCAGGCTTTCCTAATCGAGGGTGGCTGAAGATGATAGCGGGGGCGGTGTAGTGCAACGGTCATCGAAAAAAAAGGTTTCGTGTTGTAAGCTAGTGTCAGCCTCTCAGAAAACCAGAATCTGGACAGGGACTTGAACAAGAATTTTAACTTGAAATCTTGGAGCTAGAACAGAGATTGAGACGGGCTGTGACTAGTGACCGGATTCGTGACGGGGCAAGACGGAAACGGGATATCGGATCTAGAGCCGTAGCTCTGATACCATGTAACTGGTATTAAACTGATTGTATGTATTTCAGAAGTGATGTAGAATACAAATAAGCCTCTCTATATATAGGGAGAGACAGGGACTAAAATGAAATAACTATTTACAATAGTAGGTTCCTATACACTTATTATTATACATAACAGGTCCCTATACACTTATCATTATACATAACAGGTCCCTATACTCTTAACAGGTAGTAAGTTAATTTAGGGAACAAGTTTACTTGGTGAGGAAGTAGCTTACAGATTACAGAATGAAGAACAATCTTTCATTTGCATATGATTCTTTTACATTTATAGTTCCAGTCTAAATCTCTCAATCATGCAGGTTTTCAATACCAAATTCTCACTTCCTTCATTCCGTGAACAAGTGAAAAAACTCACAGATAGCCAGAAAGACTCCATTAAAAGAGCAGGATTTGGCAACTTGTTGCGTATTCCAGATAACTCCTTAAGGAGGACCCAGTTATTCCAATTGATGAAAAAATGGAGCTCTGAAAAACAAACATTTATATTTCCTCCTGGAGAATTAACAATAACCCTTTTAGATGTTTCATTAATCTTAGGACTGCGCGTTATTGGTCAACCCGTTGTCCTACAAGAAGGTGCACCGTTAACGAGCCTAGAGAAAGAATTCGGTGCTTCTGTTTTGAATAGGATGATTGGTGTGGAATTGTTAAAAGAGAGACTTGAGTCAATTGGTGAGAGGGATGATGAATCTTTTATTCGGGTTTTTTTGTTATATTGTTTTGGAACATTATTATTTCCGAGTGCAAACGGGAAGGTGGATTCAAGGTATCTTTATCTTCTTCAAGATGTGGATAGTGTGAGTTCTTTTGCATGGGGCGCTGCTGTTCTTGAAGATCTTTGTAATTGCTTGAGCCAAAGAAAAAGTAAAAAAACAAGTAGTATTGGAGGGTGTCTTATTCTTCTTCAAGTAAGTTTCCATTTACTCTCAAATTATTTATCTATTAACAGGAAAAATTAGAAAAAAAAGGAAAACCAGTTTAAAGAAAAACAGGTCAAATGGGTCGAAACTTGTCCAAACAATAGTTTATCATCTAAAATCTACTAAATTATATTACTAAAAAGTTTAAATCATTGTTGAAATGATATAAATTTTGTAACCATGTTTGACACTAATTATTTATAAAAATACTAAATTTTGGACAGAATGTGTTTCGGGTCATCAAATCCCACCCGACCCTTTTTAACGCATACCAAAAATTACCCGTTACCGAACCTGCCTGACCCACCCTTATTCTCTTCTTTGCTCTTGTAAAAACTAAAAAAAAGGGTTTGTAAGATTGTTCAACTGGTAATTGTTGTATTTTTTTTATTTTTTTTTGAAATGAGGAAGTATATGTAAAAATAATTACAATTAGAAGTCCCTAAAAAGCAAATATGAAAATGTGGCTTGTGTAGGTTTATGTAAGATTGTTGAATTATTGTAGTGTTGACACCAAAAATTCTTTGGTGTTGGTTTTTGCAGGTTTTTGCAACTTGATTGGAGTTATTTCTTCGGTTTTAATTATTCTAAAGTACATATCTAAACTTGTATATCATTGTACACAGATATGGTGTTATGAGCATATCATTATTGGAAGGCCTAAGTTACTGGATCACCCCTCCACATTTCCTCGCATATGCCGATGGGAAAGCAGTGGAAGATACTACTCAAAGTCTTCCCAATTCGATATCAATTTTGAGGAATTAGAGCATACTCAGGCATATTGCCCTCTTTTCTTACTGTTATTTTCCACCAAATAATATAATGTCTTAATTATATTTGACACGCTAATTATATATAAGAAGTTAAAAATTTCTCAACAAAAAGATGTTTCGGGTCAAACAAGCTGAGCAGGCCGGTTTGACCCGTACCATATGTTAACCGTTTTGACCCCTTTCAGAATCCACCAATTTTGCCAGCTCTATATTTTCCAGGCAATATGCACTTACAGATGAATATGTTTTCAGATATTATGGAAGCTTGAACCAACATCAGAGGAGTTAGAGATTGATATTATCAGGGAGATTCCACAAGTTAGTTTCCTTAACTTCCTACATACATCATGACATTCATCCAAAATTTATGTTTATTTATTTATTGTTTTTTCAACTTCTACAAGGAATGGTTTTTAAGAACCGGACCTGGAACGATTTAGCAGCCAATTGAAGTAGAGAGCAATAGAGCAATTCGAACGGTTAGAGTGCACACGGAACAAGAAGATGAAGAAGAAGAACCAATGAGTCAAGAAAAATCCACCATTTTCGTCCTAAGCGATGTAAGTTTGATATTTCTGAAAATTGGTCTACTTTGTTTATTTTTTCCAAATCATTTGGGCTTGTTTGAGCCAAATTACGTCTGTTGCACTCCTAGTGGATTAATATGAAAAAAATTAGTTAAATGTGGAGCGGGTAATGTGATTTTAATGGGTCCATTTTAATAATTTAGAAATGATATACATATCTTGTTGATATCAAGTTGGTTATTAGGGTAATATGCTTATTTATTTTTTGTTTTTTCAACTTCTACAAGGAATGGTTTTTAAGAACTGGACCTGGAACGATTGAGCAGCCAATTGAAGTAGAGAGCAATAGAGCAATTCGAACGGTTAGAGTGCACACGGAACAAGAAGAGGAAGAAGAACCAATGAGGCAAGAAAAATCCACCATTTTTGTCCCAAGCGATGTAAGTTTGATATTTCTGCTCTAATATCTGAAAATTGGTCTACTTTGTTTATTTTTTCCAAATCATTTGGGCTTGTTTCAGCTTAATTATGGCTGTTGCACTCCTAGTGGATTAATATGAAAAAAATTAGTTAAATGTGGGCGGGTTTTAATGGGTCCATTTTAATACTTTAGAAATGATATACGTATCTTGTTGATATCAAGTTAGTTATTAGGGTAATATGTTTATTTATTTTTTGTTTTTTCAACTTCTACAAGGAATGGTTTTTAAGAACTGGACCTGGAACGATTGAGCAGCCAATTGAAGTAGAGAGCAATAGAGCAATTCGAATGGTTAGAGTGCACACGGAACAAGAAGAGGAAGAAGAAGAACCAATGAGTCAAGAAAAATCCACCATTTTTGTCCTAAGCGGTGTAAGTTTGATATTTCTGCTCTAATATCTGAAAAATTGGTCTACTTTGTTTATTTTTTCCAAATCATTTGGGCTTGTTTGAGCCAAATTACGGCTGTTTCACTCCCAGTGGATTAATATGAAAAAAAATAGTTACATGTGGATTGTGGAGCGGGTAATGTGGTTTTACTGGTCCATTTTAATAATTTAGAGATGATATACATATCTTGTTGATATCAAGTTAGTTATTGAGGTAATATGGGTAAATCTAGGAGACTAGGATATCTACATTAAAATCAACTATCCTAATGTTGACAAGATATTTTATCATCGCATTTCCTCTTTTTTTTTTAATCTAAAAAGTCAGAATGGGTGGCAAAATGGGTGGGTCAAACGAGTTAAGTTTTGGTATATGTCAAAATGGGATGGGTTGGCTCATCAAAATTATCTTTCTTTTTTAAATTCCATAAATAGCTAATATATCAAATTAATTACTTAAACCAGCATTGTAGTTTTGTTGTAATCCTTTTTTGACTAACAAAGTTTAGGAGTCAAAGGTGTTTGCTACTTTGATCTATCAATTTAAGCTATAATTACCTAACTCGTGCATTTTGCTACTTCATGTATTCTTATTTGAAAGTGCACGTGGCATGTGTTTTTGCTAGGGTGAGGAGTCAAACGAGGTTGAGGATCTTAAAAAGGAAATTCTTGAATTAAAGGAGATTATAGAGGAAAGAAAAGAACAGGAAGCTAAGGAGAGATTTGAAGATGAAGATGAGATTAAAGAACTGAGAAAGAAAGTTCAAAATGAGGAGGTACTAAGAAAAAGAGTACAAGATGAGAATGAAGAACTAAGGAAGAAGGTTCAATATGAGGAAGAACTTAGAAAGAGGGTTCAATATGAGGAAGAACTCAGGAAGGGAGTTGAAGATGAGAATGAAGAACTAAGAAAGAGGGTTCAATTTGGGGAAGAACTCAGGAATAAAGTCCAATATGAGAATGAAAAACTACTGAAGAGGGTTCAAGATGAGGAGGAACTTAGAAAGAGGGTTCGATATGAGGAAGAACTTAGGAAGGAAGTTCAAGATGAGAATGAAGAACTAAGAAAGAGGGTTCAAAACGAGAACCTAGAAATGATGAAGAGAGTTGAAGACGAACAAAATCTTAGAAAGAAAGTTGAAAATGAAAATGAAGAACTGGGTAAGAGAGTTGAACGCGAGGAAGAACTAAGGAAGAGAGTTGACGATGAGAATGACAAACTACGTAGCGAAAATATGTTGATGGACGAAAGCATTTCGGATTTGGAAAGACTGTTGCTACTAAACGATAGTGTAGCGTTGTAGGAAACTGAACAAGCCAAAAGCTGGTCCAAGGAGAATGTTGGCACAAATCAGATCATGGTCTAAATGCACCAGGGAGGGACCATTATAGTACACATGTAACATCTTGTTTAATAAGTTGTAAGTACATACTTTAAAGTATTTGGACAAACTGCTAGAGTAAAGTCTTTGTAATTGATCTGAGGTTCCAACCTGTCCAATTTTTTGGTCAAGTTTTCAACCTGTGTAGTTAAGGCTGCAATGGTGGGATTCACTTAGCTCCCCCTACCCGGTGACAGTCTCAGTTAGAATGCCATTGATACGAGTTCAGTTGCAAAAAGGTTGAAGGCTGCAGTTGGGGTTCTGTTCATCAAGGCTCCTTTGGAGGTTGTGTCGCTATCTTGTCTGCGTGACCATTCAACAAACCGTTGTAAAAGAATTGAAGTTGTTTTAGTTGAAAACTATGTAGAAAGCCGGAAAGATGAAAAAATTTAGTTGAAAAGTATGTAGTATTTTCTTTTAAAATATAATATTATTAAAATATAGAGGTGTATTTAATAGGAGAGAGAGACGGGAAAAAAATGATGAGAATGAATATGAAGGCGATACGTGGTATTTGAAAAACCTTTATTTATTAGATAGTATAGATTGGTGTAATTTATAATGCATTTTTAAATTTATCTTATCAAAATATTTTTATGGTTTTGGGTCATTACCAAATGTTAACTGACAATTTATGAAGATGATATTTTGAGGGGTGAAAATATGTTTCTCCTCATGATATTTTTTTTAATTGATTCGGGTGAGAATGTGAGATCAAGTTTGGAAAAAAATAATAGAAAAAGAAATCCTTAAGAATACAAAAATAACGATATAAAATAGATATATGTAAATTCATAATTTCAATCAATTAATCAGGATTAATATCATAAAAAAACTAAGTTATTTTCTTATTTTATGAAAAAGTTTCTAAACATGTCAAGAAAACACGAAAAAGTCATACATCCTAATTTTTGTTGTGAATTATTGGAGCAGACAAACACATTGCTACACTTAATTCATTTGTCATAAAGTACTTTTTCTTTTCACCTTTTTCACTCATGTATATAAATGGTCAAAGGGAAATCAAATGATGGACATCCGGATTCAAAAGAAACAAAATTCATCGTATCTTATAAATATTTTCCCGTTGTCTTATTCTCTAGTTTTATAACACGTTATCAGCACGAGTGTTCTCTCAACCAAGAAGATCAACAAAAGCCTTATGCAAAATCCAACAGTTGGAGATTCTGAAATAAAAGTGGGAACATATTACAATGGATTTTATTACAAAGTTGTCCAAGACGGTGAAGGGGCACAATACTATTTGGGTAGTAGTGGACCGGTTAACCAAAAGCGCTCATTTTCTACCGATTAGAGAGACATTCTCATCTGAGAGGTTATCTGAGGTGTTTGTGAATGAGGTTGTTCCAGGCACGGGGTGCCAATTTCTATTATATCTGACCGAGATACGAGATTTACGTCCAAGTTTTGGAAAAAGTTTAATGAGGCTATAGGGACGAGGTTACATATTAGTACGGCGTATCATCCTCAGACTGACGGACAGTCGGAGCGGACGATACAGACGTTAGAGGACATGCTTCGTGCATGTGTGATTGATTTCGGAGGTGCATGGGATAGCCATCTACCGTTGGCGGAATTCTCTTACAACAATAGTTATTACACGACTATTGGAATGCCGCCATACGAGATGTTGTATGGGAGAAGGTGTAGGACCCCGGTTTGTTGGGGTGAGATCGGACAGAAAGAGTTAGGGAGTCTGGACGTTGTGAAAGCAACTTTAGAAAAGTTCGAAATGGTAAAGTTAAGGATGAAAGCCGCTCAGGATCGGCAGAAGTCATACGCCGATATGAGACGGCGACCCATAGAGTTTAATGCACGTGATTATGTTATGCTTAAGGTGTCGCCCTGGAAGGGCATTATTCGTTTCCAGAAACGGGTAAAGCTAAGTCCGCGGTATATCGGACCATTTATGATAGAGGAACGTGTTGGTAATGTCGCCTACCGACTGTTGTTGCCAGATGAACTGGCAGGGATACACTCGATTTTTCATGTGTCCCATTTACGGAAGTGTTTGGCAGACGCTACGGGGCACGTGCCGTTAGACGATATTGTGGTGGATGATAAACTCAATTATGTAGAAGAACCAGTGGCAATACTGGACCGGAAAGAAAAGAGGTTGAGAAAGAAGGTAATCCCTATTGTTAAGGTGCAATGGAAGCATCGTAAGGGATCTAAGGCTACTTGGGAGCCAGAGGCGGAAATGAACTAACGTTATCCGCATCTGTTTTCAGATAACTCAGGTTTCAGGGACGAAACCTCTTTTAGGGGGGAAGACATGTAACATCCCGATTTTTCGATTAGAAAACGGGTTGGTTTATTATCATTGTAAATGATTGTATTCGGGTATAAGAGTCTAGACGGGAGTAGTACGTTATCGTTTTCTGTAAAATAATTAGACGGGGGTTATTGTGTAACTAACGAAACCTTAGGGAGAGTTTTATTTAAAGCTACGAGACGGGCCAAGCCCGAGTGTGGGTCGGTATCGCGCAAGGGCCGAATCCCGGTCCAAGGGTGTCACACCCTAAAGGTTCACGACGCAATGGGGGGAGCCCCATTTGCTTGTAGCGGCTGCCGAGAACAAGGGGAGAGGAGGAGAGAGTCGAACATCACGCATCAAGCTCGTTTCAAGGTATTTCCGCGAATCCTAATCATCCGTTACGTGTTTGGATCGTCGAGTTATTGTTATAATCGTTTTTATGATTCTACGGTTACGTAGGGGACGAGCGAAGGAAGGAGATGAGTTCTCTAGTGATTCGGTTCACACGAGTCACTCGTACTAAAGGTATAATCACGAACCCGACATGTTGTTTTAATGGTTTTCAATCTAGGTGTGTTTCGGGCTGAGGGGTGTTCGGCCGAACCCATTATGGGTGGCCGGCAATTGTTGTGAGGACGGGTAGGGACCGACTAGAGCCGGGGTGGTGAACCACGAGGCGGAAAGGGACCAAGCGCGGCTATGACGGGACTGTGGTGGCTCGGCATTGGCTGTGATGGCGTGGTAGTGTTGTTTGCTTATCGGAAACGCAACGGGGAAGGCCCGATGGCCTTGTCGGACTTCTGCGGTGGCGAGGGAAGGTCGTAGGCGGGCTGTAGTGGCGTCGGGTAACCATGGCAGGCCTGCAAAGGGTCGTTCACGGCTGTGAAGGGTAGCGGGGGCGGCTCGGAATCGAAGGGAACCCGGGGAAAGGGTTGGGTTGGTTCGTCGGTGCATGGTGCGAGTCGAGGAGGGTAAACGAGGTGCCGGTTAGGACGAATTTGTAAACTTGGTGACCGGGGGGCATGGAAATTGTGCGAGTGGTGCGTACGAGCCATGCATGATAACATGCATGCAAGAGGGAGGTCATGCACGTAGTAGTCTAACTTAGTGAGCGGGATACGAGTGTCGAGTCACGTATTGACTCGTATGTTGTGTGTGTTTTAGGTGCGAGAGCTAAAGGCGAGCGCGAGAAATTAGCAAGTTCTAGAGATCAAAGCACGTTGAACAAATGTGAGTTTCTATCGCCCACTTTTAATTGTTTTAGCATTTGGCCATGAATACATGTGTAGCGAGCTGTTGGTAAATGTATGCGTAGACGGTGTCATGTGATAAATATTATTATTCAATATTCATAGATTTGCATGTTGTGCATGAGAGTGTGTCATGAGCCTAACGGTCGTGGCGGGTACCAAGCTAAGCTTGTCATTGTGTTGACACTAGTCAACAGGATATTGTGTTTGGTGGCAATCAGGCGGGAACTGTGTTTGCTCATGTCTTTGGAAACGGTGAATAGGATTTAATCGTGTGTCGTTGATTATAAATAATCATTTTGTTATAAACTATTTATGAGTTAAAACCTTTGAGACTTAAACCATTTTTATAACGGTTTACGGATTTAATATCCCTAATAAACTACCATAGAACTCACTCAGCGTAGTTGACGTTTTAAACATGTATTTCAGGTAAAGAGAAGATGTGAGTTGGTGGCTTCTGGATGGCATTTGGTTACCGTGTTTGGTTGTAATGACATTTATTATTTGAGATGTTTTGTCGAGTTATTTGAATATTAGTACTTGGTTTGGATTATGTTTAGGTTGGGTCACTGACCACTGTTTGACTATTTGATTTTCGTTGCAATGAATTGAGCTTAGTTTGACGTCTATGACTACTTAGCTTGCGTCTGTGCCAACAAGTAGGGTTCCCGGGTTTAGGGCATTTACAATTATGAGCGAAAATATCATTGCCGGTATTGGTATCGGTATTCGCTTTTGTGGTTTTCGACGAGTCTAGGCGATAACGACCAAACTCAAGTCGTAGTGAGTGCGGTTACCATTGCGGTACCGTGCCGAACTGAACCGACTATGAGCGAACATCATCGTTGCCGGCATTAATATTATCGGGACTGGAATCAATATTCGCTTTTATGGTTTCCGATAGCGATAGTAAGTGCGGTTACCATTTCGATACCGTGCATAACCGATCCGACTATGAGGTAAACATCAGTGTTGCCGGCATTGGTGTTATCGAAACCGGTATGGGTATTCGCTTTATTGTTATTTGCTTTTATGGTTTCTGATGAGCTGGGCCGATAACGACCAATGTCACGCCGCGTATCTCAGGGAAGAAACAACTAAACTTCCGCCGCGTAGCGCGAACCTTTTTATAAACGGAACCCGCGCAACGGGCCGGTTGACCCAACTAGTTTTCTTAATTTTTCTATATTTTCTTATTTTACAAAAAAGTTTCTAAACATGTAAAAAAAAAAACAAGAAAAAGTCACCCATCCTAATTTTCCTATATTAATTAAGCTAAACTATGTAAATAACTTGTGAAAAAGTTATTTAAAAAAAGAGAGAATTTCATGTATATCTCTAGAAACTTCCTAAATATCATATATATCTAAATCAAATTTGAAATCTATACTATCTAATAATTAAATGTTTTTGTAGGACATTTGTCACTCTCCTATGTATCCCCATCATTTTTTTCTCGTCTCTCTCTCCTATTAATTATACAAATTTCTTTAATTATTTTTATAGTTTTTTGTTTCCCGCCTCTCTCTCATATTAAATGATAATGATTTCTGTAACTTTTTTTATAAAATGTTTTTTATTTAAAAAAAATAGGTTTGTTCATAAAACATTTTTATAAATTGAAAATTTCTTACATTCTTTTTATATCACTTTTAAAAAATATCTATATAACGTTTCTAGAATTTGTATTAAAAAACTATATAATAGGTCATAAATCTATACTATCTAATAAATAAAGGTTTTTGTGGAACACTCTAATAAATAAAGGTTTTTGTGGAACATTTTATATAATAGGTCATAAATTTGTATTTCTTTGGTCAAATCTGTAATATGTAAATCTTTTTTAATAAGTATATAACATTGCATTTATTCAATCCGTGTTATACACCGGGTTTATAACCTAGTATCATATATATCCATCTTTAATATTTTTTTCATTTAATGACAAGTTTACCGTTTTCAAATATACATTTTCTTAACGTTTCATCATTTTGATTAGGTTCAAATAACCATAAACCATTGGTCGTTCGCCCTTTATGATACTTATATTGCTTCCCAAAATAAATTCAAGTCATCGGTGATCCAAAATCAATTGTTAAAATCACTATAGTAGATTCAATCGTCCTATTGTTCTGTTCAGGCGAGTAAAAGTCGCTTCTGTTCGGGCGATCCAAAATCGATTATAAACATAAACACTGGAATACCATCCCTGTAAATTGATTTTTATATTTTGATAAACACAAATACCATCGCTTCTCACTAATTTTGATATTTTCGTCTATCTTGTTCGGCAAGATATGTTTTAGTGGTAATCATCAATATTTTTCTGAACGATAGGATCATGAGGTTTTTATTGATAATTATATTGATTGATTGGTTAAGATATTTTCATGTAGGTGTTCTGGTATATAGTGTACTTTGTTCCAGTTTTAGCGTGATTTTGATATTCTTCTGTATAATTAAGGGTCTTAGATTTTTCTATTCATCATCATTGTGATTGATTTTAATAAATTTCCATCATCTTGTTGGGTAAGTTGGTTTTGGTTTTTTTTTTTCGAAAGGCAAGTTGGTTTTGGTATTGAAGTGTGCTTTGTTATGGTTTTGATGGTAATATTTGATATTTTTTCTTAACGATTTTGGATCAAGATATTTGTAGAATTTTTTATTTTGTCAAATTGTTTGGAAACCGGGTGAAAATCATTGGAAAAGGTTAACTAAAATCATAGTAAAAACTACTTAAAATGAACGCAAATTTCTTCAGTAAAAACAAAAAAAATGTTTGCAGTAAAAAACTCAAAAAATGTGGTAAAAAATCAAGTAATCACTTAAAAGATTGGCAAATATGAAATTTTAAAATTTTGATAAAATCAAGGGTAAAATAGTCATACTATAAATTGTTTTTAATGAAATATATTAATATGGGTAAATATGATATTTTAGTTGTTTAAGAGCATTCCTAATGAATTCTTTATCCTCATTCATATAATTTAATTAAAAAGGGCATTTACATATATCCCTTTTTAAGTTCGTTTATTACATATTTACCTAACAATAAAATTTAATTACATATTTCTCCTTTCTAAAACTTATATATTACATATTTATCCAATTTATTTAAAATAACTTATTTTATTACCATTGTACCCTTAATGAACCAATTAAAGTACTATTTACATATATCTTCTTCCTAAATATATCCATTTCAACCCAAACCAAGTCAATGTTAACACGAACATATCGAACGCTAATAAATGCAATTGGAGTCGAACTTTTTTATCATTAACACAAGAAACCGTATCCATGTATTGGTTTGAAGCTACATATAAAAAGTTACTTAACATCCTGGTCAAACTCACTTTTTCAACTTGTACAGATCCTTGTATTGGTTTCAAGCTACATGTAGAAAGATATTGACTGTGAAACAAGGTGGCATCAGGGCAAGCTATGACATTCAAAGTTTGCAACTTTGTAGCCTTGATGTTGAAATTGTAAGCATGGGTACATTTACCCATTAACAAAATTTTAAGTCGTTGATCACTGTTCTTCGGGTTAGCCCCAAAATCAATGTCTCTAAGAGAGAGATATTGAAGGTGGCTTCAAAATACAGTTAACACGTCCTCAGTTCCAGACAAGAAAATAGATAAGATGGAGGGATCGATTCAGTTCGAACCATCACCAAATTTCGAACACAAATCAAACCAGATGGAATGAAACCAAACAGAAAAAAATTAGATAACGAGAAGCATGCCTTATTGCGTCGATGGTTCTTGAAACCGAACAGAAAACCCTCATGCGTCGATGGAATGGAAGCCTCCTGCGTGCGTCGTCTCCTGCGTCAAACTCCTGTGTGCTATTGACGTTTGGTTTCTACGGTATTATGTAATTGATTTTTAGGTATGAAAAATACAAGGGTAAATACAAGGGTAAATAGGTAATTTTGTAAGGGTTTATATGTAATTGATTTTTAAGGTTGGGTAAATATGTTATTAGGAAGCTTAAGAGAGAGAAATATGTAAAAAAACCTAATTAAAAAACGCATTTATCTTATCAATTTAAAAGTTTAAAAAAAACTCCACATCCGATTCCTTATATTTATCTATATTCAATTAAATAATACTCTTTTAATTATTTTTTTATTATTCTTTTTCTCTCTTTCACTCACAAAAAAATTATAAGGGATGAATATAGAGTTGTTAAATATAAGAAATTACAATTCAATCTATATATTTAATCCTTATAATTTAAGTATAGGAAAAAAATATAAAGAATGAGATGGAGTGAGTAATTTAAAAAGTTTTTTAAATATTTTTGATTCTATTGTTACTTATTTGTATTTATGGTTTAGTAATAAGAATTGTAAGATGAATATTAATTTGGTTGCATGGTTGCAAAACCCAATGTAAGATGAATATGAAATTTTAGTTGTTTCAAAAGAAAAAAGAATAAATATATTTTAACCTAATTGGTAGAAAAAAACTTGACTTAGTGACACCATCTAGAATGCCCTTTCATTAAAAAACTGGATTTATTGGGATCCCTCTAGAACATATAATTACTACCATGTTAATTGATCTACGGTATCTAAATGAGAAAATTCTTTTCTAGGCTTCATTTAGAACATGAGCCCTGTGCATTCGCCCACCCTTCACACCCTTAAAGACGCCCTTGAATGAAGTTATAGATTTATTAAGAGTTAAACGACTTGTCAACATGCTTTATAAGAAATGAAAGTTCGCAAGGGGACATTCAGTGGTGTACCGAAACCAAATGACTGTAAGTTCAAATTTTACGAAAACACGGGTGTGATAATTTTAAAAGTTGGTGGTAAAAAGAAATGAAAATTAAAATTAAGGTAGTACACATAAAGTACAAACATTTCATGCATCGACGCATCACATGCTTGTACCATAAAAAAGCTTCGTAAAAGACCCACTAGGTCCCACGCAACGTCTCTAACATATTCATTACGTGTCAACAAAGTGATACTTTCCGTCGTCCTCGTCTCACGTTGGAACCCTTCACCCTACAACAACTCCCTTCGCCTCCATCCAGCCGTTACACACCAGGCTCAATTTAGCCATTCTCTCTCTCAAACAGTTCCAGCAAGTAACCCTAACACCAGACATGAGCAGTTCAATTAACACACCTACTATCAGCAACCCTAACCCTAGCGAGCTGCGCTTAAAGCGAGCTCCAATGGAGACGTTCTGTCGGTTAGGGCCTCTTCTCCGGCCTCGAAGCTCCGGCGTACTCACACTTGCTGTTTCTGCGTCCGGTTATCCGAGGGAAATTAGCCGAGGTTTGCTCCTCTCCCGTTCAAAATCCCGGAGCCGGTCTACATTCTCGTTTGCGGCGTCTCATGAGGATTCGGTGAGTTGAAATTGGATTAAAACATGGTGCTTTACTTTACTTTACTTTACTGCTGTTTAAAAGTTAAAACCCTAGGTTAGTAATAAAACTTGAAAATAACAGTAACTTCATAGCGAGAAGTAGAGACAGGTTTTTGTTGGTTTTAATTTGATATTCATGTCTATTGTACATTTATAATGTAGTAGGTCTAGTATTAGATTGAAGTGTAGCCAGGGTCGGCTCAATCTTTTTGGGTCCTAAGCGAATTATAAAATCGGGGTCCTTTTCATAAAAAATACATATTTTTTTTTACTTAGAATCCTAACATGAGAATATGATAGATGCACATTTTTTGTATACAATTTCTTAAAGTCGCACAATATTAAATTTTTTTAGCAAAAAGAAAACTCTTTCATGTATATTTATTTTTTCTTCTCCTTGTCAAGACCTGAAAACTAAACAAAGTTAAATCCTAAAAATTGGGGGCCCTAAGCGGCAGCTTATCTTTTTGTATAGTCGAGCCATTCCTGAGTGTAGCTCCTTTTTCTAAAGCTGAGAATGATGCATAGTTGGTTTTCACCATAAAGGATGATTGTGTTGTGTTTGGGTTGTATGAGGTTAGGGATAAATTGAATAATTGTGCGCTCAAAATGGTTTCTTGTTTGAAAATGTAATTCAGCAATGTTTATTTCGGTTGTAAGAAGACTAATTAAAATTTGGAAATAACTCAAACTCAAGTAGTTGGTCCATTCAATACTTAATTAAGATTTTATGTACGCCTTAAAAACAGGCTTTGTAGATGCCCGAGTGGTTAATGGGGACGAATTGTAAACTGGTTGATATTGGTGCATTATTAGCCACACGCTATAGAAGTGCTCCTTATTTTTCATGAAAATAAAAATGTGTACTACAATTAGTCGTATCGTATGTTTGTGTTCTACATCCTTAATCATCAACAACTCATACAAACAAACAACATACACAACAAAACCCCACTCAATACCAGGGTCTGGGGAGGGTGAGATGAGGGCAAATCTTACCTTCATCCCATTGGATATAGAGGCTACTCCTAGAGAGACCTCAGATTCAGGAAAACTTCATTTTCTCTTTTTTCTTTGGAAAGGAAATACATAAAACATACAAGAGTAAAAAAGCAACTATCATAGCATAATTTATTGATCTCAGAAGATAAAAGAACATGAGGGCCTAAAAGTCCATAACACTCAAGTAGCTAGGTCGTTACGACTAAAGGCATGCTTAAACTAAGAAGCACACGTAGGACTAAAGGCACATCGAAACTTAAACTAAAAAAAGCATACACAAACTAGAGGCAAACCTAGAAAGTGGACATTGACTAGAAGGCAACATAAGTGAAGTACAAGCTAAGATATGAAGGCCCTAGGCCCCAACAAAGACCAAATCTATATGCCCCCCTAAAAATTTCTAACCTTTATCTGTCGTCTTCAAAAACTCCTATCACCGTTCATGTCCTCAGAGAGGTGTATGTCTAATAAATCCTGCCTAATCTTCTTATCCCATGTCAGTCTTGGTCTGCCTTTGTTCATCTTCCCCGCCACCGTGAGAGTTTCTACGCTACTTATAGATGTCGTTAGCTGTCTCCTCCGCACGTGCCCGATTCATCTCAATCTCCTCTTTCTTATCTTATCTGAAATGCGTGCCACTCCTAATTTATCCCTAAAAACTTTATTCCTTATTCAGTCCAATAGTAGAAAATCAAGAATTGATGGACTAAAGGACGGTCGATGCACGGTCCGACCATAAATTGTATGTGAGAGTTCTAGAGTTATAAACAAATATAAATCGATATCAAAAGGCTCCACATAAACCAAGACTAAGTATTCAAAGATCACAATTCACATCTTAAAGAGAATCCAAAAGTATGCACAAAAGAAACTTAAGAAAGGTTGTTGATACATGTTCCAACCTTGGTTCAACTATAAGAATCAAGACAACTCAAACAAGCCAAGACAACTCAGACAAGCAAGGGCGGCTTAAACAACCCTAGCTAGCTCAAACATACTAGCTTGTCTGACAGGTTATCTGATTGTCTGACAAGTAGCTTGTCAGTGGCTAGCTTCACATCGTGAGGGAGACTACCTGTCGACCGTTAGGGAGACTAAGGCAGACCAATCTGGAGGCAGGCGTAGCTCAGCGGCTCATATTGGAGACAAGCCTGGCCAGCCAGCTCAGACACGCTTGGTCAGCTCTGAAAGTCTAGTCTTGACGGTGGGTCTCTTAGAAAAAAGCAAAAGCTGCTCTAAACTAGAGCATGAACGAGTTACGAGTCATGTCTTGACTGTGGATCTTTAGTACAATCTTTTAAATGTTGTTTCACTATACTATTTAAGCAAACTTGCCACCCACATTTGGACATGCTCTTGCGTGCTAAACTTCTGGATTTCTAAATTATTTGTTAATGGTCTCTTGATGTATAAAGTATAAACACCTCGCACATTAGAAGAGAAATCACATATTTGGTATGTTTTAAAAAACGCGAGACGCTTCGAGTCTATAGGGTCCCAGGGTGAGTGGTGGCACACACATCACATACTTGGTTTTAAAAGGCGCATCTTAGGCGCGCGGCGAGCTCGAAAATGCCTCAGGGGCTTGAGGTAATGCCTAATGTACTTTTGGTCAAATTTAGGGTCTGTAGCAGGCTTATATGTAAAAACAACCAAAGGGAAAGGTTTACTTGATAAAAATGTTGATATGTAAAATAGATGAGAGAGATGCAACCTCTGGTTGTATGTAAAGCTTCTTTGGTTGTACATGGAGCAACGCCTCACATATGTGATGCGCACGCCTCTCGCCTCAGCTTTTGGGACTTAAACGCTTTGGAGCGCCTCATGCTTTTTTAGACCAAGATCACGTACATGAGGCACAATTGTTTGTAATTCAACTTATATCCTAGCCACTTCAACATATACACCAGAAATAACACAAAAAATATAACAAAACAAATGCACACTTTGATAATATAAAAAACATGATCTATTTTTCCTATCTTTATGTACAACAATATAGAGCTCTATTTATAACCTTAAAAAGCATAACCTATTTTTTTTCTCTCTCTGTCCAGCCATAAAAAGCACGACTTACCTTTTTATCTCTGTGTACAACTATACAAGCTTTATGTACAACCATAAAAGGCATGACCTGCGTTTTTATCTCTATGTACTACCATAAAAAGCACGACCCTATCATTTTATCTCATTTATCTCTACATACACCTATATATGATATACCTTTCACCTTTCTTATATCTATAACCTCTTTTTCACACCAAACAGTCTTCCTTTATTCTTTCTCTACTTCCCCAAGCGAAAACAAAAGTTTGAGAAAGAGAAAGACCGAACAGAGGAGGAAGCTGCATGTCACTACACATGAACAAGAACACGAACACGTGTACTTCTGTTTATCTTTTTTCATAGCTCTGTGTTTTAATACCTACATATGTCATTTCCTTCATGGATTATCAAAATTGATCGTCTAATTTCTGACTTTATTGACCATAAAAGTCGCAAAAAATTGTAGATAAGACATTATACAACCTCTTGAAAGTAGCTTATGCCTTGTACATGATGCATTATGAAGCACACAAGGGAGCCTCTATGAATAGCGCACGCCTCACGTACATCTTGCGCCCTGGGCTTTAAAAAGCGCGCCTAAGGCGCAAGCTGCTTTGCTTGGGACTAGGTAAGGCGCACGCTGTACAAAAGGGGCAAGTGAGGCGCGCGTAAAATGGGCTTGTACCTAGGCGCGCTTTTAAAGCAAATCATATTTGTAAGAGATAATGTGTTGAGTGAGCCATATTGTAGTATTAATACAAACAGTCACATTGTATTTGTCAGTAAGTGATCTCTACTTCATTAGAGAGAAACATTTGGTGATCCCTACCAAAATGTAACTATGGAGAAATCTATTAAGGTGGTCTAGCCTTGATTAGAGAAATTTTGGTGATACTCTACCATAGATAAAAGGTTGTAATTTTTAAGTGGTGATCTCTACTGGACTTAGAAAAGATATTAATAGAACACTCAATTGAAGAGTCAAGGAGTGGATGTAACCACTATACATCATTGTATCTTTGTGTTGATATCTCGCTAACTCTAATCTCTTCGCTTGTTGTGTTGCAAATACAACGTTTTCTTGATACTAACATCTTGTTAACAAATAAAGATTGTATAAGTAGTGGTCATGAAATAAAAGAATAACCTATTAACTCCCTCCCCCCATCTAGGTTATTACAGTTGACAATTTGACATACGTTCAGAATAGTTGACTAATGCAATTGAAGGATCTAAAGTTGGATTGGCGGGGTTTCTGTCTTCTCTTCATAGAACATAAGGGTAATGATATTTTTTGTTTGCATTTTTAGAAGGCTTCTGATATTGAAATAGAGGAGGAAGCAGATGGTCTTAAAGAGAAAGCTGAAGAATCTGAAGAAGCCTGGAAACAAACTTTAGCCTCTTTCAAAGAACATGCATTGAAAATGCTGAGTATTTCCCAAGAAGCTTATGAGGTGTACTTAAAGAAAGCTACGGTAGTACTGAAGGAGACCTCACATCAATTGAAGATCCAAGCTGATAAAGCTAGTGAAGATTTGAGTGTGATTGCTAAGGAACTTAGTGAAGAAGGTAAAGTGTATCTGTCTGCTGCTGCAGAGAACTCCCCTGAACCAGTGAAGGATATTGTGGAAACCTTTGCTTCTTCAACTGATGACTTGAAAGATGTATCGGAAGTGCTCGACTTTTATGTTGGTATTCCATATGGTAAGGTTATTCTGTCATGCATCGTTATTTATCCTGCAAATGTTTGAACAGTTTGATTGTTCATTGTCCTGCAAATGTTTGAACAGTTTGGTAGTTTCTTGATTTTCTTCCTAAACTTCAGAGGTGACAGTTCCACCCATTTACTATGATTACAAAAAATAAATAAAAAACTTAGCAAAAAGGAAACAAAATAAATGGGTCGGAAGTCACCTAAAGTGTATATTGAATGCATAAAACCTCCTAATCACTTTATTCAAAAACTATAATATTATTTAAATCTTATAAAGTAATCATATTTGTCACACTAGTTATTTAAGTGTTTTGGGTCAATCCAACCTGACCATTTTTTATCTGCTACCCAACTCCTCTGATCTGCCCAATTTGTCACCATATCAAATCTTGATGTACTTTATTATTTGTACAGGTGGGCTGCTTACTTTAGGTGGTTTCCTTTCCTTCATGATTACCGGAAGCATATCTGCCATTAGATTTGGTGTTATTCTTGGTGGAACTCTTTTGGGCTTGGCTGTCTATAGTCTTAGATCATGGAAAAAAGGGGAATCTTCTGTTGTTGCTTTGAAAGGCCAAGCAGGTTAGTGTGTTAATCTACTTTTGGTTATATCTGACTAGTGTGTGTGATTTAGTAGTTTACTTTAAATGACGTAGTGATCACTGGTTAAAACAACAATATATCTGTGATCTTGGGATTTCTAGTTTTGATGAAATTTGAAAGTAATGGCTAAGAAATCAAGGAGGTTTGCGTTTCCGAAGGCAATGATAACTGATAAGAGTTTTCTATATTTTTCTTTTAAACATTGAAAATATTTATGTGAATTTATCCTTTATCTTAATCACCCATTCCCCTGCCTTTTGATGTCTGAAGTTTGAATTGGATCCAGCCAGTGATTTTAATACTTTGAATTGGATCTGTAGCTAAAGATGCGTCATAGTGACATTCATAACTTAATTTTTAATTTCTCTAGTCATGAAGTATTGTTAGTTGTAGCTTATATGAATTTGATGAAGAACTATTGATTTTGCAGCCATTGCTACAATATTATTTTTGAGGGATCTACGCCTAGTGTTCTCGGTAAGAGTTTGGCAAGTGTTTGTACTATCATCATCATATCTGTATATATAAATGTGTGTGTACACACTTACATATAAATATAGATGTGTGTGTATATTCTAATTGCCATGACACTAACACCTGTCACATTTTCATCACTACAGAGACCAGCATTCACCAGATATATTGCACTGATAATCAGGTTTGAAACATTTCAGTCATATTCAGCTCTAAAGCATTCTGCGTTACCATTTTCATGGTTTAGGGTCTTCTCCTGATAATAGTCTTCATTTTCTTAAATGACTTGCTTTCTGGAATATCAAAAAATCTTACATCAATAGACATTGATAAGATTCATCAAGTTTCAATCTAATAACAAGTTTTGGTGCTTAACTTTCTGTCAATTTAGAGGCATTTTACATGAGTTGAAATCTGTAACTTAAAGAATGTTGTATAGAGTAAGTTCTTATGTGGAGAAGTTTATGGCTTAATTTATAGTTAGGAACCACTGATCGTCATGGCAAAAGACTAGAAGTACTATTAAATTTCCAGTAACAACTCAGACAGATATAAAATCTTTGATTCTGTAGGAGCAAGTGTATTCTGCTTTGTGTAAGTTGATTAAATACTTAAATTAAGACTTGAGGTGGCAAAATGGGCAGGGTGGGGGGACTGGGTCGAAGGAATTAATCCTAAATTTGGTTCACACGTGAAAAAAAAGATTTGATAAGTTGTGAAAGTTGAAGGGTTGAAGATGTGAAGATGTTTGTTGCAAAGATAGAGTTTTAAAGGTCGGTTGAGAGAGGCTGAAACTTAGGGGTTAAGTTTATGGTTTTTTTTATTGTTTATTTGGTATGTTTTAGTATGGTAAGAGTTTATTTTGAGTTTTATAAGTTAATTTACTTTCCTTGTTTAGGGTAGCTTGTTTTTCAAGGTTTTCTAGTATAAATAGGGGTTGAAGTCTTTGTAATTCTGTGTGATTTATTATCAATAATAGAGTCAGATCTTTGAGATCAAAAGTCGTGTGTTTGAGTGTTCGATTGGGGTCTGAATTTTCCAACATGGGTGACGTGTCGGTTAAAACCAAGCATGTTTTATATGGGTTTAAACAGGTTGCGTTAGCCCAGAACTTATTTTGTCCAATTTTTTCTGAAACACAAATTTTATATTATTTCAACAGTAATCTATTTTTTTGAATAAAATGATTTTGGAGGTTTGATGTATTAAATATACACTATGGACAACTTTTGACCTACTCGACCCAGTTTGTCTTGTATCCGGTTTTACCCATTTGGCCTGTTTGATGAAAGTAACCTGAATCGACTCATTCATAAGTATATAGACATAGAGGAGAATGGTGGTGGGGATCAAAGGTGGCACTAGTGGCGGCAGCAGTGACTGTGTGTCTGTGTCATGATTGGGGATTTTACTCGGCTGGTGTCTTATATAATTGGGAAGTTTATGTGGCAGTGAAAAATTCTAATTAATTATCTTCTTCTACAGTTCTACTGGGATCATAGAATTGTAACATTTGGATAAATAACCAGTTCATCCCTTTTCTTTTAGAATGTTAATTATTTTAGTGTTCATGTTGGAAAATCGTTTCATCTTTGTTTTCATTTTTATTTTGCAGTGGTGTTGCACTGGCATTTTACGTCTATAGAGTCACATACCCGCGTGGACAGTCAACAGGAGGATCGAGTTTTGAGACCGAAACTGAAAATTAGCTCTATGTTGCAAGGTCAGTATTTGATCTGCATCCATGCATTTTTAGCTGCTATAATTTCTCTGTAAGTGAAAAGATCTGCCAGGGGATGTAGCGTGGTCATATCATCTGTTAGATGTGCAATTTTGACCCAATTTTCCGGGTTATATATTTACGGCTAATGGGTCAAATGGGTATGCTTAAAACTTGATTTAAAATGGAACATGTTTGGTAGGTTGAACGGGTTGAAATTAGGAGACCAACTCTTATATGCTTCATTTAAGTTGTAATTTGATTTTCTTTAATAATTTGTAATATTTAATATAAAACTAAAATATAGTTTTGTTCAGTTTTACTTTTTGATAACTTAGCTATATTCAACATGAAGTATTTCTTTGGTCTCATAATATCTAAAAAGCACTTTAGGTTAACAAGCATTTTATAAAATTGGGAGATCAACTAACTTATGATCCATCAATTTGTGAGTTTAGAAACATAAAGCAGTATTTGTTCTCTGGAAACTCTTCATACTATCTAGGGTTTCATTCAAAAAAATTTCTACAACAAATGGACTCTTTATCTTCGAGGAGCTGGCATGAAGCTTGAGAAAAATAACTTAGTGAATAGGTAGTTTTAGAGGTAGCGATTTCAACCCATTTGATTATAAATCGGTCGTTTTGGTTTATGTTTTATCTCAAGCTGGTTTAAATCTTCCTCAAGTGTCTTTTTACTGCAAACAACCTGTTAATCACTATACTCGAACATTTAGATTATTACCGTAAAGATTTAGCTTTTATATTCCCCCTTTTGACCCAAACTTGTTGTGACCCGTTACTCAACCCACATGACCGCACCCATCTTGCTAACTCCGCTAGATATATTGCTCCTGATTACCAAAATTCCAATAATTATGGTAATTACATAAATAATGCCCCAGTTCAACTCATGCTAAAAGCATAAAACAACTCCAATATCTCCCCAATTCTCTTTCTTTTGGGCTTAATCGTTTGAAAATATACATTGTCGCTATGCTAACCACTAGGGGTGTTCGCGGTGCGTTTCAGTTTGGTTAGTAACCACTTATTTTTGTTTTAGGTTTTAAGTTTTGACGTTTTGTTGCGCCCTGGTGTGATGGATGGCCTGGATTCATTCTCAATGCAGAATTTGGTGTATGCGATTCGGATTTGACCCCGGCAGTGCACTTGGATGTTAACAAGGTTTTATGATCTTCTTGTTAGTTGGAGAAATAAATTAAAAATAAAAATAATCATAATATGCCTGCCGCACCACCTAAAACTCTTTATGTTGCATGTTTTCAATGTAGTTGAATCGGAGTTTCGACTTTGTTCCCCTCATATTGTGAAGGACACGAGTGATATGAATCATATGATATTGTCTTTTGACACTTTTGAAGGAAACTGTATTCTCCATATTCTCTAAACATTCCAAAAACATTTTTTTTCTGAAGTAATCTAAAAAAAAAAATGAAATTAGCAACGAAATTTCCGTGCTATTAGTTTTAACCTTGTTATAATAAGGTTATTGGGGGGGTGTTTAGGTAAAATCTTATTTGTTTGGCTTATTAACAACCACTAGTTTAGTCTAGTGGTAAAGGTGTATACCCAAGACTTTACTAAAAATGGGAGGTCTTGGGTTCAAGTCCCCCTTGTAACCAAAAAAAAGGGGGGTCTAGGTTGGGCCAGGGGGTTTTCTCACCTATGGTGGGTTTTCCTCCCGAGGGAGGTGGAGATGATCGGGTGGGTCAGTGGCCCGTCAGTGATCCAAATTGCCGTTCAAAAAAAAAATAAGGGACTTACTCGAGCCAAATCATTCTTTTTTTGTACGAGTGAGATATCTTCTGCTTGAACTCGAATAAGACATTTATACGAGCCACAAAGTTCGAGTCAAATCAGCTTTAGTTTTAATGAGCTAATTTATTCGAGTAGATGAGCAACCCGCGAGGCATGGGCTATTTAACGGTGCTACTTATACCTGGCAATCTTAACCCATTTGTTTTAAGTTGGGTTGACTTGCACCACAATTAAATGGGTTAATATGGGTTGGCTATAGACCTATAGTTCTTAAAAGGGTCAAGATGGGCAACTTTAAAAGTTGGAAAAAGAATAAACAGGTTAAGATGGGTAATACCTAAATCTCAAACGGGTCAGGATGGGTTATACGGTTATACCCAAGTAGCGATCGGGCTCTGCTCAACACTTGCAGACACTCGCGAATAACCAAGGCCAAGAGGAGATATTCGTTCAAAACCTAAACAAGACGACCTCACAATAGCCAAGAGAAGATTCACAATTCGCAATTGGCGGTAAACCCAGGACTCAAATACATCACTGGAATAGTGAAATGGGCACTCAATTCAAATCTGTCACATTTGAGGTAAACACGTTTTTTGGTGTTATAGCCCAAACATGAGAACTCATTTCAAAAGGCTAGTACGGTGGGTGAGGGCATTGGCATACCTAGGTGTTGACCATGGGTCCATCACACCCCTAAAATTTGACATCAACCCCATGAAATTTTGAATCCGACCCCAAGAAAAAATAATTAAAGATTTTAAAGTTAAATATTATAAAGTAAATAAACAATTAAACCCAATAAAACAATTTAACCAAATACCAAGTAAAGAGTTAAACCCGATAAACAATTCAACCCATTACCCATCATTTATAAAAATTAAGCCCATAACCCAATAAACAATTTAACATTTTAACCTAATAATTAATAAATTAAGCTCATAACCTATTCAAAATAACGGTCGAGGGTCGGGATTTAGAGAAGATCGACGATCCAAAAGTTGTACCACACCATCGCCGTCCGCCAAATCACCGACTGCCGGATTTTGGATAACCGCCGGCTGCCACTGCCATCACTTGCATCCCTCTTTGTTTGTTTGTTTCCTGCAACCGGAATTATTAACACTTCAACAGCCTCAAATTTAGATATTTTTAAAATTTTCTCTGAATTGTATTTAATTAGTTGATTATTTGCTAGATTGATTATTAGATTAGTGATTAGTGGTTTTATCTTTTTATTATGTGACCCGACCCGAACTGAAAAAGTTAATATTTAGCAATAAACAAGCAACCTTAAAAATTTTCAAACCCCAAAAAAAAATTTCCTCGGTCCATCACTGGGTGAGGGAGCTCATTTGGTTTATAAACCTCACATTTGTTCAAAAATAAATGTGGGACAAGTACATATTTGCGTTTTGTGGTGTTTTATCACGTGGGTCGGCTTGATTTTGATATCAAGTACAGATTTGCATAAACTTGGGCTTTGTGGTGTTTATACTTCTTATTAGAAGCTTCAAGACTACTACTGGGTTTTGCCATGTTGGTCAAGGAGTTTTCCACATAGTGAGTTCTTCTTGAGGAGATCCCGGGTTTGAGTCCGCTGCGGTTACAACCCAGAAGGAAAGACATGGATGACTCACAGGAGCACCCGGGCTGCTCCCGAAGAGAGTAGACGTTTAAGAAAGTCGTCTTTCCAAAAAAAAAAAACAAAAAAAAAACTTCAAGACTCTTGGTTATGCAATCAGTGTAAAGTTGGCAAAGTTCAAAAAATTATTTAATTGTGATCTAATATTAATAAACATCAACGGTAAATTAAGTACATGTTCAATAAAAAATTCAAATTTACTTTTGTGTTAATTTAGTTTTTTTTTAATATTTTTTATTATTTATGTTTGATTTAACGAATTATGTTTATGTAAATTAATTAAAATACAATGAAGATACTGTATTTTCTATTTTACAATGTATTACTGTTGTTTTACATAAAAGAACAACTTCAAATTTTTGAATAATTATAATGATACTAAAATCTGTGGAAATTTTGGTACAGAAAGTGGACCAGAATTAAAGCATGATTTTATCTTGGACCACTGACGTATTTAAAGTTGTTTTGTCACTACCTTATAAAAACTACTTTATAAAACATACAAATATCACTCTCGGTGATTATTTGCTAAAACTAAACCTATATATATATATATATATATATATATATATATATATATATATATATATATATATAGGGGAGAGATCAAGAGAAAACCACAAAGTTAGGCGAAAACTGAGAAAACCACATCATTTTAGGCAATTTTTTTTATTTACGTATACGTATCCAAAAACAATTTTTTTGATTTACGTATACGTAACCACAATTTTTTTGTTTTATGTTTACGTATACGTAACACTATGTGTAAAAATGTTTTTTGGTAAAAATGTTTAATATTACATTGAAACTCTTATAAATAAATAAAAATAAAATAAAACAAAAAAATATATTATTATATGATTGGGTAAAATTGGTTTTTTTAGTGGTTTTCTCGGTTTTCGCCTAACTTGTGGTTTTCTCTGGAACTCTCCCCTATATATATATATATATATATAGGGGTATGTTCTTTTGAGAACCAACAATATGTTAAGAACCGTGAGAACCGCATTAACTCTTCCTCTATTTATAATATAAATTGACTAGAATTCATGTACATTTCAATATGTTTAAGGTTTGGTTTTAAAAGACCTCGAATTTATAGTCGTTTTTTTAAATGCATATATGCACTCACACTATATGCACAAATGAATGCATATATGCATATTTTTATACTTTTCTTAAAAAAATTCAGGAGAGAGGAGATGAACTCAAACTAAGAGAGGGAAGAGATAAATAAAACATTGTTGTTGAATTTTACTTTTTTCACTAAAGCGATATGTACACGTTTTGTGCGGTTCTTTCGGTTCTCAACATATGGTTGGTTCTCAAAAGAACATGCCCTATATATATATATATGTGTGTGTGTGTGTGAAAATCGGTACACTACCGACTTAGAAGATAAAGACGATTAGAACGTTGAGAGGGAGGTACGGATTGATCTCATGGGGCGGCAAGGAGGAGATCAAATTATCTTTTAATAATGTTTAATTTTTCGTATGTTTGAATTTTAAATTAGTTTGAATTGGAGTCTGTTTAGAATTCGTATTAGTTTCTTGTTAGTAAGTAGTAGTATTTAAGAAGGTCATGAATTAAGTTTTGTATTCATTCAAAAAGTTTCTGTTCTATTAATAAAGAAAGAGTCGATCAATCAGTTTGATCAAGATTGTGAGTTGTGTTCTTGTTTCTGATCTCCCAGTTTAACAATATATATATATATATATATATATAGGTAGAGGTTTCGTTAAAAATGATAAAAACAGGTATTGAGTTTAATACACCACTTTAAGTTGATACACCATATTAATAAATATCCTACCTCCTCATTTAAATAAATAAGTAGTCTAATCACTAAAATTATTGTCAGTCGACCCATGATAGAAAGACAACTTGTTATTTTTCGAATCTCAACAATCTCTTTCTTCACAAATTTTCAATTCACTTTGAAAATTTATTTTCCCCAATCTCCTAACATTTTTTTTTCAGAAATCAACCGATTTCTTAATAATATTTTAAAATTTTAAAAATTACACTGTAATTATTTAAAATTTAAGTTGTTCTGTATAAAAGAAAAGAATTGCATATATATAAATTTTCATGTCCAATAAGATAAAAAAAATTAATATAATCCATAAAATGTTTGTTAAATTTATTTTAGAACTAGTGATGTATTACCCGCACGCTATTACTAAAATTTGTAAGGCTCGATTTTGACGACCTTATTCACCCCCTAAAAAAAACATGACGTCGAAACACTAAAAAATATTTTATGAACAAACCTAACTTTTTTTTAAATAAAAACCGTTTTATAAAAAATAAATTTATATAAATCATTATTGTTTAATAGGAGATAAGCAGGAAACAAAAAATTATAAAAATAATTAAATAAATTTATATATTTAATAGGAGAGTGATTCGGAAAAACACAAGTTGAGCAGACCTACAATCATGACATGTGTCCACTAAAATTTTTATTTATTAGGTAACTAGGTTAAAATCTCGTGTATTAAATATTAAACAGTTATTAATAAACGGAAAAAACAAAAGAAATAGTTGAGAAAAGAAATATTAAGTAAATGAAATATTCACAACGAAGATAATAAATAATTGAGAAACAATAAGTGAATTTTTTTTTTCAGTCAATTACTTATTTATTAGGTATAGCTTAGGCTCACGAAAAAATAAACGGTTTCTAGAATCGCATGACATTATTTCTAACAATTATATAATTATAACAATTATACTATTTATTATATTAAATAGTTAAATATAAACATAAATAAAATAATATTTATCAAAGTTAAACATTTATTATTTTTGTTTTCGTTTCCACCAATATAGTGGTCAAACTTGTAAGGTATCACTGCAAAATAAACATCATTACTGGATGATTATGGAGACGGGGTTTTTGATTGCGAACAAGTTTAACGTAATTTTTCATTTCATATCTAAAGAAGGTAATAACAGTTCGACATTGTTTCCGCTTTGGAGAGGCGCTGACCAGTTCTCAGATAAAAATATAATCACAATTGCACTGGTGAATAAAAATTATTATGTAATGGTAGAAATGCAAGGAGAGTTTCCAATGGGTTTCACACACAACTTATGGATACTAAGGAGTGAAAGAGACGCAACTAAGTGGGAAAATGTATTTAAATCACGTCAAAAACTTTATAAAGATTAGGTAGCAAAACCTCCTGAATATGTAGTTGTAAATTAATTAATTTATTTACTTATTTCTTAGTGAAATTTTTATTGTTGTTATTAATTTTCTTTTGATATTTAATTACACATTTAAAAAAAAAAATAGTTAACTTAAATTAAAAAAAGAATAATAATTAACTTAAATTTTTAAAAAATTATATTAAGTTTATATACAAATTGGTGTATCAAATTTATCTTCCAATGATAGAAATTTTAATTTTTTTTCGAAATGCAAATTTTAATTAATAAACTATAATAATTTATATGAATAAGGAATCTTTTCTTCATCATATCATTTGACTAAAAATTATGATCATCATCATTCATCGTAAATGCATTAGTTAAACAATTTTTAACCATGATTATGGTTATGATTGATTATCATGGGTGAAATCAAATAAGTCACATCAAATGGTGTTAAATGCTTAATAGGAGGGTGAAATGGTATAATGGGAAGAGCCAAGCCAAAAAAGTGCACATGCAAGTCACATGTCATTTCCCTCATTTTTTTTAAACGTCCGTAACTTTTTTATACGTAATTATTTTTTAAAAAAATTTAACCATAAAATCGAGCTTTTTTAATCTTTCCAACGAGTATGGTATTGCTATATATATATATATATATATATAATGAAATTGGATGTTAATAACAAGATTTGATTAATCTTCTAGCTTTAGATAAGCTAGACTAACACTTCTAACAACAATTTACACACCATCACTCTCAATTTCGTCCATCTAAGGTTCATCAACTCAAACCCACCAAAAACAAGATTCAATGAAGATTTGATGGGGAAGATGATACTTACTTGATGCTTGAAAATGATTATTCATATCAAAACCCTTCAATCTATCATGCAATCTTCATGGCTTCAAGAATCAACCCTCCCCCCTTTGCTCCCTTGGTGAAATCGCAAAAACACACACAAGAGTGTGTTTTACTTGATCCTTTCAATTAACACAAATTGAGTTTGTGTTAATTTCAAAACAGCCCCTCCACTTTTCAAAATGACTCATTGTACAAAAAACTAGGTATTTCCATCATAAAAACAAACCCACGACTTTGTTTTATTTAAAAACACCCCCTACAATATAATTAATATATTATAGGTCAAACCTGAAAGTTGGTTCGTTACACTGGTCATGGTGTTTTTCAACATGATGTTTTTCTGGTCATGATATTTTACACTTGGGAGCCATTTTGAACATGACGTTTTAGCTTTTTTGGTCATGGTGTTTTCAACATTACGATTAGTTTTTTATTTTTTATTTATATATTTTAAATCGTTTTTATTAAAATAACATTAAAGTGAGTTTTTTTTAATATGATGTTTTAGATTTATGGTGTTTTAGATCTATGGTGTTTTTAACTTAGTGTTTTTTAACCTAAAGTTTTTCTGGTCATGGTGTTTTTTAACATGGTGTTTTACACGTGGGGGCCATTTTAAACATGACGTTTTAGCTTTTTTGGTCATGGTGTTTTCAACATTACGATTAGTTTTTTATTTTATTATATATATATATATATATTCTTTTAAATCGTTTTTAACACTAAATTGAGTCTTTTTTTCAACATTGAGTTTTAGATCTATGGTGTTTTTCAACATAGAGTTTTTCAGGTTATGGTGTTTTTGAGTTTTTTTCTCAACATTGTGTTTTATATCTATGGTGTTTTTCAACAGAGTCTTTCTGGTCATGGTGTTTTACACACACCTGGGGGCCAATTTCAACATGGCATTTTACCCTTTTTGGTCATGCTGTTTTCACAATGACAAATTTCAACATTGTGTTTTTAGTCATGGTGTTTTAGTTTCTTTATAAACTCTTCCAACATGGCGTTTTAGTTTCAACATGTGTTTTCACAATCATAATGACAAATTAAAACGTCAAATTTTCATATGGTGTTTTTGGTCATGGTGTTTTCACATGGCGTTTTAGTTTGTCATTGTGTTTTACAATTGTGACGTATAATTTATGTTGAATTGGACGTTTAAAAAAAAGGTAAAACACCATTAACACAAACACGACAAAACACCATGTATGTGGAAGTTAAAGTATAAAACACAATGAAAAACTAATCGTCGATTGAAATTTTACGCCAAAAGTGTAAAACATTATGACAAAACAAAAACGCCATAAACATAAAAATCATAAAATACATGTATATGGATGTTAAAAAATAAAACATGTGTAAAATGCACAATTTCAAAAACCATGTATAAACTCCATAAAAATTCACAATTTCAAACAGCACCCAGTTGGTGGTTTTTTTTTAATATAACAATACCATACTCGTTGGAAAGATAAAAAAACGTTCTCTTTTATGGTATAATTTAAAAAAAAAATAATGACGTATAAAAAAGTTATGGACGTTTAAAGAATGCTTCCTACACTTTCTCGACTTTTCTCATTTTCTAGCATAACCCTCCCCTGTATATACACACACACACACACACACACTATAGGGGTGCCCGTGCGATGCGACGAGAAACACAACTGACAACACGCTAACACAGACACTGGTAAAATATTTGAACAATTAATTAGTGAAATCATATACATTTGAAGGTTTAATAAAAGTTTAAAAAATAAAGTAAATATGAAATCACATAAAATAAAAAAGATTTTGAGAATTTAGTTAAACAGGAAATTGATTGTTACATAATCAGATTTCTAAAGAAATTTCGTTATTAATTGTAATAACTACAAAATTGAAGTTGTAGTCTAACTAATTTATGATATTTATAATCAATATTATTCAGTTACTCTTTTTTGTATTTAATCAGATAACTGTCATGTGTCTATAAAAAATAATTAAGATAGTCAAATTCATAAAAGACAATTTTGTCCTCTTAAAAATTAATGTAAAAGGACAATCTCTTTTTCAGACGTAACGTATTATAATATATATCATAAACTACGACTGATTTTAAATGTTTTACATCAAAAAACTTTTCTATATTAAAAAATATAAATAGTAAAATTTTATTAATCAATAGGCTCCTTATCTGTTAACAATCAGTTAATATTAGTCAAGTTCTTTACACTTAATTTCATGGTAAATGTTAAAAAGTAGAGGTAGTTAATATTAGTTAGGTCAATTACACTCATTTGATGGTAAATAAGTTGGTTGATTGTCGGTATAAATACACAATTAGACACACGGTATGTTCACGGGCAGTTAGAAATCAGGATCTGAGGCGGCAATCGCTACCAGCAGGAGGTGGCAATCGAGAACCGAAGCGGAATGCACCTTCCGCTTTGGAGAGTTTTGTGAAGAGCATGAGAGCTCGAGAGAGAAAGTTGGGATGGAGGGGCTCGTCAGAGCGGCAACACCGCCCCTCTGTTTCCATACCGGATGCGGGATTGACTTCCCGGCAGGCGGGGCTGCGGGAAGGGTTCATTTTCTCTCTCTTTCTCTAGTTTTAGCTTAATGCGCCACAATTATGAGTTTAGAATCCGAATAAACTGATTATTATGGTTTTTATTTTGGCATGCATGCTACATAAATAAAAAACCTCAATCCCACAAATCTTTAGCCAACTCGAAAATCATGAGCGACAAGAAAACGTAGGGACATATACATACATAGACACGAGCATGTCAAAAGTCGACATAAACAAAGCACGACCTGCTAATTAATTAAAGCTCAGCTCGGTCTGTACCTTGTCGTTGCATCTTTTACACATTTCCACGAGTCCCGTGAACTTCAATCTCCGCCTGGTTGTCCAACGGCATGTACTGTGCCATGATAGCCCGGATCTCCGAGTCCATGTATGTCTGCACATCATAAACCATTCAAATAAACAAGAAATGTTAGGTGGCAAACGGGTCGACCCGGAACCATTTTTGTCCATTTCTTCTGAACAAATAGAAAATGACTTATTGACCCATTCATAAGTAATTGGGTCGATATAGTCACCTCTAAAAGAGGTTAGCATATTTACAAGATTGAAGGAATAGTTGCTTACCCGAACCCTGTACTTATAGAATGCATATCCAGCGGTTCCAGTAACTGCCAAACCGAGAATAATGACCCACACAAATCCCCAGCTGACTTCCGATTTACCATCTTTACCTACAGAGATTAAACTCATACCGTATGAATACAACATACCAACATCGTATATAATATAAATATTAGAATATAAGAACTCACTTATACAAGTGTCGTGTTCTCTCATGTAGAGCAGATTACCACTGCAGCTACACTCGTAACTACCCCATGTATTCTTGCATTTGCACCCGGAACACTGACACGCGGTCTTCTCTCTGCATTCATCAACATCTGAAATACACACACACACACACACGTAAACATCAGGGTACAGACAAGCATAATGGCTTTAATAACTGTTTCTCTTTCCGTAGAGAAACAAAAAGATTGCGGGTAGACGAAGACCTTCACAACTGTTGACTCCATCTCCTTTGAACCCTGGTGGACACTTGCAACCTTTTGTATGGTCATCCTGGAAGACAAAATAAAGTTAGAACCATTACAGATAAAACTGTAAAGAAGAAAGGTATTGCTCTAGAAAAAATGTCTCCATGTATGCAAGCGTGTATATATAGATATACATACATAAATATAGTGGGAGACAGACAGTTATGCGGTTACATACCGCCTTACAATCACAATTAAAGCAATATATACAAGTGATTATGTGGTTCCGGCAGTTCTCAACTTAAAATTGGTTGCGTTGACTGGCACGCTATGTATATGTATGTATGTATGTGTGTGTCTGTGTATATGATATATATATATATATATATATATAGAGAGAGAGAGAGAGGAGACTAACAATACAAGCAGAGTAGGTCCTGCCAAGCTGGGTGAATTTCCAACAGCCTCCATTGTTAACTTCACACCGTAGTGCTCCTGAGGCTGCAAGATATTGAAATAATTATCTTACTACTGTGACTTGAAGTAGCGATAATTAGGATTTAATGTCTGATAAACACATTATGCTCTGATTATCCGTCAAATAATCAGGTCTGATTATTACAATTTAAACGCAGAAGCACATATTATTTTCCAGCCCATTTACTACAAGTCATAATCTGATTTTGATTATTCAGTTATGACATAATCATTTTCATAATGCATGTCCAAACACCCTCTAAATCATTGCAAAAGACAAACTAGACAGAAAGATAAAAAGAAGAATACCTTCACAGTGTTTATAACCATCACCAACAAATTTTACACCCTGAACAATCGGGCATTCACAAACTCTCCCTCGGAAAGTGTCCTATAACACCAAGATTAGATGCCAATCAGATAAAAACACTAAAATGAAATGGAAAAAAAAAAAAACAAAAACAAGAGCAAAAAATGGAGAATGGGCATGTATTGGTACCCTGCATGCTGTAATATTAGCAGCTTTGTCAATCCAGCATCCACCATTGTTGTCTAGACACTCATTTGTTTGTATTTCTGTAAACAACACAAACCAAAGAATACCCCCACCGCGTATTTGAGTCACATCTTTCATATAATTACAACTTGAGAATGAAACCAGTAAATTCCCATAAATATGTGGGCAAATTACACGTAAAGAGAACATATGACCAGTCAATTTCTATTTTAGGGAACATATGTTGTATGTTATAATCAAATAAAGGACCTCATCACCTGGTAAAGGGCTATTCGTCCCTTATTTGATTGTAATTTATTAACTCCACATAATAGAAACTAAAATAAAAACATTGTCTGAAATTTCCCTAAATATTTAGTTAAAGCACGGATATGATTTAAACGAGAAATACAGATAAACAAGAAGCTAAGGGTACGGACCATCGCTCAAGCACACAGCTGGCTCAGTGGTCTCTTCAAATCCTGAGCAAATGGCCTTCAGAACTGCTTGTTTTGCAAGCTTACCTGAAACAATCAGAATACATTATGATGTATGTCTCGTGAAAAGACTCACCCGCCCTCCTTCCAAACACACACATGATAGTTCCGGTTCAAGGCTACATAAAATACCTCTATATTGTCTGTTGTTTATGACGAGAGTTGGCAGTATGGTTACATCCCCACGTGAACCTTTGCCTATCTGCAGAATTACAAGATTAACCACCATCATATGTTTAAACTACAAAATTAACCTCAATATATTGCTTTCAGTTACTCGAGTTGTTTGTGAATTGTAACATGATTTTGTTACAATTCATTGTCGATAGATACCTGTGTATCTTGCTCAGCCTTGAGGACCGAGTTATCAGCATCTGCTTCTGTGTTACCCACACATTCATCAATTTTCTTCAAATCAACACCTGCACATGATAACACAAAACCAAAAAGTCAAGCATGATGTTTCAAAAAGTCAACTGTTTGACATTAGTAAAGTTAGCCATAATATAGAACATTTAGTGAACTCACCAAGCGACTTAATAACTTCATCTGCACATTCTTTAGTGTACTTTTTATCTTTCATCGGGCACCGGATAGAAAAATCCGTCACATAATCCCACCAAAGCCAAGGCTTCCCGGTTTCATTTGCCACTTTATAAAAGCAAGCCTGCCTTAAATTTTGAACCACAACATCCTTCCCATCATACCCTTTACTAAAATCTTGCTCAGGATCCGGAGCACAATATCTTCCATGATTAATACATTGAGATTTGCACTGTTTGCTCAACGTGAAAGCCTCGGGGCAATACCAAGTGATATAATGTGGTGTAAACTGAGTGTATCCTTTTTTCTCTAGTATTTGAGCAGCCCCTTTAAACTCTTTGACAAAATTGATTTGACTATCACACTTGGTCCCACACTCGTCATTGCTATTGGTCCAAAACTCATACTCAACACGCTCATCAGGGTGAGGGAGAGCTTCTGTCCAATCGAGTTTTATATTTACCATATCACCCTTGTTTAAAGCTTTCTTTATTGCATTCCCAAGTGACATGCTGATGAGAGCAGAAGGGATGGTTATGTTTTGTAAGTAATCTGCATGCGCGTTCTCCTCTTCGGGCATATCCATGGTGATCAATGGCTCGGGTCTGTCATCTGCAACAAGAATAGCTGCAGCTCCGGCTTTTTGAGCATTCCATGCCTTTAATGTAAAGTAACAATCTGCCATATCAACAAATTAGTATAGCATAACAAATCATCCTCATGAAAATGCAGAAAAAAATGTTTCTTTTGCGTTGATTAGTTTTGTGGGTTCATGAGAACTTAGTATTATTCTGATTTTCTGATTGTACAGGACAATAATCAAATTTGGAGAAGCAAAGAAGTTGTAAGGATATATGTTATGTAGATAAATTCAAATTTACATGGTTATGGAATTTGTCCAAACTAGCTCATTCTTGCAAGCCATAAGAGTTCTTTTTTTGACATATTTCAAAACAAAGATCAATTTACAAAACCGTCAAGCACAACACTTCAAAATTGGCAATCACTACTTACATTAAGGACCATCAATTCGATACGTTTAGATTTCAAGACGGGTATAATATATCTATTAGACTAGTTACACAAGTATCATATCTAGAAGGTATTCAAGTGTAACATTATTCTCTATATATAAAGCCCCTATGTAACCCTATTATACACACAATCAATATACAATATTATTCCTGGTTTATCTACAACCAAGAAAGTACTAAAAGGAATCAAAATTAATTACAAATTGTTAGCTAATTTTATACTTCCCTTCAACTATTTTGACCCAAAAGAGTAAAAAATTGGTTTAAAGGCACATCCAAACACCAACCAACACTACTACCAAACAATTGGGCAATTTCAGGTCTCACTTTTTGAGGTTTTTAACCATCTTTATATTGTTCACTAAAAGGTGTTTGTTCATACAATAAACCCTAAACTAGCAAGACAAATTGAAACTAATGATGAAAACGCAATCGAAAACATCAAGTAAACGAATCATTACCACCGCGATCAAGAAGAACAAAAAGGGGAAGACCACCAGCAGGTTCCGATTTCAAAGACGAATCAAAGCTTTGACACGCCTTTTGATTCGACTTCGGGTACTTAACAACACCAGTCAATGTTCCTCCATACTGAGGAACACCAAAATTACCAATTGCACATTCATACACATCTTTCAAACTTTCAGGTGACGTCACCCTCAAGCTGTTCTTCTCTACCACAAACCTTCCCAAACATGATCCACACATCAACAAAAAGCAAACACAATCTATAAACCCTAATTTCCCCAACTTCATAATTTCAATTTTGGTCAAACTTCACCAACAGATCAGAAAACTGTAAACCTAATCACAACGGTTTTTGCTCAAAACCTCGATAAGTAATTGAAACCCTAACCGTTATGAGATTTATCAATTTCTTTCGATCGAATTGACCGGTGACCTAGATCCTGCAATTGACAAACTGATCTCGATACAAATTAAGTGCGTATGTGTTACATGTGATGATACATACAACCTCTAAAGCTAAATTTAGAACAAGTGTTGCACAGAGAAGATTCTACAGAGAGAGATGTAGAGAGAGAGAGAGGGAATTGAGAGTCGTGTGATGGAAGTATTCTATAAAACAAGATGGAGATCTAAAAGTGGGTACTTTATTAGATGAAGTCTTTGTTGAGTTAATTAACCTGCAAGTAAACTAAATTTATGAGAAAATAATAAGTTTGCAAGATGACTTGACTTGTATGAAGTAGGCAAGGTTAAGGCTTGTTTTGGGTTTAGATTTTTCACTATATGGGTGGTCCTTACTATTCAAAATGAGAAACACATGTCCTATTAGAACATCTAAATATCCAATAAACCCTTTGTTCATTAACTTACCCTGAAACGTCTACTTGAACGTGTTAGCTTACGTTTGTGAGTACTTTTATATCAGACTTCTTTATCAAAACATCATTTAATATTTTCCAAAACGTTTTATTAAATGATGAAGTTAAGATAATCTCGTCCACCGTACATACCACATTGATGTACCATACACACATCACACCTAGATTATCATACCACACACTTTTCATTAAGTCACACTTCTAAAAAGCTTAATCTTAGCTACACACATGTATTGGATATAGTTTGGCCCACACAAACATTATCAATGTGAGACTGTAACGAATCAACTTTCGGGTTTATATTATATTATGGAAATCA
The DNA here is from genome assembly GCA_023525975.1 of Smallanthus sonchifolius. Classification (NCBI taxonomy): domain Eukaryota; kingdom Viridiplantae; phylum Streptophyta; class Magnoliopsida; order Asterales; family Asteraceae; genus Smallanthus; species Smallanthus sonchifolius. Next base: position 67,265,937 of record CM042030.1, on the reverse strand, counting down.
TATTATAAGGGTGTAAATAAATAAAAATGAAAGTTGGAGGTTTGTTACAAAAATTAGGTTTTTATCAAGTTTGGGAGCAAGGAGGTAACTTTCACACTGCAGGGGCTAAACTGTAAATACTTGAAATCAATTTTAGTGGGGGTGGGGGGTCACGAGAAACACATAGAGGTGTGTGTTTGGTCCGTGAGCAAGAGAAGATAAAGGGGGAAGATCAAGATCGAAATCTGGTGGATTGCATGCTTAAATTGAAGGTTTTTGTGTGCACATCTCCTTCGTATTAACAAGTAAGCGTCCTTTCTTCTCTTGAATCCACTATTAATGGTGTTCTTGGTGTTTTTAGGGAAAATCAAGCTAAGGGCTGTTTTTGGTGTCTTTGATGGTTAATAACTTGATAAAAGTTATGACCTAACTTGATTAATGATAAAGGATAGTAGATAACATCCTTTAATCACCTAATTTGGAATTATAATAGTTAGGGTTTTTGGGGTTTTCAATTTGGTGATGTCTAAATGGTGAATTAGGGGTTGGTAAGTGTTTAAGGAGTTCATAAACACAAGACCTAATAAAAATCCATAATTAATTTGGTGATCTAAGAATTTGAGGATTTTGATGAAAGGTGAATTTTACCCAAATGGGTCAAATGGGTTGATTTATTTCTCTTTTGATGTTTATTGGTGATTTTGGGAGGTTGAGGTTTGGTTTAAGTTGAATACACCATTTTGGTCATAGGTGATGAGCTTTAGTCCATAGTATGTGTGTTTAATCCAACTGATGATTTTGGGATTTTAGATTACTAACAATAGGTGTAAATTGTTTAGGTAATCGGAGTGCTAAGGTTGAAAATCAACCGGGTTCGTCTAGCATTAAAGGTAAATGTTTTACACTTACTTAGTGTTGGCAATTAGTTAGTTCATATGCTTGTTATATGACTAATTGAATTGTGATTTGGAGTTATTCTTTACACATGAATGGAGTGTTTGATTATGTAATTATTGGTGTGCTTTGTGACTTTACAATTTGGTGTGTGTTTGCAAAAATGGTGAATGTAAAGTCATATTCCTCATGGGTGTTTTGAGGTTATGATGTTCATGGGTGTTACGTGGAGTAATGATCCTCATGGGTATTTTGAGGACACGGACTCCATGGGTGTTATGAGAAGACATGATCCTCATGGGTGTTTTGAGGTCATGATCTTCTTGGATGCTATGTGAAATCGTGATCCTCATGGGAGTTTTGAGGACATGAATTTCATGGGTGAATGTGAAGTCATGATCCTTATGGGAGTTTTGAGATCATGAACTTTACGGGTGTTAATTTGGAAGTCATGTACTTTATAATTGGTGTATAATCCCTTTGGGACTTATGTTGAAATTGTAAACAAGTATGTGTACCTTGGATGCTTGTTATATTCAAGGATTTGCAGGGTTTGCAAGAAATTGCACTTAAAAGTGTGTTGGGTTGGATGGGCTGGAAATCAAGCTGAGGGCTTGCTGGCACAGGGGCCAGCGTAGCCTATGCCCCTCCCGACGTAGCCTACGTTGGGTGGTTTTTTTTCCTACACCATCCCCAGTGTCCTACGCTGGTTTTGGGTTTTAGGGTTTTAGCTTAGGTTTAGCCCTTGGGAGTTATTGGGAGTTATGTATACCATTACTAACTTGTTTATGGGGTATTTTTGGTGTAGGTAAAGCTCCGGTATAAGCCACGGGACTCAAGTTGCTTCGGTTTTGGATTTCTCATGAAGACACACATCCTTAAACTTGTGTTTCTTTTTGGTGTTGATTATGCCTCTTATGAGGATAATTATAAACGAATCTTTTGGTTGTAAAGGAATAGTAATCGTTTTCATGTTGGGATGTTATGGCAACTTTGACTTTTGTTATCAAGGGGATTTTTAATTGTTTTGTATTAAACATGTTTTGAAAGTTCTAATGGGACCATCTTCCACATAAAATAAAGATTTTATTGGTTTTCAATTTTGGGTGTTACAACTTGGTATTAGAGCATTAGTTTGAGAGATTTGGTTGTGCGAGACACCAAACTCAAACCTATAATGCTCTTGATAAAGGGGGAATGAGAATCCAATCGAGACTCGACCGTGGCTTGGAGCTTGCTTGGTGAAGGTTAGTAATGATTTGTGTGATTAATTATTAATGTAATATGTGTAAGCGGGATTGTGATAATCATATAGCAATAAACATTAACAAGGACTAGGTGAAGGTGGATAGTATGTATGTATACCTCGTACGTGTGGGAGTTTCTAGCATAAGTAAATGCCTTTGATTGTTTATGCACATATAATAGGTTTGCTACTTGTGTTAATTCTCAGCCGAAGAATGGTTGAAGAGGAAAATCATAACATAATTAGGATAGTTGATGATGGTTATGACAGTGGTGTTTGGGTCAAATAGATCCATGCACACCCCTCATGGTGAATATGGAGGAAATTAATTGGATGAGATAGTCAAAAGACAAATCTCTAGACAGGTGGCTAAGGCCTTCGAACAAACTATGCATGTTTTCTTGGTGGAGATTCAAAATGCGTTCAAAGTTGCGTTTGTGGAACAAAAAAACAAAGCTAAGGAGATTGTTGATGTGAGTGCTGGGAGAGCCGGGAAAGGAAAATCAAAGGAGGTTAGGCCTTGTTCTTACAAGGAGTTCATGATGTGTAAGCCTAGAGAGTTCAACGGGGAAGTTGACCCCTTGATTAGTCATTGGTGGGTCACCGAGATGGAGTCTACGTTTGATACTAGTCACTGTAGTTTGGAGAATCAAGTGATGTACGCGGTTAATATGTTGAAGGATCGGGCCAAGGATTGGTTACAAAATCTCTGTAAGGAGAAAGGCTCGGGTGGTGTGAGTGCAATGTCTTGGAGGGGAGTTTAAGGAGGTATTCCTTAAGTATCATTCCCCTCAAGCGGCAGTAGATCGTATTACCGAGGAGTTTCTTCGCATGATGCAAAAGGATGATACTATTGATGAGCTTGCAGACTCATTCTATGACAAGGTGCAGTTTTGCCCGGAGTTGGTGGCAACGGAGAAGGATAAGATTGATAGGTTCTATTCAAAAATATGTTCTTGTAACTTTTCCAATGTAAAAAAGCTAAAGCTCAACATGGGTGGAGGGGTCAAGTCTAGAAATTTTTGTTTGAATCCATGGATCTTCAACTCAATTTTTTTTTTCAAGAATGTGTTAAATTTTTACCAAACGATATTGAACAAAAGTTAGTGCAACTTGCTCTTACCAATTGTATGAACCTAGGTCGGGCGCGTGGGGGATGGGGGTGTTTGAATAAGTTATTTTTACATGTTTTGTAAACCTTTTATTTTTAGGTACATATTTCTTGTGATATATTTATAGATTTAATAATGAAAATATGAAAAGGTAAGAGTCGAGAGATATAACCACATAACACACAAAGATTTATAACGGCGAGGGTGGGTGTCAAGAAAACTTACATTCACTCCTCGGCCTTCTACCAAAAGAGTTGTTATTCACTATCTTCTTTCTAAACCACTAGAGATCACCATTGTACAATTTTCTCACTAAACTTAATAGTGATTACCAATTCCTTCTCTCTAGTAAGGTAGAGATCGGAAGGGATCACCACATAACTTCTCACTTTCAAAGAAGTGTTCAGCTCAGGCTCTTCTCACTAGTCTAGGTAGTTATCACATTTTCTCTTCTAACTAACTTGGTAATGATCACCATTTATATATACATACAAAAATTGATAATAAAGATCACACTTTGTAGCTCAAAAACACTCTTGATTTCTAGAACTTCCCCATTTTGATCTCTTGATCTCTCGAGAGAATATGGTATAACGTTTCTATGTTCTTTAAGAGGTTAGCTAAAGTGTAGGAGGGTGGTCCCTTTAAATAGAGAAAAGTGAGGGAGACTTGAAATTTCATTATGACTTGTACGGTCGATCTCTGGTTTGACGGTGACATTGACCATGCCATGTCTATGGACTATGATCATTTCTACTCATATATGTATAACTATGTGAATTCGATAGAAAACAAAGACTTTTAACTAAATCATAGATATCTTTCATTATATCAAGGAGAGACTTTGTTTCTTTCCAAAACATTTGGTTATTGTCATGTTTGTTTAAATGTCATATGACTTGTATTTAATTTCAATCATTTATTCTTAGAGAAAATTCCCCCAACCTTTATTTTCAACCACCGAAAGAATTAGCAAAAACACACTTGTTTTATAGAAATAGCCAATGTCTTTAAATTTGCTTTTTAAGAGTTTATAAAATTATTCAAAGTCTTTAAATAGTATGTAAACGTCTTGGTTTACAAATTCTTCATTTAAGTATGCGAGAATAATTATTTCATCAATTTATCATAATCCCAAGTTATCCAATGATAAAAATAAAGAAAGAACTAATGACACAAAAAAATATTAAATGAGTAAAACAAAATAAAACAATAAATCCGGTTTTAGTTTAGTAATTTGGCGTCAGAAGTATCTCATCCATCTTTAGTAATTTAGTAATTTAAGTTCAAAGAAAAGTCAAATGTAAGTGTATATATACTTTATGAGTTAAACTAAAAATTATATATTTTTTCCACACCCCTCTCATCCCTTAAAACCACATTAACGCCACATCAGATTTTTCATCCCTTCCACGACACCATATATTAGCTCATCAACGAAGTAATCTTGCACGAAACACTTATGTGCAGCTTCAATGTCTCTAAAAAGACGAACTCTTGACCTCGCGGCGTCTTCAACTTCTTGATTTAACATTGCTTGAAGTAACAATTATAGCGAGAAATTGAAAGTTACAAACATTTGCATCAAAAGATGAATCGTTTGAGCTTGATGAACTAGAATCTGGAAGAGTTAGATTTTTAAAAAATAATTTTTTTAATGTGTAACGGCTAAATAGCCGTTGGGATGTCGGTGAGTTCGTCACAGATTGAAGGCCGAGAAACACTCATAAACCACAGGCCGGGGTAGAATTTATTTTAAATAAAGTGACAACAATATATAGCGTGATTTATGCATTTTTAACATCATATCACCAGAAATCTCATGATTTTAACCTTATATTGTGAAATTTTCACCACAAAGCAATTTTCACTGTTACACCAAATTTCTTTTTTTACCGTAAGAACCCGTTACTAGAAAACTTACAGGACCCACTAAAACCTTCCTAACCGACGCGATCGGGTAGAACACAACTTTTAAGGGATTAAAGACAAAAAAAAAAAAAAGCTGGATTCGAACCTTTAAACTCTATCAGAGAGGCCACCAAATTTCTTAAACCAATCAAATTCATTGCTAATATCAAACAAATGCAGAAACACAAGTCAGTCACACAACTGTCATAGATACTCTACTCAAGAAAGAGAGTATCCCCTCCTCCGACTAGACGACCTCGACTTCCTCCCGGTCCCGGGCTTATGTTGACCGCCATTCGCGGGACCTGCAAACATTCCAAATTTCTTTGATATCAAAGTCAAAAACGTCTTCCCATTCCCAGCTTTATCCATCATCCCTTGCTTCATGCAAACTTGTTCCTTCTCCAGGTCACTTAGCCTTACTCGCATTCTCGAGATCTCTAACTTCAGGTCGCGGTTCTCTCTTCTTAAAGACGCGTATGTGTCACGTGGAGACATGGCTGCACTCGGTGCACCGCTGCTGCAGATCTTTTGTGACATGTAGCCGGACAGAGCTGAAGGTCCGGTGATGGTGATGGCGCTCTTTAGACGAAGCTGTTCGAAGTAGAGCACCCGAACGGCCATGTGGGCTGGGAGACGGTCGTTTTGTGCTGCATGGTTACATGCTTCTTGAGATAGCTTTTCGCAGTCTATGAACTTGCAAATCTTCTTACGCACGTGTTCAGTCAGCATCGGATGGGCCTAATCCATCACAACGACAATAGTTAGCAATGTACGTTCAAATTATCAAACTGTTAAACTAGAGGTGGCAAAATAGGTGGGTTGGTAACGGGTCAAAACAGATAACTTTTTGGCACGGGCTTAAATGGGTCGGGTAGGATAGGGTTGGGTTGAAACACTTTTTATCTAAATTTTTTGTTTAATATTTATTGCGTCAAATCTGATTATGGAAACAAAACTATCTCAACAACAATATGACTTTTTTTCAATTAAATAATTCGGTAATTTTTATCCGAAAGAGTACGCTTTGGTCATTTCGACCCGTTTGACATTTTTCCTTTTTAGCTAATTGTTTTTATTTTATCAGTTTGACCCGTTAAAAGACAAGGCATAACCGAAATCTCTCATTCATAAACAACTGGGAAAAATAAACCATCGAACTGTGAAACCAAATACGATCGAACTAGACTGAACTGCTAGTATAAAATTATATGAACCATGAAACGCAATAGAAGAAAATTGAGTCGATATGAGTTGGGTCAATGACTCAGTTCAGTTCCATACAGTAGAGGTGGCATGGACATGTCAGGCGGGTTGGGTAAGGGGTCAAAAAGAGTAATTTTTGTAACGGTCAAAACAGGTTGACCCAACACATTTTTCGTCCAATTTTGCATACATTTTTTAATTATTTGTGTACTAAATATGATAACAAAAAATATATTATAACAATAACAAAGATTATGTGCTGGAAGTTACCTTGAGATAGATATCGACAGCTCTATAAAGTCCATCATCGATAACACGAGCATAATCAGGCAGTACTTCAATCATAGCAATAAACTTTTGAAAACTCAAGTACGGGTCAGGAGCAATTTCTGCTAGATATGCATCGACAAGCCGTCCGACTTTTAACAATGAACCGTGGCTAGGAGAACCCATGTCGCCTTCTGATTCATACCCACAATCTTCATCTTCTTCCTGCTCTATTATTTGAAGGAAATGCACTAGTATTCTATGGATGGTGTCAACGTCAAACAAAGAATCGCCATTCTGACCAGACGGTATCAGCAGATCATCAAGCGAAACCATTTCTAATCTAACAGCAATCCTTCTCTCAAGAGCAAGCCTACAAGCAAAACTCGAGTCCACCATGATTGCCATTCTTAACATCCCGAAAAGAAAATCGATTGGGATAGCTGAACTTTTTTCAGTTGGTAGTAAACTTATAAGCGTTTCCACAATTACCCTTTGACTGTCCTCAACCGTAACAGGGGTTGTTCTTGCTGGATTCCAAATTTGAGATTTTCCAATACCCTTTAAAGATGATTGAGCATAATGCATTATAGATGCAATTATACTATCTTGTCGAATACCTCTACTTACCATAACCGAAATAATCCGTTGATAAAGATCAATTTTTAGTCCAGAAAGATCTCCAATCCACCATTCAAGACACCTACTTTTTGCATCTATACGCCCACTGTCACATTCTAAACGTGATAAACCCTCCACCAGTTGTTCCTTGCAAGCAATTTTGGCAATAGCATCAACACATTTGTCTATAATCCCCGAATTATCTGCTAGGGGTAATATTGTCTCACAGGAACATAACACTTGTACTGATTTCTCAAGACTTGAAGTCACGACCTCGTTTAGATACGCTTCTGTGCGTGTAAACAGGTTTTCGTCTCGGTAATCTTCTGTCATTTCAAGGTACTCTGCAGCACAGTAGAGACGGGCTATATTTGCAGTTGTGATCTCAAAGTTCATACCATAACAGAACTTTGCAGCAAGTTCAAACGCCTCGGGTCCACCAGGGAAGTTGATGAGTTCCAGCTTTGACAGATTTGGATCCTTAGCTTCCGCCACCATTTTCCTTATTTTTCCACTTTGTGATACTAAAGGGAACTTGTGGAGTAGAAAAGAAGTATCATCAACGATGATAGTAATGTCCCCAGCCATATCTGAAAAGATTCTGGGCACAGGTATACAGCGTTTTTAATGATGAGATATAAACTATGTGGATGTACAAATAAGCAAAGAATATATTCACATTGTGAAGAGGGGTGATATTATTTTGAGATGACAGTTTGAAGATTAATCAGGGACATGAATGTGTTTAGTCTACATTTCTGAAAATGTAAAATAACCATGAGTTTATCAGACGGTTTGCAGACAGCCGACTCTGCGTCTAATGTATAATTTACTATACTATCTTTCTTTTCAAAATTTGCATACAAGCTACCAATTACCTACCTATCATGGCCTAGAGTGACAACATGTGAATGCAAGTAAAGAATCACCACCCAGAAGACCAATGACAATGGATGATGGTATGCACTTACGAAACAAGAAACTAAAAAGTCATCAAACAATATACAGCTCCCCAACAGGTCTAGATGTTTTCCAAATGTTCTACAATAGCCCATGTGACGTGCCAAATGTTTGAATATCACATCTACTCAAATTGTGTTGAACCTTTTGGGTTTACTGGCTACTTTTGCATATTCTTCAGGAGTACCTTAACAATTAACTAAGCATGCATCCGAGAAGTGCTTACACTTCTCGGACCCCCTTGGTCATGAGTTGGGGCCATGTGGTCCACGACAGGAGGCAACCTAAAGGAATATACATACTCTTACTCTAGAGATATATTTGATCTAGAAGGAGAAGGTATATGATGTGAAATTAGTATCTGCCTTTCTCATTTCTCAATAACAATTACATATACTAAAACTACTAACTATGAGACTTTCAAGTTTCATTCAACTATTTACTACTAAATAGTACTTAATGTTCTTAACAAAACCAGTGACCCATATCAATAAGCGGGACGGAGTGATCGACTTCATAATCCACATTCACTAGGAGGGTTGTTATAACAGAAATTCATGTAAAACAAACTTATCTTAATAAAAAAAGTTGTTTCATATCAGTGATGCATATATCACAATTCACACATTTCAGCCTTCATATTCTGAAACCTGAAACCACAAATCCCTAACTCGCTAGCTCGAACGAAATTGACAGATTCTCCAAAAACAACAACGAGATCAAGTAAACTAACTACCGATAATCATAACAAACAAGTAATTTTGTGCGAATTCCACACATTGTTTCGCATAAACTAAAAAGCACGAAAAACGATCAATGGTGCACGGAAATCGAGGTAGCACCGTACACCTTACAGACTCAGGGAACGAATTAGGTATACATACGTACCGATTGGCGAAGGAATTGCAGGCCCTAGTTGTAGAAGAGGAGCAGGCGTTGTGGTCGGGTAGTACCATGGTGGTTGCACCGCCAACGGCAACAGTACAACTCGTAATGCACAAAGTAACAGTAACGGCAGGAATCGTGTGGGGAAGTAGATGAACAAAAATGGCAGTGAACACGTAAGCAATAATGATGGATGAAAATGAAGACTACGGCAATAATGCACTATGATGCTTTTTAGTTTATGGAAATAACCAAAATGTTCAATTCCTCGTAATCATCAAAAACAAAGTTCAAATTATTATGAAATAATATTGAAGGACAAGAATAACAAACAACACGTTAGGGAGGTGGGAGCGGTACCTTTCAACTTCAAATTACTCTCTTAAACTTATCAATAAGGATATGTCACCTCATTTTAACAAATTATCCTCTCAAACTACCTTTCATGTTGGGGGTGGTACCCGTTATTTACCCACAAACTTAGCCGATTTCTCCCCTTTCTTCCCTTTCTTTCGACGGATTCCAAATCCTGCTAACCATACCCGCGTGTTACCTGCAAACTTACCCGCTGGGAGTGGGAGTGGTACCCGCCAGTCTACCCGCTCACGACTCCCACCTCCCTTATAGTACTATTTTATATTTTATAACGTAAGGGTAGAGTGGGGCACTCTTGACGCGAGGCTAGGTACTGATCGATATCTGGCAGGAACACCGTCGCAATGTAGTCGGTACAGAGGAATTCCTTGGTTTCTCAGCTTTTCTTCCCAATGCATTCCTGACTCCAACGGCTATATAGGCGTTACACATTAAAAAATATATATATATTTTTAAAAATCTTATATATACCAATAAGTTCTGATTCATCTGGTGATACGAGGCACCCGTAATTTTCAATTTCTCGTTAATGTTATTAATGTCGTATTAGGGCAAGAAGTTGGAGATACCGCACAATCAAGAAACCGCGTGCCTCGTGATTGTGAAGTTGCACACGAACATTTAATGCGAGATTACTTTGTTGAAGAACCGACGTTCAATCATGATACATTTAGGAGGAGATCTCGGATGTCAAAATAACTATTTCTAAAAATAGTTAGCGATATAGAGAACATATTTGAATGGTTTCAAGAAGGTTATGAGGGGAGGTGGAAAAAGAGTTTCACGGCGTTACAGAAGTGCACACAAGCGATTCGTCAACTCGCATACGGTAATGTTCCTGACGTCTATGATGAATATTTGGCTATGTCTGAAAGAACTTCCTATGAATGCCTAGAATACTTTTGTAATTCAATTATTATATTATATGGTGAAGAGTTTTTGCGTGACCAACTTTCGCCGACATAAATCTTTTGTAGCCGCACATGAAAATAGACACGGTTTCCTGGGATGCTCGGTAGCATCGACTGTACACATTACGTTTGGAGGAATTGTCCAACGTGTTTGTGAGGACAATATATGAAAGGTGGCATCACATGATTTATGCGAGTTTTGTCGTCACATGATTTGTGATGCTTACTTTGGTTTTGGTATGCTTGAAGAGATGGCATCATAAGATTTGTGGTTTTGGCATGCATACTTTGGTGTTGCCGGTTCGAAAAAAGAAATCAACGTCCTCCACCAATCTCCATTATTTACGACGTCATGCATGTAACCGCGTTGAGGTGTCCATTTCATGTAAACGGGGTACAATACAAGCGTGGCTACTATCTAGCCGATGGGATATACTAAATGAAGATAAGTGAAAAAGGTTCAAGAAGGCGCAAGAGCCGGCAAGAAAGGATGTCGAACGAGCATTTGGTGTGTTAAAAGATAAATGATGATCGACACGCGCGGTGCATCGCAACAAGATTAGGAATATGCATTATATTACACAACATGATTTTAAAAGATGAAGGGAGAGCGATATCACCAGAGTACATGATCGATCCTCCAACCAATGAAGTGGTTGACGATAATAGCATTTTGGAGTTGTGAGATGAAGATACACACCTAAACCTTCAATTGGATCTTGTGGAACACATTGCAAATATCCACGTACAATTTAGACGACCAGTTGTATTTTATTATTTTTTATATTAATGTATTTTATTTTTTAATTAATGAAAGTTGTATTTTATGTGTTAAAATTATATAAATTAAATTATTTATTAATTATTAAATAAAAATGACTAGGGAAGTTTAGGGAAGAAAGATGAGTGCCCCAGCCCTCTAAGAAAGTTTAGGAAAAAAATGATGTGACATAGTTTGATTGGTAGTTAGCTAAGAATAATTAAGAAAGAAAGATGAGTATCCCTTCCATCTTAACATGTAATTAAATATATAACGAATTGGATGAACAATACTATCATCACTTTGTGATAAGTCATGAGTAAACATAAACTTCCATGGTATATGTTTGGTTTTTTCACATTTGATAGTAACATTTTTTTTAGAGTAAAGTCCGGTTTTAGTCCTTGTGGTTTGGGCCAATTCTCGCTTTTAGTCCAATAATTTTAAAATCCCGATTTACATCCCATAGTTTCACAATTTATCTCAGTTTTAACCAATCCCCTAACCCCCATCCATTAGTTCCGTTAAGTATTATGTGATTTGACCATAATATCCTTATTAAATAAAAAATAAGAAATAATATAAAACCCCCATCCATTAGTCCTGATTTACATCCAATATGCACCATCTCTATTGCTACCTCTCACTCTCCTTGATCAAAGCACCATGTTTTCCGGTGACCATCAAGCACATCAGACATTACCATGTTTTCCGGCCACATTTTCCCTCCTCTTATCTCCCTCTCTCTCTCTCTCTATACATATACATATATATAGCAGTGTATGAAATCAAAACACACCAAGATCAAATTCAAAACCCAAATTAAAACCAACCAACAATGGAGTCCATGACTAGCTTGTACCTGTACAGGGACATAGTTCTTCAATTTGCAGCCGATTAATTAACATCACTCGCCTGAAACCTAGATCGTCAGCCATAGAAACCCACCACCACATAAGCTTTTGGATATTTTTTCAATCGAATGACAAGGACGAAACCGGGTTTGGTTGGCGATAAAGGGGTGGGGTGAGTCTTGCTTTCCAGATTCTTAACATCTCCATGGATCCCCACATTGAATCTCGTTTCACCAAGAACAAGAAAAAAAGGGGCCTTTTTGTTTTCCGGTTTCAATCAAAGGTTACTGAGATAATTGGAAGAAATCCAACTTTTCCAATCAGATGGCCACCACCCCTTTTCTTTATCTTGAATCAGATAGCGGCGGTAGATCTAGGGTTAGAGAGAGAGAGGACGGTGAAGGAGATGGCGGCGGTGGCATGGTGGTAAAGATTGTGGCGGTGGTGTGGGGTGGCGGGGTCGGGGGGTGGCGGTGGTGGGGGTGTGGTGGTGGTAGTGGCAGTGGTGTTGGGTTATAAAACGAGGAATAAAATAAGTTAAAAGAGTATTTTTCGTCTTTTCACCTTAACTTAACAGAATAATTGGATGGAGGTTAGTGGATTGGTTAAAAATAATACAAATGGTAAAACTATCGGATGTAAATTGGGATTTTTAAACTATTGGACTAAAATCAAGAATTGAACCAAACCTCAAGGACTAAAACCGGAGTTTATTCTTTTTTTTAAGTTGAGCAATGCATGTGTCATTATTTTTGTTGTAATGTGGAGCCTTTTTCATGGAAAATACCATAAGATTTTCGAATGTGTTATATTCATTTCTTAACCGAACATATTTTCTACTTTCTTAATGGGTTGTCAAATTTTTTGAATGATTAGATGAAGTAACTATGATTAGAGATAATTTAGGCAATCTTAATAAAGGTATTAAGTTAAAATTACTATACCACCGAAATCTTTTTAGTTTGATCTACTCAACGGTCTATTTAATTACACAATTGCCCCTATCCTTTTGAGCCAGTGACAAATTAATAAATTATTGAATGGTTCAGATCGGGTCTTCTCGTTATTGAATATGTGGAGGGCACGTTCAATACAAAACTTATTTTAAGTAGAAAACCATGAGATATGCATAATATATTTGTATGTAGTTCTTGTGAGATATAACGAGAGAGAGACAGGAAGTGAGGCAAGCAATTACATAACTGATTTATGTTTCACACTTAGAGCAAAAAATACGAGTGTTTACGTGATTCTCGTAATTCTTTATTTAAGATTGATTATATACTTAAAGGAAAAAGGACGATGGAAGATGATATTTGGTGAAGCCCATGAGTGATTGAAATTTACTAAGAAAATTTATTTGAGGCTTTGACACGAATGTTATCTATAATGTTGTTGGGATATGGAAATGTAAATAACTAAATAAGTTTGAATAGAAAAATTGTGATGCGAATAAGAGTAGTGTTTCTACATAATAAAGATAAAATATGGCCACTTTAGGGCGGAGGAGATGGAACTCCTTGAACCAACGAACCATGTAGTGTAACCTCATATTTACCGAATGAACCCTAAAGTACCCGAATGAGTTGCAGCGGTGTTCCCGAATGAACCCCTTGAACCAACCAACCATGTACTGTCACCTCATACGTGGATGTAGGTACACAACGGCTTCATCCACGGGTTCATGAACCCGATTTTCGAACTCGCGCCACTTGCGGCGATGTTCCCGTGTTACCCATTCAAGTCGATTAAAAAAAAAATCCTTGAACCCGTGTCCTTCCCTTCCACCTTAGAACATCATGTAGATATAAGGGTCAGCAATGTGAGCTTGATGAGTTCCATATTTTATGATGAAATCCAAACATATTTTTAGTGTATAATGTTCCTGGGATATGCCAAGCATGACTTTCGTCTGCCTCTAGAAACAGAAGGAAAGATTCAGAAAATTTCTCTCACTGCACCAGAAAATGAAGTCCAACCACATATGAAGCACTTCAGATCTGGACAGATTGTCAAACGAACAAAGAGTCATGGAGCAATCTTCAGAGATAAGACCGGATCATAGAAACTTTATCAAGAATCAGAAATCTGGAAATACTCTATAGCAAGTTGTTATGGGCCCTGTTATCTTTCTATTTAATGTTGCTTTCTTTTTCATTTGTAAGCTAATCTTCATTTGAGTAATAGAGAGCCTTCATCTTTTCTCTGTCATGTTCATTTGTTAACATGGTATCAGAGCCAACTCGATTCATGCTTGATTGAAGATCTTTGTCGTCGCTTCCGCTCAGTTGTTGATTCGTTCGTTGTTTGGTTTGTTAGTTGTTGAAGGGTTGTTTCGTTCGTTGTCGCTTCTACTCAGTTCGTTGACTCGTGAGGTATCAAAGTTACGGATTTCGATTTATTTGAACTGACTTGTGTATTTGGAAGAGCTTCTTGACAGATTGACAGGTTTGGACCTCGTTTCTGTCCCGTTTTTTGAAGTTTACGGTTTGTTCACGAAATTTGCGGTCTCCAAGTTTGCGGTTACCAAGTTTGCGGTTACGAAGTTTGCGGAAATTTAAGTTTGCAGTAATTTAAGTTTGCGGTTATTCGAAGTTTGCGGTTATTCGAAGTTTGCGGTTAATTTGAAGTTTGCGGTTCTTCGAAGTTTACGGTAATTCTGCTGTCGTTCGGTTTTGATAATATGGCTGGGAAAGACGACTCTTTTCAGTCCATCAGTACTCGCCTGGATGGTAAAAACTACACCTAATGGAGTTACGTAATGAAAAATTTTCTTCGAGAGAAAAATATGTGGGGTTATGTCACAGGTACTAAGGGAAAGCCTACTGATAAATCTAAGGCTGTTGAATATGCCTTAGCTCTCGATACATGGGAAACAGATAACTCTAAAGTTATAACTTGGATCAACAACTCTGTAGGTCAGTCCATTGGTATTCAGTTGGCCAAATATGATACAGCTAAACAGGTTTGGGATCATTTGGAAAAGCTGTATACTCAGTCCAACTTTGTCAAACAGTACCAGTTGGAGTTTGATATCCGTGCTCTTTAATAGAATGAGATGAGCATTCAAGACTTCTATGGAGCTATGTCGGATTTATGGGATCAATTGGCACTTACGGAATCTGCAGCACTGAAGGTGTTTAAACCTTATATTGATCGAAGGGAGGAACAACGTTTGGTACATTTTTTAATGGCATTACGTTCAGATTTTGAAGGACTGCGTGGAACAATTCTTCATCGTTCCCCTCTTCCAATAGTTGATTCAGTTGTTCACGAGTTGATTGCAGAGGAAACTCGGTTAAAATCTCAGGTTGATAGAGGTCCTAAAGTAACTACTACTCCAGCTGTGTTTGTCGTTCCCCCTAATCAGCCTAAACAAGGTGCTAAAGTTGCATTTGATGAATGTGCATTCTGCAAAGGGAAAAATCATTGGAAGTCTCAATGTCCATTATTACTTAGCAGAAGGAATTCTAACTTGCAGAAGCCTCCACAACAGAATAGATCAGGTGGACAATTTCCGTCTCGCACGTCCACTTCTGCTGGTTCATCTGGTCCATCTTCATGGACATTTAAACCACCTCAGTTTACTGCTGCTACTACACCACCATCCGTAGAAATGAACAAACCACCATCTGCTCTGGATCCGCAAGTATTTGAACACTTCAGTCAGTTTCTTGCCGCCAATCCTACCGCTATGTCTGTTGCGGGATTGTCTTCATCTGGTACATCAGGTATTTTGTCATCATTATGGATTTTGGATTCTGGTGCCTTACATCATATGTCTCCCTATATGTCTTCTTTTCTTTCTTTATCTCCTGTCTCTCATGTTTCTGTCATGTCTGCTAGTGCTACATCCATGTTGGTAGAGGGTGTCGGATCTGTGTCTACCCCTCATGTGTCTCTCAATGATATCTATTATATTCCGAAGCTTGCCTTAAATCTTGCTTCAGTCAGTCAGTTATGTAAATCTGGAATTTGGGTTTTCTTTTGTGACACTGTTTGTGTTGTGCAGGATCAACACACTCAGAGGGTGATTGAGATCGGCCGTAGGGTGAAAGATTTATATGTCTTAAAAGAACTCAAAGTGCCTGCTACTGGTGTTGCTACTTCCAGCGTTGATTTATCCTCTTTTCGTTTAAGTCCTTTGTCGTCTGAATTTTATATTTGGCATTCTCATTTGGGACATATGTCCGCATCTCGTTTAAAATTTTTGGTTTCCACAGGTGTTTTGGGTCAGTTGCAAACCTGTGATATTTCTGATTGTTGTGGTTGTAAACTTGCCAAATTTTCTGCTTTACCTTTTGCTAAAAGTATTTCTCATTCTGTTGCACCATTTGATATTGTTCATTCTGATGTGTGGGGACCATCACCAGTATCCACTAAGGGTGGTTCACGTTATTATGTTTCCTTTATTGATGATTACACTCGTTATACCTGGGTGTACCTTATGAAACGTAGATCTGAGTTCTTTGACATTTATAAAACTTTTAGGGCTTATGTTTAAACGCAACATTCGGCTGTGATAAAGTTCTTCAGGTATGACTTAGGGGGTGAATACACCTCTAATGATTTTACTCAGTTGCTTGCATCAGATAGTACCATACACCAATCGTCTTGTACTGACACCCCTCAACAGAATGATGTTGCTGAAAGGAAACATCGTCAACTTATGGAAACCGCTTGTTCATTTCTTTTATCTGCAGAAGTGCCTAGTGTCTTTTTGGGAGAAGCACTTCTGACCGCCCAACATGTGATTAATAGGATCCCTACTTCTCACAATGATGGGATGTCTCCATTTAAAAGTCTTTTTGGTGAACGCCCAAATTATGGTGAATTATGGGTTTTTAGATGTAATTGTTTTGCTCTCCGTCCTCATGTTGAACGGGACAAATTGACAAATAAGTCAGCCTTATGTGTTTTCTTAGGCTATGTCAGTGGTCACAAAGGATATGACACGGGACAAAAAGGATACCGTTGTTTTGATCCTATAAGTCAGAAGTTATATGTATCAAGACATGTTACTTTTCTTGAACATATTCCATTCTACTCGATTCCAGTTAAGTCCCATGATGTAACAAAGTCAGACCTTCAGAATATTGATCCTTTTGCTAGCAACATTGATGATGTTCCCGTTTCGTCTGTTGATCCTAATATGCCTGCTCCAGATACTTCTATTGCTCATGATGTGCCAATTCATGAACCTTCCATGTCATCTAGCACCAATGTTGATTCTCCTCTACCTCCGAGAAAGTCTACTCGTGCATACAAGTCCACTCAATTACCAGACTTTGCATACTCTGCGTATTCTGCTTCGTTTAATTCATTTATTGCGGGCATTCATCATCTGTCTGAACCAGAATCATATAGAGAGGTTGTCTTTGACCCTCTATGGCAAAATGCTATGGCTGAAGAGCTCACTGCTCTTCATCAGACTCACACCTGGGATTTGGTTCATCTACCACCAGGTAAACATAAGGTTGGTTGTCGTTGGGTGTATAAGATTAAGACAACGGCTGATGGCTCTGTTGAACGGTACAAGGCCAGACTTGTGGCAAAAGGATATTCGTAAACGTATGGTATGGATTATGAGGAGACCTTTGCCCCTATGGAAAAAAATGAGAACAGTTCGTACTTTAATTGTTGTTGCGTCCGTTCGACGATGGAAGATCTGTCAAATGGATGTCAAAAATGCTTTTTCTGAATGGTGATCTTCATGAGGAGGTTTACATGACTCCACCCCCGGGAATAGCTCATCAGCCCGGTGAAGTCTGTCGGCTTCGAAAAGCTCTATATGGACTCAAACAGGCCCCTCGTGCCTGGTTTGAAAAATTATCTACAGTCATCCATTCCCTTGGCTTTCTGCCTAGCAATCATGATTCGGCATTATTTGTTCGATGTTCGAATGTTGGACGCATTCTCTTGTCTTTATATGTGGATGACATGATTATTACAGGCGATGATTATAATGGCATTGAATCCTTGAAACGTGACTTGGCCTATCGTTTTCCTATGAAAGATTTGGGATTATTACGGTATTTTTTGGGGATTGAGGTAGCTCAATTTAAAAAGGGATATCTTCTCTCTCAGACGAAGTATATTTCTGATCTGTTTCAACGTGCAAGACTTTCTGATAACAGAATTGCAGACACTCCTCTTGAAATCAATGTACGTTACTCTCCCACTGATAATGTTCCTCTATCTGATCCGAGCCTATATCGTACCATTGTAGGCAGTTTGGTTTATCTTACAGTTACTCGCCCTGATATCGCTCATGATGTTCATGTGGTTAGCAAGTTTGTTACCGCTTCTACTTCTGTTCACTAGGGAGCTGTTCTTCGTATTTTGAGATATCTTCGTGGCACTCAGTTTCAAAGTCTTTTATTCCCTTCTACGTCTTCTCTGGAATTGCGTGCCTATAGTGATGTTGATTGGGATAGTGATCCCAATGATCGTAGATCCACTACTGGTTTCTGTATTTTCCTTGGTGATTCCCTAATCTCATGGAAAATCAAGAAACAAGACGTTGTCTCTAGGTCATCCACCGAGGCTGAATATTGTGCTATGGTTGTGACTACATGTGAAATTGTTTGTTTACGATGGCTTCTGGCAGATATGGGGGTTGTTGTTTCCTCGCCTACCTCGTTACATTGTGATAATCAAAGTGCTATGCAGATCGCCAAGAACTTTGTCTTTCATGAACGAACAAAACATATTGAGATAGATTGTCATTTTACTCGCCATCATCTTCAGCTCGGGACCATCTCACTTCCCTTTGTTCCATCAAGCTTGCAGATTGCAGATATTTTTACCAATGCTCAATTGGCATCACGATTTCGTTTTTTGTGTGACAAACTCTCAATGTTTATTTCAATTGCATTGTGAGTTTGAGGGGGGATGTTAGCATAATAAGTTGTTATGGGCCCTGTTATGGGCCTTAGCCCAGACCCAGTTATCTTTCTATATAATGTTGTTTTCTTCTTCATTTGTAAACTATTCTTCATTTAATTAATAGAGAGCCTCCATCTTTTCTCTGTCATGTTTATTTGTTAACAACTACAATACATCAAAGGAAGAATTCTCAAGTTTGACAATCCTTGTAACATCTATCAAAAATGTCATGCCCAATTTAAGCAGAAATAAAATTGAGGGACTAATATGTAAATATGTCGAAGTTAAAGTTTGGGCTAAAAGTGAAAAATCTGGAAAATAAGGCTTAGCGGACCGCTATGCATAGGTGATACGTGTAAGTTGTCGCGCCATGTGTACGGTGACTCACCCGGAAGTTTTGACACGTAGCATGGGTAGCGGTCGACGCTACGGCGCAATCAACCAAAGGCTGACACATGTTTGATGACTCGTTGCCGATGTAGCGGTGCGGACCGCTACCAATCCCTTAATGGTCCGCTAAGGGTCCTAAATTTCACCTATTTACAGGGTTTGTGAGATTTCAGTTGGGGTATCCATTTCCCAAATTCTCTCACGATAAACGCGATTTCCGACACCTCATCACGACTCCCGAATACCGCTTAGTACGACGTGAGGTACCAAGTATTGTTTCAAACCCGAACAAAGAGAAGTTGCCATGTCAGAAGCATCTCACAACAAAGAGAAGTTGCCATGCTGAATTTTTTTTACATTTGAAAATCTAACATAAATGCCACTCAAAAAGTGCTATTTCAGCATGGCAAGCTATTGTCTTTTAATTATTTGCAATTTAACAAGATAAAGCTAAGTTTTATGCTCCAAGAATTAAAAAAGAAAAATACTATAAAAAAATCAATATATTTTCTGTTTTCTATCACAAAAGTCTTTAAAAAACCAATATATTTTATGTTTTCTATCACAAAAGACTTTAACAATCTTTTGCACATAAAAAACCAACATATTTTCTGTTTTTCCTAACAAAAGTCTATCAACAATTTTTTACACATAAAAAACCAACATGCTTTCGGATTTTTCTCATCTTCAACAACTTTTTCAAAATAAACTTTGTTATGAGAATCAAATTCATTGTATAAAAAGATGATTAGTAATCAAATTAAATCCATCTTATAAAAATACCTATAAAATATGTGAAAACATATAAATAATCAAATCGTTTTGCAATCGAACTGTTTGTTTTGCTCTTTCTTCTGTCAGTCTTTCCTTTACCTTGCTTCTGCCGATTCACTTGCTATGGTAAATAATTGTTTAATACTTTTAAATGCCCATCTCGGTTTTTTTTGTTTTTAGATAAAAACAAAAATTATGTCATGTAAGAAAAAAAAAGTACACGTAAGCAAAACAAACCGGATGTACCGAAAGTACGTTGGATTTTAAAATTTAAAATGTGAAGACTTTAATGTTCAAAAGATTGTTGAGAGACTTTTATGAGAATAAAGTTATAGAATGTTGAAAATTTGCTAGGAGGCTTTTGTAAGAAAAAAAAAGAAAGTACTTTGGTTTTTTATATGTAAAAAAAATGTTCAAGTGGCTTTTACGAGGAAAAATAGAAGAAATGTTGGTTTTTTATGATAATTATCGATTATAAAAAAGAACTTTTGACTAAATGAAATCATACTTTTATAAATAATTTTTTTCTAAAAAATATGCATATTTCAAAAACCCTTTATTTACTTAACTTTGGTAGCCCAAAACTCCTCTACTTTCCGTATAAAGAGATTATTTATACTACTCTATTTATCCTAGGGGTGTCAATCGTGTCAGGTTGAATTATGCAACCCGAACACGACTCATATTCTTATTCGTGTCAAAAATTTCAACCTTAACCTGGATACACTTAAATTCAGGCCAACCCGAACTTGACCCGTTTAACCCATTTATCTAAATCAAAATCATAAACAACTAAATCCAAAATCTAATTCATTTAACATAAACCGAAAATTAATTTTAAAACGGGTTGAAATGACCAACCCAAAACCTGATTATTTTCGTGTCGTGTTCGGGTCGTGTCAGGAATTGACACCCCTAATTTTTCCACATAAAGTGATTTTTTGAGTAACCCTCCAAAAACCTAAAATTCAAACTGAACCGAGAATAAGGAATTCGAATTTGGGTATCGAACACTCCAAACAGTTCTTGAACCAAATTCCAAATTCGGTTGAACCTATAAGTTTTGAACTCATCCAACCCAATTATTCGAATTCAAATTATGTAACTCATATTTTTGATAAAAAAGTATCCAACCTGATTATTCGAATTCGAATCATGTAATTTTTATTTTTATAAAAAACTACAGATTTTATTATATATAATATATACATGTTATTTATTTTTTATTTACTTTTTCTCATTATTCGAGTTATTCAAATGACATTAGAGATGAGACAATCTAGCAGATATCATAATGCAAGAAAAGCAAGCCCACAAGCATTCATACTAGTAAACTCTACATTAATTGCTAATGAAATGCCTATTCATAGAGTAATTTGAAACCACCAAAAACTAAGCTGATTGATACCCAAACTCAAACAAGATGTCAAATTCAGCTTTTCATGAACCCTAAATTTATTTTATTTTATGAAAAAAGATGCATACCACGCGAATGAACTTCACTTGAATTGATCCCCATCTTCTTCATAAAGATGGTTAACTACCTTCTCTGACTTCTTTTCTGCACCAGAGCTCTGTGATCCTGTAACCCTTGCCAACATCACAAACGTCATCCCGCCAAGAACATTGTTCGCCATTCTCAATCCAATCACAGAGCTTTTGAACAAAACAGGTGGCAGCGCCTTTGCCAGCACGAACTCAACCCCGTTCAGTGCTTGGTACCTTAGATTACTGCTCACACCCATATGAATCGCCCAAGTCATAGCATTCAAAAGTGTCGGTGGTGGTTTGTTTGGTGGCTCAAAGCTAGGATCCATCTTCTTCCTCATCTTGATCAATCCATTCGATAGAGCAGTTCCCATTAACCCGGCTGCTAAACCCACGGCTGCAAAAAGAGTCCCTTTGTAAACAAGTGTTCCCATACGGTTCACAAGGGTAAAAGGGCCCGGCTCAAACATGTGGCCTGTAGGGCAATTGGCAAAAATCGAAGGAAGCCCTGCTGCTGATGTAGATGCCATAGTGGGTGCTAATAGATACATAAGGGTAAAATTCAGGATGGACCCCACAACAAGTGTTGAAAACACGAAATTGAGCTCGTTCAGCCCGAAATTCGGGCGAGATGCCATGTCACCAAGGACGGCTGAACTCACGCCCACCACTTCCTCCATCAAGACCTTGAACGGGAACTGGGGATCAGCAGCAACCCTTGATCTCCACCCACTAAGAAAGAACCCAATCAAACCTAAACTATCAGAACCACCACTACTACTACCACTACCACTGCCACCATGACCTCCTCCACCGCTACCACCATGGCCAACGCCATAACCACCACTACCACCACCACAGAGAAGTGGGCGTAAGTCATCTACTGAATTAGGTTTAACAGGCTTTGGTTTCATAGATGAAAACATAATGTTTAGGGATGATTTACAAGACAAATGGAGGCTGGAAATGTGCCTAGCAGGACTAGGATGAACGCGATGGCATTTTCGCGTGATATGAGGATATTGAACCTGAGCAACAGAAGCCATGTTTTCTAGTTACAGCTTAAGCTAGGGTTCAAAACTGATGAAAAGCAAACTCAACCTGAAAATCAAAAGCCAGTAATAAGTAAAATTCAGTACGTATTTGTAGTTGAATAAGAATCATCCTTTAACAAACTTCAATTGCAAACCTCTATAAAACCCTAAGGTCCATAAATCGAAAATGTAAGACAAATTCAAGGCAAATTAGATTTTAATAACCAAACTATTTACACAGTGTTGTAAAAATCGCCGATTAATAGCTAATCGCTAGAAAACCTTGGATATTTTAGCAAATCGGGCAATTAATTGGTAGTCGGTCCAAGCCGGCCCTAGTCGGCCAAAATCCGGTGAGATTCCGATGAGATTTTGTAAATTCCGGCGATTTTTGAAAAATTGTATATAATTTTAAAAATTACATTATGTGTATATATATAAATTTGAAAATTACATATAAAAATGTGTATATATATATATAATTGAAAATTACATATAAAAATACCAATAACATTAATCCCTATTAATCACTAGTCGGTAGCCCACCGCCCGACTAGCGCCAAGATTGATTTCCACTCACATAAACGAAATCGAGTGGAAATCAAGCGTAAATCTCAGATGATTATTCGCTTTTAACAACAAAAATGAAAGTTAGGAGTGTCTTTCGTGGATTATTAAAATTTAATTCGCCTAAATTCAATGAACGAATAAGCTCTCCACCTAAAATTGAAAACCTCAAGAAAACCCTAGGATCAAAATTGACATACAGTGATACGTTCGCGCGCGCGTGTGTGTGTGTTCAATTGTTGACATGTATTGAAAAGATCAATTATAACAACACAAAACAAGGATTGAAATGCATAAACCGTGATTTGAAAACGCTAAAACGGAATTACCTGTACACAGACGGTTTGATAGATCGGAAAACCTTGAACGGCGTTGGGATCGCCGGAGAGAGAGAACAACGGCAGTGAATTGGCGGAGTGAAATGGGAGTGACTGGAAAAACAACATAAAAACCCTAAAAACACGAGGCGCTGCGGCTGGCGAAAGAAGACGAGAGGAATTGAATGACTGGAGCGCAGGAGCACGTGAAGATTAGAAGATATGTGGGTTGGGCGACACGTGGCTCTGCCCTTCGGAGATTTTCATTTTTGATTCGTAACGAATATATCTAATATCCCGTATTATTCAATCTTAAAAAAAATATCTTCTCCACCTTAATATATAGTATATAATAAATAAAAGTTTTGATTTAACACTTTTCACTCTCTCATACATTCTTACCTTTTTTTTCGCTTATCTCTCCTATTAATTATATAATTTTTTTAATTATTTTTATAATTTTTTGTTTTCTGACTCTCTCTCCTATTAAATAATATTGTTTTCTATAATTCTTTTAATTTTTTTCATAAATATGTAATATGTAAATCTTTATTATTAAATATATATAACATTACATTTATTCAACCCGTATAATACACCGAGTTTCTAAAGTTTAATATAAATTAACATTTATTAGTTACATAAAAAAATTAATACTTCTCTAAAAAAATGATTTAAAAATTAACTTAATAGAATCTATAACTGTCACGTAATATTTTATTCAACACGTGTAATACACGAGTTTTTAAATACATAATTTTTTTACTACTAAGTATATAACATTACAGTTATTCAGCCCATACACGGGATTCTAACCAGTAAATAAATAAATTATTGGTTGTGTCGTTTGTTATAATTTTATGAGACTAAGATTGTTTTTTTCATTTATTTTTTCTTTATTACTAATTATTTTATATTTTTTATTATTTATTTAATATTTTTTTATTAATTTCTAAATCTTCATTATTGTTTAATATTTTTTTTATAATTTATAATTTTTTATTACTAACTATTTAATATTTCTTTTATTCAACTTGTATAAAACACGGGTATCTTACCTACTATATATATAGGGGAGAGTTCATAAGAAAACCATATAGTTATGTGAAAACCGCGAAAACCACTAAAAAAATAAATTTTAACCAATCATATAATAATTATTTTATTTTATTTATAAGAGTATCAGTGTAATATTACACATTTTTACCAAAAAATCATAAGTATTGGGTTACGTATACGTAACACATAGTGTTACATATATGTAAACGAAAAACAAAAAAAATGTAGTTACGTATATGTAAAACACAATACGACATATACGTAAAACACAATACGTAAAATGATTTTTTGGTAAAATGTGTAATATTACATTAATACCCTTATAAATAAATTTAAAAAAATCTATAAATTATTTGATTGGATCTTAGCAGTTTTCACGGTTTTCACATAACTATGTGGTTTTCTCATGATCCCTCCCATATGTATATATATATATGGGGGACGGTTCCACTAATAAGTGGTTTTTCGCTAATAAATACTAAGAAGTGGGCCAACGAACTCCGATTGAGCTCATTCCAGCGACGTTGGAACCGTCTCATCGAACCCTAACCCGGACCCAAAAACCTAAACCCCCTCCACCCGCACCCCCAAAAACCTAAATCCTCCCCCCTCCCTCCAACCCTACCCCGAAAAGCCTAAAACCACCACCCCCACCCCACCCCCCAAAAAACCTAAACCCACCCCCCACCCACCCCCAAAAACCCACCCCCACCCCTAAAAAAAACCTAAACCATAAAATCTAAACCCTAAAAGTTAAACCATAAGGCTAAAACCCTAAAATTCAAATGTAAAATCTAAACCTTAAAAGCTAAGATGGTAGAGTTCGACGAGACGGTTCCAACGCCGCTGAAATTAGCTCAATCGGAGTTCGTTTGATATCTTTCTTAGCTCAATCGGAGTTCGTTTGATATCATTTCTTAGATTTCTTAGCGAAAAGCTACTTCTTATTTGATCCTCCCTATATATATATATGAAGTGGATCATTTGAGAACTCCTAAATATTTTGAGAAGTTGCGAGAACTCGTCAAAAAACCAATCAAAACAATTTTTTTGTTTTTACTACCTTTATTACTAGAATACAGCATAAAAAATGAATTTATATATGTAAATTTACATGTATTCATATAAAAAAAAATTTACACATGTGTAAATTTACCACTTACACATGTGTAAGTGTTTACCATTACACATGTGTATAAAATTTTTTAAGAATAATTTAAAGAGAAGAGATGTATTAATTGGAGAGATAAATCATGTTTCATGTTGTATTTTAATAATAAAGGTAGTGAAAACAAAAAAATGCAGTTAGATATACGTAAAACACCATACGTAAAATGATTTTTTTGTAAAATGTAATATTACATTAATACTCTTATAAATAAATTAAAAAAATTATATAAATTATTTGATTGGATCTTGACAGTTTTCACGGTTTTCGCATAACTATGTTGTTTTCTCATGAATCCCTCCCATATATATAAGCAAATTAGTGGTTTCCAATTTACTTGTAACTCAATCGTAAATACCTCTATAAAAGCGCGTTCATAATCCAACTTAGTGTTGATTTGACTTGAGTCTCGTATAAATATTTGATCTGAGCTTAAGACTTTTAAGGTGCGGATAGTTCGTTCATTGGCTTACTCGAATAAATTGTCTTGTATGATTTTAAAATTATTGTTAACTTGTTATTTGTATTATTTTTAAAACCGGACATGACGGGTCTGTGAGACCAATTAAAATGAAAACCGACTAGGTCACCTGACACATGTAGCGTGTAACCCGGGTGGAATGACATGTCACTATCATACGTAAATAAGATCACAAATCATAACTCTATGAGTACTTCAAATGTTTTCACAATCAGAAGATTGAAAGGGAAATACAAGGTGTTGAATGTTTTAGTCATACTATGCATTAACCGCCCAATGGCCATTCAAGTTTAACGGGAACATAAGCAAACAAGACTACCATCAGTGTCACAGTTTGACGTATACCGGTTGTCTAGCCTCTCGAATACATACTCGAGAGTGATCTATACTCCTTGTTACCATATAATTCCTTTCGGTTCTGTTTATACGACCATTCTTCCAACACTTTGACTTAACTCTTACAACATTAAAGAACATAATACATACCAGACATACTTGTTACCATATAAACAAATCGAACCCATCTAGATGCGGATGGTTAAGCAATGCCGGAAGTCGAGACTGCCAACAACACGAACAATGAACTAACGTACCGTACCACCAAAAGAGCTTTTCTAGCACAAGAACATACAATCGCGAGTCCAGTGTTGGACAATTGGATCGAAATTACTCAAAAGACAGCAGCAATTTGTGGAAAAACACACCCACGACTCTTAATTTTTTTAAATCAAAACCACACACCTTAAACTCTAACAATGACCCCCTTTTATACTAATCCTAACCTTAATTACTAAGAAATCATAGTTCAAACACAGCTGGAATGACAGCCCATTCACAGCAAAAAATAAACACTCAATACCTTAAATAAAAAACTAAATCAATCTATCTTTAGACTCATTACGATTTCCCCTCCGAACTTTCACATATAAACCACATTAGGATTAAAAACTCACAATCACACCCTTAATCCTAATGTGGGCTTTCTCTTTGTCTACAGTAGAGGCGCTCCAGCATCCTCACGAACCAAGTTGGCTACCTCATGCTTTGGCTTTTGGACATTCTCCCCGCAAAATGACCAAACTCTTCACACCGAAAACACTTGAACAGCAACTAAAATCTTTCTTTGCCTTACGTCTCACATAGCCCTCAAAGCAACTCACTTGCTTTCTCCCTTCTACACATTCTTTGTCAATAACCGAATCACTCAGGTCCTCTTCACTGTCGATCGCTGCCTCACACAGGAATCGCCTTCTGTTCTGTCTCACACAAAATCCAATCTGCCTCGCACAGGTTTTGTTCTGCCTCACACAGGTTTTGTTCTGCCTCGCATAGAACCCACTAAACCTCTGTTTCACATAGATTCTTTCGCGTGTCACACAGTCGATAACCCTGTCTCGCACAGGTTTGCCCTTCACTATGCACAGATTCGTCTCACAGAAATCACTGCTCTTGATCACTTCCCACGATCAGAACCTGAGTCACTCAGGTCTTCGTCTTCAGGGGTTGACTCGCACAAATCCAATCAGCTTTGATTGAGTCACACAATCAATCTGCTCCAGCCGTATCTCGCGGCGCACAGACCTTCTGGTAGCTCTTACAGCCCTCCGATTGAAACCTCGCAACAATCTTCACAATTCGATCTATCACAGACCAGATTTCAGCAGCCTTCAATCGGTCACAGCCCTTCACAATCGACCAGCAGCTTTTCACAGTCGACCAACAACCCTTTTGCAGTCGACCAGCAGCCTCAATCGATCAATGCCCTTTGCAGCCCAAAGAAAAAAATCGCTGACCCTTTTTCCTTCTTTTCAAACATCCAACCAGCAGCCCTCAACAACAACCCACCTGCTGTTATCTGCTATGGCAGCCCTTGGCTGCTCCCCCCTTTGAAAGTAGACTCTCAAAACCTCGCTCTGATACCAATTGTTGGACAATTGGATCGAAATTACTCAAAAGACAACAGCAATTTGTGGAAAAACACATCCACGGCTTTTAATTTTTTTAAATCAAAACCACACCTTAAACTCTAACAATGACCCTCTTTTATACTAATTCTAACCTTAATTACTAAGAAATCACAGTTCAAACATAGCTGGAATGACAGCCCATTCACAGCAAAAAATAAACACTTAATACCTTAAATAAAAAACTAAATCAATCTATCTTTAGACTCATTACGATCCCCCCCCCCCCGAACTTTCACATATAAACCACATTAGGATTAAAAACTCACATCCAGGTTTCACAACAATCTTGGTTTTACTAACACAAGAATAAATCAAATCAAATGAATCAAAGTTTACAACACACATGCCCGTCCGTCACCTTATAATCACGAAAAGAATAATATAAATAAAACGACAACTTTTCCGCTTTGTACTTCATTGCTATATCCATCATTTGATTTCAAAAAGACAAAAAAAAAAGCCCCAACTTCCAACCTATACTTTTGACATGTGTTCCAAAAACCATGAAATATTGCAAGCAAAGTGCATATGAGTCTTGCAGGCAGAGTAGAGTGTGTACACATATATGTTTCTGAAGCCAGCCAAGCCCACTGGTTTGATTATCTTCAAAGTGTTCTGCATATGGTTTACCGGCCCGTTTTTGCACGCTTCATTCCGCTGCTGGTGTTGAATGGTGATACACTGCCGCTAGGCCCTGGACTATCTTCTCTGAAATTTGAGTTCAGCATGGCGAGCTCACGTAACTGCTGTCTTTTTATATAATCTTGGGACTCATCCTGCTTATTCATGAGATATATATATATATACATATGAGAAAAATATACAAACAATTGCATATATATATATATATATAGTAAAAAAGCAAAATGCACAAAATAGCAATATCCATATCATCAATTTAGAGAGAGCCAAGTCTGATAAGAAATGCCACATCATCAATTTTTTTCCATGATTATCAACTTAAAAGTTGCACTAAGAAAATGAAAGTTATTTTGTGCAAAAAATTGTTATGTGCTATAAACGGCGAGTCGGTGACAAATGCAAAATATGTCAACATTGTATGCAGTTTGCCTAAAAATGAAATGTTTCAGTCGAATAAAAAATTTTAAAAAGCTGGGCAAGTTTGATAGATGGTTTTGATATCCAAACCATATGCAGAAAGTAAACACAATAAAAAATATATATATTGGCTTTTTTTGAAGGAAAAGAAACACCCCTCTCATCTAAGCATTGGTCTCGCTAGAGTTGGCAGGTTGATTTGATGACAACCGACATATTCAAAATAGTGTAGCCTGAACACGACCCGTGTAATCTATTTATCTAAACAAGTCAAATGAATTGACAGGTTGTAAATGGGTCATAATCAAGTTGTAAACAGGCTAAACGAGACGAACAGCTAAATTAGGGTTGAAATTATTAACCATATTTTTTTTTAATTTTTGAAAGGGTTGACCTGTCTAACTAAATGTGTTAAACAAGTCATCAACCCAAACGTGATCCTTCTAATTAAACGGACTAAACAATTCAACGTGAACACGACCTGTTTATTAACCTGGTTAGACATTACAGCCCAAAACCTGACTGTTTGTCATGTTTCAGGTCATCTCAGCATTTAAACAATAAGGTGATATTGAGACTTTTAAGGTCAAAAAAACTAAGTTGTGAATGATCAAACTAACAATTTAAACACGTATTACGTACATTGATGTTAGATTTGCAGAACTCGATGTCCTTGTGGAGCTAGAAGTTGGTTTTGTTTGCAAAATCAAGGTTACGGTAAACCTGTCTTGCAAAATTTACAGCCTGTTTTTACTAATCACACAACCGGTTTTTTAAGAGTAAAAATAATTTAGCTATTTACGCTTTCCTCTAACCTAATCCGAGAGACTTACTCTTACCTCACAAAACTTCTCCCTTTTTTCTTCAAAACAATAAAATGTATTTTTTGATATTATATCTATTAACTCCTTGATTAATCAAAATGTGTGAATGTGCAAAAACACTAACATCTTATTACTTATTTACCCTTCAAAAACATGAGCGTATCCAAACACCGTCTTCTATAGCAGATTTTATTTTCAAAACACGCATCCAAAACGAGCTGAGTAGCTGACAACATTCAATTTTGAGGTGTCTCAAAAAACCACAAAGTTTCCTTCTTTGAAAGGATCAAAATCAAAATTTACCAACTTCCCCAAATTCAAAGACTTGTATTAAACTGCATGTCAAATCAAACATCTACTTAGAAGTAGCAAAAAAACGATACCACAGGTTTAAGCAGTTCTTCAATTATTTCTTGTGCTTGCCTCAGCCTAAGATCAACCACAATTGCTGGTAACTCAGCTTCAATCAATATGTGGAGCGGTTCGTTTAAATGTTCATAGCCAGGTCTTCCCCTTAGCTTATCTTCCTTCAAATTTAAAAACCATACATATTAAACAAACATTAATTTCAATTCATATATGCAATGAACCTGTAAAATACCTGTTCTGGATCCTTGATCGACCCTTTTCCTCTTATATAAACCCGACAACCTGTTGTACCCTCTACCCGTTTTAGTGAATTGCCTCTAGGACCAAGAAGCCTTCCAACAAAGTTAAACTAATAACCAAAGAGATCAATATTGAACTCAGAAGATTGATCCTGTTGAAATGAATAGAATGTAAAAATGAAGAAAACATACATTTGGATAGGTATCAACTGGTATCTCTAATCGCAAAATTCTCTTCACGGTGTATGCACTTGGGCTTGCTGGAGCTCCTTGCCAGTCCATTGTCGTTCCCGGTGGCCCACTTAACCTCTGTCAAGAAATGCAAGACTTTTTAGCAAATTTAGGATGTTCAAACCCTGGATTTAAGTTTAGAAACCGATTACTTGACTAATGATTTTAGCAAATTTAGGATGTTCAAACCCTGGATTTGCGTTTAGAAATCAACTATTTGACTAATGCAACTTCTTGGCTCAAAAAAATATTCTCAGACATTTGAAATTTTGAATGAACAGATTATGCTTCTTATTATCTGATTATTAGGCCCCAAATCATTAGTTACAGACAATGAGTTTCATACTAGGTGAAACAAAAGCTGATTATCGAGAGATAAAACCTAATTACTCCTTTTAACCTGATATGAGAAGCTTAACTCTCATTTCAGAATATTTATCTCCTCTTCTCAACAAAACATATTTGGTTATTTTATGTACTAAGTGTTTAATAATCAGAATTTGCAAAACACTCAGATAGTTGTTTATCTGACAATTATTACTTCAAACAACAAGAGCATATCCAAACAATTTAGCACAGCTAATTATCTGATTCAACCATTTAAAATCACATAATTACTTTCACAATGCATACCCAAACACCCCCATGGTCATATACAGCAGAAAGTTGATAAAAAGAGGGTTTTACCAACCAATTTACCAACATTAATAAATTCCATTCTCACAAAACCTTCATCCCAAAGTAGGTGAAAGAATCAATGCAATTTAAAAAACTTATGTTAAAATAGATGTGGTGTGGTATAACGTTTATATTGTCTCTATGAAACATCTGTCCAAACATCCAAAACTTATATTATCATATAGACCCATAAACTTCAATTTGACATCTAAAACTGACTACTATCCTTTTATAAGGCTTAAGAAGGAAAAATAACCCTTCAAGTAAATGGGGAAAGTTGAATTTAAATGTTGATTACAAATAGGAAAACACTTGCTATACTGTGTACCAAACAAATTGAAAGTTCACTAAAGTTGAATCTTTGCTCTTGAGGTTGAAAATATGAAGATATAACAAACAAGTCAACCTTATACAGAGCCTATTATGCTAATCTTAAAACCATCCAACTATAAAGTATAAACCGAAAGAACTCATCAGACAAAAAGAGTAAAATATATAAAAGCCTATTATTTTGGAAGTTATTCACTCTAGATGTTAAAATTCATTTAATATATTTGAGATGACAAAATGGAAGGGTCGGGCAAATGGTAAAAACAAACTTAGATCAAAGTGACGATCCTTTACCAAACAGCAAACACATTAAATTGACCCAAAACACTATTTTCTCAAAATCCTTAAACTTTTTATAGATAACTAGTGTGTAAAATATGATTACAATGTTATATAATTTGAATAATATATTATCAATCAAATGATTAAAGATTTCATGCACTAAAATAACTCTCTTAGTGTCTTCCAACCCATTTCATTATAAGCTATTTTTCCAATTTAAACCCATATTAATGATTTAATTCTTAGAAATAAAACATGCCCAAATCAACTCATTTATAAGTAAACAGGTTGAAATTGCCACCACTACAAAATCATCACATTCCCATAAAAAAAACAAAACAGATTCATTAAATTTTTTTATGTACAGATGTTTTCAGAAAAAAAAAACAAAAAGTTACACCAAGTATAAGAAATATATGCTAGACGGTAGACATTTGGAAACTAGAGTACAGAAAATGATAGATAAATTAATCTAGAAAAAAATAGGAAGTACCTCTGGTGGAAGACCATTCCAGCCACTAATTCTACTCCCAGGAACATTTGACAAAAGATTAGAAGATGCCATGGGGCTTGGACTTCTATGGCGCAGTCTGTCCAGCTCATTAAACCCTTGGTTCGGCAGCATGCTCGAAACCCTCAAGATCTCTAAAAACAACATTGACTTCACATGAATTATACTAAAATGTAAAAAAAAAAATCAAACCAGCAGAAATATTCTAATGGCAACATAATCAAACACCTGAAAATAATGGTGTTATACTAACATGCTTTGCTACATGTTGCAGGTAACTTCAGGTGTAACAAACGAACGTACAAACTTAAAAAGCGAAATGGTCAATCAAAAGAATAGTAATTCACTTCCAAATAATCAGTTTCAAATACCGATTTGCTTCACTTCCAACCCATCAACCACATTTTATTACATTCAATTATCTGAATTTCATTACTTAATATAACACAATCACTTTCAAAAACAAACATCCAGCCTAGCAAGGTGAGCAAACATAGCTTTCGATTGCCATCACAACTTCAATACACCACACAAACATATCACCACACAATGCAACACAATCAATCAAATAGATAATACCACAATTCCAATAAGTTTGTCACCTCAAAACACAACATCAACATAATGTTAGTTATTTGGCAAATCTATCTTTCTCCCTCTATGAATACAGTCCAAGAACAAATAATTTACAACAGTTAAAATGCAATAAAATAGTTAAAAATGACAAAAAAATTCCACAGTATTTGATGAAGAGGAAACTCTCCAATATTGGTCCAAAAGGATACAAAGGGATCTAAATCAAACAACCAGATATTCTAGACAATATTCTTTATCAAAACATGAACTCAAAATCCAAACATCAATAGATTAAGATCCATAGAATTAAACCTTGATTCAATAATCTGCTGCATATCGGAAGAACTTGCATAAACGGCTGAAGCTTCTGATGCTCCTCCAGCAATTCAGCTAAGTACTGACTGCAAAAGCAACAATAATCCAATCAAAACAGAAGTTGAGATAGATCAAAAGCATACAAGTATCAAAAACCCTAAAACGAAGATGAAATTAAAATTGACGAACCTGTCAGCATCTGCGGTGGTTCTAATGAGTGGGGAGACAGCTCTTGCTGGAGAGAAGTTTGGATTGTACAAACCTGACATGGGAGATTGTGGTGGGGAGAAGAATCCACCGAAGGAAACGGTGGAGAATGAGTAGAAAAAGGGGGGAGGGAAGGGGAAGAGGAAACAATATAGAAGTGAAGGGTTTTGTGTGTTAATAATAAGGGAGCAGGCAGAGGGCAAAATGGTCGATAAATCAGAAAAGTTAAAATGTGAGTAATTGTTGAGAGTAAATTAGTGTGGTGGGAGTGGTGTTCGGGTACCACTCGGGTAGTTGGCGGGTACACCGTCGCAAGCTTAGCGGGTACCAGCAGGTAGGGGAGATGGGTACGGGAAGCCGCTGAAAGTTTTGGAAATCAAGCCGTTGGAGACTATCCATTGGAGAAAAATTAGGAGGGATGGAGGGTACCACTCCCACCATGAAGGGTACTTTAATAGGGTAGTTTGGTTAAGTGAGCTGGCATCTTCTGATTGACCTATTTTGGGAGGGTACTTTTGGTTGGATGGTACCACTCCCACCACCCTTATAGGAGTGATTAGAAAATATGACCCGCGCGTTGTTGCGGAACTGTACGGTGATATTAACATGTTTAAGTACATAATTAAAGCACATGCGATGCGGCGCATTTGCGAACCTCATTACACGCGTTGCGGCGACGACAATAACGTGACTAAGTACATAAAAGAAACGTATGAAGTTGCAACCACTCGGTCGTCATGGTCCTATGATCCCGTCCTTTGTGAAAACCGAATGAGATGTCGTAGAGGAGAGGACGAATTTTAGGGTTTAATGGACTGATTGTGGTGCTCTGTCTTGAGCTGCAGGCGACGAAGGAAGAGGGGAAAACAATTGGGTTTGGCGACTGGGTTAGGTAAATGGCATTTAGGTTTAAACTAATTTTCATTTGTACTCTCTCATCTTTAAAGAAAATTACATTTAGATTTTAGTTTAAATTAGTCGTTAAACTACCGCGTCATATTTTCGTTATTTGACAACCTTAATCCTAATCGAAATCTCGTGTTTTAAGTAATAGAGAATTTGGGATGTTACAATATATATATAAGAAGGATCCGGTACAAAACTCATTTTGCATAAAAACTGTAGGAACTAATGAGGTGCTGACACGTGTATAGGGGTGTAAACGAGTCGAGTCGAACCCGAGCCTGGCACTAATCGAGCTTGGCTCGTGGGATTATCATGAAGCTTAAGCTCGAGCTCGGCTCGGTTCGAGCCTATAATTTTTGGATCGAGCTCGGCTCGTGGAGTTAAAATAAAGCTCAAGATCGGCTCGACAAAACTCGATTTCATTCAAGACTATTAAACGAGCAAAAGCTCGGTTATAAGAAGCCTTAAACGAGCCAAAGCTCGGCTCGAGCTCGAGCTCGATTTGGAGGGTTAAATTGAATAATATATTAAATATTTAAAATAAAATAAAATTTTACTAGGCTCCTTAAGGCTCATGAGCCTAAATGATCTTAAAAGGCAAAGCTCGAGCTCGGGCTCGATAACTAAACGAGCCATATTTTAGGCTCGAGATCGGTCTCGGGCTCGTTAAGGCTCGTCTCATTCGAGCTTTTTACCGATCCGATCTCGAATAGCTCTCGAGCCGGCTTGACTCGTTTACACCCCTACACGTGTACATGATTAGAAATTATTATAAGAGAAAAATAGAGAATTGACACATTAATTTGTCTTTTTTTTCATTAAGTACTAGTTCCACCCATTTTTTTTAAACTCAAATAACTTTTATATACTTTGTTATTTTTTAAAATAAATTATACCATAAAATCGATAAATCGATAATTTTATTATCTTTAATATTAGTATAGTATTGCTATATATTTTTTAAAATTCGTGTAAAAATGGTACTGCGCTGATAACAACACATTATACATGCGTTAACAACACAGAACAAAATATATCAGAATAGTGTAAAATGAGATAAAAAGATGTGTTGTTATCTCATTACAACGTGTTATTATATCATTTTACATTATGCTGATATATTTTGTATTGTGTTATTATATCATATACAATGTGTTGTTATAAACGAAATGTCATTTTTACACAACCGTTTAAAAATTTTCATTTAAAAAAAAGTATACCAATACTATACTCATATGAAAAAGGATAAAATCGTTAATTTTATGGTGTAATTTTTTTTTAAAAATAATTAAGTATATAAAAGTTTTTTGATTTTAAAAAAATTGGTTAAACTATTATTTAATTAATAAAAAGTTAAAGAGAATGTTAAATTCTCTCTTTTACCCTTTCTAAGTATTTCAATTTATAGTTAATTTCAAAATTAGAACCTAATTAATCTTAACCATTAAATTAGTAAGATCAAATGCCTAGATTGCTTCCTACATTTTTTATACTAAAAGTACTTTGTACATGATCCTACTTCTATAGGTGAGGGTTAGGCTAGAAATGGAGCAAACCCTACAAAATGTAGGAAGCCACCGTAGAGTGTCATGTGTCCAAAGAGGATTCCAAGAGGGAAGGGCAAAAACGTTAAAAAAATATGCACATGCTACTCACATAACAAGGAACATGCATATGCAAGTCACATGCATATTCCTCCATCTTTTTTAAATGTTCATAACTTTTTTATGCGTTATAATTATTTTTTTTTAAATTACACCATAATAATGAGAGTTTTTTATATCTTTAATATGAATATAGTATTGTTATATAAAAATTAAAAAAAAATTGCGTGTTAACTATAATTTAATTCATGGTGTTTTTGAACTAAGTTGTACAAACTCTATAAAAAAAATCATAAAAATCGTCGTACAAACACCATAAAAAACGTTATAAATTAAAAACATCATAAAAAACATTTAATTTATGGTTTATGGTGTTTTTGAACTGTGCTAGAAATTAAAATCATTAGTTACGATCTAGGCCGCCGTTAAAACACCATAAAACCCTTTGTTGATTAAGACCAAACCGAATCCATAATCGTGTAACACTCGGATTTTTCAAACCATCTTGAACTTTTTAACACACGCAAAATTAGGTCCCATTAAACACTCTTGATTAATCAACACATGCCAAAAAGCAATGATATGCCAAATGACATAGACTTTGTTTTAAATAAACAACAATCGACACTTGAAAACGACAAGAAGTTTAAACTTTAAAACAGGTCTAATGAACTCCAACAAGGAGTTCTAACTCCAACCATTAACATACACCAAAATGAATGAGAATCCAATTCCACCACGAAGCGTGACCCGATACTTTAAACCGAAGCTTTACCTAAAAGAACACCATTTAAAACACTATTAGTAATGATATAACATTGCACAATAACCCCCAAGTGCTTAACTCCGCAAAACTCCAAAAATCCCCAAATCCAGCAGCTGGCGTTTGAGCCAGCGTTCACTAGAAGCCCATCGGCGTTTGGAACGCTGGTCTCAGGCCTACACACCCAGTTTTTCAGTTTTCGACCTTTTCGACCCTCCCTACTCAACCCCCGGTCGTTTTAAGCAATCAACAGCATTTTGTGAATGTTTTAAACACCTAATAACACGACCATACTTCTTTGTGAGGTTCTAAAGACCTCAAACGCCATAAAACGACTATGTGAAGTTCATAACCTCAAATAACCACCGTGTGAGGTTCTTAAACTTCAAATACCACAAAACGACTTGTGAAGTTCATGACCTCAAATAACTGTCGTGTGAGATTCTTAGGCTTTAAACTCCTTTATATGAGGTTTTAAAGACCTCAAACGCCACAACACAACCTTGTGAGATTCATGAACTCAAAATAACTACCGTGTGAGGTTCTTAAACTTCAAATACCACAAAACGACTTGTAAAGTTCATGACCTCAAATAACTATCATGTGAGATTCTTAGGCTTTAAACTCTTTTATATGAGGTTTTAAAGACCTCAAACGCCACAACACAATCTTGTGAGATTCATGAACTCAAAATAACTACCTTGTGAGGTTCTTAGACTTCAAGCAATAACGACATAAGTGAAGTTCAAAGACTTCAAGCGACAACGATATGAATGTAGTTCTTGGCCTCAATTAACTACCGGTGAGGTTCTTAGACTTTAACCACCGACTCTTTAACATACATACAAGTGTACACACAAGTTACTAACCCATATTTATAACCCATACGTTATACACGACATTGTGAGGTTCAAGACCCCAATCCCACCAGTTAGTTGTGAAGTTCAAAGACTTCAATTACATCATATTCACCCCACCCCTACATTCGACATATACATAAAACTGACGCCATAGAACACATAAGATATTATATGACTATAATTATCATACGACATTGTGAGGTTCATATACCTCAAGCTCCCACCCTTTGCATACATACACCATATGCAATTTCACCAATTGATACACACACATTTGCACATAAGATAATCTATAAAATCAACATGCATATAAAGTATGTGCATTTACTACCACCTATCATTACTAAGTAAGCTCAAAGCACTTACCTTTAGCTAGAGACGATTCCACTTGGTCTTCAAAGCTAACTCCTTTATACCTTGGTCACCTAACAATCCAATTGCAATTAGCAATCCTATGATCTCAATCCACACACCAAATTGGGACTTAAGACACACCTATGATCTAAAGATCAACACCCCAACTTCATTTGGTTAACACAACCTTAACCAAACCTGCAACACCCACAAACAACCTTTCAACCCATTTTGACCCGTTAAAGAATCACCCAAATTCACCCAACACTTTAATTTACAAATCACCAATTTGAGGTTTGACACCCACCCAAGATCTTATGATCATAACCCTCATTTAATCTTGGTTCATTTTAGCTTTAACACAAGCTTCCAACCTTTCTAATCAAAATCAACCCATTTTGACCCGTTTAGGTTTTCACCCATTTTACCTCAAATTCAACTATTTTCAATTCATCAAATTAATTGAGTTTTCTACTTGTTAATGTGTCTATATAACACCATAAACACTTTTTAACACTAAATTCAACAATAAAATGCCCCAATTGCAAAACCCTCAATTTTGACCTCAAGAACCCTAACTTCAAGATTCTTAAATTGGATGGTTTAAGGATGTTTTAACTATTCAATCAACATTAGACAAGCTAGATTATAAGTAATGAACCATAATCCACCACCAATTCAGCCTCTAATTTGATTTTCTCCAAAACCCACGAAGAACACCATTAATGGTGGATTCAAGGTTTGAAAGAGAACTTACTTGCATTCTTGAAGGAGATGAACATCACCACTCATCTAGATTCTTCATGCAATTCACCAATTTCTTGATCTCAGCCTTCCTCCTCTTTCTCCTGTATGAAAAACGACACACACACACACTCTTGAAAGAGTGTGACTCTTGAAAGAGTGTGTATCGCCATTTAGTCTCCACCCAAATCAAGTTTGGGTAAATTACAAAAGCAGTCCCTGCTATTACAAATATGACCCTTTGCACCAAAACTAGCCATTAAAAACAAACCCTCAACTTTTACTTAATCCAATTTCACCCTCATAATATTATTTAAGCAAATAATATTTTATTTTGGATTTTTGTTTCATTACAAATCGTTTTTCATAGCCGTCGTTAAAATACCATAAAATGTCAAATACAAACGCACAAAAAAACCATAAAATGTCATACAAACCCATTTTTTACAAACGCTCGAAAAAACACCATAAAAACTTCAAATACAAACGCTCAATTGCTTCTTTTTTTTGCATTTTTTTACAAACGCTCGAAAAAACACCATAAAATATCATATGCAAACGCTTGAAAAAACCGTAAAAACACCACAAAACACAATAAACATGTCATACAAACCTATTTTTTTTACAAACGCTCGAAAAAAACACTGTAAACTTTGAAATACAAACGCTCGATTTTTTTTACATTTTTTTACAAACGTTTGAAAAAACACAATAAAATGTCAAATACTAACGCACAAAAAAACACCATAAACACGCCATATAAACCCATTTTTTTTTACAAACGCTTGAAAAAACATCATAAAAACTTCAAATACAAACGATCAATTGTTTTTTTTTTACATACACTCGAAAAAACATCATAAAAACGCTCAATTTTTTTACAAACGCTTGACAAAACGTAATATATACAAACACTCGAAAAAAAACTCAGATTCGGACGAGGTCAATGCCTGGATTCGTTTCCTTCTCGTTGCCAAACGTTGTTGTGGTGTGGAGTGACGATTCCAGAGCTTCTTGGATCGATCCCTTTACTTTATCTCTTTAGCCGATCAACTTCTCTCTCTAGAATCCTTGCAAAAAGTGAGAATGTGGTGGAAGGGTTTGAGCTGCTGAGATTAGGGGGTTTTCTCCCCTTGCTTTCGGTCCATGGGCCTTCTCATGCGCAAGCCTCACCCTTACTTAACTTCTAAAAGCTTTTGTCAAAATTTAAAAACCACGTCTACGCACCTAAGGGCCTTTGGCCTAGCGATATCTTGAAGTGTAAATCGGTGCCCCCCCCCCCTTTGAGGTCGAGAGTTCTAGTCCAGCGATGGACAATGATGTAGATTGCCGTTAAAAAAAACCACCTTTACACATTTACCAATTTAATCAACTAGTCAGATATAGTTATGAATTTGGCATCTTTATTAATAAGTCAAGAAAAGTAAAAAAAAAATGAAATTTTGGAATTTATTGATTTGGGTGTTGACTTAAGACCTTCAAATACACATTCTCAACATAAATCAGTAACCCGGACTTTTTAATGAGTTATCATAACTCATAAGATTATTTTCTTTATCAACTATGACTGACATGTCTAAATAATGTTTTCCTTAAAAGATAGCTTTTATATATGAAAACTCAACTAACTTCTGGTCAAGGCCAACCCTTAAGGGGGGCGGGGAGGGCGACTCCCGGTCATCTCAGGGGCCCGAAATTTTTATTTTTTTTTTTGTATTATATATATATATATATATACAAAAAATTCTATATATTTTTAGTTTTAAACTCAATCTCATTAGTTCATTACTTACACATGTGGCACGAATTGTTTAAAAAAAACTCAGGTTGTAACTAAACCCACATAAAAATTAAAAGGTCCAAACATATTTTTAAACTAAAGAAAAATAGGGATTGTATTATAGTTTTTCTATATAAAATTATTAAGTTTATATTATAAAGACTTGTTTTTTTACACGCCCCGGACTCAAAACATTTAAAGAATTTTCAAGAACGGCCTCTCTAAACCTTTACTTGGTTCCGTTACTGAGAGAAACTAGTCAAAACTCGTACACTATGACTTTTTTTTAAATAGTAGGATATAATATTTATTCTTGCTTTGTTT
The DNA here is from genome assembly GCA_023525975.1 of Smallanthus sonchifolius. Lineage (NCBI taxonomy): Eukaryota > Viridiplantae > Streptophyta > Magnoliopsida > Asterales > Asteraceae > Smallanthus > Smallanthus sonchifolius. The sequence goes on along the minus strand of CM042030.1, from coordinate 67,224,867 downwards.
TATTAAAATATGGTGTGCTGATAGCTACGATAAAAAAAATAGGGGGAGAAATAAACTAATTAATAAAATAAAATAGAGTTAATAGTTGAGATTCAATAACTAAATAAATAAATTTAATAATCCACGAAAAGGACTCGAATTTGTTTTATTCAGGTGGACTAACAAGGATTTTGAAATATAATTTATAATTAAAAATAATAAGAATATATGGTCAGAGGTAGTATCTGTTAGTCAAAGTAGGGTTGATTGGAATCCGAGTATACGCGTTGATGATGTAACCGATGATGTTGCCGTTGACAGTAAATTTTGGTCTACGCCGTACAGTTACTTTGTTTACACACTACACTTCTCCCCCAAATATAAACATTGTTTGGTAAACTTGCCAAATCTATGGTCGCTTTTGAACTATGTTAGTCAAAGAGAGGATGAGAAAAAACCGATTAATCGAACCGAAACTGAATTAAACGATAAAATCGTACCAAAATAATTGACCCAGACTAATAGCCTACGGTTCGTTTTTGTTACTTTTTTTGGAAAACCGAAAGTCATAGTTTAGTTTCACTTTGTTCCATCCCGAACTGAAGTGGACCTAACAACCAAATCGCATCGAAGCTAGGAACCAACCAGAATGTTTAACCGAAACTATATGATTTATTTATTTTTTTTATAAGGCACATATACGCTCAACAAAAATTGTAGGCCAAATCCATTTGAACACCTATCATCGTATATAGGGATGAGATCGGTACCGACTTATGGAAAAGTGGGTACCGGTACGGTACGGTACGAGTACTCGTTACAATATGTTCATTTATAGATGGTATCGGTACCGCGAATTTATGAAAAAATAGGTACCGGCAGTGATGGATCTAGAACAAAAGTTCAGGGGTAACGAAACTTTTTTTGACCGTACTTTCATGTAAATGAAACAAAAAAAAATTTTGACGGTACTTTTATGTAAAAAAATTTTACCGTACTTTCATGTAAACAAATTTTTTTTTACGGTAACATGCGACTGGCGAGGCGGACAACGGAGCCGCGAAGGGGCGGACAACGGAGCCGCGAAGGGGCGGACTGCAGAGGCGGAGGACTGGGGTTTGGTGGAGGCAGTGCCGGGCAGTGGTCTCAACTCAGGTCGAGTGGTCAGTCTCTAGCTCTCACAGTTCCCGCTCTCTCTCTGTCTTTCTTCTTGGCCGGCTGATTGAGTAAGTTGAGTTTGAGAATTGAGACTTTGAGGTATTGGGTTTTAATAAAACATTTGGGTTGGCTAAAGCCAAAATGTTTTATTAAAACCCAATACCTTAAAACCTTTAATAAAATGTGGGGACTTGGGATAACGTATTGAGTTTTCAATAAAATTTTGGACTTTTTATAGTGTTGAACTTTTAAAAAAATTTGAGGGGTAACATAATTTTTTTTGAGGGGTAACGTAATTTATAACCGGATACATAAAACCATAAAAAAAAAGTTGTACTGCGCGTAAAAAGTTAAGGGTTAGCCCGAGCTACCCATAGCCATGGGCGGACCTAAGTGAAGCCGGGGGGTGCACAGGAACCCCCCGAGTTTTGAAATTTTAGTGTAACGGTAGGTAAAAAAACTGGGGTGAACCCCCTAAAATACCCTACGGTGAACCCTCTTACAAGGTTTCACAGTAAGCGTAGTGGTTTAGGCCCAATGAAATTGGGGCATCTAAAAACAGTGAACCCCTTGAAAAAAATTCCTGGATCCGACAGTGCCCATAGCCCTTACCTACATCCGCCACTGGGTATCGGTACCATATCGGATCAATCAATATTACTCCTTTTGTCCATGAGTAGCTCACGATTTGTCTTCGTTTGTTTACTCGAGTGAAAACTTCATATTGGGTCATCCTAGTAGGTATGACATGTCAGGTGCGTTACAAAGTTTTTAATTCCATGAAACATTTACTAAAAAGATAGTAAAATCTGATTCAAGAATTACTAAGAAACAGAATTGTATGTTTCTTTTAAAAAAAACACAACATTTGAATAAAAAGTTAGTAATTATATAAAAGGAATAACAAAATAAGCATTGTGAAGAACAAAAAAAAACATGTGTTTTAAGTTTGAATAGAATGGAAAACTGTATTTTTGAAATCAGAAGTTTAAACAATATGTTATCGTACATTAAAATGCAAATATTGTGTGCACATATCAATACCAATATGATACATGGTAGTTCATTGAGATAAGTAAGCGCCAGGCTTGTAAACGAAACGAGCGAACACGAACGGGGACTAGTTCAATTCGTGTTCGTTTGTTTAACTTTAACCGAACAAATGAACGAATGCGAACACTTAAACGAACGGATTTTCTTGTTCGTGTTCGCTCATTAATATTCTAAATGAACGGTTCACGAAAATAAACGAACACAAATTAAAAATGTGACAACTGCGGTTTTTCAGGTCCCTACCGTTTCTCGACTTTTAAACGTTATATTTTTAAATTTTATGGTTTTATATATTATTAAGTGTTTCTATGGATTATAGGAACTTTTCCTTAGACAAACATTAAGGTCTGAACTAGAAAGCCCGGTTAAGTGCATACACCGCGTATACCGTATTCGTGCTAAATAAACGGCAAAATTTAAATTCTTGAAAATAATTTTTATATTTACATTTTAGTTAAGAATGATGTTTTATAATGTTATATGTGCTAAATTTTGTGATTCTTGATTTAAACTAACGATCACAGATTGTTCTTCCGTTAAATACCCGTCATTTACCCGGCATACCTTTTAAATTTTTTTGAGTAAACTGCCATTTTCGTCCCTGTGGTTTGGTCAAAATTGCTACTTTCATCCAATAGTTTGTTTTTTTGTATCTGGGTCCTCGTGGTTTTAAAATATTGCCATTTTCATCCTCGTGGTTTTAAAATATTGCCACTTTCATCCAGTCAGCTAACACCGTCCGTTTTTCTCAATTAAATGAGGGGTATTTCAGTCCTTTTACATATTTGTTTTATTTCTTCATCTTTTTTACTCTCACTTTTTAATCATAGAAACAAGCGACGGAGGTGTTCCAGTGGTGCTCGTCGGAAACTGGTCAGGAAAAGAGGAAGAAGGCCAGCAGGTGGATGATTAAATTAGAGGTTAAATTGGGGATGATTAAAAAGTGAGAGTAAAAAAGATGAAAAAATAAAACAAATAAGTAAAAGGACTGAAATACCCCTCATTTAACTGAGAAAAACGGACGGTGTTAGCTGACTGGATGAAAGTGGCAATATTTTAAAACCACGAGGATGAAAATGGCAATATTTTAAAACCATGAGGACCCAGATACAAAAAAACAAACTATTGGATGAAAGTGGCAATTTTGACCAAACCACAGGGACGAAAATGACAGTTTACTCAATTTTTTTTTTGAGTTCTTAGGTTTTAAAAACTTTCAAAAAATTGTTATTTTGGATGCTATAATTTTATGTTTGGATGAAAATATTTATTAAAGTGTTTAGGAGTGTAATTTTTATAAAAAGTGGATATATTTTTATAAAACTTTCTTTTAAATTTCAAGACAAACACTCTCCCTATAAATACCCCACCCCACTCCCATTTTTCTCTCTTCTTCTCCCTCTCCTTGGCCGTATGAAACCCCACACACACACACTCTTTGATTTTTTTTAATATCAAGCTTAGATCATCCATGCAACCTTGAATTCTTGGATCATTGTTGTTTATGAGCTTGATTTAGTGATTAGAAGGTATTTTTGCTTATGATTTCATCTTAAATTTTCTGTTTTGATTCTTGCATGTGTTCTCAAAAACACTAAGAACACACACACTACACACACTCACTTTGATTTTCAAGTTTTGTTGTTTTATGAGTTTTTAAGCTTGAATCTTATGATTTTAACAAGGATTTGTGGATAAAAACTAGTTGTAAACATCCACAATGAGTTATATAGTGAAAAGCTTGCAAGATTTGATGTTCAAAGTGTATGAACACTAGGGTGTTTATACCTGCATTTTTCTCAAATTTAAAGAGCATTTTGTTGATTTTGGAGTCTTTGATCTAGGAATTGAACCACATTTGTAATTGTAGGTTATAAATCAAGAAAAACTCAGTAGATTAGCATTAAAATTTAATCATCATTTGCTGAATTTGGAAGGTATAATCCTTGATTAAACTTGTTAATGTTCAAGAACAAGCATGTTCTTGATGAAATTTTAAAAATTGTTGATCCAGCACCCAAAATTGGTTTTAATCAGTAGTTTATGATCAAAAATGAAAATCTGGAAAGTTTGGCAACTAAACTCTTTATAAATTATTTATTAAAATTCACACAAGTTTAATACATGGAAATTGGGAAAAATAACTCTAGATTTTATAAAATGTTGTATTTTGGTCAGTAGTTAGTATATGATAAACTAAGACTCCTGTTCTAAGTTTGTGATTTTTGGAGTTGTTTAAGTAGGTGTTTGATATTTTTAAAGTTCAACCAAATGAATTAGAGATATTATACTTTTGGAGAACCTTTGGACTTGAAATTTTCAATGGAATCTCATTTGGACCTAAAACTAACCTGGTAAAAATTTCGTTAAGTTTGGACAAGTTTAACTATTTTTCCTGAATTTGTTAAAATATAACAATATTATATTCATAATAAATAATATGGATTTTGAAAAATTATGAAACTTTGTCAGAAATTTTTATTTATATATATGAACAGTTGATAAAAGTTTCAAAAATTAATTTTATGTCTAAGTATGATTATATATTTTGGTTCATTAAAACTTTATAAAAACTACTATTTTGGAAATTTTTGTATAAAAATATTTTATAAAGGTTTTTAAGGATTTTGGACAGAAGTATATGCTTAATTAAAACTTAAATTTGGTCATTTAATTTAGGTGCTTAATATCACACTTAAACCCTAATTTTGGACGAATCGTATTTTAAACCGTAGACCGGACTTTACGCGTTTAACGGCATTTTTGGGCAAAGCGACACCGTGACTTAAGATTTTTATAATAAACATTATAACTACTAATATACTTTAATAAGATATTAGTTTTAAAGTTTAAAGTCACGAATATATATAAAAGCCGGTTTTATAATTTTAAGCGGTTAATACGTATATGCATTGGTTTTTCGGTATGCACTACTTTGAATAGCCACTTTAGTTTGGCTGAACTAGTCACATATTTTAGGAGTCCTAAAATATGTTTTATGTCCATTTGCTTAGTGGGACTTGGATAGGACTCGATATTTGTCTGTATTTGTCGATTCCGTCGCATATCTCACCCGCTTTGTTCAGGTGAGTTTTCGCGGCCCCCTTTTTACTTACTGTTTTACTGTTTTTGGGGGAAATCTGTTTCATTTTTTTTATTAGTCACATGTTACATGATACATTGATTACACGAGTTATTTTTATATTTATGCATTAAAGTCCCAATTTTTTTTTTGTAATCAATTAGCTGAGCGTAGCCGTTGGGAATTTTGAGTAGTACTACTTGGGTTGACACCCCCGCTCATGGTTTGATCGCGCCAACCAGACTTGTAGGGTCACGTGGGCGCAAAGTCAGCCAATTATTTTTTTTAGGCGGTTGTTGACATAAGACTTTCGTATGGGGTACTTTATTATTATTTTGTCTAGGCTTTGATTACGGCTCATGGTAATATGTTGTCTAATACATGTGTACTGACTTTGGATTTTTATAAACTTTTATAGATTTGTAAAACTTGCGATGCTCACCAACTATTTATATAGTTGACCCGTTTTTAAAACATGCTTTTAGATAAACAGAGATGAAGATAAGGTTCATGGAGGCACGCTTTTGTTTAGATTTTGTGGTTTTACGTTGGAACAAACTTAGTACCTATGACTTTGGTTGTTTATAAGACGCTTCTTTTATTGTTTGAATTCGGATGTTGTATGACTTATTTTAATTTTGGGTTTAGTAATGGTTCTTTTGTACTTTGCAATGTACCCGTTAGCATTCTCTTACGCCTAAGTGGTCGATGCACCACTCTCGTCTCACGTCCGTGTTTTCGCCTTCGGCGGGGTGTGACAAAAAGTAAACGTGAATATCTAAATTAAAGTTTAAAATATCATTATTCTTACATCCAGCATTTTAAAACTAAATAAAGATATTAAATTGATTTTATATTAGAGCATTCACATCAGGTTCTTTATCCTTATCTTTATAATTTAACTAAAAACCATCATTCCATAAAAAGTTTGTTCATTTTTTAAAAACCTCCAAATCTCATTCCTTATCCTTATAATTTTAAAGAAATTGTTAAGAAATTGGTATATTTAAGATTCTAGTGTACATTTGATTATAATTTTAATGATAAAGATAAGATTTAAAGAACCTAATGTAAGAGCACTCACAATGGGTTCTTTATCCTTGTCCGTATAATTTAACTAAAAAACACATTTACCTTATAAATTTAAAGATTTTTAAAAAACTCCTTAGATCCGGTTCCTTATATTTTTCTCTATTCGATTAAAATAATACTCTTTTAATCAATTTTTACCATCGTTTATCTCTCTTCCACTCACAAAAGTATTAAAAATATAAGAATATAAGATGAATTGAGATTTGTATATTTACCACTCTATGTAGTTTCCTATAAATTTTGTTGTTAAATTTTAAAGATAATGAGTGTTTTAAGGACCATTAAAAAAAGGAGTGTTTTAAAGAATGTGATGGTGAAGTATTATGGATATTTTTCTTAAATTTTCATAAAATATATAGATAGGGGTGAATATACCAAACCATTGTGAATTTAAGGATATGGTATATATACCAATCCTGATGTGGATGCTCTTATGTTTAATGATTTTAAAATATGAAAAATCAAATTGATTTTAAATTAAAAATCAGTAATAAAAAATTAGAATGAGATTTAAACGAACGTAAACAAACGAACATAAATGAACGTTTACGAACGTAAATAAACGAACGAGATATGTGTTCATGTTTGTTCATTTAATTAAATAAACAAAAAATTGTGTCCATGTTCGTTCGTTTATTAAATTAAGGAAAATAAACAAACTTCTCACAGAACAGTTAACGAATAGTTAACTGAACGTTCTGTTCGTTTACAGGCCTAGTAAACGCACCTAAAATAGTCACACTATGATGTGATAGTAGGTGGCTGTTCATACTATGGTGACAGTATTGACCAAAGCGGTAAGAATACCGTATAGTTTGTTATGGTTAGAACTTTTAGTAAGGCATTATAGTAAGAAACAATCAGTAAACCGATGTAAAGTAAAATCATTTAATGTTGTACTAGTGCATTCATATTGGTCTGAGAGAATTTTAACGCACCCACAAACGTATCTCCAAATCTAACATTCATATATCTGAGCCTTTAAAAAAAACATTTGTTCTTTTTTAAACGGCCAACGAATACTATAAGCCCGAGCATCCTAGTAAATTATCCGTTGACGAAAGGTCACCCACACCCGCGAACGTAGATAACGTTGATGACTCTGTCCGCCCACCAATTCAGGGGAAACCCACATCCCGAAGGCTTACTGTGGAAAAACCATTAGCCTACCTGAGCATATTGCACCAAGTGAGACTCGAACCCATGACCTCCACATTGGAAGGTCATGTGAGTGTCTGCTCTCAAACCAATTGATCGGGGGCTCACTCGCCATATATCTCGTGGTTTTACTCCTACAATATGCATTCAAACAATTAAATCTTGAAAAGTACTTGCATCTAAACTTAGTGCATGTTCTTATAAAAAAGTTTACCATTTTTGAAGAAGTGAAAAAAATACATATGTAGTCTAGGTAATCATAGTAGTGAGCAAATGATACCCAGAGTTGATACGTGTGTCTATATATATATAATACGAGACATGTTACCTTTTTTCATCAATAATATAGGTTGTATAACATAGTGTAGTTATAACATGACCCATGTTTCTAATATTTAAATTCTAGAAATTATCAATGTATATCCTTATATATTAGTAATTTAATTAGATGATTTAGCAAGATAAGAATTATAATAGTAGTAATAATAAATCTAACATTTGTTTTTTTATTATTTATAGTTATATAAAATAATAATAATAAAAAAAATAATACCAACAGGCAAAAGACAATATATATATATATATATATATATATTTTTTTTAATTTTCCTTTGCTCACATATATTTTTGTTTCTAAAAGATAAAAGTTAGAGTAAACTCTCATTTTCATTTTCATTTTCGTGGTTTAGCTATTTTTATCAGTTTAATGTAAAATGTTTATTTTTTTCTCGAGTATTCTCATGGTTTACAAAACTTATCATTTTTTCAAATTAGTTAACTCCATTCATATTTTAACGTTACATGAGGGGTATTTAGGTTTTTTTATATATGTTTTATTTATTTTATTAATATTTTAAACCATTAAAACTCTAATTACCCTATTATGATCGTCACTGTGGCCATCATCTTCTTAATCCCGAAGATGATGGCAACAGGGACGATCATAATTCAAGAAGATGATAGACACATAGACGATGTAATTCAAGAAGACGATGACCACAAAGACGATCGTAATAAGGTAATTTGGGTTAATACGGTTTAAGGGGTGGGGAGAATAATTAATGGTTTAAAATATGGAAAAAATACCAAAATGGACATTTGACAAAAAAACTTATAAAAAATGGACATGTATAAATAGCCGGCTATTTATACATGTTCATTTTTTATAAGTTTTTGGTTAAATGTCTATTTTGGTATTTTTCCCTTAAAATATTGATAAAATAAAAAATATTTTTTTTTGAACGAAAACACCTAGATATTCTAAAATAATTGGGTTTCCCCGTGGCAACACATAGAACATCTAGGGCAGCCCACCACAGGAGGAACCCCTCTAACTGGGTAAACCCCCTGACCTGGCCACAGACCCCTTTTTTGTTGTTGTAAGGATTCGAACCCAAGACCTCCTCTATGCATGGGCAAAGTATAGTTAGGCCCCGCCCCCCATTTTTTGCTCAGTAGTGTTAATTTATACGTATTCGGCCGATTTTTCGCTAAGTAGTGTTAATTTATACGTATTCGGCCGAAAATTTTATAGTTCCGGCCTCCCTGATAGCAAAAAAAATCCCGGCCCCCTGCGTTTTTCTTCAATCTTCGCCACTGCCATTATGAGAAGTCTTGGGGATACCATTGCATCAAATGGCTAACGGTAAATAAACCTAAATACCACTAATTTAATGTTAAAATATGGATTAACTGATTGAATAAAAATGTCAAGTTTTATAAACCACGAGCATAAACGCAAGAATTTTTTTTTAATCTAACTAGTAAAAATGACTAAATCACGTTAACAAAAATAACATTTACTCTAAAAATTAATTAGTAAAAATAAAACTTAAAGTTTTAAGTAATTTAACATTTAGAATTGATTTTATGGAATGGGAGGTTGGGGTGTAGTGATAAGAGGAGAGTCCCTCCAAAAAAAAAAAAAATGGAATAAAAAATTTGCCGTTAAAAAAAAGTTGATTTTGTGTAAATTTAAGTCAATCTGTACTGGCAAGCAGATGAGAGTTGAGACCATCAAGATAAGCAACTTTCCGTACATCAATGGTGACACCATCTTTGACGCGTGTCCCCGAAAAACGCGTTTTCTTTCTTCCTCCCCTTATTTATAACCACTCCCCTCTTCTCTCTCAACAATCATTCCATTTACAGCAAATCAGCTTCTAGAACAATCCCAAAACTGAACACTCTTCTCCAATGGCTTCTTTTGACAATTTAACGGCGATTGAACCGTGGATGTTCAGATCCACCGCCGGCGATCCATGGTACCCTGACGCCTTCGCCAGAGAAACCGAATCCGCTCTAACCAAAGCCCTACAACAATCGTTTTTCAATCATCCACATGAGATTGAAGTGAATCACCTGATTTTGAATCAGAGTGATTACTGCAGTACCACGGCGTCCGCTTCCAACGGAACCGGAACCGTGAGCGGTTCCGGTTCTGATCCGGAAACGCCCGGATCTAGACGCCGTGGAATGAACCACAGCCTCGGTGTATCGGCTGGTACACCGAAGAAGCGGAAGCCACGAGCGTCGAAACGCGCGATGACTACTTTCATCCAGGCAGACCCGGCGAACTTCAGGCAGATGGTGCAGGAGGTCACTGGAGTGAAGTTGCCGGGTTCTGCGGTGGTGAAGCCGGAGCCGCTACGGCGACCGTTCAGCAACAAGTTGCAAGGGCTGCTGCCGACTTTGGACACGTCGGCTTATTTGCTTGATGTTCAGAACAGCCATACGCGGCGGATTCCGGTTTCTGGGGTTTCGCAACTTCCGGCGATGGGTGAAGTGACGGTCAACGGTGGCGGCGGGGTTGATTTTTACTCTGTTTGTAGCTTTCCGACTCTTGAATCATCGATCTAGTTGTAATCCGATGTTTTTGTGGGATCGTTTTTTCAGAGGTGTAATTTTATAAAATTATAATATGTAGTTTTGAAAATCTAACTCACATTTTCCATGATGTTTGAGACATGATTTCAAAGATGCAAATATTTTTAGAAATGCAAGGAATTTTTAGTTTTTTAGAGGCTGTATTCAATTTCAAGATTTCGTTTTGATAAATAATTTAATTACAAAATATTATGTTATTAAATATGATAAGTATTGCATTAAAAGTATTGCATTACTTTTCGAAGTTTAAAAATAAAAAATCATCTGGATCATGGAAACACTTATATTATAGTTGTTTATTAAAAAAAATAGTGAAACTATATATAATCCAGAAAATATAGGCTTTTCCGATTTTACCATTTTAGTTATTTTACGTTTTTTTTTTCATTTACGGCGTTTCAGTCTCAATTAGAGGTGGTCATTATATCCAGATCCGATCCGATGGATTATCCGAAATCGGTTTTTTTTTTACCGGATTTTTTGGAACCGGATCGGATATTTTTGGAACCGCCGGATCTGCAATCGGTTATATGGTTTTCCAAGGGACCGGATAAAAACCGGACAAAATCGGACAAATTTGGAACCGGACACAAAAAATCCGGATAAAATCGGATAAAAGGTTCCAATAGGTTCCAAACCTCACACCCCAAAACCGGATTCGATCCGGAACCGGTTCCACCGGATCCGGTCCTTGACCAACGTTGACTTATCCGATCTGGTTCCGGTTTCAAAAAAATCCGATTTGTGCATCTCTAGTCTCAATCATTAAAAAGTTCGATCAACTTCTCAAAATCACTTCAAACGTCTCAGAATTATTTCACACACTTCGTAGCATAGTAAAAAACACTTTTTATTTGATCTTTCTTGTATAAGAACAAACAGTGAAAATTCCACTCATAACCGAGTCTATTAGAGTCTATGAAATGTGTAATAACTAATAACGGTAAATCTTTCTTTTATCCCAAGGAATAAAAAGAATACTCCCGATTAATCTTTGTTATATATATAATTAATGAAATACATGTAATTTTTTTACATATAAAAAATACAAAATTTATCCATCATCACCTCATTATTAATAATATCATTTTTATATAAATATATAATATAAAATCAATAAAAATAGAAATGAAAGGGTGGTAGTTGTTAATAGTCATAGTCTGGATTATTTATGAACTTTGTTGACGGAATAGAGGTTGGCCGTGTAATTAATTCCAAGCCGATCACGGCTCACCATCTGTCACGTTGCTTCCAATCTTCTTACCAAAGCATGTCATCATCTTTACGTACTCATTTTTTTTCTCGAAGCAGATCCTTTTTGAATATTTAAAAAAGATATCGGCTAAATGTACACTTTTACTTCATGAGTCATGACACTATTAAATAATTGATTTTGATGTTTTTTTAATCGGTTATAATTGCTATTGAATGAAATTAATTCAATTCAATCTTTTATCATCTTACATCCAAGCTCTCTACCACCTCTGCCACCCCACACACAAGCAAACCCTAGCCTCGCCCTGTCCATTCTCGCTCGTTTTTTTTTCTTTTCAGTTTTCCTATTTCCCGTTCTGATTTCCTATTCTAATAAAGACTCGTTCTCGGTTCAAGATTCCGGTCACTGTTCAAAAATCTTTTTTCGAGCAATCTTTCACTCTAACCACTGCCGCCATCACGACAAACACCCTCCAATCTGCCGTCCGCCAAAATCTGATGCCAAACAGCCGCCACACGCGCCATCACAAGTTTCTGATGCGCCGCCTTTGGCCAGCGCGTGTCAGAACGTGAAGGGTCCTTTTGCCATCGATTTTTCAGGTTTTGATTAGAATCTTAGTCCGCATGTTTTCGTCCGGTAAGGTTTGAGAAGATGAAATGACTGATGTGACAAAGTTTTACAACATTGAGTTAAACATAGGTTGGGAGAGGGTTACATTTAGCACAACCTTTATAGAAATTCGTGAAGATAACTGACTTCAAACAAAGTAAAAGGGTACAACGGACATTCCACTTGAATTTAAACGAAATTCTTTAACGAAGTTAGGTCCAGAGACTCAGAGTGTTGCAGATTGTATACCACAGGTACTCAAAGCGTTAAAAATTCACGTTAGAGACGTATTGTGATAAATCGTGTAAACCACAGAGACGTAAACGGTAATTTACTCTCATTTTTATATTTCTTTTTTACCAACTTCTTTAATATTAATTAATAGTAAAATAACAAAAACCATTTACATTATTTTATTTTAATTTTTTTAATTTTATTAAATGAATATCTATATATGCATACTCTACAATACTAAAAAAATTTAAAGTGTATTTTATCATCACTACAACAAAAATTTTAAAGGTAAAATTAATATATCTTTGTTTTTTATATTTAAAATATTTTTTTAAAGATATATGATGTTAGTATTTTTTTTTCAATAAACTATTTGTATTTTCTTAAGAAAATACTTAAGTCATAATTATAAAATTAATATTTATTAATAGTATATATCATACGGTTGCATCCTAAGCAAACTAATAATGTGTGTAATAAACTATTTTTATAAAATGCATTATTAAAAACATGTTTTTTCAACAAAATGTGTTATGTTTATTTATAGTAAATATGCATTAACAACTTAAATTGTGGCAACTGTTATTGTCGGTGTAAAGTTATATTTAGAAAACTTTAATTTATTACTTAACAGTAAAAAGAGAAACTATATTCATTAAACAAATAGATTACATCATCTTTTCAATAAAGTAAAAGGTCAATTAAAGCATAATCGAACTAGTGTGTATACATCCAATAGAATTTATTTATTTTTTATTTTTATTTATTTTTATTTTATTATTATTATTTTTTGAAAGGCGAACATTGAATGATTTGACGTCGCACCCCCGTCACATTGGAGAGCCTCGTCCAACTCCGGCCAATATGTTGTTTTAACCGGGCCCACTTGGCGTCAGAGTTGAAGAGCTTTCAAGGAAAAACCCCACCCGATACGGCCCCTTCCGGGATTAAGGGAGAGTCGAGGCTCGAACCCTGGATCGACGTGGGTAAAACCCTGGTGCATCAGCCTAAGAGGTAGGCCTCATTTGAAATGCCACGAAAATTAATAGTAGTGACAGGGATCGAACCCAGATCCCTTGAAATTTGAACTCTTTGACAAATCCAATAGAAAGTTGATGAGACAATATCAAATCCTCTAAATTATCATTTATATATAGAGTAGAGGGTTAAATAAAAAAATATGTTTTGTGTAAGAAGTATAAGGAGGTGAAGCATGTAAGTTAATCACTACTTGAAACATGATAATGAAAAATAAATAATAGTAATAACTAATACCTGATAAGCTAACTGCAGAGAGGGAAAACTTTATGATATCTGATCTGGATCGGGTTCCCATTTAGGGTGTACAGTTAGGATGACTTAGCGTGAGAAGTAAGCTCACGGTTCAGAGAGAGGGGGACAAATTTAGTGGTGATAGTATTGAATGACTCATTAGTCAATTCCCTCTAATTATCTCTCTATATATATGTACACTCAAGGGGAAACTCATTAATAGCCCATTAAGAGTAATTAGGCCCATCAACTAATTACTAGTAATAAATAAATAAATAAATAAAACATTTGATCATTTAATAATAAGATAAATGATTATAAGAGCCTGTGACAATCCGACTTTTCATGTTAACTCCGTTAGCAATTCTGTTAAATTTCCTGTTAAATCCTAACTCGGTTAATCTAATCTTAAACCCCAAGGATCAATTCTGCCAATGTTCAAACTAGAAAAGCAAGGACTAAAATTGTAATAAATCTAAACTCAATCTGTTGACTTGTGGAAGTCAAGATTGATGAGTTTTGTTTATGTTGACTCTCACAAAGTCAAAATCCGTGGGTCTCAAGCTAAAATTCGAACTCATAACAGATCTCTACCCAAAGGTTGTAAGGGAATTTCACTCTAAATGCAATAATCAGTCATTTATGATCAATTATCATCATCATGGTCGAATTCAAATCAAATAATGAGAATTTAAAGTGTATCCGTCGAACTCAATGTTTAACCGATCGAATTCATTCGTATCAGTCATTGATCTCATGAATTAGAGGCCTGAACACCTTAGTCGCACCAAACAGAAGCTTTTGCCTGCAACAATTCGTCCGAAGACGGGGTCGGGATCGCCGGAGGCTAGTCACTTGTAGTCGGACCTGCGTTTTGATCGTACGCTACCAATCCTTCATCCATTATGTTAATTACGTACCTCTTTAGCTTCGTTTTAATCTGTTAATCATTAGCCCTATGCTAATTCGGCTCCATATCATCGAAATTAACAAGAACCCGATTCTAGGGTTCATACGACTGGGGATTAATCGATCATCACCTTGGGCCCTGTTTAAATCCAATTAAATTAGATGATCAGTTTCGAAATAATCTATTTGTTGAAAGCCCTTTATCATCTGTTAACATCAAATTGTTCAAGATCATTAACCTAGGGTTCACACGTAAACAGATTTAGGGCTTTTCATCTTAAACCCAACCTCAATGAAATTAAACTATACCAACAGAGTCGCAACGCTCTACTCAGTGAAAACCCTATGATTCAAACAACATCTAATATTAGATTTTACCGATTCAATCTTGTGTTCTTGAACTAGGGTTTCGGCCCTAATTCATGTAATCTAATGATCTTAAACTCGTTAGTTTTGCAATTAAACCCACACGCAGACTCGCCATGACTCGATCATTGAAACCCCTAATCAATCTTGTTAAATCACGATCGAATTCGTGGGTTTTGGGCTGGGACCGATCGCGATCGGGTATAGGGGAAAAAGCTCTCGTGAGTTTTTGATTAAAACCATTTTGATCTAGTTCATATCGTGATTCCCTAGCGGGCTAAACTGGTTAAACTCTTGTGCTTACAGGGAAGGGACCCGGGTTCGAGTCTCCCTCCCTCGTTTTTGGCATTTTTATTATTTTAAACTATTACTTAAATACTTAACCTATTCCTATATTATTATATTATTATATTAGCGTGTTTTGAACCCGTAAAACACCCGTAGACTCGGGTTTGGTTTGTAAACCATAATTATTATTATAAACTCATTTATAAAATAATATTTATATTATTTTTAACCCGTAACTCCCACTATTAAATAATATATATTTTTATATTATTTCACCTCGTCAAATTACTTTGTGTGACGTTTAAACTAAAAATAATATAATCGTTTATATTATTTACTCGCGTTTTCATACTCGATTAAAAATAATATATTTATTATTTTCCACACAATGATTAATTAGCTAATCCGACAAACCTAAAAATAATGTATTAAATTATATTATTTTCCTAACTTTTGTAAACGACTCAAACGTACGAATTTATTTATTTATTTAATATTATTCGTTATTAACGTTCGACACGTAACGCTTTGATCTTAATTAATATTTTAAATATATATATATATCTCCGTAGACACGTTCGTCTACTCTTAAATCCTTAGAATGCGTTAAGACGTTCTAACTTTCCGTGTTGTTGTCACAAATCCCAACTTGTCCCTAATTTATGTGTTTATAATTTTAGGGCATTCGTAAGTCGTTTGAGACTTACACTCGTGGTTCCAACTTATCTCTTGTGTGATACTGCCTACGCTATTCAGGTGAGTTTCACGGCCCCTTTTACTGTTTTTATTTGGGGGAGAAAACATGTCACAACCCTTTTTGGGTTATTGTAATTCATATGATATCACTGTTGAGGCTAAGCGTAACACACTATCATGAAAAGTCCTCACACACATCGGACTGTTAATATGGTATGAGCGAGGTAATTTTGGTAGTACTACTGGGTTTGACAAACCCCACCCGCGTTAGTCGCGCTAACTCGATTGGAGGTCAAACGGGTGTTATATTGACCTTAACACATTAGTCAGAGTTGATAGACCTGGCTGGAGGCAAACAAGCAAATATACTGTCAGTTTCGGTTGCGAGCGCTTTAGCAAAACATGAATATAGGCATGCAACCTATTGATATATATATATATATATATATATATATATTGAATATACATAATTCACAAACGCTTTATTTGAAATGATTGAAACCTGTGAACTCACCAACCTAGTGTTGACTCGTTTTCTTACATGTTTTCTCAGGTTGGCAATGAGGATCACGTTAAGTCATGCATGTGTCTTGGACTACAATTGAAATAATTATCTATTGAATAATCTTTATGTTTTGTTTGTATTTGGATTTGGGCGCGTTGTTTTGCACATTTACTTTCGTTTAACGCTTCCACATATACACTCTGAACCTTTATCTTCTATGTTATCACATTTCAAGTCCCATATAGTGTCGTTTGAAGTAACTGATGTCTGAGATCCTGGTTGTCACCTTCCAAAACAGTAAAACTCCGTTAGTGAAATTTGAGGGTGTGACAGAGCCACACAATAAATCGTGTCTTACATTCTCCCACTTGACTGAGTAATAATTTATTATGAGCATTAGTAAGTCTGCAGAAATTTAATACTCATTTTAGTTCTAAACTGTAACTATAGCAGAGAAATATAGTCATTGAATCAGTATTCAACTCAAGACCCCCATTAATCATACTATAGCACAAATTTAAAACTTAAGTAAACTTTAGGATCAAATTGATAAATAAGCCCTTTAACGTTGATTTGTATAGTTAGTGTCTATATGTCATTAGGCATGCATGAAGATATTTAGAGACAAACAAATTCAAATAAGTGAGGAAATTTTAATATATAATCATTCATAGTACGATATGCAATTATGTATGGTCATTATTAAAACCCGTCTTTATTATAAGCGCTTACAAAAGACTTATGGGTGGTAGACCTTTAGTTATTTGGATCCATTAGCATATCATGAATGTATTCGATACAAATATTTAGTTTCCTCTACTTGTTCACAAGCAAACAATAATTTCGTATCGAAATTTAATACAGCTCCGCTCGAACTATTACTGTTCGAGAAGCAAGGGTAGCTGACTTATCACAATAAATCTTCGATATGATGTTTATGTGGAGTTATTAAATTACGAGTCTACTTATAAATTTTCCAACAACATTTAGTGACAATTATGTTGTGATCCGCAACATATTATGTCATTGAAACTTAGGTTGTTGTTAACAGTTCCTTATGACTCCTCCATTAGATAGGTATGTATGCTGACATAAGGATATACCCATAAATTGACATTTTGTTACCTTTGAATACAACAAAGTTAGAATAAGAGTAGTAAATTGTTTTAAGTTCTCACTTCTTCTTTAAATTATAGTCTCTCGTTTCTTAAA
The DNA here is from genome assembly GCA_023525975.1 of Smallanthus sonchifolius. Taxonomy (NCBI): domain Eukaryota; kingdom Viridiplantae; phylum Streptophyta; class Magnoliopsida; order Asterales; family Asteraceae; genus Smallanthus; species Smallanthus sonchifolius. The sequence goes on along the minus strand of CM042030.1, from coordinate 67,207,152 downwards.
GATATTGTAATATTCCATTAGATGCTTCACAGTAGTCTAGACTAGTCTAGTGTTCAGCAAAGTGAGCAATATCTAAAAAAGTATAGACTTTAACCTTCATAAGGCTTCTAATTAATGAAGCATAAGGAAATAATTTTTCATTTATCCTATTAGCCTCTAAAGGAGAACAATTTAAATGTTACATGTGTAAGGATCCGCTTAGTGTAAAGCTTATGGGATAAAACTAATGTCCCGTTGGATCTATCTCGGTGTATTTTGATACTTATCACGTAAGAAGTATCTCCGAGATTCATCATGTCAAAATATGAGTAATCAATGCTTTGACTCATGTAACATCTACTTGTCAAAAGAATGTTATCTATATAAGGACAAGTTTACATTAGTTACTCCCACTCATCATGAGGTAGGTGTACAAATTCACTTAGTTATTGATGAAGATAGTTGCACTATGATTTCAATCAACCCATACGTGGATTTCATTGACTTACAGAATAAGTGTTCTTAACCTTCAGTTTAGAACTTTCAGGTTATTTTATGAACATGTAGGTCAATGTTAGAGAAAGTTGTTTTAATGCCCATCTAATGTAGCTTTAAGTTATTGTAAGCTACTAGAACAATAATATTCCTCAAAGAAATCTTTGTAAAACAGGTAAGAAGATTCTTTGATAATTTATTCCTTCTAGAGTATAACCTTTAGCAATCAATCGTGCGTTTCCATTCAGATTTCGTTTAGTTATGAACACCCTTTAGGTAATTCAACCAAATCCCAAATGTTATTCTAATTCATGAAGTCAGGCTTGCTAATAATAGCTTTATTCAATTTAGAAGATTGATTGATGCTAATGACTTAATTAGAAGAAGTAGGATCGGTAAACTTTCCGGCATCCATTTCAAATTCAGTCAGGTAGGATATATAATCATCAACGTTAGTAGGCCTTTTGGACCTAGATGACCTCCTGAGTTGATTATTGGGTTTATTAGAAGTTTCAAGTTTATATATTAGCTTTTGGTTAGGTGCTTTCATTTTCAGGTATATTAGGAGCAACATTAGTTTCTAATTGTGTAGGAGTTGACGCATTATGGTGTACAAGAGGTGTAATCGGAGTTAAATTTAACGAGTCTCTCCCCCCGTCTCTTGTACTCCTTGCAAGTCATGATAAGGACTTTTACTACTCCCACTAACCTTAGAAATTTGAAGTAATTCAACATGTTTAGGGTCAACATTGTATCTAACATTTGAAGACCAATAGATTCTAATAGAGAAACAACTTAGTGATGTTTATGTTAGTTTCTCTTGTTGAGGATTACTAATTTAGTTATGGTGAGGAATCTAAGTTTGCCCACATATTAGTATCGATGAGACTTTGTTAGGAGTAGCATTAGATTCTAAGGAGACAAGTTGTGATAGAGCAGTGTCGTGTACAAGAGGTGTATTTTGAGGTAAGACCAATTTGTCACTCCCCCACCTCTTGTAACTTTCGCAAGCTATAATTAGGACACTTGGTGCTCCCACTGATCTTTGAGATCTCTAGGAACTACACATGACAAGTGTCAATGATGCGCGCGACATGGGAACCTTTCATATATTTTAGACTTGATTTCCTTATCGTCTAAAATTTCATAAGAAATTTTATAGACAAATTTAGAAGGAATTCCATTAAGTATATATGAATTGATATCTTTAAAGCTTTGGGCCGTAGGAAACAGATTAGATACAAGTAAATATTCTTCTAAATGATAAATGAATTATGTTCGAATATTCCATTTAGGATAACTTCTGGTGGACCCTCATTTATTCCCTTAGGGATTACACACGATTTAAAGTCACTGAGAATGAGATTTGGTAACAATTCATCCTGCATCAACCTCATCATGATTTCTTATAAAATTTGGTCTTAATGGATGAAGTGCATAGGTCTCATTTATCTTTTGTTAAATTTTCATTTTCATGATAACAAAAGTTGTGAAAGTTTATTGTATCAACTAGTTCTATGTCATAAAGGTTTCTATCCAGATAATGATAACCAATAATATGAGAGTTTAAGTTAATGATGACTTTGTTTTGGCCATGCAAACCTCATAATTGTCAAAGTGTAGCTTTATTATTGATACTAAATTCCGAGTATTCTCCAAAATATGTAAGGTATCATAAAGCTTAATAAAAAGATCAATTATTTCATGGTTCTATGTAGCCTTAACATTTAAATCCACCATTAACTTCTCATCTTAATTATTAGTTGAATTATGGTAAGGAAACGTATAGAACTAGACTCAACGCATCATGTGTTGATAGGAATATTAATATTAGCGGACACAAAAATCATTAATTAGTAACTATCTTATCTTAGCCAGCTAGTCCCTTGGCTTATGGATGGTCTCATTGCTTATGCCTAATATAATGGCATAGTTTTGCAGTGAGACTCCTCCTTGAGGAATTTAGAGCTAGAAGTAGTACTTGTATTTTGTTTCTGGACCTTAGAGCTAGGGGTGTTCAAAAAAATCCGAATCCGAAACCGAACCCGAATTATCCGAAAATCCGAATCCGAATTATCCGAAAATTCGGATATCCCATTTTCGGATTCGGATAGTTCGGATATCCGAATATCCGAAATATTATATTTATATATTTTTTTTAATTGTTTTTATTATTTAAAAATAAGAAAATTTGAATCAAAACCCGATATATTATATTTATATATTTTTATATGTATATTTTCTAATATTTTTTAAGGTTTTTAATTGTTTTTGTAATTTTAAAATATTATTTTTATATATATTTTTTTATTTTTTTTATATTTTCGGATATCCGTTTCACTATCCGAATGGATATCCGAAATTTCGGATATCCGAATTTCGGATATCCGAAATTTCGGATACGGATTCGGATAGTGAAATTCACTATCCGAAATTTTCGGATATCCGAAATTCGGATATCCGAAATTTCGGATATCCGGTTTTGAACACCCCTACTTAGAGCTATCCTCTCTATAGTAACTTTTCTTCCTCTTTTTAGGTTTAGTGGTAGTGAGGTGAATAACATCCGACTTTTCAGTTTTTGGCTTTCCTTTTCCTGTACGTATGTTGCTATCAATACACTCATTTTCCTTTGGTACTTCTGAGTGTTATAGTTGATTTTTAAGGCAACTAATCGTATTAGTGGAAAAAATATTATGTACGCACTGAAGAACTTCACTGATTTCTATGTATAGGCCCTTAGTTTATGGGTCATGGCAGTGTATATGATGATGTGTTCACAGATGCCACTTAACCTTTTATTTAGAATTAGAATGTTTGCATGCATCTTACAAATTATTTTGATTCTTCCATTTCTACAGAGAATACATTAGTCTTAGGAAATGCAGAATCTGAAGTAGCTCCCCTGATAGCATTAATGAAAGGAGTTCTTGATTACCATAAGAGACATTGTGTTTGACTTATCCTATTTTTATGCTCTACTTTTCTTTTGTAGTAGTTTTATCAGAAAGAGCAGTAAGAGTGTCATGTCTTAAGGGATAATCAAGACTCAATAAGAGCAAATATTTATGAAAACCCTTAATTAAGCAAAACTCATCTTAGAACCTAGAGTGAAAATAAGATACAAATAGCTAAAGAAGAACTTAGAGTGATCTATGGGGTAATAATCTAAGGCTGACAGAAATAATAAGTTAAATAAGGTTCTACTTAAGAACAATTATTTTATGAATATGTGATAAAATCTATTATAACACCAAACTAATAGATTAATTAGGTTCTACTTAAACAATGCAACACATCACCTTTGGGCAGAAGTGAAAAATTTGTTTAGCATTAGGAACAATTTAATAGTGAGTATGTGCAGTAAGAATGTAACACATCACCTTTGGGCAGAAGTGAAACATTTGTTTAGAATGCACATAATTAGGTTCGCGAAACACAAATGTAACACATCACCTTTGGGCAGAATTAGAAACATTCATGTATTTCAGGCGAACTAGTGCTTAATTAGACTTAAATAGCTTTACAAGCGTGACACATCACCTTTGGGCAGAAATGAAACTTTAGGTGTTATTTAAGTTAATCATGTTTTAATATCATGACATGCACTAAGTTATAATGCTTAATTAAGCTTGAACAAGTTTACACATGCATCACATCACATTTGGGCAGAAATGAAGCTTTAGGTGTTATTCAAGTAAGTTTTTTTTTTAAGTTTTGAAAACATTTAATTTTAAGGTTTAACAAAACTAAAACTAAAGCATTCATTAATAGCAAACCACCTAGGCACATAAATAAGGCTAGGTTCACGACTCAGGTAAGTTAATGGTTCCAAGTAAGTTCCCGGAAAAGCTAAGGTTCTCGAGAAAATAAGGTTCACGGCTCCAGTGAGGTTCACGGCTTCAATGAGGTTCACGGCTCTAGTGAGGTTCACAGCTCCAATAATGTTAACGGTTCCAGTAAAAGGTTCACGGTTTTAGTAAGGTTCACGGTTCCAGTAATGTTCACGGTTTTAGTATGGTTCACGGTTCCAGTAAGCATAAACCGTGAACTTGAACCCTTGAACATTAAGACCCGTGAACTATGAATCGTAAATTAGAACCCGTGAACTATAATAGTCGTAAACTATGAAGTGTCTGGTCGTGAACTACAATACCCGTGAATCATAACCGAGAGCTAGGTGAAACCCGTGAATTATAAATCCGTGAATTGTTAAACCGTGAAATATGAACCCGATAAGGCAGTGCGAAAATTAAGGGATTTAATTGTGTTTTAAATTTCGAAAATCATCTAAGTTGTTAAGTATATCCAAGTTTCTTTATTTAAAATAATAAAATAATATTTTAATTCGAAGCTTGAAGATAGAGTTACAAGATTTTAGAAACACAATCAAAACATAATTTTATCCAAAATTAAGGAGATTTTCATCGAAATTATGATGAACGCGAAGAACAATTTATGAACATCAGATAAACTGTTATTCAATAATATCAGATAAACGCCTAGAATCGAAATCTTGAAACACGATTCTTAACAGATTTCAAAAAACATTAAGGATCTCGAGTTTAGGAGATCAAAAAAACGTATAATATTGAAACCTGGTACTAAGACCAGATCCGAAAAAATAAGAATTAAAACGTTTTTTAGTACGGTTTTAACAAGACTTTTGTTCTCCGATTTTAATTCCAGTTTAGGGAATGAAACAAGAACTGATTAAGCAACATACGCTCTGATACCACATGTTGATCAATTTTTGAAACATGATAATGGAAAACAAATAATAATAATAATAAATAATACCTGATAAGCTAACCGCAGAGAGGGAGGACTTCATGATCTCTGATCTGGATCGGGTTCTCGTTTAGGGTGTACGGTTAGGATGGCTTAGCGTGAGAAGTAAGCTCACGGTTCAGAGAGAGGGGGACGAATTTAGTGGTGATAGTATTGAACGATTCATTAGTCAATTACCTCTAATTCTCTCTCTATATATGTACACCCAAGGGGAAACCCATTAATAACACATTAAGAGTAATTAGTCCCATCAACTAATTACTAGTCATAGGTTAATAAATAAATAAAAAATTTGATCATTTAATAATAAGATAAATAATTATAAGAGCCACACAATAAGTCAGTTCTTACATACGTGAGTTTTAAGCGATGAGTAATTGCGTCTATTTTAAGTATGTGTGGGTTTGACAACAATATACTTAAGTTGAAAACACCGTTGTATTATTTTTTTAGACTTGTCGTTATAATATAGGAAGGGTACTTGTTTAATCAAAACATATTGCAAAAGTGAATCATACTTGTCAAGTTGAACGCACAATTGTAATGGTTAAATACAATGTTGTAATAATAGTGAATCGCTAGTGAATTGGAACTTTTTGGTAAAAAAGAATAAAACTGAAAAACTAGACACACTATAATAATGAGTTAAACACGCCGTTGTAATCAATATTAAAAAATATATCATTTTAAAAAAGAATAACAATACAATTCTCAAATAAAGAGAACGACTTGTGACATTTTCCAAAAGAATAATAGAGTATTTAAAAACTGATTGAAACTGTTTTAAATGAAAAGTCAGATTTGCCAACTACATTCCTTTTACGTTTTTTAGAAGTACTTTTTATTTTATCTAATCCCGTTTTTTAAAAAAATGATTTTTTATTTGATCTAACCCGTATATATAAAATTCCAAAACAAAAATTTACTTAATTATAAAATTCTGTAATATGTACCTTTTAATCATTTTAAATATTACTTAATTATAAAATTCTGTAATAAAATTATAAGTTTTTGGAATACTTTTAACTAACAAACGTTTTCCTTTATCCCTAATTACGACTTCTAATAAATAAAATACTTTTAGCTAACAAACGGTTTCCTTTATCCCTAACTGAGTCTGATGACTTATAAATTAAAACTCTAAAAAATTTATAGTTTATGAAATTAAAAAAACTATATTTTAATCCATGTATATAAATGGTTAAAGTACTAGTAAAGAAAATATATAATTAACAATATAAATTTTTTTTGCCAATTATACAAAAGTAAGAAAAAGTTTTGGGCCATCTAGAAGTGCGGGCCTAATGCAACGGTCTAAAAAATATATAGCCAGGGCCCATGGGTTCTATGCCGAGCCGCCGCCGAGGTATATGTGTTAGGTTAGGTTCATAGGCTCTCAAATCTCTTGCCATCATCATGGGCCATGGCCTCTTGTTCATATGCTAGTTAAGTTATATAAAATGTTTTTAGAACCGGATCAGATAGATGCTTCATAAATAATATAAAGAGTTAAATATAATTTTTGTCCTTATGGTTTGATTAAAATAACCATTTTAGTCCAAAATTTCTAATTTTGCTTTTTTGGTCCATTAGATTTGTTTTGTTTCAGTTAAGACCAGTTCTTTAACATAATCCATGTATGTTATTAGTATTTTTATAAAAAGACAAAACTAACATTGATATTAAAATAAAAAGGAATGTATAAACCACCCTCTCTTTATAATCTTTCACAAAACACAAACACTCTCTGCTATCTCTCCAACCCTAATCCAGCCTCCCCCTAAGAGCATTCTCAGCTCGTTCTTTATATTTCATATCCTTATCCTTATAATTACACTAAAAAACATTATTTTTTTTACCTTTTATCTCAGCTTTTCTCTCTCCTTATCTTTATCCTTATAATTATACTAAAAACCACTACTTTTATTTTTATATTTACAAAAACATTATATCTTTTCTCTCTCCTCCACTCACAACCACTTTAAACCACTCCATAAAATATACAAAACTCACTTACATAATTATAAGGAATGGGCTGTGAATGCTCTTAGTGGTTATTCCTTCTTTTGTAGCAGATGGAAGGCAAAATACTGTAATGCAAAAAGAAGAACCATGAAAAGAAATAAGATTTTCGTTTTTGGTTTCATCTCCATCCTAAGGATTGAATAAATGAAAACTCATTCATAGCAATTAGCAGGAATTAGAGCCCATTTCAGCTTGATTTGGGTCGAGTTCGTAAAAATTTACATTTCAGCGTTAGGTTGGAGGCATGGTTTTGATTTTGAATTTTGATAACAAGCTAGAGTGAGAAGAGAACAGATAGACAAGAGAGAGTGAGAGGAGAGAGTGGGTTTTGATTTTATATGTTTATTTTTTATCAAGAGGGGCATTATAGTCTTTTCATATAAATTTAACAAAAAAAAACAAACGATGTTAGATGCTTGGCTATAATTGAAACAAAAATGAAACTATTAAAATAAAAAAAGTCAAATTTAAACTTTTGGACTAAAATGGTTATTTGGGTCAAACCACAGAGACGAAAACCGTATTTAACTCTAATATAAAAATTAAAACTATGTATATAGATACAAAATATAAAATATAAATATATTTTTTTTTGTTTTTATGTAAATTTGCAATTTCAATGAAATATGAAAGTTTAAACAAATAAAATATTCAACTTATAATACGAAATTAATTGAAAATGATTTCCTTCTTTCTAGTATAACCTCATATTACATACACACACACACATATATATATATATATATTATTTGCAGCTAAAAACAGTAAATCCAGTTATTTATATAATCTCAATTATTCAAATGATTTATAAACCATTTAATTAAATGATCAAACGTTTATTCTACATAACCTTTTATTTTATCATTTAATTTCCGAATACATAATTATTATTATGCTAAATAATAACAATTATTATTCTAAGATTATAATTGCCGATCCATGATTCACAACGACGTTTAAATTCATCTAAACACATTGATCAATTTACGTTATTTATTGTAAGACACTTTAGCTTTATCGTAGGGGTTGTTTTACACATATGATGTTACCTTTATCTTAGCGTACTTTTTGGGGACATTCCCATGTTACCTGCATCTTGTCTTTATATTTATATGATGTTTTATCTTATTCTATCATACCTCTTTACATTTTTCTTATTATTGGTAGCCTGCTAATTGTATAACTTTTGCTCCTTTTGTTTGTTATTGTCTAGTTTTCATGCGTAGAGCTATATGTTTCTAATATACTTTTCATGTTCAGATATGGTTGGTGGTTTTTGGAGCTGGGGTCTCCCTGGAAGTAACCACTCTATCATCTAGGATAAAGGTATGACTTGCCTACATCTCACCCTCTCTAGACCTGGTGGAATATACTGGGTATGACTGTTGTTGTCATCGTCGTATAACCCTTTAGGATCAACTTCGTCTAGTAGTATTCACTTACGTCGTTACTAGGCATACTAGGTCCACCAGTTTTTACCTTAATTAATTTATCCCCTCACGAACACTTGGAAGAAAATACTTCGCTATAACTATTTGTATCATATTATATCAAATTAGATTACATTACACCGTACTATATTATATCATATTCCATCACACACATAATATTCCATCATATTAAATACACCACATAATATTATAACACATTAACTACATTACTTTAATGCTTTCAATTTAGGTTCATTCAATTCAACCAATTAAACATTAAATATATTTCATAAACATTTATAAACAACTAATTTATATGTTTTTAATAACTTATTACACACATCAACTATTCCTAATTTATATATTCAATGTTGTCTTAAAGGATTCTTAAGAAGGAGGAACTTATAGGGTCAGACCCTCTACTTTTTTGATCAAAAGTATTGATTTTGTTCGGTAGGTTTATTTTATATTAGTTATACTGTTTGGGCTCCTCCTAATTCAGATCAAAAGCCCAAATCTATTCTACAAATTCATAAAAAATTTGGTTTTTTCAACACTTTTTTGCTCAAAAGTATTGATTTCGGTCCACTAGGTTTATTTAATATTAGTTATAGTGTTTGGGCCCCTCCTAATTCAGACAAAAAGCCCAAATCTGTTCTACAAATCCATTAAAAAATTTGGTTTTTTTATGTGTAGTATTTCGGCCCCCCAATTTAATTGTTCAAGTTCCGCCATTGCTTAAGAATATATTCACTTATCAATTTTAATTAAAATTATTTTTTTTTGAACAGCAACACCTAGATGTTCTAGGATAATTTGGTTTCCTCATGGCAACACCTAGAACATTTAGGACAGCTCACCCCAGGAGTAACCCCTAACTGGGTAAACCGCCTGACCTGACCACAGACCTCTTTTTTACAATGACCAGGATTCGAACCCAAGACTTGAACTATAGAAAGTGTTGAAACTATCATTACATCAAATGAGAACGGTTGAAAATTAGTTTACAACAAAACCATCAAACTTATCAACAACACCATTAAGTAATCGAGGCTTATGTCAAATTATTTCTCCAACTATAAAAGGAAATAATCCCAAATTGAACTCGAGTTCACTGGACTTGTCTTCTCGGAGGGAAATCATCACCCAACCGCTGTCAAAAGCATCATCAGTTACTCGCAACCAGTAACTGCTGCTGCTACTACTGCCCTAGGATTGCAATTGAGAACTTCAATCGAGTATTAGTGAATGAAATAACATGGAAGGGAGTGGCGGTACCAGAAATCGGAGGATTATGACGTCAAGCAGCGCCGGTAACGGCGGGAGCGGGCCACCGCTGTGCGGTGGTCGGAGGAGAGTTGTTGCTACGAAGAAAGGTGGCTGGAGCGACCCGTTGTTGGTCAACAACACCGTCAAAAAGCTTCAACGACGCGAAATTACATCCAGCCCCCATCGTTCCGCTGCCATCACAAAATCTCTCCACCGATTTCGAAACTTCCGATTGACGGTAGTTTCTACTGTTAAATGTTTGATATTTCAGTAATAGATTGTGATGTGATTTGAGATATGGATACTGATTGTATGGACTGAACTGTGTTAGGTAACCTAAATTCAACACAACAGGATTTTTAGGGTTTGATGTGGTGTATTTGATTGCTTATTACGGATAAAGTAACAGATTAAGCTAACATAATCATGGTTTAGATTTGGAAATATCATGCTTTAGATATTGGAACATTATTAAGTTTGATTTTGTGATCTTAGTAAATTTTCATGTAAGGGTGATTGACATTTGTTTTTGCCATACTTAGTCCTTGGCGAATGGCGATGAATCTGTGCGTGATTTTTGTTAGATAGGGTTCGTAAAGGTAAAGCAGAGCACGAACTAGTGCGGAAAATGTTGATATCTATTCAATCTAAGAGGAGCAGTAGAAGATAGAATTGGGATTAGGATTTAGTTTGGGTGTCACTTTCTGTGTACCTGTTGATCCATTTGAGCTACATTATATGTTAATGATTTTGACCTGGTACTCTACACATAATTTTGAACCTTGGATATTTGCACTGAACACTGTATCATGTTATATGATCAAGAGAAATGTTTTAGGAAGGCGTGTGAAAGGTGATGTCTGGTATTAGGTTTGCATAACATGTTAATATTCACTTACGTTCTCGAAGCATATTGGTTTCAAAGAAATAAGTGTGATCTCCATCTTGGCAGATAAGGCATATTCTTCACACATGTTAACATCTTTGTTCATATTTTCTTTTCATGTTGATGTGCATGTGCTTTGTTTCTAGCTTTTTTTCACCACCCCTGCTTGCTTGAAGCTAGTCTGTTATATAGTAAAGTTAACTTTTTTCCTGATAATAATCAAGTTGATGTAAGTTTTTTTTATCATCTATTAATTTGGATAATGACTTAATGAGATGATAAGAAACATTGATTTTAATTACTATTGTCATAAAAGCATAATTTCTAGAGCTTCGACATTGCATTTTATGTTTTTAGTCAACGTCTCATTCCTTTTTCACGGTTATTTTTGTTTCCAGAAGCTTCTTCTTCCTTATTAGAGATAAGGCCCTAATTTTGCCCACACGCTATAACCAATGTAACAATTATAGATATAGGGGAAGGATCAAGAGAAAACCACAAAGTTAGGCGAAAACCGAGAAAACCGCTAAAAGCCAATCAAATAATTTATAGATTTTTTATTTTTTTAATTTATTTCTAAGTGTATTAATATAATATTACACAATTTACCAAAAAATTATTTTACGTATTGTGTTTCACGTATACGTAACCACAATTTTTTTGTTTCTGTTTACGTATACGTAATCCAATTCTTAAATGATTTTTTGGTAAAAATGTGTAATATTACATTGGTACTCTTATAAATAAATAAAAATAAAATAAAATAAAAAATAAATATTATTATATGATTGGTTAAAATTGGTTTTTTTAGTGGTTTTATTGTTTTCGCCTAACTATGTGGTTTTCTCTGGAATCCTCCCCTATAGATATAATACACATGCATGCATGTGTATGGGTGAGTGAGAGAGGGTGGGAGAGGAGGGAAACCTGGTAAACATATATGGTAAACATTGAAATATGTTTATAGTAGCCTATGTATATATTAGTTTCATTTTAATATGTAGGTAGGTATATTAAACATATTCATATCTAATATCTTGATATGGCTAGTCATTACAGTTTTTTGTAGTTGGACAGCATATACATTAGAAGGACACATGAGTACACAAACGGTCAATTGTTAAATCCTAGGCATGATATATGACTATTTTTCCTTTTACAATATTTCTATTTTGTTTCTCGCCAAATTGGGAATATTGATGTTTATTCATTTTGAGGGGAGCAGTGGAAAATAGATTTGGAATTAGGATTTAGTTTGGGTGTCACTTTCTGTGTACCAGCTGACCCATTAGATGTACATCATATGTTCATGGTTTTGATCTGGTAACTGAATTGTGTATCATGTTTTATAATGAAGAGAAATGTTTTAGGAAGGCGTGTGAAAGGTGATATGTCTGGTATTAGGTCTGCAAAATATTCACTTCCGTTCTCGAAGCCTATTTCTTTCAAAGAATTAAGTGTGGTTTCCATCTTGGCAGACCTAATACATCATCGATTTAAAGCAATTAGTCAGATTAGCTTAGAAATCACATCAATCTGCATATTGGACTTTACCTGAGTTTATATATGTATATATTGTGTTCCTTGATATTATTGGAACCTGTACCAAAAGATCGTCTGACAGGGTTCCGCCTCCCTTGACCACGGTCAATCCCTGCCATAGCCATCCATTAATCTTCTGCCGATCCCCTGTTCTTCATGGGTGACACCAACTCAGACTCCTCTACTCCGAAACAGGCCCTGCTTCATCCTGTTTACACTGTCACAGACATCACCCGCAAGGTACGTGTTCTTGATGGTGTGAAAGTATCTTATAGCTCTTGGGTCAGGCTGTTTCAGCTTCATGCTCGGGGAAATAAGGAACAATCACGCATAGATGGCACTCCTGCTCCAGAGAAAACAGCCCCAGAATATGAATCATGGGAAGATATCGACTCAATTGTTCTACAGTGGATCTACGGAACCTGTCAGACCATCTTTTGGTACAGGTTCCAATAGATATATCTAAGATACTTAGAAGGTTTTTGGCAATGATTTTCTTCCTACCCTGTTAAAGTTTTAGAATTTCGTATAATATTGTTGTCTATAAGAACAAAAAAGGTTGACGGTCTTTAACTGCCGACAATGGTGTCGGTGTTGAAGTTAGATTTGATTGTGGCAATTAAGTAGCAGTGAAACTAGATAAGTGCATGGATTTAACTGATGGTACATTAGTTAAATTTCATGGGGAAATCCAGCATGCAAACAACGTTGTCAGTGCACCCACACTGATGACTACACTTATTGGTATATTATAGAACATGTGCATTCATAATGGTGTATGAGTGACAGAACTATCCATGCTTTGTGCAAACAACGTTGTCAGTGCACCCACACTGATGACTACACTTATTGGTATATTATAGAACATGTGCATTCATAATGGTGTATGAGTGAGAGAACTATCCGTGCTTTGTACATGAGTTCGTCTAAGTATCATAACAAAGATTAATAACACTTCAATGTATAATGGTGCTCTTAAGCCCCCATGATATCCTTGTATAGTGTACACATAGTTTACCAAAATATCAGTTAAGTTGAAAGATATGAAGGTTTCTTGTAACTGCATCATAATAGGGGTTATAAGCATTAAAAATTTATAATCTTCTAATTTGTTTAATTGTAACCGTATCAGGAGAGATATGATATGCATGATCCTGTGGGACAATGTTCAGTAGTATTACCATTGTTGATGAGAAAAGCAAAAGTGATTGAGATAGTGGTGGTACATGATATTGTGTTTGCTCTTGCAAGTTCTGGTGTTTGTGCAGCATTTAGTAGAGGTGATTTTGTGTTGTTAACATTTGTTAATTTCTATATACTTATGTGTAACATAAGCATGACTTTTTTCTTGAACTCTAAATTCAGGTACAAACAAGACGATATGTTTCTTGAATATCTATCCAGATGAAGTCATTCGGAGCTTGTTTTATAATAAGAATAATGACTCGCTAATTACAGTGTCTGTATATGCTTCAGATAACTTCAGTTCATTGAAGTGTAGATCAATAAGAATAGAGTGGGTCCAACTAATTTATACGATTTACTTGAACAAAGTACATGAAGTTTTTGTTAATTGATGCTGTGGTTCATTAATGCTAGATACATACAAAGAGGCAAACCTGATGAAGGCTTTCCTCTTTTTGAGACTGAGTCTTTGAAGTGGCCTGGATTTGTGGAGTTCGATGATGTTAATGAAAAGGTGCTTACCTACTCTGCGCAAGACAGGTACGTTTTCAAATGACACTTGATGTTTCATACATACATACATATATACGTACATGCGTACATGTAAGAAGCTGTTGCTGCTTCTGATCCGTATTCACTTCACTTTGGCAGCATATACAAGGTCTTTGACCTGAAGAACTATACACTGTTATACTCAATAGCAGACAGACAGGTAGAAGAAATCAAGATCAGGTAATCTACTTCCATTGGTTTTAACAAGTGCGTTCCTCTGAAGATACTATCGCGCATTTTAAAACCAAGCTACTTCCCTCCCCTTGATGATTTTATGTTCAATTGTTTGATTGATGGTGTTATGTACTTGGAGCAGCCCTGGCATCATGTTACTGATATTCAGTAGGGGTCAGAGTCATGTTCCACTGAAGATACTATCTATAGAAGATGGCACAGTTCTAAAAGATTTCAATCATTTACTTCATCGGAACAAGAAGGTGGATTTTATCGAGCAATTCAATGAAAAGCTTCTTGTTAAGCAAGACAATGAGAATCTCCAGATTCTTGATGTATGTTCCACTTCTTACCACTTTGTTGAGGTGGCTTGTCACAAATCGGTTGGGTTTTTGGGTTATCTTTTATCTCTAATGTGGGTCAAATGGGTAAAATTTAAATTAAAAAGAAAACGGGTCGGAGAGGTCCAAAGTGTATCTATGCATACAACCTTCTAAATCTTTTTTTTTTCCTTTTCAAAATACTAGATTATTAATAATGTAGTTCTTGTAACCCTATTTAATGCATCACTTAACTATATGTTTTTTTTTACACATGCTTGAAATCTCCTTCTGCTCGACGTCTTCGCCTCACCCCTACATCCGACCTCTGCATCCGATCTCTACATCCGACCTCTGATCGAACACCCCTACATCCGACCTTTGCTCGACATCTGTAACATCCCGAATTTTCATACACGGGTTGTTCAAGCTAACGGATAACCCGAGCCCCTTGTTTAAGAAACGATTAATGAAGGTTTTCGCATGAGACTTTATTTATGATATTAAAAGGACCCGGTTGGCCAAAAGGAGAACGGTTCGGGACCGGAATTAATGAGATGGAAACGCAGGGACCGGAAACGAAGCATTTTGAGCCATTAACCTGTGCAACCTGCCCATTTTGCCACCTCAACGATTATGAATCTTGTTTAGACTTTAGAGCCTTCCATATGTTGGTACATCTCTGATTTAATAACTTAATATTTTCTTGTAGGTGCGCAATGCTGAGGTCAAAGAAGTTGGAAGCACCGAGTTTATGACTCCATCAGCATTTATTTTTCTGTATGAGAATCAGCTATTTCTAACCTTCAGAAATCAAACTGTTTCAGTTTGGAACTTTCGGGGAGAACTTGTTACATCATTTGAGGACCATGTTTTATCACATCCAGACTGCAACACTAACAACATCTATATAACTAGTGATCAAGATCTCATAGTTTCATTCTGCAAGGCTAATAATAATCACTCGACTCGTACAAGAGGTACAATCTTACTTAACTCACATTACTTGGATCTTTCTATAAATGTGGCGCGACTTTAAATTTCATAATCACAAGTTTTAACCGAACATGCTTCTTTAGGGGAAATAGTGCTAAATGTGGGCTACACGTACATTAAAGGAAATCTTCTCAATTTTTTCAATATCAATGCATAAAAGATCCCACTAAACCTGCAAAAAATTTTTATGTAAGGTAATCTATAACTTTGACACCATGTCAAAAAGTGCCGACACATCATAATTTTGACGTGGTAACCAGTAAGGATTACCTTAAATCAAATTTTTTGAAAGTTCTGATTGAAACTTTTCGAAGTTTATGGGTTTATTCTAAACACAAAATAGATGCTTAGCTGAAATAAAAAATTAACCATAGTTACTTTTTTGTGCAATTAACCCTGTATCGATAGCTATTGGTCATTATCCTGGTTAGATTCATTATTTTCATTTCTCTTCTGATTCTATCACCTGTTGAATACCACATAAAGTTGTGACTGGTTAAATGGGGTGGGCAAAGGGGCTCAAAACAAGTTTTTTTTTGTGAGGGTTGAAACGGGCCGGGCCGCGTTGACCCGAAGCACTTTCTGAAATTACCCAGATCATGAATATCTTTTTTTGAAATTACCACTTGTTGATGCAGCTGGTTCAATAAATATCAGCAACATCTGGACTGGGAAATGCATCGCAAAAATAATTTCAAGCAACGCAATTCCCTCAAAGGATGAACAAGGAAGCTCAAGCAATACAAAGCGGGTTGAAGTGAACATGGTTGAAGAGGCATTGGAAGACATAACGGCCCTTTACTTCGATGAAGAACACAATGAAATCTATACAGGTAACAATAACGGTTTGGTTCATGTTTGGTCCAACTGAAAATTGGAAAGGACAGCGGTATATTAGTAGTTATGCCCGTTTTAAGTACATAGATTAATGTGTGTGCGCGCGGGCTCTCAAGACATATATATGTGTATGTTTAGGGGTGTCGTCTATATCGACTATGCAGACTTGCAATAGTTGAGTTGCAGAAATGACTAATAAATATGGTGTTATTTAATTTTCCTTTTGTATAGAGGTAAAAAAAGGACAAGTTACGTGGGTTGGTTAACGGGTCAAACCAGATTTTGGGTGTTTGGTTTTGGTTGACCCATTGGTGACCCAAAATTGGGCCTTGAATCTATACCACACCTCATGATATTATCTTTATTCGTTATGTATATTTTCTAATTACGGTTTTCATTTTTTTTTATATAAAATTTCAGTCACTTGTTGAAAAATGTAAAAAAAATGTTATTTTGACCTTATTTTAAGTTTGAATTTTTTTAAATGAATTATTTATTGATTGTGACCATGTATGTATATACGTTTTGTAAAATTTATAGTTTAGTATTAAAAAGTGGAAGAAAATAAAATTTTTGGCTAGTAGCATTCTTGGTATAAATGTGTTTTGGAGAACGTCTTTACAACCGTTCTTACAATAAACAAGAGTAAAGTGTCATTTTCGTCCCTGTGTTTTGGTCATTTTAGCCACTTTAATTCAAAAACTTTTTTTTAGCTTTTCCGTCCCTGACTTTTGAAGATCTAACCATTTTAATCAAACTGACTAACTCCGTTAAGTTTTAACGTTAAATCAGGGGCAATTTGATCTTTTCAAAAAAAAATTTTTGACCCCTTTTTATCCTTTTTACTCCCTTTTAAAACCCTAAATCAACCCAAATCATCGTCTTCTCCGTGAAGCAACACACAAAACATTTAGTTCTACATCAACCGGAAATACGAAACATACAATTCACATCTTACAAAGCCAAATGTATAAACGAATCATGTACAGTTATTAATTTCAACAAATTTTTTGTTAGCATCCTCATTTCCTTGATTCTTAAAGGGATGGTATTTCAAGTCCAGCTTTCTATAGGACCATTTAATCTGATCATCTAACGCGTCCTTGGGAACTTGTAGTATATCATAATAACTTTTCTTGTAACAATCAATCAAATCGAAGAATCAACCATAAGTGCATATAAACAACAATAAAGATGAAATTGAAGATGAAATCGGTGCTTACGACGCATTAGCAATCAGCAAGAACGATAAACAGACGACGATGAAGAATTTCGATCTGCAATGCACCATTAATGAGATTGGAGGGAGGTTAAACCCGGTCCAATCGAAATCTAGGATCCAGATTCAGAAATTAGGGCTACTGATGTGCGTACTCTGAGACGGAGTGATTGTAGAATCGCAAGCAGCGTGAAGATCGGACGGAGACAATGACACTAAATCAAAATCTTTGGCCACCACAAAGATGGAGCTTCTACTTAAAACCTGGCCGGACGTAGAGGGGGTTAAAAGGAGGGCGGTGGATTAAAAAAATGGGTTAAAAAAAGATTTTTGAAAAGACGAAATTGTCCCTGATTTAATGTTAAAATTTTAACGGAGTTAGTCAGTTGGATGAAAATGGCTAGATCTTAAAAAGTCAGGGACAGAAAAGCTAAATTTTTTTTTTTGGATGAAAGTGGCTAAAATGGCCAAACCACAGGGACGAAAATGACACTTTACTCAATAAACAATGATAATTTCCTTCAATTTTTCCAAGATCTTAGGTAGTGTTTGGTATACATGAATTGATGGTGGAATGGAATTGGTCATTGCGCTGGAATGAAAAAAACATGTTTGTTAAGCACATAGGTATGAAATAGACCATTACATAAGAAATGTGATTCTTTTTCTTGTAATGATTTTTATTTCTTAGGGGAGGAGTGTTTTCTTTTCATTCCTTCAAGGAATGGAATAATTTTGTTTAATTAATGACCTGAACCATGACTCGACCTATGTCCCAACCCAATACCTGACCCATGACCCGACTCATGACCTCACCCATGACTCGAACCGTGGCTCGACCCATAGCTCGAACCATGACCCGACCCATGCCCGGACTATGACCTAACCCATGGCCCGAACCATGACCCGACACATGCCCCGAACCATGACCCATCTCATGACCCGACCTATGTCATCACCCATGACTCGAACCATGACCCGTCCAATGACCCGACCCATGCCCCGAACCATGACCCGTGCCACGAACCGACCCATGACACGTCTCATGACCAGTCCCATGACCTGAACCATAGCCCGAACCATGGCTCGGCCCATGTCCGTCCCATGACCCGACCCATAATATAAATTTATTAGTTAAAAATATTTTATTTTTCATAATATTTTACTGTCACCAAACAACACGAAGTAATGATTCATTTCATCCCCATAGGGTAACCAAACAGGACAATGGAATGGTAATGATCCATTCCATTCACTCGTTCCATTTCATTCACTCATTCATTTCATTTCATTCACTCATTCATTCCATTACCTAATAGCAAACAGACCCTTACAATCTCATATTCGTGGAATCGAGTTTAAGGGAAGATAACAATGTAGTCTTTTACCTTACAGGAATAAATTTAGAGGAAGTTATGAAAATGATCATTTTATATTAGGTAGTGTATTAACTTTTACAGTTTTACTCACATATAATGTTTTAGTGGCGTATTAATAAATATGTACTTAGGTATCTGTTTTATCGTATTAAACATAAAAGAGATTCTGTTGTGCTCACTAACTATCAAATTTTGAAAGAGTCACATGCTCTAGGTCCATAGAACAATCTACTCACCTTATAGAATGTTAACATCTGTGTACTTGTAGACATTTGCCGGAAGAACCTCTGAACTAAGTGTTCGTGTACAACAGAGAGATTCAATTGCAAAACAATTTATCAAATGTAGATACGTAAAGAAAACGGGAAAGTGGTTGTACCAAACCTAATCGAGGGCACCCTTGTGGCCCGATATCACCACTTCTCTTACAAAGAATCTCCCTTATATTTGGAAAGAATCCAATGGGACATATGCAGACATATTAATATCTATGTGAACGGTTTCAATATTTTATGATCTTAAAAGACGCATCTCTACAAGCCTTATACTACGTGAAATATATTATTTGCCCGACTATTCACCCAAATAATACATGAGGATTCACCCAAATGTTAAACATCCAGTAGCGTATGTTCACACACAAAACGGTTTAGTTGAGTCACTATTTAAACGATTAAAGTCAATTGATAAACCACTTCTGACTTCTGCACGGAGACATGTCATTCTGTATGTCGCTACACCAATTAGTTTAAAGCAAGTGCTGATCACAAATATCCCCACTACAACTGGTTTCCTAAAGAAAACCAAGTTTGTCTCAACTAAATATATTTGGTTGTGTTTAGCATAAAAGTGAACACATTAGCCCACTTAGTAGAGGCTCTTGCCTCTTAGATGGGAGGTCCTGGGTTTAAACCCAGACATGTGGTGAATTATTTGATGTAATTTAGAAGTAGAAGTATGATAGATTTATCTTTAAACAAAGAAGAGAACACAATCAAACAATGCATACACATAAGTACACTACAAGCATAGTTTTATTATTTTTTCCTCACATTTTAACTAACACGCAATTTATATTTGGTGCCTAGTGATTTACATTGTACGATAATCCTTTTACAAGTATAAGACTTTAATTTAAAAAGAAGTATTATGCTTATGGGATGCATAATCTTATTTTGTGAAAAAAACAATTTCAATTAATACAAGTAACTTAGTGGTGTTCAATTTTAAATAAATTATCCACCATAATATATCAAAATAGGCATGTTTACAACACAATATGTAAAATTAATAAGACTCTATTCAGAGTCTTAAGGGGAGAATGAGTAAGGAAAGACTGGTAACGACGAATAAGGAAAGACTGGTAAAACAAGAAATAATACGGAATGCATCATCATTACCAAATTTCAACTCCTGAAGTGGTCAATGTCAATTTGAAGTTCAAAATATCAACATTTACAAATGAATTACCAGATGCATTCACATACACAAAGAGAATGATAAAGTCACACATACAAGCATCAAGTACACCTACTCGAATGAAAAGTAATCCCAAAAGCGATTATGATACAAAGAAAACGTAGGAGATAAATAGGTTTCAAAGACTACAACCTATGAAAAAGAAGTAGGAAAATGCAGTTGATGTAACCCCATAAAAGGTTACAGACAAAACCCCAGAAGTGGTTTTAAAAAAAATCCCAATAAGAGATTAACATAACCCCAGAAGAGGTTATTGATAAAATCTCATAAGAGTTTAGTAAATATGTAGGTCCAGATTTCAGTCGAATCACACTGATATGATCGATTGAACACACACACAGGCGGAAACTGTGTATATGTAGGTGAAACAGATAATAGAAACAGTATTGGTGAAGATAACCAGCTAACCACACTATGAATCAACAATCAAAAGGTATGAAAATGTATGAACACAGTGAATAAACAACTGCAGATTGTATTGATTCAAGCAAAATGTGAAAGAGAAGATTCAGGGTTACAGCCGCTACTCACTCCCTAAACAATCTCAAACTAGGCTATTTATAGTAGTGACAGGTATCGAAACTATGGTCAATCGAAACTACTAGTTTCGATTGACCATTTACAAATGATACACAGACTGTCGAAACTACCATCTATCGAAACTACTAGTTTCGATTGAACAGACTCAATCGAAACTAAGTAGTTTCGATGGCCCAGACTTAACTAATTACAGAAAACTGAAATTACAATAATGAAATGACAGAAAGTAAACTAGTCTAAAATTGTTTAAACATACAATAAATGACAACATCTTATACAAAATATATGACTATACAATCTCCCCCTAAGCTGTTGCATTACTGTCTTCAGCTCTTCATCAAGCAGCTGGTCCTTCAGATGTCTTTGGAATGAAAGGTTTGACATGGAGAGATACAATTCTTTGATAGGCTTTAGCATCAGCTTCATCTTCATCACTATAAGCCTGAATGTGATTCTGGAATAGCACCTCCAGATCTTCAGGTTGAAATTTCAGCAGCTCCATTGGATCAAAGATGGTGATGTCTTCCTTGTCCTCACATTCAATAACTGCACTGCCAATTACTGGGTTATAGAACCACTTTCTGAAAGTTTGTAGCTGGACAGGTACAGATTTTGGAATAGTGATAGTCTTGTGTGTTTGGGCAGGCTTGTATCTTAGGAAAACATATGGCTTTTTAGTCTTAGGATGAAACCTAGTCTTTGAAATCTTCTTCTGAGTTTTCCTTGGCTTCATTCCTTTGAAATCATTGTTGACTTGAGAATGCAGAAACCTCTCAAAGTCATAAGCCATCATGACCTTCCCAGGGTTTTGAAGTGGAAGTTTTGCTAAATCCCTGAGGTCATAAAAAGGAAGGGTCTGGAAGTCAGTCATGTTCTTGAAGTGCTGAACTCCCCCTCTATATCGTCTGATTATAAAGAGCTTCCTTTCAGCATCGTATTTCCATCCAACTGGAGGCCTTTTCAGTTCTTGATGCTCGGCTATCCACTCATAAGTTTGAGGAGTCTCTTCTGGAATGATCTTTTTAAACCAAGACTTCCTTGAAATAGGAGGTTCAGGTGCAGTTGAAGGTTGATCTTGAGTTGGAATTGACTCAGAGATTGGAATGGTTGGTTCAGGAATGATAGTCTTGATGAGATTAATCTGAACATCTTCTTCATCTGATAGGGTTTGAATTTCATCTCCTTCTTCAGTAAAATATCTAGTTTGTTCAGTTTCTTTCTCTTCAGTAGTTAGAATTTCTGGATGAAGGTCATTGTATCCAAAGTTGTCAATCTCATCTAGAAGAACATTCAGCTCATCATCCGATGGGATGTCTTCTTCATCCAGAATTACTGTTTCAATATTAGCCATAGCTCCCTTCCCTCTCTTCCTTGCTTCTCTTCTTTCATGAGCTGAGGGAAGGACAGACTCTGTTTCTTCAACCTTTACTTCAACAGACTCCTTTGTCATGGCACCGTGGCCAGTATACACGGTTAATGCAGATTCTGGATCAGTGACAAAGGCAGGAGACGATGGTTCAAGTTCAGATGTAGTCTCCCCCTGAGCCTTTGAAGTGGTTTGCTGTTGTGGAGTAGGTTTGTTGACAGAGTCTTTGAGCTGCTTAACTATTTCAGCTAAGGCTTTAAAGTCTTCTTGTTGCCTTATGATTAGTTTTTTGTTGAGTTTTCAGCTGAGTCTGCTGACTATCTATTTGAGTATGTAAGCCTCCAACCTCCAGCTTTAAGTCTTTGACTTCCTCCTTAACTTCTTTTAGCTTAGACTTCAAGCCGTCAATCTCTGTATCTTTCTTTTGAAGATTGTCCTGAAGTTTCTTTATTTCAAGACTTAGAGTCTTTACTCTCGGTACAGGAGAGGTTGAGTCATGGTGTGGAGATGCAGGAGGTGTATGGATGGGTGATTGTTGTGGAGATATAGGAGGTGTAGGGATAGGTAATTGTTGTGGAGATGTAGGAGGTGTAGGGATAGGTAATTGTTGTGGAGATGTAGGAGGTGTAGGGATAGGAGATTGTTGTGGAGTAGGATGAGGAGATGGTTCTGGAGTGGTGAATGAAGACTCTGACGAGGATGACAAATCCTCCAATCCAGTCTTTATCTTTTTAGCCCTAGGCTCCTCCTCTTCAAAATCAGATCCTGACTCAATTTGTCTTTTTGAGGAAGATGCAAGTTGCTCTATTCTTTCATCTGAATCAGACTTGTAATAGTCTGATCCATAAATTCCTGCATCTAGAGTCCCACTTGACTCTGCCACTTCTTCTTCATTCTCTTGTAAGCCAGCTTCAACATTTACTGCTGGCTCTTGAACTATCTGTATTTATTCAACAAAAGGAGCCTTTATCACATGCTCAATTACATGTTGCTCTTCTTCTTGAACAATAGGTATGTCTACCTCAATCTCAGCTTCATCAATAGGTGGATTACCTTGATTTTGTTCAGCTTCCAACTCTTCTTCATCTGATGATAAGTTTTCTTCTTCAAGATCAGGATCAATGTCAGGAATAAACTCTTCTTCTTCTCCAATGATATGACCGAACAGGGGAACGTCGGCTATCGCCCGGTTGGTCCTTTTGTTGGTACTTTTCATGTAGCTGAGTGTTTTGGCTATCATATTATCAAACACAAAGGTGTTTCCACCTTGTTGAAGCTCAGGAAGAAGATGATTGATGATAATTTGTAGAAATCTAGGATATGCTAAAAACTTCTCCATCACTGCTCCAGTTAAGTTATCCTTTAGCTGAGTGAATATGAAACCAGAAAAGTTGTAGTCTCTTCCCTTTATTAATCCCAAAATAGCTGATCCCAGAGTACTGTTAGCTGAATCAAAACCCCCTTTCCTTATTGATAGGCAGAGAATAAACACATGCATTATATATCTCCAATGGCTTGGTAAGGAGTTCTTAATTATCTGACCACTCTTGAACTCATCAGGATGACCCATTCTTCTGAAGCATTCTTTCACATAGTAGATTGGAAAATCAAAGGGTGCTTATGGGTTGTCATTTAACTGCAGTACCTCTCTCACTGTGTCTTTAGAAAATAATACTTCTTGGCCATGTACAGTTGCTCTAATGTGTTGCACATTATCAACTGTGATTATCTCTGCAGTTTCCCAAAATTGTCTAATAGTTGCCTCAAACACCGGCAGGTTGTGGCTTATGGCAAAACTTATGTTGGAGTTTGCCAGAAAGTTTAAGACCGGAATGAACTCAGCAGCTTTCGGATCATTGCTATTAAGAAATGCACAGACATTGTGCCTTTTCACGAATACGAGATCCATACCTGTAAAATTCATCAGTTTTGCACAATAAGTAAGGTTCTGAATATGGTCAATCGAAACTAAGTATTTCAATACTTAGGAAAAATCAGAAATCCTTACTGTCGAAACTAAGTAGTTTCGATAGAAATGAACTTATCGAAACTAACTAGTTTCGATAGAAGCAATAAGCTTTGATCAACACTTATAAAATTTCAGAAATCAACACTGTCGAAACTAAGTAGTTTCGATAGAGATGAACTTATCGAAACTAACTAGTTTCGATAGAGGCAATAAGCCTTGATCAACACTTATAAAATTTATGAAATCAACACTGTCGAAACTAAGTGGTTTCGATAGAGATGAACTTATCGAAACTAATAGTTTCGATAGAGAAAAACTTATCGAAACAAGTAGTTTCGATAGAGAAAAACTTATCGAAACAAGTAGTTTCGATAGAGAAAAACTTATCGAAACAAGTAGTTTCGATAGAGAAATTAGGTCAAGTTTGGGTGTCGAAACCAGTAGTTTCGATTTAAACATTTTGAGAAATTTTGAAGGAGTTGAACTTTTTTATCGAAACTACTTGGTTTTGAAACCCAAACCCTTTTTTTTTTGATTCACTATACACAGACTAAAATAAACAGTTTAATGAAGGGTTTAGAGTGGCCTGTAAATGACGGAATGTCATCTTACCAAATGCGAGACTGTTATCTGCAATAAAACACAATAATCGTGAGTTCTAAGAATATAAAGATGTTTGCAAACACGGATATGCACACAACGACTGTTATTATGAAGATTCAGTCGAACAATTTGAACTTTTGAAACCCTAGGTCTGTTGATTCGCAAGAATCATTCAAATGAAATAGTGAGATGTTACCTGATGATGAAGACGATGGTGACAACGGGGGTAATCAGGTGATTAACCCTGATAATTTGCAACTCAGACCAAGGCTTGAGAAATTTTGTGTGTGTCGGAGAAGATGAAAAGGTTTGCGAAAAAGACGAGTGAAGAAGATATGAAGGGAGGGATTTATTTATGAAGGCTTTTAAATTGCTAGGAACAAAAGACAAAAATGCCCCTATCGAAACAACTAGTTTTTCGATAGGGCAAACTAGTTTCGATATTTACAGAGTAGTTTCGATAGGGCAAATTAGTTTCGATATTTACAGAGTAGTTTCGATAGGGCAAAGTAGTTTCGATATGAACATAGTAGTTTCGATATGTCAAAGTAGTTTCGATATGAACATAGTAGTTTTGATATGTCAAAATAGTTTCGATATGTACAAAGTGACAGAAATAAAACTAACATATATACACAAGATATTTACACTTTTCTTCTTGAAAAAGATCTAACATGAGATCAGATCTGGTCAGTCTCTTGAAACACTTCCTTTTGCAGTTAACTACTGTGAGTCCCTGAAGATAGCTGATATTTGTGTAAAGTAAACCCGAACATTTGTTTGTATTTTGATTTCATGTGTTTAAACGGTACCATTTAAACACTATACAAGGTGTACCTCACATATTAAAATAAAATGATTTTGAAAACCTATCAATCCTCAAGAAGTACCCATCTTCATCCTATCATCTCTTTCTGATTAACCAAGGTACCGTCTTAGTAATGTCAAAGTATCACCAAAATAAAATAAGATATTCCAAGTGGATTTAGAAAATTAAAATAAAAATATCCAAGTAGATATTAAAAAGGTACGAGCATTCTAGATCTTTGCGTAAGCAAAACAGAAGAAGTCGTAAAATTATCCAAGCGGATAGAAAAATGTTGAACACCCGAGATCTTTGCGTAAGCAAAACAGACGGGGTCAAATCATCCAAGTGGATGGGAAAAGGATGAGCACCCGAGATCTTTGCGTAAACAAAACATAAGGGGTCATCGGTGGTAAATATCGTTATATTGACGGTCACTTGGCGTATGAATATGAATCCAATACGTAAGCCTGTATCTGATTGAATTGGTTTTCTTAGATATAAAAATGGGTTAGATGTTTCAATAATGGGTTCAAACACACAAGTATGCGATATATATTAGAGTTTTCACACTACTTACAAGTTTTAACCATATGTCGGGCCTACCAGCTATACCTCAGTAAACACCATCGCTTTTGGTCCATTCCATTTCCAAGAGATGAGATCAGACACTATCATTTCTCAAAGGTCAGATTCAATTCTTCCTGCACCTCAAAACCACTTGTAAGATTTTATACATAGCAATTCTTTTCAATATAATATTTCTCCCCCAAAAGAGTTGCGTAAAAACTGTTCATAAAAATAAAATATTTTTGGAATTTTCCGTGACAAGTAAACAGAAAAAAAAAAAAAAAAAAATACTATTCACACTATTTACTGAAAGTTGATCATTCCAAGCATCTCCACCAGTTGGGCGAATCTGTAGAGTCAAACGCCTTTGTGAAGATGTCTGCGGTTTGTTTGTAAGTTTTGACTTCAACAATTTGAATATGCTTCTTTTCAACACAGTCACGGATAAAGTTATGTTTGATTTCAATGTGTTTGGTTTTGGAATGCTGAACGGGGTTTTTGGTGATATGAGGAACGACGGTGTTGTCACACAGAATGGGTGTCTCATGGAATGTGATCCCATAGTCAAGCATCTGATGGTGTATCCATCTGACTTGGGAACAACAGAGGGCTGCGACAATGTATTCGGCTTCGGCGGTGGATTGGGAAACGGTGGACTGTTTCTTACATTGCCATGAGACAAGGCGGTTGCCAAGGAATTGACAACCTCTAGAAGTGGATTTTCGGTCTAAGTTGCAAACCCCGTAGTCTGAGTCTGAATAAGCCACAAGATCAAACAAGTCAGTTTTAGGATACCACAGACCCAATTTTGGCTTATATTTTAAATATCTCAAAATACGTTTTACAGCAGATAAATGAGAGAGTTTAGGATTAGCCTGAAAACGTGCACATAAGCACACTACAAACATGATGTCTGGTCTGCTGGCCGTGAGATACATGAGATATCCTATCATAGAGCGATATAGATGCGGATCAACGCTTTCCCCATCCATATCAGGAGTCAAACAATGTCGAACTTCCACAGGAGTTTTTACTGGATGGGAATCAGCCATTTTGAACTTGGTCAAGATTTCTTTTACGTATTTTTCTTGATGAATAAGGATTCCTGACTCAGTCTGATCAACTTGTAGTCCCAAAAAGAACTTCATTTCCCCCATGGAGCTCATCTCAAACTTAGATCGCATCACTTCTTCAAATTCTTTGTAGAGACGGGGATTTGTAGAACCAAAAATGATATCATCCACATAAATTTGCACCATGATTGTATCCTTTTCCTCCTTCCGTTTGAACAATGTTTGGTCAATTGCTCCTCGTGTGAAACCATTCTCAAGCAGATGCTTTGATAAAGTTTCATACCACGCACGAGGTGCTTGGTGAAGACCGTACAATTCTTTGTCTAACTTGTAAACACGGTCTAGAAAATTAGGATCAATGAAACCCGGCGGCTGCTTGACATATACTTCTTCTTGAACTTTGCCATACAAAAATGCGCTTTTGACATCCATTTGATGGACGGTGAAGTCCATGTAGGCTGCATAGGCGAGAAACATTCGGATGGCTTCCAAGCGAGCCACTGGTGCAAAGACTTCCTCGTAGTCAATCCCTTCTTCTTGATAGAAACCTTGAACCACCAGACGAGCTTTGTTTCGAATCACAGTGCCGCCTTCATCCTTTTTGTTGCGAAAAACCCAACGAGTACCGATTGAAACTTTGTTCTTGGGTAGATCCACCAAATTCCACACATGTAACTTTGAGAATTGCTGTAGCTCTTCCTGCATTGCTTCCACCCAGCTGTTTTCTAGTAGTGCTGCTTTAATGTTCTTTGGTTCAGTTTGAGAGATGAAGCAGGAAAACATGTTGTTTTCAAATGCTTCACAGGCACTTCGGGTACTAACACCCACATTGAGTGGTCCAATGATGTTATTGGTGGGATGAATCTTGTGAATTCGCAGTTGAGGAATTGCATCTTCTTCCACGACTTCTTCCAAATTGGTAAGATTTTCAGCAGGAGGATCGGCAATGTCATTAATAGGATCTTCAGCAGATGATTGTGGTGCAACATCTACTGTTGGAATGGAGTTGTCTTCAACAGTTTCACTTGTTGCACAAGAACCGGAAGACTCCATATTAGATTCAACATTTGCAACCACAGGAATTTCAACCTGAGCAGATGAGGAAGAACCTTGATCATTTAAGTTCCCTAAATTGTTCACAGAAAAATAAGGATTAGCATGAGTTGAGTCAATTGAGAAATCAGGATGATTAAATGATTTAAAAACTGAATCGACGTCAAATAGGCAATTGGGACCGTCTCCTGCGTCCGTGTAATTATTTTCATGCCAATTGATATCAATGGACTATGATAGACACGAAAAGCACGTTGATTGGAGGAATAACCAACAAAATAACATTCATCATCTTTGGCTTCAAACTTGTTGAGCTGATCTGAAGTGTTCAGCATCGTGCATACACACCCAAATTTTCTGAAGAAATCAATAACTGGCTTGCGCTTGTATATGATCTCATATGGTGTCTTGTTGCAGCTTTTAGTGATAAGAACCCGATTTTGCACGAAACATGCAGTGTTGACTGCATCAGCCCAGAAAGTCACGGGAAGCTTAGAGTCAACAATCATAGTCCGTGCAGCTTCAACTAAGGTGCGGTTTCTCCTTTCAGCTACACCATTTTGTTGAGGAGTACGAGGTGCACTAAATTGACGAGAAATTCCTTTGCTTTCACAGAAGGAATCAAGAGTTGCATTCTTAAATTCTGTTCCATGATCGCTGCGGATAGTCTTCACACTTAAACTGAAGAGGTTTTTAATTTGAAGCAGATAGGTCTTTAAAATCTCTGGCGTCTCATTCTTCTTAGCTAAGAAAAACACCCAAGTGAATCGAGAAAAATCATCTGTTACCACCAGACAATATGACTTTCGTCCAAGACTCATGACACTCACTGGACCAAAGAGATCCATGTGAAGCAATTGGAGAGGAGAGTCAATGGAATTGGTGGTTTTAGGCTTATGTGAAGATTTGTGTTGTTTTTCCTTAGAACATGAAATACAGTGTTCCACAGGAGTGAAATCTTTGAGAGGTAATCCATTGACTAGGTTTCCTCGAACCAGTCGGTTCATTGTTTTGAAGTTGACATGTCCCAACCTCTTATGCCATAGGAAAGATTTATCTTCGGAAGCCTTTGAGAGAAAACATGATTCAATTCCCGATGGGTTGTTCATATCCAAGCTGTATGTGTTGTATCTTCTGGGAGCACGCATGAGAATGAGTTCTTCCGGAATCACCACTCCCGGCTTTAAGATAAGACATTCTTTTGAATTGAATAAAGCACAAAAGTCATTGTCACAAATCTGTGAAACACTCATCAGATTGTACTTTAACTGAGGAACATAGTTGACAAATTCCAGACTATTTACTCCATTTGATACTGTTCCTTGTCCTTCAATCTTTCCTCCTCTTGGGTTTCCAGTAAAAGCAACATACTCTCCATCAATCTGATGATAATCTTGCAGCAAGTTAATGTACCCAGTCATATGCCTTGAACATCCACTATCTACATGCCAGATGTTATCGCCGGTTCTTCTTGATTGACCCTATACACAACGAACCATTTATACGTTTTGACCAAAAATGTTTCAATCAAGAGATTTTAGTGTCAGGATATGACATCTCATTGGAATCAGAAGTACAACCATCCTTTGATGAAGCACGGTCATCAAATAGAACATTATTTTTAATTTTCCAAGTTCGTTTTAAATAATTTTTAGCATTTTTAATTCTTTTACACCTAGATTTCCTACTGTGAGAAGAGTTAGGCAACACATATGAATTTAATGAACTTTGGGAAGGTGATTCTTCATTAAAATTTGCGGTTGTCAATTTACAACTCTTTGAAACATGATTTGAGGCACCACAACTAAAACAAACGTTTTTACAAGATATCTTAGCCTGATAATAATCATCACAAGATGAAGATGATTGTGATGTTGAGGAATCTGAACATGAGAAGGTTCTCTCATCAATAACTTTGTCTTGAAGACGATGTGCTTCCTTTAATCTGAAAAATTCCATGTTGCTCATGGTGTCACGTGGTACATCATTCACAATAATTCCTGCACTTTTAAATTTTGTAACACATGGCATAACATTCAAAGATTTAGGAACAAAAGGCAAGGCATTTTGAAATTTAGAAACATCACATCCCAAACCCGTATGCTCACCAGGCATAGAATCAAAATACAAGTTTTTAACGTGTTCTCAAATATTTGGTTTTGACACGGACATATTATTACATTCATCCGACTCAAGTTCTTTTAAAATAGTTCTATCATTAGCACTCTTATCACAATCATCTTCGGACTTTACACAATTTGACTCTGCACAAGAAGCAAAACTGTCAGAATCAGAGGATGTAATATAATCATCAGGAGATAATGTGCAAACAAAAGGTGTGGAAACATGTGGAGTAGGCATATCAGCAAATCTCCCTGATTTAGAATAAGGAGGTGGATGAGAGTTATACCCAAGACCTTCTGTGCTTTTTCTATTAAATTGTTTATCAATTATTCCAAACAGAATTTTCTGATCCATATCCATATGATCAACCTGTAATTTGGCTTTTTCTGCCTTTTGGACTCTTTCTGTTAAAATTGTATTATTAATGGTTTGAGTATTGAGTTGCACAATTAAAGAGCGATTTTCACCAGAAATATCACGAATTTTCTTTAAGTAAAGTTTCTCATTTTTGGCCACAGAGTCATACATCATCTTAATGTGATTTCGTTCATCAATCAAGGCTTGATTGATGAATCTGTATTTTTGAATTTCATTTAAGCAAGAACTAGAATCACAAAGTTTAGAAATAACCTCAGAAGGCACAGCAGTGAGATCCTCAGCTGGTTCAATCATGACACTCTTGCCATTTTCCTCCACATCAGCCATCAAGGCTTTATCAGCAGCTTCCTCAGCTTGTTCTCCCCAATGATAATGTCCATCAGCTTGGCACACAAGAGCTGTGGAACTTGAAGTTGTGTTTGTCTTTGGAGGATTGGCAGCTTGTTTACCAGAGGAAATCTTCTTATCTTGCTGATCTTTGGAGGAAGGCTCCTTGCAGTTTCTGGCAAAGTGACCCAGCTGATCACAATTGTAGCATCTCACCTTCTTGATATCAAACCCAAGCGTCTTTCCTTGCTTGAATCTGTCTATCCCAGTTCTTTTGATGAATATTTTGGCTCTTAAGGTCAACATGGCCATGCACCAGTCAATGTCCATTTTCTCCAAATCATCAGGATTAATCTGCTCCAAGTCATCAGGTTGAAAGCTAACCGGTGTTAGATTTCCAAAGATCAGTGCATCATAGCATGACATGAAAGCAGTCATGATTGGGACATATTCATCAGGAATCATGGTGATAGTCTTTTGAGGAGCAGAGGAGCTGGTAGATTTAATTGCAGCAGCTGAAGGAGGGACATCAGTCTGAAAGTATGGGCTACCGGATGAGCTTGATCCAGCAATAAGAGCTGTGTTTCCAGACTGATTTGATGGGGTGACTGCTCCCTTCTTAATCTCAATTTCATAAGATTCAAGAATGCTATAAACTTCCCGTTGAGACAGATCACTCAGATTCTCAGTCTTTTTGATCATGATTCGATACATATTCCATTCCTTAGGAAGAGAATCTAGGAGTTTCTTGTTCAGATCAAGAGTAGGGTACTCAACTCCCATTACCTTCAACCTTGAGACAATGCTTGAGAAACGGTTGATCAAATCAGATATTGATTCTCCCCTTACACTGCTGAACATCGCATATTGTTTCTTGATCAAATCTCTTTTGCTTTCTCTGACATCCTCACTTCCCTCATATCTTGTGCACAGTGCAGCCCATAAGTCTTTGGCAGTTGTGTACTCAGCAAAGATGTTGAAAATATCCATAAGAAGAGCCATGGCAATAGTCCCATAGGCCTTGTTGTCTCGGGCAATCAAGGCAAGATCTTTCTCATCATACTCAGACACTAACTTAGGACGTTGAACATCAGCAGTGGTAGTTACGGGCTTGTGGGGACCATCAGTGATAGAATTCAACAGTGTATAATCGTGAAATTGAAAGAAAAGCTTCATTTTTTTAGTCCAGTCATCAAAATCTCTTGTGGACACAAGAATAGGTGGTCTATTTCCCCCAGAATGTTCTGTTGAACTTGAAGTGGCCATAATGTTTTGAATCGAAACTAAAACAGTAACTAGTTTCGATAGGTCAACTTCTATCGAAACAACTAGTTTCGATAGGACTAGTTTCGATAGACCAACTATTATCGAAACAACTAGTTTCGATAGGACTAGTTTCGATAGAACAAATTTTGTCGAAACAACTAGTTTCGATACTGAAAATTTCACAAACTAGTTTCGATAACCACAGTTTCTATAAGAGACAAAAATCTAGTTTCGACAGTACCTTCTCCCGACAAAACGTAGAGAAGAAGTTTCGATGATCAACAGAAATCAGAAATTGTTCCCCATAGTTTCGATGCCTTCTTCTCCAAAACAGAAATACTCCATTGATGAAAAGCTCCAGAAATCAAAGGTGCAGAAATAACAAACCAATCCAGCGAAAACCTTCGTCTAACTGTCCTGATCACGAATCCAACCTCCGATTTCGAAAATACGAGCAAAAACCCTTGAAAAATGATGAAACAGTACCTCGAGAATAAATGTGCAAAAACCCAAAATAAGCAACGAAAACCCTCGGTAATCACCTAGAATCGATCAATAACCTGATAACACTCAAAAACACTAGAGCATAAAGCTCTGATACCAATTGTAGGTCCAGATTTCAGTCGAATCACACTGATATGATCGATTGAACACACACACAGGCGGAAACTGTGTATATGTAGGTGAAACAGATAATAGAAACAGTATTGGTGAAGATAACCAGCTAACCATACTATGAATCAACAATCAAAAGGTATGAAAATGTATGAACACAGTGAATAAACAACTGCAGATTGTATTGATTCAAGCAAAATGTGAAAGAGAAGATTCAGGGTTACAGCCGCTACTCACTCCCTAAACAATCTCAAACTAGGCTATTTATAGTAGTGACATGTATCGAAACTATGGTCAATCGAAACTACTAGTTTCGATTGACCATTTACAAATGATACATAGACTGTCGAAACTACCATCTATCGAAACTACTAGTTTCGATTGAACAGACTCAATCGAAACTAAGTAGTTTCGATGGCCCAGACTTAACTAATTACAGAAAACTGAAATTACAATAATGAAATGACAGAAAGTAAACTAGTCTAAAATTGTTTAAACATACAATAAATGACAACAGCTTATACAAAATATATGACTCTACAAAATACCTAAAAGAGGATAATGGAACTCCAAGAAAACTCAGGTATCAAAAAAATATGAGATCTCAATAAATTATGTACTAAACTGTACAATATGGACCGAAATGATATACATAACGAAGAAGATTATGTACCGAAAACTCCTGAAGAGAACGTTTTCGGACCAGTAGTCCGAACACCCATAAATGTCAAACTAGTAGATTATAAATGAGTGTCTTTAAATAAAAAGAAATGTAAATATGAGATTTTGCGGTGTAAAGCATGACTTGCAACATAAAGGTTTTTCATAAATCCCAGAAGTTGATTATGAGGACCCATGTAGTGGATACGACGACCTTTAGATGTTCAATCGGTCTTGCATTCTCAGAAGGACTTCAGATAAAAAGCATGGATGCCATTACCACGTGATTGTACGAGATATTTGGATATGACATCAAAAGATTAACCTTTACAATAGTGTAGTATATGTCGATGATTTAATATAAGCGGATCTCTTAAAAGGCTGCAGAACTATTAAAAAAATAATTTGAGATGAAGACCTTGTTATAACAAAATTATATATCGACTTATAGTTCGAGCACTTGTGTAATGACACTTTTTTCCGTCAAACAAACTACATCCAAAAGGTGTTGGTAAGATCTAATACGGACAAAGCTTATCTATTAAGTATACCAATGGTTGTTCGATTTTGACATATAAAAATATCATTTCCGTCCTCGAGAAGAGGATGAAGAAATAATTGGTCCATAAGTACCATACTTAAGTGCGATTGGAGCATTAGTTGATCTTGCAAACAACATGAGACCCGACTTGGGTTCTCGGTACGTGTAAAGTTCTAATTCAAGTTATACTCCTTTTCCCTTTACTAAGTTTTGTCCCGTTAGGTTTTTTTACTTAGGTTTTTAACGAGGCAACACGACTGATCCAATAACACCAGTTTATCTTATAGGTCCGTGTTAGGATAACAATGGTTTAATGATAATTCAAGAGTGTTAATCCCTTGTTTTGGTAATGATAAGGAATTAGTATCTCATGTTATTATTTGTTGATTAAAGATGGTCATATACCACATACATGTTACTATACACTTAATGAATCATTAATCACAAGCTAAACGTTCAACAATGATGAAAGTGTTTGGGTCAACAAAGTCAACACAAGAAGGTCAAAGCTTAAACCGTGTGAGAGATTATAAAATAAGTTTTTATATAATCTAAACAAGTTTATAAAAATATCATTTTTATAAAACAAAGAGTATTTCCCAAAGAGTTTTATAAAATATCAAATTATTTATCAAGTCTTGGAAATATATAAAGATTGGTTTTTTTAGTTAATTTGAAATTGAAAGATGGTGGATGGAGTTTGATAAGCTTGGTAAAGATTCAAATGACATCCACCTTGTAGACACACAAATACCTTAAATGGTTTAAAGACAAACACTTTGGAAAAACATCTTAAACACTTTCAAAGAATCAAAAGTAAATGTGCCAAATTTGTATAAAGTCTTTCAAGACTTTGCTACAAATAAATAAAGCTTTCTTGATACTAAAAACCTGGAAAAAATGTGTTTGAAAGGGTTAGAATGGATGGATGGGATAATGCATAACGTTCACAACAAAAGAGAGTCAGAAGAGGGAATTCAGGACGCACGGTCGCAGGAGCGACCGTGAAGCGGCCAACGTGTTCCCTCTCAGATTCTTGAGTTGTGGCTATAAATAGATCTCTTATCTTTCATTCTAACTCACCCTTTTTTCTCACAACAATTTCAAATAAACATCTAATATAATCTCTCTAGTTCCTTTGATATTCTATCATCAATCCAAGAGAGAGATTCAAGATCAAGAGCAAATTAGAAGAGTTATTCATCAACTATCATTCTTTCTAGTCTTGTATTTGTGTTGAATGTGGTATCTTGTTACCACTTGATTTAGAGATATATTTGTAAAGGTCACTCATTTGGTGTGAGTTCATCATCATACTATATTGATATAGTTGATTATTGGTTTGGGTTACACTATCTTGATATTGTGTTGTTTGAGATTGTGAGCATCACTATCTTGATATAGTGATTGGCTGTGAGAGTGTGCACTACTTTGATAGAGTGCTTGAGTTTGAGTGTGTTGCACTATCTTGACATAGTGCTTGTATTGTAAAGACCACCATTTTGAGATAATTGGTTGAAGAAGGTAATCACTACCTTTGTTTAGTGAGACGTTTGTAACGGTGATCTCTTCCGTTCAACAAAGACGTTTAGTGGAGCAACTCTCGATTGGAGAATCGAGGAGATGACGTAGAGTGAATTTGTTAACATCCACTTGAACCTCTATAAATCGGTTTGTCATTCCTTCCCTTAACTCTTTACATACTCGGTTGCTTATCTACCTACATATACATTGTGTTCTTGGTAAGTGTTCATTATTAGTTTGGTTAAGTTTTAAATTAATCAAGATTTTAAGAAAACCTATTCACCCCCCCACTCTATGTTTCTATAGTCTGGAAGTATCGATTAAAATCATACTACTTATGTTGTTAACTGTATATATTACGCGCTGCTTTCTTTTTGTCCTTAGCTATGGTTTTATCACACTGGGTTTTTCCTGGCATGGTTTTTAACGAGACGATATCATAAAGCATGTTAAAGGATAAGTTGAAATCTTGCAATTTGCAAGACTCAAGACATGGGATTGGCCTATAATAAAAACATGGAGTCACAACTAGTTGGTTATGCTGATTGTGACATCCCTGATTTCTATGCATGATCCTATGATTCTACTTTGTAACCTTGAGAATTCTAATTCTATGAATCTCTATTTACTTCATACTACTTGTGATATCAATTCAATTCAATCTACTAAGTCTTGTCTAAAGTGAGTATTCTATTGCAATTTAAAGCGACTTACTTATTGTGATTCTATATCTGATTCTCGTATCCATTCTTGAACTTGCTACCTATAGTAAATTTGGATGCCCTAGATTCTATCTTAACCTAAATAATTAAAGTTTGTAACATTATTAAACTAAAGTGTAACCTTAAGGACAAAACTTCCACATACGTAAATTTCAGGGTTTCTTTTGCAACATCTTTGAAATACGGTTAATTTTTGTAAATTCAATTATATAAAATTATTATTATTATTATTATTATTTTCAGATATATATATATATATATATTATTTAATTTATTAAATCAATTAAAAACCTTAAACCTATCTAAATAATTAAAAACCATTATTTTTAATCTAAATCCTATCCTAATCTTATTTCATCTAACTAATCAAAATTCGTCCTCATCCTAATCCCCCTAAAATAGGCGTAACCCCCATATATCTTTATTTTGGATTTTTTTAAATATAACAAATTATATTCACATTTTTTTAACTTAATCCAATTAATTAATTAATTTTGCTAAAAAGTCCCTTAACACACCCTATAAATAAAGTCCTTATTCCTTATTTCTCATTCATTCTTCGCACCTTAACGATCCTTTAGGGCTCTCTAGCAACTAAAGGTCGTTCCTCTCATCTATTGGAAGATTTTAGCTTAAATTTTTCCATTCTAAGTAAGTCCTTATGTTCTTGCTTGTTCATACTTTTTCTTTCAAAATCCTTCATAATTAGCTTAGATCTATGATTCCCTAAAATGTTTATGTTATAATCATAGATCTAATCCAAGATCAAAACCCTTATTTCATCAAACTTGTTCAAACTTTTATTTAAAAACTTGATTTTGATCTTTTTTGTTTCCTTTCAACTTTTAAAATTATGTTTATACTAAAACTTCTTATTTTCATTTAAACCCCTATAATATCCAACTTATTTCATTTTTATCCATACAAAATCTATATTTTCACTTTAGCCCTTATACTTTTCAAACACACCCTAAACTTGGTTAAAGTATGCAAATAGAGTAACTTTTAAACCAGTATGTAGTTATCTGACAAACATTAAAGTTCTGGCTAGGAAAAGACAGGCTTCCGATCCAACCAACTTTTTCTTGGGAACTTTTCTGTTTGCGGTACTACTCTGAATTTATAACCACTCTAGTGTACAACAACCACTTTCTACTAATTATAATAACAACCCCTCTACTATTCTAAACTGACTTCTAATTAACTTAACAAAATTACTTAGGGAATCCTCAAGGCATTCAAATCCAAGTTACATCAAGTACAAGTTCAACCCCTTAACCTGCAAGGTGAGTTCATAGCCCCTCTTTTATTTCTACTTTAGGGTGGAAAACATGCTTATATATCAAAACGAAACTGAATTCTAGAGTCAAAACCATTCTTTTGCAGTCAATAACATACTTTCTAATTCTAGTAAAACTAATACATGTTGCTATTATATGTCACTTTTAACTACAAAGTCTCTCTTATTTTCTAAAACCTACACAACCACTAACTTCGGGGAAGCCACGGGAGTAAGTAAATATATCTATTGGCTTGACTAGCCCATCCGGTCCTCGGGTTGATGCATGCCAATCAATTCTGAGCGTCCTTCAAGTGACGTATTCCAGTTGAATTTGAAGGACCCGGGTGCTCAGAAACTTCATAGTAGACATTCATAGTCTAACACCCTGAGAAGGTGTTCGACGGGAGAGTTATCGATCACTAGGGTTGGTTGTGGACTCATGTATAAAAGTTTAATTACTTGGAATATGAAACTTGTTTATGACTTTCACTGTGTTATCTATTACTATATATCTATCTAAACCTATGTTTTCACAAACTTTTTAGTTGACCTATTTTAGCATGTTTTTCAGGTGAAGCTATCTAGGATGTTGATAAGCTCACGCTAGGATCAATGACTATGCCTTAGTGGACGTAGCAAGACATTAATAAAAGAAGACTTATTTGTTCTGCTTGTTTTGTTTTGATTTTTGTAATCAGTGTAATCAACTATTCAATTAATAGAAATTTCTTTTGATCATGTGTAATAATTCAATTTCATCGCTCCCTCGTGTTTTGCCTTGGCGGTGGTATGACACCTATGCATGATACTTATTAGACACACATAACTCGATCTCAATCTGCATACATTTTACTTATGGATTCATGATGATTTCATGGTGATCAAAAGCATACAATGACGAAATCAAATCAAGTTGAGTTAATTACTCTATATGATGTTGGTTGAGAAGGTGTTTGGCTATGGCCAGTGATTCAACATATCCAAGAAAGAGTGCAGATTATATTCGATCAAAAGAAGCCTCACTCTACTATTTAAATACAATGCAACATGCATCACTCAAATCAAAGAAGACTACATAAAACATCAATGGAATAAGAATAGTCGTATTTCTTGTAGGGTTAAAAGGGTAATTTTATAAAAGAGAGGGATATATGTAATTTAAGTTTTGGGTTAGGTATATATGTAATTATAGTTAAAAATAGGAGGATATATGTAATTCTACCATAATAAAATTACTCAAAAGTTTAATGAAGCCAAGAATAATAAAAGGGGGCTACTAATAAGACACGGGAATTTCTAAGTGGACTGGACCCTATACGCATCGTATAGGCCAATACGAGGCGTATAGGCTCTTCATAATTTCCAATACCGACAACATCGTACACCTGTCATTCCAACCCCTATACGCATCGTATAGGGCAATACGATTCGGTTTAGGGTACGAGGTACCTTCTGCAACTAGTCAACCATCACATCACTATACGCCGCATCTAGGGCTACACGAGGCGTATAGTGATGTGATGGTTGACTAGTTACATAAGGTACCTCGTACCCTAAACGACATCGTATTGCCCTATACGATGCGTATAGGGGTTGGAATGACATGTTATACGATGTTGTCGGTGTGCCTAGTATCCTATACGCCATCGTATAGGCCTATACGATGCGTATAGGGGCCAAAAAGTTTTCTATTTAACGACGCACATTTCTCATTTGAACGTATTGTTCAAAATTTTCAAACATTTTCCTCAAAAAAATATGGCAATGTCTTGGTAGTGGGATGGTAACTACGGTTTTCAGGTATATTCTAATGAGTCACCGGAAAACAACCCAAAAAGTTCTGGCGTTCAGGGTGTGAACTAGGAGGAGGTCTCGTCCGACGTTTATTCTAATCACCGGGTAAGGCTTCCTGTCACACCCCCAAAATCCACTAACAGAGTTTTACGGCAAGGCATGTGACAAACCAGGATCTCAGTCATTAGTTACGTCAAACGACACTATATGAGTTTAAACAAAACCAAAAATGTTCGGAGTAAATGTGGAAACGATAATTACGTATTTAATGCGCAAAACAAACGCGCCCAAAAGTTAAGTTATTGAAAAGCAGATAAATAATTTAATTGTTTGAATATGTTTGAAATGATAATAGGACTCCAATGCATACCCTAAGTGTGCACCTATGCCTTAGCAACCCGAGAAAACATGTAAAAAAATGTGTCAACATTAGGTTGGTGAGTTCACGGGTTTCAGTTCATAATAGTGTTTGCCAGATTATGTACATTCAATATATATATCGATAGGTAGCTAACCTATGTTCCTGTTTACTAAAGCGCTCGCAACCGAAGATGACTTTTTGTTTGTGTTTGAATGCCTTCCACCATGTCTATCAACAGTGGTGATGTGTTTAGGTCAATATTACACCCGTTCAACCTCCAGTCGAGTTAGCGCGGCTAACGCGGGTAGGGTTTGTCAAACCCAGTAGTACTACTCAAGATTACCTTGCTAAGTTCATATTAAACGGTTCGATGTGTAAGGACTTTTTATTATAGTGTGTTACGCTTAGTCTTAACAAGTGATAATATAAGAATTACGGTAATAATATGTTTGCGTTATGTTTTCTCCCCTAGTTTAAAACAGTAAAAATGGGCCGTGAAACTCACCTGAGTGTGTAGAATGTAGTAATTAGCACCATATAAGGATGCAACAAAACCACAAATAGTTTGCAAGCGGACAGTCTACGAATGCCCTAGAATACGTTTACGATTGTTAGGAACACATAGGATTTTTGTGACGACGATACGGGAAAGACCGAATGTCCTAAATATGCTCATGATTAACGAATAGGCAATCTTGTCATCAGGGTTAAAGAATCCCTAGTTTGGTATCCAACACGGATGTGGTACGTGCAAAACACTACCAAACACGACATAAAATATTAAATAATAATCTGTCTGATATTGTGAATGAAACAATTGTTTAATCGATAATAATAGTAAATATATATTATTTTTAAAATGAAAATAACATTTAGAATGAATTAGAAATTCAATCCCGAGCACACGGGTGTTTTACGGTAACAAATGGGACCAATATAATATTAAAATAGTATAGGGTGTATTCTGATCAAAAGACCAAAGGAACACACGACCGTGCCAGGGTATGGGCACGACCGTGCTTAGGCATGGGACGTGACCGTGCCTAGCCAGGAGGCACAACCATGCCTGGACATGAGGTATGACCGTGCTAATGGATTAGCATGACCGTGTCTGAACCTTTCCAGAAAACGAATTGACTAAATCTTATAAGATTAATAGTTGGATTCATGGGGCTTTCACTGAGTGGATGTTGGCGAATCTAACCCTACAAGTTAATTGAATTGAGATCGTGTCTAGGGTGTAGTTCGATTAAACCAAATACGTGATGAACCCTAGGTCTGATTCGAGTTCAATTCGATGATATAAGCCCTGAATAGGTTAGGGCTTTCATTCTAGATGTTGAAACAAGTCTGAGGATATGTTTGATTACCTTAAACGATATCGAATCGATAGTGCTCGACCAAATGGAGTTCCGACTTGATCTCCGGCGAATCCGGCTTCGTCTCCGGTCAGATTAGGATGTGCAAAAGCTTGACAGAGGTCCAACAAGAGTGTGCAGAGCGTTTGCTATAAAAAATGATAGGCCAAATGATCGAATTGTCTGATTATTGTGATGGTTTCGACGGTTACGGGTTTAAGAGCCATAATGGGATTAATTTGTCATCATTAGCACTCAATAATGCTTAGAAATGGCTCACTAATGATCGATATCCTTAATGCCATGAGTTACAACTGCGAATTCGAAAGGTTTGGGACGTTACTGATGTGTTTTAGTCTGGGCTGGTCCTGAGGCGCGTCCGTGCCAAATTGAGTTTTGGTCAATTATAGAAATAGTCCCTTGTAGTTTAGGTTTGAGATTTGACAGCTTTGGTCCTTGTAGTTTGTGAGATAACGAAGTTTAGGTTAACGGGATTAACCGAAATTTGTCGGGTGTCACATCATCCCCTAGTTGAAAGAATTTTCGTCCCGAAAATTAAAATAATAATTTTTTTTTTGGATGTCATATCATCCCCTGGTTGAAAGGATTTTCGTCCCTAAAATTAAATAGTACCTTATGTGTTTGACGTGGCTTGCTTGAAAAGATGAGGATACTTGCGCATCATCTGATCCTCGCGCTCCCATGTGAATTCCGGTCCGCGTTTCGAGTTCCAACGAACTCTGACAATAGGGATTTTACTATGTTTGAGCATTTTGACTTCCCTATCCATGATTTTGACCGGTTCTTCAATGAAGCGTAAATGTTCATCGATTTCTAGTTCCTCAAGTGGAACCACGAGTGTCTTGTCTGCTAGACATTTCTTTAAGTTTAAGACGTGAAAGACGTTGTTTACCCCACTAAGTCCTTCAGGTAGGTCCAGTTGGTACGCTACTCGGCCAATTCTCTTCACTATTTTGAACAGTCCAACATAACGAGGATTTAACTTGCCTCGTTTCCCAAAACGAATCACACCTTTCCAAGGTGAGACTTTTAATAGAACCATGTCACCCACTTGAAATTCTAATGGCTTCCGACGCTTATCGGCATAACTCTTTTGACGATCATGGGCTGCCGCCATGCGGTTTCGAATTTGAACGATTTTCTCTGAGGTTTCGAGCACAAGTTCAGGACCCGTAAGTTGACTATCCCCATCTTCAGCCCAACAAATAGGTGATCGACATTTCCATCCGTATATTTCCTCAAACGGTGCTGCTTTGATGCTAGTGTGATAACTCTCCACTAAAGGCAAATGAGTTTCCCAACTATTATCGAAATCAATCACAAAAGCTCGTAACATGTCCTCTAGGGTTTGAATAGTACGTTCAGTCTGGCCATCTGTTTGAGGATGGTATGCTGTGCTCATATCCAGGCGCGTGCCTAGAGCTTTTTGTAATGATTGCTAGAAATGTGAGGTGAATCGAGCGTCTCGATAAAAAAATGATTGAAATTGGCACTCTGTGCCGAGAGACTACTTCCTTCAGATAGATACGAGTTAGTTTCTCCATCTTATCAGTCTCTTTAATTGCTAGGAAGTGAGCGGATTTAGTCAAGCGATCTACGATCACCCAGATGGAATCGCATTCGCTAGGAGTTCGAGGTAGTTTAGTGATAAATTCCATGGAAATCTGCTCCCATTTCCACATCGGGATTTCTGGTTGTTGGAGCAAACTAGAAGGCTTTTGGTATTCAACCTTGACCTTTGAGCAGGTAAGGCATTTGCTCACATAGGTGGCTATATCAGTTTTCATGTTCGGCCACCAATACAGAACTTTCAAGTCATGATACATCTTATCGGAACTAGGATGAATAGAATATCGAGATTTGTGAGATTAATCCATTACAAGTTCCCTTAAGTTCCTGTACACTGGGACCCATATTCGCTCTGCGAAGTGGCGAATACCGTCCGATTTAACCTCAAGTTGTTTCTCCATACCACGTGTGGCTTCTAACGGTAGGTTTTCCTCTTTCAGGGCTTCGAGTTGAGCATTACGGATTTGATCAAGTAGTCCAGGGTGGATAGTGAGTTGTAACGCTTGGACTCGTCTTGGTTTAGTTTCTTTTCAGCTTAGAGCATCGGCTGCTACTTTAGCCTTGCCCAGATGATACTTGATAGCACAATCATAGTTATTCAAGAGTTTGATCCAACAACGCTGTAACATGTTTAACTCCTTTTGTTCGAAGATATGCTGAAGACTCTTGTGATCGGTGTAGATGGTGCAC
Organism: Smallanthus sonchifolius; assembly: GCA_023525975.1. NCBI lineage: Eukaryota > Viridiplantae > Streptophyta > Magnoliopsida > Asterales > Asteraceae > Smallanthus > Smallanthus sonchifolius. The sequence continues at coordinate 67,163,383 of CM042030.1, read as the reverse complement.
TTGGTACCGTACAAGTAATGTCTTAAGATTTTCAGTGCAAACACTACAGCTCCCAACTCTAAATCATGAATCGTGTAGTTCTTCTCATGGATTTTTAGCTAACGGGAAGCGTATGCGATAACCTTCTCGCATTGCATCAACACAAAACCAAGACCCTGAATGGAGGCATCACAATACACTACAAAGTCATTCGTTCCCTCTGGAAGAGCAGGATGGGTGCACTACAAAATTTCTGCTTTAATAGTTGGAATGCTGATTCCTGGGTTGCGCCCTAGTTATAGGGTTTACCCATTTGGGTTAGGGTAGTGAGAAGTTGAGCGATCTTTGAGAATCCCTCGATGAATCGACGGTAGTAGCCAGCCAATCCCAGAAATTGTCGCACCTCTATTGGATTCGTTGGTGACGCCCAATTCTTAATGGCTTCTACTTTAGCCGGATCGACATGTATTCCCTTCTTATTGACTACATGTCCTAGAAATTGAACTTCACGAATCCAAAATTCACACTTGGAAAATTTGGCATACAATTGCTCTTGCTTCAGCAGTTCAAGAATTAAACGCAGGTGCTCCTCATGTTCTTCCTTGCTCTTAGAATAGATGAGGATGTCATCAATGAAGACGATGACAAACTGATCAAGATAGGGTTTACACACACGATTCATGAGATCTATGAACACCGCGTTCATCCGAATGGCATGAACAAAAACTTGTAATGGCCGTACCGGGTTCTAAATGCAGTTTTTGAGATGTCTACGTCTCAGACTCTCAGCTGATGGTAGCCGGATCTAAGATCGATATTTGAATAGAAGTTTGATCCTTGGAGTTGATCAAACAGATCATCAATACGGGGTAGTAGATAACGATTCTTGATAGTCACTTTGTTTAGCTCACGGTAATCGATGCACATACGGAAAGTCTCATCTTTCTTCTTGACGAATAAGACTGAAGCTCCCCATAGTAACTCTTGCAGTTGTGTAGACAACTCTTTTAATTCACTGGGTGCAAGTCTATACGGTGCTCGAGCAATAGGCGCTGCTCCGGGTGCTAAATCCATTAGAAATTCGACTTGACGATGAGGTGGAAGACCAAGTAGGTCTTCAAGAAATACTTCCGGAAAGTTACGAACGATCGGAATGTCATCAATATTCTTTTCTTTGGGTGGTTGCTCGGCGACAAGAGCTAGAATAGCAGTATGACCTTTACGCAGACACTTATGTGCTTTCATGAAGGATATGATGCCTAGGACTGCACCACTCTTTTCGCCTTGGACAGAAAGGGCTACTCCACTAGGGAGAGGAAGGCGAACAATTTTATCATGATAGATGATCTCGGCTCAGTTTTTGGATAACCAATCCATACCGACAATTATATCGAAACTGCCAAGTGTGACTTGCATGAGATCAATGTCAAGTTTATGACCAACCAATCCTAGTTTACATCCCTTAAGAATGTGAGTTGCTTCAATTATCTGACCGTCTGCTATCTCTATAGTGTACTTAGTTTCAAATAGGGTTGGAGTTTCTTTTAACAGGTTATTAAGGTTCTTAGATATGAAACTCCTATCAGCACCAATATCAAAAAGGACAAAAGCAAAACCGTTGTTCAGAAGGAACTTACCAGTAACCACGTTGTGATCATTTCTTGCTTCCCCGGAACCAATCACGAAGGCTCGCCCCTTCGCACCGTTTCCGTTGTTGTTACCGTTGTTGCCCTGATTGTTACCGTTGCCGTTTCCATTACCGTTTCCACTTTTCTTCAATTGAGGACAATCTTTCCTGAAGTGTCCTTCATTACCACATTCATAACATCCCCTAGTGGATCCTTGTTGTTGAAACAGTTGCTTAGGTTGGATTTCACCCCTACAATCCTTTGCAGCGTAGCCTATTTTTCCACACCGCTGGTAACGATGCTTATCACAAGCACCATTGTGGTGAAAACCACACTTGTTGCACTTAGGATATTTCCCAGCATAATTACCCTGGTTCTGACTTGAAGAAGTTGACTAGGTAAAGGTTTTGGTAGGCTCAAACCTACGTTGATGTTGTTAAGGTGGGTTAGACTGAAAACTCTTGGAGTTGGTGTTGCTATCAAACTTACGTTTATTACTGTCAGTAGCTTTGGAAGCTGTGCCCCTCGGGGGTAGGGTACCTTGAGTTACAGCCTGACCAGTCAGCCTATGAGCAAGTCGGATGGTTTGCTGAATGGTGGTAGGGTTAGAAGAAGTGACCATGCTCTGAATTTGAGGTACTAGACCATCGATGTACCTCTCGATCCTTTTATATGCTGGTGTCACCATACGAGGACACATGACTGCATACTCATGCGAGCGAGTAGTATAGAGCTCAATCTCGGAACATTCCATCTTCAAGTTCCAGAATTCTCCCTCCAATTTATGAATCTCATCTTGAGGACAGTACTCCTCCCGCAACATAGTTTTGAACTCTTCCCACGGTAGGGTGTTAGCCATGTCCAGACCCAATATCTGGATTTAAGAGTTCCACCAGGTGAGGGCAGGACCCTCTAGAGTACCGGATGCATATTTGACCTGATTTGCTTGAGGGCAGTTGCACATAGCAAATACTGACTCAACTTTTTCAAACCAACGGAGCAAACTGACAGCTCCCTCGGCTCCACTATAGGTGTGAGGCTTGCAGTCCATGAAAGTTTTGAAGGTACAGGTCTGCTGACCTGGATTGAAAACAATACACAATTGTGGATATAAGGTTTGGAAACGATTTTGGAGTAATGAATTGACTTGCTAGAGTCAATGGATAATGAATTTACCTGCAACATTATGTGCAACTTGGCTTGCTGCCACAGCTTCTGCTACACGTTCATTAATGAGTGCTGTGAGCTCAGCTGTAGTCATATTGATGTTACCACGACCACCACGACCGCCACGACCGCGTCCAGACATGATTCTTCCATTCACAAATACAATAATGCGAAAATATATCGCATATTATCATCATACAAGTATGAGTAAATAAATGAAAACTAAACCACAACATTTAATATTTCAATAATAATTCTTGATTAGATAAATTGTAACGGCTACAAAGTAAATAAACCAAAACATCGAAATTCTGAAATATCTGTTGGATGGGAACAACCCTGCCCATCTAGGTTTAGAAGAAAAGAAATAAGTAAAGATAGGATGTCATATGCCACTGTTAGCTGAAGTAATAACTGATTCTTCATCCTCAGCTCGTTATTCTGCCGCAATCTTGTAGCCGTTACTTATTTCTGAACATTTTGCGCGTCTTCTGCCGCAATGGTAGCCTCGAGTCGTGTCTCTAATTGCTCAATCCTGGTATGGGCTACATCGAGGTTAAACTCTAGTGTATCCACTCGAGCTTCCATCTCATGGAATGAAGTCACCAAATTCTCATGATAGTAGTCAGTGTCTACTAACTCTACTGTTAGCTTTTCAATTTCCTCATTCGCCTGACTTTCTCGTTCCAACAGGCCGGTGATCTCCCCTGCAGCATCTCGCATATTCCGGATCTCCCGGTCTATAGTGGCTACAAAGGCAGCTAAAGTCTGCTCAAATGGGTAAGGCATAGGTGGTAGAGTTTGTAGAGTAGAAGTAGTGGCTGCAAAGTATGGAGGTGGGACCTGTTCCTGTCGGACCCAACTCCTGATCATACTAGGATACCACTCCCAATCCTTCGTGTTACCTTCAACCCGCACATGGAATGGCTCATCGTATGTAGGATCATAAGATTACAAGGTGATTCTCTTCTAGTTGATATTGGCGGAAACAATAACAACCAACAAAGTAAACAAGTAAACAGCAAGAATACTGATAAATGCACTGTTGTATTAGACTTCTGAGATTACAAGTTTACAAGTAAAACACTATCAAGAAGCACTATGAAAGCACAGCAAGCACACTTACAATGAAGTGTTTACACAGTATTTATAGTAACTTAGAATCAAGACAGACCCTTGATTCTAAGGATCAGATCTAACACAAGCCATTGATCTTGTTTATTAATCTAAATTACACGCAAAGGCTAATCTAGATAACTTTACTGAAACGTCTTCTTAGGCATCATTGTTTGCATGCTTGGAGAAGCGCGTCATTGTCCTTTATTGGTTGCACCAGTGAGGTTCCTTCTGCTTGGAGTGTGGCAGTTGCTTTTGCAGAAAGATGTCAGAGGCGCTTCACATGGATAGTCAGCTGCAACGTTTGGTCTTCAGTGAATAAAGCTATCAGCACCAGAGATGAGAATAATGCTGCTGATAAGCCTATCAGCAGCAACTTGTGTTGAACGCTGCTGATAAGCCTATCAGCAGCAACAAGTGTTGAATGCTGCTGATAAGCCTATCAGCAGCCATATGTGTTGAATGCTGCTGATAAGCCTATCAGCAGCCATATGTGTTGAATGCTGCTGATAAGCCTATCAGCAACCATATGTGTTGAATGCTGCTGATAAGCCTATCAGCAGCATTTGTACTTAGAATAATTTGGTAGCAATCAGTCTTTGGTTCTACAAACTCCCCCTAGACTGATGCAACCAAAATTCTTCTAATCACTTTGCTGCTGAAGCTTTTGCATGTGGCTGACTATCCTTTAAACCTCATAGCCTCTTGGATCCTTGCTGGGATTGTTCAGTGGAAGTTCAGACAGAGTCTTGATGTCTTTGTGTGGCATTTTGTAGATTTCTTTGCTTGAACATCTCATCTGCTGCTTCTTTACATCAATCAGAGTGAACTCATCCAAATCAGCATTGTAGGACCAAGATACAAATGGAGAGTGGGACTTGAGTGGTTTGATGTTAATGATCACATCTTTACTAGGGTTGAAGTAGTGTTTGATTGCTAGCACAAGACGTTTCCCACTCTCATTTGCAGGCTCATGAGCTTCACCCAGCTCCAAAATTCTTCTTAGGTCTGAATCTGGTAGTTGCAGAACCTCATCAACAGACCTATATGTAGATCTTCTTCTTTCAGTTCTCCCCCTGAAGATCTCAAACCTTTGATCCTGTGGATTGTAGACCCATTCAACTATGTCTCTTGAGTCTTCAGGTTCAGATGAGGATTTGGATTTCTTCAGGGGAGGCTGTTGATGAGTGGGAGCTGGGTGGGATGATTTGGACTTGTTGGGTGGAGGAGTGGAAGGTTTGGGGAGGAGAGTGGAAGGATGATGGACTGAGGAAGAGGTAGGTGAGGGAGAAGGCTTGGGTTTCTTTGTCTTTGGTTTTTCTTCTTCTTTGATAAGTACCCTTTTCTTGGAGCCCTTCTTCCCTAGTCTTTCTTCCTCATCTTTTTTAACTTTGAAGTAGAGGGCTTGCAGGTTCATGAAATTCATGGGACCTAGCCTCTTTCCACTATCTCCTCTAGCCTTAAGGAAGTCAATCATGACCTTCCTTTCTTCATGGGTCCGTTTATTAAAGGCAATGGTCTTTTTGGACTGTTGTTTGGCTTTTTCTTCTTCTTCAGCCTTTTTCTTCTTTACCAACTGACCTTGCTAACCCATGAAGGCTCTGTAGACTTCTTTAGTTGATAGTTTCTCAAGGTAGTCTGCATCCTCACCTTGAGAGACTAGAGTCTTTATCCACTCCTCCCTTATTTCTTTAGCTAGTTCAGAATCGGTTATTCTGAACTTAGCTTCTTCTTTCTTCTTCTTCTCCAACTCTTCCTCTTCTCTATTGAATTGTTCCTGCAGTTGAAGAGCAAGAGCTGCATCTTCTTCAATCTGATCAACTGCAGGAATCTTTCTTTTTAGTTCATCCAGCTGTTTAGCATACAGCTGGATGGTTTGTTCTCTTAGGAGAATGGCTGTTTTTCTTTCTTGAGCCTTTTTCATGTCAGCCATCTCCTCTTCTTTTCTCTTCCCTCTCTCTTTTCTCTTTTAGCAACCTCTCTTCATCTTCATCAGTCATGATTCCCTTTCCTTTGTTTACATTGGATGCCTCTGCTTCAGCTTCACTGATCACAACAGCAGATGATGATGCTGCTATTGGGATCTCTGCCTCAGCTTCATTGGCAATTTGAGATGTGAATAAGGGAAGGTCATCAGTTTCATTTGATTTGCACTCAGGATCTGTGACTTCTTTCAGCATTTCCTTGATAGCTGATCTTGACTCATATGCTGCAGTGCAGATGTCTACTCAAGGGGAAGCTGAGTCAGTGTCAGTGTCAGAGTTTGACACATATACTTCCTCAGTGATTCTTCCTACTTGTTCAAGTTTGGCTCTGACAGTAGCTATCATTGCCTGGCTTTCAAGTGAGTTGACATTGCAGATGTTGGCTCTGAGCTGAAAGATCATGTAGAGAAAGTCTGTAGGAAGTGACAAGATGTTCGTGGTGTTGATGGTGAGAGAGGAGCCGTTGCTGAGCAGAAGAGTGTGTTCAAGAGACTTAGTGCTCACCCAACCTAGCACGTCCAAGTCCTTGACCAGGAAGGCATACAGGAATCTTCGAAGGCCCAGAACTTCTTCTTCAGTGAGAAGACTGCTCCTTGTTATTTCAAGATTGCTAGGAGTCAGTCTCCTTTTTGCGGCCGCCGAGGATTCAGGATAAGCTACCCGATGTGCTGCTTGTAGGAATCTTTGGAGCCTGGGTAGATTATCCTCCATCAGGTCATAGAACCTGCCAATGGCAAGTTCTGCTGAGAGATCTGCTGAGTTGTTGATGCAGTTTGATACGTATAGCTGTAGGACTTGGAGGGCATTGAGAGAGTTCCAGTTCAGCTCTTCTACTCCGCTGAATTCCCATCCAATCCAAAACCTCTCAGCTGATCCATCATACCCCCAAGCTAGAATGGAGTCAAATTCTAGCTTCTTTGATGATCTTAATAGTTGGGGGGTTGAGGATTGACCAATGATGGCTGCTGCTTCAGGAAGGATGCTGAATGATGTATTTGTTTGTTCTGTGTCTTCAACATCATTCAGCATTTCATCGACAGCCCTGACGACCAACTTCCAGTCTTCAGATGTCTCTTCGTCTTCGTTATCTGGGACTGGCAAGTCATGAACTTGGACAAAAGCTGGCTTGAATAGTGAGCTTTGAAGTACAAGCTGCTCTTGAATCCAGTCGTCAAGACTGTCTGTATCTTCTTCCATAGAAACCATCTCCCCCTTTTTGGTTGCATCAGCAGACAGGTAAGCATCAGTTTGGGTGCCTACTGATACAAGAGAGGGAGTGGCTAAAGTTGGGCATTGATGGGCTTCATGCATAGCGACTTGGTGTCTTAGTTTGGACATTTCACCCTCTAGCATAGCCACCCTGGCCGTCAATTCCAAGTTATGAAGTTTCAGTCTGTCCTCATCCACAGTTGTGGAATCCTTGGACCTAGATGGGGCCGTTGGCCGAGCCTCAGCATCCCCATCACCCGTGGTTTCTTGGCGCCTGGGATTCCTCTCAGTGAGGGGAGTTTCCAAGGAAACACCCTCACCATGAGTTACCGTGGTTGAGGTCTTAAAGATGTTGTCACTGTCCTCCTGGTCAGTTGATGGACCAGCAGTAGTGACAGCCTCTTCCACATCCACTCTTTCATTACTCCCAGAGTGGACCTTCAAGGGTGAAGAACTTGGGTTGGGTGTTTCGAAAGCAAGACCAATCAGTACTTCCTTGATAGTGGTAGTTGGAGAAGGTACATCACTTTGGTCAGGTTCCTCAACACTTAAGTCCAAAGAAGATATGAATGGCTTAAAGGGCTGTTCTATGGATCCGGGAAGTGATCCTAATCCTAATAGAGAGACTTCCGAAGGAGTCTCCCTAGCAGTGTGGCTTTCCCTTATGATATTCTCACTAGAATATTGTGATTCTGAGTGAGGGATGTTGGCTTGGGTTTGGGCCTTGGAGGCAAGAGAAGGAGTTCTCTTGCCCCTCTTCCTTATATATTTGGCTGCAACCGGGGCCCTGTGTTCCGGTTGAGCAATCAAACTGTGGGTGAGTAAAGTATGTGCCTGTGCATCCTCAGTAGAATGCACAGGGGTTCGATCAAGGGAAACAGTAGTTTGAGTTTGTGGCAGTGAGTTGGAGGGTGTGGGATCAGTATCAGCTGGGTTTGCTGAACTGTCACCCTGGGCACTTTACGTGTTCAACATTGTAGACAACAATGGAACATCGGCCCCTGAGAACTTTGATGAAACTGTTCTCATGCTTTGAAAAATGTTGTTCTTATGTCCCAGAATTGAGTAGATTCTTGCAGTTTTTGAAAGATCTTGGTGCTCAATGTTGAACACTTCCTGCAAGAATCTTGGGTACATGAAGAACTGTGATTTCACCCCTTCTTGAAGGTTGTATCTCAAACCTTCAAGAATGAGGTGAGAAAAATTGAAACCCGCCCCAGTTATCATACCGTGAATTGCCGACGCAAGTCCGGAGCTAAGTTGGTTCCAGCCACTCCTCTTCTGGGATATGCATTGGAGAAGAGTGTGGCAAAGATACTTCCATTTGGGACCCATGAGTGCCTTCTATATCGTATACTCTGTTTGATTCCCAGTGTACTTTATGGATACAAAGGTCCTCATGTATACGTCTCTTTGGTAAGAGATGGCGTCCCCTTCATCCTGAAGCTTGAGGTGTTGGCGGAGCTTTGCTTCAGTGATAACCATCTCCTTGCCGTCTACTGTGCCTCTGATTTGGGGAGTGCCCTGGTCAGTAGAATACACGACTGAGCTCCAAAAATCTTCCATGTGGGAAGTGTAGATGGTTGGGTTAACAGTTAGGGCATGGTGGATTTTGGACCGACAAAGGAAGTCGATCATATCATCGAAACCTTCGGATTTATTGCCCTTTATTAGGCATGCAGTGAGGTTGTGATATGGGGAAAACTTGTCGTTGGGGTTGTTTATGTCTGCGCCTGCCATTTTTATGGAGTTGGAGGGAAGAGAGAAGGATGTTTGAATGGTGGTTAATTATGGAGGGCTTTGAATGATGTGGGGACGGGAGAGAAAGTGATGGGAGATTAGGGTTTGAAATTGAATATGAAGAGGTTGTGGGAACGTTTGAAATTGTGATATAACGGCAGACGAAGAAAAAGCAACTTTACTTGTACAGTACAACCTGTTTCACTTTTCATTGTTACAGCTGTAAAGCACTCGAGCAGTCATGGTAAAGACTGAGAGTAGTTTTTACCGCGGGTAAAAGTTAATGTGAACTTGTTTTACCCATCAGCAGCAAACTTGGTTGCTGCTGATGGTGAGCTATCCGCTGCAAACTTGGTTGCTGCGGATAGTGAAGTCTGTCAGCAGCAGATTTGGGTGCTGCTGATTGTTGTATTCAATCCGCAGCAAAAAGGTTGCTGCTGACCGCCTTAAAGCTATCCGCAGGAAACTTGTTCTTGCTGATAACTTAAAGCGATCAGTGGCAAAGGCTTTGCTGCTGAAGAGTAAATCTATCAGCAGTGAAAAAGTGCTGCTGACTATAACCTTTTATTAAGAATAAAGACATAGACATATTTACAAGGAAGGATAAAAATTTGAGACATGTCTTATTCAAAGTTCATCATGCCAATTGATTCAACTAGATATCGAAATCTTGCTTCATCAAAAGGTTTAGTGAACAAATCAGCATATTGCTCATTTGTGTGAACCTTGGATAGGACAATTCTCTTTTTCTCAGCTTGATCCCTGATAAAGTGATACCTGATGTCGATGTGCTTAGTCTTGGAATGCTGCACTGGATTATTCGTGATAGAGATTGCACTCATGTTGTCAATGTGAATTGGAGTCTGCATGAAGGTCATTCCATAGTCAAGCATTTGATTTTGGATCCAGATGACCTGTGCACAGCAGCTTGAAGCTGCAATGTATTCTGCTTCAGCTGTTGAAGTGGAGACACATGTTTGCTTTTTGCATTGCCATGAGATGAGCCTTCCTCCAAGAAATTGACATCCCCCTGATGTGGACTTTTTGTCCAAGTTACAACCCCCATAGTCACTGTCAGTGTAGGCATAGAGATTGACATTTCCATTCTTTGGATACCATAGCCCAAGTTTTGGAGCTCCCTTTAGGTATCTAAAGATCCTTTTGACAGCTTGAAGATGAGACACTTTTGGAGCTGCTTGAAATCTTGCGCAGAGACAAACTGCAAACATGATATCTGGTCTTGAGGCAGTGAGATACATGAGAGACCCTATCATTGCTCGGTACTGATGTTGATCAGTGTCTTGTCCTTCTTTATCCGAAGATAATTGATGGTGCACTTGCATAGGAGTTCTTGCAGCAGAGCAGTCAGCCATTTTGAACCTCTCCAAGATGCTTTTGACATACTTGGATTGACTTATGAAGATTCCATTTGGTACCTGTTTGACTTGAAGTCCTAAAAAGAAATTTAGTTCACCCATTGAACTCATTTAAAATTTGGAATGCATTAGAACTTCAAAGTCTTTGCAGAGCTTCTTTCTTGTAGATCCAAAGATAATGTCATCAACATAAATCTGGACCAACAAAATTTATCCCCCTTCATCTTTGATGAAAAGTGTCTGATCAATGGCCCCCCTTCTGAAGTTGTTGCTAAGTAGATATCCAGATAAAGTTTCATACCAGGCTCTTGGGGCTTGGTGTAAGCCATAGAGAGCTTTGTCCAGTTTTAAGACCTTATTTGGATGTGCAGGATCCACAAAGCCTGGAGGCTGTTTGACATAGACCTCTTCACCAATCTTGCCATACAAAAAGGCACTCTTCACATCCATTTGATAGACCATAAAGTTTTTAGATGCTGCATATGCCAGAAAGATTCTGATGGCTTCCAGACGGGCAACAGGAGCAAAGACTTCATCATAGTCAATGCCTTCTTCTTAAGTGTAACCTTGAGCTACCAGTCTGGCTTTGTTCTTGACCACGATGCCCCTTTCATCTTGCTTGTTTCTGAAAACCCATCTTGTTCCAATGGCTGTTTGACCAGGTGGAAGATCAACAAGCTTCTAAACATCTTGTCTTTTGAACTACAGCAATTCTTCCTGCATTGCTTCAATCCAGCTGTTGTGTTTGAGAGCTTCATCAATCTTCTTGGGTTCCACCTGAGATAGAAAGCAAGAGAACAAACAAATGTTGGCTTCATGAGACTTACTTCTTGTCTGGATACCTGTGTGGACTTGGCCAATGATGTTTTCCAGAGGATGCTCTTTGTTTATTCTCTGTACTGGTATCACATCCAGCCGTATTCCCTCTTCAAGATTACTTTGGTTTAGATCAGGATTGTCTTGAATTGTGAGGAGAGGAGCTTGGAGGTTCTGATCATTGTGTTCCACATTGTCAGCAGTATTAGCATCAGAGGCCTCTTCAGCATGGATTGAGGAGGCTTCATTACAGATTTCTTGGTCAGAGAGATTGCTGCTTATGGTGTTGGAAGTACCGGCTTCACCTGTACTGGCTTCAATAGCTTCTGCCACTGATGGAGGATCAATGGATGGTCTTTTCATCCTGATGTAGCGACTGGGAAAATCCAGTCTGTAGTCAGTAGAAGAGGTTGAGGCAGAAGATGTTGATTTTGAAGAAGAACACTCCATATTTGAGAATATGAGAGGCTCAAATATCTGGGTGAAGGAGTCTATATCAAAGAGCCAGTTAGGACCTTTGCCTTGTTCACACACGACATGTTCCCTGCATTCCACATTAGCAGATTCTTCCACAATCCGAGTTCTAGAATTGAACACTCGGTAGGCCTTTGATTGAGAGGAGTAACCCACAAAGTAACCTTCATCAGACTTTGCACCGAATTTAGGAAGAACTCCATGTGTGATGAGGATGGTACATGGACATCCAAAGGGCTTCAGGAAGCCAATGTAGGGAACTCTTTTGAGCTAAAGTTCATAGGGTGTTTTCTGGAGAGGCTTAACAATAAGGACTCTATTCTGCACATAACAAGCTGTGCTTACTGCTTCTGCCCAGAAAGTAAGGGGCAGCTTTGAGTCAGCCAGCATAGATCTTGCTGATTCAATCAGAGTCCTATTTCTTCTTTCAGCAACCTCATTTTGTTGAGGGATTCTTGGAGCACTGTATTGCCTTTCAATGCCCTTGCTCTCACAGAAACTGTTCAAAGTGTGATTTTTGAACTCTGTTCCCTGATCACACCTTATGATCTTTACCTTCAGATTGCTTTGGTTCTCTACCCTAAGAATATAGGATTTGAGAATCTCAGCAGTTTCATCTTTTGTTCTTAGGAAGAATACCCATGAGAATCTGGAGAAGTCATCAGTTATCACCAGACAGTAGGACTTTTTGCCCATTGACATGACATTCGTAGGACCAAAGAGATCCATATGCAGTAGCTGGAGAGGGGTGTCATTTGTGTTCAGTGTCTTGGGCATGTGGGAACTCTTGTGTTGTTTTCCCTTCAAGCAGGCAATGCAGTGATCGTCTAGCTGGAATTCTTTGTCAGGAAGCCCTCTGACAAGATTGTCCTTCACTAATTTATTGATTGTTTTGATGTTAACATGGCTTAACCTCCTGTGCCAGAGAGCGGATTCATCAACTGATGCCTTTGACAGAAAACATGAAACACTACCAGATGGAGTGGCTTCATTCATGTCAAGCACATATAAGTTGTCCTTTCTACGAGCAGTTAGGAGAATCTTCTCTGGAGGGGGTTTAGATAGGCCAGGAGCTAACACGAAACATTCTTTGTCAGTGAAGAGCATCCAATGCTTTTGATCACATACTTGGGAAACACTCATGAGATTGAAGTCAAGTTCTTTAACATAGTTGACTATTTCAATACTCATCCTTTCATTGGACACAGTTCCTTGTCCAGTGATAGATCCACCCTTTGAGTCACTCCCAAAAGCAACATATCCTCCATTGAAATGTCTGAAGTTAGAGAGGATGGACCTGTTGCCTGTCATGTGCCTGGAACAGCCGCTATCTACCACCCAAGTATTGTGTTTGTTGCCTGGCTGTCCCCGCACATGGAAGATATCTAATTAGTGGGAGGATCATTGTAGCATGCAGCATTGTAGAAGATCGTTGCTAATTTGCCATTGTCAGCATGCTTGCAGTCAATGGAACCAATAGTTATGCTTGGAGATTGTTTGGCCTTCCATTGCTGTGGTGGTGGTTTTCTAGCTTTTTACATTGTCGGCAGAAGATGTTGTTGCTGACAATTTTGGCTTATCCGCAGCCGATTTTGCTGCTGAGGGCTTTGCTGGAGCAGTAGCAGTTTTTGCTTTGTCAGCAGCAGATACTTTTGCTGCTGATGCCGTTGTTTTTGATTTTGCTTTGTTAGCAGCAGAGACTTTTGCTGTTGGAGGCTTTGCCTTTGGTTTCCTGGACTTTACTCTATCAGCAACGATTTTGTTTGTTGCTGATGGGTTGAGCACAGTTGAGTGATTTGCAATCTGGTTAAAAGGGTTGAACTTGCATGTTGCAGCAAAGTGGTTTGATTCCCCACATATGATGCAAGTTTGTTGAGGTTTCTACATCTTCACTCTTTGTGGGGATAGAGATTCTCTGAACTTTGTTGCCTTTGCATCATGGCTTCTCACCTTTTTGTTTCTGTTTGTTTTCTCAAAGGCATGCTGCTTTGAGTTTCTTTGGTGTTCACAGTAGTGAAAGCAGGTGCTGGCAGTGTGATTGTATTTGCTGCACACAAAGCAGGATAGTGCTATCTTGTCCCGGTGAAAGTCCACATAGTTCTTACTTTGAAACAAATCTTTGAAGTTCCAGGGATGAGCTTTGTTATGCTCAAAAGTGGCTTCTTTTAGTGTCTTTTGAACATATGGACCTTTTTCTCCAGGTGTATGAAAACTATTAAACACCTTTGGCTTTGACTGAGGCTTGGGGTTGGTGAAACCTGATGTCTCTCCCTTTTCAATGTTTAGCTTTCTTCCATTTTGAGGATAGCTAATCTTGATTTGTTTGAATGGGATGGGAGCTGGAATTTTTGGAATAGTTGGAGTAACAACAGGACATTCAGTTTTGTTCAGAACAGCTTCAGAGATAGGAGCAGATGGGACTGCACTAGTTTCACAGTGGTCTGAGCAGGTTGACTCAGATTCTGAAGAGGAGGAGCAGTCTTCCACGAAACATGCATTCATTGAAGGATCAAGGTTTCGGTTTGCCGTGTCAAGATTTGCAGTATTGAAGCTTGTTCGTGAATGGCAACATAGTCAGCAGGAGGAGGAACTGTCTTGTACTCATCATCATGATATCCAAGTCCAGTTTTTACCCTTTCATGGACTTGAATATCTAACAATCTTTGTAACTTTTTAGATGAAAATTCATATTTTTCAACATGAACTTTCTGTTCAGCCAGTTCAGCTCTGGTAGCTTTAAGTTTTACTAATAGATCATCAATTTGAGTTTCAAGATTGGTTTGTTCATGTTTTAAAGAAGAAATCTCTTTCTTAAGGCAGTTAATCTTTTCTTTGTAACTGTCTTCGACCTTTTTGAATTCATATTTCATTTGGTGAAACTCTTCATTTTGATCTATTAGATTTTGGTTATGCTTTCTATAACCTAAAACTTTGTCAATGCAAGCTTGAGAGCAAAGATGTTCAAATACCTGAGGTGGTATCTCTGCATTGTCTTCCATAAGTGCTTGGTTGGAGGCAGGAACATCTTCATATTGAAAACTCCAGTCAAATTCTGTAGTTCCAACATTTGCACAGGCTGCAGTTTGTGCTGGAGGAGTTCCTTGCTGCTGCTGCTGCCTGGGCTGACCTTGGTAAGCTTGTCTTTGATGGCTGGCACCCTGATTGGCTTTAGGTGCCTTGCACTCCCTAGCAAAGTGACCCATTTGGTTACAGTTGTAACATCGGATCTTGCTTTTATCAAGCCCAACTCTGGTGTTTGAGTTGTTGCTTGGAACTGATCTCCCGGTTCTAGAATAAAACCTTTTTGCTCTGAGGGAGAGCATGGCATATGAGTGCTGAATATCCATTTCTTCAAGATCATCTGGATGAAAGCATTCCAGATCCTCCTTTATGAAGTGCATGCTGCTTGAGTTGTCAGAAACAAAAGCAGTAGAGGTTGGCTGTTGAGGAGGTGCCTCAAGAAGAAATGGTGATGAGTTGGATTGTGAAGCAGTTGGTGTTTGAGGATGAGTAACAATGGGAGGATAGTAGTTGCTTGCACTAGGACCAGAATGATCAGAGTGAAGCGCTGAGGTGGTGGTGGAGGAAGTGGTAGCTGATTGATAACTGGAGCTCCTTTCTTTAGCTTGAATTATTTCTAATTCATAGGTTTTGAGCATGCCAAAGAGCTCAGTCATCTGAAGAGTCTTCAGATTCTCTGTTCTTCTGATGGACACTGTATATAATGTCCAACAACTAGGAAGAGATCTTATGAATTTCTTGAGAATGTCTTCATTCTCCAGCTTTACCTTGGAGCACTGCAGTTCTCCAACCAGGTACGTGTACCTATTATATAAAACTGTTAGTGACTCACCTTCCTTCCAGACGAAGTTTTCATATTGTTGCTTGAGAATGTCACGTCTGTTCTCCTTGACCTCCTCAGATCCAGCAAACATCTTTTCCAAGGCTCCCCATAATTCCTTTGCAGTTTTGTGAGCCTTGAAGTTGTGAAAAACCTCATTTGGAAGGCACATTTTGATAGCTCCTAATGCCTTGAAGTCCACCTCCATTTTCTTGATGTCTTCTTCAGAATACTTGGAGGGTTCCTTAGGAACTAGTGGTCCTTCGGAGTCAGCAGAGGCCACCATGGGAACATAAGGTCCATCCCTTATGGATTTCCACATTCCGTATTCATGGTAGCAGAAGAAGCTTTCCATACGGTTCTTCCACATATCATAGTCCTCCCCAGACACTAACCTCGGTGGTCGGTTGATACTGCCGATGTCTTCAGATCCATGACTTTGTGCCATTTTGTTTTGTGTGACTTGATCAAGAATAGAGTTTTGAATAGAATCAGAAAGTGATTAAACAAATGTTAGTTTGTTTAATCTTGAGCCAAAGCTCTGATACCACTTGTAGGATCGTAAGATTACAAGGTGATTCTATTCTAGTTGATATTGGCGGAAACAATAACAACCAACAAAGTAAACAAGTAAACAGCAAGAATACTGATAAATGCACTATTGTATTAGACTTCTGAGATTACAAGTTTACAAGTAAAACACTATCAAGAAGCACTATGAAAGCACAGCAAGCACACTTACAATGAAGTGTTTACACAGTATTTATAGTAACTTAGAATCAAGACAGACCCTTGATTCTAAGGATCAGATCTAACACAAGCCGTTGATCTTGTTTATTAATCTAAATTACACACAAAGGCTAATCTAGATAACTTTACTGAAACGTCTTCTTAGGCATCATTGTTTGCATTCTTGGAGAAGCGCGTCATTGTCCTTTATTGGTTGCACCAGTGAGGTTCCTTCTGCTTGGAGTGTGGCAGTTGCTTTTGCAGAAAGATGTCAGAGGCGCTTCACATGGATAGTCAGCTGCAACGTTTGGTCTTCAGTGAATAAAGCTATCAGCAGCAGAGATGAGAATAATGCTGCTGATAAGCCTATCAGCAGCAACTTGTGTTGAACGCTGCTGATAAGCCTATCAGCAGCAACAAGTGTTGAATGCTGCAGATAAGCCTATCAGCAGCCATATGTGTTGAATGCTGCTGATAAGCCTATCAGCAGCCATATGTGTTGAATTCTGCTGATAAGCCTATCAGCAGCCATATGTGTTGAATGCTTCTGATAAGCCTATCAGCAGCATTTGTACTTAGAATAATTTGGTAGCAATCAGTCTTTGGTTCTACATCGTACACGATGGTGTCGTCTATCGGGCTCAGCCGATGCCTCTTGGGCTCTGGTGAAAGTATAGCGGGAACATCAAGTTCCTGGGCAACTGGAGATGTAGGTGGAGTAGACATTCCAGTAACATAAGGTATAAGTGCCATGTTTGAGTGCGTGTGTCGTGTAACTAATGCATTTGTGCGATTATAGTCTAGTATGCAATCCTAGTTCTCTATAACCAATGTCTCTGATACCAATCTGTCACACCCCCAAAATCCACTAACAGAGTTTTATCACGAGGCGTGTGACAAACCAGGATCTCAGTCATTAGTTACGTCAAACGACACTATATGAGTTTAAACAAAACAAAAAATGTTCAGAGTAAATGCGGAAGCGATAATTAAGTATTTAATGCGTAAAACAAACGCGCCCAAAAGTTAAGTTATTGAAAAGCAGATAAATAGTTTAATTGTTTGAATATGTTTGAAATGATAATAGGACTCCAATGCATGCCCTAAGTGGGTACCTGTGCCTTAGCGACCTGAGAAAACATATAAGAAAATGTGTCAACACTAGGTTGGTGAGTTCACGAGTTTCAGTTCATAATAGTGTTTGCCAGATTATGTACATTCAATATATATATTAATAGGTAGCTAACCTATGTTCATGTTTACTAAAGCGCTTGCAACCGAAGCTGACTTTTTGTTTGTGTTTGAATGCCTTCCACCATGTCTATCAACAGTGGTGATGTGTTTAGGTCAACATTACACCCTTTCAACCTCCAGTCGAGTTAGCGCGGCTAACGCGGGTGGAGTTTGTCAAACCCAGTAGTACTACTCAAGATTACCTCGCTAAGTTCATATTAAACAGTTCGATGTGTAAGGACTTTTCATTATAGAGTGTTACGCTTAGTCTTAACAAGTGATAATATAAGAATTACGGTAATCATATGTTTGCGTCATGTTTTCTCCCCTAGTTTAAAACAGTAAAAAAGGGCAGTGAAACTCACCTGAGTGTGTAGAATGTAGTAATTAGCACCACACAAGGATGCAACAAAACCACAAATAGTTTGCATGCGGACAGTCTACGAATGCCATAGAATACGTTTACGATTGTTAGGAACACATAGGATTTTTGTGACGACGATACGGGAAAGGCCGAATGTCCTAAATATGCTCATGATTAACGAATAGGCAATATTGTCATCAGGGTTAAAGAATCCCTAGTTTGGTATCCAACACGGATGTGGTACGTGCAAAACACTACCAAACACGACACAAAATATTAAATAATAATCCGTGTGATATTGTGAACGAAACAATTGTTTAAGCGATAATAATAGTAAATATATATTATTTTTAAAATGAAAATAACATTTAGAATGAATTAGAAATTCAATCCCGAGCACACGGGTGTTTTCCGGTAACCCTTTACCCGACACAACACACGGACGACTTCGTATACTGTGAATTCTCTTACCCGACACAACATACAGACGACTTCGTATACGGTGAACTCTCTTACCCGACATAACATACCGACGACTTCGTATACGGTGAACTCTCTTACCCGACACAACACACCGACGAATTCGTATACGGTGACGTCTCTTACTCGACACAACCGACTAACGAGTCCGAAGACGAGGAACAAACCAATTCAACCGTGTCGTATAAAACTAACCAAGTATAACATTCCTACATATATATACTTACATATAGTTTGTTGTTTCTTAACTTTAACCGTACCGTTGTTGTAGAAATTTTAGTTTCGTGAACAGTTGGTGGATTGGGCTGTCCGCAGAGGACGTGAGAATGGCTACGTCATTGTCACCCGACGATCGAGGAGAAAAGGCGACGACCTGTCGGCACCGGTTATCAAGGTATAGCTTGTGTATGACCGTCATGGCGTACATAAGTTTACAGCCACGGTTAGACGTGCCGGTAACAAGAAAATAGTTTGTCCTTTTAAATTGGAAGGAAACTACGAAGAAAGTACATGTGATTGGAAGTTAACGGTGGTGGATGGCAGTCATAACCACGATCCTACTCAACATCTTAAGGCGCACTCGTTTGCCAGGAGTCTGTCTCAGTCAAAACACTTTTTGGTGGGGAAGCTGTATGCGCAAAACATGTTGCCACGTAACATTCTGGCAACCATGAGGGAACGAAACCCAGATAATAGGTGTATTAAAAAAGACATTTATAGTGCGATACAAAAGATAAAAAACGAAACGAGAGTCGGTGAAATTCCAACGATGGTTCTGGAGCACCCGCTTTCTTCTAAAGAGTACGCCTACTATACTCGGGAGGATCCCGCTACAAATTTCGTGGAGAAGGTATTATTTCTTCATCCGAAATTGTATGAGATGTGGCGTGCGTTTCCGCACGTGTTGATGATCGACGCGACGTACAAAACAAACATGTATAGACTTCCATTTGTCCAAGTTGTCAGTGTGAACTCCACACACCGGTCGTTTTGCGTCGCTCATGCATTTATTTCCAAAGAATGTGAGGAAAACTTCGTATGGGTGGTACTGAAAATCAAAGATATGTTGCAAAAGTGTATGGAGCCGGTGATAATAACAGACAGGGACAAAGCTCTTATGAACGCGTGTGATAAAATATTCCCAAACACTTCTAAGTACCTATGCAAGTGGCATATCCATGAGAATATCTCAAAACATTGCAAGGCATCGTTTACAGACAAAGACCGGGCAAATTTCAAGTATTCGAGCCACCACCACTACCATCACACTTCCAAGTACCTATGCAGGTTGGTCGTCTCGTGGATCTGTCACGAGCTGCCGGCATCGAGCCACCACCACTACCACCGCCACGTCAGTATCTAGACGACCCCGGTTAGGATCAGGGCGGGGCGGGGCGGGTCAGGATGAGGGTGGGGCGGGTCAGGGCAAGGGCGGGGCGGATCAGGTCGAGGGCGGGGCGGATCAGGTTTAGTTGTTTTTATTTGTTTTCAGTTGTTTCTTTTTTTATGTATGTAAAAACATTTTGATGTATATATTTAATTTTTTGATATAATGTAAATAATGTTTTGGTTATTTGTTATGCTTGTAATGATTAATTTGTTTGTTTAGTTGTAATGATAAATTATAAATGTAAAAATATAATAAATGTTTAAAAAAGATAAAAATTATATAAATTAAAAAAATATAAAAATTATATAAATTAAAAAAGATAACAAAGTTATATAAATTAAAAAAGATAAATATAATATAAATTAAAAAAAAATCCTATACGTGGCGTATAGCACAATACACCACGTATAGCTTCATTATACCCAAAATCTGTCAAGTATTGAGGCAAAAATATAACTCGTGACCCAGTGACCCATACGCTGCGTATAGTACAATACTTTACATATGGGTATAGCCGCCAGACAGAGAATGACACGTAGCATTCCGTGTCATGACACTAAACCCTATATGCTGAGGATTGATCTATACGCATACGTATATGATATATGGTTATCACTTGTGCAAATAGAAATATTTCGTGTGTGGTTCAGTTACATCATCCGGTAATATCCAGAAAGTCGTAGATGTCCAAGGAGAAATAAACTTCTCTGTATATAATAAACAAAAAACACCCAAACCCTCGTTGCGTTCTATTGATCAGACTGTCTGAAAATTCCATTGATCGGCTTATTGCTATACATCGATTCGCGATCGTCTAGATTCGTGATGGCGCTTAACCCTAATCTGTACGGTAACGGGATGCCCGTAGCATTCGTCAACGAGATGTTCGTCTTAATCAGAGACGGCGTCGAGTTTGAGGTCGACAAGATCCCCGGGTAATCAATAATCTTCTAAATCTTTTCATCATTTTCTTATTCTCAGGTGGATGATCACCGTATTAGAATTGCCGGAATCATTTGGGATTTAGGATTTATTGCCTTAGTTAGGTTTTAGGGTTTCATCTGTTTTGAAATTTTCACTGGTTATACTGGTTGATTATAGTAATTGGTGATCAAATTAAGTGATGTCAGCAAAAATCTTCATGAAATTGCAAGTTTTTTTTATCAAATTGTGAAGAGTGGGATTTTGAGGGTAATATAGGAAAGATGACTTTCTTTAGGTTAAATAGGTTTGTAGTTGGATCAAATATGTATTTGTTCATAATTAGAGAATTATATTGTTTATACTAGTTGTGGGAGATTTGGTTATGAACATCATTTGTGCATAGGCCTCTTTTGTTCATTGTAATTATCTTTATCATAATTAGAAGTTGTGATTAGATTAGGTTTCCTTTGTAGTTATCCTTACTCTATTCCTATACTAGGTTAGAAACCAGTGTTTTACACGGGTTGAATAAAGGAAATATTAAATAGTTAGTAATGAAGATTTAGGAATTACAAAGGAAATATTAAATAGCTATGCAGTCGATATCGCCGATATATCACCGATATATCGGTTATCGGTCCTCTGGGAAAATATCGGTGAAAATATCGGCAGAAATATTGATACCGATATTATCAGCGATATTTACCGATATATCGCTGATAATTTAAGTCCATAATATCGGTAGTATAACCGAGTTTCTCGGTAATTTTAACTTAGCCCATTCCCGTTTAAAAAATGTTGGCCCAACTTGTACCCATAGCCAAAAGTCCAAAACCCATCGATTTTTATGCCCTAATTTCAATCGGAACTCCAATCCCAATCTCACGCTGTTTCACAGACCTGCAATAGCTCCGATCGCACACCCTCCTTCATAGACCTGCAATCCGACTCCAATTCCGATCGACAACTGTAATAGCACTTCAAACAGTTGAAGTCAATGATCTGGATGAACAATTGGATGGCTTGGTTGATGTGGACTCGGAGGATGATTTCATTGCTTACGATTAGATCATGTTTCTAATATAAAATATTGACACTTTTTAGTTTTGACTTTTGATTTGACTATTAATATTATATATGTTTATATATAACTATATTTTATATATATAAGTTTATGCATGATATAAAAATTACCGATCTCCCACCTCGAGAACCGATATCTCAAATATCGGTCCTTGACCGATAACCGATATTTTTTCGGATTAACTGCATAGTTAAATAGTAATGAAGGTTTTGGAATTAATAAAGGAAATATTAAATAGCTACTAATGAAGAAAAAATAAGCGGGAAAAAGAATCTTGGGCTCACATAATTATGACACGTGGTGTAACCAGTTACTTATTTATTAGGTATAGATGTAGTTGATTTATAATACATAATACCTTATGGGGTTTTCATTAGTTTTACAGTGGTACGTAAGTTTTAACAAAAAATCTAATCGTCAATTGTTTTTCTGGACTTGATTTGTATATATGAACACATATGTATGTGCATGCGACATGCGTGTGCGTATGGGACCCATAGTTACCTAATACGCGGTTCGCTCCGGTACGGGTACGCGGTTCGGGTACGCAATTCGCTAGAGTTAACGTATTCGGTACGGAGGGGGGTAGGTTCATTTCGGTACGAACCGGTACGGTGTACCATGTAGTTCGGTTCGATGTACCCGAATGGAACATAAGTTCAAATACAATATAATACTTATTGTCAAATTCCAAATCAAAACATCAAATACAATTTATTGGACTTAATAATAATTGAAACGAGAGTGGGCAAAAACATAAAATACAATTTATTGGACTTGATAATAGTTGAAACGAGAGTGGGCTGGGCCACCAGAAAACCAATTTATTGAACTAGATCCACAGAATTTAATAATAATGTGAAACTAGAGTGGGCTGGACCACCACAAACAATTTATTTAACCTGGTCCAGAGAAAACCCTATACTCTTGCTTAATCTCGTCGGCCTAGAGAGAGAGAAAGGTAAGAATCCAAAATCGTGAACCAGGCAATAATCGAACCACCGAATTCCTATCCCAAAATCGCGAATTGGGGCAGCAATGGTACAACGATTTCATGCTATTGGATCGCCGACCATGGTTAGAAGATCGCCGAACCAGGTAACTCGAATTCGCCGTACCATAGCGATTTGGTACGCTGCGAATTTCGTTTTGGTACATCACGATCCAATACGGGGATCGTGGGGGGCTGAGCGAATTCGGTAACTATGGTATGGGTACATGTATGATATGCATATGTAGCATACATGTATATGTATGCATATATGTGCATGTATCTCTGTCTTTGTACACAAACACATACAATAAGCTCACATAAGTTGTTTGATTGAACAAACCTACACTGTTCAGGGCTGCTGGAGGAACTGTCAAATCGAAGGGAAAAATATATTTGTCAAATATCCGCATGGTGTTTGTTGCTGATAAACCTACAGAGAGTTTTACTGCTTTTGACATGCCCCTGGTGAGAATTTTTTACCTTGGTTGAATAGTTCTTGTTTGCATGCCCTTGTAAACATGCAGAAACTGATTTTTTAACTTCTCCCACGAAACTCGGTGTTTGCAGCTACTGATCTGATAGATGCTTAGTAGTCAATGGGTTTGGGTCCTATCTAATGTTTTGTTAAAAAGGAAACAGGGTGATTGAGTCAGCTGTGTTGAAAATCAGTTTATAAAATACAACAGATTACTATTGTAATTGTAAATTGTAATAATGTATTTGACACTTTGTTTTAAAAAGCGAGAAGCGCACCGAGGCGACGGGGTCTAAATCCGAGGCGCAAAGCGTAAAAGCACACCGCTTTTCGTACGTGAAGCGCAAGATGCTGATATAATTTTTTTTGTATATCACAGGTTTTTAGCATCCCGTACCCAAAATTTAGTTATAAATCAGCTTTATATATGATTTAATATATAAATTACCTACATGTACAACCTAAAAAGCATGTTGTGCAACATCCTGATGCACAACTGCGCTTTTTGTACATGAGGCGCGCTCCTGATCTGCGCATTTTGCGGTTTTTGTGCGCTTTTTGTACAGTTCGCGCCTTATGTACATAACTTGCGCTGAGGCGCGCTTTTTAAAATCAAGATTTGACATATTATTTATTGAAAAATACTAATGTATTGAGTCATTTGACATATTATTTATTGAAAAATGGACGAAAAGTGTTTCGGATCAACCCAACTTTAACCGTCATTTTTGCCATGTCTACTTTGTAGTATATTCCTCGCTGCATCTTAGACATAGTTCATTACTTAAAAAAACATTTTCTCTCCATCTTTGGTTGTATATAGACTCATTAATATAGAATCAATTGTTCAACTTTTGCAGCTTTATGTTCATGGAGAAAAATTTAACCAGCCGATTTTCCATTGCAACAATATATCTGGACTTGTAGAGCCTGTAAGTTGATCAGTGTGATGATTTTTTTGTTGTGAAAATGTGGTTATCTTATATAATGGTTTCCACCTGACCATAGGTAGTCCCAGAGGGCCAGCACAGGGCATTGTACTCCACTCACTCATTCAAGATTTTGTTCAAGGAAGGGGGTTGTGGAACATTTGTGCCATTGTTTTTTAACCTCATAAATTCTGTGAGACAATATAATCAACAATTCGCTGCTGCTGCTGCTGCTCCTGATCCTTTAAGAGCAGCGGAAACTCCAGTTGATGAAATGATGAGATGCGCGTAAGTACCATTTTTAAATCCGTAAAATTTGAAGAACATATAATATTGTTAAATAAGTAGATTTTTATTGAAATAATGTAATTTTAATGTTTCTGAAATCAACTAACGTGAATCCTGCCTTATGTTTTGAGCAGATATGTGGATCCCAATGATCCGACCAAGATCTTTCTGCAGCAGCCGAATTCAGATTCGCAGCTGAGACGCCGTACATATCATCCTCAATCTGAACAATCGTAATTTGAAACTTGAAGCTACATATCTCTGCTTGAAATGATTACTCTTTTGTATGTGCACATGAGATTTATAGTACTCTGTATTAACTGGTATATTTTTACATGGTAAAGTTGCTGAATGCCTTTGTTAAATACAAATAATTGCTAGGCTTTGAACAACATATTCATCCCCATAAAGTTTTACCTGCACTGACCAAAATGCTTCTTTTATGATTTTAGTGATGAAACCTTGTATTTCTTTTATGCATTTAGATTCGCCTGATCTTCCCTTTGTCGCGAAGGTTGAGAACTGGCAATCAATGATCTATTTGTATATATCATAAGAAACCGAAAGAAAACAAGCATACGATGTTCTAAAAAAACCAATATTTGATGCCTGTCTTAGGGTTGATAGTTGTGGATGATGAGAGGAACCAACATAAAATCTATGCTGAGGTGAGGATCTAATTCGTGTTCTTTTACTGTTACTAACTTGCAATTTTCATAATGGAAAGATTCTCGGCATATTGTACAAGTGATGAAAGTATAATTTCATTAATTTAAATTAACACTTTTGAAAAACTGCTTTTTGCCCCTCAAGTTTAGAAAAATTGCATTTTACCCCTCAAATTTAGCTATATTTACACTTATACCTTATACTTATCTAATTTTCTTTTTCTATTATAAACTTCAAAAACGTTTTATAAAATTCTGAATATACCATTAGAACGCATTTATTTTTGTCTACATTTCGGTGTAAATTTCATTCAAAACGGAATTGTACGTCATCATGTATAAGTCATCATCCACAAACGTACAAGCCGTCAAAGCTGGTTTAAAGTTTCAATTTTTTTTCTTTTTTTCCTTCCAACTTTTAAAATATGATTTTTTATAAAATCCAAATTTGTACATGCTTATTTTTATCAACGTTAATATCTTTAATTGTGGTTTATTTCAGTTGCTATATTTCTACTTTTATCAACGTTCCGACGTGAATTTTTTTAACGGTTTCTAATGTTTCAAATATTATCAACGTCCTCGGCGCAATGAACAGGTTTGTGACGGTTCCATTTTTTATATAAAGTTTCGAATGTTATCAACGACGTGCATATTTCGTTTTCCTTAACATCAACGTGCGGGTTTGCAGCAATGTTTCGACATTAGATTTTTTCTCGGGTTTGCAGCAATGTTACAAATTTTAACACTTAACCGATATCGACAGAAAAACATCAGTACCAACGTCGTTATTATCGAAACCGGTATCGGTATTCTTTGTTTTAGTTTTCGATCGATCTAAAACACTTGCCGATATCCTTTCGAGCATGTAACGACTTTATTTTGTAGGTTTTTTCTTTCGTTTGCTATAGCAAGTGCCAGTTCCGTAACGGACTGAACCGATATAGAGCAAATTCCCGCTGCCTGGATCCAACTAGTTTATTTACATGTAGAATGTTTTAAAAATACTAAAAAACTTTGCGTTAAACTTTGCCACACACAAAAAGAGAACCTTGTTAAATTTATGTAGGGACTTTTGATCAATCTTACATGCTTTGTAACATAGAGATGTATAAACCAATAAACAACTAAACATCACTTTCTTTTCTTGTTTTTGGTAATAACAGTGTTTCTTTTGTCACCCCGTATCGCTGTGAAAACGTTGGCCGTTTGGAAGGGGTTTCATGCCAGCATTTGTTCAATGGAGATCAAAGATGTTGATAGTCTTTTTGGATACTTTGATTATCAATATCTCATCCATTTTATTTTCATTTTAAACACGCTTTAGCTCGCTGTATCAATGAGAACACAAACTCATTAATTATAAGTTACCTAACTCATTTATAAATACAATTAATTGTATTCTAAAAATCATTTTTCAAACAAGATATGCCAATCTAGTTTATATATCTACATGTTCGACGTTTTATTTCACTTGGTTGTTTTTAGTAAACAATATATAGTCAAATTTGGATCTATTTCATAACTAACTAGATTAGAACCTGTGTATTACACAGGGTGAAAAAATATCAATACATAAAGTTCTTAAATCTTTATATATGTATCTTATAAGTGAAAAAATGTATTACATATGTTAAAAATAGAAAACAAAATAAAAAAAATATGTAAAAACTAATATATAATTGAGTTTAAAAAATACATTAAATACACTATTCAATGTAATTTGACTTTCATTTAATATTTGATTAAAACATAATCTAAATAATTACATTTCAAAGTTTCTTATAATATTAGATAATTTAAAATAAATGTGTTTTATTAGTATAACTAATAATTTGTTTAAAAATAAATTATTATTGAAAATATGAAAGTGTATTTATTATGAGAGAGAGACGGGAAAAAATTTATAAGAATGAATATAAAGTCGACATGTGGTATTGAAAAACCTTTATTTATTATATAGTATAGATTACACAAAAATTGACCACCAAAAAAATTGTTAGGAAGAGCAAAAACAACCTCTCGTTAATCTAAAACCATTCCCTTTAACCTTTTCAACAAACCTTACCACCTCCCAAAAACACGCGGGAAAATCCAATTTCATCAAACCCTAATTCAATTTGAAAGGAAGCTAACCTGAGATGTGGCTATCCCGCAAGAATTCAATCAACAGCTCCCCAACCAGCCCTAACCGTAAATCAAATTTCAATCGACATTCCTTCAAAAACATCGATGATCTCATAGGCGACGATGACAAAAACGCTTCCAACGATCATCAAAAGCCGAAACAGAAACCGTCGTCTCCGATCTCCCCGTCTGCCGCCGCAGCTAAACGCCACTCCGTCTTCCACCGCGTCCGCCTCGCCAATCAATTCACTCGCTCAATAACACCAGGCCGATACAAACCGAATCATGAAAAATCACAACCGCAATCAACGGCGCATAAGCCGGAGGTATCTGCTCCGGCGGTTCGGCTCCCCGGCTCCGAGAAGCGCGTGGTGGTGTACATGACGAGCCTCGGCGCGGTGCGGCCGACATTCGACGCGTGCCGCGCTGTCCGATCGATATTGCAAGGGTTTCGTGTGGCGGTGGACGAGCGAGATCTGTCGATGGATTCGTCGTTCAGAGAGGAGTTGCAGAAGATCATGTCGGCGGGAGGAAGGAGCAATTTGGGGCTTCCTAGGGTTTTTATCGGCGGGCGTTATGTCGGAGATGCGGAGGACATGCGGCAGCTGAATGAGACCGGTGAGTTGAAGAAGCTTGTGGAAGGGTTACCGGCGGTGTCACGTGGCGTGTGTGAAGGGTGTGGGGATTTTAGGTTTATTATCTGTAGTGATTGCAACGGTAGCCGGAAATGTTACCGGGAGAAAGGGGTGTTTAGGGGTTGTACGGCGTGCAATAAGAATGGTTTGATCAGGTGCCCCTCTTGTTGGACCGTCAAATCTTAATTAATTAAGATTTTGTTTTTTTTTATTTATGAATCACACAATATACATTAATTTAATCTAAAATTAGAGTGTTTTTTTTACCAAATTCCAATAGAAATATAAAAATCCAGTCAAATTCTTCAAAAAACGGGTCTGAATCGGTCTAAAACAACTAAAATTGGTCCGAAATATCTAAAATTGATCTCTATCTTTATTATTTAGAGTTTTTTCTATTTTGAACTCGCATCAGCATCTCTATCTTTAAATTTTATAGTTTAGTAAATAAAGTTTATCTAAATATGGAGATCTATTTTTATAAATCTCTATATTTTTTGTGAGTATGTAGAAAAGAGAAAAAATAATAAAATAAGTGTTTGTGAGTGGGATAAAGATAGGGATAGAGAATGAGATATAGGAGGTTAAAACAAATTTAAAGATAAATTTGAAAAAAATGTGATATGTAGTTAAATTATAGAGATGAACATAAAGAAGCTGATGTGAATGCTCTAAGCTAGCTTAAACCAGATTAAAACAAGCAAAAAAAACTAAAAATGGCATGTAATATATGCGTGCCTTGCCTTTGGGCCTCGCTTTTTAAACATTTTGCGCTTAGACGACAGACTCACCGTTTGCACCTTGAGTGCGTCTCGAGCTTTGACTACCTAGTTTAATACACATTTAATATTAATAATATTGATAATTAGGGATTTTTAACTAAACTTTAAGTAAAATATACTGTTACACAAATTAAAACCCATCAATGAAAATTTGAGGTACTTTATCTGAATTTGTGATAATTTATTCATGATATAAGGCTGAAAAATAATGTTTAGTAAACTTTAAGAAATAGTTATTTCTTTAGATAATTTGATGAAAATTTATAACATATGTTTATGTTTATATTTTGATTGATATATTCAAATAGAAGATTTGTCAATTATAGAGTACGTATACATTTAGGTAGTGTTTGGTATGCAGTAATGAGATGTGTAATGGAATGGACGATTACGAGAGAATGAAAAAAATGATGTTTGGTTGAACGATGTAATGGAATCACCCATTTCACAAGAAATGTCATTTCCTTTAAATCCTTCAAATTCATTCCATCCACCCCTTTGTTTTTTTTCATTTCATCCCCTCTTTCACCCTTCATCACCACCACACCCTCCTACCACCACCACCACCCACCACCACCACCACCACCACCACCCACCACCGCCTCCGCCTCCACCACCCACCACCACCGTCGCCGCCTCCACCACCCACCGCCATCTCTCACCGCCACCACCACCGCCACCCACCTCCCATCGCCGCCGCCACCCACCACTGCCATTGTCACCACCACCCACCGCCACCTCCCACCACCGCCACCGTCACCACCACCCACCGTCACATCCCACCACCACCATCACCACTGTCGCCTCCTCCACCACCCACCACCACCACCTCCTACCACCGCCACCGCCACCCCCACCTACAACCACCCACCACCACCACCTCCTACCACCGCCACCCACCACCACCCAATACCGCCACCCACCACCGCCACTCATCACCGATTTTATTCTTTCGTCTTTTCTAGTCTACCAAACAACATAAAGTAATGATTTATTCAATTCTCTCATGGTAACCAAACAAGACAATGGAATGGAATGATCCATTTCATTACTTTGTCCATTCCATTATCTCGTTCATTCCATTCCCTCATCAATTGTATTCCCCATACCAAGATTGATATATATCATTACCATTTAATTTTTTGAAAGTTAACTACTGCAAATGATTAATTTTTAGGTACTAATTTTATGTACAATGACAAGGCATATAAGAACAATATCTCAAACAATATGTCTTATCTTGAGTATTATTGGTTATTTATGTCATTGATAAAATCATTACGATAAATATTCAATTATTAGTTTATTTTTTCTTATTTCACATTAAAATATAAACATAGAAGGGAATTATAATCAGTCACTCTAATGGGCTTTAATTATGTTAGAATTATAGGAATTGTCTTTCAAACTATGGGCTTCTATTCGGCTCATACGTAGAAGATATAGGCCCATATGTTGGTATATCATCGTTTAAAAAGGGTGAAACCGGTGCTTGACTTAGTTCCCGTATTTGAGCAGGGGCTGGATCGCTAATGTACGCAGCTTTACCCTACACTTTGTGCAAGAGGCTGTTTCCACGGTTTGAACCCATGACCTCAAGGTCACAAAACAGCAACCTTACCAGTTGCTCCAAAACCCACACTCTGGTACATTGTCATTTAAACTTATAAACCGCCACTATGATTGAATACTCCTTATGTGTAAGATAATAAAGAGGCCTTTATAACAACTTTATGAAGTGTTTGTAATGTGAAGTTGCATATATCAAGAAGGTATATATCAATCATTAGATATGGCAAATGCACAAAAACTATCATTTTGAAGTTGCAACCGGTGGGATGTTTAGACCATGAGGTCATGCATTATGCAAAAGGACTATTTGGCTCCTCATTCAACACCCTAAATTGAACATTTCATAAACCAAGTAAATATATATTAGCAACCACCTTTTGGTATCAATGCTAAGTAAGTCTATAGAATTATAGTATTCCAGTGTTTACAAAGCATTTGCTTGAAAATATTCTTTTGAGATAC
Source organism: Smallanthus sonchifolius (assembly GCA_023525975.1). NCBI lineage: Eukaryota > Viridiplantae > Streptophyta > Magnoliopsida > Asterales > Asteraceae > Smallanthus > Smallanthus sonchifolius. The sequence goes on along the minus strand of CM042030.1, from coordinate 67,132,916 downwards.
AGTTGAAGAGTCAAGGATTGAATAGGTTAAAAATAGTTTTTAGTTTTTATTTCACTATAAAACAAAGCCCTTTAGCGACAACAAAGCCGTCGGATATACATTCATGAAAGGGGTATCCGTCAGTATTCCGTCTGGTGAAAAGAGACGCGGGTTATGAATTTACCGACAAATCATTAACAGAGTTTACCTACGAACTACCGACGGAACTATCATCAACGCTATTATTGACAGTTCACATCACTGATATCATTAACAGATCAGCGACGAAATTATCATCGCCAAATATTTATAAATTTTATTTGTTTTTTATGGATTTTTTGTCGAATCCGTAACTGATCCGTCAGTAATTACTAATGGATACAAGCCGTAGGTGATATTTCCTCGGTAATAGTCAATTTCTAGTAGTGTTTTTCAATTATAGTAATCAATAGTTTGGTCTAGTAGTATAGTGTTTGCCCCTTATAAAAAGTGGTGTGAGTTTACATCTTTGCAAGTTTCAAGCTTAGGTGGTATTTACGTATAAAACTTTGTTGTTAAAAAAAGGGGTAACTTTGTAGAATAGTAACCAAGTTTTAAAAGTGTTCCAATTAGGTCACTCAATACGCATTTTACACGGTATACACCCTCGGATATACTATGGTGAGTGATCTAATTGAAACACTTTTGAAACTTGGTTACTATTCTGGTGTTTTTCCTTAAAAAAAAATAATCTTACTTGAGTTTTGAGAAACACACAATGAAATTGAGAACAAAGTCTGACATTAAATATTAAAATGAGTATCTTGTAAGGGTCATGTTATCTCATTTGTGGTACGTGTTAGTAGGCCATATTTACCATTAGAAAACAACCATTAAAGGCCAAAGGTCCCAACCCACTGCTCTAGGTCCCCTTCTCATTTCATACCAACGTTTAAGTACAACTCAGGCTAACCAACTTAACTACTTGACTGCTAAGTTGGTTAGGTATTTACAAAACAAACCCCCAACTCCTATTACCTGTCTATTATTACTTACAAGTTCCTTTATAGTTTCTACTGACATAGTTCCTACCAACTACTTACAAGTTGCTACATTATTTCAAATGACATGTAACACTATAGCTCAAGATATGAGTTCGATCATATAAACATGATCGTTGGCGGAGGTAGGAAGGTGGTGTCAGGGTCAACCGACACCATTCTTTTTCGCGTTTTATGTAGAACGTATAACACGAAAATTTCAAACGACCCCAATCTTTCTTTTACGATTGACCCCATTGGTTTTAGAAAAGAATTTGTGACCTCAAACCTTGAAAAAAAAATTGTATAAACTTTTAACTCAATATTGTATAATAATTAGTAGTTTGTTATATTTGAAAAGAAAAATACCAAACTCAAATTAGATTTTTATTTAAGTAGGCTAAAAGTAAAATAAACCCATTTAGTTACTCATTCTAATAAGTTCAAAAATAATTTTTAACTTAAACCATTTAAATAAGCCCATGAGTCTATAACCCAAATACCCAACTTCCCCAAAATATAACTTAACTCTAAAGAGAACTCATGTTTATTTGAATTGAGAAAGAAACATGTGACTAGGGCACCATGCGACCCAGGATTCAGCGACTTGAGACCACCGCAGACTCTTGACCGTCGTCCCTCATATCTGCCTCCCCGACATCAATGTAGCAAGGTTAGTTTTTTTTTCTTATTTAACCTCATAAATTTAGATACGTTTACACTTGTTTAAACTTCATAAAATGTTAAAATTAGATGTTTTTAAACTTGTTTTATGTGCAATTTGTTTTATGTGAAACTTGATGTTAATTATTAATGTTGAATGAAACTTGTTTAGACTTGAATTCTTGAATGCTTAAACTTTGATCAAAACTTAACTTGAAATTTTAGGGATTATTTATTATAGGGTTTATCTGAAATTAAATGTTTAGTGACTGATTATTAATTTTAGTTGTTCTTAATTGACTTCTTGTTGAAACTTAAAAATTTAGGGATAATTGAATGATTCTTGTGACTTTAGTATACCAATGAAACCAAAATTGGCCGAGATGTATCCAAATGATTTTGATTATACTGAACAGACCTAGAAAAAATCTTATGTCAGCTTCTCAGAAAAATCTTATATTTATGTGGTCGATCACCCGAACGAAACTGACCTGACCCGATCCAAAAATTATGACGTCCGGTTGTTAGAAATCCGAGCATTGAAAATTACTGATCTGAACATGATGAATTGATGATCATAGTATAAAGACGATGAGAATGAAAACACAAGGCACCAACAATTATGAACATAATAATATCAACTGATCTAAATTTAGATCTTTAACCAAATCGTCATGCAAAAGTATTCACCATGACTCGGTATCCAATTCCATTCCATGCACAAAAGTCAAGGCAATACCACTGTGGCCCCTTTGTTGCTTCCTCCCACAAATCCCACGTCACCTTGTCCACAAATATATCCTACCTACTACTAGGCCATCTCATTCTCATCACTACACACAATTTCCTTAAAAGATGGTTGAAGAAATATAGGGATATGAACTATCAAGTGGTCCATAAAGTCATCTTAATGTCACGTCAGATTTTTCATCCATTCTCTAACGATTCCTAAATTTAGGATAATTTAAATTAGAAAAGAACGCATTTCATTAAATTTTTAAAAAAAATACAAGAATAAATAAAAAAACAAACGAAAAAACTACAAGAACAAATAAAAAAAATTAAAAATACTAGACTTTTAATAAAAAAACATCCACACGTCAACTAGAACTCCCATCTCCAACGTTGTGCTATTTCACGCTTGCGTGATAGCACCACATTCAACATTGATCGACCCGGTCAAGCGATCATGAGGCGTTAACAAAAACTTCAAAGATTCGTTCTTTTGTTGTTCTTACATGTAACGCACCGCTTCATCGGCTTTTCGAGTCCTAGCTTCTTTCTTTGCGGTCGTGACTCTCAACCACTCCGCTCAGACCCGTTTCCTATCATCGATATCTTTATGTTTTAAGTTAGTGTAGTTAGAAACCATGTTAAACAATTCTTGTTGGTCTGTTGTTGATGATGTTGATGCCGGTTTCTTCCCTTTTCGTTGCGGTCTTTCTGGCTCCACGTGATGGGGGAAATCCTCATCATCGTCATCGAGGTTGATTTGGTTATTGAGGTCGATGAGAAAATCGGTTTCTGAAGACCTAGTTTGGGGTTGAGATACAGATGCCCTCGATCTTTTGGATGACTGGCTTTCAAACTCGACACCCATGAGAGGAATCGGAATCCACTTTGGGTGATCTTTAAGAATGTCCCATGACGACACGTGAGTGAATGCTCTGCTTTTGTTGAACATCTTATAATGTCTATGTGTCGTCTTTATTATGTCTTCTCCCGATTGACCGCTTCGCCTATTGATCACCTTGTTGTTGTATATAACGTTGAACTTAGACATCTATGTATTCATATCATTCCATTTTGAATTAAGTTGACCGATGTTACGCTCGCCCTCAACGTTAATTGTAAATTGTTTTTGGACTCGCTTCCAAAAAGAATTGGATTTGTGTTGATTTCCAACTTTTGGATCTTCGGATCTCGCGATCCAAGCCTTCGCTGATGCCAATTTTTCATCGTCGTTCCATGGTTGTGGTTTCACCCTTGAAGACGTAGTGCGTATGTTTTCTTCATCGGAGGGGGGGGGGGTGGGTTTCATCCGAGGACTCCTCGGATTGTTGACGAGGCATGTTTGGGTTGTTGTAGTATAATGGGTCGAGGTTAGTTTGGTCTTGCGGGAGATGGAATTCATTATATGATAGTTGAGTGGGAAATTATGGAATTTTTTGAGAAAACTGTGTGTGAGCATTGACAAAGTGTTGAAATTGTAGGAATGTTTGTGGGTTTGGTTGAGATTATGAGGGGTTGAATTGAGATTGAGGTTGGCTTTGTGATGATTCGACTATTTTTTTGGATTTGTTTCGGCTTGAACCGGCCTTCTTTTAAATCCATGGAGAGCAAGCGAAAATAATAATAATTTGAGAGAGAATATGTTGAGATTTGTGAGAGTAAAAACAATAATTTGAGTTGGTATTTATAGTGTTAAAAATTAATTTTGATTATTTTTTTAAGGAGTTGTTTGTGTGTTGGGGGGGGGGGGGATTAGCCATTGAAATTCGAACGTTGAGGGGGATAGAGTTGTTGTTTTTCGGTATTCCATTGGCGAGATCGATGATCCCTATTTTCACCCAAATTTGCAGTACCGAATCAGGTGGGAATGGTGTTTCTAGCAGTACCGCACGACAAACCCATGTTCCCAAGACCACTCCCTCCTCCTTAAGCTATTATTACTGGGCACTTATTTTTTATTAACCAAATGGTCTTTCTTTCGATGGTATCTAGGTGTGTTAAATTGGTGTTCCTCCCTAAGTGGTCGGGGGTTCAAGTCCCGTAGAATTAGGAGTTCAAGTCCCGTAGAATTAGGAGTGAATTAGGTAGTTATTAAAAAAACTTACTTTTTATTATATTTTAAAAGTATACACTAAGTAAAAATTTCATATAAAAAATGGTCAAATTTTAGAATAAATCATTAGAAACTGAAATGATTAAAGTTCTATAAATCTAACTAATTAACAAAAATTTCTTCTTTAAAGGTTTTAAAAAGGATCGTTATTTTTTTTAAAACGATTAAACATCGGTTAGGTAGAGTGGATTAAAAACCCTCTATTGACCATGTAATTTATCTTTTTATTCCCGTCTAGGATTTCTAGTCGGTTTAGTATAAATATATATAACCTCTCAGCCTTTCAAAAAAAAATATTTAGAACGTATAAAAGTTATAAATACTTTATAGAATACAAAAAAAAATTATTTTTTAAATAAAATACGTATTTAAGTGGGAAAGGACCCACTTTTCTGCTCTTTAAGTGGGAAGATGAAAACGTTTTGAGGGTTTAGGTTTGGGTTTAAGATAAACGGGTTAGTATCAGTTATCTTCTAATGATAATTCTCCTGGAGATAATATTACTAAAGAGACATTTGAAAGAGTTCTTCTAACATGTTAACAATTCTTGAATGTGATTGGGAGTTTTGGGCGGTCGTCACACGTGTTATTTTCCTATTGGTTGATTTTAGTTGTTCTTTTTATTTTTAACTCAATATCTTCTTTGCATCCCACCCATGCTTCAAGGGTGTTGGTGTGGTGGTATTTGCCGGCTCCATGCTTCAATACATCCCACCCACCCGGGTTCAAACCTTTTGGCTGGTTTTTTTTACCTCTTCTTTTGTTATTTTTTAATGGATTTTTCGTTTGTTTGCTTTTCTTTTCTTTTTTTTGTCCATAGAAAAGACAGTCAAATCTTCAAATACCTTGGAAGAATAAATCGCCTTGCTTTGAAACACCTTCTCGTTTCGGGATCTCCAAATACACCAAAGAGTGATCAGAAAATGCCATGGATTAACTTACTTTTCTTCTCGTTAGATGAAGAAACATACGGATAGTTCAAAAGATCTTGTATTGAGGTAGAGGGGATAGAGGCTAGACGACACAATTGTTGACCTCTACTCCAAAGCAGTTTAGCCAAGTCGTAGTGAAGTACGACATGTTCAAGGATCTCCAAAAAACCACAACAGACAGGGCAGTTTGGAGAAGTAACCACAATGCCACACCTAGCCAATGCTTCCGATGTAGGTAGCCGGTCCAAAGATAGCCTCCAACCATAAAAATTAACCTGATCGGAACCCAATTGTTCCACTTATGATATGTCAATGGCCCATCATAAACATTCAACTTTGACCTCAATGAGCTAGTAGAGAAGCATTATGAGTTTGTTAGTTTCCACACCCATATGTGTAACATCCGTGACTTTTTCATGTAATACTTTATTTCATTTTGTACCTTAATAACATTTATGACCGCCATATTAGTTCAATCTCGTTATCTCGTATGTACGTTTTGTCGTACCAATTATTATTGCAAACGTGTAAACGATCCGTAGTTTCAAAATTTCATTTTTATACATATATATATATATATATGTATATATGTATTTTTATAAATAATAAATTGATAAAAATGAGATTCTATATTAGTATTATTACTTTTTTTTTATAAAAGTTAATCATAAGAAAATAAATAATGATATATAAGTTTGATAAGTGTTATAAAATAAATTTTATAACTTAATGGAAATAACCCTTAATTTTTGAACTCCCTTTATATTTTGAACCCTTAGCCTAACCAAGAACAAATTTGACTTCAAAAAGTCAACCGTGCCCAAATCAACCTCTAAATTTCTTCAATCCGTGTCCAAACCTTCTGTTTTTAAATCCTAAACATTCCTAATCGATTAATGACTCCGTATCACGCATCAATTTGGTGGATTTGAACCGAAATCGAAGGGTTTGAAAACCATTCAAGAGAATCACGTAAATGGGTATGAGATTTGCAAAATCACCTAAATCAAACCCCAATCTCGCCAATCTCGTTAGAAATACCAACCGATAACACGTTCAAATCGTCTTATAAATCCCCATAACCCATTACATTCGAAAACACCTCAAATTCGTTTCTCTTTTATTTTATTTTTTTTCCTTTTCCTCTCGGTTGTGATCGACAGTTGAAGCCTTCAAATTCGATTTTGGTTCTAGTTGACTCCAGGTAACATTTACTTAAGGTTTTTCGCATCTTCTGTTGCATATTGTAAATCGAAATTGTGACTTGGTCTGGGAAGGGTTTGGGTTTGCGATTTGGTGTATTGGGGAAGAAGAGTTCCCTGAAACTCATTCTTAAAACATAAAAGTTCTCACCTTTGTCAAGGCAATTGCCCAAGATCAAATGGTTAAGTCACTTCCCCTTCACAGACGTGGTCGAGGGTTCGAACCCGGCCAGGTCCATTTTTCTTCTTTTTTTGGTTAGTTTCTTGTTTACACACATTCACACCAATATATATGTATACACTATACATATAATACGTTTATAATAAATAAATTTTAATGAATCATTTTCTTTTCAAAAAGTCAAGCTCCAAGATTTTATAAATTTTTTTGTTTATTACTTTATTTCATGGAATTAAATGAAAAATATAGTTTTTTTTATTTATTTATATAATCGTTATTTTTAAAGTCATCAGTTTTATTAAAATGAAAGGGTTATAAAAACATATTATTAACCTAAACGTTTAAACACGACATGGATCGGTTAGAGATTTACATACAAATAGTAAATTTTAAACGTGATTATTACGTATTAACAAATCAATTTTGATCATTAATGGCCCTGTCCTATTAATAGATTTACAAATATTAATACTTAAATGATGATTACTTTATTTAATCTAATTTTTATCACCTTTGACATTGTCTTAATAATGTAAATATTGTAAATGATATTTATTATTGACACCTAGTTTCTTACATAAATAAGTTTATTAAATCAACATTTATAAACATTATTCATTCTTTCGTTCATTCCAAATCCTATCTTCCCAAATCGTTCCGTTCCGTCTTTATTCCTGTTAATTGTTCCTATGTATTAAATAACATATCATATTTATTTAGGGCATCGTTAAACTGGTTCACTTGTCCTCACGATATAGTTCAAGTTTAAGACTTCATATCAAGGTGAGATTCATAGCCCCTTTTTTCCTTTACTTTTGGGGTGAAACATGTATATCTATAACTTGTTAACTCAAACCTTTTTACCAAAATAAATTCTCAAACAAGTAATTTCAATTATGTGCTTGATATTTGAATACTTATAACAACATTGCAATCATTAACTTGATCATAAGCCTAAGGAAGTACTAGTATGGCCATATGGGGGAAACCGATATAACAATGGCACAATCTTAGGGATTGTGGATGCATATAACTTTTTACGGCACAATCGTGGATTATGGATGCTTATAACATATAACATTTAGGGTTGATTGCAAAACGTTTGTGTTAATATGCTTGTACATTTGTTTGAACTTGGTTTGAATTTGTTTATATCTTTTATGACAATTTATCTTTATAACATTTAAAACCTATGTCTCTCACCAACTTTATGTTGACCCATTTTCTTACATGTTTCAGGAAATAATAACTAGGAGAGAAAGGATCACGTAGGATTGCTTATGGACTTAGTTAAAGAAATTCTTACAATGTTATTTTTTTTGGATTTTGTTTATTTATTTTAAAAAGTGTTGAACAATCAATTATGAAATTAATAAAATTTTGTGATGCCTTAGTATTTGTCTTTATACCTTGTGCTATGTACTATATGTGTGACACCTCGCGTATTCCGCCTTGGCGGGGTGTGACAATATGTCCGGTTTAACTGACAAGGTAACCGACTCAAGCTTCACCATTAATTCGGATTGATCTGCAAGAAAACTGCTGGGTGAATCAACCAAGTTCGTGGATATTATCCAAGAGGGGGCCGAAGATAATAACTGGCGACTTTAGCTTCCTTAACCATCGCGAGTCAGAAAAGAGAGGGGAATAGATCACATAGATGACCGTCTTCCAACCATCGATCTAACCAAAACCTTAGAGAACTGATGTTTCCAACCGAGCCCATGATCAAGCCATCAAGGTTGTTGGATCTTTTCGCGATATTCTTCCATGTTCCAGTAATACTTGGGTTTGATTGGAATTGGGTTGGGGTGGGGGGGTGGGGGGGTTTAAAGATGTGGACTATGATAGATGGAGCGAACTGCCATAAACTATAAGGAGGATTTTTCAACCATGCCTGCCGTCACCATTTAGCAAGAAGAGAAAGATTCATATCCATAAGAGAGCCAACACCCAAGCCTCCTTTGTCTTTTGGAGCCATTGCTTTGTTCCAAGAAACTCAATGCAAAATTTTAGTAGAATTGGAACCTGACCACAGAAAACGCCTTCTGATCCTATGTAGTGAATCAATAACGTGGACTGGACCCTTGAATAAAGAAAGGAAGTAATTAGGTAAACTATTTAAGACCGATTTAATCAAGGTGATTCAGATTCTCCCCCTAAATAAAGCATTTTTGCCTTCCATAAAGATAACCGACATTCAAATAAATCTACCATCGGTTTTCAATGTTTGATATGATTCATATTCGCCACAATGGGTAAGCCCAAATAAGAGAATGGAAGTGATATAGAAGGAAATTATTTTCCTTCCCCATATTCTATTCTCTAATTAGGGTCTTTATGTTATGTATTTTCATAGATAGCTTTTGTATCTCTTTTTATTCCTCTGTTGCTCATTCAATATTGGATTCAGAAAATTAAATCAAAAGGTTATCAAATTTATTATGGTATCAGAGCAGGCACTGCGCTGCTCGACCAAACCAAAACCCTAAAATTCTTTCAACCCGACCATCAAGAAGAAGAATTACCTTGCTTTATCATATTATATTATTGTTTGTTTTTGTGGGTTTGTTTCAATCGAGAACAGCAAAAAAAAAAGAAGGAATTGTGTGTTTCAATCGAGAACATCAAGAAGAAAAAAATTATTTTCTTTTGTTCCAAGAAGCCTACACAGCCGCCAAAACAATTTTTTGGTCGATTACTCTCAGCTTGCAGACCACCTTCTCCGCTGCCGTATTCATCAGAAGAAGACAGATTAAAATAAACCGGTTAGTTCATTCCGTCTATTTGGTTTTCTAGTTGGAATTTGTTTGTGTGGTTTGACCAAGAAGTAAAGAACCAAGCCGACACCATGACCGGAACCACAACAGCCTTTGTTGATAGTGAGAACAATCCTATACCCGGTTTGAACAAAGATCAGTACCAACAATTTTTGGGTATTTTTGCAGCAAACATTACTTCAATCAAAGATGAAACTCTGCCCATCGCCAACATGGGAGGTAAACTCAACACTAGCAACAAATGGATTGTGGATTCGGGTGCTACCGATCACATAACTTACATAATGGATTGGTTTGATAATGATTTTAAGACAACCAGCGAGTTGCCGGTTGTCATACCGAACGGTTCTTCTATACCTGTCGAGGGAAGGGGGTCATGCACCCTACCCGACGAAAGACAAATCAGGGGTGTTCTACACGTCCCAAGATTCACTTGCAACCTTTTATCTGTCAGTCGATTGGCAAAAGATTTGCAATGTGCAGTGACATTTTTTCCTGAATTTTGTGTTATGCAGCCTTGAACTCTAAGAGATTAATTCGAGTAGGTAAATGCAAGCAAGGACTCTATCATATGGACATGGTGGGGATGGAAAGGAAGGCAATGATGGCTACCTATGATGTTTGGCATAAACGTTTGGGGCACGCCTCAAGCAATAAGCTCAATTGTCTTGATTTCATTAAGGGTGTTTCTCTAAAGACTAGTAATGAGATTTGTGATTCATGTGCCAAGGCCAAACATACCAGGTTACCTTTCCCTGTTAGTTTCATTAAAAAAAATATTGTTTTGAACTCTTGCACTGTGATATATGGGGTAAATACCGTACTCCATCAGTTACGCGAGAAAATTATTTTTTAACCATTGTTGATGATTAAAGTCGCTCGGTGTAGGTCTTCCTTTTAAAACACAAACATCAAGCGAGTGACTGTCTGATTGGGTTTCATAAATTTGTCAAAACCCAGTTTGGCATGACTGTCAAACGTATTCGATGTGACAATGGCGGTGAGTTCACCTCAAACCATATGACCAGTTTCTACACCGAAAAAAGGATTTTACTTGAGACCACATGTCCACACACACCCCAACAAAATGGTGTGGTGGAACATAAGCATCGTCATTTGCTCGAAACGGCTAGAGCGTTAAAGTTTGAAGCAAAGTTGTCGTCCATATTTTGGGGTGAATGTATTTTGACGGCGGCTTATATTATTAATCGTTTGCCTTCTAAAACCATCAATAACAAGACCCCTTTTGAAATTGTTTTTAACCAAAAACCTGACTATGAAGACTTAAAGGTATTCGGGTGTCTTGCATATTATAGAAATACAGATATCGATGGGGATAAGTTCGAGGAAAGGGGGAAGCCGGGGGTATTTTTGGGTTACCCTCAAGGAACCAAGAGCTACAAGATTTTTTATATGAGCAAAAACAAGATGATTATCTCAAGAGATGTTAGATTTGTTGAAACCATATTTCCGCTTAGCTTGACAAAGCCTCTTACCGAAAATGAAGAACTTGCCATTTTTGAGTTCCCTCCTTGGCACTATGACGAAAGTGGAACACAAGGTCACAAAGATAGCCATGACCGAAGTGAAGAAGAAAGTGGAGATGTTGAGAATGTTGGCTTACATGATCAAAGCAACACCGAGCAAGAATCGGAAGGTGAGACAATGGCCCAAGAACATACCCCTACACAAGCCGAAGGTGAGAATTCTCCATTACAAACTGAAAATGAGTCACATTCTTTTGTTGAATCAGAAAACAATGGTCCTGCTCGAGAAAAGAGGGAATTATTTCCTTCGAAACGTCTTGACGGCTACGATGTAAAACTCCCACCGTCCGTCGATCCTGCATCACTCACCCACAATCAAAGTTCCTCAACGGTGCATTCTATGGCCAACTATATTTCTTATAATAAATTTTCCAATTCTCATAAAGCATTTCTAACATCTATCAATATGCACGATGAGCCCAAAACCTTTAACAAAGCTATGCAGGACAAGAATTGGAGGGAATCCATGAAAAGAGAAATACAAGCTCTTGAATTAAATGGAACGTGGACACTTGAAGAGTTGCCAAAGGGCAAGCGAGCCATAGACTCTAAATGGGTCTACAAAGTGAAGTACAAACCGAATGGTGAAATAGAAAGGTACAAGACAAGACTGGTGGCAAAAGGGTTCACACAAATAGAAGGCATTGATTTCCATGAGACTTTTGCTCTAGTGGCAAAGCTGGTAACTGTCCAACCTCTGTTAGCTGTTGCCGTCAAGAAAGACCGGATGATACATCAGCTTGATGTCAACAATGCTTTCTTGCATGGAGACTTGAACGAGGAGGTATATATGAAAATACCTCAGGGTTTTGAAAAGGGAATTAGACCAAAGTTTGCAGGCTCAGAAAGTCTCTTTGTGGACTAAAACAAGCATCAAGAAACTGGTATAAAAAATTCTCTTCAGCTCTTCTTGAGATCGGTTTTACACAGTCCAAAACAGACCACTCATTTTTCATCTTTAAAGATGGAGATGTCTTCATAGCCACCCTCATATATGTTGACGATGTCATTGTCGTAGGGAACAATGAACCGAAAATAAAGGAGATAAAGACCTTTCTAAACAACAAATTTAGCATTAAAGACCTTGGTGTTCTAAAATACTTCCTGGGAATTGAGGTTGCAAGAACTCGAGAAGGCTTGGTTCTTAGCCAAAGAAAGTATGTTCTTGATATCCTGGAAGACAGTGGGATGATAGGGTGTCGACCCAGTGTGTTCCCAATGGAACAAAATTTAAAACTGGACAAAGGTGAAGAAGAAGAGCGCGTGGATGCAAGAGAATATCGAAGATTGGTGTGAAGGTTGCTATACTTGCAAGCAACTAGAGCTGATATCACCTACTCGGTGAATGTTCTTAGCCAATACGTAGATGATCCTCGGAAAAATCATATGGATGCGGCTATTAGGGTGCTACGCTACCTGAAAGCCACACCAGGACAGGGCATACTTCTTTCAAAAGCAGGAGGGATGAATCTTGTGGCATATTCTGATTCAGACTGACTGGGATGTCAAGACACTAGAAGATCCATAACAGGTTATCTATTATTAATTGGAGGTGCTCCAGTTTCTTGGAAGTCAAAGAAACAGTCCGTTGTATCACGATCTTCCGTAGAGGTCGAGTATAGAGCAATGGCAACCACCGTTAGCGAAGTCCTATGGATGCGTTGGTTATTACGTGATTTGGGAGTGGAACAAACCGGTCTGACCACTCTTTTATGTGACAACCTGGCAGTTAAGCACATTGCGAATAATCCACTTTTTCATGAACGGACGAAACACGTGGAAATGGATTGTTATTTCATTAGAGAACGGGTTGAATCTGAAGAAATAGAACCCTCGTATATCGATACCAAATTACAGATAGCAGACATATTCACAAAAGCTTTGAGATCAAGGCAGATGCAGTTACTACTCGATAAGTTGGGCATTTGTAATATTCATGCTCCAACTTGAGGGGAAATATAGAAGGAAATTATTTTCCTTCCCCATATTCTATTATCTAATTAGGGTCCTTATTTTATGTATTTCCATAGATAGCTTTTGTATCTCTTGTTATTCCTCTGTTGCTCATTCAATATTGGATTCAGAAAATTAAATCAAAAGGTTACCAAATTTATTAAGGCCGTCATACAACGGGTAGCGGACGCCATAGTAGATACAAGAGAGGAACCCAATTCAATCCCGTAAAGCTTGCTCTTTTCAAAATTAACCTTTGTATCCAGGAGACTTGTTGGCCACCACAATCCCAAACTGCTATTTTTATTTCCAATAAAGAGAAGGTGACAATTAAAGTAGCATCTTTGTCACTAGAGAGACATCTGAACCCAACTGATGCAAGAGAAGGACACGTGAAAGGGAGAAGGAGGTCATTCACGGTATTATTATGATTGGGTGTTGGTGTCTTTGGAAGGCGAGGAATGATTGGGTCTTCTCGGATAATCCCGTCCAAGTGGAGAAAATCATTAGTCATATCAAAGCGGTTGAGTTTCTTTGGTTTTCTAATAGATCGAAAAATATATTTACTTCGTGGGAAGATCGGTGTAAATTTGTAATTATGTAATTTTGTTGGTTTTGGTCGGCCTGTTTTGGGTCGTCGTTCTGGTTCTAATGAAAGTGACTGTTAAAAAAAAGTATATAATATTATATTTATTTAATCCGTGTAATACACCGGGTTTCTAACCAAATGTTATAATATATAATTACATATACTTTTGGATCCAACTAATAACAATTTATTATCAGGGTAATAGTTCTAGTTCCATGCTACACTTAATCCAAGGATTCGTGGAATTGTGAATAAATTTACCATAAACAAAGTTCTTTAATATGTCATGTATAACCAGTGGATTCTTACGCGCCTTGCGGTGAGAATTATCTACATGCATAAAACTGAAAATACTATTAACGATAGTATCAGACTTAATTAGAAAAAAATTGTACAAATACAAACATAAAGTTGTGAGTTAATTACAAAATTACGTTGCTGTGAAGATGAGTGTTAAACTTTAGGTAGCATTTTCATCGATACCTGGACGAACGGAAGAACATGTGTTGTTGGTAAAAGTTGTTGCGTATTTGGTAGAAAGTTTTTTTTAGACAAGTGATGAATGTGTACCTTGTGAACCGGGTGAACTTTGTAGCTGAGCTTTTGTTGTGGTGATGTAGGTTGCCTTTAGTTTTGTTGTGTATATAATTCTCGGTAATAACTAGATTCTAAATCTGGCATTGAGCTTTAGTTTTAACAAACTATGAAGTATTGTTGGCTATTTTAGTGTAATTGGATACTTGTTGACAAAGTGAATCATAATATACATCACACAAGTCAAGAGGTGCGGAGTACACATTTGTTTGAGTTTATTAAGATGGGGGTTCCAAGGGAGAAACGCCCCTTTGGCGGGGTCCGGGGGCAGCGCCCCTGGAAGCGGGGGTCCAAGGGGCAGAGCCCCTGGTTAGGGTCGAGCTGTCAAATTTTTTAGTTTGACAATTGTTGCTATGTGAAAAATTCATTAGAATCTTAATTTTCGGAATTTCACATGTGAAATTCGCTATAAAAAATTGGGCGGTTTTGAAGCAATCCGAAATTCAAATTGACAACCGCCAATGACAGCTTCTGGCCCTCACCCTGCATATACAAATTTTGTATCATTTGGTCATCACTCTCAATTTTCTGGTTCACGAGAATTCCACACAAAACACATATTCGATTTCTTGATATCTCAATCTGAGTTTTATCCGATTGAAGTATTCGAGAGAACCACCGAATAATTTCGATCTGAAAGTGTTTTCACAACTCAAATATCCGTTATTATAAACTCAGAAATTCCCTACAAGTATCACGTTGGACTTTCAACACATTATCTCCTCTATTAGATCTTCGTTTCTAACATAAATATCCTTATCAAGACAAATGTTAATCTCTTATGTTGCTCTAAAGCCAGTACTCCAACTAAGTTCTTTTTGAGCTGAAGATACTAAAAGTTGCAAAGCTTAATCTAAAGGTTAAGATGTGAATTATTAGTCAAGAAAGTATTCAGACGTCATTACAATTTTGGCAAGTCAAGAATTCCTGGAATGGAATTCGATGAAGTTAGAAAGGGTTACGAGAATATCATGAGTTGGCATTCACTAATTTAAAGACATCACATCACCTTTAAATATCCATCGTCTTCATCTCATTTTGTATCTATTTGAATTATCAATTTCCTCCGTGTGAATTATGTAATTATGTGCGAGAAAATTATATTGTAATTAAGTGAGTCTAGCTTAATGGATGTTAACAAATTTCATTTTGCTCTTGAAAATAATATAAGATTTGCAAGTATGTATAAAGATAAAGAAAGAGATAATACTTGATGTATAGTGTTTTCAATGGATGTTAACAAATCCACTGTACATTCACTACTCGATCTTCAATCGAGAGTTTATCTTCACTGTTCTCTAAGATGGTAGAGATCACCATTGCATCACCTCACTAAGAAAGTAGTGATCACCTCTTCACATCTTACTAATCGAGTAGTGATCATCCCTTGAATAATACGCTGAATGGGTAGTGGTCACCCCATTCATACATGTATGTAAAAAGGTAAAGAAAGATTACGACTCGTTTGTTTAGTTTACAATGATTCTCAACTTTAGTTATATTAAACGTTGGGACTGTTATAAAAAAGTTTAATGTTTGTAAAAGATTTTAAAAAAATTTATGCTAAACAACTCGTATTTATATGACCCACTTTTGACTTCATTTGACCTCTCTTTCTCTCTCTCTCTGACCCCATATGTAATTCGAGTTCTAACGAACTATACGACACGTATTAAGATCCATACGAGTCGTATAGCACCTATACGAGTCGTATAGCACATATACGAGTCATATAGTTCTTCACATTCTTATGGTAGGCTCATATAGTTGTCTCATATAGGTTGAAAACATGCATCGCTCACGTCTTAGGTGTTTTCCAGGAGAGCATTTAGCATACCATGACGGTGAGTTACCTGGTTTTGAGGGTAGCTCGTCAGACCATTATGCTGATGGGTATCGCATCATATATTCGTGGCCAGTGTCTTCGATTCTCCCTGGATAAGGGGCAGACTATTTGGGAGCCACCACAGCAGCCGCCACGTCAGCTGCCACAAGACAGCCCCAGCCGCCGCCACAACACCAACCCCAGAAACCGCCTCATCGCTAGCACCACGTTGTTATCAGACATGCGAGGCTCCCTCCACGAGTAGAGGACTTGTCAAGGGATACGAGCCTTCGTTTGCAGCGGATGGAGGACTTGCAATAGTGGATGATTGATCGAGAGTTAGATCAGGCAAGGGCTGCGGGGATCGAGCTTCCTACTTTATCGCCACCCCGACGGTATCTGCCTCAACAGCCAGATCTAGCTCACCGGGACTAGTATGACTAGCTGTTGTACTTTTTTATCTTTTGATGTACAAAAACCAGTTTTTTAATGTATAAACTTTTGGGTTGTTTATTGTTTGTTTATTTATCTTGATTTGTTATTGTCCGGTTATTTACTATATTTGGTTGTTCAGGGTTTAATTGTTTACTATATTTGTTTGTTTACTTTAAAAAACAAGTTGTAATTAAAAGTTGGAGCCGTTTTAGGGTAAAACAACTTTAATTACTCAATAGGAAGATACGTTTAGCATAAAGTGGGATACATTTAGCCTATCTCGCGAAGAAGTTACGATAGCTTTAAAGGAAATACCATATAATAAAGTTCAATTAAGAGCATTCATATTTGTTTCTTCATCCTCATCCCTATAATTTAACTAAAAATTAACATTTTCTAAATTTATCTCTCATTTTCTAAAAACTTTCCACATGTCATTCCCCATCTCTATCCCTATAATCTTATTTTATTATTTCTTTCTATTTCTTGAGATGGTGAGTGGTGAGCAAAAGATCGAACAAGGTAGGGTTTAGGGTAACGAGCGACGACAATAGGGTTAACAATCAGAGTGTTGCTTGATTGGGTTTTTTTAGGGGCATATGCCACCGGAAGTGAGAAGAAGAGGCGGGAGAAGAGGGAGAGGGATATAGTTAAAGATGGGGAGAAGGATAACCCTTCAAATATGGGAGACTACCTTGTGATTTTAGGGTTAGGGAGTATGATGGAGTGATGTTTTTGTTAATTTTTTGTAAAATTTGAGGATGGAGAGAGGGATAGGGGATGAGTTGTGAATGCTCTAATGAACTTTAAATCTGTTAGTCTTCATATAATATTCACTTATACTCATTTTAAATTATATAACTCCTTTTATACTACGGTTTGATGTTTTACTTTTTTTAATGCAAATTTCTTGAGTTTTTCAAGGCTTGAACCCGAGACCTTGATGTTAAAAGACACTAGATCCCTTGTTGCAACAATAAAATGTACAATTTAATTATTAAAATCCTCTTTTAGTTGTTGTACTCAACAAAAATAACTAATAAAATCGATGTATGACATTCAATGTTACATATATTCAAATTCAAATCCACAAATGCACAGGCGTTTGTCCCTAAACACGTAATGAAATGAGAACCAATATATTCAACTTCAAATCCATAAATGCACTTTGTGGGGCGTTTGCCCTCTAAACACGTAATGAAATTGGAACCAATAAAAAGATTGCATTAGAGCGGTCCATGCGTTTTCTTAACAAACCATACAAAAGTTCCGAGTACTCAAACCCTAAAACAACTTGACCAGACTACACACCACACATTACACATACGTATATTTAATATTTACACGGACCCACATAGAAATCATGTTGTGACCAAGCTCCAACGTAAGAGTAAGTGAGGTTCAGTGGGTTCCTAACCAACCAAACCGGCGACGCTTAGTGATCAAGATCACATTTCACAGGTCGTAAGGAGCACGGGGACTCCTGGTTCCGATCCCGCTTGCCTTCTCGAAAGCTTCCGATGAAGACTTCCTACGAAACCTAAACGTCTCTGATCTGCCTCCTGCCCAATTCACCATACAATATTAGCTCTTAAATTACCAAAATTAAAATTTAAATTATTTTATACTACTTTTTTTTTTATTTTAACCTCAAACTTGATGATACAATAACTTATAAAATTTTTCGTAACTTAATTTAAAAACAAAAAAAAAATCAGTTTAATAGTAGATTGATTTTTCGAAATTATTTAATATTTATACAATTATTGCGAAAAATGTCTCCTGCATGGTGGATAAATCCATAATTACAAACAGACAAATTGGTACGCTTGTTACCCTAATTCCTATCACCCTACTCCGGCGGATCATTTCTGCTAAAACTTATAAACGAAAGGCTTACCTGGAAAAGGAGATACCGGAGGTGTAGATCCGGCAGGAGATGCCGGCGGCGTGTCACCCTCAGTTCTTACAGGTTTCCCGATCATTATACTCCGAGTTACTCTCATAGCAGGATCCTCCACCGGCTTCGATTCTGCTTCAGACAACAAAATGAGTTCGTTCAGTTTTCTGTACGGACGCTCAAAAAATAAATAAACCGATCCGATCAATTCTAATCAAAATACTGTAAAATTAGAAACCTAATGAACGTGATTCACAGTCAGCAATGAGATCAGATCAAAATATACCGTAAAATTGACGCCAAAATTAGAAACCTAATGAGCACGATTCACAGTAAGCAATGAACTCTGATCAAAACACTGTAAAATTAGCGCCAGAATTAAAAACCTAATGAGAACTATTCACAGCAAGCAATGAATTCTGATCAAAATACAGAAAAAATGGCGCCAAAATTAGAAACCTAACGAGCACGATTCACAGTCAGTAATGAATTCGGATCAAAACACTGTAAAATTCGCGCCAAAATTACACGATTCACAGTAAGCAATGGAGATATGATCAGTACGATTTTAACATAACGGAATTTTCAAGTAAAAGGTTATAATATCAGTTTCAAAATATTAAGCGGCAGGTAACAGCGTACCTTTGCCGGAATCCGACGATCGGAAGCTGAAAGAAGGCTGTTTTCGCAGCTTTCCGAGGCCTTTATCCGGCGGAGGTCCAGCGAGTGTGTCGTCCCACAGCTGGTCAAGTAAACTCATAGCTAGTTTGTTGCAAATTCTCCGATGAAGATGGAGTGATTTGAGAGACTGGCGATGGAGGTATTTATTGACGAATGGGGGCTTAAAAGTCGAATAGGTTGGCATACTGGTAATTAATCGTAGCCGTTGATTTTTGATCTCGTAACACGTAAAGATAAGATCAAAGAGTAAAAACAATTGATGAGATTGACACGTGATGGGTCTACGACTAGAGGTTAAAGGTCACGTGCACCCTTGGATCTGGGCGGAAATTACAAAAATAGGATGGTGGTATAGCCGGCGTTGTAATGTTGACACGTACGATAAATTTTGGGGAAATTACTCTATGGACCCCTTATGTTTTGTTAAATGCTATTGTATACCCCTGTGGTTCTGGTAATGATAAATAACTACCTAATAGTTATATATATTTATTATATGCTATATAATTATAAGTTTATAACTAGAAATTAAGCCCGTGCGATGCGACGGGTTTTTGAACCTCGTTACGCATGTTGCGGTGGTGACAATAACGTGACTAAGTATATAAAAGAAACGTATAAAGTTGTCACGACTCGGTTCTGGAGATCGAAAAATAGATAAATTGCAACGCGAATAGGAGTTAACATTGAAATTACAAATTCGTTAAAGAAGTTGGTAACAAATAAAAGTAGAAAAAAGAAATTTTTATAAACGAATATAAAAAAAAGTAAAAAGAAAAAGAAACGAAATTTGAAGGGTAAACTTGAGAGTTTAGAAATTTGATAGGTAGAGTTAAGAATTTTGTGTAGGGGTAAACTTGAAACTTTTAAAACTGAAGCGGTATATTTGAAAATTTAAAAAGTTGATGGTGTATTTTGAAATTAGAAAAAGTTGAAGGTCGGTTTTAAAAGTTTGGTCCGTGGCTTTGTATCGGTCACTTACACTTGAAATTGTGTTTAACTAGAATTATAAATAAGAAATAACAAAATAAATACATGAAAAGTAAATTTTAAACTCGATTCAAGTCGTTTATATATCCGGTTAGATAAATAAATTTTTTATTATATGTTGGGTAGGGGCATGTTCTTTTGAGAACCAACCATATGTTGAGAACCGAAAGAACCGCACAAAACGTGTACATATCGCTTTAGTGAAAAAAGTAAAATTCAACAACAATGTTTTATTTATCTTTTCCCACTCTTAGTTTGAGTTTATCTCCTCTCTCCTGATTTTTTTAAGAAAAGTATAAAAATATGCATATATGCATTCATTTGTGCATATAGTGTGAGTGCATATATGCATTTAAAAAAACGACTATAAATTCGAGGTCTTTTAAAACCACACCTTAAACATACTGAAATGTACATGAATTCTAGTCAATTTATATTATAAATAGAGCAAGATTTAATGCGGTTCTCACGGTTCTTAACATATTGTTGGTTCTCAAAAGAACATACCCCATGTTGGGTATAGTATAACTATAATATTTAACGAATGCGTTAAAAAATTTAACTTATTAAATAATTAGAAAATTAATATATTACATTATTAACAATTTATAGATTTTATCTTATTTAAAAATAATAATACTTAAGGATAACTTTATACAATAGTAATCAAGTTTTTTAAGTGTTCCATTTAAATACCTCAAAGTTTTTTTGTCACTCTACTTTCAGTAGGTGTTCCAATCCTATATAATATTTTTATAAATGTTTAAATTTTTGAATATTGAATGAGATATATGAAACATATATGAATCTTGTTCACTATTTAGCAATTATTTTTTCTAATTCAACTTAAATATAACAATTTTAAAACTTGTTTATTATTTGATGAACTTTTTTTCTTCACTATTATTTCTTATTTTAAGTTAATTGAATAAAAATTTCACTTATTGGTAACTAATATTTATATATATTTCATTTGCCTTATTCAATTTAAAAAAAATAAACATTTATAAAAATATTACTTAGGATTAGAACACTTAGTGAAAGTTGAGTGACTTTAAAGTGACAAAAAATCTTTGAGGTATTTAAATAAAATACTTGAGAAACTTGGTTACTATTGGGTGAAGTTTTCTCTAATAGTACTTAATAAATGTTTATTGTTTTTGTAAAAGTTGATAAAACTATAAACTTTTACAATTCTATAAAAATATAAAATAGTTAAAGATTTTACTAGTTTTGATGAAAATAAATTTCTTTATTTATATTGTTTAGGGTCCATCATGTGGTCACGCCCCTAGCCCCATCTTCAATTTTTTCTTGAATGGAATGAATATGACCCACTCACCTTCACTCCAAAAACAAATTATTCATGCGTGATGGTTGATGGATCAAATTATGATGGAATTCAAGGATGGTGGATGAGGCACACACAATAGATTTAAGCTAATTTCTTTTTAAAATTACATAAACTTTAAAGTAATTTTAATTTTTATCAAATAAGGAATAACCTTTAGATCATGAAAATTTGACTCTTATTGCGAAACAACTTGATAACCACATTTATGGTCATAACACTCCTTATTGGTTATCAATTTTTGAAGATACTCCGTAATTAAAAACCTTGCCAGCAAACATAGTGAGACACATAGCTAAGGAAAAAAAGAGTGTAATGCGTAATTTCTCTCTTTGATACTTTTGGATCGTTTATGCTGTCTTATTTAAAACTTTACTAAAAAACCAATGGGACAAAACTTACTTTAATATGTATATCTTTTAAGTGAAAGATGTCAATTTTCTATGAAAGTTGTTCAAAACTTTTGTAGTCGATAATTTTATGAATAGACATGTCAAATTTCTGCTTGATCTTTTCATGAGCTTCGTTGTGCTAAACAATGTTGTATTCATCTTCATGTAAGACTTTTGGCACAACCTCTTATGAACATATACCACAAAATCCATGATCGTGTTGTGTTACATTGCATGCATCTACAATACTAACTAACTTATTTTTTATGGGTTAGTAAAATATGATCTCATATGTTTCGTACCTTAAGTGTAACAAAGTATTTGATTTACCATATTCCAATCTTCTCACTGGATGCTAGCTATATCTTGCCAATTCGGTTAAACTCCTATGTCCTCGTGCACTCGCTGTTAGATTCACTAATTCGGTTCAAGACAGTCGTGCCCAATCATGGCACAATCATGTTAACCATGTTTCTCATGTCTAAGTGAACCGCATGGCTCAGTTTACCAATCAGGGAATTGGCATGGTCGTGCCCCATTGCAGACATTCCCTAGTTTTCATGTTTTGTGACATGGATTCCCATTTAGCCTCGGTTTTGACTTAATCAAAGACTCAAAAACCCTTCTTTGTCAATTTCCATCTTATTTCGAAAACCTAAATCTTAGATTTTGGTTGCATATCACCCGATAAGATCGAAACCCATTTTTCTTAAGAAAAATCCCATTTTCACAACTCTAGTGACTAATATCGTCATAACTCAAACTCAAATCAAAGGTTCTTACCGCCACAAGTTGAGGGTGAATGGTGATTCACAATAGTGCTTCCATTAGAACACCACATTTACTAAATTCATCAAAAACTTGAGAGTTTGAGTTTGATTTACTTACCAACAAAAGTCTAATGATGATCTTGGCTAGCTTTTCTTCTGGAATCGTTCTTGTAACACCCACATACCGGATTCTAGAGCATACAACTCAAAAACCTCATGAATCTTGAGTGATATCTAGAGAGGGAGTAGTGAGAGATAGATAGAGTGTGTTTGGATAGGTTTTGATTAAATTGTGACTTTTGAAACTGAGGTTGGAGCTCAACGGGTCAATCGCATGTTTCAAAGGTCGTCCAAGTTGTCCATTGCAATAAAACACGTAATACACGTGTTTGCTCTAGTCTGGCAGGCGCGACGCGCGACCGTGCCAAGACCAAGCATGGTTGTGCCAACTTGGTTTTACTCAGAAACAAGCTTGATTCTCACGGCTGTGCCCCCTTCAGGCACACTCGTGCTTAGGTTTCAGGTGTTAGATACATACACACATACATACTAATTTAAACTTCTTAGGTGTGTACATGTATCTTTGATAAATTGTATAAAGAAACAAAAGTACATGTATCTTTGATAAATGATGTAATTTGTGATCTCAACTTAGTTATTTATAAATATTATCCTCCCTCATTGATACAGGGACAATGAATGTATTGGCTAACTATCACTATTTTATTCAAATTGAAAAATCATGATAACATGTTTCTTTTTTGGCAATTATAATCTTAAAAATCTTATAGTTAGGTGTGAGTTGTTTCCTTTTAAAGTACATTTAAAATATGTTATTGTTCTTTTCATAACAAACAACATGCCTAATAAAATCTTGCCATTATTGATCAATAAAATTATCAATTAGCCATCATGTCTTTAAGTAGCCACCTCTCACCTAAAAGCTTCTCGATATTGGCATCAGCAACATCTCTAGTGTATAACCTTTGATGAAAATGCTGGCAAATTAACATTTCTTGTACACGGTCCACATATGTTGGTTGTTTGTGCTCTCAATTTCGCATCATTACCAAAATGCAGGATGTGAAGATGAACACTCAAACATGTGGCAACTTAACCATAATCTTACTTCATTAAATTAATTTCAAGTTTAATGAACCCCCTAAAGTTATTAAATTACAAGTTCAAAGTAGGAACAGTAGTATTGGTTCATTTTTTTAACAGAAAGTCACTAGTTCGAATCTTATAATTTTCCTGCGTTAACTTGTTGGCCTTAATTGTATGATCAAGTTTGGATAAAAGTTAACGGGTCAAAATTGTAATTAGTGTAAAGTGTATTTTAGAGTCATGTAATTATGTTCTTGTGTAAGTTTGTAAAGATAGAAACCATATCTTAGGAAAGTTCGTAGGGTTGCAACACATCAAGCAACATCTCTTGTTCAAATAGTCTGTGTATATACCATGCCATTGTAAACGCTGGAATATTGGATCGATCAATTGAAACGGGTAAAATCCCATTGTTCTTCAACTCTTGTTCTTGATTGAACGGATTGGTTTCAATGACTCCTGAGATCCACATAACTCACTTTGTTTGATTCAAAACGTTTTCAGCATGCTCATCACATATATTTTCAAAGACCATATGCCTCCGAGTTTGTCTTCAAACTAATTTTTTTTTATCATGAATTAATTCCAGACCACCAAAAAGTTTGAGCCGGCCCTAAGCCTTCTCCCATGGGTTTGCAGCAGATGCAACCATTGTTGTTGGTGCATGAATCACCTGATCACTTACATACTTGTTTAAGAAGTGCAACTTAAAGATATATGGTTTCAGAAATTCATGTAGTTTGTCATCATTTAACTCTTTACTGCTACAGGAATTGCTGCATCTAGAAAATGAACACCATAAATAATCCAATTTTATATTAAATATGAATTACATAAACTTCAATAATAATCTAAATTTATGAACAAAACACAGGAAAATCCCTAAAATAGGCGTGTTGACCATAATTTTTGAGGCATTGACTTTTACATTTATTCAAATGGGCAATCCCAAACAACCAATCAAAGGAGGACAAAATAACCAAAGACTCTTCATAGCCCACAGACCGGTAATCCGGCACCTTCACATCCCACTTAAAAGTCAATGCCAATCCGGCTCCTTCACAGCCCAAGCACCCATAATCCAGTTCCTTCACAGCCCGGACGTCGATAATCCGGCTCCTCCATAGCCCACTTAAAAGTCAATGCATATTAAATACACCTCTATCTTTTAATAATAATATATTTTTAAAGAAAATACTAATTATACTAATAAAGTACATATATTTTAAATTAACCCTTATTATAAGAAACTTTAAAATCTAATTATGTAACTTTTATTTTCAATCAAATAGTAAATGCAAGTCAAATTACATTAAATAGTAATTAACGTATTTTTGAAACAATTATATATTAATTTTTACATATTTTGAATTTTGTTTTTTATCCTTAGTATATGTAAATACATTTTTACACCCGTAAAATATATAGATACAGATTTAAGAATTTTATTTATTGATATTTTTCACCCCGTGTGTATTACACGGGTTCTAAGCTAGTACTATGTATATGAAGTATGTGGTTTGTATGTTAAGTGTTTAACTTTCTTATTTAAAAATAAATAAAACGTATTCGCGTCGTAATTTCGTAAATTACTCAAAAATTAGTTTTTCTAATGTTTTTTTAGTTATTACATAAAGATGATGTTTATTTAGTATCTTTTATATATTTAGATTTTATGTTATGTGTTTAGTTTTCGTATTTTTTTTAAACAACTAAAACTTATTCGCGTCGTAAACAAAAATCAAGTTTTTTTTGACAAAACCTGGTTCAACCCGGTTTTTTTGAATACCCGGACCCGAACCCAAACCCAACCTATCCGGTTTGAAAAAGAAAAAAAAACGTAAGTCCTATTGCCAAAAAGCGTAGTTATAGTTGGAAAAAGGGAAAAAATATATATATATTTTTGAAAAACGTATATCCGTTTCATTATCCGAAAATTTTGGAGATCCGATTTTGAATATCCCTAATTTTCACCACCTTCCTACAATTCTAATCGTTCTTAGTTTTAAGAGTAAATTACGCTTTTAGCCCCTGGTTTGACTTGTTAACCCTGTCATTCCAAAAAGAAATCTTTTGACGTATCAACTCCTAAGGTTGCATTTTTGTAACTATTTAAGTCCCTGTTACTAACTCTAATAACATTTCCTGTTAAGTATATGGGCATTTCAGTCATTTTATTTCTAAGGGACTAGTTTAACCATTTCAGTCCAATAAAAACTTTTTTTTACTTATTTAAAAACGTTCTTTTAAACTTTTTTAAAATTCTTTTTTTAGTTTTTTTTCTTTCCTAAAAACGTTATTTTTTGAACTTTTTTAAAAATGTTTTTCAGCTTTTCTAATTTTTTTTTTCATAAAAACGTTTTTAAAAACCTTTTTTAGTTATTTTATAAAAACGTTTTTAGCTTTTTCATAAAATGTTTTTTAACTATTTTAAAAACGTTTTTTTTTTTACTTTTTTAAAAATGTATATTTTTAAATTTTATTTTAAAAAGGTTTCTCTTATATTTTTTTTAGAGAAAGTGTTTTTTAATCCTTTTGATTCCATAAACTTCATATCCATTAGAGCATGGAGTATATCGGTGTGATTGTGGTGTGCTGTGATAATAAAGTGCACAACACGTGACGCCACGTCGCTATCCTCATTATCACACCACCCATCACTTGGCAATGGGTATACCCATGTGATTGAGGTGGTGTGATATTAAATGTTTTTTTTAAATTTAGTTAAGTGATGTGTGTGTAGTGTGTGTTTTGTGTGTGAGAGAGAAGATAACAAATATGCCTTTCTTCTTCAAATCTCCCGTGAAAAAACTCACTCTAACAAATTAAGCCCCCCCTTTCACGCGGCAAGGGGCGGTGTTCTCTCCTTTTCACGCCGTGATAATCATGCCACATAGGATCACGGGTTGCTTCACGTGAGTATACATGATGATCTTAGCTTAGGGTTCTTTCCATCAAACTTAGGATTTTATGAAATAACTGTTTTTTAAAAGATAAAAAAAAGTTAAAAAATATGTTTCTAATGAAAAAACTAAAAAAAAAGTTTTTAGAAAAGTTAAAAATGTTTCTAAAAAGGTTAAAAAAACTAAAACAAATGATTTTTAAAAAGTTTAAAAGAAAGTTTTTAAATAAGTTAAAAAAGTTTTTTTTTATGAAAAACCTAAAAAAATGTTTTTATAGACTGAAAGAGTTAAACTAGTCCCTTATAAATGAAATGACTGAAATGCCTTTAGACTTAATAGAAAAAGTTAACATAGTTAGTACCAAGGACTGAAACGGTTACAGAATGCAAACTCAGGGACTGATATGTCAAAAGATTCATTTATGGACTGAAAAAGGTTAAATAGGCCAAACCATAGGGGCCAAAAACCTAATTTACTCTAGTTTTAATTATATGCATGACATCTATACTTAATAAATAAGTAACTACTTACGTCACGTGTTACAATTTCATAAGCCTGAGATTTTTTTCCCGCTTATTTTTTCTTTATTGCTAACTATTTAATATTTTCTTACTAACTATTTTATATTTCGTTTATTAATTCCTAAATTTTTATTACTATTTAATAATTACTTTATAATTCTTAAAATATATCATTAATAACTATTTAATATTTCTTTTATTTAACCGTATAAAAATGTGTTTCTAACCTAATATAATTATAAAACTAAAACTCATCATTGACAAATATTATCGTCATGTTGGTCGGATAGTAGGTCAAATAGATAATCACGTGATATTAAATAGGAATTGGGTTATTTTTATTTTTAGAACATCAAATTTCTTACTTTACTCCTGTAACACTTAAACCTAAAACCTCAAAATATATGTGCTCCAAAAGCCTTTGCCACTGGACCACCATTTACGTTTATTGACAGTGGTGAAGTTTGAAGAAAAATGCAGGTGGGCTGAGATTTTTTTTCCTATCAGGGGGCCGAAACTATAAAATTTTCGGTCGAATACATATAAATTAACACTACTGAGCGAAATCGGGGATGGGGGGATCGTCACTAAGCTTCGCCCATGCTTATTGAACTATAGACACTCATTAAATCACATCATAATACAAAGAATTAAGTTTAGACCTCTTGACCAGTTAATTCAACCCAAATGACCGGTTTAGTGTAAAATTTACATATTCATCTTTGATCGTCTCCATTTGTACTTTTCCCACATCAACCACTTTAAAGAAAGTACAAGTGATCATTTAAAATCAACCATTATCTTTTTAGACTAGCCGATAGACCAAATTAGGCCCGTTGATTTTACCCGTACCCGATTAACCCGACCCGAACCAACTTCACCCTAACCGATTAAACCCGTACCCGAATAACCCGAAAACCGTTTAAACTGATTGTTATTCGGGTCGGGTTTCGGTTAGACTTTCAAGCATCAAAAACCCGATTAACCCGAACTGATTAACCCGAATAAACCGAACATTTATATATTCCACCCTTTCTCTTCTCACCACCACCACCAAAATCCGCTTCTAAACTATGAGTTTAAAAAATCCACCACATAAACACGAATACTTCTATTTGAAGCTTTAATCTCTTGGAAATGTACTTATTTTTGTTTCACATACACGTTATTTTATGTTTTTAAACTTGATTCATTTTTTTTTCAACCATGTGTCCCTACCCGAAACCCGACCCGATTAAACCGAAAACCGATTAACCCGAAAACCGATTAACCCGAACCCGATCTACCCGAATGTTATTCGGATCGGTTATCGGATAAATTTACACACACGGAAAAACCGATTAACCCGAACCGATCTACCCGAAACCCGATTAAATTACCCGAATAACACCCCTAGACCAAATGGCATTTTGAGTCCATTTTGACATAAAACACCAATTTCATCAAAATTCATTGTTTTCATACGTAAACCGAATCTTTTGATCTAAACACATTTCAATAGTGATTTTAGTTCATTCTTGATGGTTAGTGAGGAATAAAATTCTATTTTATTCAAATTCACCCTTTGGTTCAAAATTGGGTCATTTCCATTAACTATACATATAACCTACTATTGAAATTAACATATATATATATATATATATATTCAAGACTAATAGATTTTAAAAGGTCATAAATCACCATTTAAGATGTCTTTATACCTATGTATGCCTTAACTACCCTTTATTTCTAGAAATTAGCTTATTAGCTTAAACCCACTAAAAACCTAATTTTGCTAACTTCTTAATTTCATCCCGCAATTGAAATCAAAGGTTTCTAACAACTTTTAATCATCTTAAGTGATTATTCTAAGCTATTGGACTCCATACAAACCTTCAAATTCATAAACTTAAGTGGCGTTTGTATCTATGCTTAAGAATACCAATTTGATAACTTGAATGGATTGGAAGACCTACAAATGATCATATTGGGGAAGATTCAAATAATAAGTGAATTTTCGTTAAGAAACCTAAGAAATGATTTATTTTTTAATCGAAACCGGGGGGGGGGGGGGTTAGGTTTTTGAGGGTTGGGGGTAGGAGGATTTAGGGTTTTTTTTTTTTGGGGGGGGGGGGTGAGGGTGGGATGGTTAGGTTTTTGGGTTTAGCTTTAAGGGTTTAGGGTTTATCTTTAGGTTTTATTTCGACGAGCCGGTTCCAACGCCGCTGGAATGAGTTCGATCGGAGTTCGTTTGACCCAGTTTCCTAGGTTTCTTAGAGAAAATTCACTTATTAGCGGAACCTTCCCTGTATATATAAATTATAGTATGGGACTACTACTAATGTATAAGTGACTGGTTTAAAATAAGACAAATTTATTTCATTACTTTTGAAAGAAAAAAGAAATCTATATCTATACATACTAATAAATAAAAGTTTTTGGTGCCACATGTCACTCCCACAGCCACCCTCCCCTTATTTTTCCCACCCATTCTCTTTGACCCGATTAAATAACACGCGGATCTTTTTGTGATCCACTTTGTTGATTCTTTACCCAGCTTTTCTTTCATTTCTCTGAAACCCTAATCCATATACGCCCTTCAATTCGACTTGCTCTTCACCTTGCCGCACCACTCCCCTTCCTCACAGAACAATATGGTTTTACGACCACCGTAACCACTGTCGTCTAATGGTGACGAAGGTACGATCTGTCTGATGTCGATGAAGGTACCACCACCGCAGCTACTCTGCTTTCATGGTTTGTATAAACAAAATGTTAGGTTTTCAAATTTTCATTATTTTCTTCTTTGTTACACATCTCTAATTGTTATTTCCTGTTGTTAGTCGATCGAAGAAGCAAATACTCTAATCTTCATCTCTTCATTTGAAGCTCTGGTTACACTTTTTCAACATACACTTCAGGTTATGTATTCTAAATTTAGTTTTTTTCTTCTTTGTTTGTGTATTGTCTTTGATTAATTAAATTTTGTTTATTTTCTTTCTCTGGTTTTAAACAAATACCCTAATCTTCATCTCTTCGTTGTGTATTGCTATTGTATAAATTTTCTAATAAATTATAGTTACATCGATCTAGATGACAGTGAAGAAGAGGAGGAAGAAGAATCGAATTTGGACGGCGCTTATGGACTCCGGTACTAAGAATTGTGATGGTCCTAAACCTATTTCGATTATTGGATCTACTACTTCTATTGGGACTCAGGTGAGCATTTCATCAAACACTTGGTGAGTGTTAAAATATACACACAAATTGGTGATTTTGGGTTTAATTGTTTATTATTTTGTGTTTTTTAGTTGTAGACACTTGATATTGTTGCGGAAAACCCGGATAAGTTTCGAGTTGTGGCACTTGCTACTGGCTCAAATGTGACTCTTCTTGCTAGCCTTTTGGGTAAAAGTTTTCAAAAATTAAGATAATATTTCATTGGCGAACTCAATATAATCAGGTCACAAATGCAACACGTATTGCATATGGACAGAAACGATTATTATGGAGGAGAATCAAGTTCCCTCATGTTAAATCAGTTAACGTGTGTATACTATAATTAATATCTTCCATACATGCTTTTAAGACGTCAAAACATATTTTACTCTAATTTTCGGTGGTGGAAGTAAGATTTAAAGTGAATATAGAGATTACAACTTATTCATGAATGATATTTACTTAGTTTCCATGACTATCATTACCTGATTGGTTATCTTTCTTCCATGATTATAGCTATGGAAGCATTTTAAAGGAGATGAAAACCCTCTATAAACTTTGGGCAGTAGCAAGGAGTATAATGTTGATATGATTCCAAAGGTAATATGTACACACAATACGTTGTAAATGTTTGTTTTCCTCTTTGATTGATTATAAATATATAGTTTTCTATTTGTGCTTATTTTGAGTTTCAATGTGTTGATGGAACAGGCGGTGGAAGGACTGCCAACAACACGATGTGAAGTGCTATAAAAAAGGTTGAGCAATTTACCAACTATTTTTCCAAAAAAACCCTCCCTGCAAAACAGGAAAAAGAAAATTAAGAACAATAAAATTTTTCTTTTTATTTATAAAATTTTGGAGGGAGATTAACAAAAAAGAAAAGCAGTACATGTTGGTGAGTTTTATTCTGTCCTCTAAAGATATAACCAATTGTCTCCAGATTTCTACCTCAGGGATTCGTCCAGTTTTTAATGATTTTGTAATGGCTTGACAGTACATGAATAAAGATGTGATACAGTTTTCAGGGAGGGAAACACAGAATGAAGCAAGTAGAGGTGGAAAAGGAGGCGGGTTGGGTAACATGTCAAAATTAGTGTCATAACTGGTATCTTTTATGTGCGGGTTAAAACATCTGGGTCTGGTTAGAATCTAATCATATCTTAACCAATAACATTATATTTATGTTATGAAAGATTCTTATTAACCAAATAAAGGAATACACCGCGGTAGTATACACTCCAAATAGTAGGATTAATCAATTGCTTAAGTCTAAGGTATTATTCATTGTTTTAATCAATTTGCTAAATGTCTCTTTGTGTCAAGAATTTTATTTATTTTTATTGATATATAAATTTATTTATTTAATTGAGGAGTTTCTCTTTTTACCAGGTTGACTTGAAGGATCCAAATGCCCATACAATAATCAGCAGGATAGAAGCTGCCCAAAAATTTTGCAGGGACTTTGGCACCCTTGACAAAAGGTATGTCAAATATTCAAAATCAACCATTACTAAATGATAAGCTAAACTAATGTTAAATATTTATTTATTTTTATTCAGTTATGTAAATAATTAGTCTGTTAATATAATTACAAGAGCTAAATTGTTAAAATACCAATCTAATTACTTTAACAAAAAAAATTTCAAGAGGTTTATGCATTTTGAATGCACTTGTGCACTTTCAGCCCATTTAGCATTTTGAGCCCGTTGGCCCGTTTCCATCATAGCTAATCTATTTAAATTTGCAACTCTCACTTATATTTAGCATTGCATGCCACTGATGTAAAAACTTCTGTTACACTATGCAATATTCCGATCATTTGATAATAACTAAATTATTTAAAAAAAAAGAAAATAACTGCTTTATTAAAAGAAAAAAAAATATGCAACAGGTTGTTTCCAAAAATGGCTTTCCTCCCTGCCAGTGATGAAATTATACGCCTAAATTCAGAGTTTCACCTGTTTTAAAAAATTATGATGTCACTTGAAAATAGATTAATTTAATAAAAAATAATAAACAGGAAAAAAAATTAAAAAATAACAACAAAAATATATATATTTTGGTTTTTAGAATCAGATACATATTGGTTTTGCTTCAGGTTTTTTCAACAGTTTTTAAACCAGGCCTATTTTCATACTATGGTTCAGAATACTCTTTTTGTACCTTAAAAGTTTAGCCTTTTATTTCAGTTACTGCTTCTTAAATTTTTTTCCTTTGAGTCTTAACACTAAGCCAGTACAGATTCAATCAAAGTGCGTGTGCATGTTGTTAGTGTTGGCCTAATTGTTTAAACCAAGTTTGGATAAAGTTAACGGGTCAAAATGTGATTTATTTAAAGTTGTGTTTTTGAGTCAAACGTGTAAATGTAAATAGGTCAAGGAACAAATGTGACAAGTGTGATTTTGTTAAAACTGTTTGTGCGTATGTGTGTGTCGTTTAAGGAAACGACGCGTCCCTTTAGGATTACAAATAGGAACGATCGTCCCTGTAATAAAAGTTACGCATATTCAATAAAATTTCAGTTTATATTCAAAGTGTTTTATCAGTTTTCTTCAAATCTGATCTTGGGATACAGTCGGGGGGAGGGGGCGAAGGGGGACACATGCATGCATATATATTTTCATGTATTTGTGTACATATGCATAATCGGTGATTATATATAAATATAAATCTTTAATCAATGAGACAATTTTTCAACTTTAGCAAACATTTTTTCAACTTTTGAAATTAGCATTTGTTTTTCAATAAATTGAGGGTGTGGGGGCTGGATTTATTTTATTTTTTTGAGTTTGCAGATAATTTCAAAAGTTGTTGAAATCTATCAACTAGGTGTGATAGTTCTCCAGTGTGGGGTAGATTCACTTGCTGGGGAGGCTGCTTCAACCTCTCTATAGATGATGTTTAAAGATAAAGTAAATCCAGCTCAGCAAGTAAGTTGAGAAAACTTATCCTCAACTCTCACATTGTATATCATTCAAGCATGTAGGTTATACACCCGTGTAAATCATAATGTTTAAATAAGTAGTATTATATATAAATCATCTTTTTACTAACCAAAACATGTTTAAATGTTTAGGTCTAAAACACATTTCTTGAACTTGACCATTCGAATGTTATTTTTCCATATATGAGTGATGCAATAATGGATCTTTCTAAAGCATGCCAAGCCTTTGATGCAAAAGAAGGAACACCCAAAACAATTGCAGGTACTTCAACTTTTGTTGTTCCACCTTTTGTTTAGGCTTCGCTGGTTAGGTTGACCCGAAACACCTTTTGTCCAAAGGATCACTGCTTTGGAGAACCTGCAGAATGCAAAAGCAGAGGCCTCAATTAGAAAACTTGAGGGTTGTTCATCTTGACAATTAATATTTGTTGTTTAGTTATTGTTGTTGGGTATGTGGAAATTGAATAACCAGAAAGAAATGCATAGATGAAAGATTGTCTATTTTCTTTACAGATGAAACTGGAAAAGAAGAAATTGGAATCGATGGACAAAATCATGAACAAGCTTAGAATTGCTCAAATGAAAGCCAAAGAAATGAGAAAAAGAATGTCAACAAATGAGGGTCTGAAAACCAGCCTCAAGGTCATGTCTTTACACAGATACCCGAAGATTTTTTTCACCTCTTGCTTTAGTTCCAAATAGCCTTGAATAAGGTGAACTTCAATTCATGTTTCTATTCTCAATTATTGCATCACATTATATTGTTTTAGTTGATGGTAGAGATTGTGCTTCATTATGCAATTTTGGGAACATGAATGCAATTTTGGGAACATAGTAGAGATAAGAACTTAAAACTTACATTATAATGTAAAGTAAGTTAACAATTTCTTTAAACAAACTAAAATAAAAGGTTGATACGAATAAAATAGTTATTTTAATCTAATAACACTCTAATTAGTGTCTTGTCATAGAAGAAGATTGATGTGACAAACGACGAATATAGACTCTCGGTTTGTGTCACATGTTTGGATTTTTGATGTTATTTTCTTGAGACTTAATTTTCTTTAATACTTTTAAATTACATGGGGTTTTGTTGATTTGATTGAATTTATAATAATTTGATCTTAATTTATGAGAAAAAAAAAATTAGAATTGGGTTTTACTGTAATAAGTCTTTCACTTAAAGTTGGGTTTCTGACTTTCTGGTTAATGCACGTCTCTCTTCTAGATACCAATTGCTATTTCAAAGTTTTAATCAAATAATGTAAATCAGATTACATGTGGTAAAATAAAAGCTTTACACTTAGTTTGTAAAACAGATGCAGTTATCCCGCCGCATCGCTCATTCATAAGTAACTAGGATAAATATGTAATTTCAGTTTTAAGAAGTATTTATAGATTAATAAATTATACCATTTTTGTTTATACAAACCGTGTAATACACGAGTCTATAACATAGTAAATAATAAAAAAATATAAAAAAAGGAGTTCAATAAAAGGAGAAGCATCGTAAGGAAGCAACGCGAGTTTCTTTTTAGAATAAAACTGGAATTGTGCCCACGCGCTCTGCGGCGTGTTAAACCGTGAAATAAATTAACATCCTCGAAAGCTTATAAAATAAAGTGATAAAAAAATAAAACCGTTAAAAAAGTTATCGTTTACGAAATAAATAAACCTACTCGGAACTTTATATAAAAAAGCAAAACCTTTACACAAACCCATGCGTTGTAGAGAAATCGTTAGTAATATTCCCAAAACTTTATACAAAAAAAAGAAACCGCAACAAAATCGTTAAAAAAAGTTATCCGGTAAAAAATTAGAAAAAGAAAACAAAACCGTTTAAAAAGTAAAGAATTAAAAAAAATTCATAATGACATTGTACGCAGGTGCTTAGATAACTTGTACACTATCACACGCAACCCCGTTACTACAATATTCCAAAAACCTTATACAAAAAAAATGAAACCGTAATAAAGCCTTTAAAAAAAGTTAACCGGTAAAAAAATAGAAAAAGAAAGAGTTAAAAAAATTCATAACGACATTATACGCAAGTGCTTAGATAACTTGTATACTATCACCTGCAAATCCCTTACAATTGTGTATGTCCCACGTCTCATAACTTGGTTGGTAAAAAAAGAGTAAAAAATATTCAATTTTTAAACGATAACTTTATTAAAGTTTAGGGGATATAGTATAAATTTGTTAAAAGAAAAGTAAAAAGAAATTTTTTAAACTTTAGGGGCCTAAAAGTATATCTGACATAATTCAGAGCCTTAAGTGTAAGATCTCATATGTAAGACCTCAAACCCGGAAGGCCTCACGCGTTGGATTTACTCATAAACAGTGTTGTAAAAATCGGGATTAATCGGTGATCGGTGGATTACCTTGTAAATTTGGGCTAGTCGGACAATTAATCGGTAATCGGGATTAATCGGCACTAATCGGACCTAGTCGGGATTAATCGGCCCAAATTGAAATGTGGGTTTTAAACAGAATTAAGCCCAAATAATGACCCGATTCATGGATCCATGGGGTTTTATTTAACCTAATCGCAAAACTGAAGGCTCTCCACCTCCGACCTGCTCTAGCTGCTACTTTAACCTAATCGCTACCTGCTGCTTCAAATCGACGACCACTCGTGCTAATACGGACAAGACGATGATGAATTTTGAAGTATTTAATATTAGAATTATTTGATTTTTGAAGTATTTGAACTATTTTATCTTTGAAGTATTTAAACTATTTGAGATTTTGAACTAATATAAATAATATGTTAATGTTTGTATTTGTATATATATATATAAGTTTGAAAAATTACTTATAAATTCCAATCCGATTAATCCCGACTAATCCCTAGTCGGTACCCCCATCGCTCGACTAGCGCCTAGCGATTTTTACAACACTGCTCATAAACAAACAGTTCTTAAACTTTGAATATCAAATAACGCAACGAAAAATTTTATTCAAACATAACATAATATGTCCACAATTTAAAACATAAAAATTGTCTCATAACAGTCATAACATAAACATAACGGGACGCCAGACTTCACGATCAACCGGGTAACTCATCCTCGCTTGCCAAGCATCCATGCCACTTCCTTACCTATGCTTAACCTGAATGTGCATACTAAAAGTCAGTTACGCTGGTGAATTCTAGCTTTTACATAAAACATTATCTTCGAATATTTGCCAAAACATAAAATATAATCTTTCATGATAAAAGCGTACGTAAACATGCAATAACATAAATAAGGGAAAACATTAGTCAACAAAATACATCGAATTTGCACCTTCTCGTAACCATCAATTCTAACTTCAAGCACGGTGCTTCATAGAGCACACGTACCAAACTTCAAGCACGATGTCCCAAAGAATAGCACGTACCAAACTTCAAGGATCGTGTTAACCCTTCTAGTGACCGTCATCACCCCAGTTGTACAACAGTTAGCCAGCCACAAACGCCCCTATAAAGGTATTGCCCATACATACATAACTTCGATTCCTGAAGGAGGAATGGCAGATTCGTTCATTTTGTGACTTCATAAAACTTTTACTTTTTTACTATAAGGCCCCAAACCGGACACCCTACAGTTGGTTCTCATAACGGGTTATACCGTTGAAAATACTCATTTTAGATATATTAAACTATAACGGAAGTCTTTCTAAAAACATTAATTATTATTTAATGTCATCACGTTATCTCACGAATGCTTACACACCAATCCGAGTAGCTCCGCTCCCAAGCCAAGATACCTCGTCTAGCAGACTCACCTGCAAAACCATCTAACGTACACACAAAGTCAGCTACGCTGAGTGAGTTCTAATAGTTTAGTTTAATGAAAAGCCAACTCATCTCAAAAGTAATTTGAACCTTACTCAGGACCCACCGTACTTATAAAATAGATCCACATTTCATTAACCATTAGATAACCCTTGTCATCACCCGATATCCCATAATAACTCATTACCCATGACTCATCCCATAATAATAATAATCCCGCAGTCTCATCGACATAGGTCGAACTTACTACACTAATAACTCATACTCAAGTACACGTATTAACTCGACACTTGGTTAACACAACCAATCCCTAAACGTCAATTTACTCAGCCTTGACCAAGGCTCTTACAAATCAACTGACATAACAATTGTAAACACCACATCACAATCCAGACACAACGGTTAATCTAACTCGACTCACCAAAATAATACTAACTCATGCATAATAAATATAACTCAACGTTTGTATGCAATTTAACACAAATATATAAGCACACAAACACATACCTCTTTGCTGCACCCTCGCCAGGGTTACCCTCGTCAGGGCGTTCGACACACCCCGAGCTCATCACTGTCCTGTTGGACATCGTCACCTTTGGTGACCTCCCGAAGGACTTCGTCCTCCACAATCCCGTTTGTCGTGTCTTAAAGACAACAACGCAAACACAATACCCGCTGTGTCACGAGGACAACGACACAATGCACACAACACATGTATAATCACATAACATTATACCCTACATACATGACTCATTAACTGCACCTGCATTTCACACATAGTACTAGGATAAGATATCCTACACGTATTCATAGCATTAACTTATATCCCGACTCACATCGACTAACTTATAACACAACACACTACTAATATAGCAACACACATACAAATACTATATCTCATTATTTAAGCACATACCACGTACATGCATACCCTGTGACACCTCCTAGTCGTGTCCGTACGACCCGTAACTACAATCCTGACTCATCCCTGTTAGGTTACTATACGACCCGTGACCATATACCTACCTTTAAGACTAGATCACATAATCTCATAAACACCCCCGTAGAGCCTACGACTCATTACTGAATGTTTTAGTTCATAAACACATAGGGTTAAAACCCAAAACTCTTAACACATTTAATACGTTAAACATCTCAGAAGATGGAGGTGGACTTAAAGGCACTAGGAGCTATCCAAATGAAGTTTTTCATAACTTCAGAAGTTACAAAACTGCTAAGGAGCTCTGGGAGGCTCTTGAGAAGATGTTTGCTGGCTCAGAGGAAGTCAAAGAAAACAGAAGGGACATCCTGAAGCAGCAATACGAAAACTTCTTCTGGAAGGAAGGTGAGTCACTAACCGTTTTGTATAACAGGTACACGTACCTGGTGGGAGAACTGCAATGCTCCAAAGTAAAGCTAGAGAATGAAGATATTCTTAAAAAGTTTATCAGATCTCTCCCGAGTTGCTGGACACTTTATACAGTGTCTATAAGAAGAATGGAGAATTTAAAAACTCTCCATATGACAGAGCTCTTTGGCATGCTGAAAACATATGAATTAGAAATGATTCAAGCCAAGGAAAGGAGCTCCAATCATCAATCAGCCTCTACTTCCTCCACCATCTCATCTGCGCTTCACTCTGATCACTCATGTCCTAGTGCAAGCAATTACTATCCCCCCATCGTCACTCATCCTCAAACACCAACTACTTCACAATCCAACTCATCACCATTTCTTCTTGAAGCCCCTCCTCAACAGTCAACCTCTACTGCTTTTATCTCTGACAACTCAAGCAGCATGTACTTCATAAAAGAGGATTTGGAATGCTTTCATCCAGATGATCTTGAAGAAATGGATATTTAGCACTCATATGCCATGCTTTCCCTCAGAGCAAAAAGGTTCTATTCTAGAACCGGGAGATCTGTTCCAAGCAACAACTCAAACATCAGAGTGGGGTTAGATAAAAGCAAGATCCGGTGTTACAACTGTAACCAATTAGGTCACTTTGCTAGGGAGTGTAAGGTGTCAAAAGCCAATCCGGGTGTCAGCCATCAAAGACAAGGCTACCAAGGTCAGCCCAGGCAACAGCAAGGAACTCCTCCAGCTCAAACTACAGCTTGTGCAAATGTTGGAACCTCAGACTTTGACTGGAGTTTTCAATATGAAGATGTTCCTACCACCAACCAAGCTCTTATGGCAGACACTGCAGAGATACCGCCTCAGGTATTTGAACATCTTTGCTCTCAAGCTTGTATTGATAAAGTTTTAGGTTATAGAAAGCATAACCAAAACCTTATATATCAAAATGAAGAGTTTCATCAGATGAAATCTGAGTTCAAAAAGGTTGAAAATACTTATAAAGAAAAGATTAACTGCCTTAAGAAAGAGATTTCATTGTTAAAACACGAACAAACTAATCTTGAAACTCAGATTGATGATCTACTGGTCAAACTAAAAGCTACCAGAGCTGAACTGGCAGAACAGAAAGTTCATGTTGAAAAATATGAATTTTCCTCCAAAAAGTTACAAAGAATTTTAGATATTCAAGTCCATGAGAAGGTAAAGACTGGACTTGGGTATAACAATGATCAGTACAAATCTGTTCCTCCTCCTGCTGACTATATTGCCATTCATGAACCAAGCTTCAATATTGCAAATCTTGACACTACAAACAGAAATCTTGATCCTTCAACGGATGAACCTTTCATCTAAGTTTGCACTACCGCATCGGAATCTGAGTCAACCTGCTCAGACCATGATGAAACCAGTGCAGCCCCATCTGAAGCTGTTCTGAATAGAGCTGAAGTTCCTGCTGTTATTCCAGCTATTCCAGCCCCTGTCCCATTCAAACAGATCAAGATTAGCTATCCTCCAGATGGAAGAAAGCTAAACATTGAAAAGGGAGAGACATCAGGATCCACGAACCCCAAGCCTCAGTCAAAGCCGATCACAAAGAGGAAGGTGTTTGATATATGTCATACACCTGGAGAAAAAGTTCCATATGTTCAAAAGACCCTAGAAGAAGCCACTTTTGAACATAACAAAGCTCATCCATGGAACTTCAAGGATCTGTTCCAAAGAAAGGACTATGTCTACCTTTCAAGAGACAAACTGGCCAGATCATGCTTTGTGTGTGGCAGATATAACCACACTGCCAGCACCTGCTTTCATTACCTGGAATAGCAAAGAAATTCAAAGCAGCATGTCTTTGAAAAGACTAACAAAAACAAGAAGGTAAGAAGCTACGAGACCAAAGCAACTAAGTTCTGGGAGTCTCTATCTCCCCCAAGAGTGAAGGTGTCAAGACCTCAACAAACCTGTATCATTTGTGGTGAAACCAACCACTTTGCTGCCAAATGCAGATTTAATCCCTTCAACCAGATTGCAAATTGCTCATCTAGATTTACACCATAAGCAGTAAACAAAACAACTGCTGATCTTGAAAAGTCTGGAAAAACAAAAGTTAAGCCTTCAACAGCAAAAATGTCTACTGCGTATAAAGGGAAATCAAAGGCAAAGCCATCAGCAGCAAGAGTGTCCACTGCTGATAAGGCAAAATCCAAGGCAAAGCCTTCAGCAGCCAAAAATGCTGCCACTCCAGCAAAGCAATCAGCAGCAGAATCTACTGTTGACAAGCTAGAAACATCAGTAGCAAAATCTGATGCTGACAATGTGAGGAAAACTAGAAAATCACCAACACAGCAATGGAAAGCCAAACCATCTCCAAGCATTATCATTGGTTCCATTGACTGCAAACATACTGAAAAGGATAAACTAACAACCAACTTTTTCAAGTCTACAGACTCTTGGGTTCCTCCCACTAATTAGATATCTATCATGTGCAGGGACAGCCATGTCACAAGAATAACACCTGGGTGGTAGACAGTGGTCGTTCCAGGCACATGATAGGCAACAGATCCATCCTCTCCAACTTCAGACATTTCAATGGAGGATATGTTGCCTTTGGAAGTGACTCAAAGGGAGGATCCATTACTAGACAAGGAACTGTGTCCAACGAAAGAATGAACATTGATAAGGTCAACTATGTCAAAGAATTGGACTTCAATCTCATGAGTGCTTCCCAGGTCTGTGACCAAAAGCATTGGATGCTCTTCACGGATAAAGAATGCTTTGTACTATCTCCAGGCTTATCCATACCTCCTCCAGAAAAGATTTTATTAACTGCTCAGAGAA
Source organism: Smallanthus sonchifolius (assembly GCA_023525975.1). Lineage (NCBI taxonomy): Eukaryota > Viridiplantae > Streptophyta > Magnoliopsida > Asterales > Asteraceae > Smallanthus > Smallanthus sonchifolius. The sequence continues at coordinate 67,091,634 of CM042030.1, read as the reverse complement.
AAGAAAATCTCTATGTACTGGACATGAATGAAGTCACTCCATCTGGGAGTGTTTCCTGTTTTCTATCAAAAGCCTCAGTTGATGAATCAGCTCTCTGGCACAGGAGATTAAGTCATGTTAATATCAAAACTATTAACAAATTGGTGAAGAATAATCTTGTCAGAGGGCTTCCTGACAAAGAATTCCAGTTAGAAGACCACTGCATTGCTTGCTTAAAGGGGAAGCAACACAAGAGTTCTCACAAGCCCAAGACCTTGAATACAAATGACACTCCACTACAACTGCTGCATATGGATCTCTTCGGTCCTAAAAATGTCATGTCAATGGGCAAAAATTCATACTGTCTGGTGATAACTGATGACTACACCAGATTCTCATGGGTATACTTCTTGAGAACTAAAGATGAAACTGCTGAAATTCTCAAATCCTACATTCTGAGGGTAGAAAATCAAAGCAATCAAAAGGTGAAGATTATAAGGTGTGATCAGGGCACAGAGTTCAAAAACCACACTTTGAATTGTTTCTGTGAAAGCAAGGGGATAGAAAGACAATACAGTGCTCCAAGAACTCCTCAACAAAATGGAGTTGCTGAAAGGAGAAACAGGAGTCAGCAAGATCTATGTTGGCTGACTCAAAACTGCCTCTCACATTCTGGGCAGAAGCAGTTAGCACAACCTGCTATATGCAAAATAGAGTTCTCATTGTCAAACCCCTCAACATGACACCTTATGAACTTTGGTTTCAAAGAGTTCCCTACATTGGGTTTATAAAGCCTTTTGGGTGTCCATGCACCATTCTCATCACACATGGGGTTCTTCCTAAGTTTGGTGCCAAATCTGATGAAGGATATTTTGTGGGCTATTCCTCTCAATCAAAGGCCTACAGAGTATTCAATTCAAGAACAAGAATTGTGGAAGAATCAGCAAATGTGGAATGTAGAGAACACATTGTCTGTGAGCAGGGAAAAGGCCCAAACTGGCTCTTTGACATAGACTCCTTCTCCCAAATATTTGAGCCTCTCACCTTCTCAAATATGGAGTCTACGTCTACACAAACACCTGCCTCCACTTCATCCACTGACTACAGACTGGATTTTCCCAAATCTTCTATCCGTCTGAGAAGACCATAGATTGATCCTCCGTCAGTTGTGGAAGCAATTGAAGCAAGTGAAGCCGGAACAAGACTGTCTAATGTAACCAGCAGCAGCCTGTCTGAAACTGAAAATCTAAATGAAGACTCTTCAGTAAATGCTGTAGATGCTGATGATGCTATTGCTGAAAATATTGATGTGGCTAATGATGTTGAAGACTCTTCCACCATGAATGAAGAGACCCCTGATCAAAATCAAAGCAATCTGGAGCAAGGGATACAGCTGGAGGTGGTACCAGCACAGAGGATCCACAAAGAACATCCTCATGAAAATATTATTGGCCAAGTCCACCAAGGAGTTTTCACAAGAAGCAAATCTCACGAGGCCAATATATGCTTGTTTTCATGTTTTCTATCTCAGGTGGAACCCAAGAAGATAGATGAAGCACTCAAACACAGCAGCTGGATTGAGGTAATGCAGGAAAAATTGCCGCAATTCAAGAGGCATGATGTCTGGAAACTTGTTGATCTTCCACTAGGTAAATATGCTATTGGCACACGATGGGTTTTCAGGAACAAACAAGATGAGAGAGGTATTGTAGTCATGAACAAAGCCAGACTTGTCGCTCAAGGCTACACTCAGGAAGAAGGAATTGACTATGATGAAGTCTTTGCTCCTGTTGCTAGGCTGGAGGCCATCAGAATCTTCCTGGCATATGCTGCATCCAAGACTTTCACTGTCTATCACATGGATGTAAAAAGTGCCTTTCTGTATGGGAAGATTGGTGAGGAAGTATACATCAAACAGCCTCCAGGCTTTGTAGATCCTGCACATCCTACTCAAGTGTTCAAACTAGACAAAGCTCTGTATGGCCTACATGAAGCACCAAGAGCCTGGTATGAAACCTTGTCAGGATATCTACTAAGCAACAACTTCAGAAGAGGTGCTATTGACCAGACCTTGTTTATCAAAGATGAAGGGAGAGAAATCTTACTAGTTCAAATCTATGTTGATGATATCATCTTTGGATCAACAAGGAAACAGCTGTGCAAAGACTTTGAGATTCTGATGCACTCAAAGTTTGAAATGAGTTCAATGGGTGAACTAAATTTCTTTTTGGGTCTACAAGTCAAACAGGTCCCAAATGGAATCTTCATCAGCCAATCCAAATATGTAAAGAGCATTTTGGAAAGATTTAAAATGGCTGACTGCTCTGCTGCAAGAACCCCTATACAAGTGCATCATCAGCTGACTCCAGACAAAGATGGCCAAGACACTGATCAACATCAGTACCGTGCAATGATCTCATGTATCTCACTGCCTCAAGGCCAGATATCATGTTTGCAGTATGTCTCTGTGCAAGATTTCAAGCAGCTCCAAAGATTTAACATCTTCAAGCCGTCAAGAGAATCTTTAGATACCTAAAGGGAGCCCCAAGACTTGGGCTATGGTACTCTAAAATGATAAGTTTAATCTGTATGCATACACTGACAGTGACTATGGGGAATGTAACTTGGACAAAAAGTCCACTTCAGGGGGATGTCAGTTTCTGGGAGGGAGACTGATTTCATGGAAGTGCAAGAAGCAAACATGTGTTTCAACTTCTACAGGTGAAGCATAATACATTGCAGCTTCAAGTTGCTGTGCACAAGTCATCTGGATACAAAATCAAATGCTGGATTACGGGATGACTTTCATGGCAACTCCAACTCACATTGACAACATGAGTGCTATATCAATCACAAACAATCCGGCGCAACACTCCAAGACAAAGCACATTGACATCAGGTATCATTTCATAAGAGATCAAGCTGAGAAAAAGAGGATTATTTTAACCAAAGTTCATACAAATGAGCAATATGCTGATTTGTTTACAAAACCTTTTGACGAATCTAGGTTCAGATATTTAGTTGAATCCATTGGTATGATGAACTTTGATTAAAATCTATCTCTAAAATTATATTTTTTGTTGTAAATAAAAGTTATAAGTTAGCAGCACTTTTGTCCTGCGGATAGCTGACTGCTTTAAGTTATAAATTTTATTTTTTGTTGTAAATAAAGGTTTAATCTTCAGCCGCAAAAGATTTGCAACTGACTGCTTTAAGTTATCAGCAGGAACAGGTTTTCTGCGGATAGCTTTAAGACTGTCAGCAGCAACATCCTTGCTGCAGATCATTGAATCCATCAGCAGCAATTGAGTTTGCTGCTGACAAACTTAACCTTCCGCAGCAACCAAGCTTGCAGCGGACAGGCTTATTCATCCACAACAACCAAGTTTGCTGCTGATGAGTAAATTTAAGTCCAAATTAACTTTTACCCGCTGTAAAAATTAACGTCAGTCTTTACCATGACTGCCTCGGTGTATTACAGCTGTAACAGTAAAAGGTGAATAAGGTTGTACTGTACAAGTCATTTTGCTTTTTCCCTCCTCTGCCGTTAAAAGAACAAATTAAATTTCCTTATCACCTCTTCACATTCAATTTCACCCTAAACCCACAACACTTTCTCTCAAGTCCCCACCACATTCAAAGCCCTTCATCCTTAAAACATTCAAAGCCTTCCATATTCTTAAACCTTCAAACCTTCCCTCCAAATTCAAACAACAATGGCAGACATCAATAACCCTGACGATAAGTTCTCCCCGTACCACAACCTTACAGCATACTTAACCAAGGGAAAGAAATTTGAAGGATTCGATGATATGATCGACTTCCTATGTCGATTAAAGATCCATTTTTCCCTCACAACCAACCCTACCATATATATCATTCATATGGAGGATTTCTAGAATACCGCCGTCTACTCTACCGAACAGGGGATTCCTCAAATTAAAGCCAAGGTAGACGGCAAGGACATCACCATCTCGGAAGCCACACTCCGAAAACATCTTAAGCTTCAAGATGAGGGAGCAGCCATCTCATACTCAAAGGACGAGTACATGAGGACCTTTGTATCCATAGGGTACACTGGAAATCAAAATGAGTATACAATAGAAAAGGCGCTGATGGGCCCTCCATGGAAGTATCTCTGCCACACTCTTCTCCAATGCATATCTCAGAAGAGAAGTGGATGGCATCAAGTGAGCTCCGCACTTGCCTCCGCCTTCCATGGTATGATTACTGGCCTAGGTTTCTACTTTCCACACCTCATCTTTGAGGGTTTGAGATATAACCTTCAAGAGGGTGAAAACAACAATTTTTTATGTACCCAAGATTCTTGCAGGAGGTTTTCAATCAAAAACTAAATGAACTTTCAAAACCTGAAAGAATCTACATCATGTTGGGACATAAAAATAATATTTTTCAAAGTATGAGAACTGTTTCCAAAAAGTTCTTAGGGGTCAATGTTCCATTGTTATCTACAATGCTGAATATACAAAGTACCCCAGGTGACAGTTCAACAATCCCAGCTGATACTGATCCCACACCCTCCACATCACATCCTGAACAACAATCTGCTTCCACTATTCGAACTCCTATGCATACTACTAAGGATGCACAGGTACAAAAATCACTTACACCTCTTTTGGATGTTATCGTTCAACCGGAACACAGGGCCCCGATTGCAACGACATATACCAGAAAAGGGGCAAAAAAAATCCTTCTTCTCTTGCCTCCAAGGCCCAAACCTAATCTAACAGCCCTTACTCAGAATCACAACATTCTGGTGAGAATATCATAAGGGACAACCACATTGTTAGGGAGACTCTTTCAGATGTCTTTCTATTAGGACAAGGATCACTTCTCGGATCCATAGAACAGCCCCCTGAGCCACTCCTCTCTCTTCTGAACTTAAGTGTTGAGGAACCTAATCAAGATGATGTACCTTCTCCAACTGCCACTATCTCGGAGGTACTATGTGATCTTGCTTCCAACACACCCAACCCAAGTTCTTCTCCCCTGAAGGTCCACTCTTGGAGTTATGATAGAGTGGATGTGGAAGAGGCTGTCACTACTGCTGGTCCATCAAATGACCAGGAGGACAGTGACAACATCGCTAAGACCTCAACCACGGCAACTCACAGTGAGGATGTTTCCTTGGAAACTCCCCCCACTGAGAGGAATCCCAGGCGCCAAGAAACCATGGGTGATGGGGATGCAGAGGCTAGGACTAAGGCCCCATGTAGCTCCAAGGATTCCACAACTGTGGATGAGGACAGACTGAAACTTTATAACTTGGAATTGACGGCCAGGGTGGCTATGCTTGAGGCTGAGGTGTCAAAACTACAACACCAGATCTTTCTGCATGAAGCCCATCAATGCCCCTCCATGGCTTCTCCCTCCCTTGTCTTAGTGGGCACCAAAACTGATGCTTATCTGTCCACTTATGCAACCAAAAAGGGGGAGATGGTCCCAATGGAAGAAGACTCAGACAGTCTTGACGACTGGATTCAAGAGCAGTCTGCATTTCAAAGTACACTATTCAAGCCAGCTTTTGTACAGGTTCATGACTTGCCAGCTTTAGATGACGAAGAAGAAGAGACTTCTGAAGACTGGAAGTTAGTCGTCAGGGCTGTTGATGAGGTGCTGACTGATGTTGAAGATAAAGAAACATATACATCTTTCAGCATCATCCCTGAAGTAGCAGCCATCATAAGTCAATCCACTGCCCCCAATTTCCACTGACTTCAACACAGCTAGAGTTTGACACAATACAAGCTTGGGGTATGATGGAAAGTCTGAGAGGTTCAGGATTGGTTGGGAGTTTGACGGAGTAGAAGAGCTAAACTGGGACTTTCTCCACAGCATCCAAGTCCTTCACCTATATCATCTACAATGCATCAACAACTCTACGGACCTCTCAGCAGAACTTGCTATTGGTAGGTTCTATGACTTGATGGAGGATAATCTACCCAAGTTCGAAAGACAAATACAAGCAGCAAAAAGGGTAGCCTATCCTGAATCTTCAGCAGCAGCAGAAAGAAGACTTACTCCTAGAAGACTTGAAATAATAAGGAGCAGTCTTCTCACTAAAGAAGAAGTTCTGTGCTTAAGAAGATTTCTGTACAACTCCATTGTCAAGGACTTAGATGTGCTAGGATGGGTAAGCACTAAGTCTCTTGACCACACCTTTCTACTAAGCAACGGCTCCTCTCTCACCATCAACACCAGGAACATCCTGCTACTGCCTACAAACTTTCTTTACAAGATCTTTCAATTCAGGGCAAATATCTGCAATGTCAACTCCCTCGAAAGCCAGACAATGATAGCTACTGTCAGAGCCCATCTTGAACAAGAAGGAAGGATTGCTGAGGCAGTACTGACACTGATTCTGACTCAACTTCCCCTCGAGTAGACATGTTTGCTGCAGCATATGAATCAAGATTCACTGTCAAAGAAATGCTGATAGAATTTACAAGTCCTGAGTGCAAAACAGATGAAGCTAATGACCTTCCCTTATCAACCTCTCAACTTGCCAATGAAGCTGAGGCTGAGATTCCAACAGCAGCACAATCATCTGCTGTTGTGATCAGTGAAGCCGAAGCAGAGGCATCTAGTGTAAACAAAGGGAAGGGAATTATGACCAAAGAAGATGAAGAGAGGTTGCTCAGAGAGAAGAGAGAGAAGGAAGAAATAAGAAGGAAGAGAGAAGAAGAGGAGATGGCTGACCTGAAAAAGGCTCAATAAAGAAAAACAGCCATGCTCTTCAGAGAACAACTTATCCAGCAGTATGCCAAACAGCTGCATGAGATGAAAGTCAAACTCCATGCAGTGTCTCAAGTTGACGAAGATGAAAAACTTGCTAGACAGTTGCAGGAACAACTAAAAAAGGAAGAAGAGGAGGAAGAAAAGAAAAGGAAGGAAGATGCTAAATTCAGAATCTCTGATTCTAAATTAGCAAAAGAAATGAGGGAGGAGAGGATTGAAGCTCTGATCTCTCAAGGTGAGGATGCTGACTACCTTGAAAAACTTTCAAACAAAGAGATCTATAGAGCCGTCATGGGTCAGCAGGGGCAATTGGCAAAGAAGAAGAGAGCTGAAGAGGAAGAAATGGCTCGTCAAAAATCCAAGAAGGCCATTGCACTTAACCAGAGAACCCATGAAGAAAGGAAGGTCATGACTGACTTCCTAAAGGCAAGGGGGGAAAGTGGAAGGAGGCTAGGTCCCATGACATTCATGAACCTACAAGCCTTGTACAGACAAGTCAAGAAGGAAGAAGAAAGACTAGGAAAGAAAGTCTTTAAGACAAGGGACACAGAAAAGGAAGACAAGAGACCAGTCAAGAAACAAAAGACTTCTGCCCCAGACACTACTTCCACTATCCAAAAACCTTCCACAAATATCCCCAAACCTTCCTCTCCTCCACCCAAAAAGTCCAAACCATCTCCCTCTCATCAACAGCCTCTCCTGAAGAAATCCAAACCCACACCTAAACTAGAAGACTCCAGAGATATAGTTGATTGGTTCTACAGTTCATAGGATCAGTGGTTTGAAATCTTCAGGGGGAGAACTGAAAGAAGGAGATCTGTTTACAAATCTGTTGATAAAGTTCTACAATTACCAGATTCAAATCTCAGTAGAATTCTGGAGCTGGGTGAAGCTCATGAGCCTGCAAATGAGGGTGGGAAACGTCTTATGCTAGCAATCAAACACCATTTCAACCCTAGCAAATATGTGATCATATATATCAAACCACTTCAGTCCCACTTTCCATTTGTAAGTTGGTCCTACAATGCTGATCTGGATGAGTTCACCTTAACTGATGTTAAGAAGCAGCAGATGAGATGTTCAAGCAAGACAATTTTCAAAATGCCAAGTAAAGACATCAAGACTCTGTCTGAGCTTCCACTGAACAATCCCAGTAAGGATCCAAGAGGCTATGAGGTTGCTAGGATAGTCTGCCACATGCAAAAGCTTCAGCAACAAAGAGATTAGAAGAATTTTGGTAGCATCAGTCTAGGGGGAGTTTGTAGAACCAAAGATTGATTGCAACAAAATTCTTCTAAGTACAAATGTTGCTGATAGGCTTATCAGCAACGTTCAACAGTTGTTGCTGCTGATAGGCTTATCAGCAACGTTCAACAGTTGTTGCTGCTGATAGGCTTATTAGCAGCGTTCAACAGTTGTTGCTGCTGATAGGCTTATCAGCAGCGTTCAACACTTGTTGCTGCTGATAGGCTTATCAGCAGCGTTCAACAGATCAGTCTTGATGCTGATCCTCATCCTTGCTGCTGACAGCCTTGTGCCTTGAAGATAAATCGTTGCAGTTGACTATCCATGCCAAGCGTCACTGACAACTTTCTGCAAAAGCTACTGACATACTCAAAGCAGAAGGAACCTCAATGGTGCAACCAATGACGGACAACAATGCTCTTCTCCAAGCATGCAAGTAATGATGCATAAAGAAGACGCTTCAATAAAGTTAGCTAGTTTAGACTAAACTTGTATTATTAGCTTTGTATAAAGGATCAACGGTCTGTGTTAGATCTGATCCTTAGAATCAAGGGTCTGTCTTGATTCTAAGTTAATATAAATACTGTGTAAACACTTCATTGTAAGTGTGCTTCTTGATAGAGTTTTCATTTGTAACCGTTTATTCACAAAATCTTAATACAATAGTGTTCTTATAAGTATTCTTTCTGTTTACTCGATTATACTTGTGTAGTTGCTATTGTTTCCGCCAATTTCAACTAAGAATAGAACCATCTTGTACTTTCACGATCCTACACCCCGTTCCCTGCCGGCTCCTCCGCCAGACATGTCGCCTTCGTTTTCCTCCTCATGATCAACCCTAACCGGTTAACGCCTCTATTACCATCACCTTTGTACTGCACTCGAGTCGCCATACACATCGGGTACATCCCCACCTTCATCCTCCTCTGCTTACCACCGTGGTGCGCCACCACAACAGCCACCACAGTTACCGCCGACCTCCTGTCCTTGTCGCGAACCTCCATAGCAGCCGCTGTCGGAGCCGCCACCATGGCTTCCTTCGTCGCCGGACTCCACCCTCCCGTCATATGCCGCAATGGCAGCCACCGTTACCATAGACCGAAACCCTACACTAAACTCATGCAAGACGAGCACGGATATCAAAAAGAAAACACGAAAAGGGTTTACCTTGATGCGTCGTGGGGTCACCGGTACGAAGCCGTCGTCGAGCCACCACCGGAAACAACCCATCATCGGAGTTTCTCCCTTCGTTCCTGCCATCCGTACACGCCTCCTCCTAGGTCGTATGACCTAGGATTTTCCACATATGTGGTATTTAAACCACCAAATGTTCCACCCAGGTCCCTTGGTTTCTTCCTCGCACGTTTCGAACTCAAACTGTTCACTACTAGGCTAAACAGGTCCTCTAATTCTCGTTAAACCAAGCTTTTTCTTAACAACTCAAGCTATCATGTCATTTATTAGAGATCCGGGTCACCCATTAACCTAAACCATTATCATGCGGATTTCTAGGATGTTACAAGTCTATCCCCCTTAAAAGAGGATTCGTCCTCGAATCCTGCGTCGGTACAAGCCAACCCAACATGTCCTTCCGTCCTTACTTGTGCACCAAATCCATTCGGGTCAAGCATTCACCTTCACACTACTCGTTTTCATTACTTGACCCTGCAATACAACCACCATCCTTGGTGTTTAAAGAAGTCTTCTCCGTTGCCCGCTTTTAAATTTAGGACTTGTAAATTTCACCTACAAATTCCCTCATCTCTCGTCTTTCGGCCATTAGTTAAACCGCTACATTTCTAGCTCTTGCTATCTCGGCACTTGCTAGTAGTTGCCTTCCTTGATTGCCATGACTACTAACCCTTTCACGAAGGTTCCAATGTCTATCTACTTGGCAATAACTCGTCGTTCTTATTGTTCTAAAAACGTCGTACGTAGTATCCCTAGTACTACGTAGCACAACACTACCAATTGTTCTCTCACTTGGCACAATTACATTTCCGCTTACGGCACAATTGTCTTTATCTCATGTATAGTCCTGATGATCTCCAGAAGCTTGCTCAAGCTACCCGGGTTTCTATAAGATTTCTCTACCAACATATCTCTTTACTTCACTATCACCCGTGCAATACGCCCCTTAAGTATGCACATACACCCAACACTAGGGTCATCTTCATCAACTCTCGATGTTTCTCAAGAGCTCACTTACCTCCATTCTGTCTGTCTTGACAGCCAAACACTTGCTTCACTTGAATGCTCAACTGGAGCTCACTTTAAGCTAGCCTTAAATTTACCAGCTTAGGCATTTCCTTTCTAGTCATTTACGTGCAATCCTGCACTTACCCCTCTTGGGTTTTACTTTCCTCATTGATGCTCTATTAATACCACACGATCACCGACCATGCCTCATTTATAATGTACGATCATGAAGTACGCCTGCTCACAAGCCTCAGCTATCTGTCATCTTGTCTAGGGAAAACATCCCCATTCCTCTAGTGTCTCACCTCGACTGAATTCTTCATATAAAACGTATCCCATGAAGGTCTTTCGCCACCTTGTTAACTATGTGCTGAAATATTCAACGTCAACTCCTTGATCTCATCATAAATGTTTCTGGTCAAGCGTCCACGAAAACACTCTCATCATCTACTCTCACAACTTCGCCATTGGCTTCGTGCTTCGAATTCCCGAGATATAAGCATAGGCATCTTCTAAGATCACCTCACTAATCGTCTAGAAAGACATCAAAACTTCTCGCATCACCACGATGTATCAACGTCAAGAAAATCGTCAAGATAGAAATTCTATTCTTGAGCACACAGACCTCCCGTCCTATGCATGTCTAAGCGTGTACTACAAGGACACACACCGACTGTCACACCCCAACCGACGGCGGAAACGTTAGGGCGGGACATGTAGACTGTTCATAAGCTCATGGTTTACTAAAGTTGTGATAATTAAACAATAACTTTCATTTCATAGCTCAAGAAATCAAGTACAACTCTTACAAGAATAAAAATTCATGAATAACTTCATTAAATTTAAAACTAGGTCCTCAATCCTAAGTGAAGCGACTTGAAATCTTAACTCAAACACTGTACCTGAAACATGATAAAATGAGAGGGTCAACTATAAATAGTTGGTGAGCATACATAGGTTTTGACACCACAAGTAAAGTTCAAATGTTTTGTGTACAATTCATATGATGCATGGTTTATAAAGCATTTATGGAGAATCTAAGTTAAGCTAGATGCACAAATGAAACTTGTAATTGAAGGGCATAACAACACATGTTATCTTAATGTAGGGCATAACAACACATGTTATCCTGATGTAAATGTAGGGCATAACAACACATGTTATCCTAATGTAGGGCATAACAACACATGTTATCCTAATGTAGGGCCTAACAACACATGTTAGCCTGAAGTAATGTATTTGTGTTTGCACGTGTATATCATGTATATGTAGCCTTAACAATTAGCATTCAAGCATAAAGCACAAATAAACACATATGATCATATTGTAGAATTGTACGTGTGTAATTGCAAATAGTATTTGAATGTAATCATGTTTCACCCCAAATATGTAAATACGAAGAAGGGGCTATGTAAACTCACTTGAATCAAAGGTGGGGCTCGTACGAGAGACTAGGTAACAAAGTGGTCCTTGAAATCTCACAGCGTTAACCTGGTGTGTAATGTATATGTATCTAAATTAATAATGTATACAATAGTCTATGCTCAAGTCTATTATTAAAATGGATGTGCGTACAAAGGGTCAAAGTTGTAGGTGTTAGTGGTTTGTACTTGAAAGGGGTGTTCTATAAAATGAGAAATTAGTCTTAGAATAATTGAATTAGGGTTTGGGTTTGAATAACTAAATAAATTAAACAATTTTTATTTATTTAGTTAGAAAAATAGTGTTAAAATTATATTTATATTTTAAATAAATAATTTTTACTTTATTTATTTATTTATTTATAAAGAGGTGTAAATATGTGTTCAAATTAATAACTTTAAATATAATTCAAACTCTATTTGTATTGGTAAAAGTAATTTATGTATATAATAAATAATTTTGTTTATTAATTTATCATTTGAAATAGGTATGTTAAAATAAATAAGTTCAATTAAAAATTTACATGTATCCTTTAAGTATATAAAATTATATATGTTTTAGATATAGTTTTATTAGTTTTACTATACAACTTAAATTTTATAAAACTTTGCAAGAACATTTATAAAGCTTTGTCATAAAATTTATAATATTAGTTAAATTAATTACCCCAAAAATATGTAATTTAAATCGAATAATTAACAACTAAAATTATAAAAATAGGGATTTTTATGTAAAAATTATAAACCTTGTTTATTCTGTCCTAATAAATGTAGGGTTTATAAAAATAATTTTTATATAACTTTTGGAGCTTTAAAAAATGATTTAAAAAGAATAACAGGCCACCCGGTTCAAACCCGGGTGGTTCCTGTGAGTGTAGCTTGCTTGTACCGCTGGACCAAGGGATGGTTATTGTAAGGGGACTGGTTCGAAATTTCCTTATTGTGTGACTGTAAAGGATCCGATCAGTTCTTTATGGAATACGCAAAAAGGGTACCGAGGCCGTGGGTTTCGAACTCGGAACCATGCGTGTAGGGGCAAGTAAGCATAACCGTTTGAACTGAATTTAAATTCTTGACAGTAGGTAAGTGTGAAACGTTTTTAAACACTAAACCCCAACCCATCTCCTTCCCCAATCGTATTCCCGAAAACCCTAGCCTGAGAATCAACCCGATAAGAAACAGATCGAAGTTCTGATCATGGGGCTTTCGATCTCTTGTTTAAAACGATCACAAAGGTATAAGGATCACCTGGTTTGGTGCAGTAACGAATGAGAACCGCTAAAGTGTAGGTTCCGGAATTTCTTGAGCTCGACTGATTTCCAGAGAGGTAATGAGATGCGAAGGAGAGTTTCGTGAGTTTGAATGGGATCCTACGAAGGTGTGTGGATGTATTAATTCGTTTAATTTTGTCTTAATTACTCGATTCGATTTAAAAAGGAAGCGTAAAATGTCGGAATCCTTTTACGCGTAATCAGTTCGATTTTGGATGAATTGAGTCACGAATTGGGGTGAAATACATGTTGGGATCGATTGAGCGAGATTTGCGGATCTATTACTCGTTTAATTTCTGATTTGGAGGTGAATTTGATTTGGTTTGACTCCGAATAGTCAAAGGTGTCCGAATTAGTTTAAATTTCAAAATTTGTCGCGTAGGAATTAGATTGACGCGTCCACAGAGTTTAGGAACAGCCGAAAATCATTCCAGTAACTAGGATGAGTCCTAATCCGACGGGTCTTGATCCATTTTGGTCTAGATTTGGTCGGTAAGGGCTGTTGACTTTTTGAAGTCAACATTTACCAAAAGGAGTCAAAGTTTTGATAATTTTAAATAGATAGGTTCAAGTTGAGGGAAAAAGGTTTAATTCTAAGGGTCCAATTTCATTTACAAGGGGTTCATGACCAATCCATTTGTTAAAAAAATATAAATAAAAATGGTTTTTATAAAAGCTTGTATCTAAATTCCTTTTCCCTCTTTTTTTTGTTTATAAAAGTTGTTTTCATAAAGTTACACATCAATTATCTTAACCTTCATTTTTGATTGGGTTACAAAGTGATTTATGAATATATATGTTTATGTAAATAAAATCCAATGGATTTATATATATATATTTGAATATTCATTCATAAATAATTATATGTAAATTTTCGAAAGGCGTACACGTTTATATATATATATATATATATATATATATGTGTGTGTGTGTGTGTGTGTAAAATAATAAGTGATGTGACTTGGTGAGTTTGAACAAGTGCGAGAATGTTTGTGTTAACTATTTTCTTACAAGAGAAATAAAATAATTTTATGGTCTGAAAATCATGGATGTTACAGTCTCCCCATGTTATGGAAATTTCGTCCCGAAATTTAACTGGTGGGGGTTACTGAATCAGAAAAGATGAGGGCTCAGATTCTAAATGAGCCTTGACTGTCAGTCTGAGGAGTACAATCGATAACGAGATTCAGGTCTGTTTTCTCAAGGTCAGGCACGCATGATGATAGTGGATTTAGTTTAAGAGGTTTAAGGAGAAAATTGTCGTAGAATATTTTAGACTCTAAAGGTGATATGCATTACTTGGAATGGGTTTTGATGGTAACTGGATGATCAAGGTTTGTTTAAGATGTAATCTAACATGTTCATGAATTGTTAGTGGGAAAGAGATTTCGCAAACATTGGCCCGTCAAATAACATAAAACTTTACATGGCAAGAATAACGCTACTTCTGATTTTATGACATGAACACTTATATATAGGAAGTACCAGTGGCGTATCCACCATGTCCTTATCATATCACATTAGTATTGTTACTATATTCCACGATAGGTTTCATGTCATAACACACGACAGATTTCACTATGTCTTTCATGCGCTGATTTTTATAATTACGTGTGCACCCGTAATTATCCAAATCGTTGCATGGTCCACATAGTTCATCCCATTGTGTGTGGGGTCCAGGGGGTAACATAAAAACACTTATTCCTAACTATTACTTTCACGTATGTGTTGCTAGCAATAACTATGTCCATAGATAGTAGAGCCAATCCAATACTAAAGAGTAATAACGTGGCATAATTTAGGGTTCCATAGCCTTCCTCGTGTTTGAACAAAATTACGTCAAACCCCAAGTAGCTTTCATGGATAGGGTGAGTAGTCATGCTTTGTGTATGATGTACTTAGTAAATTGCAACAATGTAAACAATCTAATTCCGTGTATAATGTAAACACTCATGTTTCATATATGATCTAATGTCATGTAGCTTGTAATCAAATAGGTTTCATGGGTAACGTGAACAATTTAGCATCATGTATAGGTAAGAGATGAATTTCATGTATGATGTTAACAACTTAGTATCATGTATTTTGTAACTAAATAAGGTTTCAGGTGTGATGTAAATGATTTAGTATCATGTATAATGTGCACAATTTAGTATCATGTACTTTGTAACTAAATAAGTTTCATGTGTTATGTGATCCATCTAGTAAATTGTGACTTGCAATAAACTAGTTTCATGTATCATGTGATCGTGTTGTGTATCTTGTGAACGTGCATACGTAAGTTATTGAATTTCTTGTGTGACGTATACTAACGAGCTTCGTATGTGATCGAGTGTTGTGGAGAAGCGTGTTGTTTGGCGTTCATGTAAAATGTGGTAGTTAGGTTCTAGCTCTTTAAATCTCGTTGAGGTTGATGGGGATGGTTAATGTCTACGCGGTATGGATCGTCTCTTGAAGCGGCAAGTGAAAGGTAACGAGGGGTTTTGAGAACACTTAGGGAAATATGTTTACAAATAATTTATCTTTGTTTGAAAATATGAAGTTGTAATTTGTTCTTGGTTGTAGATATATAAAGTAATGAAACTATTGGGTTAAATAATCTAAATAAATAGATAATTTATAGGAAAAATCTTTAAATTTAAATTTTTAATTATTAATAAGAGAATATTTTTAAGATAATTTATTGGCTTAAACAAGTAGTCGTATATTTATTTAGCCAGGGTTTAGAAATAATTATTTTAATGAGGAAAATTCATAATTATTTATCAATTCGAAATAATATTTTTATAAAATAGGTTGTATTAAATTTTCCTTGCAAGGTGTAAATGTTTATAGAAAATTCATATTTTTGATACTCTCTAAAAGTTTGATAAGCGTTTGGTTAGAACAAAATAACGGGGTTGTTTAAATCTAATAGGATGATTTGTTTATGAAGGAGATTGTCGGTAGTGTACCAAATCGTGTTGGATGAAGAAGGTGATACTTGGAGGATCTCAATGAAAATATAATGTATGAAGTTCACATTCAACGTATTAAATCAATGAATAATGACTTCAGAGTTGGAAAAATATAAAATTTATTAAATGCTGAAATGGTAAACATTATTCAAAACATAGGGAAATGATTCTCAAACTGAAAATTTAAAGATAATAAATAATGGAAAAATAATTTTTGTTAACGTCTCTTGTAGCTTTCCACTAGAAGGAAGATAATTCCCAATACTAGCACTGCTATGGTCACTCGGGTAGCCGACCTGGCTTCAGCTTTAGCTGTCTCCGTGCGATGCTCCAGTATTTCTTTTTCGAGGATGGAGATTAATTCCTTTTGGTACCCTAATTGGTTTGCTAGGCTATCCATTCTTTGTCCTTGCAAATCGTGCATTACCCCTTGCTCATCATTTGCCTCTCAAATTCTGAGGTCCTTATATATGGGTGAATGTCATTGGTTGAAATTCCCATAACACTAGTGGGTGCCATGATATGCCTTACCCAAGGGTTAGGATGATATGGGTCGGGCATTAGATATGGGTCTCTTAATGGGGGTGGTAACTGATTGTGGAGATGGGGTGTCTGATACGGGTTCCTGGGTGCGGGTGATCCAGATGTTCAAAGTCTTGGGCCGGTGTTCCTAATCCAATCTGCCCTTGCATCAAACCTTGGTCTAGCAGCTGGGGGTGTTGGTGACCGATGCACGGGGGTCCCGATGTCTTCTTCCCAATCAGACTCTTCTCCGGGACGGTATACCGGGGAGGGAGGAGAGTAGGAGTCCATGTCTAGCAGGAAACAATAAAAGGTTGTAAGTGATAATGAAATATGGAGTGTTAGACATAGGAGTTCTCATAAGTTTAGAGTTTGACTAGTCATAACACCGAGCCTTCACAATAGTATTTTAGAAATACACTTGATTTATAAGCAATGTATCCCTAAGGTGAATTCCCAGGAAAGAGGGGTGGGTCACTAGGACACACTTAAGTACCCTATCTTTCCTTAGCCAGAATCCCTCATGGGCCTACACACTCTTCCAGCCATCATGTAATAATAACACTATTGTTAGGCTCATGATCATGATGAGAATCGTTGTGGACTGGGCTTTAAGGCCCGAAAGTGAGTCTTATATGTTGTAGTAGGCTTCTTCTTCTTGGAGGATAGATGGGCTTCTTAGTTTATTATTAATGGTTATTAGGCCCAATTATTTAAGTCTTTGTTCACAAGTGGTGATGGTATCATGTGTGTGAGTTCAAAGGTGTACGAAGAATTTGGTGTGTATGTGTGTGTGTTTAAAACTTAGGGTAGCACTTAATGAAACACATAGGTAGCATGTAGACAGAAATGAATGTAAGCACAAGAGTTATCAAGTAGTGTGACACATAAACTATTAAGTATTGTAGCATGTATTGAAATTACTTAGGATAACATGTAAAAATATTCACACAAGTATTAATCATGTAATCATATAGTAGCATGGCATATTGTGGGTGTCCTAAGGTTATAGTCTAGGTCAAAAGTGTCTAATAACCTAATTCCCTATAACCAAGGATCTGATACCAATCTGTCACACCCCAACCGACGGCGGAAACGTTAGGGTGGGACATGTAGACTGTTCATAAGCTCATGGTTTACTAAAGTTGTGATAATTAAACAATAACTTTCATTTCATAGCTCAAGAAATCAAGTACAACTCTTACAAGAATAAAAATTCATGAATAACTTCATTAAATTTAAAACTAGATCCTCAATCCTAAGTGAAGCGACTTGAAATCTTAACTCAAACACTGTACCTGAAACATGATAAAATGAGAGGGTCAACTATAAATAGTTGGTGAGCATACATAGGTTTTGACACCACAAGTAAAGTTTAAATGTTTTGTGTACAATTCATATGATGCATGGTTTATAAAGCATTTATGGAGAATCTAAGTTAAGCTAGATGCACAAATGAAACTTGTAATTGAAGGGCATAACAACACATGTTATCCTAATGTAGGGCATAACAACACATGTTATCCTGATGTAAATGTAGGGCATAACAACACATGTTATCCTAATGTAGGGCATAACAACACATGTTATCCTAATGTAGGGCCTAACAACACATGTTAGCCTGAAGTAATGTATTTATGTTTGCACGTGTATATCATGTATATGTAGCCTTAACAATTAGCATTCACGCATAAAGCACAAATAAACACATATGATCATATTGTAGAATTGTACGTGTGTAATTGAAAATAGTATTTGAATGTAATCATGTTTCACCCCAAATATGTAAATACGAAGAAGGGGCTATGTAAACTCACTTGAATCAAAGGTGGGGCTCGTACGAGAGACTAGGTAACAAAGTGGTCCTTGAAATCTCACAGCGTTAACCTAGTGTATAATGTATATGTATCTAGATTAATAATGTATACAATAGTCTATGCTCAAGTCTATTATTAAAATGGATGTGCGTACAAAGGGTCAGAGTTATAGGTGTTAGTGGTTTGTACTTGAAAGGGGTGTTCTATAAATAGAGAAATTAGTCTTAGAATAATTGAATTAGGGTTTAGGTTTGAATAACTAAATAAATTAAACAATTTTTATTTATTTATTTAGTTAGAAAAATAGTGTGAAAATTATATTTATATTTTAAATAAATAATTTTTACTTTATTTATTTATTTATTTATAAAGAGGTGTAAATATGTGTTCAAATTAATAACTTTAAATATAATTCAAACTCTATTTGTATTGGTAAAAGTAATTTATGTATATAATAGATAATTTTGTTTATTTATTTATTATTTGAAATAGATATGTTAAAATAAATAAGTTCAATTAAAAATTTACATGTATCCTTTAAGTATATAAAATTATATATGTTTTAGATATAGTTTTATTAGTTTTACTATACAACTTAAATTTTATAAAACTTTGCAAGAACATTTATAAAGCTTTGTCATAAAATTTATAATATTAGTTAAATTAATTACCCAAAAAATATGTAATTTAAATCGAATAATTAACAACTAAAATTATTAAAATAGGGATTTTTATGTAAAAATTATAAACCTTGTTTTATTCTGTCCTAATAAATGTAGGGTTTATAAAAATAATTTTCATATAATTTTTGGAGCTTTAAAAATTGATTTAAAAAGAATAACAGGCCACCCGGTTCGAACCCGGGTGGTTCCTGTGAGTGTAGCTTGCTTGTACCGCTGGACCACGGGATGGTTATTGTAAGGGGACTGGTTCGAAATTTCCTTATTGTGTGACTGTAAAGGATCCGGTCAGTTCTTTATGGAATGCGCAAAAAGGGTACCGAGGCCGTGGGTTTCGAACTCAGAACCATGCGTGTAGGGGCAAGTAAGCATAACCGTTTGAACTGAATTTAAATTCTTGACAGTAGGTAAGTGTGAAACGTTTTTAAACACTAAACCCCAACCCATCTCCTTCCCCAATCGTATTCCCGAAAACCCTAGCCTGAGAATCAACCCGATAAGCAACAGATCGAAGTTCTGATCATGGGGCTTTCGATCTCTTGTTTAAAACGATCACAAAGGTATAAGGATCACCTGGTTTGGTGCAGTAACGAATGAGAACCGCTAAAGTGTAGGTTCCGGAATTTCTTGAGCTCGACTGATTTCCAGAGAGGTAATGAGATGCGAAGGAGAGTTTCGTGAGTTTGAATGGGATCCTACGAAGGTGTGTGGCTGTATTAATTCGTTTAATTTTGTCTTAATTACTCGATTCGATTTAAAAAGGCAAGCGTAAAATGTCGGAATCCTTTTACGCGTAATCAGTTCGGTTTTGGATGAATTGAGTCACGAATTGGGGTGAAATACATGTTGGGATCGATTGAGCGAGATTTGCGGGTCTATTACTCGTTTAATTCCTGATTTGGAGGTGAATTTGATTTGGTTTGACTCCGAATAGTCAAAGGTGTCCGAATTAGTTTAAATTTCAAAATTTGTCGCGTAGGAATTAGATTGACGCGTCCACAGAGTTTAGGAACAGCCGAAAATCATTCCAGTAACTAGGATGAGTCCTAATCCGACGGGTCTTGATCCATTTTGGTCTAGATTTGGTGGGTATGGGCTGTTGACTTTTTGAAGTCAACATTTACCAAAAGGAGTCAAAGTTTTGATAATTTTAAATAGATAGGTTCAAGTTGAGGGAAAAAGGTTTAATTCTAAGGGTCCAATTTCATTTACAAGGGGTTCATGACCAATCCATTTGTTAAAAAAATATAAATAAAAATGGTTTTTATAAAAGCTTGTAACTAAATTCCTTTTCCCTCTTTTTTTTTGTTTATAAAAGTTGTTTTCATAAAGTTACACATCAATTATCTTAACCTTCATTTTTGATTGGGTTACAAAGTGATTTATGAATATATATGTTTATTTAAATAAAATCCAATGGATTTATATATATATATTTGAATTATCATTCGTAAATAATTATATGTATATTTTCGAAAGGCGCACACGTTTATATATATATATATATATATGTGTGTGTGTAAAATAATAAGTGATGTGACTTGGTGAGTTTGAACAAGTGCGAGAATGTTTGTGTTAACTATTTTCTTATAAGAGAAATAAAATAATTTTATGGTCTGAAAATCATGGATGTTACACCGACACACATAACTACAGAACACACACTGTTCTACACATGTACTAGTAACCCCAAACTCTAAACACACCTCTCATGCACACACACAACTGCTAGACCTGAGTAAATCTACGTGCCTATATCATGATCTCGTCATTTATAGACACATAAGTATTTCATGTTGTCTGGCCCGAAGGCACAAGCAAGCACGATCTCCCGCCTGACTGCCATCAGGCACAATAACATGTTGACAAATGTCAACACCAATTCAAGCTTACACTTGATCTCCCGCCTGACTAATGCAAGCCACAATATCAAGCTTATGCTTGATCTCCCGCCACGACTATTAAGTACGTGACACAAATAACTCATAGTCATAAGCAACTCAATTAATGACATACAAGTTTATTCACAAAACACTTTCATGTCCTTAAGCAGCAAGACATTTATCTCGCGAAGATCTATGCCTTAGGATATAAAGACATTCAATATCATAGTAAGGCTAAACACATCCCCCTTACACTTCATACATCACCTAAGCATAACACATAGGTGACACTATCTTAAGACCGTAGACACACACAGTTAATCAAAACTCAGGTCTACTCATACTGTCTAATCAATCAAGCTCTAGCATCATATCAAAGATTACATTTAGTATGAACTCACGTTGTTCAAAAAGGTAATCACATAATCAAACATAATTAACACTGCACCATCACTAGCAAGCTATCACACTTGCAACTATCATTACTATGTCTTAAACCGTCCCATGGCAAGATTCACTGTCAAGGTTAAAATCAAGCAATTGAAAAAGACCAAGAACAAATATTTCATCTCAAAAGTGCCTGACGGTCACTACTCAAAATGCTCTAGTCCTCTTGTGGTAACCACCACTGCTCTAGTCACTGAATAAGTCAAAGTTATCACCCACTTGTTCCTCGTCGTCAGATTCCTTCAGCCATCCGTTTCCTGATTCAGTGTTGTGTCTCGAAGGCTGACTCCTGACTGCAAATGCATGTCTTCCTCTCCAACCACCTCTCTTGTAAAAGGAGCTACTGAGTCCACCTCGCATACTTGCCCTGGTAGTACTGGGAGCATTAGGCGCTGGAAGCACCAAGATCACCTCCTGTGCTGGTAGCTCCTGCTCATCCTCAGCCGCCCATGGAACCACCGTCACTGGAACCGGTGCTGAGATCCGTCTCCTCCCAAAGATAACCGTACGGATAGCAGCCGCACGCCTAGCCTGCCATTCTATGAACTTCCTGATAAGAGCCCGCCGCCTAATCCATCTAGTCCGAATCATCATGGCCATCAGTACCTCCACAAGATAGAACGTTAGAGTGATTACTATGGGCGTCAAATTCAGAATATGAGAGTAATCATAGACTGCCAAATCACAGTGATCAAATGCAATTTGGTGGTCCACATTACTGCTTGGATTCTAAACCTTCCCCATTATATTCACACTAGCTTTCTAACTCCCCGGATACACATGCATCCCACATAACTCACATAGCACCACACAATAATCTAGCAAGTCATTATCTTTATCAAAATTTCACACCATCCAAGCTTACACACAAAATTACTAAATCACATCGACACACCAAACTATCTCACATAGTTACAATTAATGCTACTCCACATTACTCAACTCACATCATGGTCTCATTTAATCACACCACACCACTTCATGTAGTTCTACATACTACTACAACACATAGCACACATCAAGATCCCACACGAAACCACAAGTCACTTACTTACACCAATCACTTTACCTAGTGTAACACTACACAAATGGTAAATAATAATTACTGCACAACTCGAAAGACGTACCTCTTGGCTCGCGGTTACTCGTGGTGGCATTCGTTTCACCCTTGTCCCATTTTAAATTTAAGTTAAGGCATTTTATTTGTTTAAAAACACCAATTTTCTCTTAAATCTCGGCTCTGATACCAATTTGTAAGGCCCTAAACCGGGCACCCTACAGTTGGTTCTCATAACGGGTTATACCCTTGAAAATACTCATTTTAGATATATTAAACTACAGCGGAAGTCTTTCTAAAAACATTAATTATTATTTAATGTCATCAAGTTACCTCACGAATTCTTGCACACCAATCCGAGTAGCTCCGCTCCCAAGCCAAGATACCTCGTCTAGCAGACTCACCTGCAAAACCATCTAACGTACACACAAAGTCAGCTACGCTGAGTGAGTTCTAATAGTTTAGTTTATTTAAAAGCCAACTCATCCCAAAAGTTATTTGAACCTTACTCAGGACCCACCGTACTTATAAAATAGATCCACATTTCATTAACCATTAGATAACCCTTGTCATCACCAGATATCCCATAATAACTCATTACCCATGACTCATCCCATAATAATAATAATCCCGTAGTCTCATCGACATAGGTCGAACTTACTACACTAATAACTCATACTCAAGTACACGTATTAACTCGACACTTGGTTAACACAACCAATCCCTAAACGTCAATTTACTCAGCTTTGACCAAGGCTCTTACAAATCAACTGACATAACAATTGTAAACACCACATCACAATCCAGACACAACGGTCAATCTAACTCGACTCACCAAAATAATACTATCTCATGCATAATAAATATAACTCAACGTTTGTATGCAATTTAACACAAATATATAAGCACACAAACACATACCTCTTCGCTGCACCCTCGCCAGGGTTACCCTCGTCAGGGCGTTCGACACACCCCGAGCTCATCACTGTCCTGTTGGACATCGTCACCTTTGGTGACCTTCTGAAGGACTTCATCCTCCACAATCCTGTTTACCGTGTCATAAAGACAACAACGCAAACGCAATACCCGCCGTGTCATGAGGACAACGACACAATGCACACAACACATGTATAATCACATAACATTATACCCTACGTACATGACTCATTAACTGCACCTGCACTTCACACATAGAACTAGGATAAGATATCCTACACGTATTCATAGCATTAGCTTATATCCCGACTCACCTCGACTAACTCATAACACAACACACTACTAATATAGCAACACACATACAAATACTATATCTAATTATTTAAGCACATACCACGTACATGCATACCCTGTGACACCTCCTAGTCGTGTCCATACGACCCGTAACTACAATCCTGACTCATCCCTGTTAGGTTACTATACGACCCGTGACTATATACCCACCTTTAAGACTAGATCACATAATCTCATAAACACCCCCGAGTTTTGGGTTTTAACCCGATGTGTTTATGAACTAAAACATTCAGTATAACGTTTAAAAGAGGGGATTAGAAACTCACCGGTTACCGAGATCCAAGTCCTGCTCTGCACCTTCTCCTCGCTCAATCCAGAACCTGTCGTACGTATGATTCCTGATTAGAATACGTTTAACACGTACGTTAACAACGTACAAACATGTAAACCCTAACATCGCCTCCTTAACTTGTTACCTCGATCATCGAGCCCTTGCTCCACGAATACACAGATCGGATCGTCCTCGACCCGTTTAGAAACAGAATGCTCCACCAGGGTTCCCATGCACGCACGTACGTGGGCATGCATCCACATGCAAACCCTAGTCCGATTTTCTTCTCCATGCAACTCGTCGTCGTCACCATGCACCATCACCATTATGGTGTTAACCTCCACCATTCTCCTCCGCACGCCACCACAGCGCGCCACCGTCATCGTCATCGTCCCTGTCAAGCTTGCCATCCTCGTCGAGCACCGCCGGGTGCCTTACCTTTCCTATCGGGTAGCCCAAGCTGGACCCCCGTTCCCTGCCGGCTCCTCCGCCGGACATATCGCCTTCGTCTTCCTCCTCATGATCTACCCTAACCGGTTAACGCCTCTATTACCATCACCGTTGTACTGCATTCGAGTCGCCGTACACGTCGGGTACATCCCCACCTTCATCCTCCTCCGCTTACCACCGTGGTGCGCCACCACAACTGCCATCACAATTACCGCCGACCTCGTGTCCTCATCGCGAACCTCCATAACAACCGCTGTCGGAGCCGCCACCATGGCTTCCTTCGTCGTCGGACTCAACCTCTCCCGTCACACGCCGCAATGGCAGCCACCGCTACCATAGACCAAAACCCTACACTAAACTCATGCAAGGCGAGCACGAATATCATAACGAAAACACGAAAAGGGTTTACCTTGATGCGTCGTGGGGTCACCGGTACGAAGCCATCATCGAGCCGCCACCGGAAACAACCCATCATCGGAGTTTCTCCCTTCGTTCCTCCCGGCCACACACGCCTCATCCTAGGTCGTGTGACCTAGGATTTTCCACATGTGTGGTATTTAAACCACCAAATGTTCCACCCCGGTCCCTAGGTTTCTTCCTCGCGTGTTTCGAACTCGAACTGTTCACTACTAGGCTAAACGGGTCCTCTAATTCTCGTTAAACCAAGCTTTTTCCTAACAACTCAAGCTATCATGTCATTTATTAGAGATCCGGGTCACCCATTAACCCAAACCGTTATCATGCGGATTTTCGGGGTGTTACATTTACATCAACTTCAGTTAAAACATTAATACGTTTTATTAAGTGACATTTCATAAATTTCTTTGGCAAAACATTTCGTAAACACATTTCCAAAACTTCACTTTTAAAACATTTTTCGTAAACAACGTATCATAAAACATCATTTCGTTATGATTGCACATCAGCCCAAAATATCGTTAAAACATTTAAAGAGGGGGCATCTAGAACTCATCTGATAAGCTTATCCTTCTTGTACTATAAACCGGTCCGAGAGACGTCACTCACGATCTGGATTAATGATTAACAAGACATCAAAATCTACACTTATTACTATATCAGTTTCGCTTTCTAAAGTCAAGCGAAACTAGGCTAATTTCGCTTCCCTTGAACTAGTTTCGCTTCTTGAGTTTCAGCGAAACTAGATAGTTTCTTTCCTTTGAACTAGGCAAAAATGGGTAGTTTGGCTTTCTCAGTAGTTTCGCCTAATAATTTCGCTCGGTCGTCTTCATCGCAGAGAACCCTAGTTTTCTGCATGAAGTTGGCGGCTGAGCATGAATTCGATCAAGACTTTAACTTTTACGTTAAAAAACGTCTGTCTACCCTTTGTGAGTCCAGATCTAAAATTCTTTTCCCCTTTTACACGTAAAAAATCGATTTTTGTGTTAAAAACCCAAACTTTAAATAAAAATTCAGATTTGAGATGAGTCGTTACCTGCTCTCACGTTCTTCTTCTTCTTCCTTTGCAGTCTAGAGACGGGTACCTTTGATCCTTGAGCTTCCTTGGAGCCAAAGTCGACTTTCTCTCTTTATATCTATCTACTCTCTCTCTAGAAAAGATGGTGAAATGGTGTGTAACATCCGGTATTTTGAAAGTGACAGAACGAGCACGAGATTTAATTAGAATTAAAGAAAAAGAAACAAGATGGACTGGGTCTTAGGCTTGAGATGCATGGGACGAGGAAAGGGGGATTTGGACCCCTTAAAACCCTGAGATCAGCCCCATCACCCTCCATTTCCAACAAATCCCATACAAGTTCTAGAGAGAGAAACGTCTAGAGAGAGTGTGTCGGTTTTGACCAAAGATCGGCCCAACCTTCTTCTCCAACGTTTGTTTGAAGCTTCTCTGAAGAATCAAGCACAAACATGTATCAAACCCACCCAAATATGAGTTTTTGTTTGAAAATGGGGTTTTAGGGTTTTTATGAGTTTTCTTCAAAACATTGGATTTTTACGTGTGTTTATGAGTAAAAAACTATAGATTTAGCTTCATGGTTAAGATTAGGAAAGTTTGGACGTAAAAAGTTGGGATTTTGGATCAAAAACGAAGAATCTAGCTTAGAACATATGAGTCGTCCGAAAAGTCCTTGAATGACTCGAAAAGTCTGAAGCGTCCGAAAAGTATTTCGGACGATGAGTGAGATTTCGGACAACAGAGATTTCGGACACAAGATTTTGGTCGAATTCGTTTTCGTACGGAATGGTTTTTGGATGAATGAGTCTTCGGATGAAAGACATTTCGGGCGAATTAGTTTTCGAGCGAAATGGTTTTCGGACAAGAATTTTCGACCGAAATAGATTTCGATCGAAAAGAGATTTCGGACAGTTGAGTTTTCGACCAGTAAATTTTGGACAAACAGTTTTACTATGACCCGAAGTTAACACGTTTTTGCCTACTTTTGGAGTGGTATGTATACTTAGTGAATAATGTGTTTATTATATATTATATTAATAAACGATAAACGGTGGCGAAAGTCATGATTTAAAAGGGAAAGTTTAAAAGAGATAAAAGTACATTTTCAGTAAAGTATAAAGGTACTTAATGAAGGGCTTCGGTGCCTAATGAAAGGCTTCGGTGCCTAGTGAAAGGCTCCAGTGCCTATAGAAGGACTTCGGTGCCTATTAAAGGGCTTAAATGCCTAAGCAGGTTTTGTGCCTGAGAAGTTACTATAGGAATTAACAGTATGGTGACAGCGTCTTGACACTAGTCAGGACTGTTACAAAATGCTACGGTGATGCATTGTGTTAACTTCCCTTAGTTGCCGGCCTTTGGACTTGAGTCAGTTGGGGAAAATATGGGAAGAAATGAAAAGATAAAGCTAAGTTTCAGTCAAGAAAATGAGTGTATGAGTTAAAAGATACCATATGTAAAGTTTAGCCTTAAGGGCAGTATGTATATAAATGTTAAATCTTTTATATGACTGGTTTAAAGTAAACGTTAGAACTCACTCAGCTTTGCTGATTTTTAGTATGCATATCAGTTGAGTGTAGGTGACCGTTTGGATGCTTGGCTGGCTTGAGGAGTTACCCGAAGTAAAGATCTGGCATCCCGTTGTTATGTTTAATAGTCTATGTTTACATTTTATGAGACTTTAAGACAAGTTTAAATTCGTACCAGACAAGTTATGTATTTTCCGTTTCTTATGTTATGTTTTAAATCGTTTCCGCTGTGATATCTAAATGTCTTATGTTTAAGAGATATGTGTTGATGAGTAAATCCAATACGTGAGGCCTCCCAGGTTTGGGGCCTTACATGGTGAGAATGAGGTGAGGGGGTGGTGGCTAGGGTTTGTATACCCTTTCCCCCCCTCCCTTTTTCCTTCTTTCCGACTTGTCTCGAATGCCCCCTCAATCTTTTATTCGCTTTTATTTTCGACACCCGTTTACAATCCCGTCTTTATTTCGGGGTATTACATCATAAAAGACAAAATAGCTGACATCAACACCATGCATTGAGCACTTGTATTCTATGCATAAGTGCTTTATGGTTTGACAATTATATGTTATATAATAGAACCATAGAAAAAATAGTCCTCAATCGGGCACCGCCATCCGACGCTTGCCAGTTTATTTTTAATAAAATAAACTAAAATGGGTTAATTTGATATTTTTATCATTAAGGGATGTGATATATGCATTTTTTTGTTTTTAGTTGGGTAAATATGCAATTAATGAAGTTTAAAAGGAGATTTATGCAATTCTTCCTATGAAGGGAGGGGATATATGTAATTTTGGTTTTGAATTGGGCAAATATGCAATTAATGAAGTTTAAAAGGGGATATATGCAGTTCTCCATTTTTTTCATTAAAAACTAAATTACGTTATAAATAATTTAAAAATAAAATTCACATATCGCGCGCTATCTCTGGATCCATGCCTCTATACCTATCGTCTCTTTCTTCTCTGATTTTCAAGTACTATATCCCTCATGTCTCACTCTCCTTCGATTTTCCGGTGACACTATCACTCTTGTCTCTCTTCCCTGTATTTTCGATGGATATTCCTCTCATCTCTCTTTCCCCAACGTGAAACTTCCAAAACCCAAAAAGACAGTCGGTTACGAACCCTAATCTTCTGCAACGGTCCAACTGTTAACCACTGTTACCAATTCAAACGCAATTATGACAAACTGGAATACAATCCGTTTGGTTCTCGTGGTCCGATATCACATGTGACCTGAAAGTACAATAGATTAAGTCATTGGACATCTCTAACCGATATTTCTCCGACATGATTTCTGGTGAGATTCCGGACGAACATCATATGCTTAACCGGTTTATGTTATTTGAATAATAGTGGGAGCAAGTTGACGGGTCCTCACAGTTCCTCTCTCGACAGTAATATACTATTCTTACATCTTCTATGTCTTCAAACGCTAAGACAATCATACCCGAAATGCTACCGCACATACCGCCCATTCTTACCCTTTCTCACAACCCATTCTTACTCGTTATCAAACATATATATATATATATATATATATAGGGGTGAGTTCACTAGAAAACTTATTTTCATAAGAAAACCAAAAACTCCTACTACATATGTGTAGTACACCCAAAACCCCAACCCACCCTCAAAAACCTAAACCCCCCAGCCCACCCCCACCCAAAAACCTAAACCCAACTCACCCACCCACCCCCTCACTCACCCCCCAAAAACCTAAACCCTCACCCACCCCCCAAAAACCTAAACCCCCCCACCCCACCCCTCCAAAACCTAAACTAAACCAAAAAACTAAACCAAAAAGCCTAAACCACCCCCAAAAACCTAATCCTGCCACCCCACCCCCCACCCAAAACCCACCCCCACCCCACCTACGGCCTCACCCACCCCCCAAAAAAAAACCTAAACCCCCCACCCACCCCCCCCCCCCAAAAAAAACCTAAACCCCCCACCCACCCCCCCCCCCCAAAAAAAACCTAAACCCTCCACCCCGCCTCACCCCTCTAAAAACCTAACCTAAAAGCTAAACTAAACCCAAAAAACTAAGTTTAAAAGCTAAACCCACTACTTTTCTAGTTTTTTTTATGAACGAGGATGACGTGGGAAACAAAGGCTTCGAAACAGTTTTTTAATTTTTGATTTATTTTTTGAGTTATGATTTTTTTATTATTTGTTTTTATCTTAAATAAGTAGTTTTTTGTTTTTCTCATAAAAATTAAGTTTTCTTATGATTCTTCCCATATATATATATATATATATATATATATATATATATTTAATTAGCCTAGTATAACCAGTTAAACATTTCATCCATGCCCAGAATGACAATATGGAAGGTCATTATAAGGACCCATACAAGGACCCAAAAAAAGGAGGATTAGAAACTTATTATCAACTCAATTTGAGGCTAGAATCTTGGATCGTTCTTCCTATTCAACCTAATTTTGACTTTGGATTGTCAAACATGAGAACCGACTCGATACTTTGGCTTTTATCTGGATTTTTTTATTTTTAGTTTGCCCACATATGGTACTTCAAGTCTTCTTACATTTTTAATACTTTGGCTTTGGCCCCAAAAGTTCATATTTACATTTTTTTCCTCAAAATTAAACATTTTAAATTTTAGTTCAAAACTTAAACAATAATTAAAATGAACAATGTAAACACGTCACCAACGAATATTTTAATATTATATTACAAAATATAATAGCCAAAATAAATTACACCAAAATGTCATGATATTACACTTTCTATCATCATATGAGTATTGAAAAGGATTTTTCACAACTATAAACCCTCTATGTTTTGGATCAGAAGATGAGACAGTTGATACATGAGGTCCATATACAAGTCTGAATTCCTTAACTCAACATCATAAATCATAAATCATAAATCATAAATCATAAATGTTAAGAAAAAGCATCATTCTTATCCTCTACATTGAAACTCTAAAGTACGGACCAATCGGTGGCTTGTTGGTAAATCCATTATCATTGCTTGTAAAACTCTTACGATCGAATCAAGTGTTTAGAGCAGATTATGAAACAATGATCAATGGATCAGTCGATGATGTATAGAACAAAGCTTTGATACCACTTGTTAGATCAATTACACTGACTCTTTAGATTAATTACATTGCTTATTTAATGCATCAAAAGTAATTAAACAACAGAATTAGTATAAACTTGAGTAAACAACTTACAAATTCAATTGATTAGAATCGATAACTGTTTTACAATTTCCTATGTTGTATACTTATATCTAATTATCCCTATCATAATGCTACACAAATATTTACATTCAGTTGTATACTAAGAATAATTACAAGTAAAAAAGATTAATATTATTGTGATATCGATCTTATCTTTATGTTTTTCAAGTCTAGTTCCTACTGATATGCTCGGTATGGTTATCTTCATCTCTGATTAGCAGGAAACTTCAGCATCGGTAGCAACACCCTTTCGGTAGTAACTTTCTCTTCATTAGTAGTAACTAGTTTAATTCATCGGTAGGAAGTGTCTTTCGACATGATGTCACTCATCTTTTGTAAGTTTTGTATTATCATGCCTTATGTTTTTCCGAATGATTATACAAAAATTGTAGAGAAGTCGGAGAATTGTGGCACGCTATTGTATTAAATTGTCTATCAACTCGTTCCAATCAGTATTCACCACAATTTGTGTATTTTCAACATTTTATGTTGTAAACAACGTAAATACTTTATCGCCTTTTGCTAGGTTTACAACATCTAGATATTGTTTTTTTCTTGTTAATTTAGCGATCGATTTTAACAATATAATGCAATACTGGTGTTTTGGGTAAAAATCAATAAGAGTAATTTTGTAACCAAACTTAGTAAATGAGGCAGTGTGCTTGATCGAAATGCAATGTTAAAAATGTAAAAATGAAGCTTGACACGATAATGTACGAGGAAAGCCCTTAATCCTTGAGGATCTCCGGCATAAAACCTCGATAGCCGACTAAACGTCGAGCTGCCTAGTGAACTTTTATAAATCGATGAAATAAGTACAATTGTGAGCAGCGAATGATTGTATGCTAAGTGTTACAGAGTTCTTCACGAGTGTTTTGTGTTGCTAACTGAGTTGTGATGTGTTTCCTAAACGATCTAGCTGCTGATTAAATACAGAATTAACACAACTAACTATCCGAGAATCCCGGAATCGACTAAGTCCTATAATACGACCGTTGGAGGCCACTCCACGCGTCTTCTACACGTTCTCCTTGGCTTCTAGACCGATTCTTCTGGGATGAACTTGACTTCGCATGTTTTACCTGCGAATAAATCAAGATAGAAGGAAGATATAACGGTTAAATAATATAGATGTTAAGGATACCGAAACCTGTCAGGATACCGAAGTACGTCGAAGATCCAAGATCCTTAGCTGTAAAATGACCTCTAATAATTGTCCCCAAATTTTAACAGCTGTCAATTAACATTGACATCTATAAAATTTCAAAATTCAAATGGTGAATCACGATGAGGTTGTGATAGGACATCTCCGAATTCCAATGCGATTTAACCGTTAGCTTTTCTGAATAAATTCATTATTAGTCATTCTCTCTCATTTTGATCTTCTCAAGGCTTAAGCAGGTAAAATCTTCATTCTGATTTCTGATTTCTTCCTTGTTTCTAATCTTTTTGCGATAATGGGCAAGAAAATGACTAGATCGGCTTCTTCCATCATTGCTAAAACGATAAAGGATTTTACGGATCAAGGAATCCTTGACCACTCTGATCTGGAACTTTGCTCCTTCACTGATCAGGATATAAGACTCCTGAAATCAATCAATGTTTTTCCCGAAAAAGCTATTTTCAGACCTTTTGATGCTAGAACAAAAGATGATCTAATTTCCGAAACTTGGGTCTGCTTTCTTAGTTATCCTTTCAATTTGGGTCTGTCATATCCTTTTCCTCCGCTTATCATTGACTTCTTCAAGCTTACAGGCTTGTGCTATTCCCAAATTATGCCCATGTTTTGGAGAGTTCTGATAACTTTGGAAAGGTTGAATCGTTCGCATTCTCTGATCATTGGTGTTCCTGAGCTTGCACACATCTATAACTTAAGAAACCATGTCTCTTCTCTTTTCGTTCTTCAACTCAAACCTGGGCGAACTCACTTAATCCCAAAAGCCACCCAAAACAACACCTTCTTAAGGAGAGATTCAATCTCTGGTGGGAAACTTTTGCCGCTTGAATGGGTTAAGAAGGGTAGGAAGTAGCTAGGATCCCTGCAATTTTTAATATCTCTAACCTGTTCTCTGATAATCTTGTTTTACCTTTATACAACTCCTAAGTTTGCCGAACTGGTTCCTGTAAGAAGCGACACTTACAAGAGAATTGAATCATTATTAGAAATACCTGTGGCGGAGAGGTCCTTCCGTGTCGAATCCACCATTAGAGAAGCAAGCTTTGACACACAGCATTCCTTGTCTAAGATGTCTTCAGGTACAAAATAATTTATATTTGTATTATCAAATATTATGATTCTGATCTGATCAAATCTTCTGTAGGAATCCCAAAATCAAGCGCTCAGTTTGCGTTGTCCGATCTTGATAGCCTTTTGTCTGGAGCCACCATTGTCAAGAAGGAGGATCCTACACCTGTGACTGCCAAGTCTTGTATCCCACTTCTCCGGTCTAAAGCTTCAGAAGTAAAAAGAGGAAGACGATAGATGTGGTGGATCTGGAGATCTTCGAGGGCATGGATTCCACTGAGACCGCCAAGAAGCTGCAATCCTTGTTGAACGTGGTAAGTAATTTTTGGAATCCCTATTTTGATGTTAGGATCCCTAAATTATTAATATGTCTGAATCTTGCAGGGTCTTGAGAAGCTGAATGTCGACTTGGCTGCGGTAGAGAAGAATGCTGAAGAAGCTCTGGAGAAGGTCGAGGATTTGAAGAAAATCTTTACCCCCAAGTCCAAGTACTTGGAGAAAGAGATCCAAACTTTGAAGGATAAGTTGTAGGAGAACTCAGCCTAGTTCGAGCAAAAGTTATAGGAAACTGTGGATGGTGCCAAGAAGTCTGCTGCTATGGCTATTCTTCAATCCAGGATCCAGATGGCTGAACAAGCTGTTGTTGAAGGTTTTGATACAGACTGGGATCTTCAAGGATGGCGTTCTTCTCTGGCCAAGCTTGGTGGTGAAGCGGTGGAGACTAGCAAGGTTGCTGAGGGTGCTGAAGCTGGTGATGGTGAGAAACAAGCTGACCAAGGCGATGAGGGTAATGATGCCTAGGCCTGAGCCTTGGAATTTGTGGTTCTTCTATTTGGTTGATCATGTTGGTTATCTGTCTAAAGACAATTTCCTTTTGTGTCTGTGGTTGATGAACAATTTACTTTTCCTTGCTTTGGGGATCCCGGTTTCGGGATAGATAATTTGGTTTTTGAGTAACGGTTCAGGACTCGGGTGGATGGATCCAATTTTTGGATGAAACCCGGGTTACTGACCTTCATGCACTTATAATATTAGTAGATGGTTTATGACTATTTGTTATGATTGTTATGCGTTTGGTTTGCTTTGACATGTTTTAGAAGATTAGGATCCTTAGGCAGTTAAGCCTTGAGATACTTAGAAAAATTGATTTAGATATATTTTCAGGATATCGGATCCCTAATAATTATTCATAAATAACCTCTCAGGTTTTTATTAAACTTTAATTTAGAAAAATATAGTTTGATTTAGATAAATGGTATGTAATAATACCAGTTACAGACATATCATGACTTGGAAATTAACAAGTAACACGTACCTTGGCTGAGAACTAAGTCGGGTAAATACACATACCGGATTATGACTTGGAGTCCAAGATGTAACAACTGCTAGTTGTCCCCTATGTATAGTCATTAAACATGTCGTAGACTTAGTAATCGTACTTTAGGATCTTCATAAGTCTTCAATCCGTTTAAAGATCTTGAGTCAGCATATTGATACTAAATTCTTGGGTTAACACATAAGCGTTAAATACCTGTGACAAGTTAAAAACGTGGGCCAAGCCAGAAAAAACGTGAGCCAAGCCAGAAAAACATGGGTCAAGCCAGATAAACGTGAGCCAAGCCAGATAAACATGGGCCAAGCCAGATAAACGTGGGCTAAGCCAGTCTTGAGTAAGCATGAAAATGCTAAAAAACTTAGGAGTAACACGTCTGTTACTTACGTAGGATCCAAGATATAGGCAACAGTGATGAAATTATCAACCACTGTTACATGGACTGGTCGCACCACCTTGAACTATACTTGAGTATCGTGCGCTACAAGCGGAGTGTTCAAACTCAATTCTTAGAAACGTGAAAACCTTTAAACCTTAGAAGATATTCATGATACCTTAAACTTAGGAGAGATGTCCAATCTCTATCTTCTGTCAGGATCCTTCCTACAAAACTTGAAACCTTGGTGAAGGTGGGTGTTAGCCTGGCTAACACCCCTCCGACGCTCAAGTCAGTACCTTTATAAGGAATAATTAAAATAAAAATAATTAGGGATAGAAGATATACCAGTCTTAGTTAGAATCTAAGTTCCAACTTACATAAAATAGGCTTTGAGATGGATAGTGTTTTGGGTAAAAATTATATAAACTAATTTTGTAACCAAACTTAGTAAGTGAGGTAGTGTGCTTGTAATGAAAATCAAAATAAGAAGGTAAAACTTGACACGATTGTTTACGAGAAAAGCCCTTGATATTTTAGGATCTCCGACATAAAACCTAGGGAGGTGACAATCGACACCTGCCTCGTTTCTTAAATAAATGGTAAAAAGATTACAAGTGTGAACAGCAAATGATCGAGATCTAAGTGTTACAGAGCTTGTTTGCAAGTATTCGATAATGCTAAGTGTTTGTGTGTGTTTTCTATTCGATCAAGCTGCTGGATTTATACAAGATATAAACTAACTAACTAACCGAGAATCCCGGAATCGACCAAGTCTTCCATTGTGACCATTGGGAGTCACTCCACGCATCTTCTACACGTTCTCCTTGGCTTCTAGACCGATTCTTCAGGGATGGTATTGACTACACACGTTTTACTTACAATCAATAAAAGAAATAGAGGACAAGTGACCGTTAATAGCATTAATATTCGGGATACTGAAGTTACCAGGATCTTGGATTCTGGATTAAGTTACATTCAGGATCCTGCATGAAAATCAGTCCCTAACAATTGTCCCCAAAAATTGATAGTTGTCTACATAAGTTACAGCTGTGAATTTTTAAAATTCAAATTTCAAATTTCAAATTGAAACGTGATGAGACGTGGTGCGGTAAACAAGGTAATGACACGTCATCGTTCAAGGCGGTTTCATAATTACCCTATATATTTATCTTTTTCCATTTATCTCTGAAGTTCATCTTTTTCCTCTCTCTCAAGGATTTCAGGTATAGCTATTCTTTTCTTCCTTAACTCTGTCGATTTTCGTATCAAAATGGTTAAGAAAACCACACGATCTTCCACATCTTCAGATGATTTGTATAGTCAACATCTGATAGCGAATCCAGATTCTGAGAAATGCACATTCACTGATCGTGACATCGAATTTCTTAAATCTGGGGGATTCTTCCCTAAAAATACCGTTTTTCGTCCTTTCGACCCTAAGACCAGGGCTGATTTTACTTCCAATAGTCGGGTCTGTTTTCCCTTTTTTCCTTTTTCCATCGGCTTCTCGTATCCTTTTCCTGCTTTCACCACTGAAATCTTTAAGAAAACAGGTTTGAGTTACGCTCAAACAATGCCCATGATTTGGCGAACTCTACATACTCTGGAAATCTTGATTCGTAATCATGCTCTCGACTTCACCATCTCAGAATTAGCTTATGTTTATAATCTGAGGAGCCACGGTTCTTCCCGTTTCTTATTCCAAATCAAAACCGACATGAAGCATTTGATCCTGAAAACAACTCAAAACGGTCTTAATTGGAAAAATAATTTTTTCTTTGTGAGAAAAGATTTGATCCCTGGTGGGGATAAGTTGCCGATCAAATGGATTGTTAAGGGTAGGATTCTGTCTTGTAGGATCCTTATTATTTTGACATCCTTGATATTGACTTTTAGATGTTCTTTTTGTATTATAGCGCCAAAGTTTTTTGAGGTGTCTCCACCTTCTTCCGAGACTGCCAAGAGAGTCATTTTCTTCTACAACATCGAACCCACAGGGCGGAATTTCAAGGTTAAGACTCAGTCAGTAGCAGAGAGCTCAGAAACGTATCCCTCAGGCTTGGAAATGTCTGGTAAGACAAAATAAATTCACAATATTTTGTTAGTTTATAAGACATGTATTGGCCTAACCTGTTATCTGGAAATAGGTGTTCGCAAGCCAAGCTCTAAATTTGCCCTGGACGAAATTGACAGCATGATCTCTAAAGGAAAGAGCGTCAAGAAGGAGCCTAGCCTCACTGTTACTGTAGCATCCAAACCAGAAGTTCCCAAGCCAGAGTCTTCAACTGCTCGTCTCAAACCAACTTCCAATAAGAAGCGAAAGATCACTGATCCTGCTGAGATATCCATCAATGAATGCTCTGATTATGCTAATGTCCACAAGAAGCTGCATGCTCTCAGCCATTTGGTAAGGAACTTTTAGTATCCCGGATCCCAATCTTGATCCTGCATTTTTATTGACATATATTGTTTAAAACATGCTATGGAGAAAATGATTAAGTTCTATGAGCAATCGGTAAAAGACGTTGAGGAGAGCAAATAGATGATTAGAGATCTGCAGAAGATTGGGGCCGCCAAGAGCAAGAAGATAGCTGAAGCAATTGATGATCTCAACAAGGCAAAAGCAGAGCTTCAGGATGCCTAAGCTCAGCATGCTCAGGATCTTGACGAATCCCATGAACAGGCCAAGATGTCAGTTGCTGTCTACATCTTCCAAGCCAGGATCAAAATGGCAGAAGAGGCTGCTGACGTGAACTTTGATCGAGCTAACTGGGACGTGCAGGGCTGGAAGAAGTTGGTTGCTGACATAGGTGGAGAGCCATTACCGACTGAAGATGAAGGCAAAGTGGTGGCCGAAGGCGAGGTGGGAGGCTCTGCAAAGTCGATTGAGAAGGTGGTAGGTCAAGACGATGATGGCAAAGAAGAAAAGGCCTGAGTCTAGAATTTGGTATTTGTGGTTCTTGATTTTAATCTTGCTTGTCTGTTGAACAATTTACTTTTTCTTCTCCTTGGGATCCCAGGTGGGATAAACAATTTAACAATATGTGTCTCGGGTGGATGAGTCCTTTTTTCGGATGAAACCCGGGACACTCTTTATTTCCTGCGCTTATAATAGTAATTAGTAACTTTTGACTATTTGCCATGAATGTTGTGACATGTTCTAGGAAGTCATGATCCTTGGGCAGTTATGCCTTAGAAAAATAGATTTGGAAATATTTTCAGGATAGCGGATCCTTAATAAGTATTTAAAAATAACCTCTCAGGTTTGAGTTAGAAAAATGTAATTTAGTTCTAATGAATTGTTTGAAAGAACACCGGTTACAAACATATCATGACTTAGTCATTTAAATTTCAAATCTTCTATTAATTGAAAATTAAAGAGTAACACATACCTTGGCTGAGAACTAAGTCGGGTAGATACACATACCAGATTATGACATTGAGTCTAAGATATAACAATTGATAGTTGTCCCCTGTGTATAATTATTAAACACGTCGTAGACTTAGTAATTGTACTTTAGGATCTTCACAAGTCTTCAATCTGTTTAAGGATCTTGTATCAGCATATTGATGCTAAGTTCATGGGTTAACACATAAGTGTTAAATGCCCGTGACAAGTTAAAATCGTGGGCCAAGCTAGTAAACGTGGGCTAAGCCAGAAAACGTGGGCCAAGCCAAAATAACCTGGGCCAAGCCAGAAAACGTGGGCCAAGCCAGTCTTGAGTTGGCATGAAAATGCTAAAAACCTTAGGAGTAACACGCCTGTTACTATCGTAGGATCAAAGATATAGCCAACAGTGATGAAATTATCAGCCACTGTTACATGGACTAGTCGCACCACCTTGAACTATACTTGAATATTCTAATCCTTATGTTTTTGTTGTATGACTTCGCTATCCTCTGTTGATAAGATGCAATACGAACTTTGGCAAGATCCCTGAGCTCATCCACAGTGTCTAGATCATGAGCAAGAGCTTCGTTGTTAGTCTTTAGAGTCTGGAGATTGGTTCTGGCAGTAGGGATAACCATCTCTGTAGGGATCATGGCTTCAGTACCGAACACCAATGAGAATGTTGTTTATCCTGTTGCATTCTTCGCGGTTATCCTATCTGCCCAAATTACAAATGGTAATTCTTTAGCCCATCTTCCTTTCTTTGCTCCCAATATTTTCTTGAGGTTGTTAATGATGATCTTGTTGCTAGATTCCTCTTGTCCGTTGGCTTAAGGATGTACTTGGGTGGAAGTTATCATTTTGATTCCCCAACTAGCACAGAAGTCAGTTGTTATCTTGCCAATAAACTGATATCCGTTATCACATACTATCTCTGCCGGGATCCCGAATCTTGTCAGGATGTTGCGCTTGATGAAGGAGATGACTTCTTTTTTTCTGACTTGGACGAATGCTTCAGCTTCTATCCATTTGGAGAAGTAATCTGTTATTGCCAGCATAAAAACTTTTCCTCATGGTGCTTTGGGAAGTTTGCCGACTATATCCATTCCCCATTTCATGAATGGCCATGGTGAGATGGTTGGATACAAGGGTTCTGCTGGTTGGTGAAGTATGCTACTGTGTCTTTGGCAAGCGTCACATTTCTGGGCGCAAGTCATAGCATATTTCTTCATATTAGGCCAGTAATATCCTGTCCTCAGGATCCTTAAAAATAATCCTCTGCCCCCAGTGTGATTACCACAGTCGCCTTCGTGTATATCTTTCAGAACTTCATGTGCTTCCGGATCCTCCAAGCATCTTAATTATGGACCTGCAATAGATTTTCTATACAAAACATTATGTCAAATTATAAAACGAGATACCCTCATGCGAAAAGCCTTGTGGTTCTTTTCATCACTTGGGATCTCACCATCCTGCAAGTATTTTTTAATGGGTGAAATCCAGGATCTTTGACTAGGTTCAAGATCCTGTATGTCTGCTTCTTCTTCAGTGTTGGATACTTCAGTTATCTTCTTAATTTCTGGGCTCAGAATATGAATGATAGGTATTTTGGTACCTTCTAGTATTTTAAGAGCTGAAGCAAGGTTTGCTAAGGCATCAGCCTCAGTATTGTCTTCTCTAGGTACCCGTGTAATGTTAAAAGTTTCGAATTCCATGGATAACTGCTTAACTATTGTGAGATATTTGGCTAACTTTTCACCTTTTACTGCATATGAACCATTGAAATGGTTAGCAATTAACAATGAGTCTACATATACCTGGAGATACCTGATCTTGATATCCCTGGCTAATTATAATTCTGCTATCAGTGCCTCATACTCTGCTTCATTGTTTGTAGCCTGGAACTCACAACTTATGGATTGGGGTACTATGTCCCCTTGTGGAAATTGCAGTATGATCCCTAGACCTGTTCCTCTTACATTTGATGCACCGTAAGTAAATAACGTCCACTTATCCCTAGATTCTTCCAATTGCTGAACTTCAAGATCCTCTTCATGTTAGATATCACTGCTGAAATCAGCCACAAAGTCTGCAAGTGCCTAAGATGTTATTGCTGTTCTAGGTTCATATATGATGACTATTTAGCCATCCTTCCTGACATCTCTGGCTTTCTTAATACACACTTAATAGGGTAGTTAGTCTTAACGTGAATAACATGAGTTTCAAAATAATGTCTTAGTTTAGTGGATGCCATTATTAAGGCTAAT
The DNA here is from genome assembly GCA_023525975.1 of Smallanthus sonchifolius. Taxonomy (NCBI): domain Eukaryota; kingdom Viridiplantae; phylum Streptophyta; class Magnoliopsida; order Asterales; family Asteraceae; genus Smallanthus; species Smallanthus sonchifolius. Next base: position 67,051,599 of record CM042030.1, on the reverse strand, counting down.
ATTAGTTTTTCTAAATGAGAGTACCTAGTTTCAGCTGCAAGCAAACTTTTACTTACATAATATACCGGATGCTGCTGGCCTTCGTGATACTTTACTAGTACAACACTTACGGTGCTTTGGAATACTGCCAAGTGTAGGGACAATGGTTCGCCGTCTTCTGGTTTCATTAATAGAGGAGCTGATGATAGGTATTCTTTCAGTGATTGGAGTGCTCATTCATGGTTCTCTTCCCATTCGAATCTTTTGTTCTTCCTCAGGATGTCGTAGAGCTCTTTGCACCTTTCTGAGGATCTCGATGTGAACCTGTTGAGTGTTGTTACCCTGCCGGTTAGTCTCTAGACATCCTTGGTGTTTGCTGGGGGATTTCAGATTGATGATCGCTTTGATTTGTTCTAAACTGGTTTCTATCCCTCTCTTGGTTACCATGTAGCCCAAGAACTTTCCTTCCCCCACTCCGAAGTGGCATTTGGAAGGATTTAACTTCTTGTTGTACTGGTCTAGGATATCAAATGCTTCTCTAAGGTCCCTAAGATGATCCTCAGCTCTCTTTGATTTTATCACCATGTCGTCTATGTAGACCTCCATGGTGTCCCCTAGTTTCTTTTTGAACATCATGTTCACCAGCCTTTGGTATGTAGCGCCTGCATTTTTCAAACCAAAAGGCATAGCAATATAACAATAATTACCTGTAGGAGTTATGAACGCGGTATCCTCCTGGTCTGAGGGTTCCATCTGAATTTGTTGGAATCCTGATGAAGCATCCATGAAAGTCAGCATTTCGTGGCCTGCTGTGGCGTAGACCATAGAGTTAATGTGTGGTAGTGGAAAAGGATCTTTGGGGCATGCTTTGTTCAAGTCAGTGAAGTCTACACAGACTCTCCATTTCCCATTTTTCTTCTGGACCACCACCACATTAGCTAGCCACCTTTGGAATTTCACTTCCCTTATCATTCCTGCCTTTAGTAGTCTTTCGACCTCTTCTTGGATAACTATGTTCCTCTCCGGTGCAAATTTTCTTCTTTTTTGATGTATCGGCCTGAAACTGTTATCAACACCTAATTTATGTGTAATAATATGTTTAGATATACCTGTCATGTATTCATGTTTCCAAGCGAAGGTTGAGGTTCTGCTTCTTAGTAATTCTATTAGATCTTGCTCAATATCCTTGGGGATATTGGTTCCAACAAGTACCTTGACATCAGGATCCTTTATGCTTAAGGATACTACTTTAATATCCTGCTCTTTTGTTTCCAAGACGTCTCGAGCTTGTTTCTTTAATTGATATGCTTGCCTGGTTTTGGCGGAGGCTTTCATCGAAGAAGTGTAGTAATCCTTAGCTTCTTGCTGATCACTGTTAATCTTCACTACCCCCAAGGCGTCGACATCTTGACACACTCATGGTATGTTGAGGGTACCACCTTCATGTCGTGTATCTATGGCCTTCCTAGAATGATATTATAGCAAGACAAAGAATCTATTACACAAAATTTTTGTATAGCATTTACCCCTTCGATATATATCGGTAGCTTTATCTCTCCGACTGTGTTTTTGACTTCTCCGCTGAATCCTACCAGCACTGAGGATTTTGAAATAATTTCAGAATCCGGGATCCCCATTTTCTTCAGGACTTCATGCTGAATTATGTTCACCGAGCTCCCTCCGTCAATCAGTATCCTTCGGATGAAGTGGTTCACAATATATAGAGTGATTACTAGACCATCATGATGAGGATCCTGTACGTCATCCCTGTCATCTTCGTTGAAAGAGATCACCTTTTCCTCAGTTAAGCTGGAGGTTCTGAAAGGCATGTCCCCTTTTTCTGTCTTCACTTCTTTGGCATTCCTTTTTGCTGCAGAGTAAGAAGTGCCGCAAATATCAGATCCACCAGATATAAAACCTATTACCTTGGCATCCGGCGGCAGGGATTTTGCTCTTTGCGGGATCCTGTCATGATCCTTAGACTTGTTCTTTCCTTTTCCTAGAAATTCTTTGAGATGCCCTTTCTTAAGAGGTAGCTTATCTCTTTTCGCAAAGCAATGCAATCTTTCGTCACGTGACCAAAGTCCTCGTGAAAAACACACCACTTGGACTTGTCCTTCCAACCTGTACCCTAATCAAATTTGTGAGGCCATCTGGCTTTTTCTCCAAGATCCTGCATAGCAAATAGTAAACCAGTTGTATCAAGGGAAAAACAATATTCGGACAACTTAGGGTATTCTTCCTCTTCCTCGTCATCTTCTATAGCATTAACCCTGTGATTGTCAGACCTAGAATACAGCTTGGATCTGTATGACTTGAAAGACGCAGGTTCAGCTTTCCGGTTGGGTTAAGTGTAGCTTGTCGGAGCATTCACCCTTTGCTGGATCTTTTTATCATCTTCCAGCCTAATAAACCTTAATGCCCGGTTCCTGACTTCATCAAGGTTCCTGTAAGGATTCATGACAAGGTCTTTATAAAATTGAGAATCCTTCTGTAGTCCCATCTTGAATGCCTGGACTGCAGTGGCAACGTCAAGGTTCGGGATATCTAGGGATTCCTAGCCGAACTTGCTAACAGAATCCCGAAGGAACACTCCGTCGTTCTGAGTTATCCTGTATAAGTCACTTGTTAACCTTTCAAAAGTATCACTGCAAGAGAATTGATTGTTAAACAAATTGATTAAGTGAGCAAATGAAGTAATAGAATAAGGTTTAATGTTAAGTAGCCATTTGCATAAGAAGGCTTCCTTTAGGTCCAAGGGAATGGGGTTTATTTCCATCATTTCCCTGTACTGTGCGACGCACTCCTTTGGATCTGTAGTTCTATCGTACAACTTCATGTTAGGAGTCTGGAAGCGCTTGGGGATCTCAGCATCACATATCGGTGGAGCAAATCTGGAGATCCTGTGACTGGTAGCGGACATCTCCGGTATAGGTTGGACCACACCTGGTACACTGGAGATCATCTCTCTCAACTTCTTCAACTCCTTGGTCATGGACGGAGTGATTCCTGTCTCCTGCACAAATTCATTAGTGTTTGAAAATTGATTGTAAGTGTTATCGTTCTTAGGATTTCGGAATGATGATCCCGGAGTAACTCCAAGATCCTGATTTGTCGTAACTCTAACAGCCGGGGTAGGGCCAACTGTTGTGATTCCTATTCGCTTAGGAAGAAAGTCTCCCTTATGGATTCCTGAAGATCCTGAATAATTAAAATCCAAGATCCTTGGTTGTATCGGGGTCGTCACTTCCACTGGCTTCTTTTATTCTTTGACCTTCTGAATCTCCCGAAACAGCATTTGGTTAGTATTCCTCAGTTGTTCCATTTGTTGTTTCATCTCCGAGAATAGATTGTGGATATCATTGTTTGATACGATCACAAGTCCACCAGCAGGTATTCCAGATCTCCAAAAACCCACAGAAGTAGTTTTCTTCGGTTGATTAACACTTTTTTGAAATGGAGGAGGAGGAATAGGGTTGACCAACCCAGAACTCAAAGATGGAGCAGAAACAAAAATATTTTTGGATTGGGACGGCATTTTTGAAATTAGCTTTGAAAGATAGTGATTGAATACAAATTTTAGCGAAGATTTAGAGATGAAAAGCACCACTCGCCCCACGGTGGGCGCCAAATTGTTTTGGGTAAAAACAATTTAAATTGATTTTGTAACCAAAATTAGTAAATGAGGTAGTGTGCTTGTAAGATCAATGAAAATCAAAATAAGAAGGAAAGCCCTTGATCTTTTAGGATCTCCAGCATAAAACCCCGGGAGGTGACAATCGACACTTGCCTCGTTTATTGAATAAATGGTAAAATGATTACAAGTGTGAGCAACAAATGATTGATATCTAAGTGTTACAGAGCTTGTTTGCAAGTATTCAATAATGCTAAGTGTTTGTCTGTGTTTTCTATTCGATCAAGCTGCTGGATTTATACAAGATATAAACTAACTAACTATCTGATAATCCCGGAATCGACCAAGTCTTTCATTGTGACCATTGGGAGTTGTGACACTCGGCCTTTTTGAGATAACTGCAGTAATATAATTCCGTTAAATCTTAACCTAGTTAACCCTATCACAAATCTCAGGGACTAATTCTGCCATTCCTCAAACCCTTGTACACCTAAAACTACAGGGCCTAGTTCTGCCAAGTCTCAAAACCTGATTTGTTGACTCCCTAAGTCAAAATAGAGGGTTTGGTGTTCCTGTTGACTTTCAAAAGTCAAACAGTATGTTCTTGATTCAAATTTAAGCGCTACAACTAAAGTTCGTTCGAATCCATAACCGAAATGGATGTTAATGACATTAACGACGTCATTGAAGCCTTAAAACACCATCATTGTGTCGAATTAAAGCAATTTATGAGCCTTAAACCCGTAACCGTCGACCACGATCATATGGCCAACAAATTCATCTAGCTCCTGCGTGAATCCCACAATTTAACCCTCTGCACTCGACAAACGAACCCTATAGAAGCTTCTGCACGCGTCAATCTGACTGGAATCGCAACAGAGAGCACCGGAGATCAAAACAGTCATCGTCGGCGTCGGTTCTAGTCGATCACACTCAATTCGTCAACTATCCCGGTAATTGATTCTGTCTTTAGCATCGTTTTCAATCCTAAATCAAAAAGCCCCATGGTTAATTGGGCTTACATTATCGGATTCATCATAATCCAATACCTAGGGTTCTTGTAAAACCCGTTTATTCGATCACCACTCTAAACCCTGTTTAAATCCAATTAAATTTCATCAACAGACTCATAATCATCTGCTTAATGAAAGCCCTATGATAATTTGATATCATATCATCGAATTATTCATGGTCCTTAAACTAGGGTTTGTCCGTAATCTTATTTGGGGTTTTTGATTTTAAACACATTTTTAATCCAATTAAACCATATCAACAGACTCGCAAGGCTTTAATTAGTAGAAGCCTTATGATTCCAATCAATATTATTATCAAGTTCGATCAAATTGATTTGGTGTTCTTGATCTAGGGTTTCGGCCTGTTTTTCTTTAATTAAACTATCCTAAACTCGTTAATTTTTGAAATTAATCGAACCCACAGACTCACGAATGCTCGATTAACAAAACCCCTATGAATCTATGATCGTTGCAGTCGAATTGATTGATTTTGAGAATTGATTTGGGTTGGGATCGCGATAAGGGGAAGAACTCAGTGGGGGTGGATGTAAAAACCAAACGAAATTGAATTCTAACGCGATGACCCTAGCGGGCGTGGTGGTTTGGGCGTTGGACTCGTGCGCAGGAGACCCGGGTTCGAGTCAGGTCTCGTGCGTTCTTTTTTTGGGGACATTTTCACTATATTTAATTTATAAAAACCTATCCCCATATTAATATATTAATATATTAAAGTGATTTGAACCCGTGAAACAACCCGTAGACTCGGGTTTTGCTTATAACCTATTTTATAACTCATTTTAGTATCATTACCCACTTTTATAAAAATATATTAATATTATTTTCAAACCACGACTTCGTAAAAAATAATATATTTATATTATTTACAACCTATAACTCCGATTAAAATAATATATTTATATATCATTTTCGCCACATTAATAAACATTGTGTAATCCTTTTTAAACTTAAAAATAATATAATTAATTATATTATTACCCACGTTGTTATGTTCCGAAAAAAAATAATAAATTTATTATTTTATTTAAAAATAATATAATAACTTATATTATTTTCCTAACCATTATTTTAATGGTACAAACACACGAATATACATATTTAATAATATTATTGATAATTAGAGACGTTCGATACAGATCACATCTATCTTAATTATTAAGACACTCTTTGACTCCTGATTACACGTCTGGCTACTCATTGATCCTAAGTGTATTTAGGATGTTCACTCTTCCGTGTCGTCGTCACAGTATCCCATGTGGCCCTAACTATTATGATTATAATTCTAGGACATCCATAGACGGTTCACAGGCAAACTCTTATGTTTTCCATTGCATCCTTTTGCGATGTTATTTACTATGCTTAAACAACTCAGGTGAGTTTACATAGCCCCCTTTTCACTTTTATATCTTTGGGGTGAAACATGAATACATTCAAACTGTTTGCAATTATTACAATTCAAACATTATGATCATGTGTGCAATTTGTGCCTTATCCTTGAACACTATTTGTGCAAACAACATTTACCTACTTTTTGTGCAAACAACATTTACCTACTTTTTGTGCATAGTGCAAGTGCAATCTTTAACTCAGTACAAGCCGACGGTATACAATGATAGATCTATTGTGTCTGACCAACCCACCCGGTTAGGGTGATTGTTGCCGAAAAAACACTTAAGGATAACTGTTGAGTTATGCCTCACATTTAAGGATAACTGTTGTGTTATGCCTCACATTAAGGATAACTGTTGTGTTATGCCTCACATTTAAGGATAACTGTTGTGTTATGCCTCACATTTAAGGATAACGGTTGTGTTATGCCTCACATTTAAGGATAACGGTTGTGTTATGCCTCACACTTAAGGATAACTATTTTGTTATGCCTCACACTTAAGGATAACTGTTGTGTTATGCCTATTAGTCACAAGGTTTGATTGTACGCCCCAGTTTAAACTATAGTGGTTCTCCATAATTGCCTTATTAATACATGTATCATATGAATTATACACAAACTCTTGATATTACTTGTGGTGTCAAAACCTATGTATGCTCACCAACTATTTTTAGTTGACCCTGTTTCTATCATGTTTCAGGTACTAGTGTACGAGATCATATGCAAGATACAACATATAGGATTTGGACTTAGTGAATAAAGAACTAGAACATGTGGATGTATTTGATTTTGGTTGTTGATTGAACTTATGTAACGAAATCTTGATGTAATTAATATATGAAACTTTAGCTTAATCATATGATTAGGAACGGTCTACACGTCCGCCCCGACGTATTATGTCGTCGGTTGGGGTGTGACAGATTGGTATCAGAGCCATGGCTATAGGGAATTAGGTTATTAGAAACCAATGACCTAGTCTATAACCTTAGGATACCCCTTTACGTGAGTATGCTACATGTTATCCTAGGTATTACATTGCATGATACAATACATGTTATACTATGTGCCACACTATTTAATAACTCACATGCTTATAAAATTGCTATCTATGTAATACGATGTTTACCACACTGTTTGATTACATGCTACTTATTTGATCCCATTACATGCTACCCTAAGTCTCATCACACACTTACTCATACCCAAGTCTTTTTACACCTTCACGTTTATACATTGAGAATTATGTCTTCATCATCATCACTTGTGAAGAATATAAACTCTTAGGCCTAAAGCCTATTAATATTTTAACATCCCGTCAAAGTTTTGAGTTCTAAAAATTAGTAAAGAACATGTGCAATCCGGAAGGGTGAATTCCTGTACTTTGGGTCTTCTGGCTAGGAAAGCATTTCATATAAATCCAAATCTACCGAAGGATCTGTATGCTTTCCTGGGAATTCCCGAGGTGAGTGTTCACCTATAGGCTAAAGCACGTCTTCTTGAAAGTATAAGAATTTGAATTACATTGATTTGTCAAAGTACCCATTTGGTTATGATACCAAATGAGTACGATCTAAACACCATCATTTTATTTATTGTAATTTAGTACACATACCTAAACATTCCTTTGTAAACTAACTATTTTATTAACATCATTTCCTCGTTCAAGCAAAACCTTTATCAAACCCTTAGTTTACAAATATTATCTAGAATAAAAATTTTCTATAAAACTTTTTACCTTGTAAGGAAATTTAATACAACTTGTTTTATAAATCATTATCTTAAGTAATAATTAATTATGACTTTTATTTAATTAAATTAATTATTGTTAAACATTGGCTTAATTATTAATAATTTAGCCATTATTTCTCCTTTGAAATATTCCCTTCATGATAATTAAAATTAAATAAAATATTTTTAATTATTCATCCATTTATCTAGATATTCAACTTATTATTTTCACTATTTTATTAAATTACAAATAATAATAAGTTACAATTACTTGTCTATTTACAAAAAAAAAACATGAATCAATTATTCGTAAGCACATCACCCTAAACACCTACAAAACCTTCTCGTTATCCTGCACCTTCGGAAATATATGAACATACTAGGCACTTCAGGGAGATGAATCCTTTCGCGTAGACGATAACCATCCATATAAACCTCAAGAAGATTGAGAATTTAAAACCCAACTACCCACATTATACATGAACGTCAAGCAACACACTTGTCCACAATACTCGACCACCTACAAAATTCAATAGTTTACGTTACTAATGAGATTCAGTAACTTACATATGAGCATTCACACGATACATAACAGTGGATTTATCACATGATACATGATACTTGGTTGAATACAATATACATAATACTAGATTTAGCACATGATACACAATACTAGATTGTTCACATGATACATGACACTTGGTTGAATACCATATACATAATACTAGATTCAACACATGATACACAACACTAGATTGTTCACATGATACATGATACTTGGTTGAATACAATATACACAATACTAGATTGATCACATGATACATGACACATGGTTGAATGCAATACACATGATATTAAATTGATCACGCTATACATGAAACTTATTTGTTTACAATATACATGATACTAAGTTGTTCACACTATACGTGAAACTTATTTGTTTACAATGTACATGATACTAGATTAAACATGAAACTTGGATGTTTACATCATACACGGAACTAGAGTGGGTACAATTGTTGCAATTGATGGATCACAAGGCATGATAATTCGCCTTATCCATGAAGGTTGAAAACTACATACTTTTAAGCTACTCGGGGTTTGACGTATTCTTGTTCAAACACGAGGAAGCTATGGAATGCTAGGTTATGCCACATTATTACTCTTTAGATTTCTGACTGACCTTACTATCTAGGGGCACCGTTATTTATTAGCAACTCATACGTGAAAACAATAGTTATGAATTAAGTGATCTTGTGTCCCCCCTTGACCCACACATGATGGAATGATCTATATGGACCATACGATGAATTGAGTAATTACGGGTGCACACGTAATTATAAAGTCAGCGCATGGAAAACATAGCGAATTCTGTCGTGCGATATGACATGAAACCTATCGTGATAAATAATAACGAAACTGATGCGATATGATAAGAGCATGGTGGATACACCGCTGGTACTTCCTATATATAAGTGTTCCGGTCATATCGTCAGAAGTAGCGTTGTTCGTGTCACATGACGTTATATGTTATTTTGACTATAACCAATATTTGTGAAACCTCCTATCCAGTGACATTTCTTGAACATGTTAGACTACATCCTAAACAAGTTTTGATCACCAACTTCTCATCGTTCTCATTTCAAGTGATGCATTCCATCTGTGAAGTCCAAAATATTCTTCGACAGTTTTCTCCCCAATTCTCTTCAAACTAAATCCACTATCATCATTCATGCCTGACTTTGAGTATCAGACCTAAATCATGTTATCAATCGTACTCCCCAAACCAACAGTCAAAGCTCGTTGGGAATCTAAACGTGACCCCGAGTTTACTTGGAGACGTGAGGATAAAATGAAGCCTAAGTATCCCCATCTGTTCAAGCACTCCGCGTCAAACACTTAAGATACTATTCTAAATTTTCGGGACGAAAATTCTTTCAACTAGGTGATGATGTGACACTCGGCCTTTTTGAGATAACTCAGTTATCACAATTCCGTTAAATCTTAACCTAGTTAACCCTATCACAAACCTCAGGGACTAATTCTACCATTCCTCAAACCCTTGTACACCTAAAACTACAGGGACTAGTTCTGCCAAGTCCCAAAACCTGATTTGTTGACTCCCCAAGTCAAAATAGAGGGTTTGGTGTTCCTGTTGACTTTCAAAAGTCAAACAGTATGTTCTTGATTCAAATTTAAGCGCTACAACTGAAGTTCGTTCGAATCCATAACCGAAATGGATGTTAATGACATTCACGACGTCATTGAAGCCTTAAAACACCATCATTGTGTCGAATTAAACCAATTTATGAGCCTTAAACCCGTAACCGTCGACCACGATCATATGGCCAACAAATTCATCTAGCTCCTGCGTAAATCCAACAATTGAACCCTTTGCACTCGAAAAACGAACCCCATAGAAGCTTCTGCACGCGTCAATCTGACTGGAATCGCAACAGAGAACACCGGAGATCAAAACAATCATCGTCGGCGTCGGTTCTAGTCGATCACACTCAATTCGTCAACTATCCCGGTAATTGATTCTGTCTTTAGCATCGTTTTCAATCCTAAATCAAAATCCCCATGGTTAATTGGGCTTACATTATCGGATTCATCATAATCCGATACCTTGGGTTCTTGTAAAACCGGTTTAATCGATCACCACTCTAAACCCTGTTTAAATCCAATTAAATTTCATCACCAGACTCGTAATCATCTGCTTAATGAAAGCCCTATGATAATTTGATATCATATCATCGAATTATTCATGGTCCTTAAACTAGGGTTTGTTCATAATCTAATTTGGGGGGTTTGATCTTAAACACATTTTTAATCCAATTAAACCATATCAACAGACTCGCAAGGCTTTAATTAGTAGAAGCCCTATGATTCCAATTAATATTATTATCAAGTTCGATCGAATTGATTTGGTGTTCTTGATCTAGGGTTTCGGCCCGTTTTTCTTAAATTAAACTATCCAAAACTCGCTAATTTTTGCAAATAATCAAACCCACAGACTCACGAATGCTCGATTAACAAAACTCCTATGAATCTATGATCGTTGCAGTCGAATTGATTGATTTTGAGAATGGATTTGGGTTGGGATCGCGATAAGGGGAAGAACTCAGTGGGGGTGGATGTTAAAATGTAACATCTCAAAAATAAAACGACAGTTATAATAACGGAATAAACGAACGAGGCATGACGGGTCAGGTCGGATGGGTCAGCGGGCTATAAATAGCCTATGCCACCCCTTTTCTCTCATTTGCAACTTTTACAGAGAGAAAATGTAGAGAGAGAAAGTTGGCGGATCGACCCGAGACTTCAGCAAAGTGTTACTCCATAACTCGTGAGAAGAACCTCATGATCAGAAACTCGATTCAGGTAACAATCCGACCTAAATCTGAATTTTAGTTCGTTTTTGAGTTTTTCGGGTTTTGGGTGAAAAGGTAAGGTTTGAACGGATGAAACTGAAAGATAATCATGGATTTGAGTTCCTTAATGGAAAACGAACGTTTTGAATGCAAACAGGTTCGGGATCTTGACATGATCAGGCCCGAATGCGAAAGTTAGGGTTTTTCGCGAAGAACAGGTCGTGCGCACTTGCTAAGTGCGCACGGAGCAGGTCCTGCGCACTTGATAAGTGCGCAGGAGGAGGGACCTGCGCACTTGATAAGTGCGCAGGAGGAGGGACCTGCGCACTTGATAAGTGCGCAGGCAGCAGGGTCTGCGCACTTGCCAAGTGCGCAGGCAGCAGGGTCTGCGCACTTGCCAAGTGCGCAGACATCAAAACTGGTTAAGTGAAGTCAGTATGTTAGAATGGTTAAACCGTTAGAGTCGGGATTGGTCTGATGTGTATTTAACTAATCAATTCAGATCGAAAGTGACGTTGTTGGACCTTCGTTTAGGACAACCCATATTAGCGTATCAGGTGAGTTCTAGAGCCCTCTTTTAAATGTTTTGTTAAATGTTTTGGGCTGGTGTGCATACTTACGAAATGATGTTTTAACGAAATGATGTTATAACGAAACGATGTTTACGAAAGGAAAGGTTATGAAGTGTTTTTGCCAAAAAGGTTTACGAATGTTTATGAACGGTCTAAATGAGGAAATGTTTAATGAAAAGGGAAAGAGGTAAAGGTTTAAAGAAGTCATTACAAATCTAATATGTCGAATGAATGGAATTGACGAATGAAGTCTGGGAATGTGATTCCCAGCCTTGTGGTAGATTATGGACAGCGAGCCATAGTTACCATAAGAACAACAGGGCAGTGTCTTGGTGGCCTGTCGATGGATTTGATGTTGTACAACTGGTAAGGGAGTAACGACGGTTACTCGGGTGATGACGATCATCCTAGGTGAATAAGGTAAGGGAAATCAATGACGGCGATACGTAACGGTTGATTCCCAAAGGAAAGATGCGTGTTGGGCAATGACGGCGATACGTAATGGTTGACCCCACGTAGTGAATGGTTGGGCAATGACGGCGATACGTAACGGTTGACCCCACGTACTGTATGGTTGTGGCAATGACGGCGATACGTAGCGGTTGCCAACAACACCAAAGGTTCCTTCGGGGACACTGTGACGCGTAAAGTAAGATACAGAATTAGATAACGATAATGTATGACTTAAATGAATGTTAAAAGTCGATCCGTTCAACGGTGTTTATGATAATGATGTTGATGATGATATGGGTACGAAACCTTTTTTTTAAAGATGTTAGATTATTACATGCTTTTGTGAAAGGTTTTACTAAATGAATGAATGATATGTTTTTGGCAAATGTTGATGTTAAAGTTTTTATGAAATGCTAGAACTCACCAGCGTAGCTGACTTTTTAGTGTGCACATTCAGGTTAAGGCAGGTTATGAGGATGGACGGTGATGTTTGGCTAGCGAGAGGAGTTACCCGGCTGACTATGAAGACTGGCATCCCGTAATGTTTTAGTTATGATGTATTTTTGTTTTAAACAATGTTTACGCTTCCGCATGCATGAACAATGATGACGTTATGTTTAAATGAAATTTTCCGCTGCGTTATTTGATATTCATGTTTAAGAACTGTTTGTGAATGAGTAAATCCAACAAGTGAGGCCTCCCGGGTTTGGGGCCTTACAAGTTGGTATCAGAGCAATAGTTTGAGAGATTCGGACACTCCCAGTGTCTGAACTTAAACTTTGAATGGGACTGAAAGCGGATGCCAGTACGGGTAACTCGAGCCACAACATCAGATATGAAGGTAGTATATATTTAAGTATATAGTATGCCTTAGAAAGGGTTAGGTAAGGACTTGTGTTCTGATGAAATCACAAAGGTGGTCAAATAGAAGTCGAAAGGTAGTGTAATGGTTAATTGCAGATGGCCAATGTATATTAACATCTTACAGTGCTTATTGAATTTTATTTGTTAACTAGCGTGATGACATTGGATTCCTTGTCTTTTAGAATGAAATGGAGGGTAGAATAGGCGGAAGGCGTGGTGGGAGTCATACCGGATGACACGGTAGGATTCCTGCCCACCAATTTAATAGTAAAGAGGCAAGTGTTCTTGCGGAACAGGAAGGTAGTGTGCATGAGACCGTACGAGTGTGATGCGAGATGTCCTTTGTTGTGTTGGCTTAGCGCGGAAGTGGTAAGAAGTGTCAAGGAGAATACCGGGACAAAATCTTAACTTTGAAGAGACGCGAGTATTATGAAGTGTTATAAGAGGAACTAGAATGCTCGAGTAAGGTAAATTGGCAATTTCGTTTGGATCCGCGAAATGGTGAATTTACAGGTGCACGTGCATGATAGCGAATTTTATGGTGTTGATTAATGCTTACGTATCAGAGTTGATCCAATTACTCAACCACGACTACGAGATGTTAGTCACCCGAGTAGCGATTTAAAGAGATTGATGAACATCGTTAGTAATAGTAACAATGTCAGAAATGGTATACCTTACAGAGGTGAATGATGTCAACTAGTACGAGCCACGGACAAGACGAGGAGGAATGAAACTTCGGTTTACCTAAGTCAGACGAGCATACGTATGAAGGATGCCAAAGAGCTAGGGTGGACTACGCTTAGCACAAACACGTTATGATGAATAAGAATCGGTCTACTGTTGAAGTATGTTTGAGCATGAAAGAAATAACCTCATAAGTGTAGGTCCAAAGAATATATGAGTGCACGAATGCACAAATGGCATCTTTCCATGTAGAAGACAGTCCAAGACAACTAATAAGAGTATCTGCTGAAACGAGAAAATAGATATACCAACAACAACAAGAGACGGGAACCGCGATGTTAATTAGGGCGTGCAGGCTAAACCAAACCAAACCAGATCCGACCCAAGGATTGTTTGTCTAGAATGAATGTGAAGGACAAGTTTTGACCAACGAATGTGACTTTAGAAGAAATGCATGCAGAAAAGGCTAACGGAAACGAGTAGCTAGAGAATATATGTTGTCGGTCAGATGGGATGCCAATCCCTAAGACCATCGAGTGATATGTAGGAAGAACAGTGTTCAATAAACCAACGATGTGAAACGTAAAACCTGACAAGTGCGTTTGAAAGAAAGACTAGAAGGAGATTGTGTATAAAAATATGAATGGAAAGTTCGAGTGACTAGTGTGCCATCTGAATGAATACCTTCCCGACAAGTTGAGTGTGATAAGGGATACCTCATATGTTTGGGGGATACCTGATACGGTTCCTACGGGAACGAAGCGATACGGTTCCTACGGGAACGAAGCGATACGGTTCCTACGGGAACGAAGAGATACGGTTTCTATGGGAACGAAGCGATACGGTTCCTACGGGAACGAAGCGATACGGTTTCTATGGGAACGAAGCCATACGGTTCCTACGGGAACCAAGCGATACGGTTCCTACGGGAACGAAGCGACATGGTTCCTTCTGGAACGAAGCGATACGGTTCCTTCTCGAATGAAGCGATATGGTTCCTTAGGGAACGAGACGACGTGGTTCCTTCGGGAACGGGATGGTATGATTCATTCGAGAACGGCATGGTATAGTCCTTCAAGGACGAATGCACCATGGACAACTTATGAGGTATACACAATGATACAAATAGTCGAGAGATGATCGATAGTAACCGTCCAGATGGAAAGGTAGATAACCTTAACGAGGAGTTGAAATTATGGCCATGGAGTCTTCTGTGGACGACTCCGAGTTTGATAAGACATTTCACATAGAATGACAATATAAGAACCTTAACGGTTAGATGTGAAAGACCGACTAGGGATATACGATGCTGAAAAAGATAACGTCTATCAAGAACGAGAGAGGTATAGTCAAGACTACACAAGAATCTGTCAACGGGAGAGTGATTGCATATACGTCGCGGCAGTTGAAAGTTCACGAAGTCAACTATCCGACTCATGATTTGGAACTTGCTGCTGTCGTATTTGCATTGAAAATATGGAGGCACTACCTCTATGGGGTGAAGTTTACTATTTACTCCGACCACAAAAGTTTGAAGTACTTCTTCGAACAAAAGGAACTTAATATGAGGCAGAGGCGATGGTTGGAACTGTTGAAAGATTATGACTGTGAAATAATGTACCATCCTGGAAATGCAAACGTGGTGGCTGACGCTCTAAGCCGAAAGGATGTGCCTACTCCTATTAGAGTGAAAGCTTGACAGTTGGTGGTAACATCGGATGTGATGAGAGAAATTGAAAAGGGCTCAAGATGAGGCACTTAAAGAAGAAAACATAAAGAAGGAAAGGATGGTTGGCCAACAGCACAAGTTGGAATATAACACCCTTGGTGTTAGGACACGTTTTGGGCGGGTATGGATACCTATGAGTGGCGAGCTTAGAACCAAAATCTTGGATGAGGCTCATAAGTCTCGATACTCTATCCATCCTGGTACCAATAAAATGTACCAAGACCTAAGGAAGGAATACTGGTGGCCTGGAATGAAATATGATGTGACAAGGTATGTAAGCAAATGCTTGACTTGCTCACAAGTAAAGGCCGAACACTAGAAACCGTATGGAAAGATTCAACCACTTGATATACCGGAATGGAAGTGGGAACACATTACCATGGACTTCATAACCAAGCTACCTCGCACAGCTAAAGGTCATGACACCATTTGGGAAATTATGGACCGTTTAACGAAGAGTGCTCATTTCCTACCTATTCGTGAGACGTTCTCGTCGAAAAGGTTAGCAGAAGTGTTTATTAACGAAGTAGTAGCACGACATGGGATGCCTTTGACGATTGTATCTGACCGGGACACGCGATTCACTTCGAGGTTCTGGAAAAGATTTCACGAGGCGATGGGCACGAGGCTTAATATCAGCACTGCATACCACCCACAAATGGATGGTCAGTCCGAAAGGACAATTCAGACATTGGAGGATATGCTTCGTGCTTGCATTATCGATTTTGGCGGCAGTTGGGACAGTCATCTGCCGTTAGCCGAATTTTCATACAACAATAGTCATCACACGACTATAGGCATGCCGCCATACGAAATGTTGTATGGGAGGAGATGCAGGACCCCGATTTGTTGGGGTGAGATTGGACAAAAGGAATTAGGGAGTTTGGAAGTAGTAAGGGAAACGTCAGAAAGGTTTGATCAAATCAAAGCACGAATGAAGGCCGCACAAGATCGTCAGAAATCCTATGCGGATAAACGATGAAGGCCTATTGAGTTTGATGTTGGGGACAGAGTAATGTTGAAAGTGTCACCCTGGAAGGGAATAATACGATTCAGGAAGAGAGGAAAGTTAAGTCCGAGGTTCGTCGGACCATTCGGGATAATGGCACGGGTTGGTGAGGCCGCTTATCGGTTAGAGTTGCCTGATGAGTTAAGTGGGATTCATCCTACCTTCCATGTATCACACTTGCGAAGGTGTTTGGCGGACGAATCAGCTCATGTACCACTTATGGACATAGAGGTCGACAACAGCCTTAATTACAACGAAGAACCCGTGGCCGTCTTAGACCGAAAGGAGAAACGTTTACGTAATAGAGTTATCCAATTGGTTAAAGTCCAATGGAAACACCGAAAGGGATCGGAAGCCACTTGGGAAATGGAGAAGGAAATGAGGGAGTCGTACCCTCATCTATTTGACTTATGATAAGGTTTCGGGGACGAAACCTATTGTAAGGGGGGTAGACTTGTAACATCCCAAAAATAAAATGACAGTTATAATAACGGAATAAATGAACGAGGCATGACGGGTCGGGTCGGATGGGTCAGCGGGCTATAAATAGCCTATGCCACCCCTTTTCTCTCATTTGCAACTTTTAGAGAGAGAAAACATAGAGAGAGAAAGTTGGCGGATCGACCCGAGACTTCAGCAAAGTGTTACTCCATAACTCGTGAGAAGAACC
Organism: Smallanthus sonchifolius; assembly: GCA_023525975.1. NCBI lineage: Eukaryota > Viridiplantae > Streptophyta > Magnoliopsida > Asterales > Asteraceae > Smallanthus > Smallanthus sonchifolius. The sequence goes on along the minus strand of CM042030.1, from coordinate 67,034,479 downwards.
TCAGGATCAGAAACTCGATTCAGGTAACAATCCGACCTAAATCTGAATTTTAGTTCGTTTTTAGGTTTTTCGGGTTTTGGGTGAAAAGGTAAGGTTTGAACGGATGAAACTGAAAGATAATCATGGATTTGAGTTCCTTAATGGAAAACGAACGTTTTGAATGCAAACAGGTTCGGGATCTTGACATGAGCAGGCCCGAATGCGAAAGTTAGGGTTTTTCACGAAGAACAGGTCGTACGCACTTGCTAAGTGCGCACGGAGCAGGTCCTGCGCACTTGATAAGTGCGCAGGAGGAGGGACCTGCGCACTTGATAAGTGCGCAGGCAGCAGGGTCTGCGCACTTGCTAAGTGCGCAGGCAGCAGGGTCTGCGCACTTGCCAAGTGCGCAGACATCAGAACTGGTTAAGTGAAGTCAGTATGTTAGAATGGTTAAACCGTTAGAGTAGGGATTGGTCTGATGTGTATTTAACTAATCAATTCAGATCGGAAGTGACGTTGTTGGACCTTCGTTTAGGACAACCCATATTAGCGTATCAGGTGAGTTCTAGAGCCCTCTTTTAAATGTTTTGTTAAATGTTTTGGGCTGGTGTGCATACTTACGAAATGATGTTTTAACGAAATGATGTTATAACGAAACAATGTTTACGAAAGGAAAGGTTATGAAGTGTTTTTGCCAAAAAGGTTTACGAATGTTTATGAACGGTCTAAATGAGGAAATGTTTAATGAAAAGGGAAAGAGGTAAAGGTTTAAAGAAGTCATTACAAATCTAATCTTTCGAATGAATGGAATTGACGAATGAAGTCTGGGAATGTGATTCCCAGCCTTGTGGTAGATTATGGACAGCGAGCCATAGTTACCATAAGAACAACAGGGCAGTGTCTTGGTGGCCTGTCGATGGATTTGATGTTGTACAACTGGTAAGGGAGTAACGACGGTTACTCGGGTGATGACGATCATCCTAGGTGAATAAGGTAAGGGAAATCAATGACGGCGATACGTAACGGTTGATTCCCAAAGGAAAGATGCGTGTTGGGCAATGACGGTGATACGTAACGGTTGACCCCACGTAGTGAATGGTTGGGCAATGACGGCGATACGTAACGGTTGACCCCACATACTGTATGGTTGTGGCAATGACGGCGATACGTAGCGGTTGCCCACAACACCAAAGGTTCCTTCGGGGACACTGTGACGCGTAAAGTAAGATACAGAATTAGATAACGATAATGTATGACTTAAATGAATGTTAAAAGTTTTAACGAATGATCCGTTCAACGGTGTTTATGATAATGATGTTGATGATGATATGGGTACGAAACCTTTTTTTTAAAGATGTTAGATTATTACATGCTTTTGTGAAAGGTTTTACTAAATGAATGAATGATATGTTTTTAGCAAATGTTGATGTTAAAGTTTTTATGAAATGCTAGAACCTACCAGCGTAGCTGACTTTTTAGTGTGCACATTCAGGTTAAGGCAGGTTATGAGGATGGACGGTGATGCTTGGCTAGCGAGGGGAGTTACCCGGCTGACTATGAAGACTGGCATCCTGTTATGTTTTAGTTATGATGTATTTATGTTTTAAACAATGTTTACGCTTACGCATGCATGAATAATGATGACGTTATGTTTACATGAAATTTTCCGCTGCGTTATTTGATATTCATGTTTAAGAACTGTTTGTGAATGAGTAAATCCAACAAGTGAGGCCTCCCGGGTTTGGGACCTTACATAAAACCAAACGAAATTGAATTCTAACGCGATGACCCTAGCAGGCGTGGTGGTTTGGGCGCTGGACTCGTGCGCAGGAGACCCGGGTTCGAGTCCGGTCTCTTGCGTTCTTTTTTTGGGGACATTTTCACTATATTTAATTTATAAAAACCTATCCGCATGTTAGTATATTAATATATTAAAGTGTTTTGAACCCGTGAAACAACCCGTAGACTCGGGTTTGGCTTATAACCTATTTTATAACTCATTTTAATAGCATTATCCACTTTTATAATACTATATTAAGATTATTTTCAAACCACGACTCTGTATAAAATAATATATTTATATTATTTTCAACCTATAACTCCGATTAAAATAATATATTTATATATCATTTTCGCCACATTAATAAACATTGTGTAATCTTTTTTAAACTTAAAAATAATATAATTAATTATATTATTACCCACGTTGTTATGTTTCGAATAAAAATAATAAATTTATTATTTTATTTAAAAATAATATAATAACTTATATTATTTTCCTAACCATTATTTTAATGGTACAAACACACGAATATATATATTTAATAATATTATTCGTAATTAAAGACGTTCGATACATATCGCATCTATCTTAATTATTAAGACACTCTTTGACTCCTGATGACACGTCTGGCTACTCATTGATCCTAAGTGTATTTAGGATGTTCACTCTTCCGTGTCGTCGTCACAGTATCCCATGTGGCCCTAACTATTATGATTATAATTTTAGGGCATCCATAGACGGTTCACAGGCAAACTCTTGTGTTTTCCATTGCATCCTTGTGCGATGTTTCTTACTACGCTTACACAAATCATGTGAGTTTACATAGCCCCTTTTTCACTTTTATATCTTTGGGGTGAAACATGAATCTATTCAAACTATTTGCAATTATTACAATTCAAACATTATGATCATGTGTGTAATTTGTGTCTTATGCTTGAACACTTTTTGTGCAAACAACATTTACCTACTTTTTGTGCATAGTGCAAGTGCAATCTTTAACTCAGTACAAGCCGACGGTATACAATGATAGATCTATTGTGTCTGACCAACCCACCCGGTTAGGGTGATTGTTGCCGAAAAAACACTTAAGGATAACTGTTGAGTTATGCCTCACATTTAAGGATAACTGTTGTGTTATGCCTCACATTAAGGATAACTGTTGTGTTATGCCTCACATTTAAGGATAACTGTTGTGTTATGCCTCACATTTAAGGATAACGGTTGTGTTATGCCTCACATTTAAGGATAACGGTTGTGTTATGCCTCACACTTAAGGATAACTATTTTGTTATGCCTCACACTTAAGGATAACTGTTGTGCTATGCCTATCAGTCACAAAGTTTGATTGTACGCCCCAGTTTAAACTATAGTGGTTCTCCATAATTGCCTTATTAATCCATGTATCATATGAATTGTACACAAACTCTTGATATTACTTGTGGTGTCAAAACCTATGTATGCTCACCAACTATTTTTAGTTGACTCTGTTTCCATCATGTTTCAGGTACTAGTGTACGAGATCATATGCAAGATACAACATATAGGATTTGGACTTAGTGAATAAAGAACTACAACATGTGGATGTATTTGATTTTGGTTGTTGATTGAACTTACGTAACGAAATCTTGATGTAATTAATATATGAAACTTTAGCTTGATCATGTGCTTATGAACAGTATACACGTCCGCCCCGGTATATTCCGCCGTCGGTTGGGGTGTGATTGGATTCACTCCATGCGTCTTCTACACGTTCTCCTTGACTTCTAGACCGATTCTTCAGGGATGGTATTGACTATGCACATTTTACCTGCAATCAATAAAAAGAAATAGAGGACAAGTGACTGTTAATAGCATTAATATTCGAGATACTAAAGTTATCAGGATCTTGGATTCCAGATTAAGTTACATTCAGGATCCTGCATGAAAATCAATCCCTAACACTCTTCCCACTCGAATCTCTTATTCTTCTTTAGGATGTCGTAGAACTCTTTGCATCTTTCTGAGGATCTTGATATGAACCGGTTCAGTGCTGCTACTCTGCCTGTTAGTCTTTGGACATCCTTGCTATTTGCTGGGGATTTTAGATTGATGATTGCTTCAATTTGCTCCGGACTGGCCTCTATCCCTCTCTTGGTCACCATGTAGCCCAATAATTTTCCTGCCCCCACTCCGAAGTGGCATTTAGAGGGATTTAGCTTCATGTTGTTCTCGTCCAGGATATCAAATGCATCTCTGAGATCCCTAAGGTGATCCTCAGCTTTCTTTGATTTCACCACCATGTCGTCTATGTAAACCTCTATGGTGTCCCCTAGTTTCTCTTTGAACATCATGTTCACCAGCCTTTGGTATGTAGCACCTGCATTTTTCAAACCAAAAGGCATAGCAATATAACAATAGATACCTGTTGGAGTCATGAATGGGGTATCCTCCTTATCTGAGGGTTCCATCTGAATTTGTTGGACTCCTAATGAAGCATCCATGAATGTTAGAATTTCGTGGCCTGTTGTAGCATCAACCATCGAGTCAATGTGTGGTAGTGGAAAGAGATCTTTGGGGCATGCTTTGTTCAAGTCAGTGAAGTATACACAGACTCTCCATTTCCCATTTTTCTTCTGGGCCACCACTGCATTAGCTAGCCACCTTGGGAATTTCACTTCCCTTATCATTCTTGCCTTTAGTAGTCTTTCGACCTCTTATTGGATAACTATGTTCCTCTCCGGTGTAAATTTTCTTCTTTTTTGATGTATCGGCCTGAAACTGTTATCAACACCTAATTTATGTGTAATAATATCTTTAGAGATACCTGTCATGTCTTCATGTTTCCAAGCAAAGTTTGAGGTTCTGCTTCTTAGTAATTGTTTTGGGTAAAAAATAATAAGACTAACTTTGTAACCAAATTTCGTTTGTGATGTAGTGTGCTTGTAAAATCAGTGTAAAACAAGGTAAGAACGTAAAAAGTGACACGGATGTTTACGAGGAAAGCTCTTGATCGTTCAGGATCTCTGGCATAAAACCTCGGGAGGTGAAAATCGACACCTGCCTCGTTACTTCAATAAATGGTAAAGAATTACAAGTGTTGAGCAACAAATGGTTGATATCTAAGTGTTACAAGACTGATAGCGAGTGTATTCTGCTGCTAAGTGCGTTGTTCTGTGTTTTCTAATCGACCAAGCTGCTGATTTTATACAGAGATCATACTAACTAACTATCCGAGAATCCCGGAATCGACCATGTCTTCAAATATAACCGCTGGAGGTTGTTCTACGCGTCTTCTACACGCTTATTTCAACTTCCAGGCCGATTCTCCAGGGATTAAATGGACTTCACTTGTTTTACCTGCGTATTGATCAAGATAGAGGAAAGATACAACAGTTAGATAATAAGGAAATTAAGGATACCAAAACCTGTTAGGATACCGAAGTATGTTGAAGATCCAGGATCCCTATTTGTAAAATGACCCCTAACAATTGTCCCCAAAATTTGACAGCTGTTAATCTCATCGACATCTGTAAAATTTTAAAATTCAAATAAAAATAAATGATGATAGGGTAGCGATATGAGCGTTCTCGATTTCCAAGGCGATTTAACCGTTGTAATTTCCTGGATATATTCATTATTACTCCTTCTCTCTCATTCCTATCTTCTTCAAGGTTGGAGCAGGTAAAAATCTTTGTTTCTGATTTCTTCTTTCTTTCTAAACTTTCATTATCTTGGGTAAGAAAATGACTAGGTCAGCCGCTTCTATCGTTGCTGAAATGATAGACGATTTCGTTGATCAAGGAATACTTGACCATTCTGATCTTGAACTCTGCTCTTTCACTGATCAGGATATGAAACTTTTGAAATCAAATAATATTTTTCCTCAAAAAACCATTTTTAGGCCTTTTGATTCCAGAACAAAAGCGGATTTGATTTCTAAAACATGGGTATGCTTTCTCACGTATCCTTTCACTCTCGGTCTGTCATACCCTTTTTCTCCACTTATCATCGAGTTCTTCAAGCTTACCGGCTTGTGTTATTCCCAAACTATACCCATGGTTTGGAGAATCCTGGCTACTCTTGAAAGGCTGAATCGTTCTCATTCTCTAACCATTGGCGTCCCTGAGCTACCCTCCGTCTATAATTTGAGAACCCATGGCTCTTCTCGTTTCGTCCTTCAGCTTAAGTCTGGGCGAACTCACCTAATCCCAAAAGCTACTCAAAATGACACCGACTAGAAGGGGAAATTATTCTTTGTCTGGAGAGATTCAATTTCTGCTGGGAAACTCTTGCCGCTTGAATGGGTTAAGAAGGGTAGGATATAGTTAGGATCCCTGCAATTTTAAATATTTCTAACTTGATTCTGATGATTCTTTTCTTATCTTTGTGTGGCTCCAAAGTTCGACGAACTGGTCCTTGCAAGAAGTGACACAGATAAAAGAATAAAAGCATTGTTAGAGATACCTATTACGGAGAGATCCTTCCATGCCAAATCTGCCATAAGTGAAGCTAGTTTCAATACCCAATATTCCGAACCCGAGATGTCTTCAGGCATAGAATAGTTTACATTCGTATTATCAAGTATCATGATCCTGATTTGTTCTATCTTTTTGTAGGAATTCCTAAGTCGAGCACTCAATTTGCCTTGTCTGACCTCGATAGCCTCTTGTCTGGAGCTGTCATTTTCAAGTAGGAGGGTCCCACACCAACTACTAAGTCTCGGGTTCCCCTACTCCAGTCTAAAGCTTTGGGGAGTAAGAAGAGGAAAACGACTGACATAGTTGACCTGGAGATCTTAGAGGGCATGGATTCCAGTGAGACTGCCAAGAAGCTTCATTCCTTGCTGAGTCTGGTAAGCGCTTTCTGGTATCCCTATTTCAATTTCAGGATCCCGAAAGTCTTAATTTATCCAAATCTTATAGGGTCTTGAGAAGCTGAACGCCAACTTGGTTACGACAGAGAAGAACACTGAAGAAGCTCTGGAGAAGGTTGAGGATCTGAAGAAAATAACGGCCAACAAGTCCAAGTACTTGGATAAAGAGATCCAAATCTTGAAGGAAAAGCTGCAGGAGGATTTGGCTCAGTCCGAGCAGAAGTTGTAGGAGACTGTGGATAACGCCAAGAGGTCCGCAGCCATGGCTATTCTTCAATCCAGGATCCAGATGGCTGAGCAAGCTGTTACTGAAGGTTTTGATCCTGCAGCTTGGGATCTTCAGGGATGGCGCTCTTCTCTAGCTAAACTCGGCGGCGAAGCTGTGGAAAATAGCAAGGTTACCGAGGATGTTGGTGCTGGTGATGGTGAGAAGCGGGTGGACCAGGACGATGAGGGCAATGATGCTGTAACATTTCTGATTTTTAGTACCCGTATTTCAATTCAATGTAATGCATTTCACACCCAATTCTAGTGCACTGTTTTGTTTCTTTTCGTACCATTAATTAAATACTATATTTCAATGTTAACCCGCAAATTTTACACGGTTATAACCTACTAAAACACTACATAAATATTTATTTATACGAATATGTCAAAGACCAAAGTTACAAGGTCTGATATTAAAAATTTACAAGAAACCCTAATAGGCACGGTCACGCTGAGTGCTTTGGCACGGTCGCGCGACTTGCTTTGGAACGATCGCGCCTGGTGCCTTAGCACGGTCGCGCCTCGTTAGGGCACGGTTGCGCCTAGTACCAGTTGAAACGTAAATATAGTTTTAATCACCTGATCGTTGAGTTTCGTAACCGATATACGTTTCACTTTCGTTATCAAAGACAATAATATTATCAATCGTAACAATTGACAACAGAAATCGATTCATCTCAAAGAAAACTAAAATCCTTCACTTGAACCAAAATCCTCCTATTCTAAAGTGCAATTCACTCGATCAATCGCTCCATAGAATCCCTCTGAAACCCCTGAACACAGTGGTTTAGCCGGAAGTGCAGTGGAAGACGCCGGAGACCGAACTCGTCGACGCCGGAACTCCTTCCTACCGTCATCTATCAATTCGTCGTCCTTCCGGGTAATTGAAACTCTTCCCTCAGTGTATTTAGTCCATAGATCAAAAGCCCCATATTAATTTGGGCTTTCAATATAGAATTCGTCCGAAACCCGAATCTGAGTTTTGTTCAAAAATGATTTAATCGAATCCAGTTCTAAACATGACTTACATACAATTAATCTATATAACAAGACTCGTAATAAGCACGGTAAATAAAAGCCCTATGATTCCCAGCAGTAACAATATAAAAAAAATCAGTCAATTCATTCCTGATTTGGAACAGACACGATCGCGCTAATCATCTAGCGCAGTCGTGCCTCATGAGACGCGGTCGTGCCGACTATCAGCGCGGTCGTGTCCTCCTGTCCAGACCCAATCATGCCCTTTGGCTAATCTCAGTCGTGTCTTAGGATCATAGACACGATCGTGCCTGGCCAAGGCACGGTCGTGCCTAAAGATTTAGTTAGTTAAGCCTCTCTTTGATCAACACGGTCGCTCCCTGACTAGCGTGGTCGCGCCCGTGGTTTGAGCACGATCGTGCCCTTCCCAGGCACGGTCGTGTGTGAGTTAAATTCTTGGTAGAATTATAAATTTTATGTATTTTTCAAACCATAAATATTCTGATTGAATTACAAAACAAAAATAGTTGATTTTTATAAAATTGCATTTAATCTTATTTAGAAAGAACAAATATTTAATAAATGGAAAAATTATTTATTTAAAGTTCATAAAATTTAATTTACAATTATTGTTAAACTTTTCATTTAAAAAGTATTTAAATGGTTAAGTTACATTTTATAAATAAATAAATAAAATAATGATTATTTATTTACCTTATATTTAAACAAAGACATTTATTTGTTTACACTTAAATTCATTTAACACTTATAATAATTTTAATAAACAATAATTATTTACATTACTTATTTAATCATTTAAACTCAAACCTTAATCAAAATGTTCTAAAAATATTCTTTCAAACTTTATATATTTTATTCAATACCTCCGATTACAAATCAATGACTTTTTACACAAGTCCAAATGCAACTTTAGAATTAAACTCTTGTGCACACTATTAATACCATATACATTACACTTTAGGTTAACTTGTGCATTTCAAGGATCTATATTCTATCTAGGACATTTGTTAGCAACGCCTTCAAACCAAGTGAGTATACATAGCCCCTTTTACTCTTTTACATTTTTGGGGTGGAACATGAACATTATTCAAATTACATGTTTACATTTACACAAACAACACAAGTACAAATCCTATTTACATTCATGTGTGCAATTTGAGCTTTATGCCCGGGTGCTAGGTGTGCTAACCTTTGTATGCGATTATGTGCAATCATTAACTATTCAAGCCGACGGTTTTCAATGATAGATCTATTGAGTCTGACAAACCCACCCAGATTGGAGTGATTGATACCGACAACACAATTTTGCATGCTAGTTACAAAGGTTTGGTTGTGCATGGTTACACAATAGCTGCTCCCCATAAATGCCTTATTTATCATGACATGTATGGATTTGTTTTACAAATTATATGCTATCTATATAAACCTGTGTTATACTCACCAACTTTTTAGTTGACTTTATTTTATTCATGTTTCAGGTTCTAATGTGTGAGATTGATCAAGATGTGCTACACATAGGCTTGGACTTAGTTAAATTAAATAAAAGAACTCTGCGTATTTAAATTTTGGTTTCTATCTTGGATTTGGTTGTGTTTGGATTACTTGCAATGAAATTTGACGTTTAATATATTCAATCTAGTCAACCTTGTGCTTATGAACAGTCTACATGTCCCGCCCCGATGATTCCGCCATCGGTCGGGGTGTGACAGATGCCTAGGTCTGAGCCTTGGAATTTGTGGTTCTTCCGTTTGATTGATGTTGATGGTACTTGTTAAAAACAATTTTTCTTTTGTGTTTGGGGATCCCTGCATGGGTTAGACAATTTGATAACTTGTGAATCCGGGTGGATGGGTCTAGGTTTTGGATGAAGCCCGGGTCATTTTTCTTTCCTACATTTTGAATGTTAGTATATGGTTTATGACTATTTTCCATGATTGTTACATGTTTGCCTTAATATATTTTTCAAAATTAGGATCCTGAGGTAATTAAAACTTAAAAAAGAATAGGTTCGAACATATTTTCAGGATACTAGATCTTTAATAATAAATTCTCAGGTTTTTATCAAATTTAGACTTAGGAAAACACAATTTGGTTTTAATAAATAAGAGTACCAAACGTATCATGACTTAGTCATTCAGCTTTCAAATCTTCTTGTAAGTGAAAAATTAGTAACACATACCTTTGTTGAGTACGAATTTGGACATATAGACATACCGAATTATATCACGGAGTGCGAAATACAACAACCTTTGGTTGTCCCCTGTGTACAGTCATTGAATACGTCGTAGGCTTAGTAAATACACTTCGGGATCCTCATTAGTCTTCAACTTGTTTAAGGATCCTGAGTCAGCATATTGATGCCAAGTTTTTGATTTAACACGTAAGTGTTACATATTTAAAATCGTGGGCCAAGCCAGAAAACGTGGGCTACGCCAATAACGTGGGCTAAGCCAGATAATTGTGGACTAAGCCAAATAATCATGGGCTAAGCCAAATAATCGTGGGCTAAGCCAATATCGTGGGCAAGGCCAAATCTGAGTTAGCATGAAAATGCTAAAAACCTTAGCTTTAACATGTAAGTGTTAAATGATCGGGAAAAACATGAGTAATAGCACATCTGTTATATTCGTAGCACCCAATATATAGCCAATAGTGATGAAATTATCAGCCACTGTTACATGGACTGGTCGCATCACCTTGAACTATAATTGGATATCGTGCGCTCCTGGCGGGGTGTATTAATCCAATACTTAGAAAGGCGAAAGCCGTTTAAACCTTCGAGGTATTTGAGGATACCAAAACATAGGAGAGATGGCCAATCTCTTTCTTCTGTCGGGATCCCTGGAGATACTTCCTGCAAAACAGGAAATCTTGGTGAAGGTGGGTGTTAGCCTGGCTAACACCCCTCCGACGCTCAAGTCAATACTTTGATCAAGAGTAACAAGTATAAAATAATTATGGAAAGAAGACGTACCATTTTTAGTTAGGATTTAAATTCTAACTTACGTAAAGTAGGTTTTGAGATGGATAGCATTCCAGGATCTTGGCAGGATATCTCCTTCCATAGTAGCCAACCAATCCCTGCCTGCTTCTGAATCAATCAAGTATGGGCCTTCCCATTTTGGTGCAAGCTTTCCATCATTGGGATTGGTAGTATTTTGGAATGCCTTTCTTAATACGAGATCACCTTCTCGGAATCTTCTAACCCTTATGTTTTTGTTGTATGACTTTGCTATCCTCTATTGATAAGCTGCAATGCGAACTTTGGCAAGATCGCTAAGCTCATCCACAGTATCAAGATCCTTAGCAAGAGCTTCGTCGTTGGTCTCTAAAGATTGAAAGTTGGTTCTGGCAGTAGGGATAACCATCTCTGTCGGGATCATTGCTTCAGTTCCAAATACCAAGGAGAATGGAGTCTGCCCTGTCGTGTTTTTCGTGGTTGTCCTATCCGCCCAAAGTACAAACGGTAGCTCTTCGGCCCATCTTCCTTTCTTTGCTCCTAATCTCTTCTTGAGGTTGTTAACGATGATCTTGTTGCTAGATTCTGCTTGTCCATTGGCTTGAGGATGTATTGGGGTAGAAGTTATCATCTTGATTCCCCAACTGGCACAAAAGTCAGTTGTTCTCTTGCCAATGAACTGAGATCCATTATCACATACGATCTCCGCTAGGATCCCAAATCTCGTCAGGATATTGCGCTTGATGAAGGAGATGACTTCTTTCTCTCTGACTTGGACAAATGCCTCAGCTTCGATCCATTTATAGAAGTAATCCGTCATTGCTAGCATGAAGACCTTTCCTCATGGTGCTTTGGGGAGTTTGCCGACGATATCCATTCCCCATTTCATGAATGGCCATGGAGAGATGATTGGATATAAAGGTTCGCCCGGTTGATGGAGTATGTTGCTGTGTCTCTGGCAAGCATCACATTTTTTAGAGTAAGTCACTCCATCTTTCCTCATGGTAGGCCAGTAATATCTTGTCCTCAGGATCCTTGAAAATAGCGCTCTGCCCCCGATATGATTACCACAATCTCCTTCGTGTAGATCTTTCAGGACTTCATGTGCTTCAGGATCCTCCAAGCATCTCAAGTATGGACCTATAATTGATTTTCTGTACAAAACATTCTCGAAAATTACAAGACGAGACATTCTCATGCGAAAAGCCTTGTGGTTCTTTTCATCACTTGGGATTTCACCATCCTGCAAGTATTTATTAGAGTAAACTGCCATTTTCGTCCCTGTGGTTTGGTCAAAATTGCCACTTTCATCCAATAGTTTGTTTTTTTGTATCTGGGTCCTCATGGTTTTAAAATATTGCCATTTTCATCCTCGTGGTTTTAAAATATTGCCACTTTCATCCAGTCAGCTAACACCGTCCGTTTTTCTCAGTTAAATGAGGGGTATTTCAGTCCTTTTACTTATTTGTTTTATTTTTTCATCTTTTTTACTCTCACTTTTTAATCATCCCCAATTTAACCTCTAATTTAATCATCCACCTGCTGGCCTTCTTCCTCTTTTCCTGACCAGTTTCCGACGAGCACCACTGGAACACCTCCGTCGCTTGTTTCTATGATTAAAAAGTGAGAGTAAAAAAGATGAAGAAATAAAACAAATATGTAAAAGGACTGAAATACCCCTCATTTAATTGAGAAAAACGGACGGTGTTAGCTGACTGGATGAAAGTGGCAATATTTTAAAACCACGAGGATGAAAATGGCAATATTTTAAAACCACGAGGACCCAGATACAAAAAAACAAACTATTGGATGAAAGTGGCAATTTTGACCAAACCACAGGGACGAAAATGGCAGTTTACTCTATTTATTAATAGGTGAAATCAAGGATCCTGGAATAGGTTCAAGATTCCGAATGTCTACTTCTTCTTCAGTGTTGGATACTTCATTTACCTTCTCAATTGCCGGGCTCAGAATGTGTACGATAGGTATTTTGGTATCTTCTGGTATTCTAAGAGTTAAAGCAAGGTTCGCTAAGGCATCAACCTTAGTGTTATCTTCTCTAGGCACCTGTGTAATGTTAAAAGTTTCGAATTTCATGGATATTTGTTTAACTATTGTGAGATATTTGGCTAGCTTCTCACCTTTTACTGCATACGAACCATTAAAATGATTAGCAATTAATAATGAGTCTACATATACCTGAAGATACCTAATCTTGATATCTCTGGCTAATTGTAATCCTGCTATCAGCGCCTCATACTCTGCTTCATTATTCGTGCCTGGAACTCACAACTTATGGATAGGGGTAATATGTCCCCTTGTGGCGATTTTAGTATGATTCCCAGTCCTATTCCTTTTACGTTAGAAGCACCATCTGTGAATAAAGTCCATTCGTCCTTCGACTCCTCTAGTTGATGGACTTCAAGATCTGCGTCGTGTTAGATATCACTGCTGAAATCAGCCACAAAGTCCGCCAGTGCTTGAGATTTATTGTTGTTCTAGGTTCGTACATGAGGTCATAGGAGCTAAGATTGACTGATCATTTAGCCATCCTTTCTGACATCTCCGGCTTTCTTAAGACACACTTAATAGGGTAGTTAGTCTTAACATGAATAGCATGAGTTTCAAAATAATGTCTTAGTTTAGTTGATGCCATTATTAAAGCTAAAATTATTTTTTTCTAAATGAGAGTACCTGGTTTCTGCTGGTAGCAAACTTTTACTTACATAATATACCGGATGTTGTTGTCCTTCATGATCCTTGACTAACACAGCACTTACAGTGCTTCGGGATACTGCCAACTATAGGGATAATGGTTCACCGTCTTCTGGTTTCATCAGTAGAGGAACTGATGAAAAGTATTCCTTCAAAGATTGGAGTGCTTGTTTGTGCTTCTGTTCCCATTCGAATCTCTTATTCTTCTTCAGGATGTCGTAGAATTCCTTGCATTTTTCTGAGGATCTTGATATAAATCTGTTGAGTGCTGCTACTCTGTCAGTTAGTCACTGGACATCCTTTGTGTTTGCTGGGGATTTCAGGTTGATGATAGCTTTGATTTGTTCCATACTGGCTTCTATTCCTCTTTTGGTCACCATATAGCCTAAGAACTTTCCTGCCCTCACTCCGAAGTAACATTTCGAAGGGTTCAGCTTCATATTGTATTGGTCCAGGATATCAAATGCTTCTTTAAGGTCCCTGAGATGATCCTCATCTCTCTTTTATTTTACCACCATGTCGTCTATGTAGACCTCCATGGTGTCCCCTAGTTTCTCTTTGAACATCATGTTCACCAGCCTTTGGTATGTAGCACCTGCATTTTTCAAACCAAAGGGCATAGCAATATAACAATAAATACTTGTAGGAGTCATGAACGCAGTATCCTCTTGGTCTGAGGGTTCCATCTGAATTTGTTGGAATCCTGATGAAGCATCCATGAAAGTCAGTATTTTGTGGCCTGCTGTGGCGTCGACCATAGAGTCAATATGTGGTAGTGGGAAGGGGTCTTTAGGACACGCCTTGTTGAGGTCCGTGTAGTCTACACAAACTCTCCACTTCACGTTCTTCTTCTGGACTACTACTACGTTGGCTAGCCACCTTGGGAATTTTACTTCCCTTATCATTCCAGACTTGAGAAGTCTTTCCACCTCTTCTTGGGTGATTATGTTTCTCCCAGGAGCAAATTTCCTTCTTTTGATGTATTGGCCTGAAACTTTTATCAATTCCAAGTTTATGAGTTATGATATCTTGGGATATACCTGTCATGTCCTCGTGCTTCCATGCGAAGGTTGCTTTTCTGCCCTTCAGAAAGTTCAGGATATCTTTTTCAATATCTTCAGGGATATTGCTCCCTACAAGGATCTTTACATATGGATTTTCAGCATCCAGGGATGCCTCTTTAACATCCTACTCTTTAGCTTCTAGAACATCCCTGGCCTACTTTGTTGATTGCTATGCTTGCCTGGTTTTGACAGAGGCTTTCATCGAAGAAGTGTAGCAATTCTTAGCCTCTTGCTGATCACTGTTAATCTTCACTACTCCCCAAGGGGGTGGCACTTTGACACACTGATGGTATGTTGAGGGCACCGCCTTCATATCGTGTATCCATGGCCTTCCTAAAATGATATTATAGCAAGACAAAGATTCTATTACACAAAATTTTTGAATAGAATTTACCCCTTCAATATATATCGGTAATTTTATCTCTCCGACTGTGCTTTTGACTTCTCCGCTGAATCCTACCAGCACTGAGGATTTTGAAATAATTTCAGAATCCGGGATCCCCATTCTCTTCAGGACTTCATGCTGAATTATGTTCACCAAGCTTCCTCCGTCGATCAGTATCCTCCGGATGAAGTGGTTTGCATTGTATAGTGTAATCACCAGGCCATCGTGATGAGGATCCTGTACGTCATTTCTGTCATCTTCGTCGAAACAGATCACCTTTTATTCAGTTAAGCTGGAGGTCCTGATAGGTCTTTCCCCATTCTATGTTTTCGCTTCTTTGGCATTTCTTTTTGCTGCAGAGTAAGAGGTACCACAAATATCAAATCCACCAGATATAAAATCTATTACCTTGGCATCTGGCGGAGGGGATTTTTCTCTCTGTGGGATCCTGTCATGATCCTTGGTCTTGTTCTTTCCTTTGCCTAGAAATTCTTTGAGATATCCCTTGCTCAAGAGATAGCTTATCTTCTTTCGCAAAGCAATACAATCCTCAGTTATATGGCCAAAGTCTTCGTGGAATGCACACCACTTGGACTTGTCCTTTCCCCCTGAGTTCCTCTCAAATTTGCAAGGCCACCTGGCTTTTTCTCCAAGATCCTGCATAGCAAATAGCAAACCGATCGTATCAAGAGAAAAACAGTATTCAGACAACTTAGGATATTCTTCTTCGTCCTTGTCGTCTTCTACAACATTAACCCTGTGATTGCCCGGCTTAGAATACGGCTTGGATCTGTACGACTTGAAAGGTGCGGGTTCAGCTTTCCGGTTAGGTTGAGTGTAGCTTGTCAGAGCATTCACTCTTTGCTGGATCTTTTTATCATCTTCTAGCCTAATAAACCTCAATGCCCCGTTCCTAACTTCATCAAGGTTCCTGCAAAGATTCATAACAAGGTCTTCGTAAAATTAAGAATCCTTCTGTAGCCCCATCTTGAAGGCTTGGACTGCAGTGGCAACGTCAAGATTCGGGATATCCAGGGATTCCCGACCAAATTTGCTGACATAGTCTCGGAGGGATTCTCTGGGATTTTGAATTATCTTGTATAAGTCACTTATTAATCTTTCAAAAATTCTACTGCAAGAGAATTGATTGTTAAACATGTTAATTAAATGAGCGAATGAAGTAATAGAATATAGAGGAACATTAAGTAGCCATTTTAAGGCTGATCCTGTTAAGGTAGAGCCGAAGCCTTTGCATAAGCAGGCTTCCTTTAGATCCAAGGGAATGGGGTTTATCTCCATTCTTTCCCTGTACTACGCGACATGCTCCTCGGGATCTGTAGTTCCATCGTACAACTTCCTGTTAGGAGTCTGGAAGCGCTTGGGGATCTAAACATCACATAATGGTGGGGCGAATCTGGAGATCCTGTGACTGGTAGAGGATATCTCCGATATAGGTTGGACCACACCTGGTACACTGGAGATCATCTCTCTCAACTTCTTTAACTCCTTGGCCATGGACGGAGTGATTCCTATCTCCTGCACAAATTCGTTATCATTTGAAAATTGATTGAATGTGTTACCGTTCTCAGGATTTTGGGATGATGATCCCGGAGTAACTCCAAGATCCTGATTTTTCATAACTCTGACAGCCGGGGTAGGGCCAACTGCAGTAATCCCTATTTACATGGGAAGGAAATCTCCCTTATGGATTTCTGAGGATCCTGAATAATTGAAATCCCAGATCCTTGGTTGCAGCGGGGTCGTCACTTCGACTTGTTTCTTCGATTCCTTAACCTTCTCAGTCTCCCGAAACAGCGCTTGTTTAGTCTTCCTCTGTTGTTCCATTTGTTGTTTCATCTCCGAGAACAGATCAAGGATATCATTGTTTGATACGATCACTGGTCCACCAGCAGGTATTTCGGATCCTGAAAAACCCGCAGGAGTAGTTTTCTTCAACTGATTAACACATTTTTGAAATGGATGAGGAGGAATAGGGTTGACCAACCCAGAGCTCGAAGATGGAGCAGAGACAGAAATATTTTTGGATTGAGATGACATTTTTTAAAATAGCTTTGAAAGATAGTGATTGAACACAAATTTTAGTAAAGATTTGAAGATAAAAAGTACCACTTGCCCCACGGTGGACGCCAAATTGTTTTGGGTAAAAATTACTAAGACTAACTTTAACCAAATTTTGTTTGTGAGGTAGTGTGCTTGTAAAATTAGTGTAAAACAAGGTAAGAACGTAAAAAGTGACACGGATGTTTATGAGGAAAGCCCTTGATCGTTCAGGATCTCCGGCATAAAACCTTGGGAGGTGACAATCGACACCTGCCTAATCACTTCAATAAATGGTAAAGAATTACAAGTGTTGAGCAGCAAATGGTCGATATCTAAGTGTTACAAGACTGATAGCGAGTGTATTCTACTGCTAAGTGCGTTGTTGTGTGTTTTCTAATCAACCAAGCTGCTGATTTTATACAGAGATCATACTAACTAACAATCCGAGAATCCCGGAATCGACCAGGTCTTCAAATATGACCGTTGGAGGTCGTTCTACGCGTCTTCTACACGCTTATTTCAACTTTCAGACCGATTCTCCAGGGATTAAATTGACTTCACGTGTTTTACCTGCGTATTGATCAATATAGAGGAAAGATACAACAGTTAGATAATAAGGAAATTAAGGATACCGCAACCTGTCAGGATACCGAAGTATGTTGAAGATCCAGGATCCTTATTTGTAAAATGACCCCTAACAGTAATTCTATAAGATCTTGCTCAATATCCTTGGGAATATTGGTTCCAACAAGCACCTTGACATCAGGATCCTCTATGCTTAAGGATACTTCTTTAACATCCTACTCTTTAGTTTCCCAGACATCTCGGGCTTGTTTCTTTAATTGCTATGCTTTCCTGGTTTTGGCGAAGGCTTTCATTGAAGAAGTATAACAGTTTTTTGCCTCCTGCTGGTCACTGTTGATCTTTACTACCCCCTAGGGGGTCGACATTTTGACACATTGGTGATATGTTGAGGGTACTGCCTTCATGTCATGAATCCAAGGTCTCCCTAGAATAATATTATAGCAAGATAAAGAATCAATAACACAAAATTTTTGTATAGCATTTACCCCTTCGATGTATATTGGTAGCTTTATCTCTCCAACTGTGTTTTTAACCTCTCCGTTGAATCCTACCAGCACTTAGGATTTTGAAAAAAATTCAGAATTCGGGATCCACGTCCTTTTAAGGACCTCAAGTTGTATGATGTTCACCAAACTCCATCCATCAATCAAGATTATGCGGATGAAGTGATTGGCAATGTACAGAGTGATGACTAAGCCGTCATGATGAGGATCTTGTACATTGTATATGTCCCTTCATCAAAAGAGATAACTTTCTTTTCTGTCAAGGTAGAGGTTTTGATAGGCCTGTCCCCTTTCTCAGTCTTTACTTCCTTAGCATTTCTCTTAGCTGCAGAATAAGAGGTACCACAAATGTCAGACCTGTTATGGGTTAAATTTCAAGCAGGATTCTAAATGATGCATGATCCAAAATCCAAGATCCTGGTAACTTCAGTATCCTAAATATTAATGCTACTAACAGCTACTTGTCCTCTATTTCTTTTATATGCGTAGGTAAAATGTGTTGACTCGTCTATCCCTAAAGAATCGGGCGAGAAGTCAAAGAGAACGTGTAAAACTTGCGAGAGAAGCTCAATAACGGTCATATTTGAAGACCGAGTAAAGCTCAGGGATCCTTGAAAAGTTAGTTAGTTTCATTTTTTGTATTTAATCAGCAGCTTGATCGATTAGCAACACACACAAACACTTAGCATTATCGAATACTCGCAAATAAGCTTTATAACACCTAGATCTTGATCATTTGCTGCTCACACTTGTAATCTTTTTACCATTTATTCAAGAAACGAGGCAGGTGTCGATTGTCACCTCCCGAGTTTTATGTCGGAGATCCTTAAAGATCAAGGGCTTTCCTCGTAAACAACCGTGTCAAGCTTTACCTTTTTATATTAATTCTCATTGATCTTACGAGCACACTAGCTCACTTACTAAGTTTGGTTACAAAATTAATTTACATAATTTTTACCCAAAATAATTTGGTGCACACCGTGGGGCAAGTGGTGCTTTTCATCTTTAAATATTTGCTAAAATTTGTGTTCAATCACTATCTTTCAAAGCTAATTTCAAAAATGTCGTCCCAATCTAAAAATATTTCTATTTCTGCTCCGTCTTCAAGCTCTGGGTTGGTCAACCCTATTCCTCCTCCTTCATTTCAAAAAAGTGTTAATCAGCCAAAGAAAACTACTTCTGTGGGTTTTTCGGGATCCGAAATACCTGTTGGTGGACCTGTGATCGTATCAAACAATGATATCCTCGATCTGTTCTCGGAGATGAAACAACAAATGGAACAAATGAGGAAGACTAACCAAGCGCTGGTTCGGGAGATTGAGAAGGCTAAGGAATCTAAGAAACTAGTGGAAGTGACGACCCCGCTGCAACCAAGGATCTTAGATTTTAATTAGTCAGGCTCCTCAGGAATCCATAAGGGAGACTTCCTTCCCATGCAAACAGGAATCACTGTAGTTGGCCCTACCCCAGCTGTTAGAGTTACGACAAATCAGGATCATGGAGTTACTCCTGGATCATCGTTCCAAAATCCTGAGAACGGTAACACTTTCAATCAATTTTCAAATACTAACGAATTTGTGCAGGAGGCAGTAATAACTCCGTCCATGGCCAATGAGTTAAAGAAGTTGAGAGAAATGATCTCCAGTGTACCAGGTGTGGTCCAACCTATACAGGAGATGCCCTCTACCAGTCACAGGATCTCCAGATTCGCTCCACCATTATGTGATGTTGAGATCCCCAAGCGCTTCCAGACTCCTAACATGAAGTTGTACGATGGAACTACAGATCCTGAGAAGCACATTGCGCAGTACGGGGAACAGATGGAGATAAACCCCATTCCCTTTGACCTAAAGGAAGCCTGCTTATGCAAAGGCTTTGGCTCTACCTTAACAGGAACAACCCTGAAATAGCTACTTAACGTTAAACCTTATTCTATTACTTCGTTTGCTCACTTAATCAATTTGTTTAACAATCAGTTCTCTTGCAGTAGGACCTTTGAAAGTTTAACAAATGACTTATACAGGATAACTCAGAACAGCGGAGAGTCCCTTCGGGATTATGTCAGCAAGTTCGGCCAGGAATCCCTAGATATCCCGAACCTTGACGTTACCACTACAGTCCAGGCATTCAAGATGGGACTACAGAAGGATTCTCAATTTTACGAAGACCTTGTCATGAATCCTTACAGGAACCTTGATGAAGTCAGGAATCGGGCATTGAGGTTTATTAGGCTGGAAGATGATAAAAAAGATCCAGCAAAGGGTGAATGCTCCGACAAGCTACACTCAACCTAACCGGAAAGCTGAACCTGCACCTTTCAAGTCGTACAGATCCAAGCCATATTCTAAGCCTGACAATCACAGGATCAACGTTGTAGAAGATGACGAGGACGAGGAAGAATATCCTAAGTTGTATGAATACTGTTTTTCTCTTGATACAAATTTGCTATGTAGGATCTTGGAGAAAAAGCCAGATGGCCTCGTAAATTTAAGAAGGGTACAGGTTGGAAGGACAAGTCCAAATGGTGTGCTTTCCATGAAGACTTTGGTCACGTGACGGAAGATTGCATTGCTTTATGAAAAGAGATAAGATACCTCTTAAGCAAAGGTCATCTCAAAGAATTTCAAGGCAAAGGAAAAAACAAGTCTAAGGATCATGACAGGATCCCGCAAAGAGAAAAATCACCGCCGATGAATGCCAAGGTAATAGGTTTTATATCTAGTGGATCTGATATTTGTGGCACTTCTTACTCTGCAACAAAAGGGAATGCCAAAGAATCGAAGACAGAAAAAGGGGACAGGCCTATCATAACCTCTAGCTTAACCGAGGAAAAGATGATCTCTTTCGACGAAGATGACAGGGATGACGTACGGGATCCTCATCACGATGGTCTAGTAATCACTATATATATTGCGAACCACTTCATCCGAAGGATACTGATTTACGGAGGGAGCTCGGTGAACATAATTCAGCATGAAGTCCTGAAGAAAATGGGGATCCCGGATTATGAAATTATTTCAAAATCTTCAGTGCTAGTAGGATTCAGCGAAGAAGTCAAAAACACAGCCGGGGAGATAAAGCTACAGATATATATCGAAGGGGTAAATGCTATACAAAAATTTTGTGTGATAGATTCTTTGTCTTGCTATAATATCATTCTAGGAAGGCCATGGATACATGGCATGAAGGCGGTACCCTTAACATACCATCAATGTGTCAAGATGCCGACCCCTTGAGGGGTAGTGAAGATTAACAATGATCAGTAAGAGGCTAACGATTGCTACACTTCTTCGATGAAAGCCTCCGCCAAAAACAGACACGCATAGCAATTAAAGAAACAAGCCCGAGACGTCTTGGAAACCAAAGAGCAGGATGTTAAAGAAGTATCCTTAAGTATAGAGGATCTTGATGTCATGGTGCTTGTTGGAACCAATATCCCCAAGGATATTGAGCAAGATCTTATAGAATTACTAAGAAGCAGAACTTCAACCTTCGCATGGAAACATGAAGACATGACAGGTATCTCTAAAGATATTATTACACATAAATTGGGTTTGATAATAGTTTCAGGCCAATACACCAAAAGAGGAGAAAGTTTGCACCAGAAAGGAATGCAGTCATCCAGGAAGAGGTCGATAGACTATTAAAAGCAGGAATGATAAGGGAAGTAAAATTCCCAAGGTGGTTAGCTAATGTGGTGGTGGTCCAGAAGAAGAATGGGAAATGGAGAGTCTGTGTAGACTTTACTAACTTGAACAAAGCATGTCCCAAAGACCCTTTTCCATTACCACATATTGACTCAATGGTCGACGCCACAGCAGGCCACGAAATGCTGACATTCATGGATGCTTCATCAGGATTCCAACATATTCAGATGGAACCCTCAGACAAGGAGGATACCTCGTTCATGACTCCCACATGTATTTATTGTTATATTGATATGCCTTTTGGTTTGAAAAATGCAGGTGCTACATACCAAAGGCTGGTGAATATGATGTTCAAAGAGAAACTAGGGGACACCATGGAGGTATACATAGACGAAATGTGGGTGAAGTCAAAGAAAGCTGAGGATCACCTCAAGGATCTTAGAGAAGCATTTGATATCTTAGACCAGTACAACATGAAGCTAAATCCCTCGAAATGCCACATCGGAGTGGGGGAAGGGAAGTTTTTGGGCTACATGGTAACTAAGAGAGGGATAGAAGCCAGTCCAGAGCAAATCAAAGCGATCATCAATCTGAAATCCCCATCAAACACCAAGGATGTCCAGAGACTAACCGGCAGGGTAGCAGCACTCAACAGATTCATATCAAGATCCTCAGAAAGGTGCAACGAATTCTACGACATCCTAAGGAAGAACAAAAGATACGAATGAAGAGAAGCATGAACGAGCACTCCAATCATTGAAAGAATACTTGTCATCGGCTCCTCTATTAATGAAACCAGAAGATGGCAAACCATTATCCCTATACTTGGTAGTATCCCGAAGCTCTGTTAGTGTTATCCTAATCAAGGATCAGGAAGACCAGCAACATCCAGTATACTATGTAAGTAAAAGCCTACTCGAAGCAGAAACCAGGTACTCCTATTTAGAAAAGTTAATCTTGGCTTTAATAATGGCATCCACTAAACTAAGACATTATTTTGAAACTTATGACATTATTTTGAAACTTATGTTATTCACGTTAAGACTAACTACCCTATTAAGTGTGTCTTAAGAAAGCCAGAGATGTAAGGAAGGATGGCTAAATGGTCAGTCAATCTTAGCGCCTATGACCTCATATATGAACCTAGAACAGCAATAAAATCTCAGGCACTTGCGGACTTTGTGGCTGATTTCAGCAGTGATATCTAACATGAAGTAGATCTTGAAGTTCAACAATTGGAAGAATCCAGGGATAAGTGGACGTTATTCACTGACGGTGCATCAAATGTAAGACGAACAGGTCTAGGGATCATATTGAAATCGCCACAAAGGGACATAATACCCCAATCCATAAGTTGTGAGTTTCATGTTACAAACAATGAAGCAGATTATGAGGCGCTGATAGCATGATTGCAATTAGCCAGGGATATCAAGATCAGGTATCTCTAGGTATATGTAGACTCATTGTTAATTGCTAACCATTTCAATGGTTCGTATGTAGTAAAAGGTGAGAAGCTAGCCAAATATCTCACAATAGTTAAGCAATTATCCATGGAATTCAAAATTTTTAACATTACAAAGGTACCTAGAGAAGATAATACCAAGGCTGATGCCTTAGCAAATATTGCTTCGGCTCTTAAAATACCAGAAGGTACCAAAATACCTATCATACATATTCTAAGCCCAGCAATTGAGAAGATAAATGAAGTATCCAAGACTGAAGAAGAAGTAGATATTCGGGATCTTGAATCTAGTCAAGGATCCTAGATTTTACCCATCAAAAAATACTTGCAGGATGGTGAGATCCCAAGTGATGAAAAGAACCACAAGGCTTTTCGTATGAGGGTATATCGTTTTATAATTTTATAGAATGTTTTGTATAGAAAATCTATTGCAGGTCCATACTTAAGATGCTTGGAGGATCTGGAAGTACATGAAGTTCTGAAGGATATACAGAAGGTGACTGTGGTAATCACACTGGGGGTAGAGCGTTATTTTCAAGGATCCTAAGGACAGGATATTACTAGCCTACCATGAGGAAAAATGCTATGACTTACTCCCAGAAATATGACGCTTGCCAAAGAAACAACAACATACTTCACCAAACAGCAGAACCCTTGTATCCAATCATCGCTCGATGGTCATTCATGAAATGGGGAATGGATATAGTCGGCAAACTTCCCAAAGCACCAGGAGGAAAAGTTTTTATGTTGGCAATGACAGATTACTTCTCCAAATGGATTGAAGCTGAAGCATTCTTCCAAGTCAGAGAAAAAGAAGTCATCTCCTTCATCAAGCGCAACATCCTAATAAGATTCGGGATCCCAGTAGAGATAGTATGTGATAACGGATCTCAGTTCATTGGCAAGAGAACAACTGACTTTTGTACCAGTTGGGGAATCAAAATGATAACTTCCACCCTAGTACATCCTCAAGCCAACGGACAAGCGGAATCTAGCAACAAGATCATCATTAACAACCTCAAGTAAAGATTGGGAGCAAAGAAAGGAAGATGGGCTGCAGAATTACCGTTTGTACTTTAGGCAGATAGGACAACCACGAAGAATGCAATAGGACAAACCCCATTCTCATTGGTGTTTGGTACTGAAGCCATCCTACTTCCAGGACCAATCTCTAGACTCTAGAGACTAACAACGAAGCTCTTGATCATGATCTTGACACTGTGGATGAGCTCAGGGATCTTGCCAAAGTTCGTATTGCAGCTTATCAGCAAAGGATAGTGAATTCATACAACAAAAACATATGGATTAGAAGATTCCGAGTAGGAGATCTTGTATTAAGAAAGGCATTCCAAAATACTACCAATCCCAATGATGGAAAGCTTGCACCAAAATGGGAAGGCCCATATGTTATGGGTCGTTTTACAGCTAAGGATCCTGGATCTTCAACGTACTTCGGTATCCTGACAGGTTCCGGTATCCCTAGTATTTAACCGTTATATCTTTTATTTATCTTGACCAATGCGCAGGTAAAACACGTGAAGTCAATTTCATCCCTGTAGAATCGCTCTTGAAGTCGAGGAAAACGTGTATATGACGCGTGGATTGGCCTCCAACGGTCATATATGAAGACTAAGTCGATTCCGGGATTTTCGGATAGTTAGTTAGCATTATCTCTGTATTTTATCAGTATTATTGATCGATTAGGGACACATCTTCACTACGCACTTAGCTTTCTAGACTCGTAATCACCTCTGTAACACTCATAGCTCGATCATTTACTGCTCAACACTTGTAATTCTTTACCATTTATTCAAGAAACGAGGCAGGTGTCGATTGTCACCTCCCGAGGTTTTATGCCGGCGATCCCTAAAGATCAAGGGCTTTCCTCATAAACAATTGTGTCACTCTTTACGTTTTTGTATTGTTTCACATTTATTTTACAAGCACACTACCTCACAAACTAAGTTTGGTTACAAAATTAGTCTTGTTAATTTTTACCCAAAACACCATACTTGATTGATTCGGAAGCAGGCAAGGGAGCATACTGGTTAGCCACTATGGAAGGAGAAATCCTACCAAGATCCTGGAACACCATCCATCTCAAAGCCTACTTTATGTAAGTTGGACTTATATTCTAACTAAAAATGGTACGTCTTATTTCCATAATTATTTTTATATTTGTTATTCTTTATCAGATTACTGACTTGAGCATCGGAGGTGTATTAGCCAAGCTAACACCCACCTTCACCAAGGTTTCATGTTTTGCAGGAAGGATCCCCAAGGATCTTGACACAAGATAGATATTGGCCATCTCTCATAAGTTAGGGTATCCTGCATACCTCGAAGGTTTAGAGGTTTTCGACTTTCTAAGTATTGAGTTTAAACACTCCGCCTGTAGCACAAGATATTCAAGTATAGTTCAAGGTGGTGTGACCAGTCCATGTAACAGTGGCTGATAATTTCATCACTGTTGGCTATATCTTGAATCCTATGATAGTAAAAGACGTGTTACTCCTAAGGTTTTTAGCATTTTCATGCTAACCTAAGTCTGGCTTGGCCCACGTTATTCTGGCTTAGCCCACGTTACTCTGGCTTGGCCCACGCTACTCTAGCTTGGCCCACGATTTTAACTTATCACAGGTATTTAACACTTATGTGTTAACTCAAGAATTTAGCATCACTATGCTGACTCAAGATCCTTGAACGGATTGAACACTTATGAAGATCATGAAGTACGATTACTAAATCTAAGACATGTTCATTGATTATACACAGGGGACAACTCAAGGTTGTGACATTTTAGACTACTTATAAAACATTTGGTATGTGCATCTATTCATCCTGATTTTCATTTAAGGTATGTACTTAAGACTACTTGTTAATTCTAAATTAAAAGTGGAACCAAGATTTGAACGACTAAGTCATGATTCACTTGTAATTGGTAATCTTCCATACCATTTGCTAAAATCAAGATATGTTTTTCTAAGTCAAAGTTTGATAAAAACCTAAGATACTATTTATAACTATTGAGGATTCGGTATCCCTGATATATATCCAAACCTATTTTGTAAGTATTTTAAGATTTTTGCTACATAGAGATCCTAATTTTCTAAAACATGTCAAAACAAACCAAACAACAATCATGATAGTCAAAAGCTACTAATTACCATTCTAAGTGTAGGAAATTAAGGTGTGTCCTGGGTTTCATTCAAAAAAGGAACCATCCACCCAGGACACGAATTGTTAAATTGTCCATCCCTGTTAGGGATCCCCAAAACAAAGAAAATGAAATTGTTCAACAGGTCAACAGGATTAAAGTTAAACACATAAAGAACCACAAGTATCAAATTCAAGACTCAGGCCTTCTCTTCTTTGCAGTCATCGTCTTGACCTACCACCTTCTCAACAGCCTTTGCAGAGCCTCCCACCTCGCCTTCGGCCACCACTTTGCCTTCATCTTCAGTCGGCAATGGCTCTCCACCTAAGTCAGCAACCAACTTTTTCCAGCCCTACACGTCCCAGTTAGCTCGATCAAAGTTCACGTCAGCAGCCTCTTCTGCCATTTTGATCCTGGCTTGGAAGATGGAGATAACAGCTAGCATCTTGGCCTGTTCATGGGATTCATCGAGATCCTAAGCATGCTGAGCATAGGAATCCTGAAGCTCCGCTTTAGCCTTGTTGAGATCATCAATTGCTTCAGCTAACTTCTTGCTCTTGGCGGCCCCAATATTCTTCAAATATCTGATCATATGTTTGCTCTCTTCAGCCTCTTTTACCGATTGCTCGTAGAAATTAATCATTTTTTTCCATAGCCTATCATACACAATCTGACTGTATGTTAATATAAATGCAGGATTAAACTCAAAGATCCAGGATAATGAACATTTCTTACCAGATGGCTGAAGTTGTGCAACTTCTTGTGAGCATCAGAAAAATCAGTGCATTCTCGAATGGCCAGTTCAGCAGGATCCATGATCTTTCGTTTCTTGCTAGACGATGGCTTAGGATGAGCAATGGAGGCCTCAGGCTTAGGAGCAACCGGTTTGGGTGATGGACCGACAGCTTGCTTGGGTTCCTTTTTTATGGCCTTACCTTTGGAGACCATGATGTCAATGTCATCCAAAGCAAACTTGGAGCTGGACTTTCGTACACCTAATTCAAAATAGCAGGTCAAAATATTGATCATATTATTAACTAATAAAATAATGTGGTATTGTGTTTCTTACCAGACATTTCTGAATCGGAGGAAGAACCTTATGGACTCACTTCAACCGACGACGTCCTGAATTTGAAGGTCCGCTCAACAGACTCAATACTGTAGAAGGCAGCAACCTTCTTGGCAGTCTCAGGGGAAGCATGAGCTAGATTAGAGAACTTTGGTGCTACAAAACAAAAAGAAATCAATAGTCAGTATCTCGGATATCAAATTTATTGGAATCCTATGAAACAGAACCCTACCCTTAACGATCCATTTGACTGACAACTTATCCCCATCAGGGATTGAATCTCTTCTCACAAAGAAGAAGTTATTTTCCAATTAGAGTTGTTTGAGTTGTTTACAAGATCAAATGAGTCATGCCAGGTCTAATTTGAAACATAAAGCGGGAAGAGCCATGGCTTCTTAGGTTATAAACGTACGCCAAATCCGAAGTAGAAAAGTCAATAGCATGATGATAAATCAGAAATTCCAGAGTGTACAGGGTTTGCCAAATCATAGGCATGATTTAGGCATAACTTAGGCCAGTTTTCCTAAAGAACTCGATAGTAAGAGAAGGAAAGGGGTACGTGAAACCAAGAGAAAAAGGGAAAAACAGAAAACAGACCCAACTCTTTGAAGTGAAATCGGCTCTGGTCATGCGATCAAAGGGTTTGAAAACAGTTGGTTTAGCCAAAAATTACCAAAGATAATCATGTAGCCAAAATTTGTATGTGAGATAGTGTGCTTGTAAGATTATGTAAGAAATGTAATGTTAATCAGGATATTGACACAGAGATATACGAGGAAAGCCATTGATCTTTTGGGGATCTCCTGCACAAAACCTTTGGAGCCGACTAAAGTCGGGCTGCCTTGTTTATCTTATTAAAATAGGTAAAAAGTACAATGAGAGAGTAATATGATCGAGACTAGTGTGTTACAAATGAGTAGTGCAAGTGTTGTGTCTTCTAATCGATCAATACTGCTGAATATATATATAAAAGATAAAATAACTGAAAAGCGAGGATCCCGACGGAAAATCAGGTCTTCATGGCAGTTACAAGTCTCCATTAATTCTTGACCATTACAGTTTGACTTCCACGCGTTTTCCTTACTGTTTGAATAGTTCTTCAGCCCTTAATTTAGTCATTAATGAAGCCTTTATTACCTGTTCAAGGCTAATTAAAGAAAAACACGTAATATTAATTGTTATAACTCAGGATACTGAAATATAGTAAGGATCAGGGATACCGATACTTATCTGAGGATTCGGGATACCAGAGGTAAAAACTGAGGCATAACAACTGTCCCCAAGTTTTTAACAGTTGTGGAGGTCATTCGGACAGCTGTAGAAAACTTTAAAAGTTCAAAATTCAAAAAGTTTTGACCGATGTGACTTGATGGGTGCGTAGATCTAGGTAAAACGATTTTCCCTTTTTCTTCATTAATTACTGATTTATTTCGGTCCACCGGTTTGTCCTTTTGTATGGAGGATCCCTTGCCACTCCAGTGGGTTAAGAAGGGTAGGATGTAGTCAGGATCCCTGCATGTTGGTAGGTATATATATATATATATATATATATATATATATATATATATATATATATGTATATGTAACCTGTTTTGATGATCCTTGTGTCTTGTTGGTGAGAGATCTTTCCACTTTGAGTCTTTTGTTAGTGAAGCTAGTTTTCAACCGAGCACTCCAAAGCCACTATGTCGTCAAGTAAGAATTTGCTTTACTTTTTTACTGAGTTTTATTGACTTTAATTATTTTTTCTGCTTTTGGGGATCCATCCCTGAATGGGATGAACAACTTGTGGACTGGGTGGATGGTTCCTCTTTTGGATGAAACCTGGGACACTTTCCTTCACTTTAAATGTTAGTAGATGGTTTATGACTATTTGCCATGATTAGGATTCTTAGGTAATTAAAACTTAGAAAAATAGGTTCGAACATATTTTCAGGATATCGGATCTTTAATAATAAATTCTCACGTTCTTATCAAAATTAGACTTACGAAAATACAATTTGGTTTTAATAAATAGTGTTAAATAAGAGTACCAAACGTATCATGACTTAGTCATTCAGCTTTCAAATCTTCTTGTAATTGAAAAATTAGTAACACATACCTTTATTGAGTACGAAGTCGGATATATATACATACCGAATCAGCATGAAGTTCAGTGTATAACAACTATTAGTTGTCCCTAGTGTTCAGTCGTTGAATACGTCATGGGCTTAGCAAGTATACCTCAGGATCCTCATTAGTCTTCAACTTGTTTAATGATACTGAGTCAAATTTTGATGCTAAGTTTTTGAATTAACACATAAGTGTTATATATTTAAAATCGTGGGCCAAGCCAGAAAATGTAGGCTAAGCCAATAACGTGGGCCAAACCAGAATAACGTGGGGCAAGCCAGAATAACGTGGGCCAAGCCAGAATAACGTGGGCTAAGCCAGACTTAAGTTAGCGTGAAAATGCTAAAAACCTTAGGAGTAACACGTCTGTTACTATCGTAGCATTCAAGATATAGCCAACAGTGATGAAATTATCAGCCACTGTTACATGGACTGGTCGCACCACCTTGAACTATACTTGAATATCGTGCCCTCCTGGCGGGGTGTATTAACCCAATACTTAGAAAGGCGAAAGCCGTTTAAACCTTCGAGGTATTTCAGGATGCCCAAACTTATGAGAGATGGCCAATCTCTTTCTTCTGTCGGGATCCCTGGAGATACTTCCTGCAAAACAGGAAATCTTGGTGAAGGTGGGTGTTAGCCTGGCTAACACCCCTCCGACGCTCAAGTCAGTACTTTAATCAAGGGTAGCAAATATAAAAATAATTATGGAAAGAAGACGTACCATTTTTAGTTAGGATTTAAATTCTAACTTACATAAAGTAGGTTTTGAGATGGATGGCGTTCCAGGATCTTGGCAGGATATCTCCTTCCATAGTGGCTAACCAGTAGGCACCATTTCCTGCTTCTGATTCAATCAAGTATGGGCCTTCCCATTCAGTGCAAGCTTTACATCGCTGGTATTGGTAGTATTTTGGAAGCCCTTTCTTAATACAAGATCACCCACTTGGAATCTTCTAATCCTTATGTTTTGTTGTATGACTTTGCTATCCTTTGCTGATAAGCTGCAATACGGACTTTGGCAAGATCCTGAGCGAGAGCTTCATTGTTAGTCTCTAGGGTTTGAAGATTGGTTCTGGCAGTAGGGATAACCATCTCTGTAGGGATCATGGCTTCAGTACCAAACACCAATGAGAATGAAGTTTGACCTGTTGTATTCTTTGTGGTTGTCCTATCTTCCCAAAGTGTAAATGGTAATTTTTCAGCCCATCTTCCTTTCTTTGCTCCCAATCTCTTCTTGAGGTTGTTGATGACGATCTTGTTGCTGGACTCCGCCTGCCCATTGGCTTGAGAATGTACTGGGGTAGAAGTTATCATTTTGATTCCCCAACTGGTACAGAAGTCAGTTGTTCTCTTGCTAATGAACTGAGATCCGTTATCACATACTATCTCTGCCGGGATCCCAAATCTTGTAAGGATGTTGCGCTTGATGAATGAGATGACTTCTTTCTTTCTGACTTAGACAAATGCCTCAGCTTCAATCCATTTAGAGAAGTAATCTGTCATTGCTAGCATAAATACCTTTCCTCCTGGTGCTTTGGGAAGTTTGTCGACTATATCCATTCCCCATTTCATGAATGGCCATGGAGAAATAATTGAATATAAAGGTTCTGCTGGTTGGTGAAGTATGTTGCTGTGTCTTTGGCAAGCGTCACATTTATGGGAATAAGTCATAGCATATTTCTTCATGGTAGGCTAGTAATATCCTGTCCTCAGGATCCTTGAAAATAATGCTCTGCCCCCAGTGTGATTACCACAGTCACCTTCGTGTATATCTTTCAAGACTTCACGTGCTTCAGGATCCTCCAAGTATCTTAAGTATGGACCTGCAATAGACTTTCTATATAGAACATTGTGCAACATTATAAAACGAGATGCCCTCATGCGAAAGGCTCTGTGATTCTTTTCGTCATTCGGGATCTCACCATCCTGTAAATATTTCTTAATAGGTAAAATCTAGGATCCTTGAATAGGTTCAAGATCCCAAATATGTGCTTCTTCTTCAGTGTTGGATACTTCGTTTTTTTTCTTAATTGCTGGACTCAGAATATATATAATTGGTATTTTAATACCTTCTGATATTTTAAGAGCCGAAGCAAGGTTTGCTAAGGCATCGACCTCAGTATTGTCTTCTCTAGGTACCTGTGTAATGTTAAAAATTTTGAATTCCACAGATAATTGCTTAACTATTGTGAGATATTTGGCTAACTTTTCTCCTTTTACTACATAAGAGCCATTAAAATGGTTAGCAATTAACAGTGAGTCTACATGTACCTGGAGATACCTGATCTTGATATCCCTGGCTAATTGTAATCCTGCAATTAGCGCCTCATATTCTGCTTCATTATTTGTTGCCTGGAACTCACAACTTATGGATTGGGGTATTATGTCCCCTTGTGGCGATTTGAGTATGACCCCTAGACCCGTTCCTCTTACATTTGATGCACCATCAGTGAATAAGGTCCATACATACTTTGACTCTTCAAGTTGTTGTACTTCAAGGTCTGCTTCGTGTTGAATGTCACTGCTGAAATCAGCCACAAAGTCTGCAAGTGCTTGAGACTTTATTGCTGTTCTGGGTTCATATATAAGATCATAGGCGCTGAGCTTGACTAACCACTTAGCCATCCTTCCTAACATCTCTGGCTTTCTTAAGACACACTAAATAGGATAGTTAGTCTTAACATGAATAGCATGAGTTTCAAAATAATGTCTCAGTTTAGTGGATGCCATTATTAAAGCTAAGATTAACTTTTCTAAATGAGAGTACCTGGTTTCTGTTGCGAGTAGGCTTTTACTTACATAGAATTCTGGATGTTGTTGTCCCTCATGATCCTTGACTAGTACAGCACTTACAGAGTTTCCGGATACCGCCAAGTACAGGTATAATGGTTCACCGTCTTCTGGTTTCATCAATAGAGGAGCTGATGACAAGTATTCCTTTAGTGATTTGAGTGCTTGTTCATGCTTCTCTTCCCATTCGAATCTCTTGTTCTTCTTTAGGATGTCGTAGAACTCTTTACACCTTTCTGAGGATTTTGAGATGAATCTGTTGAGTGCTGCTACTCTACCAGTTAGTCTTTGGACATCCTTAGTGTTTCCTGGGGATTTCAGATTGATGATTGCTTTGATTTGCTCAGGACTGGCCTCTATCCCTCTCTTGGTCAACATATATCCCAAGAACTTTCCTGCCCCCACTCCGAATTGGCATTTGGAAGGGTTTAGCTTCATGTTATACTGGTCCAGGACATCGAATGCATCTCTGAGATCCTTGAGATGATCCTCATCTTTCTTTGATTTTACCACCATGTCATCTATGTAAACCTCCATGGTGTCCCCTAGTTTATCTTTGAACATCATGTTCACCAGCCTCTGGTATGTGGCACCTGCATTTTTTAAACCAAAGGGCGTAGCAATATAACAATAAATACATGTTGGGGTCATGAATGTTGTATCCTCTTGGTCTGAGGGTTCCATCTGAATTTGTTGGAATCCTGATGAAGAATCCATGAATGACAGCATTTCGTGGCCTGCTGTGGCGTCGACCATTGAGTCAATGTGTGGTAGTGGAAAAGGATCTTTGGGACATGCTTTGTTCAAGTCAGTGAAGTCTACACAGACTCTCCATTTCCCGTTTTTCTTCTGGACCACCACCACATTAGCTAGCCACCTTGGGTATTTCACTTCCCTTAACATTCCTGCTTTCAACAGCCTTTCAACCTCTTCCTGGATAATTACATTCCTTTCTGGTGTGAATTTCATTCTTTCCTGGTGTATTGGCCTGAAACTGTTATCAATACCCAATTTATGTGTAATAATATCTGTACAGATACCTGTCATGTCTTCATGTTTCCAGGCGAAGGTCGAGGTTCTGCTTTTTAGTAACTCTACAAGATTTTGTTCAATATCCTTGGGGATATTGGTTCCAACAAGCATCTTGACGTCAGGATCCTCCGTACTTAGGGATACCTCTTTAACATCTTGCTCTTTGGTCTCTAAGACGTCTCGGGCTTGTTTATTTAATTGCTATGCTTGCCTGTTTTTAGCGGAGGCTTTCATTAAAGAAGTGTAGCAGTCCTTAGCCTCTTGTTGATCACTGTTAATCTTCACTACCCCCCAATGGGTTGGCATCTTGACACACTGACGGTATGTTAAGGGTATTTCCTTCATGTCGTGTATCCAAGGCCTTCCTAGAATAATGTTATAGCAAGATAAAGAATCAATGACACAAAATTTGTGTATAGAGTTTACCCCCTCGATGTAGATTGGTAGCTTTATTTCTCCAACTGTGTTTTTAACTTCTCCACTGAATCCTACCAATACTGAGGATTTCGAGATGATCTCAGAATCCGGGATCCCCATTCTTTTCAGGACTTCATGCTGGATAATGTTTACAGAGCTTCCTCCGTCGATCAGTGTCCTGTGGATGAAGTGGTTTGCAATGTATAGTGTAATCACCAGGCCATCATGATGAGGATCCTGCACGTTATTTCTGTCATCTTCGTCGAAGCATATCACTTTTTCTTCAGTTAAGCTGGAGGTTCTGATGGGTCTGTCCCCATTCTCTGTTTTTGCTTCCTTGTCATTTCTTTTTGCTGCAGAGTAAAAAGTACCACAAATATGAGATCCACTAGACATAAAACCTATTACCTTGGCATCTGGCGGCGGGGATTTTGCTCTTTGCGGGATCCTGTCATGATCCTTAGTCATGTTCTTTCCTTTGCCTAGAAATTTTTTGAGATATCCCTTGCTCGGGAAATAGCTTATCTCCTTCTGCAAAGCAATACAATCCTTAGTTACATGGCCAAAGTCTTCATGGAATGCACACCACTTGGACTTGTCTTTTCCTCCTGAGTTCTTCTCAAACTTCCGAGGCCATCTGGAATTTTCTCCAAGATCCTACATAGCAAATAGAAAACCAGTTGTATCAAGGGAAAAACAATATTCAGACAACTTAGGATATTCTTCCTCTTCCTCAACATCTTTTACAGTGTTGATCCTGTGATTGTCAGGCTTAGAATATGGCTTGGATCTGTACGATTTGAAAGGAGCGGATTCAATCTTCCGGTTGGGTTGATTGTAACTGGTTGGATTATCCATCCATTGCTGAATCTTTTTTTCATCCTCGAGTCTTATGAATCTTAGTGCCCGGTTTCTGAATTCAACAAGGTTCCTGCAAGGATTCATGACAAGGTATTCGTAGAATTGAGAATCCTTTTTTGGTCCCATATTGATTATTAAATAAGTTGATTAAATGAGCAAATGAAGTAATAGAATAAGGTGGAACATTAAGTGGCCATTTCAAGGCTGATCCTGTTAAGGTATAGCTGAAGCCCTTGCATAAGCAAGCTTCTTTCAAGTCCAAGGGAATGGGGTTGATTTCCATTCTCTCTCTATATTACGAGACGTGCTCCTCGGGATCCGTAGTTCCATCATACAACTAAATGTTAGGAGTCTAAAAGCGCTTAGGGATCTCAGCATCACATATCGGCGGAGCAAATCTCAAGATCCTGTGACTGCTAGAGGATATTTCCGGTATAGGCTGGACTACACCTGGTACACTGGAGATCATCTCCCTTAACTTCTTTAGATCCTTGGCAATGGACGGAGTGATTCCTGTATCCTACACAGATTCGTTAGTGTTTGAAAATTGATTAAAGGTGTTACCGATATCGGGATTTCGGAATGATGATCCTGGAGTAAATCCAAGATCCTGATTAGTAGTAACTCTAACAGCCAAAGTCGGGCCAATTGTAGTGAATCCAGTCTGCATGGGAAGAAAGTATCCTTTATGGATTTCTGAGGATCCCGAATAATTGAAATCCAAGATCCTTGATTGCAGCGGGGTTGTCACTTCCACTGGTTGCTTTGATTCTTTAACCTTTTCAAGCTCTCTGAACATCATCAGGTTAGTCTTTTTCTGTTGTTCCATCATTTGCTTCACTTCTGAGAATAACTTGAGGATCTCATCGTTTGAAACAAGCACAAGTCCACCGGCAGGTATCCCAGATCCCGAGAAACCCACAGAAGTAGTTTTCTTCGGTAGATTATCATTCTTTTTCTAGAATGATGGAGGAGGAATAGGGTAGTTCAACCCACAGCTTGAAGATAGAGTTGAAACAGAAACCATTTTGGATTGGGACGACATTTTCAAAATTAGTTTGGAAAGATAGCGATTGAACACAAATTTTAGCAAAGATTTTAAGATGAAAAGCACCACTTGCCCCACGGTGGGCGCCAAACTGTTTTAGCCAAAAATTACCAAAGATAATCAAGTAGCCAAACTTTGTATGTGAGGTAGTGTGCTTGTAAGATTATGTAAGAAATGTAATGTTAATCAGGATATCGACACAGAGATATACGAGGAAAGCCCTTGATCCTTTGGGGATCTCCGGCTCAAAACCTCGGGAGCCGACTAAAGTCGGGCTGCCTTGTTTATCTTATTGAAATCGGTAAAAAGTACAATAAGAGTGCACTATGATCGAGACTAATGTGTTACAAATGAGTAGTGCAAGTGTTGTGTCTTCTAATCGATCAATACTGTTGAATATATATACAAAAGATAAAATAACTGAAAAGCGAGGATTCTGGCGGAAAATCAGGTCTTCATGGCAGTTACAAGTCTCCATTAATTCTTGACCGTTATAGTTTGACTTCCACGCATTTTCCTTACTGTTTGAACGGTTCTTCAGCCTTTAATTTAGTCATTAATGAAGCCTTTATTACCTGTTCAAGGCTAATTAAAGAAAAACACGTAATATTAATTGTTATAACGGTCAGTTAATCAGGATACTGAAATATAGTAAGGATCGGAGATACCGATACTTATCTGAGGATCCGGGATACCAGAGGTAAAAACTGAGGCATAACAACAGTGTTTTTTGGGAAAAAAAGCTTCCGGATTCAAGAGATTGGATATAAAGATCGGTGAAAGTGCTTTTTTCGGTATCCGGGTTAGCTAAGAAGTTTTGACTATAAAGATCGTCGTAAGATGTAGACGATCGGGTATTCTTTTTAGCCATTTTTTGAAACAAAAACCAGAAAGACAAGAAAAGGAACGAGGTTGTTTCCTGAGATCCCAGAGAGAAAATTGGAGAAGATTAAGTTGGGATTAATGAAGAAGAAAGATAATTTTAAAGGAGTAATGATAACCTCCTCGGACGACAACGCATCAAAGCCTTGTTTCTCGCACCACGTCCTATCAAAGAGTCGGTTATAATTCGAAATTTGAAAATTTCACAGCTGTAACTCGTGTGTACGACTATCAAATTTTGGGGACAATTGTTATGAGTTAAATTTCAAGCAGGATCCTGAATGATGCATGATCCGGAATCCAAGATCCTGGTAACTTCAGTATCCTAAATATTATTGCTACTAACGGCTACTTGTCCTCTATTTCTTTTATATGCGCAGGTAAAACGTGTTGACTCGTCTATCCCTGAAGAATCAGGCGAGAAGTCAAAGAGAACATGTAAAACTTGCGAGAGAAGCTCAATAACGGTCATATTTGAAGACCGAGTAAAGCTCCGGGATCCTCGGAAAGTTAGTTAGGTTCATTTTTTGTATTTAATCAGCAGCTTGATCGATTAGCAACACACACAAACACTTAGCATTATCGAATACTCGTAAATAAGCTCTGTAACACCTAGATCTCGATCATTTGCTGCTCACACTTGTAATCTTTTTACCATTTATTCAAGAAATGAGGCAGGTGTCGATTGTCACCTCTCGAGGTTTTAGAACGGAGATCCTTAAAGATCAAGGGCTTTCCTCGTAAACAATCGTGTCAAGCTTTACCTTTTTATATTAATTCTCATTGATCTTACGAGCACACTACCTCACTTACTAAGTTTGGTTACAAAATTAGTTTACATAATTTTTACCCAAAACAAGACCCACCAGATATAAAATTTATTACCATAGCATCCGGCGGTGGAGATGTTGCCCTTTTCGGGATCCTGTCATGATCCTGAGCTTTGTCTCTCCTTTTGCCCAGGAACTCCTTGAGGTGTCCCTTACTCAAGAGATAACTTATCTCCTTTCGCAAGGTAATACAATCCTCAGTCACGTGACCGAAGTCTTCGTGAAATGCACACCACTTGGATTTGTCTTTCCATCCTATGCTTTTTTCGAATTTGTGAGGCCTCCTAGCTTTTTCTCCAAGATCCTGCATAGCAAATTTTGTATCAATAGAAAAACAGTATTCTGACAGTCTAGGATACTCTTCTTCGTCTTCATCATCCTCCACAGCATTGACCCTGTGATTATCCAGCTTAGAATAAGGCTTGGATCTATAAGGTTTGAAGGGTGTTGATTCAGTATTCCGGTTGGGCTGATTGTAACTAGTTGGAGCATCCATCCGTTGCTGGATCTTTCTGTTATCCTCGTGCCTTATGAATCTTAATGCTCGATTTCTAACTTGATCAAGATTCCTACAAGGATTCATGACGAGGTCTTCGTAAAACGGAGAGTCTTTCTTCAATCCTTTCTTGAATGCTTGAACTGCAGTGGCAACGTCAAGATTCGGGATATCTAGGGATTCCCGACCGAACTTGCTGACATAATCCCGAAGGGATTCTCCGGTATTCTGGGTTATCCTGTATAAGTCACTTGTCAATCTTTTGAACGTTCTGCTGCAAGAGAACTGGCTATTAAATAGATTGATTAAATGAGCAAACCAAGTTATCGAATAAGGTTTAATGTTAAGTAGCCATTTCAAGGCTGATCCTGTTAGAGTAGAGCCGAAGCCTTTGCACAAGCAAGCCTCTTTTAGGTCCAAGTGAATGGGGTTGATTTCCATCCTTTCCCTGTACTGCGCGACGTGCTCCTCAGGATCTGTAGTTCCATCGTACAACTTCATGTTAGGAGTCTGGAAGCGCTTGGGGATCTCCGCATCACATATCGGTGGAGTAAATCTGGAGATGCTGTGACTGGTAGAGGACATCTCCGGTATAGGTTGGACTACACTTGGTACACTAGAGATCATCTCTCTTAACTTCTTCAGCTCCTTGGCCATGGACGGAGTGATTCCTGCATCCTGTACAAATTCTTTAGTGTTTGACAATTGATTAAAAGTGTTACCGATATCAGGATTTCAGAATGATGGTCCCGGAGTAACTCCAAGATCCTGATTTGTAGTAGCTCTGACAGCCGGAGTTGTGCCAACTGTAGTGATCCCGGTTTGCATGGGAAGGAAGTCTCCCTTATGGATTCCTGAGGATCCTGAATAATTAAAGTCCAGGATCCTTGGTTACAGTGGAGTTGTCACTTCCATTGGTTTCTTTGACTCTTTGACCTTTTCAAGCTCTCTGAACAGCATCAGTTTAGTCTTCTTCTGTTGCTCCATCTGTTGTTTCACTTTTGAGAACATATTGAGGATATCATCATTTGAAACGAGCATAGGTCCCCCAGCATGTATCCCAAATCCCGAAAAACCCGCAGAAGTAGTTTTCTTCGACAGATTAACATTGTTTTGGTACGGAGGAGGAGGAAGAGGGTCGCTCAATCCAGAGCTTGAAGATGGAGTAGAAACAGAAACATTTTTGGATTGGGACGACATTTTCGAAATCAATTTGAAAAAACAGTGATTGAAAGCAAACTTTAATAAAGATTTTAGGATAAAAAGCACCACTTGCCCTACGGTGAGGGCCAAATTGTTTTGGGTAAAAATCAATAAGAGTAATTTTGTAACCAAACTTAGTAAATGAGGTAGTGTGCTTGTTCGAAATGCAATGTTAAAAACGTAAAAATGAGGCTTGACACGATGATGTAGGAAAAAAGCCATTAATCCTTGAAGATCTCCAGCATAAAACCTCGGGAGCCGACTAAACGTAGAGCTGCCTAGTGAACTTTTATAAATCGACGAAATAAGTACAATTGTGAGCAGCGAATGATCGTATGCTAAGTTTTACAGAGTTCTTCACGAGTGTTTTGTGTTGCTAACTGAGTTGTGATGTGTTTACTAAACAATTTAGCTGCTGATTAAATACAGAATTAACACATTTAACTATCCGAGAATCCCGGAATCGACTAAGTCCTCTAATACGACCGTTGGAGGCCACTCCACGCGTCTTCTACACGTTCTCCTTGACTTCTAGACCGATTCTTCTGGGATGAACTTGACTTCGCACGTTTTACCTGCGAATAAATCAAGATAGAAGAAAGATATAACGGTTAAATAATATAGATGTTAAGGATAACGAAACCTGTCAGGATACCAAAGTACGTCGAAGATCCATGATCCTTAGCTGTAAAATGACCCCTAACAACTGGTATCTGATTGTGCTTGTTTGTAATGCATTTTTTTTAATAAAGAGTATCACAAGGGGAAGGAGACTAGAATTAATTACTTTACAAAGGATTTGTACTTTGTCATAAGATAAAGGTAGTGACGGCACACACACCTAACAAAGTTCTTACTTTTACTTTAATGTCTCTTTCGTTCGGTAATACCAGCAATACATTCGTGCCCTAATATGATACCAAAGGTTTCATTATTTTGTTAAAATTTGTGACTAAAACAATAAAAAAATAACTTCTAGATGTTAACAACCTAGCATAAGACGAGGATGTTTAATCTTAAAAAACATGTTAATGTAAAATGTTGTTACAATCTACTTAAAAAATCAGTCAAAATGGCAAATGTAATTACAATTAACTTATTGTTAAAACACACACGTTAATGTAAAATAAATAAACAAGTTAAAAGTGAATAAAAAACTTAATTAATTATAAAATAAGTATAAAGATTTAAAAGAATACAAGTTTTGTAGTTTCCTTATGTTCTTTTTATTGTGTTTGTACTTAACGTGTTACATCATCCTTATACTTACAGCGCTCTTGTACGGACCAAATCCAACGGCCGTAAAACTAGCGACGACGAGGAGAGAGAAAACGCGCTAAGCTTCAGTTTCATCTCAATCTCAATCTCAATCTCAATCTCAATCTCAATTTCAATTTCAATTTCAATCAATCGTGAAATCAAATAATCTCTCAATTTCTCTCTCATCGCCCGCCGCATGTGATTGTTGAATTTCATCTTCAACTTAACCCTAACCTGTAATCGGTTATGCCTTTTGTGTTTAATAATAATTATTCATTAATTTAACCCCCAAAAAAGGGGATTCTGATTTCCCCAAGCTGTTGTCTGGCAAGCAAGGAATTTAAACAGATTTTGTTTTATAATTGTAACTATAATCATCAGATAGATAGATTGGGGTTAGGGTTAGGGTTTCGTGTGGTTGAGGATATATGGGGTTGGAGGATGCAGATCTCGTGGTTGATCGGGATGCTGCCGGAGGAGGAGGAGGAGGAAAAGGTGTTGCCGGTGTTTCGTGTTCGATTTGCCTGGAGGTTGTGGCCGATAACGAGGATCGGTCGTGGGCGAAGCTCCAATGTGGTCATCAATTCCATCTAGGTCAGTCAGTAGTTTTTTTCAGAAATTGAATCGATTGTAATTTGTTGTTTGGGAATTCAATTTGTTGGATGTGAGAATTGGGAATTAGGGCATCATTGGATGATGATCAATTTGTAATTGAACAATTGAGGGGGTTGTTGATTGTTATGTGCAATCTGTGAATAC
Source organism: Smallanthus sonchifolius (assembly GCA_023525975.1). Lineage (NCBI taxonomy): Eukaryota > Viridiplantae > Streptophyta > Magnoliopsida > Asterales > Asteraceae > Smallanthus > Smallanthus sonchifolius. The sequence goes on along the minus strand of CM042030.1, from coordinate 66,993,299 downwards.
ATGGGAAATCCTGTGATCTATAAGTGTTTTTAGTATTAGTTTTCGTTTTCACAGTAAGTAATAAATCTGTGCACATTAAACCCTTGTAGAAGGCAAGTCCACTTGGTCTGTGCATATATACCGGGTGCATGTGATAGGGTCCTGACTCCTGAGTTTTTTAAGCGAGGCACAATTGTATTTCTCATAGGTTTCTAGTATCGGTTACCCAAAACGTAAACATAATAACCTATATATACAACCTAAAAAGCTATATGTACAACATCCTGATGCACGGAACCTTCCCTGTACAAGAAGCGCGCCTTATGTGCACCTTTCGTACTCACTGTGCCTCACCGAGTCAGAAGCGAGCTGACTTGCTTCTGAAGTCGCCTCGTGCCAGCGCGCTTTCTAAAACCCAGGGTGTATGCAAGATATTGTTGCATGTTGCTGTGTGGAGAATTTGGTGTTGGTTGAGATCATTTATGTGTTTAGTTACTACAGCAAATGCTTAATGGCAATAGTTGATTACTCTGAACGGCATCAAGTAAAATCTCTTTTGCTAAACTGCTATTTCATTGAGTTTGCATGTGTTTGCTAGGTTAGAAGGCCTATACATGGAAGCTTAGCATATAATTTTTGATACGAGTGTTGTGTGAATTTGAAAATGACAATTGAAAACTTGCTTTGAATGATGTGAAGTTATGGGTCTGAAATCAGAAATTCAAGCGAAAGTATAGAGTGAAATTCAGTATAGAATTGAAGTGATCACTAGATTATTTATGGATATAGTTCTTATAAGAAAAAACACGTGATCACTACATTATTTAATGTCTATCTGCTTAATATTATTTAAAGGTATAAAAGTATTAACATGTTACAGGCAGGTGCTGGCGTTGTATATGAAATACTGAACAAGTATTATACTTTCATGAATGGATTATCTAATTTCCCTTGATAAAGATTTGTGTAGGATTGTATGTAGCAGATAGACTTATGAGAGTTCGGTTAAGGGTGGTTTTATCATGTTTATTTGTTGTTAGCATGAGCCATTAATTGTATCATATATTCAGGGTTGTTTTTTCATGTACATCCTGATTCTAAACATTAACATAGGATCACAATTTACAACTAAGCGTTGATAACCAATATTCAACATAGTTTCTGCCAAATAAAGAATGTTTCTTTGTTGGTTAATTGGTAAAGTTGTAACCAATAACTCATGGAACAAGATATAATTTCTTGTGGTTAACGTACTTACATTTTGGTTTATATACGAATGAATGCTTACTTTTTGTATTAGACATCAATCTTATGCACATTATTAAAAGTTGAAGTGAATCTAAGATCAGATGTGAATATGTGATTCATGATCCGTGAAATTTGTATAGCAACTCCTGATTAGATGAATCCGTATTGTATAGATCTTTGATTGCAGAATCTAATCTCAAAAAAGTGAAACTGTATCTCTAATTTACTGTTATGTATAATTTCTTTCTTTTATCTGGTTCCAGATTGCATCGGTTCTGCATTTAATGTGAAGGGAGCGATGCAATGCCCCAACTGCAGGAAAATTGAGAAAGGCCAGTGGCTTTTTGCAAATGGTTGCAGACCGTATCCTGAATTCAGCATGGATGACTGGGCACATGATGAAGATCTCTACGATCTAAGCTATACTGAAACCACTGTAAGATGCATCTTTTATATAGCTGTATAGCCCCCTCTTACACTTTCAATATGGCAGTTATTATTTTGATAAAGTTACTTTATAAATGATTATTGTCATTGTTTGTTTGATACCATTCCTTGGATATCAGTAAACTCTGAGAAAACTCAGTTTATCCCTGCTTAAGTTTTTTTTGAAGTGTTTAGGTTGTTAATATGATTGTATAACCTCTTATCCTTGTACATCCGTACAAGAATCAATCTTCATGCATGCTTTTTTTCTTTGCAGTCGATGTGGTGCCCCTTTGGTGGATTTACTCGGCTTGCTGCTTCTTTTGAGTAAGCACGTGACACTCCTATTTTATCACCTCATTTGGTAACACTTACATTTTTTGTTTTTAATAATCTTTGTTTAGTGTAACAGCTGTGACTTTGTTTGAGTGAAAGTTATAATGTGTTCAATAAGTTTCTTTTCAGAAAATATAGGATGGAAGTTCAAAATAAAAAAATAAAAAGTGATCTCATTTGCGTGTATGGACCATGCGCATGGTCGTGGATAAATTGTGCATTTATGTATGAAACTGACTGCTTATTTTGCCTTTTGTTTTGCAGTGAAGCGGAATTCCCGGCAACTGCATGTAAGATTTTATTACTTCTGATATGATTTAAAACTCCACTTTATCCAAAATTCCCTAGTAACGGACTAGCGCAGCTTATTTAATTATTGTTCTCTCTTTCTCCAGACCATGATCTTCTTGGACAGCATGCAATCTTTACTGAACATGCAGCAACTGTATCATCTGCTGGTCATCTATGTCCGTATTTTGCCTATGTTCAACCGGTTCACCCGTCTTCATCATCTTCAACTTCCAGTGCAAGTGTTGCTGATGGTCCTACTCCTACTATCTACAATAATAATAATAGTAGTAGTAGTATTAATAATAATAATAATAATAATAATCAGTGGAACAGCAGCCAATCAGCATCCAGTGAGATGCCAAATTCTTATGCTTTGCCTACCATGGATGTCCGTTATCACTCCACCCTCTTTCCTCCATCAAATAACCGTGTAGGTGTAGGTGGTGCGGATCAACCCTCCATGCCATCTGTCATGCCCCGAAGGCCAGTTAGGAATAATGCTGATATGCCAAGATCAGCCTCTTATGTGCATCCCTTTCTTGTTGGCCAAAGGTAAAACACTCTTAACTGTCTTTTAATCTTATTTTTGAATATTATAATTTATATATATAAGGGCATGTTCATTTTAGATCTGGTAATATGTTGAGAACTGCGAGAACCGCATAATGCACTTGCACATAGTGTATGGAAGATAATCAAAGTAGTGGGAGAGAGAAAGTGGGCCGGTTACGTAACCGATTTATATATCACGTTCAAAGCATTACGAACAAGTGCATTATGCTGTTTTCGCAGTTCTCAACATATTTTGTTTTTTTGCAAACTGAAATCACATATGAAACCAAAATGTAATGAGAGATTTTGGGATATAAAGTTTGTGTAACTAGACAATATATGAGTACAAAGCTAGTCATATCATTGATGATGGAATATTTTTTCATTAATAATTTCCTTTTCATTTTAAAATTCCAAACAGGGTATCTTCAACTCTATGATGTTAAAATCCATGTTATTAGCAGTTATTTATATTTTTTCATTAATTATTTCCTTTTAATTTGAAATTCTAAACAGGGTATACTTAACTCTAAGATGTCAAAGTCCCGCCCAACCCCCCTTATCATCTTAAAATTACTATTGCGTTAATATTTTTCATTATATTTTCACAGTTATTTTTGTATTTCTAAATGGTGTTTTAATCCTCTGTATGGTGATGTTTTGCGTACCTTATGCAGTTCTGCGGCTAGAGCCCCCAGCTCGGTTGGGTCGTCAATGATTCATCCTCACCCTGGGAGTGCTGCACGGGCACGTGAGCGAGCCCAGTCCCTTCAGGCCTATTTTCAGCAACCTAGCAGTTTACCAGGCTTACGCACACCTATAGTATCTGGATCACGAAGATCTCACAGCCAGGCCCAAATGGGTCAGATGGGCTCATCTTCAGACCAAATTCATGGAGCAGGCGTCTATTACCTCCCAACATCCGGGTCATCAACTACTAGAAGTGGCTTTCAGGAAGCAGAAAGCTCGATGCCAAATCCATTCCACCATACATGGGAAAGAGAGCCGCACCTAGGGCCAGGGTGGGGTTTCCACCAGGGTCAGGGTGGTGGTGGTGGGGGCGGTTCTGGTGCCATCTTTCGAGTGAGACATGGTTCAGACCGGACTCCATCTCAAGGTCATTATCAGTCGTAAGTTAAAAGAGTTTAATTCGGCTGCTTTTCATATCATGAACCAACAAGTATGATGAGAGAACTTATTTGGTAAGTGTTTTTAAGAATGTAAGTTGGAAGGTTTGGTTTCAGGGTTGATACTGTTGAATGGCCTTGAAATGAGTCCATTTCCTGCTTTGCTTTGCTTTGTTGATTGCTTTATGTGATGGATGTTGGCTTGGAAATATATATGAACCTTAATTGTGTTCAAACATGATTAAACTAACTAAACTGTAACACAATTTATTGTTTAATTTTAATACTACATTTTCTCTTAGGATTTTTAAACTACAACATATAGCCAAATGGGTTTTCCACCTTAGGATCCAAATTAAGTTGCGCATTTATCGGGTAAAACATGAATATGGTGTAGGTTGCCTCCTCCCCAGCATTGGGAAACAATTGTAGATATCCTAGCCATCTCCAGGTCTCTGATAAACATAAGTAGGTTGTTGCATGCTGGTGTTCCCGGACCGATAGGCTTGTTAGCAACTAAGCATCATCCACCGCCGTAAAGATTTTGAAGGTTAAAGCCAACTCTTTCCAATGGGCGAAGTATTCATTCCTAGAATGGTTTAAATTGTGTAACTTTAGTTTTAGTAACATGTATGGATCTTGAACTTCTCTGTAAACCTGTGTTTTGGACGGATTGAATAAATGAAATATTAAATAGTTAGTAATGTTTTAGGAATTATAAAGGAAATATTAAATAGTAATGAAGATTCAGGAATTAATAACCACGACTCTAAACTCAGCTTTTGTGGATGAACGTGCCAAGGTTGTTTGACGATTATATCATCTACATAGACTAGAATGTAGATAGGGTTGGAGCTTTGAGGCTGATAGAATAAAGAAGAATATGAGATGGTGGGTTTGAAGCCATCAGATAATAGGTATGAATTTAGCTCATCGTACCATGCGCTAGAGGCATGTCTAAGCCCATATATGTCCCGATTGAGTTTGCAAACGTGAAAGGGATACAAGGGATCAACAAAACCAAGAGGTTGAGCCATGTAGACATCCTCATGCAATGTGCCTTGTAGAAAGACATTGTTAATGTCTAGCTGATGGAGTGGCGAGTTTTGAGAGAGATAAAGAGAAAGCAGAAGACGAGAGTGGTCGGTTTAAGTACCAGGCTAAATGTTTCGTCATAATCGATACTAGGTCGTTGGTTGAAACCTCTAGCCACAAATCAGACTTTAAGACGATCACGGTGTCGTCGGGCTGATATTTTATTCACAATACCCATTTTGACTCGATAACATTAGGGGCTGAAGGGGAAGGAACTAAAGTCCAAGTGTTATTCTTTTTAAGAGCATCATATTCCTCTCAATTGGCTTTACGCCAAAGTTGATGTTTTAAGGCTTGAAGAGTCATGGATGGTTCAGTTATAGGTGTGGCGGAAGCTGTGTAAACGACAAAGTTATTATGATATTTGACGAGTTCGAGGTATGCTGGTTTCGTTGTTGTTTGAATCAGGTTATGGGGATGACAAGGGGGATAAAGTAACATCGGAAGTGATTGAGTGTGATGAGGAGGAAGTAAAGTCATGTTCAGTGGGTTGAGTAGTAGATACAATTGGCAAATTAATGGTATACCAACTTTTTGGAGATATAGAAGTAGAGGTTGTTGTGTTAGTAAGTTTTTCAAAAGGAAAGATATATTCGATGAATTGAACATGGCGTGAAGTATAGACTCGGTATGTGAGAGGATCAAGTGCATAATAGGCACTTTGAGTGGATGAGTACCCAATGTATAACAAGGCAAAGAATGAGAATGGAGTTTATGTGGAGAATAAGGACAAAGCCACGGATAACATAAACACCCAAAGCTTTTAAGTTTGGTATAATTTGGATGTTTATTAAAAAGACGGTAGAATGGTGAATGATTTTGAAGGTTTGTGGTAGGCATATGGTTAATAAGATAAGTTGTTTGTGAATGCATAGGGCCAAAACATGAGAGGAAGTTTGGCATGCGATACTAGTGCCAGTCTGGTTTCCACTATGTGACGGTGACGCCGTTCAGCGTAACCATTGTGTTCCAAAGTATGAGGTGGTGAGGTAAGATGATATATTCCACGGGTATTAAAATGATGGATGAGTTTGATTTACTCTCCACCATTATCCGAGAAGAATTGTTTAATAGTGAAAATAATTTTCAACTAGCTTTTGGAAATGAACAAAAGTAGAAAGAGAATGGGATTTTTATTTTAATGGTTAAAGTCATATGTATTTAGTGAAATGGTCAACAAATATAATATAATATTTATAACCATCATGAGAGGTAATGGGAGAAGACCAAACATAGGAAAATATTAAATCCAATTGGGGCATTGAAGGTTAATGTGGATAACGAAAAGGGAAGCTTGTGGCTTTTATTAATCTTGCAAGAATTACAATCATCAATGGAATGAAAATTAAAATTGAGAAAAGACGACAAAAGCCAAAAGACTTTATTTTGTGGGTGACCTAAACGGTGATGCCATGTCTTGGAATTTGTCTTTCGAATAAAGAACATGATATGAGGAGTGGGAGATCTCAACTCATATATGATGTGGCTTGCCATGCCCTTGAGAAGAGGAAGTTTCGAGTGTCGATCCTTAATAATAATCATAGATCTTAACCACATTTACTTACCAATCAATCAAAGATCCTTAATAAAAAAAACACAAGAAAAGAACTCGATTAGGAAACTATGTTCTTGACAAAAACGAGAGATAGAAATAACATTGCGAGATAAGGAAGGTATACATAACACGTGTTTTAAGATTAAAGGAGTAGCAGATGTAGGAATTATAAGAGAACCAATATAAGTTATAGTCAAGGACGAACCATCTCCGATCACTAGCTCCTCGGTCTCATCATATGATGCATGTAAAGAGAGGTTGTTGAGATCGTTAGTAACATGGTGTGAAGCACTACTATCAAAGAGCCATTTTGTAGATGATGGTTGAACCGATACTCCCATCATATGAACCTGAGGCTGTGACATATAACGATTAAAAGAAGGTATTGAACCTGAGGCTATTGAGATCGTTAGTAACATGGTGTGAAGCACTACTATCAAAGAGCCATTATGTAGATGATGGTTGAACCGATACTCAAAATAAGGTATTGAATAATGTGGATGTATCTTCTTAAAGCTTTCACAATTGGTAAGTGCATGTCCCTTATTGTGACACCATTGGCACTTTCCAAAAGAGGGTCGAGAGCCATTGCTTGGATATGAGGTAGGCGTGGGAAGCAGGCGAGCTGTGGAATGGTATTTGGTAGGCTGTTGGCTTGCCCATGGATTATTGTTGGACCGGGTTTAGGCAATGAAGACTGTTGCAGGTTGGTGAATTCCGACTAATACAACCGATTGAGCCAAGGAGAGTTCATAGTAAATGAGTTTTCATGTAACTCATTGAAAGAGATAAGAGTATCTCTTGCATTCATTGCATTAAGTATAGGCTTGTAGCTTATAGCTTGTAGAATCAAAACCTACAAGAATAATGTTAGTGATGTCTTCCATGTCCATCTTTTTCCCGAGTATAAGTAGCTCGTTGATGATTGTCTTGATGGATAGCATGTAATCCGCGATAGTTTGATTTGGTGCCTTAGTGAATTGTTTCAAACGATATTGTAGTTGTTTTATGTGGCCTCTCGATGGAGAGGCATACTTGTTTGAGAGGATTTTCCATGCCTCATGAGAAAAGGAGGCGTTGGTAACAAGAGGTATGATTGATATGGTGAGACTTCCAACAAGAGTTTGTCTTGCCGGAACGAAGCATCATAGTCTTTGCTTTTGGTGGAAGTTTGTAACACCCAAAAATTCGAACCAATTTAAACTTTTAAAATATGATGCGGATGAAACACACCACTTTTTAAAAACAACAAAACTTTAACGCGCGGAAGACTTAAACCCAGGAAATTTTTTTTTTTTTATTTATTTATTTATTTTTTTTACCCGTCGCGTAGCGCGACATCTCCTGGTCACCCCCCTCGCGTAGCGCGAGGGGCCTCTTTTCACAGAAAGTTTCTGCAGATTTTCTGCAGGTTTCAGCACTTAACCATTTTTTCAACTTTTTCCATTTTTCAAGACACTAAAAATTCCCAACACTTGGGTTTTGACCAAAAACACATCAACAACAAGTAAATACACTAAAACATCATTTGTGTATCAAATTTACATCCATCTACGGGGGTTTTCCCCAAAAATCCCCAAAATACCATAATGCATACGAGAACCCTTCACGCCTTGGACTTGACTTGGACTACTTCGGAGCTTTTCCTACAACCACATAAACATATCACCATTAGTAATGAAGATAAATTCATAACAAACAAGTAAATTTCTACTTGTTTCACCCATTCACCCATTTGACCCGTTTCCACCCAAATTGTCATTTAGGCTACATATTCTTGCACCCTTACTACAAGTTTCAATTATGATCAACACATGATCCATTTCCATTATGGCACAAAGGCCATAACTCCGTTTCGTTTATGATCAACACATGATCCGATCAACCCATGATCCTTTTCCATTATGGTACAAGGCCATAACTCCTTTCGTTTATGATCAACACATGATCCGATCAACCCATGATCCTTTTCCATTATGGTACAAGGCCATAACTCCGTTTCGTTTATGATCAACACATGATCCGATCAACCCATGATCCTTTTCCATTATGGTACAAGGCCATAACTCCGTTTCGTTTATGATCAACACATGATCCGATCAACCCATGATCCTTTACCATTATAGGTTAACACTATAACTACATTCATTCATTGTACATACTAAATCATTCACAATTTATCATATCACAAGTATGCACACAATCACATAACACATAGTCCACAAAATTCACAACTTGTTTTCACACCTTTCACCCATTTGACCTGTTAACACCCATTTGGTCAATTAAGGATTTCATACACTTGTATATCACCTACAAGTTACTTTCATCATTTATAATTCCGTTTCATTTATGATCAACACATGATCCATTTCCATTATGGCACGTAGGCCATAACTTCGTTTCGTTTGTGATCAACACATGATCCATTTCTATTATGGCACGTAGGCCATAACTTCGTATCCCAAAGGATACGAGATCCTAACTCCATAACCAATCTATCCATTATAGTATAAATACTATAACTACATTCCTTCAATTATGCATACAATTTTATGCTCATTCATACCACATAACAAATTATGCAACTTTACACATTATACATACAACATTGCATAAAACTCATTTATCATCATAACTAAGTAAGTGCAAAAGCACTTACCTTTCGGGTTAGAAGATCCCGCTCCGCCTTCTAGACCCACAATTTGATTACCTAAACATACACACCTAGTTTAGTAATCTAACATATACCAAAATTTCATTACAATTGAGTTCACAACTCAATTTCCCAATTCCAACCCAAATTGACCCGTTTGGGTTATCCTCATAACCAAACACCCTCTTTCACCACAAACTCACCTACTTGAGTTTCATTAACTTAATCTTAACACTAATTCTTCTTTCAAAAATTATTATTAAGTTAATTTGGTGTTTGTTCAAGTGTCTAACATCTTAAAAACACTTAATCTTCATTAATTCAACATTCTAGCATTATGATCCAAACACCCCCAATTTTCACCATATGAACCCTAACTTCTCATAATCAAAATCAAAAGGTTCTAAGATGTTAATCATCATTCTTTAACTTTAGTTTAGCTAGATTATCGATAATCTAACACCATTTCATCACATGCATACATAAATTCGAGTTTCTATCAAAACCCACCAAGAACACCTCAAGAATGAGAGGAAAGGGATGATCAACACTTACTTGATGTTAGAGAGGTGATGTGTGAGCCAACACCTTCAAGTTTCAAGCTTCAAATGCACGATTTTGGCTTCAATCCCGTTTTCTCCCCTCTTCCTCTTGGACGACCCAACAACTCAAAATGAGTTCAATTTTGACTTCTATAGTCAAATATGGCAGATTTGCCATATTACATATTCAGTCCCTCAACTTTCCTTTTCTCCCATTTCATTCCAAAACTAGCTAAAACTAGTGTAACCCCGATACTAACTTGAAACCCACTTGTTTCAACTTATTTCTAAATATTATTTTCACCATAATATTAATTAGAAATATTTGTTTATATAAAACGAAACCCGGAATTTGGTTCGTTACAAATCACCTCCCCTTATTTGGGTTTCGTCCCCGAAACCCGACTTCACATAAAAAGGTTCGGATAACATTTGAGCATTTCTTCCTCGTTTTTCCCAAGTCATTTCCGCTCCTTTCTTATGTTTCCACCTTGCCAAAACTCGGCTAATCTCTTAAATGCGTAAACGCATCAACTTTCTATCCAAAATTGCCACTGTTTCCCCAACATAAATCAACTTATCATCCAATACAATATCATCCAATGGGACAAAAGTAGATTCATCCGTCAAAATTTTCGCAAATGAGACACATGAAACGTGCTATGAAGTCTACTTAGTCCCTCCGGTAGCTCCAAACGATAAGCTACCGCACCCACCCTTACTATCACCTTAAACGGTCCGACGAAACGTGAGCTTAACTTCCCCTGTTTCCTAAACCGTATCACCCATTTCCAAGGAGAGACCTTCAAAAGCACAAAGTCCCCCACTTGAAACTCAATCGCCCGCTTCCTATTATCCGCATAGGACTTTTGGCGATCTTGCGCCGCCTTTACTCTTAAGCACGTGAGACACCTCTCAACATACTTAACAACATCACGCCTCATACCCGGCCACCAAAAATGACACCTCAAATCATAAAACATCTTTGTGACACCCGGATGGATAGAATATTTGGATTTATGCGCTTCATCCAAAATAGTTGTCAAAACACTTGACAACCTAGGAATCCAAATCCTATCAAAGCATGTCTTCAAGCCCATGCTATTTTCACCAAGCTTATCAACATAAGCAACCATCCGCTCTTTCTTCAAGTCACCAACAAGTGCAAACATTTGAGCCTCTCGAATTTCGTCAATAAGAGACGATGAAATTGTCATCATGAATGACTTCACTTTAATGTAGTAACTCTATACGCCCTCGTTACTCCCCTAAGGTTATCTCCGACTTTAATGGTTCCTTTGACAACGATATGCAGTTTGTCTACTTTTTGCACCAATTTGTTCGTCCACTATCTAAGATAGTCACTGATTCATTTAGACGAAACGTTTATCATTTATCTCATCTTCACCATATGAAATAACAACAGTTCTATCCTCCTAACGCTTTCATGTATGGTCACGTAAAAATGTATTATGGAGTCTACTCATTTCAAAGGAAAACTTTTATAATGTCAAGTTTCCACTTGAATTTCAACACTCCTAACCATGGGATACTTGGATTTTTGAACCACTTTATACGAGTAGTCAACACGTTTGACAACTTAAGGAAATCCAAGTTCTAATCCCACGCCACCCTCCTCTTACATGGAAATTTCAAAACTTCCTTACCAATCAACCCATTGAGACTCAAGGTCTCAAATTCATACCTCTTGGGGTTCGAGGATCCCAATGCCCATACATAACACCCTTTGAAGCTCGAGTCTTCAACTCACCCATTCTTAACCGATAAAGCATGCGACCTCCTCAAGTAAGGATACGACAACTTCCTTACTTGAATCCTCTTTTACAACACTGGAAGGAAGATCCCTATCCGTGACCCAAACACCCTAAGTATCTCCATTGACTTAATCATAAGTCATCCTTTGAGATTTAAGGATCTCAATCACCGAATCCACCTTTGAAGTTCGAAAACTTCGTTTTTAAACACCGATTGTGAAGTCCAAAAGACTTCCAACATCATTTATGAAGTTCTAGGACTTCAACCACCATTTATGTACACATTCCACCTATGTACATTTCACCCCTTTATATACATATTTCACCTATGTATATCACCGTTTGCGTACAATATACATTTTAACATTTACCCCTTGACCAAAAAGTCCACAACCGCGAGACCTTTAGTCAGTTTTATCCTACCACCGACTGTCAGTGACAATACGCACTCTTCCATTTCTTTTACTTACACAAGTGCCCCTTAGTCTCCCCGACCAATTTTTAACTAAGTTGTAGATGTTCTACCTACTTATAGGTCTTCAATCTACCCACTTGTTAAGGCACTATATCTTATCTATGTGTATATGTATTACCCCCATCTAATCATCCATATACATACATACATACATACATACACATATAACCACATTCACCTACTCCTTGCTAATGTTCATTGTCATATGGTTATCATAAAAGCACTTGCACATCTCGTCTTATTAATCATATTGGCCAGACATGTTTAATAATGCGTTATGCTCAATTGCAATTATCATATTCATATAACAAATCACAAGACAAGTTTCGGCACACATAACACTTTACCAATCATTCATACATATACATAAACACCATATACATAACCACCTTATCAAATCATTACTAACCTTTCGTTTCCGTAAGCTCCGAGTCTTAGTCAAGTCCTTCATGGATTCTCGTATCATTTTCCCCCATATCAAGAGCATCCGGTTTGAGTTTGGTGCCACCACACCAAATCCCTCAAACCATTGCTCTGATACCAAGTTGAAACACACCACTTTTTAAAAACAACAAAACTTTAACGCGCGGAAAACTTAAACCCAGGAAAATTTTTTTTTTTATTTATTATTTTTTTTTTTACCCGTCGCGTAGCGCGACATCTCCTGGTCACCCCCCTCGCGTAGCGCGAGGGGCCTCTTTTCACAGAAAGTTTCTGCAGATTTTCTGCAGGTTTCAGCACTTAACCATTTTTCCAACTTTTTCCATTTTTCAAGACACTAAAAATTCCCAACACTTGGGTTTTGACCAAAAACACATCAACAACAAGTAAATACACTAAAACATCATTTGTGTATCAAATTTACATCCATCTACGGGGGTTTTCCCCAAAAATCCCCAAAATACCATAATGCATACGAGAACCCTTCACGCCTTGGACTTGACTTGGACTACTTCGGAGCTTTTCCTACAACCACATAAACATATCACCATTAGTAATGAAGATAAATTCATAACAAACAAGTAAATTTCTACTTGTTTCACCCATTCACCCATTTGACCCGTTTCCACCCAAATTGTCATTTAGGCTACATATTCTTGCACCCTTACTACAAGTTTCAATTATGATCAACACATGATCCATTTCCATTATGGCACAAAGGCCATAACTCCGTTTCGTTTATGATCAACACATGATCCGATCAACCCATGATCCTTTTCCATTATGGTACAAGGCCATAACTCCTTTCGTTTATGATCAACACATGATTCGATCAACCCATGATCCTTTTCCATTATGGTACAAGGCCATAACTCCGTTTCGTTTATGATCAACACATGATCCGATCAACCCATGATCCTTTTCCATTATGGTACAAGGCCATAACTCCGTTTCGTTTATGATCAACACATGATCCGATCAACCCATGATCCTTTACCATTATAGGTTAACACTATAACTACATTCATTCATTGTACATACTAAATCATTCACAATTTATCATATCACAAGTATGCACACAATCACATAACACATAGTCCACAAAATTCACAACTTGTTTTCACACCTTTCACCCATTTGACCTGTTAACACCCATTTGGTCAATTAAGGATTTCATACACTTGTATATCACCTACAAGTTACTTTCATCATTTATAATTCCGTTTCATTTATGATCAACACATGATCCATTTCCATTATGGCACGTAGGCCATAACTTCGTTTCGTTTGTGATCAACACATGATCCATTTCTATTATGGCACGTAGGCCATAACTTCGTATCCCAAAGGATACGAGATCCTAACTCCATAACCAATCTATCCATTATAGTATAAATACTATAACTACATTCCTTCAATTATGCATACAATTTTATGCTCATTCATACCACATAACAAATTATGCAACTTTACACATTATACATACAACATTGCATAAAACTCATTTATCATCATAACTAAGTAAGTGCAAAAGCACTTACCTTTCGGGTTAGAAGATCCCGCTCCGCCTTCTAGACCCACAATTTGATTACCTAAACATACACACCTAGTTTAGTAATCTAACATATACCAAAATTTCATTACAATTGAGTTCACAACTCAATTTCCCAATTCCAACCCAAATTGACCCGTTTGGGTTATCCTCATAACCAAACACCCTCTTTCACCACAAACTCACCTACTTGAGTTTCACTAACTTAATCTTAACACTAATTCTTCTTTCAAAAATTATTATTAAGTTAATTTGGTGTTTGTTCAAGTGTCTAACATCTTAAAAACACTTAATCTTCATTAATTCAACATTCTAGCATTATGATCCAAACACCCCCAATTTTCACCATATGAACCCTAACTTCTCATAATCAAAATCAAAAGGTTCTAAGATGTTAATCATCATTCTTTAACTTTAGTTTAGCTAGATTATCGATAATCTAACACCATTTCATCACATGCATACATAAATTCGAGTTTCTATCAAAACCCACCAAGAACACCTCAAGAATGAGAGGAAAGGGATGATCAACACTTACTTGATGTTAGAGAGGTGATGTGTGAGCCAACACCTTCAAGTTTCAAGCTTCAAATGCACGATTTTGGCTTCAATCCCGTTTTCTCCCCTCTTCCTCTTGGACGACCCAACAACTCAAAATGAGTTCAATTTTGACTTCTATAGTCAAATATGGCAGATTTGCCATATTACATATTCAGTCCCTCAACTTTCCTTTTCTCCCATTTCATTCCAAAACTAGCTAAAACTAGTGTAACCCCGATACTAACTTGAAACCCACTTGTTTCAACTTATTTCTAAATATTATTTTCACCATAATATTAATTAGAAATATTTGTTTATATAAAACGAAACCCGGAATTTGGTTCGTTACAGCGGAAGAGGTCCCAAATACAACATTTAACGTATCCACAAGTTTTAGTTTTACAAACATGAATTAAACTACAATATTTCCCACAAAAGTAGTTTAATCAAAGGTTAATAAAACAAGTTAACCACAACTTGTTACGACCCCAAATAGTTTGTAAAGACTCCTCACGAGAAGGTTAACAAAATCATTTACAAAACACGTCCACGAGAATCCAACCCACATGATTCGAGACCAGAGAATCACTCCGGAGCTTTCCTACATACAAAACATCAATTTGTATATGGTTAGTATAGATAAGTAGCCCTAGGGACCTCTCCACAAGTCCCCTCATGGGTAAAACCCAAGAAAAAAGTCATTTTTTTTAAAATACGAATTTTTGTCATGGTACTGTTCAGATGAACACAACCATTTTCCCCTGAACACGGTCGTGTTCCCTTTCAGCACCAGGAAAATACAAGGTTTCTGTCATGGTAGTGTTCAGATGAACAAAACCATGTTCCCTGATAGCATCTATTATTCTTACTATTTTTACAAGTTCTTGCATATAACAAGTATCTAACGTATATTTACTTGTTTTTCGACCATGCAATGTCTACCACATTAACCAACATTAATTTGTTAGTTTATCCACCCCAATACGAGCACCACTACTCGTTTTCCGTTCCAACCCGTTTAAATCTTTGTACAATACGACATCAATATAACATGTATAACAACAACAACACACACAAACACATGTTTACTCCCACCCATTTATCACCTTTTAGTTGGCTTACAACGCCTCGGTGCGAGAACCACAACTCGTCTTACCCGTACTTGGAGTATTTGACTCCAAGTCCACCCTTTGAAGTATTCCACACTTCTTATTGGGTTTATGACTCCTCGGTGCGAGTACCATAACTCGTCGTACCCGTACTTTGAGTATTTGACTCCAAGTCCATCCTTTGAAGTATTCCACACTTCTTATACACCATTTCACCAAATTATCACATTTTGTTAACTTTATACCACATAGTCAACAACATCAATTTAAATCACATTATGCATACAAGTTTGACTTTACCACATAAGTCATTACGCCAATTTCAACCACATTATGCATAAGTTTGACTTTTACCACATATATTTTTACGCCAAAATTTTAAACCACAATGTGCATACTACCTTGACTTTTACCACATAAGTCATTACACCAAATTCAATGCACACATTTGAATTTTACCACACAAGTCAAATTACGCCAAATTCACCACATTTACATATTAGTTTGACTGTTTACCGTATAAGTCAAATTACACATATTTACTACATTTGCAAAATCAAGTTTGACTATTAACCACATAGTCTAATTACACCAATTTCAACATAATAGTTTGACCTTATACATCTAGAGTCAAATTACACCAATTTTACCATTATCCATAATGGTTTGACTTATACTACATTAAGTCAATTTATATCAGTTTCACCATTATCCACAATGGTTTGACTTATACCACACTAAGTCAATTTACAACAAATCATCACATTTAGTTTGACTATATTCCACATAGTTCAACTACACCACTTTTACTAAGTGTCATTTATTAGTTTGACTAATTTCCTCATTATGTCAACTACAACAATCCTACCACATTCATACTTTACTTTGACCATTTACCACATAAGTCAAAATCGACATACAACACATAAATAGAATTAACAACACATCTATTTACATGTAACTACTACTTATCTACTACTAAGTAAGTGCAAAACACTTACCTTGGCTAATGAAGATTCCAACTGGTCTTCAAAGCTATCACCTTTGTAGCCTTGATCACCTAAACATTCCACATGTTAAAGTAATCTAACTTACCCCAAAAACATTCATCAAATGTAATTTAACACCCACCCAAGATCTTATGATCCTCACCCATCATCTAATCTTGGTTTACTTAGCTTTACACAAGCTTTTATCCTTCCTAATCAAAATCAACCCATTTTGACCCGTTAAGGTTTTCACCCAATTTTCATAATTTCATCTAATTAATAATTCACCAAATCAATTGGGTTTTATACTTGAAAATGTATTTATATTACACCATAAACACTTATCCATACTCAATTCACCATTTAAACACCTTCAATTATAAAAACCCCCAAATTAGGTTCTCAAGAACCCTAATTTCCAAATCATCAAATTGATTGACGTTTATTATCAATTAAAGTGTCTATTACCACCATAAACACTTACCAACCCTCAATCCATCAATTAAACATCTCCAATTACAAAACCCCCAAATCACCCTCAAGAACCCTAACTCTTGAATCACAAATTGGATGTTATCATGATGTTATTAGCTACTCTTAACCTTTAATCAAGCTAGATTTTAACTTTGAACAAGTTATTAACCACAAACAATCACCAATTCAGCCCCTAGCTTGATTTTCTCCAAAAGCCACCAAAAACACCATTGATGGTGGATTCAAGGTTTGAAAGAGAACTTCCTTACATTCTTGAAGAAGATGAACACCACCATTCATCCAGATTTTTCATGCAATTCATTGATCTTCGATTTCCAGCCTTTCCATCTCTTTCTCCTTCTCATTTTCGCAAGACACACACATTGTGTGTGTGTGGGGGGGTTTTTCTCCATCTAAACCAAAACCAAAATGGTTTAATTACACAAACAGTCCCTTAACTTCAGTTTTGACCTCTTCTTCCCCATAAGTTAGTCAAAACCCACAAATTGCAACCCAATACCCCCAAACTTCCATTTTATTTATTCACACCCTTAAAATAATATTAAAACGTATTATTTTATAAAACCGAAAATTGGTTCGTTACAGAGTTCCATTCGCATCAACAACCGGAGAAAGTGCAGGATATATGCCATCGATAAACTTGTACAAATCAAGGTCGTGTATAAGAGCCTCAATTTGTGTCTTCTATCCAATATAGTTGGTAGAAGTAAGATTCAACGTTGCTGGAAATGTCACCATGGCCACGGTAGTTTGTGACCCGTTAACATTCGTAGGTTGAATAACAATGGTGCTTTGTTGTGGTGGCGGCATCTGGCATTGTCTTTTTAAGGTGAGAGTTGAAAAGAGTGTAGGACATTGAAGGGGAAGATATGGTGTTTAGGTCACCAGAATAGGGTTACAGGTTGCCGGAGAGTTTGATCGATCGCTCTGATACCATATCTATACTATATAATAAATAAAGGTTTTGGTGGGACACTTGTCACTCTTATGTTCACCCTCAACATTTTTTCCCGCCTCTCTCTTCTATTAATTATACAATTTTATTTATTTTTTTAATTTTTGTTTACCGGCTCTCTCTCCTATTAAATAATAATGACTTCTACAATTATTTTTATAAAACGCTTCTTATTAAAAAAAAATAGGTTTGTTCATAAAACATTTTTATAATTTGAACATTTCTTTTACTATTATTATACAACATTTTAAAAAAATAACTATATAACATTTCTAGAATTTGTATTAAAAAATAAATAATATGTCATAAATATCTAATATCTAAATCATTATTACTAAGTATATATAACATTGCATTTATTTAACCTGTATAATTTACCGGGTTTCTAACCTATATTATAATAAATGAATAACTATACTTGCTACGTGTCGACTTCTGCTGAATTCCAGATTTTTATTATAACAAGTCAACCCATATAATACATGGGTTTTAACCTAGTAAAGAATATGGTAATGATTGTTTTATTCAATATGTTTACATACGTACAATTCATGGTTTTATACTAGGAAATAACAAAGATAATGATTAAAACTAGGAAACAATTTAGGAGGTAATTATATGGACATAACTAGCTGTACATTTGACTATAATAATATGGGAAGGATCTTTGATTGATTGGTAAGTAAATGTGGTTAAGACCTTTGATTATTCTGAATAATGTTCATCTAGGGTTTAGGTTCTGTTGACAAATCACCATATTGGTGGTCTTGTTCTTATTTTTCTTTGTTCAGATTATTTGTGTTGTAGCAACTCATTTCCAGACTCGTTTGTATTTATATTTGGTTTCATATTGAGATTATTCAATAAAAGTGTAGTTTCTTGAAATAAAACAAGCTAAAATCCACTATTAAGTATAAGTATATGATAATATGGAGAAAATGAGAGAAATCTATTCACAAGACTCATATACAAGTTTAGTGAGAAATGAATAACCACTTGGGAGTTATTATACATTCATAACATCTATGTTGTTTTATGAGAGCAATCATGTTGATTGATTTACATGTAACACTCACATCCTTGCTTTTGCTACTACTAAATCGATATACGATTTCACCGCATCAAGTTGCAAAAATGCAATGCAATCGTAAAAAAAGATAAGGATACCGAACTTGATGAAAACTTGTACTCAAACTTGTTTTCGTAAATCAAGGTCAAAAGCTTCTTTGAAACTGACAACATCTCCTTTCGTAACCGTTAGGCTTTCAATGCCCATCATCTACGGACGTTGAAGGACCTAAACAATATAACCGTCGTTATACTTCACGATTTCAGCCACAATTGCTTCTCTACTTGTTCTAAGTCTCGTTACCTTGATTTCCATATATTTTCTCTCAAAACACACCTTGCCAGGCCGCCGCTACTACTTAGTGAAGCCATTGCCACCCGCGGTGCATAAAAACTATCCCAGAAGTGGTGATTTCTGCCTCTGTTCGCCGACGACAACAACCTATCAACATCTTCAGGAGAATGGCTTTCGAGTCAAACTATCGTTTCATCTCAGCAGCAACCAACCCGTAGTAAATTTAAATTTACATGTGAGTTTGACCAACAAATCAAATCAAGGGAATGATGAATCTGTTATTATATTTCAAAAGATTTTGATTTTCCTTTTCTAAATGATTGTTGATAGTTAGCTGATTCAGCGATTCATGGAGATTTTTTTAGAGAATTTGTAGTAAAACACCAAGGTGTTCTAGACTAGTATTCTTCTTTGTTAAAGAATCGGTATATTTCCTTTGCGGTCTTCGAAAGTATGTATGTTTCATGTCGATAAGTTTTCAAGCCATAGATGTCTGAGAGATTAGACGAACATGTGGCACCAGATAAACATAGATTATTGCTCAACCTCTGCCCGCTCTCAAGGAAAGAGACGTGGTTGTCCGTATCACTTGTGTCATCAGACGTCCGACAGTTGCTGATATTAGATGGGAAAGAAATTTCTAACTGTTCAAGACAGTTTCATCATGGACCTCTCAACTCCTCTAGATACATCACTTTTTTTAAAGATGGTCGTTTTTCTACACATTTCTTGCATAACACAAGTTATAACAAACCATCTTCGAGTATATGGATAAAACGAGTAGATTCACAACCAAACCTAACGGTAACCCAAGTATATGTCATTTCAATAAAAACCTAAAAGAACCGAGTCAATAGATGCGATCGTTCACAAAAGATGGGGTGGTATAAACCATGTTGGGTTTTCTGTGACTTGCGGCCAATCGTTCTTCAACCGTGTGGAGAGATGTATATCCATCCATGAGCGTATGCCAGTCACCAGTATCCTTCAATCTATTTGGCAACAAAAAGCATATTATCATTATAAAAATAACAAAACAAAATCTTTGAATGAAATGTATTTTTTAAACATACAATATAGCTTCAGCATATATATTGTGATTATGCCAAAATCACATTCTAAGCATAGTAATTCAAGCTTGATTTCTTCTTGGCTTGAACTTGTGGATAATTCCTTCATTAAAGTCTTCATGGTTTACCTGTGTTAAAAATCTTGGTTCAATCACTAGAAACAAGGACATAGCTTTGCAATGGTTCACTGGACAACGCTTGCATAAGTAACTAATTATATATATAAGATTTTTTTACGCGGTGACATTTTCATAATTCCCGGAAAAACACATACACTATAGTTTCTAATAATGTAATCAATATGTTTACTTGTATGCATCAGTGCATACACTAAATCTATCTTTTTACATTAATTACGAAAATATTTCCACGTTCCTACATAGTATTCACTCTGTGTGTTTACTTGCATTCATCATATTTTTCACGTTAATCATGAAATTGTCACCATGTAAAAAAATCGTTATCAAGCAGATCAAAAAGTATGCAAGGGAGGGATCAAATGAAAACCATCAACTTATGTGGAAACCAAAAAAACCAATTACATAATTTATATATGTATATGTATATATGGGTATACATGTATATGTATATATGTATGTATGTATGCACATGCATGTATATATATAGATTGATAAGAGAGAGAGAACCTCAGTGGCATCACGTCTAAGAGCTAGCATGCCAGCTTCAACACAAACAGCTTTCAGTTGTGCCCCATTGAAATCATCTGTACTGCGAGCAAGCTCTTCAAAGTTAACATCTGGGTGAACATTCATCTTCCGGGAGTGGATCTACAGATACACAAGTAACGTCGAAAAAAATGAATTCAACACAATATAACATGATTAATTAACAATGCATACAATACTGAGGTGAAAGCGCACCTGCAAGATCCTGGCCCTTGCTTCCTCAGTGGGATGGGGAAACTCAATCTTACGATCCAATCGACCAGAACGCATGAGAGCAGGGTCCAATATATCAGCACGGTTTGTTGCTGCTATCACCTGCAGTTTCCACATGAAAAGAACATCACTGACTCAAGAAAGAACTATCTAAAAAAAACCAGTTAAACTGATCCAACTCGTAGATAATTTTATAAAAAAAAATTTACATAAACTTAATAGTTTACCTTGATACGCTCGTCGCTGCTAAAACCATCCAACTGATTAAGTAGTTCTAACATAGTTCGTTGCACCTCCCTATCCCCACTAACTTCACTGCATTCAAACATTAGAAAACAGCTTCATGAATATTTGCTGCTGCACGCCAATCGGTTCCAAACGAAAACACAAAATACCTATCAAACCGCTTTGTACCAATAGCATCAATCTCATCGATAAAAATGATGCAAGGAGATTTCTCTTTGGCAAGTTGAAATGCATCACGAACAAGCTTTGCACCATCACCAATGAACATCTACCCACAACCAAGATTAATAAGTGCACGAGTACACATTGGCATTAGCATTAGTAAAAAAAATCATCCAAGCGATAGAGATACCTGAACAAGCTGAGGCCCTGCTAGCTTCAGAAAAGTGGCATTCGTTTGTGCAGCACACGCACGGGCCATTAACGTTTTCCCGGTTCCTGGAGGCCCATATAAAAGCACTCCTTTTGGTGGACGGACCCCCAACTTTTGGAACCGCTCCTTATGAGTCATTGGCAAAACTATAGTTTCAACTAGCTCTTGTATCTGTCACATAAAAAAACCATAGAAAGAGGATATTAGAAACCAGATAACATTCTAAGGTTTAGCTAGCAAATCTTGTATAAAGATGAAAATCTTGCCTGTTTTTCAAGGCCTCCAATATCATTGTAATCTTCAGTTGGCTTTTCATCAACCTCCATGGCCTTGACTCGAGAATCATACTCAGATGGCAATGTGTCCAATATCAGGTAACTATCTTTGTTCACACCCACCAAATCACCAGGCTTCAGCTTATCCGCGTCCACAAGACCAACCACCGGCAAGAAAATTGTCTGCACCAAGATACAAAAATGTGATCATATCAGGGACAACTAGAGCCGTTTACTTATGAATGGGTTCAAATCGGGTTGTTGTGTTATCTCAAATGGGTCAAATGACTCGGATCAAACAATTTAGCCGGAGGTCAATGTCGGATCAAACGGGCTGAGAGACAACAAAAGTATATTTCAAATGCAATCAACCTCCTAAATCATTTTTATTCAAATTATTATTGTTATGATATTGCTTTCTAATCATAACTAACACATTACTTATTTTAAATAGAAACTAAAATGGACAAGTAAGTGTTTGCAGGTTTTTGACTCACTAATATGAGCATTTCAACTCAAACCCGTTTTGATCCTTCACCTGACCCAACCAACCGTCCATTTTGCCACCTTTGGTGATGATTAATGATTTAATTCAAGCAAAGAAAGTACAACTTCTAGCAAGAACTGCAAGAGACTACAATATTTTCTATATGGCTTCACCATAAATATATATAAAAAAAGATCAATAAAAGATAATTGTATAAAAGACATGCATGATGCATTGTGTCTCACCTGACGAGTAGATGTTTTCAGCACAACACATTTACCCTTCCTTTGCGAGTCAAGATCAATATTAGCACCATCTTCCTCAGCCTCATCCTCTGGGTTCATTTCCAAAATCTGAAGTGCCCAACATGGCATTATTATAAAAAGCACATTGGGCACTTGGAACACAAATATCTAATATGTAAGTTTATGATTATCCACAAATTCGTTGAAACATCCAATGCACCTTTCTAAGTTTTGATAAGCATTTCAAGGTCTATCAGTTAATAAATTGAAAAATAAACACTTGGTGCTAATGCGTGGGACTTTCCTAACAGTCACAGTCAAGTTATACACGTTAGCATCGCTATCTACATGTACCTGTTAGATTTTTATTAAGGTTGATCAATTATAGCAATAATTTGGATTATATCTTGAAGCATGTATAATCCTTTTGGATGTTGTTGGGACTAGTTTATTATCCTTAATTTTCTGGCAATTCCATATAGCCTATCCCAAGCTAGTTTCTGACAAACGATCTGTTCTAGTTTCTACAAAAGATCTGTTCATCAATATCTGCATATATGGTATCCTTTGCACACAAAAACCACAAGCCTGATCATTTAATATTCACAATTGTTATTGCTATAATGTTTCACATTTTCACTTCCAAATACTATTAAATATTAATGTAATTACACAACTCATAAGCTTTCTTCTGAATGATCATTAACAATATAAAACCGAAACCGTTTATTCTAACTGCAATTACATCCCGACGATATACATTATAGTTCCCAAATACAACCTAAAAACAAGGTTTAATATGAAACAACAACAATATCCAAGTAAATTTCAAATTCAGCACGCCAAGCATATTCTTTTATCTCTAATTCCTCTTCAATTTTCACTATCTTATCAGTAATTCTTGTATCATCTAGATAGCCCTAACTTTCTATCACCACCTAAACAAAAAGATTATTATATGAAACATAATGTTGAACCAGTCTGACCAAACAAAAATTAGGGTTTCGCATCGTAGTATAACAAATCTACCAATTCAAGTACTACCTCAACGATATTTCCGACCAAATAAGGAAGTTGCTTATTGAGTTTAATCTTCTCCTGATTCTCCTTGATCTTCTCTTTAAACGAATCCAGTTCGAGAGTGTTCCTCTGCAATTCTTCCTGTTCGTTGCACCACAAACAAACAATTTCAAATTCGAATTATGCTGTACAGATATGAAATAACGAAAGAGAGATCCGTGAATCAAAAACCTTGAGGATTCGAATCTCGTTATCGAGAAGGCGAGAAGCTCTCTGAATGTCTTCGATTGACATGGATGCTAGCTGATCGTCTTCAGAGCTAGCGTCTTCAACCATCGGCGTCGCCATTGTTACGTCGGAAAGAGAAATGAGAGGAGATGGGGTATATAAAAGCTTGTCTTGGAGCGGAAGAAATGTATTCGGGTCGGGTCGGGTCGTACTGTATCATTCACTTATGACATGAGTTTATTTCTAAAATTGGATACCTCTAGGAAGAGATGTATTCAGGTCGGGTCAGGTACGAGCGGTTTATCCCTTTGTAGTTGTTTTGTCCGTATGAGTTTATTTCTACAATTGGATACCTCTCGGTATTCGTTACAAGAATCGGGTTCAAGAAAACCGAAATTCGAATCCAACCCGGTTTAGATTTTTGAATCAGGTTAGCATTCAAATCAAATGTATGTGATTTTTGAACTCATAATTCATTCCAAATCCTAATACATCTTATGTAGCCCCATACTGAATAATCATGTTGCAATTTTAGATGAAATTTATGTAATTATCCAAGCCAAATACATAAACTTTTAGTTTGCCAAGTGATGGAACAAAATTACTCTCGCATATGTTGCTCAATAATTCTATCAACATCAGGTATGAACAATCAAATAAACTGAATAAAGAAACCCTAAACATGGATAAGAGAAATCAAAGAAGAAGAATGATCAAATTGTTTTTCTTACTTGTGCAGATGCTGAATCTTGAATAATCGCAGCTATGAAGAAGATGAATACATGTGTTGAGATGGACCGGTTAATCAGTAAAGTACCTTGAATTGCTTCTATCGATCGTATGAACAAGCATCGCCATTAATGGAACAAGAGGTCTTAATCTCTTCTAAAATGATTTCATTTTGGGAGGGAAGGTGGAGGGGTTGGGGAAAAAGAAGCGGGAGACAGTTGTGAACAGAGGATGCGACTTGTACGGTGGATCCATGTATATGGAGATCTGTATAGCTTCCCCTAAAACTGATTTGCATTTGAGGATGCTGATGGAGGTGTAGAATAGAAGGAAACCCTATTATTTTTCCTAAACTTTAAGGATGTGGTATGGTATGCAAGCTCTGATGTGAATGCTCTTAGAGTTGAATATTCGAACTCGAATTATGTAAATAGTTTTTATTTTCTTATAATAAAATACATATATTTTTTATTAGTTATATATATTATTTATTTATTTTTCTTATAATTTGAGTTATTCGAATCAACTTAACTTCGAATTTCCGAATTCATTTTCCATAAGCCAAAATTTGAATAACATAGATAACCAGAAACTCGATTCGATGAACATCCTTACTGCTAATACATCGAAATTTGGATCTAGTCAAATTTATGAATGAACGTTTTTTTTATAGATGGGTTTAATTCGATATGATTAGATGAGTATTATATTTTAATTTCTAAAATATTAATATGAACCACTAAAGATATATTAATATGAATTAAATCAACTAAATTACAATTTGGTTGTATCCATGTTAAAACATCCAAAATAATTTGAAGGTCTAAATATTAGATAAATACATAATGATGATACCGTAAGAGCGCTTAATATCCAAACCCAATAAATATAACGAGTTTAATGTCGAAGCCTAATAAATACAACTTTAGGACCGTTAGTCCCGAACCAGTCCATATCAAACAAGATCGTTAGTCCATCTTTCTCCCTTTGCGAACGAGCATCTCCTTCCCTCTTGATGTTGATTGCAACTTCTCCCTTCTATAGATTTCCAAAGATAGCTTCTCCCTCCTATTGAATTATCCTTTGAATGTAAAACACTAAATTAATTATAATCTTAAATTAAAATTAAATATAGTTGTCTTGTTGGTAAGTTTTAACGGTCCTCAAGGAACCCACCCTCTAAGTAGTATAATTTTTTTTACGTATTTCATAAGAGCAAAGGGTATACCCGTGTGATTGTGGTGTGGTGTGATAATAAAGTGCACCCCATGTGGCGTCACAGCGGTTCTTTCATTATCACACAATTCATCACTTGGCAAGGGGTATACCCAAGTGATTGTGGTGGTGTGATAATTAAATGTTTTTTTTAATTTTCATTTAAATTATCTTAATAATTTTAAAAATTAATATAGAAAAAAGGCCAAAAATTATAATTATCTTAATAATTTAAAAATTAATGTAGAAAAAAGGGCAAAAATTATAAATACTTTTAAAAGATCATGGGCTAAATCTGTTAAAATATAACTTTAAGGACCGGAGAAGTTAAGTGATTCTTATAAAGGACTAAATTGAAACAATTCTATAACCCTAATAGTTAAATGGATTCATCGTTGCAAACTAAATTGAAACATCGTTGCAGACGCCGCTCCATCATCGCTTTCAAGTTTCAATACCCCGTTTGAATCCATCTGAATCCATCGTTGCCGACTCCGACGAGGCCTTGATCGAAGGTTGCCTGCTTTGATTTAGTCTTTAACCATCACCATCTTCTTTTTTTTTACCTATTTTTGTCATGGATGCTTCTGCATTGGATCTACATGCTTCATGTCCTATCAAGTTCACGCCGTGAGAAAAATTACGCCAACCCATCACGTGACAAGGGGGTGGTGTTCCCCTAAAAATCACGCAGTGAAAGTGAAGCCACATAGGATCACACCGTAATATTGAGAGGTATACCGGATTCCCTAAGGGTGAGGCTATATACACATCTTTTATGTTTCTAATCAACCTTTCTATTGACTTGATTGATTTTTAAGGCGATGTCTGTATACAAGGAATTATCATGGGTTAAACATTCATACCGAAAAACATTCATGAGTTAAACGACCGTATAAAAGGAACCGTTATGAACTAAACAATCGTATAAAAGAAACCGTTATGAACTAAACAATCGTATAAAAGAAATTGTCATAAGTTGAACAGTCATATACATGTGAAACAACTTATATTAGAGAGAGGACAGGAGGTATACATCCGATAAAAATCCATTTTTTAAGGTGTTACTTTAACAGCACCAATTTGTTTTTTTTAACACCACAACATAGTTAATCTAACATAAAATGGACAACACTTGAATAATCTAGAATCTGTTATCTCCGAGACTTGAACGAAATCACCACTCTAATTTTTAACTATTTACCGATATACCAAACCTCACCTGTTTCGTAGGAACCAAAATTTCCTAGCGAGTATAAAGTTAGTTTAAACTGAATGTGACAGATTAACCATCCCCCAAAAGTAACAGAAATATCGGGAATGGCGAGCGAAGAGGAGAGCGCAGTGAAGGAGCCTCTGGATCTGATCAGGCTCAGTCTAGACGAGCGTATCTACGTAAAGCTTCGTTCTGATCGTGAGCTTCGTGGCAAGCTCCATGTAAGCCTCCAATTTCTAATTTCCTAGGGCTACTTTTACATAATTAGGGCTTTCAATTTTCACTGTTACCTATATCAATCTGTCAATTGTTTCAACTAATCCTTCTTCTGCTGTATTTGTTTTGGAATTTTGATTCGATAATTTTTCGGAACTCTCCGGAACCTGCTTATTAAACCCTAGTTCTTACTTATCGTAACTTATTTGTTGCGGATATGTAAAGATCTTAGAAAGCACAATATTGTCATCTTTGCATATGTTTTTAAAATGATTTCGGTTTGTTTTCATTTTCTGCATCATGATGTGAGGCAAAATGGGAAGATCTTAGACCAGGCAAAATTTGCCTACTTTGATGGTCTTGATTCCTGTTACCAACATGTGTTTTCATATGTTTTGTGTAATTTTAACATACTTATAATATAATTGTTAGTTCTTAGCAATGTTTTAAAAACCGGTTCAAACCGGCCGGTAATACCGGTTGAACCGGATTTCGGTCACTATCCTGGTAAGTTTGAGCCCGGTAAATTGGAAGAACGGTTTGTAACTTGAACCGTCGGTATTACCGGTAATACCGGGTTAGGCCGTTGTACCGATTTTAGGCCAAACCAAAAAAAATAAGTTGTAGCGGCCCGATTAAAAACTTTTAACCTAGCCAGCAGCCATCAATCGATCAGTCCTTTCCTAATAGGCCTTTCCTCTTCCTGCCTCGATCGATCAAACCTCCTCCTGCCATCATTCAATCATTCCTCTTCCTGCCTCGATCGATCAAACCTCCTCCTGCCATCATTCAATCATTCCTCTTCCTTGCCATTGATTGATCGATCGATCAAACCTCATCCTGCCATCGTTCGATCATTCCTCTTCCTTGCCATTGATTATGGAATCATGTACTTTTGAATTATTTTTTGAGTTGAAGTTGTATTTTTATGGAATTAAAGGGTTAACTAGTCAACCCGGTTGAACCGTCCGGTACAACCGGTCCAACCCGGTACAATTTAAAAACCGGTTTTTAAAACAGAACTTCTTAGAAACTCAAATAAAAAGTAATATTATGGTATGTATGTATGTATGTATGTATCTATGTATGTGTATACACACACACACTAATTTAATTGTTATCTTTATGTGTTTTTGAAGTTTTATTTAAAAACTTGGTGTTCAAACTATGTTTTGTTGTGTTATGTTTAAGTGATCTTAACTTTACTGTTTTTCGGTTGAAGTAGTCTGTTCTGTTTAATAATCAAAACTTGTTTACATTTGATGTGTGGGTACGGATGGCTAGTGTTGGGTCGTGACACTGACAGTATGGTGTATTCCAGATTATATGGGTATTTTTGTACTCATACCTGTTGTACACATGTGGTGAACAGGTGTTCCCACAAATGCACCCGATTTGACCTATTGATTGGTAGATAAACCCACAAAATAGGGATGGTAGACAGGTAGAAATAGGATATGTAAATGCTAAAACTTGTTATGAAGGTTGCTGTTATCGCCTCCTATGCTATTGTCCTTCACGATTTCCATACTTTGAAGGTTGAAAGAAAATGTCACTTGCTTCAGTAATCCACTGGTTTTACCTTCAATTGAAGTGTAGAAATGATGTGCTGGTGAGTGGTAAAACAAACATTTCGTAAAATGGTAAGTACGTAACTGGCAAGAACTTGTTGGGACTGAATGAGATTAGTTTTTTAATTAGGGAAACCATGAATGATGACTACCATTCTCATGAATTTATGGTGAATTAAGATATGATCACTTATGTTTTCTAGAGTATGTTGAGATTAAAATTTTCAACTTTTGATAGTTTGCTGTTACTTTTGAGTACTTATCTATCCTTTGACTGATGATGTGTCATTTTTAGGCTTACGATCAGCATTTGAACATGATTCTTGGGGACGTTGAAGAGATTGTAACAACTGTTGAGATCGATGATGAAACATATGAAGAGATTGTCCGGGTATGTTGTCATTCTATGTTCAATTTTAAGACCTCTTTTCATTCCTTAAGTTATATATCATGCCTTTTAGCTAGCTTATGCAGTTTGTGTGAGCTTTTGAACTTCTTGAACATCTGTCATGCACAGTGATTGTTCACAACAATGTTTTAGTGGTACTTTATTAAACTGTTTTCTTTGTTCTGATGGACCCACCTCTATGCATATTTTAAGCTGTTTTCCAAGCTTTAGTGTATGAATGATAAAGCAAATATCTTTCATATCTGTTCATGGGTTTACATTTATTGATACTATTATTTTTTAGGGTCTTTTTATCGAAAATCTTTGTTGGGTTTTTCTGTTTTTCAGAGCACAAGGCGAACGGTTCCATTCCTTTTCGTTAGAGGAGATGGTGTCATATTGGTTTCTCCTCCACTAAGAACTGCTTGAGGCTCTTTCCAACACTTTATTTCTAGATGATGTCACATATATTTGATCTTGTGATATCTGGCCTGACAGTAACTCAACTTTCTGTCCTTAGATTTGTTACAAGTTTTTGACATTGAAACTTTTCACATTGTATGGTTGACGGTAATTTTTGTGCTTGGAAAAGATTAAAATGATAAACTTTATTTTGACCACTTGATTTGTGTTTGACCAGACAGATATCTTTTGTTATATAGGATTGAAAAATCATCAAGGTTCCAGTTCAAGAATTGGAAGCAGGTAGTAACCATAACCATGCTGTCTTATGATTGGATACAACCCAGTACTTTTTTTTCTTCTTAAAACGTCTCATTTTTAACCCGAGCCCATTTTGACCAGAACCCGTTTTGATCCAAACCAAATTGAAGCGATTGCATTTGACTTCGAACTGCTTAGAACCTGTTCTTTTGTTCTGTCTTGATACCCCGCCCGACCCAACTGTTCAATCTCCCAGGTATATCTTTAATGATTGGCAGGCAAGAGATGAGCACACAAAAATTCTCAGAAAAATGGAATTACACATGGCAGAATGATTTTGTATGTTCAACAAAAAGAGCTTCAAACATACACATAACAAGTTGAAAGTATGCTAATTACTTCCATGTAACAATGTAACATCTAGGATAGATGAATATGTGCACTCAACAAGTTTGATTTTTGAAATTGCCAAGAGAATAATAGCACATTAAAAATCAAACTCATACTTGACATATCATTTTCTTTTGAATAAAAATGCATCTCCTTTCCATTATTGATGTCTCTCTACCCTTTCTGTAGAAACCGAAATTTAGCATGTTTAATGTAAACAACTTTTGAAATACGCTTTAAGAAAAGTTGTTGATGAGAACGACAAAGGAATCGAAGAGCTTCACTGTACAAGTATCTACAATGGTCGAAAGTTAGGACCACTTCCCTACAAGGATGACGCATGATGCTAGTCAAGATGAGTTATGGACAAGTGATATCATAGTGGGTTCGACCCTTCATATCTAATGACATTTTCTCAAGGTTATTATGGCGGTTGCTCAATGGTGATGAGAGCATTAATCTCGTTTGGAAGCGCATGTTTGTAGAGCTATGTTGATGGACGAGATCATTATTTGAGGAATATCACTTGTGAAATAATGCAGCGTTGAGACGTGTTCTCCGCTTGAGGAATGGACCATGCCAAGGATTAATAATGGTCCAATTTGTCAAAAAGAGTAATGGACCAACCCAAGAGGGATTGTTGTTGTATGGTGTGTACAAATGGGTTCAAAATATATAGTCTAATCATTAGAGATGTCAAGTTATGATAACATTTTAATCAGTCACTGTTCATACTAAACAAGTACATTTTTTTAACTATAAGCCCGGCCACCCGGGTAAACCCATTAGCGAAAGGCCACGCACACCCCCGAACGCATACAACGCTGGTGACCCGGCCCGCCCACCATTCCAAGGAAACCCACGACCCGAAGGCCCACTGTGGTAAAACCCCTGGCTCACCTGAGCATATTGCACCAATGAGTCTCGAACCCATGACCTCCACATTAGAAGGCCATAGGGGTGCATCCTTCCAAACCAATTGATCGGGGTTCATTGACTACTAAACAAATACATAAGAAACCATTTTAGTTCATTGCTTTTTAAGTCAGAGTTTTTACTTTCTTGGAATTGGATCCTTTGTCCCAACATTAGAAACACTTTATGAGGTGAGACCAAACTTGTAATCCGTAGGAATTGTCCGTCAAAAATAAATGACTAACACTTGTATAATTCCAAATTACAATACAAGAAATAAATAAAGCGGTAAATTACACACTTTTACAATGGAAATAAAGAAAAGTACAAAACAAAAAACGAAACTAATTTTGTGACCAAGGCTTCGTGTTTAACACGGGTCCCTTAAAACAAATTCCGAGTCTCCCAAGAGAACTCGAATGTTTCTCAGGGTACAACGGACGAAGCTGTGTGTACAGCTGTGGAGGACTCTAAACCTGAAAGAATACATTGAGAAGAAGAGAGTAACTTGTGAGTTCTTGCAAAATGTTTCTGTTGTCTTCTGTGTCAATTCAGTGTGTTGAAATGCCAAGCAAGTCTTGTTATTTATACAAGAATTAAGAATCGTAACAGCCGATCAGATTTAAAAACGAAAATAAAGAGAATTAAACGTCTTCAATGCTCTTTATTTGGTTTTTGAATTCTGATTCGTAACTGAGCCCGAATGCTACGCCACCTTACCCGTCGTCCCACTCGTAGCCGGTCAAAAATACCAAGGTGGCTCTCAAGCGGCTCGCTTCGATGCGAAGTGCGCCATCAAAGCGTCTTCTACCATAGGCGTCGCCACTGAATGTCATTCCTTATAAGGTAACATTTCCTCCTTATACCCACTCAAAGGTTTGTCATCCCATCTATGTGGGACAAGTTTCCCCACTTTTCCACTCAAGAAAAGCTGAATTTTAACAGCTCTAAATACCCAACTTTTAGTATCGATATCTCATTCATCTTAGCTCCGTTTTGGACGCGGTTTGTTTCCTAGAGAAGGTCTCACATAAGAGAACACAAACCTAGAAAGAAATAAGAATATTAACATCAGTTACATATATTTATTTCTATCCAGAATTGACAAAAAGTCATTTTGTAACTTAGTGAAAAAACTCGTTTTTCACCTGAAACTCTAATAATCTCCTACATGAATGGAGATCGATCCGTACTCTCTGAATATAAAAATACAATTTCAATGGTTGAATATTGCCGGATAGGTAGTAGTTAGCTTTGAACCCTCCGTTATGATGCATACTTGGTCTTCTAGTGGCTTGGTAGATGCGATATCCTTGAACCAACCACCATTTATGTAGACGGCCATATACATCACACAATAATCTCCCTGGTCTGATCAACCCCTTATAGTTGTGTCCGTTCTGGTCAACCCCTCATAGTTGTGTCCGTTCTGGTCATGGATCACTCGCCTGGTTCCGTGAGAGCTCTAGGAATTGCGCTCCCCCACAATTCCATTTGAAGCGACCACACTTCTCTCTTCACATAGGTGATTATCTATAAATCATTAAAAGCATTAGGTTCTGGTGATTACCATAAATCACTAACCATACATTATGCTTATCCTCTAATCATGTCACTTATCGGTATAAGAAAGGAATAAGAAGTATTTATCTCCATTTTATGAGTTTTGGGGTACTCCCCCACAGTGACCGTAGTTCTTGTAATTAGGTTGTTCTATTGAACCTAGATCTTGGGATCTCCAGTCATATAGGTTAGGTTTTCCTTTACATTCCCTAATTCACGGGCTTTAGTCCCATTCCAATTGACGTTTTGTAAGTGGGTCCATAATGTTATCTTTTGACCTCACATAGTCAATCGTGATAACCCCCCGTTGAGAGTAGTTGTCATAACGTATTCTGTATACATCGAATGTGCCTTGATATGCCATTGTACATTTAGCTTTTACCTCTACCAATTGATGCTTGACTATCACAATGTATGCAAATAGCCCACGAAGGCTTTGTCAATCTTGGAACATCTTCCACAAATTGACATAGCCATTCCGCCTCTTCTCCATATTTATCTAACGCGCTGAACTCAGATTCCATCGTGGATCTTGCTATAACAGTTTGCATAGACGATTTCCAATCTATAGCCGCATCTCCAAAGGTGAACACATATCCACTTGTTGATCCAGAGTCTTTTATATCCGATATCCAGGTAGCATCACTGTATCCTTCGATCACATCTGGATCACGGTAATAATGTAGTCCATAATATTTTGTGTATCTCAAGTACCTTAGCACCCTTGTTATACTTTTCCAATGTACATAACTTGGATTACTAGTATATCTGCTTAGTCGACTCACGACATAAGCCAAGTCGGGTCTAGTACAAGTTATAATATACATTAGACTACCAATGATTCTTGAGTACTCTAATTGAGGAACATCCGCACCTCTACTTTTACTTAGATGTGTGGTAGCATCAACCGGAGTCTTAGCTACACTCGTGTCCTCCGAATTGAACTTTTCAAGAATCTTGTTCACATAGTGAATTGACTTAACACACGACCATTTTGGGTTCTAGTAATCTTTACTCCAAGAATTACATCCGTAAGACCCATGCCTTTCATGTCAAACCTCGCTTTCAACATGTCTTTAGGAGCTTTGATTATATTATCATCACTTCCAATGATAAACATATCATCTACATAAAGGAGTAAGATCACATAACCTTCGCTTGTGTCTTTCACATAGACACATTTGTCGTACTCATTTATTTTGAATCCATTGTCAATCATGACATTATCAAATTTCTTGTGACATTGTTTTGTAACATCCCGGAAATCCCTAAGTTAATAGTCAGGGTTAATAAGTAACCCGAGTCTCTTTTAAAGGATATGGTTGATGAGGATTGTCACGTAAAACATTATTTAATGGAAATAAGAGAACCCGGTTAGCCGTTAGGGGACGGTTCGAGATCAAAACACGCGAAGAGGAAACTCGGGGACCTGGATGGGAATCCCTAAGTTAATAGTCAGGGTTAATAAGTAACCCGAGTCTCTTTTAAAGGATCTGGTTGATGAGGATTGTCATGTAAAACATTATTTAACAGAAATAAGAGAACCCGGTTAGCCGTTAGGGGACGATTCAAGATCAAAACACGCGAAGAGGAAACTCGGGGACCTGGATGTAAACCCTTAGTGGTTTAAATACAAAGTAAAGGGAAAAACCTAGGCCATTCGGCCTAGGTTGCGTACGAGGGAAAAGGAGAAAAAGAGAGAGGGACGCCGGAGTTCGGGGGAGGCCAGCGACTGGAGTTCATCGGTGGTTTCGAGCAGAGAAACCCTACGCCTCGCCAAGGTAAATCTCCGTTTCTGTTTCATTACATCGTTTACGTTCGTGTTCTTGCATATAAACCGATTAGGGTTTTGAGTTTTGACCATGGTAATCGGAGAGGTGACGAGGTCGATGATGGTAGTTGAAGGGAGGCTGCCGTAAGAGGTGGTGGCTGAAATGGAGTCCGACGACAACTCAGTGGAGGGTGATAGGAGGCGGTAGTCCGATGGTAGCATGGTAGAGGTACCCAGCAAGAGATGACCGAAACCACATGGGTGGAGGTCATGGCGGGATGCGACAGGAACCAACGGATGTCGGAGTTCGCTGTGGAGGTGCATGGCGGCGGAGGACGGCGGTTACGACTAGGGAAGCTGCTTTGGCAGCAAATCATGGCGATGATGCCCGGTGTTTGCTAATGGTGGACGGCGGGCCAAGGTGGTGGAGGTGTGGGGGTGGTGCGTGGTGGTGCATGGACGAACCCGGATAGGGTTACATGGAGAAGTTAGGGTTTTGCATAACCTGGTTCGATCATTTGGTTTCTAAACGGGTCAAAGGCGACCCGATACAAGTATTTGTGGAGATAAGGGTTCGGGGAATCGGAGGGACGAACAGATGAGACCAAGTGTTGGGATTGTTATTATTTTTATGCATTATTAGATGTATGCTTAGAACTTGTCTGATCATGCGATCATACGCTTGACAGGTTTGGGTTTCTAGCGATAGGACGGTTGCTGAGCAGGACTTGGATCTTCACAACCAGTGAGTTTCTAATTCCCCTCTTTACCGTTTTTGCTATTTCGGGGCTGTCGTACATACTTACATGTGTTATTTTATTTATCAAACGTGTTACGAGTTTTGGGTTAAACCTGAAGAGTCTTATGAGTTAATTATTTAATAACGAAGCTAAGGGTCTTTGGGGTGTCCTTAGGATGTATGGTCTAGTAGTCGGTATGAAACTTGGGTGTTGTGTATTGACTCAATCGGGATGGTTCGGGTAATGAGTTTAGACGTTTTGCTGGCACGATTAGGATGCGTTATTGTGGGTGCACATGTGTGGTTCGTGCCTAGGTAACGAGTCATAGTATGTAGAAGTATGTTTTAGTAACTATAGATTAAATTCTATGTATCGGTGTACTAGGCTAGTACGTAGGAGGGTGTTCCTGCGTACTTAGCTTGTTCACCAGTTGGTCCCGCGTACTTAGTAAGTACGCAAGGCTTTTGCCTTGCGTACTTAGCAAGTACGCATGACCAATGCTCTGTGTACTTAGCCAAGTACGCATGTAGTGTTCCTGCCCCTATAAATAGAAGACTTGTCTTCATTTGTAGGTGGAACTTCTGGGAACTAGGTCGAGAGGTTTCCGGGTCAGGACGAGCTTTCCCTACCCCTAGACCGTGAGTGTAGACGAGAGATGTGTACTTCTTCGGTATGTAGTCTGTAATACGGGATGACTTCTATGTTATGGATTACGTATCGTTTCATTATCTTTTGTTTATGTTCGTGTTTCTCTGTCTCGTTTCTTGGTTCCCACACAAATCACTGAACATATCAGTGTATTTCCGCTACGCGACGAGGCTCCCGGGACCTACAAGTGGTATCAGAGCCTCGGTGTTCGTTGATTTGTGTTCCAGTTTTGATTTTTTAAGGTTTTGAGCAGATACGAGTTCGTACTTTTTCAGACCTAAAATCCTTAAAATCGAGTTTGTTAGCACTTCATTTGGTGTTTGGAAGACTGAGGGTTTGTTAGATGATGATTTCTAAGCTTTTGGAAGCATCAATTTCTCAGATCCATCACTTTTCGAGCATTCTCCTCAAGATCCGTCAAGAACGCTGTTACTTTTTGATAAGTACGCAAATTCAGCTTTTCTGCGTATTTACTAAGTACGCATGGGTTTTGTCCTGCGTACTTACTAAGTATGCATGAGAAGTTGTCCTCCGTACTTGTTAAGTACGCATGAGTATTTTCCTCTGCGTACTTAGCATGTACGCATGGGCATTTTGGCTTTGCGAACTTATCAAATATGCATGAGCACTTGGCTTTGCGTATTCACTAAATACGCATGAACACCCTTTATGTGCGTATTTACTAAGTACGCATGAAATATCATCTGAGATTAAAAAAAAGAGTTTTTTGGCTAGAAAACTTTTCTTGGCCAAAATTTTTAGTGATCGTTTGTACGCTTGTTTCGGGCCATTTTTGAGAAGATAGTGATTTTGGTTTTTCGGGACTGAAATTTGATGTGGCTTGGCGAAACAAGGACGAGATTTTTCTTGGATGATACCAATTGTCATACATTGTTTAAGTGTTCAAACCTGAAAATGTGGGCTACGAGTATCCGGGATACTTCTTTAATAGGGAATGAATGCTGAACTAATGAGAGCAATTGGGTCGTCATCGGCTAAAGGTCTCGTTCTATTTGTGAAGATGTGGCTGCTTTGGGTCGTTCAGAAAAAGAATCATCTTGTTTAGGTATTCAAACCTGAATATGTAGGCTACGAGTATCCGGGATACTTCTTTAATAGGGGATGAATACTGGAACAACTTGAACCCAATGATTTGCTGTTTTGGATCTTTGCGAAGGAATAAAAGAATAAAATCCTCGAGTTGGCTAGTTGTGCTTTTTGAGGATTTGAGTGACTTGATGATGAAGCTTGTCATAGTTTACAGAGAAATGAGAGGGATAAAATCTAGTATTCATGAGACATTAAAGAGGTGGTGGAAAATCCGTTGGTTCTTCCTATATATATACCTCTTTAACATAACATGGATCTCAACTATGATTTCTCATGTAAACTATATTTTTCGTGCTTATTGGTCAAGCCTGTGTTCAAGATTTGATGTGATTTAGTTATGATTGGATTTCTCACTTGGGATCTGGGCGGAATCCAGATAGACAACCTAGTTATGGAACTTCACCGCGGTGAATGTATACATATTAGGAGGTGTTAACCAGGAATGAAGATCTAATTGAAGAATGTTGGACTTTGGATTCAGGATGATCACTGCTGAGCATGATTTTGTGTTTGATTCTATCATGTGTTTTCAAGATAAATCTGGATATTCGTTGGATTTTTAGTTGAAGATGGAACCTTTTATCATTTGCCGACGGGATAGGAAACGTTCCCTTGTTTCTGGACTAGTCAGGAGAAGCTTACATTGAAAGGGGAAATTGGAAATGAACATCTTCGGGAATTTGGTTGACTCGTGAAGATACAGGATAGAGTTGGACACATCTGGTGTGAAGACTAAAGTTTATCTTACTGGAATTCCTATGGGAGCTGATTAGTTTGATGCAGGTTATTGGAAATTCAAACTCTCTATCATATGCCAGCTGATTTGGAGGAATTCTAAGTCAGGGTGGAGGTTGCTACTGCTGAGAGGATGAACTACAACGAGTTGTGTTGGGTTAGTTGGTTCTTATTGAAGCACATGGATTGGTCTACAATGAAAGCTACAGTTAAGAGGGAGTCGGGTTTGTCATCACTCGGCAACTGAAGACTGAAGTTTGAAGATCTCAAGTGGAATGCCAGAAGATCAAGTCTCGCCAGAAGACACGTGATGTCATTAGTTTAGAGAGAGTCTGTTAGGACATTCTTTGTAAACTGATGATTATCAGTGTTAGTGATAGATATGATTTGATGCTATAGTTAAGAGGGAGTCTATAGAAGCATGTTTTAGTAACTATAGATTAAATTCTATGTATCGGTGTACTAGGCTAGTACGCAGGAGGGTGTTCCTGCGTACTTAGCCAAGTACGCATGTAGTGTTCCTGTCCCTATAAATAGAAGACTTGTCTTCATTTGTAGGTGGAACTTATGGGAACTAGGTCGAGAGGTGTCCCGGCGGGATGAGCTCTCCCGCCCCTGGCCCGTGAGCGTAGACGAGAGATGTGTACTTCTTCGGTATGTAATGTGAGATGACTTCGTTGTTATGGATTACGTATCGTTTTTGTGTTGATTCTCTTTTTTATGTTCGTGTTTCTCTATGTCTCGTTCTTCTTTGTTCCCACACAAATCACTGAACAGATCTGTGTATTTTCGCTGCGCGACGAGGCTCTAGGGACCTACATAGTAAATACTTATGTGCTGCTATGTGTTACTTGCTTATTGTTGCGTGTGTTTGTGTTGTCGTCCATGTGATACGACAAACGATGATGTGAAGGACGAGGTCCTTCGGATGGTCACTATAGGTGACGATGCCCTTCGAGGGTAGTGATGAAACCCAGAGGGAGCTCGGAATATGATGAACACCTTGACGAGGGTAACCCTAACGAGGGTAGTGGTGACGATACCAGTAAATCCTTCAAAGGTATTTGTTGTGTGCATAATGTTTGGTTTAATTGCATGCAATCTTTATTGATAGTCTTTGTGTTATGATGTTCTTGCTTTCGAGATGAGCATTTGAATTATTTCTATGTAGGTACAAGGTCGTGTGTACGACATATGTGTTAGTGGACCTTGTAAGGGTCTTAGTTAGGGTTTGTTAGGTCTGTACCTAGGGGTCGGTTGAGTAACCGGACTTCGGGTTGATACCGGGATTGCAAACTAGTAGGGTGGTAAGTTGATCCATGTCGGTGAGACTTATTGGGTTATGGTTATGGGTTGAGTCTTGGGCTGTTGGACCCTTTATGGGGAATTGTAGGTAACGTGGGTAACTGATATGTTAATAAATGACAAACTGTTTTATAAAATGACTGGATGTCCTGAGTCAGAAATAAATGACATTGGTGACGAGAATGTTTCTGTTTAAAATAAACTGTTAGAACTCACTCAGCGTAGTTGACTTTGTATGT
This sequence comes from Smallanthus sonchifolius, assembly GCA_023525975.1. Classification (NCBI taxonomy): domain Eukaryota; kingdom Viridiplantae; phylum Streptophyta; class Magnoliopsida; order Asterales; family Asteraceae; genus Smallanthus; species Smallanthus sonchifolius. Next base: position 66,953,541 of record CM042030.1, on the reverse strand, counting down.
GCGTTAGACTGTTTTGCAGGTGAGTTCACGAGACGATGTATCTTGGCTTGGGAGCAGTGCTACTCGGGTCGGTGTGTATGCATTCGTAAGGTAATGTTAAGAACGATAATGAGTTTAAAAGAATAATACTATTTTGAGTAAGACTTTCGCTGATTGTTTTTATAACAAGTTAAGTGTTTTTAAAGAGAATACCCTGTGATGTGACCCGATTGTAGAGTGCCAGGTTCGGGGCCTTACATGTTTGTAGCTTGCTTCAAGCCGTACAAAGACTTGACTAATTTACATACTTTTCCCTCATGACTAGGAGCGGAGAACCCTTCGGGTTGCTCCATGTAAATTTCTTCTTCTAAATCTTCGTTTAGAAAAGCGGTTTTTACATCCATTTGGTAAACTTCCAAATTTCTCAAAGCCTCTATTGCAAGCACCAACCTTATAGAGGTTATTCGTGTCACAAATGAGTATGTATCAAAGTAGTCTAGACCTTCATTTTGTATAAATCCTTTGATTACTAACCTCACCTTGTATTTATCAATACTACCATCGGGTTTCATCTTCCTTTTGAATATCCAATGATACCCAAGTGGTTTACAACCTGGAGGAAGATCTACTAATACCCACATATGGTTTTGCAAAATAGAATCTATTTCATCCTTTATTGCTTCTTTCCATTGAGGTCCCTCGGAAGATGAAACCGCTTGAAGGTAGGTATTGGGCTCACCCTCAACCATATAAGTCATGAAGTCCGGTCCAAAGGATTTTTCAATCCTTTGACGTTTGCTTCTTCTAAGTTCATCATCTTCAACCTCAAGTTGTTCATGTCTCTAATCATGAACCTCATCTTCAACCGATGTTGATGAGCTTGCATGTTCTTGTCGTTTACAAGGAAACACGTGTTCAAACCATGAAGCATTATTTGCTTCCATGAAGCATTGTTTGCTTCCATGATAGTGTTATTGTGTATGTCGGGATTCTTAGACTCATGTACAAGAAACCGATATGCACTACTGTTATGAGTATAACTAATGAATATGCAATCTACAGTTTTAGGTCCTATCCTTTGCACCTTAGGAGACGGAATATTTACCTTGGCTAGACACCCTCACACTTTCAAGTATTTGTATGATGGTTTTCTTCCCATTCATAATAAGGGGATTCATCCCTTTTCTTGTGTGGTATCTTGTTTAAAAGATAGGTAGCCGCTAGAATGGCTTCCCCCCACATGACCGAGCTCATCCAGGAACTAATCAACATGGCATTCATCATTTCTTTCAATGTGCGATTCTTTCGTTCCGCAACGCCATTTTGTTGTGGAGAATAAGGGGCGGTACGCTGATGGATAATTCCATTTTGTGCACATAGAGACGCAAAAGGTGATACATATTCACCTCCCCTATCACTTCTCACAACCTTGATTTTCTTGTTAAGTTGACGCTCAACCTCATTCTTGTACAAGTTGACGCTCAACCTATTACATCCAACTGCCACTTCGACTACATGGGTATAATGGCACGTATATTAGGAATTTATATTCCTTTTTATTCTCATTGATTGTTGTAGATCAAAATCATTAAGCCATGACCACTACTAATGTAAACACTAATAAGCTTTTACCCAATAATAACATAAAATGCCGAGGTCTGTCATGTGAGATACTTGACTAAAAGTAATAGTCAAATGTTGATTTAAAATCCCCAAAGTAGAATCCAAAGTTAAAACAGAAATTGCAGCAAACCTTAACAACTCATGAATATGCCCAATTTGGCATGCATAAACCTAATATATATTTGGCCTGCAATAAATCAACTGCAGTATTGAGGGCATCATCATATAATAGAAATAACAACATCATCATGATCTTTTTTTTAACCAAATAACATGTAACAATGAAAATCAGTTCATACTTCTTGTAGAGCTACAATTGCATTTCACACAGTTTCTATTTATGGTGATTTACATTCTCTTTTGGAATAAAACAATGTAATTTAATTATAGAATCATAAATCAAAAACATCAACAAACACCTTCGAAATTCAACAGTTCACATATATAATCACACGCATCGACAAATAACTATAGAATGAGAAACAGATGCAATGACTCCCCATGATTTCTGCATCTGCAAATATCCAAATCTCATTCCAGTGACAAAATCATGGACGAAAGCCTAGTTTCTAAATATTTTTGGAGGCCCGGGGGCAGAAGGCAAGGGCTTTTCTCCTAATATAGAAGAGTCGACCCGACTGATTGCTATCATTTGAAACACTTGGCTGCACACAAATACTGATCTACTTCAGAGTTTGATGCTCAATATTCATCTACCTTCTCTGGAAGTTGAGTTTTGCTACAGAAAATGCAAATAGAGAAGCAAGAACAAAAGGATATAGTGCAAGAAGAACAAACACAAGTGGTAACTCATCATGACGATACCCAAAGTAATCTCTTATGAAAGCTTCCACAGATTTAGTTTCCCCGAAAACTAAGATCTCCTTCTTCACATCACCATACTGAGAAGTAAGCAACGCGTTAAGCGACCATGAAGTAGGAGTCAGATAGTACAACCATATCCACCAGTTGGGAATTTTCTGCAGGAAAGCAAAATAAAAATAAGTTTCTCAAAAGCTTTCAAGCCTAACATTCCATCATGTAGGAATATGATAAAGAATAAGATACAGAAGTTAGCAGACTTATACTTGGACCAACTCGCAAGACAGGCAAGAAAAGGGCCCAACTTAAAAGGGCGTGATATAATGATTTTACGAGTTTTAAGTTATTTCCTTTTCTATGTAAAAAAACATAAATCTTTGGTTTGAATAATTTACGTGTTTATTAGGAAGTCAATTTCATACAAGCAGTCAATTTCACTTTTTCAAAATCTAGACATTTAATAATATATCAATTTCCTCTTGAGATTATTCTCATTTTATTCTCGCTTCCCATCTGCTTCAGACTCGCGAAGGACTTACCGGTTTAGGAATTAAAAATCCCCCAAACAAGTTAAACATGGTGTAAAATGCAGACTGTAGAATGGCAGCTACTGGAAAGCTAGGTGTAATAGCAACAAGCAGCATTCCCATATAGGTGAAGTACATCAATGAGCACAAGAATGTATAGAAGTACCAGAAAACCTTGGCGGCTGACCAATAATACCCGATCATAGGATAAGTGATGCACGCAAATGCAAGTGACTGAGCAAAGAGATAAGGGAACTCAATTGCCACCTACAGGATATAATCAAAACATTTATTTATTAAAATGATGGTGGCATGTGAAAAACATGTTTTAAGATTAAGAGTTTGAATATTTATGCTTGTTGTTCAAATATAAAGTTATAAAATGTTTACTAATCAATTTGTTATAATCGAGTTAATAAAAATACCTGTGCAAGCGCGTATGCCCATGATGCATACATCCCAGAAAACCTTTCTCGATACAAAACAGTTCGCTCCATGGAAACGTATGGTATAACTGAAGAGGCATTGTTTATGCCACTAAAAAGTACAGCAGCAAACATTGAACCAAAAACATTGAATAAACTCTGCTGGTTATGTCTGTCACATAGAAGGATACCATATTAGATGACTTGAAGAAAATATAAACTAGACGGTTGGAAACAGAGTTAGTATATCATTCAATCTTTTCAAATTTTCCGGGCATAAAATTCTGTAAAAACAAGCAAGGAACACGCGATATTTATAAATACTTTAACTTACATCTTCTCCCCTTGGTTCCAAAAGAGTAACCCGAACATAAACGATGCAAAGAGCATATACATGGAACGCATCAAATTGTATGAAGGACTTCTCCAATAAGACAAGTGTTGCTTCCACAGGCAGGCCTTGAATTGGCCCCAACCATTTTGTGGGAAACGGGTCGGAAAATACAAGTCTTTTGAACCGGGAGGTGGTTTACTTAACATCTTTACAAGCTCTTTATTGCTCCTAACATAACACAAAACACATAAAAGTAGTCAGTCAAATATCGCGGGCAAATGTAACTAAGAGTTAAAATACTTGAAATGAGTGAGTAAACAAAGATTATGCAGTTTACAACCAAGATGTTGTCATCATGTTATAGAAGATGTGGCTTGAAGGTGTAACTTACTCGTACAAAGTTGAAGTAGAATAGATTTTTCCAAAATCAACTCCAAGTTCAGCTTCTACTGACGACGAAGAAACCTCTAACATCCATGTTGCTGGATTATAGTTGTCTCTAATCTTTGGCACCCCAGAGATGCTCTGTTGGAAGACAATTCATGTGAATTTAAGATAATATTAGTGATGATACGCGAAATTTCCATACTAGAATCAAAACGGAAATCACACTTAACGAAATAAAGATGATGTATACGAGTATATCTTCTGTTATGAGCTCAACTAACCTCAAAGTATTCAATGACCCTACTTGAATTGTGACCCAGAGGCCCGCAGTAGGTCACACGTCCACCATTTTTCAATAGGATTAACTGCATGAACATGGATGAGGGAAATATATGAGATTATTTTATGTCAAACTAAAGAAAGAAATAGTGTCTCAAAATTATGATTGTAACTATAAGATAGAAAAACCCAACATGTAAATTGTGTACAATTATGGAGTTAAACATACGACTTTTATAGTCATATTTGTAATTAAACATCTCTTGTTTACCTCATCAAAGGCCTCAAATATGTCAATGCTCGGTTGGTGAATGGTACAGACAATAGTTCTTCCTGTATCAACAATATTCTTCACAGCCCGCATGACAATGGCAGCTGATCTGGCATCCAGTCCCGTTGTAGGTTCGTCCATGAATATAATGGAGGGATTAGCAACAACTTCAACGGCAATTGTGAGCCGCTTACGCTGCTCTGTTGATAGACCACTAACTCCAGGAATGCCAACCAAGGCATCTTTTATGGCATAAAGCTCAACTGTTTCCAGGATTTCTTCTACGAATTTCTGTATATACCATCAGAAAAAAAAGCTACATATTATTACCAAAAGTAACTCACAAAACAATGTCTGTGTGAACGTTTCATACGTATTTAGTTTTTGAATCAATGTCAGGATGAAGACGGAGCCAAGCAGAAAATATGACTGATTCTTCAACTGTAATTTGGGGAGAGTGTACATCAGTTTGCTCACAGTAGCCTGATATCCTAGCAAATGTATCTTGAACTTTTGGATACCCTCCAATCTTAATCTCTCCTTCCACAATGCCGCTTGTTTTCCTTCCAGCAAGAACGTCAAGAAGTGTTGTTTTTCCAGCACCACTTACACCCATCAATGCTGTAAGAACACCTGGTCTAAAAGCTCCTGTGATATTGTGAAGTAATTGAAGTCTTTTTCCAGTGAAGCCATGCTCCCTCATTTCCTAACACCAAAATAGTAGGACAGAACAATCAACTATAACATTAATCTGAACAACAAATATTGAAACGTTAAGATTTAAATATGATAATTTTGACCAATTACCGGTGGGGGCTCGACATGGTACTGTAGATCTTGAAAGGTAATTGTGAGCGGTTCAAAAGGTAACACCATTTTTCCTTTAAAATAAAAGGATGAATAAGTAATACATTAAATATCTAGTGATGCACAGTGAAGTATCTAGTTATATATACCGTCTATAGACAGTGGCGGAGCTTGAAAATCTAAGAAGCGGAGGCCGAAAAAAATAAGCAGGGGCCGGCTCTATACGTAAAAAAAATTTCGGACGAAAACGGAAAAATTAACACTACTAACGGAAAAAACGGCAGGGGCCAGGGCCCTCCCTGGCCCCTTCATAGCTTCGCCCTTGTCTATAGATATGTAATCCTATTATGCACACAAAATCAATATACAATTACGCTTCTTGGTTTAAGTTTAAGTTGGTATGAGAGCCAAGTTCCTCCAAAGATGAAATAAAAACACGACATGGAAAAAAGAAAATGTCCTAACCTTGATTAGGCTTCGAGACAGTAGTTTTCGAAGTTTGAGTTGTTATACCCTTGCAAGTGTGTTGTTTGGGTCCTTCACCTCCTTGTACTTGAGATAGCTTTTCCTTTGAAATAATGGCACGAATACCAGGAGCTAAAGCATCAAAGAACCAGATTTATTCAGAAAACGCAACATTCTCTATGTTCAAAGTTGACTTGTGATATTTAAAAGAAGAAGTTACCCTTAAAGTAGGTTAAAGCCAAGATGAAGCCTATGTTGAACAACAGTGCAAAACCGAACATGGCACCAAGTGATATCCAGAAATAGTATTCCTCAAATTCTAACCCGCGGCTTTCAAGTGTTTGTAGCCCTATAGTTGTGTTTGTAGACGTCATCTGCTTAGAGAAGTTTAAAAAATGTATCAGCATACTCCATGACATGTGGAGAAGACATGTTATTAATCAAATAAGGATCTTAGTGATTCAATTGTTTACCTTGTTCCATCTGGGAGAATGAAATTCATTCACCGCAAGACCTATTTCACCATACGACAGCGGACAAACCCAGAATCCCCACTTCAACCAGGCTGGCATTGAAGCTGCAACAGGTTCCCATCCCTTAGTTTGATCTTCAAGTCTTTACAGGGCTATGTATCAAATAAAATAAAATAAAAAAATACATGGAACTTACTGTGTGGTATAATGAAGCCTCCAAATGATAATAGGAACAATATTGCTATACTGCCCACTGTTGTAGCAGCAACCACAGTTTGAAAAACTGATGCAAAGAATCGGAACATGGATACTGATGTGAAGTGCGTCGCAAAAAGTAGCACTAGCTGGCGGAAGAATCTACAAAGCATACACAATAGTAATAACAGATCCTATTATTGTAGTTTTGAAGGAAATTTGTGACATATTTTCATGAATGACAACCAGCTGTGTCTAGGACCGGCAAAACGTGTCTAGTTGTGTTAAACGTGTCAGACATGACACTGCACGATTAACACGGGTACCAAACACGAACACGACCCGTTTAACTAAATGTGTTAATTACCCAAACATGAACTTGGACCTGTTAATAAATGGGTCATACGAACACGACCCGTTTAACACGATTAAATATAACATGTTTAGTAACACGAATGACACGACATAACAAGACACGACCCGACCTGTTTAACACGGTTAATAAACAACAAAATAAAATAAAAGCCACCAAAATTACAAACCATAATATCCTTAAACAACATAGAATGGTATAAATATATATTTAATTATTTTAAAAAATTAAAAAAATATAAACGGATTTAATCGTGTCATAAACGGATTATGCGGCTTTAAACACAATTTTAGTATCATAAACGTGTTGACCTGTTTATGACCCCGAAACCTGTTTGACTCAAACCCCAAACATGTTTAACTCTGTGTCGTGTTAGAAACTGCCGGCCCTAGTTGTGACAATTGAGACCGATTAAGTGAATGATGAAATAGTTCATACGATGCTCACCTTCCTGGTTCAGGGCTGTATCCAATAACATAATAAGTGAGACATGTCCAAATAGTGGATTCGAACAATGATATGGGAATCTTAAGAATGGATGCAGGAATTGCATATGCCCAAGCAGGATAGAAGTACATATCCCTTTGTTTATAGAACACTTGAAGTCTTGCAACTGTCATTGAAGATTCTGGGAACCCATCAACTAGAAGAATTACAAGTGCATAAAAGAGTGATCCAAGATAATAATTTGCATCAATCACATCAACCTTCAATCTAGTCCGGAAAAATACAGTCATTGTGATTAGTGCAATTATGATCAGCTGCACACAAGTAACCAGCATAATTAGACCCATTAGTTTATCATCAAATTAATAATGTTTTAATTAGACCAGCACCTGGACTGATTTGAAGATGTAGACAAAAGAATTCCTTTTCATGAGAAGAATTTCCCTAGAGATGCAAGCTCGAAAAAGAGCCCATTTAGAAAGAGAATAAACATCGAATGATATGGCTTTCTCGTGGCTCTGCAATCTCGTGAATGGTTTGGATATATCCTCATTTACTTCTTTTCCCACACGAGATTCCTTAAATTTTGTCGCAAAGGTGTCTACTGAGACATAACTATATGATTGTTCATTTCGGCACCAGTAGACTGCTTGATCTTTTCTTGACACAACCTGTGAATAAGTAGTTATTGCATCAACTACAATATGTCATTTGGAAACTGTTTCCCAAGTATAGTAGTGGACTGGACATGGTTGTTATATTACCTCTTGGAGGAAGTCAGCGACGCCTTTCCTTTCGGGGCATGTAAAACCAAAGTCCTCAAAATACTCCAAAACATTACTACGGGGCCCATGATACACGATCCTACCTTCGGCCATCAACATAATGTCATCAAAGAGATCAAATGCTTCTGGTGATGGCTGAAGAAGTGAAATGAGGATAGAAGCATCTGTTATATGTGCCAAATGCTGAAGACAAGCGATTATCTGATACGTGGTGGAACTGTCTAATCCGTTTGATATTTCGTCCATAAATAAAGCTTTTGTGGGACCAACAATCATCTCCCCTGCAAACAACCATACAAGTCAGATTCTATTTACATGAAGGTAGCAATTGCAGTTTGTTATTACTAGTTTATTATTAGAAGTTTGTTAAATATAGTTATTACCTGTAGTCAATCTTTTCTTCTGGCCACCAGAGATTCCTCTCCTCATGGCATCTCCAAACATTGTATCAGCACATATGTCAAGGCCAAGAATCTGGAGTCCCATGATAATGTTAGGAAATTAACATACTGTAAATATTCAAATTAAGAAAAAATAAATAAATAAGCTAAAAGAATTACCTTCAGGATGTAGTTTGTCTGAAGAGTTGTCTTTTGTCCTTCAATAGATGTTGCCTGTGAAAATTGTAAATATCACAAACTGGAAATATATATTATTATATATGGATCAAGAACTGTTCCCTTTGTTCATATATATTACCTTCATAAAAGTGTCTATATCTGGATCTGGAATAATCCCTCCTTCTTTCTCCCTCCTATTAACCTCCATCAAAATCTCTGAATGAGAAGAGAACAACTATCATTTAGTTCTTGAACCATCATTACTTGGAATGGAATAAAAAACTACAAAGTGTTTTTTGTGTGCATGAAAGCTAAATCAGACATACCTGCGCGAGTTCCAGTACCCTGACAACGGGCCGAAAAATCTAGTGTTTCCCTAACAGACATCTCAGGGATATGCAAATCGTCCTGGCTTATATAAGCAGAAGTTTTCTGGGGAACAAATTCTTCTAGTTTGTACCCATTGTAAGAAATTTCACCACTAATCTGTTTTAGTAAGTTAACAAAGAAACATTAGTCACACTATATATTCTTTGCATGGATATATGATGCTTATAAAATCAGGCAAAATGGAAGATCAAAACCTTGAGTGATTTATTTAGGTTCCCTGAGAGTGCTTTCAACAATGTGGTTTTCCCACATCCTGGAGGACCAAGAAGGAGAGTCATCCTGAAAGAAATTAAACAACCAAATAATGAATAAAGACAGGTAGATTACCAAGAAAACCAATTGATCTGGGGCTCATTGTCGAAAACTATTGAATTACAATTTGCTTAATCCATGTGTGTCAAGTTAAGGGTCTATTGTGTAATTAGCGTAAAGTATAGTTTGGGTCCAGTATGTAATTAGTAGATAGTTTGTGTCAAAATTGTAACTTAGTAAACTTGAAACGGAACGACGCGTTTACAACTGAACCGTCGCGTCGTTTCCTTTGATTTCTCCGGCAGGTATAAAAACCCCTTTCAAGCGACATTTGTAATCAATCAGTTTCAGACAATTAATTTCAAGTATTTCAAGTGTGCTATTATCAATTGTTCATTTGGGACCGACAAAAACTAAGAAAACCAATCATATAATTTATAAATTATTTTTTCTTTTACTTATCAAAAGGGTATTAAGTATCTATTACATATATGTTGAACAAAAATACATGAATGATGAGTGTTACATATACGTAATACCATGTGTTACGTGTCAAATAAGAAAATTGTTACATATACGTAACACTATTCATTTGATCCCTACCCTATAAATAAATTATAAATTTTGTAATTGATTTTCTGGGTTTTCACGTAACTTTATGGTTTTTATTTGATCTCTACCCTACAATTATATTAGTTACCATTTTAAGTCAACAACATTCAACCACATCAGAATGTACATTCAATGAGAACTTGCAGGGACCCATTTAACATATTAGTTTAAGTTTGATGACAGACTGTTGTATTCCTACCTTCCTGGCTTAATGACACCACTGACATCCTGTAAGATGGTTATCTTTGCGTGGTTAGATTTTAAACCAGGTATCATGACAATCTCCTGTGACGATAAAAGAAAGTTTAGGTTAGAAACTCGGCGAACTAGATACTAACTTAGAACCAACAAAACTTCACAGTTTCTTAATTAGTACCAATAGATTAGAGGTCACAGTTAGATACTTACAGAAAGCAAACTTTGAAAAGAGTTCCAGAGAGTTGGGAGAGGCTTTCCATGAACGACTTCACACTCCGCTTCTACACGAAGATCCTTATATCTCACCTCTACAGAAGGCAACTGGACACCAACTCTAAACAAAGAGATTAAACCGTAAGCTTTCATATCAAAGCATCTCCAATAAGAAGACCAGAACAACAAGAAAACGTGTCTAGTCAGCTGTCACATCAGAAAAACACTATCCTTCAAAAACATCAAAAACCTCTCTAACAAGGAGACGCAAAAACATTGTCACATCATCAACACTTTTTACATTTAGTTTTAGTTACCAATATTAAATATATATGAAAAAATAATAAAATATTTTTTGTTGGTGGGAAAATTTAAAATTTTAAAAATTTAAAATTTTAAAGTTATAAATTATAGTAAAAAGTTAGAGATTAATAATTAAAATTTAAAATTAATAAATCTATAATTTTATAATATTTAAAGTTTATAAATTTTATAAATAAAATTATCTTTTTATAACAAATATATATATACACACACGTAATTGTTTATTTTATAATATTAGCCTAAACCCCCGGCCCCACCCTGGTGTCACCGACCCCACCAAAGTCTCGTTCATGACGAGGAACGAGTGGCCCAAAACCACGACCCCACCAATGGTGAGGAACGGTAAAACCGCCACTTGGGCACCCAAAACCGACCAAAAACCCCTTATTAGGGATGGACTTAATGTAGATCAAAAAAATCAAGCAATAGTGGAACTATTGACCCTAACTAAATGAAGAACTATACTAAGTAATGAAATAGATAAGGTAAACATACTTGTCTGTTCGTTTCCTAAGTTTCTGCAACAACCGAAGGTTGTCATTCTCGATGTGTTTAATGAGCTTCTCGATAAACATGTGTCGCTCAGGAGCCATGAGCTTTGTGACATCAACCACCTTCTTTCCATTTTCTTCATCAAACAACGACGACCTCAAACGTTCAAACGTTGGCAATCTATCGATCGCTTCCCACTTGAGAAGAAAGTTTTCATCTGTATCATCTTGATTGTTCACAGAACTTATTTCTGAATTAGCGCGAAAACTAGATGCATGACGACGAAAAGATGATCTTAAACTTCTTCCTAGTTCTGAAAGCTCAAATCTCAGTGACTCTATTTCTTCTGAACCCACAATTTGAGCCATATTAAATGTGTTTAGAGCTTTAAATTGTACTTTGAGTGATATGAATATATGTATACAGAGAAGTTTATACACATAAAAATGTATATATGTACACACACATATGCATGTATATATATAAGGGGACTTTGTTCCTTCATATGATGCTAAGGTAAGGTCATGGATTACGTATTAATGACATAAAACAGAGTTTTTATTTTAATAATAGAGAATTTAATAAATAAAAAATTTAGCTTGGGATGAACAGTTGTCCGTAGACATATAGAAAGCATATTTTGCGTGTGTGAGAGTTTATGAGACTTTGTTTTCAAGGCAGTTATACATCATCAGATTTAAAGTTTTTTTGTTTCTTTTTTTACTATTTATCAGATTTAAACCGTGTCGTGTTATGAGTAATAATACTCAGTGACTTAGTAACAATTTAAACAACTAATTACTCTTGCTCAAATGAAACGTTTTTTTTTTGTAACGGGTGTCCTTTTAACTGTTTTTGTTTGCTTTTCTCATTTTTAATTAATTAATAAACTTGATTTTATATATTTATCCTGAGGAGACGAATGGGTGGTTAAACCAAATGAATATAAGTGTGTTGCGCGCGCATATCGGTTCATTGAAATACTATAAATAACGCTAGAACTCGTGAGAACCAATCAAAATCATTCATTTATTATTAAAAACTAAATGAAAATGTATAATTATAAAAGACTAAATGATTTATGTTTCTAATTAACTAATTTCATACTATCTCTCTTCTACGTAACAAGTTTCGTACACATCTGAATAATTGTGAATCTCGTGTAGAAACATAAATACACATAAATTTATAAAAATACGTATATATTAATTCGAATATATTCATATAAAACAATAATATATTTTACTAGTAATATTAGATTCTTATGATTGATTTTAATTATTTCTTGCAGTTATTGTAATATCTATATATGGTTGTAAAAAAATATGTGTATGTATATATAATTCAAAATATACAACTGTTACATATATACGATTAAGTATATTAAACCAACAAACATATGACCATCCGTACATTTTAATCAAATAAAATAAGCACATACTTTTCCAAATGGTGACATACATGCTTGCACCAAGCATAGAATCAAAATGCTCACCACAAACAATAAGAAGAAACAATAAAAATACTCAGCATGACTTGTAATTTACATATATTGGCTTTTCTAATATTAAAAAAAAATCCATAAATGTTTTTTATTTAAATATATTCTTATTAAATAACTAGGTTAAAATCCCGTGTATTGCGGGTTGAATAAATATAATATTATATATTAAGTAATAAAAAATTTATTTTTTAAAAACTCGTGTTTTACATGGGTTGAATAAACCCGTGGAATACAATATAATCTGTTAACACATACACTCGTCAAAATATGTCAGGAGATTTATTAATATAAGAATTGTAATTTTCTTTAAAAATATATTATTATTAAAAGATAGAGGTGTATTTAATAAGAGAGAGAGACGGAAAAAAAATGATAAGAATGAATATGGAGACGATACGTGACTTGGAAAACCTTTTTATTTATTATATAGTATAGATATAGATGTAGTATGCGAGTTGCCATAACTAAATAATATGTATGCATAGTTGCAAATTGTGTGCCATCTATCCAGAAATTAGAGTATAGTTTGTTTTCTAAACCTAATTATGGCATGAGGCACGCCATTCCCAAATAAATAATTATTTTTGAAAGTATTTTTATTTTAATATTTCTTAGTACCGGGGGACTATTGTTTAGAAACTATGGTGGTTTGATGATGTATATATCTCATTTAACTTTATGATTCTTCCGCTCATTATCAAACTTTTATGAAATAACTTAGTTTTATATGTGATCATTTTTTTTATCAACTTTAATATGTAAAATTTCATACGAAAAGTCCATCTTTAAATTAACAACATAAAAGTATGTTTAGAGAAAAAAAAATAATTAATGTGAGATATGATTCAGTTATGGAAAAAAAATAACACAATATTAACCAAGTTTTTCAAATATTTAATTAAGGTTATCGAAGTTTTTTTGTTCATCTAAAGTTATTCAACTTTCATTAAGTTTTTAATCTTTTATAATTTTGTATAAATGTTAAATCTTTTAAAAATTAAGGCAAATGTAACATATATGAATCTTGATTACTATTTAGGCTAGGAAGTCTAATCGAATACCATAATTTTTAGGTTGTTAAGACGAATCATCATCTTTCATGACTATTTGAAATGAGTTTGGGAAAAATAATAAATCAGATTCTTCATGCCTTCATAGGGATCTGGTTTATATTGCCAATGAAATCTCCTCTTCAAGAGGTTCATCGGATCGTATGCCGACTCTCCTTCATAACTGATTTTGCACTTAGCCTTCCTACTCGAATACCAATAATAATTAAAATAGATGACATCATTTGTCAGCAACGTGTGATTAGGCCGATTCTTCATAAAAACCGCATCATTTCTATTTCTAAGCTTCCAAATGGCTCACCATGCAACAAAAATAATCACCCGAACACTTCTTTCTTTAGCGCGCTACTTACCGAACTTTCTAGCCAATCCAAGAGATCACAAGGGAATCTCAAAACTGGGAGTTTCACCTCAAGCTACTTTTCTATCATATCCCATATTTTTTTAACGGCACCTCATTCATCAAAAGTATGCAAAACAGATTCCGATCCTTCGTTACAAAGGGGACACAATATGAACGGGACGTCCATACCCTTATCATCCAGATTCATACGAGTAGGAAGACGATTTCCCATTACCCTCCACCCACAAATATTTATTTTTCTTGGCAAACTTTTGAATCAAACCGTTCTCCTCGACACACTAGGAAGCAAGTACTCATCCAGAATTTCTCGCACCCCCTAACCGTGAATTCTCCCATCCCCTGAAGTGACCAAACCCATCTACCTTTACTCGAAGACAATTGTACGTCAATACGAAAATTTTGAAGTTCAATAATTTGAGCCATTTCGATACCTCCTCTTATTTCCCTACGCCACATCCACACCTCCCTTGACACCCTATGAGACACCAAACAATCCTTTTCCAATTCAAGAGCAAACAACCTTGGAAATTTTTTCACTAAACATAAATTCTTACACCAAATATGTTTCCAAAACAAAGTCTCATTCCCATATCCAATCTGTTTATGAATAGAATTAAAAGGAACATATTTCCTTTTGGCTGAGTAAAAACACCTGCATCCGAACCATATAAAGAAGCAATAATATTTACCAAAATGGCATCTGATTCAGTCACAAACCTCCATCTCCACTTTTGTAGAAGAGCACTATTAAAACCTTCTAGAGATCCGATCTCAAGACCTCCCTTTGCCTTTGAAGCCAATACCAACTTCCAAGGCGCCCAATGCATTTTCCTATCCACCTTACCCCCCCCCCCAAAAAAAACCTCGCACGGATTTGCTCCAATGCTTTCAGAACACCCGTCAACAAAGAGAAATAATAAATTCCCGCCACATCAAGGACTGATTTAAGCAATACAGATCTCGCTCCTTGACAGAAGAGGAGTTTCCAAGTATCCGGTGTAGATTCAAATCTATCCGATAAAACTTTCCACCCACTAGCTTTAGCCATATTATGCCCAACAGGAAGACCCAAATAAATGAATGGTAATTTCCCTGGCTTACACCCTACCATCGAGGCACAAGCAACCACCTCCTCATAATCAAACCCCTACCCGTAAAGGTTTGATTTTTGTAGATTTATTTTTAAACCGAAAGTATTAAAGAAACAGTTAAGAATACGAACCAGAATACGGGCATTTGACACTGACCATTCCCCAACGAATACCGCATCGTCCGCATAGAAAAGATGAGATTACGAGACATCATTCGACCCAATCCGGATCTCCTTAAACAACCTTGCTTTAACTGTATCCTCTATCATCACATGTAAACCCTCTATAGCCAAAATAAATAGAAACAGAGATAATGGATCACCTTGCCTCAAACCCCTATACATATCAAATTCACTCGTGGGACTACCATTCACCAAAACCGACAATCTTGATGACTTAAGGCATGCTATAATCCAATTGATCCACTTTCCACTAAAGCCCATAAAAGTTATAATAGATTGTAAAAACTCCCATGATAATGAATCATAAGCCTTTTCAAAATCCACTTTAAAAACTATTAATTTTTTATGCCGCTTTTTACACCAATCCACGATTTCATTCATCACTAAAGGACCATCCAAAATTTGTCAACCCTTTATAAATGCAGATTGAACTCCATTTACCAATAACAAGTTCCTTAACGGATAAAACTGAAAGATAAACATGGATTTGAGTTCCTTAATGGAAAGCAAACGTTTTGAAGTAAACAAGTTCGGGATCTTGACGAGATCAGACCCGAATGCGAAAGTTAGGGTTTTTGCGAAGAAGCAGTTCGTGCGTACTTATCAAGTACGCATGAAGATGATCCTGCATACTTACCAAGTACGCAAGAAGAGGATCCTGCGTACTTATCAAGTACGCATGAAGAGGGTCATGCGTACTTATCAAGTACGCATGAAGCAGGTACTGCGTGTTTATCAAGTACGCATCAAGCAAAGTCTGCGCACTTATTAAGTACGCAAGAATAAGTCCCTGCGCACTTGCTAATTGCGCAGGCATCAGGCTAGTTAAGTAAATTCAGTATGTTTAGAAGGTTAAACCGTTAGAGTCGGGATTGGGTCTGATGTGTATTTAACTAATCAATTCAGATCGGAAGTGACGTTGTTGGGTCTTTGTTTAGGACAACCGAGACTAGCTTATAAGGTGAGTTCTAGAAGCCCTCTTTTAAATGTTTTATATAATTTTTTTGGGCTGGTGTGCATACGTAACGATGTGACTATTTTATAAAACGATGTTTATGAATGTTGTATGTGACATTTTATAAAATGATGTTTATGAACGATGTTTTGGAAGGAAGTGTTATGAAAGAAGTGTTTATGAAATATTTTGCCAAAAGAAGTTTTTGAAGTTTATGAAGTGTTTATGAATGAATGAATGTTTTTAATAAAACGTACGAATGCTTTAACTGAAGTTTTGAAGCAAAAGAAGCGAAGGTTTACGAAAGTCACAAACGAACGAATCTGCCAATATTCCTTACGGAATGAAGGTTAAGGGTATGGGAAGTATGTTATGGGCCTTTACCTTTTAGGGGCCTATGTGGCTGGCCAACTGTTGTACAACTGGGGCGATGACGGTCGCCAAGGGGATTATCATGATCCTTGAAGTTTGGTACGATTTACCTTACGGGGTAGTCGTGCTTGAAGTTTGGTACTTGCGTCTTACGGGTTGCAGTGCTTGAATTTTGGTACGTGTCATCCTTGTGATGTCGTGCTTGAAGTAGTGTTGAATAACCTAAGTATCGGGCCCTAGGAGTTCTTCACCCGAAGGAAAGTACGGTGATTGATGGGCCTAGTGGTGGTGATCTTTAGGCTATTCAGCCAGTATGTGACGTTTGGATTTGACGGTTACGAGAAGGCGCATATTCGATATGTTCGTTGACTTATGTTTATGAAGTGTTATGTTTTGTTATTGCATTATTTTACGTACGCTTTTTATTAAATGAAGTGTGAAGTTATGTTTTTGGCAAATTATTTGAAGTTGAAAGTTTTATGTTAAAACTAGAACTCACTAGCGTAGCTGACTTTTTAGTATGCACATTCAGGTTAAGGCAGGTATGGATGATGGACGGTGATGCTTGGTAAGCGAGAAGAGTTACCCGGTTGATCATGAAGACTGGCATCCCATTATGATTAGATTATGATATGTTTATGTAATAGACTATGTTACGCTTCCATTGTTAAACAATGTAATGGTTATGTTTTATTGAAGTATTTTTCGCTGCGTTATTTTGATAATCAAGTTTAAGAACTGTTTGTAAATGAGTAAATCCAACAAGTGAGGCCTCCCGGGTTTGGGGCCTTACAACAGAGAAATGAGAGGGATAAAATCTAGTATTCATGAGACATTAAAGAGGTGGTGGAAAAGCCGTTGGTACTTCCTATATATATACCTCTTTAATGTAACATGGATCTCAACTATGATTTCTCGTGTAAACTATATTTTTCGTGCTCATTGGTCAAGCCTGTGTTCAAGATTTGATGTGATTTAGTTATGATTGGATTTCTCACTTGGGATCTGGACGGTATCCAGATAGACAACCTAGTTATGGAACTTCACCGCGGTGAATGTATATAGATTAGGAGGTGTTAACCAGGAATGAAGATCTAATTGAAGAATGTTGGACTTTGGATTCAGGATGATCACTGATGAGCATGATTTTGTGTTTGATTCTATCGTGTGTTTTCAAGATAAAGCTGGATATTCGTTGGATTATTAGTTGAAGATGGAACCTTTTATCATTTGCTGACGGGATAGGAAACGTTCCCTTGTTTCTGGTCTAGTCAGGAGAAGCTTACATTGAAAGGGGAAATTGGAAATGAACAACTTCTAGAATTTGGTTGACTCATGAAGATACATGATAGAGTTGGACACATCTGGTGTGAAGACTAAAGTTTATCTTACTGAATTCCTATGGGAGCTGATTAGTTTGATGCAGGTTATTGGAAATTCAAACTCTCTATCATATGCCAGCTGATTTGGAGGAATTCTAAGTCAGGGTGGAGGTTGCTACTGCTGAGAGGATGAACTACAATGAGTTGTGTTGGGTTATTTGGTTCTTATTGAAGCACTTGATTTGGTTTACAATGAAAGCTACAGTTAAGAGGGAGTCGGGTTTGTCATCACTCGGCAACTAAAGACTGAAGTTTGAAGATTTGAAGATCTCAAGTGGAATGCCAGAAGATCAAGTCTCACCAGAAGACACGTGATGTCATTAGTTTAGAAGGAGTCTGTTAGGACATTCTTTGTATACTGATGATTATCAGTGTTAGTGATAGATAGAATTTGATGCTATAGTTAAGAGGGAGTCTGTAGAAGCATGTTTTAGTAACTATAGATTAAATTCTATGTATCGGTGTAATAGGCTAGTACGCAGGAGGGTGTTCCTGCGTACTTAGCTTGTTCACCAGTTGGTCCTGCGTACTTAGTAAGTACGCAAGGCTTTTGCCTTGCGTACTTGCTAAGTACGCATGACCAATGCCCTGCGTACTTAGCCAAGTACGCAGGTAGTGTTTCTGCCCCTATAAATAGAAGACTTGTCTTCATTTGTAGGTGGAACTTATGGGAACTAGTTCGAGAGGTGTCCGGGCGGGATGAGCTCTCCCGTCCCTGGACCATGAGCGTAGACGAGAGATGTGTACTTCTTCGGTATGTAATATGAGATGACTTTGTTGTTATGGATTACGTATCGTTTTTGTGTTGATTCTCTTCTTTATGTTCGTGTTTCTCTCTGTCTCGTTCTTCTTTGTTCCCACACAAATCACTGAACAGATCCGTGTATTTCCGTTGCGCGACGCGGCTTTAGGGACCTACATAGTAAATACTTATGTGCTGCTATGTGTTACTTGCTTATTGTTGCGTGTGTTTGTGTTGTCGTCCATGTGATACGACAAACGATTATGTGAAGGACGAGGTCCTTCGGATGGTCACTATAGGTGACGATGCCCTTCGGGGGTAGTGATGAAACCCAGTGGGGAACTCGGAATATGATGAACACCTTGACGAGGGTAACCCTAACGAGGGCAGTGGTGACGATACCGGTAAATCCTTCAAAGGTATTTGTTGTGTGCATAATGTTTGGTTTAATTGCATGGAATCTTTATTGATAGTCTTTGTGTTATGATGTTCTTGCTTTCGAGATGAGCATTTGAATTATTGTTGTGTAGGTACTAGGTCGTGTGTACGACATATGTGTTAGTGGACCTTGTAAGGGTCTTAGTTAGGGTTTGTTAGGTCTGTACCTAGGGGTTGGTTGAGTAACCGGACTTCGGGTTGATACCGGGATTGCAAACTAGTAGGGTGGTAAGTTGATCCATGTCGGTGAGACTTATTGGGTTATGGTTATGGGTTGAGTCTTGGGCTGTTGGACCCTTTATGGGGAATTGTAGGTAACGTGGGTAACTGACATGTTAATAAATGACAAACTGTTTTATAAAATGACTGGATGTCCTGAGTCAGAAATAAATGACATTGGTGACGAGAATGTTTCTGTTTAAAATAAACTGTTAGAACTCACTCAGCGTAGTTGACTTTGTATGTATGTTAGACTGTTTTGCAGGTGAGTTCACGAGACGATGTATCTTGGCTTGGGAGCGGTGCTACTCGGGTCGGTGTGTAGGCATTCGTAAGGTAATGTTAAGAACGATAATGAGTTTAAAAGAATAATACTATTTTGAGTAAGACTTTCGCTTATTGTTTTTATAAAAAGTTAAGTGTTTTTAAAGAGAATACCCTGTGATGTGACCCGACTGTAGAGTGCCCGGTTCTGGCCTTACATGCTTGTAGCTTGCTTCAAGCCGTACAAAGACTTGACTAATTTACATACTTTTCCCTCATGACCGGGAGCGGAGAACCCTTCGGGTTGCTCCATGTAAATTTCTTCTTCTAAATCTCCGTTTAGAAAAGCGGTTTTTACATCCATTTGGTAAACTTCCAAATTTCTCAAAGCCTCTATTGCAAGCACCAACCTCATAGAGGTTATTCGTGTCACAAATGAGTATGTATCAAAGTAGTCTAGACCTTCATTTTGTATAAATCCTTTGATTACTAACCTCACCTTGTATTTATCAATACTACCATCGGGTTTCATCTTCCTTTTGAATATCCAACGATACCCAAGTGGTTTACAACCTGGAGGAAGATCTACTAATTCCCATGTATGGTTTTTCAAAATAGAATCTATTTCATCCTTTATTGCTTCTTTCCGTTGAGGTCCCTCGGAAGATGAAACCGCTTGACGGTAGGTATTGGGCTCACCCTCAACCATATAAGTCATGAAGTCCGGTCCAAAGGATTTTTCAATCCTTTGATGTTTGCTTCTTCTAAGTTCATCATCTTCCGCCTCGGGTTGTTCATGTCTCTAATCATGAACCTCATCTTCAACCGATGTTGATGAGCTTGCATGTTCTTGTCGTTTACAAGGAAACACGTGTTCAAACCATGAAGCATTGTTTGCTTCCATGATAGTGTTCTTGTGTATGTCGGGATTCTTAGACTCATGTACAAGAAACCGATATGCACTAATGTTATGAGTATAACTAATGAATATGCAATCTACAGTTTTAGGTCCTATCCTTTGCACCTTAGGAGACGGAATATTTACCTTGGCTAGGCACCCTCACACTTTCAAGTATTTGTATGATGGTTTTCTTCCCATCCATAATAAGGGGATTCATCCCTTTTCTTGTGTGGTATCTTGTTTAAAAGATAGGTAGCCGCTAGAATGGCTTCCCCCCACATGTCCGAGCTCATCCAGGAACTAATCAACATGGCATTCATCATTTCTTTCAATGTGCGATTCTTTCGTTCCGCAACGCCATTTTGTTGTGGAGAATAAAGGGCGATACACTGATGGATAATTCCATTTTGTGCACATAGAGACGCAAAAGGTGATACATATTCACCTCCCCTATCACTTCTCACAACCTTGATTTTCTTGTTAAGTTGACGCTCAACCTCATTCTTGTACAAGTTGACGCTCAACCTCATTACGTCCAACTGCCGCTTCTACTGCAGGGGTATAATGTATATTAGGAATTTATATTCCTTGTTATTCTCATTGATTGTTGTAGATCAAAATCATTAAGCCATGACCACTACTAATGTGAACACTAATAAGCTTTGACCCAATAATAACATAAAATGCCGAGGTCTGTCATGTGAGATACTTGACTAAAAATGGTAATAGTCAAATGTTGATTTAAAATCCCCAAAGTAGAATCCAAAGTTAAAACAGAAATTGCAGCAAACCTTAACAACTCATGAATATGCCCAATTTGGCATGCATAAACCTAATATATATTTGGCCTGCAATAAATCAACTGCAGTATTGAGGGCATCATCATATAATAGAAATAACAACATCATCATGATCTTTTTTTTAACCAAATAACATGTAACAATGAAAATCAGTTCATACTTCTTGTAGAGCTACAATTGCATTTCACACAGTTTCTATTTATGGTGATTTACATTCTCTTTTGGAATAAAACAATGTAATTTAATTATAGAATCATAAATCAAAAACATCAACAAACACCTTCGAAATTCAACAGTTCACATATATAATCACACGCATCGACAAATAACTATAGAATGAGAAACAGATGCAATGACTCCCCATGATTTCTGCATCTGCAAATATCCAAATCTCATTCCAGTGACAAAATCATGGACGAAAGCCTAGTTTCTAAATATTTTTGGAGGCCCGGGGGCAGAAGGCAAGGGCTTTTCTCCTAATATAGAAGAGTCGACCCGACTGATTGCTATCATTTGAAACACTTGGCTGCACACAAATACTGATCTACTTCAGAGTTTGATGCTCAATATTCATCTACCTTCTCTGGAAGTTGAGTTTTGCTACAGAAAATGCAAATAGAGAAGCAAGAACAAAAGGATATAGTGCAAGAAGAACAAACACGAGTGGTAACTCATCATGACGATACCCAAAGTAATCTCTTATGAAAGCTTCCACAGATTTAGTTTCCCCGAAAACTAAGATCTCCTTCTTCACATCACCATACTGAGAAGTAAGCAACGCGTTAAGCGACCATGAAGTAGGAGTCAGATAGTACAACCATATCCACCAGTTGGGAATTTTCTGCAGGAAAGCAAAATAAAAATAAGTTTCTCAAAAGCTTTCAAGCCTAACATTCCATCATGTAGGAATATGATAAAGAATAAGATACAGAAGTTAGCAGACTTATACTTGGACCAACTCGCAAGACAGGCAAGAAAAGGGCCCAACTTAAAAGGGCGTGATATAATGATTTTACGAGTTTTAAGTTATTTCCTTTTCTATGTAAAAAAACATAAATCTTTGGTTTGAATAATTTACGTGTTTATTAGGAAGTCAATTTCATACAAGCAGTCAATTTCACTTTTTCAAAATCTAGACATTTAATAATATATCAATTTCCTCTTGAGATTATTCTCATTTTATTCTCGCTTCCCATCTGCTTCAGACTCGCGAAGGACTTACCGGTTTAGGAATTAAAAATCCCCCAAACAAGTTAAACATGGTGTAAAATGCAGACTGTAGAATGGCAGCTACTGGAAAGCTAGGTGTAATAGCAACAAGCAGCATTCCCATATAGGTGAAGTACATCAATGAGCACAAGAATGTATAGAAGTACCAGAAAACCTTGGCGGCTGACCAATAATACCCGATCATAGGATAAGTGATGCACGCAAATGCAAGTGACTGAGCAAAGAGATAAGGGAACTCAATTGCCACCTACAGGATATAATCAAAACATTTATTTATTAAAATGATGGTGGCATGTGAAAAACATGTTTTAAGATTAAGAGTTTGAATATTTATGCTTGTTGTTCAAATATAAAGTTATAAAATGTTTACTAATCAATTTGTTATAATCGAGTTAATAAAAATACCTGTGCAAGCGCGTATGCCCATGATGCATACATCCCAGAAAACCTTTCTCGATACAAAACAGTTCGCTCCATGGAAACGTATGGTATAACTGAAGAGGCATTGTTTATGCCACTAAAAAGTACAGCAGCAAACATTGAACCAAAAACATTGAATAAACTCTGCTGGTTATGTCTGTCACATAGAAGGATACCATATTAGATGACTTGAAGAAAATATAAACTAGACGGTTGGAAACAGAGTTAGTATATCACTCAATCTTTTCAAATTTTCCGGGCATAAAATTCTGTAAAAACAAGCAAGGAACACGCGATATTTATAAATACTTTAACTTACATCTTCTCCCCTTGGTTCCAAAAGAGTAACCCGAACATAAACGATGCAAAGAGCATATACATGGAACGCATCAAATTGTATGAAGGACTTCTCCAATAAGACAAGTGTTGCTTCCACAGGCAGGCCTTGAATTGGCCCCAACCATTTTGTGGGAAACGGGTCGGAAAATACAAGTCTTTTGAACCGGGAGGTGGTTTACTTAACATCTTTACAAGCTCTTTATTGCTCCTAACATAACACAAAACACATAAAAGTAGTCAGTCAAATATCGCGGGCAAATGTAACTAAGAGTTAAAATACTTGAAATGAGTGAGTAAACAAAGATTATGCAGTTTACAACCAAGATGTTGTCATCATGTTATAGAAGATGTGGCTTGAAGGTGTAACTTACTCGTACAAAGTTGAAGTAGAATAGATTTTTCCAAAATCAACTCCAAGTTCAGCTTCTACTGACGACGAAGAAACCTCTAACATCCATGTTGCTGGATTATAGTTGTCTCTAATCTTTGGCACCCCAGAGATGCTCTGTTGGAAGACAATTCATGTTAATTTAAGATAATATTAGTGATGATACGCGAAATTTCCATACTAGAATCAAAACGGAAATCACACTTAACGAAATAAAGATGATGTATACGAGTATATCTTCTGTTATGAGCTCAACTAACCTCAAAGTATTCAATGACCCTACTTGAATTGTGACCCAGAGGCCCGCAGTAGGTCACACGTCCACCATTTTTCAATAGGATTAACTGCATGAACATGGATGAGGGAAATATATGAGATTATTTTATGTCAAACTAAAGAAAGAAATAGTGTCTCAAAATTATGATTGTAACTATAAGATAGAAAAACCCAACATGTAAATTGTGTACAATTATGGAGTTAAACATACGACTTTTATAGTCATATTTGTAATTAAACATCTCTTGTTTACCTCATCAAAGGCCTCAAATATGTCAATGCTCGGTTGGTGAATGGTACAGACAATAGTTCTTCCTGTATCAACAATATTCTTCACAGCCCGCATGACAATGGCAGCTGATCTGGCATCCAGTCCCGTTGTAGGTTCGTCCATGAATATAATGGAGGGATTAGCAACAACTTCAACGGCAATTGTGAGCCGCTTACGCTGCTCTGTTGATAGACCACTAACTCCAGGAATGCCAACCAAGGCATCTTTTATGGCATAAAGCTCAACTGTTTCCAGGATTTCTTCTACGAATTTCTGTATATACCATCAGAAAAAAAAGCTACATATTATTACCAAAAGTAACTCACAAAACAATGTCTGTGTGAACGTTTCATACGTATTTAGTTTTTGAATCAATGTCAGGATGAAGACGGAGCCAAGCAGAAAATATGACTGATTCTTCAACTGTAATTTGGGGAGAGTGTACATCAGTTTGCTCACAGTAGCCTGATATCCTAGCAAATGTATCTTGAACTTTTGGATACCCTCCAATCTTAATCTCTCCTTCCACAATGCCGCTTGTTTTCCTTCCAGCAAGAACGTCAAGAAGTGTTGTTTTTCCAGCACCACTTACACCCATCAATGCTGTAAGAACACCTGGTCTAAAAGCTCCTGTGATATTGTGAAGTAATTGAAGTCTTTTTCCAGTGAAGCCATGCTCCCTCATTTCCTAACACCAAAATAGTAGGACAGAACAATCAACTATAACATTAATCTGAACAACAAATATTGAAACGTTAAGATTTAAATATGATAATTTTGACCAATTACCGGTGGGGGCTCGACATGGTACTGTAGATCTTGAAAGGTAATTGTGAGCGGTTCAAAAGGTAACACCATTTTTCCTTTAAAATAAAAGGATGAATAAGTAATACATTAAATATCTAGTGATGCACAGTGAAGTATCTAGTTATATATACCGTCTATAGACAGTGGCGGAGCTTGAAAATCTAAGAAGCGGAGGCCGAAAAAAATAAGCAGGGGCCGGCTCTATACGTAAAAAAAATTTCGGACGAAAACGGAAAAATTAACACTACTAACGGAAAAAACGGCAGGGGCCAGGGCCCTCCCTGGCCCCTTCATAGCTTCGCCCTTGTCTATAGATATGTAATCCTATTATGCACACAAAATCAATATACAATTACGCTTCTTGGTTTAAGTTTAAGTTGGTATGAGAGCCAAGTTCCTCCAAAGATGAAATAAAAACACGACATGGAAAAAAGAAAATGTCCTAACCTTGATTAGGCTTCGAGACAGTAGTTTTCGAAGTTTGAGTTGTTATACCCTTGCAAGTGTGTTGTTTGGGTCCTTCACCTCCTTGTACTTGAGATAGCTTTTCCTTTGAAATAATGGCACGAATACCAGGAGCTAAAGCATCAAAGAACCAGATTTATTCAGAAAACGCAACATTCTCTATGTTCAAAGTTGACTTGTGATATTTAAAAGAAGAAGTTACCCTTAAAGTAGGTTAAAGCCAAGATGAAGCCTATGTTGAACAACAGTGCAAAACCGAACATGGCACCAAGTGATATCCAGAAATAGTATTCCTCAAATTCTAACCCGCGGCTTTCAAGTGTTTGTAGCCCTATAGTTGTGTTTGTAGACGTCATCTGCTTAGAGAAGTTTAAAAAATGTATCAGCATACTCCATGACATGTGGAGAAGACATGTTATTAATCAAATAAGGATCTTAGTGATTCAATTGTTTACCTTGTTCCATCTGGGAGAATGAAATTCATTCACCGCAAGACCTATTTCACCATACGACAGCGGACAAACCCAGAATCCCCACTTCAACCAGGCTGGCATTGAAGCTGCAACAGGTTCCCATCCCTTAGTTTGATCTTCAAGTCTTTACAGGGCTATGTATCAAATAAAATAAAATAAAAAAATACATGGAACTTACTGTGTGGTATAATGAAGCCTCCAAATGATAATAGGAACAATATTGCTATACTGCCCACTGTTGTAGCAGCAACCACAGTTTGAAAAACTGATGCAAAGAATCGGAACATGGATACTGATGTGAAGTGCGTCGCAAAAAGTAGCACTAGCTGGCGGAAGAATCTACAAAGCATACACAATAGTAATAACAGATCCTATTATTGTAGTTTTGAAGGAAATTTGTGACATATTTTCATGAATGACAACCAGCTGTGTCTAGGACTGGCAAAACG
Organism: Smallanthus sonchifolius; assembly: GCA_023525975.1. Taxonomy (NCBI): domain Eukaryota; kingdom Viridiplantae; phylum Streptophyta; class Magnoliopsida; order Asterales; family Asteraceae; genus Smallanthus; species Smallanthus sonchifolius. The sequence goes on along the minus strand of CM042030.1, from coordinate 66,926,906 downwards.
TGTCTAGTCGTGTTAAACGTGTCAGACATGACACTGCACGATTAACACGGGTACCAAACACGAACACGACCCGTTTAACTAAATGTGTTAATTACCCAAACATGAACTTGGACCTGTTAATAAATGGGTCATACGAACACGACCCGTTTAACACGATTAAATATAACATGTTTAGTAACACGAATGACACGACATAACAAGACACGACCCGACCTGTTTAACACGGTTAATAAACAACAAAATAAAATAAAAGCCACCAAAATTACAAACCATAATATCCTTAAACAACATAGAATGGTATAAATATATATTTAATTATTTTAAAAAATTAAAAAAATATAAACGGATTTAATCGTGTCATAAACGGATTATGCGGCTTTAAACACAATTTTAGTATCATAAACGTGTTGACCTGTTTATGACCCCGAAACCTGTTTGACTCAAACCCCAAACATGTTTAACTCTGTGTCGTGTTAGAAACTGCCGGCCCTAGTTGTGACAATTGAGACCGATTAAGTGAATGATGAAATAGTTCATACGATGCTCACCTTCCTGGTTCAGGGCTGTATCCAATAACATAATAAGTGAGACATGTCCAAATAGTGGATTCGAACAATGATATGGGAATCTTAAGAATGGATGCAGGAATTGCATATGCCCAAGCAGGATAGAAGTACATATCCCTTTGTTTATAGAACACTTGAAGTCTTGCAACTGTCATTGAAGATTCTGGGAACCCATCAACTAGAAGAATTACAAGTGCATAAAAGAGTGATCCAAGATAATAATTTGCATCAATCACATCAACCTTCAATCTAGTCCGGAAAAATACAGTCATTGTGATTAGTGCAATTATGATCAGCTGCACACAAGTAACCAGCATAATTAGACCCATTAGTTTATCATCAAATTAATAATGTTTTAATTAGACCAGCACCTGGACTGATTTGAAGATGTAGACAAAAGAATTCCTTTTCATGAGAAGAATTTCCCTAGAGATGCAAGCTCGAAAAAGAGCCCATTTAGAAAGAGAATAAACATCGAATGATATGGCTTTCTCGTGGCTCTGCAATCTCGTGAATGGTTTGGATATATCCTCATTTACTTCTTTTCCCACACGAGATTCCTTAAATTTTGTCGCAAAGGTGTCTACTGAGACATAACTATATGATTGTTCATTTCGGCACCAGTAGACTGCTTGATCTTTTCTTGACACAACCTGTGAATAAGTAGTTATTGCATCAACTACAATATGTCATTTGGAAACTGTTTCCCAAGTATAGTAGTGGACTGGACATGGTTGTTATATTACCTCTTGGAGGAAGTCAGCGACGCCTTTCCTTTCGGGGCATGTAAAACCAAAGTCCTCAAAATACTCCAAAACATTACTACGGGGCCCATGATACACGATCCTACCTTCGGCCATCAACATAATGTCATCAAAGAGATCAAATGCTTCTGGTGATGGCTGAAGAAGTGAAATGAGGATAGAAGCATCTGTTATATGTGCCAAATGCTGAAGACAAGCGATTATCTGATACGTGGTGGAACTGTCTAATCCGTTTGATATTTCGTCCATAAATAAAGCTTTTGTGGGACCAACAATCATCTCCCCTGCAAACAACCATACAAGTCAGATTCTATTTACATGAAGGTAGCAATTGCAGTTTGTTATTACTAGTTTATTATTAGAAGTTTGTTAAATATAGTTATTACCTGTAGTCAATCTTTTCTTCTGGCCACCAGAGATTCCTCTCCTCATGGCATCTCCAAACATTGTATCAGCACATATGTCAAGGCCAAGAATCTGGAGTCCCATGATAATGTTAGGAAATTAACATACTGTAAATATTCAAATTAAGAAAAAATAAATAAATAAGCTAAAAGAATTACCTTCAGGATGTAGTTTGTCTGAAGAGTTGTCTTTTGTCCTTCAATAGATGTTGCCTGTGAAAATTGTAAATATCACAAACTGGAAATATATATTATTATATATGGATCAAGAACTGTTCCCTTTGTTCATATATATTACCTTCATAAAAGTGTCTATATCTGGATCTGGAATAATCCCTCCTTCTTTCTCCCTCCTATTAACCTCCATCAAAATCTCTGAATGAGAAGAGAACAACTATCATTTAGTTCTTGAACCATCATTACTTGGAATGGAATAAAAAACTACAAAGTGTTTTTTGTGTGCATGAAAGCTAAATCAGACATACCTGCGCGAGTTCCAGTACCCTGACAACGGGCCGAAAAATCTAGTGTTTCCCTAACAGACATCTCAGGGATATGCAAATCGTCCTGGCTTATATAAGCAGAAGTTTTCTGGGGAACAAATTCTTCTAGTTTGTACCCATTGTAAGAAATTTCACCACTAATCTGTTTTAGTAAGTTAACAAAGAAACATTAGTCACACTATATATTCTTTGCATGGATATATGATGCTTATAAAATCAGGCAAAATGGAAGATCAAAACCTTGAGTGATTTATTTAGGTTCCCTGAGAGTGCTTTCAACAATGTGGTTTTCCCACATCCTGGAGGACCAAGAAGGAGAGTCATCCTGAAAGAAATTAAACAACCAAATAATGAATAAAGACAGGTAGATTACCAAGAAAACCAATTGATCTGGGGCTCATTGTCGAAAACTATTGAATTACAATTTGCTTAATCCATGTGTGTCAAGTTAAGGGTCTATTGTGTAATTAGCGTAAAGTATAGTTTGGGTCCAGTATGTAATTAGTAGATAGTTTGTGTCAAAATTGTAACTTAGTAAACTTGAAACGGAACGACGTGTTTACAACTGAACCGTCGCGTCGTTTCCTTTGATTTCTCCGGCAGGTATAAAAACCCCTTTCAAGCGACATTTGTAATCAATCAGTTTCAGACAATTAATTTCAAGTATTTCAAGTGTGCTATTATCAATTGTTCATTTGGGACCGACAAAAACTAAGAAAACCAATCATATAATTTATAAATTATTTTTTCTTTTACTTATCAAAAGGGTATTAAGTATCTATTACATATATGTTGAACAAAAATACATGAATGATGAGTGTTACATATACGTAATACCATGTGTTACGTGTCAAATAAGAAAATTGTTACATATACGTAACACTATTCATTTGATCCCTACCCTATAAATAAATTATAAATTTTGTAATTGATTTTCTGGGTTTTCACGTAACTTTATGGTTTTTATTTGATCTCTACCCTACAATTATATTAGTTACCATTTTAAGTCAACAACATTCAACCACATCAGAATGTACATTCAATGAGAACTTGCAGGGACCCATTTAACATATTAGTTTAAGTTTGATGACAGACTGTTGTATTCCTACCTTCCTGGCTTAATGACACCACTGACATCCTGTAAGATGGTTATCTTTTCGTGGTTAGATTTTAAACCAGGTATCATGACAATCTCCTGTGACGATAAAAGAAAGTTTAGGTTAGAAACTCGGCGAACTAGATACTAACTTAGAACCAACAAAACTTCACAGTTTCTTAATTAGTACCAATAGATTAGAGGTCACAGTTAGATACTTACAGAAAGCAAACTTTGAAAAGAGTTCCAGAGAGTTGGGAGAGGCTTTCCATGAACGACTTCACACTCCGCTTCTACACGAAGATCCTTATATCTCACCTCTACAGAAGGCAACTGGACACCAACTCTAAACAAAGAGATTAAACCGTAAGCTTTCATATCAAAGCATCTCCAATAAGAAGACCAGAACAACAAGAAAATGTGTCTAGTCAGCTGTCACATCAGAAAAACACTATCCTTCAAAAACACCAAAAACCTCTCTAACAAGGAGACGCAAAAACATTGTCACATCATCAACACTTTTTACATTTAGTTTTAGTTACCAATATTAAATATATATGAAAAAATAATAAAATATTTTTTGTTGGTGGGAAAATTTAAAATTTTAAAAATTTAAAATTTTAAAGTTATAAATTATAGTAAAAAGTTAGAGATTAATAATTAAAATTTAAAATTAATAAATCTATAATTTTATAATATTTAAAGTTTATAAATTTTATAAATAAAATTATCTTTTTATAACAAATATATATATACACACACGTAATTGTTTATTTTATAATATTAGCCTAAACCCCCGGCCCCACCCTGGTGTCACCGACCCCACCAAAGTCTCGTTCATGACGAGGAACGAGTGGCCCAAAACCACGACCCCACCAATGGTGAGGAACGGTAAAACCGCCACTTGGGCACCCAAAACCGACCAAAAACCCCTTATTAGGGATGGACTTAATGTAGATCAAAAAAATCAAGCAATAGTGGAACTATTGACCCTAACTAAATGAAGAACTATACTAAGTAATGAAATAGATAAGGTAAACATACTTGTCTGTTCGTTTCCTAAGTTTCTGCAACAACCGAAGGTTGTCATTCTCGATGTGTTTAATGAGCTTCTCGATAAACATGTGTCGCTCAGGAGCCATGAGCTTTGTGACATCAACCACCTTCTTTCCATTTTCTTCATCAAACAACGACGACCTCAAACGTTCAAACGTTGGCAATCTATCGATCGCTTCCCACTTGAGAAGAAAGTTTTCATCTGTATCATCTTGATTGTTCACAGAACTTATTTCTGAATTAGCGCGAAAACTAGATGCATGACGACGAAAAGATGATCTTAAACTTCTTCCTAGTTCTGAAAGCTCAAATCTCAGTGACTCTATTTCTTCTGAACCCACAATTTGAGCCATATTAAATGTGTTTAGAGCTTTAAATTGTACTTTGAGTGATATGAATATATGTATACAGAGAAGTTTATACACATAAAAATGTATATATGTACACACACATATGCATGTATATATATAAGGGGACTTTGTTCCTTCATATGATGCTAAGGTAAGGTCATGGATTACGTATTAATGACATAAAACAGAGTTTTTATTTTAATAATAGAGAATTTAATAAATAAAAAATTTAGCTTGGGATGAACAGTTGTCCGTAGACATATAGAAAGCATATTTTGCGTGTGTGAGAGTTTATGAGACTTTGTTTTCAAGGCAGTTATACATCATCAGATTTAAAGTTTTTTTGTTTCTTTTTTTACTATTTATCAGATTTAAACCGTGTCGTGTTATGAGTAATAATACTCAGTGACTTAGTAACAATTTAAACAACTAATTACTCTTGCTCAAATGAAACGTTTTTTTTTTGTAACGGGTGTCCTTTTAACTGTTTTTGTTTGCTTTTCTCATTTTTAATTAATTAATAAACTTGATTTTATATATTTATCCTGAGGAGACGAATGGGTGGTTAAACCAAATGAATATAAGTGTGTTGCGCGCGCATATCGGTTCATTGAAATACTATAAATAACGCTAGAACTCGTGAGAACCAATCAAAATCATTCATTTATTATTAAAAACTAAATGAAAATGTATAATTATAAAAGACTAAATGATTTATGTTTCTAATTAACTAATTTCATACTATCTCTCTTCTACGTAACAAGTTTCGTACACATCTGAATAATTGTGAATCTCGTGTAGAAACATAAATACACATAAATTTATAAAAATACGTATATATTAATTCGAATATATTCATATAAAACAATAATATATTTTACTAGTAATATTAGATTCTTATGATTGATTTTAATTATTTCTTGCAGTTATTGTAATATCTATATATGGTTGTAAAAAAATATGTGTATGTATATATAATTCAAAATATACAACTGTTACATATATACGATTAAGTATATTAAACCAACAAACATATGACCATCCGTACATTTTAATCAAATAAAATAAGCACATACTTTTCCAAATGGTGACATACATGCTTGCACCAAGCATAGAATCAAAATGCTCACCACAAACAATAAGAAGAAACAATAAAAATACTCAGCATGACTTGTAATTTACATATATTGGCTTTTCTAATATTAAAAAAAAATCCATAAATGTTTTTTATTTAAATATATTCTTATTAAATAACTAGGTTAAAATCCCGTGTATTGCGGGTTGAATAAATATAATATTATATATTAAGTAATAAAAAATTTATTTTTTAAAAACTCGTGTTTTACACGGGTTGAATAAACCCGTGGAATACAATATAATCTGTTAACACATACACTCGTCAAAATATGTCAGGAGATTTATTAATATAAGAATTGTAATTTTCTTTAAAAATATATTATTATTAAAAGATAGAGGTGTATTTAATAAGAGAGAGAGACGGAAAAAAAAATGATAAGAATGAATATGGAGACGATACGTGACTTGGAAAACCTTTTTATTTATTATATAGTATAGATATAGATGTAGTATGCGAGTTGCCATAACTAAATAATATGTATGCATAGTTGCAAATTGTGTGCCATCTATCCAGAAATTAGAGTATAGTTTGTTTTCTAAACCTAATTATGGCATGAGGCACGCCATTCCCAAATAAATAATTATTTTTGAAAGTATTTTTATTTTAATATTTCTTAGTACCGGGGGACTATTGTTTAGAAACTATGGTGGTTTGATGATGTATATATCTCATTTAACTTTATGATTCTTCCGCTCATTATCAAACTTTTATGAAATAACTTAGTTTTATATGTGATCATTTTTTTTATCAACTTTAATATGTAAAATTTCATACGAAAAGTCCATCTTTAAATTAACAACATAAAAGTATGTTTAGAGAAAAAAAAATAATTAATGTGAGATATGATTCAGTTATGGAAAAAAAATAACACAATATTAACCAAGTTTTCCAAATATTTAATTAAGGTTATCGAAGTTTTTTTGTTCATCTAAAGTTATTCAACTTTCATTAAGTTTTTAATCTTTTATAATTTTGTATAAATGTTAAATCTTTTAAAAATTAAGGCAAATGTAACATATATGAATCTTGATTACTATTTAGGCTAGGAAGTCTAATCGAATACCATAATTTTTAGGTTGTTAAGACGAATCATCATCTTTCATGACTATTTGAAATGAGTTTGGGAAAAATAATAAATCAGATTCTTCATGCCTTCATAGGGATCTGGTTTATATTGCCAATGAAATCTCCTCTTCAAGAGGTTCATCGGATCGTATGCCGACTCTCCTTCATAACTGATTTTGCACTTAGCCTTCCTACTCGAATACCAATAATAATTAAAATAGATGACATCATTTGTCAGCAACGTGTGATTAGGCCGATTCTTCATAAAAACCGTATCATTTCTATTTCTAAGCTTCCAAATGGCTCACCATGCAACAAAAATAATCACCCGAACACTTCTTTCTTTAGCGCGCTACTTACCGAACTTTCTAGCCAATCCAAGAGATCACAAGGGAATCTCAAAACTGGGAGTTTCACCTCAAGCTACTTTTCTATCATATCCCATATTTTTTTAACGGCACCTCATTCATCAAAAATATGCAAAACAGATTCCGATCCTTCGTTACAAAGGGGACACAATATGAACGGGACGTCCATACCCTTATCATCCAGATTCATACGAGTAGGAAGACGATTTCCCATTACCCTCCACCCACAAATATTTATTTTTCTTGGCAAACTTTTGAATCAAACCGTTCTCCTCGACACACTAGGAAGCAAGTACTCATCCAGAATTTCTCGCACCCCCTAACCGTGAATTCTCCCATCCCCTGAAGTGACCAAACCCATCTACCTTTACTCGAAGACAATTGTATGTCAATACGAAAATTTTGAAGTTCAATAATTTGAGCCATTTCGATACCTCCTCTTATTTCCCTACGCCACATCCACACCTCCCTTGACACCCTATGAGACACCAAACAATCCTTTTCCAATTCAAGAGCAAACAACCTTGGAAATTTTTTCACTAAACATAAATTCTTACACCAAATATGTTTCCAAAACAAAGTCTCATTCCTATATCCAATCTGTTTATGAATAGAATTAAAAGGAACATATTTCCTTTTGGCTGAGTAAAAACACCTGCATCCGAACCATATAAAGAAGCAATAATATTTACCAAAATGGCATCTGATTCAGTCACAAACCTCCATCTCCACTTTTGTAGAAGAGCACTATTAAAACCTTCTAGAGATCCGATCTCAAGACCTCCCTTTGCCTTTGAAGCCAATACCAACTTCCAAGGCGCCCAATGCATTTTCCTATCCACCTTACCCCCCCCCCCCCAAAAAAAAACCTCGCACGGATTTGCTCCAATGCTTTCAGAACACCCGTCGGAGCCCGAAACAAAGAGAAATAATAAATTCCCGCCGCATCAAGGACTGATTTAATCAACACAGATCTCGCTCCTATTGACAGAAGAGGAGTTTCCAAGTATCCAGTCTAGATTCAAATCTATCCGATAAAACTTTCCACCCACTAGCTTTAGCCTTATTATGCCCAACCGGAAGACCCAAATAAATGAATGGTAATTTCCCCGGCTTACACCCAACATCGAGGCACAAGCAACCACTTCCTCATAATCAACCCTTACCCGTAAAGGTTTGATTTTTGTAGATTTATTTTTAAACCGGAAGTAATAAAGAAACAGTTAAGAATACGAACCAGAATACGGGCATTTGACACTGACCATTCCCCAACGAATACCGCATCATCCGCATAGAAAAGATGAGATAACGAGACATCATTCGACCCGATCCGGATCTCCTTAAACAACCCTGCTTTAACCGTATCCTCTATCATCACATGTAAACCCTCCATAGCCAAAATAAATAGAAACGGGGATAATGGATCACCTTGCCTCAAACCCCTATACATATCAAATTCACTCATGGGACTACCATTCACCAAAACCGACAATCTTGATGACTTAAGGCATGCTATAATCCAATTGATCCACTTTCCACTAAAGCCAATAAAAGTCATAATAGATTGTAAAAACTCCCATGATAATGAATCATAAGCCTTTCAAAATCCACTTTAAAAACTATTAATTTTTTATGCCGCTTTTTACACCAATCCACGATTTCATTCATCGCTAAAGGACCATCCAAAATTTGTTGACCCTTTATAAATGCAGATTGAACTCCATTTACCAACGAACCTATCACTTTGGACACCCAATTAGCTAATATTTTTGCAATCATTTTATAAATAACCCCAATAAGACTAATCGGCTGGTAATCTTTAATAAGGACCGAACTTTGAACTTTAGGAATTAGAGTAACGAAAGAAGAGTTACAACCTTTAGGAAATTCAGCCGTAAAAAAGAAAGATTGTACCGCTTCAAACATCTCGTGTTTAATTATTTCCCAAAAATGCTTCACAAATCTGACTGTAAAACCATCCGGCCCCGGCGCTTTATTTGCCCCACATGACCAAACAACCTCCTTAAGCTCCTCCAAAGTCACTAGGACTTCTAGTGACATTCTCTGCTCCTCAGAAAGCAAAGGATATAAGGGGCTTCTAGTAATCAACGGTACCATAGTTATCTTGTCATATTTAGCTGCAAAATAATCATAAAATGCGCATTTGACTCGACCCGGTTCATCCACCCACACCCCATCAGTTTTTATTCCCGTAATTGTCTGTTTCCTCCTTTTCTTTTTCAATAGAGCATGAAACAACTATGAATTCTCGTCACCCAATTTCGGCCCCACGTTTTTACATTTTAAACCTAACTCGACGACTTCATCTGTTTCAATTTTTGCCAGCTTGGCCCGTATATGATTCCTTTTGTTGGCGGCTAACATGGCAACCCCCCTCCTCCTTGCTCCATGTCCAACTCACATTTCGCTAATTCCTCCTTTAACTCACATTTTGTTTCGTGTATAAAGTAAACACACAAGTCTCATGTATGATCTAGTGTCACATAGCTCGTAATCAAATAGGTCTCATGTGTAGCATGAACAATTTAGCGTCATATATTTTGTAAATCATTAAGCTTCCATGTGGAATGTAAGCAACATAGTATCATGTGTATTGTAGAAAAATGAAGTTCATGTATGGTGTCGACAACTTAGTGTCATGTATTTTGTAAATAAATATCTTTCATGTGTAATATAAACAATTTAGTATCATGTATATTGCATAATGTGCATAATTTAGTATAATGTACCTTGTAACCAAATGGGTTTCATGTTTAATGTGATCAATCTAGAATTATGTACCAATCAAACAATTGTTATGCATCATGTATATTGCAAAAAACTAAGTTTCGTGTATTATGTGCTCAATCTAGTAGCATGTGTATTGCAAATAAACATGTTTCGTGTGTTATGTGATCAATCAAGTAAATTGTGATTTGTAGACCAACTAGTTTCATGTATTATGTAATTTGTGTAGCATTGGATATATTGAGAATAATTGAGTTTCATGTACCATGTGGTTGCGTTGGGTTTATTGTGAACGTGCATACGTAAGTTATTGAACTTCGTGTGTGATGTATACTAACGGATATAGTGTTGCAGACAAGCGTGTTGTTTGGCGTTCCTGTATAATGTGGTAGTTAGGTTCTAGCTCTTAAATCTCATTGAGGTTGATGGGGAGGGTTAATGTCTACGCGATATGGATCGTCTCTTGAAGTGACAAGCGAAAGGTAGCGAGGAGGTTCTGAAAACATCTGGGGAAATATGTTTACAAACACTGATCTTTGTTTGAAAATAGAAAGTGGTAAATTGTTCTTGGTTGTAGATATATAAAGTAGTGAAACCATTGAGTCACATAATTTAAATAAATAGACAATTTATGGGAAAAATATTTTAATTTAAATTTTCAGCTATTAATAAGAAAATATTTTTAAGCGGAATTATTGGCTAAACAAGTAGTCGTATACTAATTTAGCCAGGGTTTAGAAATATTTACTTTAATGAGGAAAATCATAATTATTTATCAATTCAAAATAATATTTTTATAAAATAGATTGTATTAAGTTTCCTTATCAGGTGAAAAGTTTTATGAAAATTTTATGTTTTTGATACTATCTACAAGTTTGATAAACATTTTGTTTAAACAAGATAACGAGGTTTGTTTAAATCAAACAATAGGATGATTTGTTTACGAAGGAGATTGCTGGTAGTGTACTAAATTGTGGTGAATGAGAAAGGTGATTCGTGGGAAATTTTGATGAAAATATGATGGGTGTGATTCACATTCAACGGTCAAATCAATGAATAATAACTTTAGAGTTAAAATATATAAAATTGATTAAATGCTGAAATGTTAAACATTACTCAAAACATAGGGAATTGGTTCTCAAACTGAAAATTTAAAGACAATAAATAATGGAAAAATAATTTTGTTAACGTCTCTTATAGCTTTCCACTAGAAGGAAGATAAGTCCCAAAACGAGCGTCACTATGGTCACTCGGGTAGCCGATCTGGCTTCAGTCCTAGCTGTTTCCGTGCGATGCTCTAGTATTTCTCTTTCGAGGATGGAGATTAATTCCTTTTGGTATCCTAATTGGTTTGCTAGGCTATCAATTCTTTGTCTTTGCAAGTCGTGCATTACCCCCTGCTCCATCCTTTGCCTCTCAAATTCTGAGGTCCTTACATATTGGTGCACGTCATTTATTGGAATTCTCATAGTACTAGTGAGTGCCATGGTATGCCTTACCCAAGGGTTAGGGTGATACGGGTCGGGCACCAGATACGGGTCTCTTAGTGGGGGTGGTAATTGATTGTGGAGATGGGGTGTCTGATACGAGTTCCTGGGTGCGGGTGATCCAGATGTTCGAAGTCTTGGGCCGGTGTTCCTAATCCAATCTGCCCTTACATCAAACCTTGGTCTAGCAGCTGGGGGTTTTGGTGACCGATACTCGGGTGATCTGATGTCTTCTTCCCAATCAGACTCTGCTCCTGGACGGTATACCGGGGAGGAAGGAGAGTAGGAGTCCATGCCTAGCTGGAAAACAATGGAAAGGTTGTAAGCGATAATAAAGTACTGAGTGTCAAATATAGGAGTTCTCATAGGTTTAGAGTTTGACCAGTCATAACGCTGAGTCTTCACAATAGTATTTTAGGAGTACACTTGACCTATAAGTAGTGTATCCCTGAGGAGAATTCCCAGGAAAGAGGGGTGGGTCACTAGGACACACTTAAGTACCCTGTCTTTCCTTGGCCAGAATTCCTCATGGGCCTACATACTCTTCCAGCCATCATGTACTAATAACACTATTGTTATACTCATAGTTATGATGAGAATTGTTATGGACTCCGAGGCCCGAAAGTGAGGTTTATTTTATTGCAGCGGGCTTATTCTTCTTGGAGGGTAAGTGGATTCTTAGATTATTATTAATGGGCATTAGGCCCAATTAGGCCCAATAGTCTAGATTTTGATCACGAGAGATGGTGACATTATGTGTGTGAGATTAAGGATGTATGAAGAACTAAGTGTGTATAGGTGTGTGTTGAAACTTAGGATAGCACTTAAATGAATCAAATAGGTAGCATGTAGATAACAATGAACATAAACACGAAAGTTAGTGAGTAGTGTGACACATAGACTATTAAGTATTGTATCATGTAGTGTAATTACTTAGTATAATATGTAAAATATTCACATAAGGAGTAATCATGTAACATGTAATGGCATAGTATGGGTATCCTAAGGTTATAGTCTAGGTCAAGAGTGTCTAATAACCTAATTCCCTATAACCAAGGCTCTGATACCAATCTGTCACACCCCAACCGACGGCGGAAACGTCGGGGCGGGACATGTAGACTGTTCATGAGCTCAAGGTCGACTAAATTGTAATATATTAAATCCATTTCCATTCAAACAAACATGAATCAATTCCAAAGTAAATAAATGAAATACAAATTGTTTTTGAATTACAATTAACTAAGTCCAAAGCCTATGTGTATCATGTCTTGATCAAACTCATATGATAGCACCTGAAACATGAATAAAATAAGGTCAACTAAAAAGTTGGTGAGCATACACAGGTTTGTACATAGATAGCGTATAGATTGTGAATAAACAAACCCTTAAATAACATGACAAAATAAGGCATTTACGGAGAGTAGCCATTGTGTAACCAAAGTACAATCAAACCTTTGTAACTAGCATGCAAAATTGTGTTGTCGGTAACAATCACCCCAATCTGGGTGGGTTTGTCAGACTTAATAGATCTATCATTGTATACCGTCGGCTTGAATAGTTAATGATTGCACATAAATTGCACACAAAAGTTAGCACACCTAGCACTCAGGCATAAAGCTCAAATTGCACACATGAATGTAAAGAGGATTTGTATTTGTGTAGTTTGTGTAAATGTAAGCAATAGTTTGTATAGTGTTTATGTTCTACCCCAAAAATGTAAAAGAGTAAAAGGGGCTATGTAATACTCACCTGATTCAAAAGGCGTAGCTAACACGAGAGACTAGATAGTAACGAGATCCTTGTAATGCACAACGTTAACCTAGAGTGTAATATGTATTGAATTAACACTGTGCACAATAGTCTATGTCTAAGTCTAGGGTTGAATTGGATGTGTGTTCAAAGAGTTGGAGTTGTAGGCGTTAAGTTTTGTTAAGTATAACCTAAATAAACAATCTTTGTTTAAATATAGATTAAATAAATAATTGATACTTTATTTATTTATTTATAAAAATATGTACTTAGTCATTTTGTGATAAAAATGTATCAAGCGTTTTATATTAAATATAAATTTAGTAAATAACTGTTGTTAGTCTATTTTTATAAATATGTGTAAATGGGTTGTATAAATAATATCTAGATGTAGGGTTTAATATAAATCTTTATAAAATCAATTATTTTTATTTGAAAATTCGTTTGAAATGCTTATTGTTTTTAAAATATAAAATTTAGTATTCTGCCAAGATTTTCTCACACACACGACCGTGCCTAAGACAAGGCACGACCGTTTTAAGATCAAGGACGCGACCGTGCTGGTCAGGGGCGTGACCGTGTTGATCAAAACAGAAGGCACAACAAAGTCTGGTCATCAGGCACGACCGTGCTTATGTCGGGCACGACCGTGCTTATGTCAGGCACGACCGTGTCTAGGGTTCTCTAGGCATGACCTTGTCTGGCTAGCAGGCACGACCAGGTCATGTATGGGGCACGACTATGCTCGGATAGGCACGACCGTGGCTTAGAGTGGCACGACCGTGTCTACATGTAGCACGACCGCGCTATGAGATTAGCGCGACCGTGTTCGGTCAAGTTCAGAAACAAAATTGTTCGATTCTTATAAAATTAAAGTTGGAAATCATAGGGCTTTTGATGAGTAACCTGTTGCGAATTTAACCAACCATATAAACTAATTGAATTATAATAGGGTCTAGCATGGTTATCGATTAAATTGAAAACGCATAAGCCCTAGATTCGGGTTCATGTTAAAATCGCTATTGCAAGCCCAAATCAGGTGGGGGATTTTGATCTATAGACTGAAACGAAAGTGTAGGAGGTTTGAATTACCAGGATAGATGACGGATTGATAGTGCTCGACTGTGATGTGTTCCGGCTTGAAATCCGGCGACTCCGACTTCGTCTCCGGACAAAATGGAATACGCGAGAGCTTGACAGAGGTTCGTACGAGTTGTGGGAGTAGTTTGTTTGCGCAAAAACAATTCCAAATGATCAGATTCGAGTGGTATGATAATGAGGTCGGCGATTTTGAAATGAATACCCATAATGGAGTTTAATTCGAGATAATGCGGGTGTTTAAGACCTCAATAATGGTCGTTAATTGTTGAGACGTGTAGAACGGTTACGGAATCGAACGAATTTAGAATTAAAGACTGTTTTTACGTTTCAGCTGACAAGAGGCGTGACCGTGCCAAGGCACTTAGCGCGACCATGCCAAAACAAGGCGCGACCGTGCCTATTAGGGTTTCTGGTTATTTACAAAATCAGCCCTTGCACCTTCAGCTTTGACAGAATTAGCATGGTTAGGATTTAACAGAACACCTAACGGGATTACTAACTGAGTTAACTCTAGGAGGTGTTACCACGTGATTATGAGTTCTAAAACTTTGAATTAAAATACGTTCAGCTAACAATTAATGAGGCATAGGTTTGAACAAGTTTGGGATTTAATGTAGTGTTGTTATTTTATTAATTAAAATAAATTAAAATAGGGTCGAAAAATCAGAGATGTTACATAAGTCCTGGTGAAACCTAGTGTGTGGATAAATGGTCCTAATCTGTGATCTGCATACTTATATTTCCATTGACAGTAGAAATTCTCGTAACCCACTCGACGACTAGTTGGTATCGTTAAACCTGTTTAATAGTTGATAGACGCAACTATCATGTTGAAGGTATTTATGAACACCCTGAACTATCATCCATAGGATCCATCATTTGATTTCACTCATGTAAGAGCCTTAGTGAACTTAAGACCCTCATCCAGACTTGATCAATGGAACCACCTAGATTGAAAATCTAGTAGAACCTCATGGTAAACCACCGACTCCAACTATGTACACAGAATTTGAGGAATTCTTTCTAAGCTAACAGGTTATTCCTTGCACTCCAAGAATAAATTTCATTTGTCCTTATTACTATGACAAATTCTCAGCCTAATTTGATTTACACCCCAGGATATCCAACTCTGTAAGTGGACCTCTTTCTTCGCGAAATGATCTCGTTGTTCCGATAACATTAGAAAACGGGGATTTGATCTAACCAACCATCAGTTGAGCGCGACTACTTAAACAGACATCCTATCCTTTATGTTACTGAATTTGTACCTCAGTAATTTCTTTTCCTACATGTGAACCTCTTCTATCAGCCTTTGTGTTGACCGACGCTTACCTTATAAGCGCAGGTCTCACTAGAAGTCTCAGCGTGACTTCACGAATTTCATGTTGGTGTTGTCATACTCCAACTCTATTAGAAACTAAGCACACTATATAAATAGTAGGCGATCAAATAATCAAAGTAACTCACATTCTTAGAGGATGTAAACTGGGATTGGCTGGTCATAAGCTTGACATTGACCTCATGCCAGTCACGCTTGGCAATTTCGACGTAATTGTCGGTATGGATTAGTTATCTAAGAACCAAGCCGAAATTATTTGTCGTGAGCAAATTTGTTCGCCTTCGGAGTGGAGAAACTCTTTCCGTCCAAGGCGAAAAGAGTGGTGCTGTCGTGGGCATCATATCTTTCGTGAAAGCACAAAATCATCAACGTAAAGGTCAGACTGCCATTTTGGCTCTTGTCGCCGAGCAGCCATCTGAGGAGAAGAAGAATGACGACATCCCAATCGTTCATGATCATCCGGAGGTATTTATCGAAGATCTAACAGGTCTTCCACCGCATCGTCAAGTCGAATTCCAAATTGATCTAGCACCCAGAGTAGCGCCTATTGCTCGGGCATCCTGTAGACTTACACGTAGTGAATTGCAAGAGCTATCCACACAACTGCAAGAGTTATTGGATAAAGGTTTCATTAGACCTATCTCATCACCCTGGAGCTCCAGTCCTATTTGTCAAGAAGAAGGACGGGACTTTCCGCATGTGCATCGACTACCGTGAACTTAATAAAGTAACCAACAAGGACCGTTATCCTTTACCCCGCATCGATGATTTGTTTGATCAACTCTAGTGATCAAGCTTCTATTCCAAGATAGATCTTAGATCCGGTTATCATCAACTAAGAGTCCGAGACAAGGGTATCTCAAAGACGACATTCAGAACTAGGTATGGTCACTACGAATTCATGGCCATGCCCTTCGGATTGACCAATGCACCCGCGGTATTCATGGACCTCATGAACCATGTGTGTAAATCGTACCTTGATCAGTTCGTTATCGTCTTCATCGATGACATCCTCATCTACTCCAAGAATAGGGATGAACATGAGGAACACCTGCGTTTGATTTCAGAATTGCTAAAACAAGAGCAATTGTATCCCAAACTTTCCAAGTGCGAATTCTGAATTCGTGAAGTGAAATTCTTAAGACATGTAGTCAACGAGAACGGAATACATGTCTATCCATCTAAGGTAGAAGCCATCAAGAATTGGGCGGCACCGACAACTCCAACTGAGGTGCGACAATTTCTGGGATTGGCTGGCTATTATCGTCGTTTCATCGAAGGATTTTCCAAGATTGCCCAACCCCTCACTGCTCTAACTCAAAAAGGTAAACCATATAACTGGGATGACACCCAGGAGTCAGCATTCCAACTTCTTAAACATAAACTCTGCAGTGCACCCATCCTATCTCTTCCGGAGGGAACAGATGACTTTATGGTGTATTGCGATGCATCCCTTCAAGGTCTAGGTTGTGTACTGATGCAACACGAGAATGTGATCGCATACGCTTCTCATCAACTGAAAATCCATGGGAAAAACTACATGAATCATGACTTAGAGTTGGGAGCCGTGGTATTTGCACTAAAGATCTAGAGATATTACTTGTACGATACCAAATGCACTATCTACACCGATCACAAGAGTCTTCAGTATATCTTTGAACATAAAGAGTTGAACATATGACAACGTCGTTGGGTCGAACTCTTAAACGACTATGACTGTGCAATCAGATATCATCCAGGGAAGGGTAATGTGGTGGCCGATGCCTTAAGCCATAAGGGCACCAAACCCAAACGAGTTCGAGCATTACAGCTTACCATTCACACCGGATTACCTGACAAAATCCGAAGTGCTCAACTCGAAGCCCTTAAAGAGGAAAACCTACCATTGTAATCCACGCGTGGTATGGAGAAACAACTTGAGGTTAAATCGGACGGTATTCACTATTTCGCAGAGCGAATATGAGTTCCAAAGTACGGGAAGATAAGGGAACTGGTTATGGATGAATCTCATAAATCTCGATACTCTATTCATCCAGGTTCTGACAAGTTGTCCCACGACCTAAAGGTGCTATATTGGTGGCCAAAGATGAAGGCGGATATAGCCACCTATGTGAGCAAGTGCCTGACTTGCGCAAAGGTCAAGGTGGAATACCAAAAGCCTTCTGGCTTACTTCAGCTATAAGAGATTCCAATGTAGGAATGGGAACAAATCTCTACGGACTTCATAACCAAATTACCCCGAACTCCTAGCGGATACGACACCATCTGGGTGATCGTAGATCGTCTGACTAAATCCGCTCACTTCTTAGCAATCAGAGAGACTGACAAAATGGAAAAAACTTAAACGTATTTATTTAAAGGAAGTAGTCTCTCGGCACAGATTGCCAATTTCTATTATTTCGGATCGAGACACTCGATTCACCTCGCGATTCTGGCAATTATTACAAAAAGCTCTAGGCACGCGTCTAGACTTGAGCATAGCGTATCATCCGCAAACCGATGGTTAGACGGAACGTACCATCAAAACGTTAGAGGACATGCCACGAGCTTGTGTGGTCGACTTCGGTAACACTTGGGAGTCTCACTTACCTTTAGTGGAGTTTTCCTACAACAACAGTTATCACACTAGCATCAAGGCAACACCATTCGAGGCATTGTACGGACGTAAATTCCGATCTCCTATCTGTTGGCCTGAAGTTGGGGATAGCCAAATTACAGGTCCCGAACTTGTATTCGAGACCTCTGAAAAGATTGTTCAAATCCGAAACCGTATGGCGGCAGCTCGTGATCGTCAAAAGGGCTACGCCGATAAGCGTCGGAAACCGTTAAGAGTTTCAAGTAGGCTACATGGTTCTACTCAAAGTCTCACCTTGGAAAGGTGTAATTCGCTTTGGAAAACGAGGCAAACTGAATCCTCGTTATGTTGGATCATTCAAGATAGTGAAGAGAATTGGCCCAGAAGCGTATCAACTTGAGCTACCTGAAGGACTTAGTGGTGTATACGATGTCTTTCATGTCTCGAACTTGAAGAAATGTCTAGCAGACGAGACACTCACGGTTCTTCTTGAGGAACTACACATCGATGAACAATTGCGTTTTGTTGAAGAACCGGTAGAAATCATGGATAGGGAAGTCAAAACGCTCAAACATAGTAAAATACCTATTGTCAGGGTTCGTTGGAGCTCGAAACGTGGACCGGAATTCACTTGGGAGCGCGAGGATCAGATGATTCGCAAGTATCTGCATCTGTTCAAGCAATCCACTTCAAACTCTTAAGATACTATTCTAATTTTCGGTATGAAAATTCTTTCAACCAGGGGATGATGTGACACCTCTACACCTCAGAAAATTTTTTTATTTTAATTTTCGGGACGAAAATTCTTTCAACTAGTGGATGATGTGACAATCCGGACTTTTCCAGTTAACTCAGTTAACAAATCCAGTTAAATCTTAACTTAGTTAACTTAACTCAAACATCAGGGACTAATTCTGCCAATTTTCAAACTCAAACCACAAGGACTAATTGTGTCATTAGTCCAAACTCAATTATGTTGACTTTCAAGGTCAAAATTGAGTACAAATGGTTCATGTTGACTTCTGAAAGTCAAACAAGCTAGTTCTTAACCCAAATTCGAATTCCACATCTGATTTCCGTTGCAATTCGTAACCATTAAGCACGTCTATGACATTAACGACCATCATCATGTAATCAAACCCCAATATTGATTCAAATTAAACCCATTTATGATCCTTTAAACCATAACCGTCAATCCTTAATCATGAAACCATCAAATTGATTCGTTTCAATCATTAACCTCAACATTTAACACCCTGCGCACATTGTACGAACTCCACCGAAGCATTTACACGCACTAATTCCATCGGAGAAGCAACAGAGAACGCCGGAGATCAAGTTCTTCACAGCCGGACCTAATTCTGCCAATTTTCAAACTCAAACCACAAGGACTAATTGTGTCATTAGTCCAAACTCAATTCTGTTGACTTTCAAAGTCAAAATTGAGTACAAAATGGTTCATGTTGACTTTTGAAAGTCAAACAAGCAAGTTCTTAACCCAAATTCGAATTCCACATCTGATTTCCGTTGCAATTCGTAACCGTTAAGCACGTCTATGACATTAACGACCATCATCAGGTAATCAAACCCCGACATTGATTCAAATTAAACCCATTTATGATCCTTTAAACCATAACCGCCGATCCTTAATCATGAAACCATAAAATTGGTTCGTTTCGATCATTAAGCTCACCATTTAACACCCTACGCACATTGTACGAACTCCACCGAAGCATTTGCACGCACTAATTCCATCAGAGAAGCAATAGAGAACGCCGGAGATCAAGTTCTTCACAACCGGACATGCATTTACTCGAATTCTATCAATCCACCATCTATTATGGTAACTAATCACATCCTTAGTTTCGTTTTTACTCCTAGAACATAAGCCCTATCATAATCAGGGCTTACATTATCGAATTAACCACGATCCGATTCTAGGGTTCTTCCTATTTTGGGTTTAATCGAACCCTAGTCTAGGCTTAACCAAAATCCAATTAACTTATATGGTTAGCTTCGCAATGACCAACTCTTTGAAAGCCCTCTGTTAATTCAATCTCATAACATCGAATTGTTCATAATCCGTAATCTAGGGTTTGTTCATAAATCTGAATTGGGGCTTTTGATCTTTGACACAATGTTAATCAAATTAAATTATCTCAGTAGCTTCGCAATCCCCTACATGACAAAATCCCTATGATTCTAACGAGTTCTAATATCGGAATCCTTTGATTCGATCTTTATTTCATAAACTAGGGTTTCGGTATTCAAAAACAGAAATCAACGACTTTAAATCCAATGATTTTGCAATTAATCACACCTACAGACTCGCATGAACTCGATTAACAAAATCCCTTTGCTGATTTGATCGATCGTTATCGAATTCGAGAGATTTGGGACTGGTTTGGGATCTTTCGCATAAGGGGGAAGAACCCACTAGAGTTATTGATTAAAACCTATTAGATCCGGATCATGTTGCGATGACCCTAGCGGGCGGACTGGTTAATCATGTATGCATGCATACAGTGAGGAGACCCGGGTTCGAGTCTCCCTCCCCCTGTTTTGGTTTTTAATTATTTTCTAAACATTATTTAATTATAAAACCTTTTCCTATATTAATATAATATTATATTATAGTTTTTTAACCCGGAAAACAACCCGTAGGCTTGGTTTTGAATTATTAACCCATTTTTATATTATTCCCACTTTTAAAAATAATATATTTATGTTATTATCGAATAAAAATAATATGTTTATATTATTTTCAAACCGTGACTCCTAGTATAAAATAATATATAGTTTTATATTATTTCGTCTCGTTTAATTACTTCGTGTGACGTTTTAAACTAATTAATAATGTAATTGTTATATTATTTACCCACGTTTATATACTCGATTAAAAATAATATAATTATTTTTTTTTCTACACAAATGATTATTTGGTTAATACTACGAACCTAAAAATAATATATTAAATTATATTATTTTCCTAAACTTTTGTAAACGACTCAAACGTACGAATTTATTTATTTATTTAATATTATTTGTTTTTAACGTTCGACACGTAACACGTTGATCTTAATAATTTATATTAAAGAATCTATATTCCCGTAGACACGATCGTCTACTCATTAATCCTTAGAATGCGTTAAGACGTTCAATCTTCCGTGTCGTCGTCACAAAGCTCATATGACCCTAATTTATGTGTTTATAATTCTAGGGCTTACGTAAGTCGTCCGAGGCTTACATTTGTGGTTCCAACCTTTTCTCTTGTGTAATTCAACCGCTACTCTACTCATTAATCCTTAGAATGCGTTAAGACGTTCCAACCTTTTTGACACAAGATACAAAAACATTTGAAAAATCCTTTTAATAATGATACGTTAGGTGCCGCCCATTTTGGATCAGTTGGACGGCATATTCAAATAAAAGAGTCTTGGTTTGGGTGTGTCGGATAAGGTGTATCGCGATATCCGAGAGTCTCGGGCCAGTTCACATGAGTCAAGAGAATGATGACCTATCACTCGATGTTTGTGAAAAGTGAGCAGGTCAAGCACAAACTATAGTAGGCACATATGAGATTAAACGTGCCAACTAGATTAAAGATCATCTAAAATGATCCCATGACACTTAGAAATCGTATAGTTGATACGATTGGTAACACCTACTTATATAACCTTACCCATGTATCGTGCATGGTCCTTACACGAGTATGGAGAAGCATGGATTCTAAGTTTTAATATATAATGTTTTCTATAAAATTAAAAGGTCATTAATTATTAAAACATATCTTCATCGAAAATAATAATCCTAATTTTTTTTATTATAGATGTATCCTATTTCTGAAAGTAACAGATCTATCTGGGCTATTCGGCACAAACTTTATACCATGGCACGATAACTTAAAGAAAGTTCTCAAGTACAATGATAAGTGGCATGTCATTAAATTCCCATTACCCGAAAAACCTTCCGAGTATGCCGACAGATTTACTATGGATGTTTGGAAAACACTTGTTGATAACGAGAGTTTCATTGCGTACATTATGGAAAACTTCATGACTCTCAGTTATCAAAGTCGTTATGAAGGAGAGTCATCATACGATCTGATGAACTTCTTGAAGAGGCGATTTCATTGGAAATATAAACCAGATCCCTATGAAGACATGAAGAATCTGATTTATTATTTTTCCCATACTCATTTCGTCTTAACAGCCTAAAAATTATGGTATTCCATTAGACAATATCCTAGCCTTTGAATTAATATTGGACGATGCATGTGATCAATTCAAAAAGGAAAGGGATGTGACAAGGTTGAAAGACAAAAGAAATGAAGTTAATGCTAAGGCAATTGGGAAAGGCGATTACTAACGAGTTCAATTCCAAGAAAATTAATTGGAAAGGACAGCTGAAGATGCATAATACTTTTGAAGCATCCACATCATGTATCTTGTAATAGTACTTCAATATTATTTTCTCTTAAAAGTATTAAGTTTTTGCAAACGGTTTGCAGGAAATAAGAAGGAATTATAGTAGCTGAAACACAAGAGTTGAAGATCACCTTACCGTGATAAATGAAGATTCAGCTTTCTTGTCTTTATCATAGAGATGATATTTATTGTTTGGAATAATTTCAAATTTCCAGTTTACTTTTGTTTTTCGCATGATTGGATATTATTTGTATATGATCAAAATGTGTTTTCCATGAAAAGTTTACTATTACATTAATCGAATTAGATTCGACTATATGACATTAACTTGTGAAATGAATTTAGACTAATGTATCTTTGGTTTCAAAGACTACCATAAAAGTCTATGAATCTTATTCATAGAAGAAAAGGGTCCTTGAGAGTTTCCTGTTTCAATAAAGAATGTCAAAAGGATAAGGATACAAAGAAAAATCTCATTTATCTTGGCTTGAATATTTGATCTATAGATCTCTATGAGACTCATTCTATGAGATTTTTTATGACTGAGATTGTATCAAAAAATAATTCACCTGTTAATATTTTTCTAAATGTATAGTTTGATACACAAGACCTCTTAAGGGAAATTGAAAGAATGATGAATCATTCAAACTTGCCACCGCATGTCTGTTTACAAATCAAACATAACGGTCTACAAAACCGTCTTATAGAAGGAAAGGACCAAAGTCCTTTTCTAAGGGAATGAATGAATCAGAAGTTGTTAAATACTCGATTTTCAAATGAATGAAAACTTGTTTTATTTAGTTTCCCTAATAAGACCATAATGATGTCTTCTTCTTGATACAACTTTGAGAATGGAATGAAGGATTTTGATGCACAAGATTGGAGTCTAGGTCCACAAATTATCCTCCTAATGTTTGGACCAAAACAATAGAGTTGACAAATATGAAACTGGGAGTTTCAAGAAACATATGTAACACATAAATATCAAGACACGTCAAGTTGATCTTTTGGGAGATATAGTATCCCCACATTGCTTAAAGATCAGATGAAGCAACATTATTATAATCAAGGATTATAAAGTTGATGCTAAGGCATAAAACCCATGAGACAAACCCAGATTAAGACACGTGTTAAGATTCATCCTAAAATAAGTCTAATTGGATTAGGAAGTTCTCTAATACAAGAGAATTTTCTGTAGGAAGTTAAACCCTAAAGAAAAGACTAGCCATGGAAGAATTCTTCAATATCAAGTTCTGATATAGATGGAAATCTTGTCAAAGGGTATGTCATGTCAGGATATGAACCATCATGATGACGCATTAATTGTAGGACAACCATTCACATAAAAATAAAACATAACTTTTATTACAATATAATAGGATTACAATACAATGACAAAATTACAGAAAGAAACTAAAAAGAAAAAAAGGAAACTGACAATGAATACATATTACACAAACAGAACAAAAATAAAAAAACTGAAACAAAAGGAAACTAAAAACCGGGTAGAGGCTGAGGATTTCTGTTAAACAGAGGTCCCTTAAAACAGATTTCGGGCCACCCAGGTGAACCCGTCTGTCTCTCAGGGTACAACAGCCGAAGCAGGAAGTACTGCCGGAATTAGCCTAGCACCCGATACTATACCTGAAACAAGAGCGCGAAGCTTGGAGAAAGTCGGAAATTCTTCTGGAGCAGAGTCTGTGTGCATATGCAATTTGTTTACAGTGTCAAACCTGGAACCCAAGCCTAGTTTATATAGGCTAGAGAGTTATATAGGGGGGGGGGGTTGATGCAAATCAGATTTTCACGCCCAGTAACCCCCCACCTCCTAGCGCGTGATTGGGGGGAGGAGGCGTGATCCAAATCAGATTTTCACGCCCAGTAACCCCGCCTTCTAGCGCGTGATTGGGGCGTTGGGGCATTCACGGTGAAAGGGGGCTTTGACTTGGTCAATAGAGCCATTGGGTTTGAAAAAAACAATTTTAATATTTAATTTTTAATATATATATATATATATATATATCATCCTCTCAACCAATAAAACAACATTATCATATTCTCTCAACCAATAACACAACCATATCTATTCTCTCAACCAATAACACACCGATCTATTCTCTTAACCTATTTAAAATGGAATGGTCATCTATGTCGTCGGGTTCACTAGAAGAAGATGAGGTTATTATTTACTTATTATATATTTTTAGGTGTGATTAATCTCTACAACAAGAGATATTTAAGTAGACCAACTTTTAGTAACATTCAACAAATATATGAGGTGCATGAAGTCGTACATGGATTTTCCGGGATGCTTGGTAGCATCGACTGCACACGTTGGGAATGGAAAAATTGTCCGACTACTTGGCGAGGTCAACACCAGCGAGGGACCATCCACATCCGAACTTAATGCTTGAAGGCGTTGCATCATATGATCTTTGGATTTGACATGCATTCTTTGGTGTTGCGGGGGCAAACAACGATATAAATGTTTTGGATCAATCGCCTATATTTGACGACATCATAGACGGAGTCACACCTGGTTCTTCATTCATTATCATTGACGTCGAGTACGAGCACAGGTATTATCTTGCCGATGGTATATATCAGGAGTACGCCACGTTTGTCAAAGCATATACTAGCCCGGTTGGTGAGAAAATGTAACATCCCAAAATTTAACGGCTCGAGAAAAAAGAATGGCAAATAAAACAAGCAAAGCAAAGTCCAAGGTTTAAAATGAAAATTTGAAGTTTCGAGCCATAACGGACCGTCATGGACGGTAACGGTCCGTTTTGAGCCGTGACGGACCGTCACAGGACGGTAACGGTCCGTTACGGGCTGAGCAAGGGCTTGACCAGAGAATGACATGTGTCCTGTGACTCATCATGGTGAAGTGACACGTGTAAACCCTATGACGGACCGTCATGAAAGGATAACGGTCCGTTACGTGGTCTCCAAGTGCGTAGTCACCAAGAAAACGGTGACGGACCGTCACCGTTGGTAACGGTACGTCACGGACCCAAGAGCCAGCCTATAAATAGTTGGAGTTGGTGGTTCATTTGGAATCATCACAAACACACACACGAATTTTAGAAGAAGCAAGAGACCCGGTGCGGCGCGTTTAAGTACGAGTGCAGTACGTTGCAAGTACGGTTCGAGTTCGGAGTAACGTTTAAGAGAGGAACGAACTTAGGAACTACCCGAGGATAATGTAAGTACACTGGACCCGTACCCTAGACATGATTATGTGATCTATGTGATTAAATGATATGTGTTATGTGCTATGTATAAGACAAGGGTACGGGATAATGAAGGTTTAGTCTAAACACTAAACAGGAATAATGGAGTAGTCACGACGTGTCCAAGGGGTGGTGGATACGCCACTGGTACTTCCTATATATAAATCTCTTTGATACTTCGTGCTGAAACCATTATGAATGTTTAGGGGTATACACTAAAAGGCAGTAATGAAATTATAGTAAACGTACGGGAGAACTTCCAACCGGTATGTAGTTATCTGACAAACGGAATGTTTTGTATAAGGAAATAGTTGTGTATAAATCTCTCCTAGACCCGTCACTCTTTCCTGGGAACATCTCTGTTGGAGGTACTGCTCTGGAAGGATAATCACCGCAGTTTACAATATATGACGAGTATGAATATATGATGAAATTGAATCCATGAATACATGGAATATGTGATGCATCATGAATACATGAATGCATGATGATACGTGCAATTATGAATGAGTACGATGGAACGAGTCTAAACCCTAAAATGGAATAACGGAGTATTCACGAAGTGTTAAAAGGGTGGTGGATACGCCGCTGGTACTTTCTATATATAAACCCTTTTAATGCATCATGGAGAAACCATTACGAAGTTTTAAGGTGAGGACCGGTTGGGAAATAAGTCAAGCATATACATGAAATGAAAACAAATGCTTGATATATTTGGGAGGCTGTGAGTCTAAGATACTCAAGGTCCCAAATGGAATGAGATACCCGGCCTGTAAGTTGGATCTCAGTAATAAAGAAGAAAACTAAAAAGATTCCAAGCCTTCGGGGCTGAGGTGGAAAAGATTCTAAGCCCACGGGGATGAGGAATAAATGAGTCTTCATAACAAATGCAAGGGGTCTATATTGACGAGTATAAGAACCTTTCCAATACTCGGACCGGAGGTACAACCTAAGATGGTTGCGAGGGGGTTAGAACACCCATAAAATATACGAATGACGTGACCAGAGGTACGTCCGGAAATGGTCACGGGGGCGCCGAGAGCCTGGAAAACTTGAACAATAATAAGAACCTAAAGGGTCATAATGAAATGAAAAGATGCAGTGTACTTACTTAGCGAAAGCTAATTCAAAAACATTTTCTAAACACTACAGGAAAGAAGCACGTGGAATAGAGCTTCCCGTGGATGAAGCCGAACGGAATGAAGAATCCCTAGATTATGTAATTAGATATTGTACATGTAAAACAATATTTATAAATGAAAAATATACGTTAGCCAATTATGGTAAGGTTTTTGTCAAACTGGTACCGTTTTTCGCAATACAATACTCTGATAAAATAAGAAATGAGTAGTGTGTTTCAGGTTGGTATCAGAGCACAGTTTGAGGGATTTGAGTATAGGAGGGATACTTAAACTCAAACCATAAGTGCTCGTGATATAAATAGGGTTCAATCCGAGGCCGTCCAAGGAAGCAGGTATGTTTAAATTCTAGTGCTAGAGCAGAAATGTATAAGTATACGTGGGCATAAATTTGTATGAGATAATCTCCATGTGACAGTTGGGAATATCATGATATGTAGCATACATTGACTTATACCTGGCCAGTATTAGAGCTATTGTATGGGACCATCATGATATCGCAAACATCATATGATTACTTATGTCAACAGATAGTAAGCCGGAAGTATGATTATGCATGATTAAAATGCATGAATAAATGTGCAGATGTGTAAAATGCATAGATGAAGTCTTATGAGAAACCCTAAGAATACTTGAATAGAGTTAAGCTAATAAAAAGGCTTGTAGTATAAAACCCTAGACTATGATTAGGGCAAACGAATGAGAGATTAAAGCGATACCATGTTTCAGCAAATGGCTGAACATCAAAACGACGAAATACGTGACGAGGGAAGCCATAGGAGAGCTGATTCTCCACTTCATGATGAGAACGAGCTTGAACAAGTCCCGGAGAAAGCATTTGATGTAAACTTCCCAATCTTACAAGCAAATCTACAAAGCTCGTTAGAGAGTTGGTTCGAAAACCACAAAGACATTACTTATAAGGGGAAGGAAGAAATCCAAAAGTTGATACGAAGTCAATTCGTTGTACGTACAAAGATTTCATGACATGTAAACCTTTAGAATTTAAGGGAACTGTAAACCCTTTAGAAAGTCAGAGGTGGATTGCCTCAATAGAAAGGGCGTTCGATACATGTCACTGTAAGAAGGAAGATGAAGTTACCTTCGCTACCAATCAATTAAAAGAATGAGCTGATGATTGGTGGGGAGTAGTAAAGAGAGAGAAAGGTAGGGAAAGAATCAAGGAGATGAGATGGGAAGAGTTTAAGGTCCTCTTCCTAAAACACTATTGCCATCGAGCGGCAATGGAAAGAATTACTGAGGAATTTCTTCAACTCCGTCAGACAACGGAGACTTTGTATGAGATCACGGGGATTTTCTTTGATAAGGCCAGGTTCTGTCCGGCTTTGTTAACAACCCCTGAGATGTGGATGACGAGATACCATCTCGTTTTGAAAACAGAGATTAGAGAGTTTATCCATCCATCCAAGTGCGTGAACTTGGAAGAGATGATTGATTGGGCTCGAGAACGTGAGACTGAGCTCAAAAGACAGATTGAGAGAGACGAGAAGAGGAAAGGAGAAAGTTATCCTTCTCCTATGCCTCTTAAGAGGTTCAAATTCAATAAACCGGGAGGCGGTTCCTCCCAAAGGAAAGGAGTACACGATTGCAAGACTTATGGAAGAAGGCAACCGAGAGAGTGTCGATTCAGGTCTACTACTTGTAACAAGTGTGGAAAGGCAGGACACACTGCATTGCAGTGTATGAGTGGCACTCGTTTATGCTACAACTGTTATAAGCCAGGACATTTTAGCAGGGAGTGTCCTGAGCTGAAATCTCGAACAGAGAAGACTAGGGAAGGGTCTAGAGTGGCAGAGAATGAAGTTAAGAGGATCGAAGCTCCGAAGCCAAGCGGTAGGGCTTTTCAGATCGCCACGGAGGAAGCGAAAGATGTTCCTGATGTCGTATCAGGTACATTTCTCTTGAATTCCCTACCTGCTTGTGTTTTATTCGATACAGGAGCTAGTCGATCATTTATTTCTTTAAAATATGCGAACTCTAGAAACTTCAATAGAAGTAAGTTGGCTAAGGCATTAGAGGTTGAAATCGCGAGTGATCGAAACTACGTAGTAACTGAAATATGCCGAGATTGCCGACTATTGATAGAAGGAGAAGAATATCTCGTCAACTTAATCTCAATGCCAATGCAGGAATTCGACGTGATCATTGGAATGGACTGGTTATCTTCGCATGCTGTAACAATTATATGAAACCAAAAGATCGTGCAATTCACGACGCCTACAGGAAAGGAAGTTAGTGTCATTGGTGAACGACGGAACCAGATCACGCTATGTACGATGGCCAAGATAAGTAGCTACATGAGAAAAGATCATCAAGCCTTCTTAGCCTATGTAGTTGATGTGAAGATGAAAGGGAAAGAACTGGATCAAGTTCCAGTAGTAAAAGAATTCCCAGAAGTATTCCTAGACGATCTTCCAGATGCCGTACCTGAAAGAGAAATCGAATTCAAAATCGATTTAATTCCTGAAGCTAAACTGGTAGCTAAGGCTCCGTACCGGTTAGCACCAACTGAGATGAAGGAATTAATGTCACAACTGCAAGAGTTGTTAGACAAGGGATTTATACGCCCTAGTGTATCCCCTTGGGGTGCACCAATTTTGTTCATGAAGAAGAAAGATGGTAGTATGAGGATGTGTATAGAATACCGTGAATTGAACAAACTGACTATCAAGAATAAGTATCCCTTACCTAGAACTGATGATCTGTTTGATCAATTGCAAGGATCAAGTTGGTTTTCCAAGATTGACTTAAGATCCAGTTATCATTAGGTTAAGGTACGAGAAGAAGATGTACCTAAGACAACATTCAGAACTCGTTATGGACACTATGAATTTATACTGATGCCATTTGGAGTAACAAATGCTCCGGCAGTTTTCATGGACCTCATGAATAGAGTATGCCGGCCAATGTTAGACAAATTTGTTATTATCTTCATTTATGACATCTTGATATATTCAAGGAATGAAGAAGAACATGCTCAACATCTTCATGAAGTACTTAGTACTTTACGAAAGGAGAAATTGTACGCAAAGTTCTCAAAATGTGCATTCTGATTAAGAGAAGTTCAATTTCTAGGCCATGTTGTAAATGCAGAAGGTATCTCAGTAGACCCAGCAAAGGTAGAGGCTGTAATGAAATGGTCTCCACCTAAGAACCCATTAGAAGTTAGAAGTTTCTTGGGGTTAGCTGGCTATTACAGAAGATTCATCCAAGACTTTTCTATGATAGACACCCCCTTGACTAAACTAACTCGAAAGAATTCAAAGTATGAATGGAATGCAGATCAGGAGAAGGCATTCCAAACACTGAAAGAAAGATTAACACAAGCTCCGATTATGGCATTGCCAGAAGGAGTAGAAGACTTTGTAGTATACTCTGATGCCTCGAAACTTGGATTAGGATGTATTTTAATGCAAAAAAGGAAAGGTAATAGCCTATGCCTCTCGAAAAATAAAGACACATGAAGTAAACTATCCAACCCATGATCTGGAATTAGCTACGCTGGTGTTCGCACTAAAGATCTGGAGGCATTACTTGTACGGAACGAAGTGCACGATTTACACAGACCACAAAAGTCTTAAGTATTTCTTTGACCAGAAGGACTTAAACATGAGGCAACAACGATGGTTAGAACTGGTCAAGGATTATGATTGTGAGATATTGTATCATCTCGGAAAGGCTAACATCGTAGCCAATGCTCTAAGTCGAAAAGAAGAGCATCATCCTATTCGGGTGAAAGCATATAATTTAGTGATAACTCCTTATTTCATGAGCCAGCTTCGGGACACACAAATCGAAGCATTAAAAGGTGAGAATGTTAAGAAAGCAAAAAAATGGCTGGTCAGGAGAAGTTTCTAGAAGAGAATGAGTATAAAGTCAAGACTCGATTTGGTCATATGTGGATACCATGATCAGGTGAGTTTAGACTTAAGATTCTCGATTAAGCTCATAAATCACGATACTCAATTCATCCGGGTACTACAAAAATATACCAAGATCTGCGTAAAGATTATTGGTGGCCCGGAATGAAATTTGATGTCATGAAATATGTGGCTAAATGCTTAACTTGCCTTCAAGTTAAAGCAGAACATCAGAAACCTTATGGGAGATTGCAACCATTAGAAATCCCAGAATGGAAGTGGGAACATCTCACTATGGATTTCATAACTAAGCTACCAAAAACAACTAGATATTATGATAGCATTTGGGTGGTTGTAGATCGGCTAACTAAGAGTGATCATTTTTTAGCAATACGTGAGACATACTCTTCAGAAAAGTTAGTTGATCTGTTCATTAAAGAGATTGTTTCAAGACATGGAGTGCCAGTCTCGATTGTCTCTGATCGAGATACTCGTTTCACTTCACGTTTTTGAAAAAAGTTTCATGAAGAGATGGGAACTAGATTATTAATCAGCACATCATATCATCCTCAAAATGACGGTCAAAGTGAGAGGACGATACAAACCCTCGAAGATATGCTACGTGCTTGTATAATCGATTTCAGTGGAAGTTGGGATAATCATCTACCGTTAGCAGAATTCTCATACAATAACAGCTACCATTCCAGCATTGGTATGCCATCATATGAGATGATATATTGTAGAAGATGTAGGACTCCTGTATGTTGGGTAGAAATTGGTCAAAAAGAGTTGAGCAGCAAGGAAATAGTTCAAGCCATGTTAGAAAAGCTTGAATTAATTAAAGCACGTTTAAAAGCTGCACAAGACTGACAGAAGTCATACGCAGATAAGAGACGTAGACCAATAGAATTCCAAGAAGGAGATTATGTTTTGTTGAAACTATTTCCTTGGAAATGTCTAATACGATTCAAGAAACGTGGAAAGCTAAGTCCACGATTCATTGGTACTTTCAGAATCATCAAAAGAGTCGGAAAGGTAGCCTACAAGTTATAGCTAACTGAACAATTGAATAAGATACACAACACGTTCCATGTATCTTATTTAAGGAAATGTTTGGCAGACGAGACTGCACACGTTCCTTTTGAAGAAATAGAAATTGATGATAAGCTAACCTATGTTGAAGAACCTATCAAGATCCTAGACACAAAATAAAAGCAGTTACGCCACAAAACGATCAAGCAAATGTTAGTTCAATGAAAACACAGAAAAGGGTCGGAGATGACCTAGGAAAGCGAGGAAGAAATGAGGAAAACTTATACTCAACTATTTAAGGACTAACAGGTTTTGAGGACGAAACCTAGTTTAAGGGGGTGAGAATTGTAACATCCCAAAATTTAACGGCTCGAGAAACAAGAACGGCAAATAAAACAAGCAAAGCAAAGTCCAAGGTTTAAAATGAAAATTTGAAGTTTCGAGCCATAACAGACCTCATGGACGGTAACGGTCCGTTACGGGCTGAGCAAGGCTTGGCCAGAGATGACACGTTTCATGTGACTCATCATGGTGAAGTGACGCGTGTAAACCCTATGACGGACCGTCATGATGAGTAGGTGAATTACGGGTCATGACGGACCGTCATGAAAGGATAACGGTCCGTTACATGCTCGCCAAGTGCGTAGTCACCAAGAAAACAGTG
Source organism: Smallanthus sonchifolius (assembly GCA_023525975.1). Classification (NCBI taxonomy): domain Eukaryota; kingdom Viridiplantae; phylum Streptophyta; class Magnoliopsida; order Asterales; family Asteraceae; genus Smallanthus; species Smallanthus sonchifolius. The sequence continues at coordinate 66,894,218 of CM042030.1, read as the reverse complement.
ACGAACCGTCACCGTTGGTAACGATCCGTCACGGACCTAGGAGCCAGCCTATAAATAGTTGGAGTTTGTGGTTCATTTGGAATCATCATAAAACACACACTACAAGCACACACAATAAAATTTTCGAAGAAGCAAAAGACCTAGTGCGGCACTTTTAAGTACGAGTGTAGTACGCTGCAAGTACAGTTCGACTTCGGAGAAACGTTTAAGAGAGAAACAAACTTAGGAACTACCCGAGGATAATGTAAGTACACTGGATCCGTACCCTAGACATGATTATGTGATCTATGTGATTAAATGATATGTGTTATGTGCTATGTGTAAGACAAGGGTACGAGATAATGAAGGGTTAGTCTAAACACTAAACAGGAATAATGGAGTAGTCACGACGTGTCCAAGGGGTGGTGGATACGCCTCTGGTACTTCCTATAAATAAATCTCTTTTATACTTCTTGGTGAAACCATTATGAATGTTTAGGGGTATACACTAAAAGATAGTAATGAAATTATAGTAAACGTACGAGAGAATTTCCAACCGGTGTGTAGTTATCTGACAAACGGAATATTCTGTCTAAGGAAAGAGTGGTGTATAAATCTCTCTTAGACCCGTCACTCTTTCCTAGGAACATCTTTGTTGGAGGTACTGCTCTGGAAGGATAATCACCCCAGTTTACAATATATGAAGAGTATGAATATATGATGAAATTGAATCCATGAGTACATGGAATATGCGATTCATGATAAATACATGAATGCATGATGATACGTGCAAGTATGAATGAGTATGATGGAACGAGTCTAAACCCTAAAATGGAATAACGGAGTATTCACGAAGTGTTAAAAGGGTGGTGGATACGTCGCTGGTACTTCCTATATGTAAACCCTTTTAATGCATCGTGGACAAACCATTACGAAGTTTTAAGGTGAGGACTGGTTGGGAAATAAGTCAAACATATACATGAAATGAAAACAAATGCTTGATACATTTGGGAGGCTGTGAGTCTAAGATACTCAAGGTCCTAAATGAAATGAGATACCCGGCCTGTAAGGTGGTCTCAATAATAAAGAAGAAAACTAAAAAGATTCCAAATCTTCGGGGCTGAGGAAAAAGGGACTCCAAGCCTTCGGGGCTGAGGAGGAAAAGATTCCAAGCCTACGGAGCTGAGGAATAAATGAGTCTTCATCACAAATGCATGGAGTCTATACTGACGAGTATAAAAACCTTGCCAATACTCGGACCGAAGGTACGGCCTAAGATGGTTGCAAGGGGGTTAGCACACCCATAAAATATATGAATGACGTGACCGGAGGTACGTCCAGAGATGATCACGGGGGCACCGAGAGCCTGGAAAACTTGAACAATAATAAGAACCTAAAAGGTTCATAATGAAATGAAAAGATACAGTGTACTTACTTAGCGAAAGCTAATTCAAAAACGTTTTATAAATACTGCAGGAAAGAAGCACGTGGAATAGAGCTTCATGTGGATGAGGCCGGACGGAATGAAGAATATCTAGATTATGTAATTAGATATTGTACATGTAAAATAATATTTGTAAATGAAAAATATACCTTAGCCAATTATGGTAAGGTTTTTGTCAAACTGGGACCGTTTTTCACGATATAATAATATGTTAGAATAAGAAATGAGTAGGGTGTTTCAGAAGAAGAATTTTTTAAAAAATTACCTTAGTGATTCTGGGCAGTGATTGTCCCTGTGTTGATGTAACGCTGACGTGGTGGGGTGTGAAATAGGGGCCGTGAAACCACTACGGATGGCCTAAGGGATGATCAACTAGGGTGTGGTTTTGTGTATTCCTAATCCTATGTTTGTATAGGTATTTTCAGTCCAATTTGATTATAAAATCATATTTTATATATGGTCTCATAAACATTGGTTATCCGATTACTCATTATCTATCGTATACATGAGTTTCTAGACATCATTAGGGTTCCATGTTTATGATATTAGGTGGTTATAAGTAATTATCAGTTCAGATTCTCGCTGCCCAATGCGCGATTTCAAACTCTTCTTAAAACCGACTTGAAACATCAAATAGTTAAGTACAATTATGAAAACTTTAGATTTTTAATGATTTCATTTAACTAATAAATTCAAAATATTATTTATTATATGTTTTATATCATATAATATACTAAATTTGGATACAGTAAAAAGAATATTTGAATCACCTAATATAATATTCGTACTTAAAAGATATAGAATAAAATTTGTAATAATCTCTAGCCGATCTTATATCTGAATACATGTACTAGGCCTGGAAACAAACTGAATATTTAGTGAAGCGTTCGTCAACCGTTCCCCGGGAAGTTTGGTTATGTTCGTTTATTTAATAACCGAGTGAACATGAAAACCATTTTTTGTTCTTTTAACTAAACAAACGAACATGAATGCGTGTCTTGTTAGTTCATTTATGTTCATTTACTTACGTTTGTTTGTTTACATTCGTTTAAATTTTCATTCAAATGTATTTATTACTAATATTAATTTAACATCAATTTAGTTTTCATATTTTAAAACCCCTACATCTAATATAAAATTAATTTAATATCTTTATTTACTTTTAAAATGTTGGATGTAAGGAAAATAGTATTTTAATCTTGAATTTAAATATTCACATTTACTTTTAATTGGTGTTCTTTTTATGTTCATTCATTTACGTTCGTTTGTTTTCGCTTATGTTCATAAACCGTGCATTTTGAATATTACGTTTGTCACAACCCATTCGGCGGCGGAATCACCGAACGTGACGTGTAGGATTGTTCAAAGACATCGTGGCACTATTGTTGAAATATAAATTTAACCGATTTCATTAAACTAAGAATTTCAAGTACAATTGTTTCAATTAAAGGAAATACATTGATAAACAAAAGACAAAAATATTTAAATTTGATATCTAAGGCAAAGTCCCTAGATTCCATTTCCATGGTAGCATCAAACATCTCCTAAAAACATGTAAAATAATATTTGATCAACAATAAAGTTGGTGAGTTCATACAAGTTTCATACATATAATAATCATGTTTAAAGCAACAATTCACATGCATAGACATACTTTACTAATGTTCATACAATTTGTAATGATATAGTTCAAACCTATTATTGACATAGCATACCTAGCATCCAAAGAATACTAGTCGAATAAATAACATAACAAGATCGGGGGCTCCATAAAGGTAACGAAAAGCTGACGGGTGTCAATCCTATAGCGCTACACTTGTTAAGTGCGGTTTTGCAAGAATTAATGAACTATTGTATTAACAGGTTGTATTTAAGCATGTAGTCAAGTTGTTGTCACATGAGCATGTTAATGAATTGTGTTTGAATAAAGTGTGAATCTTGTAGTGTATGTGTTTTGAATATGTACATGTTTTGAAGTCCCAAAGTGCAAAAATGTAAAAGGGGCAAGTATGAAACTCACGGTTTGGCGTGGTAACGAAAGGATGGACGGGAAGGTGAAGAGTCGGGAATGCCGGTTAACCTAAAAGGTAACGTAGGCATAAGTTCGGTGGAGAAGAAATAATAAATAATATATATGTATAATAGTATCAAGTTGGTCATGCATCGCCGACGGCGGACCGAAATACAAACCCCTAACTTAGTTAGGAATTCGGATGGTCAAAAGTTAGTATAGTTAGTAATATACCACTTGAAGTAGCCAAGAGAAAGGTTGGCAAATCCACAAACCTTGTTAGATTTATTTATAATATTTATGTATAGTATTTGAACACCTTGTGGCTATTAGATGTCTTATGGTAAATGAACCTATGTTCATCTACTTCATCCAAATACCTTAGCACAAGGCTTCCATCATAGAATTTTGATGGAAGCTTGGTTTGGTTTTACCACAACTAGATGTAAAATATCCAAACAAGAACATGAAGAAGAAGAAATGTTAGTTGAAAGACTACAACTTGGACCTCAAATGGTGACTTATCTTAGATGTTTACCAAGGTAAACAAATGATAAGATCCTAGAGGTTTATCCAAGAGGGTGAAGGAAGAATTGTTAAGAAAAAGAAAAAAAAAACGAAGAAACTTGAAGAAAAATAAGGTTTTTACCTTATAAAATTCTGCCAAAAATCTTGAAAGAAATGTAGCACTTGGAGAGATTTGTGAGAGAATTTGGAGGGTGTAAGTGTGGAGGAGTGAAAGGGAGTGGGTATTTATAAGTGTGGATTAGGGTTTGGGGTATTAAATGAGTTAGTTGGGAGTTGATGGTTGAAAGAGAGGTGATTCTTTTTTTTTTTAAATGAAATAATAATAATAATAATAATAATAATAGTACTAATGATAATAATGATAATACTACTACTACTAATAATAATAATAAACCGAGCGTGTATGGACGTGAAATGAGAATATAAATGTGTAAAAAAAGTGAAACGCGTGTTTGTAATATATAATTTTGTAATATTGCACGTATGATGTTGTCTTGCATATGTATAAATGTAATGTATGTTGTAAACATGTAATTGAATAAATCCAATAAATTCATTGATCATAAGTCTCGGGTTACAATGGATTCAAAAATGAAAGTACAAGGGTACAAAATGTAAATAAACGATGATGTGGAAAGTACGGATATTACAGTCTCCCCGACTTTAGAAAATTTCGTCCCGAAATTTCTTTCATGAGGAAGACTCTGAAAAAAGATGCGGGTACTTGGCTTTCATTTGGTCTTCACGTTCCCAAGTGAATTCTGCACCACGTTTTCCTTCCCAACGTACCTTAATGATTGGAATACGACTACGCTTGAGTTGTTTGACTTCACGATCCATTATCTCAACAGGTTTCTCGACAAAGTGCATTGTTGGGTCGATCTGGACGTCTTCAAGTGGAACTTGGAGATCTTCATTTGATAAGCACTTTCTCAAGTTAGAGACGTGGAAGGTGGGGTGGATGTTGCTAAGCTCGGTAGGGAGATCAAGTTTGTATGCAACAGAACCGACTTTCTCGAAAATCTTGAAAGGACCAACATAACGTGGGGATAGTTTTACTCGCTTCCCGAAGCGAAAGACTCCTTTCCAAGGTGAAACCTTAAGGAAAACGAAATCTCCAACTTCGAAAGTAACCGCGTTGCGCTTTCGGTCGGTATAACTCTTTTGTCGACTCAGAGCGGTACGTAGGTTGTCGCGAATTTTGAGGATCTTGTCTGTGGTCTCTTGGATTAACTCGGGTCCGGTAATTTGTGTTTCGCCGATCTCGGTCCAACAAACGGGTGACCGACATTTTCGACCATAAAGTGCCTCAAATGGAGCCATGCCGATGCTGGTATGGTAACTATTGTTGTAAGAGAACTTGATCAAAGGCAAGTGCACGTCCCAATTACCACCGAAATCAATGACACACGATCGAAGCATATCCTCGAGAGTTTGGATAGTACGTTTAGTCTGACCATCCGTCTGAGGGTGGTAAGCCGTACTAAGATTGAGTTGAGTACTCATGGCTTCATTGAAGGATTCCCAAAAACGAGAGGTGAAACGACTGTCACGATCGGATATGATGTCCAAAGGAACACCATGACGACTAACGATTTTCGCGATGTAGATTTGAGCTAGCCTTGCAACGGGGTAGCTCTCGCGGATGGGAATGAAGTGAGCAGATTTGGTGAGACGATCGATGATAACCCAAACGGAATCATGACGAGAGGATGTCAATGGGAGTTTGGTAATGAAATCCATAGCAATGCTCTCCCATTTCCAAACTGGAATCTCCGGTTGCACGAGCAAACCAGATGGGCGTTGGTGCTCGGCTTTCACTCTAGCGCAAGTATTACACTTCGACACATAGAGCGCGATATCTTTTTTCATACCGGGCCACCAGTAGATAGAACGCAGATCCCTGTACATTTTGTCTGTACCAGGGTGGACCGAATACCGAGACTTGTGAGCCTCATGCATGATGGAAGAACGAAGATCGGAACGATTGGGAACCCAAACATGATTCATGAAATAAAGTAAACCGTTGGGTTTGGTCTCGAGTTGGAGTTCGGCACCACAAGACATTTCGTTGTACATGTCGCCTTCGGTGACCGAAAGATGTTGGGCTTCACAAATACGGATATGGATGTCGGGTTGCATACAAGCACAAAGGAACTTCACATGGTGCTTTCGGCTGAGGGCATCGGCAACGACGTTCGCTTTACCGGGATGGTAGCGAATTTTGCATTCGTAATCTTTGATTGTTTCAATCCCTCGGCGTTGGCGCATGTTTAGATCCTTTTGGTTATGAAGATGTTGGAGACTCTTGTGATCTGTGAAGACCACGCATTTGGTACCGTAAAGGTAGTGTCTCCAAAGCTTGAGAGCAAAGACGACGGCGGTTTGTTCAAGATCATGAGTCGTGTAATTCTTCTCATGGATCTTGAGTTGACGGGATGCGTAAGCGATGACCTTGCCTCGTTGCATGAGAACACAACCGAGACCAATGTTAGAGGCGTCGCAATACACCACGAAGTCATCGTTTCCGTCGGGAAGAGTAAGGATCGGAGCATTGCAAAGCTTATCCTTAAGTGTTTGGAAAGCTTCCTCTTCATTAGGGCCCCACTCGTAGGGTTTCCCTTTTTGAGTTAATGCGGTGAGAGGAACAGAGATCTTGGAAAAGTTGGCGATGAAACGACGGTAATAGCCCGCAAGACCAAGGAATGAGCGGACTTCGGTAGCAGATTTCGGAGCAATCCAGTTCTTGACTGCTTCGATTTTGGCTGGATCCACATGGATACCCTTATCACTAATAATGTGTCCCAAAAATTGGACTTCCTTAAGCCAAAATTCACACTTGGAGAATTTGGCGTAAAGTTGTTCTTTTCTTAGTAACTCCAATATTAAGCGAAGGTGTTCCTCGTGGGCGGATCGGGATTTGGAATAGATGAGAATGTCATCAATGAAGACGATTACGCTTTTTCCAAATATGGTTTGCACACTCGGTTCTTGAGATCCATGAAAACCGCGGGTGCATTGGTTAGCCCGAAAGGCATCACCATAAATTCGTAGTGTCCGTATCGGGTTCGAAATGCGGTTTTGGGAATGTCGTCCTCATGAACACGAAGTTGATGATATCCCGAACAGAGATCGATCTTGGAAAAACAAGACGCACCTTGGAGTTGGTCGAAAAGATCGTCGATGCGAGGCAAAGGATACCGATTCTTGATAATGAGTTTGTTAAGCTCACGATAATCGATGCACATGCGGAACGATCCATCTTTCTTTTTAACGAATAAAACGGGAGCGCCCCACGGGGATGAACTCGGACGAATGAAACCCTTGTCGGCTAACTCTTGAAGTTGACCGGCAAGTTCTTGCATCTCGGAGGGTGCAAGGCGGTAAGGAGCTTTGGCAATCGGAGTCGTACCGGGCATGAGATCAATTCGGAATTCGACCTCACGGGATGGAGGAAGACCGGGTAGGTCCTCGGGAAAGACTTCGGGGAAATCGCAAATGATGGGAATGTCTTTTACACCTTTGCCCTTTTCTTTCTTTTTCACTACTTGGGCAAAAAAGGCCACATAGTTCTTTAGTAAATATTTTTGGGCTTTGGTGCAGGACATGAGTTTGAGTCCACCGGATGGCCTTTCGCCATGGATTTGCAAAACTTGACCGGATGGAAGGGGAATACGGATGAATTTCTCAAAGCAAACGACTTCGGCATGGTTCTTGGCAAGCCAATCCATGCCTACTATGACATCAAAACTCCCCAATTGCATGGGTATGAGATCGATCGAGAAGGGATGACCATTAAGGTCGAGAGTACAATCGAGGATAATCGTGTCACAAAAGGTGGATTTTCCGTCCGCGATTTCGACAGTGAAGGAGTTCTCTAACTTAGATCGGGTCTTAGCTACCATAAGTTCAAATTCTAGCGATACGAAACTTTTATCCGCACCGGTATCAAATAAAACAGAAGCATATCGACCATTGATAGGAAACATACCGTTCACCACGTCGTTATCAGTTTGTGCCTACGCCGCATTGATGTTGTAAGCACGGCCTCTTGGGTTTGTGGGTTGGTTTTGGTTGGGTGGTTGGTTGCGGTTGTTGTTGTTGGTGGGGTTGTTGTTGTGGTGGTGTTGATTTTGGTTTTGTGGGCTCATGTGGTTTGGATCACCACAACGGTAGCAAGCCCGACCATTTGTGATGGCCGGTGGGTTTCGGTTTGGTGGGGGAGCTTGGGTGTTTTGGGGTTGTTGTGGGTTGCGGCATAGGTTGGCAAGGTGTCCAAATTTGCCACACGAGGTGCATTTTCGGCATGGGAGGTTGTTTGGGTGGTGGTATTGGCAAGTGTTGCATAATGGGTAAGATCCACCATACGGTTTCTTTTAGGGTGTCGGGTCTTGGTTCATCGGCACTTGGTTAACGGGGGTGACAACCGCATAGTTACGGGCTTGGGACTTGCGCTTTTTGTTGTTTTGGTGAGTAGGGGTTTTGGCGGGTTTTGGTTCGGTGACTTTGGGTTCGGTGGGCTCAACGGTGGCTTGGGTGGCGTGCTTCTTGGTGCCCCGAATGGTTAAAGTACCATCCTGAACACGGTTTCGGGAGAAAGCGGCCGCAAGGCGCATGGCCTTGGCGAGGTTGGTGGGTTCGGCGGCGGCGACCGTGTCCTTGATGACGGACGGGAGGCCTTGTATGTACTTGGCCACGGATCGCTCTATGGTGTCAACTTGGCGAGGCGCAAGGACGGAGAGTTGTTGGAAGCAGAGGTTGTAGGCAGCATTGTCACCGCTGTCCTGTTTGAGGGTGAAAAACTCCTCCTCGAGTGCTTGCAACTCGTGGGGAGGGCAGTACTCCTCGCGCATAAACGCTTTGAGTTCCTTCCAAGACAGGTTGACGATCTCCTCGTCGAGATCCTTCTCGCTATCCCACCAAGCGAGAGCTTGCTCTTTGAAGAGGCTATCGGCGTAGCGAGTCCGGAGGTGGTCCGGGGTCTCGCTTACCGAGAAGGTGTTTTCCATGCTCGCAAACCAGCTAAGGAGCTTGGTTGCACCTTCGAGTCTCGTGAAAGATTCGGGACGACAAGCAAGGAAGGTTCGGTAGTGTTGGGCGTGGGAGTTGGGAGTTTCGATGTTGGATTCGACCGATCCGTTGGGGGTGAGGTTCTGGATGAGGCCAGGGATGACTTGTGCCATTTGCTTGGCCACGAGTGCGGCCAAACACTTGTCCCTCTTGTTGTTCCTAGCGGTAGCAGAGTGGCGAGATGAAGACATCTACAAAAGGGGATTGTGAGACTTAGATCAATGGTTTGGCATAAAAATTGTTGTCATATGAGTATGTAAATTTCACGTATGGCACAAGTAATCAAGTAATTTCATGTAATAGCACGTTTGGTCATGTGAATCATGTATGGAAATAGTGTATATAACAAACATGTGACGATGAAAGAGCATAAATTTAATTGGTTCTCGAATGTATAAGCGTTTTGAAGTTAGTAAGGCGAGTAGCGAAAAGCGAGCGTCCACGAGATCGAACCAAGTTAGTATAATAATAGTAGTGAAAATAGTTTATATATAAAAGAGAGGCTTGTTTGTAAAAAGTTGGAGTGTCTCGTTAGCTCGACTCTTGAACTAACGAAAACGTCGACTAACCCAAGTGGTCAAACCTTCTATTGAGTTCGGGAAACACGTTTTGGCCTAATAGATAAAATACTCTCGCCGGTAATTCGGTTAACGGTATTTTACCCTTCCGGTTACTACGTGTCCCTAGTCAATAGCAAAGCCGAGACTTTGGCGAGATTGAAAATTTTAAGAGTGGAACTAATCACCAAATTGTGGATTTCACTCCTAGTTTGGTGGTGTCGTTCCGCTTTGTATAGGGTTGGTGCCTTAACCGTTTGAGATAGGAAATCACTCCTAACTTTAACGGTAAGGTTTCCCAAGAGCGTTTGTGAGTGGAATTCTTTTACCGTCAAGGTGAGGTTTTCACACCTAACTTGATGGTAAATTCCTAAGTCTTAGGCGGAGTGAAACTTATCACCGAATGAGGAATTACCCTCTTTTGGTGAGTTCGTTTCTTTGGTGAAATATGAGTGTCTTGATGTCTTGAAATCCATGACGGTGTATTTAGTCCAAAGAATAAGTAAAAAGTAAAGGTGATAGAACAAGCGTATTAAGAGTCATAAGGAATACTCTAAAACGGGTCCTTAGTTATAGGCTAGGTCAAATAAGCAATTTTCCTAATTCCCTATAACCACGGCTCTGATACCAATCTGTCACAACCCATTCAGCGGCGGAATCACCGAACGTGACGTGTAGGATTGTTCAAAGACATCGTGGCACTATTGTTGAAATATAAATTTAACCGATTTCATTAAACTAAGAATTTCAAGTACAATTGTTTCAATTAAAGGAAATACATTGATAAACAAAAGACAAAAATATTTAAATTTGATATCTAAGGCAAAGTCCCTAGATTCCATTTCCATGGTAGCATCAAACATCTCCTGAAAACATGTAAAATAATATTTGATCAACAATAAAGTTGGTGAGTTCATACAAGTTTCATACATATAATAATCATGTGTAAAGCAACAATTCACATGCATAGACATACTTTACTAATGTTCATACAATTTGTAATGATATAGTTCAAACCTATTGTTAACATAGCATACCTAGCATCCAAAGAATACTAGTCGAATAAATAACATAACAAGATCGGGGGCTCCATAAAGGTAACGAAAAGCCGACGGGTGTCAATCCTATAACGCTACACTTGTTAAGTGTTGTTTTGCAAGAATTAATGAACCATTGTATTAACAGGTTGTATTTAAGCATGTAGTCAAGTTGTTGTCACATGAGCATGTTAATGAATTGTGTTTGAATAAAGTGTGAATCTTGTAGTGTATGTGTTTTGAATATGTACATGTTTTGAAGTCCCAAAGTGCAAAAATGTAAAAGGGGCAAGTATGAAACTCACGGTTTGGCGTGGTAACGAAAGGATGGACGGGAAGGTGAAGAGTCGGGAAAGCCGGTTAACCTAAAAGGTAACGTAGGCATAAGTTCGGTGGAGAAGAAATAATAAATAATATATATGTATAATAGTATCAAGTTGGTCATGCATCGCCGACGGCGGACCGAAACACAAACCCCTAACTTAGTTAGGAATTCGGATGGTCAAAAGTTAGTATAGTTAGTAATATACCACTTGAAGTGGCCAAGAGAAAGGTTGGGAAATCCACAAACCTTGTTAGATTTATTTATAATATTTATGTATAGTATTTGAACACCTTGTGGCTATTGGATGTCTTATGGTAGATGAACCTATGTTCATCTACTTCATCCAAATACCTTAGCACAAGGCTTCCACCATAGAATTTTGATGGAAGCTTGGTTTGGTTTTACCACAACTAGATGTAAAATATCCAAACAAGAACATGAAGAAGAAGAAATGTTAGTTGAAAGACCACAACTTGGACCTCAAATGGTGAGTTATCTTAGATGTTTACCAAGGTAAACAAATGATAAGATCCTAGAGGTTTATCTAAGAGGGTGAAGGAAGAATTGTTAAGAAAAAAAAAGGAAGAAACTTGAAGAAAAATAAGGTTTTTACCTTATAAAATTCTGCCAAAAATCTTGGAAGAAATGGAGCACTTGGAGAGATTTGTGAGAGAATTTGGAGGGTGTAAGGGTGGAGGAGTGAAAGGGAGCGGGTATTTATAAGTGTGGATTAGGGTTTAGGGTATTAAATGAGTTAGTTTGGAGTTGGTGGTTGAAAGGGAGGTGATTCTTTTTTTTTTTAAATGAAATAATAATAATAATAGTAGTAATGATAATAATACTATTACTAATAATAATAATAATAAACCGAGCGTGTATGGACGTGAAACGAGAATATAAATGTGTAAAAAAAGTGAAACGCGTGTTTGTAATATATAATTTTGTAATATTGCACGTATGATGTTGTCTTGCATATGTATAAATGTAATGTATGTTGTAAACATGTAATTGAATAAATCCAATAAATTCATTGATCATAAGTCTCGGGTTACAATGGATTCAAAAATGAAAGTACAAGGGTACAAAATGTAAATAAACGATGATGTGGAAACTACGGATATTACAACGTTTTCTTACCGTTCGCGTTTGTTCGATTCGTTTACATGCCTAGCCCGTACCCAATATTTAACACGTTTACATGCGTCACTAGACTCAAGTACTCAATGTGCCCTTTAAAAAGTGTAGGGGTTAGTTTGAGCAACATCGTTAAGTATATGGGCCCAAGTGCAACATTGCGTGAAGACGGTTGGCAGCAATGTTTTCAGAACCGGACCGGACAACGAACCGGACGTCTTAGAGTTTCACTGGTCGGACCGGTCGGACCGGATTCAAGAACCGGATGACGCAATAAATAATATAAATATTCATAAAAATATATAGAAAAATTTAAAAAATTCCAAATACTACATATACAACCATTTAAACAATTTTAAGTCAAGGACGAAGGTTGTATGTCTGTAGGAATTTTAATTCTTTTGAGTCTTCAATTTTAATTTTGATTAAGGTTTTGGAGGACCTGTGGCGACGTATAAGTTAAAAGTAAAGAGCCAAATTGAGTTAAAATTATAAATATAAGTACGTAGAAGGACTATAGAATAAAAAAGAAAAAAATAGTAAAAAAAAAAAATAAAAAATAAACTTCCGGTCCGCGGTTCGACCGCTGAATCGCTTGGACCGCCCGGTTCAACCAGCAAACGCATGTAACCGGACCGGTGGAGGTCACGGTTCCCGGTCCGACCGGTCCGGTCCGGTCCGGTTTTAAAACCATTGGTTGGCAGAGAGTTCGGTTATCGTCGACTATTTAGAACCCAAACTGTGTGTATATAAACACAGATCCATCGATCGATCGACACGTACAGTCGCAAACCTTCAGATTCACTCATCGATCACTTTCGAAACACCTTTTGATTTTTGATCATGGCGGAAATTGATGTTTCTGTTGATAATCAACCAGAGGTTCGTGTTTTCTTATACGTAATGGTAGATTCGTATATATGTTTTCGAAGAATTGATTTATCTGTATGCTTGATATGTGATTTTGATTGACTTGATCGTAACCTAGGGCAAAAGCGAAGGTGAATAGATGAAATTTGGTGCTAGTTGTTGAAAAACGTTATGAGTGATTGTTTAGGTTTTTTTTATCCTTTCAAAATCGATTTAACCTAAATAGTGAATTGAAATTCCTGAAAGACGATGTGTTCTTTTGTTGATAGTGAATTTGTAATGAAGCCACTGATTTGAAACATATTCCTCATTGAAGTGATGATTTCGGGTTTTTAAAAATTAATTCACGCATGCTTGCTGAAAATTAGGTATTTCTAGGATCATATTGCTATGAATTCTTGAATAGGTGGTATGGCATAGGATTGTTATGATTTCTTGATTGGATCATGTGTTTGGAGTTTTTAGAGATCCATGATTTCTTGAAGATGTTCATTTATGTTAGAAACTACAATTCTAGTAAGATTGGATCGTATTCAAAATTGCTAGGATATTGAAATAGACGGCCTAAAATTTATGCAAAAGATAAGACGGGTGTTGATCTTGATGAAACATTTACAGAAATTAAGAGGATACTTTGTATTAGTGAAATGATGAATCTACTATTAAAACACTAACTACCTATTCGTAGACTAAATGTTTACATTTCGACCTCCTTTTTTGCTATTTTACGGTTTGTATTAGTGATGATAAAAATTATTCAGGCTTGTGATCTACGAAGTAGTTGACGATATAAATTAGTATATCCCATGTAGACACTTGGTATTTAATAGCAGTGCCTGAAATTATGTGTTTTGAGTGATGGAAACATGTTTCTTGATAACAATACTAATGTGATCAGTTGGGTTTTAATTTGGTATCGGGTTCCTATTAGGTTGAGATTGAAGAAGAGAGGTTGAAGTACCTTGAATTTGTGCAACTGGCAGTGCTCCATGTGGTTGTTTATGCATCAAAGGTCTATGGTTATGCTAAGGACAACTCAGGTCCCCTCAAACCAGGGGTGGAGACAATAGAGGGTACTCTAAAGACTGTTGTTGGCCCTGCATATGATAAGTTCCATGATATCCCTGTTGAGGTCCTCAAGTTTGTTGATCGTAAGGTCAGTTTGTCTTCCTAGTTATCTTGGTTATAAAAAGCATGCCAATGGTCGTATATGTAACTATAAATAAATGCTTGTATATATTTTCAGGTTGACGAATCTGTTAATAAATTCGATAGCCAGGTGCCTCCTTTTATGAAGCAGGTATCAACCAAAACGAAAAACCTGTCTACAGAGGTCAAGAGTGGGCGTGTGGTCGAGACAGCCTCTGGTCTCGCAAAAACCGCGTACACCAAGCTAGAGCCTGTTGCTGAGCACTATGCTGTTTCAGCTTGGCACACTCTTAACCAGCTCCCACTCTTCCCCAAGGTGGCTAAGGTGGTTGTACCCGCAGCAGCATACTATTCTGAGAAGTACAACCAGACCGTACAGCAAACAGCAGAGAAAGGATACAAGGTTTCTTCATATCTTCCATTGGTTCCTACTGAAAAGATTGCTAAGGTGTTCAACTCAGCAGAGCCGCAAGCTGATAGCTGAAATTAGGTATCGTAAAAATGCTTTTATTGGTTTATCTGAAGTCGTATGACATTGCTTTTGGGTTTTCGCATGAAACTTGTTATGTTCAAGGTATACCATCTTATATGTACAGTGTTAAGGTTTGATTATATGTGGTCATGGATGGTTTATCCTTTGCTGTATGTCTTTCTCCTCAATCTTAGTTATCCTTTGCTGTTTCATTTATGTTTTCTTGGTTTCTAGTTTGATTCACACCAGATTCTACGCGTATACTTGAAGTTGTCCAATTTGGGCACTGTGTTCTAAAACGCGCGCCTAGGTCGTATGTTTTGGATTATTTTGGACTACTGTTAGCATATAATTTGAAGTATTTTAATGTTTAAGCATTTAGAGTGTAGAAACTATGTTGTATGGGTAACTTTAAAGCAGTTTTTAGTAGAGAACCGTACAAAACAATTGTATGTACTGTTGAATAAATGTATTGAGAGAGAGAAATAGAGACGGTTAGAAATTACATAATGCTTTATGCATCACGTTTAAAAGAATATGTACAAGTGTTTTTATGCGGTTGTTGTAGTTTTCTACTAAAAACCAGTTTTGGATATCACGTCTCTCTAATATTAACTTTCTTGAATTCATATAAATTTAACGGTTTTAACCCAATGGGTATTAAAGCTAAGTTTCTAAATATTTTATTACTTACAAAACCCAAAACGTTAACTTCTTATGCGTACTTTACAAACCCTCATAGCATTACAATTCCTTTGCTTGCACCGCCGTCGCCTTTTGTTTTCTTTATAATTAATTATTTTATTAATATTATTATTAGTTTTAAAGTTATTTTGTTTTTTCCTTATAACTTTTAAAATATGATATTTTATAAAATTTTGAATATATTGTTACGACGTGCTTATTTTTATCTACGTTTCATCGTAAATTTCATTCGAAACGGAGTTGGGCGTAATAATGTACAAGTCATCAAATCACAAAAGTTAAACGTACGAGTTATCAAGGCTACTTTAAGGTTACAAATTTTTAATAGTTTTTTTTGTTTTCCACATACAACTTTTAAGATATGATGTTTTATAAAATTTCAAATTTGACGTTGCGACGTGCCTATTTTTATCTACGTTTCGACGTGAATTTTTGTAATGTTATTTTTAAACCGATCAGTTGTTTTAAACATTTTTTTAAACCGTTTGATTTTTTAAACCATTCAATCCTCATCTTCAAATATATCATTGCGGAGTTCCTCTTTTTTATTTTATCTACGTTACCCGCCGCAACGTGGTCCGTATGAACAGTAACTTGAATTTTTTGTTCTACTTTTTATTTTTAGTTAAATATAATTTCCTTCATAAAAAGAAACAAATAGCGTCCCTGGCCAGTTATTCACGTACGTACACGTACAACCCCATCTGTATCTACATTTCGAACCCGTCGCGGAATGCCATTTTAATAACAAAAAAAAGGGAAATGATTTACTCTTACAACTTTTAAACTATGATATTTTATAAAATTTTGAACTTGACGTTGCGACGTGCCTATTTTTATTTACATTTCGACGTGAATTTTCGTGACATTATTTTTAAACCAACCGGTTGTTTTAAACGTTTTTTTAAACCGTATGGCGCCCATCTCAAAATACACCGATGCGACTTTTTTTATGTACATTTAAACCAACCCACCGTAATGTACCACCCGCGTGCTTATTTTTATCCACATTTCGGTGTAAATTTTTTTCGAATAACTTCATTTTTGTATACAACGAAGTAACTTTAATTTTTCATGACTATCGAATATACCGCTGCAACGTGTTATTTTTAACGTCACATAGAATGTACCGCCGCAATTTACTTATTTTTATTTACGTTTCGAACCCGTCGCAAAGTGCGGGTGGTAACCCACTAGTTTTTTTTACATAAAGCAAGGTGCATTTAGTTGTTACACTTAACATGGTTGTGAAGTAAGACTATTCGTAATGTACGCGTGAGAAGGGGGCGTGGTGCCACCTCACCCCACCACGGGCGTGGAACACCGCGACGCTGGTGGGTGAGGGGGGCGTGAGGCAACCAAGGTGGTGGTGTTCACCGGCGTGAGAGGGGGAAATGTTGGTCAATTGAGTCGTTGCTTGGTCAAACTAGCCGTTTGAGGCTTCAAATAATATATATATAACTATCTATATATACAAACCAATTACCACTTCTTTAAAAACCTACACTCTATATATTTCTAAATACTCTCTATTTGTTTCAAATTCCAATGGATTTATCTTCATCATCGGATTCATCATCCGACTCATCGGATGGTGAAGAGCTTTTCGTGAGTACGGTTCAAGTGTCGGTGATGTTTATAAATCATCTAGTCGAACAATCTTCTAGAGTTTCAAGACGAGTCCGAGTCAACCGGGATCGTGCGGCTGCAAATGATCTTCTAATGAGAGATTATTTTACGGGAAATCAAAATTATAACGATAAATCTATTAAACTTGGATTTAGAATGAGTCGTCCGTTATTTCTTCGAATCGTTGGGGTTAAGAATGAGTCGTCCGTTCAGAAAGTTCAATTGAGAGCGTGCGAGAGTGTTAGATCCGTCCTATTGCCTTTATTTCAATTGGATTGTACGATTCGAAGTTGGATCGATTAGGAAATGGCTATGGGTTTAATTTGTAGTTAAAACATTGAAGTGGTGTTAGATCATTAAGAAACGATCGGAACAGTTGGCATAACGTCTTTGAATGATTTAATTAAGTTAATACACACGATTCTTGGATCATGGTGGCCGATTTGCCCTCTGTTGACTTCGTAGGAGTCAAAATTGACACCTCTTGCCTTGGGGTTCAAAACTTGGTGATGAGGTTCACACATGAGGGGGGGTTCAACGAATTTAGGGGTTCAAGTTTCATTTATTTGGTTTTTAAAAGAACCCATTTAAATGTAAACTAAATATAAAACGTATTTAAATTTATAATTGTTTATTTATAAGAAGGTAAAACATATATATCTTTTAAATATGGATCTTTTAATATGGTTTGCTTACTATTTTTTTTAAAAGTATATATGTATGCTCATACGTATGTATCTATATACATATTTATAATTGGTTGAGGTTACATGGTTAAAATTATCTATAGGTTACATCGGGATTTAGTTGGTCCGTGTGTATTTATTGTAAATATCAAATTGTATAAATGAAATCATGAATTTGATACACTTGTAATTGTGGTTCATGTGACACGATGTATGAGGCTAGAAAGACATTGACATATTAATACTATAAAAAAATACGGCCGGAAAATCATGAATGTTACAATATCCTCAAGTTGAGGGAATTTCGTCCCGAAATTCAACTGTTGGAGGCTACTGAATCAGGTAGCAAGAATGTGGGTTTGGATTCTCAACGAGCTTTGTTTGTAAGTTTGAGGAGTATAATCGATGACAGGGTTCAGGTCTGATACTTAAGCTCAGGTCAGGTAATCACGTCAGACATGGATGATGGTAGTGGATTTAGTTTGAAGGGAATTAAGGAGAAAATTTGCCCTAGTTGACTCTAACGATGGGATGCATCACTTAAAGTAGGAACGATGATGATTAAAACTTGTTTAGGATGTAGTCTAATATGCTCAAGAGTATCACTGGATAAAGATTTCACAGGCACTGGTCAAAGTCAAAATAATAGAAAACCCTACGTGACACGAACAACGCTACTTCTGACTATATGATAGGAACACTTACATACAGGATGTACCAGCGGCGTATCCACCATGCCCTTAACATATCACATTAGTTTCTTTATTGTATATCACTATAGGTTTTACGTCATTACACACGACAGAATCTACTATGTTTTCCATGCGCTGACTTTTATAATTACGTTTGCACCCGTAATTACTCAAATCGTCGTATGGTCCGTATAGATCATTCTATTACATGTTGGTACAAAGGTGGGCGAAAACACTCAAAAACCTTTAGTTTATTATCGTTTCAATGTATGAGTTGCTAATAAGTAATTGTGTGTCTAGATGGTAAAGTCATTCAGGGAGTAAAGACTAACAAGGTGGCACAACCCCATACATGGGTGCCCTAAGTAGATGGTATACCCTCCAGGTTACCCATAAGGTTTATATCTCCCTCGTGTTTGAACAAGAATACGTCAAACCCCGAGTAGCTCAAAGTTTATAGTTTTCAACTTTCATGGATAAAGTGGATAATCATGACTTATGTATAATGTGGACGATCAATTGCAAACAATGTAAACAATCTAGTTTCGGGTGTAATGTAAACACTCAAGTTTCATATATAATGTAAATGATCTAGTATCATGTATATTGTAATCAACCAAGTTTCATGTAGAATGTGAACAATCTAGTATCATGTATATTGCAAACTACTAAGTTTCGTGTATGATGTGAACAATCTAGTATCATATATATTGCAAACAACCAAGTTTCGTGTATACTGTGATCAGTTAAGTTTCGTTCATAATGTAAACAATTTAGTTTCACGTGTAATGTAAACGTTCATATGTAGATAATGTACTCTCATAAGTAACGTAAACTATTGAGTTTCGTGGGTGATCGTGTTTTACAGGCCAGCGTGTTGCTTGACGTTCATGTATCATGTAGGTAGTTGGGTTTTAAGTTTTCAATTTTGTTGAGGTTTATATGGGTGGTTAACGCCTCACGAAAAGATTCATCTCCTGGAAGTGACTAGTAAGCTCATACATTTCCGAAGGTGTAAAATAGTGAGAAAGTTTTGCAGGTATTTTAGAATAAGGTGTATGTGAATAACTGATTTGTGCTTTTTGTTTATAAATAAACAAGTAATTGAAATCTACTCTTGTTTATAATCTAATAATTAAGTGAAAATAATAAGTTGAATAAATAGATAATTGGATAAATAAATAGGAACCTTTTATTTATTTAATGTAATTATCATAAAGAGAATGTTTTAAAAGAAAGTAATGGCCAAATTATTTAGTAATTAGGCCAAGGTTTTAAAAGTAATTAGTTTAACGAAATATGAGTCGTAATGAAATAGTTAATCAAGTCATAATAAATCATTAACTAAGGTAGTGAGATATTTAATGTTTTTATAAAACAAATTGTGTTAGGTTTCTTTACAAGATGAAAAAGTTTATAAATATTTTATATTCTAGGTATTATCTACAACCTCTGACGGGGTTTCCGAACTTTAAAGGGGTGATGTTTGGGTGATCTTGATGAAGGTATATCGAGTGTATTTGTTGCTTGCAATGTTAAATCAACAAGTGGTGGCATTTAAGTTGTAATATCAAACTTAATCATTGAAAATCGCCAAATACTAAAATCCAAACATAGAGTAGAGGTTTTTAAACTGAAACTTAAAGACAAACATAGAAAATCTGGCTAACGCCTTAGGTAGCTTTCCACCAGGAAACAGATGAGCACCAAGATGAACATTGTGATGGTTACTCGAATAGCAAACCGGGACTCAGCTCGAGCTATCTCCGTACATGCATCAAATATCTCCCGATCTCCTTCCATCATGTCGATATTGGTACTCAGATTTGAAATCAGGTCTTCCTGGTACCGCACTTGACCTAAAAGGTTGTCTATTCGTTGACTTAACAGGTCGTGCCTTATTCCATGTTCCATTCCTTGCCTCATAAACTCTATGGTCCTTACATACCGGTGAGTGGCTTCCGCTAGAACCCCTATAGCACTGGTGGTTTCCCTAGTCTGTCTCGCCCCTGGGTTTGGGTGGTATGGGTCAGGTGTTAAGTAAGGGTCTCTCAGTGGGGGTGGTAGCTGGTTGTGTAGGTGAGGTTCTTGATAAGGGTTACTTGATGGGGATGGTTCAGATGCTCGGAGTCTTAGGCCGGTGCTCCTCATCCAATCTGCCCTTATGTCAAACATGGACCTAGCAGCTGGGGGTGTTGGTGATTGATGGTCTGGTGATTGGGGCCCAATATCTTCCTCGTTCTCTGACTTCGTCTCGGGATAGTATACCGGGGAAGAAGGAGGGTAGGAGTCCATGCCTAGCAGGAGAAGAAAAATATCATGAGTGATAATTAAATACTAGTTGTTATGTACAGATGTTTTCATGAGTTCAGAGTTTGACTAGTCATAACACCGAGCTTTCGCAATAGTATGTTAGGAGTAACACTTGACCTATAACTAGTGTACCCACGAAGAGAATTTCCCAGGAAAGAGGGGTGGGTCACAAGGGACACACTTAAGTACCCAGTCTTTCCTTAGTCAGAACCTTTTATGGGTCTACATCCACCTTTCCAGCTATCATGTACTAATAACACTATTGTTTGGGGTTATGGTCATGATGGGAATCATTATGGACCAGGCCTTGAGGCCCAAGGGTGTGATTTATTTACTCCGGCAGGCTTCTACTTATAGAAGGTAAGTGGGCTCCTTTAGTTTCTTATTAATAGGCATTAGGTCTAAAGGTTAAATTTTTATACACAATTGATGATGGTGACATAATTCTTTGTGTGTAATGATAAGGGTGTATGAAGTCTTAGATATGAACTAGTGTATGGAAAAACTTAAGATAGCATTTAGTGGGACCAAATAGGCAATATGTAGACTAATCAAATAGTGTAGCAAATAAGGTATCACATGAATTGTAAACATGTAAGTTATCAAGTAACGTAGCACATAAAACGACATGTATTGTATCTTGAAATGTAATACATAGAATAATATGTAGGATAATCACACAAGGGTATCATAAGGTTATAGTCTAGGTCATTGGTTCCTAATAACCTAATTCCCTATAACCATGGCTCTGATACCAATCTGTCGCACCCCCGGCCGGCGGAGGATTATACGTCGGCGCTGACGCGGTTGTTCAAAAGTACATGATCAACTATTAAATGTGTTATGATATTTAATCGACATATTAAGTATTCATTACAAGGAAAATATAGACATATTATCCAAATAAAACATAACAATAAATGAATCTTTAATTAATTTTAACTAAGTCCGTAGCCCTAAGTGATCAAGCATAGTCCTCAAACGGGTGTACCTGAAACATGTGAGTAAATGTCAACTACAAGTAGTTGGTGAGTAACATAGGTTTTGACACCAAACGAAGTTAAATATAGTTTACAATTCAATATGTTCAAAGCATGTCTGAAGCCTATATGTGAAAACACACAAGGTTCCAAGCGTACAATTCAATCCTGGTAATGGAAAACTAGATACACAATCCCACTGATTGCCATTTTGAAAAAAGGGCAAGAGGATACCCAAGTTGTAAGTTGATACCCAACAAAAACCTGCCAAGGTTTTATGGTAAGTTATAGTTTTGGATTCCCGTATAAATGATCATGTTAGGTACTACCTGAGGCTTGGGCTGCAAGTTAATGAATGTACTGACATGAACACATGTAATGGTCACCAGGTAGTTCAAGACATAAAGCATAAAGATCAAAGCATAAGAACATAAGTATTAAATTGTGTAAGTAAAACGTTTGTAAACATGTTTCACCCCAAAAGTAAAAATAGTAAAAAGAGGCTATGTATAATCACTTGTAATGAAGCTAGTAATGATATGAATTGTTAATGATGAATAGGCCTCATGAGAATTTCTCACAAACAACTTACATAGATAATTGTATTCCAACTCAATATATGTCTAATAGAAATAAGAAGATTTTGGGATCTTAGGGTTTTCATAGGGTTGTGAATTGCTTATGGGAATGTATATATTTTGCAGGAAAATATGTGTTCATGACAAGTATCGAAGTAATAGTTTACAAAATTAATTAGATTAAATTAAAATTTCTAATTAATTATATAGTAAGTATGTTTGAATGTAATTATTCTAAAATAATTTAATAAGTATGTTATGGAATAGACAAAGGTTTAGATATAAACACGTTTGGATTTAGTTATATAATTA
Source organism: Smallanthus sonchifolius (assembly GCA_023525975.1). Classification (NCBI taxonomy): domain Eukaryota; kingdom Viridiplantae; phylum Streptophyta; class Magnoliopsida; order Asterales; family Asteraceae; genus Smallanthus; species Smallanthus sonchifolius. The sequence goes on along the minus strand of CM042030.1, from coordinate 66,871,747 downwards.
TTGTAAAATAAATAGATAAATAAATTATGAACTAAAAAGGTCAACAGTTATTTTATGTAGATAACATAATTTATTAAATAATCTCATTTACTTAGATGATTTATGAAAGAGTTATTAAATAAATGTAAGCTTTAAATGTAATTAATTGAACCCTGTATAATTATTTATCTAAAATGATTATTTAGGTATTTCTATAAAGTTTAACATGTTTAAAATAATTATTTTTTGCCAAAAATAACTATTTATACGTTTGAAATGGGCGTTAATAGTGTTTAAATAAACAATTAAAACTGGTTTTATAAACATTATTTTTTTATTGGTAAAACAACATAACCTGAATTTTAAGTAAATCATTTATATTGTTTACTTAGAATTTCTATAACATTTTTAAATATATCTATACTAATAAATAAAGGTTTAAGGTGGACACTTGTCACTTCCTCGTGCATTCTCATATTGGTTTTTCCGCCTCTCTCATAATAAATGCGCTTCTATGTTATTAAATAATAATGATATTATAAATATATTATTAAAAAACAATACTAATTATATTAAATAACAATATATAATAGGAAATCAAAATATAGCTAATTAAAGAAAAATACTAATTTGTTATATACACATACATTTCCACTTGATATATCTCAAACCGATCGTAATAGTCTGACAAGTTATGACGTATTTACAAATTTATAAGTTTTATTTTTTTTAATATACAATCTCGTGTAACACACGGGATTATAACCTAGTTTCTAATAAATTAGAAATGAATAAAGACTATTTGACATTTCCTGCTTTTATAAAAATTTCAGAGTACATTTATAAGATCTAAAATAAATTGGATTTTTAAAACAATAGTTAATGTATTAAAATGATCAATGGAATTAAAATGAAACGAAGAGGGGCGTGGTGGGACTCGAACCCGCGACCTAGGCGCAGGGGGCAGTAGGGTTTAACCGAGTGATCTGAGCTGGAATCCTGGCTGACAAAAGAGTTTGTTTATTACTTATCAAGGAATTTCGTGTTCTCCTTCTTCCCCAACTCAAACTCGTAAACCCTAATCTCAATCTGCTTCGATCGGTCTACGATTGAACCCGAAAGCATAGGGCTTTCATTTATAGGGTAAAAACGAAACCAAGGGTATAAGAATCACCTGAAATGGTCGGAGTTGGGGGTCGAACGGCTGTAGGTTCTCCCTCGGCGTTCTTGGTGCTCGATCACGTAACAGGGGTGAAATGGATTGAATTTGGGTGTTCAGAAAGTTCAATTGAGAGCGTTCGAGAGTGTTAGATCCGTCCTATTGCCTTTATTTCAATTGGATTGTACGATTCGAAGTTGGATCGATTAGGAAATGGCTATGGGTTTAATTTGTAGTTAAAACATTGAAATGGTGTAATTAGATCATTAAGAAACGATCGGAACAGTTAATACACACGATTCTTGGATCATGGTGGCCGATTTGCCCTCTGTTGACTTCGTTGGAGTCAAAATTGACACCTCTTGCCTTGGGGTTCAAAACTTGGTGATGAGGTTCACACATGAGGGGGGTTCAACGAATTTAGGGGGGTTCAAGTTTCATTTATTTGGTTTTTAAAACCCATTTAAATGTAAACTAAATATAAAACGTATTTAAATTTAATCTAAATAAATTTATAATTGTTTATTTATAAGAAGGTAAAACATATATATCTTTTAAATACGGATCTTTTAATATGGTTTGCTTACTAATTTTTTTTAAAGTATATATGTATGCTCATATGTATGTATCTATATACATATTTATAATTGGTTGAGGTTACATGGTTAAAATTATCTATAGGTTATATCGGGATTTAGTTGGTCTGTGTGTATTTATTATAAATATCAAATTGTATAAATGAAATCATGAATTTGATACATTTGTAATTGTGGTTCATGTGACACGATGTATGAGGCTAGAAAGACATTGACATATTAATATTATAAAAAAAAATGGCTGAAAATGATGAATGTTACACGAAGGAGGCTTGGGTTTACTACTTTACAAAAGTGTACGTCGGCAATTCAACAACTCGCGTACGGGAAGACAGCTGACTCAATGGATGAGTGTTTGAAGATGGTGGATAAAACATCGCGTGATAGTATTCTCCATTTTTGTGAAGGTATTTCTAAACTTATATATAAACTAATTTAGTATGGTAAAATATAAATTACTTTTTGTAACGTGTAGGTATAATTAGCTTGTATAGGAAAAAATATTTAAGGAAACCGACGAAAGTTGATATACAGAAACTGTACGACGCACATGAGTCTGTCCATGGCATTTCGGAGATGCTTGGTAGCATCGACTGCATGCATTGGGAGTGGGAAAACTGTCCTACTGCGTAGCGAGGTCAACACCAATGCGGAGACCATCCTCGGCCCACATTAATGCTCGAGGTCGTTGAATCGAACGATCTTTGGATTTGACATGCATTCTTTAGTGTTGCGAGATCAAACAATGATATAAATGTTTTAGATCAGTCACCTGTTTTTGACGACATCGAGAACGGCGTTGCACCCGGGTCTTCTTTTATTGCTAATGACAATGAATACAATTTTGGTTATTATCTGGGCGACGGTATTTATCCAGAATATGCTACTATTGTCAAAGCATTTACATGTCCGCAAGAAAGGGATGAAAAAAGATGGCACTTTAAAAGAACTCAAGAGTCGGCGAGAAAAGATATCAAACGGGCATTCGGTGTCTTAAAAAAGAAATGACATATAATTAGTCATCCCGCACGTATGTGGACGAAAGACAAAATTCGAAATACAATGGTTGCTTGTCTGATATTACATAACATGATTATAGAAGATAAAGGGCGAGCTATCTGCACCGATTATGAAGAGGACGAGCCGACTAATATAGAAATAACAAACGAACAGAGACAAGCAAACCGTCAGATAATCCGTTGTTCGGAAACTCATACAAACATTAGAACTTATATGATGGAGCATCTATGGAGTAATCGTAATTATCATTAGGTTTTTTATTTATTTGTTGTTTGTAATCCAATTTATTAAATTAAATTATGTTTTTTATTTATTTGTGATTTAAATAGCATTATTTTTTAATATGAATAATATATATAAATTAATTAAATTAAAAAAATAATAATTATGTAATTATTACAAAACTGGTCACATTCACCCCACCATTACACACATGAGTGAAGGTGAGGGTGAGTTCTGCCAGTATCTACGTGGCGCCTACGTGACACAGGGTATGCTCTCACCTTCACACTAGCATTATACATAGTCTAAATGCCAATATTATGTCCTTAAACTTGTGGTGCTTCATCTATTTTCTTTAATTCGTTGGTGATGTTCCTGTCTTTGGGAGTGTGTGATCATCCCTAACCTAAGTTACACATTTATCAGAGGGAGCACATTCGACCAACGGTTTAACATTGATTGTATGTTTTCTCGCGCTTTAAACCACCCTTTTTATCTAGCGAGTATTGTCCATGCGCTTACCTTTTGAAAATCATCATTCCAAGATCTTTATTTCAATTTCCACACTTTGTGGCCACATTCTATGGAATATTTGGCCTAAACCACTCTCAAGTGTTTAATCATAACCACATGATTGATCATAAGATTGGGGAAATTGGTCAATAGGTGAATATGGGTGAATGGATATTAAATTGTGCTTAAACAATCTCATTAATTGGGTTGACCTTTTAGGTAATTAACTTATTTTGATCAAGGAACTTGAATAACTCTATAATTTTATGTAAAGTAATGAAATTTGTGTTCTTAAGATATATTTATACAATTAACAGAACTTGAATAACTATATAAATTTACATAAAATGTATAATTACATAAAATAATGTTTTTTTTATTAAAACTGGTCATGACTAAATTGAAATTACAAATTGTTTTGGATGGTTTATAAAATAATCATGAAAATACAGGGGCTAAAACTGTATTCATATAATTCTGAAATTTGAACTGTAAGACTTACAAACTTCAGGGGACAAATTTAAAACTTTCTAGGAGGTGAAGAAAATTTTGTATTCCGGCCAAATCTGACAAAATTAGCAACGGAAAGGTTGCTTCCGGTGAAAAAGAAAATGTTTACAAAAAGGTTCCATTGCCGGGAATCGAACCCGGGTCTCCTGGGTGAAAGCCATATTGCAGAACTGAATAAGTACAAAACGGAATGGATATTTACCGGTCAATAAGTGATGTGCGTTGAGAGAGTGACATGTGATATCGTTAGTCTTATTTCATGTTCATAAATGGTAAATGACAAATATTCCTCATGCTTAGAATTGTAGTTAATCAATGAACTGAATGTTGAGCAAACAGTTTGTGAATCGTTCGGCTGAAACTATTAAACGAACGAATACGAACAACAAATTTCATTTGATTAATTAAACAAACGAACGAACATGAACTGAGGCCGCGTTCATTTGATTGTGTTCGTAAACTTTTGGTAATGTGTTCGCTTATGTTCATTCGTTACGTTCGTTTGTTTATGTTCGTTTTCTTTAATATTTTTAAATTTTTGCTTTCTATCCACAAGTTTAAAATAGAAAAATAAATTTAGTCCCTAAATACTCAAAAGAAAGGCGCCCCTTTCCTTCTTCACACATTGGGATTCAATTTATCCAAATGTTCGCTTGCGTTTGTTTATAAACTTAACGAATAAACATAAACAAACATGAACAAGTTCATTTCCGTAATGAACGGACCACGAACACAAATTTTCATTCAGTTATGTGTTCGTGAACCGTCCGTTTGTCTGATATTAGCTAAACGAACAAACATGAACAGGGACTCGTTCGGTTTGGTTCGTTTACAGTCCTAGCCATTAGTATAGAAGTCATATATTTTTCTAGTATTATGCACAATGTAAAGGGTCAGTGGTTAGCATTTGTTGGTTAGTGTATATAGAGAGCTAGGCAAGTATTTCTCTACACTGATCATATAGAGGGTCAGTGGCTAGCATTTGTTATTTTACCTGCTTACCATGTGTTGGTTAGTACGGAGCATGTTCTATGTGAGCTTGTAAGGACTCATTGTCCCTCGTATAGAGTTAGAAGCTACAATTAATGCTAAACCCTTCATTCAAGTCAAAGAGGATATAGGAGAATAGAAATTTGATGTATGTTTGTGGGTCAACATTCAAGTTGTTGGAGTCACATAAATAAATGGCCTCAACCATTTAATTAATGTTTACCATAATGACATAATTACTTTTAGGCTAATGGATTAATATTCCCTAATCTAATTAGATCAGTTAATTGATGGGCTTAACCACTTAAATAATACCAATTAGGGTTTTCCTTTAGATGTCTGCTTATAAATAAACGAGATGAGTAGAGGCCAAAACACCCCTCCCCCTCCCCCCCCCCTCCCTCTCCCTCTCCCTCTCCCTCTCTCTCTCTCTCTCTCATTGAATAATCAACACAAGTTACATAGTAGCTTAGAGAGTCTCAAGAAGACGAGAAATGTGTGAAAGTTGACAAATCTTTCATAAGTGTCTATCAACAATAAAGATATTTGATCTAGAATATTAAATCAATTTCAAGGAAGAGTGAGATATAGAAAGAAATCATGTTCTTTCTTGTCTCTCTATCAAGATCTTCTTCAACATAAAAACGCAACAGATCTTATTCAATAACTGCGAGCAGTGGCGGATCTAAGAAAAAAATCCAAGGGTATCTAAAATTTCGTTCAGGGGTATCTGGATACATAAAACGGTAAAAAAAAATTCATAATAGTTCTAGACTAGTTCAGAGTTTCTCAAGAGTTAGTTGAATGTTTGTCTTTCAATTTCTTTGCAAGTTTCTTCAGAGAAGGCCTATAAGAATTATTTCATCAATAAATCTTATAATCAATTAGAAAGTAACAATGTGTGTTCATTATAGCAAAAAGTTGTATTCACCCTCTGTAAATATTTAGTCAAAGTTGTATACATTTGGGACAAACAACATGTACGTACTAGAGCTTAATTTGATAACAAATATCAAGATTTTACCATGCAACCACATCTATCATAAAAGTCTTAAGAGTCTCTAAGTAAATGCCCATAGTTTGACCCTTAAAATTATACTCAATGGAATAGAAGAACATTAATCTTCCTGGAAAACATAGATTACAACATGCCCTAGGTTATACATAATGGTCATATTCTTCCTATAGTTGTAAAGGTTGGAATTTTGGTGAAAAATGTGTTTTTTCACTAAGTTGCAAAATGAGTTTTTGCCAACTTTGGACGGAAATAAATATATGCAAATGATATCCATTTGTGTATTTCTTTCTGGGTTTGTGTTCTATGTTGTGAGGGCATCACAACGAACTAAACCACGTCCAAAACGGAGCTAAGATGAATAAAATATCAATGCTCAAAGTTGTATGTTTAGAGCTATGTAAAGCTGCGAAAAAGTGAGGAACTTGTCCCACATATGTGGGGGAGCAAACTTTGAGTTGTACCCTAAAAAACAAACGAATTCTATTGGGAGACTCGAAATTTGTTTTAATAGACTCGTATTGAATACTAGTCCTCAACCACTTTACTGTTTCTGTTTCATCTTCGTTCTTGTAATTTCTAAATTTTCAATTGTAAAAGTACTAGTAATTTACTGCTTTATTTCTCTTTATGTATTGTAATCGTATTTATAAAGTGTTCTTATTATTTTATACGAACGGGTTCTTACAGTAAACACCACAAGTCCTCTAACAAGAAGCACAACATGACCTACTACCATGCACACTCTTAATCCAAATTGGTGGCTTTAGACAAAAAAAAGCCAAATGTGCATTGGCTAGCTAGTGCTTTACTAAATCATATCTTTCATCCATGAGAAAGATGCAAAACAATAAAAGATATGTAGGATCAATTTTGCCTCACATATGAAAGCACCAAGGAGGTTCATCAAAATAGAAAAGTGAATCTCATGAGATGCTATGAACTATTATTTGCTAAAAGGGAGGAACTCTCACTCATGCTAAAAGGGAAACTCTCACTCAAACTCACACTAGATTTACATGTCTCTTAAATTTTGTTGTAGGTGTTGGTGAAGAGAAGGGTCATATGATCACTATGGAGAAGTTTATGGGTTCATCAATTAGTTATGGTTATGAGAACTAATGGTAAGTTGTCATAGATGGACCTTAACAACTCAAATGAAATAATTTTGGCCTCGTAACAATCTGATGAGAACAAGTTGATTGAAATATGCCAAAGAAAGAGGTTGTCAAGAAGTCTACAACTACCTTTTTGGTAGAAAAAAAAGGTAACGCCAAAGTTGGTGCATATGTTGAAATCAGTTCTGAGGACGAAGTGTGAAGAGGGGTAAAAAGATGAGGATGATGAAAACATGGATAAAGGAGAGACTGCCATGATAATCAACAAGCCCAGACGGAGTAGGGGGGACCCTATGGGTGCGAAGCACAACAGAAGTCTGTTATGATCCGGAGAATTAAAACAGAATAAAATGCATTGAAGACGTTTAATGCAAATTATTTTCGTTTTAATTCTTAAGGATCTGTTTCGACTTTGTTTTCTCTATAAATACCAAGGTGTTCCTCGGTTCAGGAGGCACTAACAACACACCAGAATTCATATGAATTCACAGCAAAGACTTCCAGCAACTTTCTTTCTCCTTCTTCTCAAGGTATTTTTTGGGTGCTTAGGTCATTCCCTGCAGTACTAATTGCTTCGGCTGTTGTACCCTGGGAAACAAATTAATTTGGTTTCCCTATAAATACCAAGGTGTTCCTTGGTTTAGGAGGCACTAACAACACATCAGAATTCACACAAATTCACAACAAAGACTTCCAACAACTTTCTTTCTCCTTCTTTTCAAGGTATTTTTTGGGTGCTTAGATCCTCCCCGGCGGTACTAAATGCTTCGGTTGTTGTACCCTGGGAAACAAACGAGCTCTATTGGGAGACTCTAAATTTGTTTTAAAGGACCCGTATTGAATACGAGTCCACTTTACCGTTTCTGTTTCATTTCCGTTCTTGTAATTTCTAAATTTTCAGTTGTAAAAGTACCTGTGATTTACTGCTTTATTCCCTTTCTGTATTGTAGTCGCATTTATAAAGTGTTTTTATTATTTTATATGAACGGGTTCCTACAGTAAACACCACAAGTCCTCCAACAAAAAGCACAACATGACCTACTACCATGCACTCTTAAGCCAAATTGGTGGCTTTTGACAAAAAAAAAAAGCCAAATGTGCATTAGCTAGCTATTGGTTTACTAAATCATATCTTCCATCCATGACAAAGATGCAAAACAACAAAAGATATGTAGTATCAGTTTTGCCTCACATATGAAAGCACCAAGGTGGTTCATCAAAATAGAAATGTGAATCTCATAAGATGTTATGAACTATTATTTGCTAAAAGGGAGGAATTCTCACTCATGCTAAAAAGGAAACTCTCACTCAAACTATTATTTGCTAAAAGGGAGGAACTCATGCTATATAGAAAAATGGTGTGAACCCTTTAAAAAATATAAGGTGAACCACTTAAAAATGTTAAAAACTGATTAAGATCATAGTTTGAGATGTGAAAAATGAGGAGAAAGTTTCTCCGGCCAACAATGACTAAAGCTGGTAGTTAGAACTTAGAAGGAAGATGAAGATGATGGAGGTGCAGAGATATAAAAAAAAGCTACTTTCTAGAATTCTAGGTTAATATGATTTTAGATTAATATGGGCTTTTAGCCCATTTGTATTCGGTAGTCCAACTAACAAAAACTAAAATTTTAGATGTCAAATATAATGGTTTATTTGATTATTCTTCATATATGTGTAGGAATTTTAGTTTTTTATTTTATTTTATACTTTTTGGTATCTGATAATTTAATTTATTTATTTATCATTCTATTTGATTTATGGTTTATCATGACATCCCATTTTGTAAAAACATATAGTTATTCGATTTTTTTTTTATTTCCAAACTAATTATAACTTGAAAACATATTTTTAAATCATACAGATGTCTCTTTAGAAAGTTTTTTCTGAAAAATACTTTAAATAAAAATCAAATGTTTTTTTAATTTCTAATGACGATATTTTTTTTTGATATGGTGTCGTATTTGTATTATGTGATGAACCTTACCCGACCCGAACAATCGAACCGAACCGAACTGAAATTTTTTATGTACGACCCATAAAATTGAAGCATCTAAAAATAGTGAACCCCGTGAAAAAAATTCATGGATCCACCACTGGCCATATGATCATTATGGAGAAGTTTATGGGTTCATCAATTAGTTATGGTTATAAGAAATAATGGTAAGTTGTCGTAGACGGACCTTAACAACTCATATAAAATAAATTTGACCCCATAACAATCTGATGGGAACAAGTTGATTGAAATAATCCAAAGAAAGAGGTTGTCAAGAAGTCTACAACTACCCTTTTGGTAGAAAAAAAGGTAAAGCCAAAGTTGTTGCATATGTTGAAATTTTTTTTTTTAATATATAAGTTTTTTTTATATATAATTTCTGCTGAAAAGAAGGATGATTACAATAAAGTGGCAGGTAAACGAGCAACAATAGTTCCGAGGACGAAGTGTGAAGTGGAATAAAAAGATGAGGATGATGATGAAAACATGGATAAAGGAGAGACTACCATGACAATCAACAAGTCCAAATGGAGTAGGAAATCAACAAACGGAAACCAAACAATAAAGACTTCAAATCATATAAGTTTAAAAACAAACATGTGTTTGATGTTACTAACGTCGAGTGTTATGTAGTTATTTTAGGGTAATTAGATTGATTTGTTGACCAAAGGGAATCATAATATATATCAAAAAAGTCAGGAGGTGCGGAGTGCACGCTTGAATCTCAATATTGTTTTAATGGCATGCTAGACTAGGACATGTGCATTATAAGAGATTAAAAGATATGTCTAATATGAGTTTGATACCTGGTTTTGACATGAATAATGAAAGATGTATAACTTACATGTTAACTAGGATAACTAGAAAACCTTTCAAGGATGTTAAGAGGAAACTAAGGCATTACAACTACTACATAGTAATTTGTGTGATTTTCATGCTACACCTTCATTACTTTTATCGATGATGGGTCTAAGATATTGCTATGTATATTTGTTGCATACTAAGGATGGAGCTTTTGATAAGTTTAAAATTTATAAACAAGAAGTAGAGCTACATCAAAGTGAGTTGATTAAACTCTGCGTACTAATAGAGGAGGTGAGTATTATGATGCAGTGTTTTTTCAATCTACTAGTTTAATACATCAAACCATAGCTCCTTATACACCATAACAAAATGGTATATCAGAAAGGAATAATAGGACTCTAAAGGAAATTGTTAATTCCATGTTATCCTATTCAGGTTTAAGTGAAGGATTTTGGGGTTAGGCTATTTTAATATCTATTGAATAGGATTCATAATAAAAGGAATAAAACTACCCCGTATAAATTTTGGTATAAAAACCACCAAACTTGAGTTAGCTTAAAGCTTGGGGTTGTAGAGCAGTTGTAAGGCTTATCTTAAAGTGAATGCTTATTTCCAACAAGAACTAATGTATCGTGATAATGCATTAGCAATAGGGCATACAAGAATGACATTAGGCTTGGTTGTGGACTCAAGTAGATTGCATCTATTTTACATGTTGCTTGTATAGTAAACGCTTTATTTACAATATTTGATCGAGTCGTAAACCTGCGAACTCACCAGCTTTTTAATTGACACTCTCAACATGTTTTTCAGGTAATAATTAGCGAGTACTAGAGCATGCATTGGAATAAAAGTACAAAGGAAGATTTCTATATATTGTCTTAGTCGTTAGGCTATATTTTGTGAATCTTCCGACATGTACTTAAGACAAGTCATTATGCTACCTTTAACTTTGGTTTGTAATTTAAATTTAGCATTCTCATGAACATAATGTGTTCTCGATATTCAGTTTCGTTACATCCTCATGTTTCTGTTTCAGCGGGGTGTGACAATTGTAAAAACAAAATTACCAATGAATTGGAAGAATTATTCTTCGTTCATCATTAAGTATATTCAATTGACATTATGTCATTTTCAACCACTTAGTATAATCTTATATGCAATTTATATGAATGCAGGTTTGTCTATTCCATTAAATTCTATTGATCCTTTTTGGACAAAGCTTGATTATGTGGAATATGGTGATCTTGGTTGTGGAAATGTTAAAAAAAAAAAAACCTTCAACAAGCAATCAAAACTAGTCAAGTCCTTTTTATTAAGAAAGATAAAATGGATTTTTGATGCATCTACAAATTTGATTGTTGAACCCTTGGTTAAGAAAAATAACCGTGGACGCCCAAAAATGAAAAATGTTGATCATCCTACTCGAGTTCCTCACAGACACAGCTGTTCAAACACGTCAAAATTTGGCAGGTTAAATTTTAAAGACAAAAGCCACGAACCAGCAAGACATAGGCCATTTTTAATAGACTTAAATGAGGAACCACTAGAGCAAGATTCATACATAACTGACTTGAACGAGGAGACGGTGGGGGCACATCTCACATACACTGATGAAAGAAATTCGAAAAATCTTTCACCCTTACATTACGCATATACAAGACGTAATGGGTGATGGAAATTGTGGATTTCGAGCAGTAGATGTTTGTCTCAGACGTGGTGAAGACTAGTGTCTCTACATTAGGGAACAACTGTTAGACGGATTATTAAACGCATGTAGTGCCTACGAAACGGTGTTAACTAGTGGAATTATTGAAGTATATACTTCATTGTCGTTCTCAAATTCACATGCACCATGACAACATTGGATTGTTATACATGAGACTGATATCCTAATTGCCAACAATTTTGGTGTGATCCTTCATTATTTGAGTAGTCAAGGTTGTGTAGTTATCTTTCCTATGTAGAAAGGTCCGAAAGAGTTTCATCACCATTAGATGATTACAATTGCAATCGTGTACGGTAACCATTATGTGATGGTAAAGTTAGAAGGAGAGTACCTTATGCCTTGAATTTAGGCATATTGGGTCTGTCATAGAGCCCCGTTTGCAGTTGGATGGCAAACCATGTATATGGAACGTCTAGAATTTTATAAACAACTTAAACCTTGTAATTGCGATAAAGCTTTTATACACATTGAGGATTAGTTGTTAATTTTTACCTCCTATTTTTGTTTATGTTATCAACGATATTTATATAAAAATATTATTTATCTCATATAATTCGTGTTATATATATATATATACTTGTTTAAATTTAATATATATATATATATATATATATAACCATAAAATTAATAAATAATAAAAAGATATTTATCAAAAATTCATAAAAAAACTAATGATTGAGTAATAGTTTTTTTTAAGGCAGATACTTTATATAAAAGTACAGCTAGCAGATGCTAACATGGAGGGAAAACCATTACAACTAGAATTCTGTAAATATAAACAGTCAAAAATTAAAAACGAAAAGAACACCACCCCTTCCAATCAGTGGAGCCAATATCAAGCCTATTGTTTACCCACCGGAAGCTGAAACATTTTAAGTCTTCTAAGAGCCTAGCCAAAGACGGGCTTGTTCCTCCAGAAATGACTTCATTACGAAGCTTCCAAATACACCAAACTGTCGTGAGGATGATCACTTGGAATGCTTTATCCCTGATTGTGTCCGCTGGCGTAACCTTAGCCAATCGTAAAACATCTCGGACCGAGAAAACGAAAATATGGGGGATTTTACACCAAGAGCTAATAAAACCCCAAATCATCAATGCATAGTAACATGATGTTAAAAGATGTTTCGTGGTTTTGTCACTTTGGGAGCATAAGGGGCATAAAATGGAGGCAAGTGGAACCTTTCTCCGAGTTAAAGCCAAACGGGTTGGGATCCTACCCATTTTCGCTCTCCAAACAAATATATTCAATTTTAGAGGTACTCCTTTTATCCAATCTAAAATAAAGCAGTCAGGGAATTTATAGGGTTGAGAGAGAATACCGCGCAAGGACCGAACAGAGAACCCGCATTGAACATCGGGCGTCCAAGTCCAGCCCTCTCCATTAGCTACCATCAGGGTCCTGATATCCAGATTTCGGGATTTTAGGACGATTTCCAACTTATTGATATTACCCCATATGCTCGCATAATCCCTCCCGCCAGGAATTAGCGAATTATCGACGGACGATGTATGAATACAATGAATCACGTTCTTCCAAAATGGGCATGCTTCGTTCATGAACCTCCACCACCACTTCAATAGTAGTCTAAGATTTAAGTCTTTAAAAGACCCCAAACCCAGCCCACCGTTAGCTTTGGGAGCACAAACCCTATCCCAGCTAACCCAATTGATCTTGCGAGTGTTCCCGACTCCCCCCCCCCCCCAACCACCACCCACCCACATACAAAATTCCTTCTAATTTTCTCCAAAGCGCTAATTACCTTGTCAGGAGCTTTAAAAAGGGAGAAGAAGTAAACTGGAAGGCTGTCCAAGACCGAACGAATGAGAATCACCCGCCCACCAATGGAAAGATGTTTTGCTTTCCATACCGGTAACCTAGCTTCAAAGGCGTCAATGACTGGTTTTCAATTTTTTTTCCAGATTCATATTTGCTCCAACGGTAATACCAAGATAGGAAAATGGACATGCATCGGTTTTACATCGAGCTCCCATGGCCAGATCAGAGACCTCACATGTACATTGATGCCAAGAAGGCTGCATTTTCTTGGATTACGTTCTAATCCAGAAACCAGAAAAAAGCACCTCATAATGCGGAGAAGGTTTTGAAAATTTTCTTTAGACCACTCCCCAATGATTATGACGTCATCTGCAAACAAAAGGTGAGATACGATTGGGCCATTTCTTGGCATGTGAATACCTCTAAAAACCCCATATGACCCGACTTTTTGAAGCATCCAATTTAGGGACTCCATGGCTATAAGAAAAAGAAAAGGAGACAGTGGGTCCCCTTGTCTAACACCTCGAGAGCAAAAGAATTTCTTAGAGGGGGACTCATTTACCAGCACCGAGGCTTTCACTGATCTTAAGACCCCTTTAACCCACAGCCTCCAACGATGCAGGAAATTCATTTGGTGAAGCATGATGTCTAAAACCCCAAGAGATGGAATTGAATGCTTTGTTAAAGTCTATTTTAAACACAAGGCCGGAGTGCTTTGACTTCTTGAGCCAGGAAATAACTTCGTTAATCACTAGAAGGCCATCCAAGATACTTCTGTTGACTAGGAAAGCGGATTGGGACTCCGAAATAACCGAGTTGATAACTGTTTTGAGACGGTTAGCAAGAACTTTGGATATTACTTTGCTTATGCAGCCAATAAGAGAGATGAGTCTCTGATCATTGAAGGATGTGGAATTTTTTGTCTTTGGAATTAGTGCAATAAACGAAGAATTACAAGCCCCACTAATCTCCCCATTTTCGAAGAAATATCTCAGAATGTTGCTGAAGTCGTGTTTGAGGATTTCCCAGAAATGTTTGATAAAAGAGAAGTTTAACCCATCCGGCCCGGTGCTTTGTCACCCCCACAATCCCAAACAACAGTCTTGATTTCCTCACAGGTGAAGGGAGTGACGATAGACTGTGCCTGTGAATCCGACAATTGCTTTAAGCCCTCGCACAGCAGCCGTGGTCTAACCCTCATTGTTTCATTAAATCTCTTGCCAAAAAAACGCCTGGCTTCCTCTTTAATCTCTTTTGGGCAGGATGACCAGTTCCCATTTATACAGACCCCATTTATTATGTTATTAGCAAGCTTTGATTTGTAAATACCATGGAAGAACGAAAAGTTTTTATCACCGTCTACCGCCACCTGATTATTGCTTTCTGTCGGATATTCATGACTTTCTCCTTTTCCAAACCTAACAGTTTATGCTTGAGTTCCATCCTTTCCTTGCTTTCATCTTCGGATAGTCCAATGATCTCAGCCATGGTATCCAAGGTGTTTAGTTTGACCCTCAAAGTTTTGGCTTCCTCATCCTCCTTATCCAATAGACCCGATGCCATTTTTTAAGAGCACATTTAATGTTTTTTTAATTTAGCAGCAAACATGGCGTCATGCCTAGCCATAGCTACCGGAATATTAAACTTCCACCGGTTCAGCCACCCCCTCTTTCCCGATCCAAGATTTATAAACTCTAAACGGCTTTGGCCCAAAGTATTGTATTCAGTTAAATCTGACTCGTAGATAAAATCGTTAAAAGCAGTAGCCCCTGTATGATTGAATTCAGAATTTAGTCTTTCGAATGGAAAACGAACGTCTCCGAGCATTATCCAAGAAGGGTTTTCTATTTGCACCTACTCTATGAAATTAATTACATTCACTAATTTTGTTGTTTTTAAAATCCAATCAAATTAAGGAAATCTTAAAGTCACCCTTTACACCCCTAAGATTTCCCCTTTGCACTCCTAAAACTTAAATGCACATCTATAATTCTATATTTTCAAATTAACTTTGTTTTATTATGTTTCTTTTTTATTTAATTATTATTATTATTGCACTATTGTTATTTTTTTTTGAAGAAGAACTTTCATTCACACCCAACCAACCAACTGCGAGTCCTCAAATCAAGGACCACAAGAAACCGATAGTTAAATCAAAATAAAAGTAAAATTACATCATTCCTTCCAATCTAGACATTTATATCTAGACCTATTTTTAATCCAAAAATAAGAAGACGCTTTTATCTTAGCCACGACGTCCACAACCTTAGTGACCTTCCTTTGGAAAACCGCTTCATTTCTAGCAATCCATATATACCAAATGGTAGTGAGAATAATCCCATGAATTGTCCTCGACTCCTGCTTTCTCAACTTCAAAACTTTCGGTAACACAAGAATATCCCTAACTTCAAAAGCGAAAAAAGGAGCCATCTTGCACCAACTAGTAACCCGATCCCAAACTTCCATACCAAAAATACATACCGTAAAAAGATGAGTCGACGATTCCGGAACATCACCGCAAAGCGGGCATAACACCTCTTGAATATTCACCCCTCTTTTAATCAACTCTATTCTAGTTGGGAGCCTATCTTGTTCCGCACGCCACGCCAGGACATTACATTTCAAAGGGATCCATCCATTCCATTTCATCTTGAAAAACTCGCCATAATCCCGAGAAGAAGATATCAACTTTTTAGCCGAAGAAACCGAGAACTGATCTTGACCCCCCCCCCCCACGCCATTTCCAAGAATCCGCTCCACTATCCCAAGAGTGATCATGAATTAAGATAAGAAGGCCAAAAAGCTATGAAACCTCCTGTTGCGTGGACGGATCCCTTCTCCACTCCCAGCTTATATTTTTAACATCACATCCAAGAGAAACTCTATTCTCAATAAGAATATCTTTTGATTTTTCTAACCTGAACAGAGAAGGAAAAGCATCTTTTAAAGGAGTACCTCCGATCCACCAATCTAACCAAAACCTTATCGACTTGCCATCTCCAACTATACCATAAAAGAAAGAATTAAATTTCCTCCCATCCGGGATGTGGCGCTCATTCAGTTTCACTATTTCGGACCAACACCCGGAATGGTTAGGCCTATGCGGGAGCGATGACCAATTGTAATTAGACCCGTGACATCCTCTAACGATCTGTTTCCATAAATTATTTTTTTCTTTCTTGAACCGCCAACTCCACTTTAAAAGCAAAGCCTCGTTGGCATCTTTAAGCCGACATAACCCCAACCCACCCGCCTTTTTTGGTCTAGCAACCTTCTCCCACGCCACCCAATTTATCTTTTTTTCTTCAGTAGAACCGCCCCAAAGAAATCTCCTCATGATACTTTCCAACTTATTAATGATCGCCAACGGAGCTTTAAAAAGCGAAAAATAGTAAATCGGAAGATTTTCCAATACAGATTTGATGAGAGTAACCCTACCCCCCATGGACAATAATTTAGACTTCCAAGAAGCTAACCACGACTCCACTGTGTCAATAACCACCCCCCAATTATTAATCCTGTTCATGTTAGCACCCACTTTGATCCCAAGATAGTTAAAAGGAATCGTACCTCTTCTACAGCCCAACACTCCTAGCATGTTATCCACCTCGGACTCTCCCGTACCTATACCAAACAAGTTAGACTTGTGCAAATTAATTCGAAGTCCCGAACATAAATAGAAAACCCGTAGAAGTCTAGCCGTCTTTTCTAGATTATCACTAGACCATTCTCCCATGATCATCGCATCATCCGCATATAATAAATGAGTTATATCTTGCTCCTCCTCCGAAATATGAACACCCTTGATCTCCCCAATGTCTTTAGCTTTATTAAGGATCCATGAAAACGCCTCCATAGCAATTAAGAATAGAAACGGAGAAATAGGATCTCCTTGCCGAAGGCCTTTTTCACAATTAAAATCAAAAGTCGGCGAGCCATTGACCAATACTGCTGATCTAGCTGACTCTAAAATCCCTCTGATCCATACACACCATTTCATGGGAAAGCCCATTTGAGATAAAATAGAAATGAGGAAGTTCCAATTCACATTGTCGTATGCCTTTTCAAAGTCGATCTTCAAAAGGAAAGCCTTTTTACCTCTTTTCTTTAAACACCCCAACAGCTCATTTACAATCAAAGGACCATCCAAAATAAATCGATCACGGAGGAATGCCGATTGATTCTCAGAAATCACGAAATCCAAAACCTTCTTTAACCGATTGGCAAGAACCTTAGAGATAACTTTACTAATTATCCCAATAAGGGTAATAGGCCTGTAATCTTTAAGACCCACAGGAGTGAAAACTTTTGGAATCAAAGTAATAAAAGCCGATCCGCACCCGTAACTAATTGACCCTGTCTGATGGAATTTCGAAAAAAATGTTAAAAAAATCATCCTCAAATAAATACCAAAACCTTTTCACAAACCTGAAATTAAAACCATCCGGGCCAGGGGCCTTGTCCGCCCCACAGTAAAAAACCGCTTCCTTAATCTCATCTCTAGAAAAAGGCACTACTAACTTCTTTCTGAGATCAAAAGGAACTTGATTAATACCTTCACACTCAAGTAATGGTCTATCTTTGAGTCTCTCCTTGAAATGCTCTCTAAAAAACTTCAACACATGCTTCTTGACCAAAGATGGCTTGGACACCCAAACCCCATCAATATCCAACCCAGGAATAGCATTCCTAGCTTTTCTACCATTAACCATACTATGGAAAAAAGCCAAATTGTCGTCCCCAAACGAAGCCCACTTAACCCGAGATTTCTGCATCAAATCTTTACATCTTAATAGATCTATCTCTTCAATTCTTTTTCTGCATTCCAACCATACCCACATCTCTTCCTCTGAAAGCTCTATGTCTTTCATGATCACTTCAAGCTCTTGTTTTTCAGATTTTATATTTTCTAATTCATCTTGATCCTTAGAAATGCATTCCTTCGACCATTTCCTAAGCTTAAGGCTCAACCTCTTGAATATTTTCATTAGAATCACATCCGGGGGGCCATAACCGACAAAACCCTCCAAAGCCTTACTAACCACCTCCTCACACCCGACCCTATCCAACCAAGAATTAAACCATCTAAACGGTTTGGGGCCAAAGTTAGAATCAACAAGATGTAAAACCAGAGGGGAATGGTCTGAAATTCTCTAGGTAGAGCTTTCAAGCAAGCATTAGGCCACTTATTAAAAACCCTAGAACATACAAAAATCCTATCAATTTTACTTAGCTTACACCCCTCCCTACTAGCCAAGTAAGTATATTTCATACCTGTCATATTGTACTCTCTAAGCTCAGCCTCGTCAATAAATTCATTAAAATCTCTGGCCCCCACCGGATCAAAGAAAGAGTTTTTTCTGTCTTCAGGATACCGAACTGAATTGAAGTCCCCTAACACCACCCACCAACCTTGACCCGATTGGATAACCCCAATCAAATCATGCCACAGAACTTTTTTCTTCGAATTGGACTGAGGAGCATAGACATTCACAATATTCACCCTATAATTCCCTTCCCTTAACCATCCATTCGTGACCAGAAAGTTCCTGTGATTGAGAGAGCCATCCTTCTGAAAAAACTCTTTTAGAAAACAAATGTTTGGTACTTATTAAATTTAAGTTTTCTTTTTATTATCAAATCAATATTTTTTACTTATGTTGTTTAATATAAGTGTACTATTTTACCCTTTTTTTTATACGTGAATTTATTTTACATTATTTTCACTAAGAACCCTCTTTTTTACCTTAGTTTTAGGTAATTACTTCCAAAATTAAATAATCAACACTTTAGATAAAAACATTTTGAACAAAATATTTAAGATGGTATATGATTATATAAGATTGAAATGTTAAAAATAAAACACATGTAATAAAATTATCATTTAGTTTGTATTAATGTGTTATATATACTAAGTTAGAATCTCGTGTATTATATGAGTTGAATAAATGTAATGTTATATACTTAGTAATAAAAAAAATTATGTCTTTAAAAGCCCGTGTATTATATGGGTTGAATAAAACATAAGGTGATATGCTAACACATACACTCGTCAAAATGGAAGAAAGTGAATATGTATATATATATGATTACAAATTTTTTATTTGGATCATATCTGACTATAAAATTGTTTTCAGTTTATAGAATTCATAAAAATATGATTGAACAATTTAATTGATGATAAACACAATTTTAAGTTCAAAAAATTGTAAATACAAACTGAAATAAATAATTAATTTAGTTGCCTACAATAACGAAGTTGATTATTAATAGGAGAGATTGGCGGGAAATTGAGAATGACGAGGCCTAGAAATATGACGAGTGTCCTCATAATTTAGTTGGAGAGACGCCAGCGCTGGGAGATGGAGAGCCACCAGAGCGAGCGGGTACTTCCAATCGGAGAGGAAGGGAAGAGGTCGAGGATGGCTGGCAAAGGGTAAGTTATAGGAGAAGCTTTGAATATGCAATCTAAAAGTGGTGTTAAAAGCTGAAGGCATAATCTATGAAGAACTCGCATACAGAAGCGTTTGGAATTACGGGACGAAAGGACGTACAACGTCATTGCAGAAGTGTTTGGGAAAGTCATATGGGAATCATAATTCTCGTGGAAAGATGATGATGCCTCATACGGATTTGTGTACGTATTAGTTAATGAGGGAGCAATGATCAGTGAAAAAAATGTATATGAAATCGAAAGGTAGGAAACATGACATTTGGGTGCAGGAAGAATGGGAACAATGGACATCGATCTTCCGTAGCTCCAAGGGAGCAATGATCAGTGACAACGTTCTTTCACGGAACAATAAAAATAATCAGGCAAAGGGGAGATTGAACGGTCTAGTTATCGATGGGAGTTGATCAACGGATCCCGCTTTGATCAAGGAAGAAGCTCGGAAATACTTCCAAGAGAAATTTCACGAACCGATGGAGTCAAGGCCGCGATTAATTAACCAAGGTTTTAAAGTCTTATTGGAGTTGGAAGCAAATTCATTGATTGCAAACTTCACAATGGAAGTCACCGGGACCGGATGGATTTAGTTTCAAGTTTATAAAGCAATTCTGGGATGTGTTGGCAATTGAATTCTGGAACATGTTAACAGGATTTCACGCATCCGGTTTCATTAACAAAGGTATAAACACTTCCTTAATCTCGCTCATCCCTAAAACTAATGATCCTATTATACTTCCGGATTACCGACCGATCAATTTAATCGGGTGCATATACAAGGTCTTATCAAAGGTTCTAGCTAATAGGCTAAAAAGAGTCATCGGGACATTTGTGAGCGAGGTGCAAAATGCTTTCATTTCTAATCGTCGTATTTTGGAAGGCCCTTTAATTGTTAATGAATCTGTTTCTTGCCTCAAAAAAGTAAAAAAAAAAAGCTATTGACTTTTTTCGAAAGAGGTAAGATCTTAGTTCCGGTGAATCGGAAACAATTAATTAAGAATAAAAAACTTTTTTTTTATGGAACAGACATATCAATATGCGTGGATAATACCTTTTCTTCCACTTCCAGTTCCTATGTTAATAGGGTTGGGACTTCTTCTTTTTCCGACGGCAACAAAAAGTCTTAAAAAAAAGGCTATGATACTCAAAATTGATTTAGAGAAAGCGTTTGACACGTTAAATTGGAACTTTTTGGATGATGAGATGAATCAAATGGGATTTCCAAATCGTTGGAGGGGTTGGATTCGAGGTTGCTTGGAATCGGCCACCACATCAATTCTTATTAATGGAGCTTCGTCAAAGGAATTCGAAGTCAAAAGGGGGTGAGGCAAGGAGACCCGTTCTCCCCATTCCTTTTCATTTTAGCCATGGAGGCCTTACACGTCTCTACAACTTCAGCGTGCAATATTGGTTTTTTTCATGGGATTAAGTTGTCAAATGACGGATTGTCACTATCTCACTTGTTCTTCGCCGATGATGTATTGTTTATGGGAGAGTGGTCGATGATTAACTGGTTAAATGTGGCAAGATTATTAAGGTGCTTTTATCTAGCGTCTGGCCTTCAGGTAAAATTAAAAAAAAAACGAAACTGTTTGAAATAGGCGTTTCAAATGATGAAGGGAAGGACTTGGCAAAAATAATTGGATGTCAATTCGAATCAATGCCGTTCATATATTTAGGGCTGCCCGTGGGAGCCAATAGGGGTGTTTATCGGTTTTTTTAATCGGGTTTCGGGTTATTCGGGTTTTTGTTATTGTAATCCTACCCGTTTACCGACCCAAATAAGATTCGGGTTAATCAATTTCAGGTTATTCGGTTTCGGGTTTATTCGGGTCGGGTTAATCGGTATTCGGGTTTCTAGGTACAAGTTGCAATGCATACTTAATATGATATTCATTAACTAATAAACACTAAATGTCAAATAAAAACACTCTAAATATGATTTTTCGTTCAAACTCATGCAGTAAATACATATATATATACTAATAAAAATCAAATAAAATAAACACAAAAGAAAACCGTATCAATCAATCGTATAAACTAAAAATAAAACATCAAATCGTATCAACCAGTAAACTTTTTAACAGTTATCACTCTTCAAATTCTCACATTAATATTCGTTCGTCCGTTTCTAATCCTATATTAAAATAAAGTCAAATAAATAAAACATTAAAAATAGTTGGATATAGATCGAGCTAAGATTACACATAAATATTAATAATAAAAATACATTTTTATTATTATTCGGGTTAATCGGGTTAACCCAATTAACCTTTTTTTAGCCCAATTACCAAACCAAATACTATATTCGGATTCGGGTTTCATCTTAATCGGATTTGGGTTGTTCGGGTTCCATCTTAATCGGGTTCGGATTGATTCGGGTCGGGTTTGGTATTCGAGTTTCGGGTAAAATGCACACCCGAGCCAACATGAATAGAATCAAGCATTGGGATCCAATTATTGAGAAATTTAATAAGAAGCTCTCATCCTGGAATCAAAAACTTTATCGTTTGGGGGAAAATTAACGCTACTTAAGACCGTACTCGGGAATCTTCCTATTTATTATTTGTCGCTTTTTAAAGATCCGGTTCAAGTAATAAAGAAATTGGAAAGTATCAGAAGAGCTTGTTTTTGGGGAGGATAAAACTCAAATAAAAAAATATCATGGGTGGCGTGAGATAAAATGCTAGCGCCAAAAAAAAGAGGTGGAATGGGGATTGAAAGTATACACTCAATGAATGTTGCTCTCCTTGCGAAATGGTTATGGCGATTGAAGACAGATAAGGACGCGTTGTGGGTTTCATTCTTATCCTTTTTTCATGGTAGAAGAGGCCCATAATCTTTCCCCGTCAAGAAATCCATTCCCTGGGTTTTGGTGCTCGATACATAAGGCAATGGCGAAACTAAAAGAAACTAACATTAACTTTTTTGAGCTTGTTAAATGTAATGCAGGTACGGGGGGAAAGACGGGCTTTTGGTGCGACTATTGGTCGGAACCCGACATTTTAAAGGACCTTTATCCCAATCTTTACAAATTAGAATCCAAAAAGAATGTAACAATAGCAAAAAGATTGGTGGAGGAGAATAATCACGTGACAATATCATGGACAGATCTAATCAGGTCTGGGGCTGAGAATGTGGACGTGGTGAACATTGAAGTACTGATTCGGGAGCATAAAATATCAACGGACCAAGATAAATGGTATTGGAAAGGCGACCCATCCGATATGTTTTCGGTTAGCTCCTTTAGAAAAATGATTGAATTGAGGGTGTCAAAACAAGATAGTATAATTCTTGATCGGGAGAAGTGGGCACCCATAAAAGTTATTTTTTCATATGGAGAGCCGGAATGGAAAAGATTCCGACAATTTTGGCGCTTGTAAGAAGGAATGTCCCTAATGTTAATCCATTGTGTGCAATGTGTGGATCGGGGTTGGAGTCGGCCGACCATCTGTTAATAAATTGTAACTGGGCAAACCAAACTTGGAGTAAGATATGGAGTTGGTGCAACATAGCAATGCCACAGAAACAAACCGTTAAGGAGATATGGGGCTTTTCAAAAGATCTTAGGGGCAATATGCATTACAAGAAACATGCCACACATTATTTTATCTACTATGTGGTATATTTGGAGGGCTAGGAGCGACCTAATTTTTAGTGGGGCACATTGGAGACTTGGAAAAGTGATCGAGGATATTAAAGTAAACGCTTACTTATATGTCAAAAACAGGGGGAATATGAAATTTTTAGAGTGTAATAGTTGGTGTAATTTTAATTTCTTTTCTTAATCTTCTATGTAATCTGTCCTCTGGTACTTTGCTAGAGTGCTAATATAATTTTCTTGCTTTGTTGTTAAAAAAAAGGTAGTACAGATATATTTTAAAAAAAGTTGTAATTTGAACTTTTATTATTAAGTTTTTATTAGAAAATTGTTGCATTTAATGAGAGTGAGATAGGTAAATATTGGATAATAATTAAAAAGATAGTTGCATTTATTAAGTATCTTTCATTATTGGGTAATAATTAAGGAATTATTGCATTTATTAACACTATTTTGTTAATTTTAGAGGAAATGACATTCCTTGTGAAATGGGTGATTTCATTCCATCATCCAACCAAACATCATTTTTTTTCATTCACTCGTAATCGTCCATTCCATTCCACCTCTCATTTTTACATACCAAACGCTACCCTAGACTAATAAGAGTTCAATTCAATTCAAAAAATATTAATTAGAGTTCATCACTCCCAATAAAATTAGACTTTTATTGTTTAACACATATCATTAAATTTTTAATTCCACTCCCAATAAAATCATATTTTTTTATTTAATACATATCATTAAATTTTTAACGCTTCTTTATATATTTATATGCTACACTTTTAATTTCAATAATAATTATTATCTTTTTTTTAACGGCAATAATAATTATTAGAGTAAATTACATAGACTGTCCTTTAATTATACTAGAAATTACACTATTTGTCCTTTGACTTCAATAAGTACACCACAAGTCCTTTCTTTTAGATACTTTTGTACACCCTATGTCCTTTACACTAATATGTGTTGAGTTTTTCAGTTAAGTTTTGACATGTGCCTTGCACATAAGGGTATAATGGTCTTTTTATCCATTAAAGGACAATTTATGTAATTTCTAAAAACATTTCCTCCATCCCCTTCTTCTTCCCCAACCTTCCCCCATCCCCTTCTTCTCTTGCACCGATACCTAACTTGTTACCTACTTTATCTTGTTGGACTTGCTACACACTTGCTGATCTTGCTTCTTGCTGATTCACATGGATTCAAAGATTGAACCTTACGTGCCTCTTGCTTACTTACTTTCGATCCAACCAGATGGATCATAACCTGCCTTCTGCCGAACAAAAACTCCTGCTGCTCTTGCTATTGGCCAGAAAAAACAAATCCCAATCAATCACAACCTTTAATCCAACCAGAAAGACCTAGTCAATTTCTTCTATTGTTGCTTTCTTTTTATGCGCTGCTCACCTAGAAAGCACACTTTCTCGATCTTACTGTCCCAGAAAACTTGCTGCTCGATCTTAAGCCCAAAAAACTTGTTGCTTTCTTGCTTCCTACTGATTTCAGCCGACAAAAAAAACTGCATATCTAGAAAAAAAAACACCAATTAGCTTGCTCGATCTGCTCATCCAGAGAACCGAGAACACTGCTCGATTACACGCTGCGATTCCCTGTTGTTGCTTGCTTGTTCGATTCCCATGGTAGTTGCAGGTCGATTGGAGCAAAAGGTTTATAGCAGATCGAGAAAGGAGTAGATCAGGTTGCATAGAACACATACTCACAAAAGGTCGACTTGAGCAAAGGGGTGGATGGTTCAACAAATCTGGTTGCATCTAAGGCGGGATCGTTTCCGGACGATGGTGGTGGTGTTGGGGAGGTTGCCAGGAGGGGGTTTGATGGCGACGGTGGTGTGATTTTGGGTTCGAGAAGGTTCTCCAGGTTTGTTATAATGAGATGGGTAGTTAGGGGTGGGTGGGTTAATTTTTATGAAGAAGATGGAGTGAGAAATTACATAGATTGTCCTTTTGAGGGTAAAATGACCGAACTAACAAAGCACACAAAAAACAAGGTTATATTACAACTTCATGTACAACATTAATCCATCATAGGTTATATTACCAAACTAACAAAGCACACAAAAACAAGGTAAAGATATATCCAAGATTCAGTAATTTAAAAGAAATTAGCAAACTGTGTTAATTTAACAATCATCTTTGTAATTTCATACCAACTTACCAGCAACTCCGTTTGCTTGAGCTCCAATTTCAAAAGTTCCATCTTCTCATTGGTTAAAGAAGACTCTGTTTCAACATTTTGTCTACCAATAGCAGTTGTTATGTTGGATGTGGTCAGAATAATCAAAAGGTAATTACAATTTTCTCAAACTAAAAAAAACAAGATTAAAGGATAATGTTTTACAAGAAAAATAAATAAATTCATAAAAACTAATGATTGATTGATAATTAAATTTTGAATAGAGAAGTTTTTGATGCTTTAGTAATAATTAATGAGGGGTTTTTAATGTTTAGGTAATAATTAATGCTTTTATAGGGTATTGTAGATTAGGAGTGCAAATACCAATACATTTTAATGATTTATAAAGTAGGGTTTTTTAGACTATGTTGCACTTGACCCTAATTAAATAATAGTTGCAGTTATTGAGAATTTTTTATTATAGGGTAATAATTAAAGAATAATTGCATTTATTAATAACATTTTATTGCTTTTTTTAGATTATAGTGTTGTAGAGTAGGATGTCAAGTACAACACCCTTTAAAATAATACTAACTTTAAAGCAAAAATAAAATTATATTATATAACTTATTTTAATACCAATCTTTTTGTTACTGAAATAAAGACCGTTTCTCTAATTCTTTTTAGACTAAATTATAATTTTTGTCCTTTATGTTTGCTTAAATTATGGAATGGATCATTTAAAGTTTTGACTTCACTTATTGTCCTTTATTTGAAAAGTTCCCTCATTTATTGTCCTTTTGACTAACTGGAGTTAAATTTTTCAGTTAAGTTACCTCATGTGCACTGCACATGAGGGCATTTTAGTCTTTTTACCCTAAAGTACAATTTTTGTAATATTAATATTATTATTATTATTATTAAAAAACCTCATCCTCTCTCTCTTTATTAACCAAACCAGAAGAACCCTAAATTTTACCACCACCACCAGTCACGCCGGCAAGTCATAACACCACCACCACAGCGCCCCACCATCACCATGTCGCCTACAACCGTCGTCGTCGTTCTCGTCAACCCAGGTCATCATGATGTCCGGATATCACCGCCATCGAAGACCGCCATCACCTCAGTCCTTCTCCACCCCGTGCAACCCTCAGCCGCCCACTAGCAACCCCTCACGTTTGATGCGCACCCCGTCATTTCCTTCCACGAACCACCGGTAACCTCCAACGTCTATTAATATGTTCCAATTTGGTATAAATTTTGGGTTTCTTCCTTGTTTCATTCCAAACCAATTGCAAAAGGGGTGGCAGTGGTGATCGGAAAAACGCGAGGGGGTGGCTTGGGGCTTCTCTTTGTTTCGTTCCCAACCACACAACCGCTGCTTCTAATTTACAGATCCGCCATTGAAACCCGTTTTCCAGAACCATCAAAATTAACATCAGAAAACCCTCTTTTAGCCCATGAAACATTGTCCTTCGTAGGACTATTTTTGCAAGAATTTTCTTCAAAATCTTGGCTTAAACCAGGCAACCCAAGTCGCAATTTAGTGGCTTTAAGGTTAAGAGCATTCTTGTTGTCACTTTCAGATAAAATATTTGAAGATTTGGAGGGTTTTTTCATTGAAGAAGGTTTGGATAAGCCTATGTAATTATGTTCAAGTGTCACAGACATTTGTGAAGGTTAAATGTGGAAAATTGAGAGGATGTTGAAGAAAGTTTGAAATTTTGGAAATGGTTGAGTGATTGGATATGGTGCTGGTACTGGTACGATGGTAGTAGCTTTAGGCGGTCAGGCGGTTCTGACTAACAGAGAAGGGTCGGTGTGTGGGGGTGGGGAGCTAGGGTTGGGGATGAAGACACACAGACACAGAGGAGTAGAAAGTTAATGGTGTTGTTCTTACACACACACAAGAGTAGAGAGTTAGCGCATAGATAGGGATGAGAGAATGGAGATGGAGAGAAAGAGACAATGGAGTAAATATGAAGTGGTGGTGGTGTTGGGGCGGTGGCGCCGGTGCCGGTGTAACGAGGAAGACGACCAGGTGGGGTGGGGGGCCTCTTTTAAGAATTTAGGTGTGTGTGCCTATATATATCACAAGAATTTTAATAAATGAAATAAATTATTAAATTTAATTAAATTACAAGTATTGACTTTTACGAATAAAAAGACTAAAATACCCTCATGTGCAATGCATATGAGGTAACTTAACTGAAAAACTTAACTCCAGTTAGTCAAAAGGACAAGAAATGAGGGAACTTTTCAAATAAAGGACAATAAGTGAAAGTCAAAACTTTAAAGGACCCATTCCATAATTTAGGCAAACATAAAGGACAAAAATTGTAATTTAGTCTTCTTTTTATCTTTGATCTAAATCTATTTCTTTTCTTCATAATCAAGAATGGTTGTAATTCTTCTGATGAACAAACTATTGCAAGTATGCTTAAGTCAGGAAAAAGAGCAGGGATAGGAAATGCTATGGATTTGTGAGATATATCCATGTCAAAGATCTTGTGGTGTTGGAGACAATTCTAAACGGTTTAATGGTAGGAGGAAAGGAAATTGAAGCGAATGTCTCGAAATTCATTAGGAGGAAAATTGGGATGGAACAGAGTCGTAATATGAAGGTGTCAGAATTTTCAGTATTTCTAAAGGAGCAGTTCAGGTCACTTATATATGTTGACATCTCATATGCAGATGTGGCAAAAGGTGTTGTGTTTATAGTTAGTGCATTTATGGCACTAATATGTAGTATTCAAGTAGCTCATCCACTTGCACCTCAATCACACTCATAGTATCCTCGGGCTCAATGTCCTCCTCCTCGTCATCTGATGAGATCAACAGCCCCGGAAGATGATCCTTCGACCTCAAAGGTCGATCTGGGAAACTGGGGCTGATCGCCCTCAGGAGTAGTGATCGATGTCGTTTGGTGGGTCAAAAATAATTCCTAAATACCTTAACTAGTAAGGGTAAATAGGGTATCGAATCCACGAGAAGCATGTGGTCAGTGTAATAAGTTTTGTTGATTAATCTATCCTGAACCTAATTAAATTACCTAAGTTAATATAAGAATAGAAACCTGATTTTTATTGATTGTGATGAAATTGACTCGAACACATAAACTTAATTAACTGAACAAATATGAGAAAAGAGTAATCACTTTCGGGGTTCAAGTTCAAGAGATTCACAAATGCCTTAACTTAATTTAAACAGTTTAACCAAACAAATAATCGAATTCATAAGGCTTAACATGCCCATCAAAAATTTATTACTGTTAAATAACTAGGTACATAAGGCTTAAGATACCCATCAAAAACCTAATCCAAACTAAGACAAATCAAAACAATTGTTTCACTCTAATGAACCATCAACCCGAAAACGATCACATGAAATTAACCAATCATAATAACAAAAAATTCAAATTATAATACAAATTTGTTTCACCAACTAAAAACGAATATGAAAACAATAAAAACTTTCCTCACTGAGTTGCTGACTTTCTTGCTTCTACACTCGGTCAACAGCAAAGCCCCAAAGAGGCTCTGACCTCGTGACCTGCGCCAACCAGCCGCCACACCTTGCGTGTCTCCCAATCCCCCTGAAACCTTCTGCCCTCATTTGTTATCTTTTCTTTTGGACCAGCCCTCAAATGTGAGCCCACAAGGTTTAGTAGCAATCCATAAAGCATTTAATTTAGGTCCACTAATATTTCATCTTGAGCCCACTGGAACCTTGACCATAGCCCACGAGAGTTTCTGTGTGATTTTGCTTATGAACTTTAATTTGAACTTAAATTAATTAAGTTACTAAATGAATACATAAAGTAGTATAGACTTTGATTCCTCCATCGTTAGCATTTCTCTGGCTCATGTTTAACATAATCTCATCGTTTTAGCTTATTCTCTTCATAACCTACAAAAATATAAAAACGCTTTAAAATAAATTGTTTCTTACATAAGTAGTGTTAAAAACATAGGATTAGATACAATTAACACATATAAATCAATCACTTATCAAGTAGTAGTAGTAGTGTGTGGCATGCCAGCCCTAGGTGCAACACGAAGTCGGGGTAAGACCGATGTAGGAGATAAGAAGCGGATGTCGAGGTCCTCTGAGCTAGTCTCATAGCTCTATCCTTAGGGCACATAATGCTCTGGGGGGTCTTCAGCCTCCTCCATTGAGCTAGGAGGGAGCGTTCCAGTCATCTGACGCGCTAGGTATGGGTGTGTAGGGACTGCAGTTCAGGCTGTCCATGTCGTCGTTCGTAAGCTGAAGGTGCGAGGAGGAGGATGATGATGATGAAGACATGCTATGACAAAGTAACCTATAGTAGGTAAGTAACGGAAATGCAAAGGTAATATGCCATGCACACAAAATTCCTAAAGGTTCAGTGCAATATTTCCTAAGGTCATAGTCTAGGTTTGGTCTCGGGTAAACCTAATTCTCTATAACCGGTGCTTTGATACCAAGTCTGTCACACTCCGTCGAACGCGGAAACACGAGGTGAGACGAGAGCGGTGCATCGAACACTTAGATACAAGAGATACTAAAAGGGTACATTACAAATTATGTTGAACCATTACATGTTACTAAATGAAAATTGTACTAATACATGACAAAACCAAAAGGTGAAACAAGTGTCTTAAAATGCAACAAACATCCCAAAAGTACATGTTCAGAAACTAGAAACGAAAATCAATTCCCAAAAGCAAGTCATTTAAAGTCCGTAGCACAAATCTGTTTACCTGAAAAGCATGTTTCGAAAACGGTCAACTATATAAATAGTTGGTGAGTCCGCATGTTTTACGACTCTATAAAAAGTTTATATTTAAAATCCGAAGTGATAAAAAACCGGTGATCGAGTACACATGTGTTAGAAAACATAATTACCATGAGCCACAATCAAACTCTTGACGTTATTGTTTGCCCCTACAGATGTCTAATGCAATCATCAAAAATATTGGCTAAATCTCGACTTTATGGTGAATTTTAAAAAAAAAATAATGACTTATAAAAAAGTTATGGACATTTAAAAAGGGGGGTAATAGCATGTGACTAGTATGTGCAGTTTTTTGGCTTGGATCTCCCTATTCTACCCTCTCTTGGTGGTTTCTAAGTTCCAAGTATTTACCAAAATGCCACCGCGTTAATCTCCACTACAAATCACAATGATCTTATGACCCAGATTCCTTCCTAGACTTTCTATGGTTTTTGTGACATCCCGAAAATCTACCTTAATGATTCAGGCCATAATGCGACCCGAATCTTTAGTAAACGAGACGGTTGTTGTGGCTTCCACGTAAAACCAAATCTAAAGAATTGAAACGACCTAGTTAGCCGTTTAACAGACATATGGAGTTAGAAACACGATTAACGAAAGAAGAAGGATCCGAAACGTAACTAGGGGGAGTATATGAACCACATTTACGCAAACCCTATGTCATCATTGACCTAGGTGCGCTTACCGTTGGAAAAGAGGAAGGAGTGGGGAGCCGACGACAAGGGTACGGTCGGACGGGGGCGACTGCGACGGTTCGACGAAGGATTTGAACCAACGGCTTCCAAACATCGTTGAGGTAATCATCGTTTAGATTATGCATGCTCGTATACTCATTTTCTTGCATGGATTGTTAGGGTTTTCGGTTGGTGATTTGATTTGGCCATTGATAACCGTAAAAGGGGTTCATGACGGCGAGTGGTTGCGGGTTGCAGAAGGGTGGCGGTGATGATCGAAGGTGGTGTGTGTGGCTGTGGAAACGGAAAGTACGGGACCCGGTGGTGTCTGATTATCATGGTGGCGGATTGCCAAGGAAGGAAGAGAGAGGGAGGGAACGAGTGTGGAGGAGCTACGAGGAGACGGCGGCCGATGTTAACTGTGAAGGTGCTCGGCGGCTGTAGTAAGGGTACTAGTGGCAGCGCACGGCTGCTGCCGAGCTGAGGGCAGAACTTCCCGATCATCAGTACCTTAAGGTCTTCCCATGTCATCCTTTTGAGTGCATTTGGTGACTTGGACCTCTGAATAGTTCTCCATCAACTCAATGCCTCATTAATGAAGGAATGAGCAACAAAAGTGACTGCCTGGTCAGCTCGTCATTCACTTATGCAAATCACTCCATTCATTCTTTCAATCCATTCAAACGTGTCAACTGAATCCTTTTTCCCCTCAAACTTTGGCGGGTCACAGTCTATGAAGCCTTTGTAAGTGCATCCCTTAGTGTTCAGTCTACTCTCAGAGGGCCGATTCTCAGACAGTCTACTCTCATACAGTCGACTTTCTGACAGTCACCTCTAACAGTTGATTCTGACAGTCGACTCTGACAGTCGGCTCTGAAAGTCGGCTCTGACAGCCGACTCTCGTCTTCTTCCTCGATGAGTGTCGCCACATGCAGGTGGCCGACTCTCGAGAGTCGGCTCAATAACATTGAGTATCTGCATGTCTGATTTTTTATCCAAAACCTTAACTTTTTACGTTCAAATCGTTTATCTATCTTCCATGAAGCTAGATCTGAGCTTAGATTCACTTTTTATACGTAAAAATCTAACCTTTTTGTATAAAAACCACATTAACCCTAAAACCCCATTTTTGAAGAAAAACTCAGATCTGGGGTTGATTCTTACCTCAAAAACTCGTGGTTCTTCATGTAGAATCGATCAAGGATGATGGAGAAACAAGATGGAAGCAGGATCCAAGCTTGATAGTGCCTTCTTGAGCTTTCTCTCACTAGAACTCTCTCTTTCTCTCTCTAGGGTTTTCAAGTTTGAAGAAGGGGGAATGAGGAAGATGGAGCTGATCTTGCCTTTATATACACGGGCTATATCGGCCCACTGGAGCTGGGCCCAAGCCCGCTCCCCTTTCTTCATATTCAATCCTTGATTAAATCCCGATCCCGTTATCATTTAAGTGTTTTTTATTATTTTGGGATGTTACATTAATCCATGAAAACTCCTCATGGATAATTATAAACGAAAAGCATCCTTGAATCCTTGTATAAAATGAAATATTCATGCTTTAAAACACTTTAAAAACAACAAAATTCAAGATTCAAGTGAGTGTGTGTGGGTGTGTTTTTGATAATCCACGGATCATCCATGCAAGAACTAAAGCTTGTTTTAAAACCATAAAACTACCTTGATTACAACTTCTAATATCTGGAAATAGCAAGAACAATATCAAAATCACCAAATCTAGGTTTGCATCTTGAGAGAAATTGAAAGAGTGGGAGACGGGGGATGGTTGGGCCGAAATGAAGGAGGAAGAGGACGGGGTTTGGGTTGTTTTTATAAAGGAAAAATTGTGTAGGTGGATATTTTATAAAATTCATTTTTATAAAACTAAGCATTTTTATAAAAATTGACTTCATAAAACATACAATGATCATCCATTTAGTATTTGTTGTTGTGTAACAAAATTATAATTTTTGACGGATTACACGAAAGATTTGTAAAAACACCATGACCAGAAAAACTCAATGTTGAAAATCATTTAGTTGAAAACACCATAGATCTAAAACACCATGTTAAAAAAACCCACTTTAATGTTATTTAAATAAAAACGATTTAAAAGAATATATATATATATAATAAAAAAACTAATTGTCATATTGAAAACAACATGACCAAAAAAGCTAAAACGTCATGTTGAAATTGGCCCCAAGGTGTAGAACACCATGACCAGAAAAACAACATGACAAGAAAAACTCAATGTTGAAAAACAGCAACTTGAAAACACCATAGATTTAAAAACACCATATTGAAAAAAAAACTCACTATAATGTTATTTAAATAAAAACGAATTAAAAGAATATATATATATATATATATATATATGTGTATAGCAATACAATACTCGTTGAAAAGATAAAAAAAACCTCGATTTTATGGTGAATTTAAAAAAAAATAATGACTTATAAAAAAGTTATGGACATTTAAAAAGGGGGGTAATAGCATGTGACTTGCATGTGCAGTTTTTTTGCTTGGATCTTCCTATTCTACCCCCTCCTGGTGGTTTCTAAGTTCCAAGTATTTACCAAAATGCCACCGCGTTAATCTCCACTACAAATCACAATGATCTTATGGCCCAGATTCCTTACTAGACTTTCTATGGCTTTTGTGACATCCCGAAAATCTACCTTAATGATTCAGGCCATAATGCGACCCGAATGTTTAGTAAACGAGACGGTTGTTGTGGCTTCCACGTAAAACGAATCTAAAGAATTGAAACGACCTAGTTAGCCGTTTAACAGACATATGGAGTTAGAAACACGATTAACGAAAGAAGAAGGATCCGAAACGTAACTAGTGGGAGTATATGAACCACATTTAAGCAAACCCTATGTCATCATTGACCTAGGTGCGCTTACCGTTGGAAAAGAGGGAGGAGTGGGGAGCCGACGACAAGGGGACGGCCGGACGGGGGCGGCTGCGACGGTTCGACGAAGGATTTGAACCAACGGCTTCCAAACATCGTTGAGGTAATCATCGTTTCGATTATGCATGCTCGTATACTCATTTTCTTGCATGGAATGTTAGGGTTTTGGGTTGGTGATTTGTATTGGCCATTGATAACCGTAAAAGGGGTTCACGACGGCGAGTGGTTGCGGGTTGCAGCAGGGTGGCGGTGATGATCGAAGGTGGTGTGTGTGGCTGTGGAAACGGCAAGTACGGGACCCGGTGGTGTCTGATTATCATGGTGGCGGATTGCCAAGGAAGGAAGAGAGAGGGAGGGAACTAGTGTGGAGGAGCTACGGGGAGACGGCGGCCGATGTTAACTGTGAAGGTGCTCGGCGGCTGTAGTAAGGGTACTAGTGGCAGCGCACAGCTGCTGCCGAGCTGAGGGCAGAACTTCCCGATCATTAGTACCTTAAGGTCTTCCTAGGTCATCCTCTTGAGTGCATTTGGTGACTTGAACCTCTGAATAGTTCTCCACCAACTCAATGCCTCATTAATGAAGGAATGAGCAACAAATTTGACTGCCTGGTCAGCTTGTCATTCACTTATGCTAATCACTCCATTCATTCTTTCAATCCATTCAAACGTGTCAACTGAATCCTTTTTCCCCTCAAACTTTGGCGGGTCACAGTCTTTGAAGCCTTTGTAAGTGCATCCCTTAGTGTTCAGTCTACTCTCAGAGGGCCGATTCTCAAACAGTCTACTCTCAGACAGTCGACTTTGTGACAGTCAGCTCTAACATTCGACTCTGACAGTCGACTCTGACAGTCGGCTCTGAAAGTCGGCTCTGACAGCCGACTCTCTTCTTCTTCCTCGCTGAGTGTCGCCACATGCAGGTGTCCGAATCTCGAGATTCGGCTCAATAACATTGAGTATCTGCATGTCTGATTTTTTATCCAAAACGTTAACTTTTTTCGTTCAAATGGTTTATCTATCTTCCATGAAGCTAGATCTGATCTTAGATTCACTTTTCATACGTAAAAATCTAACCTTTTTATATAAAAACCACATTAACCCTAAAACCCCATTTTTGAAGAAAAACTCAGATCTGGGGTTGATTCTTACCTCAAAACTCGTGGTTCTTCATGTAGAATCGATCAAGGATGATGGAGAAACAAGATGGAAGCAGGATCCAAGCTTGATAGTGCCTTCTTGAGCTTTCTCTCACTAGAACTCGCTCTTTCTCTCTCTAGGGTTTTCAAGTTTGAAGAAGGGGGAATGAGGAAGATGGAGCTGATCTTGCCTTTATATACACGGGCTATATCGGCCCACTGGAGCTGTGCCCAAGCCCGCTCCCCTTACTTCATATTCAATCCTTGATTAAATCCCGATCCCGTTATCATTTAAGCGTTTTTTATTATTTTGGGATGTTACATTAATCCATGAAAACTCCTCATGGATAATTATAAACGAAAATCATCCATGAATCCTTGTATAAAATGAAATATTCATGCTTTAAAACACTTTAAAAACAACAAAATTCCAGATTCAAGTGAGTGTGTGTGGGTGTGTTTTTGATAATCCACGGATCATCCATGCAAGAACTAAAGCTTGTTTTAAAACCATAAAACTACCTTGATTACAACTTCTAATATCTGGAAATAGCAAGAACAATATCAAAATCACCAAATCTAGGATTGCATCTTGAGAGAAATTGAAAGAGTGGGAGACGGGTGATGGTTGGGCCGAAATGAAGGAGGAAGAGGACGGGGTTTGGGTTGTTTTTATAAAGGAAAAAGAGTGTAGGTGGATATTTTATAAAATTCATTTTTATAAAACTAAGCATTTTTATAAAAATTGACTTCATAAAACATACAATGATCATCCATTTAATATTTGTTGTTGTGTAACAAAATTATATTTTTTGACGTATTACACTAAAGATTTGTAAAAACACCATGGCCAGAAAAACTCAATGTTGAAAATCACTTAGTTGAAAACACCATAGATCTAAAACACCATGTTAAAAAAACCCACTTTAATGTTATTTAAATAAAAACGATTTAAAAGAATATATATATATATATGTATATATATATATATAATAAAAAACTAATTGTCATATTGAAAACACCATGACCAAAAAAGCTAAAACGCCATGTTGAAATTGGCCCCAAGGTGTAGAACATTATGACTAGAAAAACAACATGACAAGAAAAACTCAATGTTGAAAAACAGCAAGTTGAAAACACCGTAGATTTAAAAACACCATACTGAAATAAAAACTCACTTTAATGTTATTTAAATAAAAACGATTTAAAATAATATATATATATATATACATATATATGTATAGCAATACAATACTCGTTGAAAAGATAAAAAAACCTCGATTTTATGGTGAATTTTAAAAAAAAATAATCACTTATAAAAAAGTTATGGACATTTAAAAAGGGGGGGTAATAGCATGTGACTCGCATGTGCAGTTTTTTGGCTTGGATCTTCCTATTCTACCCCCTCCTGGTGGTTTCTAAGTTCCAAGTATTTACCAAAATGCCACCGCGTTAATCTCCACTACAAATCACAATGATCTTATGGCCCAGATTCCTTACTAGACTTTCTATGGCTTTTGTGACATCCCGAAAATCTACCTTAATGATTCAGGCCATAATGCGACCCGAATCTTTAGTAAACGAGACGGTTGTTGTGGCTTCCACGTAAAACGAATCTAAAGAATTGAAACGACCTAGTTAGCCGTTTAACAGACATATGGAGTTAGAAAAACGATTAACGAAAGAAGAAGGATCCGAAACGTAACTAGTGGGAGTATATGAACCACATTTAAGCAAACCCTATGTCATCATTGACCAAGGTGCGCTTACCGTTGGAAAAGAGGGAGGAGTGGGGAGCCGACGACAAGGGGACGGCCGGACGGGGGCGACTGCGACGGTTCGACGAAGGATTTGAACCAACGGCTTCCAAACATCGTTGAGGTAATCATCGTTTCGATTATGCATGCTCGTATACTAATTTTCTTGCATGGAATGTTAGGGTTTTGGGTTGGTGATTTGTATTGGCCATTGATAACCGTAAAAGGGGTTCACAACGGCGAGTAGTTGCGGGTTGCAGCAGGGTGGCGGTGATGATCGAAGGTGGTGTGTGTGGCTGTGGAAACGGCAAGTACGGGACCCGGTGGTGTCTGATTATCATGGTGTCGGATTGCCAAGGAAGGAAGAGAGAGGGAGGGAACGAGTGTGGAGGAGCTACGAGGAGACGGCGGCCGATGTTAACTGTGAAGGTGCTCGGCGGCTGTAGTAAGGGTACTAGTGGCAGCGCACAGCTGCTGCCGAGCTGAGGGCAGAACTTCCCGATCATCAGTACCTTAAGGTCTTCCTATGTCATCCTCTTGAGTGCATTTGGTGACTTGGACCTCTGAATAGTTCTCCACCAACTCAATGCCTCATTAATGAAGGAATGAGCAACAAATTTGATTGCCTGGTCAGCTCGTCATTCACTTATGCTAATCACTCCATTCATTCTTTCAATCCATTCAAACGTGTCAACTGAATCCTTTTTCCCCTCAAACTTTAGCGGGTCACAGTCTACGAAGCCTTTGTAAGTGCATCCCTTAGTGTTCAGTCTACTCTCAGAGGGCCGATTCTCAAACAGTCTACTCTCAGACAGTCGACTTTGTGACAGTCAGCTCTAACAGTCGACTCTGACAGTCGACTCTGACAGTCGGCTCTGAAAGTCGGCTCTGACAGCCGACTCTCTTCTTCTTCCTCGCTGAGTGTCGCCACATGCAGGTTGCCGACTCTCGAGAGTCGGCTCAATAACATTGAGTATCTGCATGTCTGATTATTTATCCAAAACCTAAACTTTTTACGTTCAAATCGTTTATCTATCTTCCATGAAGCTAGATCTGAGCTTAGATTCACTTTTCATACGTAAAAATCTAACCTTTTTGTATAAAAACCACATTAACCCTAAAACCCCATTTTTGAAGAAAAACTTAGATCTGGGGTTGATTCTTACCTCAAAACTCGTGGTTCTTCATGTAGAATCGATCAAGGATGATGGAGAAACAAGATAGAAGCAGGATCCAAGCTTGATAGTGCCTTCTTGAGCTTTCTCTCACTAGAACTCTCTCTTTCTCTCTCTAGGGTTTTCAAGTTTGAAGAAGGGGGAATGAGGAAGATGGAGCTGATCTTGCCTTTATATACACGGGCTATATCGGCCCACTAGAGCTGGGCCCAAGCCCGCTCCCCTTACTTCATATTCAGTCCTTGATTAAATCCCGATCCCGTTATCATTTAAGCGTTTTTTATTATTTTGGGATGTTACATTAATCCATGAAAACTCCTCATGGATAATTATAAACGAAAAGCATCCCTGAATCCTTGTATAAAATGAAATATTCATGCTTTAAAACACTTTAAAAACAACAAAATTCCAGATTCAAGTGAGTGTGTGTGGGTGTGTTTTTGATAATCCACGGATCATCCATGCAAGAACTAAAGCTTGTTTTAAAACCATAAAACTACCTTGATTACAACTTCTAATATCTAGAAATAGCAAGAACAATATCAAAATCACCAAATCTAGGATTGCATCTTGAGAGAAATTGAAAGAGTGGGAGACGGGGATGGTTGGGCCGAAATGAAGGAGGAAGAGGACGGGGTTTGGGTTGTTTTTATAAAGGAAAAAGAGTGTAGGTGGATATTTTATAAAATTCATTTTTATAAAACTAAGCATTTTTATAAAAATTGACTTCATAAAACATACAATGATCATCCATTTAGTATTTGTTGTTGTGTAACAAAATTATAATTTTTGACGGATTACACGAAAGATTTGTAAAAACACCATGACTAGAAAAACTCAATGTTGAAAATCACTTAGTTGAAAACACCATAGAACTAAAACACCATGTTGAAAAAACCCACTTTAATGTTATTTAAATAAAAACGATTTTAAAGAATATATATATATATATATAATAAATAACTAATTGTCATATTGAAAACACCATAACCAAAAAAGCTAAAACGCCATGTTGAAATTGGCCCCAAGGTGTAGAACACCATGACCAGAAAAACAACATGACAAGAAAAACTCAATGTTGAAAAACAGCAAGTTGAAAACACCATAGATTTAAAAACACCATATTGAAAAAAAAAACTCACTTTAATGTTATTTAAATAAAAACGATTTAAAAGAATATATATATATATATGTATAGCAATACAATACTCGTTGAAAAGATAAAAAAACCTCGATTTTATGGTGAATTTAAAAAAAAAATAATGACTTATAAAAAAGTTATGGACATTTAAAAAGGGGGGGTAATAGCATGTGACTAGCATGTGCAGTTTTTTGGCTTGGATCTTCCTATTCTACCCCCTCCGGGTGGTTTCTAAGTTCCAAGTATTTACCAAAATGCCACCGCGTTAATCTCCACTACAAATCACAATGATCTTATGGCCCAGATTCCTTCCTAGACTTTCTATGGTTTTTGTGACATCCCGAAAATCTACCTTAATGATTCAGGCCATAATGCGACCCTAATCTTTAGTAAACGAGACGGTTGTTGTGGCTTCCACGTAAAACGAATCTAAAGAATTGAAACGACCTAGTTAGCCGTTTAACAGACATATGGAGTTAGAAACACGATTAACGAAAGAAGAAGGATCCGAAACATAACTAGTGGGAGTATATGAACCACATTTAAGCAAACCCTATGTCATCATTGACCTAGGTGCGCTTACCGTTGGAAAAGAGGGAGGAGTGGGGAGCCGACGACAAGGGGACGGCCGGACGGGGGCAACTGCGACGGTTCGACGAAGGATTTGAACCAACGGCTTCCAAACATCGTTGAGGTAATCATCGTTTCGATTATGCATGCTCGTATACTCATTTTCTTGCATGGAATGTTAGGGTTTTGGGTTGGTGATTTGTATTGGCCATTGATAACCGTAAAAGGGGTTCACGACGGCGAGTGGTTGCGGGTTGCAGCAGGGTGGCGGTGATGATCGAAGGTGGTGTGTGTGGCTGTGGAAACGGCAAGTACGGGACCCGGTGGTGTCTGGTTATCATGGTGGCAGATTGCCAAGGAAGGAAGAGAGAGGGAGGGAACGAGTGTGGAGGAGCTACGAGGAGACGGCGGCCGATTTTAACTGTGAAGGTGCTCGGCGGCTGTAGTAAGGGTACTAGTGGCAGCGCACAGCTGCTGCCGAGCTGAGGGCAGAACTTCCCGATCATTAGTACCTTAAGGTCTTCCTATGTCATCCTCTTGAGTGCATTTGGTGACTTGAACCTCTGAATAGTTCTCCACCAACTCAATGCCTCATTAATGAAGGAATGAGCAACAAATTTGACTGCCTGGTCAGCTTGTCATTCACTTATGCTAATCACTCCATTCATTCTTTCAATCCATTCAAACGTGTCAACTGAATCCTTTTTCCCCTCAAACTTTGGCGAGTCACAGTCTATGAAGCCTTTGTAAGTGCATCCCTTAGTGTTCAGTCTACTCTCAGAGGGCCGATTCTCAAACAGTCTACTCTCAGACAGTCGACTTTACAGTCAGCTCTAACATTCGACTCTGACAGTCGACTCTGACAGTCGGCTCTGAAAGTCGGCTCTGACAGCCGACTCTCTTCTTCTTCCTCGCTGAGTGTCGCCACATGCAGGTGTCCGAATCTCGAGATTCGGCTCAATAACATTGAGTATCTGCATGTCTGATTTTTTATCCAAAACCTTAACTTTTTTCGTTCAAATCGTTTATCTATCTTCCATGAAGCTAGATCTGAGCTTAGATTCACTTTTCATACGTAAAAATCTAACATTTTTGTATAAAAACCACATTAACCCTAAAACCCCATTTTTGAAGAAAAACTCAGATCTAGGGTTGATTCTTACCTCAAAACTCGTGGTTCTTCATGTAGAATCGATCAAGGATGATGGAGAAACAAGATGGAAGCAGGATCCAAGCTTGATAGTGCCTTCTTGAGCTTTCTCTCACTAGAACTCGCTCTTTCTCTCTCTAGGGTTTTCAAGTTTGAAGAAAGGGGGAATGAGGAAGATGGAGCTGATCTTGCCTTTATATACACGGGCTATATCGGCCCACTAGAGCTGGGCCCAAGCCCGCTCCCCTTACTTCATATTCAATCCTTGATTAAATCCCGATCCCGTTATCATTTAAGCGTTTTTTATTATTTTGGGATGTTACATTAATCCATGAAAACTCCTCATGGATAATTATAAACGAAAAGCATCCATGAATCCTTGTATAAAATGAAATATTCATGCTTTAAAACACTTTAAAAACAACAAAATTCCAGATTCAAGTGAGTGTGTGTGAGTGTGTTTTTGATAATCCACGGATCATCCATGCAAGAACTAAAGCTTGTTTTAAAACCATAAAACTACCTTGATTACAACTTCTAATATCTGGAAATAGCAAGAACAATATCAAAATCACCAAATCTAGGATTGCATCTTGAGAGAAATTGAAAGAGTGGAAGACGCGGGATGGTTGGGCCGAAATGAAGGAGGAAGAGGACGGGGTTTGGGTTGTTTTTATAAAGGAAAAAGTGTGTAGGTGGATATTTTATAAAATTCATTTTTATAAAACTAAGCATTTTTATAAAAATTGACTTCATAAAACATACAATGATCATCCATTTAGTATTTGTTGTTGTGTAACAAAATTATAATTTTTGACGGATTACACGAAAGATTTGTAAAAACACCATGACTAGAAAAACTCAATGTTGAAAATCATTTAGTTGAAAACACCATAGATCTAAAACACCATATTGAAAAAACCCACTTTAATGTTATTTAAATAAAAACGATTTAAAAGAATATATATATATATATAATAAAAAAACTAATTGTCATATTGAAAACATCATGACCAAAAAAGCTAAAACGTCATGTTGAAATTGGCCTCAAGGTGTAGAACACCATGACCAGAAAAACAACATGACAGGAAAAACTCAATGTTGAAAAACAGCAACTTGAAAACACCATAGATTTAAAAACACCATATTGAAAAAAAAACTCACTATAATGTTATTTAAATAAAAACGAATTAAAAGAATATATATATATATATATATATATATGTGTGTGTGTGTATAGCAATACAATACTCGTTGAAAAGATAAAAAAAACCTCGAATTTATGGTGAATTTAAAAAAAAATAATGACTTATAAAAAAGTTATGGACATTTAAAAAGGGGGGGTAATAGCATGTGACTAGCATGTGCAGTTTTTTTGCTTGGATCTTCCTATTCTACCCCCTCCTGGTGGTTTCTAAGTTCCAAGTATTTACCAAAATGCCACCGCGTTAATCTCCACTACAAATCACAATGATCTTATGGCCCAGATTCCTTACTAGACTTTCTATGGCTTTTGTGACATCCCGAAAATCTACCTTAATGATTCAGGCCATAATGCGACCCGAATCTTTAGTAAACGAGACGGTTGTTGTGGCTTCCACGTAAAACGAATCTAAAGAATTGAAACGACCTAGTTAGCCGTTTAACAGACATATGGAGTTAGAAACACGATTAACGAAAGAAGAAGGATCCGAAACGTAACTAGTGGGAGTATATGAACCACATTTAAGCAAACCCTATGTCATCATTGACCTAGGTGTGCTTACCGTTGGAAAAGAGGGAGGAGTGGGGAGCCGACGACAAGGGGACGGCCGGACGGGGGCGACTGCGACGGTTCGACGAAGGATTTGAACCAACGGCTTCCAAACATCGTTGAGGTAATCATCGTTTCGATTATGCATGCTCGTATACTCATTTTCTTGCATGGAATGTTAGGGTTTTGGGTTGGTGATTTGTATTGGCCATTGATAACCGTAAAAGGGGTTCACAACGGCGAGTGGTTGCGGGTTGCAGCAGGGTAGCGGTGATGATCGAAGGTGGTGTGTGTGGCTGTGGAAACGGCAAGTACGGGACCCGGTGGTGTCTGATTATCATGGTGGCGGATTGCCAAGGAAGGAAGAGAGAGGGAGGGAACGAGTGTGGAGGAGCTACGAGGAGACGGCGGCCGATGTTAACTGTGAAGGTGCTCGGCGGCTGTAGTAAGGGTACTAGTGGCAGCGCACAGCTGCTGCCGAGCTGAGGGCAGAACTTCCCGATCATTAGTACCTTAAGGTCTTCCTATGTCATCCTCTTGAGTGCATTTGGTGACTTGAACCTCTGAATAGTTCTCCACCAACTCAATGCCTCATTAATGAAGGAATGAGCAACAAATTTGACTGCCTGGTCAGCTTGTCATTCACTTATGCTAATCACTCCATTCATTCTTTCAATCCATTCAAACGTGTCAACTGAATCCTTTTTCCCCTCAAACTTTGGCGGGTCACTGTCTATGAAGCCTTTGTAAGTGCATCCCTTAGTGTTCAGTCTACTCTCAGAGGGCCGATTCTCAAACAGTCTACTCTCAGACAGTCGACTTTGTGACAGTCAGCTCTAACATTCGACTCTGACAATCGACTCTGACAGTCGGCTCTGAAAGTCGGCTCTGACAGCCGACTCTCTTCTTCTTCCTCGCTGAGTGTCGCCACATGCAGGTGTCCGAATCTCGAGATTCGGCTCAATA
This sequence comes from Smallanthus sonchifolius, assembly GCA_023525975.1. Classification (NCBI taxonomy): domain Eukaryota; kingdom Viridiplantae; phylum Streptophyta; class Magnoliopsida; order Asterales; family Asteraceae; genus Smallanthus; species Smallanthus sonchifolius. The sequence continues at coordinate 66,828,122 of CM042030.1, read as the reverse complement.
ACATTGAGTATCTGCATGTCTGATTTTTTATCCAAAACGTTAACTTTTTTCGTTCAAATCGTTTATCTATCTTCCATGAAGCTAGATCTGAGCTTAGATTCACTTTTCATACGTAAAAATCTAACATTTTTGTATAAAAACCACATTAACCCTAAAACCCCATTTTTGAAGAAAAACTCAGATCTGGGGTTGATTCTTACCTCAAAACTCGTGGTTCTTCATGTAGAATCGATCAAGGATGATGGAGAAACAAGATGGAAGCAGGATCCAAGCTTGATAGTGCCTTCTTGAGCTTTCTCTCACTAGAACTCGCTCTTTCTCTCTCTAGGGTTTTCAAGTTTGAAGAAGGGGGAATGAGGAAGATGGAGCTGATCTTGCCTTTATATACACAGGCTATATCGGCCCACTAGAGCTGGGCCCATGCCCGCTCCCCTTACTTCATATTCAATCCTTGATTAAATCCCGATCCCGTTATCATTTAAGCGTTTTTTATTATTTTGGGATGTTACATTAATCCATGAAAACTCCTCATGGATAATTATAAACGAAAAGCATCCATGAATCCTTGTATAAAATGAAATATTCATGCTTTAAAACACTTTAAAAACAACAAAATTCCAGATTCAAGTGAGTGTGTGTGTGTGTGTTTTTGATAATCCACGGATCATCCATGCAAGAACTAAAGCTTGTTTTAAAACCATAAAACTACCTTGATTACAACTTCTAATATCTGGAAATAGCAAGAACAATATCAAAATCACCAAATCTAGGATTGCATCTTGAGAGAAATTGAAAGAGTGGGAGACGGGGGAGGTTGGGCCGAAATGAAGGAGGAAGAGGACGGGGTTTGGGTTGTTTTTATAAAGGAAAAAGAGTGTAGGTGAATATTTTATAAAATTCATTTTTATAAAACTAAGCATTTTTATAAAAATTGACTTCATAAAACATACAATGATCATCCATTTAGTATTTGTTGTTGTGTAACAAAATTATATTTTTTGACGGATTACACTAAAGATTTGTAAAAACACCATGACCAGAAAAACTCAATGTTGAAAATCACTTAGTTGAAAACACCATAGATCTAAAACACCATGTTAAAAAAACCCACTTTAATGTTATTTAAATAAAAACGATTTAAAAGAATATATATATATATATATATATATGTATATATATATATATAATAAAAAACTAATTGTCATATTGAAAACACTATGACCAAAAAAGCTAAAACGCCATGTTGAAATTGGCCCCAAGGTGTAGAACACCATGACCAGAAAAACAACATGACAAGAAAAACTCAATGTTGAAAAACAGCAAGTTGAAAACACCGTAGATTTAAAAACACCATACTGAAATGAAAACTCACTTTAATGTTATTTAAATAAAAACGATTTAAAATAATATACATATATATATATGTATAGCAATACAATACTCGTTGAAAAGATAAAAAAACCTCGATTTTATGGTGAATTTTAAAAAAAATAATCACTTATAAAAAAGTTATAGACATTTAAAAAGGGGGGGTAATAGCATGTGACTAGCATGTGCAGTTTTTTGGCTTGGATCTTCCTATTCTACCCCCTCCTGGTGGTTTCTAACTTCCAAGTATTTACCAAAATGCCACCGCGTTAATCTCCACTACAAATCACAATGATCTTATGGCCCAGATTCCTTCCTAGACTTTCTATGGTTTTTGTGACATCCCGAAAATCTGCCTTAATGATTCAGGCTATAATGCGACCCGAATCTTTAGTAAACGAGACGGTTGTTGTGGCTTCCACGTAAAACCGAATCTAAAGAATTGAAACGACCTAGTTAGCCGTTTAACATACATATGGAGTTAGAAACACGATTAACGAAAGAAGAAGGATCCGAAACGTAACTAGTGGGAGTATATGAACCACATTTACGCAAACCCTATGTCATCATTGTCCTAGGTGCGCTTACCGTTGGAAAAGAGGAAGGAGTGGGGAGCCGACGACAGGGGGACGGCCGGACGGGGGCGACTGCGACGGTTCGATGAAGGATTTGAACCAACGGCTTCCAAACATCGTTGAGGTAATCATCGTTTCGACTATGCATGCTCGTATACTCATTTTCTTTCATGGATTGTTAGAGTTTTGGGTTGGTGATTTGTATTGGCCATTGATAACCATAAAAGGGGTTCACGACGGCGAGTGGTTGCGGGTTGCAGCAGGGTGGCGGTGATGATCGAAGGTGGTGTGTGTGGCTGTGGAAACGTCAAGTACGGGACCCGGTGGTGTCTGATTATCATGGTGGCGGATTGCCAAGGAAGGAAGAGAGAGGGAGGGAACGAGTGTGGAGGAGCTACGAGGAGACGACGGCCGATGTTAACTGTGAAGGTGCTCGGCGGCTGTAGTAAGGGTACTAGTGGCAGCGCACGGCTGCTGCCGAGCTGAGGGCAGAACTTCACGATCATCAGTACCTTAAGGTCTTCCTATGTCATCCTCTTGAGTGCATTTGGTGACTTGGACCTCTGAATAGTTCTCCACCAACTCAATGCCTCATTAATGAAGGAATGAGCAACAAATTTGATTGCCTGGTCAGCTCGTCATTCACTTATGCTAATCACTCCATTCATTCTTTCAATCCATTCAAACGTGTCAACTGAATCCTTTTTCCCCTCAAACTTTGGCGGGTCACAGTCTACGAAGCCTTTGTAAGTGCATCCCTTAGTGTTCAGTCTACTCTCAGAGGGCCGATTCTCAAACAGTCTACTCTCAGACAGTCGACTTTGTGACAGTCAGCTCTAACAGTCGACTCTGACAGTCAGCTCTGACAGTCGGCTCTGACAGTCGGCTCTGACAGCCGACTCTCTTCTTCTTCCTCGCTGAGTGTCGCCACATGCAGGTTGCCGACTCTCGAGAGTCGGCTCAATAACATTGAGTATCTGCATGTCTTATTTTTTATCCAAAACCTTAACTTTTTACGTTCAAAACGTTTATCTATCTTCCATGAAGCTAGATCTGAGCTTAGATTCACTTTTCATACGTAAAAATCTAACCTTTTTGTATAAAAACCACATTAACCCTAAAATCCCATTTTTGAAGAAAAATTCAGATTTGGGGTTGATTCTTACCTCAAAACTCATGGTTCTTCATGTAGAATCGATCAAGGATGATGGAGAAACAAGATGGAAGCAGGATCCAAGCTTGATGGTGCCTTCTTGAGCTTTATCTCACTAGAACTCTCTCTTTCTCTCTCTAGGGTTTTCAAGTTTGAAGAAGGGGGAATGAGGAAGATGGAGCTGATCTTGCCTTTATATACACGGGCTATATCGGCCCACTAGAGCTGGGCCCAAGCCCGCTCCCCTTTCTTCATATTTAATCCTTGATTAAATCCCGATCCCGTTATCATTTAAGCGTTTTTTATTATTTTGGGATGTTACATTAATCCATGAAAACTCCTCATGGATAATTATAAACGAAAAGCATCCCTGAATCCTTGTATAAAATGAAATATTCATGCTTTAAAACACTTTAAAAACAACAAAATTCAAGATTCAAGTGAGTGTGTGTGGGTGTGTTTTTGATAATCCACGGATCATCCATGCAAGAACTAAAGCTTGTTTTAAAACTATAAAACTACCTTGATTACAACTTCTAATATCTGGAAATAGCAAGAACAATATCAAAATCACCAAATCTAGGATTGCATCTTGAGAGAAATTGAAAGAGTGGGAGACGGGGGATGGTTGGGCCGAAATGAAGGAGGAAGAGGACGGGGTTTGGGTTGTTTTTATAAAGGAAAAAGTGTGTAGGTGGATATTTTATAAAATTCATTTTTATAAAACTAAGCATTTTTATAAAAATTGACTTCATAAAACATACAATGATCATCCATTTAGTATTTGTTGTTGTGTAACAAAATTATAATTTTTGACGGATTACACGAAAGATTTGTAAAAACACCATGACTAGAAAAACTCAATGTTGAAAATCATTTAGTTGAAAACACCATAGATCTAAAACACCATGTTGAAAAAACCCACTTTAATGTTATTTAAATAAAAACGATTTAAAAGAATATATATATATATAATAAAAAAACTAATTGTCATATTGAAAACATCATGACCAAAAAAGCTAAAACGTCATGTTGAAATTGGCCCCAAGGTGTAGAACACCATGACCAGAAAAACAACATGACAAGAAAAACTCAATGTTGAAAAACAGCAACTTGAAAACACCATAGATTTAAAAACACCATATTGAAAAAAAAAACTCACTATAATGTTATTTAAATAAAAACGAATTAAAAGAATATATATATATATATGTATAGCAATACAATACTCGTTGAAAAGATAAAAAAAACCTCGATTTTATGGTGAATTTAAAAAAAAATAATGACTTATAAAAAAGTTATGGACATTTAAAAAGGGGGGGTAATAGCATGTGACTAGCATGTGCAGTTTTTTTGCTTGGATCTTCCTATTCTACCCCCTCCTGGTGGTTTCTAAGTTCCAAGTATTTACCAAAATGTCACCGCGTTAATCTCCACTACAAATCACAATGATCTTATGGCCCAGATTCCTTACTAGACTTTCTATGGCTTTTGTGACATCCCGAAAATCTACCTTAATGATTCAGGCCATAATGCGACCCGAATCTTTAGTAAACGAGACGGTTGTTGTGGCTTCCACGTAAAACGAATCTAAAGAATTGAAACGACCTAGTAAGCCGTTTAACAGACATATGGAGTTAGAAACACGATTAACGAAAGAAGAAGGATCCGAAACGTAACTAGTGGGAGTATATGAACCACATTTAAGCAAACCCTATGTCATCATTGACCTAGGTGCGCTTACCGTTGGAAAAGAGGGAGGAGTGGGGAGCCGACGACAAGGGGACGGACGGACGGGGGCGACTGCGACGGTTCGACGAAGGAATTGAACCAATGGCTTCCAAACATCGTTGAGGTAATCATCGTTTCGATTATGCATGCTCATATACTCATTTTCTTGCATGGAATGTTAGGGTTTTGGGTTGGTGATTTGTATTGGCCATTGATAACCCTAAAAGGGGTTCACGACGGCGAGTGGTTGCGGGTTGCAGTAGGGTGGCGGTGATGATCGAAGGTGGTGTGTGTGGCTGTGGAAACGGCAAGTACGGGACCCGGTGGTGTCTGATTATCATGGTGGCAGATTGCCAAGGAAGGAAGAGAGAGGGAGGGAACGAGTGTGGAGGAGCTACGAGGAGACGGCGGCCGATGTTAACTGTGAAGGTGCTCGGCGGCTGTAGTAAGGGTACTAGTGGCAGCGCACAGCTGCTGCCGAGCTGAGGGCAGAACTTCCCGATCATTAGTACCTTAAGGTCTTCCTATGTCATCCTCTTGAGTGCATTTGGTGACTTGAACCTCTGAATAGTTCTCCACCAACTCAATGCCTCATTAATGAAGGAATGAGCAACAAATTTGACTGCCTGGTCAGCTTGTCATTCACTTATGCTAATCACTCCATTCATTCTTTCAATCCATTCAAACGTGTCAACTGAATCCTTTTTCCCCTCAAACTTTGGCGGGGCACAGTCTATGAAGCCTTTGTAAGTGCATCCCTTAGTGTTCAGTCTACTCTCAGAGGGCCGATTGTCAAACAGTCTACTCTCAGACAGTCGACTTTGTGACAGTCAGCTCTAACAGTCGACTCTGACAGTCGACTCTGACAGTCGACTCTGACAGTCGGCTCTGAAAGTCGGCTCTGATAGCCGACTCTCTTCTTCTTCCTCGCTGAGTATCGCCACATGCAGGTGGCCGACTCTCGAGAGTCGGCTCAATAACATTAAGTATCTGCATGTCTGATTTTTTATCCAAAACCTTAACTTTTAACGTTCAAAACGTTTATCTATCTTCCATGAAGCTAGATCTGAGCTTAGATTCACTTTTCATACGTAAAAATCTAACCTTTTTGTATAAAAACCACATTAACCCTAAAACCCCATTTTTGAAGAAAAATTCAGATTTGGGGTTGATTCTTACCTCAAAACTCATGGTTCTTCATGTAGAATCGATCAAGGATGATGGAGAAACAAGATGGAAGCAGGATCCAAGCTTGATGGTGCCTTCTTGAGCTTTATCTCACTAGAACTCTCTCTTTCTCTCTCTAGGGTTTTCAAGTTTGAAGAAGGGGGAATGAGGAAGATGGAGCTGATCTTGCCTTTATATACACGGGCTATATCGGCCCACTGGAGCTGGGCCCAAGCCCGCTCCCCTTTCTTCATATTTAATCCTTGATTAAATCCCGATCCCGTTATCATTTAAGCGTTTTTTATTATTTTGGGATGTTACATTAATCCATGAAAACTCCTCATGGATAATTATAAACGAAAAGCATCCCTGAATCCTTGTATAAAATGAAATATTCATGCTTTAAAACACTTTAAAAACAACAAAATTCAAGATTCAAGTGAGTGTGTGTGGGTGTGTTTTTGATAATCCACGGATCATCCATGCAAGAACTAAAGCTTGTTTTAAAACCATAAAACTACCTTGATTACAACTTCTAATATCTGGAAATAGCAAGAACAATATCAAAATCACCAAATCTAGGATTGCATCTTGAGAGAAATTGAAAGAGTGGGAGACGGGGGATGGTTGGGCCGAAATGAAGGAGGAAGAGGACGGGGTTTGGGTTGTTTTTATAAAGGAAAAAGTGTGTAGGTGGATATTTTATAAAATTCATTTTTATAAAACTAAGCATTTTTATAAAAATTGACTTCATAAAACATACAATGATCATCCATTTAGTATTTGTTGTTGTGTAACAAAATTATAATTTTTGACGGATTACACGAAAGATTTGTAAAAACACCATGACTAGAAAAACTCAATGTTGAAAATCATTTAGTTGAAAACACCATAGATCTAAAACACCATGTTGAAAAAACCCACTTTAATGTTATTTAAATAAAAACGATTTAAAAGAATATATATATATATAATAAAAAAACTAATTGTCATATTGAAAACATCATGACCAAAAAAGCTAAAACGTCATGTTGAAATTGGCCCCAAGGTGTAGAACACCATGACCAGAAAAACAACATGACAAGAAAAACTCAATGTTGAAAAACAGCAACTTGAAAACACCATAGATTTAAAAACACCATATTGAAAAAAAAACTCACTATAATGTTATTTAAATAAAAACGAATTAAAAGAATATAAATATATATATATATATATGTATAGCAATACAATACTCGTTGAAAAGATAAAAAAAACCTCGATTTTATGGTGAATTTAAAAAAAAATAATGACTTATAAAAAAGTTATGGACATTTAAAAAGGGGGGGTAATAGCATGTGACTAGCATGTGCAGTTTTTTTGCTTGGATCTTCCTATTCTACCCCCTCCTGGTGGTTTCTAAGTTCCAAGTATTTACCAAAATGTCACCGCGTTAATCTCCACTACAAATCACAATGATCTTATGGCCCAGATTCCTTACTAGACTTTCTATGGCTTTTGTGACATCCCGAAAATCTACCTTAATGATTCAGGCCATAATGCGACCCGAATCTTTAGTAAACGAGACGGTTGTTGTGGCTTCCACGTAAAACGAATCTAAAGAATTGAAACGACCTAGTTAGCCGTTTAACAGACATATGGAGTTAGAAACACGATTAACGAAAGAAGAAGGATCCGAAACGTAACTAGTGGGAGTATATGAACCACATTTAAGCAAACCCTATGTCATCATTGACCTAGGTGCGCTTACCGTTGGAAAAGAGGGAGGAGTGGGGAGCCGACGACAAGGGGACGGACGGACGGGGGCGACTGCGACGGTTCGACGAAGGATTTGAACCAACGGCTTCCAAACATCGTTGAGGTAATCATCGTTTCGATTATGCATGCTCATATACTCATTTTCTTGCATGGAATGTTAGGGTTTTGGGTTGGTGATTTGTATTGGCCATTGATAACCATAAAAGGGGTTCACGACGGCGAGTGGTTGCGGGTTGCAGCAGGGTGGCGGTGATGATCGAAGGTGGTGTGTGTGGCTGTGGAAACGGCAAGTACGGGACCCGGTGGTGTCTGATTATCATGGTGGCAGATTGCCAAGGAAGGAAGAGAGAGGGAGGGAACGAGTGTGGAGGAGCTACGAGGAGACGGCGGCCGATGTTAACTGTGAAGGTGCTCGGCGGCTGTAGTAAGGGTACTAGTGGCAGCGCACAGCTGCTGCCGAGCTGAGGGCAGAACTTCCCGATCATTAGTACCTTAAGGTCTTCCTATGTCATCCTCTTGAGTGCATTTGGTGACTTGAACCTCTGAATAGTTCTCCACCAACTCAATGCCTCATTAATGAAGGAATGAGCAACAAATTTGACTGCCTGGTCAGCTTGTCATTCACTTATGCTAATCACTCCATTCATTCTTTCAATCCATTCAAACGTGTCAACTGAATCCTTTTTCCCCTCAAACTTTGGCGGGGCACAGTCTATGAAGCCTTTGTAAGTGCATCCCTTAGTGTTCAGTCTACTCTCAGAGGGCCGATTGTCAAACAGTCTACTCTCAGACAGTCGACTTTGTGACAGTCAGCTCTAACAGTCGACTCTGACAGTCGACTCTGACAGTCGGCTCTGAAAGTCGGCTCTGATAGCCGACTCTCTTCTTCTTCCTCGCTGAGTATCGCCACATGCAGGTGGCCGACTCTTGAGAGTCGGCTCAATAACATTAAGTATCTGCATGTCTGATTTTTTATCCAAAACCTTAACTTTTTACGTTCAAAACGTTTATCTATCTTCCATGAAGCTAGATCTGAGCTTAGATTCACTTTTCATACGTAAAAATCTAACCTTTTTGTATAAAAACCACATTAACCCTAAAATCCCATTTTTGAAGAAAAATTCAGATTTGGGGTTGATTCTTACCTCAAAACTCATGGTTCTTCATGTAGAATCGATCAAGGATGATGGAGAAACAAGATGGAAGCAGGATCCAAGCTTGATGGTGCCTTCTTGAGCTTTATCTCACTAGAACTCTCTCTTTCTCTCTCTAGGGTTTTCAAGTTTGAAGAAGGGGGAATGAGGAAGATGGAGCTGATCTTGCCTTTATATACACGGGCTATATCGGCCCACTGGAGCTGGGCCCAAGCCCGCTCCCCTTTCTTCATATTTAATCCTTGATTAAATCCCGATCCCGTTATCATTTAAGCGTTTTTTATTATTTTGGGATGTTACATTAATCCATGAAAACTCCTCATGGATAATTATAAACGAAAAGCATCCCTGAATCCTTGTATAAAATGAAATATTCATGCTTTAAAACACTTTAAAAACAACAAAATTCAAGATTCAAGTGAGTGTGTGTGGGTGTGTTTTTGATAATCCACGGATCATCCATGCAAGAACTAAAGCTTGTTTTAAAACCATAAAACTACCTTGATTACAACTTCTAATATCTGGAAATAGCAAGAACAATATCAAAATCACCAAATCTACGATTGCATCTTGAGAGAAATTGAAAGAGTGGGAGACGGGGGATGGTTGGGCCGAAATGAAGGAGGAAGAGGACGGGGTTTGGGTTGTTTTTATAAAGGAAAAAGTGTGTAGGTGGATATTTTATAAAATTCATTTTTATAAAACTAAGCATTTTTATAAAAATTGACTTCATAAAACATACAATGATCATCCATTTAGTATTTGTTGTTGTGTAACAAAATTATAATTTTTAACGGATTACACGAAAGATTTGTAAAAACACCATGACTAGAAAAACTCAATGTTGAAAATCATTTAGTTGAAAACACCATAGATCTAAAACACCATGTTGAAAAAACCCACTTTAATGTTATTTAAATAAAAACGATTTAAAAGAATATATATATATATAATAAAAAAACTAATTGTCATATTGAAAACATCATGACCAAAAAAGCTAAAACGTCATGTTGAAATTGGCCCCAAGGTGTAGAACACCATGACCAGAAAAACAACATGACAAGAAAAACTCAATGTTGAAAAACAGCAACTTGAAAACACCATAGATTTAAAAACACCATATTGAAAAAAAAACTCACTATAATGTTATTTAAATAAAAACGAATTAAAAGAATATATATATATATATATATATGTATAGCAATACAATACTCGTTGAAAAGATAAAAAAAACCTCGATTTTATGGTGAATTTAAAAAAAAATAATGACTTATAAAAAAGTTATGGACATTTAAAAAGGGGGGGTAATAGAATGTGACTAGCATGTGCAGTTTTTTTGCTTGGATCTTCCTATTCTACCCCCTCCTGGTGGTTTCTAAGTTCCAAGTATTTACCAAAATGTCACCGCGTTAATCTCCACTACAAATCACAATGATCTTATGGCCCAGATTCCTTACTAGACTTTCTATGGCTTTTGTGACATCCCGAAAATCTACCTTAATGATTCAGGCCATAATGCGACCCGAATCTTTAGTAAACGAGACGGTTGTTGTGGCTTCCACGTAAAACGAATCTAAAGAATTGAAACGACCTAGTAAGCCGTTTAACAGACATATGGAGTTAGAAACACGATTAACGAAAGAAGAAGGATCCGAAACGTAACTAGTGGGAGTATATGAACCACATTTAAGCAAACCCTATGTCATCATTGACCTAGGTGCGCTTACCGTTGGAAAAGAGGGAGGAGTGGGGAGCCGACGACAAGGGGACGGACGGACGGGGGCGACTGCGACGGTTCGACGAAGGATTTGAACCAACGGCTTCCAAACATCGTTGAGGTAATCATCGTTTCGATTATGCATGCTCGTATACTCATTTTCTTGCATGGAATGTTAGGGTTTTGGGTTGGTGATTTGTATTGGCCATTGATAACCGTAAAAGGGGTTCACGACGGCGAGTGGTTGCGGGTTGCAGTAGGGTGGCGGTGATGATCGAAGGTGGTGTGTGTGGCTATGGAAACGGCAAGTACGGGACCCGGTGGTGTCTGATTATCATGGTGGCGGATTGCCAAGGAAGGAAGAGAGAGGGAGGGAACGAGTGTGGAGGAGCTACGAGGAGACGGCGGCCGATGTTAACTGTGAAGGTGCTCGACGGCTGTAGTAAGGGTACTAGTGGCAGCGCACAGCTGCTGCCGAGCTGAGGGCAGAACTTCCCGATCATTAGTACCTTAAGGTCTTCCTATGTCATCCTCTTGAGTGCATTTGGTGACTTGAACCTCTGAATAGTTCTCCACCAACTCAATGCCTCATTAATGAAGGAATGAGCAACAAATTTGACTGCCTGGTCAGCTTGTCATTCACTTATGCTAATCACTCCATTCATTCTTTCAATCCATTCAAACGTGTCAACTGAATCCTTTTTCCCCTCAAACTTTGGCGGGTCACAGTCTATGAAGCCTTTGTAAGTGCATCCCTTAGTGTTCAGTCTACTCTCAGAGGGCCGATTGTCAAACAGTCTACTCTCAGACAGTCGACTTTGTGACAGTCAGCTCTAACAGTCGACTCTGACAGTCGACTCTGACAGTCGGCTCTGATAGCCGACTCTCTTCTTCTTCCTCGCTGAGTATCGCCACATGCAGGTGGGCGACTCTCGAGAGTCGGCTCAATAACATTAAGTATCTGCATGTCTGATTTTTTATCCAAAACCTTAACTTTTAACGTTCAAAACGTTTATCTATCTTCCATGAAGCTAGATCTGAGCTTAGATTCACTTTTCATACGTAAAAATCTAACCTTTTTGTATAAAAACCACATTAACCCTAAAACCCCATTTTTGAAGAAAAATTCAGATTTGGGGTTGATTCTTACCTCAAAACTCATGGTTCTTCATGTAGAATCGATCAAGGATGATGGAGAAACAAGATGGAAGCAGGATCCAAGCTTGATGGTGCCTTCTTGAGCTTTATCTCACTAGAACTCTCTCTTTCTCTCTCTAGGGTTTTCAAGTTTGAAGAAGGGGGAATGAGGAAGATGGAGCTGATCTTGCCTTTATATACACGGGCTATATCGGCCCACTGGAGCTAGGCCCAAGCCCGCTCCCCTTTCTTCATATTTAATCCTTGATTAAATCCCGATCCCGTTATCATTTAAGCGTTTTTTATTATTTTGGGATGTTACATTAATCCATGAAAACTCCTCATGGATAATTATAAACGAAAAGCATCCCTGAATCCTTGTATAAAATGAAATATTCATGCTTTAAAACACTTTAAAAACAACAAAATTCAAGATTCAAGTGAGTGTGTGTGGGTGTGTTTTTGATAATCCACGGATCATCCATGCAAGAACTAAAGCTTGTTTTAAAACCATAAAACTACCTTGATTACAACTTCTAATATCTGGAAATAGCAAGAACAATATCAAAATCACCAAATCTAGGATTGCATCTTGAGAGAAATTGAAAGAGTGGGAGACGGGGGATGGTTGGGCCGAAATGAAGGAGGAAGAGGACGGGGTTTGGGTTGTTTTTATAAAGGAAAAAGTGTGTAGGTGGATATTTTATAAAATTCATTTTTATAAAACTAAGCATTTTTATAAAAATTGACTTCATAAAACATACAATGATCATCCATTTAGTATTTGTTGTTGTGTAACAAAATTATAATTTTTGACGGATTACACGAAAGATTTGTAAAAACACCATGACTAGAAAAACTCAATGTTGAAAATCATTTAGTTGAAAACACCATAGATCTAAAACACCATGTTGAAAAAACCCACTTTAATGTTATTTAAATAAAAACGATTTAAAAGAATATATATATATATAATAAAAAAACTAATTGTCATATTGAAAACATCATGACCAAAAAAGCTAAAACGTCATGTTGAAATTGGCCCCAAGGTGTAGAACACCATGACCAGAAAAACAACATGACAAGAAAAACTCAATGTTGAAAAACAGCAACTTGAAAACACCATAGATTTAAAAACACCATATTGAAAAAAAAACTCACTATAATGTTATTTAAATAAAAACGAATTAAAAGAATATAAATATATATATATATATGTATAGCAATACAATACTCGTTGAAAAGATAAAAAAAACCTCGATTTTATGGTGAATTTAAAAAAAATAATGACTTATAAAAAAGTTATGGACATTTAAAAAGGGGGGGTAATAGCATGTGACTAGCATGTGCAGTTTTTTTGCTTGGATCTTCCTATTCTACCCCCTACTGGTGGTTTCTAAGTTCCAAGTATTTACCAAAATGTCACCGCGTTAATCTCCACTACAAATCACAATGATCTTATGGCCCAGATTCCTTACTAGACTTTCTATGGCTTTTGTGACATCCCGAAAATCTACCTTAATGATTCAGGCCATAATGCGACCCGAATCTTTAGTAAACGAGACGGTTGTTGTGGCTTCCACGTAAAACGAATCTAAAGAATTGAAACGACCTAGTAAGCCGTTTAACAGACATATGGAGTTAGAAACACGATTAACGAAAGAAGAAGGATCCGAAACGTAACTAGTGGGAGTATATGAACCACATTTAAGCAAACCCTATGTCATCATTGACCTAGGTGCGCTTACCGTTGGAAAAGAGGGAGGAGTGGGGAGCCGACGACAAGGGGACGGACGGACGGGGGCGACTGCGACGGTTCGACGAAGGATTTGAACCAACGGCTTCCAAACATCGTTGAGGTAATCATCGTTTCGATTATGCATGCTCGTATACTCATTTTCTTGCATGGAATGTTAGGGTTTTGGGTTGGTGATTTGTATTGGCCATTGATAACCGTAAAAGGGGTTCGAGACGGCGAGTGGTTGCGGGTTGCAGCAGGGTGGCGGTGATGATCGAAGGTGGTGTGTGTGGCTGTGGAAACGGCAAGTACGGGACCCGGTGGTGTCTGATTATCATGGTGGCGGATTGCCAAGGAAGGAAGAGAGAGGGAGGGAACGAGTGTGGAGGAGCTACGAGGAGACGGCGGCCGATGTTAACTGTGAAGGTGCTCGACGGCTGTAGTAAGGGTACTAGTGGCAGCGCACAGCTGCTGCCGAGCTGAGGGCAGAACTTCCCGATCATTAGTACCTTAAGGTCTTCCTATGTCATCCTCTTGAGTGCATTTGATGACTTGAACCTCTGAATAGTTCTCCACCAACTCAATGCCTCATTAATGAAGGAATGAGCAACAAATTTGACTGCCTGGTCAGCTTGTCATTCACTTATGCTAATCACTCCATTCATTCTTTCAATCCATTCAAACGTGTCAACTGAATCCTTTTTCCCCTCAAACTTTGGCGGGTCACAGTCTATGAAGCCTTTGTAAGTGCATCCCTTAGTGTTCAGTCTACTCTCAGAGGGCCGATTGTCAAACAGTCTACTCTCAGACAGTCGACTTTGTGACAGTCAGCTCTAACAGTCGACTCTGACAGTCGACTCTGACAGTCGGCTCTGAAAGTCGGCTCTGATAGCCGACTCTCTTCTTCTTCCTCGCTGAGTATCGCCACATGCAGGTGGCCGACTCTCGAGAGTCGGCTCAATAACATTAAGTATCTGCATGTCTGATTTTTTATCCAAAACCTTAACTTTTTACGTTCAAAACGTTTATCTATCTTCCATGAAGCTAGATCTGAGCTTAGATTCACTTTTCATACGTAAAAATCTAACCTTTTTGTATAAAAACCACATTAACCCTAAAATCCCATTTTTGAAGAAAAATTCAGATTTGGGGTTGATTCTTACCTCAAAACTCATGGTTCTTCATGTAGAATCGATCAAGGATGATGGAGAAACAAGATGGAAGCAGGATCCAAGCTTGATGGTGCCTTCTTGAGCTTTATCTCACTAGAACTCTCTCTTTCTCTCTCTAGGGTTTTCAAGTTTGAAGAAGGGGGAATGAGGAAGATGGAGCTGATCTTGCCTTTATATACACGGGCTATATCGGCCCACTGGAGCTGGGCCCAAGCCCGCTCCCCTTTCTTCATATTTAATCCTTGATTAAATCCCGATCCCGTTATCATTTAAGCGTTTTTTATTATTTTGGGATGTTACATTAATCCATGAAAACTCCTCATGGATAATTATAAACGAAAAGCATCCCTGAATCCTTGTATAAAATGAAATATTCATGCTTTAAAACACTTTAAAAACAACAAAATTCAAGATTCAAGTGAGTGTGTGTGGGTGTGTTTTTGATAATCCACGGATCATCCATGCAAGAACTAAAGCTTGTTTTAAAACCATAAAACTACCTTGATTACAACTTCTAATATCTGGAAATAGCAAGAACAATATCAAAATCACCAAATCTAGGATTGCATCTTGAGAGAAATTGAAAGAGTGGGAGACGGGGGATGGTTGGGCCGAAATGAAGGAGGAAGAGGACGGGGTTTGGGTTGTTTTTATAAAGGAAAAAGTGTGTAGGTGGATATTTTATAAAATTCATTTTTATAAAACTAAGCATTTTTATAAAAATTGACTTCATAAAACATACAATGATCATCCATTTAGTATTTGTTGTTGTGTAACAAAATTATAATTTTTAACGGATTACACGAAAGATTTGTAAAAACACCATGACTAGAAAAACTCAATGTTGAAAATCATTTAGTTGAAAACACCATAGATCTAAAACACCATGTTGAAAAAACCCACTTTAATGTTATTTAAATAAAAACGATTTAAAAGAATATATATATATATAATAAAAAAACTAATTGTCATATTGAAAACATCATGACCAAAAAAGCTAAAACGTCATGTTGAAATTGGCCCCAAGGTGTAGAACACCATGACCAGAAAAACAACATGACAAGAAAAACTCAATGTTGAAAAACAGCAACTTGAAAACACCATAGATTTAAAAACACCATATTGAAAAAAAAACTCACTATAATGTTATTTAAATAAAAACGAATTAAAAGAATATAAATATATATATATATATATATATGTATAGCAATACAATACTCGTTGAAAAGATAAAAAAAACCTCGATTTTATGGTGAATTTAAAAAAAAATAATGACTTATAAAAAAGTTATGGACATTTAAAAAGGGGGGGTAATAGCATGTGACTAGCATGTGCAGTTTTTTTGCTTGGATCTTCCTATTCTACCCCCTCCTGGTGGTTTCTAAGTTCCAAGTATTTACCAAAATGTCACCGCGTTAATCTCCACTACAAATCACAATGATCTTATGGCCCAGATTCCTTACTAGACTTTCTATGGCTTTTGTGACATCCCGAAAATCTACCTTAATGATTCAGGCCATAATGCGACCCGAATCTTTAGTAAACGAGACGGTTGTTGTGGCTTCCACGTAAAACGAATCTAAAGAATTGAAACGACCTAGTTAGCCGTTTAACAGACATATGGAGTTAGAAACACGATTAACGAAAGAAGAAGGATCCGAAACGTAACTAGTGGGAGTATATGAACCACATTTAAGCAAACCCTATGTCATCATTGACCTAGGTGCGCTTACCGTTGGAAAAGAGGGAGGAGTGGGGAGCCGACGACAAGGGGACGGACGGACGGGGGCGACTGCGACGGTTCGACGAAGGATTTGAACCAACGGCTTCCAAACATCGTTGAGGTAATCATCGTTTCGATTATGCATGCTCATATACTCATTTTCTTGCATGGAATGTTAGGGTTTTGGGTTGGTGATTTGTATTGGCCATTGATAACCATAAAAGGGGTTCACGACGGCGAGTGGTTGCGGGTTGCAGCAGGGTGGCGGTGATGATCGAAGGTGGTGTGTGTGGCTGTGGAAACGGCAAGTACGGGACCCGGTGGTGTCTGATTATCATGGTGGCAGATTGCCAAGGAAGGAAGAGAGAGGGAGGGAACGAGTGTGGAGGAGCTACGAGGAGACGGCGGCCGATGTTAACTGTGAAGGTGCTCGGCGGCTGTAGTAAGGGTACTAGTGGCAGCGCACAGCTGCTGCCGAGCTGAGGGCAGAACTTCCCGATCATTAGTACCTTAAGGTCTTCCTATGTCATCCTCTTGAGTGCATTTGGTGACTTGAACCTCTGAATAGTTCTCCACCAACTCAATGCCTCATTAATGAAGGAATGAGCAACAAATTTGACTGCCTGGTCAGCTTGTCATTCACTTATGCTAATCACTCCATTCATTCTTTCAATCCATTCAAACGTGTCAACTGAATCCTTTTTCCCCTCAAACTTTGGCGGGGCACAGTCTATGAAGCCTTTGTAAGTGCATCCCTTAGTGTTCAGTCTACTCTCAGAGGGCCGATTGTCAAACAGTCTACTCTCAGACAGTCGACTTTGTGACAGTCAGCTCTAACAGTCGACTCTGACAGTCGACTCTGACAGTCGGCTCTGAAAGTCGGCTCTGATAGCCGACTCTCTTCTTCTTCCTCGCTGAGTATCGCCACATGCAGGTGGCCGACTCTTGAGAGTCGGCTCAATAACATTAAGTATCTGCATGTCTGATTTTTTATCAAAAACCTTAACTTTTTACGTTCAAAACGTTTATCTATCTTCCATGAAGCTAGATCTGAGCTTAGATTCACTTTTCATACGTAAAAATCTAACCTTTTTGTATAAAAACCACATTAACCCTAAAACCCCATTTTTGAAGAAAAATTCAGATTTGGGGTTGATTCTTACCTCAAAACTCATGGTTCTTCATGTAGAATCGATCAAGGATGATGGAGAAACAAGATGGAAGCAGGATCCAAGCTTGATGGTGCCTTCTTGAGCTTTATCTCACTAGAACTCTCTCTTTCTCTCTCTAGGGTTTTCAAGTTTGAAGAAGGGGGAATGAGGAAGATGGAGCTGATCTTGCCTTTATATACACGGGCTATATCGGCCCACTGGAGCTGGGCCCAAGCCCGCTCCCCTTTCTTCATATTTAATCCTTGATTAAATCCCGATCCCGTTATCATTTAAGCGTTTTTTATTATTTTGGGATGTTACATTAATCCATGAAAACTCCTCATGGATAATTATAAACGAAAAGCATCCCTGAATCCTTGTATAAAATGAAATATTCATGCTTTAAAACACTTTAAAAACAACAAAATTCAAGATTCAAGTGAGTGTGTGTGGGTGTGTTTTTGATAATCCACGGATCATCCATGCAAGAACTAAAGCTTGTTTTAAAACCATAAAACTACCTTGATTACAACTTCTAATATCTGGAAATAGCAAGAACAATATCAAAATCACCAAATCTAGGATTGCATCTTGAGAGAAATTGAAAGAGTGGGAGACGGGGGATGGTTGGGCCGAAATGAAGGAGGAAGAGGACGGGGTTTGGGTTGTTTTTATAAAGGAAAAAGTGTGTAGGTGGATATTTTATAAAATTCATTTTTATAAAACTAAGCATTTTTATAAAAATTGACTTCATAAAACATACAATGATCATCCATTTAGTATTTGTTGTTGTGTAACAAAATTATAATTTTTGACGGATTACACGAAAGATTTGTAAAAACACCATGACTAGAAAAACTCAATGTTGAAAATCATTTAGTTGAAAACACCATAGATCTAAAACACCATGTTGAAAAAACCCACTTTAATGTTATTTAAATAAAAACGATTTAAAAGAATATATATATATATAATAAAAAAACTAATTGTCATATTGAAAACATCATGACCAAAAAAGCTAAAACGTCATGTTGAAATTGGCCCCAAGGTGTAGAACACCATGACCAGAAAAACAACATGACAAGAAAAACTCAATGTTGAAAAACAGCAACTTGAAAACACCATAGATTTAAAAACACCATATTGAAAAAAAAACTCACTATAATGTTATTTAAATAAAAACGAATTAAAAGAATATAAATATATATATATATATATATGTATAGCAATACAATACTCGTTGAAAAGATAAAAAAAACCTCGATTTTATGGTGAATTTAAAAAAAAATAATGACTTATAAAAAAGTTATGGACATTTAAAAAGGGGGGGTAATAGCATGTGACTAGCATGTGCAGTTTTTTTGCTTGGATCTTCCTATTCTACCCCCTCCTGGTGGTTTCTAAGTTCCAAGTATTTACCAAAATGTCACCGCGTTAATCTCCACTACAAATCACAATGATCTTATGGCCCAGATTCCTTACTAGACTTTCTATGGCTTTTGTGACATCCCGAAAATCTACCTTAATGATTCAGGCCATAATGCGACCCGAATCTTTAGTAAACGAGACGGTTGTTGTGGCTTCCACGTAAAACGAATCTAAAGAATTGAAACGACCTAGTAAGCCGTTTAACAGACATATGGAGTTAGAAACACGATTAACGAAAGAAGAAGGATCCGAAACGTAACTAGTGGGAGTATATGAACCACATTTAAGCAAACCCTATGTCATCATTGACCTAGGTGCGCTTACCGTTGGAAAAGAGGGAGGAGTGGGGAGCCGACGACAAGGGGACGGACGGACGGGGGCGACTGCGACGGTTCGACGAAGGATTTGAACCAACGGCTTCCAAACATCGTTGAGGTAATCATCGTTTCGATTATGCATGCTCGTATACTCATTTTCTTGCATGGAATGTTAGGGTTTTGGGTTGGTGATTTGTATTGGCCATTGATAACCGTAAAAGGGGTTCACGACGGCGAGTGGTTGCGGGTTGCAGTAGGGTGGCGGTGATGATCGAAGGTGGTGTGTGTGGCTATGGAAACGGCAAGTACGGGACCCGGTGGTGTCTGATTATCATGGTGGCGGATTGCCAAGGAAGGAAGAGAGAGGGAGGGAACGAGTGTGGAGGAGCTACGAGGAGACGGCGGCCGATGTTAACTGTGAAGGTGCTCGACGGCTGTAGTAAGGGTACTAGTGGCAGCGCACAGCTGCTGCCGAGCTGAGGGCAGAACTTCCCGATCATTAGTACCTTAAGGTCTTCCTATGTCATCCTCTTGAGTGCATTTGGTGACTTGAACCTCTGAATAGTTCTCCACCAACTCAATGCCTCATTAATGAAGGAATGAGCAACAAATTTGACTGCCTGGTCAGCTTGTCATTCACTTATGCTAATCACTCCATTCATTCTTTCAATCCATTCAAACGTGTCAACTGAATCCTTTTTCCCCTCAAACTTTGGCGGGTCACAGTCTATGAAGCCTTTGTAAGTGCATCCCTTAGTGTTCAGTCTACTCTCAGAGGGCCGATTGTCAAACAGTCTACTCTCAGACAGTCGACTTTGTGACAGTCAGCTCTAACAGTCGACTCTGACAGTCGGCTCTGATAGCCGACTCTCTTCTTCTTCCTCGCTGAGTATCGCCACATGCAGGTGGGCGACTCTCGAGAGTCGGCTCAATAACATTAAGTATCTGCATGTCTGATTTTTTATCCAAAACCTTAACTTTTAACGTTCAAAACGTTTATCTATCTTCCATGAAGCTAGATCTGAGCTTAGATTCACTTTTCATACGTAAAAATCTAACCTTTTTGTATAAAAACCACATTAACCCTAAAACCCCATTTTTGAAGAAAAATTCAGATTTGGGGTTGATTCTTACCTCAAAACTCATGGTTCTTCATGTAGAATCGATCAAGGATGATGGAGAAACAAGATGGAAGCAGGATCCAAGCTTGATGGTGCCTTCTTGAGCTTTATCTCACTAGAACTCTCTCTTTCTCTCTCTAGGGTTTTCAAGTTTGAAGAAGGGGGAATGAGGAAGATGGAGCTGATCTTGCCTTTATATACACGGGCTATATCGGCCCACTGGAGCTAGGCCCAAGCCCGCTCCCCTTTCTTCATATTTAATCCTTGATTAAATCCCGATCCCGTTATCATTTAAGCGTTTTTTATTATTTTGGGATGTTACATTAATCCATGAAAACTCCTCATGGATAATTATAAACGAAAAGCATCCCTGAATCCTTGTATAAAATGAAATATTCATGCTTTAAAACACTTTAAAAACAACAAAATTCAAGATTCAAGTGAGTGTGTGTGGGTGTGTTTTTGATAATCCACGGATCATCCATGCAAGAACTAAAGCTTGTTTTAAAACCATAAAACTACCTTGATTACAACTTCTAATATCTGGAAATAGCAAGAACAATATCAAAATCACCAAATCTAGGATTGCATCTTGAGAGAAATTGAAAGAGTGGGAGACGGGGGATGGTTGGGCCGAAATGAAGGAGGAAGAGGACGGGGTTTGGGTTGTTTTTATAAAGGAAAAAGTGTGTAGGTGGATATTTTATAAAATTCATTTTTATAAAACTAAGCATTTTTATAAAAATTGACTTCATAAAACATACAATGATCATCCATTTAGTATTTGTTGTTGTGTAACAAAATTATAATTTTTGACGGATTACACGAAAGATTTGTAAAAACACCATGACTAGAAAAACTCAATGTTGAAAATCATTTAGTTGAAAACACCATAGATCTAAAACACCATGTTGAAAAAACCCACTTTAATGTTATTTAAATAAAAACGATTTAAAAGAATATATATATATATAATAAAAAAACTAATTGTCATATTGAAAACATCATGACCAAAAAAGCTAAAACGTCATGTTGAAATTGGCCCCAAGGTGTAGAACACCATGACCAGAAAAACAACATGACAAGAAAAACTCAATGTTGAAAAACAGCAACTTGAAAACACCATAGATTTAAAAACACCATATTGAAAAAAAAACTCACTATAATGTTATTTAAATAAAAACGAATTAAAAGAATATAAATATATATATATATATATGTATAGCAATACAATACTCGTTGAAAAGATAAAAAAAACCTCGATTTTATGGTGAATTTAAAAAAAATAATGACTTATAAAAAAGTTATGGACATTTAAAAAGGGGGGGTAATAGCATGTGACTAGCATGTGCAGTTTTTTTGCTTGGATCTTCCTATTCTACCCCCTACTGGTGGTTTCTAAGTTCCAAGTATTTACCAAAATGTCACCGCGTTAATCTCCACTACAAATCACAATGATCTTATGGCCCAGATTCCTTACTAGACTTTCTATGGCTTTTGTGACATCCCGAAAATCTACCTTAATGATTCAGGCCATAATGCGACCCGAATCTTTAGTAAACGAGACGGTTGTTGTGGCTTCCACGTAAAACGAATCTAAAGAATTGAAACGACCTAGTAAGCCGTTTAACAGACATATGGAGTTAGAAACACGATTAACGAAAGAAGAAGGATCCGAAACGTAACTAGTGGGAGTATATGAACCACATTTAAGCAAACCCTATGTCATCATTGACCTAGGTGCGCTTACCGTTGGAAAAGAGGGAGGAGTGGGGAGCCGACGACAAGGGGACGGACGGACGGGGGCGACTGCGACGGTTCGACGAAGGATTTGAACCAACGGCTTCCAAACATCGTTGAGGTAATCATCGTTTCGATTATGCATGCTCGTATACTCATTTTCTTGCATGGAATGTTAGGGTTTTGGGTTGGTGATTTGTATTGGCCATTGATAACCGTAAAAGGGGTTCGAGACGGCGAGTGGTTGCGGGTTGCAGCAGGGTGGCGGTGATGATCGAAGGTGGTGTGTGTGGCTGTGGAAACGGCAAGTACGGGACCCGGTGGTGTCTGATTATCATGGTGGCGGATTGCCAAGGAAGGAAGAGAGAGGGAGGGAACGAGTGTGGAGGAGCTACGAGGAGACGGCGGCCGATGTTAACTGTGAAGGTGCTCGACGGCTGTAGTAAGGGTACTAGTGGCAGCGCACAGCTGCTGCCGAGCTGAGGGCAGAACTTCCCGATCATTAGTACCTTAAGGTCTTCCTATGTCATCCTCTTGAGTGCATTTGATGACTTGAACCTCTGAATAGTTCTCCACCAACTCAATGCCTCATTAATGAAGGAATGAGCAACAAATTTGACTGCCTGGTCAGCTTGTCATTCACTTATGCTAATCACTCCATTCATTCTTTCAATCCATTCAAACGTGTCAACTGAATCCTTTTTCCCCTCAAACTTTGGCGGGTCACAGTCTATGAAGCCTTTGTAAGTGCATCCCTTAGTGTTCAGTCTACTCTCAGAGGGCCGATTGTCAAACAGTCTACTCTCAGACAGTCGACTTTGTGACAGTCAGCTCTAACAGTCGACTCTGACAGTCGACTCTGACAGTCGGCTCTGAAAGTCGGCTCTGATAGCCGACTCTCTTCTTCTTCCTCGCTGAGTATCGCCACATGCAGGTGGCCGACTCTCGAGAGTCGGCTCAATAACATTAAGTATCTGCATGTCTGATTTTTTATCCAAAACCTTAACTTTTTACGTTCAAAACGTTTATCTATCTTCCATGAAGCTAGATCTGAGCTTAGATTCACTTTTCATACGTAAAAATCTAACCTTTTTGTATAAAAACCACATTAACCCTAAAACCCCATTTTTGAAGAAAAATTCAGATTTGGGGTTGATTCTTACCTCAAAACTCATGGTTCTTCATGTAGAATCGATCAAGGATGATGGAGAAACAAGATGGAAGCAGGATCCAAGCTTGATGGTGCCTTCTTGAGCTTTATCTCACTAGAACTCTCTCTTTCTCTCTCTAGGGTTTTCAAGTTTGAAGAAGGGGGAATGAGGAAGATGGAGCTGATCTTGCCTTTATATACACGGGCTATATCGGCCCACTGGAGCTGGGCCCAAGCCCGCTCCCCTTTCTTCATATTCAATCCTTGATTAAATCCCGATCCCGTTATCATTTAAGCGTTTTTTATTATTTTGGGATGTTACATTAATCCATGAAAACTCCTCATGGATAATTATAAACGAAAAGCATCCCTGAATCCTTGTATAAAATGAAATATTCATGCTTTAAAACACTTTAAAAACAACAAAATTCAAGATTCAAGTGAGTGTGTGTGGGTGTGTTTTTGATAATCCACGGATCATCCATGCAAGAACTAAAGCTTGTTTTAAAACCATAAAACTACCTTGATTACAACTTCTAATATCTGGAAATAGCAAGAACAATATCAAAATCACCAAATCTAGGATTGCATCTTGAGAGAAATTGAAAGAGTGGGAGACGGGGGATGGTTGGGCCGAAATGAAGGAGGAAGAGGACGGGGTTTGGGTTGTTTTTATAAAGGAAAAAGTGTGTAGGTGGATATTTTATAAAATTCATTTTTATAAAACTAAGCATTTTTTATAAAAATTGACTTCATAAAACATACAATGATCATCCATTTAGTATTTGTTGTTGTGTAACAAAATTATAATTTTTGACGGATTACACGAAAGATTTGTAAAAACACCATGACTAGAAAAACTCAATGTTGAAAATCATTTAGTTGAAAACACCATAGATCTAAAACACCATGTTGAAAAAACCTACTTTAATGTTATTTAAATAAAAACGATTTAAAAGAATATATATATATATAATAAAAAAACTAATTGTCATATTGAAAACATCATGACCAAAAAAGCTAAAACGTCATGTTGAAATTGGCCCCAAGGTGTAGAACACCAAGACCAGAAAAACAACATGACAAGAAAAACTCAATGTTGAAAAACAGCAACTTGAAAACACCATAGATTTAAAAACACCATATTGAAAAAAAAACTCACTATAATGTTATTTAAATAAAAACGAATTAAAAGAATATATATATATATATATATATGTATAGCAATACAATACTCGTTGAAAAGATAAAAAAAACCTCGATTTTATGGTGAATTTAAAAAAAAATAATGACTTATAAAAAAGTTATGGACATTTAAAAAGGGGGGGTAATAGCATGTGACTAGCATGTGCAGTTTTTTTGCTTGGATCTTCCTATTCTACCCCCTCCTGGTGGTTTCTAAGTTCCAAGTATTTACCAAAATGTCACCGCGTTAATCTCCACTACAAATCACAATGATCTTATGGCCCGGATTCCTTACTAGACTTTCTATGGCTTTTGTGACATCCCGAAAATCTACCTTAATGATTCAGGCCATAATGCGACCCGAATCTTTAGTAAACGAGACGGTTGTTGTGGCTTCCACGTAAAACGAATCTAAAGAATTGAAACGACCTAGTTAGCCGTTTAACAGACATATGGAGTTAGAAACACGATTAACGAAAGAAGAAGGATCCGAAACGTAACTAGTGGGAGTATATGAACCACATTTAAGCAAACCCTATGTCATCATTGACCTAGGTGCGCTTACCGTTGGAAAAGAGGGAGGAGTGGGGAGCCGACGACAAGGGGACGGACGGACGGGGGCGACTGCGACGGTTCGACGAAGGATTTGAACCAACGGCTTCCAAACATCGTTGAGGTAATCATCGTTTCGACTATGCATGCTCGTATACTCATTTTCTTTCATGGATTGTTAGAGTTTTGGGTTGGTGATTTGTATTGGCCATTGATAACCGTAAAAGGGGTTCACGACGGCGAGTGGTTGCGGGTTGCAGCAGGGTGGTGGTGATGATCGAAGGTGGTGTGTGTGGCTGTGGAAACGTCAAGTACGGGACCCGGTGGTGTCCGATTATCATGGTGGCGGATTGCCAAGGAAGGAAGAGAGAGGGAGGGAATGAGTGTGGAGGAGCTACGAGGAGACGGCGGCCGATGTTAACTGTGAAGGTGCTCGGCGGCTGTAGTAAGGGTACTAGTGGCAGCGCACGGCTGCTGCCGAGCTGAGGGCAGAACTTCCCGATCATCAGTACCTTAAGGTCTTCCTATGTCATCCTCTTGAGTGCATTTGGTGACTTGGACCTCTGAATAGTTCTCCACCAACTCAATGCCTCATTAATGAAGGAATGAGCAACAAATTTGATTGCCTGGTCAGCTCGTCATTCACTTATGCTAATCACTCCATTCATTCTTTCAATCCATTCAAACGTGTCAACTGAATCCTTTTTCCCCTCAAACTTTGGCGGGTCACAGTCTACGAAGCCTTTGTAAGTGCATCCCTTAGTGTTCAGTCTACTCTCAGAGGGCTGATTCTCAAACAGTCTACTCTCAGACAGTCGACTTTGTGACAGTCAGCTCTAACAGTCGACTCTGACAGTCGACTCTGACAGTCGGCTCTGAAAGTCGGCTCTGACAGCCGACTCTCTTCTTCTTCCTCGCTGAGTGTCGCCACATGCAGGTTGCCGACTCTCGAGAGTCGGCTCAATAACATTGAGTATCTGCATGTCTGATTATTTATCCAAAACCTTAACTTTTTACGTTCAAATCGTTTATCTATCTTCCATGAAGCTAGATCTGAGCTTAGATTCACTTTTCATACGTAAAAATCTAACCTTTTTGTATAAAAACCACATTAACCCTAAAACCCCATTTTTGAAGAAAAACTCAGATCTGGGGTTGATTCTTACCTCAAAACTCGTGGTTCTTCATGTAGAATCGATCAAGGATGATGGAGAAACAAGATGGAAGCAGGATCCAAGCTTGATAGTGCCTTCTTGAGCTTTCTCTCACTAGAACTCTCTCTTTCTCTCTCTAGGGTTTTCAAGTTTGAAGAAGGGGGAATGAGGAAGATGGAGCTGATCTTGCCTTTAAATACTCGGGCTATATCGGCCCACTAGAGCTGGGCCCAAGCCCGCTCCCCTTACTTCATATTCAATCCTTGATTAAATCCCGATCCCGTTATCATTTAAGCGTTTTTTATTATTTTGGGTTTTTACATTAATCCATGAAAACTCCTCATGGATAATTATAAACGAAAAGCATCCATGAATCCTTGTATAAAATGAAATATTCATGCTTTAAAACACTTTAAAAACAACAAAATTCAAGATTCAAGTGAGTGTGTGTGGGTGTGTTTTTGATAATCCACGGATCATCCATGCAAGAACTAAAGCTTGTTTTAAAACCATAAAACTACCTTGATTACAACTTCTAATATCTGGAAATAGCAAGAACAATATCAAAATCACCAAATATAGGATTGCATCTTGAGAGAAATTGAAATAGTGGGAGACGGGGGATGGTTGGGCCGAAATGAAGGAGGAAGAGGACGGGGTTTGGGTTGTTTTTATAAAGGAAAAAGAGTGTAGGTGGATATTTTATAAAATTCATTTTTATAAAACTAAGCATTTTTATAAAAATTGACTTCATAAAACATACAATGATCATCCATTTAGTATTTGTTGTTGTGTAACAAAATTATAATTTTTGACGGATTACACGAAAGATTTGTAAAAACACCATGACCAGAAAAACTCAATGTTGAAAATCACTTAGTTGAAAACACTATATATCTAAAACACCATGTTGAAAAACCCACTTTAATGTTATTTAAATAAAAACGATTTAAAAGAATATATATATATATATATATATATATATAATAAAAAACTAATTGTCATATTGAAAACACCATGACCAAAAAAGATAAAACGCCATGTTGAAATTGGCCCCAAGGTGCAGAACACCATGACCAGAAAAACAACATGACAAGAAAAACTCAATGTTGAAAAACAGCAAGTTGAAAACACCATAGATTTAAATACATCATATTGAAAAAAAAACTCACTTTAATGTTATTTAAATAAAAACGATTTAAAAGAATATATATATGTATATATATATATATGTATAGCAATACAATACTCGTTGAAAAGATAAAAAAAAACCTCAATTTTATGGTGAATTTAAAAAAAAATAATGACTTATAAAAAAGTTATGGACATTTAAAAAGGGGGGATAATAGCATGTGACTAGCATGTGCAGTTTTTTGGCTTGGATCTTCCTATTCTACCCCCTCCTGGTGGTTTCTAAGTTCCAAGTATTTACCAAAATGTCACCGCGTTAATCTCCACTACAAATCACAATGATCTTATGGCCCAGATTCCTTCCTAGACTTTCTATGGCTTTTGTGACATCCCGAAAATCTACCTTAATGATTCAGGCCATAATGCGACCCTAATCTTTAGTAAACGAGACGGTTGTTGTGGCTTCCACGTAAAACCGAATCTAAAGAATTGAAACGACCTAGTTAGCCGTTTAACAGACATATGGAGTTTGAAAAATGATTAACGAAAGAAGAAGGATCCAAAACGTAACCAGTGGGAGTATATGAACCACATTTACGCAAACCCTATGTCATCATTGACCTAGGTGCGCTTACCGTTGGAAAAGAGGAAGGAGTGGGGAGCCGACGACAAGGGGACGGCCGGACGGGGGCGACTGCGACGGTTCGACGAAGGATTTGAACCAACGGCTTCCAAACATCGTTGAGGTAATCATCGTTTCGATTATGCATGCTCGTATACTCATTTTCTTGCATGGATTGTTAGGATTTTGGGTTGGTGATTTGTATTGGCCATTGATAACCGTAAAAGGGGTTCACGACGGCGAGTGGTTGCGGGTTGCAGTAGGGTGGCGGTGATGATCGAAGGTGGTGTGTGTGGCTGTGGAAACGGAAAGTACGGGACCCGGTGGTGTCTGATTATCATGGTGGCGGATTGCCAAGGAAGGAAGAAAGAGGGAGGGAACGAGTGTGGAGGAGCTACGAGGAGACGGCAGTCGATGTTAACTGTGAAGGTGCTCGGCGGCTGTAGTAAGGGTACTAGTGGCAGCGCACGGCTGCTGCCGAGCTAGGGTTGACTCGGGGAGGATGAAGGAGGTGGCACGGTAGTGGGCTCGGCTAGGACCTTGGCCGAGGAAGAAGGCGGAGGTTCTCGGTGGTGATGTTTGACGGCGAGCGGTTAGTAGTGCTCGATGGTGGCCATGGTGGTGCGCGAGGTGGAGGAAGAAAACGGGAACACGGCCGGTTAGTGTCACACCCCCAAAATCCACTAACATAGTTTTACCGCAAGGCACGTGACAAACCAGGATCTCAGTTATTAGTTACGTCAAACGACACTATATGAGTTTAACAAAAACCATTAATGTTCAGAGTAAGTGCGGAAGCGATAAATAAAGTATATAATGCGCAAAACAAACGCGCCGAAAAGTCAAGTTTAATAAAAGAAGATAAATTGTTCAAATGTTTGAAATGATAAAAGGACTCCAATGGATGTCCTAATTGTGCTCCTGTGCCTTAGCGTCCTGAGAAAACATGTAAGAAAATGTGTCAACACTAGGTTGGTGAGTTCACAGGTATCAGTTCGTAATAATGTTTGCCAGATTATGTACATTCAATATATATATCAATAGGTAGCTAACATATGTTCATGTTACTAAAGCGCTCGCAACCGAAGTTGACTGTTTGTGTTTGAATGCCTTCCACCATGTCTATCAATAATGGTGATGTGTTTAGGTCAATATTACACCCGTTTGACCTCCAGTCGAGTTAGCGCGACTAACGCGGGTGAGGTTGCAAACCCAGTAGTACTACTCAAGATTACCTCGCTAAGTTCATATTAAACGGTTCGATGTGTAAGGACTTTCATGATAGAGTGTTACGCTTAGTCTTAACAAGTGATAATATAAGAATTAAAGTAATCATATGTCTGCGTCATGTTTTCTCCCCTAATTTAAAAACAGTAAAGGGGCCATGAAACTCACATGAGTTGTGTAAAGCGTAGTAATTAGCACCACACAAGGATGCAACAAAAATCACAAATGGATTGCACGTGGACAGTCTACGAATGCCCTAGAATATGTTTACGATTGTTAGGAACATATAGGATTTTGTGACGACGATACGGGAATGGTCGGGTGTCCTAAAAATGCTTATGAATATCGAATAGACATTTTGTTATCGGGATTAGAGAATCCCTAGTTTAGTACCAAATACGGATGTGGTACGTGTGAGAAACCATTAAACACGGGATAATAATATTAAATAATGGTCCGTGTGTTTTTATGAATTAAATAATAGTTTAGGAAATAATATAAATAATTATATTATTTTTAATATGGAAATAACACTAAAAATGAGTTATAAATTAAATCCCGAGTACTCGGTCGTTTCCGGGTGACCAATCGTCTTAAAATAACATTATAAAAATATGGGGATTGATTTTTATTTTAAAATCAATTTAAAAAGCTGCTTAAAAAAATAATGTGGGTTGTGGGACTCGAACCCGGGTCTCACCCACAACAGCCACACGCTCTAACCATCTCCGCCCGCTAGGGTATCGAAACATAACACGGATCGGCTTAGTTTTAACACTCAACCCCACTGTGTTCTTCCCCCTTTGCGAACCGAATCAAAATCAGTCCCAAATCCAACGAATTCGATCGCGATTGAACAAAATAACATAGGGGTTTTGTTAATCAATGTTATATGAACCTGTGGATGAATTTAATTGCAAAATCATCACAATTAGATTCGTTAATTCTTGTTTTGAAAACGAAAACCCTAAGTTTGATTATAGAATTGATTTGATTAAATTCGATAATATTTGGAGTTGGAATCATTGGGCTTTCACTGAGTGGATGTTTGCGAATCTAACCATGTATAATAATTGACTTGAGATCGAGTCTAGGGTATAGTTCGATTAAACCCGAAATCATATGAACCCTAGAATCTGTTCATGCTTAAATCGATGTTGTAAGCCTCAATTAGGATAGGGCTTTCAATCTACGGGTGAAAACGAAGCTAAAGATGTATTCAATTACCTGATCCGGTATCGAATTGATAGTGCTCGACCAAATGGGGTTTCGACTTCGAACGACTTAGTCCCCAACGTCTCTGGTTTCGTCTCCGACCAAATTAGGATGTGCAAAAGACTTAGAGGGATTCGTTTGAGGTGCGCAGAGTGTTTGATTGTGAGAATGATACACGAATTGGTCGAAGTAGATAGTAAACGATGGGGGTTTCGACGGTTACGGGTTTAAGATGATTAATAGGATTAATTCGTACTCAATGATGATGTTAAATACTTCAATGATGATCGACATTGTCATTAACATGCAAAACAGTTATGAATTGGAACAGTTTTTCAGTTATGGGTTTGATTTGGATCAAAGAAGGCTCGATTTTGACTTTTGAAAGTCAAACAATCGAGTTTTAGGTATTTACAGCAATGGTCCCTGTAGTTGCATGTGTGAATGTTTGAATTTTGACAGAATTAGTCCTTGTGGTTTGTAATTAGTTAACGAGTTAACCGGAATTTGTCGGGTGTCACAGTTAGTATTTCACCAGACTAAGGTCGTGCATGGCACGGTTACGCACATGCATGGGAAATCCGACCCGGGTTCATCCGATCCGTGGGGTTAGGGTTTCACCTTGCACTGCATGCATGCGTGATTGGAACCCGGTTTGTGTACACGTATTATCGTGGATTAGGGTTTGCATGTGTATGCATGTATACGTACGTGCATGCATAAAACCAGGTTTTTGGGTATTCGGTCCCTATGCGGGTCAAGGATGATCTGATAAATGGGTTGTTGAGATAAGGGTTCGGTAAATCAGAAGGGAGAGCAGTTGAGACCTAGTATCGGGATTGTTATGATTTCACGCGTTAGTCGGCATATCGTTAGAACGTGTCTAACCACGTGACCATACGTTTGACAGGTTGGGATTCGAGCGTGGACGGACGAGTTGCAGAGGTAGGACTGAGGCTCATCATAAACTGTGAGTTTCTAATCCCCTCTTTAAATGTTTTTAATGTTTTGTGGCTATCGTACATACTTTCAAGACGTATTTTATTACATTAAATGTGTAATGATATTTGGGGTTTAACCCGATGAGTTTATGAATTTAAGTATTCAAATATGGGGCTAAGGGATTGTGTGTTGTCCGTAGGATGTGTAGGTTAAAGGTAGGTATATGGTCGTGGGTCGTATAGTGACCTAATAGGGGTGAGTCAGGGGACGAGTTTACATGTCGTGCGGGTACGACTAGGAGATATTACGGGGTGTGCACATACTTGATATGTGCTTAGATAACGAGACATAGTAATTGTATGTGTGTTGCTATATTAGGGTTGTATTGTGTTATGAGTTAGTCAGGGTGAGTCGGGATGTAAGCTAAACGCTTATGAATACGTGTATGATACATTATCCTAGTGTTATGTGTGGGTTGCAGGTGTAGTTAATGATTCATGGGTGATGTTATGTGTTTTATATCTGTGTTGTGTTTGCATCGTTGTCTTTATGACATGGCAAACGGGATTGTAAAGGACAAGGTCCTTCGGGAAGTCACCAAAGGTGACAATATTCAGCAGGTTAATGATGAGCTCGGGGGGTGTCGAACGCCCGGACGAGGGTGTAGTGACGAGGTATGTGTTTGTGTGCATATGTATGTGTTAAATTGCATGAAAGTGCTGAATTATATTTGTTGTGTGTGAAATAATATTATTGTGTTGTGTAGATAATGTTAAAGAGGCGAGTATAGTTAGATCGACCGTGGTGTCGGGATTGTAATGTGGTGTTTACAATTGTCGTGTTATATATATATATATATATATATATATATATATATATATATATATATATATATATATATATATATAGGGAATGAATCATTTGAGAACTTCTAAATATTTTGAGAACTCGCGAGAACTCGTCAAAAAACCAATCAAAATCATTTTTTTTGTTTTTACTACATTTATTACTAGAATAATTTATATATGCAAATTTATATGTATTCATATATTAAAAAAATATACGCACGTGTAAGTTTACCATTTACACATGTGTATAAAATTTTTTAAGAATAAATTAAAGAGAAGATATGTATTAATTGTAGAGATAAATCATGTTTTATGTTATATTTTAATAATAAAGGTAGTGAAAACAAAAAAAAATGGTTTTAATTGGTTTTTTACGAGTTCTCAAAATATTTAGAGTTCTCATTTGAACATAACCCTATATATATATATATATATATATATATATATATATATATATATATATATATATATATATATATATATGTAGGGAAGGGTTTAAATGATAACCAGTTTTTTATGTGATAACCGTGATAACCATTCTCAAACAATCACATACTTTATAAATTATTTTTTCTTTTAGTTGTTAAATAATCTTTGAACATATATCTTGAACCTAAATACGGAAATGAGTAGTCTTACATATACGTATCACATAACGTTACATATACGTGACACACAGTGTTACATATGTAACACTAACAAAATGATAATTGTTACATATATGTAACACTATGTTTTAGATTGATTATCATGGTTTTCACATAAATATCGGTTATAATTTGAACCGCACCCTATATATATATATATATATATAGGGGTGTTCAAAACCGGATATCCGAAATTTTCGGATAGTGGATTTTACTATCCGAATCCGTATCTGAAATTTCGGATACGAATTCGGATAGTAATTCGGATATCCGAAATATGAAAAAGTTACAAACTGGGAACCCTAAATCAAACTTTAAAACAGAAAATTACCTTTAAAAAAAGCAATCGGCGGATTTGAAGTATGAGGAGGGAAGCGTGGCGGCAATCGGCGGAAGTCAGCGAAATTCAGCGGCAGTCATCAGCGGCGTCTCTACTAACGGTTTGAAGAAGTGGTGGTGGCGGCGACGACATGAGATCTGAATAGGTCTAAGGTTGGGTCCACTGATGGAGAAGCCGGTGGGTGCGGTTGAAATGGAGATGGTGGCCTGTTAGAGTGGCTGGAATCGGGAAAGGAGATGGTGGCGTGGAGTAGTTGGAACGAAGATGGCGGCTAAGGAATTTGGGAATGGGTTAAATGAATTCAAAATGTGAATAAGACACTAACAGGGTTTTCAGCCCTCCCCGGTCCCCGAACCTTACATAAATGCGAATTTTCGGATTCAGAATTTCAGATAATTCGGGTTCGGTTTCGGATTCGGATATTTTTTAACACCCCTATATATATATATATATATATATATATGTCTTTTTATGTATATAGGGTAAGGCTGCGTACATCAAATCGCGAAGCGATCCAGCCCTCCCCGATCCCCGAACCTTACGTAAATGCGGGAGTTAAGTCAAATACCAGGTACGTCGTTTTTTCATAGGCATATATATATATATATATATATATAGATATATATATATATATAGATATATATATATCTTATAGCATAACCATGTTCACCACAAGTTTATCCTTTCTTGTAATCACAAAGTATATCTTGAATTTGTGGCCCGTGGGTGGCAATTTTTGTGTCCTTAATGATGTTCTCCATTCTTTTTCTCTTGTTTTGTAGTCATAACTCCTTTATCCTTGTCAACCATTGAATTTGCCTCAACTGGTTCTTTGGTTTTTGTTGGTCAAGTAAATAACTTAGTTCATTTCTTAATGCATCTCGCATTAGTTCAATAAGAAGAGTAGCTTTCTAATAGGTGGAACTTTAGGTAACTAGAACTCTCCACATTTAATCACCATATAGTTGTAAGCAATTAATGTGTTCTTAACAAGGTTTTTAAACTCGGACTGGACAGGCCGGTAGGACCGTTCCAACCGCAACCGGTACCTCCGACGGCCCGGTTGTATGTTGTGAGATCGTTTTACAAAAACCGGGAGGTTCGAACGATTAACCGGTCGAACCGTGAACTGGGGGTCGAACCGTGTCTCAAATTTACTCTTTTTTTTACTTTTTGAGTTTTTTAACAAATAAATAATCACAAAAACAACTCTTTTAACCCTAAAATTCCAATAGAGCCGCTCGTTCACATTGTCTCCTTTTCTTCTGTATGACAAAACAAGATTCCCAAAACTCCAAAAGGCCAAAATCGTCTGTGTTGGGTTTGATTTTGAAGTTTTCTCTTGGTCTGTGTTAGATTCGAAGTCACTAATTCACTCCCTTATCAAAGTCTTATACTCATCTGTGTTGAATTTGAAGATCGCATCGAGGTCCCGTGTTCACTCTCTCATCGAAGTTCTAACTTTATATTTTTATGAATATTTATTTTATTTATTAAGTCATCCGGTTCTTAAATCCGGTCCGACCAATGGACCTCTAATGCGTCCGTTTCGTTGTCCGGTCCGATTATGAAAACAATGGTTCTTAATGCCATTCGAAAATAAGAGGGACCGATTTTAAGAGTGATTGGTTATTTGAATGAGGCTATGTCATAGTAATAGTTTCGATTTTACTTAAAACTAGTATTTTTACCCCGCGTTTTGCGGGGAGGACGGTCGTTTTTTCTACGCATAGCGCGGTAGGAGTCTAGTCGTCATCGGTTCTCCTCGTAAAATACCATAAGAACGAACACCGATACAAGGTTCGTGAAACCCGACACTGCTGACGATGTTATTCGCTCATATGCGGGTAGATTTGTCACAACACCTAAACGGTTTGGGCGCTCGATATAACGTACGACACAAATAAAAGACACTCGATTTTGAATACAAACACGTTTTAAAAGAAATTTTTTATAGAATGTTCACGAAAAAGATAAAAAAACAACCGCTCATTCAAAAAAAATTTAAAAAGAAGCCAACGAAAGTTATCACAGAAAAACAAAAGTAGTATAAAATGAAGCGTGTTAAAAGCGTATATTATATATATATATATTATAAAGGCTGAAAACGAAATAATATCTACGATTCATGGCGGGAGCGTCAATGTTTTTCCCCCGCATTACGCGGGTGGAGTTTATTCGTTGTCGGTTACGCTCATTAACAACCATAAAAGCGACAACGGATATCGGTTACGATGAGACAAAATCACCTACATGGATGTTTTCCGCTTTTAAGTGTTTGGGTTTTTTACGGCTACTCAACGTTAACCTCGCTAGCTATAGCGTTGGATAAAAAAACATTCTTGATTTTAAAAACGAATCAATTAAAAAAAATATTATACCTGAAAATTAAAAAATTAAAAAAATAAAACTAAAATAAGACGCGCTTCCATTTTTTTTAACGTAACGAACGAAAAATATTACATGAAAACAATATTAATAGAAAATCAAGCGGGTTAAAAGTGTAAATTATATATATTAGAAGGAGTGAAAACGGAAATTAGGAAAAAGAAAATGACACTTCAAGTACTCAGAGAGAGTTACACACAACGCATCGGGGTAGTAAAACAAAACGTTAAAACGAACTGAAAATAAAAAGCTGACAAACGAAAAGGTAAAAAAAATAGACCCCGGATCGAACCTGGGTGGATTGGCTCCACTAGTGTATGTGGGTTCCCTTCTTAACCAAGCCAACTAAGGTGAAATTTATTAAGTTTTTCAAGATTTTCTAATATATCATAAAGAAGTTTAGGATGAGAAAAGAAAAAATAATAGCCGATGCCCACAACCACCAATGAAAGTTAGTTACTGTACATTACAATTTGTTTTAGTAGAGCTGTAATGGTTGTTTTATATCTATACCCTATAATAAATAAAGATTTTACATGTCACGTATCGTCTTCATATTTATTTTTATTATTTTTATTCAGACTCTCTCTTTTATTAAATACACCTCTATCTTTTCATAATAATAATGTATTTTTAAAGAAAATACTAATCTTTATATTAATAAATCTACTGACATATTTTGACGAGTGTATTTGTTAACAAATTATATTGTATTCCACAAGTTTATTCAACCCGTGTAAAACACAAGTTTTTAAAAAAATAATTTTTTTATTACTTAATATATAATATTTATATTTATTCAACCAGTGTAATACACGGGATTTTAACCTAGTTTTGTAATATATGTTTGACTAAAACAAAATCTTCAAATTGTTTTTGTTTGTAATGTGCATTTAATAAATTTTCGTCTTGATTATTATCAGTTGTGCATGCTTAAGTCAAAATTACTTGGTAGCTCAATGGTGGCGACAGAGAAGAGCTAAAACCGCATTAAGTATTCTCATTATAAGATACGATCCTATCAGAACCCCCTCCCGTTGAAGTGTTCTAGCACAGGCTGGTCTATTGGGTCTACGGGCAACACATCGCAGTGGGCCTAACATTTCAAGGGGCCCAAAATAAAAATTTAAAAATAAAAAATAAAAAAATTTATTAGGCCTTTTTAAAAAAGTAATTTTCGAGGCTTTTTAAAAAAATATATATTGGATCAACTATATCAAGAAAAAACATTTATGGCATATAACTCACACTATTCAAAAACTTAAGATGCCTTAAAAAACGTGTTCCATGATGTATCTACTTTGATATTGTAAGCTCCAATACCTTCGGATCAGGATCGGGTTATCGAGGAATTTCCAGAATGACCTAGCAAAACAGAAACACCGTTAGTCTCGCCACAGTGAGGACCCCGGGGGGTTTCGCCGTGACCAGCCCCCGGCGTGAGAGTAAGTATGGGTTTACGGTGGGGAAGATAAGCTGAGACTAAGGATGAATGAATGAGAACATGAATATTACCTTAGGATTTCTGGAGTATTATACCTTAGAGTATTTTGTCTTTAGCCTGTGGCTGCTCTTTGCCTATTGGCTTGGGTACATGATGCTTAGACCATTTTTAAGGTTGTTAGTAATGGTTTACGCATTGTCCGGCCTCTCCTACTTATTGGTTCGTACTCTGACATGTCGATTCTTGTCTCCTCTTTACCGTTGCTTTTCTCTTCAATATGCCCGGGCCTTATTCCGCTTGCCGGGCCTTGGTTAAGGTCCAGGCCCGGCCGCTGGTCACTGTATTTCTGTAGGTGATTATCCGGACTTGGGTTTTAGGATATATCCGGTCTTCGTGCCAGGTAATATCCCAACAAGTCCCCCCTAGTCTATCATCTGTTTTGGTCCCGACGGAGTAGGTGATAGACTAATTTTTTCACGAGGATTTTAAGTATTGTTGAGTGTGAGTGTGGGACAGCTGTTGCTGTAAGTTTTTGAGCACTTTTTCCCTGTGACAGTCATCGGACGGTCTTTATCGCAAGCACATGCCACGTGTCGCTCATTTACTGTCTTCTAACGTTTATAATTCAAAAAAGCCTTTTAACTGACTTACTTTTTCCTTTATAACCCTCGTAAGTCTCTTGTTTTTTTCTTTTTACTTCCTCTTTTTCCTGAAATTTGCTCTGTCTCTTCTTCCTCCTTCCGGCTATCTTCCCGTTCAATATTTCGTCTTCCTTTCCGTCTTATGGAGCCATGTGCGTCTTTTGTCCTTTAATCTTTCTTTTGAGCTTCCTCCTTCCCTTCATCTTTATTCTTAAAAATGGGTGAGCGTCACAATCTTGATACCATCCCCTCTGTTTTATCCTTACGGGACCTTAGGGTTTTTTGTGATAAATATAATATTCCTCAAGAGTTGAACCTAACCTTACCTACTCCCGTCCAGACTGCTATTGCTCCAGACGGGATGATAACCCTATACACTTTCCGTGAATCTGTTTCGTGTATTTTATGACCTTGGCACTGCCGGTGATTGGTTCACCTTTGTTAAGAGAAGGAAACCCAGCCCATCAATGACTCTAAAGATTCCCAATTCCCTGAAGAATTGGAAAGATCATTTTTTCTTCATCTCCTCTGCCTTTCTTTCCATTACCCTACCCCGTCGAGAAATTAATGCCCCTATTGAGGACCCTTCTCCTGATGCGACACTTATAAGGGCGGGTTGTTGGCCCTGTTGACCTCACGGTCCTCGTCCATCGTCATGTATGATGAACCGACTCTGGTTCTGGCCGATGTTAGCCAAAATTGGGACACTCCTCTTCTCCGCTTCGTTCCCGTTCGCAATGGTGTTGGTGAGTGAGGAGAAGGTTATTACTGTTTGGTCTTCCTTTTGTTGAACTTATCATTATTGATTCTGTTTCTTTCTTTTTTGCAGAAGTGGACTTGTTGGATATTATGATGGGAGGTGACATAGGGGTGACTTGGAAGTCTATGAATGTAGTTCCTTCTACTGTTGGCATAGGTAGCCTTGTTCCTGCTTCATCTGCTCAGAGTGCTTCTACTGCTCATGGGATTACCATCAGCCCAATAGAGTCGGAGAACGAGAGTGAAGAGGTAGTACTTACCCGTCGGGGAAAGAGAAAGGTGGAGGAGTCTTCGCGTGGTTCTTCTCCCAAACGGCCCAACATACGGGTGATCTTCAATCCTCCTCCTTATCCTTCTCCTGTTACTCCTTCTGACCGGTCGACAGTTATCCCTCTCCTGTCCATTCCTATGCAGACCGGCCCTCAGGTTGATTCTCCTCCTGATAGGATTATCGACATCCCTTCTCCCCGGCCCCAAACTCATGTATCATCTGTTGGGGATGCTCATCCTTCCTCACCCCATATCCTTGATGGTGGGGCTTCTGGTTCTCGTCCCCCTACTGATGACTTTTCCTACAAGCCGGAACACGGGGACGAGATACCACCTCTGTCGGAGGAAGAGCGGGTTTCTCTCTTTTTTTCCTGGGTGGTCACTGGCTAATGGGGCCCTTTTTGATTCATCGGAGGTTAGCCATGAATTCATAGAACATGTCGTACCTCACGGGGAGAGGATCTTTACAAGGAGTATCATTACCTCCCAACTTAGCTGTGAGCACAGCTTTTTTATGGCGAATCATATATCTCGATCGATGAAGATGCATCACCAGATGCTATATTTTGAGAATAGGTACTATGCCCTTCTGGCGATGCATGATGAGGTTGGAGCACGGGTTGGAGAAGGCCATGTTGGAGAAACTTTGGCTTTTGAAAGAGTTGGAAGAATTGGGCTGTCAGTTCCAAGAGGCTAAGGCCGAGCTTCAGAAGACGGAAGCGCTATCTCAGGGTTTCAAGTTCAGGAAAATGAGATAGCCCGTCTTAGGAGTGAGGTCCATGATAGTGGCCAAGAGATAGCCCGCCTCTCCAAGCTTGCTTCGGATAAAGAGGCGGAGTGTGTCCAGGTCTCATCGGAGATGAATCTCCTCCATGTAGACCTAGACCATACGTGCGGCGAGGTTCGGGCCCTGGAGGTACCTTACATTCCTTTATTTTCTGGTATTTTGCGTTGGTTTTCTTATTTTGAACTTATTTCTTACTTACTTTGTGTTTTGACAAGAAAGGGAGAAGGAGCTAAAAGCTCAGTTAGCCAGGTCGGACGTGGACAAGCAGCATATTGAGACCCTGCTGTCGGATAGGGAAGATTCCTGGGCGGCAGAGAGAGAGATAGCCTAAAAGCTGACCTTGTTGTCGTGTCAGCTCAGAAGGAAACTTTGGTTTTAGAAAACCATCGTATTTCCTATGAGCGTGACTGGCTCATAGGTACCGGTTTTAGGCTCTTTTATGAGCGCCTGAGGGGTAGCCGGGAGTGGCTCCTGCTCATGGGTGTCGTGAACAAGGCAGCCAAGACAGTAGGTTTTAGGAGGCCTAGCTGCGGGGTATGCATCGAGTGAGAAGCAGATACCCCTGGAATCTATGAACGGTTATGATCCGGACACTCTGCAAAGGCTCAGTGACAGCACCACCGTACTGTAGACTTCCAACCATTTTCTGGTATCTCGGCTATCTAGCCTGACTCAGGCTTCTCTTGATGTCCTGAAATCTGTGTTTACTGGCACGCCAGCTTCTTCCACCAGCGTCGCTCATCCCTAGTTCTTTAGATAGCTTTGTTTATGTATTTCTTTTGAATAGTTTGCTTGTAATCTTTCATGATTATATATGTGCCTTCTTTGGAATTGGTAATCCTCTTTTTCTGCTGGTTTTAGCTGATATTATAACTCTCCTTTGCAATTTATCCGGGGGAAAGCTGACCGGATAGCTTTAGGTTGTTCGTTAGTTTTTATACCATTGGAAATGGGTAAAAAGTTTATCTTTGTGACTTATCCGGTGGTGGTCCGGCCGTATATCCTTAGGCTTTTTGTTAGTCTTTATACCCTTTGCGAGGGGTAAAGAGTTTA
This sequence comes from Smallanthus sonchifolius, assembly GCA_023525975.1. Taxonomy (NCBI): domain Eukaryota; kingdom Viridiplantae; phylum Streptophyta; class Magnoliopsida; order Asterales; family Asteraceae; genus Smallanthus; species Smallanthus sonchifolius. The sequence continues at coordinate 66,787,617 of CM042030.1, read as the reverse complement.
TCTTGTGACTTATCCGAGGGTGGTCTGGCCGGATAGCCTTAGGCTTTTTGTTAGTCTTTATACCCTTGGCAAGGGGTAAAAAGTTTATCTTTGTGATTTATCCGGGGGTGATCCGGTCGGATAACCTTAGGCTTTTTGTTAGTCTTTATACCCTTGGCAAGGGGTAAAAATTTTATCTTTGTGACTTATCTGGGGGTGGTCCGGCCGGATGGCCTTAGGCTTTTTGTTAGTCTGTATACCCTTGGCAAGGGGTAAAATGTTTATCTTTGTGACTTATCCGGGGGTGGTCCGGCCGGATAGCCTTACGATTTTTGTTAGTCTTTATACCCTTGGCAAGGGGTAAAAAGTTTGTCTTTGTGACTTACCCGGGGGTGGTCCGGCAGGATAGCCTTAGGCTTTTTGTAGTCTTTATATCCTTGGCAAGGGGTAAAAAGTTTATCTTTGTGACTTATCCGGGGGTGGTCCGGCCGGATAGCCTTAGGCTTTTTGTTACTCTTTTTACCCTTGGTAAGGGGTAAAGGGTTTATCTTTGTGACTTATCCGAGGGTGGTCTGGCCGTATAGCCTTAGGCTTTTTGTTAGTCTTTATACCCTTGGCGAGGGGTAAAAAGTTTATCTTTGTGACTTATCCAATGGTGGTCCGGCCGGATAGCCTTAGGCTTTTTGTTAGTATTTATACCCTTGGCAAGGGGTAAAAAGTTTATCTTTGTGACTTATCCGGGGGTGGTCCGGCCGGATAGCCTTAGGCTTTTTGTTAGTCTTTGGCAAGTGTTGCTTTCAAAAGACATAATCTGCATTGATAAGGCATAAAGCCATCATGAGTAAATGAAAAATAACATAGGTTGTAGCACTTAGTTTCACATGAAATACTTCCTTAGCTGCATTCCGTGCCAAGTGCGGGGAATAGGTGTACCGTCCGGTTTGGCTAGCTTCTATGACCCTCTGGTGTTGCCTTCAAGCACCTGGTAGGGACCTTCCCATTTGGGTCCCAACTTGCCAGTGTCTTCCTATAGACTAGCTTCATTATCCCGTAACACCCATTCTCCGAGCTTGAAGCTCTTGCCTTTAACACGGCTGTTGTAATATCTCCCCACCTTCTTTTTGTACTTTGTTTCCCTAGCAATGGCTATTTCTCTGTGTTCTTCTAGTAGGTTCAGTTGAGCCTTAAATTTTCTTTATCCCTGATCTGGGTTCGCTGGCTTGGTGACCCTATTTCTGTTGGAATCATTGCTTTAGTGCCGTATGTGAGGTTGAATGGTGTTTCTCCGTGATTGGTCATTGGTGTGGTGCGATGGGCCCAAAGTACATGTGGGATTTCTTCCACCCAAGCGTGACTCTTAGGTTCCAGGCGGCTTTTGATTCCTTCCACTATGCTTCTGTTGGCCCATTCCACCTGCCCGTTGGACTGAGGGTGTTTAACAGAAGAAAATACTTATTTTATCTATAATTTGGTGCACCAACATTTGAACGGGTTCTCTACAAATTGTTTCCCATTATCACTTACCAATTCTCGTGGTATCCCAAATCTGCAAACTATGCTTTCCCATACAAAGCGTTGCATTTGTTGGCCCGTTATTGTTGCTAATGGTTTAGTTTCGATCCACTTAGTAAAGTAATCGATGGCCACAATGATGAATTTCACTCTTCCCGCTGCTTCTGGGAAAGGTCCCATAATATTGATGGCCCATTTGCAAAAAGGCCAAGCACAGGTAACTGAAACTAAGTTCATACAAGGGCGTCGGCTTACCGGGGCATGCCTTTGGCAGTTGTCACACTTCTGGATCTCATCCACCGTTGTCTTGTACATTCTGGGCCAGTCATACCCGGTCCCCATTGCTTTTGATACAATTTTTTTTGCCCTGGATGCATGCCGCAAATACCTTCATGCATTTCCCTTATTACATAGTTGGCTTCATCTGGGTCCACACATTTCAACATGGGGCCAAGATAAGACTTTCGGTACAACTGGTTCTCCTCTACTGCGTAATTGAGAGCTTTATACTGTATCTTCTAGGATTCACTTTTATCTGTCGGGAGAATCCCTTCCATTAGGTAATCCAGTAAGGGAGACATCCATGTCTTGCTTTCCCCTGCTTCTATTGCTTCAACACTCTTCTCTGTTGTTGATGGTTCGGCCAGTATCTCCACCCGGATCTCTCTTTCCAAGTGGCTAAATGCCACAGAGAACACATTTCCTTCTCAACTATAGCCATACTTCATTTTATCTCTAAAGAACATGCTTAGGAACAAGTGGAAATGTAGGAAAATGCGGAAAGGTTGGAACATGCGAAAGCGTAGGAACATGTCGAAAGGTAGGGTCATGTTGAGGTGAATAAGAGGTTGGTTTATTGGAAGATGATGATTATGGTTAAACTAAGTGTTGTTTCATAAGCTCTATGGGTTGTGATAATAATGTTGATGCATATTCATTTTGGGTTTAGTTCTTTAACAACCAACACCGTTTTGCTATATATGGATTTCATGAACATTATAAAATGTTATTGTTTGTTGTAAAATTTTAAGAATCACATATATAAAAATGTAATTAAATTTTTTATAAATTTCACCACCACCACCAGAGGTGTAGGACTCTAGGTAAAAATTTTGTAAGAACATTCACAACAACTTTCTCATCCGTATTCGTATAATTTAATTAAAAACCACATTTATCTCTAAAATTTAACTTTTTTTTAAAACCTCTCACATCTCAATCCCCATATCTATCCATATTCAATTAAATAATAATTCTTTAATTTTTTTTTTAATTACTTTTGCTCTTTTTCTACTCACAACCACTCATAAAAAATATAAAAAATAAAGATAGGGAATGAATAGTAAGTCCCTATATTTAGGGAACTTTAAAGTTTTCCTTCAAAATTTTAGGGATGGAATATGGGGATGGGGATCCTGATGTTGAGTGAAAAAACAAGAATTCCTTATATTCTTCCTAATTTTTAGAGATGAGGATGATGATAGGGAACAAAATATGAAGGCTCTAACATAACCATATCGAACATGCATTTGAGGTTTAAACTACACCTTTTGCAACAAGATTTATCATCCTTAAATAAAAGACACTTGACACGTCTATATAACATGATAGATGCATATACTAAACAATCCCATTATTGTTCTACCACACACATTCACTACAAAACTTATTATAACATGCTCAATTTAAGATGATAGAAAATCATAAAAAAAAAACTATAATATAAGAATCTTTAAATTCCAATAATTTGCTGGTGCAAATTTAAGCATTCGTAACGTCAAAATTACACTTGAGTCGATTTGATCTTCTTCCGCCCTAACTTCCTAATTTTGTACATCTCCTTCGAATTGAATGTCGATTCCTTGATTCTTCTTTAAAATAAGTTAATTATGTGAATTGGTTGAATTGGTTTGCCTCTATTTTTTTAACGGTAATTTGGATCACTGACGGGCCACTGATCCACCCGATCATCTCCACCTCCCTCAGGAGGAAACCCACATAGGTGAGAAAACTCTATGACCTAACCTGGACCCCTTTTTGTCATAAGTGGGATTTGAACCCAAAACCTTTTCGTTCTAGTGAAGTCTTAGGTATACACATTTCCACTAGATTAAGCTAGTGGTTGTGGTTTGTTTAAGACATGTGTATACAAATATATTTCGTCGGCAAGAAAGGATGCCGAGAGGGCTTTCGGTGTGTTAAAAGCTAAATGGGGTATACTTTGTCGACCAAACCAACATTTACTTTCAGAGTTACACGATGTAGGTACACATATTAGACTTCAATTTGATCTCGTGGAACATATTGCGAGAAACATTCCGAATTTGGACGAAAACGAAAAGTAGATGAATTTTTATTTATTAATTACTTTTTTGTATTATCTTTTTATTTATTATTATGTATTTTTAATTAATTAATTAAATTTTTAGTTTTTTTAATTTAATTATTAATTTATTTTAATTTTAAAAAAAATAACAGGGTTGGAGGTACTTAAAGATACACTCACCATTAAGGTAATTTGTGAGGATAGTTTGAACAGGTGAGGTGACATCTTTTAATTGGTATAATTTAATAAGTACTTTGGTTCGAGGTACCGCTCCCATCATCCTAAATCCCCTTGCTCAAAATCCCTCCTAGGGTTTCGATAACCGCCACCACCTGCAATTTTGTTGCACATCTTTTCACCATTTTCGTTTCTACGTAGGTATGATTTTATGAATTCAATTTCTTATCCATTGCTGGTTATCGATTTCATTTTCTAGGGTTTGTTATTTGTGTACATGGTGATGAATATCAATTTTGAATTAGGAGATCGTACAAACCCTAGGCAGAATCAGAAGAAGTTAGCTCAATAGTAAGAGTAGATTCCGTACAGGTATACTTAATTGGCTCCTAGGGTTATGAAAATGTAATTTGAATTCGAACAAGTTCCGTGCGTTTGATTTTGGTGACGATAAAACGTTTTGTGATAAGAATGGTAGTAAAACGAAATTAAATTAGTCAAAATATCCTGTAAATGATAGTGTGGCCATGGTGGTTGAACTTGAACCATTGTTGACTGGTCATGGATTTGAAGTGGGAGATATGGTTTGGGCAAAAGTGAAATTCAGCCCTTGGTGGCCTGGCCATGTGTACTGCGAGGAGTTTGCAACTCCTTTGGTTCGCCGATCGAAGAGGGAGGGTCTGTTGTTGGTTGCACTTTTTGGTGCTAGTAGTTTTGGGTGGTTTGATTCTTCAGAACTTATACCGTTTGATTCCAGTTATGCGGAGAAGTCTCGGCAGACTAGTTCTAAGGCGTTTGTTAGGGCTGTGGAAGATGCAGTGGCCGAGGTGAGCAGGAGGAGTGGTATTAGTTTGTCTTGTATGTGTCGTAATAAGCAGAATTTCAGGAATATTGATGTGCAGGGTTTTTATTCTGTTGATGTGGCGGGTTATGATCCTGGTGCTGTATACTTTGTTGATGCAATTGGGAAAGCTAGGGACAGTTTCCAGCCCAAGTTGACTATTGATTTTCTAAGGCAGTTGGCTTTGGAACCTACCGTCGATGAGCATGTTGATATTGATTTTATAAAGAATAAGGCTACTGTGATGTCTTACAGAAAGGCAGTTTATGAGGACTTCGATCAGGCATTTGGTTACGATCCTGTTCGTGCATCTATTCAAGAACCGGCCCCTCGGGAAACGTCATCTAAAGGTTTTTATACATATACTATATATGTTTACTTGTGTTTCTCTTTCTCTTGTACATGGTATCATCTCAGTTTTTTGCACCTGACTGATAATATACTGCTGTCTCTTAACAACTTGGTTCTTTTTGAATCTTAAAAGCATCAACTGATATGAGTAAATTGATTAATTGCTGTTTGTTGTTTGATTTATTGTTTCATTATTTTTCGTTCCATTGCGTGTGAAATATGCTTTTTTTCTCAGAACGGGGAACTCTTTCGTGTCTACGGTTTATCTTCTAGGTTTAGTCTATATAGGATAGGATAAGAGATGTTGGTTAAATTTGAGAATCCATGCATTATTGTACACACAAAATTGCTACCAGAATTTTACACTTAGGATACATTTGAGGAGCAAATTTAGAATTTTTCTAATGGCATGAATTCGAAAAAGAAATTTTGTGAAACAGTTCTATCTATAGCTCATGATTCTCATTAATGTGTCGATGAAAATTAAATTATTTTGACAATTTGTCATGGTTATAACTGATACGTCTCTGATATGGCTGATGCTTTCATGTGCATGCACTTCACCATTATGTTAACATATAATTTGCATAAATGATGAGTTTTTAGCTATTATTTTTTCAAAATCTTCTGTAAAGGAACTCAATAAGTCTTGCTAGGTAGTAATCTATCTGGTTCTAAAGCTTATGCGGATCACTTTGGGGTTAAAGAAAAAAATGATCTTTAGTTTAGGAAGCATTATTTTATTATTATTCAGGAAACATATTATCTAATTAGTTAAGGTATCTTTTTTTATTTACTTCGGTTTTAGTTTTATAGTTGTATACTTGTATTAAGATTAGGTTTATTCAATGTCGCTTTATATTCATTTAGATTATTCAACATAATTCATAAATGCATGCTTTCTGCTCCTGCTTCTTTGTGAACCAGAGATCAATATTCAGGTTATTTGTGTTTGTATTCAACTTATTCACAAGCGTTTGCTTCAAATTAGATGATCCTTCCACTGTCCTACTGCACAGACTTTCATATATCTATTTGAATGTGTCATTTATGGATCAATGTTATGGTTATTATTAAAATACATAATGTTTGTTATTATGATAATTATTGTAATTTGTTTTTTCTTGGTAACTAAACCATAACTATGACATGTTTGTATTTACATATTTTGGAAATAAATCATTGTGTAAACCCAAGCCGCTAACTGAGCTTGTTTTTATGTTCAACATTTGTGTTTGTTTTATGCTTTGCTGAACTTTGTTATGGTTCATTTCAGCAAGAATTTGGTCTTTCCTTGAAACAAGAATTACCTTTAATGGATTCACTTTTACAATGTCTTCATCCTTTCCCCACAAAATGTATCGGAAAAGAAAGATGGCAACACTGTTAGTCAACTCATAAATCTTGATTTTTAGGAGATGCACAAATTCCCACAAGTAGGAATAATGGCTGCTGGTATCTTTGTCAAGATGGATTTAATTGTCAATCAATTTAGGTTGTCAATTTCAGTAGTTATATACTAGATATTCCTAGGGAAATTTCCAAACAAGGGTCATGATCACACTTTCTTACCTTATTCATTTCTAATTTCTTTTTCATGCACGGCTTCATGGTTTTGTCATTTTTGGCATCTTTGAAGTTTTGCTGTAATGGAGCTCTTTGTTGATGCCAGCTACAAGCGCTTTGGCTTGCCCATGCTTTATAATATCTTGTGTCAAAATGCTTCCATGTTTGTACCTTTCTCTCTATTCTGGATAAAATTAATTTGATTGCATACTTGCTAACTGTGAAACAACATATGGACAAGCAGTTGAAACTTGCAAGATTAGATTGTTGTAAACTTGTTTTGGGGATTGTTGATGATGGTTTCAGTCTTAATTTTTAATAAGCTCTTAGCATGAATCTCATGTGGTGTAAACTTGGTCGAATTTATTCAATGATGTTATTGTTATATTTACAGCTCCATTGAGTGGTAGGGAGGTGGTGTTTGCTGACAGTTTGGGCGAGGTTAAGGACACTGCAAAACTTAAAGACCATGCCAAGAAAGATGAGTATCTTTTCAAAAGGAGAGATGAATCAAAAGAGATAATAAAGGAAAAAGAAGTGAAAAAAGAGGGGATTTCTTCGGTGGAAAAGATTTCAGCTAAAAATACAGCCCAATCTGAAGGTCCTCAAATAAGTGATGGTAATTGTGAGACTGAACTTTCGCGGGCACTGGGTGATCTGCTTTCACTTGCTGTTGATCCTTTTAATACTGTCAACAGAGGATCACATATTAAAGGAAGGAAAACTTTTTTAAAGTTCAGGTCACTTGTGTTTCAAAAAAGCCAAAACTTCTCACTGTCACTGACTAGTGGTGAGCCAAGTGCTACTAAATCCTCTGCGGATAGTGTAGAAGTGCCACCTGTAAAACCACAAGGTGGGCTCAAGCGAGGTCTGTCTGATCTCCAGGAAGAAATGGCTGTTGCTAAAAGGAAGAAAGTTGGCGATATTAGAAATTTAACCAAGGAAAAGAAGGTAATAAAGAAGATTGACGAACCTCCTGTACGAGATGTCAAGCAGCCAGTTGCCACACCATTGAAGAAAGCAGGACCTGAACCAACTATGCTAATGATAGAGTTCCCGCAAGGGGGATCTTTACCATCCTATAATGAACTGAAGGCAAGGTTCGCATGCTATGGACCAATGGATCATTCGGCCACTCAAATATTTCGGAACACTTTCTTGTGTCAGGTGATTTTCAGGCACAAGGCCCATGCACAGGCGGCGTATAAGTTTGTGGTTGAAAGTGGCAGTCTGTTTGGAAACACAGATGTAAAGTGCAGCCTCAAGGAGGTTGGGGACGTGGGTGCAGCCGAGCCTGAACCGCCAATTAAAGTCCCTAAAGAAGATCACCTCCAGCCAGCCATGGAGGACGGACCACCATATATGGTGCCAGCCTCGTCAGGTGTACAGGTGAAGTCAATTCTGAAGATATCTGGCGGTGAAGAGGCGGCAGGTAATGACAATAGGGAGGTGCTTGGTGACAGTTTAGGCAAGGTTATGAATACTGCAAAACCCAAGGACCATGCCAAGAAAGAAGAGGCGGATCTTTCACGTGTATTGAGTGATCTGCATTCACTTGCTGTTGATCCTTTTAATACTGTCAACGGCGGATCGCGGATTAGAGGAAAGAAAGCTTTTTTAAGGTTCAGGTCACTTGTGTTTCAAAAAAGCCAAAACTTCTCACTGTCACTGGCTAGTGGCGAGCCAAGTGCTAGTAAATCCTATGTGGATAGTGTAGAAGTGCCACCTGTAAAACCACAAGGTGGGCTCAAGCGCGGTCCGTCCGACCGCCAAGAAGAAAAGACTGTTGCTAAAAGGATGAAAGTTGGTGATATTGGAAATTTAACCAAGGAAAAGAAAGTAATAAGGAAGATTGATGAAGCTTCTGCACAAGATGTTAAGCAGCCGGTTGCTACGACATTGAAGAAGCCAGGACCTGCGTTCATCAAGAAAACAGAGCCGCGGGCACCTGAACCGACTATGCTAATGATAAAGTTCCCGCAAGGAGGATCTCTTCCATCCTATAAAGAACTGAAGGCAAGGTTCGCGAGCTATGGACCAATGGATCATTCGGGCACTCATATATTTTGGAACACTTCCTCGTGTCAGGTGGTTTTCAAGCACAAGGCGCATGCGCAGGCCGCACATAGGTTTGTGGTTGGAAGTAGCAGTCTGTTTGGAAACACGGGTGTAAAGTGCAGCCTCAAGACGGTCGGGATCATAGGTTCAGCCCCGCCTAAACCACCGGTTAAAGTCCCAAAGGAAAACCACCACCAGCCAGACATGGTGGACAGACCACCGTCTATGGTTCCAGCCATATCAAGTGTACAACTGAAGTCAATTATGAAGAAATCTGGTGGTGAAGAGGCGGCAGGTAGCGGTGGTAAGGCGCGTGTAAAGTTTATGTTGGGTAGGGACGAGAGTCGAACGACGAATAACATGGAGAACAAGAGTGGTGCAACCTATTTTTCTTCTAATTTAACAATGGATTCTAGTAGTAAGAATTTTCAAAAGGCTGTTCATCCTAGTGTTGTTACTAGTCCACCACCACCACCTTCTATGCACTATGGCACAACACTCTTAGCACCACCGGCATTACCGCCGCTGCTGCCGCAACATTCTATGCAGATGACACCATTACGAGTACCAAACGCCGATATCGCACAGCAAATGCTAAGCCTTCTTACAAGATGCAACGATGTTGTTATGGATATTAGTAGTATCTTAGGCTACACGCCTTACCACCCTTTGTAAATCTGATATACTGACAACAGAAACCAAGTCGGAGTAAACACAAATTACCAAAATGAGGAGATTTTTGAAATAAAAAACCATTGGTCTTTAGAGAAAGAGTTGCTAAAAAATATATTGCTTGCTTTCATAAAAAAATTGAAATATTTTTCTTGGTTTATTATATTTCAGAAATATTTTTTTATCAAAAACACGTAAAAGAATATTGCTATTTTGAAACAGGTATCCAACACAAATTTTAAGAGCTTTTATAGGTTGTCAAAAGTTATGGAATTTACTTAGATTTTGTGTGTTTCTTCCGTGTGTTATTCGATTATGATGATAAAAAACTTTCAATGATGACTAGCCATGTTTAAGGTTATAAACGAGCTGAGCCTGAGCTTGTCTAAGCTCAAGCTGGCTCGTGAGTAGGTTTCCAAACTCGAGCTAAACTCGTTTGTTTGTTATTAATTATTTCATTTATATATTTATTTATATATATATATTTATAATTATAACTTTTTTATAAAACATATATATATAATATTGATTTTTTTTACATATTTCCCCAATTAACTTAAAATTACACAATTGCCTCTCATAAATATTTAGGAAGGGGATATATGTAAATAGTACTTTAATTGGTTCATTAAGGGTAAAATGGTAATAAAATAAGTTATTTTAAATGAATTGGATAAATATGTAATATATAGGTTTTAGGAAGGAGAAATATGTAATTAAATTTTAGGCTTAGGTAAATATGTAATAAAGAAACTTAGGAAGGGGATATATGTAAATGTAACTATTTTGTCATAAATTTATATATAATAATAATTGTTATATAAAATAATAATTGTTATATAAATATTTTTAAATAAAAGACTCGCCTAGCTTACGAGCCTGTTCGAGCTCGTTTATTAAATAAACCTCAATATAAACTCAAGCTCGGCTCATTTTGAGTTTTTAATAAGTCTGTCTTAAATAGCTCATGAGCGGCTCGACTAGTTTACTACCCCGCTTACTATTCTGATCAAGAACCCGTTCGCAATTTGACCACTAGAGTGCTTTCTTTAAATACTGTTAGATCATGCATTTTAAACGCATATCTATTTTAAGGACTGGGTTTTACAAGTTTCAATTTAAAGGAACATATGGAATAGAATAAAAGTTAGGACACGAAAACCATAGGGAAGATTTATGTAATTTCCTAGTGATTTACTTGGATTATAAAATTTTAAATACAACATATTTAATCATCCACAACTCATTTTTCACATGCTTTGCACTACCTTTGTCTTTTATAAATTAAAATGGTTGCTAATATTTATTTGATCTGAAATATAGTTAGATTTATTAATTGAAATTAGTTTGAATCTGTTGACAGGACAATAATTTATGCGTACTAGTGTTTCTTGTAAGTAAATTTATTTTGAAATTCCTTGCGACTTATTGTAACAATATAAACATTTATTGAAAGACGTTTGATTTCATTTATTGATATGTTTTGGAACATTCGTAACAATATCTATTTTGTTTGACTTATTGGATATCGGTTTTGCTATTCAAAAGGGGGTTGCAGCGTAACTTGTTGCCCGTTTACCTGCCACTTTATTGTAATCGTCCTATATTAACTTGCAATATAACCATTTGGATCTAGACAAAAAAAAAATTAATATTACTTTGTTCTCTATTAGCAGGATTAATCCATGAATAACTTTAGTATTCTAAAAGTCCTTAATCAATTAAAGTTACTTAAGTAAACTTTAAACTAAGATTATTGTTGAACCCGGTTGGTTGTTTTTCATAAGAGATGAAATAGGCAAAGAGTTGGAACCAATTTCAAAAATGTTTATTAGAAAACAAGTCAATAAACAACACTTTTGAGATCACTTCATGGATCAATGTCATAAGCGGGTTTTGAATCTGGTAGTATATTTGTATCCTCATACCTTATGTACATATTTGGACTTGAATGTGTGGACTATGGTGTTTTGGCACGGTTTAAGTTGTTATTTGGCCAAACAGTTATACGGGTCATTGTTAGGCACAACGTGATACACATGAGAGGGTGTATGTGGTTAATATGGAATATGTTTCCTCATATTTAAATGTTGACATGTATGACTCCTTGATGATGATTACCGTCGTTAAGTCATTCAAACACCTGATTAACCTAGATAGCTAAGGTAAGTAGGGTATCGTATCCATGAGAAGCATGTGGTTAGTATTACACATTTATTTTGATTGTGAAAAGTAAAGTACAAAGATTTGATTTATTGGAAATTAAACTAATGTTAGACTAAATTGCAACTAATTAAGAAATATGAACAAAAAGGCAAAGACAAAAACACGAGACAAGAATTAAGCGATCACACCTAGGTTTGGATTTGATAGCACTACACATAACATGATTTAATTTACCTTGCTAACAAGCTACCTAGACATAACCTTGTTCAATATATGCAAGGATGGATAATATGAGAGTAAAGAATCTGACATGTTGTTACTTGACCATCCACATTAGTGACTTTTTTATGAGGTTGTGGTTTTTAAAAAAAAGTTGCAATTATTCCAAACAACCTGGTCGTGGAGGCAACCATGGTTGCAACAAAAGTTGGGTGCCACATGTCAAGTATTTAATGGTTGTTTTTTTAATTTTCTTTTCTAATAATTCATTTCACTATTAATTTGATTCTACTTTAATAACCTGTAATATTTAACTTTTAAACAAAATCTAAAAACACAGACTTGTTTAGTTTTTTTTTGTGGGCATTCCGGTATAAACTTTATTGAAAACTGAATTCGTTTTAAAAATGTTATTTTTAATATAAAATAAATATTAAACATCATTGATTTATCTTATCTAACACATGTCAACTTTCTATTGGTTCAGAAGATTTTCTGGATAAAACTTATCTTCTAAAAAATATTTTTTTTAAGTTAAATAATTTCGTTAAATAAAATAATTATTTTTTATATTTCTAATAACTTTTAATAAACTAGAAATAAGCATAAATTATATTTATATAATAAAAAATAGTTTTGATTAGGTTGCTAATGAGTGTGGAAAATTATGTTATGTTGGGTTGTGTAGGTGGATGAGAGATAAATTAGTTTTTTATAATAAAATGTTGGGTTGGTTTGAGTTGTGAATGGGGATAGCCTTAATGATTCTTGATCAATGAAAGACACATGCTAAGATGAAATCAACATATCTTCAACATATTATGATAATCACAATCTAACACATGAGGTTTAATGATTCAAGACCAATAAATATCAGATGTTACTTGAAACCAACAATAATATATCTTTCAAACATACCCATACATTAAACACATAAATTCACTTTAGTCTTCAACATGTTAAAATAACAAAAACAAACTCACATCCAACAAAGGTTAACAAGTTAAAGTGAAAACATTTTCATATATAAACCCAATACCCGGTTGTGATCACATGTGATTAATTAGCCATAAAAACTAAAAAAGTAGATATTGTCAACATATAGTTCTTCATATCCAAACTACTAAAAAAGTAGGTACTTAGGGGTTGAAGGGTTCCTCCCCCTCCACCCTTATTAGGGGACTAGGAGTGGTTATCTCATTCCCGTTTTTCTCGCATGTCTCATCAACAAGTCTCCGCAACTCTCAATTTTCCCCAAAATGGTGGAAATGGTCTCTCTATTGCCAAGTGTTAAAATCTCATTGGTTTAAAAACTTAAAAAAGTAAAAAAAAAATTAAAAGAAATGGTACCGGTGAAGGCATCAAGGATTGACCAAATGGTGGAAATGGTCTCTCTATTAAGTTAAACCAACAATAATATTGTATATTGATTGTATATGTAATATGGTTACATGAGGTCTCTATGAATAATATTACATATAAATGACATCTATTCTATGATAATTATATAACTAGTCTAATATGATATAACCTTTTACCATCATGCACTACTAGATTCAAACTCAACGAGATTCAAACTCGACTCGATACATTAATCCATCAACCATTACAACATCATGCATTAGAAATCAGAAAAATCCAAACCCAATGTGAATTACAAGTTTCAGCCTCTTCTCACATGAAAGAAACCATGTACAACAGAATACTGACACAACTTAACCATGGCCATATGCCATCATCATTAGTCTAAAACAAGAGAAAAGAAAAACCGATCTTTAACCTCAACAAATGTTTAACTTCCGAGTTCAGAATCCCAAACAAACATTTAGCTATGTTCTCTTCATGACGAACAAAAATCGTGAATATTTTATGCCAAGTGAAACAATGGTGGGGAGATCAAAGGAAAGAGAATTTAATTGGAAAATGAATTTCAAAAGATTTTAATTTTGAAAATCATTACGTATCTATTTGTTTCAAGTTATCAGGCGTCGTTTGGCTTCTGGGTAGTTTGGGGTGTCCCGGCTAGCCATCCCCACACGCCTCGTGAACTTTGTTTTTGTTTTTCATAAGCCTCTTCTGATGCAGCCTTTTGTCTTTGCAGGATTTCAAGTTCTTTCTGTAAGGTTTCCATTGTTTGTAGCTTTTGTCTTAGCTCAGCAACATCCACCTGTTGATTTTCACAAGTAATCTTAACTAAATGGGAAATAGGTTGAGCAGGTTAAAACTAGCCGAAGACATGATCGCCTGTTATTAACCTCCTATGTTGTTTTATTGGAAAAACTGATAATCATATATAATATATCAATTATTTGATAGCAGATGAACCCTGACCCTTTTTAACAGGCCTAAAAATTTACCCATTTTGACCCAGGCCCATTCTGACCCATTGCCAAGCCCACTGGTTTTGCCACCGATGGATGAAGTACAATACTATAACAGAAGTTACCTCTAGTTTAAAACATCTCGACTGATCTGCTGCAAGCTCATTGCGTACAGACTGGAGTTCATGTATAATTGTGAAAAATCAAATGAAATTGAATTTAGTATATGTGTGTGTGTGTATGTGTCAATTTTCACATATCTCAGGAGTGTTCATTAAACAAGTTAATGGAGTGTTACTTGCCAGAGGTTTGTGCATGTATTGGGTTACAAAAACTATATTATTACAAGGATAATCTAAATCACTAAATACAAGAATTCAGGAGATTGTATGCATTAAAAATACACAATGGGCGACTTTCAACCTGTTTAAACCATTTGACGCGTTAGACCTATTCCCTTTTAGTGGAACATTTTGATTTGACCATTTAACTCATTTGGGATATAAGATATTGAATAACCCAAATCGACATGTTCATAAGCCAATGGATCGAAACAGCCACCTCTAATATTTTATATAGTGTAGCTGTTTTACTTGGAGGAAAGAACATGTGGTTTTTTTTTGGACCTTAAGCTCAAAGAAGTTGAACAGATTAGTTGTAGAAAGCATCAGAAATAAAATACCTTGTACAAGTCTGTGTTCTTGGATTCAGCTTCTAGCAGTTCTTGCTTTAGCTCAAGTGATCGTGACTTTTCGTTGTGGAGAGTCGATTCTAGTTCTTCCTTTTCGGCCTTCCGGGCAGCTATGGCACGCTCACTGACTTCATTAACTTCATTTGTCTGCATAATTGTAGAGGTGGTAAGTTTAACCGTTCCTTTGGAAGTTGGTCAATCCCAGTGGTGGTTACTGATAACTAGTCAACCAGGTAAAATATGAAAACAAACAATTAAAAATAAAAGGAAACAGACTAAAGCTTACTTAAATGCTTAGTATTATTGATTAAAAAAAAACTAGTTTGATGCAAATATTTTGAAATCATATTTAAAGTCTTCCTTATTTATCAAAATAAAAAAAAAATGGTTAATGGGTCAACCCAACCTGACCTGCATTTAAAAATGACTCATTTTGACCAAAACCTATGTTGACCCATTACCCAACCTGCCCATTTTGCCACCTCTACAGATATAGCAGCAATTTATGCAATGCACATTAGATCACATAGTAAAACAACTGGAGTTACCTGTGGCTCATTATTGTCCATACTGATTTCCCTAAATTTTGCATCTTGACCAGCTTCAAACTCTAAATCAACATCTCTAGTGCCATTTGTTGCATTCTGTGCACCAGAACCACTACCTAGGGCAGGCATTCCTGACCTAGTTGCTTGCAAGGTTGATTTGTAGCTGGGTTTGAGTAAATTGACCTAATCAACACCAAAACACCAAAGTAAGAAACCCTTGGAAGCTTTGCATGAGTGAGAAAGAGAGCGGATCACTTCATACTTCATTGTTGTATCGCCCGTTATATCCTCCAAAAGATACTAGAATGTCTTCACCATTGAAGGAGCTTAACACCAAACTCAACCCCTGCACATATGGAGAATTGCTGTCTGATTCCTTACCTTTTGTTCCACTCTGCTAGGACATTATGAAAACTATAGGTGGCAAGATGGGTGGGTCGGATAACGGGTCAAAACGGGTTATTTTTCAGCATGTGTAGAAACAGGCTGCAACCACTTTTTGTCCATTTTCTATCATAAATAATTATTGTGTCACTTATAAAACCACTTGAGATGTATGCATTAAAAATAGACTTTGGCCTACTTTCAAACTGGTCTCTTTGTAGCTAATTTTGTGATTTGACTGTTTGAGATAACACACATAAGCAAATAAACCCATTGGAAGAATGTATTTGTATTTTGACTATTTTCATCATGAGGTAATCACCTTGACTTGTATAAATACTAGGATTGAACAAGGAACCAAATAAACCTAAACGAGCATCAATTCTCTTATTGATCCTCCTAGTCGATACAAGCCTTGATATTCTAAAACATTCCTATTCTTTAATAGACCCACTTATAAGTTAATGGGTCAAAATTATCACCTCTAAAATAAACCATAAAGTACTTATTCTCACTAAACAGATACCTCACTAGCAAGAGAAACACGTCCTTGAACAGTTGTTACAACTGACCAAGACAAAGTAGACATGTTAAGGACAACAGTTTCTGAAACTCCTGCAATTAACCAAAAAAGAACAATTATCAAACTGGTTGAAAATGGTGGGTCAAATAAGTATCTTTAGTGGGGGTTGAAACAGGTCCAGGTCGGGTAGCCCGAAACACTTTTTGTCCAAAACATTAATTTTATAAAGAAAACCATAGTTTCTCAAATATGATTAAAAAATCATCATATTTCGATAATAATTTACTTCTTTTCAAAAGGCAACTATTTAGGAGGTCTTATGCATTAAAAATACACACATGAGTCAACTGATAAGATAAAGGGGAAGTGTCAAATAGGATAGGTAGAAAAAAATCTTTTAGCAAAGAACTTAATGTCTATGGATTCTCAAATACAGGAGAAAGTTCATTTCAGAAACAAATATTGAGAACAATCTGGTCCATAGATAAAAAAATGAAGGTCCAAGATTTAAATAATTACATGTGAATATACCCATACACATGTGCACACCTTCATTCGCATGTGAATATGCTCGTGCAGATGTGTACGCCTTTATTCACATGTGATATACAATTTTTTCACATGTGGTTACTCAATCTTGACCATCCTTTTTTATCTAAGGGCCTTTGAGATTCTCAAATGAACTGCCCTCCTAAAATACATACCACTTTTGTTATCCCCACCACCAACAATGAACCAACTCTCTCCAATGGTCACACCAGCATGGCCAGCTCGTGGACTTGGTATCTCTCCTTGTTGACTTGGTTTTGACCATTCCATCTGAAAAAAAAAAGCATACATCCATATAAACCAAGTTCAAGCTTCACATTGGGCAGTAACATCAAATATTATTATGTCATCTCACAGTTTTCAAATCAAGAACATGAAGATCATTGAAACAAGTTGAATGAGTGCCACCACCAAATATAAGAAGATAACGCTCTGCATGTACTACAGCAGCATGGTCAGACCTTGGAGAAGGCGACACACCTCTGCAAAGACACAAAAACAATTGTAACTTTCAATTGGTACCCAGAGACCTAGTAAACGAATGACTGACTTCACAAACAATTGTACTTGACTTTTAGTGAAAATGCAAGAAAAATACTACACATCAAATTAAGGAAGAATCTTGGACTAAAAAATACCAAGGGTGTTTTTTCATATATACTAGAGTTTGTCCCAAATTAGTAATTCTTGCATGCAATATGATCTTTTGGAACTTTCATAAAAACAATAATTAGTTTTTGCAAGGATAAGTAAACTACAATTGTCCAATAATCTAATCACTCTCTAGACAGCTAATCAATTTGATCCAGAGTTGGTTTCATGTGAAGTTAAGATGATTTACTCAGCCAGTCGGTTTACTTATGTAATTCTTAAAGCATATATGAATGCACATAAAAAAACGAAAGAATAAAGATCTTACATGGTGTCAATTTCATCCCAGGTCATGGTTTCTAAGTCTAAAATGTGCAGGTCATTCAAAAGAGTTCTGTTTCCGTCTTGACCACCAAATATGACTAAGGTAGTCCCCACAAGTGTAACTGATTGACCTCCACGTGCAACCTGCAATAGTATGATGAGAGAGATAAAAAAAAAGATATGTTTGAAGTCCACTAATAACAAACGGTGTGGTGTCTAGACTATAGACAGACCACAAACAAAAATGATGATTTAATGGATCATGATTCCCTTCATTTGGCAATGGATCATAAAAAGTTCGCAACTTTTCTTAGGGAACTTCATACAACTTCTAGAAACAAATGATAATTTTAGTATTATACAAATATTGTACAGGACAACTAAAATTATTATATTTGTATAAGTTACTAAAGTACTACATCAACATTGCAAAGGTTAATCACAAATCACAATTTTATTAAAAAAAATAAAAGAAGTACCCCACACAAGTCACAACTACTCATGTCCTGGTATTTGTAACATTCAAATATTCAATTCCAACTCAAATTTTGATAAAATTACTACTAATCTGCAATACAGTCTCAAAACAAAAAAAAGGTGCATAACAGAAGTAGAAACATGTGTTAAATCAAAAAATTCTTGTTTCAATTTGCATATCTGTTTTACATTCATTCTTCCTTGTATTTATTTTTAACTTTTTACATGAATAAAATTTATTCTTCCTCGTATTTACAGGGTGCGTTTGTTTGTTTGTATGAATAAAATTTTAAAAAATTGAAACATAATACATGCATTTTTAAAGTCGTCTGATGCTTATGAGAAAGCAAATTAACTAGCTAATTTTGATACTCGATATGTATAATTATTTCATCTCGATGTTGGTTTTAAAATTTCTATTTCTCTAGATCAAAAACTAAATTTGAACAAAATGGTGTGGTGTACAATATTTAAAGTTCTATGGTACAAGTAACAACACATAATCAATTTTTTGATGACGGTTAAGTACAGATTTCACTTACACAAATTTGAGGTTATACACTTTAGAATTTCGTACATCACGATCTACTCGCTTGACGGGGGTACCATAGAACAAATGCAAAAGAAGAAAACAAAAAAAATGGCAAGAGACTGAGAATGTATACCGGAGGTTTTCCATAGGTCTTCATAGTTGACCAAGTATATGTCTGCAGATTGAATGCCTTCACTGTTAAAATTAAAGAATATAATTATAAATATAAACTTGTTCTATATAGAAATAAGTGCAGCTAAAAGTGTAAATTTATAAACAAGAAAATATGTGGATGGATTTCTAAAATGAATAAAGTGCCCACCTACATTAAGTGTCACCTATCTTGCAGTTAACTTTACCACTAATAGTTATTTGAGGTGGCAAAATGGCAAGTCGGGTGGTTTGGGTAATGGGTCATCTTTTAGTATGTGCAAGGTCAAGTTGACATGGAAACACCTTTTGTTCAGTTTTTGAAGTTTTTTTTATATGATTACAAAAATAACAAGCTAGATCTTTGAGCAAACCGATTTACAAAATTGACCTCTTTCAAATTGTTTGACCGGACAGACACGTTTGACCCCTTCCCCTTTTAGCTATATTTTTTTTTATTTGGCCTGTTTGAGATAAAGCACAAACCAAAATGATCCATTCATTAGTAAGTGGGACGAAATTGTCACCTCTAATAGATAGCTAACAAACAATAATTTTAAAGAATTGTAGTTATTTATTACTCTTAATTGGAAAAATGCAAACACAGATCAAGTTCAAACAAACCATTGACAACTTCAGAAGCATCCTTTGAATGCCCTGCAATAGCTATAAACTTATTTCCTTCCCATGGTATCTACATATCAACATGTTAAATCTTGTCATGTTAGAGAACAAAATGGTCAAAACTCAAACGTGACGAATTGATGTTATGGAAATAATTCGCAAGTTCATATTCTATTTAAATAACAGATTTTAATACTGACCAAAGAATGCCCAGCACAAGGAGATACTCTCACTGGATCCTCAGAATTTGCTTTGATTTCAACCTTTGACCATGTCCAATTTCGTAAATCAAGTGTCTGCAACAAATCTTCACTATTGAGTGCAACTCAACAATATTAGCATGGCCCTAAGTTTACCTAACTAGGCTGAATCAAAAGCAGGAATAAAGAGGTATGTAATAACACAAACTTGAACAAAGAACAAAAACATTAACATTGTTGATTTTCTGGGTAACAGTAGGGTTACTCACCTCACAAAGAGAGGCCTTCTTTTGTATTAATTAAAACCTACAAAATGGGCCCTTACAGTATTAACTTATAATATGATATATAAACAACTCAACACTCTCCCTCAAGATGGACGACAGATATCAATCATCTCCATCTTATTACAAAGGATGTCATACTCTTTAGAACCTAATCCTTTTGTTAGGCAATAAATTATAAACTAGCTGTTCTTTAGATTTCACATAGTTCAAAGTATGATTTCTCAAGATGGGCAACATATATCAGTTTCTCCTTAATGAAGAACTAACCTATCTCCACGTGTTTTTTGCGGTCATGCCAAACCGGATTGTTTGCAATACTAATCGCCGATTTGTTGTCACACTGAATTCTAAACAAGTGCTCAAATAACATGTTTCTCACCCATATCAACTCACACAAACTAGTTGTCATAGCCGTATGTTAGACCTAGCTACCACATCTAGCTTCTTGCTACATCAAGATGCAAGATTACCTCGCACAAATACATAGTAATCTGTAGTGGACCTATGATCATCAATACAGCCCGCCTAATGAGCATCACAATAGCCTTCAATTCTTAGATGGAAACCCTGAACCATAACCCTTTTCCTGACCTCCTCTAACATACCTTAGAATCTGCAAACTGCCTCCATTCTGCTCTCTGGGATCATGCGTATACCTACTCACCACACTTACTGCATGAGTACTATCAGGTCTCGTATGACATAATCCTAAAAGTAGTTATACATATATGAATGCATACCTAAACTTTTTGACAACATTTCACATAGTTTAATGATAAGTTTGACCACGACTCAAATATCAAACCCGTCCATCACTAAATACAAAACAAAAGTCTTGTGGACATAAACTAATGCCAAGAAAAAGTAATGGCATTTACTTTGGCCATATAGTCCCATACCTGAAGATCATTTAGGTAACGTCCATTATGATTTCCACCAAATATATACATTCTATCGTCAACAACAGCAGCCGCATGCTATTAAATTGGGAATAAAAAGTTAATCAGGAAAAGGTAAAATAAAAAGAAAGAACCAATAAACATTGATGGGAACCTGAAGGAAAGTAATACCTCATATCGTGGCTTTGGACGTGGACCAGAGACCGCGGGTGCAACCCATTGGTCATACACGCCAACAGAACCGACTACTTCTACCATTACATCTTTATCCACAGAATTCCCATTCTCAGTTGGAATAGTTTTCGTTTCAGGCAAAGTGGTTTCATTCTTGGTGGGTAATACTGCCGTTGAATTATGCTACACCAGATGCATAATATTCCAATTTAGATTATAGTTTACCACATACACGTAAAAACAATACATATGTTACACTACCCAATTCTTCCGTAGAATTATGCTACACCAGATGCATAATATTCCGATTTAGATTATAGTTTACTACGTATAAACAATACATATGTTACACTACCATCAAGATGGCTTATAAAAAGCAAATCATTTTGCAACTCACATTCATATGTACATCTACAACAGGCTCTGGAATCAAGTTGGATACCCTTGAATACCACCCTGGATCTTCTTCCTACTCCAGGGTAAACGAAAGACCGATTAATAAAGATTCTATAGCATAATATTCCAGTTTTAAGATACATACCAAGTTTTATATACCTCTAATATTTTTACAAAGAGCCGCATTAGTGGAAGCCATGTTTCCAAGACCATTCCAACTGCAATAGAAAAAAGGTAAACAATTATTATTCAAGTTGATTGTATAACCAAATTTTCTACTGGCCTAAATCCAAACTAAGAATGCTTGAGGATTCTTGAATGATTGACTGCAATGGTTAGGTATCATGGGAAGTCTGACCGCCAAAATTACAAATTCTATCTTATTATGTATTTCTCATCTTCTATATGTCCTTCCTTTTTAGATAATTTACTTAATCTCTTCACCAACTAAGTTTATAAAATATAACACTGTTAAGGAATATATCACTTAAAAGTTAAGATGTATAAACAAATTTCAAATGTGCTATTTGTGGTAATTTCCTAGCTGAAAATGCAATTGTCCAAATATTTTATCTGTTTTCTTCTGCATATCAGCATGAGTATTGATAAAACGCTATATTTTTTTTTAATATTGCTTAACATATATGCTTTTGAAAAAAGCTGAAATACAATCTTGAAGAAATCCCAAACTGGTCCTTATTAGTTCTAGTCTCTCTGACCCAAGTCTACCATGGTCTCACATGATCCTTGTATGTTTACAGACATGCCATGACAGGAAATAGGAAGAGCGTTGTAATTGGATAAACCGAAAACTACAAAGAACTTGAGAAATGCATACTTTGTAGAGAAGATAAAAAGATAGTCCATTTACATTTACTAGCTCTATATGGTCGGAAACTAGCCTTGATGTTTATTTATATCCCTCCTTCTGGGATTAGTTGTCACATATGCTTTTGGAAACATTCCTTATTAGGTATTCATGTTCTCTAAATTAATATACCAGCCTTCACTTTTCCACCCATAAATGACGTAAAGATAAACTACCAAGAATATCACTTTAGTAGCGCCTTATCATATTTATTGAGCTTTCGGCATATCTGATTTGGAACTGAGGGAGTGTAATATCTTTCACATATAAGATAAAGGCTGGGGAGCATCAGTTAAGGAAGAAGCAGAGGCTCCACAAAGAAAGCATCCAAGAATAAAATGTCTAATTTAATCAGTCTTGGAATAGCATGCAACTGAAGAGCGCAAGCAGCAAGTGACACAAGCCTTCATTTATATTTTAGTTCATGCATCAAAATAAGATTGCATGTGCATTCAGTAGCTTAAATAGACAAACCTTGTCCATTTGCTTTGTTCCACTGGACTCCAACCTCTTGGTTTTGGTATGTTACATGGTCCAACAGTTGCCTGATTTGAAACAAAATTCCCTTTATCAAACTAACATTCTACAAACAAAATTTGATTAATGAAAGAAATGCTGGGAACTATCAACTAATCAGCAGCATATCTCAAAGGCTATGTTAGGATTCAGAAAATTGTATGATATTCAGAATACAGTGTGCATATACATTTAAATATATATATATATATACACACATATATATATGTATATGCATGTATGTATGAATCTATGTATATATATGTATGTATATGTATATACACATACATATGTATACAGGTGCACACACACATGTAGAGATCATACACACATTTATAGATGAGTGGCAGCATTTCAGATATATCAGGCATGAACAAAATTCAAGGAAGCGGCCTCCACCAACACAAGTAGGTCCCACTAGGTGATTATACATTGGGAATGTGTGTGGTGAAGCTCCTTCCTTAATCATTGTCCATAGTGTGGTGTAGGGGTGTAATAAAGTCAAGCCATCTCGCAAGCTACTCGTGTCTGGCTCAAAAAACATTCGACCCGATTTAACTCAGGTTGAGCTCTATATTAATATAATTGATCCATAAAGCTTGCGAGTGTTATATTAAAGCTCACAGGCTACTTTTTCTCCTGTTTCAAGTCTTACTTTGCGGAGGAGATTGGTGTGGGAGCCTTCAAGGTGTGAAAGGAAAGAACACATTATGATTTCTTTGTCTTGCACTAATCTTTTATGCATTTTTCATGAAATTGAATATACTAATTTCTTTCCTGTTTTTTAAGTCCTTTTGAAAGAGAATAAACCAACCAAAATATTCTTTCCAATCCCTGAAATAAGTTACAATGCATGTATATTTATCTTGTTTGCATGATCTATTTACTCGCATTTCCACCAACTAATTCACTTGTGCAAGATTTTAAGATGTCATGAAGTGCCCATTCCTATGGTCATCCCTTCAACACTTATAAATCTATTTATATGACAACTGGCCAAAGTGTCAGAAAAGGCATTCAACTGACACACATTTCATCCAGCTCCCACAAGATCTCAATCTCTAACTCCTAGAGTCAACTATTAGCATTGTGATACTTCAATACCCAGCCTTTATTATGTCACACTACCTCCATTCCAAAATCAACAAGAAAAAGAAAGGTCAACTCTAGTTTCCATCTCTTAGTTGGATTACTTTTCAACTCCATCATAGATAAGAACTTTGAATTTCACCCAAACAACTTGGTAATTACATTAATTTGATAGCCAAATACTACAAACATAATGATGCATGTGTTCAATTTGCAAAATAAAAAAACAAACTTGATAAGGTTGGATATCAAAAACCAAAAATCTGGCTTTCTCAGAAGAGTTACATTAGAGGTTGAAAGTTGAAACTGTTGCAATCACAGTTGTATTATTATGATGGATCTATAACTAAAGCACACTTAAACCCTCTTTTTTTCATCCCAAAACACCAAAATTTACAATTTCACGAAACATATGGAGAGCATAATTTCAATAACCTAATGAAGTTAAAAGCCAGTAATTCAATAACAAAACACAACTATTATAAGATCAATTCATGAAAATTAAGCAATCAAAAGAGTGAGAACTAGAACCTGCTGATACAGGGCGTAAAGCAAAAGAGCGGCGTCGTTAGAGAATTTGGAGGTGACACCTTTGGAAGATGAATCACCGAATCCCGCGTAAGTAGCAGCAGCGTAGAAACGATCGGGGTACGCGAGGCCAGAGCTTGCCCTCGCCATCGCCAATTTTCGTGATTGTGATCGACCAGATCGAAGAAGAAGATGAAACCTAGAAGACGTTAGATGTGATTTAAGCAGGGATTTAAGAATGAAGTCAGATTTGATTTGAATTTATTTTATTTAATTTGGTGCGAAGTTAGTACTAGTAAGTCAGTAACAATGTGTTCCCGGAAACAAAATGGAAAGAGTTGATCACACAAATCGTCCGTCTAACACTTTGTCAAAACGTAACACGGTTGGTTCGTAGAATTACGTTAGTTTTTTGTGTTAAATTTTGTAAAATGACCATTATACCATTCTAATATTACAAAGCAAAAAACCATTAATGTGGGCCATTCTCTTTTAAAAAACAAAAAGAAAAACAAAACCATTTATGTGAGGCCCAATTGACCCCAACCAACCCTACCCTCATCTTCTACCTCACCTCACCCAACCCATGGTCATCGTTGGCCCCTAAATTCCGGCAGCCCCATTTCCACACCAAACACAAAACTATCACCATCTCTACTCGTCTCCACTCTCCTGGACTTCATTTGTAAGTTGTAGATTCTAAATTAGGGGAGACGGGTGAATCGGGGGATTGGGGTTGCAGGTGATAACGGGGTGAGGATCAAATGCACAAAACTTATTCTCTATCACTATCTTCACTTGAATCATCCTTATTCAAACCCGCACCAACCGTCTCAACCAGATCACCTTGGTCAATACACCTCCTCATTATACCTAGCGAAACCAAACTCATGACAGCAATGGCGTTAACGTTACTCTTACTGTTAGCTACAACTGATGGAAACCGACCAGACCCGCTTATCAGGACCCGTAGTGTATCCCTAACACTTTTCTCCGACTCGGTTTCTTGGTTCAACGGGTTATGAAGAAGCGGAATGCTTACGCTTATAGCAAGCCCACTGTTCACTAGGTAGGCTTGGCCGGAGGAACATATGTCCATTATTGGGAGGTAAACTATCGGGTCAAACACTAGTGGGGTGAACACCGGGATCTGCTATGAAGAATGATGAGTGGGTGATTTACTTGTGCTAATTGTATATAATCATATGATTTTAACCCTAATCATGTGAGAAACAGTTTACTTTACATTGTTTTTTATATTTTATAGATTTTGATATATAATGAATTAAAAACATTAAAATTCATATAATATATATAACTAAGAAAATAGTTGATAATAATTAAAGTAAAGTTAATTGAACTTTGGTTCATATTTGATTGCAAATGGCAGGAACTTACGCGGACAATGTACTACAACAAGAAAAGGAAAAATCAATTTGTGGCTCATATGAATTCTTTGTAATTAGAGGCTGGAATTTGGAAGTTAAAAGAAATAATTGGATTGAAAGGAAGAATGTGTTGGGCTGATGTAACTAAACTAGAAAAATAATGATTGGGCTCGATCATTTCAAATTAAGAATGGATGCATTAGTGATCACGTGGGCTGTTATTGGGCTAGGAGAAATAACAAAGAATAAAAAGAGGTTGAACGGTTCGCAAGGGGGTTCACGGCAAATTGAGTAGTGATCACGTGGGCTTGTTTATAAGTTTTTAGGGTTTTATCATGTGTTAGATTTGAGATAATAATTCTTGTAATCGTTCGGTTTGAACTACTTGAATCATTGTGTTTAGTATTGTTATGAACTCATGGGAGTCGATATTTTCTTGCACCATTGACCTCGTTAGATGATAATTGCTATGAACTTTGGTTTGTGTTGAATTATATGATTAATCTAATTCTATACTGCATACATTTGTCTAGATTTCATTTGTAAATGTTGTCTTGCACCATTTGCCTATGAAGTATGAATGTTAATGTTCTTGGTTAAAATTGGTCAAATAAATTTAGATAACCGTTTGATTGCTTGAACTCATATATTGATATGATAATCCCTAATTACTTATGAATTTGAAACCCATGTGTGATTCCTTTTTAATCATTGTTTACAATCTAAACCGTTTGTTTGTTACTTGAGTGCTAGTGATCATTTACACGTAATTGCTACTTAATAATCATTGTTTGTTGAAGTTACTAATTTACACCTCAATCATTGCTTGTGTTTGGTCAGAAAGACCCATTGCAACTTCATAAATCACTGTCAATTGAAGTTAGACACCGATCACAAACTCTTCGTGGTTCGACACCCTTCTTACCCTAACTAGTTTAAGGTGATTAGGACACACAAATTCTCTTATCTTTGATCGGTCCCCTCGTCACCGATCAAAGAAGATGACATTGACAAGGGTAGAATCAGGATTTCAGAGAGAATGGGAGACGGATTTGGAAGCAGTGATGAAAGAGGCGGTAATGTGAATGATTCAGTTTGTAGAGTCGAAACCGAAACAACAGGTGGACACCAATAGTAATATGGAGGGGATATCTAAGGCGTTGAGGTTAATGATGTCATGGATAATGAGGAAACAAGCAAGTTCCAGAGGAAGAATCTAGAAGCTTTTCAAACCGGAATGTGTTTACAAAGTAACAAATCGGACTCGGATTCGGATCTCGGAGTTGGTGTTATGAAGGGAAGGAATGTATTGTCGGTGGATGAATATCGCGGTAACCGTTTGCTTGTTCGCTGCCCCCTTCTATTGGTGAACTTCTCATCTCCGGTTGCTTTAAAACAACATGGCTTAATAGTCGATACAACAGAAGATAAATCCCTAAATTCATTCATGGGAGAATTTGGCGTATGAAGTGGTGTTGGACAGAAACACCGCCATCGTTTTCGTCATGGGTGATTTCCATGATTTGAAGTATACGAACAAGGAGCATGATGTTTTTCAGATGTTTCAATACGGGCTCCATCCGTCCTTCGCCTTAACTTGTCAGAACTTGGCCTTGGCCTTGGAAGAGATGAAGATGAGAAGGGGGCTGTGTAGGTTAAACTTAATTAAGTGGGTCCCATAAGTTTTTTATTCTTTTTTTATTATTATTTTGTCTTTTAGTTTGAGGGTAAATAAGTCATTTCACCCCAACTTAACGAGAAAACTTAACGTTCGTCCAAGTCAAAGACCACCGATGTTACATTTTGGCAAGTTGTTTGACAACAAGTGTAGTTTTTCAAAGTTAGGGACCAAATTTGCAATATGGACATACCACAGTGACCATTCGTGTAATTAACTCAAATGGAAAAGATTTGTGTTGACCTGAATGTGAGTGTGGAAGAGTGGCGATCGGCGTTAGAGCGTTGAGGTTTACGTATCAGTCGAACTAAAACCGAGTACCTATACTGTAACTTTAGGGGGCACTGATGTGGACGACACCCAGTTGACTACTAGAGGCCAAGTTGTACCTCAGACAACCAAGTTTAAGTATTTCAGGATTGTTCGTTCAGAGTGACGGGGACATTGACTGTAGGGGCGTCAATTTCCAAGATATGACTCAAAACACGACACGAAAATAATCAGGTTTTGGGTTAACCATTTCAACCTGTTTTAAAAAACGGTTCGGGTTGACCAACTTAATAAACAGGTCGGGTTTGGGTTGACCCATTTAAAAACGGGTTGACCCGTTACCCGTTTAGGTTACAAAATATTTTCTTTTTTATTTTTCCTATTATAAAAGCGACTGTACAATTACTTTTGTATTTAATGTTTATCATAAAGGAACTGAATTATACCAAAAATTTTCTTTTTTTCCCTTCTAGAGATAAAAGTTTTCGGTTTACCTTAAATGAATTACATTTTGGATTTAGTAGTTTATGATTTTGATTTAAATAAATGGGTTAAACGGGTCAGGTTCGGGTTGACCTGAATTTAAGTGTATCAAGGTTAGGGTTGAAAATTTTGACACGAATAAGAATATGGGTTATGTTTGGGTTGCATAATTCAACCCGTTAACCCGTCAACCTGGCACGATTGACACCCCTAATTGACTGTGATGTAGCTCACAGCGTCCAGGCAGGTTGGAGCAAGCTGACGGCAGCCACAGGCATTTTGTGTGACTGGAGGTTCCCTGGCAGACTAAAAGGGAAATTATATAGGGTTGTTGTTCGACCAGCTATGTTATACGGAACTGATTGCTTGCCAATCAAGAAGACGCAAGCGCGAAAGTTGGAGAAGGCAGAGATGAGGATGCTGAGGTGGATGTGTGGACACACGAGATTGGACCGAATAAGGAATGAAGTTTTTAGGGCTAGATTAGGGGTAGCACACATTTCAGATAACACAAGGGATGTGAGATTGAGATGGTTTGGACATGTTCGGAGGAGACATATGACTGCATATGTAAGGAGCGTAGAAACCCTCATTGTGGAGGGGAAGTGGAGTAGAGGTAGACTGAAACTGACGTGGGATGAGAAGATCAAACATGATCTGTTAGACTTGCATCTCTCTGAGGACATGATTAGTTATAGGAGTTCTTGGAGACGTCAGATAAATGTTAAAGATTTCTAGTGGAATGCATTGTTTTTGGTTTTTGCTAGGGCTTCGAAGCTTGACTTGTACTTAGCTTAGGTTGCCTAGTAGTAGGTGTAATGAATAGCTTCTTTATAGGTTGCCTTTAACCCTAAGAGAGCCTTTAGTTATAGGTATGCCTTTAGTATTGTATGAATGTCTTGTATGAATTTCATGTATTTCCTTTATGCTTTAGTCTTATCTACAAAAGCCTAAGGATTTTGATCCCCTAATGTTATTTTATATGTTCGAGATACCTAATTACTTGCCACTTGTTTTCTGGTATTCCGTCCATGTATGCCTATCCACTGGGATAGAGGTAAGGTGTGACCTCAACCTACCATCCTCAGACTGTACACAAAACTAAATGAAATTATATATAAGATGCAAATATATATATATATATATATATCAACTTTGATTCGAGCCAGAGTCTTTATCGGGTACTTCAATAATTCTTCGTGTAGAATTCTTGACTTGAATCTTCATCACGTTTAGTCTTCAACTTTGCTCCTTGACGAGGTCTTCAATAGGTAGATTCTTCAACTTTGTTCTTTAGCAAAGTCTTCTTGTAGTCTCCTTGGCTGCAAGAATGAACAAACTAATGTTGACGGTTGTGGCTGAGGATTCGTGTTCAACACGGGTCCCTTAAAACAGATTTCGCGCCTCTACTTAGACAACGCATTTGTCTTCCAGAGTACAACAGTCGAAACAGTATGTATTGCCGGAGAAGGCCACGCGTCTGAGGCTACGCCGGGTAAACTAGTGTATTAGAACTTGGAAAAGATGAAGATGAAGTTTAGAGAGTATTCCTCTCTAACTTTTCTTGAAAGAAAGAGATATGCTAAGGTTTCTTTAGTCGGTATGATTTTGAGTAATACTCATCATCTTTTTTTTTCCAAATAAAAATGATGTTCATTATATATTCACACAAAACATAACTTCCATGCCCATTAATCATGCAATAATCAAGAGTTAAAAGTCATACTAAATTGATATTAATAAAATGAACTTTTGAGATCTCAAACTAGTTGTAATAAAAAAGAATTTTGAGATCTCATGAAACATCCTTTAAAGGTCATATGAACCATCCATTTGATTATGGTCAAATGTGACATCCATTTGAATGAAAACAAGTTAGTATAGGTCATGACATGATTAGTGACATAGCATGTGCTATTGAATTGTAACACCCGTATTTTATGAACTTTTAATATTCAACTCATATTGAAGATTTCTTCAAATGGTTTTAACTTTTTCAAAAATAAAAGCCTTTGTGAACGATTTTCAAAGAGCTCGTGGTACAAAACTTAACAATTGATATTCAAAATCATTACTTACATGTCTAAATGGGGTGCAAGTTTCATAAGAAAAGTTCATATTCAATATATCAAGATAAGCATGATTTACAATCTCATTTGATTTTTTGAGGCTCTTTCATACCCTTTTAATGTTATTAGTGCTTTACGTGAAAGTGTGTTTATTATGTGTATATGGACACATTAGCAAAGTTAAATGAAAACATAGAGGGTTAAGACTTTAAAACATTTTTTTTAAAACAAAACATTTTTTAAAACTTGTAAGGGGCATGCCTATATGTTTCACATAGCATAGTCATGTCACATAAAACTCCACTTTAATATAGTTAAGGCCACAAACTATGTGGCACGAGGATATGTAGTTGTGTAATTTTTTATGAAATATGCATTTGTTGGCAACTAGAGACACATTTATGTGGATTTCCCGAACATAGTTGTGTGACATGAACAAATGGCCACCAACTCTAATTGAGGCAAGCAACTATCTAGTTATTTAGTTCCCTTTGTTGGGGAAAAATACTTTGAAAATCATTAAACTCTGTTTACATAATGGCAAAAATGATTAACTTGTATTATTATGTGCTAACAACAAATGGTCATATATTACATACATGTCCCTAAACACTCGAGTTATCAAATATGTATGATCAACCAACTACAATGTCACAAACAACATGCAGATCAAGATGGTGGTCATTCAAAGATGAATTCAACATTCAATGATCAAGCTCAAGATTAAACAGACAACATGAATATGTTATGAAATTAGAGAGATTAGAAATATATATACTAAAATCATAACAAGACATATAAAAATATAATTTTTACAAAAACCAAGTCATTTCATAAAAACATTTTAGAAAACATAGTCAAAGTTTTATAAAAAGTCAAAAGGTTATAAAAATAGTTTTTAGAACAAATTTGAAATCAAATCTTGAAGTAATTTTTGAAGCCAGAAGACATAACCTGCAATTTTCTATAAAACTTAAAGGACACAATTTGTAATTTACTCAAGAATGAAATATACTTTGGTCTTTATGAGTTTAATGAAAACTTTTGCAAGGCGACAAATAATTTTTTTAGAAGGAGCAATTTCATATATACTTTTACAAACTGGGAAAATATTATATATATATATATATACTCAACCAAAACTAAAAATAGCATATATACTCTTATAAACATATAAAAATATCATATATATCCACTTCATTAAAAACAATTTAAGCATTTTACCCTTATTTTTCTAAAACTTTAAATTTTCATATTTACCCATCTTTAACTTTAAAATTTCATATTTACATATTTTTAAATTTAAAATTTTATATTTACTCATAAAAAATAGATTTCTCAAAATATTATATTTAACTCTCTTTTTTTTCTTTTATAATTTTATAAATGTTCTTTTATAGCATTTATACATCATATATGGAGGAATCCGTTTTCTTTTATAACAACTATCATAAACGTGATCGAACTATCAATGGAACTTGCAATCGACAATGCCTTCTGAATGAGTTTGGATAATCATGATGGTTGCTGTCTCTTTTACATATGGGATAAAACTAAAAATTAGATTATAAAAAATCATATAATTGATATGGTAGAATGATCATAAAGTAAAAAATCATTTAAATTACGTATATATGATATTTTTAGTCTTGCTTAGGTATATATGATATTTACCTATGTTTATAAAGGTATATATGATATTTACCTTTTTAGAAAGCATGGGAAGGATATATATTAAACTCACTCTCAATGATGAAACCCATTAAACTCTATGGTAGCCATTGATAAGATTTGATCTAGGGTGGAGATTGAAGATTATTTTTGAGAATTTTAATATAAAATACATAAATTAGTAAAAGGTACAAAAGGGTAGTTTAGGTATTTGCTTTAAGCCATGAGTACATCAAGAATATGCATCTGCTGCATGTTCAGAAACTTTTTCAATCCTAACCTACTACATCACTTTAACAATCTTTCAAAATTTGCAAAACCTTACTATTATTTCTCCTCCTCTATTCTTCTCATTCAAACATTCATCAAGAAAACACATTCTTTGATGAAGAACCCCTTTCATATCCTGATCTTATGAACTTTTCTGCATAAAAAACCGAAGAAAACGACTTCTACGATGAACTCGAAGAGCTACCAATGTCTTCCTCATCATTCAAGAGCTTCATGAGAAGTAATTTCTTTGAGGAAAGAGTTCTTGTTAAACCTTTCTAACAGACATCACAGAAGAAAGACGACAAAGATTTTTTCAAAAAAAAGGGATGGAAATTGAAGAAGTCTTTACTAAGGTAAAGAAATCTTTCAATCGTTCTTTCTTAAAGTAGAACTTGATTTTAGTATATTGATTTGTTATTTTACTATGAGGATTTTATGGTTTGGATAAATTTTAGTAAAAATTGATAAATTTTAGTAAAAAATGATTATTTAGTAAAGTAGTGTCACGAGTTTGCATATGATTTTAAAGAAGGAGAAATTTTGTTTCTGGTTTTAATTTTAAAACAGTTAACTTATGTAAAAGGATAAACTTTTGAAAAATGATAGAATTAGTCTTTTATATATGTAGATACATATGTTTTGGGATTGTAAGCCTTAGGGATATGTCTTAAAATTTCAGTTCAATATGTTTTAAAAAAAATGTAAAATGTAGTTACATATATTTTAACATTTTTTATTGTCAAAAAGTATAATCGTAGTGATATATGTTTTATATAATGTAAGGAAACTTGTGTTATAATAAGTACATGTAATGTCTTTTTGATTGTTACATATGTTATAAAAAGAAGCATTCTCCAACAAAATCAACGGTAATTCTTTGATGATGTAATTCTTTTTGATTGTTACATATGTAATTACAATGTTACAAATATGTAACTAGCTTGATACGCATATGTAACTTAACAAAAAAAATAAATAGTCCACATGTGTTGGTATCTTGATTAGTTAAACATGACATTTTTATAATTTCAGTTTTTATAAACATGACATTTTTTAAATTCCAGTTTTTTAAATACAATATCTTTTTGGTCGATAAAGTTTTTTCTTGTAGATGATCAGAATATCAACTTTTTCTAAGCTTGTTATGTGACACCCAGTATTTCAGGTCAAAAGCCATGTTTATTTTAGCACGCTCATAATATATATTTCCTAGTTTATTGTTTGACAAAGTATTGTCAAGGAGTCTAGTAAACGAACTCACATTATATTTTAGTAATTTTAAGAATTACTAGGAAGTAAACAATGATAACCCGCAATGTACGTTCGTTGGTGATTAACAAGATTTTATTTAAATAAAGTCTAGTGACGCGTTATAATATAAAAACTTAAATATTGGTGACTAAACTCTTAAAAGTTAACGTCTAAATGTTTATTACATGACGTCAAGTTATTTTTATGTGAAAACGTATATGTTATAGTTAAAGTAATAACTAGGTCGGGTTCAACTAGTAGGCTATTAAAACTAGTCAAGCTACATAATATATATAAGTTTTTAATCATAAAAGGTCATACACCAAGTATATGATCACGGGATCACTTACCGGGCTTACACTACCTAAATACCATCTAGTAATCATTGTAATGATTACTTGAAATGACAAGTCCCAAACCCCCCCCCCCCTTTCTTGGCCGAAATGTGGGGCCCACCCACAAGTCATCACCAATCCCATCACCGTACTTGTGTTATCATGAAACACATGCCTTGTCAAGTGAAAAGTCCAATCAAGTCAAATCGTCCATGCCTAGTAATGATGATGTGTAATGATTTAGGAAGAACCAACACTCCAACTCCTTTCTCTCCATCTATATATACGATGCACACACCACACACACATTATCACTTTCAAATCCAATAACAAATTCTAGAGAGATTTAGCTATAGAATTGGAGATCCAAGGAAGTCTTGGAGGTTTAAGGATCGGTTTTGCTAGTATATCGAGTCATCATCACTTTCTACTCGTGAATCTTCACCTAGCTTGTCTAACGGTATGAAACCGACACGAATCTTTATTTTCATCTTTATTTTTAGTTCAAAGCTCATTGTTCCCAATGGAAATAAAGGATTTCAAGGAGTAAAGAGATTTTTATAAAAGTTTAACTTATTAAGTTTAAAAACCACGGTTTTGTATAAATATATATAAATAGTCGAAATTTGTGTGTATATATATGTGTAGATATTGTTGTTAAATCATTTGATGTTAAAATGTGTATTCTTGATGTTTTGATGATAAGTTATAAATTGTTGAACTAAAAGTGTGATTTATAACCCAAAAGTGTGGGTAACACTTGGTGAAAGATGAAATGTATATATATATATATATATATATATATATATATATATATATATATGAAGTAATTGTGATTTATATATGAATATATGTGTGTGTATTTAAAGTTGGTAACTTGGAAAGATGGTTAGATATAAGAATGTGTTTGTGCATATATTCATAAATTGTTTACTTGGAAGTTGTTAAAAGTGTACATATACATGGATAAGAACTGAAAGGTATATATATATATATATATATATATATATATATATATATATATATATATGTATGAATAAGCATATGGAGACCATGATATATGTGTATGTATACATATTTTTATAGTTGTCAAGTTGTTAATCTAGAAACATGATCAAAGGTATATGCATGAAATAATGAAATATATTGCCTTGAAAATAGATCATGAAAAATATAAAAGGAAACACTTAAAGAATTTGGAACTTGCAAATTATAGTTAAGTGTTGAACATGAAACTTGTTATGATTAAAGTGTTTAAGACATTTGGTAATCATAAGAATCATATATGCATATATCATGATGGAATAATCATAGGTGAATTTATGTGCATGAAAGTAAAGACGTTTCGGCTAAAAATAAATGTTCACATGTTATCGTGAAGCATATTTAAATATATGTTGGATTAATGAAATACTTGTATGCATATATTGGTAAGAATAATACATGTTGAAGTTAAATAAATTAATAAATGTCGTTCGGAACAAATATTTTCATGTGGACGTGGTAACGTGGTCTATACGCATGTAAGATAAATAACATGCATAGAATATACTTGGACGATATTTGTGATAATTATATAATTACTGGTAAGAAATAATTATATGGTTATACGTGATCATAATATAAATATATTATGAGCTATCGCAAAAATAATATTTATTTTTGGTACACATAACAAGTCACCAATATGGAAACATAATATTTTCTCAGAAAATATATAAGCGTCTAGACTAGAATAATAATCACCAACGAGTCGTCACATGAAAACAGTGTTTTAATAAACAAAGACGTACTTAAGGGGATTCGTTAAGTCGGGTGAATAAGTTGCATTTAAGACGGGTGATCTTAACAACTTAGTACCCTTGTGTGATTAGGGTACGGATAGGAAGGAACGGTTAGCACATTTTTATTTGCTAGGATTTCATCGGACACAAGGTGAGTTCACGGCCCCTTTTATCTTTTTACTGTTTTGTAAACGTCGGGGGAGAAACATACTTACTTAATATGTTTTGAAAACATGAATACTCTGGTTTAACTCCTTGTGAGTTTCACTGTCCCCTTTTTCTGGTTCTGAAATGTTTTGGGGAGGAAAACATATTTGTAACAGTTTTCATATAATGAAAGAACAAAGACCAGACCGTATGTTTACATGAGGAACAATAGAGTGCTAAAAGTCCCCGGAACAACATTAACATTTTGTAACCATTAGTTATGGTCTTAGCCTGGGATTATGTGAATAGTACTATTGGGGGTGACGCCCCCGGTCATGGTTAGTCGCGCTAACTAGAGGTCCATATGGCCAATTGACCGCATATCGTCTTATTCTCGTGGTATAGCGAAGGAGGGGCATTCATTTGTCATGGTTTGGTTACGGTATCATGTATTAACATATTATTATTTGTATTCCTAGCTAGTTTATAAATGGGGTCTGTCGGTCGTTCATTCATGGTTCAATGCATTGGGTATTTATAAAGGGTTTAATGGGTCGGTTAAGTACCCATGGTTCAATGCATTGGTTACTCATTAAACTATTTATTTTTATGACGGTTAAGTAATGTATATGTTTTCGAGGAAAACTACTTATTTTATGACGGTAATGTCATGTGCATGTTTTCGGGGAAAACTACTTATTTTATGACAGAAATGTCATGTGCATGTTTTCGGGGAAAACTACTTATTTTATGGCGGTAAGGTCATGTACATGTTTTCAGGGGAAAACTACTTATTTTATGACGATGAGGTCATATATATGTTTTCGGTGAAAACTACTTATTTTATGACGGTTAGGTCATGTACATGTTTTCGGGGAAAACTACTTGCACTGAAACAACCAACTATATGAACTCATCAACCTTTGTGTTGACACTTTCAAGTATGTTTCTTAGGTAACCCTTAGCCATGGCGCGGTTGGAATAGGCTAGCTATGCTGGATTAATTCCTAGTAACTGGAAGGGCATAGAGTATCAAGTCTCAAGTCTATCGTTGATCTAGAAGAACTTAGATCATTGTATTACTTAGTTTTAGTAATTGTATATGTAATCAAGTCTTAAAAATCACTTTTACAGCTTCCGCTATCATGTAATGAACCAATCGTTGCAACCTTTATTTATTTATTAAGTAAATAAATTTGGGGGTGTGACATGTTAAGATGGTTGACAATCAGAAGTAACAATATAATTATGTTAAATATGTAACAAGGTAAGAACAAGCTAGCTAATAACAAATCAAACATGTAACACAAAAACAACTTCCATATGTGAAAGAATTAATCCAACATATACATAACATGATCATGTCATAAAAGGGGAAATTTCATTGTACATCAGATACATAGGGACAAACAAAAAGAGCCGCCTAGTACAAATATTTCTGATTTGGTTCTATTTATTGCTTGAACATTACATATTTACATTATGTAACTAGTAAATGTTACATATGTAACTAACAAGAAACATAAAAACTCACACATAAAATCCATTACAATTGTGTCTTTGTTTCTTGTATAACCAAGCATCATTCTATCTTGATAATTACCTATGAAAATTTTACAAGAAACATAAAAACTCATACATAAAATCTATTACAATTGTGTCTTCGTTTATTGTATAACAAAGCATCGTATTATCTTTCTCTCACTACCAAACTCTTTCTCTCTTATCTCAAGGGTTCTGATTTGGACGATTAGGTTCTGAATTGGGGCGACTAGTTCAACTATGTGAGAAGAAGAAACAATCATCTAGAAACATTATGTAAATAGCGAAAGTGTTATATATGTAGCTAACAAATGTAACATATGTAACTAGGATTTGGTTTAGTAAGTAATGCTAGAATTATTTTTCATCTATGATTTACTACTATTTAAATTGTGACAACTTGTTATCGGAGAAACTTACGAGACCCTATCAATAGTTTGCTAACCGATGAAATCAAATAAAAGAGAGTTTACACTAGAAATTTGACCATAGGAGAGATAAAATGAGGGATAGAAACCAAGAGAAAGATTGATAAAAAAAATATAAAACCATTTTTAAAATTGAAAGTCAAGATATGACAACTAATAACAAGCTCACATTATCGAAACTTCTTTTTAATGTTTCAAAATTTTTCAATAATTATAAAAGAACTATACTTGATTGTATTCAAAATCCCAATACATAACAATTTTGACTTGTACAACACGCAAAAGGATTTGTACATTGCTATGAAATATCAAAGAGTAGATGAATGATTATATCTATTTGCTGATCAAAATTTTAATTATCAAACGCTTATTTTTGAACCGCATTTCTAATTTTTTTCTTCTCACTTTAATCGGAATTAGCAAATCAGATTTATAAATTACCCACTCTCTCTTGAATCCCCTACTATCCCTTCCGATCAAACCTACCAAATTACATTCACAACAATCAAAACATAAACTTCCCCAAAAAAACAAACATCTATACTATATAATAAATAAAGGTTTCTTATCGTCACGTGTCGCCTCTATATTCATCCTCATCATTTTTTTCCCGTCTCTCTCTCTTATTTAATGCATTTCTATACTTACTAATAATATATATTTAAAGAAAAATATTAATTATACTAATAAAAATATTTATTTTAAATTATCTTTTATTATAAAAAACTTTGAAATTTAATTATGTAACTTCTATTTCCAATCAAATAGTAAATGAAAGTCAAATTATATTAAATAGTAATTAAAATATTTTTAAAACCCAAATATATATCATTTTTTACATATTTTAAATTTGTTTTCAATCTTAAGTATACGTAATATATTTTTACAGTTGTAAAATATATATATATATATATATATAAATTTAAAAAAAAAGTTTATATTGATATTTTTCACCCGTGTGTAAACACGGGATCTAAACTAGTAATTAAATAAAAAGTACCTCTTCAATTTCTTGGATTCAATCTTGGTTCATCTTGTGAAATTCAGTCACTCAACATCAAAATCTGCAGAAGTTATTGAAAACCATTCAAAATCCACTAATATTTGGTTTGCAGTTGTAGCAGAGAGGCAAAGCCATGAGTCGAGCACCAAAACTTTATTCGTCAAATCCGTCATTGCCACTTGGGGTTGTCTGTATCTGTGATTATTAATGACGTTGGGTTGCATTAAAGTAGATGAGGTTAATGGTGAAACCATTAATGGAGAAGCCATTAAAGGATGAGGGGTAAAAGCTTGAAAGAACGAAAATGGGGAAGAAGAGAAAAAGTGGATGAAAAAAATCGTATGATAATATGAAAAAAGAAAGGAGATGTATGGGGAATGATGAATGTCAAATCTTGATGGGTTAGGTTAGAAAGGAAAAAGGACCATAACGCCCTTGGAAGGGTAGGGAAGGGGAGAGTATGTGGCATGATTGTAGTCATATATTAGGTTTAGTGAGTTTAAACATTGAGAGTAGGTTTCATTTGTATAATTCC
This sequence comes from Smallanthus sonchifolius, assembly GCA_023525975.1. Classification (NCBI taxonomy): domain Eukaryota; kingdom Viridiplantae; phylum Streptophyta; class Magnoliopsida; order Asterales; family Asteraceae; genus Smallanthus; species Smallanthus sonchifolius. Next base: position 66,748,222 of record CM042030.1, on the reverse strand, counting down.
CCTTAGAAAGTATGGTTTTTTAGCATTGAAGAAAACGAGATGGATCCACAAGGACCACAAACATCATGTGTGTTTTTGTGTTTTTATTCTATTATAATTAATGTGTTTTATATGATAACAAAAATATAATTAACATAATAGCTAATATTTTTGAAAAAATAAGTTAAAAGATTGTAAACATGTAACTATGCTTCAGTCTTAGCCGTTTAAAATGTTGTTCACTGCTGTTAGATTCCCGTATATTGCACTGACTGAATCATGAAAAAATACAATAAATAAATAAATATCTTATATGTTATAAATTATTATTAGATTTTAGAGGGTCACTGTTAGCAGATGACGTAGTTTTATTAGATTTTGTGAAAGAAAATGTCAATCTAAATCTTATGTTCATTAGTGATTTAAAAAAATTACAAGAAATATTTTGTTTTATTATGTTGATATTAATCAAATATTAAATAATGATGTAATATAAATTTATTATGATATTGAATTATAAGAAATAATTTAGTTGCAAAAAATAATGGCCTAGAATGGTTTAGGCGAGAAAATATAAATGGAGGGGCTCTAGAATTATGTCACGTGTCTCGTAGGATTTTTATTTATTAATTAGTATAAATAATAGATAATAGATTATATATATGTGTGTGTGTGTGTGTGTGTGTGTGTGGCGTATGAAATTGTTTTAACATAAATAAAACATTTATATGATAACAATTCATAATATTTAAAAAAATAAAAAATTAACACCTCTAAATCTTATGAATTATAATGAATTAGTTAAATTTAATTATAAATAATGCATTTAAAGAAGAAAATTATTGGCCAACCAAAAGTTATCATACATTTAATGTTTAAAAATTAAAATCATAAGAAATATGGAAACGTTTAAATGATGTTTAATCAATTTAGAAGTTTAAAAAAAAATTAAAATAGGTAACTGGAAAATATCTAGGCGGGAAAACAAAGATCTAAAGACTCTAAAATAATGACACGTGACACCTTAAAACCTTTATTTATTATAATTGATAGATGATAGATTTGACTTACTATAAATAAATAAAATACATCTTAAATCAATTTATATTATGATAAATAAAACAAAACTGACAACTTTATAACACTCCATAAATTTTTCATCAACTCTTTCAAATTTTGTTTTATATATGAATGTTGTTCAATCCCTTGAGATAGATTCTTGTAAAGGGACACTAGTTTAATTTAAGAATCTAAGTAACATATGTTTCTTGCAAATGAGCCCCAGATCAATTGGTTTTGGAGGAAGTATTCCCATGGCCTTCCAATGCGGATGTCATGGGTTCGAGACTCACTTGGTGCAATATGCCCAGGTGGGCCAGGGGTTTACCACAGTGGGCCTTCGGGTGGTGAGTTGAGTTTCCCCTGGAATGGTGGCGGGCTGGGTCACCAGTGATGTCTATGTTCACGGGCGTGGATGGCTTTTCGCCAATGGGTTTACCCGGGTAGTCAGACTTATAGTATTCGTTGGTCGTTAAAAAAAGTAACATGTTTCTTAAATCTGTAAAATGAATATCGTTCATATTTGGACTATATATATATTATGTATATATATATATATATATATAGGTTTAAATTAGAACCATCACAAATATTTGAGAACAATGTTAAGACCGAGTATCTATCTTTTTAATTATGGTGATAATTTGTAATCAAGTTCAAGACGAGTCTTTAAGAAGGCGAAGATCAAGTTCAAACTAGTCAACATCAAAAGAAATGATGATGGAAAACTAGAGTAAACCTAACCTTATATCTTTTGTGGTTGGTTGAGTTTTAGTTCATTTAGGGTCTTCATGTGTTAGTATTTAGTGGTAATTTTACGTTGTTTAGTTGCATGTGTGTGGGGAGACTAAAATGGTTATACCGGTTTCGACATTATTAATAACAAGACAAATTAGATTTTAATAATCTAAAGTATATTCCATTGGTCAATAACCATCCACACTAATAATTTGACTAATGTCACTCGTAACTTTTACTTTTGTTGTTAACTATCATAGAATTACACTTGATTTTGCTTAAAGAAGGTATGTTTTCCCATTTGGCTCATAATCATAATTGTAAGCAAAATCAAGTGAAAATCTATAATAATTTTGCGCATAAGATTGTCAAGTTAAAAGTATCATTAATCAAATTATCAATATGAATTATTATCACCCAATAGGTCAGAATTTAAATTATTAAAATCTAATTTGCCTAATAATAATAAAATAATAACCGAATTAGCACATCAAATCTAAGTATACATACTATGTGAACAAATGAGCAAATAAGTTGCTATTTAATGAAATTTACTCCTTTTAACTTCACAACTAGCGTAATGTTAAGGCAAGAGTGAAATAAATAAAGCTAATTTATAATTCAAAATGCAACCCAAAACCTTAAATCTACCAATCTCCTCAAATCTGAGTTATTATTGTTCTACCTGGAATTGATTACATGCTACCAAAATTTCATACTAATTCTAATCATACCTTTTATCACACAAATGTGATAATCATCCCTCCACCAACCAACCACCATTACCCCGCGGTTTGATGGGTAACAACCAGCCAACCACTACCACCCTACAGTTTGCAGGCAGAGGTTCCTAGTCCTTGCGACCAGCATGATCACCAACGTAGTAAAATGAAGAGACGTATCGACCATGGTGAGGGGTTTTAAGATGATATGCCAGGGACATTGTCATTATTAGAGTAGAATATACATATTTACACATTCACACGAAAACTAACCTCGTTTAATCACACAGCTTACTAGATACAGGCGTCATGACCGTAAGATTAAAAAGTTTTTGTGACCGGTTTCATTGTTTGTCAAGAAAAGGTTTCACCTGGTTTCAAGAAATTGTGGGACTCCACTACAGTCATGTCACCGCCAGCTCCTGGGTCAAATTGGCATCGATAGAAGCTGCAAAAACACAATTTTAAAATTGCAGGAAAGAACTTAGAAAAGCAAATATTGGTTGGTATTTATTACCTCCCATCCATCCCAAGGATCACAACCGTGTTCTTCTGGTGGCCAAAACCAACAACATACTGCAAACCCTCGTTCAAATGGATGCGCGCCATTGACCATTCTGAACTGAAATATTTCGGTAGCACGCCTGCAAGATAAATGTTTCAAGTAATATAATTTAATTGGTTATTTGTTATACAGAAATCGAATGTATAGAAGTCAAAAGTTTTGAATAACATATATTGAATAACTTGTAACTTTAATTTGTTATATTGTTATTTGCTCAGTTTCATAATTGAAAGTTACAAGAATTTTTGGATATGTGTTTGTGAATCAGTTTTCTTGAATTCTGAACTGTTCTGAGTACATAAATAAATATTTTATATTTGATTTAGGGCCAGCCCTGTAGAGGGCGGGGTGGGCGACCGCCCAGGGCTCACTCTCCCAGGAAGCCCAAATTTTAAAAAAAAAATTATATATTTTTTATATTTATATATATATATATTAAAAAAATCTATATATTTTGTTAAACACTTAAAACCATTAACATTTTATTTATTTTAGGCCTATTAAACATTAGAACCCATTTTCAGTTAAGCCCATTACTCAACAATACCCATTTTTGTTTATTGTTATAACAATTATGGTCGTATTATATACTTTTTATATATGAGTTATTGAGTTTATATTATAGGGGCCTATTTTTTTCTACTCGTCCCGGGCCCACAAATTTTCACGGATTCTCGAGGACGGCCCTGATTTGATTATATGAGCATATCTAATTATACTTTTGAGTATTTATACTTCTGATTGTATTTGAATTTCTTTATCTAGTTTGTCACTTCTGATTATACTTCTCATTTATATGTATCTTGTGAATAACGGTTTAACGCCTTCAAAACCAAGCTCCTAAATAAAGAATAGCAATATATGTGGAAGTTTGTCCATAAATTAATGTCTTTTTACTTCTTCAAAATCAACTTTCCTCTATATTGTTAGCATTTTTATCACGTGACCAAGAAAATAAAGAAGTAATTAATTAAAGATTTCCAATGGTAGAGAGTACCTTTGATGAATGATAGATGTGAAACAACTAGTGGGGATCCAATATTTTGGTCTGATGTAGTTTGCAACGGTCCAGAATCAACCTTTAAGTTGAAAACATGTACTGTTCCTCTGTCACTTGAAACAGCTAGCCTTTCAGCTGTTGTAGAAAAAGCAAGGCTGTAGATGTCTGCTCTATCTGCACCTCTCCTTACCTGAATTAGATGTGCAATCACCATTAAAAAGACAATAAATTTCAACTTTTTAATCAGTCTTTACCCACATCATGTTGGCAAAACATATCAATAATATCCATAGAACCCAATTCATCCCATCATAAGTAAATGGGTCAAGTTGCCACCTCTAGTCAAAAGTCAGATCTAACAAAAACCACTTGCTTCTATTCAGCAATACAAAGCAATACATACCCAGTAAAATCCCACCCATAGCAGCGCTATTGGCCGGTCACCTAGGGAGGGTGGGATGAGGGCAAACCTTTCCTCTACCTCAGGAGATAGAGAGGTTGCTCCCAATGAGACCCTCAGCTCCAAAATCATCTTTTTTGTGTACAATATATATAGCATATATCATATATCGTAACAGTATGGTAGTCTAGATATCGTAAACTGTGGCTAAAGTAACTGATAACATAGCAAACTATAATAACAACAGATAACAGAGCAAGGAGCGATGAACAAATATGTAGCACTAACCCCCTTGAAAGTATGTGTACAATGCCTTAAGAAGGTCTATACGCCAAGACAAACGCCAAGGCAAAGCGAAGGCTCAGGCAAAGATAAGGCTCAGGCTAGGGCTAATGTCCCTCTCTTATCTTATCCGAGATACATATCCATACACTCCCCTAAAAGTCCATTAGTCTAATCCGACGTCTCTGAAAACTTCTATCCCCGATCATGTCCTATGAGAGGTGCAAGTCTATGAAAACCTGCCTAATTCGCTCATCCCATGTTAGTTTGGGTCTGCCTATGTCCCTCGTCCCCTACACAGTGAGGGTTTTCACGCATGGAAAATGACCGTCTAAGCAGTCGATAACACCGATATCTCGGTGATATCTCGGATATCGGCCATCTGACATAATATCGGTCAAAATATCGGTACCGATATTATCGGTGATATTTACCGATATATCGCCGATATGTTGAGTTCAAAACATCGGTAGAATTACCGAGTTTATCGGTAAATATAATTTGACCCTTTTTAAGGTTTTTCTGCCCCCCTCCAATCGCACACCCTCCTCCTTCACAAACCTGAATTGCAGAAACTCACAAGGTACGTTCTACTGTTCTTCAGCTGCTTTTCTTTGATAAAATTCAGCTACAGTAGCTGCTTTATTTGATATAATTCACTAATTCAGCTACAGCCTACAGTAGATAACTAGATATATCGCTGAGCTGAGCCTACAGTAGCTGCTTTATTTGTTTAATTGTTTAGTAAATTGAAAACTCACACATGCTAATTTTATTTTATGTTTACAGCTACTAAATAAGTAAATAGTGTCTGTCTATTTTGATATGTTCATCATTTTATGTGTGTGTAACAGTGTATGTATAATAATACTACTAATAAATGAAGTTAATCATGTTTACAGATTTGACTTCTGATTTGACTATTAATATTAATATTATATACATATATATAAGTTTATGCATGATATAAAATTGCCGATATCTCACCGATATCCCACCGCGAGAACCGATATCTCAAATATCGATCCTTGACCGATAACCAATATTTTTTCGCATTAACTGCATGACCGTGCTCTTATCGTTCTATTCAACAATATCTTGTCAATATGACTGTGCTCTTCACTCCAACGAGCGATGGATTTAATCCATTAACAATAAGCCTTTTACTTCTTATGGATGTAAAATCTCTAATCTTATCCCTTATCGTTACCATTATCGTTCTTGTTATTCCTCTGTAACAGTCAAAAACGCAAAAGGCGCTCGGCCGCTCGCCTAGGTAGGGGTGTTCAAAAAAATCCGAATCCGAACCCGAAATTCCGAATCCAAAATATCCGAAAATTCGGATTCGGATATTAAATTTGAAAATTTTCGGATATTTCGGATATCCGATATCCGAAATTAATTTTTGTATTTTTTTAATTATTTATTTATTATACTTAAATATATAAAGGAATGAGAGGAGAAACCCTAAATCCCAATTTCATTCTCCCGCCACTCTCATTCTCTGTCTCTCTCAGCCTCCAGCCTCCACGAATCCACGATTGCTCCAGCCTCTCACCGTCCACCGTCCAAGTCTCCGCCTCGCTGCTCTCACCGGCCACCGCCTCTGCCTCGCGGCTCTCACCGCCTCCGCCTCACCGGCTCTCACAGTCCACCGTTGCACCACCGGCTTCACCTGTTCATCGCCATCTGTCCATCTCCATTGTAAGTAAGAAAGTGTGATTCCTTCCAAGTTATTAATGTGTGATTTGCAAGTTGTAGATAAGATCTGGTGTTCTTTTCCAAGTTATTAATGCTTCACATATCCGGCTATTTTTTGCGATTTTTGTCTGTACATGGACTTGCAAGTTGTAATGGATGTTAGTTCTAACTTAGTAGATAAGATCTGGTGTTCTAGGTCTGAATATGATACTTTTGGTAATGAATGTCTGTATATGGACTTGCAAGTTTTGTCTGAATATAATACAATTATAATTGAAGATGTTTTAATTGAGATCGAGAAAATGGAAGCAATTGTATTTTGGTTGGATTGTGTAGTTTTTTTTTGCTAATTTGGAACTTTTAACAAGTAGGTGAAATTTCGGATATCCGTTTAAATATCCGAATCCGTATCCGAAATTTCGGATATCCAAAATTTCGGATTTGGATCCGGATATCCGACTTCGAACACCCCTACGCCAACCATACCACCTTGCGTCCATCTAGGTGCTCAGGCAAAGATTATGATCTAAAAATGGTCTGAAGCATCTAAAATGGCATGGAACATGTCTAAACTAGCCTAAACCAACTTAAAACTTGTCCAAAACCCCTAAAGTGGCATGTTTATATTATGTGCCTTACTTAAAAAAGACCTTGCTTTTTAAGCGCCTTGAGCCTTTGACTACTATGTTCTTATCTTTTAGACATGTTACTATATTGAAGGTCCAACATTCTTCACATTTAAACAAGTCTTGCTATCAATATCATCCTATTCACTTCCCCTTCAACCTCAAAAGAACTTTCTTATCACAAAAGTTTGTTGTCACTTCTTCTGCGCTGCTCTTATAACTTATCTAGTAAACAACGAAACCGCCAATCTTCCTTCCTTTAAGATTGTTTCCAAACAAACAAATATACGGATCCTATTCACGAGCAGAACCATTTTTAATCTTAATCGTCTTTTGTTTCACATATCACATTTCTAGCCATACAGCCACAACCTTTGAATAATTTTCCCATAAACATGTTAACGGATTGCCTACCATTAGTGGCTAATACATTACCTAGTTAGGGATGCCAACAATAAGGAATATGTACAAATCATAGTTGTCAAAGGCGCAAGGTACACTCAAGGCGCAGAAGGGTGAGCCTTGGGACTAGGCACAAGGCGCTTAAAAAGCGAGGGCCCGATATAAGCAAGACGCATAGCACAAACATACCATTTTTGGGGCTTTAGACATGTGTTAGGCTTGTTTAGGGCTAGTTTAAGGGCCATTTTTGGATGTTAAGACCAGTTTGCCCGGAATTTGTAGAATTTTAAGGATTTGGCCGGAATCTCACTGGAATCCGATTGGAATCTAGCCGGAATCTCACTCGAAGGTCGCCGGAGGGCCTGGGTTGCAGCAAGGCGCTTTTCCTACGCCTCGCCTAAGGGCATAGGCGCACGCTCGAAGGGATTTTGACAACATAGTGTACAATGACTAACTTCTGATGTGTAGCGGATTGAAGTTGCTGTTTTACCTAAATTAATGGTACCTTTTATCTTATGAACCCAAACAACTCATGAAATATGCAAATCCCTTAGTAAACCATGATCATTCCAGACCGGCAATGGTATTGGAAAACTGGGCATGTACCGATGAACGAAATCACTTTATTTGTAACCATGAGAACTCGTTACCGGAAAACACACGGGACCGCTCCTTATGACATGAATGGAAGTAGGGGAATCAGGTGCTTACCACTGCGTCACCCCTTGAAGGTTCCGATGAACCAAATCATACACATGGATACTAAGATTTTGTTCGGTCGACTAGCAAGAAAAGAACTTTCTCGCTGTAAGTACAAGCATATTTTGGTTTCAAAACACTAAAATGCTTACTATTTTTGGTTCTATATTTAAACTTGATTTATGAATTAATTTACAAAACACCGAAATAAATCTACAACTAATCCATCATGACTAATAACACATGAAATTTGTATCGTTTCTTGAATTAATTCACACTAATTGACAACTATATACAAAACCAAACACCTATAGCATGATCTAACCCGATCCATAATCAATGAACGGCACAAACTATCAACAAAGCTAAAGTCATATGCAGAATCAATAAATCAGCAATCAGAATCAAATTCAATGCATAAATATATACAATAACAATACCTCTTGAAGCAACGATCCATCAAGCGTATTAAATATCCTAATTAGGGTTCCTTTACTACTCGCAGTGGCAAGCAATCTGCCATCATGAGTGAGAGCAAGACACACAATCCTTGAATCATGAGCCATTATAAACTTAGTCTGCTTAGAAGCATAATGTTCAACCCTAATTTGCCCCTTCTGCAACCCTGGACACACCAACACCGTTGATCCAGACAGATGAGAAACCTCACATAATCCCTTAGGGTTTGTAAACGTATCTATCTGCTGCAAAAGCTTCAAATCCGCAAAATTGTAAACATAAATCTTCTTAAGCAAAATCACAACAATCCGGTCCCGTCGGAGACGGACGGACATAACCTCCGACCGGAAGGATAATTCGCCGATGCATCGGCTCTGATGATCGTCCCAAATCATCACTTTGTTTAGAGGATACTGTGGCTCCGGTCCGCCACCGACTAGAGCGAGGATGTTGCAGCGGAATAGCATCTGGACGACGCCGATACCGCCTCCGGTGTCGAAGTCTCGCCGGAAAATCTCTCGGAAGGGGTCGCAGTTGTAGATGCGGAAGCCGCGGTCGGTGCCGGCGGCAAAACAGCCGGAGTCTTGGTTGAAAGAGAGGTGGAGGAGGTTAGGGAGTTCGACGGCGGTGGAGTGGTCGGATTTCGGCGATTTGGCGGTGGTTGAGGAAGTGGAGACGGAGGAAGGAGTTGAGATGGATTGGGAAGATGATGGAGATGAGGTCTGGTGGTCCGTGATTAGTGTAATCGGAGAGATTGAATCTAGGGGATTGGAAGGAGGAGGAGAGAGTGTCGTCATGTGTGTTCAGGTGAGAATTGAGAAGAAGAAAACGATAACGACGGCGGCGGCGGTGGTGGTGAAGCTTCTTGTAGGAAGAAGACACGGTAACCTCTCTGGAGATATAAGGTATAGGAACTCGATTTTCTCAAAAAGGATTTACTTCGTCTTGGATTTTTTTTCTCAAAAATCTTTTGTTTCGTTTATTTCTTTTCTTTCGTTTCTAATCCTGTTTGGTTTTGTGTACGTATTAAAGCCTAAAAGTCTCCCGATCAAGAAAGCTGACTCACTGATTACGTGTCAAAAGCTAATAAAAAATATAACTAAAAACTGATTCTTAGCTGCTTTAGACTCTAGTACGGAAAGTAAGATTGTCGAAACCACAAGAAATTCGTAAAAAATAATATTTAATTATTACATAATAAAACTGCAGAAACTACTGAACTTTGAATACTAATTTGGCAAACGATTGCTAAAGCAACAGACTTTAATTTGTTTAAAAACAGTTAGGAGAAAACAGATTACTCCCGGGTTCAGATTGCAAGTTCGGTGATTACTGGTTTGTACTTATTGGAAATCACATAGACATGACTCGTTAAACTACCAAGTTTGATAAATAACTAATAACTAACAACTAAGATAATTGACTTTGTTGAGCAACGATTATAAAAACCGAATACACAAGTTAAATTCTCAATAATTAATTACCGATTTAGAATATCAAACATAAACACTCAATGGTTCACGATATAAAACCGAAAAACTCATGAATGTATTAAATCTTAAAAACCAAATCGTTTAATCAAACAAAGTGAGCTATAAAATTCGAATAACCGAAAGATTAAACAAATTCTAAACCAAATCAAAGCATGAACCAAGTAAAAGTCACCTTACATAAACAATCTTACACCCGAAAACAACCACGGGAGGATTAGCCGTTCATGGACGTCATAGAAGCTTCAATGATTAGTAGGCGGTGATCTAACATGAACAATGGTGATTGAATGATGTTTCTCCTTCAAAAATCTCCCTAGAAACTCCCCAAACGGTAAGTGTTTGGCTTAAAAAGGGGTCAAAATCCCAAATTTTCGGAGTCAACCCGGCAGGCAGCACAAATTACGCCCTACCCCTAGCAATTTGCGTCACTATTCACTAAGCACACCAAAAATACTGATTTGCGCCACCCCATGCGCTTAAATTGCTTCTACTCTTCTTTTTCACCTTCCTCTCGCCGAGAAACTAAGTTTTCATATATTATGGCCCCCGTAACTCATTTTCTAGCCCGGGATATGCCTATGTCAATTTTTTACACTGTAGAACTTCTTGATCGACATCCATCTTTGCATAGTTTCAAGTCCATTCCTTCTACTTCCTACCAAATGCTTCCAAAACATGTACTTAGCATCCAAACACCTATAAATCATAAACACATGCAAAGTAAACGCATTCCATACCAAAACACACATAAAATTATAAACATAAGTTAACCACCCTCTCATCACATCCCCACACTTGCCTTTTTTCGTCCTGAAAAATATTTTGCAATGAAATCATAACTGGGAGATTGATTTTCAAATAACTCGATTATTTTAATTATTAGATGTACTAACGCACTAACCTGCGATTGCCAGTATTCTTATCCAGTTAAACCCAACCACCAACAATTCAGGCCCCATTCATGTTCCTTTAAGTTCAAGTGCTTATTCTATCTATGGGTCTCACACTTAAGATCTACAGCTCCACCTAATCCCACTTCAAGTTTATAAGGCACACGTTTAAACCGCATATAGATTTTCCTACCACTGCATAGTAAAGACTCTAATGTATTATGAATTAAATCATGGATGAATGAATTAGTGAATTTAGCATACTTAACCCAGTGGTGTTTCAACCAAGCTGCAACTCGGCGTGTGACACGTAGGCTTCAGGATGCATATATATTTTCAACATTGAACCTAACCCAGTGGTGTTTCAACCAAGCTGTGACTCGGTGTGTGACACGTAGACTGCAGTTCTTACTGATTAAGCTCTGATGATGGAATAATGGAATTTTTTTTAAGCGCCACCATTTTCGGATTTGTTCTCACAAAAAGGAAAAAATGTGCCATCTAATTAACAATACATATGGGTCTTTAACTCTATAGTGGTACCTCTTATACTAATTTTGGCAGTTTCGGCTTAACCATTTCTCAGAAGATGGGAACCCACAAGATTTTCTGATTAAATTAAGTATATTTGTAACAATCCTAGAGCAAACCTTTCAAAGTTGGCTAGGCCTACCAACACATCCCAAGCTAACTACACTTTCTATCTTATTCACATTCTCTTAAATTTATAATTTGAAAGACAAATTCCCAATTTTTCTATCATTTTCCATTTAATTGCAAGATTTTTCAAAACATTTTCTCAATTTTTTTTACTATACAGACTCAGACGACAAACCTAGACTACAGTCTCCCATCCCTACACTTAAACTCTACATTGCCCCCAATGTAGGATGAGAGACGACTAAAAATAAATATACAAAAATAAAAATATACAGAGAATTGGAAAGGTCTTAGCTGGTTGCTAGCTGTAACTGTCTTCCATCCAAAATCATAGGATCGTATAGCATTTCCTTCTCGACCGTCTTCAAAATCTTCTATCGGATTGCCTTTTACAAGAAAATCAAGCTCGAAACATCACCACCCGAATGGAGATTGAGTACGGGTGGATCAATCCAAACCTAGCAAAATTAAACTCGAAACAAACCCAAAAGCATCAAACTGACTCAATATATAACAACATAAAACTGACTCGATAAAAACCGAAAATACTCGATTTATAAAAATTTACAAACGGGCTACCATTCATTTTTCATATACCCTGCCCCCCAAAGGACCGTGCATTGCCCTCAATTGCACTAAACTCACTTGAAAACCCATGAAACTTCCCCACACTTGGTCGGCTCGCACAAAAACAAAAAAAACAAAGTCCTAACTCACTTTCGTAGGAATCACGATTGCATTTAGCGTATGCAACAAGCCTTTTAAACCCCTCGGTAGCCCGAGAGGACGAGTGAAGTCTCGTGAGGGTTTTGTAGGGAACACACCTACAACATTCATTTAACTAAAAACAAAAATAAAAAGAAAACATACCTTAGGCTGCCTCCCAAGAGCGCTAAGTTTACTGGTCTTCAGCCAGACCGAACCTGATATCTAGTTTATGGTGGTCAAGTGGGGTGCTTGCATTCCACCTTCTCCAAGGCTACATTCATCCCATTATCACACTTCTTCCATACCTTCACAAACAAAGCAAACAGTTCTCGTTCTTCATCAAGAAGTTGCGGTTTCTTTCCCTTCTTTTTTCCTTTTTCTTGACCTTTTCTTTCTTCCTTTCTCTTGAGTCTCACCTTCTTTCTTCTCATCTACCCTGTCAATCATAAAACAATCTTTCCTGTCCATGTGATTCACATTTTCAGGAGGTTCACACTTGTTAATATTCAGGTTGGACAAGTTTGAAAACACCTTAAAACTCATTTTCTTATCACCAAATCTCATTCTTACCGTTCCTTCAGCACAATTGATAGTTGCCTTAGCAGTAACTAAGAACGGTCTACCTAGAATAAAGGTCGGTTGTGTGTTCTTGACACAATCCAACACTAAGAAGTCTACTGGGTAATAAAACTCACCTACCTTCACAATCACATCTTTTAAAATCCCCCGAGGATGCGTAGGAGTCTGATCAGCCAACACCATGGTGGTGTCAACTTTCTATAATGGACCAAAGTCATATTGATCATACAGACTCCCCGGTAAAATACTCACACATGCTCCAAGATCCAATAATGCTCTATCCAGTTTAAATTCACCTACTTGTACTGAAATAATAGGTGCTCTTGGATATTGGAGTTTCGGGGGAAGGGTGTCACACCCCCAAATTCCACTAACGGAGTTTTACTGCTTGGTGCGTGACAAACCAGGATCTCAGTCATTAGTTACATCAAACGACACTATATGGGACATAAATGAAATATCATAAAAGTTCAGATTTAATGCGAAAATGTTTAAATAAGAAAATAAATGCAAAAAACAAGCGCGCCCAAGTTTAGTTTAATAAAACAAGTAAATTGTTTTGAATGTTTGCATGAGGTCGAAATGATAGTAGGACTCCATGCATGTCCTAAGTGTGCAACCTGTGCCTTAGCGACCTGAGAAACATGTAAGAAAAAGTGTCAACACAATGTTGGTGAGTTCACAGGTTTACAAGTAAATATACTATTTGAGTGTTTGCAGGATCTACATACGTAAGTCACACCTATTGCTAGCTAGGCAATGTACAAGTTACTCTAAGCGTTCGTAACCGAAGCCGACTGTTTATGTTTGAGATGCCATCCTCCATTGCTAACATCAACAATGGAAAATGTTTAGGACAATTTACACCCGTTAGACCTCTAATCAAGTTAGCGCGACTAACCCGGGTGGGGTTTGTCAAACCCAGTAGTTCTACTCAAATTTCCTCGCTATACTCCATATATTAACGGTCCGAGTGTGTAAGGACTTTGCATGTTATGTTTGCACTTAGGTATACAAGTGGTAATGAAATAATATGTGATCCATGTCCGTGTGTATGTCTCTCCCTGGCTGGGAGATAAGTAACGGATGCCGGTTCATATGCATGTTTCTCCCCAACGGGGAAACAAGTAAGATATTGTTTGTGCGTATGCATGTTTCTCCCCAATGGAAAACAAGTAAAATAATGTTTGTGTATAAGCATGTTTCTACCCCAATAGTAAAATAAGTAAAAAGGGGCCATGAAACTCACCTGGATTGAGTAGTGGTTGGATTACACGAGTGAAAGGTTGGAACCACAAATGTAAGCCTCAGACGACTTACGTATGCCTAGAATTATAAACACATAAAATTAGGTTCATATGGGATTTCGTGACGACACATAAGTTTGAACGTCCTAAAATATTCGTAGGACTAACGGGTAGACGAATGCGTCCACGGAATAAGGATTTCTTTAATAAGAATAGCTAAGTTTCGCGTCGAACGTTACGAATAGTAATATATATATATATATATATATATATTCGTGTTTCGGTGTCATTCAGAATGGTGTAAGAAAATAATATATATATCATATATTATTTTTAAGTTCATAGAGTTAATAAAGTAAACGTTTGCGTGGAAAAATAATAAATATATTATTTTTAATCGAGGATAAAACGTGGGTAACTAATATAATATAATTATATCATTTTTAGGTTTGAAACATTTCAAAAGTGTTTATTTACGTGGTAAAAATAATATGAAAAATGTATATTATTTTTAATTGAGATTACGGGGTCGAAAATAATATAAACATATTATTTTACTAGGAGTGGTGGTTTGAAAAATAATATAAACATATTATTTTAAAAGTGAAAAATATATTAAATAATAGTTATAATTTCAAAACCGAGCCCGCGGGTGATTTCCGAGTTCAAAACATATTAATATATCAATATAATAATATAGAGATAGATTTAATATTAAAATAATAGCTTAAAAAGATAAATATCCTAAAACAGGGGGAGGGAGACTCGAACCCGGGTCTCCTCCCCATATGCACAAGTGATTAGCGAGTCCTTCCAGCTAGGGTCATCACACACAAACCCGGATCAAAATTCTTTTATCAAATAAGTCTCGTGGGTTCTTCTTCCCCATGCGAGCCAAGCCAACCCAGCTCCTAAACTCACGATTTGGACCATGATCGGATTTGAAAGCATAGGGGTTTTGATTTCTAGGCAAAGGCGAACTTGTTTACAGTTTTAATTGGAAAAATCATCAAGCCCATAATCGTTAATTTACAGAATCTAATGCCGAAACCCCAGAATCGATTTGAGTGATTTTGATAGTAAAAGCTTCTGGAATCATAGGGCTTTCAAAGGGGCAAGGATTTCGAATCTTATGGTATAAATTAATTAGATTTAAAAAGTTTCTAGACTAGTATCCGATTAAACTCGAAGTGTATGAACCCTAGGTTCTGGATCTTGAAGGATTTGATGTTGTGAGATCAAATTAACATAGGGCTAATAATGAGTAATTGTTTACGAATCTGCCCATATGATTTAATTCCATTTTGGTTAAGTCTAGGATCAAAACCCCCAAATCGAATAAGAACGAACCCTAGATTACGTATTGAGTTCAATTCGGTAATAAAATGTTGAATTAACAGAGGGCTTTCAAAGATGAAGTAATTGCGAATCAAACGATATAGATTAATTGAATTATGTTTGAGTCTAGACTAGGGTTCGATTAAACTGGTTTGCGATGAACCCTAGAATGAAGATCTTGATCGAATTGATAATGTAAGCCCTAATTAAGTTAGGGCTTTCATTTAAGAGATAAAAACGAAGCTGTAGATGTATCCAATTACCTGTAACGATATCGGATTGACAGAAAACGACTAAAACAGGTGCCGATGATGACTGTCTTGATCTCCGGCGCTCTCTGTTGCAATTCCAACTAGATTGACGCGCACAAAAGTTTCTATGGAACTCGTATAGCATGTGAAGGTGCTCAAATGAGAGGTTAATAAACGAATTGGTCGAAATTGATTGGTAAAAGACGATGTGGTCGACGGTTTCTGGTTTAATACTCATAATTGAGTTTAATTCGTGTATTAAGGATGTTTAATCTGATAGTTATGACAGTTAATACCGAATACGTGCTATTTCAGTTACAATTTCGAACAGAAATTGGTCAAAGCTTGCAAATTAGCTCAAGAACCACCGGTTTGACTTTTTGAAAGTCAACTAAATTGAGAATGGGTAAATTACAGAACCAGTCCCTGTGGTTTCATACTTTAGAGTTTGGAATATGGCAGAATTAATCCCTAGGGTTTAGATTTGGTTATCCAAGTTAAGGATTTGGTTTGTTTGACTTTAAAAGTCAACAGAAACCTTAAATATTGAATTTTGACTACACAAAGTCAAATAGAATAGAGTTTAGGCTAATTACATTATTAGTCCTTGCAGTTTGTGTGAATCAAGGTTTGAGAAAATAACAGAAGTAGTCCTTGGAGTTTGTGATGAGGTTAAATAGGTTGAATTTAACCGAGATTGGTTAACGGGGTTAACCCTAAATTACTGGATGTTACATCATCCCCTAGTTGAAAGAATTTTCGTCCCGAAAATTAGAATAATAAAAAAAATTTTCTAGGTGTCACATCATCCCCAAGTTGAAAGAATTTTCGTCCCGAAAATTAGAATAGTACCTTAGGTTTTTGACGTAGAGTGCTTGAACAGATGAGGATACTTGTGAATCATCTGATCCTCGCGCTCCCAAGTGAATTCTGGTCCGCTTTTCGAGTTCCAACAAACTCTGACGATAGGGATTTTACTGTGTTTAAGTGTTTTGACTTCCCTATCCATGATTTCGACCGGTTCTTCAATGAAGCGAAGTTGTTCATCGATATGTAATTCCTCAAGCGAAACTGCGAGTATCTCGTCTGCTTGACATTTCTTTAAGTTCGAGACATGAAAGACATCGTGTACACCATTCAGTCCTTCAGGTAGGTCCAGCTGGTACGTTACTGGGCCAATTCTCTTTAGTATCTTGAATGGTCTAACATAACGAGGATTCAGTTTGCCTTGTTTCCCGAAGCGGATTACACCTTTCCAAGGTGAGACTTTCAATAGGTCCATATCACCTATTTGAAATTCTAACGGTTTACGACGCTTGTCGGCATAGCTCTTTTGACGATCCCGAGTTGCCGCCATACGGTTTCGGATTTGAACAATCTTTTCAGAAGTTTCGAATATAAGTTCAGGACCCGTAAGTTGGCTATCCCCAACTTCAGCCCAACAGATAGGAGATCGGCATTTACGTCCGTATAATGACTTGAATGGTGCTGCCTTGATACTAGTATGATAATTGTTGTTGTAGGAGAACTCCACTAAAGGCAAGTGAGTTTCCCATTTGTTATCGAAATCTATCACACAAGCTCGTAGTATGTCTTCAAGAGTTTGGATGGTACGTCCCGTTTGACCATCGGTTTGTGGATGATATGTTGTAGTCATGTCTAGAAGTGTGCTTAGGGCTTTTTGTAATGATTGGCAAAACCGAGAGGTGAATCGAGTGTCTCGTTCTGAAATGATAGAGATTGGCACATCGTGGCGAGAGACCACTTCCTTCAAGTAAACACGAGTAAGTTTTTCCATTTTGTTAGTCTCTCTGATTGCTAAGAAGTGAGCGGATTTAGTTAGATGATCAACGATCACCCAGATGGTGTCATATCCGCTAGGAGTTCAGGGTAATTTGGTTATGAAGTCCATAGAGATTTGTTCCCATTTCCACATTGGAATCTCTGGCTGCTGAAGTTAGCCAGAAGGCTTTTGGAATTCCACCTTGACCTTTGCGCAAGTCAGGCACTTGCTCACATAGGTGGCTATATCCGGCTTCATCTTCGGCCACCAATTAACACCTTTAGGTCGTGGTACATCTTGTCAAAACCTGGATGAATAGAGTATCGAGATTTGTGAGCTTCATCCATAACCAGTTCTTTTAAGTTCCCATACGCTGGAATCCAAATTCGCTCTGGGAAGTAGCGAATGCCGTCGGACTTAACTTCCAATTGTTGTTCCATTCCTCATGTATCTTCTGAAGACAGATTTTCCTCTTTTAAAGCTTCAAGCTGAGCACTGTGGATCTTGTCAGGTAACCCGCTGTGTATGGTAAGTTGTAGTGCTTGGACTCGCTCGGGTTTTGTTTCCTTATGGCTCAGGGCATCGGCTACCACATTAGCCTTCCCAGGGTGATATTTGATTGCACAGTCATAATCATTTAGAAGTTCAACCCAACGCCGTTGTCTCATATTCAGCTTTTTCTGTTCAAAGATATGCTGAAGACTCTTGTGATCGGTGTAAATTGTGCACTTGGTACTGTACAAGTAATGTCTCCATATCTTCAGTGCGAATACTACGACTCCCAACTCTAAGTCATGAGTCGTGTAGTTTTTCTCATGTATTTTCAGCTGACGAGAAGTATAGGCAATGAACTTATCACGTTGCAGTAAAACACAACCAAGACCTCGAATGGATGCATCGCAGTATACCACAAAATCATCTGTTCCCTCTGGCAGAGATAGGATGGTGCACTACAGAGCTTTTGTTTGAGCAGTTGGAACGCTGACTCCTGGGAGTCACCCCAGTCGTAGGGTTTACCCTTCTGAGTTAAGACTATGAGGGGTTGTGCAATCTTGGAGAATCCTTCAATGAAACGACGGTAATAACCAGCCAATCCTAGAAATTGTCGCACCTCAGTCGGAGTTGTCGGTGCCGCCCAATTCTTGATGACCTCTATCTTGGAAGGGTCGACATGTATTACCTTCTCACTGACTACATGTCCTAGGAATTTCACTTCGCAAATCTAGAATTCACACTTAGAGAGTTTTGCATAGAGTTGTTCCTATTTCAGCAATTCCAGAATTAAAAGAAGATGTTCCTCATGTTCATCCCTATTCTTGGAATAGATGAGGATGTCGTCGATAAACACAATGACGAACTGATCGATATAGGGTTTACACACACGGTTCATGAGATCCATGAATACCGCAGGTGCGTTCGTCAATCCAAAGGGCATGACCATGAACTCTTAATGGCCGTACCTTGTTTTGAATGCAGTCTTTGAGATGTCTTCCTCTCAGACTCTCAGTTGATGGTAACCGGATCTAAGATATATCTTGGAATTGAAGCTTGATCCTTGGAGTTGATCAAGTAGATCGTCGATGTGGGGTAGAGAATAATGGTTCTTGATCGTCACATTGTTTAGCTCACGATAGTCGATGCACATGCGAAAAGTCTCGTCCTTCTTCTTGATAAATAGGGCTGGAGCTCCTCATGGCGATGAGTTAGGTCGGATGGAATTTTTATCCAACAACTCTTGCAGTTGTGTAGATGGTTCTTGCTATTCACTGGGTGCAAGTCCATAGGGTGCCTGAGCATTAGGCGTTACTACGGGTACTAGATCAATTTGGTATTTGACTTGACGATGTGACGGAAGACCAGGCAAGTCTTCGGGATATACTTTCAGACAATCACAAATGATTGGGATGTCGTCAATCTTCTTCTCCTCAGATGGCTGCTCAACGATGAGAGCTAGAATGGCAGGATGGCTTTTACGTAAGCACTTCTGTGCTTTCATGAAGGATATGATGCCTATGGCTGCACCTTTCCTTTTGCCTTGGGTAAAAAGGGTTTCTCCACTCGGGGGAGGAAGGCGAACAATTTCCCCACGACATATAACCTCGGCTTGGTTCTTTAGATAACCAATCCATATCAACAATTACGTCAAAGCTGCCAAGTGTAATTGGCGTGAGGTCAATGTCAAACTTATGACCAATCAATCTTAGTTAACATACCTTAAGATTGTGAGTTGTTTCAATTATTTGACCATCTGCTATCCCTATAGCGTACTTAGCTTCTAATAGGGTTGGAGTACGACCGCACCAGTAAGAATTTGTGAGGTCACTGAAATAACTGGATATGCTAGGGTATAAATCAAATTAGACCAAAGATTAGTCATAGGATGAGGTAACAAGGTCAAATGGAATCTATTGTTGGAGTGTAGGGAATAACGTGTTAGTTTAGAAAGAATTTCTCAAATTCCGCTTGCATAGTTGGAGTCGATGGGTTTACCATAAGGTTCTACTAGGGTTTCGATCGAGATGGTTTCATTGGTCAAGTCTGGATGAGAGTCTTAAGTTCACTAAGACTCTTACATGAGTGACATAAAATAATGGGTTCCATCGATGATAGCTCAGTGCGTCCGTAAATCTCTTCAACTTGATAGTTGCGTCTATCAACTGTTGGACAGGTTTAATGATACCAACTAGTCGTTAAGCGGGTTACAAGAACTTCTACTGACAGTGGAAGTTTAAGTTTGTAGATCACTGATTAGGACCATTCATCCACACACTAGGTTTCACCAGTACTTACATGCACCTTAAATTACTATTACGTGTGCACCTGTAATGATAATTTGCTTTGCATGCTCACCCTGACTTCTCCCTGTCCTGTGTCAAAATGTCGCTAAATTTTTATTGCTGAGTACAGTGTCACACCCCAACCGGGCGGCGGAACACGTCGGAGTATGACCCGAGTTGTGACCAGATTGCTCGTAGCACTTGGAACTATTAAAATTTCATAATTTTATTCAATAATATTAAAAGTGCCTCAAAGGCTACAAATAGTTTAAATAAACAAGACAAAACATAGTTCCAAACAAGATAAAAATCAGATTTCAAGTTTCTAAGTCCAAGCCTAAGTGTTGAACATAAATCAAGCGTTGCTTGAACTTGGTGCACCTGAAACATGTTTAAAATAAGAGTTATCAACAAAATGAATTGTTGGTGAGCAATCATGGTAGATATAGATATAGTAGTTTAGATAAAGTACAAATTCCATGCTAAGACAAGTAATACATTATAGTCTTATTGTATATACACACAGTCCAAATTAAACCTTCCTTTTAAGATTTATCCAATTCAGATTGTCCAACATATAGTTAACAGTTTTTCAGTTTCAGAATTCATTACATGCATCCTAGATCAAAGAAATGCATGGGGTAGCTAACCCACATGGTACCACTAATTCCATTCATAGGCTGTCGAAACAGTTAATAATATGAACTAGTGTAATCAACAAATAAGCCACATAATGCAATTAAACAAGTCTAACATAAGGGAATTTGTTTCAAGTTGTGAGATTTGTCAATAGTGTAAGTGTAATTATATAGGAACATGTTTCACCCCAAAAGTGATAAAATGTATAAAGAGGGGCATGAAAACTCACATTGGATTTGTAGGTAGTTTCCAAGCTAAGTTTGATCCAAAGATATAATCCAAAGTAGGTCACAATTAACCTATTATAGTTGTAGTTTAGTCAATTAGTTTAAAGGAATAAGCTAAGGTTCGTTCGTGTTCTCGAATTTGGGAAAATTAGGGTTTTGGAAAGTTTAAGGTTTGAAAAGTAATTTGGTTATAGTTTAAGGTGTGTAAGTATTTAAATTACTAAATTATTATGTTAATAAACATATTATTTTTAGTCGAAATAATAAATACGAGTAAATAATGTGACTAATTATATTATTTATTAGTTTCAAATGTTCCAAAAACGGTATGAAACAAAATATAAACATATATTATTTAATAATAAAAGTCACGGGTTAAAAATAATAAAACATATTATTTTTATCCAAAGTTATAGTTTTGAAAATAATATAAATATATTATTTTTATTTGATAATAACATAAATATATTATTTATAAAAGTGGGTATATTAATAAAAATAAGTTAATAAATTCATACCCGAGTCTACGGGTCGTTTCCCGGGTTAAAACACATTTATATATAATAATATTAATTAATAAAACATTTTCTATTAATTAAATATGACCAGAAAAAGTCCCAAAAATAATATGCAGGAGACCGGTCTCGAACCCGGGTCTCCTGCCTACGAGTCACGCGAGTTACCAGTACGCCCGCTAGGGTCATCGCGTTAAGAATCTGATTAGAATTGATTTTAACAACCAATTCAAGTGGGTTCCCCTCCCACATGCATGCGGCTCGAAAACCCAGCCCCAACCTACGCGAATTCGATCACGATTGGTCTTGGAATCACAGAGGTTTTGTTAATCGGGGTCTAGCGAAACTGAGGCAGGTTTTAATTTGAAAAAACAACAAGGTTTGGGTCGTTTAATCCCGAGTTCGAGCCTCGAAACCCTAGATATGAACACTAATCCAATTTAGAAGATTCCGATATTAAATCTTGTTGAAATCATGGGGTTTTTATATATTGAGTCATTACGAATCTGTGGATGTTGGTTAATTGGATTGAAAATGTGTTTAAGATCAAAAACCCCAAAACGGTTTATGAACAAACCCTAGTTATAGGATTTGGTATAAATCGATGATATGAGATTGAATTAAGAGGGGGTTTTCAAAGAGTCGATCATTGCGAAGCTGTTGATGTGAATTAATTGAATTATAAACGTGTTTAGACCAGAGCTCGATTAAACCGGTTTGTGATGAACCCTAGATATGGGATCGAGTTCAATTCGATGTTATACGATCGAATTGACAGAGGGCTTTCCATTTGGGAATGAAAACGAAGCTATAGGAATAGGAATTTACCAGAATAGAGCTCGAATTGGTAGTCCCCGACTAAAACAGGTGCCGATGATGAAGAACTTGATCTCCGGCGGCCTTGACTGCTTCTCCGACAATTGTTGTGTGTGCAAAAGCTTCTACGATGTTCGTGTGGCGTGCGCAGTGTGCTCGATTGTGAGATTACTATATCAATTTGCCGAATTTGATTATCAAACAAGAACGTGACGACGGTTCGGCTTGAATTCGCATTATTAGGATTAATTCGAATCAATGTCGGGTTTAATTGTGTTAATGATGGACGTTTATGGCTTCAACGTGCGAATTCAGTTACAAAATCGATCTCAAATCGGTTATGGAATTCGAATTCGATCATTGTGGTACGGTTTGACTATCAAAAGTCAAACTAAATCAAGAATGAGAAAAAGTCAGGTTTAGTCCCTGTAGTTTCAGGTTTGTGAGTTTGCAAGAATGACAGGATTGGTCCTTAGGGTTTAGAATTTGTTAGTTAGGTTAAGTAGGGTTTTTTTTTGTTAATTAATTTGATATATTTTGATATTTAAATGTATAAATTATATTTAAATTATAAAAGAATTGTTTATTTCTATAAAAATGATATAAAATGACGTATTTTTATAAAACTTCATTTTAAAAATATTTATTTAATTAAACTTTATTTATTTGATTTATTTAGGAATAAATCTTATTATTTCTTAAAAATTCATAATAATTTTATAAAAATCATTTTAATTTATATAATTTGTGTTTTAATTGAATAAAACACAATTAAGATTTTCCAAATTAAATAAGTACAATTTTTTTGTTTACACTTAGATAATTTATGAGATTTATTTTATATAGTTTAGGGACTTTATTCAAATACCATGAATATTAGCCCTAAAACATAGTTTGAGTATGGTTTTTAGCCACATAGTTTAAGAAATTCATTTAAGAATTTTCACATACTATTAAATATGGATAATTAGGGTTTACAATAAATGCCAAATGGCCGGAAATTGTAAACGGAAAAGTACAGATATTACAGTCTCCCCTACTTTAGGAAATTTCGTCCCGAAATTAAGTAATGGAGTTTGTGAACAGGTGTGGGTACTTGGCCTTCATTTGATCTTCACGTTCCCAAGTGAACTCAGGTCCTCGTTTAGATTGCCAACGTACTTTCACAATCGGAATTCGGCTTCTTTTAAGTTGTTTAATCTCTCGATCCATGATTTCAATAGGCTTTTCCACGAAGTGCATCGACTCGTCAATGTGAACTTCGTCAAGAGGAACTTGGAGGTTTCCCTCGGCAAGACACTTCTTGAGGTTAGATACATGAAACGTGGGATGTACATTGCTAAGCTTGTCGGGTAATTCCAACTCGTAAGCAACTTTCCCGATACGTTTGATGATTTTGAAAGGTCCAACGTATCGCGGTGTGAATTTCCCTTTCTTCCCAAACCGGACAACGCCTTTCCAAGGTGATACCTTTAAAAGAACCATGTCACCAACTTGGAATTCAAGAGGTCTTCTACGAATATCAGCATTCTTCTTTTGTCTCTCCCGAGCCAAACGAAGATTGTCGCGAACTTGGATGATTCGATCAGTGGTGTCTTGGACTAGAGCGGGACCAGTGATTTGTGCTTCACCGACCTCATCCCAGCCAAGAGGAGAACGACAATAGCGACCATATAAAGCCTTGAAAGGTGCCATCTCGATACTAGCATGGTAGCTGTTGTTATACGAAAACTCAGCTAGTGGAAGATATTTGTCCCAATTGCCTCCAAAGTCAAGGACGCAAGCACGTAACATATCTTCAAGAGTTTGAATCGTTCTTTCCGTTTGACCATCAGTTTGGGGATGGTAAGCTGTACTCAAATTCAATTGAGTACCCATGAACGATTGTAGAGATCCCCAAAAACGGGAAGTGAAACGACTATCACGATCAGATATGATATTAAGAGGAACGCCATGTAGACGAACGATCTCATCCAAATAAACTTGAGCCAACTTCTCAGCTCCCCAATCATCTCGAATTGCGAGAAAATGAGCTGATTTCGTGAGTCGGTCCACGATTACCCAAATGCTATCAAATCCTCGAGGTGTTCTTGGAAGTTTGGTGATAAAATCCATGGAAATACACTCCCATTTCCACATTGGAATCTCGGGTTGTTCAAGCAAACCCGAAGGTCGTTGATGTTCAATCTTGACCTTAGAACAAGTAAGACATTTTGAAACGTACACGGCAACATCTTTCTTCATGCCGGGCCACCAATAGTGTTGGCGAAGGCCTTTGTACATTTTATCGGCTCCTGGGTGTATAGAATAACGAGTTTTGTGAGACTCGTCAAAAATTAAAGTACGAAGATCATCCCGATCCGGAACCCATAAGCGGTTTAAGAAGTGTAGTAACCCATTGGGTCGAGTCTCCAATTGTTTTTCAACTCCACAACCCAATTCTTTTTGCATGTTGTCCTCGGAAAGAACCTTTTGTTGAGCTTTAAGAATTTTGGTCTCGATATCCGATTGAATAAGAGCACAACATATGTTAGGATATTCTTTCCGACTTAACGCATCAGCCACCACGTTAGCTTTCCCTGGATGATATTTGATTTCGCAATCATAATCATTTAACAGTTCCATCCAACGACGTTGTCTCATGTTTAAGTCTTTTTGGTTGAATATATGTTGCAAACTCTTGTGATCGGTAAAGATTTCACATTTGGTTCCATAGAGATAATGTCTCCAAATTTTGAGAGCAAACACGACCGCACCAAGTTCGAGGTCGTGAGTGGTGTAGTTATCTTCATGAACCTTAAGTTGTCTTGAGGCATAAGCAATCACCTTACCCCTTTGCATGAGAACGCATCCAAGTCCTTGCTTTGAAGCATCACAGAAAACAACGAAGTCGTCGTTGCCATCGGGAAGAGATAGGACTGGAGCATGGCACAGTTTTTCTTTAAGAGCTTGGAACGCTTCCTCTTGCTCTTGTCTCCATTCAAAGATCCTACCCTTATGAGTTAGGGCAGTGAGAGGAACAGCAATCTTGGAAAAGTTAGAAATAAAGCGTCGATAATATCCTGCTAGTCCAAGAAAAGAACGGATTTCTGTTGGTGTTTTAGGAGCAATCCAATTCTTTACAGCTTCAATTTTAGCAGGATCAACATGAATCCCAGCCTCGTTAATAACGTGACCTAGGAATTGGACTTCCTTTAGCCAGAATTCACATTTGGAGAATTTAGCATAAAGTTGTTCTTGTTTAAGAAGATCAAGTACTAAGCGAAGATGCTCTTCATGTTCTTGCTTAGATTTTGAGTAGATAAGAATATCGTCAATGAAGACAATGACGAATTTATCCAAATAAGGTCGACAAACACGATTCATCAAATCCATGAACACGGCAGGTGCGTTAGTCAAACCGAATGGCATGACAACAAACTCGTAGTGTCCATAGCGAGTTCTAAAAGCTGTTTTGGGAATGTCTTCCTCCTTAACACGTAGTTGGTGATAACCCGAACGAAGATCGATCTTTGAGAAAATAGAAGCTCCTTGGAGTTGATCAAATAAATCGTCAATCCTTGGAAGTGGGTATCGATTCTTGACAGTCAATTTGTTGAGTTCCCGATAGTCGATACACATCCTAAAAGATCCATCCTTCTTCTTGACGAATAAGACAGGTGCTCCCCATGGTGAGGAACTAGGACGTATGAATCCTTTATCAGAGAGTTCTTGAAGTTGACTAGCAAGTTCTTGCATTTCAGATGGTGCAAGACGATATGGTGCTCTTGCCACAGGAGTTGCACCAGGCACAAGGTCGATACGAAACTCGACTTGTCGTGTAGGGGCAATTCCCGGTAGGTCTTCCGGAAATACTTCAGCAAAGTCCTTAATCACAGGAATATCAGCCATAAGTTTACCCTTGTCCTTCTCTTTCACAACGTGAGCTAGAAAAGCTGGATAATTCTTGTTGAGGTACTTCTGAGCTTTTGTTATAGTCATCAGTTTTAAACCTTTGGGTTGCTTCTCTCCATACACGTGTAGTATTTCACCAGACGGCAGAGGAATCTTTATGAATTTGTCGGCACAAACGATCTCAGCACGATGTTTGGATAACCAATCCATGCCGACGATCACGTCAAAACTCCCAAGTTGCATAGGAGTTAAGTCAATAGAGAAAGTATGTTCGTTAAGTTGTAGTTGATTGTTTGCAATAATTGAGTCAACCTTAACGGATTTCCCGTTAGCTACTTCTACATTATAAGTTTTGTCTAGTTGGGTTCTAGTCTTAGCAAGCATTGGTTCAAAGTCAAAGGACACGAAACTTTTATCCGCACCAGAATCAAACATAATAGTAGCATATTGATTATTGATCAGATACGTACCATTGACAACATCGTTGTCGGCTTGAGCTTGATTGGCAGTAATGGTGTAGACTCGGCCTTTGGAAGCAGTGATTGAAGCTTTTATTGCATTAGCCAGTAATGGACACTTATCCTTGAAGTGACTTGGATCTCCACATTGGAAACAAGCCTTAACAGTTAAGGATGGTGTGTTTTGTATCACGTTATGGCCTTGCACTTGAGATTGAGTGTTGCTTGGAGTTCGGCAACGATCTTGAGTATGTCCCAACCTTTTGCACTTTGTGCAAACCCAACACGGTGAATTGGGAAGATGGTGAGACTTGCAAATATCACATTGAGGATAACTCCCCGAATAAGCCTTCTTGGTTGGACTGAAGGTAGTAGTAGTAGCAGGTGCTACTTGGCTCACAGGTTGAGCAGGTGTAACAGTCCCATAATTTTGTTTATGGTTGGACTTTCTCTTCCTGTTTCTACCAGTAGGTTCAGGTTTAGAAGTCACAGCAGCAACCACAGCAGGTTTCTTCCCTCCTTTGCGGTGAAGGATTCCCGCATCGACATAAGTGTCGGTAAGTGTGGCTGAAAGACGAACAGCTTCTTCGATAGTAGCAGGTCTACTACTAAGAACAGCACTCCTGATTTGAATTGGGAGTCCCTTGCAGAA
Organism: Smallanthus sonchifolius; assembly: GCA_023525975.1. Taxonomy (NCBI): domain Eukaryota; kingdom Viridiplantae; phylum Streptophyta; class Magnoliopsida; order Asterales; family Asteraceae; genus Smallanthus; species Smallanthus sonchifolius. The sequence goes on along the minus strand of CM042030.1, from coordinate 66,720,663 downwards.
TTTCTCAATCTTCCTAGCCAAGGTGTCGACTAGGTGAGGAACGAGTAGACAAAGCTCATAAAAACGAGTGACATAAGCAGAATTGTCACCACTATCTTGGGAGAGAGTCCAAAATTCCTCCTCGATCTTCATCATTTCGTTTCGAGGACAGAACTCATTGATCATGAGTTCCTTGAATTCAGCCCAAGGAAGAGCCATAGCAACAAGAACGGTGCGAGTAGTTTTCTCGCCGTTCCACCAAGTTAGTGCACGCTTTTGAAAGACGCTTGAGCCATATTGAACCTTGAGTGCCTCGAGAACACCAGCATTAAGGAAGGTGTTCTCAATGCCCTCAAACCATTGGAGTAGTCCAGTGGCTCCTTCATGACCCGAATACTTTGGTGGTGAACACGAATTAAAGTATTTGAAGTTGCAAGCATTGTTGTTGTTATTAGAAGAGCTTTGATCACGATGTTGAAACAGAGCTGGTAGTATTGCAGCAATCCGATCAACAATTTGTTGTGTGAGTGCCGGATTTGTATCAGCGGGATCAGACATTCTATAAGAAAATAAAGTAAAATGCAAGTTTGAGATGAATAATAATATTCAAGAGTTAAGCTTTGAAAGTAAAGATAGGCTTAAGTTTAAACACATAGTTAGTAATTGTGTTGGTTGGGTTTTACCTCACAATTACTTAGGACATATCAAGGTTAATAAGATTTCAACAATATTTGAGAAAGTCATGCTTTAGCCTATAAGTGAACACTCATCCCGAGAATCCCCAGGTAAGCGTAACAGGTCCAGTAATTTGGATTTGTACGAATACGCTTGCCTAGACAGGAAACTCAGAATACAGGCATTCACCCTTCCAGATTGCACGAGTTTCTGAACATTGTCAAAGTCTTAAACCTTAACGAGATTTTGGATAGACTTACAAAGTCTAGGGGGTTTTATAAAATATTTTAAAACATTGAAGAATTTCATATAAAAGAATATTGATGGAAGTATAAGGTAAAGTTTTAGAATTTTGAGGATTTGTAAGATTTGTGTTAAAGATTTAGAATTTGACAAATAAACACATAAGTTCCTAATCATGCAAGACTAAAAGAGGGTCCTAAAGTTATAGTCTAGGTTAAAGATTTCTAATAACCTAAATCCCTATAACCAAGGCTCTGATACCAATCTGTCACACCCCAACCGGGCGGCGGAACACGTCGGAGTATGACCCGAGTTGTGACCAGATTGCTCGTAGCACTTGGAACTATTAAAATTTCATAATTTTATTCAATAATATTAAAAGTGCCTCAAAGGCTACAAATAGTTTAAATAAACAAGACAAAACATAGTTCCAAACAAGATAAAAATCAGATTTCAAGTTTCTAAGTCCAAGCCTAAGTGTTGAACATAAATCAAGCGTTGCTTGAACTTGGTGCACCTGAAACATGTTTAAAATAAGAGTTATCAACAAAATGAATTGTTGGTGAGCAATCATGGTAGATATAGATATAGTAGTTTAGATAAAGTACAAATTCCATGCTAAGACAAGTAATACATTATAGTCTTATTGTATATACACACAGTCCAAATTAAACCTTCCTTTTAAGATTTATCCAATTCAGATTGTCCAACATATAGTTAACAGTTTTTCAGTTTCAGAATTCATTACATGCATCCTAGATCAAAGAAATGCATGGGGTAGCTAACCCACATGGTACCACTAATTCCATTCATAGGCTGTCGAAACAGTTAATAATATGAACTAGTGTAATCAACAAATAAGCCACATAATGCAATTAAACAAGTCTAACATAAGGGAATTTGTTTCAAGTTGTGAGATTTGTCAATAGTGTAAGTGTAATTATATAGGAACATGTTTCACCCCAAAAGTGATAAAATGTATAAAGAGGGGCATGAAAACTCACATTGGATTTGTAGGTAGTTTCCAAGCTAAGTTTGATCCAAAGATATAATCCAAAGTAGGTCACAATTAACCTATTATAGTTGTAGTTTAGTCAATTAGTTTAAAGGAATAAGCTAAGGTTCGTTCGTGTTCTCGAATTTGGGAAAATTAGGGTTTTGGAAAGTTTAAGGTTTGAAAAGTAATTTGGTTATAGTTTAAGGTGTGTAAGTATTTAAATTACTAAATTATTATGTTAATAAACATATTATTTTTAGTCGAAATAATAAATACGAGTAAATAATGTGACTAATTATATTATTTATTAGTTTCAAATGTTCCAAAAACGGTATGAAACAAAATATAAACATATATTATTTAATAATAAAAGTCACGGGTTAAAAATAATAAAACATATTATTTTTATCCAAAGTTATAGTTTTGAAAATAATATAAATATATTATTTTTATTTGATAATAACATAAATATATTATTTATAAAAGTGGGTATATTAATAAAAATAAGTTAATAAATTCATACCCGAGTCTACGGGTCGTTTCCCGGGTTAAAACACATTTATATATAATAATATTAATTAATAAAACATTTTCTATTAATTAAATATGACCAGAAAAAGTCCCAAAAATAATATGCAGGAGACCGGTCTCGAACCCGGGTCTCCTGCCTACGAGTCACGCGAGTTACCAGTACGCCCGCTAAGGTCATCGCGTTAAGAATCTGATTAGAATTGATTTTAACAACCAATTCAAGTGGGTTCCCCTCCCACATGCATGCGGCTCGAAAACCCAGCCCCAACCTACGCGAATTCGATCACGATTGGTCTTGGAATCACAGAGGTTTTGTTAATCGGGGTCTAGCGAAACTGAGGCAGGTTTTAATTTGAAAAAACAACAAGGTTTGGGTCGTTTAATCCCGAGTTCGAGCCTCGAAACCCTAGATATGAACACTAATCCAATTTAGAAGATTCCGATATTAAATCTTGTTGAAATCATGGGGTTTTTATATATTGAGTCATTACGAATCTGTGGATGTTGGTTAATTGGATTGAAAATGTGTTTAAGATCAAAAACCCCAAAACGGTTTATGAACAAACCCTAGTTATAGGATTTGGTATAAATCGATGATATGAGATTGAATTAAGAGGGGGTTTTCAAAGAGTCGATCATTGCGAAGCTGTTGATGTGAATTAATTGAATTATAAACGTGTTTAGACCAGAGCTCGATTAAACCGGTTTGTGATGAACCCTAGATATGGGATCGAGTTCAATTCGATGTTATACGATCGAATTGACAGAGGGCTTTCCATTTGGGAATGAAAACGAAGCTATAGGAATAGGAATTTACCAGAATAGAGCTCGAATTGGTAGTCCCCGACTAAAACAGGTGCCGATGATGAAGAACTTGATCTCCGGCGGCCTTGACTGCTTCTCCGACAATTGTTGTGTGTGCAAAAGCTTCTACGATGTTCGTGTGGCGTGCGCAGTGTGCTCGATTGTGAGATTACTATATCAATTTGCCGAATTTGATTATCAAACAAGAACGTGACGACGGTTCGGCTTGAATTCGCATTATTAGGATTAATTCGAATCAATGTCGGGTTTAATTGTGTTAATGATGGACGTTTATGGCTTCAACGTGCGAATTCAGTTACAAAATCGATCTCAAATCGGTTATGGAATTCGAATTCGATCATTGTGGTACGGTTTGACTATCAAAAGTCAAACTAAATCAAGAATGAGAAAAAGTCAGGTTTAGTCCCTGTAGTTTCAGGTTTGTGAGTTTGCAAGAATGACAGGATTGGTCCTTAGGGTTTAGAATTTGTTAGTTAGGTTAAGTAGGGTTTTTTTTTGTTAATTAATTTGATATATTTTGATATTTAAATGTATAAATTATATTTAAATTATAAAAGAATTGTTTATTTCTATAAAAATGATATAAAATGACGTATTTTTATAAAACTTCATTTTAAAAATATTTATTTAATTAAACTTTATTTATTTGATTTATTTAGGAATAAATCTTATTATTTCTTAAAAATTCATAATAATTTTATAAAAATCATTTTAATTTATATAATTTGTGTTTTAATTGAATAAAACACAATTAAGATTTTCCAAATTAAATAAGTACAATTTTTTTGTTTACACTTAGATAATTTATGAGATTTATTTTATATAGTTTAGGGACTTTATTCAAATACCATGAATATTAGCCCTAAAACATAGTTTGAGTATGGTTTTTAGCCACATAGTTTAAGAAATTCATTTAAGAATTTTCACATACTATTAAATATGGATAATTAGGGTTTACAATAAATGCCAAATGGCCGGAAATTGTAAACGGAAAAGTACAGATATTACATACAGAGTGTTGTTAGAGATGATAAGTCATTGAAAGGGTAGTTATCAACCATAAGTTGATCGACTAGGACTCATATCAGGATGAGTAGTCGGAAATCGTTTGATCCGAGTATTCACTTGAGTTGGAACATAATACGAGAGTCTAATCCAGTGGATTGTAGATGGGAACATGCACATGAAACAAACATGTACATGAAATGCGGTTTCGAGAAGTAAAACTAGTTCATGGATATGTGTTACCGGAAGAGGCAAAGTAGCCGTCTTTCCAACTGAGTCAGGATAGGTTTCGGGTATGCAATGTTCAAGGCATTCTCAACTGGCTCGGGAAAGTGATGACATCTACGTGTCAATGGATTCTTCAATGATGCATGCAACAGTCTGCCTTCACACGGCATATTGTTGCTAGTGCGTACAGTAGGGACTCGCCTCCGACGATCCCAACTCCCAAAGAGACATGTGCTACTACTGAGTGTCGTTCATAACATGGACCTGAGAAAGCCCACCATACCCGTCAGATGATGGTGGTGTGAGAGACTCCTCCGAAGGCTCCGTCTTGCTACCCTCGGACGAGAGTGAATGCTGTTTTGGTGATTCCCCGAGTGTCGCCACTGGGAATGATGATGCAATGCGAATGACGTGTTCCTCGTCAGCAGAGGGTGATATGAAAGATGTCAACATGCCTGCAATGCAATGTATGTGTAGATGCTACGTGTAGCATGTATGAGTGTTTGTATCGTGTAACTAATGCATGTGGGTTATAGTCTAGTATGCAATCCTAGTTCTCTATAACCAATGACTCTGATACCAATCTGTCACACCCCCAAATTCAACTGACGGAGTTTTACCGCTTGGTGCGTGACAAACCAGGATCTCAGTCATTAGTTACATCAAACGACACTATAGGGGACATAAATGAAATATCATAAAAGTTCATAGTTAATGTGGAAGCGTTTAAATAAAAAAATAAATGCGCAAAACAAGCGCGCCCAAGTTTAGTTTAATAAAACAAGTAAATTGTTTTGAATGTTTGCATGAGGACGAAATGATAGTAGGACTCCATGCATGTCCTAAGTGTGAAACCTGTGCCTTAACGACCTCAGAAACATGTAAGAAAAAGTGTCAACACAAGGTTGGTAAGTTCACAGGTTTACAAGTAAATAAACTGTTTGAGTGTTTGCAGGATCCAAATACGTAAGTCACACCTATTGCTAGCTAGGCAATGTACAAGTTACTCTAAGCGTTCGTAACCGAAGCTGACTGTTTATGTTTGAGATGCCTTCCTCCATTGCTCACATCAACAATGGCGTATTGTTGCTAGTGCGTACAGTAGGGACTCGCCTCCAACGATCCCAACTCCCAAAGAGACATGTGCTACTGCTGAGTGTCGTTCATAACATGGACCTGAGAAAGCCCACCATACCCGTCAGATGATGGTGGTGTGAGAGACTCCTCCGAAGGCTCTGTCTTGCTACCCGCGGACGAGAGTGAATGTTGTTTTGGTGATTCCCCGAGTGTCGCCACTGGGAATGATGATGCAATGCGAATGACGTGTTCCTCGTCAGCAGAGGGTGATATGAAAGATGTCAACATACCTGCAATGCAATGTATGTGTAGATGCTACGTGTAGCATGTATGAGTGTTTATATCGTGTAACTAATGCATGTGGGTTATAGTCTAGTATGCAATCCTAGTTCTCTATAACCAATGACTCTGATACCAATCTGTCACACCCCCAAATTCAACAGACGGAGTTTTACCGCTTGGTGCGTGACAAACCAGGATCTCAGTCATTAGTTACATCAAACGACACTATAGGGTACATAAATGAAATATCATAAAAGTTCAGAGTTAATGTGGAAGCGTTTAAATAAAAAAATAAATGCGCAAAACAAGCGCGCCCAAGTTTAGTTTAATAAAACAAGTAAATTGTTTTGAATGTTTGCATGAGGACGAAATGATAGTAGGACTCCATGCATGTCCTAAGTGTGCAACCTGTGCCTTAACGACCTCAAAAACATGTAAGAAAAAGTGTCAACACAAGGTTGGTGAGTTCACAGGTTTACAAGTAAATAAACTGTTTGAGTGTTTGCAGGATCCACATACGTAAGTCACTCCTATTGCTAGCTAGGCAATGTACAAGTTACTCTAAGTGTTCGTAACCGAAGCTGACTGTTTATGTTTGAGATGCCTTCCTCCATTGCTCACATCAACAATGGCAAATGTTTAGGACAATTTACACCCGTTAGACCTCCAATCAAGTTAGCGCGATTAACCCGGGTGGGGTTTGTCAAACCCAGTAGTACTACTCAAATTTCCTCGCTATACTCCATATATTAACGGTCCGAGTGTGTAAGGACTTTGCATGTTATGTTTGCACTTAGGTACACAAATGTTAATGAAATACTATGTGATCCATGTCCGTGTGTATGTCTCTCCCTGGCCGGGAGACAAGTAACAGATGCCGGTTCGTATCCAACGGGGAAACAAGTAAGATACTGTTTGTGTGTATGCATGTTTCTCCCCAACAGGAAAATAAGTAAAATAATGTTTGTGTGCAAGCATGTTTCTCCCCCAATAGTAAAACAAGTAAAAAGGGGCCGTGATACTCACCTGAGTTGAGTAGTGGTTGGATTACACGAGTGAAAGGTTGGAACCACAAATGTAAGCCTCAAACGACTTACGTATGCCTAGAATTATAAACACATAAAATTAGGGTCATATGGGATTTCGTGACGACGACACAGAAGTTTGAACGTCCTAAAATATTCATAGGACTAACGGATAGACGAATGCGTTCACGGAATAAGGATTTCTTTAATAAGAAAATAAGAATAGCTAAGCTTCGTGTCGAACGTTACGAATAGTAATATATATATATATATATATATATATATATATATATATATATATATATATATATATATATATATTCGTGTTTTGGTGTCATTCAGAACGGTGTAAGAAAATAATATATATCATATATTATTTTTAAGTTCATAGAGTTAATAAAGTAAACGTTTGCGTGAAAAAATAATAAATATATTATTTTTAATCAAGGATAAAACGTGGGTAAATAATATAATATAATTATATCATTTGTAGGTTTGAAACATTTCTAAAGTGTTTATTTACGTGGTAAAAATAATATGAAAAATGTATATTATTTTTAATTGAGATTACGAGGTCGAAAATAATATAAACATATTATTTTACTAGGAGTGGTGGTTTGAAAAATAATATAAACATATTATTTTAAAAGTGAAAAATATATTAAATAATAGTTATAATTTCAAAACCGAGCCCGCGGGTGATTTCCGAGTTCAAAACATATTAATATATCAATATAATAATATAGAGATAGATTTAATATTAAAATAATAGCTTAAAAAGATAAATATCCAAAAACAGGGGGAAGGAGACTCGAACCCGGGTCTCCTCCCCATATGCACAAGTGATTAGCCAGTCCCGCCCGCTAGGGTCATCACACACAAACCCGGATCAAAATTCTTTTATCAAATAAGTCTCGTGGGTTCTTCTTCCCCATGCGAGCCGAGCCAACCCAACCCCTAAACTCACGATTTGGACCATGATCGGATTTGAAAGCATAGGGGTTTTGATTTCAAGGCAAAAGCAAGCTTGTTTACAGTTTTAATTGGAAAAATCATCAAGCCCATAATCGTTAATTTACAGAATCTAATGCCGAAACCCTAGATAATAAACCGGAATCGATTTGAGTGATTTTGATAGTAAAAGCTTCTGGAATCATAGGGCTTTCAAAGGGGCAAGGATTTCGAATCTTATGGTATAAATTAATTGGATTTAAAAAGTTTCTAGACTAGTATCCGATTAAACTCGAAGTGTATGAACCCTAGGTTCCGGATCTTGAAGGATTTGATGTTGTGAGAACAAATTAACATAGGGCTAATAATGAGTAATTGTTTGCGAATCTGCCCATATGATTTAATTCCATTTTGGTTAAGTCTAGGATCAAAACCCCCAAATCGAATAAGAACGAACCTTATATTACGTATTGAGTTCAATTCGGTATTAAAATGTTGAATTAACAGAGGGCTTTCAAAGAGGACGGAATTGCGAATCAAACGATATAGCTTAATTGAATTATGTTTGAGTCTAGACTAGGGTTCGATTAAACTGGTTTGCGATGAACCCTAAATGAAGATCTTGATCGAATTGATAATGTAAGCCCTAATTAAGTTAGGGCTTTCATTTAAGAGATAAAAACGAAGCTGTAGATGTATCCACTTACCTGTAACGATATCGGATTGACAGAAAACGACTAAAACAGGTGCCGATGATGACTGTCTTGATCTCCGGCGCCCTCTGTTGCAATTCCAACTAGATTGATGCGTACACAAGTTTCTATAGAACTCGTATAGCATGTGAAGGTGCTCAAATGAGAGGTTAATAAACGAATTGGTCGAAATTGATTGGTAAAAGACGATGTGGTCGACGGTTTCTGGTTTAATACTCATAATTTAGTTTAATTCGTGTATTAAGGATGTTTAATCTGATAGTTATGACAATTAATACCAAATACGAGCTATTTCAGTTACAATTTCGAACATAAATTGGTCAAAGCTTGCGAATTAGCTTCAAGAACCATCGGTTTGACTTTTTCAAAGTCAACTAAATCGAGAATGGGTAAATTATAGAACCAGTCCGTGTGGTTTATACTTTATAGTTTGGAATATGGCAGAATTGATCCCTAGGGTTTAGATTTGGTTATCCAAGTTAAGGATTTGGTTCGTTTGACTTTAAAAGTCAACAGAAACCTTAAATATTGAATTTTGACTACACAAAGTCAAATAGAATAGAGTTTAGGCTAATTACATTATTAGTCCTTGCAGTTTATGTGAATCAAGGTTTGAGAAAATAACAGAAGTAGTCCTTGGAGTTTGTGATGAGGTTAAATAGGTTGATTTTAACTGAGATTGGTTAACGGGGTTAACCCTGGATGTTATATCATCCCATAGTTGAAAGAAATTTCGTTCCGAAAATTAGAATAATAAAAAAAAATTCTAGGTGTCACAAAGGGTACCCAACAAAACGGCGTTCACACTTGCACTTAACTCAACTTGTTTTGGAAATTTTTGCCGTCGTTTTCGGGTACTCAAAATTATCAGGATTTCCTTTAATTGCATTCAAAAATGGTAAATTAATTTTATTCTTTTTAAAATTTTCCCATCTTTCATCCTTTGTTGGATCCTATTTACTTAAAGCTGTTGGATCAAACCCAATGGGAATGGAGTGTCCATAGTTTTAGCTTCTAAACCATCTGCATAAAGAGATTTTTTCACATGTTTAACTTTTTGATTATTTTTTAAACCCTGATCAATGTAAGACTCAGACTCACTATCCTCCACCACTCTCTCCACAACCAGTGGTGGAATACTTTCAACAGTAGAAACCTCAGATAATGGATAAAGACTTACTTCATTTATGTGCACACTACTTGTGTTTTTGGAACTTGAAGATTGAGGTGCAGGGTTGACTTGAGTAGCACTAGGAAGCTTACCTGAATCTCTTCTGATTGCTGCAACTTCCTCAGCCAGTTGTCTAACTTGTTTTGCCAAAGCTTGATGATCTTTCGCTTGAATCTCCTATTGTTGCACTACTCCTTTAACCAGTCTTGTTAACTCCTTAATATCTGACATGATATCATCCAATCCAGATCGACCCATTTGTTGATTTCCTTGATTCTGCCAGTTATTTTGATAATTACCTTGACCGTGGTTGTTGTAATTTCCACGATTATTGTAATTCCCTTGACTTTCTGACCGGCGATTCTAATACTACTGCCCCTGATTTTGTCCCTGAAAAGGAGGATTTAATTTATTAGAAGAATTACCGTAACTAAAATTGGGATGATTTTTTAAACCTGGATGATATGTGTTTGAATCCATACCATATTGCTTATGTTGACCATAAACCTGGTTTACATCCTCACTCCTTCCCAGTTGCGTAGGACAGTCCAAATCAATGTGCCCTAACTCACCACATCTAGCACATACTACAAACGAATTAGCACCCGTCGCCTCATTCACTCTTCCCTGCCTGATAACCCCTATTCTGTCTTCCATGATTATTTCCCTACTGGTTGTAATTCTGATTACCCTGCCTCTAATTCTAACCATAACCCTGATTTACTTCATAACCCTCATCAACCCACTCATCTTCCTCATAATAGAATCCCTGATTTTGTAATCGTGGGATTGGCTGTGATGTTTGGTGAAGTTGTTGTTGTGGAGGTAGGTCAAAATCCTCATATTCAACATATTGGACAAGGATTTCATGGAATTGTCCCTGTGGCTGAAGGTTCATCTGTAAGGGTGGTTGAGGGTTCATATGAGGATCCAATGCATGCAACCAACGAATCCTACACACACTCAAATAAGCAAACACAAGTGTAATACTGAACGAAAAATTAAAACTAAACTAAAACTAAAACTAAGCGCACCGATTCCCCGGCAACGACGCCATTTTGATCGCGTGTCGAAGGCTAATCAAAATATTATTAAAAATTGATCATTAGCTACTTTAGACTGAAGTACGAAAAGTAAGGTTGTCGAACCCACAAGGAATTCAAGGAAAATACTATTTAATTATTACTTAATAAAACTGCAGAAACTACTGAACTTTGAACACTAATTTGGCAAACGATTGCTAAAGCAGCAGACTTTAATTTGTTTAAAAAAAGTTAGGAGAAAACGGATTGCTCCCGGGTTCAGATTGCAAGTTCTGTGATTACTGTTTTGTACTTATTGGAAATCACATAGACATGACTCGTTAAACTACCAAGTTTGATAAATAACTAATAACCAAGATAATTGACTTTGTTGAGCAAAGATTATAAAAACCGGATACTTGACACAAGTTAAATTCCCAATAATTAATTATCGATTTAGAACATCAAACATAAACACTCAATGGTTCACGATATAAAACCGAAAAACCGATGAATGTAATTAATCTAAAAAATCAAATCATTTAATCATACAAAGTAAACTATAAAATTCGAATAACCGAAAGATTAAACAAAGTCTAAACCAAATCAAAGCATGAACCAAGTAAAAGTCAACTTACATAAACAATGCTACACCCGGAAACAACCACGCACGGATTAGCCGCTCATGGACGTCATGGAAGCTTCAATGATTAGTAAGCAGTGATCTAACATGAACAATGGTGATGGAATGATGTTTCTCCTTCCAAAATCGCCCTAGAAACTCCCCAAAACGGTTGGAACAAGAACCCCCTCGAAACCCTAAGTGTTTGGCTTAAAAAGGGGTCAAAATCCCAAATTTTCAGAGTCAACCCGGCAGGCAGCGCAGATTGCTAGGGGTAGGGCGCAATTTGGCAGCGCACATAGACTTGAAACTATAACTCATTTTCAAGCCCGGGATATGCCTATGTCAAGTTTTTACACTTTAGAACTTCCTGATCGACCTCCATCTTTGCATAGTTTCAAGTCCATTCCTTCTACTTCCTCCCAAATGCTTCCAAAACACGTACTTAGCATCCAAACACCTATAAATCATAAACACACGCAAAGTAAACGCGTTCCATACCAAAACACACATAAAAACATATATTTAAACATTATAAACATAAGTTAAACACCCTCTCATCACTCACAAGTTATGATTGAAACCGGAATTACCAATATATCTAAAAAGTAAAAATAATTAATATTTATAATCAATTAAAAAGCGTATAAAATAATAACTATTACCTTTTGTCATTTTCGAGAGGGTTGGATACTTAGCCGAATTTACCTTCCATCATTGTAAGATATCAAAAATCGTCGATCATTCGTTCAACTTCGTTCATGAGATATCTTTCCAATTCTGTCTTGTTACCAAATGATTGAACACCAGCACTTCGAAACTGTTCAAATTTAGCCATCCAAGAATTTTTACCACTCCGACAATGTTCATTGTTAATTTGTTTCTTTACCGGATTGCTTGAACCGATTTGATACAAAGTCTCATACTCTATTACCACTAATTGCATCTCTGATTTCACTTCTTCAACCATTTTATCTACCATATCTTTACATTGTTTGATGGTCAAATCCGTGTTGTTTTGTTTTTTCAAATCATATTGCTCTTTTACACCCATACTGTATTATTTGAAGCTTCATTCACGGATCCAATATAACCGCAAAGTTAAATATAATATTTTTCTTATGTTCATCTTCAAAATATTTATCAAACTTATTTTTCATCAATGAAATCGTCCTTAAGTCAACGAGAGTGATTTCAAAAGACATTCCATCTAAGGCATCAGCAATATCCTGGCATAAAATTCATGTGCGATCACATAAGTTGATCACGATATATCAACAGTTTTCCGTTTGAAAAGTTCTAGTAAACTAGTCACTTTTCTCGCATACTTTCAATGAGCATGATCAGGAACTTCAGCTAACTCCTTACGAAAATTCGGTTCTTTTAAAGCAAATGCATCAAATGCTTTTTCTAATATAATGGCACGTTCTAATATTTCATAAGTGCTACTCCATCTAGTGATAAAAAAATGCTTTCGACTCTATCTTACTAGCATTAACACATGTTTTAAATATAGCAAGCCTAGCCGGTGATTGTCTTACATATTTAACCGTGTTTTGGATACACTCGATATTTTTACCTTGTTCTTTCATCCCATCTTGCACAATTAGGTTAATAATATGTGTAAGACATCTAACGTGTAGATACTTGTCGTTACAGATTAAATTTGGTAATCGGGTTCTCAATTCTCTAACATCATTTGATAAGGCATTTTCGTTCTATTCCCCCCCGTTCAAATAGACACTCTTGAATAGCTCCAGCGATATTCTCACCTTTGTGAGTAAAAATCGGCTTAAAATTAATTATCCTCTTTTAAAAATTCCGGTTTTCATCAATAAAATGGCCCGTTAGAAGAATGTAATTGACTCGCTCATTATAATTCCATGTAATCGTTGTAAAAGATACCCTCTGTTTATTTTTAACAAAAAAAAATTAAGCTTATTTTTTTCATCGAAATAATAATCAAGAACACCACAAGCAACTTTAAACCTTGACGGAATGTTAACGCTCTAAATTCCCGAAACCCTTCACGCTCAACAAAAGAAAATGGAATTTGTCCGCAATAATCATTTTAATCAACGCCTTTCTAACTTTATTGGGATCGAACTTCCATGTTTTTAACGTACCTTGACCTTCTTCATTCTTATTCATGACCAATGTACTTTGATCTTTATTCCATCAACGCCTTTCTAACTTTATTGGGATCGAACTTCCATGTTTTTAACGTACCTTGACCTTCTTCATTCTTATTCATGACCAATGTACTTTGATCTTTATTCTGGTTTTCAGGATTCTGACTACATCTTTCAATATGTTTATTTAAGGAGGATGTGTCGTTCTTTGCAGATGCCGTACATAACTCCGCTTGATAATAGTTGCATCTTCCTTTTATTACATACTCCTCGTCATAGAATTTTGTAAAATGCTTCCAACATCCGGATGTGAGTTTCCCTTTACTTTGTGTCACTTTTCGTTTCCCATTTTCATTCGTGTTGTTGTTGCTTGACGTGCTACATGGATCCATCCTATTAAACACACAATATACATTATATACATACACGCACTCAATCGAATGCTTAATGCTTGATACCAGACACACATTATACACACAATATACATTATATAAATGCACACAGTGGGCAAAAAAACCGGTTTGGATATCCAAACTGGTTTATAACCCAAACCGAAACCTATTTCCGAACCAGTTTGTCCCAAACCGATGCGAACCCAACCCAAACCGACGGGACTTATACCAGTTCGTGTTCTAGCGCTCCCAAACCGGTTTAAACCCGACCCGAACCAGTTTTAAACCGACCCAAACTGGTTTCAAACCGGTTTCAACCCGGTCCGAACCGGTTTGTATAGGGTTCGATGTTTTTCCTCCCAAACCGGTTTGTTCCCCGAACCGATTTCCACCAAACCGGTTTTATGCCTTTAAAAAAAAAGGTTCAGGTTGGTAAAAAAAATCCGGTTTGCCCACCTCTACACACAATACACCCACTGCAAAACAAACACACACATATATACATTATACACATACACACAATACCACACACACGCAATACACATTATATATATACATGAAATGCAATCGACATATATATATTATATACATATTACCCACCACATGTCACACCCCGCCTAGGCGGAAACACGAGGTGAAACTATATGGTTGTCATAGCCTTTGATTACATCAAACGACCTCTAATGACATTCATAAATCAAAGGTTTCAAGTTATTACATAAACATAAGTCATTTCCAAAGACATAACATGCCAAAATGTCGTACTCAAAAGACAAGTTCGCACGGTCTTTCATACAATGAGTTTATCAGTTATGACCTAGACATCCCTAGGTTATAACAGGGAAACTCCAAAAGGTTCCTATATGCATGCATGTCCTGGACTCCTCAATACTAGTTACCTGGGAAAAACATGCTTAAAAAGTCAACATAAAGTTGGTGTCACAGGTCTAGTTAAAAAGTTTTCGTTGGACCACAAGATTTTAACCTGTCTATTGTTTATCCAAACAATGTCTGTCTCACTAGTATTAATTAAAACAATAGTATAAGCCAGTTATTATTACCATGAGCTCCTGTAACCGACGCTTGACGTCTATAGTTATGCCCCAACCCAATATTCTTAACGCCAAAACATTGTAATGAAAATGAACAATTATGCACCCGACTAATCTCCAGTAAAGGTTAGAGCGACTAACCAGGGGCGGAGGTGTCAACCCAAATAGATCTATTCACAATTTTCACGCTTGCCTCATAACTAACGGTTACAGAATAAAAGGGGAATTTAAGCATTAATCAAGTCTACTCATGTAACAATGTCTGTCAAGTCTACCACTTGTGTCCGGTCTAAAGTCTAGCATGTTTTCTCCCCTAAATGTTTAAAATCATTTAAATCATAGTAAAGTGGGACTGTGAAACTCACTTGGTACGTCTAGGGTGAAAAATAGTCAAAGATGTGAGCAAAGTCCGACAAGTGACCCGACCTACTTGTGTCGTAGAATATATAAGACACTATGAGTCTACATATAGCTGTCAAGGTATAAGTTGGTCGTGTGACCAACACCCATGAAGGTCTTGACAAGAGGTCTCGTTATGTTTCACAAAAGTTTGACTCGACCGCCGTTAGTGATATGCCTCGTTTATCCAAACACATATTTATATTTACTAAAAATATCAATATGTTTTTATCAAGGGGTGGTCTTGAATCTTTAGTTCCACTAGATCTTTGTATGTCTAGAGTCAAATTAAGGTGTCTCGTACGTTAAATAAATATATTCAATATTTATTTATTAATCCATAGAGTTCTAGTCCTATAACAACTATATTATTTTATAGTTTTCGAACATGTTATACTTATAATGTTGTTTTTTGCTTCTCAAAATACGTACGTGTGTGTGTATATATATATATATTCTTTCAATAAAGTTCTTTTCTTTTTATCAAATGTTAGTTTTTTAACTTAGATATTGTATATTAATATTTATAATGACTGAACCTTTTCTAAGGTACACCAATAGTAATAATAACAATAATAATAGTATTTGTAATGATAATAATAATAGTGGTCATAATAATAATAATCATAATACTAATGTTAAACATAAAAATCATGATATTAATAATAATACCTTTACAAAGCTTGTAGATTCTTATACAAAAGTAACTGTTGTTTCCGGGTTTTAGCCCAAGTAAGTGTATGTATATATTTTTAGTAAAATAAAAATATATAACTTATGTAAATACCAATGTTTTATTAATCATCACAATGTTATTATTTTAAGCCGGTTATGATTAATGATATTAATTTAGTAATCTTCGTGACAAGTCTAGGGTTTTCCACCGGTGTTTATCATAATATAAGTTAACTAATAAACACATAAGTTAAGATGACACGAAAACTCAGGATAATAATATGGAGAGAAATGGAGACTCACAACGCTAACACGAACACCCGTTTAGCACCCGAGATCACCTAGCAAGCCTCGAACACTTGATACCCGCAACCGAAAGGGTGGTATTCGGGTTTGTTGTTGAGAATCGATCGGGGTGGTGTATGGGTTGAGCCGTGAATCACCAAGGAAAGGAAGGTGGTGAGATGGAACGGTGGTGTGTGGTGGTTGTCGTAACCGTAGGAGGGTGGTGTGCGGTGGTGGTGGTGGCTGCCGTGAAAACGAGAGGGAGAGGGTGGGTGATGGTGTTGGAGCCGTAAAACAAGAGGGAGGGTGAGGGGTGTGGGTCTTTGTTGCAAGCCGAGAGAGAGAGAGGAGAGGACAGGAGAGTGTTTGATGGTGTGGTGAAAGGTGGTGGAGAGTTCTTGTATTTATAGTGCTCTTCATGGTTGATACCCATAAGACTAAGCTTGAATGGGAGACCAAGATGTTGGAGAGCGGACATGGTGGTTGGGAGGAGACAAGCTAGGTTGTCTTGCATGAGGGAACAAGAGAGAACCAAAGGGGAGGACCCCTTGGGGTATCGACCGAGAAGAGGAGGACGAATGGGGTAGGGGTAGGGGTAGGGTGGTAGCTTGAGGGTGGTGCTTGGTGTTAAGTGTTTACCCAGTAGGATACCCTATAAATGTAACCCGGTTTTTAATAGTTGTTACGTGATCGTTTGGATATGAGTCGGGTTTCATAAATACGTATAATTTTATTAATTTTTGACTTGATATGGGCTCATGTAAAATCACTTGATATTAGTTTCCATATATTTGTGTATCCTCTAGTATTAAAATAAAGAGAATGGTTCGTGGGGTTGTTTCATTAAAATTTATCACCAACGCGTACGAGTGTCTCATTTTTTCGATGTGTCTCGGTAATTTCTAAAATTACCTATATAAGTTGTATGATGGGTGGACTTTGTTAGTTGTGAAGTGACCTAATTGTATTAAATTAAGCCTAATATGCAAGTGTCTCATGTATTATAATTAAATAATTATTCGAGAAATTACCAGTTGTCACACTACAATACCACACACACACACAATATACGTACAATCACTGCAAACCGCAAACAATACACATACACCCACTGCAAACACACTTACACAATATACATACACCCACTACAATCGACATATTAACTGTGTGTTTCGATTGAACTACAAACCGAATATGGTGAAGGAAAGTGATGATCGCTGATGTAGAAAGATGAAGAAAAGTGTTTTGATTGAACTAGGATTCGAATGGTTGATGATTTAGAAACCGATATATGCGTGTCAATGAGGTAGAAAAGAAGTTGGATGGTCGATTATTGGAACTTGGCTCCTAAAAATTCTAGGTATTCAAATATAAACGGTTCTTGCGGTTTTTAAGTGAATTTAACGGGTAATACCCGGACCCGCACCATAACCGTGAAGTTATGATTGATGAGAACCGCAAACCGGGATACTTATTTCTATCGGTTCAGGTTTACGGGTTTCGTGGTTCGGGTTCACGGGTTTGGCGGTTCCAAACCGTGAACTGCACACCCTAGCTTACTTGAGGCCTATCAACGAACCGAATGATCGAATGTCAATCATTCGTTCGACTGGATGTTCGTTTATTTAATAAACAAATCAACATAAATAAAATTTAGTGCTGAGCAAACCTTAACCGTTAATCGAAATTAACCGATAACCGAACCGCCACCGAACCTAATTAACCGATAAACAAAATTAACCGACGGTTATGGTTAAGGTTCTTTGATTAATCAATAAATTGGTTATGGTTATGGTTATGGTTATGGTTAAGGGTGTTCCATAATCGAACGTTAAGCGAACCGATACAACCCTCTGCATAAGATATATGTACAAAGTATAAGTGATTTCCCCCATTCACTATCGTTTATGTACACAGTAGTATGATAGATTTATGGTAAAAAAAATATTAGTCGTAATAGAAATTTATCAAACATTTAAAACATTTTTCTAAAAAAAATAAAATTATAAATTATGGAATTTATACCATTATTTGTATTTTATATTATAATATTTAAACGGTTAAATTATCAGATATCGTTTTGGAAAAGTAAATACTTGAACAAACTATTTAAACAACTCATTTAATCTTTACGTACATATGTTTAACGATTTAAATATCTAGGAACTTATAAAATAATCTATTCTTACGATTTTACATGTTTTATTACTTGTTTTGCTATCATGTGTTATAAATTATTGAAATTTTCATTCGATTTATGTACATTCTTTTTACTGATACGACAAACAGAAATCAATAATCAAACACACAGAATGAAGTTTAAAAACTAAAAAAGCATTGACTTTATTTTTCATGAACAATAATCAAAGATCAAAATGTAATTAGTTATCAAGTAACCGAACTATTTCATATTGGAACAATTAACGAAATTAACCCATAATATATGATTAACCGACCGGTCGACTTTGCACACCCTAATAAAATTTATTGTGGATTTAGATAAATGAAAGTACTTTCACTAATCAATGTTTATAGTACAACGTAAGACTAAAGTCTCAAAATCCAAAGTACATAATCAACATAAGACGAATATATAGTTTCTTAGTATCAAAGTACAAGTCTCCAAGTCATAATCATCAAAAGCTATCACATAATCGGCTGCCACTAGATACCTTCGAGCTACATGTAGTATCCAACAAGCCAACTATCGACCACGTGAGATGTGTGCTCAAAACAAACCAAGTTAGTTTATACTAGTGAATTCATGATTCAGCCAGAATTAAAAAACACATATTCAATTAGTGTATTGAAATACACAATGCTAGTAAAGTCACACACATGAGTCATTCAATCATTCGACCATTCATTCCAAAGCATCATAGTATATATAACCGAAAGCAAACCAGAAAAATTAGTGTGAGATTCAACTCAACACACCACCACAAAAAAGTCCACCATGGGTCACAAGTTTTGTTGGGATTCAGTGGTGATAGTTTGACTTTTGTAAAAACGGGTTTTGACAGAGAAATTAATTAATTCAGTTAATTAATAAATACGCAGCGGAAAATAAAATCATAACCTATTTAACAACACTGACAAACCGAACAGGATCTGGTTATGAACACGCAAACACAAAAGGTAAAAAAACAATTAATCTACTGATGAGATTAGTAATACCTTAGTGGTTAATGATTAACCGGTTGAGACACCTAGGTACAACGAACTGATGCTAGATCACGAACAGATAAGGCGAGAAAACGGGAAGCGTCAGGATTAGCCGGAACTTGCAGGAGCAATGCCAAAGAAGGAAATCTTTGCTTCTTTTTGGCGACTCCCACAAAAAGGAAAAAAAAACGATTTTTTGCCTTTGCCGGCTGTGTTCCTAGAAGTTTTTTACCTATTATTAGATTTATAATTATATATATAATAATTATAAACCCTACTAATTGTTTACAGGCTCAAAGTCTAATACGAGATGTAAAGCCCGAACCCCTTTTTAATGTTTTAAGGAAATATTAAAATAATATAAAATTATTATTTATAAACTAGTATAAATAATAATTCTCGTCTAACGAATATATATAAATATATATCGTCTCGCTAACAGTTCGTAATTACCAGTTAAGCGGGTTAAGTGGATTTAATGTTCGTTACCCTAGGTATAACTCTTACGGGTCATAGCTCGGTCAGCCGCGTTGTCCATCGGGTCGGTCCATAAAATCCAACAATCTCCCACTTGGACGATCCACGATAAATCAACGCAAACAGTCAGCGGCGCTCTAGCTGCACATGGCTGTCCCTAACAAGGTATGGCGCTTTAAAGCCATTAACCAAATATTTCGATGTTAGTAACAGCTAACTAAAGCAAGACAATAGACTTATGGCAATAGTTGTCATTCATCATTTCCGTATAAAATATCAGTTGAATCAATGAGACATGAATTTAGTTCATTCTCATATGGCGTTCAATTATTATTGTTCTCGATCAAGAATCAAAGTGGTCCAATCAAACACACAGTAAGTTTGGGTAAGGCCTTACACTTCACCAGTTTGAATCAACGAGGGGGCCACGATGCCTATCTGTTACATATAATGTAAGAGTACAGAATCCCTTATTGACTACATACAACTCCCACTGAACTTCAGAACTATTTCTAATCAAAGTCATTATGACTGGCAGTTACACGACAGCGTTTGACAGTGATTAAAGAATGGATCTTGGTAAACGGCAGTTCTAGTACGTATCTCAGGTCAGAGGATACTAATGAGTATACCAATAGCAAAACATCTTATGACAAAGATCCATGAAGATGATTTGATGCGAGTTACATCCAACGTAATTCAAAATGAGGCATGTGAAGTTCGAAGTCAACTCCTTGAGCCGAAGTTCAAAAAAGTCTTAATTCAGAGACGTTCCCACGAGTCTGACCGACTACGGATAATTAAGAATACAAGATTCATGGATTAAACGTATTAAAATCGAACACAGTTATAAGAATTCAGAATTGCATTTAAATCAGTAAACCAAAAAGAATTCAAAAGTACAACTGTTTAATTGTTCACACATTTAAAATACTAAATCAAAACATATCACTAGCAAATCTAAGACCAATAGCATCTCTGAGAAGATCATGGTTGTCCTGAGTCATGGGCTTAGTAAACGGGTCCGCTAGGTTTTGATCTGTGAGTACTTTGCTTATCACGACGTCTCCACGTTCCACAATTTCCTGTATATAGTGGAACTTCCTTTGAATGTGCTTGGCTTTGTGATGAGATCTGGGCTCTTTGGCTTGAGCTATAGCACATGTGTTATCACAAAGTATCTCGATTGGTTGGCGAATACTCGGAACCACATTGAGGTCAGTAATGAATTTCTTCATCCAAGCAGCTTCCTTAGCAGCATCTGATGCGGCTATATACTCAGATTCGGTGGTTGAATCCGCCACTACACTCTGCTTGGAGCTTTTTCATGAGACAGCTCCTCCATTAAGAGTGAATACGAAACCTGACTGTGAGCGAGAGTCATCTCGGTCAGTTTGAAAGCTAGCATCAGTGTAACACCGTACAGTGAGCTCCTCTTTCACTCCTCCAAATATTAAGAACATGTCTTTGGTCCTTCGTAAGTACCTTTCGATGTTCTTGACTGCAGTCCAATGGGCAATGCCAGGACTTTGCTAGAAATGACTGGTCATGCTTAAAGCATACGATATGTCAGGTCTAGTGCACAACATAGCATACATGATAGAACCAATCGCTGAGGCATATGGAATTGCTTCCATTTCCTTAATTTCAATGTCCGTGGAAGGAGATTGTGATTTGTTCAACACAGTGCCTTTAGTCATCGGAACACCTCCTTTCTAGGAGTTTTCCATCCTAAAGCGTGTCATCATTTTGTCTATGTAAGTACTCTGACTTAGCCCTAGAAGCCGCTTAGATTTATCTCTGTAGATCTTGATTCCTAGAATGTAAGCAGCTTCTCCAAGATCCTTCATTGCAAAACAAGATCCTAACCATTGTTTGACTTTGTCAAGCACAGGGATGTTGTTTCCAATGATCAGTATATCATCCACATACAAGATGAGAAATGATATAGTGCTCCCACTAGCCTTTCTGTAAACACAAGGCTTATCTTCATTCTTGACAAAACCAAATTCTTTGATTTTCTGATCAAAATGAAGATTCTAGCTTCGAGATGTCTGTTAAAGTCCATAAATGGACTTATTCAGTTTGCAGACCCTACTAGGATACTTATTCAGTCAATACCTTGAGTTTGAGTAAAACCCTTTGCAACTAGCCGTGCTTTATAGGTTTGTACATTACCATGCATGTCGGTTTTTCTTTTGAAAATCCATTTGCTCCCTATTGACCGAGAACCGGGGGGTGGCTCAATCAAGTCCCAGACCTGATTATCACGCATAGATTGCATCTCGGCATTCATGGCTTCAAGCCATTTCTCGGATTCAGGATCTGAGATAGCAGATTTGTAGTTTGTAGGTTCGTCATTTGACGCAGCTACTAACAGGACTTCAGAAGCTTCAAGATGCCATAGGTATCTATTAGGTTCTTTACGAGACCTGCTACTTCTGTGAACGCTTGTGTTTATGTCTGATTCATCAGCAACAACTTCTTGTTGATCAGACGCTGCGACTTCCTCAGCGGTTGTTTGTGTTTCTCGAATTTCTTCAAGATCCATAATATTATTTCCGGTTCCTCGATTTAGAAGATCTTCCTCGAGAAAGCGTCCTTTCCTTTTAATAGAAACAATGTTTGCATCAGGATGATAGAAATAATATCCGCTTTTGTTGTAGTAACCGACGAAAACAACTTTTTCGCCTCTGGGATCGAGCTTGTCATCAGAATCGCTGGTGACATATGCATCACATCCCCATACTCTAAGGTAAGACAAATTGGGTTTAGACCCGTGCCATATCTCATATGGGGTTTTGTCCACCTTCTTAGTCGGTGCCAGATTTACAAGGCGGGCGGCGGTCATAAGAGCATAACTCCAGAAGGAGTGAGGCAAGTTAGTTCTACACATCATCGATCGAACCATATTAAGTAGGGTTCGATTTCTCCTCTCGCTCACGCCATTAAGTTGGGGTGTGGGAGGAGGAGTGGGAAGAGAAATAATTCCGTGCTCCTTCAGATGATTAAGAAATTCTAAGCTGAGATACTCGCCACCTCGATCTGATCGAAGTGTCTTGATAGATTTATCGAGTTGTTTCTCTACTTCGTTTTGAAACTATTTGAACTTTTCAAATGTTTCATGCTTATGTTTCATAAGATAGACATAAGCATATCGACTATAATCGTCAATAAATGAAACGAAGTATCTTTCATGATTTCTAGACATGGTTCTGAAAGGGCCACACACATCAGTGTGTATAAGGCCTAGCAGATCCTTGGCTCGTTCACCAACATGAGTGAAGGGGTTCTTTGTGAGTTTGCCAGCTAAACAAGACTCGCAATTATCAAATGAGTCATGTCCGGTAGGTTCAAGAATTCCCTCAGATTGGAGTCTTTTAATGCGTGCCTTGCTTATGTGGCCAAGTCGACAATGCCATAGAAAAGTATCATTAATGCCAGATTTGATACGTTTAGAAAGATTATATATGTTATTGTCAGTTTGAACGTCAATCTCATAAATATCATTTTGAGGTTTAGCCTCAAAATAAAAGATATCATTTAAGTAGGCAGAAGTAGCAATATCATTAAAAAAACGTACTTAAATCCTTGTTCAAACAATAAAGAAACTGAAATAATGTTTCTGGTTAAACCAGGTGCAAACAAACAATTGTTTAAAACAACCACAAGGCAGAAGGACATGAGAGATGATATGTTCCAGTTGCAAGAACTGGTACTCTTTTCCCATCACCAACGATGAGTTCCATGTCGCCTTGTTTCAGCTTCCTCCAACTTTTAGGCTCCTGCAAGACATTAATGATGTGGTATCCACATCTAGTATCAAATACCCATGTGTTGCTGGAAACAGTAAAAATTTCAATAACATAAATGAGAATACCTGAAGAGGTGCCCTCACCACTGGCCCTCTGTAGCTTCAGCTTGGCTAGATACTCAGGACAATTACGTTTCCAGTGTCCCATTTTGTTGCATTCAAAGCATTGGCGCTCCTCAGGAGGGGGTGCTTTTGAAGCTTTCTTGTTATTGTTGGTGGCAGGCTTGGCAGCAACATTAACCTTCTTCTTGCCTTTGCTATTATAACCTCTTTTCTTGGGGTTAGGTTTTTTAACACTAGCAGATCTGACCATCAGAACTTGATTTTTCTTTCCTTGGATATTCATCTCGGCCGTTTTGAGCATACCATGTAGCTCGGCCACTGTCTTCTCCAAGCCATTCATGTTGAAATTCATTACGAATTGAGCATAGGAGCTTGGGAGAGAGTTTAAGATGAAATCAGTAGCCATGTCATCCTTCATGGGATATCCAAGTTTGTTCATCTGGTCGATGTACCCTTTCATCTTAAATACATGAGCACTAACAGGCGTGCCCTCTTGCATCGTGCAGCGAATGAGCTGAGACATGGTTTCATAGCGTTCTTGTCAGGCTTGTTTCAGGAACATGCCCTTAAGTTGCTCAATCATGTCAAAGGCATCCAGGTCCTCCATGCTCTTTTGGAGCTCACGGGACATGCACGCTAGCATAAGGCAGGCCACCTCAGTGGCATCATCTCTTTGTTTTTCCTAGGCCTTATGAGCGGCAGCCGTGTTACCATCGGGTGCCTCAGGGACTGGTGCATCGAGAACATAGAGCTTCTTGGCCATCTTGAGAACTATTCTCAGATTGCACTGCCACGAGAGAAAGTTGGTGTTATCCAGCTTTTCATTCTCAAGGATAGACTTGAGAGCGAAGGAGTTATTAGTATTATTATTTTTAGTAGACATCTGTCAAGATAAGCAAAGAAAATAAGTTAGTATAAAGAAAGTGAAAAATCCTTATTAATTTATAACCCAATTACAGAAATTAGAATAAGGAGTGAGAATCTAGCTAAATCAGTCACTAATGGTAACTGTGGCATACAACATTAGTAATCGGTAACTAGACTGACAGTTAGTGTCAATTGTGGAAAGATGCACAACTCTCGTGTATGAGGCCGCTAAGACAAGACATGTCTATGCATTGATACGTTTAGCCTCATATATGCCCACTTTTAATCTCTTGACAGCTGGGGCATGTAACAAGAGAGAAAAGTAATAGTCGTCCTAAAACATGTACTTGCGGAAGGGCCAGATGTGTCAACGAAACCCTTGCGCCTTGGAAAGATAAACTACGCATCCAGTGCGGTGTTGTGGCTCCAAACACCGATGTTTCGTTTTATGCTCCAAGTGTTCCTTATAATAGGATGGCATAGACCATTGGTTTTAAATATGAGTTTCAATTTTAGTGTTTACCGAATAGGGTCAAACACAACGAATGATTAAATCATACGTGTGTTGTAAAAGCCAGTTTTACTATTTAAAGTCATGACAAATTTGATGAACTCTTTCACCTCTCAGGACACTTAATTTTAAATAACCTATTAAAACTAAGTTTGTCGCGACTTGAATAACCATTTAAAGTTAATAGTTGAAAACTATTAAGTTATAAGTTTTGAAATTAAATTCAGTTTAAATTGCAAAACTTTAGCGGTTATTTATTTTATAAAAACAAGCCAGTTACTATGTTTATAAAATTCTACAAGTTGTAAAATTAGAACTTGTGGTGACAGATTGTGACATTTTAAAACTCCTTTTAAAACGTTTGGTGTTTGGTTGGTTTATAATAAATTTAAGTTATAAAAAATTAAAAAGCAACCATAATGCAAATAAATATGTAAATCTTTTAGGGCCAAGATTGTTTGATCTTGCTAGAGCCAGTTAGCAAGACCAAACGGGTCACGAGGTCCACAAAATTAAAACAACCACAAGGATGGACTTCTATGCATCTAGTCGTCTCGGATGACTCCCACTGAATCCATGATTCCTGTTGCGTCTTCAGATTTGTTTTCGGGTTTTTATTACATTACATAAAATAAAATAAAAACTATTCTATTACAACTTTGAGCCATCAAAAGTGGGCCAAAACCATAAAACCAAAAACTGAATAATAAAAACAAACAACTCAATCACATGGGTCGGGCCAGATTTACATATTCAACACAATCACATACGGGCAATAAATTTGGTCAAATAAAATAAAAAAAAATGACCAAATTAATAAATAAAAAAATTGCCTCAAAAAACAGATCAGATCAGAAACTTCAAGATAGTTAAAGTTTGTGATTAATCTAATCGGTGAAACCAGACCGGTTCCGATTTACGTGTTATAACTCAGGCTCTGATACCACTGTTGGGATTCAATGGTGATCAGTTTGACTTTTGTAAAAACGGGTTTTGACAGAGAAATTAATTAATTCAGTTAATTAATAAATACGCAGCGGAAAATAAAATCATAACCTATTTAACAGCACTGACAAACCGAACAGGATCTGGTTATGAACACGCAAACACAAAAGGTAAAAAAAAAACAATTAATCTACTGATGAGATTAGTTATACCTTAGTGGTTAATGATTAACCGGTTAAGACACCTAGGTACAACGAACCGATACTAAATCACGAACCGATAAGTCGAGAGAACGGGAAACGTCAGGATTAGCCGGAACTTGCAGGAGCAATGCCAAGAAGGAAATCTTTGCTTCTTTTTGGCGACTCCCACAAAAAGGAAAAAAAAAACGATTTTTTGCCTTTGCCAGCTGTGTTCCTTAGAAGACTTTTACCTATTATTAGATTTATAATTATATATATAATAATTATAAACCCTACTGATTGTTTCCAGGCTCAAAGTCTAATACGAGATGTAAAGCTCAAACCCCTTTTTAATGTTTTAAGGAAAGATTAAAATAATATAAAATTATTATTTATAAACTAGTATAAATAATAATTCCCGTCTAACGAATATATATATAAATATATATCGTCTCGCTAACAGTTCGTAATTACCAGTTAAGCGGGTTAAGTGGATTTAATGTTCGTTGCCCTAGGTGTAACTTTTACGGGTCATAGCTCGATCAGCCGCGTTATCCATCGGGTCGGTCCATAAAATCCAACAAGTTTTTGCCTAATCCAAGGGGGGCTAAAACTTTCGCCTACCAAAGGCATGTCAAGGTCTCGCATAGGTATATATAGCAAATTAAACATGTCATGCTATTAATTTACTATAACATTGTTCTCACATTCCAAGAAAGTTTTTTAATCAAGTTTAAAGAGTTAAATTTTAAACTAAGCACATATCCCAGTTTTGAAATTTAATCAGGAGCTAAGCGTTAAAGTCACCCGTAAGTGAAACAGGCACTAGCTCTCACATACACAACGAACCTATGACAAGCAAAGTGTTTCAAATAGGTTCCAAGTTAGAGTCTTATTGGTTTCTTCATAAATTTAGCCTAATCCACTGATTTGAATCGTAACTCTAACTATTAAAAACCTAAAACTTAAATTTCAAGATTCTTCCAACGATGTGATACGACCCGCATGACATAACCCTTCGGGTGATACGACCCGTATTGGTCATTTGGGCAGAACATATTGTTACAGGGTAATACGACCCTTATTGGGTAATAACCCTTAGGGTCATACGACTCGTATTGATTCGTCGATCATACTCCCTTTTCTTGATCATTTTGAATTTGGTTAAACTTCTAAACACAACCTTTGATTCTTAGGGTTAGTTGCTTACCCATAAAGGCTTTGTGACAAACAAGTCACAAATTATGTTCCTATGATCTTCAAACCAGTTTGCAAGCCTATCATCACAAATTCATGCTTACTCTTCAAAAATCATGAATCATGAACGAAATTGGAGAGTGTGTCTAGATTACTTACCAATAATCGACGTTTATCACCAAATTGACTTTGATTTTTTTAGCACAAACACTTTAGTTTACCAACTATCAAGATAACAATGTTCACATCAACTTCATTGTCTTGAAAATGCACAATCTTATTGTAACGAACCAATTTCGGGTTTATCTTAATATGTTCATTATTTTATAAGGGGTGCTTTTAAATAAAAGGAAGTTGGAGGATGCCTTTTAATTGATGGAATTATCTAGTTTTGGAAAAAAAAAGGAGTTAAAATGGAAAGTTCGGGGACCATTCTATAATTTAATCAAATCTGATTTGATTAAGGGGGAGGGGGTCACGCAAAAAACACATAGTGGTGTGTGTTTTTGCGTGGATGATTAGGGAGCAAGGGGGAGGATGAGGCCAAATCCGAAATTGAGAACTTGCATGTGAAATCAGTTGGTTTTGATGGATTCATCTCCTTCTAATCATCAAGTAACTTATTGATCCCTTGAACCTCCATTGTTATGTTCTTGGTAGGTTTTGAGTAAGGAACCCTAAATTCCAGAAAATTGGGGGTTGTGGTGGATTAAATGTTGGTTAGGAGTGTTAGTCTAGCTTATCTAAAGCTAAAGGATTAATCAATTTATGTTAATTCCATCAAATTTAAACATTTTGAAATTAGGGTTCTTGAGGTGAAAATTGGGGGTTTTCAAATTGATGAAGTTAAATGATGATTTGGTGGTTGATAAGTGTTTATGGTGTTAACAAACACAATTTTTAGTAAAAACCCTCAACCAATTTGATGATTCAAGAACCTTGAGGAATTGAGCGAAAATGGATAAAACCTAAACGGGTCAAAATGGGTTGGTTGTTATCTAGAAAGGTTAAAAGCTTGTATGAAGCTAATTAAACCAAGATTAGATGATAGTTAAGATAATAAGATCTTGGGTGGGAGTTAAACTTCAATTGGTGAATGTCTTGAGGTAATCTAAATTATTAAAACATGTTGAATGTTTAGGTAATCAAGGCATTGAAGGTGTTAACTTTGAAGACCGATTGGAATGTTCATTGGCCAAGGTAAGTGTTTTGCACTTACTTAGTATTAGATAAGTAGTTTTGTGTAAGTAGTATGTGTGGTATGCTATTTACACGTTATAGTATGTTTGACTCAATATGGATATTTAGTCAAACATAAAGTGGTAAAGTGGTGTAAATTGACTTAATGTGTAATAAGTCAAACCATTGTGGATAATGGTGAAATCGATATAAAATTGACTTAATATGATATAAGTCAAACCATTGTGGATAATGGTGAAATTGGTGTAATATGACCTTAGTGGTATAGGGTCAAACTATTATGTTGAAATTGGTGTAATTAGACTATGTGGTTAATAGTCAAACTTGAATGTGCAATTGTGACTATGTGGTTAATAGTTAAACTTGAATGTGCAATTGTGGTAAATAGATGTAATTAGACTATATGTGGTTAATAGTCAAACTTGAATGTGCAATTGTGGTAAATAGATGTAATTAAACTATGTGGTTAATAGTCAAACTTGAATGTGCAAAAGTGGTAAATAGATGTAACTTGAATTATGTGGTTGTTGGTTAAGCTAATGTGTGATATGTGGTTAAATGGTGTAAATGACTCAATGTGGTCACGAGTCAAGTAAAGTGTATAATGTGGTAATATTATACTAAAACTGACTTAATATGGTAAAAGTCAACCGTTAGTGGTAAAACGGTAAATTGGTTGATTACATGAAGTGTGGATACTTCATGGAGGTGTATACGTGAAGTCAAATACGTCACGAGTGGTAGTGAGGTCAAGTACCTTATGGGTGAAAGTGAAGTCAAGTACTTCACATATGACATGAACTGTGGATACTTCATGGGTCAGCATGGAGTCAAATACTCCATACGGAAAAGCAAGTGGTGGTTCTCGCAATAGACATGTGGATATGTCAAATTGATGAATGGTGAAATGTTAGGACGTGTATGAGTCAATACATGTCTTAGATATAGGTCGTTGTATGCCTAAATAATTAATTAATTGAACTTGAAGATTAACTACTTCGAGGGTAGAAAACGAGTAGTGGTGCTCGGGTTTGGGGGTGGATAACTAACTAATTCATGTTAGTAGATGTAGGCGATCATATATATAGTTAAAACATGAGTTTATGATGGCTAATAGCTTGAAAATGCATTCGGGTCAGTCGACGGGGGGTTGCACAGGCTAAAAATCAAATTTCGGGCATGTTTGACCTGGTGCCAGTGCATCATACGCCTGGGCAGCGCCTCATACACCCGGAGCGTATGATACGCCCATTTGGGTCTGGTAGACGCTGGAATTTTTGGGTTTTTAGGGTTTTGGCCTGTCGTTATTGTAGGGACTTGTGGGAGGTCCAAAGGCTACTTATCTTTACTAACCATGTTCAAATTGATGTTTTGAATGTAGGGAAAGCTCCGGAGTGATCTCGGGTCTCGCATCAAGTGGATTTGATTCTCGTGGACATGTTTTGTAATTGATTTTGTTAATCTTCTGGTATAGAGTCTTTACAAACTATTTGGGGTTGTTACAAATTGTGGATAACTTGTTGGTATCTTTTGTTTAAACTAATTTGTGAAAAATTATGTTAGTTTAATTCGTGTTGTACAACTTAACGTGTGGATACGTTAAATGTCTTTTTGGGACCTAACTTCCGAATTGTTTTTAAAAGTTTAAATTGGGTTGGATTTTTGGGTGTTACACTTATGGTAACAAAGGAGTTTAAAATCACAAATTCATACGAGTGTGAGATGATAGAGCCTTAATGTAGACCTTTAGCACCAATATCCACTGATTTCCACGTGGAATCGTAATCCACACTGATTTGTTGCAAAGAAATGCCAAAGAAACCACTAAAATACTCAAGAACACCACTAACAATTGTTGGGTATAAAATTGAGACTAATGCTGTCAATAGAAACTACAGTATCAAAACTACTAGTTTCGGTTGAACATTTGTTCAATCGAAACTAGGTAGTTTCGATACCAGTTTTTTAGACCCTTTTGGCGGTAGCTTGGAAAACAAGGCATATGTGCTTGGCCTCCTATAAATAGCAGATTATCTCATAGGAGGAGTGTGTGTCTGTAGAGAGAATCACCACCCCAGGGGGGAGCTCACCCTAGGGTGAGACTAATTGTGAGTGTGTGAGGAGCTTTATCATTTTCATATCAATGAAAGAATCACACGTTTTATGCTTTCAATTATCTGTTCTTTTCACTTTTATATATTTCTGTTCGTGTATGTGATTCCCGCACCCGTCTCTACCCTTTTTCTGGTTCGAGAGTGATACCGGATCCAGAGATTCCGCATCTTGATCCGAGTTGTTTGAAGATTCCTCATAAGCCTTGATTTCCTAGTTCTTTGAGTAATATTGAAGTAACAAAAGGTTGAGAGTGTCAAATGGCCAAGATTTTTTGTTAAAATGCGTCTGAAACAATGGAGGTTCGGGAAAAGAGAGTGAAATCCGAACCAAATACGTAGCATAAACTTTCAGACATGTCTGGGTATCGCACGAAACAACCCGTATTGCATGGCTACACACGAAAACTGTTGGAAATCCTCGTACTAGTTTTAACTTTTAAAACAAAAATATATTTAAACCTTCTAAATAAATAAATCAGATTTAGACAACGGAAGCCATTAGTACGATTAACGGTTCTAAACCGGGATCCCGCCAGTGATCCAAGTACACGCGTATAAACAATAAATTAAATCCAACCATAGCGGGTAAAATTATTATACCTACGACGATTAACCGAAAGATCAACACTTTGGTACAACGGGCTTCTCACTAGTAACAGTTCACGCAAACTTGCAACAAAACGTCTAACGGCTTGCGCAAAAGGAAACTCAGCGGCGGTGGATACTAGTGAAGACGACGAACGGCGGTGGTGGTGGCGTCCGACCGACGATCAAAACCGAAGGGGGGGGGTTCGGTTTGGGATTTTCGCAAATAGGGTGGAGGCAACCAAAAGTGTATTAGGGTTTTAGGTTAAAGTTTTATTTATGACCTCCCTAATTACAGACCGGACCCTTGCAGTTTAACTAATTATAGATAATCAGTAAAACTCATTCCTTTTTTTGTTTAACACTTTAAACATTAATTCCCCATAAATAATGATTTCTCCAAATAATTAATTAACGCATTCACCGATAAATATTTCTCTAAATATTTATTCGC
Source organism: Smallanthus sonchifolius (assembly GCA_023525975.1). Lineage (NCBI taxonomy): Eukaryota > Viridiplantae > Streptophyta > Magnoliopsida > Asterales > Asteraceae > Smallanthus > Smallanthus sonchifolius. The sequence goes on along the minus strand of CM042030.1, from coordinate 66,688,808 downwards.
CGTTTAATAACCCATCTTTCGTGAACTATAATATTTACAATTAAATATTATCAATTTGCTCGTTGCCCAAAGTGTAACTCTTTGAATCGTATCTCTATAGTAACGTTGACTTAATTGATGATCGGACATCATATATCCAACAATCTCCCACTTGGACGGTTTATCAACTAATCGGTTCAACGTAGACAGTGGTCAACGCATAGCTGCATTTCACTGCCCCTATCAAGGTATGACGTATTAGAGTTGTCAACTATTTCCTTGTGTTCAAGTAATTCTTACTTGACCAAGTACAACAACCATGGTAAACTTATCTATGTATCTTTATGTTTAGGGCATCCGTTGAACATGATACATGAATGCAAGTCATTTCTCATATGTTGTTCAACCATTCTTGTTCTCGTTCTCCAATTCAAAGTGGTCTAAACAAACTACTCTTAGTTTGAGTGTGGCCACGCGTTTTATATGAGTTCAAATTAACGAGGGTGCCAGAATGTCCAACTCCTGATCAAAGGAGAATAGAATTCCTTTGGTCACATACAACTGCCACTAGACTTCAGATTTATTCCTAATTATACCCTTATTATTGCCTTTCACGGAACAGCGTTAGATATGGTCAAAGAACAAACTTCAGTCAAAATTAGTTCTAATATGTGCCTCGGGTCAAAGGATCGATAGATCTTACCATATTCAAAACTTCTCAAGACCTTGATCCATGAAGATAGTTTTGAAACGAGTTACGTCCAATATCCATTCTCTAATGAATATATATGAATATGATCTCGAACTACTTGGACTTTCATATGAAATGAACCAATCATTTAATTCATAATAGTCTTACATTGATATTGATTCCCATGAATCTGATCGACCATGGACATTTAGAATACAATATTCAAGGATTCTAAAACATATAAAATATCGAACATAGAAACATCTATTTATAATGCATTTAACCATTAAATCAAAATAAAATACCAATGTAACTATATTGTTCGAAAGCACAAAATAATAAATTACAGATCAAACTCACTGTCTAGAAAATATAAGGCCTACCTTATCAGCATGATCCTCATGTTTAGCTTGAGTCATAGGCTTAGTGAACGAGTCCTCTAGATTCTGATCCGTGTGAACTTTGTTTAACATGATGTCTCCCCGTTCCAGTATATCCCTGATATAATGAAATCTCCTGAGTATGTGCTTCGTGCTGTGGTGTGACCTTGGTTCTTTGGCTTGAGCAATGGCACCAGTGTTGTAACACAGTATCTCGATTGGTTTCTAAATGCTAGGCATTACCCGATATCAGCAATGAACTTCTTCATCCAAGCAACCTCCTTTGCAGCTTTTGAAGCGACAATGTATTCTGACTCGGTGGTGGATTGAGCAACAACACTTTGCTTAATACTTTTCCAAGTGATAGCACCACCGCTCAGAACAAATACAAATCCCGTATGTGATCGAGAATCATCTCGATCAATCTGGAAGCTAGCATCAATGTAACATCTTACAACTAGTTCTTCTTCTAGTCCTCCATATATCAAGAACATATCCTTAGTCATTCTCGTGTACTTAAGGATGTTCTTCATAACTGTCTGGTGACTCTCACCGGGATTCTGTTGATATCTACTAGTCATGCTTAATGCGTATGATACGCCCGGCCTAGTACATAGCATGGCATACATGATGGAACCAATATCAGAAGCATATGGAACTCTTTCCATTTTCTTCTTTTCCTCGTCAGACTGAGGGCACTGTTTATTGTTCAGTATGGTTCCATGTGCCATGGGCAAAGATCCTCTCTTAGAGTCTTGCATTGAAAAGTGTCGAATGACCTTATCAACATATGTACTTTGACTTAAACCTATAAGCCGCTTCGATCTATCTTTATAGATCTTTATTGCCATAATATAGGCGGCTTTGCCATGATCTTTCATTGCGAAACATTTACCTAGCCAGGACTTTACGTCTTGTAGCATAGGAATATGTTTCCTAATGAGTAGTATGTTATATATATACAGAATCAGAAAAGTGATATAGCTCCCACTTGCCTTCTTTTAGACACACGGTACATCTTCGTTCTTGACAAAACCAAACTCTTTGATTTTCTGGTCAAAGCGAAGATTCCATCTTCTAGATGTCTGCTTTAACCATAAATGGATTTGTTCAACTTGCATACCTTATTAGGATTCTTTGGATTTTCAAAACCTTGCGGTTGAACTATATAGACATCTTCAGTAAGTTGTCCGTTTAGAAACGCGGTTTTGACATCCATTTGTTGTATTCCGTAGTCATAATATGCTGCATTGGAAAGTAAGATCCTAATTGACTTAAGCATGGCTAATGGCGAGAAGGTTTCATCATAACCAATTCCTTTAGTCTGAGTAAAACCTTTTGCTACCAGCCTTGCTTTGAAGGTTTGCACGTTTCCATCCATGTCGATTTTCTTCTTGAAAATCCACTTGCTTCCTACGGTCTGACTCTCGGGAGGAATATCAACCAAGTCCCATACATGGTTGTTATACATGGATTGGATTTCGGCGTCCATGGCTTCAAGTTTTCTTAGATTTTGAATCTAATATTGCAGATTTGTAACTAGTGGGCTCAACCTGATCAACTACCAGGATGTCTTAAGTCTCATGAAGCCCGATATACTGGTCGTGACGATCCCTAGTACTTATGCGAATGGTTTGTCTCACAGTCGAATCTTGAACATTTCCAGATTCAGTCTCAACAGTCTCATGTTGATTGGCAGATTCAGATTGTGGTTCGGTTACTTGTGGTTCTCGGATCTCATCCAGGTCCACATGGTTTTCTCCAATCCCTCGCACAAGAAGTTTCTTCTCCAAGAAGGTAGCTCTACGTTTAATGAAAACCCGATTTTCAGCAGGATTGTAGAAGTAGTAACCAATGGTTTTAGGGTATCCGACAAAAACGAATTTATCGCCTCAGGGATTCAGTTTATCCACAGATTCACCGGTAACATAGGCGTTACATCCCCAGACCCTAAGGTAGGACACTTTGGGTTTCTCCCCATGCCATATCTCATAAGAATTTTTTTTCCACCTTCTTTGTAGGAGCTAGATTTATTATTCTTGTGGCAGTTTCGAGAGCAAAAATCCAGAAGGAGTGTGGGAGGTTTGTACGACACATCATTGATCAAACCATATCTAAAAAAGTTCAATTTCTCCTTTCAGACACACCATTAAGGTGTGGTGTTCCGTGCGGAGTGAGCTGAGAAATGATCCCGCATTTATTAAGATGTTTGTCAAACTCTTGACTAAGATATTCACCACCTCGATCAGATCGAAGCATCTTAATCGTTTTACCGAGTTGATTTTGTACCTCTTTTGGTATTGTTTGAACATTTCAATCGTTTCATGTTTATGCTTCATAAGATAAACATAACCATATCTACTGAAGTCATCAGTAAATGTAACAAAGTATCTCTCTCCACTTCTAAACATTGTTCTGAATGGACCACATACATAAGTATGTAGAGTCCTAACAGATCCTTAGCCCTTTGACCGATACCAGTGAAAAGGGCTTTGGTTAATGATATGTCCTAAATTATACATGTTTTTCATGCATAATAATCCCATATTATGGTACTGATTGATTAATAGCCTTGCAATTGATACTTAAAACGTTAATATTTCACAATTGCAGGTTATTCGGTGCTCCAAGATAAACAAAGAAAAAACCATCTTAAAACATGAAGAAATCAAGCTTTTGGAGGACCAAACCCGAGCATTGACCCCCAAGAAGTCAAACCAGGTCAACAGAAGTCAAACCAACAGCTAAAAGAAGAAACTGGGAAGCAAGGAGGCAATGCACGGCCGTGCATCCCAATGCACGGACGTGCAATGACCAACTTGCTCCCCAAGGCTCTAGTACACTGTCACTTGTACCCTGTTTGATTCCCGAGGTGTTTGCACGCCCGTGCATTGCTCATTTTGAGGCCTATAATTAAAGGGGTTGAGTTCTTCATTCCACACACCCATACACCCCTTACACACCCCAAGAACACACCAGAGAAAGCTTATTTCGTAGTTAGAGTGTAGTAGTAGTGAGTAGAGGGGCTCTTCCTCCTTGTGCCGCAATAGGGGAGCCTACGAAACTCGGCGTTATGCTAGTTAGTATGGCCACTCGTGGCTAGACTCTTTGTATTGCTATGGTGTAGATGAAGTTTGGTGCATGTTAATGTTTAACGTATTAATCCAAGTGATGTGTTTACGTCTTTAACTATTCGTCCTTAAAACCACCATTTTGGTGGGCTTTTATTATTGTCTAAATCCGTCTTTATATTTGTGAGTGTTCTTGATTTTTAAAGTGTAAAACCTTTATAATCAAACTTCTCTTGAAGCTTGTATGTCTTTATACAAGTAGAGATTGATCAGCCAAGGCTTAGTTAACACTATTAAGGTCGTACGTCTTTATACGAACTTATTATGCAACCAAGAATTGGTGAACTCATGTTGGGAACGGTACGTCTTTATACTTGGTCCCATTGTTACACCGCCTCCCGGTGACTAAAATATAATCACTTATTTAACTCTAATACAAAGCATTTTACGTTCGATGTTTTAAACCAACCCGGAGATGACCATTCGAAGGGTTGAGGGTAATTGTTGTCCTTAAGGGGAGGCACTACCACTTGTTAAAGCTTTTAAATTTGCAAATAAAATGTCGTGAGGACGAGGCTCTAGAGGTGACCCGGGTCACACATTTGTAGTAGTCATATCACTGGATTAGTCAACTTAACATTATCATGTACCAAGCGGATTCGAGACCCAAAGCAATACTATTCGTAACCTGGTCATTTTCGACATATTTACTTTCCTGATATTTACTATTCTGTTCGTTACATTTCTGTTACACACTTCACGCACGTTTTTACTTTTCTGCTATTTACTTTACCGCCATTTACTTTTCTGTCATTTACTTTCCAGTTCCACAAGCACACAAAACTCACTCACTAATTAAACCGGCTAAAGGTTAACAAAAGTTGAGTATTGGAATTCGACCGTGTCCGTTGGTTCGATACTTGGTTCTTACCTAAACTATATTACGCTCGATAGGTACACTTGCCTATTGTGTGTGTTTTAAGTTAAAGTATTATCATTTTATAAATTTAAAACCTGATCTCGTGAAACCATAATCTCTAAATATTATTATATACTATTTAACTACATCAAAATTCACACTATCAAGTTTTTGGCGCCGCTGCCGGGGACACGGTGATTTCAAGAAAGATTCGGGTTAACGGATTAGATTTTTTTATGGTTTGTTTTGATTGTTCTTTACAACAACTTTCATGGATGACAACTACGAGAGTTGTTATGGAGGATACCAAGACAACTATGAGTACCACTATTAGGAGGTTTGGTGTGAGATTTGTGGGGAAGGCCACGACACTCAAGATTGTTATCACTATCAAAGGTATTCCACATATTTTCACCAACCCTACTTGCAACCATATGAGGAAACCACACCGCCCCAAGAAATTCGATACTCAGCTCTAGATTCAGACTCATGGACCCTAGGAATTCTCTTTCATCATTTGGAAGAAATTAAGATTCAACTCCTAAAGAGCTCTCCAACTGAACAACAAGTGTTTCATCATTTGGAAGAAATTAAGGTTCAAATCCTAAAGAGCTTTCCAACTGAACAACAAGATGATCTCTTCAAAGTCCAAGAATTGGAAGTTATAGCTCTAACATCTCTAGTAGGATTAAGTGACTATAAGGAGCAACAACCTTCCAGCTTCACAAGCATGGGTCAGTCGGAAGTGAGACCGGATAATTCAGAAGAAAGGGTTACTGTAACTTTACAATCAATTCTTGACTTCTCTGAGAGGCTGGAAGCTAAAGCATCAAAGGAGTTAGAAGAACGAATCTGTAAAGAAGAACTGGTGGGATTCGTCGTTATGGAAGCACAAGAAGGATGTACGGAACAATCTGGAGTTCCTGTCACTTTAGAGACAACATCATATGAAGAACCAGACTGTGAGACCAACATCCAGGAGGAGGTTATGCAGGAGAATGTGATCACCAACAAACAAATGACAATGGTGGCACCTCTTCTTTGCAACAGTGATAGCTGGCCTGTGACCAAGTATATCAGTGAATCATTCCATGAATCACATATGCCATAGGATAGAGCACATAACTCTGAGGACCACTTCTCATGGAGAAAGCAACGTTCATCTAACGAAAATTACGTGACAAAATTATCATATCGGGGTGACCGTCTCCTTGACTACATGGGTTTCTTGAAGTTTGGTCCAGGAAATTTCAAATGGTGGTGGCGTGATTTAATTACATTGTTTTCTTTAGGTGCTCTTCTATAGAGCATTCTAAATTTGGCAGGTTTACAAAGATTTTCAAAATTTCATATCAACCCATCCAAACTAAAATTACAACTATAAAAAGACTTTGGAAACACATAAATCAATGATTCACCTGTTTTAGCACAAAAACGTTGAGGGTATTAAAAATAGAAAATTGGGGAAAATCTTTGATTTATGAAATTGGGCCACGTAATAGGGGAAATTGGCTCGGACCACTGGGACAAACCGCCTACGGCGTTTGCCACATGATCCGGCTCGTCGAAACCTTTCAGTGCCCTGGTCGGGGGCCCTCTAACTTCAAATGTAGCTCAAGTTATTACCGTTTCAAGTTTGAACACTTTTTATCCTGTCTTTCTTTGTCCAGCTGGTCCAGGATGGACTCCACTAATTCCTGGATCATCTTATCATCACATTGTATGCATGGTTATCAAATAGGTTGAATGAACCTCTCCATATTACAAGCCACCCATTTTACTGATTATTCCACCACAAGCACTAAATTGGAAATTCACAAAGCACGTACGGGTCTGGCCAACGACCCTTAAATAAACATGGCGCTTCCGGGAGGTAACCCGATGATCATGAATAAATTGAGAAGTTGGTGCATACGGTAAAAAGCATGGATCTCAGGTTTGGTTTTTCCAAATTTAAAGTTTCTTTTACTTCAGCCCCCAGGTATGCCTTCTCGATACTAGGACCTTAGTAGCTTAACTACTACCTTTTATTTTCCTTGTCTGCTTTTATATTTTCCTTTATGTTTCAGGTAGAATAGCATCACCAGATAGTCTCTCTACTTATTTGAGGAATCACACTCCATCTCTACAACCCGAGGAATCGAAAACCACATCAAATTTCTTTGAAATTCGATGAAGTCTTTGAAGCAATGTGTTAACAAGCAGCTGATAGGCATAACCTGACAGCAACAATAAGTTTTGGCCTTAGGTTATACATCGAATTGACTGGGGGGTACCAGTTTCTTTTCCTATAAAACTTCATGCATTAAATTCCTGCATAACATTTCATTACATGCATTTGTACATTGAGGGCAATGCACAGTTTTAAGTGTGGGGTGGGGAATTAGAGATTCAGGACTACTTGTAACCTCAAAGCAGTAAAATTTCAACTTGTGATTTTCTACCCATTTAACTAAAACGTTACAAAAACCTACTTTTTGTAAAACCCAAAAAATTTTCAAAAAATCTTAAACCCAAAAATTTAAAACCTCTTTGAGTTCGCACCTAATTAAATAAAATGAATACATGGCAAGTAGAAACAAATGAATATTATGCATACATGGCAAGTAGAAACAAATGAATATTATGCATAACGATTCACCAAACCCTATCCCATCCGTTTTCATGTGAGGAAAATCAAGCATATTACACAGCATCAAGTTTTTGGCGCATTATATAATTATTCACATGCTCTTTCGTTTGTCATTACTGAGTGTTTTTCGATTGAATTTTATGCATAATTAGAACTGGTATGACTTATACATATCAAGACCATGAACTAGTAGAAGTATGAAAGTGACTGAGGCACCTAGGACTTTATTACCCTTATCCTTAAACCCAAAAATATAATCCGCCTAAATAGCCCTTTGAGCCTTAGCCTTTTCTTTTCTATTACCCACAATTATCACCCAACCAGCTATTCGTAAACACCGGTTATTGGTTAACTGTCTTCAAAATAGAAAAAATTATCCTATGTCATTATTTCAAGTTTATTACCATTGAGGCAACTTCGGAAAGAATCTGTTTTACTCAAAAGAATCGGAATATACAAGAAGGTGGATGTATTAGGAATTCAAGGAAATATTATTTCAAGAAAATTGACATCAAAATTCACACTATCAGTTAGGCATCAAAATTCACACTATCAGTTAGGCATCAAAATTCACACTATCAGTTAACTTGCCACTTAAACATGATTCACAATCATCAAAAGACTCTTAACCAGTGGAACTCAAAATTCTGGCAGTCTGGAGTTTCTTTATGCGATTCTTGTTTATGTGTTCAAGTCTACAATACCACAGATACGTATCATTGAAATCTAATTTCTTTCGTTTGGAGGAGATGTTAAATAGAACGTTATTTTCATGGACCTCTATCTCATAGATTCCATTGTGATGCTTTGCAGAAAAATAAAACAAATCATTTAAATATGCATAAATGTAATCACCATCAAAAGCATTAATAAAATCCTTGTTCTCGCAAAGCGGAGACTGAAACAATATTCCTTGTCAAAATAGGAATGAAATAAACATTGTTCAAAACAAGTTCAAGACCATAAGGAAGTAAAAGAACATATTCTACTACAGCCTTCACTTCGACCTTTTGCCCATTTCCCACATGGAGCTCCAAGTCGCCATGCTTCAGCTTCCTAACCTTCTTTACTCCCTACAAAGCATTACAAATGTGAAAACCACATCCAGTATCAAACACCCAAGATTTGCTAGACAGAGAGAAGATCTCAATAACGAACATACATGAGGACTGTCCTCCAGAAGACTTTTTCTGCTTCAATTCAGCTAGATACTTGGGGCAGTTTCTCTTTCAGTGTCCAGCTTCATCACAATGAAAACATTTGACATCCTTCAGAGGTTTCTTGGCAACAACCTTGCCTTTGCCCTTGAAACTTTTCTTGCCTTTCCCTTTGGCTTCAGATTTCCTGACTCAACCATCCTTGATCCTCAGCACCGGACCAGACTTAACAGAAGTAGGTATGTTCACTTGGCAGTTTTGAGCATCATATGCAAATCTGGGATGGTCTTGTCCCAAGCATTCATATTATAGTTCAAAGTGAACCAGTCATATGATTTAGGCAATGAGTTGAGGATTATATCCCCGACTAGTTCATTGCTCAAGGGAGAGTCAAGACGTGCTAAGTGATCAATATATCCCTTCATCTTCAACACATGAGTGTTGATCGAAGAATCTTCTTGCATACGACATCTTATAAGTGATCTCATCACTTCAAAGCGTTCATAACGGGCTTGCTACTGGAACATTTCCTGTAGTTGTCTAATCATGTCGTAGGCTGGCATATGAGTCTCTCATTCGTTTAAGGAAATGGTTATCGTTCGTTCAAATCATTCGTTAAGGTTTTATCATTCATTAAGAAAATGGGGCATACATTCTTTCATCATTTGCATTCATCGTTTAATATTCATTATTTAACAATCATCATTTAACATTCGTCAAGTCATACATTATTTATCTAAATCTGTATCATCATCCTTTCCGTTCATTTCATAACTTTCGTTCGTTCCTCACCCTCATGACTCGTAAGTCAATGAGATAACACCATCGCCCTTACTACTCATAGGCCCGCAAGGTAATAACATTCATCGCCCTTAAGACTCATAGGTCCAAGGTCATTCCTTTCCTTTATCACTTTTAGAACCCGTAATCCCCAAGTGATTTCCTTCCCGGGTCACGTTAACCCCGAGTAACCGTTGTTACCCTTCCTTCGCCAGTTGACAACCGTTAAACCCATTGATAGGCCACGTAGACACTACCCCTGTTATACTTATGGCATTACATGCCATAAGGCTGGGGACTTACATCCTCGGACTTCATTCGCCAATTCCTTTGTTTAACAGATTTGACATGTAGTGACTTCTTTAAAACTTTCGCCCATTTATTTTCATAAAACGTTACATTCATTCACAAAACCCTTTTCATTCATCTAAAACCATTCCTTTACATCATTCCCTTCGTAAACATTCATTTCGTAAACGTTCTTGTTTCAAACATCATTTCTTTCGAAAACCGTTCATTCATAAACATTACGTTTCATTTCATTTGTCTTTTCATAAACATTCATTAAGTATGCACATCACCCTAGAAACAAGTAAATAGGGATTATTGACTCACGTTTTCGTTCATAACTCAACCTGAATTGGACGTCTAGTTGGTACTAAATTCTTAGCCGATCTACACATAAGTCAACACGCGAAATTCCATCATTAACCCTAGTGTCGCCTAGCAGTGTCGCCGGAACATGGTTAGTGTTGCTAGCCTTAGTGTCACCAGCCTTAGTGTCGCCATCCTCAGTATCGCTTGGCACACTCATAGTATCGTCAGGACTTGCATTCTGGACTTGTGTCGTGGAACTCAACTGTCGCCCACATAGTGTCGCTAAATATATTTGGCGACACACCTAGTGTCACCAGGGAATGACACTTGTCCAATCATTGGATTTATTGGGCACTAACAGTGTCGCCTGATGAACACCATCTCCAAACAGACCCGTTTTCCACCAAAGTTCGTAACCTTTTACGTCCAAAACGTTTGTTTAACATCCATAACCATAGATCTGGGCTTTATACCCCTTTTCATACGTAAAAACCTTGTCTTTTAAGATCAAAACCCTAGTTTTACCCCAAAACCCTAGTTTTAACCCAAAACCCATTTAGACTGAAAACAGAGGGTTTAGGTTGGATTCTTACCTCAAAAACGATGGTTTCTTCTTCTGATCTTGCTCACAATCGCTGGAGAAGCACGTTGGAGAAATATTTTGGGCAAATCTTCAAGTCTCTTTACTTTCTCTCTACGAAAATTTGTGAAGAAAATACAAATGGTGGCTGGTCAAGGGAGGATTAGGGTTTAGTAGAACACTCATGGGCCAAGCCCACCCTCTCCCTTTTTTTCCTTTTTTCATTGTTTCTTCCGGCTCATTAAGAGAGTCGGGTTTTCGGGATGTTACATGACCCAATTGCAAAAATATATAATTAAGAGTGAGATCCCGGTTCACCATAACTCAGTGAATGGCTGAGCACTCTCCACTGGCACGGCTAGGTAGGTAGGTAACGATTACCGATTGTGTCAACTAAATAATTATCGGTTTGAGGGGCATGACGAGTATTGTCAAGCTTGGATACGTTTCCCTCAACTACGTCCACTTAAACGACTTAAGTGATATTTGTCTTTCAATTGTAACCGTAGAGCCGGCCTAAGTAAATCATGAATCGTGGTTGTACCTTCAACCAAAACTGTAAGGCCGGATGTTGGGTAATTCACTAACATCGGGGGTTCGGATAGATAAGCTGAAGTGTCACAAATTAGGATGACGCGGAAATATCGATTTTAATTTGGGATTTGCTTTAATGTTTTAAGTTACCGATTAAGGGTCAAAAACATTTTGGACGACGAGGAGCATGATCCAAGTGATGCAATTTTAATAAACCAATTTTACTATTTTAGTTCGTGAAACGCCTTTCAATACTCGACATGATCCAATTTTAAATAACTTATTTAATCTAAATTGGTCGTTCATCGTGAACTATATTTAAACTAATCAACTTTTTAATTAATTTTAAATGGTTTTAAATAAAAACTATTAAATTTAAAACATGTTTTACTTTTAAATAAAAACACTTTTATTTAATAACTTTTCTGAGAAATCTTTTAAACAATTTAAATTTTCTCGTCGTTTTAAGATTGTGTCAAAAGTTTTATAAAATATTTGCGGTTTAATTATTATCCTAAATAATGTCACAACCACAAAAATAAATAAAACTTATAAACCGAGCAACTAGTAGATATTGTCCGGTTTCGTTCGAGCCATCAAACAAAAACCAGACTGGTCTAAGGGATAACAAAAATAAATAAATAAACTTGTTATCTCCAACTTAGTCAAAGATCTCCATCTTTAATCCCGTTTGCATCCGCCTTGGTCTTCAAGTCTTCATCTCGTTAGGTTTACAATTTATTTACAAATACACTAAAAATAAATAAAATAAATAAACCTAACTAACAACGGCGTCTAAATAACCCATAAAAATTACAAAGATAAACCAACCAAAACATACAAACACAACCACGAGTCACTAGAGCTCGATTTATCAAACACAACCAAACCAAACGAAAAAGGTACGATCTTTTTGTCAAACAAAAGTTTTGACAAATAAAACATAAGATCAAAAAATAAATAATATTATGTTCACACGCGCGTAAAGGTGTCGCTGATACCACTGTTGGGAATCCTCGTACCAGTTTTAACTTTAAAAAAAATATTTAAACCTTTTAAATAAATAAATCATATTTAGACAACGGAAGCAATTAGTACGATTAACGGTTCTAAACCGGGATCCCGCCAGTGATATGATTACACGCGTATAAACAATAAATTAAATCCAACTATAGCGGGTAAAACTATTATACCTTCAACGATTAACAGAAAGATCAACACGTTGGTACAACATGCGTCTCGCTAGTGACAGTTCACGAAAACTTGCAACAAAACGTCTAATGGCTTGCGCAAAAAGAAACCCAGCGGCGGCGGTGGCGGCTTGCGACGACGGATTCCGGTGAAGACGACGGACGGTCGTGGTGGCATCCTTCCGGCGATCGAAACCGAAGGGTAGGGGGGTTGGGTTTGGCATTTTCGCAAATAGGGTGGAGGCAACCAAAAGTGTATTAGGGTTTTAGGTAAAGGTTTTATTTATAACCTCCCTAATTACAGACTGCTGGGTATTAATGTTTAATCCCTAACTAAATAACTATTATTAACCCTTGCAGTTTAACTAATTACAGATAATCAGCAAAACTCATTCCTTTAAATGTTTAACACTTTAAACATTAATTCCCCATAAATAATTATTTCTTCAAATAATTAATTAACGCATTCACCGATAAATATTTCTCTAAATATTTATTCGCCGTTTAATAACCCGTCTATCGTGAACTATAATATTTACAATTAAATATTATCAATTTGCTTGTTGCCCAAAGTGTAACTATTTGAATCGTACCTCGATACTAACGTTAACTTAATTGACGATCGAACATCATATATCAAACAAAAACATGTGCTGAAACCTAGGATTCTGCAAAACAACCTAACAGTCGGTCGATATGGCCCGTATTAATTAATATGGCCTTGGCCATATTGGTCAATTTACAAAATCGACGTTTTTGGTCCCTAGATTTCATATCTTCAGTTATTACAATAATAGTCCCTCAACTTCCAATGATCATAATGATTTGTTTAATCCCTAAAGTGCATTTTCAAAACATCCATTGCATACACTTGAAAGTTTACTTACACAAGTACCCTTCTTTAGTTATATCAGATGCATGTGTTCGAAAATATATGCACATTGGGTATTTATATAATGTACTCTTAGATGCTTATGTCATGAATAGTCGTACGAGTCATGCAAGCTTGCACAAAGTCAAATGTAGTGTTGCCAGACATGCTTGTTGCTTCAAGGTATTAACCAATGGATCAAGCTATTGTCTGCTGACCCGTGTTGGTCGATGGTGTCAACACATATAAACAACTCTTTTAATGACGTGTCAGTGTAATTAATGTTTGAAATTATGGTGTTTCTGGTTGGCATTTTTCTTTTGTTTAAATAATTTCTGACAATGAAAAGAATGACGATTACAATAAAGTGGCAGGTAAACGGGCAACAAGTTGCGCTGCAACCCCCTTTTGAATAGCAAAACCGATCCTACTAAAAACAAACCTTTGGATCTTAGGGGCCGAAATTTTACTATGCACGACTCATTGAACCCTGTTTATTGGTCAGGAGGTTTGGTGTCTCGAACGTCTAATGGTTTGGACTTTTAGTGGTCCGGTTATAAAATAAGTATGGACATAATTACCTCTTCATGCCCCTTTTAGGAGACATAATTAGATTCCTCGGGTGCTATGAGCGGCAAAGAGCCTACCATAAGGGTGTGTAAGCCCCCAAACCAAGCACCCTAGAGTTGGTTCTCATAACTGGTTAAACTCTTTAAAAACACCTAACTTTCATTTACATAAACAGCGGAAGTCTTTCTCAAATTAATTTTATCTTTTACACTCGTTAACTTTCATAACGTTACCTGACGAATGCATGCGCACCAACCCGAGTAGCACCGCTCCCAAGCCAAGATACCTCGTCTAGCAGACTCACCTGCAAAACAATCTAACGTACATACAAAGTCAGCTACGCTGAGTGAGTTCTATTAGTTTAAATTATCAAAAACCAACTTGTCTCATTCATATAATTATTTCCATTCAAGAACCTCTGGTCCTTAGAAAATAGATTATAGACTTTTATCATATAAATAACCCCCGTTATTTTATAATATCCCAAAAGATTCACCACCCCAGACTCTATCCATCCTTTGACTCGGTAAGTCTCTCCGACATGGATCGAGCTTACTACTCTGATAACTCATACTTGACTATATGTATTAACCATACCCTGGTTAACTCAACCAACCTCTAGACACCGACTTACCAGTCCTAACCAGGACTCTCATAACCCAACTAACTCAACAGTTGTACACAATGTACTCATCCCGACACAACGGTCAATCTATCTCGACACATCACATTAATATCATCTATTTGTCACATCAATAACATCTAGTACCCAATTAATATAACTCATCACTTGCATGCAATTAAACACACATATATATGCACGCAAACACATACCTCATCACTGCATCCTCGTTAAGGTTATCCCCATCGGGAAACTCTTCAAGAGCTCAGCTCCACCCTTGTTACAGGGCCCCGCCACTAAAAATAGTGACACACTCGTCATCTACGATGACTACCCAGCCACCCATACGGTGACTATATCATCTACCATATGGTGACTGCCAGAGCATATGTACAATGATGACCCCGAAGGACTCCGTCCTCCACACCACTGTTGACCCAACACATGGACAACAATGTAAGCACATAAAGCAACACATATAACACATAACACTACCTGGACATGTACTATGACTCACCACCCTTTCACGGATCCCTTACGTATGTAAACCAACACATACTTTAGACGTATCCTTTTTAACGTCTAGACACAATGCCTAACTCTTTCCGAATAATTAATTATACGACACACAAATACCATACTGAGTTCTAACTCGTATATACTATGGACACCCCCATAGACCCATGCAAGAACGATACCCGTCGTGTCACGAGGACAACGACACAATACACACAACATCAAACACATGACGTTTAACCGCATACTAGCATTTATTTGGCTCGTTAATGAACCACATACGGTTCCCTGCTAACTCTCCTTATATAACCATCACAGGTTTAACTAAATTCCCGACTCACCCCTGTTAGGTCACTATATGGTCCACGACCATTTACCCACCTTTAACCTACACATCTTAAGGACAATGCATAGTCCTTTAGCCTCATATTTAAATACTTAAATTCGTAAACTCAGCGGGTTAGACCCCAAAGCTTGATACACATTTAATGTAATAAAACACGTCTCGAAAGTATGTACGATAGCCCCAAAAATGTTAAAAACATTTTAAAAGAGGGGATTAGAAACTCAATGGTTATACCGCGTCCAAATCCTAGCTCTGCACCGCGCGTACTCGCTCAATCCCCGAACCTGTCAAACGTATGATCACACGATCAGGATACGTTTAAAACATACGTTAGGTAACGTATAACAATATAAATAAATCTTGACCCTCGGTCTCCTCTGCTCGTCATTTCTTTTCTACGAACCCTAGCCCTTCGAATACACTTGTGAATGCTCTCGACTCGTCAGGATAGTGTACCTGTACCCGATCTTCCATGCATGCGCTTACATATGCCTTGCAACCCATTAGCCGTCATCATCTTATAATTACTATCACGTGTTGGATTATTCTTGACCCGCTAATAAACCACATGCTTAACCCGGGTTACCATGCATGTGCGTATACGGGCCATGCAAAGAAAACACTAGCCGGGTGTTAATCCGGTTTTCTCCCTTCACCGCCGAGCACAACCACCATAACATCACCGCTACCTTTGGTTGTCTCTGAGCACCACCGTGAACTAGGACGCATCCTCATTCCCGTCTCCTCTCTCTCCATTACTTCTCTAGTAGTCCGTCACCATGTAGGTCGGGTACCACCTTGAACCGATTGCTCCCACGTCTGGCACCAACTCCAACCACACCTCGTCGTCGTCCTCAGCCGACTCCCCGTGAAACAGCCTTGATCGGCTCCCACTTCTTCCCTTCTGACATCACCTACCACTCTTATCGTCACTCACCACCACCCTTTAGCCTTCTTCCCGATCACCATCACCACTAGCCACCCTCTCTCTTCGTCTCCGCCAGACACTGCGACCATAGTCCCGAACCTTAGTCAAGATTTTATGCTAAACGAAAATCAAGGGAAACAAAGAACAGGTTTGTATAATACCTTACATGTTAGGAAGCCCTCATCCCGCTCGTTGCCGCCATAGAACCCCGTTGCCGGCTTCCTCTGATCGTCCGACGTCTCCCCCCCTTCTCGTCTATTGCTGACGTCGTGCACCTAGGGTCCGAATGACCCTAGGGTTTGAGTTTAAGTTTCTTTTAAGCCACTAGAACTTACCTCCGGGTCCCTCTAGTTCTAACTCGCGCGTTTTGATCCCAAACCCTTCTTTAAACAGCAAATTGCTTCTAAAACGCACCTTGTTAGACCATCTTTATGTTGAATAAAGAGTCAGGCCATCCACTAACCCGAATCAATAACTTATGGATTTCCGGGATGTTACAGGGTGAGCCTAGTTTGGGACCATAACAATGTTCCAAACGTCAATGTAAACTGGTTATGAGAGGCCGCTCAGTGAGGAGCAACCAAAACTCAAACTCTTCTTATTTAGAGTCTGGAGCAGTCGCGCATCAACCAAAGTTTGGCTTGATTCTCCTATCAACTTAATGATTCAACCAATGTATGTTTTAAGTTACCGATGGTCACCACTATCAACATTGTGAGACTTGTAAAATGTAATCTCCACATAGACTTAAAAGAGAAGCTAAGGTGCTGATTACCACTAAAGATTAGTGAGATGAGAACGGTGATCACTATCAACTTAGTGAGACAAGAAGATGTGATTGCTACATTATCACTACAAGTGTTAAAAGTGGTATCTACCTGTTTAGAGAGAGATTCTTATTAAAGACAAACACTTAAGACCAAAGAATAGATGTAAGATGAATTAGTTAATATCCACCGAAACCATAAAATACATTAAATTAAGAAATATTCTCACTCTCCATTGGCAATTCAATTTGTATGTAAATTACCAAAGTATCCAATATATATATATATATATATATATATATATATAGGGGAGGGTTCAATTCAGAAAAAAGGTTTTTTTTTTGCGAGAACAGCGAGAACTAATCTGAACCACTCATTTTTACTTAATCTTAACAAAATTAAATTAAATTAAAAGTGTATAATAGTAAAAAATTAAATAGTTTTCTCTCTACAGTCAATTAATTTCTCACTCTCTCTAATTAAATAGTTTTATCTCTCATATATCCATTTAGTTAATTTTCTATACTCTTTGCAATTAAATAGTTGAAAGAAATATTATCTTACAAATATCAAAGTGTAGGTACCTACACATACATGTAAGTATACACATTTTTAGTTGAAAATGAAAAAAAAAGTGTATCTAAATGTATTAAGTTTTAAATATTTATCAAACACATATCAAAACTTAGTCTACACACGTTAAAACTTATCGAAGTGTAGGTACCTACATATACGTAGGTTTCTACACATACACATATCTTCCTACATTTATACACCTTCTTCCTACACATTAATTTGAATGATTTCTTTCTATACATATGCAACAATTTGAATGATTTCTTCCTACACATCCGCAGTATATTCCGACAACCTACACATGTGCTTTGTTATTTGATTGTTTTCTTCCTACACGTATGTAAGAATGATTCTTTCCTACACATCCGCAATATTAAATATCAGTATATTCCTACATATATACATATCTTCCTACATGTCTACAATTTGAACGATTTCTTCCTACACGTATGAAACAATTAAAATCAATTTCTTCCTACACATTCATAATAATACATTAATTCATCACAAATACCAACAAAACACAATTTATATAACCTTAAAAATAAAAAATATATTAATAAACCACAAGATATGTAAGACCCTGATAAACCCTAAATTATACATATTTTGCATGCATAATAATCCTCATATTTTGCATGCATAATAATCCTCATATTATTGAAGATTTTTGCAATTCATAAGCAAGATTCAATAACAAGTAAACAAACTTTTATACATCGATTCAACCAAACCTAATGACAAGATTGGGTTCCCATAGAATTGATATAGCATGAATAACAAGTTTTGCAGTTTCTGTATATCTAGTCTCAAGTTGATATCGTATCTCGTCAACTCAAGAACTAGATCGGCATGTCAGGCCCATAGATCTATGACTTACTCCCGTTGGCTTATCCCAAGTTAATGGTTGTAGAGTGTGTATAAAACCGTTTAAGTTTACAAGTATAGAAAGTTGTTATTGAAATTGCAAAAGAAGTATTTTAGTTTGATATAGTTTGAACAATCTTTGATATACGAGCATGTTTTCCACCCCAAAGATAAAAAGTATATGTATCTCACCTTGAAGTAGGTGGGTAGAATCTTGTCCTGTTAGTAACTTGGTTACGAGAATGCCTTAAGGATTAAACCCTAAGTAAGTTATAGTGCAAGTTAGTTTTAGAATTTAAGTTTAGAATAGATAAAGGTTGATATTGTAAATAGAGGAAAGTGGTTGTCGTATACTAGAGTGGTTATCGTCCCAGAGTAGTACCTCCAACAGAAGCATTCCCACGAAAGAGTTGGTTGGATCAAGACCCCGTCTTTCCTAGCCAGAACTTTCTGCTTGTCAGATAACTACATACCGGTTGGATGGTTACTCTATTGATATACTAGACCAAGTTTAGGGTTTATTTGGTAACTTTAGAAAGTGTAGGGGCTAAAGTGTAAATATGATTTTAGTTGGGATTAAAATGAATAAGTTGAATATTAGAGGATTATAATTGAAAAAGTAGAGAGTTTGAATACAAACATGATTCAAGAATGAATAAAGAGTAAAAATGAATCAAAGCTTAGATTTTTATAAAAAATTTTGAATGCGATTAAAAAACTTATAAGTATCATAAATTTATGTATTTTTATAACTTATAACATGTTAAAATCACTTATTTTATAATAAAATTCGTATCTTTTATAAAAATTATAAATATCATGAAAGTTTGCAACAAAGGGGGATTTTGACAGCTTTTGACAGCTTTGCGCACCGATCTTGCGCGGGCTGTTTGAGGGACTTAAACTATGAACCAGAAGACGTGCGAGTAGGAGTTTCGATCGTGAGACCTTAAACTTGATTTTCAAGAAAAGAAACGCTTGAAAAAGTTCTGTTTTGAGTGAGTTATGGCCCCGATAAGATAGGGTGACGAATCTGTCAAAAATTCAGCATTATAGTTTTTATGTTTTAGAGAAAAGTTTTTTTATTTTTATTGATTAAATCAAGCTTTGATAACCTAGATCTATGATTATAACATGTAAGTGTTAAGGAATCGTAGATCTAAAGTTGTTTTTGTAAAAACATTGAATGAATTAAAGATAAAAAATTAAGAACACCAAGAACATGATGACTAGAACTTACTTGTGAATAAGGAACAACTTTTGATCTTCAAATAGAGGGCAAAGGAAACGACTTTGGGCAGCCTTGGGGCTCTAGATTTCACAAGAATGGTGTAAAGAAAATGGGAGAAACAATGCCTCTATTTATAGGTTAGGATTTAGAGAAAAAGGAGGAGTTCTAGTTGGATTAGGATTAGGATTGTATTAGGAGCTAAAAGATACTAGCAAATAGGATTAGTTAGTTACTAGGATTTTTATAAAAGAATAGATTAATTTTTATAAAATTTCGATGGATATGGGGAGATTAGGATAGAATCATGAGTTGTTAGTTAGGATAGAATTGTAGTTGGTTAAGTTTTAGATAATTACTAGTTAGCTTTAATAAAAGGTTTAATAATATTCAAGGATAATTAAGAGGTTTAATAATAATAATAATAAATAAATAAATATGTTTAAATACCTATGTAGGTATAAATTTATGAAAGTTTTGATAATCATATATATATTGTGATATTTTTCTTTTTTTAACATAAACATAATAAACATATTAGTAGTTATAATCTTTAAGTATTAAATTTTATAAAATGTTACACAATAAACCTTGTAGTTATAAATATGAAATTTTTTGACCTTCTAAGTTTGAATTTAGGTTTCTAAAGATAGAGACTTTCCATAAAATTTATTTTTTTATTATGTTTTAAGGCATCCAAGTTACTACATTAGGCAAGATATAGGATAATATAACATTGAATCACATAGAATCACCATAGTAAATAACAATATATAGAATCACAATGTATTGAAATTGAATTATGCTAACGTTTTATAGATCGAAATAGTTTCAGGAATGCATAAGGAATCAATAGAATAACTAAAAGGTTACATAAATAGCATGGAAAAATCAAGGATGTTACAATTCGTGGCTAAGCTTCTTGTATTGCTAGGGTGAAGATGATGTTTGGTGCATGTTAATGTTTGATGTATTAATCTAGTGGTATGTTTATGTCTTTAATTATTCGCTCGTAAAACCACCTTTTGGTGGGCTTTTATTATTGTCTAAATCAGTCTTTATATTTGTGAGTGTCTTGATTTTAATGTGTAAGATCATAAAACCATTTTAATAAAACTTCCTTTGAAACTCGTACGTATTTATACGAGCAGAGATTGATAAGACAAGGATTGGTCTACACTTCTAAGGTCGTACGTCTTCATACGAACTTATTATGCGACCAAGAATTGGTGAAATCATGTTTGGAACGGTACGTCGTTATACTTGGTCCCATTGTTACACCGCCTCCCGATGAACAAAATATAATCACCTATTTAACTCTAATATAAAGAATTTTAAGTTCGATGTCTCAAACCAACCCGGAGATGACCATTCGAAGGGTTAAGGGTAAATGTTGTCCCTAACGGGAGGCACTACCATTTTAATTTAAAGATTATAATTCGTGAATCAAATGTCGTGAGGACGAGGCTCTAGCGGTGGCCCGGGTCACAAGTTTGTAGTAGTCATACCATTGAATTAGTCAACTTAACATTATCACTTACCAAGCTGATTTGAATCCCGAAGAAATACTCTCCGTGACCTGATCATCTCCGAGATATTTTCTTTTCTGCTATTTACTATTCTGTTTGTTACATTTCTGTTACACACATCACGCGCGTTCTTACTTTTATGTTATTTACTTTATCGTCATTTACTTTTCTGTCATTTACTATTCTGTTTCATAAGCACACAAAACCCACTTATCAATTAATCCGGCTAAACGATAACAAAAGTTGAGTATTGGAACTCGACCGTGTCCATTGGTTCGATACTTGGTTCTTACCTAGACTATATTACGCTGCGATAGGTACACTTGCCTATTGTGTGTGTTTTAAGTTAAAGTAATTATCATTTTATAAATTTAAAACCTGATCTCGTGAAACCATAATCTCTAAATATTATTACATAATATTTAACTACATCAAAATTCACACACACGTCAGACCCCAAACCGGGCATCCTACAGTTAGGCCTCATCATTGGGTATTCTCTTTAAAACCCTTATCTTATTATAAAAACCATCGGCGAAAGTCTTATTTGAAATAGTTTTATCTCTTTGAACTCATTAATGCTATTAACCTTACCTTACGAATACATAAACACCAACCCGAGTAGCACCACTCCCAAGCCCAGTTTCATCACCACCTAAACTCACCTGCAAAACAGTCTAACGTACATACAAAGTTAGCTACGCTAAGTGAGTTCTAATAATTCATTTTAAGTAGAAACCATCTCCACACAAATATCATTTATAAAAACTCAGGACACCCCGATCCTTTATAAAACGGTTTGTCTTCTATTAACATATAGGTAACCCACCTTACCGACCCATCCCCATAAGGGTCCACCACCCAAGACTCATCCCATACCCAAAACCCAGTAAGTCTCACTGATATGGTTTCGAGCTTACTACATTACTAACTCATAATATACAACTTATATCAACCCGAAGTCCGGTTAACACGACCAACCCCTAGACACCGACCTAACAAGTCTTAACCAAGACTCCCACAAGGTCAACTAACACCATAGTCGTAGACATCATCATCACGACAACATCATCTCGACACAACGGTCGATCTAATGCTCAACACCACAGCAATATTGTTTCATCACAATGAATATCAATCAACACTTGCACGCAAATAAAACACACATAAATGCACACAACAATTACCTTCGAAGGATTTCACCGGTTTCGTCTCAACTACCCTCGTCAGGGTTATCCCCGTCAGGATATTCGTATCACCTCCGAGAACCCCTTTTCGGGTTTCAATATTGCCCTCACAGGGCCCCGTCACATAACACAGTGACACACTTATCATCTATGATGACTACCCAGCCACCCACACAATGACTATATCATCTACCATACGGTGACTGACACATCACCCACACGATGACCACCAGATCACACGTACAATGATGACCCCGAAGGACCCCGTCCTTCACACCATTGTTGACCGTACACACGGACAACAATGCAAGCACATAAAGCAACACATATATACACACGACACTACCTGGACATGTACTGTGACTCACCACCCTTTCACGGATCACTTAAGTGTGTAATCAAACTCTTACTCTAGACGTACCCTCTTAACGTCTAGACCCATTACCTAACTCTTTCCGAATAAGTAATTATACGACACATAAACATCATACCAACTTCTAGCCCAGACATCCTAAGGAAACCACATAGACCCGTAGCCTCATTATTGAATATTTAGCTCATAAACTCTTCGGTTTAAACCCAAAACTCGTATTACGTTTAACTTAATAAAGACATCTTGCAAGTATGTAAGATAGCCCCAAAACAATAAAAACATTAAAGAAGGGGATTAAAAACTCATCGGTTATACTGAGTCCAACTCCTAGCTCTGCACCCCGATTACTTGCTCAAACCCCGAACCTGTCAAACGTACGATCTAAGGTTCAGATTACGTTCAAAACATACGTCGAATAACGTATAATGATAATTAAACCCCGACACTCGTCTCGTCATCTCAACGTCCCTTCCCCACGAGACCCTCATCTAACGGATCTACGTACATAATGTTCCCGGTCCTGTTAGGACTCGTGTGCCAGCCTTGAGTCTCATGCATGCACGTTCAAGACCATGCAAACCCTAGTCCCTCGAACACGCACGTGCACGAACCGGATTTCCTGCTTGCATGCAAACCATGCACAAAGGGGGAACCCTAGCCGGCTCCTTACCGTTGTCCGTCCATCTCGGGCATCACCACCGTGCACCGCCACACCTCGTATCACCGCCACACATCACCACCGTGACCAAACACCCCCGTCGTCTCCCTTGTGACCACTATTTTCCTCATACTCACCACCCTCGTCGTGACGACCTTAGCTGAGCAACACCCTCCTGCCGTCCTCCGGCTTGCGCCGCCGCAGCACCACCTCCGCTGCAGCCCCTGCCGTCTTCCCTGTGCACCGCCACCGTAGTACTCCACTACCACAGCCTTCCCGACAGCCGCCCATCACCGCCACACACCACTATCACCTTTTTCGGCCACCTGTCACTCCTATACTACCTCCTCAACCGGCGATCATCACCACCCCTCATCTCTGCCATCGTAGGTGTGGAACCAAAACCCTAATCGGGTTCGTTGTAACACCATTGTAAACAAAGCGTATACATACATATAGAG
Organism: Smallanthus sonchifolius; assembly: GCA_023525975.1. NCBI lineage: Eukaryota > Viridiplantae > Streptophyta > Magnoliopsida > Asterales > Asteraceae > Smallanthus > Smallanthus sonchifolius. Next base: position 66,664,799 of record CM042030.1, on the reverse strand, counting down.
CAAGAACGGGAATTACCTTGACTAGACATTAAGTCCCTTGCTCCAAACCATCGCGAACCACCGTCGTCGGCCTTCCGTTCCAGGCGTCTCCCCTTTTCTCTCTCTCGTCTCAGCAGTGCAGTCTCCTAGGCCGAATGGCCTAGGGTTTTCCCCTCTCTAAGTATTTAAACCATCCGATTTTTCGTTTCTGGTCCTTCCTGTTTTGTCTAACTCGTTTCCATCTCGAATTATGAAATAAACGGCTAACCGGCTCTTCTAGCGTCGTTAAAACGTACCTTTCGTGACAACCCTTGCACCTCATAATGTTTAATATAGATTTTGGTCGTCCACTAACCCGAACCAATAGCTTATGGATTTTCGGGATGTTACAAGTCTACCCCCTTAAAAGAGGATTCATCCTCGAATCCTGCGTCGATACAACCCAACTTAACATATCCTCCCGTTTTCAATTGTGCACCAAATTCACTTGGTGTCAAGCATTCACCTTCACACTATTCATTTTCATTACCTTGCTTTGCAATACAACCACCCTCATTGGGGTCAAAGAAGTCTTCTCCATTGCTCGCTTTTAACCTTGGGACTTGTATGTTTCACCTAATCATTCCCTCATCTCTCGTCTTCCTAGCCATTAGTCAAACGGCTGCATTTCCAGCTCTCGTTATCCGGGCACTTGCTAGAAGTTGCCTTCCGTGATTGCCTTGATTACTAACCCTTTCACGAAGGTTTCATTGTCATTGTCCTTGACAATATCTCGTCGCTCTTATCATTCTTAACAACATCGTACGTATCATCTCTAGTATTACGTAGGTCAACACTACCAAACGTCCGCTCACTTTCCACATTTCATTCCAGTTCACGGGTGCAATTGCCTTTGTCTTTTGTATAATCCAAATGATCTCGTCATTCTGACGGTCACCTCTCCAAGTAGGCTTCTTACCTTCACGAATGGATTCATTCGTCGCCCTTCCAGAGTGAAGTCGTCATACTTCTCACCTCATACCTTGATCGCCATCTTGCGATGAATTCTCAACTCAAGCCCACTGCCCTACCCATAAGGGTATTACTTTTTCCCTTCTCTGATGATCTCCAGGAGCTTGTGTAAAGCTACACTGGTCTCCACAAAATTCCTCTACTATAGTATCTCTTTACTTCAATACCACGTGTTCAATACGCCCCTTAAGTATGCACATACACCCAACACTATGGTCTTCTTCATCAGCTCTCGATGTTTCTCAAAAGCTCACTTACCATCGTCATGTCTGCTTCAATAGCCAAACATTTGCTTCACTTGAATGCTCCATAGGAGCTCACTTTAAGCTAGTCATATGTTTACCAACGTAGGAGTTTCTTTCCAAGTCACTTATTTGCAATCTTGCACTTACCCCTCCTAAATTTCACTTTCCTCGTCATTGCTCTATCATTACTACACGATTACCAACCGCGTCTCATTCATCAAGTACGAACATGAAGTCCGCTCTAGCATAAGCCTCAGCTATCCGCCGTCTCGTTTGGAGATAACATCCTCATTCCTCTTGTTTTCCACATCGGCTGAATTCTTCATATGGAACGTATGAAGGCCATTTCGTCACGTCGTTACTCCGCGCTGAAGTATTCAGCATCCCGATTATCTTATAAATACCTTCGATCAAGCGTCCACGTAAACGCTTTAAGCACTAACTCTCACATCTCCTCACATTGGCTTCGTGCTCCGAATTCCGAAGAAATACACAAAGGCATCTCATAAGAGCACCTCGCCAATCGTCTAGAAAAAAGTCGAAACTCTTCGCATCACCTCGATACATCAATCGTCGAGGAAAACGTCAAGATAGGAATACTCTACCTTAGCACACCAACCACCCGTCCTATGCACGACCAATCGTGTACTACAAAGACACACACCGACACATCATAACAACAGAACACGCAATGTTCGACAGGCAACTAGTAACCCACTTTCTAACCCACACGAAGTGCACACATAGCTAGCTAGACCTGAGCAAATCTACATGTATATGACATGACCATTTCAGTTGTAGATACCCAAACTCCTGAACCCCAGCTTCTATTCCTCACAACGGTGGCCCCTGCCGTACGTCATCACGTACTCACATAGAGTTCACATGGCCGTACCCCACACGAGCCGTACCACTGGTTCAGAACGACACACCACTCAGTCTAGACACAAGACATTATCTCACGGGTTACGATATAAGTGTCGCACACTAGACATTATCCTAAATATTCTTACATACCTAAGAGGTATAACCATCACTTCCCATAGGACCCCCGTCATGAACATTTATAAGATGTAAAATCATAACTCCCCACAGGACCCCATCCTGAACATTCATACATACATAAGATGTATAATCATAAGTTCCCACAGGACCCCGTCCTGAACATTCACACCAAGTGCATACATCCACTGAACTCAAGACGCCACCTAGACATTAGCACCTAGGTGACACTACCTTAAGAGCGTAGACACAGACAAATTCAAACTCATGTCTATAATTGTCTATCTGCACAACCTACTCAACCAAGATCACATTATGGTTTCACGTCATTCGAAAGGTAGTCACATAATAACACATTACCGTACATAATCCACAATTGTAAACACAATCATACACCACCACAAACACAATTATCATTAATTATGTTTAAATCATCCTGCTGTAAGGCTCACAATCTATGTCAAAATCAAATAGTCAATATTTTGAAATAAGCATCACAATCGTAAACGTCAAATCAATCATACGTCAAATCACCCCAAAATCCCTCGTGGCAACTGCCATAATAACTAATCATCAACCAATTGAGCATTCCAAACAATGCCTACAAAATCACTACTAGACTACATCAGGTGCATCTGATGTGTCCTCCTCTAGTTCCTCCTCGTCAGATCCCAGGTCATTCACCGGGTCTTTTTGAAATAGAGATCCCTTAGCTGTCGCAAATGGTTGATCTCTCAACCATGCAGGTCCACATCAGGGAGGGAAATCAAGTATTGTTGACACCGCCCTACTTTTCCATCCGGTCTTTCCGGTCATAGCACCACGCGGTATATCACCAATCGAAGCTCTAGTCATACTCAGTGCGGGAATCGCCAACACTACTCCTAACTCACCGGCAGTTCCATCTGCAGCCGCCGTCGGCTTGACTTGTCATTCTGCATTCCTCCTCGCAAGAGCTCCACGTTTGCCCGATCTCGTATGCTTCGTCTTAGCCATCTAATCCTACTCAAGATAGAACATATATGTGATTATTACATGTAACCAATTCAGAATATAAGAGTAATCATAGACTGCAGAATCACGGTGATCAAATGTGATTGGTGGTCCACATTACTGCTCGGATTCTAAACATTCTCTATCATACTCACACTAACTTTCTACCTTCCACACAATGGATGGACATGCATCCCACACAATCCACATAATACAATGCAATACCACCACTTAGTCACACGTATCACAATATTCATAACACACTATTTACAAAACATGATTTCACACTGAGCCATCAAACCTCATAATCACGCCAAACAACTCCACATAGTATTACACTACCCAATTAATACTCTAACAAATAATGTTTAACTCAAAAGACATACCTCTTGGCTCGTGGTTACTCGTGGTGGCATTCGTTTTACTCTCGTCCCATTCTCGGTTTAAGTTTAGGTATTTTATGTTTTAAAACACCGTTTTTCTCTTAAACCACAGCTCTGATACCAACTTTTAAGTCCCTAAACCGGGCATCCTACAGTTGGGTCATAAAAACCATCAGTGGAAGTCTTATTTGAAGTAGTTTTATCTCTTTGAACTCATTAATGTTATTAACCTTACCTTACGAATGCATAAACACCAACCTGAGTAGCACCGCTCCCAAGCCCAGTTTCATCACCACCTAAACTCACCTGCAAAAAAGTCTAACGTACATACAAAGTCAGTTACGCTGAGTGAGTTCTAATAGTTCATTTTAAGTAGAAACCATCTCCTCACAAATATCATTTATAAAAACTCAGGACACCCTGGTCCTTTATAAAACGGTTTACCGTCTATTAAATATAGGTAAAACACCTTACCGACCCATCCCCATAAGGGTCCACCACCCAAGATTCACCCCACACCCAAAACCTAATAAGTCACACTGATATGGTTCGAGCTTACTACATTACTAACTCATAATCTACCACTCGTATCAACCCGAAGTCTGGTTAACACGACAAACCCCTAGACACCGACCTAACAAGTCTTAACCAAGACTCCCACAAGGTCAACTAACACCACATTCGTAAACACGACATCATCATCCTGACACAACGATCGATCTAATGCTCAACACCACAGCAATATTGTCTCATCACAATGAATATCAATCAACACTTGCATGCAAATAAAACACACATAAATGCACACAACAATTACCTTCGAAGGATTTCGCCGGTTTCGTCTCAACTACCCTCGTCAAGGTTATCCATGTCGGGATATTTGTATCACCTCCGAGAACCCCCTTTCGGGTTTCAATATTGCCCTCACAGGGCCCCGTCACATAACACAGTGACACACTTGCCACCCGGCCACCCACACAGTGACTATATCATCTACCATACGGTGACTGACACATCACCCACACGATGATCGCCAGATCACACGTACAATGATGACCCCGAAGGACCGCGTCCTCCACACCACTGTTGACCGTATACACGGACAACAATACAAGCACACAAACAACACATATACACACATGACACTACCTGGACATGTACTGTGACTCACCACCCTTTCACAGATCACTTACGTGTGTATTCAAACACTTACTCTAGACGTACCCTCATAATGTCTAGACCCATTACCCAACTCTTTCCGAATAAGTAATTATACGACACACAAACATCATATCGACTTCTAGCCCATACATCCTAAGGACACCACATAGACCCTTAGCCACGTTATTGAATATTTATCTCATAAACTCTTCGGGTTAAACCCAAAACTCGTATCACGTTTAATTTAATAAACACATCTTGCAAGTATGTACGATAGCCCCAAAACAATAAAAACATTAAAGAGGGGGATTAGAAACTCACCAGTTATACCGAGTTCAACTCTTAGCTCTGCACCCCAATTACTTACTCAAACCCCGAACCTGTCAAACTTACGATCCAAGGATCAGATTACTTTCAAAACATACGTCGAATAATGTATAAAAATAATTAAACCCCGACACTCATCTTGTCATCTCAACGTCCCTTGCCCACGAGACCTTCTTCCCACGGGTCTACATACATAATGTTCCCGATCTGGTTAGGACTCGTGTGCCCGCTTTGAGTCTCATGCATGCACGTTCAAGACCATGCAAACCCTAGTCCCTCGAACACGTATGTGCACAAACCAGATTTCTCGCTTGCATGCAAACTATGCACAAAGGGGGAACCCTAGTCGGCTCCTCACCGTTATCCGTCTCCATCTCGGGCATCACCGCCACACCTCGTATCACCACCACACATCACCACTGTGACCAAACACCCCCGCCGTTTCTGTTGTGACCACTGTTTTCCTCATCCGCAACACCATTGTAAATAAAGCGTATACATACATATAGAGCAAGAATGGGAATTACCTTGACTAGACGTGAAGTCCCTTGCTCCAAACCACCGCGAACCACCGCCGTTGGCCTTCCGTTCCCGGCATCTCCCCTTTTCTCTCTCTCATCTCAGCCGCGCACAAGTCTCCTAGGCCGAATGGCCTAGGGTTTTCTCCTCTCTAAGTACTTAAACCATCCGATGTTTCGTTTCTGGTCCTTCCTGTTTTGTCTAACTCGTTTCTATCTCTAATTATGAAATAAATGGCTAACCGGCTCTTCTAGCGTCATTAAAACGTACCTTCCGTGACAACCCTTGCTCCTCATAATGTTTAATAAATATTCGGGTCGTCCACTAACCCGAACCAATAGCTTATGGATTTCCGGTATGTTACAAGTCTACCCCCCTTAAAAGAGGATTCGTCCTCGAATCCTGTGTCAGTACAACCCAACCCAACATATCCTCCCGTTCTCAACCGTGCACCAAATTCACTTGGTGTCAAGCATTCACCTTCACACTATTCGTTTTCATTACCTTGCTTTGCAATACGACCACCCTCATTAGGGTCAAAGATAAGTTCTTTTTGTTCTTTCATTTATTTAATGTTCTGAAATGAACCTTCCTATATATATATATATATATATATATATATATATATATACACTAGGTTATAGTCCCGTGTATTACACGGGTTGAATTATGAAAACTATATAATTCATAAATTTGTAATATAAGCGAGAATTATAGTATTCTTCCCCGCGTGCTGCAGCAGGAATTCTATGTACATAATTACATATACACACGTTACATGTAAATAGACAGACATACATACATACACATAAATTCATAAACTTACACTTTCCCCAAATTAGCAAATTACATCATTAAACTGTAACATATTCTAATGAATAAGAAGTTAAAAACGAAGGTTGAATTTCACTTCTTACTTCTCATTCATAAACCTCTTAATTTTCCTTCATACTTAAACCAATAGCTCTCTTGGAATTCTCCACCAAGACCTCAGTTTTCTTTACTTATGATGAGCAGACTTCAGACCCAACCATTAGGTAAAATGGGACCTATAGATATGTAGATAAATACTTAGCATTTGCAATTAGGAAAATAAAAATTCCAATTTTCGTTATTGAGAAGCGAATTTCTTAAATTCTGTTGAGAGTGAGACTTGAACTCATGGTCTGCTCAAACTTTGGTGTTCTTAGAGTATTTTCCTTTACCTGGGCCACCAACCACAATGTCATGTTTATTTTAAATAGTGATAGGAGTTTATTGTGTTTTACAACCTCTGCATATTATCCGATAAGAAAAGAGTTAAACCGATTGTTATTCGTGAGAGTTAAACCGATTGTTATTCAACAATTGGTATAAGAGCGTAGACAAAACGTTCTTAATCCACTTGAAGAGAAAAGAGAAGAGGGAAAGAGCCCTCAACCAACTTTGGGCCATCATTCGTTTTTTTTTTTAGGCTGTAGAAGTGTGATCTCAGCGTAAAACAGATAAGCACCCTGCCCAAATTAGACAGGCCTCAGCCCAAAATCAGATAAGAAAATTTGCAGCCCAGAAGGATCATCCTAGGGAATTACGACCAATCCAGGGTATATAAGATGATGGGTTAACCCCACCCACAGGCAGCTCATTCACGTTGGGCCAGCAAAAGGTTTAGAGCCCAATAAGAATCATTAAGCTACTGGGGAATTACGACCAATCCGGGGCAAAGTATTTGTAAATAATGCCTCGAAAGAGCACTAATCCAGTCTTTTATTAATCCAGAAATAGATTGTTTCCCATATCTGCTAAAAAGGAAAACAAAAGGATTGCTGTATCTCAATCTTTCTTCTATTATTACATGACAGTGTCTCCTTTTAGAGCATTGGTTCCAGAACACTCGGCTGATCTCGTCACCTTGATTCATCCATACTATAAAAAAAAAAGTTGTAATAAAGTTTTTGGTCAGAAAATCTCTAGAGCTTCACCCTCTGTAAAAGTACAAATGTGTACTGAAGAGGTTAGTGCACACATCCATTGCAGTTGTTGATTCAAAGATATCTGCAATGAGAAAACATGACAATTTTAAATCTCAAGCAAATAAAGCAAAAGTTTTTCGAGTGTAACGGATTTTCAAGGACAACTTGGTAGAGCAATTTGTTTGATCCTTAAACAGTTGCAATTATCCACGGATAGCTGTAAAAAATGGGGGAATGGGCATAGCGGGTCGAAACATGTAAGCACTAAAACGGGTCAAACAGATCACGTCGAGTCGAGTGGCTTATCAAAACTTTTTGTTCCTTCTTACTTGAAATTGGTAAAATATATTAAATAACTCTATGAACAAAGGGAATTTACATACTGTAATCATTTAAATACACTTCGGATCACTTTCGGCTCATTTCTCCTGTTTTCTTTTAAACCCTAAACCCAAGAATATGAAACTCAAGCTGCAAACGGGTCAATGAAAATGCACCTACAAAGTTTAGAAAACTAATTACAAAAAGAGCAAAATTTGTTACATAAGAACTCAAGGGGATCAGGTCTTTCACAATATTATCAAGCAGTAAAATTCTGACCTTGAAACAAGCTTTATAGCAAGGTGTGGTCAGTGTGGAATAACCGAATAAGATGCAAATGCCTCTAATAAAGATGATGATATAGTGTGTTAAAGGCATAAGGAATTGCTTGTTTTGTATTCATATATGAAACATCACATAATTATAAAATAAAGAGTAAAGTGTCATTTTCGTCTCTGTGGTTTGTCATTTTAGCCAGTTTCATCCAAAATAAATTTTTAGCCTTTTCGTCTCTGACTTTTCAAAATCTAGCCATTTTCATCCAACTGACTAACTCCGTCTACATTTTAACGTTAAACCAAGTGCAATTTTGGTTAAATCAGGGGTAATTTAGTTAGATTTTAACCTATGAAGTTCAAATCGACCCTTGATTTAACGTTAAAATGTAGACGGAGTTAGTCAGTTGGATGAAAATGGCTAGATTTTGAAAAGTCAGGGACGAAAAAGCAAAAAACAAAAGTTTTTGGATGAAACTTGTTAAAATGGCCAACCTACAGGGAAGAAAATAACACTTTACTCTAAAATAAAGTTAAAAGTTCGGGTCAAAAGTTGTTTTAGTAGAGTGATTGGACAAAAAGAATATGAAGACAAGGCTCAGGTGAACATAGTATTAAAGAATTAGAAATGATTGAAATATTAATATACTAGCTTAGCACCCGTGTACTATACACGGGCTGAAAAATATCAATACATAAAATTTCTTAAATATTTATGTATATATTTTACAGGTGTAAAAACGTATTACATATACTAAGGATAAAAAACAAAATTTAAAATATGTAAAATATAATATATAATTGGGTTTCGAAAATACGTTAATTACTATTTAATGTAATTTGACTTTTATTTATTTTTTGATTGAAAATAAAAGTTACATAATTAGATTTCAAAGTTTTTTATAATAATAGATAATTTAAAATAAATGAGTTTTATAAGTATAATTAGTATTTTTTTAAAAATATATTATTATTAAATGATAGAAGTGTATTTAATAAGAGAGAGACGAGAAAAAACTGATGAGACTGAATATGGAGGCGACACATGGCATGAAAAACCTTTATTACTATATATATATATATATATATATATATAAAGAGGATATATACAATGAAAATCCATGTGAGTTTAAAAAACTCTGAAAACCCATCACATGTCACATATCTTGCCACATGTGATTTTTTTTTCAAAACTTTTGTCTTTATGCTAGAAGGGTATAATAGTCAATTTCTTTCTCTTTCCTTTCACCTCCTAACATTACTCCACCTATCTTTTATCTCTACTTTAACTTCAAAACTTAAACAAAATTTCAATATTCATTTTTTCAATCTCATGTCATGTTTCTCTCCATTAAATGTTCAGATCCACAAACTTTTAGATCCAAACAAGTTTTGTTGATCCACAAATTTTCAGATCCAAACGGAAATATGGCCTCCAAGATTATCGCAGCCACCGTCCGCCACCGCGGAACCCTACGATGAGACGGCCAGAATGTCAATAAAAACATTTCTCTCCGTCTTTTTGTAGATCTGTTCATTCATCTCATATATTTTGATTTGAGTTGCATAATCGATTGATGAAGTTTTGTTAGTAACACAACTCTTTGATCGAGAATCCTAGGGTTTTTGGCCATTAATTAGGATTAATTTTTCAGTAATCGTGTAGATCTAGACGTGCTTCATTGTATTTTGGATGCTTAGATTCGTAGTTGTGTTAGATCTGAAGATTGGTTTTAGGTTCAGTATGTATTAGGGTTTTTATTCGTGCTTGTCTTAGATCTGAACCGGAGGTGTAAAGAAGGCCCATCATTACCGCGTCGCCATCTGGTGAGTCTCTTACGTTTTACTTTCAAAATCAAGTTATAGGTTACTGTAAATTTTCGGTTAGTACAATTGTGTGCTCACTTGCTTTGTGTGCTTAAACAACCAAAGACTTTTTGCCATTTGTTCTTCAGTCTCATTTGGTTGATTGGTTTCTTAGAAGGCTATTCTCTTTGCATACAGTGAAAGCATCATCCCATTTAATAGAGGCAAATGCCTTCAATATTAACTATGTCTTAGCATGTGTGACTTAGCAATATGTAATGAGAAGTAGGTTCCAATTAAATCAACTGGTTCTGATATGTATTAATATTTCTATATTTTGATATGTTGATGATTTTATTACCAATTTTTTGTGAAGCTCACCCAAAGTGTCACTACTTTTACCGATATCTTCTTTTAGTAGTCATATATATAGTCTTGTTTTAGGTTTTGCATTTTCTTTCATCATTTGTTATATTCTATAAAAATTTCTATCTTTTTAGCTTGTTTTAGGTTTTGACTTTTGGTCACATGTTCTTTGACTTTAAATAACATGTTTTCAGAATGGGTTATGGCTAGTGGACGAATGATAGCGGAGGGACCTACAATAAATGGGATGGTATTCCGCCTACCGCAACACGGGTACTGCAAGTTTCAAGATAGCTACATATGTAACATTTGCTAGCTACATATGTAACATCGATATGGGCTATGTCAACTATTCATACAAGTATAAATCCAAATCTCTTTTGAGAGCTACATATGTAACATTTGCTAGCTACATATGTAACAATCCTAGTTACATATGTAACATTTTGCTAGTTAAATAATGTTTCTAGATGAATTTTCTTCTTCTCGCGGAGTTGAACTAATCGTCCCAAATTAGAACCGAATTGTCCAAATCAGAACCGAATCGTCCAAATCAGAACCGAATCGTCCAAATCAGAACCGAATCGCCCAAATCAGAACCCATGAGATTAGAGAGAAAGAGATGAAATGAAGACACAGTTGTAATGGATTGTATATGTGATTTTTATGCTTTTTATAAAATTTACAGAGGTAACTACCAAATTGTAACACCCTAGTTTCAAACACCGATTATTAAATCATTTAAACATGCGGAAGCATTCGTCCCAAGAAAAGATTTTTTTTCCTTTTTTTTAACACTACCATGTTCCCCTAAAGCCTGAACACAACTGTGTTCAGATGAACACAACCGTGTTCATATTTAGCTCTAGAAAAGAAACAAGGTTGCTGTTATGGCTGTGTTCAGATAAACACAACCATGTTCCCTGACAGCACCTTCCATTCTCACTATTTTTATAATTTTCAACCCTTGGCCAAATTTCAAAATTTTATCCATATTGCCATAAAATTTTTCAAACACTTACGTATGGGTTCAAACATTCAAAACATCATACTTATGTATCAAAAAATTATAATTTCATGCATCGCTTTACAACCATTCGTTGGACTTCTAATTACACCCGAAATCACCAAAAATTGCGTACGAGAATCCAACATTTACCATAGACTTGACCTTGACTTCACCGGAGCTTTTCCTACATAACACCACATAATTATTCTCCATTAGTAATGAAGACAAATCATGACAACAAGGTAAAACATTCCCATTTTCACCCTTTCACCCATTTGACCCTTTTCCACCCAATTACTCCTTAATCAATTTAACCCTAGCATAACACTATGCAAGTTTCTTTCTTTCTTTAATAATCGTCCCATATATGGTCAAATTTCATTTCCCTTATGTCACAAGACCATAACTTCTTTACATTTCCATCATGGTACTTAGACCATAACTTCACCACATTTCCATTATGATACTTAGACCATAAATTCACCACGTTTCCATTATGATACTTAGACCATAACTTCATTACATTTCCATCATGGTACTTAGACCATAACTTCACACATTTCCATTATGATACTTAGACCATAACTTCACCACGTTTCCATTATAGTATTTTAACTATAACTACATTCATACACGTATTCATACCACATTCATACAACAATCATACCATATTATTTATGGGTCTTAGACCATTCCAAAATTTTCTACCAATTTATGGTTCTTAAACCATATCCACAACTTTCCATCATTTTTTGGTTCTTAGACCATATCCACAATTTTCCATCCAATTTATTGTTCTTAGACCATATCCACTTTTCAACATATCATTCATTCTTAAACATAATATCATTCACACATATACACATAATTTATCGACTTATTCAATATGCATATATTCAATTAACAACCATTGCCTAACATTACCAAGTAAACATAACGCACTTACTTACTATCACCCTTATTATTATGCAATTAATATTTTCATAATTAGCTACGAACATCTTTGTAACCTATTGGTTACTTCCACATATTAACCACAACATCTTTGTAGCCTATTGGTTACTTCCACATATTTGGGATTCAAGAATCCCAACTCCTATTCCCACCTTTTTTTCACATATATGACATATGCTAATCAACCTTACCAACATACACGTATAATTACACATAAGATAAACTACCTATCCATATGCATAACTTACACGTATAACTACCGTCATCTAATATTACTAAGTAAGTGTAACGCACTTACCTTTTAGCTAGAGAGCATCCCGCTTGATCCTCCAAGCTAGCCTCTTTTTCCACTTTGATCACATGATGATTAGAACAAGATGTATACACCAACATCTTTCAATCCAAGCATGCAAACTTCCAAATTTCTTGATCTTGATCAAAGCTCCTTCTCCTTCTCCTTCTCCTTCTCTTCCTCTTGGTTTTAACGACGCACACCAATGAACAAGTGTGTGTATTTTGACTCTTTTATGAGTCAAATGGCAGCTTTGCCATAATTACACAAATAGTCTCTCAACTTTTCAAGTTAACTCCTTTCACCCAAACTAGTTAAAACTAGTCATGGCTCATGTTTATAATAAACCTCCATCTATCATTTTATTTAGTTTCACCTCTATATAATATGTTAACATATTATAACATAACTCACCTCATTATAATACGCTAAACATATTATAATATGAACCCGAAAAATGGTTTATTACACAAATGTTACATATGTAACATTTTTTGATAGCTATATATGTAACGTTTGCTAGTTACATAATGTAAATATTCTAATGTTCAAACACTAAACATTTACTGATTACATATATGGAGTTTTTCTTTATTAGTTACATATGTAACATCTGCAAGTTACTAATTAAATATATGTAACACCATCCTGGTTAGGTTTTGAATATGAAAAAAAAATCTCGTCTTAAAAAACTTTAAAAAAATCTGAAATTTGAAAACAAAAATAAATCTTATTTTTATAAAAGTTTAAATTTCGTTTTTTATATAAAAAAAAGATGAATTGTTATTTAGTATTTTTTTTAATTGAAATTAAAAATTATTAGTAGGATTTAAAAAAAAGAGCAGAGAGATTATTGATATGATTGGTTGACTTTTTAAAAACTAGAAAAAGGTAGTTGAATGGATAAAATGTCTATATTACCCTTTTTATCATTAAATTAAATGGTTATTAAAAAATATTTTAAATTTTTAATCACTTTTAATATCAATCACACAAACCAAAAGAATTAATGAAATATGTGGTGTAAAATGAGTTTTCATGGTTTTCTCTACTACGGTGGGTTTTCAAAATATCCATCACATACATATATATATATATATATATATATATATATGAATATAGGGTATGGTTATAATAAAAACTTTCTTGAGTTGAAGAAACCCACTAAACCTTGTTTTACATATGTAAAAAAAATAACTTTTATTTTTGGGATGTATTCTACATTCAATTTTATCACTTTTGGTGAAAAAATTATAAAAAAGCGCCGAGCTGTTTTTAAATTTTTTTTTTTAAAATCTGACGTTGATTACATATGTAAACTCAAAGATCTGATGTTTATTACATATGTAAATGCTAACGTATTGCATATGTAAGCCAAAAAACGCTGATTTTTGTTAATTTTTACATATTTTTTATTTATTTTTTTATTCAGCGTTTTTTTATTTTTTATTTGCGACTAGGCTTGTTATTATATAAATAATCAATCCCAAATTTAAAAAAAAATTATCTAGATTTTTCTAGGGTTTAGTGGGTTTCTTCAACTCAAGAAGGTTTCTTTTCTACCCTTTCCCTATGAATATATATATATATATATATATATATATATATATATAGGGAGAGTTTATCGTACAAAGGGCCCTTAGCGTACGAAGGCTCCCCAACCGTTGATTTGATATGATCAAGGGCTTTAAATCACGCGGTGGCATAAATGTAATTATCTAGAAAACAATAAACAAGCGTTCGGGTAAAAAATGGTATTAAAGCCATTTCTATCAACATGTGTCAAAACCAATCTATGTAAAAAAACGTCGTCAACGACCTTATGTGATAAAAGCGTATAAATCAAACCCTGAAATCACGTTCACCCTTATTTGGCATATCAAATTCAAGTGTGTAATCACGTTCACCCTTATTTGTACGATCACGATTGTTGATTTGTATGAGGTTTATTACGCATACGTAATAATTAAAGTCTAAGGTTTATTACGCATACGTAATCACGCATGTAGATTTGTATGAGGTTTATTATGCATACGTAATAACGGAAGTCTTAGGTTTATTACGCATACGTAATCACACATGTTGATTTGTATGAGGTTTATTACGCATACGTAATAACGCAAGTCTGAGGTTTATTACACATACGTAATAATGCAATTTGTATGAGGTTTATCACGCATACGTAGTAACGCAAGTCTGAGGTTTATTATGCATACGTAATCACGCATGTTGATTTGTATGAGTGTTATTACGCATACATAACGCAAGTCTGAGGTTTATTACGCATACGTAATCACACGTGTTGATTTGTATGAGGTTTATTAAGTATGAGGTTTATTACGCATACGTAATAACGTAAGTCTGAGGTTTATTACACATATGTATATATATGTCTACTAATCACACAAGACAAAGGTTTATTACGCTTGTATGTTTATAGCAAATGCGAAATTATAACGCATTTTTAATTAATTACGCATGTATAATTAATAACTGGTAGAATGAAAAAAATATCTCTTCCACTAAAAATTTAAAGGAACACGCGGCGCACTGCTATCCTTTCGTACGAAATAAGCTATTTGTATTTAAAACTTCCGCTCTCTCTCTCTCTATACACACACGCACTTTGCTAAGGGGTGAATAGTACTTTGACCCTATTGGCTCATGTCGGTTTTGATACGTGGCGCGTAGTGGTTGGTGGGTTTTTTAGCTTAAACGTAAATTAATTAACATTTAAGGTTTTTAGGTTGGTAGAGTTACACTAAAGGGGCGCAACCCATTTGGTTAGTGCGTGTCTCTCCATCCTCTTCCAACACCATCCACCCGGGTTCGAACCTTGGGGTGGTTTTTTTTTACCTTTTATTTTTGTTATTTTTTAATGCATTTTTATTCGTTTGGTTTTTTTATTTCAGTTTTATTTTTCGTTCCTTTTGTTTTAACGGTTTTAGCGTGCAATACGTGCCCCAACGTGTAGCGAGGCAAATTTTTTTGTTTCTTTTTTTTAGTTTTCTTTTTCCTATATATTTTTGTTTTATTTTTTTTACAATTTGTTTATAGGTTTATTTTTTTTATGCGATTAACACTTTATCTTTCTCTTATACGTTATGAATTTTAACACTCCCGTTTATCAATATTACTGGGGTTACGCCACCGCCACGAAAAGCGGGGTGTTCTACTAAGTTGGATACAAAAGGGGATGTACTAGTAGTTGAAAGAGGTTGCGGGTATTATAGTAAATTAACAAATACTGGACTAAAAGGTAAAAACGAACTTTCTGTTAAGTCCCATAAACACACATTTCCAGACTTCTCTTTGTTGCTTTCCCGCGCTTCTTCTTCACTGTTCAAAACCATCAGTCTGTTCATATTCTACACAGTAACCCTAGCTAGGGTTTGCCTACTTCGTTGATTATAGCCACAGATCCGCCATGAAAATCCGCGGCAAAACCAGCTTTCTTCTTCTTCTAATCGGATACTGTCTTCTTCTCTCTTTCATCGCTTCATCTGATTCATCACTTGAGTATGACTATTATCGAGAATCATGCCCTCAAGCGCACCGCATTATCAGATCTACGCTACGCCGGATCTATGATCGAAATTCGACTGTCGCTCCTGCAATTCTTCGCTTAGTTTTTCACGATTGTTTTGTACAGGTGAGTTATATTCGATAAGTTATTGTCAATATTCTTATCAATTCTTCGCCAGATCCATGTTCTCTGTTGTTCTAGTCTGAGATCGTCTCAATTTTGTTTCTGTGTTATAGTTTCGAATCACAGTTTGATGTGAATCGGATTTTATTCACGTAACAGGAAATTGATATGGCGGTTAGTTATTGATGAGTTGTCTGAACTGTAATTGCACATTAACACCACCGATCTAGGTTTTGATGCCAGTCATATTTAACTTACTGTATCCTCTATTCGTATCATACACACTACTTGTTGAAAATGCTGAAAGGTTGAATAAATGAAATATTAAATAGTTAGTAATTAAGATTTAAGAATTATGAAGGAAATATAAAATACTAATGAAAATTTATGAATTAGTAAAGGAAATATTAAATAGTTAGCAATGAAGAAAAATAAGCGGGAAAAAAATCTTGGACTTACAGAATTCTTAGGCGCAGCTAGTTACTTATTTACTTTTTTTTTAACAACAACCTAATCTACTTCTAATTCTAACATCACTGTCGCGGTACTTGAACCCTCGACCTCTAACGGAGGACTACCAGTTTAATACACTCGAATACCATTGGAACAAAGGCCATACACACACACACCTTAGGTTAGAAACTCGTGTTTTACACGGGTTGAATAAAAGAAATATTAATTAGTTAGTAATGAAGGTTTATGAATTATAAAGGAAATATTAAATAATAATGAAGAGTTAGGAATTAATAAAGGATATATTAAATAGTTAGTAATGAAGAAAAAATAAGCGAGAAGAAAAATCTTGGACTCATAGAATTGTGACACGTGGCGTGACCAATTACTTATTTATTAGGTATAGATATGTGTGTGCTATATTAAGATTTCAGCGTTTAAGGAGCTTCAAAGAAACATGATGCAGGGATGTGATGCTTCAGTGCTTTTGGATAACACTGCCTTTATGGGGAGTGAGAAAGACACTCCACCAAATCAGTCTTTGAGGGGATTTGATCACATCGACTTCATCAAGTCTGAATTGGAAAATGTATGCCCTGGTGTGGTTTCTTGTGCTGATCTTCTTGTGGTGGCTGCTCGCGAGAGTGTGCTTTTGGTAACTAGCCTCTCAATTCTTTATCTTTCCACTTTTGCCTCTTCAGTTATCTCATAGGATATAACTTCTGAGTAATAAGAATATTTGATCTTTTATCTATAGGCTGGTGGGCCATTTTATCCTGTGCACACTGGTAGGAAAGACAGCGATCGCTCTTACCCTGAAGTTTCATATGAGCTTCCTAGCCCCTTAGATGATCTTTCCACAACCATTGTGAGATTTGCATCAAGGAGTTTTACTGAAAAAGAAACAGTCACCCTCTTAGGTATGAATCAATTATCTGTTCATGCTATATCAGTTGTGCTTATTGTTTGTTTTATTAGTCTTGCTGGTTGGAAAGAGCTACTGTCTTCCTTTTCTTTGTGTTTTTTATCACCACTTGAAAGTACTATTCCGCTATAAAAAACTTAATCCTATGGTTTCTTGATATTGTTTGTCAGTATTTTGTTATTCATATTACTAATGCTGTTTTCCAAGTTTGTAAATGGGGCTATAAATCCATCCTCTATTTTCCTGGATTTTATTCTTTTTGGTATGCAATAGAGGTGGCAAGATAGGCTAATCAGGCAGGCAGGGTAAAAGGTCAAAGGGGTTGGCCAGGTACCAGATCAAACAGGTTGTGTAGACCCAAAACTCTTTATAAGTAGTGCATTGATAAACAATATTATTACAATAATATAAATTTCAAGTACATATATTTAGGATGTTTCAACTAGTTTATCATGTTTGACAATTTTTTTATAAGTTTCTTAATTTGACCCATTTAAGAGTATATTTAAATCCAAATCTACCGATTCATAAGTAAACTAGTAGAAATTGTCATATGAGTTTGCATCAATATTGCATAATTCCAAAGGATTTACAATTTGATATTTACTTTGCAGGTGCTCACAGTACAGGAATGATTCGCTGCAAGTTCTTTGAAAGAAGGCTGTACAAATTTGGTGGGACAGATCAGCCCGACCCATCTTTGGATCCTGAATTTGCAGAACTCCTACGATCAATATGCAACAACACGCAAACCCAAACCCACACCCACTCTTCTTCACCATCACCATCACCATCACCATCACCATCACCATCACCATCACCATCACCATCACCATCAACTTCATCGAAGAGTGACCAAGAAAAAGCAATGAAGATGGACTATGAAGGAGCAGGATCAGGTTTTGGGACTCTATATTACCGCGGTCTTTTGCAGGGCAGGGGTATCTTGTTTGTAGATCAGCAGCTAACTGCTGGGGAAGAAACTGCAAATTGGGTTAGACAATATGCATCAGATGTTTCTATGTTTCATAGAGAGTTTGCGCAGGTGATGATGAAGCTTTCGAGTACCCAAGTGCTAACCGGACCCAGTGGCGAGGTGCGGACAAACTGCAGAGAAGTGAGTTCATCTTTGTGGTAGGCTGGATATTGCACCTTGATGATGGTATGATCTTTGACTACTTTCAATTTTGCTTATAACAAAAGAGTTTTGGTCATAAAAACATGTTTTAAAGAGTGACTTTGAATGTCTAGAAGTTCAGAAGGATTGAACAAAGTTTATAAGCATTATACTTGGCATGTATGATCTTAGAACAATTATGTTTTCAGAAATGAAAAAAAAAACCCAAAAAAATGGGTTATATGTGCATTAGATGCAAAGACGTTAAAAAAAACTTATTTTATTCTTGATATGACATCTAGGATTTTTATTTCAAGATGTTTATATGGATTAGAATGTTAGATGCAAAGATGTTAAAAACTTGTGCATATTTAAAAGGTAATTTATTTTCTACTAAAAAAATTCTCAAAATGTCACTAAATTATTTGGAAATTTGACTAAATCACAAATTTATGTTTTACGATAAAATTATTGAAATGGTTATTTTTATAAAAAGAAAATGACAAGTTTTATTAATTAAAATAAACTGTGAAAATATTATTTTTATAAAAGATTATCAAAATTGTCATATTAATTGTAGTCTATTCTTATTTTATTTCTTGTCATTTAAGTCTTTCGGTTTTCCTTGGGATGTTTTGGATATTTGAATGTGAACCTTTATTTTTAATTGTTATGGATTTATGGTATTGAAAGATTGAGTTTTGTAAACCAAAGAATGGAAAAATATGGTTTTGAATGAATATTAGAAATTTAGCAAATTAAAAGTAGGCACTTTCCAATCATGTTGATATGTGATCTTCAGGTAGAAATTATGATTTTCTTCGAATTAAAGTATACCGCTATTCACATTGATGTGTAGCAAGTTGCTTTGTGCTTCAAATTGCATGATAAGCTTTAAGACCTTAATTTTTTGAGTATTTATTTGAAGATAAAGACCGTAAAGTTATTGATTTTAGGTCTGTTAATATGCTTCTTGAATCATGTCATGTCTATGGATATATTTGTACTAACGCTCTGTAATTCTACACCATCTAAAATCTACTTAAATACTCATAATACCATCACCACTTGGTTGAGGGGAAATTTAGAGATGCACAAATCGGATTTTTTTTAACGGGATCCGGATCGGATAAGTCAAAGGTGGTCAAGGACCGGATCCAGTGGAACCGGTTCCGGATCGGATCCGGTTTTGGGGTATGAGATTTGGAACCTTTTATCCGGTTTTATCCGATTTTATTCGGAATTTTTGTGTCCGATTTTTGTCCGGTTCCAAATTTGTCTGGTTTTGTCCGGTTTTTATCCGGTCCCTTAGAAAACCGTAGAACCGGTTCCAGATCCGGCGGTTCCAGAAATATCTGATACGGTTCAAAAAAAAATCCAATTTCGGATAATCCATCGGATCCGGATCCGGTTATAATGCTCACCTCTGAGGGGAATTCACCAATGCCATTGGACAAAGGCCTCTTGGCTATTATAAACTTAACTGTTAAATTGGAAATACGTATTATATAAATTTGAGACGTAATACAAATTTCTGGATATATATATTTAGAAGAAAAACTTTACACGATAGTAACTAAGTTTTTCTAGTGTTTTCTATTAAAAGATTGTTTATCTAAAGTCACTCAACTTTCATTAAATGTTCCAATCTTGTATATTTTTTTATAATTTTTTTTAAATTAAGTGAGGCAAAAGTAACATGTATAAATCTTGATTACGCCTTCCAAAAAAAAATCTTAATTACTATCTAGTGATTATTTTTGTCGAATTAACTTGAAATATGTGGTACTTGTAAAAAACAAATTCACTAAACAATAATCAAGTTTCATAATTGTTTAATGTAAGTTAAATTAAAAAAAATATATATATAATTACTAAATAGTAAATAAAATCCATATATGTTTCACTTTGCCTCACTTAATTCTAGAAATATGTAATATTTATAAAAAAAATTATACAAGACAAAATCACGCAATAAAAGTTGACTTTAAAAAAGAATTTCAAGTGAAACACATATGTTGAGCATGTTAGAAAAGTCAATGAGTTTCACTTTCACCTTTTACAAAGTTACCTAGTACTGAGCCACGGGTGTTGCTACACGTTTTATGCGAAATAACAAAATTTAGACCGAAACGTAAAACACTATCGTAGAAAAGAATAACCAAGTTAGTAACGGTAAAAAAAACCACGTAAAAAGGAAATTTAAAAAAAACCCTAAAAAATCTTCAATGACTTGAACGAAACTTACACATCAAAACATAGATAAAAATAAGCACGTCGTCACAGTATATTTGGAATTTCATAAATTCTTAAATTTAAAAAGTTATAAAAGAAAAAATTAATGTGTTCCAACAAAAAGAAATAGATTTTTTTAACGGCAACACCTAGATATTTTAGGATAATTGAGTTTTCACGGGGCAACACCTAGAACATCCAGGGCAGCCCACCACAGAAGGAACCTCCAACTGGGTAAAACCACTGACCTGGCCACAGACCCATTTTTTGTTGTTAGGATTCGAACCCAAGACCTCCACTATGGGAAGCTTTTGGGCTACCCACCAAATGGCCAACGGTAAAGAAAAGTAACACAAACACCGATATGCCCATCTATTCATTAAGATTCAACACAAAAGTCATGGGTAAAAACCCTTTGGTCTTTGAATGTTGGTCTTGAACCTTCTTGTGTTATTTCTTTTTGTGTACAACTAAGTTAAAACAAAACTATCTAGATATAATAACTAGGGCTAAAAAAGTGCCTGTAGAGATTGGTAAGTATACAACACGCTATAAATATATAAACAATCTAGAACCACTCTGCCATACACTTAGGATACAAACCTGATTCCGTCACAAAGTTTGATAGAGATCGCAACTCTTTCTGTGCTTTTTGCCTTTCATAGAAGATGGAACACGCAAGCGATGTGCATTTTACGCCACTTTCTACAACCCAATCTCCGCCTCCACAGTGCCGACATATCTAAAAAACACAATGGACCACTCACTAAACATTTTCAGGTAACTGAATCATTAAAAAATGAACATCTGGACAAAGGATTATTGTCATTGTGTCCTACTAGGTGTCAGTTCCGACCCACTTACTTATGAATGGGTCAAACAGGTCTAATGGGTCAAATAAAATAACTAACTAAAAGGAAATATGTTGAAAAGTGTATTTTTATTACATAAAATAGATCATTATTTAACTGGAATTATATTTGACCCTAATTATTTGCAAAAGATTTAGAAATGTCGGACAAAAAGTGTTTCGGGCCAACCCACCCCGAACCAGACCATAAATGACACATTTTGATCCGAACCAGTTTCAATCCATTACCAAACTTTCCAAAACACTCATACCGTAAAGGATAAAAAGTGTTTCGGGCCACATGCATTTACCATAAAGGACAAAAAGTGTTTTGGGCCACCTGTATTTACTACTAGCTTATAAATTAAGTTGGATATCTTCACTAATTAATTAGTTTATTTACCTTAAAGCAGAATAATTCTTAATTTTGCTCATTCGAAGCTAAAAAATGTAACATTTGATTCTAAGAAGTCAAAATTGACCATGTTTGAGAAGAGGGTAAGTGATAAGAATCATGTTGGTCCAAAAGAGTTATTAGTTTATTCCAGAAGGGGTAAAGTGCAAAGTGGCTAGTGGATGTCTTGAGGAGAAAGTTAGTATAAATAGGAAGGGAATATTATTATTAGGCAGTTATGAATTTTGTTAGAAAGTAGTGGGCTCTTGCATCATGCAATGAGAGAGGGTGTAACCCTGGGTTGTCATTTATCTTTTTCAGTCTCTTCCATGTAATTCCTTTTCACATTCAATCAAATACATTCCCTTCCTACACATAATTATTCTTACAACTGATTATTTCTTACTGTTGATTAAAATTCCCATCAGTAAGTATAGCTATTCACTTAACAGCACATGTAAAACTTTAATATATAATACTTACAGCAGCAAGGTGTTGAATATCTCTTTCCATCTTGGAGGTCCTTGCGATTAAAGCAACCGCAACAGCAGCTTCATTTCTTGAACATTTACCACATAAAGGTGCTGCAGATGCCTGGACCTTCTCCCCACACATGATGCAGTGTTTAGAGAGATAATAGTAATCGATCCGGGTCCGATTAGAATTTGGGCCATAAGACGGGTTTTTCCCAACAGATTCTCTAACGGGCCGTGGCATGTCCAAAAACCATTGCCTTATGTCAACCCCAACAAGTCCGAACACCCTCTGTACCGCTGGAATGATCTGTTTGTTGATATAATACAAGTCATTTAATCTATAAGGTGAATCGACTGCCAAGAGTTCCATTGGATTGACAACCATGTCAACTAGACGTGCACCAGGTTCAGCATGAATCACCACGTAAGGTATTCGTTCTGCATACCGTGGTTCAGCTCGAGGGTCGGCTTTTATAGCTTTGGTAGCTACTATTGCTGATGGAGGTAAGGAAGAAACACGTGAACTGTATGTACCTAAGCGAACTTCTTTTGCAAAAATAAAATCTTGAATTGAAACTCTGCCAGATAAAATACGTGACCATTGGCGTACCAAGTATGCTTTGACCTGTATAAAAACCAAATATAGGTTTTAGCTCTCTACTCTGCAAACATTTCCCTAAAATAGAGAGCGCAGTTTCGACCTATCTAGTGGTGATTGGTTGATTGAAGTTATGTCCTTGGTATACAGAAGTGTGAGGCACTCCAAGTTACGTACGTTTGTGTGCGTCTATGTACAACCAAATAAGTTTTATTTATAACAAGTTGCGTGTCTCTAATCTATTTTACATATCAACCTATTTATCAAGTAAACTTTTCATAATTTTTTCATCCCTTTGGTTTTTTTACATATAAACCTCCTACACACCCTAACTTCGACCAATTTTGACCAAGAACTACATTAAGCGTGCCTTTTTTAAACCAAGGTTATGTCATATCTCTAATGGGTCAAATGGGTTAAACTAAACGGCTAACCAAAAAGGAAACATGTCAAAAGTAGCCCAAAGTGTATTTCCAATGCATAAAACCTCCTAATTAGATGATTATTGAAATAATATCATTCTTTTTTTGACTAATTATTTATAAAAAGTTAAGAAAAAATCTATAACAAGTGTTTTGGGTTAACCTACATGTTTCGACCCGTAGTAAAATTACCTATTTTGACCCATTACCCAGCTGATCAGATTCGCCAATTATGTTGGGCTGTGAAAGATTTTGTGCCGGACTGGGCCCCTTTGGGCCTGTTACGGCTGGAGCAAATAAGAATAGGGACAACGGCCCTAATTTGCTTAGTTAGTGGTTACCTAATTTATTAGCCCTAATCTTGGTATTATAAATACTTAGCTATGTAATTGTAATTCTTTGTAGCACCTAATAATAAAAGAAACCCTAGTTGCAGCCGTGGACGTAGGTCACTTTGGCTGAACCACGTTATTTCCTTGTGTCGTTTATTGCTTTTGTTTGTGCGTGTTTGTGTATGGTTTTCCGCTACGTTACCGACTCTGAAACCTAACAAATTATGCCACCTGTACCTTGGAATGAAGACATGTTCCCAGAGTGAAAAGTCCGGTTTGCTGAATCTTGCGCGCTAAGAGGGTTCACTTTGCAAACGTGAAGCCTGGACTTACTGAGATGCCAGCTGAATGTTCGGAGGTCGAAACCAGTCAGGGGGTTTGGGAACAGTGGGAGCACATAACATGTTCCGAGTACAGTTCCGAGAGTCCGTTGGGTTATGAAAACCGAGGTTCCGAATGAGAAAGTCTCTCCTGGGGATTGTTTGCTGAGTTTGGAGAGTGATAATGGTCTTCGGTGTATCTCTGGAGCCGGTGGAGTGTGCAAGCCGGTTGAGACAGAAGATGGGTCGGTGGTGGAGATAACCACGGCTGGGTCTGGTATGACTGGTATTGGGTTGAAACTCGATGGAGCTTCAACGGGCATTTCAGGTAACTGACGAGAAGGGTCGCTGCAACTAGGAGGGTTTGACATGAAGTCTTAGCTTGGGCTTGGAGGACTTGTTTATAAAGATTACTGAAGTCACTGGTGCTGAGTTTGCTTGGATGGTTTGTATGGGCAAAGCTTTCAAGTGGGAGATTGTTGGGCTGTGAAAGCTTTTGGGCCGGGCTTTGGGCCTGTTACGGCTGGAACTAATAAGAAAAGGGACAGCCGGCCCTAATTTGCTTAGTTAGTGGTTACCTAATTTATTAGCCCTAATATTGGTATTATAAATACTTAGCTATAATTGTAATTCTTTGTAGCACCTAATAATAAAAAGAAACCCTAGTTGCAGCCGTGGACGTAGGTCACTTTGGCCGAACCACGTTATTTCCTTGTGTCGTTTATTGCTTTCGTTTGTGCGTGTTTGTGTGGTTTTCCGCTGCTTTACCGACTCTGAAACCTAACAAATTATGCCACCTGTACCTTGGAATGAAGACATGTTCCCACAGCCCTGCTTCTAACCGTCCATATAATTGCCCTTGGGTTGTCTTAATTTTTCACGAAGAATGAAAGTTCAATATAACACAAGCTAACTGTTGATTAAGTAGTCATGGCCTCATGAGAGCATAATAACCATTCAGTTAAATTATAAATGCTAGATAAATATTGGGTAAAAAGATTAAATGGTGAACCTTACCTTACTAATCTCCTGATTTTCAAAATAGTTTCTCAACGACCGCTCCATTGTCTTGGATACAGCTGCACATGTATCTCTGCGTATGGTCTCAATACCTTTAGCATCAAAGACGGGTTTGAGTTGGTCAGGCTTCTCATAACTGTAACCAACATATCTCTTCTTTGTAAGAAGGAAGCAAGGATGGTAAACCTTCTCCATTTTGAGTGCAACTGGACTAGGGTTCATCTTGGTAACTGCTGATGCTATTTCATTTCCAATTTGGAAAGCTTCACTCACAGAACGTCCTGGCAACAGTACAAACATGCTGCAACAAGGTAGAAGCCAATCAACATACTGAATGCAAACATTATAAAGAATCCCAAAATTGATAAACAACATACCTATCAGTATCACCATATATGACTTTAGCCTTCCACTTATCATGGGTGTTCACAAGTACAATAGCGTTTTCAAGTGTTCTACGACCACACTGAACGATACTGTCTGCAAGTTCAGCGCAAGGCATGCGACCACTAAAACCAGCAGCTGTATACCCATACGTCACGTTTGCTATTAGTTTCAATGCAAGCTGTCTTGCATTATAAATCTGAAACAAAGATTAAAGCACGCGTGTTGACTGCCCAAAAAGTTTCAAAAATTGTTCAACAACTTCTACTAGAGCATAACCTTAATAACTAACATGTAGAAGTACAAAAAGAAGGTTGACAGTAGTGCGTAGTGATATTGTACCCGATGAAGAACTTTATCTGAAGGAGACAACTTCTTCATTGCCTGCTTAACCATAATTCGTGTTGATAATATCTCATCAAGTAATCGAGGTAGTACACCTTTCCGGACCTGAATCATGTAAGTTAGAGTAAATTCATATATAAAAAATCTTAAGTAGCAGGTACAATAAAGCATTATAACATCATTAACTCATTTAGATGAAGACTGAAGGAATTGTTACCTTTGAAGGCACATACATTACACCATTTGGAGTAAGTAGAACTTCATGCTTCAATGCACGTATAATATTTGGGTCTGGTGTATATGAAGTAACACCAAGCGTATTTGGCTTCGAAGGTGAGACCTTTCCAAGACATGTACAGAAGCAGAGATTGTAGGCAATGACCATTGATGGATATAGAGATTGAAAATCTAAAACAATAACTGGATCTGAATAGAACCCAGATTCTGGCTCCATAACAAGTGGCAAGCATTCCATTGCTGGTTGACAAGCAACCTAGTTGACAACGAATTACCTTAGAAACTGTCAATATACAAGACCAAAAAAAAGATAACAAAAACCAAGCAAAAACCTGTTGGCTTCCAGGAGAAATTGCAAGATAATTTTGTGTGTGTGCCAATCTCACTAACATAGATTCAACACGGTACTGGGAACCTCTGGAAAGAACAGAAAAGAAATCAATTCCAAATACACGGGCAAGCTCTGATGTCCTGTTTATCTGCATAGACACAAGTGGTACTGCATATGAGAATACAGTACGAATCTATCCTATTCAAACACATAATGAACACATGAAAGCTGAATTCCAAAAAGAGTATAAAAGAATGCTCATTTGCTTACCATGTCGAGTTGGTTCATCACTTGAAAGTTCAATTTTGCCCTCTCTAAAATATATTCTATACATCGATATCTTGCTTTTCCAGGACCACTAGCAAACCACTTTGTCAATGTTCTGCAATGAATAAATGGAATTTTTCGTCTAAGAACTGCTTCTGCCACTGCTTCAGCTGTGTACATATTAAGCTTAACTTCACTGCGAACCAGGCGCCAAACATTAAGAACGATTCTACCACCAACATGGACCCCACTTGCATGAGTTCGACCCCACTCATCCTCAATGATTGCCTCATTCAGCACGTCAGTTTGAGAATTTAATGCTTCAGGGAGCACATCGCCCGTCATTTCTTTATCTGGAAGATCTGAAACTTCAGCCTTGGAAGTTGGTTGTGCTGGCGTTCGAGATATTTTACTAAGCAATCCAATTCCAAGAAATGCAGCCCTTTCAGCTAAGAAACCAAGTGAACCGCCTTGAATATCCCAGCCCATTAGTATATCTGGATCATGATTACTAATGATTTTCATGAACTCATTCAACAATTGCTTCTCTTGGTTGCAAACTATAAACACGCAACCACTTATACCGTCCATATTTCTGTGCACAGTAAAATTTCATGTTAGATATAGGAAAGTCTTAACTATAAACAAATTTTTGATAATAAACTTGCTCTGTCATTCAAAAAGAACTAAATAAGCTTTAACCAATTATTCTCTTTCAAGGAAAAAATTACATGATTATTTTGCATTTCCTACATAAAGATAACTACTCATTTTGGATTTAAATAATGCATGGTCATAGGTCACTCTTAAGAAAATAAAATAGAAATTAATAAAGTTACAGCCATAAACTAACCAGTATTAGGCATTTTCAAAGAAAACTGTTGCATAAACTCCTTCAAATGAAAATGACACTTCTAAACTAATAGACGGCTGCTTATCAAATGTAAAAGGTATAAAACTGATATATTACTGAATGATTTACAAGTATAAAAGGGGACCTCTATATATAGGGGGGAAAACCCTAGAAACAGGCCCATGGGCTAACTAACTAAACAGATAATAAAAGGGCCTAGATATATACAACTAACACTCCTCCTCAAGTTGGAACATAGATGTTAAACATGCCCAACTTGTTACAAATAAAATCGATTTGAGCTTTCCGGAGCGGTTTGGTGAGAATGTCTGCAAGCTGAGAATCTGTCTTGACATGAATTGGTTGAATGGATGGAGGATCCTTTTTTGTACCAACTATCTGATCTCTGATAAGATGACAATCAACTTCAATATGCTTCGTTCTTTCATGAAAAACTTGATTCTTGGCTATGTGTATAGCCGATTGACTATCACAGTATAATCGCATCAAGTCAAGATAACCCCGAGTTCTTTAAGAAGTCGCCTGACCCATATCATCTCTGATGTAACATCAGCCATGGCTCTATATTCAGATTCGGCACTTGACCTAGATACCGTGTGTTGCTTCTTACTTTTCCATGACAAGATTACCTCCAACAAATACACAGTATCCAGTGGTGGATCGTCGTGAGATAGGGCAACCAGCCCAATCTGCATCTGAGAACCCAGACACACGTCCATCTCCTTCTTCTGTAAAGGCGCCTACACGACAATGGCCCTGATCAGAATACAAGATCCCTAAACCAGGTGTGGCTTTGAGATACCTCAAAACGCGAAGGGCAGCATCCCAGTGTCCGGTGTATGGAGTGGCCATGAACTGACTTAAGACACTCACTGAGAAAGAAATGTCGGGTCGTGTAACTGTCAAGTAATTAAGCTTACCAACCAGACATCTGTAACGTTCAGGATCCTTTATTGGACTCCCGTCCTCAGGAAGCAGCTTCCCCGTAGGAAGCATTGGGCTATCAACTGGCTTGCAACCCAGTAAGCCACATTCAGTCAGCATATCAAGGACATACTTCCGCTGAGAGAGAAGAATTCCTTGTGGAGAACGAGATACCTCTGCCAAGAAAGTATCGAAGTCGGCCAAGGTCACTAATCTGAAACTGGGACTGAAGAAACTGTTTGAGCTCGGTAATCCCAATCTCATCATCCCCTGTAATTATGATGTCATCAACATACACAACTGCAATGATGCGTCGACCCAGGTGGTGCCTGAAGAATACAGAGTGATCATAAGCACTACGTACCATCCCAAATTCTCCCATAACATTCGAGAACCGACCAAACCATGCCCTAGGAGACTGCTTAAGACCATATAATGACCGACGGAGTCTACACACCTTAGAGGCCTCCTCCTTGACAATAAAACCAGGTGGTTGCTCCATATAAACCTCCTCCTCAAGAACACCATTGAGAAAGGCGTTCTTGACGTCAAGCTGATGGAGCGGCCAATGATTAATGGCAGCAAGAGCAATAGAAATGCGTACTGATGGCATTTTAGCAACCGGGGAGAAAGTCTCGTCATAGTCAATACCATACGCCTGCGAATAACCCTTAGCAACTAAACGAGCTTTCAGACGATGCAAAGAACCATCGGGGTGGAGTTTAACTGTGAAAACCCACCGACAGCCAACAATATGTTTACCTGGAGGAAGCGTAACAAGATCCCATGTATGATTAGCTCCGAGAGCCCCAATCTCTTCTTCCATGGCATGTCTCCATCCTGGGTGAGCAAGAGCTGTCATCACATTCTTGGGAATCGGGTAGGAATCTATGGCAGTGGTATAGGCATGGGATTCAGGTGAGAGGTAGGAATAAGCAACATAATCCTGAATAGGATAACGGGTGGGATGTCGGGGTTCTTTGCGAAAGGCAATTGGTATATCAGGAAAGGGTGCACCAGGAGGGTCATAAACATGTGTGGCTGGTGTAATAGGGGTAGTATCAGATGTATCAGGATCAGGTGTGTCTGGTGTAACAGGGGTAGTATCAGATGTATCAGGATCAGGTGTGTCTGTTGGAACTGAGAACGTACCAGGAGCATGGTCCGGTTGTGAATCAGGTGTCTCTGATGTCTTATCCTTATGTCGTCGGGCATATGTGAAAATCAAGGGTGGAGGGTTGCTCGGCAAGCCTGAGGCATGAAGATCTGGAGCAGTGATGTCTGAGACCGGAGGGTCGGAAGAGGCGCTGGACATAGGAAAAGGACGAATGGTGGGAGACCCGGGTATGTCAGATTCAGGAAATGGATCAGAAGTAGGATTGGGAGACTCGGGAAAGAAGGGACACTCCTGATTAAAGGTGACATCAGCGCTGGTAAAATACTGGCGGAGAGAAGGACTATAACAACGATAACCCTTCTGAACACGTGAGTAGCCAAGAAAGACACAACGAAGCGCTCGGGGTCCTAGTTTCGAGCCCCCTGGACGGTAATCATGAACGTATGCAACACACCCGAAAATTTTGGGTGCTAAGGGGAACATGGTGCCGTTTGGGAAAAGAATAGAGAATGGGGTTTTGCCATGAATAACTGGTGAAGGCATACGGTTAATGAGATAAGTAGCAGTAAGGACCGCATCCCCCCAAAAACGATGAGGAACTCGAGAGTGAAGCATGATGGTGCGAGTGACATCCAACAAATGGCGATTCTTACGTTCAGAAACGCCATTTTGTTGAGGTGTGTATACGCAAGATGACTCGTGAATAATGCCATGGGTTTTTAGAAAATCTGAAAAATCCTTTGAGAGATATTCTTACGCATTATCAGTGCGTAAAGTTTTAATTGAGGTGTTGAATTGATTTTGCACATACGCATGAAATTCACTAAAAATTGAAAATACTTCAGCACGTGATTTCATTAAATAAACCCAAGTGGCACGAGAATAGTCATCAATAAAGGTAACAAAATACGAAAAACCCAATGTTGATTTTGTGGGACAAGGACCCCACACATCCGAATGCAAAAGTTCAAACAAAGTACTGACACGATTAGACACTCTAGGGGGATAGGGACGCCTGGTGTGTTTACCAAGCTGACACGACTCACAATGAAAATTAAAAGAAGGAAAATCCGGTCTCATTTGCCTCAGAACTGCTGCAGAGGGATGACCAAGCTGGCAGTGAACCTCCCTGATACTTGAATCACATATGTTTGCTTTAGGAGGTGACGATAAGGACAGACGATAGAGACCTCTTGATTCAAAACCGGTGCCAATCAACTGGTTCGTCCCCAGTTCCTGAAAAATACAATGAGAAGGGTAAAATGTTACTGAGCAATTGTTCTGTTTTGTAATTTGACTCACCGAACACAGACTAGTAGGAAATTTAGGAACCAACAAAACAGAGGAAAGGTTTAAGTGTTCCGGGTTACTGAGGGAACCAATGCCACGAACTGGGCATGAAGATCCATCAGCGAGCCGAACAGGTGGGTAAGAAATAGTATGAAGGCTAGAGAGGATACCTTGATTCCCAGTCATATGATGAGTAGCTCCTGAATCAATAATCCAAGATGAGTCACAGTTAGAGAAATTACCTGAATTGGCTGAGTTGGCACGTGGACCTGGAGCAATCGAGTGAGAGGCCAATAACTGCTGTAGCCGACCATAATCTTCCTCGCTTACTGTGTAGGTAGGAGGTTGATTAGTAGTCTGATCAGACAACTCTTCAGCAGTAGCTATTCGAGCTGTAGGACGAGTGGGAGGCTTAGAGCCAGGGGCTCGGTTCGGGCAGTTATACTTGGTGTGTCCATCCTCGTGACAGTAATGACAAACGAAATTGCTTCCTCGGCCAATTCCCTTTCGCTGAGACACGAAAGGGGCTCGACCTCTACCTCTACCAGTAGATGTATGCAAAGCAGATGCGTCACCTGGGTGGATGGTAGTGACCGAGTCCGGACCATACATTTCTCGTAGCAGATGATATGTGGATGCCACAGAGGAGATAGCAGTAGAGTTGCTCAACAGCAAAGGTCGAGCACTCGAATATTTAGGGGATATACCCGCAATGAACATCATGACATCCATCTTGTTATTACGCTCCTCCTGAGCTTTCAAATCAGTAGTAGGTGGAAACATGGCACGCAATTCATCTTGAAGTTTCGAGAATCTGGTAAAATAGTCGGTAAAGGTAGAGTCACCTTGCTCAAGTCTACTGTATGCTTGAACCACAGAATATGCATGAGATAGGGATTCCTTTGCTGAAAAGGATGAAGACAGATGGTCCCACATGCTCTTGACAGTGGGGAAATTCTGGGCAATTGTGAGTACTTGTGGCTCCATAGCGTTCCAAAGAGCCATTTGTATCCCACTATCATCAATACGCCATTCCCGGGTATTCGGAGTAGGAGGTGGCTCAGTTAAATGGTTTTCTTTATCAACACTTGCAAGTCCCTTTTGAACAAAGAGACTCCATGAACTCCAATTAGCAGAGTCAAGTTTCACGGGGATGCGTAAAACTGAGGCATAGTTGATTATTCCAGGAGCAACATGGTTTTCAGGGGTTTTTGTGTCTACCATTGAACTGATAAACGGGTACAATAAACGGGTCAGAAAACTAACCGTACACAACAGATCGGTGGCGGCTTTTCAGATCTGGGACAGGAACGATGAACAGTACTCGGCGGTGAACAGTAATCGCGTGAACAGTACCACGACGTGAACAGTGCTTGCGTGAACAGTACCGGTGGCGGCTTTTCAGATCTGGGACTGGAACGATGAACAGTACTCGAGGTGAACAGTAATCGCGTGAACAGTACCACGACGTGAACAGTGCTTGCGTGAACAGTACCGGTGGCGGCTTTTCAGATCTGGGACATGAACGATGAACAGTACTCGGGGGTGAACAGTAATCGCGTGAACAGTACCGCGGCGTGAACAGTACTTTCTTGAACAGTGGAGAACGGATTTGAGACTGGATTCAGTTTTGTACCGAGAGCCGTAGCTCTGATACCATGTAAAAGGTATAAAACTGATATATTACTGAATGATTTACAAGTATAAAAGGGGACCTCTATATATAGGGGGGAAAACCCTAGAAACAGGCCCATGGGCTAACTAACTAAACAGATAATAAAAGGGCCTAGATATATACAACTAACATCAAACAAATGGAAAAAAAGACTGACTTAACAAATTTAAGATATCATTATTAATATAAACAAATTATGCAACAAAAAAGGAGATCAATCTGGTTTGGACACATAATTTATTTTTAAGTATGCTCTTCGGATTAACCTCCACCTAAACCAATTTTTACCACAGGGATTGAAGATCTTTATAGAAACAACGGTTTACAGAAGTTCAAATCTTTTACAATGATTTTCATTTCCTAGGATCAGGTGAAGTGAAGTCCCAATCTTTTCATGCAATTAATTCCTTTTTCAAGTTTAACACACTCATAGTGGGTTTCTCAGTCATTCAAGGACAAAGAATTGTTTCTAGAAGGTTTTTTTAATTCAGTGACTAAAATAATATCTGGAATGAGTATCCATTATCTTCTAAGCAAAGAGGAGTCTACAAGCAATAAAAATGGTGCACCTTCTAACAGATGTCATCTCACTGTGCAAGAGGACATAACTACTGATTGCATACTCATCATCTTCGTCGATAACTACTGCTATCAAATTGATTGCATCGAACCGGGGGTCAGGTCTCAAGTCTCCCCTAGATTCTGCTTGTACCTGTCAATAAGTGTTGCATTAGTCCACATATCAATTATTTCCTTGATGCAAACAAGGGGCGTATTGTTCAACTTTGAACAATTATATCAAGGAGAAACCAACAAAACCTCTATGCTAAACATAGTCAGCTGCTGTCCTGCACCAATGTTTGCAGGATCCCTAAAGCCTGCCTGACTCAAAGGAGTCAGCCTTTTCCCTTCAGGGCCTGATAACTGAGAGATATCTAGTGAAACTGAGGGCAATCCAGGAGAACATGTTTTTGGTCTCATAGCATCACTTTCCTGGCCTAGTTTTTTTGCATGATCTAGCATTGAGCTTGCGTCCACAAGAGGCTCATTACCCATGTCAGCAGAAAACTTTTGTGAATCCATGCCATGGCCAAGGGAACCTGCAAAAACTAAACAATTACTATGTATATGTAATATTTTGTCACTTGGAAACAATAAAAAGACTTTACCCTTTGGTGATAAAGATTCTTCCGCTAACGGATGTACGTTTTCTCTCAAGACATCTAACATCAAAGAGTCAATGTAAGAATAGTTCCTGATCAATTATAAACTTTCATCTAAAATCGGTTGCACCAGTACCGGTCTCATCATGAAGCAGCCATTTATTAACCTCTTCTATTGATGGAGGTAAAAATGCAGGAGTCAACATGTAGAGATAGGAACCATCATTACGGTAGTACGTAGGAGAACCCATGGATTGTTCTTGATGAGGAATGGACTCATCTAGTTTAGACCCAGTGTGTTTAACTTCTTGATGGTCCCCATCAATGAAAGGGGGACACACATCAATGTCTTTGTCCTCATCTACATGATACAGAAACCAAATTAGTTATCACTTGCATCAAAAAGTTATGATGTAACATCACCATAACTGGTAGAGGAAAGAGGCATCTATGATGAAAAATACCCTAAAAGTGTTTACTATTGCTTAAGGGAAACATAAGCACTCCTCATTCAGCAAGAGGTATGAAATTAGCATGGCCGTCCGTGAAATGAAGACACGCAAAACTAGGTGTGCCAATAGGTCGGATCTGGATCTGGATCGACTAGTGATCTGATCTATCCCACAGCCCAACTAAATGGATCGTGGTCTGACCACTGATGACCCAACACATATAAATAAATAGGGTCAATTTCATATATCCTCCTCAAAACTTGCAAAATATCAATATACCCAAAAACATGCTTTTAGAGCATTGTACCTTGTGCATTAAAAACTTGTGTTTTGGGTATACATGATATTTTGCGAGTTTTGAGGGGGATATATGAGATTCCCCTATATAAAAGGATCATAACCCAAATCAACCCATTTATTGTAATTTGTTAACCACTCCCCACACCCCCTTCAATAATCGCCCTAGCCATGTCAAACTATCAACACATCTTTCTACAAAATTTAACGTTAGGAAACAAGTGTGGTTTATAATATTTCTTTAAACTAATCACATTGAACCGTAAAATAGGAGTTCAGCATCACAAAAAACAAAAAGTATTAGACTATGTTGGCTAATAGTTTACTTACTTTATTAATATTCCTAATTGTCTAGGGTATCAAGATGTAATTAGTATCTTTATATATTTGGTTGTAATTCTCTTCATTAAAATATACGTAACCCTTTTACATTCTGATTTGGTATCAGAGCCAAATCAGGCTCAACCCTAAATTGCCGATCCCTATTCTGCTGCCTCCAACGCAGATCATCATCAACCTATTCCAGCCAAATCGCAAATCAATCTCATGGCAGCAATATTAACCTTCTCAAACCAAGAGAAAACCACTCACAACTCTCATAAATTTGCCTTTACTCTCAAACCTACAAACTATGGTTACTGGAGATCAATGATTGAATCTTTTCTTACCTCACATAATCTTTTTGGTTATGTTGATGGAACCATTCCATGCCCGGAACAGAAAGTTACAGTTGAAGCCACTACAACCGACAACCCTAGTTATACCCCGTGGATCTCTAACGATGCTCATATTCGGACCCTCATCATATCCACCGTATCTGAAGACTCTTATCAACATGTTCAAGGTAAGACTTCTCGTGAGGTTTGGCTCTCATTGGAACGGGCTTATGCGCCTGTCACTGCATCTCATGAATTTACTCTCAAAAACCAACTACTCAGAATAACTCAAAAAGGTGATGAAAAACCAGCAGACTACCTTTGTAGGGCTCAAGAATATGCAACAGCCCTGGCTAATATTGGAGAACCAGTAAAAGACAAAAGATCTCGTTATGTTAACTCTTGCAGGGCTTCGAGAAGAATATAATGGTCTTAAGGGTAACCTATTGGCTCGGTCACCCCCGGTCTCTTTCAACGAGATTCATGCCCTTCTTTGTGACCACGATTACCTCATAACCACCACCCTCAACACCAATCCGAAGGCTTTCTTTGCTGCACCACAGCAGTTCTCAGCTCCTGCACAACAGTTCTCGGCTCCTGCTCCTGCCCCTGTACCACAGCAGCTCTCGGCTCCTACCCAACCCACTCTTGATCAACTACAGCAACAACTTCAGAACATTCAACTGATGGCCTCTCAATTCGGACAGCAACTAAATCCAAGACCCCAAGCTTATTATGGATCTCGGTCTTTCAGCAACAATCGCAATGGTCGAAACTCCCGTGGCTATTCCCGTGGTAATTCTCGTGGTGCTTTCAATCCACGTTCGAGAGATAATGGTGGTACACGTCAATTCTCATGGGCTTCCACTCAAAACGTGGTCTATGGTCATTGCAACCGATGTGGAATTGGTCACCTGCCCTCACAGTGCCCAAACCAGCAGAATCAATCTCGCCCTGCACCACAAGCCAATTTTGCTGCTTATTCAGATGTTGGTTCTTCTCCTGGCACTGCTTGGAAGCCTGATACTGGTGCCTCTCATCATGCCACTCCAGATCTATCTAGCTTGGACAACTCTGAGGCATACTATGGTAAAGATTCATTACTTGTTGGTAACGGTACTTCAATACCCATATTTCATATTGGTTCTTCCAACATTTACTCATCCAACAAAACCTTTAAACTTTCTGACATTCTTCATGTTCCTGAACTAAAACAAAATCTTTTATCTGTTCAAAAATTGTCTTGATAATGATGTCTTCTTTGAATTTCACTCTTCTTATTTTGTTGTGAAGGACGAATCTACCCGAACTACCCTTCTTACGGGCCCCAGTGAGCAGGGTTTATACTCCATCCGCCTTCCACAATTCAAGTCTCTACCTAAGGTTGCCTTCACTGCTGTCAAAGCTTCTTCGAATATTTGGCATCAACGTTTAGGACATCCTCATGCTCAAGTTTTTCGTTCAGTTGTTTCCCATTGTTTTTTACCTGTTTCGGACAAATTAAATAATGAATTGTGTTCTTCTTGTCAAATGGGAAAATCTTCCAAATTATCTTTATCTGATTCTACTTTTCGTAGCAATAATATTTTAGACCTTGTTTATTGTGATGTTTGGGGTCCTTCTCCCTCACCGTCTCTTGATGGTCACCGTTATTTTTTGTTATGCGTTGATCATTGTACTCGTTATATGTGGATTTATCCTTTAACACAAAAATCTGATGTTTATATCACCTTAACAAACTTCATCACCATGGCTGAACGCCAATTTAATACCAAATTAAAATGCATCCAATCTGATTGGGGCGGGGAATTTCGACCCCTTACCAATCTGTGTCGCAACCTTGGCATCATTCATCGACGTTCTTGTCCACACACAAGCGAACAAAATGGCATTGTTGAACGTCGTCACCGTCATGTTGTGGAAACTGGACTGTCTCTCTTGGCTCATTCCAGTCTTCCTCAACGTTTCTGGCATTTTGCCTTTGAAACAGCCGTATACTTAATTAACCGGCTACCCTCTCGCGTCTCCTCCAACAAATCTCCCTTTGAACATGTCTTTAAACGTAAACCTGATTACTCGTTCCTAAGAGTCTTTGGCTCTCAATGCTTTCCTTACCTTCGCCCGTATAACCGTCACAAAATTGAATTTCGTTCCACTCCTTGTGTCTTTTTAGGCTATAGTCTTTCTCACCATGGTTATCGGTGCTTTGATCCTTCCACTGAACGCATCTATATAGCTCGACATGTTCGCTTCAATGAACAAGCTTTTCCCTATCAACCGTCACCTACTCCACCACCACAACCTGCTTCCCCATATATCTCCATTTTTCCCACTCCTCCACCTGGCTTCCCACCAGAACCCACCCAACCTTCACAACCACCACCGGCTTCATCTCCAACACCTTTCTCACCACCGTCCTCTCCACAAACACCTCCTCCCTCACCTAACATCCCTAATCCGCCACCACCTCCACCTTCTACCCAATCACAGCAGGTCCAACGCACCAGGCCGTCTAACCTTCGTCCCAACCCAAAACAACCCGATCGTTACAATCCAGTTGCCTATACCGCCACCACATCTTCTTCTTCACCTATTGAACCGGCCAGTTTTACCGTTGCTAACAAGTATGCTGAATGGCGCCAGGCTATGTCTGATGAGTTGGACGCGCTTCATAGAAATGGCACGTGGACACTTGTGCCCCCTGTACCTAATGCTAATATTGTTGATTGTAAATGGGTTTACAGGTTGAAAACAGATGAACATGGTAAGATTAACAGGTACAAAGCCCGACTTGTTGCCAAGGGTTTTCACCAACAGCATGGTGTGGATTATCATGAGACTTTCAACCCGGTCATTAAATCTGCTACCATTCGTACCGTCTTATCTTTGGCTGTCACAAATAAATGGCCTCTCCGGCAGTTGGATATCCAAACCGCTTTCCTGCATGGCGATCTTGAAGAAACAGTATATATGCGCCAACCTACGGGTTTCGTTGATCCTGCTAAGCCTGAACATGTGTGTTTATTAAACAAGTCCTTGTACGGTCTTAAACAGGCCCCTCGTGCCTGGTTCAACAAGCTGTCCACAGCCCTTCATCAGTTAGGGTTCTACAGGTCCAAAACCGATCCATCATTGTTTATCCTTCATTCCTCGGGCTCTCTAGTTTATGTGCTTGTTTATGTTGATGATATCATTATTACGAGCAATAATTCCACCGCAGTTGCAAAGATAATTGAACAGCTTAATTTGCTCTTTGCACTTAAGGATATGGGCAAATTACATTACTTTCTAGGGGTTGAGGTTGTTCACAAAGGCCATGATTTAATTCTTTCGCAACGCAAATATATTGGTGATATTTTGCACAAGGCTGGTTTGGCAGATTGCAAACCAATTTCTACTCCCATGAGCACCTCTTCTGTTTTATTGCCAGATGATAGCCCCTTACTTGATGATCCTTCTAGGTACAGGCAAACAGTCGGTGCTCTTCAGTATGTCACTCTCTCTCGCCCTTATATTGCGTTTGCTGTGAACAAGGTTTGTCAGTTCATGCATGCTCCCACTGACAACCACTGGGCTGGTGTTAAACGAATTCTACGTTACCTCAAAGGTACACTTAATATGGGACTATGGATTCGTCACAACACAGGTTATCGGCTTCAGGCATTTACAGATTCACATTGGTCCACCAATCTTCAGGCGTTCTCGGACTCTGATTGGGTTGGCTGCCCAATCGATCGTCGATCAACGGGGGGATTTGCTATCTATCTAGGTTCTAATCTCATTTCTTGGTCTGCTCGTAAACAGAAAACTGTTTCTCGCTCTTCAACAGAATCTGAGTACAAAGCCATTGCGGATACAGTTGCAGAACTAATTTGGCTAAAGTCTCTTCTTCGAGAACTTGGTTTGGATAGTGAAGCACCAACACTTTGGTGTGATAACCTCGGAGCAACTTATCTCACAACCAATCCAGTTTTTCGTGCCAGGACAAAACATGTTGAAGTTGACTATCATTTTGTTCGTGAACAAGTTACTCAGGGAAAGCTCAGTGTCAAGTTTATCTCCACAGAAGATCAAATAGCCGATATCTTTACAAAGCCTTTATCTTCTCAGAAATTTGAGTTCCTTAGATCCAAGTTGCAGATTGCTAACCGCCCTGAACTTGCGGGGGAATATTAGACTATGTTGGCTAATAGTTTACTTACTTTATTAATATTCCTA
Source organism: Smallanthus sonchifolius (assembly GCA_023525975.1). Classification (NCBI taxonomy): domain Eukaryota; kingdom Viridiplantae; phylum Streptophyta; class Magnoliopsida; order Asterales; family Asteraceae; genus Smallanthus; species Smallanthus sonchifolius. The sequence goes on along the minus strand of CM042030.1, from coordinate 66,625,183 downwards.
ATTGTCTAGGGTATCAAGATGTAATTAGTATCTTTATATATTTGGTTGTAATTCTCTTCATTAAAATATACGTAACCCTTTTACATTCTGATTAAAAGGAAACATTTTATATTCATTATTTAAAAAAATGGACCCGTTAATGATCTGCCTAAACGGGTCAATCTATTGGATCGCTTATTGGATCAATGGATCAAGTTTTTTGACCTCTAGATTCACATTACGGACTGGAAAGATGAGATCAGATTAAAATCAAGATGATTAATTGACAGGCTTGTTTAGACTAGTCAAGAAAGAAGCCATGGAACAAGGTCCAAACCTCTTTCTTCAGCCTTATCCCCATCTGAACCAGGGGTAAGTGTTGGTGATGATCTAACTGCAGGGAGTCCACATGTCAAGTTGGTAGGACTGACGTCTTGATCACTCCTTTCTTTACAGGAGAATATGATGCTTTTTTTAGATTCATTGTCTGGTGTAACCTCTACATCACGATGAATTTCAACTTTTGGAGGCTCGCCTCGATGATAACGTTTTCTCCTCATCAGATCCCGAACAGAGCATCCAATGAGTGTACTTCCTGCACAAGTTTCTGTACCAATATATATTTCACTATCACATCTACCAACTTTGACATCCATTGACTGACCATCATTTGCATTTTCAGTCGAACAGAGAGGCAAAGATCCCCACAACGAACGCTTTCCTTTGTTCTTCTCTATCTTAGATGTTTTCCTAGTATGATGTATAGGTTTTTTACTATCCACTTGAGGTATCTTTTCCTTCAATGATGACTGGGGAGAATAATAATTACAATCAAGAGCTGTAGCAGAGGTTTCACTTTTACTTTTACATTCTACATCAGTTGAATCTTGAACAGAATCAAGGATGTCTTGACATTCTTGTTGGGATGCACTTAAAAATTCCATATCAGCTTTTTCCAGTACCTCATTAATTGTTGTTGTAGGCATTAGCGGACTTAAAATGGTTTCCCGTCTAAGTTCATCATCAGAGTTTATATCTTCTGCAGCTTGAGAAGATGCTAGCCAATTTAGAAGCCTCAGAGCTTCAGGATCTTCTGCAGTATGGTGGCATTGTGATAAAACAGGTTCCATTTTGTTTGATGACTGTACACGTGTGCTACTTTCAACCACATCTCTTCCATCACCTGAAGATCTTACAGATTGGGAAGACATTCTATCAGTACTGACTGGAGTACAAGGTAAAGAATTTCCTGCATCACACAATTCCAATAGCTTGTTTTCAAACTCAACTTTATTTGACAAAGCACTCAAAACACTCCGTGGGCTAGGTTTTTCAGGATCAGATGATATGGTTTCCATATGCATTCCAGTCCTCTCAAATTCCTGTAACAATGAGGAACAAAGTGAAAAGTAATAACTTTATGGATGGGTGGAAATAAGAACACAATGATAAGATTGAACAAGACCTCCCAAATTGGTATGAGTGACTGAACCATTCTAACATCAGAAAGGGTTTGTGACAGTGATGAGTACAATTTAGATTGTTGGTTAAGAATATCTGTCAAAAATCAAATTAACATTATAAGTCATGATCATGCTCTAAGATACTACATAAGACTGAAAGAGACTCCAAAACACAACCAACCATCAATAGCAGCATCACCCTCAAGTTCACAGACACTTTGACGGTTAGCAATGTTATCCTCCAGATCTTGACTCGAGAAATTCCACATCCAAGTGTCAGGAATGGTGGATGACAACCAGATTGGTGACTCTAGACAAACATCACCATTTGAATCTGCCTGACCGATTCCCACATAACATAGCCAAGTGAGAATACCATACATTCATACCATCATGTTCATGTTTATCTAACAACTAAAAGTGGGAATTTGATCCATTTACTTGTGAATTGTGACGGGCCGATTTCGATGTATTCTATCTCAAATGAATGAACCCAAAAATCAGCTGAAATGGGAACATGTCAATGTTGGGTTGTGAAGTCGCCCGAAAAGTCTATTTTTAACGCATAGTGCATACAACATCCTAATTACAAAACAGGTCAAACAGATTTAGTTTATTCTTCTAATAACTTTTTTTGTAATCATAATATTAGCACACTAATTCTTTACAAAAAAAATAAAAAAATAACATTGAGTAATGAAGTGTTTGTGGGTCCACCCAACCAAACCAGCCTGCTTTGACACGTTACCCAACCCACCCATCTCACCACCCCTACTAAAACCCATAAACTTACGCATCATAACAACAATAACCTTAGAATTAGTAGCAATAAAGGAGTTATCCATCTGCTGTTTATGTTGCCCACTAAAATTCAACTTCTTGGTGAAAACATGTGGTACTGGATGACGGAATTTCATCTTTGACACATGTAGGTGTCCCATTCCATGCAAGTTATAATCAACCTAAAAAGATGAAAAATGGAGAAGGTACGCAGGCATTAGTGAAAGAAACAAGAAAAAAACTCATTTAATAGCAAAATAACCAGACATACTGTGTTATATCATATGATGATATTATAAATTATAACAACAGAACACTAACAATAACATAAAATCAGGTGTGAAAGGAAACCAACACTCTTTCTGTGCTGAAGTTTAATAGCATAAGTGTATTTACCAGGAACTGGAGAAGAAATGGAATATGTGATTCATGGGGCTGCAAACTCTTCTCAAGAATTGAACCACCCTAACAAATGGGATGCCATTAGTAGATTTATTAGCACTGGAAGTTATAAAAAGAAAACTTGTTTTCTTTAGGAGCGAGTCACTATCAAGAGATAATAAGAATTCGCAATACATTACAGCCATAACAGAAGCAATACTACGCCCGCTATGGTCCGGATATGAGAAAAAAAAATCCCATGAATATATTTGGTCCATAAAGGTGACATTATATGTGTGTGTGCGTGTGTGTATGTGACAGAGAGAAAAAGAGAGAGTGAGAGAGAGAGAGACATATAGTAGACCAACATTTAAATGATAGTATGACACAAGAAAAGCAAAACACAACATTACACAACATAGTGTTCAAGTGAAGAATGAACCCCAGACCAAACATATAGAAGCTTCAAATGTTTACCAAAAGAAGTTTTGATGCCCGCGAGACATCCTGTGGATGGTATCTTTGATCTCTGTCAAGGAGCTAATATCATAACTCAATGTAGTATGAATGCTTGGGAAAAAGAATAGAGATCACTAAATCTTAGATATGTAACTATCACCGTCCTGATAAAATTAGAGATCACTATCTTCAATTCTTAGGATAATTAGTTGTTTAAATTAAACCAAAAACTAACATAAAACAATGAAATAAATTTTGTATATATTTCTTTACATTCAAGGAGAACGATCATAATACAAGAGTATATAAGAAAATACCTTTTGAAAACATGATAAGGGACCAACAAATAAAAAAATAGGCTGCCTGTGGATTGAGCACCCAAGCAGAAACTATCAAGCGGAAATAAGGTAGCTACCAAGAAAGTAAAATACCCTATCTAGTATTTTACATAACTCGACAGGAATATTATATATAAAATGATACTGGAAAAAAAGTAAAGGAACACGGGTAAGATCCAACACATGATGATAGAAATAACAAAATGAACTTACTGATACTCTGTATGGTACAAAGAAAAGGATAATGAAAAAAAAAATCAACTGTGAGAAAAAGGTAGAAAAAAACTACAACAATAAATATATTTAAGAGAAAAAAGGATACAGGTAAAGCTTTGCATATAATTGCTCAGATGCATCATAACCATAAAGCCTTCTTGCATTGACAAGACTGCAGCCATGCACATGCTGACGTTTTGAACCAGCACTACCTTTAAGCTGTGAGATTGAAGAATTGACTAATCAATGTCAGTACCTATAATTTAACATGAGAAGCTGCAAATACACATTTCTCAGACCAAAAATACCTTCAGTGCCTTCTCAAGAGCATGAGATATCACTCGCACACAAGCGTCACCTAAACAAAAGGACGGTTTAAAAAATAATCAAAATGTCATTAGCTATGACATCATTTTATATCTAGCTAAAAGCCATACCAAGAACCAAGCCCTTCCCCTGTTATAATGAAAGATAAGAACCACAATACTCAAAGGTAATGAGTAAGTTGCTTACCACAATGTTTAGTATATTATCTAATACTGATTCAAGGTTTCAGTTAACATAATCGTAATCTCCAAAGATCATTCATACAGCTTTAGATTAACTCTGCTGAAAATAGTTTCTAGAACTTGTAATTAGAAAATACATCCCTAAAAACAAGGAACTAAAATAAGATTATGTGCAATACCTTCCTGGTCTGGTTGATGAACTATATCCGAGCAAGGAACATAGAGATATGGTAACGCCTGCATGACAATCAATATAGTTCATAATCAATAACTAATTAACAAGGAGCAATTAGATGATAACAACATTTTATCAGAAAACCGAAACTTGACTCTACATCGTCAACCACGTGTACTTACCATTATGAAGTAGGAACCAGAACAGTACATCATTTAAAAACTAGCCATCAGGCACCTAGAGCATACAATAACACTATAACCATCAAAAACTGTGATAGAGTAGGTCATGGAATCTTACTCGATGAATATGCAAACAAGTCTTCTGACCAGCTGGTGTCGACCCATACACTCTAATCACAGGAACCTCATTCACCTTCCCACCTATCCATTCACAATTATCATCAACAGTAACAAATATGCATTTGCACATAACCTTCTTTCCAGAACATATATAGACCCTCACCATTTTACATTTATGATGTTCATTTATAGTAGTTTTGCACGAGCATAACCACCACATGCACCATGCTCATTATTTAATTTCCTTAGAATCATTTTTCTAATCACTATGTGAGCATATATAAAACATGCAAATCTATGTAGTCCTAGGAGCCCAGGGCAGCCATACCGCCTTGTGTCCATCAAGGCGTGCAGGCGCAACTTCCAGCCAAAGTCTGCAAAAAATCTCGGTTTGAACAAGTCTAAAACAGCTAAAACTGGTTTGAAACATCCAAAAATGGCAGGGAACCAGCCTAAACTAGCCCTAAACCAGCCTAAAACATGTCTAAAATCCCTAAAAGTGGCATGTTTATACCGTGCGCCTTGTTTGAAAAAAACCCTCACTTTTTAAGCGCCTAGGCCCAAGGCTCACCCTTTGCGCCTTGAGTGCACCTCGCACCTTCGTCTACCTAGATACAAATATAAAATAGCATACATAGCTATGTCACATGAACAATAAAATCTTAGGTACAGATCAATTTGGAAAAGAGCATGTTGAAAAGAACACACTACCTCAGCCAAACACCAAAACGACTACAGTTAGCATTCTTTTATGCTGTAAATAATCCATTTCATTTCTCAAACATTCATTAGGGAGAATTTAAGATCAAGACAATGGATGCAAATTAGCTGGTACAAATCACAAAGGCAAAATACATGCATCCTTCTCAAACAATGAAAGAATTCAGAAATTTATGTTGACGAATTAACCAGTCTTCATTAAGAACAAATAGCCCTAACAAAGCGACGACACATGAAACCATGTAACAAGAATTCACTCGTAAGATCATATAATAGTTACTAATAGTAATAGATACCTTGAAAGCTACTGTAACAGAAATCAAGGCCTGGAATTGGTGGAGACATGTAGTAATCAATTGATACTATTCGAACGCTGAAAATTTTCGAATCCTCCTCCATTAAACCCTCTGAATTTACAGAAAACTGGAGTAATTACGGTCCTCGATGTCCTTGATGCTATGCCATTGAAGTAAACGAGCGAAGTTAGGGTTTGATAGCGGGATCGGGGGTTCTGGAGTTTGAAGATTTGGCAGGGAAAACCGACAAGGGTTTATTTGGCGGGTGTAATTTATAAAACTTCCTCTCTACGCTGTGCTTGTATACAGAAACCCACTGGATGTCCAAAAACGGGTCAACCATGAACATCCGAATTAGAACCCGGACTAAACCCTTCCTTATATTCTAGAATTGTCCATGAGATTTGCACAAAACACAAGGTTTCATCTCCCTTTAACACTGTTTGATGTTTTAACATTATGCGTCCCTGGTCCTAACGTCGGTTATCAAGTCCGTTAGTTATCCCCCACGTGCCCATATAGTTTTCGTTCTTGAGTTTGCACAAAACATCAGGTTTCATCCACCTTTAACACTGTTGATCCCCGACGTTTGATGTTTTTACACTATGCGCCCCTGGTCCTAACATCAGTTACCAAGTCCGTTAGTACCCCCACGTGATCATCGCGTGAGGGGTAATTTGGTCTTTTAAACCCTGAAAATCATCATCTGATTGAAATTCAGGCAACATGTAACCTCACGTACCTTTGAATTTCATGAATTTTGAGTTTGATTTAACCGAATATGGCTCCGAATTGCAATATGTTTCGCCGCAAAGTTCCGCCGTGCTGAAATGGCATATTTTCACTTTTAATGATGACGATTGCGTAACAATTATGCTAATGTTTTTTATCCAGAAGAAATTCAACCGAAAGCACATCAACGATGTACTACGTCCACGATTGGTGCACTTACCCTAAGTGTGTTGTACTTAGTGTCAGTAATTACCGTTTTAAAAATTTTAAATCTTTTGTGTTAAAAATCATCTATTTTTATATACACTCTCAAACACATAAGTAGCTCTATCCCTAGAGTAGGTTTGTTCTTTCTGAGTGGCACTTGGACTGTTCTGGAGTATGTGCACTTGTGAACATAAGCCTTTAGACAGAGATTGAGACCCGAAAGAGTTCGGGGTGCTTTGGGTTGTTTCGTGTGATTGGATCTAGCGATTGATTCATTGATCCCAATGTGTTTCTAACTTGGTTAACTGTTTACACGAAAAAGTACGTTTTAACACCCTATGGTTGTTTTTGATTCTATTTGGTTTCATCTGGACTTCTGGTGAGTGAATCAGAGTTTGGTTTGATTCGGTTTGTATACGTGCATCCGCTGTTATGTTTATTGTCTAAACTGGTATACGAATCCCATTAGCTACTACCCTGCAACCCATTAAACACATGAGCTTGCAACCACCTACCACCTTCTACAAAGTATTGATAATACATCTTATATACATGTGACCTCATGCTATTGATAATGGATGCTACAAAAGCATAACCGTGAACTAGCCGAAAGAGAAAAAAACATGCAAACCGGACTTGGGAACTACGGGGTACGAGGAAACTAGGTTTTGGGACAAACCGGACTTGTGAAGGGCGGGTTCGTACCAAGGTAAACCTGACTTCGTAGGGGTGGTACGTTTGTTCCAAAGACAAACTAGAGTTCGTAGGTACGATTTGTGGTCTCCAAGGTTCAAATTAGAGTTAGGAAGCACAGTCTGACTAAAAAAAGTCAACCCGGATTTCCCAATTCCGGTTTCATGTTTACTTCGGCTACAAACCACTTACCAACCTGACAAACCCTACGATTCGAGTTTATGATCAATACCCAAAAAAAAAAAAAAAAAAATTGACACCAGAAATAAAAGGTTTGTATTTTAGAAAAAAAAAAATCATTTCAAAATATGCTAATACCTTTCAAAAAATAGTCCACGATCTCGCGGTTGTGAGCTGTGAATCAAAGGTTATATCATTTTCATGGATGAATCCAACATGGGTGTTCCGAAAACTAACAACCAAACTTCCGTCATGGCTCTCCTCTCTCACTTCCTCACATCCTTCATCACCACACTTCACCCTAAACCAGGAACACTTATGCCGCCTACTATCCATTTCCGGAAGAGAAGCCAATTTCAAAATCGGATCTTCAATCCATTGCTCCATAATCAAGAACCCACAATTCTATAACCCAATCAACAATCCATACAATGTCGCTATTTGGAATTCCCTCCTGTTCATGTATTCAAAATGTGGGCACTTATCAGATGCATCCAAGCTGTTCGACGAAATGCCAATGAGAGATTCTGTATCCGGGAACACCATCATATCAGGGTTTTTCAAAAAAGGTTTCTTTAGTGTTGGATTTGATTACTTCAAAATGATGTATGGTTGTTCTGGTGCTCCTCGATTCGATCGAGGAACCATCACAACTGTTTTATCCGCGTGTGAAGGATTGGAGTTCTCTAATGTTAATAAGATGATTCATACACTGGTTGTTTTACACGGGTATGAGCGCGAAACTACAGTCGTGAACGCTTTAATCACAGCTTACTTTTGCAGTGGTTGTTTTCGGTCGGGTAGGCGAGTTTTTGTAGAAACTAGTGATAGAAATGTAGTTACTTGGACAGCAATGATCTCTGGACTTGCACAAAATCAGTTTTGTGAAGAAAGCTTGAAGGTGTTTGTGGAAATGCGTAGAGGGTTAGTGTTGCCTAATACATTAACCTACTTGAGTTCACTACTCGCGTGTTCTGGTTTGCACGCGCTTAAAGAAGGGTGTCAAATACATGGGCTTGTTGTAAAGTTAGGTATGCACTTGGATTTGCATATAGAAAGTGCACTTATGGATATGTATTGTAAATGTAGTAGCGTGCAAGATGCATGGCGGATCTTCGAGTCTGCTCAAGTTCTTGATGAGGTTTCCATGACGGTGATTCTCGCTGGTTTTGCACAAAATGGATGTGAGGATGAAGCTGTACAAGTATTTGTGAGAATGGTGAGAGAGGGGATCGAGATTGATCCGAACATGGTCTCTGCTATTCTTGGTGTGTTTGGTGGTGATACTGATACTGATACTTCCTTAGCTTTCGGTAAGCAAATCCAGTCTTTAGTTGTTAAAAAAGGGTTTGTTTCAAATCCGTATGTTAGCAACGGGCTTATCAACATGTACTCAAAATGCGGTGAATTAGATGAATCGATCAAAATCTTTGAAAAGATGGATTCTAAGAACGCGGTCTCATGGAACTCCATGATTGCAGCCTTTGCCCGTCATGGTAATGGTTATAAAGCTCTTGAGTTGTATAACAAAATGAGACAAGAAGGTATAAAACCAACAGATATTACCTTTTTATCTTTGCTGCACGCGTGTAGTCATGTCGGTTTAGTAACTAAAGGCATGGAGTTTTTGGAATCCATGAAAAACGAGTATGGAATCAGCCCGAGGAAAGAGCATTATTCTTGTATAGTTGACATGTTAGGCCGAGCAGGGCTTCTGAATGAAGCCAGAAGTTTTATCGAGTTACTACCTGTAAAGCCTGATGTACAACTCTGGCAAGCGCTGTTAGGTGCTTGTAGCTTTCATGGTAACTCATCCATGGGGGAGTATGCAGCCAGACAGTTATCTGTTGCAGCACCAGATAGTCCGGTGCCTTACATTTTGATGGCTAATATTTACTCTTCAAAAGGAAGATGGAAAGAGAGAGCTGAAACCCTAAGGAGAATGAAGAAGGTAGGGGTGGCAAAGGATATTGGGATAAGCTGCATTGAGATGGACAAGCGCGTCCATAGCTTTGTTGTTGATGATCGTACGCACCCACAAACCGAGGTGATTTTTGGTGTTTTGTTGTTGCTGTTTAGACATTTGACAGATGAAGGATATGTTCCTGATAAAAGATTCATTCTACGCTACTGGCGTGATGATGATGATCATAATCATGATGATTACCATGATGGAGTAGCTAATTCATGCGAAATCAGGATGAGTAATCTATAGAAGGTTAATGAAAGAAATCTTTGGTGTAACTGAATTATATAAACTGCACACTATTAGGAGTCAAAGTTTGCAGGCAGAATTCAAGTTGTTTTCATGTACCTCAATTTGGTTTTCCTTCATAAATCAAGTTTTTAATCAGCTATATGTTAATCATAAAAAGATGTCAAAAGTTTGCAGGCAGAATTCAGGAGGTAAGAAAAGATTGTAGGCATGGGTCAATTGTAAAGAAAAGAAGATTGGTGTTCTAGAAATTCTATTTTCAAAACTTTAGATATTGTTTATTTTAATAAAGTGTGAATTTGTTTTAAATAAAAATAAAGGGAAATTTTGTATAAAAATGAAGGAAATATATCTTTTATTTAAAAATTAAAAATGAAGATATGATATGTATTTTATCCAAAATTTAAAATAAAGAAACTTTGTATTTTGTATTTTCGACCCGATTACCAGATAAAACATACCCGTTTACCCGATTATATACCCAAAATAATTTCCTTTTTTATTTAGTTTAATTTTATTATATATTTCTTTTTAATTATTTTAAACAAGATTATGAAAAGTCAGTCCCTTAGTTTTCCCCAAATTCCCTAATTCCCTCTCATTCTCCATCTCCGACGGTCGAAGAAAGAGACAATCTTTTGCTTCTGCCTTCGAACCTAGCCTTCGAACACCAATACACCAGTCGCTTCTTGCTTCAGGTATTATATACGCAAAAATAGTTCTGTTCTACTCGGCTTCTAGTAGATGTTACTTTGCGTTTTTGTTCTATTCTAGTCGATGTAACCGATAGATACTCGACGGGTATGCCCGATACCGATGGGTAAATACCTGATAGATACCCGACGGATTTTTGGTCAGGTATGAGACACACTTATATAATCAGGTATGGGGTTGGGATTACCCAAACCTGTCCCATTGCCATCCCAATTAGCAACTCAACCTAAACCATTTTTTTATTAAATAAATATGATTTATGTTTATTGTTTATTCTATAAAATTTATCAGAAATATTAAAAATTTTTTATTTTGAAACTAAATTATTTTAAATATAAAAATAAATAAAAAATAAAACAAATATTTTACATTCATCAAAACATACTAACAAAATAGATAAACCAAGTTACAATAGGCACAAAGAATGTTAAATTACAGGTACATAAGATACAAACTACATAATTGAAGGGATATATGTAATTTCATCTTTATTTAAGGGGCAATTACATATATCCCCCTCTAAACTTCATAAATTACATATATACGTAGCGCAAAATATAAATTACATATATCCTCTTCCTTAAAGTTAAAAATATCAAATATACCCATTTGATTTTTTTTATTAAAAATAAATTATAGAATGACTATTTTACCCTTTTATTTTTACTAAACCTTAAAATTTTCAAATTTACCTTTTGAACTAGTTTTTTTTTTTACCTTTTTTGGTTTTTACTTATTTTTTCAGCTTTTTTTTTTTTTTGCCTTTTTTCGCTTTTACTTCTTTGTTTAGTTTTTTTTGCCTTTTTCTATCGTTTTTTTTTCGACAATCACCGCAATGTACAAAATAAGTGCCAAAATTTCGATGTTGGATGTTGGAACGCAAAAGATTCAAAATAATATAAACTTGATAACCTGAATCAGCCGACCTATTTTGATGTTGGAATCACAAAAAAAAAAACACATATTGGAATCAGCCGACTTGGATTATAATGTCATTTAGCTGGAATCCATTGACTTGGAATCATATGTTATATAGGAATCGATGGAATCGAAATCGCTGGTTAGGAAACAATCGCCGGTTGAATCACCAATTAGGTTTGAATCAGAAGGTCGTATCGCTGGTTTGAGAATCAGAATAGTCGTGTTTTTCTTGTAAGCTTAAAATGTTATTTCATAATGTATAATTTTATAAAATAAGGTGATATATGTAATTTAAGTTTTGGTTGGATATATATGTAATTAAGTTTTAAAATAAGGGGATATATGTAATTCCCGCTCAAAATAAGAGGATATATGTAATTTAAGTTTTGGATTGGATATATATGTAATTAGGTTTGAAAATAGGGGGATATATGTAATTTCACCTTTATTTAAAGAACCAATAGGATATGGACAAGTGGTAAATAAGATAATGTTAGATTTTTTCTTGATAAGAAAGATTAGAACTAAAGGGTTTTATTTAAAAAAAATATATTTTTTTAGAGAACTCCGTTTTTAATAGAATTCACAGTAGAATGTTAAAAAAAAAACTAAACTAAGACTGTATTTTTTTTTAATATAACATTGTGATTGTTTATTTGAAGGAATGATGATGAGTTTAACAAGTTGTTAAAATAGGATGATGAACATGATTAACAAAGTTCATGGATGTGATCCAAATTTCAAGCATGGTGTGATCCAAATTTCAAGCAAACTATAAACAAAACCATCTTGATATTTGCATGACATCTAGAGTTAGCAAGTGTGTATGCATGTATTTTTTTTTTTTTGAAAGGCATGTATGTATGTATCTAGAATTTGTTTTTAGATTTTAAAAAAAAGTTAAATACTACAAGTTATTAAAAAAAAATTTATGTGAAATTAATTATTAGAAAAAAAAGATAAAGAAATTAAATACATACTAAAATGCAAGTTTTGGTTGTGAGTATGTTTCACTGTTCAAAATGTACGTTTGAATTAACATATGGTACAAACACTTTAATGCATGATTTTGTTATTTTTTTTTTCTCAGATTCAGCCTATGTTTAAAAGGGCCGTAGGAAAAATAAATAAAAAAACATGGATTTGGTGTAGTCGTCTTAGTGCTTTACCCTTAACCATCTGATGCGGGTTTAAAATCCGCAACCCCTCTCTTGGCCGGTTTTAAAGGCTTTAATGGCAATTTTTTTTATTTTATAAGCTTTTTAGGACTTTAATTTCTTCCGCGTTTTAACATGCCGCAAAGCGAGTGGGTAAAAGCTAACGCTATCGTCCGGATGCCGCCGCAACATGCGGGACCTCCTTGTAGTTAAAATTAAAAGCCACTACTTCAATGACATGCCATTTCTTATGGTTGCAACCTAGGATGCTCCATCGACCAGGTTGTGGCAAAAAAAATCATTTTATTTTAAACTTGGCGTCTGACCCTCTCAAAGGGTCACTAATGTGGATGGTCTTAGAAACACTAACATGCATGTGAGAAGTAGCTTATCAGGATTAAACCCAATCAACATATTTTAATCATCCCTATGAGTGTTTTTAAGCTATTGTCATTAGTTGGATTGATAAACCCACTTAAAGAAATGGAAAATTTAAGAGGCATACACTTGCAAAGTTGTTAATTCTCCACTCCAAACACTAAATTTTGTAGACACTAAGTGTTAATATGAGACAAGTATAACTATGTACATAAGGTAAGCATGTTATCTAAGAAAGTGAACAAGAAAGCATGAGGTAGAGATGACTATCAATTCAAAATGTATGGATGATAATTTTGTATTCTAAGATTTGATTTTTCTTGTTTGGTAAAAAAACTTAGGGTTATTGATGAACTTTATGATTCGATTTTAATAATAATCAAAATGTTATGATTTGATCTTAAAATTAAATATTTTTTTATATAAATTTGTGACCTCAAGGTAAGGTTGCTGCTTCGTGACCTTAAGGTTATGGGTTCGAGCCGAGGGAAACAACTTCCTGCACAAGTAAGGTTGCGTACATCAGATCGAGAAGCGATCCGGGCTCTCCTTGGACCCTGCACAAATGCGGGAGCTAAGTCAAGCACCGGGTACGCCTTATATAAAATTTGTGAAATTTAAGTTTATGTTATTAAATGAATTCAAGTTTATGGAAATTTATTTAAAAGTGACTACTAATTCAAGAAGAAATTCATGTATGAAGAAAATATAACATTGTGGTTGTTTTATTTGAAGGAATGATAAAAATAGGATGATGAACATAATTAACAAAGTTCATGGATGGTATCCAAATTTCAAGCAAACTATAAGGGGGCGTTTGGTTCGTGGAATTCGTTGGAATTTGAATTGAAATTGGGAATGGAATTTGAATTGGAATGTAAGGAATTCCTTTGAAAATCCAAAATATGTTTGGTTGATATATTTGCTAACGGAATTAGAATGTAAAAATACCTAAAAAGACAAAATTACCCTTAAATTAACAAATATAAAACAAACATCAAATATCTTAAAAACCTATTTTAGTAACCCTACTCTTACCCGTACCCCCAACCCAAACCTATCCACCCCACCCACCCCCACCCTCCCCCACCCAACCCAACCCAACCCAACCCCACCCAATTGATTACTTATGCATTAACACACGATTAGAAGTTGGATTATATCTTGGATAAGATGCAAAAATTAAAAACTATCAAACATATAATCCAAACTACGAATTAGAAACATATTATACCAAAATAAATGTTCAAACATACGATTAGAAGTTGTTCACCATACAATTAGAAGTTGTTTAACACATGACAAGAGGTTGTTCCAACATACGACTACAAATTCTTCAACCAATTTCCCTAGTTAAACTTGCCCTGACAATAAAAACCTCACCCAAGCCTCCCTTTTTTCTTCACCCAAACTCCAAAAAGTCATCACCTTGTCATTTTTTATCATTTCAATTGCCCTAAACCTTTCCGATTGAGTCAAAGATGTCATTTTTGAAAGCTTGAAAGGTTTTTTTTTTTATACAATTTGGGCTATGTTGTCTAAAGTAGGCCCAAAATGATGTGGGTTATTATAACTCATACAATTTGAATTGGATCTAACTCACCTGTGAACAGTGAATGATTGTGAGTGCTTGGATTGGGCGGCACCACCAGGTGGCCACTTTTGATTGGGTTTAATAATTTTTCCTTCTTTTTAGATTCCCACTTTTTTTGTGTGTATTTAATTTGTTTTCTCCAACAAAATCCAAGAAGCATGGTTGGTTGGGTTAGTGGTGCACAAATAGGTTTTTTAACCCAAACCGGTTCAACCTGACCCGAACCGGTTTGGTCAACGAAAAGTCAAAACCGGTTCCGGTTCGGGTAATGGAAATATGTAAACCGGTCAAACCGGTTCGGGTAGGTTTTAAACCGGTTTGTCCTTTAAACCGGTTTAAACCGGTTTTTATAAAATAAAAAAAAAATCCAAATAAATTTTATATTTTTAATATAAAATCCATAATAAAATATAACAAAATTAAAACATAAAGTTCAACGTTTATTAATATTTGGAAAGTTCGGAAATTAAAAAACATGACAAGATAAAATTGTAAAAAATTACAAAAAATATAACAAATATAAAACATTAAGTTCAACGTTTTATTTTTTGGAATATTGATTGATCATTCTTGTGCGTTGTCTTCGGAACTAGAGCTTCGTAGCCTTGCATCTTCGGCTAGTTCTTCATCCGTGACGGGTTCGGATATTCCAAGATCAACCTCGTTGTTGTGTATGACTTCTTCGGCTTGAATTTCATCTTCGAGAGAAGTTTGGTCTTGTATCCTATCCATCGCATCCAAATGGTCCTTCAAGCAAATGCACATTTCCATCGATAGGGGTGTGAGTCTAGTCCTTCGTATCGATAATACCCTGCCACTAAAAGAAAACGCAGATTCCGAAGCTACCGTGGAAGCTTGGACGGTTAGTACATCACGGGCCATGGCGGAAAGAATCGGAAAGGAAGCTTCGTTTGTTTTCCACCATGCCAAAATATCAAACTCCTAAAAAACGGTAGGAGGCATAAACGCTAAAAAGTTTGTGCCAATATACCTTCTGAGTTCGCTACTCGGGGTGGTACCTCGAGCCCGTTTACTAAATTCATTTAACATTTCGTTATATAAATTCAAATTAGAGAGTGTAAAGAGAGGTGTGATCAACCCTAAACACCCCCCACCTATTTATAGTGTTTTAAAGGTGCAAAAAACTCCAAAAAAACGGCCAAAATCGACCCCAACGGCTATTTTTTGCCCAGCTCGAAAACCGGTTTATCAAACCGGTTAGGATGAACCGGTCCCTAACCCGATCTCATCCAGGAAGCTTCAAACCGGTTTCAAACCGGCGGTTTTTGGGCAACCCGAACCGGTTTGCCGGTTTGGACCGGGTTAAAAAAAAACCGGTTTTTTTGTGCACCACTAGGTTGGGTTGGTTGAGTTGGTTGGCTTGCCCCTTGAAGTCTTTGCTTCCCTGCTCCCTTTCCACCCAGGTTCGATCCCTGCGGGTGGCTGGTTATTTACTTATATTTTCTTTTGTTATTTTTTTGTTATTTTCTTATCCAGTTTTTTTTGTTCATTTCCTACGTTTTAATTCTAACCTTTAGTTTCATCCCCTTGAGTATTTTAGAAAGAAGTTTTTATGTTATTCAAAAACTTCTCACATTTGCAAGGAAACAACTGCCTTCAAATAAATGAAAACTTAAATTATAGAAAACTTTTGCTATGGTTGTTTTGCCTATGCCCCCCACTCCACATATTTCAACTACTTTGACCTCATTTGACCCACTCAATAGTACTGAAATTAGGTTTCTAACATGAGACTCAAATCTCACAGGATACTTTGTTATGTGTAGAACTTGAATTATAGAAAACTTTTGCTATGGTTGTTTTGCCTATGCCCCCACTCCATAGATTCCAACTACTTTGACCTCATTTGACCCACTCAATAGTATTGAAATTAGGTTTCTAACATGAGACTCAAATCTCACAGGATACTTCGTTACATGTAGTCTTTTATGTTTTACTAAAGTGCCATTCAAATCAAAATGTTACACATTCGTGATGTTTTGCAAGTCCCATCTAAATAAATTTGCAACCTGGGATAACCCGGACCACCATCTTACTTTTTGTTTTAACGCTTTCTTTTAGTGTGCAACACGTAATTTTTATTTGTGTTGTTTTTTTCACCTTTTTTTTAGGTATGTCGCTTGATGGTTGGTGGTTTTGTTTGTTTTTTTTAATTGTGCATGATTTTTGGTTTGTGTAAAGAATTAAATAGAGTGTCTTAAACATAAAATTCCCCATGCCCCAGCGGTAAGGCCACACTCTCTTTTATCATGTTATCGCTTATATTTTGGTTTGAGGTCGGGACCCCGCTGCGTAGCGCGGGGAACAATTACTAGTTTTGGTACATTTATAAACTTTCCACCGATTTTTCAACTTTCCTTTGAAAGTTGGAAGGATTCTCAATTCCCATTTCTTCTCAAACCCAACCAAACACACCAAGGAATGGAATCTGAATTCCAATTCCATTCAATTCCATCCAACCAAACGCACCCTATATGAAATCAACTTGATATTTGCATGATATCTAGAGTTAGCAGCATTAGCAAGCAAGAAGCATACATTCTAATGATATACCATGAGTAAAAAGAATGGAACAAAACAAACACCAAAATTATATATGTATGTTAACCGTAAAGCAGATTGCGATCACACGAACGACTTCCTAGCACCCTTTGTGCCTCGGTATTTCAACGGACTCCAGACCAATTGTTTTCGTTGCAAGGCCACAACCGCCGGATGCTTTGGTTTCCAGGAACCAACATGAGAATGGGGGCTCCCCATAAACTTACTGCTCCTTGGTGCAGTCACTGGTGTTGCCTCAACTGTCATTGACCGAGATGTTGGACCCAAAGGAGACTCAACTGTCCTTGAAGTCCGCCACACCCTTTGTGGGTCCCACACAAACGATTGCCTGCCCACCACTCTATCACTCCTCATCCGGGATGCAACAATGGATCTGGTGATTGGAGTGGCCATCATGCTCGAGCTCGAGCTTGATTCAGGATGAAAGGTGGCAACAGAGGCCCGCCTTTTTGGCTTGATTTGACTGGTCAAAGTAGTAGGAGCGGGTTTGATCGTGAAGGACCCATGTCGGGCTCTTGAAAGTGGTTTAAAGTTTGATGCGGGTCTTGAAAGATTCTCTTTGACCTCGTTTGAGAGACGGGAAGTTGTAAAGGATTTCGGGTTTTGTGAGGTAGCTGGTGATGGCATGAAATTACTTATTCTTCTGAGAGGAAGTCTTATCTTTGAAGAAGGGCCCAATGGAGGTCTCTTTTCTGATATAGTACTCAAACTTTGTTTTAATATAGAAAGTGAAGAGTGTGAAGAAGCCACAGCAAGAGCTCTATTCTCTTGTTTCTGTCTCGTTTTCCGCTCTTCAGCTAATTGATTTTCAAGATCCCGAACCTACACGAAAAAAATTAAAAGATATATCAATTTTGACCCATATTTCTCCCATAAATGAGTCGATTTGGGCAATGGTTTATCTCTAACCAGTTAATAAAAGATTCAACTCAAACGGGCCTAAACTTATCCAAAGTGTAATCAAATGCATAAAGCCGTCATAATCATAGTTAACACGATAACTGTTTATAAAC
This sequence comes from Smallanthus sonchifolius, assembly GCA_023525975.1. Classification (NCBI taxonomy): domain Eukaryota; kingdom Viridiplantae; phylum Streptophyta; class Magnoliopsida; order Asterales; family Asteraceae; genus Smallanthus; species Smallanthus sonchifolius. The sequence goes on along the minus strand of CM042030.1, from coordinate 66,607,178 downwards.
TGCAACTTTTCGATTAAAAACATGTTGCGGGTTGGCCAACCAGACCCGCTTTGACTAGCACTTAAAAGATTAAACTCAAACGGGACAAAACTTATCCAAAGTGTAATCAAATGCATAAAGCTGCCATAATCATAGTTAACACAATAACTGTTTATAAACTGCAAACATTAGACTAAAAACATTCTGCAGGTTGGCCAACCCGACCCGTTTTGACTAGCACTTAAAAGATTAATTACATTTTTCCACTTCTACAGTAGATCATTGATTATTTGTTGCATGTGATGCTATTTCATTAATAACTAGTTGGTTCGCGCGCCCCGCGCTTTGCGGCGGGATGTATCGACGTAGGAGTTTGGTCGTTTTTCGCCAACGACCCGTGGCATGAGTTTGGTCATTATCGGTTCGGGAGGTCGAAAACCGTAAAAGCGAATACCGACACCGGTTCCGATAATACCATTACCAATATTGACAATAATGTTTGCTCATAATAGGTTCGGGTTGTCACGGTATCATAACGGTAACGACAGTCGCTATGGCTACGATAGGAAAAAAATACTCAATTTTGAATGCAACTTCGTTTTTGTTTTAAATTATATCGGAACGTTGACAAAAAAAAAATTAAAACGTGTATTCCGTTTTAAAAAAAAAGTTAACGAACGAAAGTTGTTATAGAAAAACAAAATTAATACGTACTTAAACGGGTTAAAAGCGTAAATTATATATAGTGTAAGAGTGAAAATGAAAAAAAAATAAAAAATTCAGCAGGCTGCCTGCTTGCTTGAGCAGCCAGCTAGGCTGCTTCACTATTCATAATCGTTACTCTTTAATAGTATTATATACTAATGGCAAGTAACTTCAAACTTGTAAGCTAAGTGGGATACCTTTTCTTGCAGAGTTCTACATGTTTGTTCTCTAGAAGAAAGACGTAGTTGGATGGACTGTAAACTATCCTGTAATTTTTTTGTTTCTTTCTCATCGTGCTTTGCTTTCTCTGCCTGTTTAACATAAAAAAAATATTTAAATAAATATGAAAACCCGACAATAGTAATTGTTATCCTAATTAGATGAGTATTTGCAATGCAAATTACCAGCTGCTTATACTTGAAGAGCTCAGTGATATCTGTTTGTTTGCAAGCAGGGCCATGCTCAACACCTCTCACACGGCTTGCAAAATTCAGTGAGCAAATGGTTTCTCCAAGATCTGCTGAACTCGGGCTAATTTGGACAAACATTAGTGTCTTGCAATCACCTCCTGCCCAATTAGTAAGGTAATCAGGGGAACATTAGTGTCTTTATAAGCACAAATAGAACTGAATAATAACAAATAACAAATTAACAATCAAGAAAGCCTCACCTAAAGAGCTCTGCAGAATATGGGTAAGTTTTGAATTCCTGATTTGGTAAAAAAGTAGATGGAAATAAGATTAAAAATGGATGATAACATTAGTAAGCGGTCGGGGATTAGGAAGGTGGGATTCATTATTCATATACCTGTAAGGAATGTGAGCGGTTTTTGATGCAAGAGCAGATATTACATCTCCTAATGCTGAAAGGGATTTATTTATGAACTGGGATTCCTTCAATCTTTCCCCTTCTACCTCAATCTTTCCCACTCGCTCACTTCCTGCCAAATCTACTAGCCAAAGATGACTTCTGGTTCGCTGTCCATTCACCAAATTCTCGCCAAGAACAGTCACTCGCAATAAGCTGTACAACATGATTTACAGTAAGCAAATTAATTTTAGAAGTAAAAACCTTTTTGATAATATAAGGTTATGAGAATTTACCAGTGTGAACGGCTGCTAAGCTCATTAGCATTAGTTGATCCAACAGAACGGACACGACTCCCACTTTTAAGCAGTTCCCAAACATCATCTGTCTTGTGCACGGGTACCTGAGATAGCCTAGGAACTTCTTGGGTTCCTTCGGCTGATTGTTTTATCTCCAGCCTGCAGCATTTAGATATCAACGGTTCAGTCAGATCTCAGCCATTTTATTTGCTAACTGTTTTCTAAATTCTTTAAGATTTTTTATTTGAAATAAGCATTTGTAACGAATCACTTGTTAACACAGGATGTCAACAATATTCCATATGTACCATTCCTATCAACATCTTCTAATGTACACTGTAAAAAATCTTTTAGCACATTGTGAGTTGTAAAAACACCTTATAGCACAAGCATTCCCTAAGGTATTATTGCTTCTTCTTAAAGGGTATTTGCAAACTTGATATAGCACATTTCCTTTTCTTTTTTCCTAGGAACTGTAAAAACACCATTAAGTACCACATACTTTATTTGCCCTATTCTGGCTATCATCTTCAACATAGCAGCAATTATGACAACTCACAAATAGCAATATTCATACCACTTATCACAAGAGGTTAAAAATATTATGCAACTTGAAGCAAAACAGTTTTACATATGAAACAGGCACAAATTAAGTGAATTGGTCATCTTCAAGATAGCAGCAATCATGTCAACTCATATATAGCAATATTCATACGACTTGCTACAAGAGATTAAAAACATTATGCAACTTAAAATTAGAGCAAAAAATAGCGAAACAAGAATAACCATACGCGGATATTCTTCTGATTTACAAAAACAGGCACAAATTAAGTGAGTGAATGGATCAACAAGCTTACTTTTTAGCAGGTTGATCAGCATCTTCAACCAATAGATCTTTTATCTTCTCATTGTAGACCTCCAACATGCTTACAAAGAGTTGGTATCTCATAATATCGCTCCTTTCATCAGATACCCTGAATAACTCCTCCAAAGTACGGTAGTTAACGCCCCAGTTTTCAGCAGTTCCCTCCATTGTAAATGTCTTCCCAGTTCCAGTTTGCCCATATGCAAAGATACACACATTGAATCCATCAAGTACAGACACCACTAGAGGAGAAGTTTGTGCAAAAACAGCCTCTGCAAACACAGTAAAACCATGTGTTCATAACAAGAGAGTCAAAACAAATAAACGAAAACGAAATTATCACCATATTCTTCAATTACCTTGGCTGTCCTCAGGTCTAAATATATGATCAAACTTGAACTGCTTTTTAGACGAATCGGGTCCAGTTATTTTTAACTCATTGTCCTGAGTTGAATCAAAATCCACAACAGAAGTTGATCCTTTCGCAATCTCATCATGGTTTAACAGTCTACATCTACAGAAAACCTTAATGTTGCCTTTAAGTTCAATCACTTGGTTGTATAAACGTCTTCTCTCCGAGCACTCTAAGTGGCATCTATTCTTCAACATTTGGCATTCTTCTTGATACTTTTTCTTCAAAGTCTCATGTGCCTCACCTTATAATCACAACATAATCATAATTCATAAACAATTAAATCAAGTACACTAAGGGTCTGTTTTGTTGGCTCCTATTCATGGGAATTCAATGGTATTGGAATTTAAATTCCATTCCTTTGTATGTTTGGTTGGCTAAGAAAAGGAATTGAAATTAGAATTAATTTCAACCTAATCCTTCAATTGATGGAATTCAGAATCCCTCAACATTTCAAAAGAAACCTCAAGAATGTTTATATATTACGTAATACCCCTAACTGCTTTTTCTAAAACATTTTTTAAATATATTTCAGTTTAGATCTTTGTTTTATATTTTGTTAATTTTAAGGGGTTATTTAAATTCGATTCCTTTGTATGTTTGGTTGGCTAAGGAATTGGAATTGGAATTAGTTTCAATCAAATCCTTCAATTGATAGAATTCAGAATGCCTCAACATTTCAAATAAAACCTCAAGAATGTTTATAATTTATGTAATACCCCTAGCCGTTTTTCATTTATTCTAAAATATTTTTTTAAATATATTTCAGTTTGGATCTTTGTTTTATGTTTTCTTAATTTTAAGGGGTAATTTTGTCATTTTAGGTATTTTACATTCCAATTTAATGGAAAAGATTCCGCGAACCAAACCCCACATAAGGACAATCATCAAACAAATTGAAGGTGTGATTAAGAAACTTACCAAGACCCTGAAGAGCATATAAAACCTCAGATCCAGGAAAAGACTCATCAGTTATACTTTTAACTTCATTGCACAGTGCTACATGTTCTTTTCTCAAATTCTGAAACAAAATAATCGCAGCGATTTAACATCATCCGAATAACAACAAAACAAAGCATTTGCAATTCATACCGTCACTTTGTTGCTTAATTTTTCGAATTTTTGAAATATCGGAAGGGTTTGCTGCTCTTGATCGGAATGCACTTCACTGTTACTCTCATCGATTTGTTCTGAAATCGAAACACGAAGCAGAAAAAATAAAATTAAACAAAATTCTTAACGAATTATATGGAATACGATCAGGATTCAAGTTTTAACCTGTATCGGATTGTTCTAGGGTTTCGAGTTCTTGAATTTTATCTGAAAAATTCAAAAAATTACAGATCAATAGCAGATAATCAATCAGTATACTTAATGCGAACCCTAACAATCAAGAAAAATAAAATTACCTGCCATGATTGTGCTTGATCAGAGATTAAACTGATAATATTCGAGGAACTAACTTCAATTGCACAAATCGGTCGAATTATACGAATCGGTAGAGAGCCAAAGAGAGGGTATGAGAAATTGAAAGGGATTTTCTAAGCCATTGATTAACGTATATATTTTCCTTTCCATTTTTGTGTTACCCACCTTTGCTTAACGGTCGGATTTATTTGGGTAAATTCAATCTTATTTTAAGTATGGTTTTTATTAGGTTAGAAAATAATAATTTTGTTAAATTATAAATAGAGTCAATTGCTGTTTTCATACATTTTGTTTGATTAAAATCTCGGTTTCAGTTTTATAATTTTTTTTTTCAATAGTAGATTAGAGAGAATGTGTGTTGACGTAAAGAAGTAGAAACACTTGATTTGAGAGTCGGAATAGCTAATTAGTGACTAATGTGCTTAGTTTTATTGCAAATGATGAACAAAGCAAGCCGCCATCGAGAGACCCGGTTGCCGGGTTGTGTTCGTGAGCTGCCAAGGACCGTTGTGTATCATTAGTATCGTTAGATGATTTTATCACTGTTCTCGTAGCGGTGTGTCCCCAATCCGGACACCCTATAGTTGGTTCTCATCACTGGGTGTTCTTTTTACCAAAACACTTAACCTTCATTTAGAACATACAAAAGATAGCGGAAGTCTTTCCCTAAAATAAACATTATCTTTTAGTCTCATTATCGTTATTAAACTTTATGTAAGGCCCCAAACCCCGGAGGCCTCAAGTGTTGGATTTACTTATTTACAAACAGTTCTTAAACTATAATATCAAATAACGCAGCGGGAAACTTTCATTCAAACATAACATCAATATGGTTCAACATGCGAAAGCATAAACATTGTCTAAAACATAAATATAACCTAATCAAATCATAACGGGATGTCAGTCTTCATGACCAGCCGGGTAACTCCTTTCGCCAGCCAAGCTTGACCGTTCAACCTTCATACCCATCCTTAACCTGAATGTGTATACTAAAAGTTAGCTACGCTGGTGAGTTCTAGCTTTACATAAAACTTTAACTTTAAACATTTTGCCAAAAACATACATTCGTAATTCATTTAATAAAAGCATACATAAATCATGCAATAACAATAACATTAAACATAAGTCATCAATAAACCGAATCTGCGCCTTTTCGTAACCGTCAATTCCTTTCAAGCACGGTGCTCGTTAGAGCACACGTACCAACATAAACCATTCGTAACCATACATAAACGACAATTCCCTTCAAGCACGACGTCCCAAAGGATAACACGTACCAAACTTCAAGCACCGTTCCCTCACAGAGAACGATACCCACTTCAAGGATCACGGTAATCCACTTGATGACCGTCGTCACCCCTTTCCCTCCCAGTTGTACAACCGTTGGCCAACCACAAAGGCCCCTATAAAGGTAAGATCCATACATAACATACATACTTCGATTCCCAAAGGAATCATGGCAGATTCATTCATTTAGTGAGTTTCATAAAAATCTTTACTTCACTTCAGTTAAAGCATTCATACATTTTATTAAATAACATTTCGTTCGTGAACATTTCGTAAACTTCGTTTGACAAAACATTTCATAACACGTTTCATAAACATCATCTTTCGTAAACCTCATTTCGTAAACACCATTTCGTAAGTATGCGCACCAGCCCAAAATATAATTTAAATCATTAAAAGAAGGGCTCTATAACTCACCTGGTAAGCTAGTCTCAGTTTGTCATAACAAAGGTCCAACAAGCGTCACACACGATCTGAATTGATTAATTACATAAACATCAGACCTATCTCGACTCTAACGGTTTCACCTATTTTGACTTAGGTGAACTTAGGGTTAAGTTCGCCCAATAGAACCAAAAGTTCGCTTCCACTTGCCATTTGGCGCACATGCCCTAGCGAACTTAGGCTAAGTTCGCTTGTTATATGCCAAGCGAACTTATCCGGCGAACTTAATAAGTTCGCACCCTTAATGCCTTAGCGAACTTGTTCATAGCGAACTTGACAGATTCACTGTAACCTAGCGAACTTATCAAATTCGCCTCACCGAAGCCCGACAAACTTAACAAGTTCGCCCTGCAGACCGTCTTCTTCCCCACAAAACCCTAACTCTTGCATGCGGATTTGAGTTCATCAAGATCTGATCTTTTTAAGTAAAAAACGTTCGTTTATCATTACTGAAGCTATATCTATGTTTATTGTAACACCCAAAAATAAAAAGAAAAGAAAAATTCAAAATTTCACTCCCTCGCGGTACGCGAGGGAGATTTTGACAAAACCTCGCGGTACGCGAGGGGACTACTTATACGCCAGATTTACACCTTCTCGCGGTGCGCGAGAAGATTCCCAACCAAGCCTCGCGGTACGCGAGGGGATAGTACACGCGTCAGGGCCAGAAAACACGTGTCATTCACCCTTGCCACCAGCCGCCACGTGTCATGCTGACTCAGCACCGTTCGTGACACCTCATCCTCTCGCGGTCCGCGAGAGATTTCCTTGGCCAGTCTCGCGGTACGCGAGAGACCGGAATTCCAGCCTATAAAAGGCCGTCAACGGGATTGAAATCTCTACACAATTTCCAAACATTCCTTATACACAAACCCGATCTCTCAAAACTCTACGACGTTCCAAGCCGCCGTCCAACCTTCCAACGAAACCCTGCTCAAGCCGTAGTTCTGTCCAAATCCCGCGAAGTAGGTATCGTTAAAACTATTCATAGCCGCAATTATATATATATTCTCTCATATATATTCTCGTTAATCGTGTCTTCCCTAGGAAGAAACGTGTCGAGGTTCTGCTCAAATTCCGAAGCCTACAACCCTACCAGCCATCAAAATCAAGGTGAACACATTTAACGCTTTTCAAACGATAAAACCATTTTATTTACGAAAACGGCATGAAACAAATTAAATGCTTTAATCATAAGGGTAATCTACGTGATAGCATTCAGGCCATAAGCATACGTAGATTTGATCAAATGGTATACATGTGACGGGTGAAAGTCCGGTCCGTGGCTGGGTACAGATCATGTAAGGGGATATCATAAGACTGAGGATATGGTTCCTTAGCAGATTATACGAGGGACGAGTTCCTGAGTATCATGTAAGACTAAGAACAAGGTTCTTAGCATCACGACCCTGGGAATAGGCTATCAGTCTGAGACATAGAGCTCAGCCAGTTGACCCCATGGCAGTTAACCCAGTGTATGTAGGTGGTATATACTTCAGGTGAAAAAGACTGCTGAATGTGTAGATTTACCATACAGAAACGTGCTTAAAGGCTTTAATTTGGTTTATGTTAGAAATCATTTTCGTGTCAGTTAAATGTGATTCACCGGCTTTATGCTGATGTTCATTTTCAAAACGTTTTTCACAGGTAGTGAAAGAAATCATTAAATTCAGGGTGGTGCAGTAAAGACAAGATCTTTAGGCATATTTAAATCCCTGTGGCAGACTAATACAAGACCAAATGTTGGAACGGACGTAGATCCTAGACATTTTAAATGGCTTGTATTATGTAAATTAATTCAGCAGATGTACATTATATAATAGACTTTTGAATGTCTATTATCATGAAATGAAAAGGGACGTGGATCCCAAGTTTTGACAAAAAGTACAGAATTAACCCTTGAGGTTATTTACATGACATTTCATTACAAAAAGGCATCAAGTAAAAACAAAGACTTCCGCTGTCCAAATATATGGGACCTCATTCAGATACCAGCGTTGTCTCGCGACGCCCGGGCAGGGGTAGCCCGGGGTTGTGACATTTATTTTGAAGTTTCATACGTAAAAGTGTCGACTTTTTAATCAAAACCCGAAAACCCCAAATCTTACGAAACTCAGATCTAGATAAGATCGTTAGCTCTATCGAGCTTCTGTCTCGGAAGATCTTCTCAGGAGCACTGGAGGAACAAGATACTAGCTTCATGGTCGTTCCAACATCTTTCTCTCTTTACGGTTTCTCTCTATAGACTTTGCAAAATGAGAGAAGAAATGAGGGTTAGGCTACTTATAGGGAGTCTCCTACCCCATGTTGTTACAACCACATCCCGCTTGGCTCGGAATGTCGGTCACTTGTCGGATTTACTCATGAACATATAGTATATCTGAGATCGAAATGCAACAGAAACTAAAAATTTTTATTTATATATATGCCAATTCTGTGCAAACTAAAACTATTACATAGTTGTGTAAAACCTAAGCAGTCTTCTCCACGATAGATAGACTGCTCCGATGCCTTTTCTATTCCTGCTCAAAGCTATACTCTTTCCCTGAATACACATGCTCAAAGTGTATCCGCTGACGCTGGTGAGTTCTAAGTTTTAAATCATTTCTTCAAACATTTCCAAAACAACATACTGATCCCTTGCGTATTTCCCATAAAATTATGTCTTAACCCCTTACGATTTCCCATAAGTTTTATAAATGCATTAGCAAATCTTTCGTGAAATAAGTCTTTAATTTAAAACCGGAGTTTAAAAAGACTTTTATTCTTTCGTCTAAAAACCTTGCCTATGCTCTAAAACCCATGTCCAGGACTATCCCCAATATATTCGAATATGTTTATATATGCGTATCCACCACCTATTCGATATATTGCGAACGAACCCTGTTCACCAGTGTTAGAGAATAGACTCTTTTTGTCAATGCTTGCCTTAAAGTATCTCTCCTTTGATTGTATGGCTGAACCATAACAACTTTAGTCTTTTGTGAGTATACATTCATTTTTTGACTTTCTCTAACAGGGGTCACGTTCACCCCTTGAGCGGTCTTCACCACTTACTCTACTCATGAATTGTACAACCCTTCTATTGACAGGTCACAAAGGCACTGCCCGTGTTGTTCTTATGGTAATATACGACCCTCACGATCATTTATTATCATAGGTTCTTCGTATGCTTAATCAAAAGGATTAAACATAGTTCCAAGACTCGTTCTACCATCGGAGCATGCATGACATTTTATGCCAAGTGGCAAAAACTCTTTTCTCTACAGACCATCATGTCCAAAATATTTGACATGGTAAAACATGCCAAAAATCTGTCTCTGTTTCTTTTCTCTTGTCAAGACAATAAATGTCCAGACATCTGTCGGTCAAGATACAACCCTGACCTCTCTTCCATTACTTATCAGGGCACACCATGATAAGTTCTAAAACATTTTCTTTCTTTAAAATCTTTACTCAGTACTAGAAAATAGATCTTTAATGACACGCAAAAGTGTGTATCATCGTTTAAATGTCATCATAAAAAAAATAAAAACACGAAGTACACATTTAAATATGGCTGTCATTTTATAATTTTTAAAGACACACAAACTGTAACTTGCAAATATGTCTAATCTTATAATTTCAAAATCCAATCCCTATCCTTTATTCCGGCCCTCCAAAAATTTCAAGTATCCTTCTCTGAAAATTTCAATCGCCTCTATCCTTCCCCTCCAAAGATTTCACGTATACTTCTTTGAAAATTTCAATCCCCCTACCCTTCCCTTCCAAAGATTTCACGTATACTTCTCTGAAAATTTCAATCCCCCTACCCTTCCCCTTCCCTCCAAAATTTTCACTCACCTCTATCCTTCCCTTCCAAAAATTTCATTCCAAAGTCGCAGCTACCTTCAATTGAAATTGACGCTACCTTCTATTGATTCATGTCGCTGCTTTGTTGCCATCACCCACTTCGCTGTTTCGTTGCCATCACCTGTTGTAATCCGTCACCGGTACCTTCAATTGAAGAAAACCAAGCTTCATGAAGACGAAGGAGGAGTTCCCCCTACAACACTCCGTGAGATCTCCATCTTACGAATGCTATCCCGTGATCCTCATGTCGTCAAGTATGTGTATATCTTCAACTCATAATTTGCGATTTCATTCCTAGGGTTTCATTAGGGCTTATCTTCTCGGATTTTGATCGGATCGTTGCTATGGGGCATTACATTGAGAGGGCGGCTGCTGGCATCACTCGCACCATTGTTGAAGTAATTCAGGTAAAGATTTATGTATCTTTATGTCCAACTGTTTTGGTCAAGTATATGTTAATTTGTGGTAGTTGTTGGTGCTAATTTAACTTCGTAAGGCTGCAAACGAATTATATTTTCTGTTTAATTATTTAGTTGTGACAAGTTGATTGTATTTCTTTTGTACTTCATATTTGTCACAAACATGGTGTTGTGCACCGAGATCTCAAACCTAAAAACTTTCTGTTTGCAAACAAGAAAGAAACATCACCACTAAAGGTTATTGATTTTGGGCTATCAGCTATCTTCAAACCAGGTAAAGACTATCAACAGTCATAACGAATCCATATTTGATTCATATATCATTATTATTGCTTGATTTTCACTAAATGGACACCACTTAATCTACTTTAGCTGAAAGATTTGATGAGCAATGAACAATCTTGATACAAAATCACTCTTTTTAGACTTTTGTTGATTTAGAATCTGCTTTATGAATTGTTGAAGAAACTGGATTTTGGATTGAAGCATGGGGTCTGTCATTCACTCATCTGGGTGCATATATGTAAGTTCCATACTAAAGTCTCACATTTTCGTAGAAATTTTATGCTAAATTACACACACACACGCACACACACACACACACACGCACACACATATATATATATATATATATATATATATATATATATATATATATATATATATATATATATATGAGAAGGATATTCTACAAAGACAAAAAACTCTACAAAGTGTAGAAAACCACCATAGAGTGTCATGTGTCCAAGAAGGATTCCAAAGAAAAAGGGCAAAAACGTAAACCCATCATCCACATGCTACTCATATGACAAGGAAAATACACATGCAAGTCACATGCATATTCCCCCCATCTTTTTTAAACGTTCATAACTTTTTTATGCGTTATTATTTAAAAAAAAAATTAAATCATAATAACGAGTTTTTTTATCTTTCCAACGACTATGATATTGATATATAAAAAAAGCATCGTTTTATGGTGTTTTTGAACGGGGGGGTTTATGTTGTTTCGGAACTGGACATTTTATGGTGTTTTTGAACTGCGCGTTTAACATTCAGGTCATGGTGTTTTACACATGGTCTTTTAGATTGGTCGTGTAAAAATTGTTTTTTTACATGAACTGGGCGTTTTCTACATGGTGTTTTAGATTGGTCATGGTGTTTTAGATTATGTTGATAGTGTTTTACACCTAGGCATGATGTTTTACACATGACGTTTTAGATACTGGTCATGGTGTTTTACACAAGACATTTTAGATTAGTCATGGTGTTTTACACATGTCGTTTTAGATTCTGATCATGGTGTTTTACACATGGTGTTTTACATTCTGGTCATGGTGTTTTATAACTGGTCCGGGCGTGGTGTTTTACACATGGCATTTTACATTCTTGTTATGATGTTTTACATTCTGGTCATGGTGTCTTTTAACTGATGCTTTAGTTCTTAATGCCTAGAAGAAAACAACTTTAAATCGATTGGTGAAGGTAGCATTAGATCTTTAACTGATTTGTTCCGATATATTTGTTTTTCTTGTGTTAAATGTGTCTTAAAAAAATAGTTTTAAATCGATTGGTGAAGGTAGCATTAGATCTTAAAAACTCCATGAAAAAGATGTCATGAAAAAAACGCAGTGAAAAAACGTCATGAAAAACGCAGTGAAAAAAGTCATAAAAAAACGTCATGAAAAAATGCAGTGAAAAAAACATCATAAAAAAAACGCTATAAAAAACGCCATGAAAAAACACAATGAAAAACGTCATAAAAAACGTCTTGAAAAAACGACATGAAAAAACGTCATAAAAAAAACGCCATGAAAACCATGTTAAAAACGTACAAACCTAGTTCAACGATTTTTTTTTAAATATAGCAAGACCATACTCGTTTTAAAGATAAAAAAACGCTCGATTTTATGGTATAATTTAAAAAAAAAATAATAACGTATAAAAAGGTTATAAACGTTTAAAAAATGGGGGTCGAAAATTCATGTGACTTGCATGTGTATGTTATTTCTCTCTCTTGGACGCAATTACTATTATACCCTTCCAGCCTTTAAATTTCCTCCCCTTTTACGTGGCATTTTGAGAACCCTCAATCTTCAAGATCAATGGCTAAAAATCCTTATTAGACTTTGTACAGTTTTTTCCCTTTGTTGCATAACCTCATACTATATATATATATATATATATATATATATATTTTTTTTTTTCACCCAGTAACATAGGATGGGTGTTGTGGACAGAAAACCATTTTAACAATGAAGGTTGTTGAACTAACTTTCCTCTTACCAGATTGCATGAACCAATAACAATGATCATCTTACCATACAGGTACAGAAACGAAGGCACTGGCAACTCCAAGTCAGAAACTCAAAGAATTAACAAATCAAACGCCTGAAGAAAATATGACAACTCTTGCAAGCTTGCTTTAGAAAGAACCACATGAACTCACTGTAACATTCCAACCATTTAAAATCACTTTGAACCGTATTTATTAACGGGTCATTAGCTCTACGTAAAGTTTTAATGAATAATAACATTTCAACTTTTTAGTTTATACACATCTACTAATTTAAATAAATACATATGAACAAGAACTTACTGTTTCATATAGATAAGTAAACAAATTAGAATAGGTTTTTAGGATCTGTTTGTAATAGATTCTTGAATTGGTTATGAAAGCAACTTGAATTACCTGACAAATTACTTTCCTGTTTTCATCAATTAGATTCTTGCACACAAAAAGTCTTTAGATGAGGATTATTGTTATGGTTTAGGATTTGTTTGTAATAGATGTATTCTTTAAAAACCAAACCTGTATGTAAAATTAATCCATACACCTCATGTAAAATAACCTATATGTAAACAAATACTGAACATTCCGTGTGATTACAGGGGAGAACATACACATGCATTGTTTCTAAGGATTATGTAATCTCATAATAGTTTATGACTTTCCTTTTCGTAATAGTATGAGTTGTTGCAATGAATGTATACACTTTGTATTATGAAACTTTGTATTAGAATATGTGAAAGTAATATGGTTTGAAGCTGCGTTTAAAGTATTCAAACTAGGCATTAAGCATTCTCTACAGTTATATTTTTGTAAATAATATGTTTGCACTAATTTGGTAATGTGTGTATTCATTAGTAGATAGTAATTTAATCTAATATCGGCATCATTTTTTTCAGGAATTTTTGTGAGTAATATACAGTTTTGTATATACGAATCTGATCAGACGTGGCTGCTTGAAGTTTTTCTTGGCCTGTTGATGTGCATTATGCGTCGTTTAGTTTCTTTGCATTTTTAATCGTTCTCTTACATATCTCTTTTTTGTTTTTTGCTCATTACTTAGATAAGTTTAAATAGTAATCTGTTGTTACATGTTTGTATATATGTTGATGTTCAAAAACATATCTGCTTTATTCATATCATGTAGTGTCTTACTGAATTTCCATTTTATATTGCAGCTTTATGGGCTACTGTCTCATGTTCAGACTAAGCATTCGGGTCGTATGCAGGTTTGCTTACATGTTTTTTTAGTTTCTATTACTGTATGTTTTAGTCATGTATAAGTTTCTATATATATGTACTTTTAGTTCATCAGCAATTTATATGCGCAACTGATTGTTTGTTATGTTGCTTTGCTTAAATTGTCAGTGTAAGCGCACGTGTAGACAATCAGTAACAATCAGAAGTTACACATGACAACAGTTCATTTATTATTAATTTCGATAACCCGGACCGGGACGGGTATAAAACTAGTTGGGAATGGTCAACGACTAGGATATAATAAACATAAGGTTTTTATTTGTTTTTGAAAAAAGGGTTTGTAATTGAAAATGTGCTGGCACAGATTGATAAATTAGATTTAGTCAGCTTATTATGTTTTATATCATTTCATGTTGTGGGTCACTTTTATTTTGTGTGATGATAAATAAAGAAGTGATTGTACATCACAGTTTCACAACTTAGATGAAACCCATAAACAAATAAAAGAAGGAAATTGTATTAACGGATGCAACCTTGGCATCCGTGGTTAATCATGTTTCAAGTTACTCAGGTTTCTACCTCTGTGCTCTTTTGTCTTGCTTTTAGAATCCGAGTTAACTGTCACTAAAATAAACCACTTTTTGTTCAGCTTCCTTCTCGGTTGTGTATTAACTAATGATATCAATAATATACTTGCTAATTGTATCTTAGCCTCTCATGTAGCTTATGAATGGTTTATCAGGTACCGGTATCAACTTCATAAGCCATCCAATAGGAATGGTTTACCCATTTGAGCTAACATAACCCTGAAGCTAAATTCAATGATTAACCCATGCATAATCCAATGATGCAGTAATTTTTAGTGCATCATATATATGCTAATGTTATCATTAGCATTAGTCTTGTGTGTTTTACTCGTTAATTAACTTGTTTACAAATTTTTTGACTCTATGTTCCTCGTTAACTTGTTTATAAATTTTTTTCTTAGGTTGGGAGAAGGAAAGATGAATACACGGATGCTAATATTGATGAAATTCGTGAAGAATGGTTGACTTTTGTGGCAAATTTCATTTTCCGGTGAAATTTGTATCGACATATATGAAATATTGTCCACTTTTGAAATGTTAGTATTTTATGAAATATTGTATGGAGTAAATTACCGTTTGCGTCCCTATGGTTTACACGATTTAACACAATGCGTCCCTAACACGAATTTTTAACGCTTTGAGTACCTGTGGTATACAATTTGTAACACTCTGAGCCTTTGGGCCTAACTTCGTTAAATTCTTTCCGTTAAGTTTAGTTTCGACAGGGATATCCGCAGCATAGTTGTAGATTAGCAGCAAAATTTAACTACTCGCAGCATAGACACTTATCCCTGTCGAAACTAAACTTAACGGAAAGAATTTAACGAAGTTAGGTCCAGGGGCTCAGAGTGTTACAGATTGTATACTACAGGTACTCAAAGCGTTAAAAATTTGTGTTAGGGACACATTGTGTTAAATCGTGTAAACCACAGGGATGCAAACGGTAATTTACTCTATTGTATGAAATGGATTGTTTTGCTATATATGTATTTTATTTTGTATCATGAGACATTAATTGTCATTTAATGTGAAAATTAATAATTATATAAATTTTTTGTAAAACAGCTAAAATCATGACACGCATTTTATGACATACAAATGCGTGTCCTCCTCTATTTATGACAAGGCCTTCCTTGACACGCATTGCGTGTCGTAAAGGCGTGTTATAAAATGCGTGTCATAGACAAATGACACATAAATGCACGTCATCTTCATTTTATGACATGGCCTTCCTTGACACACTTTCGCGTGTCATCTACCCCCTTTAATGACACGCATTGTGTGTCATTAAAGTCTTATTTTCTAATAGTGACTTTCTATCCTCTTTCCCCATATCACATTTCAGGGCACACCATAATAAGTTCTAAAACAAAACATTTTTTCTTTATTTTCTAGAATGGCACTATGTCCATAGATCGGGAATCTCGTCTCACATCATAGCTATTACCCTAAGTCATAACCAAATTTATTCACGTTGTATAGAACGAGCTTATGTATAGGAAGTACCAGCGACGTATCCACCATTCATCCTATACATCGTGAACTCGTTCGTTTATGGGGTTAGGGTCTTGACTATAACTCTTACCCATAATTTACAAGTTATAATATGACTTTAAGCTAAACCTGGCAAAATCTTTCCGTACAGACCCTTATGGTCAAAATATTCCTTTTTATGTCAAAACATTTTTTAAGACTTTTTCTTTGTTGAGGTATTTTGAACCAAGACTCAAAATCAAGCCCTTACCCTAAAACACATGTACAGGCTTGTTTACGTTATAGCGAATGAGTTTATACATAGAAAGTATCAACGGCGTATCCACCGATCATTCGATATACCGTAAACTCACCTATTCAGGAGTATTAGGTCTTAGACTTATTTCTCTACTCTTTACCATGATAAATCATGCTAAGTTATAAAATGATTTATATGTCAAAACCATTTTCTTCTCAAATGTTTATTATGGCAAATGTATGCCAAAAACATCTCTCTCTGCCCAAGTTAACTTCCCAAAACCAGTCTTTAACTTAAACCCTTATAATGGTTTCTCCACGAATTATCAAAGAAGACAAAGTGATTATCTTCCCAGAGTAGTACCTCTAAAAGAAATGTTCCCATGAAAATGACGGGTCCAGGGGGGATTTATACACAACTCTTTCCTTAGACAGAACATTCTGTTTGCTAGATAACTAGATACTGGTCGGATGGTTACCTACCACTCCTTTGATATTTCATGAATACTCCGTTACTTAGTTTTAAGGTTTTAGATATTATTCATAAACATATCTCTTGCAACATCATGGATACCAGCACAAAGTATTTAAATCAAGGGCATATAGCATTCATGTAAATCTTTCTAGCATGCATACCAGACCAAAACATTTAATGTAATGAAAACATTTAAAAGGGCCTCATAGAACTCACCTTAACAGCGTCTCTATTTTTATAATCTACAATCGATCAGAACCGGTACTAGTTCCAGTAATCACACGATCCTATGGAAATATAATACTATTTTAGTCTATATCTTAGATAATATAATCCCCCTCAGGGAGGCTTTATCATCCATGTCCTAATACCTATCTTTGTTTAGCATTATTCGGGCATTTCCCCATGTCTATGCCAACCCTCCGGGTATAGCCTTAACTAGTTGGCACTTCTCGGGCATTCCCCTTATGCCCGTGCCAACCCTCGAGGCTACCCATTCCTAACTAAGGGAGATGACTTATCGAAAGACTATCTACGGCACGTTGATGTAGAGTTTCCTCATCCCTTGCTCCTAAAATGACTTGCTTGTAACACCCAAAGGGGTATTTCAAGCTCGGGATTCTCAAAATAGAGCGTTCCCGAAGAAGTAGGAATGATATCTCAACTAAAATCCTTGAATTTCTATTTATAGGCTGATTCTGGACCCTTAGCGGACCGTTAAGGGTTCTGGTGGCGGTCCTCCACCGCCTCAGGCTGATTTTGGACCCTTAGCGGACCGATATGGTTATGTGAAGTTTTGGGCTGTTTCCGGTCACACCGTCTTTTTGTTTCGCGTCCGGTTACGTTCTATTGTCGCGTTTCTCAATCGAAACTCATCCTAACTTATTGTTTGGTGTCTTTCAGACCCCCAAACGTTCATGGTTCGAATTTCGGGATGTTACAAATCTACCCCCCTTAAAAAGGTTTCATCCTCGAAACCTGTATTCCTAAAGATTTTTACTTGATCCCATAACTGGTCTAGAAATGATAAAGTTTGCATCGTCTCAAATATGTTTAGCAATTATTGCTAACTTAGAAACATACCCGATGCTTTATATATCTTCTCCTTCTCCTGTCGTAAGAGCATAAACCGTTGTTACATCTTTATTGGCTTCACTACTCGCCTCTCTAAACGGTCTTAATGGTTGTGGGTTCAGACAATTCTTCTTTTTGTTCCCATACTCTCTACATTCAAAACATCTTAATCTATTAGGGCAACTAGATGCAAGATGTCCTGCCTTCCCACATCCGTAACATAAGTTTGTTCCAGCTCTACACTCTCCAAAGTGGTTCTTTCCACATTTCCTGCACTGACTTGATTCTTGATCTTCCTGCTCTGATTCTTCTTTCTTCTCTTCCTCATAATCTGGTGTAACCTCTGACTGCTTCCTTTTCGATCCCGTAGAATGGGAATCATAAACTTCATCATACATGGTTGATGCAAGCTGTACCACAGATCAATACTTCTTAGGAGCAGAAGTTTTAACCAATCTTCGTATCTCTGATGGCAACCCTTGTATGTATCGCTTAATTCGTACTGCCTCGATAACTACTAAATGAGGTATTAAACGAGCCATCCTATTAAATTTGGTAGTGTACTCGCGATGAGTCATGCTACTAACTTCCAATCTTTGGAAGTCTCTTTCCAGTTTTTCCGTCTCATTATCCGGACAAAATTCTTCTATTAATAACTTCTTCAGTTCTTCCCATGTCAGTCTGTCAATAACCTTCTCTCCCATGGCCATGATCAGATTGTCCCACCAGCATAAAGCTTCGGACACAAAAAGGAGTGAGCAACATACTTCACTTTCTGATCATCTCTACACTCACTTATCTTTATCACTGCTTCTATCTCTCGGATCCATTGATGAGTAGCTATGGCATCCTCTGTTCCATTAAATTCGGGTGGACTTCCGTCCTTGAATCCTTTATAGGAACAACCTCTCCTATGATCCTTTCGTTTCCTCATTTTTCTAAATTCATATGAATTGTCAGAATCATAACCGTATCCTTTATCTTCCTCTAAACCTTTACTACTTTCTCCCGTTCTATTCATTTTATCTTTCTTCCCCTTAGTTTCTTTAAGGATATCTAGTAATACTGGCAAAGCTGTTTCTAACGCCTTAGCAACAACTATATCTATAACACTTTGTAATTGTGGATCTACCACATTCTCATTTTCTCTATTGGCATTTGCGGTAATCCGCGTTTGCTTTCTCATATTCATTCTTTCTTTCCCTTTCTTTCCTTTAACTCTACTAACCATTTCTACGTTCCTACAGAAAGACAGGGTATATTAGTATTCACATGATGGACTTATAACTTAGAACACAAGTGAAATGTAAATTGTTAAATGACGGTGATTAGGTGTATTTAATTCACTTTCCGTGTTCTTGTTATCCCTCATCATGTTTCCTATTAATACTCGTATCTTCCTCTATCCTCTAGCATCAAGCTATCTTTACTAGCATTCTATTTATATTCTACTAGTATCTTATTGGTCGTCAAGGTTCTAGTTTAAGTCTAGATACTTTGGGTAAGTATCTAAATCTCTTAAACTATTACTCTGATACCAACTTGTGACACCCACATCCCGCTTGGCTCGGAATGTCGGTCACTTGTCGGATTTACTCATGAACATATAGTATATCTGAGATCGAAATGCAACAGAAACTAAAAATTTTTATTTATATATATGCCAATTCTGTGCAAACTAAAACTATTACATAGTTGTGTAAAACCTAAGCAGTCTTCTCCACGATAGATAGACTGCTCCGATGCCTTTTCTATTCCTGCTCAAAGCTATACTCTTTCCCTGAATACACATGCTCAAAGTGTATCCGCTGACGCTGGTGAGTTCTAAGTTTTAAATCATTTCTTCAAACATTTCCAAAACAACATACTGATCCCTTGCGTATTTCCCATAAAATTATGTCTTAACCCCTTACGATTTCCCATAAGTTTTATAAATGCATTAGCAAATCTTTCGTGAAATAAGTCTTTAATTTAAAACCGGAGTTTAAAAAGACTTTTATTCTTTCGTCTAAAAACCTTGCCTATGCTCTAAAACCCATGTCCAGGACTATCCCCAATATATTCGAATATGTTTATATATAGGAAGTAACAGCGGCGCATCCACCACCTATTCGATATATTGCGAACGTACCCTATTAACTAGTATTAGAGAATAGACTCTTTTTGTCAGTGCATGTCTTAAAGTATCTCTCCATTGATTGTATGGCTGAACCATAACAACCTTAGTCTTTTATGAGTATACACTCATTTTTAGACTTTCTCTACCAGGGGTCACGTTCACCCCTTGAGCGGTTGTCACCACTCACACTACTCATGAATTGTACAACCCTTCCATTGACAGGCCACAAAGGCACTGCCCATGTTGTTCTTATGGTAATATACGACTCTCACGATCATTTATTACCATAGGCCCTTTGTATGCTTAATAACAAGGATTAAACATAGTTCCAAGACTCGTTCTACCATCAGAGCATGCATGACATTTTATGCCAAAGTGGCAAAAACTCTTTTCTCTACAGACCATCATGGTCCAAAATATTTGAAATGGTAAAACATGCCAAAAATCTGTGTCTTTCTCTATTCTCTTGTCAAGACAATAAATTTCCAGACCTCTGTCGGTCAAGATACAACCCTGACCTCTCTTCCATTACTTATCAAGGCACACCATGATAAGTTCTAAAGCATTTTATTTTTCTAAAACATTTTCTTTCTTTTATATCTTTACACTCTATCCTCTTTCCCCATACCACTTATCAGGGCACACTATATTAAGTTTTAAAACAAAACATTCTTTCTTAATTTTCCCAAATGGCACTATGTCCATAGACCGGAATCTCGTCTCACATCATAGCCATTACCCTAAGTCATAACCAAGTTTATTCACGTTGTATAGAACGAGCTTATACATAGGAAGTAACAGCGGCGTATCCACCACTCATCCTATACATCGTGAACTCGTTCGTTTATGGGGTTAGGGTCCTGACTATAACTCTTACCCATAATTTACAAGTTATAATATGACTTTAAGCCAAACCTGGCAAAATCTTTTCTTACAGACCCTTACGGTCAAAACATTCCTTTTATGTCAAAACAATTTTTGTTAAGACTTCTTCTCTGTCGAGGTATTTTGAACCAAGACTCAAAATCAAGCCCTTACCCTAAAACACATGTATAGGCTTGTTTACGTTATATCAAATGAGTTTATATATAGGAAGTCCCAGCGGCGTATCCACCGCTCATTCGATATACCATAAACTCACCTATTCAAGAGTATTAGGTCTTAGACTTATTTCTCTACTCTTTACCATGATAAATCATGATAAGTTCTAAAATGATTTATATGTCAAAAACCATTTTCTTCTCAAATGTTTATTTTGGCAAATGTATGCCAAAAACATATCTCTCTCTGCCCAAGTTAACTTCCCAAAATCAGCCCTTAACTTAAACCCTTATAATGGTTTCTCCATGAATTATCAAAGTAGACAAAGTGATTATCTTTCCAGAGTAGTACCTCCAATAGAAATGTTCCCATGAAAGAATGACTGGTCTAGGAGGGATTTATACACCACTCTTTCCTTAGACAGAACATTCTGTTTGCCAAATAACTACATACTAGTCAGATGGTTACCTACCACTCCGTTGATATTTCATGAATACTTCGTTACTTAGTTTTAAGGTTTTAGACATTATTCATAAACATATCTCTTGCAAAATCATGGATACCAACTTAGAGTATTTAAATCAAGGGCATATAGCATTCATGTAAATCTTTCTAGCATGCATACCGACCCAAAAACATTTAATGTAATGTAAACATTTAAAAAGGGCCTTATAGAACTCACCTTAACAACGTCTCTATTTTTATAATCTATAATCGAGCAGAACCGGTACTAGTTTCCGTAATCACACGATCCTATGGAAATGTAATATTATTTTAGTCTATATCTTAGATAATATAATCCCCCTCAGGGAGGCTTTATCATCACTGCCCTAATACCTATCTATGTTTGGCATTATTCGAGCATTTCCCTATGTCTATGTCAACCCTCCGGGTATAGCCTTTATTAGTTGGCACTTCTAGGGCATTCCCCTTATGCCCGTGCCAACCCTCGAGGCTACCCATTCCTAACTAAGGGAGAGGACTTACCGAAAGACTATCTACGACACATTGATGTAGAGTTTCCTTGTCCCTTGCTCCTACAATGACTTGCTTGTAACACCCAAAGGGGTATTTCAAAGGATTCTCAAAATAGATCGTTCCCGAAGAAGTAGGAATGATATCTCAACTAAAATCCTTGAATTTCTATTTATAGGCTGATTCTGGACCCTTAGCGGACCGTTAAGGGTTCTAGTGGCGGTCATCCACCGCCTCAGGGTGATTAGTCTGCATGCCACGTGTCAGATTCAGAATTTTTGCTTCCTGCGCACGTAGTGTACCGTTATGCCATGGGGTAGGCGTCCGCTACCGGCTTAACTTATATGATTTTCACCTTTTACTCGCCGAGAAACATTGTTTTCATATATTATGGTTTCTTTAACTCATTTTCTAGCCCGAGATATGGTTATGTGAAGTTTTGGGCTGTTTCCGGTCACACCGTCTTTTTTTTCACGCCCAGTTACGTTCTATTGTCGCGTTTCTCAATCGACACTCATCCTAACTTATTGTTTGGTTTCTTTCAGACCCCTAAACGTTCATAGTTCAAATTTCAGGATGTTACACATGTTCGCCTCCCCCTTATGTTTGCCAGGCCCATCCCGGCCCGGCCCATCATGTCTTGTTCGTTTCATCTTTCGCGCGTCAGAGACCCGTGTATTATTTTCGTCTTATTTTGGGATGTTACAGTCTACCTCACGTAGGCCTACACACCGGTCCGAGTAGCACCCCTCCCAAGCCAAGATACGTCGTCCCTGAAACTCACCTGCAAAACAATCTAACGTACATACAAAGTCAGCTATGTTGAGTGAGTTCTAATAGTTTAATTTAAGTATAAACCACCTCGTCACAAACATTATTTATCTTCACTCAGGACATCCCGATCCTTATAGAATAGTTTTATGTTTTATTAACATATAGATAACCCCTGTTATCTTACGATATCCCATAAAAGTTCACCATCCAAGATTCATCCCATAATTATAACTCTGTAAGTCTCACTGACATGGATCGAGATTAATACACTAATAACTCGTAATCTATCACACATATTAACTCGAAAACCTAGTTAACACAACCCAACCCTAGACATCGACTTAACTGGCCTTTACCAAGGCTCTCACAAGTCAACTGACACAACAGTTGTAATTACAACGTCATCATCCCGATGCAACGGTCAATTTAACGCTACACACCACCTCAATATCATCTCACACACAATAAATATAACTTAACACCTGCATGCAATTTAAACACATATAAATGCACACAAAGACGTACATCGTCACATGCACCCTCGTTAGGGCGTTCGACACACCCCGAGCTCATCACTGTCCTGTTAGACATTGTCACCTTTGGTGACCTCCGAAGGACCTCGTCCTCCACAATTCCGTTTGCCGTGTCACAAAGACGACAATGCAAACACAAAACGACAAACACATAGCACATAAAAACATACTAGCATTTACATGACTAGTTAACTAGGCCTGTACCCCGTTTAGTATTCGAATGCCCCAACTCGGTTTCCATACATGCATGCATGTGGTCATGCGAAAACCCTAGCCCCATGACAGCACACATACTCGAGCCGGTTTTTCAACCCTGCATGCAGCCATGCAAGCCCTGGTTTCGCGAAACGCGTGCACCCGAGTCGGGCTTTCTACGTTCGTACGTAACCCTCGTAATATATGGCTTACCCGTCCAACTTGCCGTCTTCCCGATCCCACCACCGTGCACCACCACTCTTCCTCATCGTGCACACGGTCTTCATCGTCATCACCGGAACCAACTCTAGTTGGCCTCACCCTTCGCTAATGCAGTCATGGCACGACACTCAAGTCTTCACACGTGCCGGATACGTCTCTGTAGAGTCTTATTTTTGTATAATCTCTTGTCATCAATGTATTTCTTATGAACATTGTTTAGTTTAGGTTTTAAATTACTTGTAATTTCATTTTATGTAATTTCCTGTTTTATTTCTAAGTCTGGGCCATCGAAACTATCTAGTTTATATTGAGGTTTGTTCAATCGAAACTAGTAGTTTTGATTGATAGGAAGTTTCGGTAGGAGGTTCATTATTTTGTAAATGCTCAACCGAAACTACTAGTTTCAGTGAGCATAGTTTCGAGTCTGTCAACTTACTATAAATAGCCTAGTTTGAGAATGTTTAGGGTGTGAGTAGCGGCTGTAACCCTGAATTTTCTCTTTCACTGTTCTTGAAGAATCAGTACAATATGCATTTGTTTAATGCTTTGTTCTTACAATTTCACATCATATTTGTGTTGATTCCTGTGTGTTTAGCTGTTATCTTTACCATTTTTGTTTCTACCCTCTGTTTCACCACCATACACACAGATTCCGCCTGTGTGTGTGTGTAATCGATCGTCTGTGAGATTTCCGATTGAAATCTGGACCTACAATTGGTATCAGAGCTGTATGCTCTTGATTTATGAGTATATTCAGGTTTTTGTGATCGATTTTAGGTGTTTTTCAGTATTTTATTGAAGTTTTTCTGCTTCTGAGTTTTTTGTAGTACTGTTTCATCGATTTCCGGCTGTCTGTGTTTGAGTGTTTTTGGTTTAGAGGTTATTTTTGTGATTTGGAGTA
Source organism: Smallanthus sonchifolius (assembly GCA_023525975.1). Lineage (NCBI taxonomy): Eukaryota > Viridiplantae > Streptophyta > Magnoliopsida > Asterales > Asteraceae > Smallanthus > Smallanthus sonchifolius. The sequence goes on along the minus strand of CM042030.1, from coordinate 66,582,567 downwards.
TTATAGGAAGCTTTTCGCTGGATTGGTTTATTATTTCTTCGCTATTGATTTTTGAAGCTGTTCTTCAATGGAGGTTTCTTGAAACTTGGGGAAGAAGGTATCGAAACTACTGGGAGACAATTTCTGCTTTTTGTTGGTCATCGAAACTTCTTGTCTGTACTCTTGTCTGGAGAAGGTATCATCGAAACTAGATATTCGTCCTGTTATATCGAAACTAACCTTTGCAGATTGATCAACCGAAACTACTGCTCTATCGAAACTAGTTTCAATCGAAACTTGTAGTTTCTACTGCGTTTGCTGGATTTTCTGCCAAGTCTTCTTCATCGAAACTAGTTGTTTCTTGATTCTGTTTTCTCTATCGAAACTAGAAGTTTCGGGCAAGCATTGATCTATCGAAACTAGGAGTTTCGGTCAGCCTTTTCTCTATCGAAACTAGTTGTTTCGATCAACCCTGTTCACCCGAAACTAGCTAATGTTTGATGTCAAATTGTCTGAGTTATGAAATCTTCAAGCAACAATGAATATGCTGGAGGCAACAAATCACCTGTCTTGGTGTCCACTAGAGACTTTGATGATTGGACCAAAAAAATGAAGACTTTCTTTCAGTTCCATGACCATACTCTTTTGCAGTCAATCACTGATGGTCCACACAAGCCAGTTACTACCACTACAGATGTTCAGCGTCCCAAGCTCGTGCCTGAATATGATGAAAAGGATATTGCCTTAATTGCCATAGATAACAAAGCTTATGGATCTATTGCTATGGCTCTTCCTATGGACGTGTTCAACATATTTGCTGAGTATACTACTGCTAAAGATCTTTGGGTTGCTTTATGTACCAGATATGAGGGAAGTGCTGAGGTTAGAGAAAGCAAGAGGGACTTGATCAAGAAGCAGTATGAGATGTTTAGTAGTGTCCCTGGAGAACCCATGTCTAAATTGATCAACCGTTTCTCAAGCATTGTCTTTAAGTTAAAAGTTTTGGGAACTCAGTATCCCACTGTTGAGTTAAACAAGAAGCTGCTTGATTCACTGCCCGGGGAATGGAATATGTATCGGATTATGATCAAGAAAACTGAAAAACTTAGTGATTTGTCATAGCAAGAACTCTATAGAATTATGGAGTCTTATGAGTTGGAGATAAAGAAGGGTGCAGTCACTCCAACTAATCAGTCTGGAAACACAACTCTTCTTGCTGGTCAAGGTTCTTCCACTTCATCCAACAAAACTACAATAACTTATTTTCAAACTGATGTCCCACCTTCAATTTCTGGAGTTCAGCCTACTACGTCATCCACATCTCAGAAGCCAACCACTATGATCCCCGATGAGTATCTGCCTATCATGACTGCTTTCATGTCGTGCTATGATGCACTGATTTCTGGAAACCTAACACCAGTCAGCTTTCAACCTAATGACTTGGAGCATATCAACCCGGATGATTTGGAAAAGATGGATATTGATTGGTGTATGGCTATGCTGACTATGAGAGCCAAAAGATTCATCAATAGGACTGGGATGGATTGATTCAAGCAAGGAAAAACTCTAGGGTTTGACATCAAAAAGGTGAGATGCTACAACTGTGACCAGCTGGGTCATTTCGCAAGGAATTGCAAGGAGTCATAATCAAAGGAGTAGCATGAGAAGAAGAACTCATCTGGAAAGCAAGCTGATGTCTTTCCCAAATCCACTACAACTTCCATCTCAACAGCTCTGGTCTGTCAGGCTGATGGACACTATCATTGGGGTGATCAAGAAGGGGAAGCAGCTGACAAGGCACTGATGGCAGACATTGAAGAAAATGAAAAATGTGTCATGATTGAACCAGCTGAGGATCTCACCGCCGTACCAGCTGAGGTAATGTCTAGACTTTGCAATGCTAAATCTTGTTTAAATGAGATTCAGAATATAGATTCATCAACCAGGCTTTGGTCGATGAACGTGATCACATAAAGGTGATGTATGATTCTGTGGCTAAAAATGAGAAACTTTACTTAGAGAGAAAATTCATGATATTTCTGGAGAAAATCGATATTTGATTGTACAACTTACTACACAAAAGAATAATAATCAAATTCTAATTGAAAGACTTCAAAAGGCTGAAAAGGCAAAATTTTAAGTTGAACACATGGGTATGGATCAGAAAATTCTTTTTGGAATCATTGATAACCAAATTCATAAAAAGGTCACAGAAGGCATCAGGTATAACTCTCACCCTCCTCCGTATTCCAAGTCTGGTAGATTTGCTGATATGCTAGTTCCTCATGTTCCCACACCCTTTGTTTGCAATTTATCTGTTGATGATTATATTCAAACTTCAGATTCTGACAGTTTTGCTTCTTGTGCAGATTCAGATTGTGTAGGTTCCGAAGATGATTGTGATGAGATTTCTAGTAAGGGAAATGTTTTAAATGAACTTGAGTCGGATGAATGTAATAATATGTCCGTGTCAAAACCAGATATTTGTGAACACATTGAAAATTTGTATTTTGGTTCTGTTCTTCTGAACATGACACTTTGAGAAATGCTATTTCTAAGTTTAAGAATGCTTTGCCTTTTGTTCCTAAATCTGTAAATGCTATGAGTTGTATTGCAAATTTTAAAAGTGCAGGAGTTGTTGTGACTGACATTCCACAAGAAACAATGAGCAATCTGGATTTTTTCATATTAAAGGAAGATCAAAGTGTTCAAGAAAGAAACGTTGAAGAACGAGTTGCCTCTAGTTCTGATGTCTCAACACATCAATCATCTTCAACATCTTGTGATGACAATTATCAGGCTAAGCCGACATGTGATAAAGTTTGTTTTAGTTGTGGGGAATCCAATCATGTTTTTATGACATGTAAATTGTCTACGTATCGTTTTGAGGAAGAAAATGTACCATCTGTTATTCAAAATTCAGTTGACTGTGTTTTCTCAAAATCTCGACATAGTAGAACTTTGCGAAGTAAAAGGATTAAAAATGTTAACAATTAGTCCAAAAGGATTTGGAAAATTAAGAATAATGATCTTTTTGATAACACATTAAAGGAGGATTCTCACCATGATTTCCGAAATGCATCTTGCAAAACTATGACGTTCCAAGTTAGCAATGACTTGGGTACCAATGTCTAAATGATTCATTTTGTGTAGGGACAATCAAGGAGGATTGGAGAAAATATCTGGCATGTCGACAGTGGTTGCTCAAGACATATGACTGGTCATTTTTCTTTATTGCAAGATTATCATCCAATAGACAGAGATTTTGTTGCCTTTGCAGGAAATCCAAGAGGAGGAAAGATTGAAGGACAAGGAACTGTGTCAAATGGTGTAAATAGCCTGGAGAATGTCAACTTCGTTCCTCAGCTAAAGTATAATCTGATGAGTGTGTCCCAGATTTGTGATAAAGATTTTTGTGCCCTCTTCAACTCAAGAGAATGTTTGATTCTGAAGACTGGAGTGGTTATTCCCGAAGACCTAATCCTCATGCGTGCTCCTCGAAGATTCAATACCTACAGTCTGGATATGAATAACCCATCAGGAATCGAATCCTGCTTTCTTTCAAAAGCTTCAGAGGATGAGTCCTTTCTTTGGCACAAGAGATTAGGACACGTGAATTTCAAGACAATGAACCGCCTTGTTCGAGAAAACTTTGTCACCGGTTTACCTCTAAAAGACTTCTCTCCCGTGGAACATTGTCTTTCCTGTTCCAAGGGCAAGCATCACAAATCATCTCACAAGCCCAAAACCACAAATTATATTGACTCCCCTCTACAATTGCTTCACATGGATCTCTTCGGTCCTGTGAGTGTCATGAGCCATGGTAGGAAATCCTACTGCTTGGTGGTAACCGATGACTTCTATCGGTTTACTTGGGTATTCTTCCTGGCAAAGAAAGATGAGACGCTAGAGACTCTGAAAATTCATCTGCTACAAATCGAGAATCTTTTCAATCTAAGTGCAAAGACTATTTGCAGTGATCATGGCACAAAGTTCAAGAATGCCATTCTAGATTCTTTATGTGAAAGTAAGGGTATCTCTCGGCAATTCAGTGCACCTCGTACTCCATAACAAAATGGTGTAGCTGAACTAAGAAATCGCACATTGATAGAAGCAGCAAGAACTATGATAGTTGATGTGACAATCCAGACTTTTTAGTCCAACTCCGTTAACTATTTCAGTTAAATCCTAACTTATTTGACTTATCTCAAACCCTAGGGACTAATTCTATCAATAATCTAAACTCAAACTCCAAGGACTAGTTATGTAATATTCCTAAACTATTCTGTTGACTTTGCAAAGTCAAAATCATATTTCCTGTTGACTTGTAATAGTCAAACTAACCATGTTCTAACTCCATCCAAACCAGAGGGACCAATTCTGACTCTTTCTAAACTATTAGACATGAAACCAGAGGGACTGATCCTGTAATTTGTTTATTTTTATTTCTGTTGAATTTGGGAAGTCAACTCACTCGTTCTTGACTCGAATTTGATTGCCACACCCGAAATTCGTTGCAATTGGTAACGGTTATGCATGTTAATGACATTCACGACGCTATTAAAGTCTTAATCATTGTTATTACTTCGAATCAAACCCAATTATGGGTAGTTATTGTGAAACCGTCGTCATATTCATAACTTGGCCATCAAATTCGACAAACTTATATGATAATCTCGCAAACGAACTACCTGCACATGTCAAACGAATCATTCTGAGGCTTTTACACATTTCTGTTTCACCGGAGAGACGACCAAGCTCGCCGGAGATCAAACCACCCGAGGTCAGAACCTGTTCTAGGTGTACACCATCGATTCACGCACCATTCCGGTAATTGATTCAACCCTTACTTTCTTTTCAGAGTCTAAATCAAAAGCCCTATGGCTATCAGGGCTTACATTACCGAATTTAACATGATCCGGTACCTAGGGTTCATGCGGAATCGGTTTGATCGAACACTATCAATTCGACATCAATCAAACATATTCTCAGACTCGTCTCATCGTCTAGAGCAAAAGCCCTATCACATTCATGGCTCATAACATCGAATTGATCAAGAACCAATTTTAGGGTTCATACATATCTGGGTTTAATCGAACCGAAACCAAGTCAACATTTCAATCAAATTTAACTACTGGAATAGCTTCGAAATTCTCTTTTTTGTCAAAAACCCTATGATTTTAACAACGCTCATTATCTAAATCCTTCGAATCGATTTTGTGTTCAGAAACTAGGGTTACGACCCTTTTTAGTAATTTAACGATCATAAACCCAGTGATTTTCAAATTCCACGAACCTACATACTCGCCATCACCCGATTAACGAAACCCCTATGACCCTTTTAATCGATCGCGATCAAATTCGATGATTTTGGGACTGGTTTCGTGCACTGTTGTATATGTGGGGGGGGGGACCACTGGACCGGTTGGTTAAAACAAATTGGAAACGGTTTCTTGTGCGATTCCCTAGCGGGCGGGACTGGTTAAGTGTGTGTGCTGTTGTGGGAGAGACCCGGGTTCGAGTCTCTCCACCCACTTTTATTTTTAAAAGCGATTTTTGGTATTATTTTAAATATAAAAATTATCCCTATATTATTATAATACTATATTAAAGTGTTTTAAACCGGAAAACAACTCGTAGGTTTGGGTTTGGTTTTATAACCTATTTTTATATTTATTATTTCCACTTTTGAAATAATATATTTATATTATTTTCAAACCACGAATTCAGATAAAATAACATGTTTATATTATTTTCAACCCGTGACTTCTAGTATAAAATAATATATATTTTATATTATTTCGCCTCGTTTATTTATCTCGTGTAACGTTTTAAACTAATTATTAATATAATTGTTTATATTATTTACTCACGTTTAGTATATCAAATAAAATTAATATATTTATTATTTTTCCAAACAAATGATTATTTTGTTAATCATACGACTTAAAAAAAAATATATATAGTTATATTAATTTTCTAACCATTTTAAATGGCAAACATACGAAGTTATTTATTTACTTAATATTATTCGTTATTAACATTCGACACGTAGCGCTTTGATCTTAATTATTATATTAAGAAACATATATATTTCCGTAGACGCGTTCGTCTACTCTTAAATCCTTAGAATGCGTTAAGGCGTTCAATCTTCCATGTCGTCGTCACAAACCCCATATGACCCTAATTTATGTGTTTATAATTCTAGGGCATAAAAAAGCCGTGCATGCTAACACTTGAGGTTCCAAATCTCTTACTTGTGTGATACTACCTACAACGCAACGCAGGTGAGTTTCACGATCCCTTTTTACTCATTTTCCTGTTGGGGGAGAAACATGTACACAAACCATCATACTTTTACTTGTTTTCCCGTGGGGGAGAAACATGTACGCAAGCAAACATTATTTTACATGTTTTTCCCGTTGGGGGAGAAAACATGACGCAAACTATTTTGATTATGGTACTTTATATGATATCACTGTTGAGGCTAAGCGTAACACACTATCATGAAAGTCCTCACACACTTCGGACCGTTAATATGGAATTAGCGAGGTAATTTTGGTAGTACTACTGGGTTTGACAAACCCCACCCGCGTTAGTCGCGCTAACTCGATTGGAGGTCGAACGGGTGAAATATTGACCTTAACACATTAGTCAGAGTTGATAGACCTGGCTGGAAGCAAACAAACAAACAAACACACTGTCAGCTTCGGTTGCGAGCGCTTTTGTAAGACATGAACATAGGCTAGCTACCTATAGATATGCATATTGAATGTACATAATCTGGCAAACACTTTCTTTTTGCAAACTTGAAACCTGTGAACTCACCAACCTCGTGTTGACACTTTTCGTACATGTTTTCTCAGGTCGCTAAGGCACAGGTTGCACGACTAGGACTTGCATGGAGTCCTACTATCATTTCACTCATAAGCAAACCGTTAAAGCAATTCACTTACTTTTATTAAACTAAACTTTGGCGCGTTGTTTTGCGCATTTACTTTCTTGTTTAAACGCTTCCGCATTAACTCTGAAATTTTATGTTATGACATTTTAAGTCCCATATAGTGTCGTTTGATGTAACTAATGACTGAGATCCTGGTGTATCACCTTCCAAATGGTAAAACTCCGTTAGTGGAATTTGGGTGTGTGACAGTTGATTCTAAGCTTCCTGTAACGTTCTGGGTCGAGGCTGTCAATACTGCATGTTTTGTGCAAAATCGAGTTCTCATCACCAAAAGTTACAACAAGACACCTTATGAAATTATGTATAAGCGTAAACATGTTATTGATTTCTTCAGGATGTTTGGGTGTGTTTGTACAATGCTGAATACTTCTGATCAGCTGAATAAGTTTGAAGCCATAGCGGATGAGTGCTATTTCGTGGGCTATTCCTCTAACCAAAGAGCTTTTCGTGTTTACAATAAGATACGAAGGATTGTACTGGAGTCCATTGATTTCAACTGGCATGAAAGCAATCATACGGACGCAAGGGACGGTCCTGATTGGCTTTTTGATGTCGATTCTTTATTTAAATCATTTAATCTTCCTGATTTCACTAACATATCTGTCTCAGCTAATCCTCTTATGTCTGTGAATATCCTAGGTACCTCTACTGCTTCAAGCTCCTCTTCATCATCCACTCAAGATTCTTCAGACTCTGTGGCAACAAATGAAACTGTTGAGGAAGAAACTCCTCCAATAGTAGATGTTGCTCCACAATCATCTGCTGACGGTCATATTGATGATGAAACTGACCTTTCTGAAAATAAAAATACCAATCTGGATGAACATTTGGAAGAGGATGATATTCCACAGTTAAGAATTCACAAGGATCATCCTACAGACAACATCATTGGTCCACTTCAATGAATGATGGTCTCTTCTCTTGCTTCATATCTCAAGTCGAGCCTAAGAATATCAAAGCTGCATTGCTTGAGAACAGTTGGGTGGAGGCCATGCAAGAAGAATTGCAGCAGTTTAACAAGTTACATGTGTGGAATCTGGTGGACCTTCCAAAGAACAAAGTCCCAATCGGCACTCGTTGGGTATTTCGTAACAAGAAGGACGAAGGGGGAATTGTGACTCGAAAAAAAGCCCGCTTGGTGGTTCAGGGGTTTTATCAAGAAGAAGGGATTGACTTTGAGGATGTCTTTACACTAGTGGCTCGCTTAGAAGCCATCAGAATGTTTCTCGCCTACGCAGCCTATATGAACTTCACAGTTCATCAGATGGATGTCAAAGGCGCATTTCTGTATGGAAAGGTTCAAGAGGAAGTTTATGTTAAGCAGCCACCGGATTTCATTGATCCAAACTATCCTGACAGAGTTTACAAACTTGATAAGGCATTGTACGGTCTTCATCAAGCACCTCATGCGTGGTATGAGACGTTATCAAAGCATCTGCTTGATAATGGTTTCACACAAGGGGAAATTGACCAAAATTTGTTCAAACGAAAGGATGGTGCTGATACCATTTTGGTGCAAATTGTAGAGTCATATATTTTGTATTAGCTGTTGTCATTTATTGTATGTTTAAACAATTTTAGACTAGTTTACCTTCTGTCATTTCATTATTGTAATTTCAGTTTTCTGTAATTAGTTAAGTCTCGGCCATCGAAACTACTTAGTTTCGATTGAGTCTGTTCAATCGAAACTAGTAGTTTCGATAGATGGTAGTTTCGACAGTCTGTGTATCAATTGTAAATGGTCAATCGAAACTAGTAGTTTCGACTGACCATAGTTTCGATACCTGTCACTACTATAAATAGCCTAGTTTGAGATTGTTTAGGGTGTGAGTAGCGGCTGTAGCCCTGAACCTTCTCTTTCACATTTTGCTTGAATCAATACAATCTGTAGTTGTTTATTCACTGTGTTCATACATTTTCATACCTTTTGATTGTTGATTCATAGTGTGGTTAGCTGGTTATCTTCACCAATACTGTTTCTATTATCTGTTTCACCTACATATACACAGTTTCCGCCTGTGTGTGTGTTCAATCGATCATATCAGTGTGATTTCGACTGAAATCTGGACCTATAATTGGTATCAGACTCTAGTGTTTTTGAGTGTTATCAGGTTATTGATCGATTCTAGGTGATTACCGAGGGTTTTAGTTGCTTATTTTGGGTTTTTGCACATTTATTCTCGAGGTACTGTTTCATCATTTATCAAGGGTTTTTGCTCGTATTTTTGGAATCGGAGGTTGGATTCGTGATCGGACAGTTAGACGAAGGTTTTCGCTGGATTGGTTTGTTATTTCTGCACCTTTGATTTCTAGAGCTTTTCATCAATGGAGTATTTCTGTTTTGGAGAAGAAGGCATCGAAACTACGGGGAACAATTTCTGATTTCTGTTGATCATCGAAACTTCTTGTCTACTTTTTGTCGGGAGAAGGTACTATCGAAACTAAGATTTTGTCTTATCTCTATCGAAACTGTAGTTATCGAAACTTGCCTTGAAAAATTTTCAGTATCGAAACTAGTTGTTTCGATAAAAGCTGTCCTATCGAAACTAGTTGTTTCGATAAAAGTTGTCTTATCGAAACTAGTTGTTTCGATAAAAGTTGTCCTATCGAAACTAGTTGTTTCGATAGAAGTTGACCTATCGAAACTAGTTACTGTTTTAGTTTCGATTCAAAATATTATGGCCACTTCAAGTTCAACAGAACATTCTGGGGGAAATAGACCACCTGTTCTTGTGTCCACAAGAGATTTTGATGACTGGACTAAAAAGATGAAGCTTTTCATTCAATTTCACGATTATACACTGTTGAGTTCTATCACCGATGGTCCCCACAAGCCCGTAACTACCACTGCTGATGTTCAACGTCCTAAGTTAGTGTCTGAGTATGATGAGAAAGATCTTGCCTTGATTACCCGAGACAACAAGGCCTACGGGACTATTGCCATGGCTCTTCCTATGGATATTTTCAACATCTTTGCTGAGTACACAACTGCCAAAGACTTATGGGCTGCACTGTGCATAATATATGAGGGAAGTGAGGATGTCAGGGAAAGAAAAAGAGATCTGATCAAGAAACAATATGCGATGTTCAGCAGTGTAAGGGGAGAATCAATATCTGATTTGATCAACCGTTTCTCAAGCATTGTATCAAGGTTGAAGGTAATGGGAGTTGAGTACCCTACTCTTGATCTGAACAAGAAACTCCTAGATTCTCTTCCTGAGGAATGGAATATGTATCGAATCATGATAAAAAAGACTGAGAATCTGAGTGCTCTGTCTCAACAGGAAGTCTATAGCATTCTTGAATCTTATGAAATTGAAATTAAGAAGGGAGCAGTCACCCCATCAAATCAGTCTGGAAACACAGCTCTCATTGCTGGATCAAGCTCATCTGGTAGCACATACTTTCAGACTGATGTCCCTCCTTCAGCTGCTACAATTAAATCTACCAGCTCCTCTACTCCTCAAAAGACTATCACCATGATTCCTGATGAATATGTCCCAATCATGACTGATTTCATGTCGTGCTATGATGCACTGATCTCTGGAAATCTAACACCGGTTAGCTTTCAACCTGATGACTTGGAGCAGATTAATCCTGATGATTTGGAGAAAATGGACATTGACTGGTGCATGGCCATGTTGACCTTAAGAGCCAAAAGATTCATCAAAAGAACTGGCATAGACAGATTCAAGCAGGGAAAGACACTTGGGTTTGATATCAAGAAGGTGAGATGCTACAATTGTGATCAGCTGGATCACTTTGCCAGAAACTGCAAGGAACCGTCCTCCAAGGATCAGCAAGAGAAGAAGATCTCCTCTGGAAAACAAGCTGCCAATCCTCCAAAGACAAACACATCTTCAAGCTCCACAGCTCTTGTGTGTCAGGCTGATGGACATTATCATTGGGGAGATCAAGCTGAGGAAGCTGCTGATAAAGCTTTGATGGCTGATGTGGAGGACATGGGCAAGTGTGTCATGATTGAACCTGCTGAGGATCTCACTGCTGTGCCTGCTGAGGTTATTTCTAAACTGTGTAATTCTAGGTCTTGCTTGAATGAAATTCAAAAATACAGATTCATCAATCAAGCCTTGATTAATGAACGAAATCACATTAAGGTGATGTATGACTCTGTGGCAAAAAATGAGAAACTTTACTTAAAGAAAATTCGTGATATTTCTGGTGAAAATCGTTCTTTAATTGTGCAACTCAATACTCAAACCATTAATAATACAATTTTAACAGAAAGAGTCCAAAAGACAGAAAAAACCAAATTACAGGTTGATCACATGGATATGGATCAGAAAATTCTGTTTGGAATAATTGATAAACAATTTAATAGAAAAGGCACAGAAGGTCTTGGGTATAACTCTCATCCACCTCCTTATTCTAAATCAGGGAGATTTGCTGATATGCCTACTCCACATGTTTCCACACCTTTTGTCTGCACATTATCTCCTGATGATTATATTACATCCTCTGATTCTGACAGTTTTGTTTCTTGTGTAGAGTCAAATTGTGTAAAGTCCGAAGATGATTGTGATAAGAGTGCTAATGATAGAACTATTTTAAAAGAACTTGAGTCGGATGAATGTAATAATATGTCCGTGTCAAAACCAAATATTGGTGAACACGTTAAAAACTTGTATTTTGATTCTAAATTTCAAAATGCCTTGCCTTTTGTTCCTAAATCTTTAAATGTTATGCCATGTGTTACAAAATTTAAAAGTGCAGGAATTATTGTGAATGATGTACCACGTGAAACCATGAGCAACATGGAATTTTTCAGATTAAAGGAAGCACATCGTCTTCAAGACAAAGTTATTGATGAGAGAACCGTCTCATATTCAGATTCCTCAACATCACAATCATCTTCATCTTGTGATGACTATTATCAGGCTAAGATATCTTGTGAAAACGTCTGTTTTAGTTGTGGTGCCTCAAATCATGTTTCAAAGAGTTGTAAATTGACAACCGCAAATTTTAATGAAGAATCACCTTCCCAAAGTTCATTAAATTCATATGTGTTGCCTAATTCTTCTCACAGTAGGAAATCTAGGCGTAAAAGAATTAAAAATGCTAAAAATTATTTAAAACGAACTTGAAAAATTAAAAATAATGTTCTATTTGATGACCGTGCTTCATCAAAGGATGGTTGTATTTCTGATTCCAATGAGATGCCATATTCTGACACTAAAATCTCTTGATTGAAACATTTTTGGTCAAAACGTATAAATGGTTCGTTGTGTATAGGGTCAATCAAGAAGAACCGACGATAACATCTGGCATGTAGATAGTGGATGTTCAAGGCATATGACTGGGCACTTTAACTTGCTGCAAGATTATCATCAAATTGATGGAGAGTATGTTGCTTTTGCTGGAAACCCAAGAGGAGGAAAGATTGAAGGACAAGGAACATTATCAAATGGAGTAAATAGTCTGGAATTTGTCAACTATGTTCCTCAGTTAAAATACAATCTGATGAGTGTTTCACAGATTTGTGACAAGGACTTTTGTGCTTTATTCAATTCAAAAGAATGTCTTATCTTAAAGCCAAAATTGGGTCTGTGGTATCCTAAAACTGACTTGTTTGATCTTGTGGCTTATTCAGACTCAGACTACGGGGGTTGCAACTTAGACCAAAAATCCACTTCTGGAGGTTGTCAATTCCTTGGCAACCGCCTTGTCTCATGGCAATGTAAGAAACAGTCCACCGTTTCCCAATCCACCGTCGAAGCCGAATACATTGCCGCAGCCCTCTGTTGTTCCCAAGTCAGATGGATACACCATCAGATGCTTGACAATGGGATCACATTCCATGAGACACCCATTCTGTGTGACAACACCGCCGTTCCTCATATCACCAAAAACCCATTCAGCATTCCAAAGCCAAACACATTGAAATCAAACATCACTTTATCCGTGACTGTGTTGAAAAGAAGCATATTCAAATTGTTGAATTCAAAACTCACAAACAAACCGCAGACATCTTCACAAAGGCTTTTGACTCTACCAGATTCGCCCAACTGGTGGAGATGCTTGGAATGATCAACTTTCAGTAAATTGTGTGAATAGTATTTTTTTATTTTTATTTTATTTTATTTTTTTTATTTTTTTTTATTCTGTTTACTTGTCAAAGAAAATTCCAAAAAGATTTTATTTTTATGAACAGTTTTTACGCAAATCTTTTGGGGGAGAAATATTATATTGAAAAGAATTGCTGTGTATATAATCTTACAAGTGGTTTTGAGTTGCAGAAAGAATTGAATCTGACATTTGAGAAATGATAGTGTCTGATCTCATCTCTTGGACATGGAATGGACCAAAAGCGATGGTGTTTACTGAGGTATAGCTGGTAGGCCCGACATATGGTTAAAACTTGTAAGTAGTGTGAAAACTCTAATATATATCTCATACTTGTGTGTTTGAACCCATTATTGAAACATCTAACCCATTTTTATATCTAAGAAAACCAATTCAATCAGATACAGGCTTACGTATTGGATTCCTATTCATACGCCAAGTGACCGTCAATATAACGATATTTACCACCAATGACCCCGTATGTTTTGCTTACGCAAAGATCTCGGGTGCTCATCCTTTTCCCATCCACTTGGATGATTTGACCCCGTCTGTTTTGCTTACGCAAAGATCTCGGGTGTTCAACATTTTTCTATCCGCTTGGATAATTTTATGACTTCTTCTGTTTTGCTTACGCAAAGATCTAGAATGCTCGTACCTTTTTAATATCTACTTGGATATTTTTTATTTTAATTTTCTAAATCCACTTGGATATCTTATTTTATTTTGGTGGTACTTTGACATTACTAAGACGGTACCTTGGTTAATCAGAAAGAGATGATAGGATGAAGATGGGTACTTCTTGAGTATTGATAGGTTTTCAAAATCATTTTATTTTAATATGTGGGGTACACCTTGTATAGTGCTTAAATGGTACCTTTTAATCACATGAAATCAAAATACAAAAAAAATGTTCGGGTTTACTTTGCACAAATATCAGCTATCTTCAGGGACTCACAGTAGTGAATTGCAAAAGGAAGTGTTTCAAGAGACTGACCAGATCTGATCTCATGTTGGATCTTTTTCAAGAAGAAAAATGTAAATATCTTGTGTATATATGTTAGTCTTATTTCTGTTACTTTGTACATATCGAAACTTTTTTGACATATCGAAACTACTATGTTCATATCGAAACTACTATGTTCATATCGAAACTACTTTGCCCTATCGAAACTACTTTGTACATATCGAAACTATTTTGACATATCGAAACTACTATGTTCATATCGAAACTAGTTTGCCCTATCGAAACTAGTTGTTTCGACATGGGCATTTTTGTCTTTTGTTCTTCGCAATTTAAATGCCTTCATAAATAAATCCCTCCCTTCATATCTTCTTCACTCGTCTTTTTCGCAACCCTTTTCATCTTCTCCGACACACACAAAATTTCTCAAGCCTTGGTCTGAGTTGCAAATTATTAGGGTTAATCACCTGATTACCCCCGTTGTCACCATCGTCTTCATCATCAGGTAACGTCTCACTATTTCATTTGAATGATTCTTGCGAATCAACAGACTTAGGGTTTCAAAAGTTCAAATTTGTTCGACTGAATCTTCATAATAACAGTCGTTGTGTGCTTATCTGTGTTTGCAAACATCTTTATCATCTTAGAACTCACGATTATTGTGTTTTATTGCAGATAACAGTCTCGCATTTGGTAAGATGACATTCCGTCATTTACAGGCCACTCTAAACTCTTCATTAAACTGTTTATTTTGTCTGAGTATAGTGAATCAAAAGGGGTTTGGGTTTCAAAACCAAGTAGTTTCGATAAAGGAGTTCAACTCTTTCAAAATTTCTCAAAATTTTTAATCGAAACTACTGGTTTCGACACCCAAACTTGACCTAATTTCTCTATCGAAACTACTTGTTTCGATAAGTTCATATCTATCGAAACTACTTAGTTTCGACGGTGTTGATTTCAGAAATTTTATAAGTGTTGATCAAAGCTTATTGCTTCTATCGAAACTAGTTAGTTTCGATAAGTTCATCTCTATCGAAACTACTTAGTTTCGACAGTAAGGATTTCTAATTTTTCCTAAGTGTTGAAATATCTTGTTTCGATTGACCATATTCAGAACCTTTACTTATTGTGCAAAACTGATGAATTTTACAGGTATGGATCTCGTATTCGTGAAAAGGCACAATGTCTGTGCATTCCTTAATAGCAATGATCCGAAAGCTGCTGAGTTCATTCCTATCTTAAACTTTCTGGCAAACTCCAACATAAGTTTTGCCATAAGCCACAACCTGCCGGTGTTTGAGGCAACTATTAGACAATTTTGGGAAACTGTAGAGATAATCATAGTTGATAATGTGCAGCACATTAGAGCAACTGTACATGGCCAAGAAGTATTATTTTCTGAAGACACAGTAAGAGAGGTACTGCAGTTAAATGATAATCCAGAAGCACCCTTTGATTTTCCAATCTTCTATGTGAAAGAATGCTTCAGAAGAATGGGTTATCCTGATGAGTTCAAGAGTGGTCAGATAATCAAGAACTCCTTACCAAGCCATTAGAGATATATAGTGCATGTGTTTATTCACTGCCTATCAATAAGGAAAGGGGGTTTTGATTCAGCTAACAGTACTCTGGGATCAGCTATTTTGGGATTAATAAAGGGAAGAGACTACAACTTTTCTGGTTTCATATTCACTCAGCTAAAGGATAACTTAACTGGAGCAGTGAAGGAGAAGTTTCTAGCATATCCTAGATTTCTACAAATTATCATCAATCATCTTCTTCCTGAGCTTCAACAAGGTGGAAACACCTTTGTGTTTGATAATATGATGGCCAAAACACTCAGCTACATGAAAAGTACCAACAAAAGGACCAACCGGGTGATAGCCGACGTTCCCCTGTTCGGTCATATCATTGGAGAAGAAGAAGAGTTTATCCCTGACATTGATCCTGATCTTGAATAAGAAAACTTATCATCAGATGAAGAAGAGCTGGAAGCTGAACAAAATCAAGGTAATCCACCTATTGATGAAGCTGAGATTGAGGTAGACATACCTATTGTTCAAGAAGAAGAGCAACATGTAATTGAGCCTGTGATAGAGGCTCCTTTTGTTGAAGAAATACAGATAGTTCAAGAGCCAGCAGTAAATGTTGAAGCTGGCTTACAGGAGGATGAAGAAGAAGTGGCAGAGTCAAGTGGGACTCTAAATGCAGGAATTTATGGATCAGACTATTACAAGTCTGATTCAGATTAAAGAATAGAGCAACTTGCATCTTCCTCAAAAAGACAAATTGAGTCAGGATCTGATTTTAAAGAGGAGGAGCCTAGGGCTAAAAAGATAAAGACTGGATTGGAGGATTTGTCATCCTTGTCAGAGTCTTCATTCACCACTCCAGAACCATCTCCTCATCCTACTCCACAACAATCTCCCATCCATACACCTCCTACATCTCCACAACAATTACCTATCCCTACACCTCCTACATCTACACAACAATTACCTATCCCTACACCTCCTACATCTCCATAACAATCACCCATCCATACACCTCCTGCATCTCCACACCATGATTCAACCTCTCCTGTACCGAGAGTAAAGACTCTAAGTATTGAAATAAAGAAAATTCAAGACAATCTTCAAAAGAAAGATACAGAGATTGACGGCTTGAAGTCTAAGCTAAAAGAAGTTAAGGAGGAAGTCAAAGACTTGAAGCTGGAGGTTGGGGGCTTACATACTCAAATAGATATTCAGCAGACTCAGCTGGAAACTCAACAAAGACTAATCATAAGGCAACAAGAAGACTTTAAAGCCTTAGCTGAAATAGTTAAGCAGCTCAAAGACTCTGTCAACAAACCTACTCCACAACAGCCAACCACTTCAAAGGCTCAGGGGGAGACTACATCTGAACTTGAACCATCGTCTCCTGCCTTTGTCACTGATCCAGAATCTGCATTAACCGTGTATACTGGCCACGGTGCCATGACAAAGGAGTCTGTTGAAGTAAAGGTTGAAGAAACAGAGTCTGTCCTTCCCTCAGCTCATGAAAGAAGAGAAGCAAGGAAGAGAGGGAAGGGAGCTATGGCTAATATTGAAACAGTGATTCTGGATGAAGAAGACATCCCATCGGATGATGAGCTGAATGCTCTTCTAGATGAGATTGACAACTTTGGATACAATGACCTTCATCCAGAAATTCTAACTACCGAAGAGAAAGAAACTGAACGAACTAGATATTTTACTAAAGAAGGAGATGAAATTCAAACCCTATCAGATGAAGAAGATGTTCAGATTAATCTCATCAAGACTATCATTCCTGAACCAACCATTCCAATCTCTGAGTCAAATCCAACTCAAGATCAACCTTTAACTTCACCTGAACCTCCTATTTCAAGGAAGTCTTGGTTTAAAAAGATCATTCTAGAAGAGACTCCTCAAACTTATGAGTGGATAGCCGAGCATCAAGAACTGAAAAGGCCTCCAATTGGATGGAAATACGATGCTGAAAGGAAGCTCTTTATCATCAGACGATATAGAGGGGGAGTTCAGCACTTCAAAAACATGACTGACTTCCAGACCCTTCCTTTTTATGACCTCAGGGATTTAGCAAAACTTCCACTTCAAAACCCTGGGAAGGTCATGATGGCTTATGACTTTGAGAGGTTTCTGCATTCTCAAGTCAACAATGATTTCAAAGGAATGAAGCCTAGGAAAACTCAGAAGAAGATCTCAAAGACTAGGTTTCATCCTAAGACTAAAAAGCCATATGTGTTCCTAAGATACAAGCCTGCCCAAACACACAAGATTATCACTATTCCAAATTCTGTACCTGTCCAGCTACAAACTTTTAGAAAGTGGTTCTATAACCCAGTCATTGGCAGTGCAGTTATTGAATGTGAGGGCAAGGAAGACATCACCATCTTTGATCCAATGGAGCTGCTGAAATTTCAACCTGAAGATCTGGAGGTGCTATTCCAGAATCACATTCAGGCTTATAGTGATGAAGATGAAGCTGATGCCAAAGCCTATCAAAGAATTGTATCTCTCCATGTCAAACCTTTCATCCCAAGGACATCTGAAGGACCAGCTGCTTGATGAAGAGCTGAAGACAGTAATCCAACAGCTTAGGTGGAGATTGTAGAGTCATATATTTTGTATTAGCTATTGTCATTTATTGTATGTTTAAACAATTTTAGACTAGTTTACCTTCTGCCATTTCATTATTGTAATTTCAGTTTTCTGTAATTAGTTAAGTCTGGGCCATCAAAACTACTTAGTTTCGATTGAGTCTGTTCAATCGAAACTAGTAGTTTCGATAGATGGTAGTTTCGACAGTCTGTGTATCAATTGTAAATGGTCAATCGAAACTAGTAGTTTCGAGTGACCATAGTTTCGATACCTGTCACTACTATAAATAGCCTAGTTTGAGATTGTTTAGGGTGTGAGTAGCGGCTGCAGCCCTGAACCTTCTCTTTCACATTTTGCTTGAATCAATACAATCTGCAGTTGTTTATTCACTGTGTTCATACATTTTCATACCTTTTGATTGTTGATTCATAGTGTGGTTAGCTGGTTATCTTCACCAATACTATTTCTATTATCTGTTTCACCTACATATACACAGTTTCCGCCTGTGTGTGTGTTCAATCGATCATATCAGTGTGATTTCGACTGAAATCTAGACCTACACAAATCTATGTTGATGATATCATTTTTGGATCCACAAATCCTCGGTTATGTAAAGAGTTCGAGGAAGTGATGCATTCTAAGTTTGAAATGAGTTCTATGGGAGAAATGAAGTTCTTTCTTGGTTTGCAAGTAGACCAGTCTGAGTCAGGAATTCTTATCCATCAAGAGAAGTATGTCAAAGAAATCCTGACCAAGTTCAAAATGACTGAGTCCCATCCTTACAAGACTCCCGTGGAAGTTCGACACTGTCTGTCTCCTGATTTGGATGGTGAAAGCGTTGATCAGCACATCTATCCCTCGATGATAGGATCTCTCATGTATCTCACTGCTAGCAGACCAGACATCATGTTCGAAGTGTGCTTGTGTGCACGCTTTCAGGCTAATCCTAAACTCTCTCATTTAATTGCTGTCAAACGTATTTTAAGATATTTGAAGTAAAAGCCAAAACTTGGGCTTTGGTATCCCAAAATTAACTTCTTTGATCTTTTGGCATATTCAGATTCAGACTACAGGGGATGCAACTTAGACCAAAAATCCACTTCTGGAGGTCTTCAGTTCCTTGGCAACCGCCTCGTCTCCTTGCAATGTAAGAAACAAACCACCGTTTCCCAATCCACAGCCGAATCCGAATACATTGCCGCAACCCTTTGTTGTTCCCAAGTAAGGTGGATCCAACATCAAATGCTTGACTACGTGATCACCTTCCATGAAACCCCCATCCTGTGTGAAAACACCGCCGTTCCCCATATCACTAAAAATCCCGTTCAGCACTCAAAAACCAAACACATTGAGATCAAACATCATTTCATCTGTAACTGTGTCGAAAAGAAACATATCAAAATCGTTGAAGTCAAAACCAACAGGCAAACCACTGACATCTTTACAAAAGCATTTGATTCTGCCATATTTGAGAAATTGGTGGAGATGCTCGACATGATCAACTTTCAGTAAGCCTTGTGCATATTGTCTTTTCTTTTTAAAATTGTTAATCGGGAAGATTTCCAAAAAGATTTTATTTTTCTGTATAGTTGTTTCCTTTTTCAGTTTGCGAAAGCAAAACTTTTGGGGGAGATATTGGAATTTGTAGTTAGTAAGAAAAAGATTTGCTTTGTATAGTCAAAAAGAAAAAGAAAAATATTTGATTTGTTTATTGTTTGCTTAAGAAAAACTCACTGTAAGTATCATGTTTTGTTTCAGGAAAATCGGATCCGACCTTGTGAGAAATGATAGAGTCTGACCACACTTCTTGAAAATGGAATGGACCATAAGAGATGGTGCTTACTGAGGTATAGCCGGTAGGCCCGACATATGGTTATAACTCTTTAATAGTGTGAAAACCTAATTCTCAATCATACACGTGTTTTTGAACCCATTTTTGAAACATCTAACCCATTTTAATCTAAGAAATCCGATTCAGTCAGATATAGGCATACGTTTTGGATTCTGATTCATGCGCCAGGTGACCGTCAAAGTAACGAAAGTTACCGCCGATGACCCTGTCTGTTTTGCTTATGCAAAGATCTCTGTAGTTCATCTTTTTCCCATCCACTTGGATGATTTGACCCCGTCTGTTTTGCTTACGCAAATATCTCGGGTGTTCAACCTTTTTCTATCCGCTTGGATAATTTTACGTCTTCTTCTGTTTTGCTTACACAAAGATCTAGAGTGTTCGTACCTTTTTAATATTCACTTGGATATTTTTCTTTTTACAACTTCTGATATCCAGTTGGATCTTATTTTACTTTTGACGGTAATTTTGACTTACCAAGATGGTACCCTGGTTAACCTGTAAGAGATGATAAGATGAATGCGGGTATTTCTTGAGGACTGATAGGCTTTCAAAACCATTTTATTTCAAAATATGGGGTACACCGTGTTTTGTGCTCAAACGGTACCACTTAATCACATGAAATTATTGTACAAGCAAATGTTCGGGTTTATCTTCAGAGATCCACAGTAGCTGAGTGCAAAATGAAGTGTTTCAAGGGTTTTGACCAGACATGATCTCACGTTGGATCTTTTCCATGACTAAGTGTTTATATCTTTTATTGTTTTTACTTTTATTTTTCAATATATATTTTTTTAAATCTTCCTTATTAGCTTGTTTAAATTGTGTACATATGAGTGTTTTTCTTTTGTTTCTAATCAAGTATCTCATGTCACCCGAAACAACATTTCCATCGAAACTGCTCAAACCGCCCAAAACTACCTCCCACCCGAAACTACTTTGCCCTATCGAAACTAGTAGTTTCGACAGGGGCGTTTTGGTCCTTTGACAAGCTCAAATTGAATGTCTTCATAATTAGGTTATTTTTCATGCTTCATTCACTCTCACTCTTCCGAAACCTTTTTCACCTTCATCTTCACACACAAAATCCCTCAATTCATCGGTTTAAGTTTGCGAAATCAGTATTTCTTATCTGATTCCTCCGTCGTCTTCTTCATCAGGTACTGTTTTCTGTTCACTTGTGGGCGTTGTTACAAAATGCCGGACCTAGGGTTTCAATTCTAAATGTTTCACGACTAAATCTTCATAATCTTGTCGTTTTTTGTTCTAATCTTGTTTATAAACTCACCATTGTTGATATCTCATTCTTGTATGTTTAATTTTGCAGATTACCTCAAAACTCTTGGTAAGAAGGAGTTTCGACACCTCACAGGCTTCCTTTACCATTCTTTTTATTTCAGTTTATAGTTTGATAACCTGTATATAGTTTTAACTTAGCTTTTTCTAGCTTTTTGAGTGCTTGAATATTTGTTCAGAATTCAGGTATCAAAACTAGTTGTTTCGATTAAAGGGTATTTTGGTTTTAAAATGTTTTTCAGAATTTGAACAGGTTTCTATCGAAACTAGTTGTTTCGATTTTGCTGCCCGAAACTTTGTAATTTCGACCAAGTCTCTTTGCCCGAAAGTATGTAGTTTCGATATGGTTTCTTCACCCGAAACTAGTAGTTTTGGTCAGGCTTTTTGAAATTTTTCCAAAATGTTGGACTGATTTTTGAAAATTTTGTTTCTATGCAGACATGGATCTTTTATTTGTTAAGAGGCACAATGTCTGTGCTGTCCTGAATACTACTGATCCCAAGAATGCAGACTTCCTACATGTTCTCAACTTCTTAGCCAACTCCAACATCAGTTTTGCTATAAGCCACAACCTGCCAGTGTTTGAATCAACTATAAGGCAATTCTGAAATATTGCAACAACAACAGTTATAGACAATGTGGAGCATATCCGGGCTACAGTTCATAATCAAGCAGTTCTACTATCTGAGGCAACTATCAGAGAGGTGCTACACTTTAATGACAATCATGAAGCACCGGTGGAGTTTCCAAGTTTCTATGTTAAGGAATGTTTCAGAAGATTGGGTCACCCTGATGAGTTCAAGAGTGGGAAAATTATCTAGAATGCCCTTCCCCCTCTATGGAGATACATTGTACACGTCTTTATTCACTGCCTGTCTATCAAAAAGGTGGTTTTGATTCAGCCAATGCCATGGTGGCATCTGCAGTCTTGGGGTTGATTAAAGGAAGGGATTACAACTTCTCTGGGCTGGTCTTTGGGCAATTGAAAGAAAACCTGACTGGAGGGGTTAAGGAAAAGTTCTTGGTATATTCGAGGTTTCTTCAGATTATTATCAATAATCTATATCCTAACTTGCAACAAGATGGTCATATATTTGTCTTTGATCATATGACTGCCAAGACCCTAAGCTACATGAAGAGTTTAAGCAAAAGAACCAACAGAGTGATTGCTGATATTCCTCTGTTTGGTCATATCTTGGGTGAAGAAGAAGAGGATGTTCCTAACATAGATCCACAACTACTAGTTGAATCATCATCTGTAGAAGAGGCAGAACAAGGTCAAGGGAACCAAGTGCCAGATATTGAAGCTGACCAACAAATAGAGCAAGATATTGAACAACCTATCTTGGAGGCTCCTTTCATGGACCAACTGTTAGAGAATCTTGTGCTAGTAATTGAAGAGAAACCTGCTGAAAACATAGAAGCAAATGTACATGATGAAGCCGAGTCAAGTGAAACCTTGGACGAAGGCAACTACGGTACTAAATACGATCAGTCGGACTATGAGTCAGAAGACGATGATCAAACTATGCATCCTGCATCTTCCTCCAAAAGACCAGCTGATTCCGAGTCCGACTACGAATTAAAGGAACCCCTTGCAAAGAAAATCAAGACCGGGCTAGAGTCTTTGACCTCTTCTGAAGAATCACTGTCTGACATTCCTGAACACTTAACCCCTACTCACATTCCACCACATTCACCACAACCATCTCCACTACATACACCTGTTCCTACACCACCTGCATCCCCTGTCCCGGATCCATCACCATCGGTACCAAGAGTTAAAACCCTAAGACTGGAGGTAAAAAGGTTATAAGATACAGTAACAAAGCAAGATGAAGTGATTGAGAAACTAAAGGCTTAACTAAGAGAGAGCAATGAAGAAGTGAAAGATCTTAAACTGGAAGTTGGCGGCTTACATACCCAACTTGATGTTCAGCAAACCCAACTGGAAACCCAACAGAAGATAATATCTCAGCAACAACAAGAGTTTAAAACCTTATCTGATACTGTTGAACAAATCAGAGCTTCAATGATTAAATCTTCTCAACAAGATACCCCTTCAGCAGCTCAGGGGGAGACCACTTCTGCTGGTGGACCCTCTTCCCCTGCCTTTGTTTCAAATACTCAGTCTGCACTGGCAATCTTCACTGGTCAAGTTGCCAACACAAAGGATGCTGTGGAGGTCAAGATTGAAGAAATCGGGTATGATCTTCCATCAGTTAGTGAAAGGTGAGCCAATAGAGAAAGAGGAAAAGGAATAGAATCAAGTATTGATGTGGTTATTCTTGATGAAGAAGAAATTGGATCGGATCATGAGCTGGATGAGCTGCTAAACCAAGTTGATAACTTTGGAACAATTGAAGATTATCCTGAAATTGTTACCTTAGAGGAATAGAATCAAGTTGATAATGCGATCCCCGAGAGTCTTGGGCCGATTGCCACGCGTCGCTAAAATAGGACGACTTATCATATAAGAAGTGCCTTAGCCAATTATCAGGGAAGAGTGAACATAGATGGGGTTAAACATACCAACCTAGATAATAGTTATCCAAACGGCCCCATAAAGTCTGAGAATTGTATTGTATACAATTGCTAACCATTACCTACCTACATAGCCTTGTTTCATGGAAAATGCTCACCAATTCATGAGATATGGTGAAGCATGGATCTCAGTTCTTAAGTAAATAATATTAAAGTTTTAAAAGGTCATTATTTATTAAGATTATTTAAAACATCGAAAATACTAAAATGTTTATTCTTCATTATAGATGTCTCCAACTAAACCCGAGAGTGTGCTGGAGTCTATCACCGATATACTAAACGTTAAACTCGATGGAACGAACTTCTTGGATTGGTACTATAAGTTGAAGAAAGTCCTTAAGACCAATAAGAAGTTACACGTTCTAAAGTTCCCGGTACCTAAGTAGCCGCCTCAACATGCCAACAAATTTATTCGAAAAGCTTTGAGCAAATTTATAGATGATGCAGGAGTGGCAACAAACCTAATGTTGGCATCCATTGACCCGGGGATTAGATATATCTTAGGGTATTGGTCTGATCATGACATGATCAAAGATTTGAAGAAAAGCTTTCGTCCAGAGTATGACAAGATTCATTCTTCTTTCTATCCCCTCCTTCCACCACCGCCCTGTCGCGGACTCCGTACCAGCGCTTCCTCCGGTGGATCGGATTGGGATAATCAAGTCCTACGGTGACCGGTTTGGGATAATCAAGTCAAAGCAGATGATAGTGATATATATATATATATATATATATATATATATATATATATATATATATATATAGTTTTTTTTAGTTTTTGTTTATTAACAAGGGTATTTTGGTCTTTTTACCTAAAGTTAGCAGAATCATCCTAATAGTGTTAGAGGTCTGGCTTTAATTGAAACGAAAATGAAACCACATGGAATCAAGAAGTAAAATTGAAATTATTGAACTCAAAGCGTTATTTTGAGCAAATCACATGAACTCAAAACGAAATTTACTCAAATTTTTTTTTTAAAATTTATGTACCATAATAAAACAAGATTTAAAAGCTTATGTATCATATGGAACACAATTTAAATGTTTATGTATCATATGAAACAAAATTTAAAAATTTATGAACCATATCTAACAAAATTTAAGAACTATTATGTACTGTATGAAACAAAATTTGAAAGTATATTTGTCATATGCTAATGGCCGGAATTGTATTGTTTTTTATCTACATTGTGCTGTTTTAAATAAAACAATACAATTTTCATCAAGTGTGATGTTTTATCATAAAACAACACAAGTTTATTGTAAAACAACATAATTCACATAAAAATGGTATTTTCCCTAAAAATGATAAGAATGAATGTGAGTTTGACACGTGACGGTCCTTAAAAACAAGTTAAAGGACATTTTGGTATATATATATAAAATACTATCCTCATATGTTCTCTCGTTCTTGTTTCTTTTTATTTGGCGTTTTAAATGTTTATAAAATATTTCGGTTTGTTTATTCAACCTTTTTAAAGGAGTATAAAAATGTGTTGTTTTGTTTTTTTAGCATTTAAAAGAGTATTAAGATGCGTTGGTTTGATATTTTGAAGCTATTTGGCTGTTTTGGTTGCCGTTTGGTGCTGTTTTTTTTTGCTATTTTGGTGCTGCTTTTTATTTTTATTTTCATGCTGTTTAGCTTTGTATTGTTGCTGTTTGGCTGTTGTATTGCTGCTGCTGTTTGGTGCTGTTTTTTGTTGTGTTGTTTGGCTGCTGTATTGCTGCTGTTTGGCTGTTGTATTGCTGTTGTTTGGCTACTGTTTTGGTGCTGTTTTTTGTGATGTTTGGCTGTTGTTTTGGTGTTGTTTGACTGCTGTATTACTAATGTTTGGTTGCTGATTTGCTTTTCTTTGCTTGCTGTTTTCATTATGTTTTGATGTGTTGTTTTATTTATTTGGATTTTAAATGATTATAAAGATGTTATGTTTAATTTATTTGGCTTTCTAAATGATTCTAAAGATGTGTCGTTTTATTTTTGGCCTTTAAAAGAATATTAAGATGTGTTGGTTTGTTGGGCATACCACTTAAAACAACACTGTTAATTTTTAATGTGTAAACCACTTAAAACATCACAATTTTAATTTACTGCATTAACTGTGTTGTTTTATGCTAAAATAATGGTTTCATTAACTGTGTTATTTTATATATTTATGGTAAAACAATACAATTTCGCATAGTTATGTAGTTCCATTATAATGTTCTTTTATAAAAAAAATTATAGCGATACTATAATCAAATTAAAGATAATAAATGCTAGGTTTTATGGTGCAAGTTTTTTTTTAATAACGTTGCATTAAAAAGACATGGACGTTTAGAAATAGTGAGGGGACTTGAAAAAAGTCAATAATTGTGGATTTACCAAAAATGCCTCTCAAACCATTTTTTTTCCTACACTTTAATCCCAACAATTGATTAGAAAAACGGAAAGCTTAGACGTTTTCTTAGGCGTCTGAGGCAATTTAAGGGAACCTTCACCTATGGTGGTATTCGTAACTCCTTAAGATCATAATAAAAACATGTTATATCTTTATATAGTATGATAGGAAGATTTTATGTATATAATTTACGTGTGGGTCAAGCAAACTAAAGGTCGAAGCATAAATGATAGGTTAAGTTCCCGAAATTATAACAAAATAGTAATAAAATAAGCTGAAGATCGATCTTTCTGCTTCACAATTCCTGCTAGCTGTCTTGCTATATATTACATTATAAAATCAACTTTATTCTTGAACTACAAAACGTGACATAGAAGACACTTGACTAACATATACAAAAAGGTTTGGTGATAGTTAGATATTTTGTAGACTTCTGAAAAAAGGGGAAGATAATTATAATCTAACGTTAAAAGATTTCACATGGTATAAAGATGTGTTTTAAGACTAATGCCCGGATTAGCATAACTATTTGCAATCAATATAAGACTAGCAGGTTATGTCTGCGCGTTGCGGCGGCTCGGTTTTAAATAAAATTTTAATCGACACATAGGAAAAAATAAGAATGTCGCAATGGTATATTTAAAATTTTATAAAACATTATATACCCGAAGTTTTAAGAAAACCAAATTTTGACTCGGCTCGATTTTGAATAAAATTTATATCCAATTATAAATAAATTTATGTAGACGGTACTGTGGACTTTTTTTATGTGCTCATCTCCAAATTTGGAAAAACAAATAAAATTTATATCAAATCGTAAGTAAAATTATGTGAACGGTAGTGTGGACTTTTACTTTTTTGATGTGCTCGTCATCTATATCTGGAAAAACGAAACAACATTAACAACAGGAAAAACGAAACAACAACAACATGGTACGAAATTAGACATGACAAATGGTGTGTCGACCTTACACTTTTAATAAGATATATAATTTGAATAAACATTACGGTAACATGTTATAGGTTAAAGAGAAGAGAGAGGAATAAAATTTGTAGATTTGTTGCTCTTCATTGTGCATCTACAACCCGAAAGTTTTTAAATAAAAGTCGATAAATCTATCTTAGGTTATCTCTATTATGAAGAGTTCACTACTAATAAGTTGAAGAATGAGATGAAATTTGAAGACGAATATACCGTATTCTATGGAGAAATCAAAAGTATTATCATCATAAAATAATTTGGTTTGCTTCAACTATATATTCTAGCTTGACTTTGTACTAGGGGTGTTCACGGTTCGGTTTTCGCGGTTTTTAGGTGAAACCGTGAGCCGAACCGTTAGTAACGGTTTTTAATTATCGAAAACCAAAACCAAACCGTTGAAAATTAAAACCGAACCGTTATAAACGGTTTGGTTGCACGGTTTGAGCTTTTTCAACTTTCTCAACAAACAACCTATTCAAAACAAACTCCTAAACTTACATATGGTACACCAATCATCAAATATAGATTCTCAGCCTCAGCCAATCAACATCCTAAATGAAATTAACATGCTCCATAGAAAGAGTAAAAGCCTTTTAACATAAGCGGGATTTCAATTTTTTTGTTAAAATAAAGTCTAGACCAATCTGTTTCAAAATCTATTTTCATCAAGTGGCCCAGCTAGTTCACCCATTTAACCATTTCAGAATTTTTAAAGTGGTATATATAATTCAATACATGTAATATGAAATATTTAAAAAATTTAAATATAGTTAAATGTAACGGTCCGGTCCGATTTTTTACGGTTGATTTTTTGTATAAACCATAAACCAAACCGTTCATTACAGTTTGCAATTTTTGAAACCGACCGACCAAAAGTAACATGAAAAAATCAACCGTGAAACCAAACCGATGACCGGTTTGGACGGTTTCACGGTTTTAAACCAGACCATGAAATCAAAGTCGATAAATCTATCTTAGGTATTCTCTATTATTATGAGTTCACTACTAATAATTGAAGAATGAGATGAAATTTGAAGACGAATATACCGTATTCTATGGAGAAATCAAAAGTATTATCATCATAAAATAATTTGGTTTGCTTCAACTATATATATTCTAGCTTGACTTTGTACTCTAAGTTGAACAAATTTGTCATTTCCCTACTAATTGTAAATAGCAGAAAGAATGTTATTTAATTTAATTTTATATACATTAAAATTTATTTTGACTTTGTTCAAAATACAAATTCTTGATGTGTGTTATAATGATGACAACAGATTTATGAAAGTTTTTAATTAATTTATAATTCAAATCAAATATAATTACAAAGCAAATTTCCAATAATAAGTCTATCATTGCTCTCCAATACATAATAAATAATTGTTTTAAAAAAGTTAACTAAAAACATGAATAAGATGAAACAAACTGAAAACAATAATAAGTTTTACTAAAATAAAAACTTTACTTCATAATCTAATACCATATTTTAAAATTAATTAATTCATAGTTCTCATATATATGTTGTCTATTAATCCTAAAACAATGATTAAACTCTAACTTGGAGTTACGAGTTCTCACTTGATACATAAACTCTACCTAACCTCTAACTAGTGCAAAACTAACTTAGAGTTCTCATGTTGCTAAACACCAAATAAACTAGGTAAATTAGCAACTTTTACGCGTTGAATAGATTAATTAACACCGAAAGTTCTCTTGTATACACTTAGTCACACGATTTGAATTAACCATCTTTAAACCTATTTCTAAGCAAGAGTAACAATTTAAAGCATAATTAGTTATTACTAGTTAATCATAAATCACTATTGCATTTGTAAATCCTAGGCCTATTCGCTACCAATGATAACAACCAATTAAGTGTAAATCATCATAATCATTAAACCTAAATACGTGCTAGTGATACCATTAATTATTCAAAGCATAATTACAGTTATTATAAAGACAAACTCTAAAGCAAAACAATTATCTTTTCATCAACATATTCATTCCAAATCTGATTACAATGTTTTAGTTGTATCTTTGCTTGTCTTTGTTAGATCAGATAAACTATCTCCCTCCTAAGGCAGTTTCTTATATATTTCTTGGATATGATCATAGTCACCGGGGATACTTATGTTATAATCCTCACAGCTCTGACATCCTGATGTGTCATCATTTATACATGTTTCTCGTGCATAATTATTCTCATATTTGATGAATTTTTAGGCAATTTCATAGGAAATGATACTCAGTTAGCTTCCTATTGAATTTGCAGGCTATTTGGCTCTCCATATCAGAAAGGAAAGAAATATCAAAGAAAAATGGAGATAATTAGAAGCCAGAGGCCAAGCATGGTCATGCATACCCATGCATGACCGCGCCTCCCTGATGTCAGCAGAAGCTAAGCCTAAGAATAAGACAAATTGGTCAGAGCTTGGTCAAACCCAAAGGCACATTCGTGCCTCCTTATGCACGGCCGTGCATGTGTACCCTCCAACGGATTCTGAAAAAGCTGAAGATTCGCTCTAGTATAATGTCAGAAAGCGGAGGCACGCTCGTGCGTATGAAGGCACACCCGTGACTCCCCCCATTTTCTGCACTTGAACATGATTGATCAAACATTAGCAAAAATCTGATAGAAAGTGAACCTTAGATTCACGAACGGAGCACAAGGCTTTGATACCATTGTCAGGGTCTAAATCTAATTGAAACGTATTACTGTGTAGAAATCAGGTAGCAGAAATACCTAAATCTAGGTCTTGATCAATCCAAATAGAAACATCATGCAAACATTAACTACCAAAAAACTAAAAAATCAATCAACACACACGTAAATAACTTATGATTTCATTGACTTCAAGTGTAAACTATTACAATGATTGAGAAATTACAAGGTAAACACTCTCTGACAATTTTCTCTCTGAAAGTGAAAAGTGCGTTAACAAAATATACAAGCATGTTATTTATAGCAATGCAATGAAACGAACAGAAAACAGTTAAGCCCAAAATAACAACTCTAGTCCGAAGTAATAGTTTCCGAAGTAACAATATACTAGTTTGAAGTAATGATACTTAGTCCGAAGTATCAATACTTAACAAAAATATTAGCAGAAGTATCAAAAGGATCGGACCAACAATTCCTTAGTCCGAACCTTTTGGACTTGGTAAATTCTAAAGGTTCTGACCTTGTCCAATACATCAGACCAATAAAGTACTAGTTCGATGTATTTGTACTTGGTCATTTCCAAAGGTTCTGCTTCACAATCAATAGTTCGGACTTGATGTTTGTTCAGCCGATGTATCTTCACACTACTAGAAAACATGCATATTTTCAACAAAAGTTTCCGATAAATTACCAACAAAATAAATTTCCCACAAGTTAGCGACAAATTTCCAGCAAAACAAAAATAAAAAAATAATCATAAGATTTCCTACAGTTTTTTGACAAATTTATTAAATAAGTTAACTTATTTATTTAATATAACTGTCGGAATATTGTCGGAAATTACCGACGAAAGGCACTTGTCGCTAATTCATCGGAAAATTAGTCGGGACTTTGTCGGAAAAAAACATTTTCTACGGGGGTTTTCCAACAACACTTTTTGTCGGAAATTTGTCGCTAATGACCAATTCCCACAATTTCTCACGAATCTGCTGTCGCAAATTTTTTAGTTTTTTGGTAGTGTCACTTGTAAACTTCTATCTTCAAGCTTTGACAACAATTTTTTGTTGGTGAGCATCAACCTTTATGGTTTGACCTTACATTACCGTCATGGTTCTATGGCGTGTTACATTCTTATCTAGGTTGGTTATATTATTATTAATAAGAACTCGTAGGTATTTGTGACAGATTTGACTTGGCAAATACATTACTAGTTTGTAGTCAGGCACTTTGGTACTTTGGGTTATATCTTAGGCATTGATGTTACAATTACATAATGACATTCTCCATTTATCCCAACAAATATACTTGTTTAGCCAATTATAGTCCACCCAACCTTAGTAATGCACTACAAGAAAAAGACCCTGTGCCGACGCCGCCTATACCGACGACAATTGTCGTCGGCATAGGTCACCCTGTACCGACGACATGTCGTCGGTATAGGTCAAAACCAAAATTTTGACAGGGACACCCTATACCGACGACATGTCGTCGATATAGGGTTGAGCCAGATGGGGGGAAAAATGACGCCCAATGAATTATTGGGGAAAACCTATACCGACGACATGTCGTCGGTATAGGGTTATTTTGATTTAATTTTTGTTTTTTTAATATAATAATGTTTTCGTCGGTCAAAAATTTTTTTTTTGTTAAATTAAAAAAATTATAAAATGGCCTATACTGACATACCGACGACATGTCGTCAGTATAGGCTTTTTTACTTTGTTGACTAGTCAAAACCCTACGAAGTCTATACCGACGACATGTCGTCGGTATAGGTAACCTATTGCGCCGACTTTTGAGCCTATACCGACGACATGTCGTCGGTATAGGTCTCAGCGCAAATTAACACAGAATACAGCCTTCTGCTTCCCATTTCGACCAAAAAACCCCAAACGCCTCCATCTCTCTCTCTCTCCGGCGATTTCACGTTTTTTTGGGTATTTTGTGGAGCAATATTCACTAATCTCTTCGGTTTTGAGGTGAGTTAACATATATTGTTCAATCTTAACAAGAAAATCAACATTTTGGTGTTTTTTGCTTAATTTCTTTGGTTTTTGTTAGGTGTTTGAAGATTTAACCATTTTTGAAGGATTTCAAGCTTAAAGGAAGCTAATTTGCAAACTTGGTTAGTAATTTTTCTACAAATTTGGTTTAGATGTATGTTTTTCTACAAATTATGTTTAGATGTATGTTTGTATGTATATGCTTGTGTTTATTTTTATGTATGTATATATGGTTTAGATGTATGATTTTATAAATATTTATGTAATTTTATGATGAAATTAGGTTTAGATGTGAAATTAGGTTTAGATGAAATTTGAGAATTTGGACATTTATAGAAGAATTTGGGCATTTATATATGTATGTTTGTATATAATATGTATGTATATAGATGAAATTTGAGAATTTGGGCATTTATAGAAGAATTGTGTTTATGTATGTAATTTGGGTATTTTGTTTATATATGTTTGTAAAGGCTATGTATGTATATACGTGTATGTATGTATTTTTATGTATGTAATTGTGTTTGTATATGTAATTTTTGAATTTGGGCATTTATTTATGTGTGTTTGTATATAATATGTATGTATATTTGTATGTATGTTCGTATGTATGATTATGTAATTGTATGATTTGTATGTATATAATTGTGTATGTATTTATGTAATTGTGAATGTATGTATATATCTTTGTATGTATATGTAACTTTATTTAATTTTGTTGCAAGTTTGAAACTCATTGCGGTTGGAGAGGTGTGAGTAACATCTTATTTGTGTTTCATTGAATTTTTTTAAGGTACGCATCCCGACTTTTATACCTTCATGTACGTCTCATGTTGTGTACACTAGTATATTTATTTAGGATAACTCTTTAGAATATACATGTCCGAAATTTATCTGATAGAGATAAATTTTGGATTGTCCCCTTTGGGACTGCTTTTTGAATATTCTATCTTATTTAGAATATGTATATATTTTAACGGGTTGACATTTAAGAAAAAATTGGTAAATATTTCTCCTTATTCCTTCGAGTTTGCGGTTTATCTGCATACTTGGGGAGTTAAGGTGAAATGTTGCTGATTTTTTCTTAAATAGTTAACTCGTTAAAATGTATACATATGAGATAGAATATTCAAAAAGTGGGTTAGGATCCACCGCCTTAGAGTACCGATCAAATCACATACATTCGTTTATATCATTTATTACATGCAAGTATATGTGTATGCTTATAACACAATAGATATGACACTAGATATGACAATTGATAAAAGCTGGGTTACACTGGGAAATCGGAATTCTCCGGCTTTATTAAGCGGTCTTCGCAACTTTATAGAGACGGCCAAGAACCATGTAGACGGTCGAGGTAGAGCGTTTTGCCCATGTAGACGTTGTTGTAATGCGTGTCGACATGATTTGAACATGATATATGGCCACATACATGACCGTGGGTTTCTACAATCATATCAGAATTGGATTTATCATGGTGAACAACATCCTCGTGTGGCGGAGATAGCATCACTTTTTGCCCCAAGAACAACACCAACTCCTCCAATAACTACAACAACAAATAATGAGATGTTTGATGCCATAGATGATGTGATGGCTGAGCAAAATACAAACGAGGATAATATATATGAAGATGGAACTGGTTTAGACCCAGAGTTTGATGCGTTGTTTGAGGAGCTAAATAAGGAGTTATACCCCGGTTGTAGTCAAATGTCTTCCCTAAACTTCATAGCCAAATTGATGCATATCAAAGTTATCAACAAATGGACGAATATTTCGTTTGACCAACTGTTAGAGCTTCTACAAATTGCAATGCCGAAGGAAAATCACGTTCCAGGGTCACACTATGAAGCTAAGAAGAAACTGCGTAAGATTGGGTTAGGATATTAGTCTATCCATGCTTGCATTAATGATTGTGCACTGTTTTGGAAGGAGAATGAATCAATGCAAAACTGTCCGGTTTGTATGAGAGTAGATGAGTTGATAAAAACACAAAGGGGAAGAAAGTACCACATAAAGTGTTGCGCTACTTTCCTTTAACTTCACGGCTTCAACGAAGGTATAGTTCAAGATTAACGGCAAAATAAATGACCTGGCATAATACTGGACGCTCAACAGATGGTATGATGCAACATCCGGTTGATGGGAAGGCATGGCAAGATTTTGATGAGAGATATCCGGATTTTGCTAAAGAACCAAGGAATGTCCGCTTAGGTTTGGCTGCCGATGGTTTTAATCCGTTCGGTAACATGAGTCAGACTTACAGTATGTGGCCGGTAGTGTTAACAACATATAATACACCATCGTGGTTATGTATGAAAGAGTCTTCTTTCATGTTAACCTTGCTAATTCCCGGGCCTAAATCACCTAGTAAGGACATTGATGTATACTTAAGGCCGTTGGTTGATGAGTTGAAAATGTTGTGGGCTGAAGGAGTCCAGGTGAGAGATGCATCAACCAAAACTGTATTTAGGAGGCATGCTACACTGTTATGGACTATCAACGATTATCCTGCTCGAAGTAGCTTGTCTGGATGGAGTGGTCAAGGTTATAAAGCATGCCCTACGTGTAACGTTGACACACCTTCGTGCGCTATAACGAATAAGATAGCTTTTGTTGGACACAGAAGATTCTTGCCTAGAAAGCATAAATGGAGGAACGATCTGTCTTTTGATGGTAAGAAAGAGACAAAACATCCTCCCCGACGATTGACTAATGCTCAAATATTAGAACAACTAAAAAATCTCCCAGATCGTGTTCCAGGGAAACATCCAATGTATGGAAGGGTAAAAAGAAAGCGCCTAACATCAGAGTTGAATTGGACTAAACGAAGTATCTTCTTTGAGCTCGATTATTGGTTGTCGACACCGGATGCGAAGGTGGTGAATCAAGTCACGTAGGTGGTGAATCAAGTCACGTAGGTGGTGACCAAACTCCAATTCCCTATGTTGATAGTCAATCTATTACACGGGAAACTCAATCATTTTTTGGTAACTTGGTTGTCGACTTAGGCTACTTGCCTATGCGTACAACTTTAAATGAGGGTGGTGACCCAAGTCATGTTGCCTCGATTGATCTCGATGAAAGTTTTATTAATGATGATGAAGAAGATGAATAAGATGAAGAAGATGAAGAAGATGCATACAATTCAGATGATGAAGACGAACTAAATGACGACGATGAAGAAGATGATGATGTTGTTGACACACGTTATTTTAGTGATGATTCTGATTGAATGTATGTTAAAAATGTACTATTTGTCTTTGTTAATTAATAATTATTTGTGCTTACTAATAAATTTTGTTGTAGGAAAAATGGAAACAATGGCGCAATCACACGGTGGAGATGGTGGAGACGGTGGTCCGTATCACTTCGACTCGGGTTGTGCGATTAGATCTGGTGGTAAGTTACTTGTTATAGTTTAATAGATGTCTTTATAATTGCCTAACTTTTGAATGTCATGTGTCAATGTAGGTAGTTCCTCCCAAAAAAGACGATCTAAAGGCAAAAACCTAAAATTGTATAAGAAATTTGAGCAAAATGGGAGGAAGCCTATTCCCATTGATGTAGAATTTCATGCCGGGGGGTACAAGTTTGTGGGTCCCAATGCTACGGATTTTATCCGTGCTATCTCGTTGGAGGTTGAAAAGGTTATTCCGCTATATTATCCTAATTGGGCTAAGGTTCCAATTGAGAAGAAACGGGCCGTATATCCCACTCTTATAGTAAGTATAGATGTTTTATAATTACTTACAATTTCATAACTATTGCATTTATAATTAATTTCCATTTGTAGGATTATTTTGATCTGGACTCCTGGAGAAACACTGATAAGTGACGAGGCGTTGAACTCGGAATCACCGCCGAGTGTCAGAGGGCGTATAAAGATCACAAGAACGTATTGAAAGTTCACTTCGAGGAGAATGGGGGATACGATGATGTGGAGGCGGCGATGAATAATCCACTAGAAGATGTTGATCAAGAAACTTGGGAGACTTTGATTAATGAGCTGTTTTTAGATACGAGCTATAAAAACCGCTCGACAAAGAACAAACAAAACCGATCAAAACAACGTTACCCAAGTTACCATGACAGCAAATCATACGACATCTATACCGACGACATGTCGTCACTATATGGTAAAAAAAATCGTCGGAATAGGGTGATATTGTTGTAGTGATGTAAGCCTTTATCTAGACAATCATCTTTAGGACGTTAACTATCACGATATTTTATGCATATAGACGATCCTTTCTTATATCACAACACCATCGGTTCCCTTTAGTATCTAGTCTCGACTTGCGAGTATGATGCGAGTAAAGTTTCTTAATTTTTGCAGAAACCTACTAACGGACAATGCATTGGAGTCGGCGTTTTGCGGTATTTTCAAGGAACTAGTTTTCATGTTTTGAGTATTCAACGATATTCTAGTCTTGATAATGTTAGGATGATTGATGCTCTACCGGTTATTGCGCGTTTCTTGGACCAATCTATTCAACTGATGTTTCAAGAAACCACAATCGACTGCTTAGTCAAGTACCAAGGCTGAGTATCGTGCCTTATATTTAAGGGGTAACTTTATGTAATAGTAACCACAATCTATTCAACGTATACTACCGCATGACTTTGCTAGGATAGTTTGTGTATCTCAAGTCGTGTATCCCTTCCTCGTCCACCTATTTTTATGTTATGACAATATTGGAGCCATATATTTAAGGGGTAACTTTATGTAATAGTAACCAAGTTTCTCATCTGTTCCATTTTAGTCACTCAAACTTTTTTTGTATCATTTTAGTCACTCAAACTTTTTTTGTCTCATTTTAGTCACTCAAGTTTCACTTGTTGTTCCAATATATCTTTCGTAATTACCATGTTACGAGTTACTTTTTTTGGATTTCATTTTATTGATATGGTGAAAATGAAATCCAAAAAGAGTAAACCAACATTTTCACCATATTTATAAAACAAAATAAAAAAAGTAACACGTTAACCTCATAATTGTTTAAGATTAGAACAACATATGAAACTTGAGTGACTAAAATGAGATAAAATCGTTTGAGTGACTAAAATGGAACAGATGAGAAACTTGAGTGACTAAAACGAGACAAAAAAAAGTTTGAGTGACTAAAATGAAACATATAAAAAACTTGATTACTATTTTACGAAGTTTTCCATTTATTTAAGTCTGATATTTAATGAGCATACAAAACTGTGATAGTGTTCTATAATCTCTTTCTGTTAATTTCTTTACCTTTTTTAAGATATTTAATTTAAGCTTGTTTTGTAAATTGATTTCTATATTATATGTCAAATTAGTTTTGTAAAATTGCTTTAACTTGTTAAATTTTGGAATCATTTTTATCATATATTTATTTGCACAAATATTTTAAGAAACTTATAATTAAAATACTTCCTTATTTATTTTAAATTTTAAAATATTATTTTATAATTTATATATTTAATTCATAATATTATTTCATTATTAATTATTTGTCATGTAACGTGGTTAGTAATGACTCCGTTGACACAGATTATAAACTTTAAAAGGTTTATAGGTTGTATAGACTAATTGACTAAAAGCTCCATATAGAATCAAGCCATAATATTTTCTTTAATGTGTATAATCAAGTTACAAATAGAAATAATATAAATCTGGTACGTAATTATGGTCTTCATATATAATGCAATCTAGCTTACACACTGTAATCACGTAGTAATATCATAGAAGTTGAGACACAAAGAAGATCAACTGTGAAGTCGGCCCGTATACCGGATATTAGTTAGAAATGTCAAGATTGCTCCATATACTAGTTCGGCTGTCGATATAAGCCGAAGCTTTTCTGTCTATGCCGGGCTCAGACACCCAATGGACTCCATCTTGATCACTCGGGTACACTTTGTACGCTTTCAACGAATCATCCCACATCGCCTCTTCTCTTCGAACCTTCTTGGATTTGAAGATGCTGAAAAATGAAAAGGAATGTTTCTTCACTTGCTTGCTTTTCCCCATATCTTGCTTTGTTTTTCCTCTAGGAATGACACAGATTCAGGTTTAAGAGTGGCTTTGTGTCTATAGTTGTTCTCCGAAGCCTGTTGTTTAATTTTGGCGATGAAATTGTGGTATATTTATAGCAGAAGTAGGTGCATCTATACTTTCAAAAGTTTTTTGGTTCAAAAAGGAGAATATATATATATATATATATATATATATATATATATATATATATATATAATAAAGTAGTAAAGAAACTTTTGTGTAAGTGCTGCTTTCTATGTTTCTTCTCCTTATAGTTATTAATTATGTTATAAAGAGTTAAAATATCTTCATCTTGAAGTTAACATAGGAGATCATGCTATATAGAATGAAATATAAAGGAAAAAATGGTAAGAAGTGTAGGAGGTAATCTGAATGGTTGAGACGATGTTAGGAGAGTGTTATGTGTAAAAGTGAAAAAAAATTAAATGGCTTAGAGGGATAATATGAGAAAAGCCACCATCGTAAATTTTTATCCAAATAACTTTTGTATACTTTATTATGTAAAAAAACATTACATATAAGATTGAGAATTTT
This sequence comes from Smallanthus sonchifolius, assembly GCA_023525975.1. NCBI lineage: Eukaryota > Viridiplantae > Streptophyta > Magnoliopsida > Asterales > Asteraceae > Smallanthus > Smallanthus sonchifolius. The sequence goes on along the minus strand of CM042030.1, from coordinate 66,544,167 downwards.
TGAGTATACTAGAATTATATAATTTTAATAAAAAAATTATTTTTTAAAACTTGTTGTGTGTGATACGTAGTGCATATGTATAATAACATAGCGTAATAAGTAGTGTGATGACGTACGTAACGTGGTTTTATACGGTGTAATAAGTAGCGTGATTACATACGGCATAATAAGTAGCTTGATTATAGAATAAATTTATATTTGACGCATATACCCCTCCGCGCAAGACAAATATCATAATCGATCTGGTTGCTTCCTACGCTTAGCACGGGAAAATGACTTTGTATATTAACCCATCTAGGGGTTGTATCTTTTGAAAACACTTAGTTATTATGTAACATCCCAAAAATAAAACGACAATTATAATAACGGGATAAACATAACGGAATAAACGAACGGGACGTAATGGGCCGGCCCGGGAAGGGGCCGGCGAACTCAAGGGTGGCGAACATAGGGGAGCTTTCCCCCTATAAATAGCCTAAGTCACAATCTTTCTCTCATTTGCAAGTTCTAAAGAGAGAAACCGTAGAGAGAAAAAGTTGGCGGATCGACCCGAGATTGAAGAAGCATGTTACTCCATAGCCTGTGAGCAATACCTCCGAATCAGAAGCTCGATTCAGGTAACAAATCGTTCCAGAACTAAGTTTTTGTTTATTTTGGGGTTTTCGTGTTTTGGATAAAAAGATAACGTTTTTACGTATGAAACTTGGAAATAAACATAGATCTAACATCTAGAATGAAAAACGAATGTTTTGAACGTAGAAAGTTGGGGTCTTGACATGATTAGATTCGCATGCAAGAAATTAGGGTTCTTGAGGAGGAAGACAACCCCCTAGGCGAACGCTGGATATGGGTTTAAGCGAACTTAGGTAAGTTCGCATGATGCCAAAGGGCAAACTTAACCTTAAGTTCGCGTGTATGTTTTCCAGGTTGGTAAGAAGTGAACTTAGCCTTAAGTTCGCCTAATTCAGAATGGTTAACCCATTATGGTCGGGATTAGGTCTGATGTGTATTTAACTACTCAATCCAGATCGTATGTGACGCTCGTTGGACCTTTGTTAGGACAAAAGAAGACTAGCTTATCAGGTGAGTTCTAGATCCCTCTTTTAAATGTTTTATTAATGTTTTGGACTAGTGCGCATACTTATGAAATGATGTTTAACAAAATGATGTTTAACAAAATGATGTGTTATGAAATGATGTTTACGAAAGGGAAGTTTATATGTGTTTATAAAATGTTTTGCCAAAGTAGTTTTATGAATGGTTACGAATGGTTAACGAAAGATTTACGAAGGAAATGTTATATAATAAAACGTACGAATGCTTTAACTGAAATGATGTAAAGGCGGTAACGGTTTTTATAAAAAGTCACGAAATGAACGAATCTGCCACGAGTTCTTTCGGGAACTAAGGTATGCATGTATGTTATGGGCCTTACCTTTTAGGGGCCTTTGTGGCTGGCCAACTGGGTGGATAAAGGGGTGACGATGGTCACCATGGGGGTTACCGGGATCCTATTGAAGGTACTAGTCCCTGCGAGGGAACAGTGCTTAAGGTGAAGGTACATGCTATCCTTTGGGACACCGTGCTTAAGGTAAAGGTACGTGTATCCTTGTGGTACCGTACCTAAGCTTTTGGTGTCGAATGGCTTCAAGGTTTCGGGCCCTAGGTTTCTCCGCCTGCAGGTAATGTACGATGTTGAAGGGCCTAGTGGTGGCGTGCCTCGGGGTTTCTCCGCCAATATGTGATGTATGGAGATTATGGATACGAGAAGACGCAGATTCGGTTCATGTTGACTTATGTTATGATGATATGATTACGAGGTTTTGATGATGTTAAGTTATTGCATGTTTTTACGTACGCTTTTATTAAATGAATGAATGTTATGTTTTTTGCAAATGTAAATTTTAAAGTTTTATGTAATGCTAGAACTCACCAACGTAGCTGACTTTTAGTGTGCACATTCAGGTTAAGGACAGTACGGATGGACGGTGATTATTGGCAAGCGATGAAGAGTTACCCGGCTGATACAATGACTGGCATCTCGTTATGTTTTGATTACGTTATGTTATGTTTTAGACAATGTTTACGCTTCCGCATGTTGTACAATGTTATGTTATGTTTGAAATGAAATTTTCCGCTGCGTTATTTGATATTCAAGTTTAAGAACTGTTTGTGAATGAGTAAATCCAACAAGTGAGGCCTCCCGGGTATGGGGCCTTACAAGTTGGTATCAGAGCAATAGTTTGAGAGATTCGGACACTCCCAGTGTCTGAACTTAAACTATGAATGAGACCGAGAGCGGATGCCAGTACGAATAACTCGAGCCACAGCATCAGGTATTAAAGTAGTGTACGAATAGTATGCCTTAGAACGTGTTAGGGTAGGACTGGTGCTCTGATGAAATCACAAAGGTGGACAAATAGAAGTCAAGGGTGGTGTAATGATTAATTGTAGATAGCCAGTGTATATTAACATCTTACAATGCTTGTTGAATTCTATTTGTTAACTAGCGTGATGACATTGGATTACTTGTCTTATAGAACGAAATGGCGAGAAGAGGAAACGTAAGGCATGGTGGGGGCCGTACCAGTGGTCGCGACAGGACTCCTGCTCGTCAGGAGTACAACGAAGAGGGAAGTGTTCATACGGAACCATAAACAAGTGTGCATGGAACTGAACGGACTCCCGTGGAAGAACAACCTTTCACTTTTGAACCGGAAGTGAAAGCGGCCCTAGCACGCGAGTTTACTGAGATGATGAAGGCTACCTTGCCAGATCTGCTGGCAGAAACATTGAAGAAGGCTAATGAGGCGGGTGGGCCCAACACGACAACTGATGCCCCAATCATTGAGGCAGTTAACGCACCGCCTGCTTGCAGTTGCGACTATAAGTCCTTCAAGGCATGTGACCCGCCTGTTCTGACTGGAAAGAAAGACGCGGTGGCTACTTTTGACTGGGTGATACGTATAGAATCCGCCATCCGTCTAAGCGAATGCCGAGCGGATCAAGTGGTGAAGTTTGCTGCTAACTCCTTAAGGGAGGAAGCATCTCATTCGTGGGAAGTCGTACGTCAAGCTAGGGGGACGGACGGTTGATGCAATGCTGTGGAATGATTTAAAACTCTGGTGATCAAGAACTTCTGCCCGAGGAATGAAATTGTGAAGGTGGACAGAGAATTTCTGGGAATTAAAGCCGGAAGTAAAACACATCGGCAATACACTACCAGATTCAATGAACTAGCACGCCTGGTGCCGCATCTGATCACGACTGAGGAGAGAAAAATTGCTTGCTACATCCAAGGATTGCCGGACAAGGTCCGCACTTTCATCAAAGCAAACACTCCTAGCACCTATGATTCGGTAGTGGAACTTAGTGGTGTAGTGTATGATGACCTGGCACTAAATGATGTTGCCATTGAGGAACCCAAGAAGAAACTGGGCTTCCAAAACAAGCGAACAGGCGGAAAGATGTTTGGGGCTCGGGATAAGAGGGCTCGGGTGGAGGAGATAACAGTGTGTAATAAGTGTGTGAAGGAGCATGTGGGTGAGTGCTGACTGGGATCCAATCTATGTTTCAAGTGTGGCAAAACTGGACACTACTCACGTGATTGCCCCCAACTTTACAAGTGCTATAACTGTGGGGGAACCAGGCATCTGAGTAGGGACTACACAAAGCAGAGAATAGGATATGCTAGAAAAGAGAAGGCCATCGAAAGGAAGGATGAGAGGCCCAGAGCAAGGATTCGAGCATATGCACTGACGCAGGAGCAAGCCAGGGTAGATCCCGATGTGGCGTCAGGTACGTTCATCATTGACAACACTTTTGTATCTGTGTTATTTGATTCGGGTGCCAGTAAAATTTTTATATCAGCTGCTTTCTGTAGAAAGGTAAAATACGCAGTTAGTAAAATAGAAAGAGCCTTTAGCGTAGAAACCGCTGAGGGTAAAACCACGAGAGTAACTGATGTAGTTGACAACTCCACCATAAAAATAGAAGGCCATAGATTCCCTGTCAGGTTGTTCGTTATGTTTTTGGGAGGGTTTGATGTCGTTTTGGGGATGGGCTGGTTAACTGCCAACAAAGCACAAATTATATGCAAACGGAAAATAATCCGACTCAAGGCTCCGGATGGTAGCGAAGTCGAGGTGTTCAGGGATCGCGACACCCCGATGCCTAACATCATCTCGATGATTAAGGCAACCGATTACATGAGGCGTAGAGGTGAGGCTTATCTGGTGTACGTGATTGACAAGTGTAAGGAAGTGAAGGAGCTAGACGATGTACCCAAGGTACGCGAGTACCTGGAGGTGTTTCCAGAGGATTTGCCTAAGATACCACCCGACAGAGAAATTGAGTTCCGAATCGACCTAGTACCAGATGCCCAGCCCGTGGCCAAGGCTCAATATCGGCTAGTGATGTCGCCCAGACGGTCTATAAAAACTAACAAATAAAACCAAATCTAGACTTATAAGTAATAAATGGAGTACCTATGAACTAAACCACACTGACAGGCAAGTGAACCTATCGAGTGTAGCACAGCTTTTAGGTAAACCGGATTAGCGAACCCTACAGACACTGAATAACTACACTAGAATCTGACTCGGACTAAAGATGATTAATTGGGGGGATTTTCTACACTACTGATTAAACTAATAATGCAAACTCCTAAAGATCGACTCAACTTTCAAACAAGGACTTCGGGAATACTAGGAAAGGGAAGAATGCCACCTAGGTCGGAATCCTACTTGCAAAGCACAGACTTCTACCGGTTATGAAAACCATGATGGATCTGGGTATCTAAGGATAACAGCTCTAGACAACCTAGTTGATCCCTAATCACTCTCAGGGTGTCACAAACTAAGAAACCTACAGATGCAGTGAACTCACCAGATAGTCGGGTTACCTTTCAGTCTCTCCAACAATGACAATGTACCCAAAATTCAAATCACCTCTCGGTCTCAATGTCCACAATACATCAAAGATGCACGGGGTAATCTCAGATCAACAAGCTATGACTCGGACTAGCAACAATCACTAAGAACCTAAGGACCTCCTCTCAGACAATTCACACTTGGAATCCTAATGACGAAGACTAACCGATTACCTCTCACCTTTCGGGTATCGAGATGAGATGAACACTCAGATCTATTGAACATTCAACTACATCTCCGTGGCTACTACGTCTAGCAAACCATACAAACAACCACAAACTCACAGTCTGTGATCTAGATACGCTATTCAACTGGAAGACATCCACAAATAACATACCAAACTTATAATCAACTGCAAAATAGATCTAAACATTCATATTCGCCATAATAATCAATCCAAGAACTTTACAAAATCATTAATCCAAACATTCGAATCCAAAAACCGATAAAAATCAAGACTTTAACACGTACTCATCAATGACCCGGGCAATATTAAAGTTTTAGCCTAGGATCATACTTAAAACATCCAAACAGAAGTAAATAAGCATAAACATGGGATCAAACACAGAAAACAAAGATAAAGATTGAATCTTGAAAACCGAAAACACTAATCTAATGAACCCGGGATCCAAAAGCTTTAAACTTTACTTGATTTCACTTCCAAGCTCCCAAAATCGCCTCTTAGAACCCTTCTGACAGCCAAAAGATCAAACTCCAAACATATTTGCATCACAATTCGGTTTAAACTCTAGTTAGGGCTTTTTGCGGCTTTTCTAGGCCCTCGCGTACCGCGAAGGGTTTTCCTGGGCTCCTCGCGTACCGCGAGGAACAAAATAGCCGGGCCACTTTCTAGAACTCCTCGGGTACCACGAGAGATCATCACTACCTCTTCGCGTACCGCGAAGGACTAATTTTCAATGTTTTTGCATTTTTCTCTTGCTCAGTTTCTTCGTGATTTCACTTGTATTCCACACGAGCTCCTGAAAACATAACAAAGACTCAAATCTACACTAAAACGACTAAAAACGAATACAAACTATATAAAAATGCACGAATACAAAGGAAATAAGATGTGTGCTTTGCACTAAATCAAACATCCCCGCACTTAACCTTTTTTCGTCCCCGAAAAAGTCTGCAATGGAATCATAACTGGACATAGCTTTCACATTCTTAATTATTCAATTAACCGAACATACTCACGTGTTAAAAAGCAATAATCGGTATTTCTATCCGATTACAACTTTCAAGCCCCCCGTTTTGTGTTCTAATTCATTTTATACAGCTATCAATCTATCTATGGGACTCACACTTAAAAGATATAGCTCTACCTAATCCCGTCTCACGGTCATGTCTAGGCACGGATTAAACCATATAGATTTTACCCACCACGTTAAACTAAGATTCACATGTTTTAGAAATTAAGGTGATCGAATAAATGAACTGAGCATTAAATTAAACAGATGAACTTTTGTCTAGAGGTGTTTCAACCAAGTAGCTATTCCGGAGGGTAACACATAGACTACAGTTCTAATCAATGAAGCATATAAGAATCTAACCCAGTGGTGTTTCAATCAGGCTGGAACCCGACGTGTGACACGTAGGCGAAACTTAGATTTCTAATCAAATAAGCTCAAGTATATGGAATATGGAATGCAAACTCGGATTTATTCTCATAAAAAGAGAATGGTGTACCAAGAAAATTTCAAAAACCTCTAAATTTTAACTTAACGTGGTACATATCACCCTATGTTGACAGTTTCAGTATTACCGACACCACTAAGATGAGTACCCACAAGATTTCATGAATTAAATCAGTTATTAACCCTAAGCAACACTCACATGCTATTTAAGCTATTCAAGCTGGCTGGATCTACCAAAACATCACAATTTAGACACGTTTTCTATCATTTATTTCATTTAAAACTCAACAAGCAGAATCAGTTGTACTATCATTTTCCATTTATTATGCAAAAACGTTTGATTTCTAAGGACATTTTTTCAATTTCTTTTTTAATTTTTTTTAAAAGAACAAACCTAGACACCTAGACTCACTAGACGCAGTCCCATCCCACACTTGAAACAAACATTGTCTCCAATGTGAACGGAGACACACAGAAAATAAAAATAAAAAAATAAAACTAGGAAGACTTAGCTGGTAATGTAATCTTTGAAGTGTGTCTAGCTTTGCTCTTCCACTTGTGCACCGTATAGCATTTCGGTCGCGGTTTCACAATCGACTGTTGGGTTGCCTTTATAAGATAAATAAGATCAGACATCGACTCTGCCCGAATGGAGATTGAGTATGGACGGAGCGATCAATACTTGCACAGATAAGCTCACAACAAACCCACAACATTAAACTGACTCAAGTTACATACTCAAATATAAAACAAAAGACTCAAATGACTCACTAAGACTCAAGATAGATAACAGGAAGACATACTCGATGGTTGACAATCACATAGACATGAAAGTCAACAGCAAGGTGAATCACTAGAACGAATGGTCCTTAAGTTTCCCATGGTGGTGGTAGTGATCGGTGAATGATATGATATGGATATTTAATGGTGGTGATGATGGAGGGTATAATGGATAGTAATGATGGTAATGGAGGATAATGGTGGTATGATATGGTATTGAGATGATGGATGATGGATGGTAGCGGGTACGGGAAACCATGGGAAACAAAGGAAAAAGGCAAAAACTAGGAGCCCCTCGCGTACCGCGAAAGGCTGGGCGCCACTTCTCACGTACCGTGAGGGAGTGGAATTCAAGCCGACCCTTATTTATGTCATTCGTGTACCGCAAGGACCAAGGGGTAAATCTTCGCGTACCGAGAAGGAGTGCTGGTTGTAGAAAGTTTTGAGGGTTTTTATACTTAGCCAAATTTTCACCCCTCAAACTTTTTCACCCAAATCCTCTAAAAACCTGTTCCAACAATAAATACCAATGAAAAAGTACCTAGAACTTCGTTCCTGGTGATTTTCCTCACCGAATCGAGCGTGAATCCCTGCAAGACACACACAAAACAAAACACGCACATCCAAAAACACAAATAGACACGCAAATAAACCAAGAAATGCATACAAACTATACATCCTAGGCACTTGCCCGAGACTCAAACAAGCCTATCAGGAGGCTTCTCCTTAATTCTAACCGGCACCGCCTTCATCCTGTGCGGTATACCGGTTCTCCACATCCTTATCAACAAACAATTACCACTAACAAGCATTAAACCTCTATCATATCAATCACTTAGGTCCTTCCACCAACACTTAAACCTACCAGGTCCAAAGATAACTTGGTTCAAGTACCTCAGCAAGCTGTCCTCTCTAAACATCCCCATTTTTCACCATCCTTAAATCACATAAATCTCCCGATGCACGGGTTCTCTTACGGGGCGGCCTAGACCTAGGGGGTGACTTAGTCTCACTCCCCACAGCATGATCAACAAAAATGGGTAAGGGTTTAGAAATATGTATCTCTAATGGTATAACCTCTACGCTCTCACCCGGATCCTCAAGATCCTCTACATTCTCTAACTTCCCCATACTTGGGGTTTTCCAAATCATTCCCTCCAACTATGCCATCATCTCTTGCAGATCACTGGGCAACTCATCACCGTATTCGTCTGGCTCATTCAGCAACTCTTCTAACTCCACCGCCCAATCAGATGGTTCTCCTAAACCAGGGGCGGGTTCACCAACATCTATCTCTCTAAGAACAGAGTCCGTATGATTGTCCATGGAGGCATCAATCATTCACACGGAGTGGCTTTGCTCACCGACCTCCTTCATGGACTTTGCAGCATCAAAGGTAACATACTCATCACTTACACGAAGTATGAGCTTTCCGTCAAAGACATCGATCAATGCCTTGGCGGTGCGCAGAAACGGGAGTCGTAGGATGAGTGGAACTCTATTATCCACATCCATGTCCAGAATGACAAAATCCACAGGGAAGACGAATTTATCTATCTTAACTAGCAAGTTCTCCACTATTCCCTGTGGATACTTGACTGAACGGTCAGCCAAGGATATGCTCATGCGCGTCGGCTGTGGTTCTCCTAGCTCCAGCTTCTTGTATATAGAATAGGGTATCAGATTAATGCTAGCACCTAGGTCTGCCAACGCGTGGTTCAAGGGAAAACTGCCAAGCAGACACAGGATCGTGAAGTGACCCGGATCTGCCAGTTTCTCTGGCAATTTGTTCTGAACCACCGCAGAACATCGCTCACTAAGTGATAAGACTTCCTCCAGCTTCTTCTTGTTGGAAAGAAGATCTTTTAGGAACTTGCCATACTTAGGCATATGTTGAGGACCTCTATGAACGGGAGATTGACCTTAAGTTGTTTGAACATGTTAAGGAAGTTACCGTATTCCCTAGTCTATTTATGAGACACCAAGCGCGCTGGGTAGGGAAGACAACTCAAGTCAATCTTGGGGGTCATCTCCACCCCGTTCTTCTTCTCCTCTGCCTTCTCGGAAGGTTTCTCAACCACAATCTCCTCGTCCACCTGCTCATCTTCTTCTTCAACCACCAGTGACTCTACTCTCTCCTCTACTCTCTCTTCTACTCTTCGACTCCTAGTCGACACGGCCATCACTGAAGCGTTAGGGCCTAATGATAGACCTCCCCGTCTATCCTTCAGGCTCTTAGCGATGTCTCCTACAGTGCGTTGCAGATCTTGGAACGCAGAATGCTAATTTCTTAGTAAGGTGTCGTGCGCATCCAATCGCTACTGAGTCTCCTTATCCCTCTGCACTAAATGAGCGAGCATATGAGTCTGGTTCTCCAACATCTCTTCAATCTTCTTATCCCTAGCACTGCTCCCAGAACTCGCTCCGGCGTCACCTCCTCTAAGCTGATTATGGCGAGCATTAAACCAGGCGGGTTGTTTCCAGATCTCCACCCCGAGCCAAAAGAATTGTTATAGTTATTATTGTACCCTCGGTTCTGGTTGCCCACGAAATCAACATGCTCTTGCTGACTGACAAGGCAATCCCTAGTGTCGTGGCCTCTTCTGCACAACTCACACCTTTGAGCATTAAGCTTTAGCTCCTTTATCTCATTCTCCATCGCCGCGAGTGCAGCAACCATGCTAGTATTAGGGTTGACCTGATGCACACCTCTAGGATAAGATGTGGGTGCTCTATCACTAGGAATGGAGGTCCTAGTAGATGGCCGCTGTTGCTAAGTGATATGTCATCATTTATACATGTTTTACATGCACAATTATCCCCATATCTTACAGAATTATGGATAAAATGATAAGATATGATACTTAATATACTTAATTGTGTTATAACATGATAATTATCCCTTGCATGCAAAAACATGAAGAAAACACTAAAAAACAAGGCAAAATCAGCATCTGGAAGCCAATCGGACGTTCGTGCACCCAATGAGTCAACCCAGAAAGTCAAAATCAAGCAAAAGTCAAAATAATGGATTGCATGGTCGTGCATCCCATTGCACGGCCGTGGAAATGGTGAAAATGGGCCCTGAGCCTGCAAGACCTGACAGATTCCCTCACGTGCAAGAAATGAGTGCTTTGCACGACCATGAATCCCAATGCACGACTGTGCATTGTCCAAATCTTTGCCTATAAATAGGAAGCTCATTCTAGTGTTTTAGGTGTCCAGGATCAAGAGTTGGGAAGGCCTTAATGCTCTGCAAAGAGCCAGAACTATCTCGGTTTTGGTCCGTTTTAACTTTTTTATTTATTTTCCTTTTTAAAGTCTTGTAATATGAAGCGATTCTTCTTGTTCGAGTAAAGCAAGAGGCAACCTATACCCACTCTCCCTTGGTGTTGGAATACCTCCACACATTATCTAAGGGTTAGTGGAGTCACTTGTATGGTCATTCATGGCTAGTCCTCTTGTGTTGCTCGAGTTAGTTGAACTTTAATTAATTAATGAAGTATTTTTAGTATGTTATGTTTTTAAAGTCTTTACTATAATTTATCTTAAAAAGACAAGAATAATTGATCTTTAAACCAATCTAATAATCTTAAATCTTGTGAGTTACTTAAGCAAGACTTCTTGTTTGGGAAGCTTATTCGAGTTTGTACGGTTTATATACAAATCTTTGTTCTAGCTATGGCCGGTTAGTATAGATTTAATATTATGGGTTGATTGGAGGTTTGGGTATTCAACAAGCCGTTTGAGCCCTAACTAGACCGGGCGGTTTGTGTCGGTGTTTCTTTACTTCTCTCGTGTCAGCTTGCAGAGGACTTCTAGCGGGAGCCATGGGGTTTGATCTTGAGATTGAAAGTCTTATTTATTTAAAATAATATTGTAAGTAAAGACAACTATTTAAGAACATAATTTGTTAGGTCCGAGCATTCATAAAGTACATTTGGAGGAAGTCGTGCATTCCGACTTACCAGAAGAAGTTACAAGACATGACGTACGTCAGTCATCGGATAATCTTAGTCCGAATAATGAATCACGAGATAACCGGCGGACTTGAGACCCCATTCAGGGTCCAGAGATTCATTAGGAACAATTAGCCGACCGTATCCACTGTTCCGTTACGAAATACTAGCTCCCCTATCGAAAGGGCTAGTACCAGTAACTATGACCAACCTTACTTTAAATATAGCATTAATTAACAAGGGATAACAACTAGAGTAACACCTTAAACATGATAATACTTTTAATTATATTTCTTATCTTTTCATTTTCCTTTTAAAAACAAAACCCATTTTCCATCTTATTATCCTAGTCAGACAATAGCGAGGGTTGAGTACGGGATCCGTGTCCATGGTTCGATACTTGCTTCTTACCCATACTATACTACGCTGCGATAGGTACACTTGCCTATTGTGTGTGTATTTAGTTTAAGTAGTTATTATTTTAATTTATAAATTTAAAACCTGATTTTGTGTATCTCTAAATAGAATATATTTATTACTACTAAAAACACACCATCATGTTTTTGACGTCGTTGACCAGGAATATATATATTTATATTTTTATCTACATATAAAACACACATCACTCAGCGAGAGCGAAGCTCTCAAACATCTTCTCGCATCAGCAGGCTCCAGTTTATCCATGATATGGCCTCCCGCAGCTGTGTTGAACATTTGCTGCTTCTCGAAGGCGAGGCCATTATAGAACTTCTCTATAATCGCCCAATCAGACAGACCATGCTGGGGACATCGGCTCAACCACGCGTTGAACCGCTTCCAGGCCAGGTGATAAGGCTCGTCAGGGGTCCATCCGGAAGGGGTGGATTTGGTCCCTAAGGCGACCGGCCCTGGAAGGTGGATAGTACTTTTTAAGGAACTTGGCTTGAAGATCCTCCCAACTAGTGATGGAATTGTCAGGGAGGGTGTCAAGCCAAGTGGAAGCACGCCCTTAGAGCGAGAATGGAAAGATACGCAAGTAGATTACATCCTTAGATACATCCGTGATATTGAAGGTATCACATATGCGCGCGAAGCGGACATATGTCCGGGTGCATCCTCATCCTCGAGGCCATGCAACTGAGTAGCATGAGTGATCGTACTCATGACATGTGATGGGATCTGCCAAGTATTGGTATTAGGGATAGCGGGGCGAGCGATCGAATATTGCGCCTTGGTGGCCCCATCACTGGCTCTCTGGTGTACGGTACGTCTCGCTGGTAGGTCAGCGTCGCCCATATTAGGAAAAGGAACTGGGCTAATGGGACGTACCTGGTTTGTGTACAACGTTTTCAGACGCTCCTGGAAGTCGTGGGTGCGCTCGTGAAACTCTCCTTCGGGCTCTTCATAAGCTGAACACTTTGGCGATCCCTGCGAATGAGTACGTTGCATAAACTAAAAAATACAAAGAAAAATAAGAAAGACTCAAAACACAGAAATACTCAATCCTAAATTAGACACACAAGTAGCAGATAAGACAAAGCACACAATTAAGACTCAAAATAAAAGAAAGAAAGAAAATAACTAAAAATCACACAAAGAACTAGTCAAAGCTAATGTTGCTATTGCTAAGTGTTCCCGACAATGGCGTCAAAAAATTGATGTCACCCAGACGGTCTATAAAAACAAACAAATAAAACCTAATCTAGACTTCTAAGTAATAAATGGAGTACCTATGAACTAAACCGCACTGTCAGGCAAGAGAACCTATCGAGTGTATCACAGATTAATGGTAAACCGGATTATCGAACCCTAGAGACACTGAATAACTACACTAGACTCTGACTTGGACTAAAGAGGATTGATTGGGGGGGTTTTCTACACTACTGTTTAAACTAATAATGCAGACTCCTAAAGATCGACTCTAACTATCAAACAAGGACTTCGGGTATACCAGGAATGAGAAGAATACCACCTAGGTCGGAATCGTACTTGCAAAGCACAGACTTCTACCGGTTATGGAAACCGTGATGGATCTGAATATCTAAGGATAACAGCTCTAAACAACCTAGTGGATCCCTAATCACTCTCAGGGTGTCACAAACTAAGAAACCTACAGATGCAGTGAACTCACCAGATAGTCGGATTACCTTTCAGTCTCTCCAACAATAACAATGTACCCAAAAGACAAATCACCTCTCGGTCTCAATGTCCACAATACATCAAAGATGCACGGGGTAATCTCAGATGAACAAGCTATGACTCGGACTAGCAACAATCACTAAGAACCTAAGGACCTCCTCTAAGACAATTCACACTCGGAATCCTAATGACGAAGACTAACCGATTACCTCTCACCTTTTGGGTATCGAGATAAGATGAAAACTTAGATCTATTGAACACTCAACTACAGCTCCTGTGACTACTACGTCTAGCAAACCATATAAACAACCACAAACACACAGTCTATGATCTAGATACGATATTCAAACAGGAAGACATACACAAATAACATACCGAACTTATAATCAATTGCAAAACAAATCTAAACATGCATATTCACCATAATAATATCCAAGATCTTTACAAAATCATTAATCCAAACATTCGAATCCAAAAACCGATAAAAATCAAGACTTTAGCACGTATTCATCAATGAACCAGGCAGTATTAAAGTTTTAGCCTAGGATCATACTTAAAACAACCAAACAGAAGTAAATAAGCATAACCATGGGTTCAAACACAGAAAACAAAGATAAGGATTGAATCTTGAAAACGGAAAACGCTAATCTAACGAACCCTGGATCCAAAAGCTTTAAACTTTACTTGATTTCACTTCAAGCTCCCAAAATCGCCTCTTAGAACCCTTCTGACGGCCAAAAGATCAAACTCCAAACATAATGGCATCATAATTCGATTTAAACTCTAATTAGGGCTTTTTTATGGATTTTCTAGCCATCATGTACCACGAAGTGTTTTCCTGGGTTCCTCGCGTATCATGAGGAACAAAATAGTCGGCCACTTTCTAGAACTCCTCGTGTACCGCGAGAGATCATCAACTACCTCTTAGCGTACCATGAAGGACTAATTTTCAACATTTTTGCATTTTTCTCTTGGGCTTTCTTCTCTTGCTCGGTTTCTTCATGATTTCACTTGTATTCCACACATGCTCCTGAAAACATGACAAAGACTCAAATGTATACTAAAACGACTAAAAACGAATATGAAACTATATAAAAACGCACGAATACAAAGGAAATAAGATGTGTGCTTTGCACTACATCAGCTAGCACCAGTGGAGATGAAGGAACTAATGGCACAACTAGAAGAGTTACTTGAAAAAAGATTTATCCAACCGAGCATCTCGCCTTGCGGTGCTCCGGTTTTGTTTTTAAGGAAGAAAGATGGTTGTAACATCCATGATTTTTTCCGGTACTATTTTATTTTATTTTATACAATGATGACACTCCATTTCAACCCCTTACTCGTCCAACACAATATGTGTCAACAATTATTATTTTAACGTGTATCAACTCTAATTTTCAAACTTGCATTTAAATATTATTCTTCTATTATATATATAACATATGTATGTATATTCATATAAATATATATATATATATATATATATATATATATATTGTTATATTAATCGAGTCAAAAAGTTAAACTTATGAGTTTTAATCATGTAATTATATTTTTTATATAATATATATATATATATATATATATATATATATATGTGTGTGTTTACTTATAAATATATATATGTAATTATATATAGTTGTTTATTTTAAATAAATCAATGTTACAATTTGTAATTTTATGAAAATGGAAAAAATTGTTCTTTTATAAAATACTTATAATCAAACCAATAAAAATTATATTTTTATAAACTTTACAAAAACATTTTTATAAGTAATTAAAATGAATTTAAAACAATTGGTCTTGAACCCATTCAATAACTTTGAACCATCTCACAAGCCAAAGAACCCATTTAATTGACTTTGGAACCCCCTTCAACTCATTTGAACCCACCATCCCCAAATTGGACCATTTCCTGCTGCTGAACCCCCTCTCCCCGTCGACTGTGACTCTAAAAGTCAAACACCACAAAATCAGTTTCAAAACCCATCGAATTCGTAAGTTTTAAATCTTTTGGATCATGCATAAGCGTCATTGCAACGGTTTCGACCCTTGGTAATGGTTCAATCAATGATTTTGAATTCAAAATCATACCGTAACCGTCCCAATATTAAACCCGACTTAATACGCACGTCTGGTATGAAATTGAGGCTATAAATCGAGTCGCTCAGCATCGCACAACCTCCCTTTACACTCCTGGAACTCTCATTGCAACTCAATTCATCTCTGGAACACAAATCTCAGCCGATGGAACTTGTACTTGCGCGATTCAGCACTCCCTCATTCCTCAATCATACCAGGTAATTTTTATACCAATGTATGCGTTTTGATTCCTGGAATGAAATCCCCATCATCTTGTAATTGATTCATTCCAGTAACACGATCAATTTTGGGGTTAGGGTTTGGCCCGGGTAAATCGGGGAAGATGATGACAGTGGGGCTGTTTGTTAAATGGTTAGTGCGCGGCTACTTGATCAAGGCACTAGCCCAGATTTATTGGTTAAAGCACTTACCCCCACACGCGCAAGGTCGTGGGTTCGATCCCGGCCCTTCTCGTTTATTCTTTTTGTTCTTTTATAACCTAGGAGACCTACTTGACCTACGATTTAAAAACCAGAGAATCTAGTATCAAACCATTAGGATCTCCATATCTAGTGGTTTGTGCATGGTGCCTCCTCAGAACCCACCCGGGTTCGAATCCCTTTACCTCCACTCTTTTTAAGCAGTTCGAAAACAATTTTTTTTATCATTATCGGGTTAAAAGCCTAATAAAACCCAATTATTTAAAACAAAACCTTTAACAAATCATTTATTGAAATCCTTAATTTATAAATAGTTATTGGAATATGATTTTGATCACTTTTATAAACTCATTCACCTTGTAAAAGTATACGTTCTTTTATAAGAATTTATCCTTATTATATAAAACCATTTAATCAAATTTTATACTTTTAAATTAATAATTTATGTATGACTTAAATATTATTTGGAACATCACTTTTATACTTTAAATCTTGATTTAATTACTAAATAATTAGGCCATTATTTTCTTTTTAAAACACTTAATGTTTATGAAAAATCAAATTTAATAAATGAAAGATTTCATTTATTTATGCAGCTAATTATCTATTTATTCAACTAATTATTACTCATTCACTTATTTATTTATTTATTAACAAGAGTAAATTCTTATTCATTTAATTGTTTAATTATAAACAAAAGAGCACTAATTAGTTATTCATATACCTATTATTCTAAATGTTTGCAAAACAAATGAAATCATTTATTCATACACTTAAACTCTTTACAAGGATTTTCATAAGCATCATTTGAAAATCAAACAAACATTTTCTCACATAATCGAGGACACCCACATCCATCTCTTTCCACATTAGGATTCCTTTAATCATTTGAACCCATTATTGATACATTTCTACCATTAAATCATAGGTTAACCTTGTGATTAGCTAGACACTTGTGCAACAACTTGTTCGTGTGATTACCAAGCTACATATTACAAGTGAGTTTACATAGCCCCCTTTACATTTTTATACTTTTGGGGTGGAACATGATTTCACTGAAACTATTTGTAATTTATACAATTCTACATTTTGAACATGTGTGCAATTTGTACCTTATGCTTGAACACTATGAGTTTAAACTACAATTACATACATGTATGCATAGTGCAAATGCAATCATTAACTCTATACAAGCCGACGGTAACAATGATAGATCTATTGTGTCTGACAAACCCACCCAGGTAGGGTGATTGTTGCCGACATTACATTTGGGATAACATTGTGTGCAGTCACAAGGTTTGATTGTATGCCCCTGTTTTAACTATAGTCGTTCTCCATAATTTCCTTATTAAACCATGCTTCATATGAATTGTATTCAACATTTGGAAACTATTTGAGGTGTCAAAACCTATGTATGCTCACCAACTATTTTTAGTTGACCTTGTTTTCATCATGTTTTAGGTGCTAATGTTTGAGATCATATGCAAGATGCTTCACTTAGGATCTGGACTTAGTTGAACAATGAATTTGAACATTTTGATGTATTTGATTTTGGTTGTTTAATTGAACTTATGTAATGAAATCTTGATTTAATAAACTTATGAAATTTAGTTGATCATGTGCTTATGAACAGTCTACATGTCCCTCCCTGACGTATTCCGCCGTCGGTTGGGGTGTGACAATGGTTCTATGAGAATGTGTATCGACTACAGGGAGTTAAACAAACGAACGGTGAAGAACAAGTACCCGTTACCAAGGTTCGACGACCTGTTCGACCAATTACACGACACAAGTTGGTCCTCAAAAATTGACATTCGATCCGGGTACCATTAGTTGAAGGTGAGATAAGAAGACATACCGAAGACCGTGTTTCGCACGCGTTATCGATATTTAGAGTTCCGCGTGATGTGCTTCGGATTGACGAATGCCCCCGCAGCGTTCATAGATTTGATGAATAGGGTGTGTCCACCGAAGCTGGACCAATCGGTAATTGTGTTCATCAATGATATCCTCATCTACTCTAAGAAGGAGGGCGATCACGCATGTCACTTGAAGGAGGTGTTGGAAGCTCTGAAGAAGGAAAAGTTGTATGCTAAGTTCTCCAAATGCGCGTTCTGGATTAGGGAAGTCCAATTCCTAGGTCACGTCATTAACCCGAACGACATTATGGTTGACCCAGCAAAGATAATGACGGTAAGAGATTGGGATATTCCTCTGACGCCAACTCAAATCCGCAGTTTCTTGGGATTGGCGGGTTACTATCGGAAATTCATTCAAGATTTCTCAAAAATAGATTCGCCGTTGACAAAGTTGACTCGGAAGGAGGTGAAGTGCGAATGGGGTTCGACCCAAGACGAGGTGTTTAAGGAATTGAAGGAGAAGCTAACCCAAACTTCAGTCTTGGACCTTCCCGAGGGAAATGAAGACTTGGTAGTATACTCTGAGGCTTCGGGTCAGGGATTGAGATGTGTGCTGATGCAACGCGGGAGAGTGATCGCGTATGCATCGCGACAGCTGAAAGTTCACGAAGTTAACTATCCGACTCACGATTTGGAACATGTTGCTGTTGTGTTTGAACTAAAACTATGGAGACACTACCTTTACGGAGTGAAGTTTACCATATACTCCGATCATAAAAGTTTGAAGTACTTCTTCGAACAAAAGGAACTCAATATGAGGCAGATGAGATGGTTAGAAATTTTGAAGGATTATGATTGCGAAATCATATACCATCCTGGAAAGGCAAATGTGGTGGCCGACGCTCTAAGTCGAAAGGACGTGCCTGCTCCCATTAGAGTGAAAGCTTGCTAGTTGGTGGTAACACCGAATGTGATGAGGGACCCTTAAAGAAGAAAACATAAAGAAGAAGGGGATGGTTGGCCAACGGGACAAGTTGGAATATAACACCCTTGGCGTGAGGACACGTTTTGGACGGGTATGGATACCTATGGGTGGCGGGCTCAGAACCAAAATCCTAGATGTGGCTCATAAGTCTCGTTACTCTATCCATCCGGGCACCAACAAAATGTACCAAGATTTGAAGAAGGACTACTGGTGGCCTGGAATGAAATATGAAGTGACGAAATACGTAAGCAAGTGCTTGACTTGCTCACAAGTGAAGGCCGAACACTAGAAACCATATGGGAAGATTCAACCACTGGATATACCGGAATGGAAATGGGAACACATTACAATGGAGTTCATAACCCAGCAACCTCGTACAGCTAAAGGTCATGACACCATTAGGGTAATTGTGGACCGTTTGACAAAGAGTGCTTATTTTCTACCTATTCGCAAGACGTTCTTGTCGGAAAGGTTAGCGAAAGTATTTATTAATGAAGTAGTAGCACGACATGGAATGCCTTTGACGATTGTGTCTGACCGGGACACACAATTCACATTGAGGTTCTGGAAAAGATTTCACGAAGCGATGGGCACGAGACTTAATATCAGTACGGTATACCACCCGCAGACGGATGGTCAGTCCGAAAGGATTATTCAAATGTTGAAGGATATGCTTTGTGCTTGTATTATTGATTTCGGCTGTAGTTGGGACAGTCATCAACAGTTAGCTGAATTCTCCTACAATAACAGTTATCACACGACGATAGGTATACCGCCTTATGAAATGTTGTATGGTAGAAGATGCAGGACCCCAGTTTGTTGGGGTGAGATTGGGCAAAAGGAATTAGGAAGTCTTGAAGTCGTAAGAGAAACATCGGAAAGGTTTGATCAGATCAAAGCACGAATGAAGGCCGCCCAAGATCGTCAGAAATCCTACGCGGATAAACGACGAAGGCCCATTGAGTTTGATATAAGGGACAAAGTAATGTTGAAAGTGTTGCCCTGAAAAGGAATCATACGATTCAGAAAGAGAGGAAAGTTAAGTCCGAGGTTTGTCGGACCATTCAGAATAATGGCACGGGTTGGTGAAGTCGCTTATCGGTTGGAGTTGCCTGATGAATTAAGTGGGATTCATCCTACGTTCCATGTATCACACTTGCGAAAGTGTTTGACAGATGAAACGGCTCACGTACCACTTACCGACACCGAGGTGGATAACAGCCTTAACTATTTCGAAGAAGCCGTGGCCATCTTAGACATGAAGGAGAAATGTTTACGTAATAAGGTTATTCTATTGGTTTAAGTCCAATGGAAGCACCGGAAGGGATCGTAATCTACTTGGGAAACGGAGGTGGAAATGAGGGAGTCGTACCCTCAACTATTTGACTTATGATAGGTTTCGAGGACGAAACCTATTGTTAGGAGGGTAGATTTGTAATATCCAAAAAATAAAACGATAATTATAATAACGGGATAAACATAAGACGAACGGAATAAACGAACGGGGCGTAATGGGATAGGGAAGCTTTCCCCCAATAAATAGCCTAAGTCACCATATTTCTTTCATTTGCATGTTCTAGAGAGAGAAACCGTAGAGAGAGAAAGTTGGCGGATCGACCGGAGATTGAAGAAGCGTGTTACTCCATAGCCTGTGAGCAAGACGTCCGAATCAGAAGCTCGATTCAGGTAACAAATCGTTCCAGATATGAGTTTTTGTTTATTTTGGGGTTTTCGGGTTTTGGATAAAAAGATGACGTTTTTACGTATGAAACTTGGAAATAAACATAGATTTAGCATCTAGAATGAAAAACGAACGTTTTGAACGTAGAAAGTTGGGGTCTTGAAATGATCAGATTCGCATGCAAGAAATTATGGTTCTTGAGGAAGAAGACATCCCCGTAGGTGAACTTGATAAGTTCGCCTGGGAGTTAAGCGAACTTAATAAGTTCGCTGGATATGGGTTTAAGCGAACTTAGGTAAGTTCGCTAGTCATGTTAGCCTGATGCCACAGGGCGAACTTAACCTTAAGTTCGCATGTATGTTCGCCAGGTTGGTAAGTGGCGAACTTAGCCTTAAGTTCGCCTAATTCATAATGGTTAACCCGTTATGGTCGGGATTATGTTTGATGTGTATTTAACGACTCAATCCAGATCATACGTGACGCTCGTTGGACCTTTGTTAGGATAGAATGAGACTAGCTTATCAGGTGAGTTCTAGAGCCCTCTTTTAAATGTTATATTAATGTTTTGGGCTGGTGTGCATACTTACGAAATGATGTTTAACGAAATCATGTTTAACGAAATCATGTTTTATGAAATGATGTTTACGAAAGCGAAGTTGAAATGTGTTTATGAAACGTTTTGCCAAAGAAGTTTCATGAATGGTTACGAATGGTTAACGAAATATTTACGAAGGAAATTATATATAATAAAACGTACGAATGCTTTAACTGAAATGATGTAAAGGCGGTAACAGTTTTTATAAAAAGTCACGAAATGAATGAATCTGCCACGAGTTCTTTCGGGAACTAAGGTATGCATGTATGTTATGGGCCTTAACTTTTTAGGGCCTCCGTGGCTGACCAACTGTTGTACAACTTGGTGGATAAAGGGGTGACGACGGTCACCATGGGGGTTACCAGGATCCCTATTGAAGGTACTAGTCCCTGCGAGGGAACAATGCTTAAGCTGAAGGTACGTGTATCCTTGTGGTACCGTACCTAAGGTTCTGGTGTCGAATGGCTTCAAGGTGTTGGGCCCTAGGTTTCTCCGCCTGCAGGTAATGTACGGTGTTGAAGGGCCTAGTGGTGGCGTGCCTCGGGGTTTCTCCGCCAGTATGTGATGTATGGAATTGACGATTTAGAGAAGGCGCAGATTCGCTTCATGTTGACTTATGTTATGATGATATGATTACGAGGTTTTGATGATGTTAAGTTATTGCATGTTTTTACGTACGCTTTTATTAAATGAATGAATGTTATGTTTTTGGCAAATGTAAATGCTAAAGTTTTATGTAATGCTAGAACTCACCAGCGTAGCTGACTTTTAGTGTGCACATTCAGGTTAAGGACATGTACGGATGGACGGTGATGCTTGGCAAGCGATGAAGAGTTACCCGGCTGATACAATGACTGACATCCCGTTATGTTTTGATTACGTTATGTTATGTTTTAGGCAATGTTTACACTTCCGCATGTTGAACGATGTTATGTTATGTTTGAGATAAAATTTTCCGCTGCGTTATTTGATATTCAAGTTTAAGAACTGTTTGTGAATGAGTAAATCCAACAAGTGAGTCCTCTCGGGTATGGGGCCTTATATATTAAAAACCAAATAACCAAATCCTAGCCACTCATTTATAAATCTGAAATAAAATGAATGGTCCATATTTTTCTACAAATTTTTATTTATATTGAAAAAGAATTCGTGGCCTAGATTTATTAAAGGGGTAAAAAGGTAACTACACTTTTTTCATTCTTTTTTAATTAAATTATCCAGATCCATAAAACATGAACATATATATATATACACATACACACATGAATAAATTTTTTTACACATATGTAAAGAACATTAAAACTTACTTTACACATGAATAAACCGACATTACATATGTGATGGTCCAATATCTTGATTTCTTGGTGGTGATGGAGTCGGTGGGTGAAGATCTAGTTTAAGAGAGAAAAAGATGAAGAGAAAGAGAAAGATGAAGATCTGGTTTAAGAGAGAGAGAGAAAGAGAGAGAGAGAAATATATATAGGGGAGAGTTCCAGAGAAAACCACATAGTTAGGAGAAAATCGAGAAAACTACTAAAAAAATCAATTTTAATCAATCATATAATAATATTTCTTTTTTATTTTTATAAACCCATAGTGTTACGTATACGTAAACAAAAAACAAAAAAATGCGGTTACGTATACGTAAAACACAATACGTAAAATGATTTTTTTGGTAAAGTGTGTAATATTATATTAATACATTTAGAAATAAGTTAAAAAAAATAAAAAATCTAAAAATTATTTGATTAGCTTTTAGTGGTTTTCTCGGTTTTCGCCTAACTTTGTGGTTTTCTCTTGATCCTTCCCCTATGTGTGTGTGTATATATATATATATATATGGTTCAAATGCTAACCAAGTTTTTATGTGATAACCACTCTCAAACAATCACATAGTTTATAAATTATTTTTTCTTTTAATTAATTGTTAAAATAGTATTTAAGTATCTTGAAAATATATGTTCAACATAAATACAAAAATGAGGAGTCTTACATATACGTACCACATAATATTACATATACGTGACACATAGTGTTACGTATATGTAACACTAACAGAATGATAATTGTTACATATACGTAACACTATTTTTTAGAGTGGTTATCACAGTTATCACATAAATATTGGTTACCATTTGAACCGCACCCTAAATATATGTATATATATATATATATATATATATATATATATATATATATATATATATATATATATGGTATGAGTCAAATTACTATAATACCCCTCCATATTAAAAATAAATTAGAAAAAGGAGAAAAATAATAAGTGGTATAGAATTGGTTATTTGGTTTTTACAACAGAAGTTGGTTTTCTCTTGATATGGTTATTTGGTTTTTATAACAAAAGTTGGTTTTCTATTGATAATATATAGAAAGAGAGATGATCAAATAAAATGTTAAATAAACCTACAAAGTGTGAAGTGATATTGGTTATTATTTCAAGACAATTAATGATTGAGATCTTAAGAGGGTGTCACGTGTATAAATGGAATGAATTAAATTGTTGGTCCTTAAGGGGACATCTTGGTAGTAAATGGTGTATTCCCCTTACCAACCGGTAACGGTTCGAATCCTGTAGTGTGTAGGTTTGGTGGTGCTAGGTTAGGAGTAATTAAGTTGCTGTTAAAAAAAATTGCTGGGAGGGGCAAAACACGAATGCCACAGTTGTTGACTTTTATTCACGTTTCATGTTTTTTAAACTAAAATATCTTTTATATACTTCATTATTTAAAAAAAAGTTATACCATAAAATTAATAATTTTATTATTTCTAACTTAAGTGTAGTTTTGATATATAAATTTTATAAAGCCGATTAAAAAAACGTCGATTATAGCTTGTTGTGCGTAAGTAGTATGAATAAATCATGAATAACATCATTATAACATGTTGTACATAAATAGTGTGATTATAATGTGAATTTATATTGACGCATATACCCTTCGTCCCAAGACACGTATGCGTCGCTAGTGGCTTTCTATGCTTTACACATTAGTAATATATACAATTACAAAACATGTTAATAGTAAACTTTTACACTTTTATAATTTTGTCACAAATAACTTTCACTTTTACAAATTGGACATAAAAAAGTTACCATACACATCCCTTAAGTTTTTTTAAATCTTCAATAAAGACCTTCAATATTTGCATTTGTTATTATTTCTTTTTTCCCCAATCATATGACGACTATCATCATACCTCACATTGTTTTTTTCCCTCAAATTACTTTTAAATTATGATATTTTATAAAATTATGAATATACCATTATGACATGCTTATTTTTATCTACGTTTCGGTGTAAGTTTCATTCAAAACAGAGTTGTACGCGATAGTGTACAAGCTTTAGAAGCATATATGAACAAGTCTCAAAGTTCCCTTGTAACTTCCCGAAAATAACGACGAAACCATAAGCGGAATGAAAACTAAATAAGGGGTGCGAAGAGGGTGGGGGCTCGTGGGCCGCATCCGTGTGCTAAGAAGGGGAGGGGGAGAGGGGTTTAAACCCTAGCCTCTACACATGTTTATCCCTATTTCTCATTCAAACTCCACCCTATTTCTAGAGAGAGAAAGTCATAGAGAGAGAAAGCTTTGGATTTGGCTAACGATCAATCATCTACCTTGCTACATCACTCGAGTAAAGATTTGCTAAAGGAAGGAGTCGATTTGAGGTAAGAAACTCTCATTTTGCTATGTTTTTCTCGAAATGGGTTTTTACGGGTTTTGGCTCAAAAAGATCAGGTTTTTATGGGTCAAACGATGTCATACTTTAGATCTGGAATCACATGGGGGAAAATACACCTTTTGAACGTAAAAAGTTCCAAACTTAACGAACCCGTCGATCCAGATCTGAATCTATGCAAAACTAAGGTTTTGGGTAAGAACTAAAGGTTCACGGTTAGGGTTCTCGGTCTAGTTCACGGCTGGGATCTCGGGTAGGTTCACGGATAGTATCCCGGGTAGGTTCACGACTGGGGATGCTGGGTAGGTTCATGGCTGGGGGCACTCGGGTAGGCTTCACTGTCGGGTAAGGTTTAACGGCTGGAATTCTCGGGAGAAAAGGGAAGCTGGGAACCTCAGGTTCACGGGAGAACTACCGAGAACCCCCTTAAGCCGAAAACCCCCCTGAAGCCTTGAACTCCTAAAGTTCACGGGAAGAAACTATGTACCCTTAGGTTCTCGGTATGGAAGGGTAAAATATAATGAGTTGTATGTAAAGCTAAGGCTAGGTTACGTACATACAAGTTAGAAGATCATTTAAAGACCTTTGACCGTGTTCATCTCAGGTGAGTTCTAGAAGCCCTTACTTAAATGTTTTAAATAATATTTTTAGGCTGGTGTGCATACGTAACGATGTGACTGTGTTATAAAACGATGTTTATGAATGATGTATGTGACATTTTATGAAATGATGTTTATGAACGATGTTTTGAAGGGAAAGGTTATGAAAGAAGTGTTTATGAAATATTTTGTCAAAAGAAGTTTACGAAGTGTTTACGAAAGAATGAATGATTTTTTAATAAAACGTACGAATGCTTTAATTGAAGTTTTTGAAGTAAAAGAAGTGAATGTATATGAAATTCACAAACGAACGAATCTGCCATGTTTTCCTACGGGAATTGAGGTTATGGGTATGAGAAGTATGTTACGGGCCTTACCTTTATAGGGGTCTATGTGGCTGGACAACTATTGTACAACTGGGGTGATGACGGTCACCGAGGGGATTACCGTGATCCTTGAAGTTGGTACGATTTACCTCGCGTCGTAATCGTGCTTTAATTTTTGTACGTGTCATCCTTGTGATGTCGTGCTCGAAGTTCGGTGTCGAACGGTCTAGAGGTAACGAGCCTTAGATTTCTCTACCTGTACGTATGATGGGTCTTCCTAGAGGTAACGAGCCTTAGGAGACCTAGGTGTCGAATGGTCTAGAGGTAACGAGCCTTAGGAGACCTAGGTGACGGATGGCCTAGAGGTAACGAGCCTTAGGTTTCCTCCGCCGGTATGCGATGTATGGGATTGACTGTTACAAAAAGGCGCAGATTCGATATGTTCGTTG
Organism: Smallanthus sonchifolius; assembly: GCA_023525975.1. Classification (NCBI taxonomy): domain Eukaryota; kingdom Viridiplantae; phylum Streptophyta; class Magnoliopsida; order Asterales; family Asteraceae; genus Smallanthus; species Smallanthus sonchifolius. The sequence continues at coordinate 66,518,022 of CM042030.1, read as the reverse complement.
ACTTATGTTACGATGTTATGTTATTGCATATTTTCGTACGCTTTTGTTAAATATAGTTGAATGTTATGTTTTTGGAAAATATTTAAAGTTAAGGTTTTATGTTAAAACTAGAACTCACCAGCGTAGCTGACTTTTTAATATGCACATTCAGGTTAAGGACAGGTATGGAAGTTGAACGCTGATGCTTGGCTGGCGAAAGGAGTTACCCGATTGATCATGAAGACTGGCATCCCGTTATGAGTTGGTTATGTTATGTTATATTTATACAGTGTTTATGCTTACGCATGTTGAACAATGTTTGACGTTATGCTTAAATGAAAGTTTTTCGCTGCGTTATTTGATATTCAAGTTTAAGAATTATTTGTGAATGAGTAAATCCAACGCGTGAGGCCTCTTGGGTTTGGGGCCTTACAAATTGGTATCAGAGCAATAGTTTGAGAGATTTGGATACACCCAGTGTTTGAACTTAAACTGTGAATGGGACTGATAGCGGATGCCAGTACGGGTAACTCGAGCCATAGCATCAGGTATGAAAAGTAGAGTATGTGTATGTTGTATGCCTTAGAAAGTAATAGATTAGGACATGTGTTCTGATGGAATCACAAAGGTGGTCAAATAGAAATCGAAAGATAGTGTAATGGTTAATTGCAGATGGCTAGTGTATATTAACATCTTACAATATTTGTTGAATTCTATTTGTTAACTAGCGTGATGACATTATATTCCATGTCTTATAGAATGAAATGGCGAGAAGAGGAAACGGAAGGCGTAGCGGGGGCCGTACCGGCGGGCGTACTGGTGGCCGAGGTAAGACTCCTGCTCGGCAGGAGTACAGTGAAGAGGGAAATGTCCACACCGAACCGGAAGTTAGTGTGCATGGGACTGAACAGACTCATGTTGAAGAACAACATTTCACTTTCGAACCGGAAGTGAAAGCGGCTCTGGCACACGAATTTACTGAATTGATGAAGGCTTCATTGCCAGAACTTCTAGCAGAAGCATTGAAAAAGACTAATGTGGCGGGCAGGTCTAATTCGACAACTGATGCCCCGATCATTGAGTCAGTTAACGCACCACCTGCTCGCGGTTGCGACTATAAGTCCTTCAAGGCATGTGACCTGCCGGCCCTGACTAGGAAGAAAGACGCGGTGGCTACTTTTGATTGGGTAATCCGAATGGAAGCCGTCATTCGTCTGGGCGAATCAAGTTGTGAAGTTTGCTGCTAACTCCTTGAGGGAGGAAGCATCTCATTGGTGGTAAGGCGTACATCAAGCCAAGGGGGACGAGGCTGTTGACGCAATGATGTGGAATGATTTGAAAACTTCGAGATCAAGAGTTTATGCACGAGGAATGAGATCTAGAAGGTAGAGAGGGAATTTCTGGAATTGAAAGCCGGGAGCATGACGCACCGACAGTACACCTCTCGGTTCAATGAACCGGCACGCCTGGTGCCACATCTTGTCACTACCGAAGAGAGGAAGATCGCCTGCTACATTCAGGGGTTGCAGGACAAGGTCCGCACTTATGTTAAGCTAAACGCCCCTACTACATATGATTCGGTAGTAGAACTGAGTGGCGTGGTATTTAATGATATGGCGCTGAATATCATTGCCATTGATGAGCCCAAAAAGAAGTCGAGTTTCCCTGCCAAGCGAGCGGGTGGGAAGTTATTTGGGGCTCGGGACGAACATGCCAGGGTAGGCGAGATAGCAGTCTATGGAAATTGTGGAGAAAGGCATGTAGGTAAATGCAGGCTAGGGTAAAATCTATGCTACAAGTGTGGCAAGAGCGGGCACTACTCCCGGGAATGCAAGAAGGGCTTTAAGTGTTACAATTGTGGAGAGAGTGGCCACATGAGCCGGGAATGCACTAAGCCAAGGATGGGTGAAGCCGGGAAAGGGAAAGGCCCTGAAAAGAAAGAAGATAGGCCCCGAGTGAAGACTCGAGCGTATGCGTTGACGGAGGAACACGCCAGGGTGGACCCCAATGTGGCGTCAGGTATGTTCATCCTAGACAACACTTTTGTTTCTGTGTTATTTTATTCGGGTGCCAGCAAATGTTTTATATCTGCTACTTTCTGTAAACGGGTAAAATACACAGCTAGTAAACTAGAAAGAGACTTTAGTGTAGAAACCGTTGAGGGTAGAACCGCGAGGGTAACTGATGTAGTTGACAACTCCACGATAAAAATAGAAGGCCATAGGTTCCCTGTCAGGTTGTTCGTTATGGTCTTGGGAGGGTTTGATGTCGTGTTGGGTATGGATTGGCTAACTGCCAACGAAGCACAAAATATATGTAAACGGAAGATAATCCGACTCAAGGCTCCAGATGGTAGCGAGGTCGAAGTCTTCGGGGATTGCGATGCCCTGATGCCTAAAATCATCTCGATGATTAAGGCAACGAATTACCTGAGGCGTGGATGCGAGGCTTATCTGGTGTATGTGATTGACAAGTGTAAGGAAGTTAAGGAACTAGATGATGTACCTGTGGTACGCGAGTACCCGGAGGTGTTTCCAAAGGATTTGCCTGGGATACCACTTGACATAGAGATTGAGTTCTGAATCGACTTAGTACCAGATGCCCAGCCCGTCGCTAAGGCTCCATATCGACTAGCACCAGTAGAGATGAAAGAACTAATGGCACAATTAGACGAATTACTTGAGAAAGGATTTATCCAACCAAGCATCTCCCCTTGGGGTGCCCCGGTCTTGTTTGTGAAGAAGAAGGATGGTTTGATGAGAATGTGTATAGATTATCGCGAGTTGAATAAACGTATAGTGAGGAACAAGTACCCTCTACCAAGGATCGACGACCTATTCGACCAATTATAGGGCGCAAATTGATTCTCTAAAATCGACCTTCTGTCCAGGTACCATCAGTTGAAGGTAAGGGAAGAAGACATACCAAAAACCGCGTTTCGTACGCGCTATGGACATTTCGAGTTCCGCGTAATGTCCTTCGGATTGACGAACGCCCCCACAACGTTTATGGATTTAATGAATAGGGTGTGTCGACCGATCGGTAATTGTGTTCATCGATGATATCCTCATCTACTCCAAAAATGAGGGTGATCACGCATGTCACTTGAAGGAAGTGATGGAAGCTCTAAAGAAGGAGAAGTTGTATGCTAAGTTCTCCAAATGCGCGTTCTGGCTTAGGGAAGTTCAATTACTAGGTCAAGTCATTAACCCGAACGACATTATGGTCGACCCAACAAAGATAATGACGGTAAGAGATTAGGATATTCCTAAGACGCCAACCAAATTCCGGAGTTTCTTGGGATTGGCGGGCTACTATCAAAGATTCATCCATGATTTCTCGAAGATAGCTTCTCCATTGACAAAGTTGACGCGGAAGGAGGTAAAGTACGAATGGGGTACGACCCAGGAAGAGGCGTTTAAGGAACTGAAAGAGAAGTTAGCCCAAGCTCTAGTCTTAGCCCTCCCCTAGGGTAATGAAGACTTGGTGGTATACTCTGACGCTTCAGGTCAAGGATTGGGGTGCGTGCTGATGCAACGCGGGAGAGTGATCACGTATGCATCACGACAGTTGAAAGTTCACGAAGTCAATTATCCGACTCACGTCTTGGAACTTGCGGCCGTTGTGTTCGCATTGAAAATCTAGAGGCACTACCTTTACGGGGTAAAGTTCACCATTTACTCTGACCACAAAAGTTTGAAGTACTTCTTCGAACAAAAGGAGCTGAATATGAGACAGAGGCGATGGTTGGAACTTTTAAAGGATTGTGATTGTGAAATCCTATACCATCCTGGAAAGGCGAACGTGGTGGCTGACGCTCTAAGCCTAAAGGATGTACCTGCTCCTATTAGAGTGAAAGCTTGCTAGTTGGTGGTAACACCGAATGTGATGAGAGAAATTGAAAAGGCTCAAGATGAAGCACTTAAAGAAGAAAACATAAAGAAGGAGAGAATGGTTGGCCAACAAGACAAGTTGGAATATAACACCCTTGGTGTTAAGACACGTTTTGGACGGGTATGGATACCTATGGGTAGCGAGCATAGAACCAAACTCTTGGATGAGGCTCATAAGTCTCGTTACTCTATCCATCCCGGTACCAACAAAATGTAGCAAGATCTGAAGAAGGAGTACTGGTGGCCTGGAATGAAACACGAGGTGACAAAGTACGTAAGGAAGTGCTTCACTTGCTCACAAGTTAAGGCCGAACACCAGAAACCATATGGGAAGATTCAACCACTTGATAAACTAGAATGGAAGTGGGAACACATTACCATGGACTTCATAACCAAGCTACCTCGCACAGCTAAGGGTCATGATACTATTTGTGTAATTGTGGACCGTTTAACGAAGAGTGCTCATTTCCTACCTATTCGCGAGACATTCTTGTCGGAAAGGTTAGCGGAAGTATTTATTATTGAAGTAGTAGCATGACATGGGATGTCTTTGACGATTGTATCTGACCAGGACACACGATTCACATTGAGGTTCTGGAAAAGATTTCACGAAGTGATGGGCACAAGGCTTAATATCAGTACGACATACCACCCGCAAACGGATGGTCAGTCTGAAAGGACCATTCAAACGTTGGAGGACATGCTCCGTGCTTGTATTATAGACTTCGGTGGCAGTTGGGATAGTCACCTGCCGTTAGCCGAATTCTCCTACAACAACAGTTATCACTCGACAATAGGCATGCCGCCTTACGAGATGTTTATGGGAGAAGGTGCAGGACCCCTGTATGTTGGGGTGAGATTGGACAGAAAGAATTGGGAAGTCTCAAAGTCGTTAAATAGACGTCAGAAAGGTTTGACCATATTAAGGCACGAATGAAGGCCGCCCAAGATCATCAGAAATCCTACGCGGATAAACAGCGAAGGCCTATTGAGTTCAATGTTGGTGATCGAGTAATGTTGGAAGTATCACCCTGGAAGGGGATCATAAGATTCAGGAAAAGGGGAAAGTTAAGTCCGAGATTTTTCGGACCATTCAGAATATTGGCATGGGTCGGTGAAGTCGCCTATCGGTTGGAGTTGCCTGACGAGTTAAGTGGGATTCATCCTACCTTCCATGTGTCACACTTGCGAAAGTGTTTGGCGGATGAGTCGGCTCACATACCACTTACTGACATCGAGGTCGATAACAGTCTTAACTACATTGAGGAACCCGTGGCCATCTTAGACATGAAGGAGAATTGTTTACGTAATAAGGTTATTCAATTGGTTAAAGTCCAATGGAATCACCGGAAGGGATCGGAATCTACTTGGGAAACGGAGACGGAAATGAGGGAGTCGTACCCTCAACTATTTGACTTGTGATAGGTTTCGGGGACGAAACCTATTGTAAGGGGGGTAGACTTGTAACATCCCGAAAATAACTACGAAACCATAAGCGGAATGAAAACTAAATAAGGGGTGCGAAGAGGGTGGGGGCTCGTGGGCCGCATCCGTGGGCTGAGAAGGGGAGGGGGAGAGGGGTTTAAACCCTAGCCTCCACACATGTTTATCCCTATTTCTCATTCAAACTCCACCCTATTTCTAGAGAGAGAAAGTCGTATAGAGAGAAAGCTTTGGATTTGGCTAACGATCGATCCTCTACCTCGATACATCACTCGAGTAAAGATTTGCTGAAGGAAGGAGTCGATTTGAGGTAAGAAACCCTCATTTTGCTATGTTTTTCTCGAAATGGGTTTTTACGGGTTTTGGCTCAAAAAGATCGGGTTTTTATGGGTCAAACGATGTCATACTTTAGATCTAGAATCACGTTGGGAAAATAAACCTTTTGAACGTAAAAAGTTCCAAACTTGACGATCGATCCAGATCTGAATCCATACAAAACTAGGGTTTGGGTAAGAACTAAAGGTTCACGGTTAGGGTTCTCGGTCTGGTTCACGGCTGGGATCTCGGGAAGGTTCATGGCTGGGATCCCGGGTAGGTTCACGGTTGGGGATGATGGGTAGGTTCACGACTGGGGGCACCCGGGTATGGTTCATGGCCGGGTAAGGTTTCACGGCTCTTCTAGTTCACGGAAGAACTTCCGAGAAGCCCCCTTAAGCCGAAAACCCCCTGAAGCCGTGAACTCCTAACGTTCACGGGAAGAAACCGTGTACCCTTAGGTTCTCGGTATGGAAGGGTAAAATGTGATGAGTTGTATGTAAAGCTAAGGCTAGGTTGCGTACGTACAGGTTAGAAGATCTTTTAAAGACCTTCGACTGTGTTCATCTCAGGTGAGTTCTAGAAGCCCTTACTTAAATGTTTTAAATAATGTTTTCGGGCTGGTGTGCATACGTAACGATGTGACTGTTTATAAAACGATGTTTATGAATGATGTATGTGGCATTTTATGAAACGATGTTTTTGAAGGGAAATGTTATGAAAGAAGTGTTTATAAAATATTTTGCCAAAAGAAGTTTACGAAGTCTTTACGAATGAATGAATTATTTTTTAATAAAACATACGAATGATTTAACTGAAGTTTTTTAAGTAAAAGAAGTAAATGTTTATGAAAGTCACAAACGAACGAATCTGTCATGTTTTCCTACGAGAATTGAGGTTATGGGTATGGGAAGTATGTTATGGGCCTTACCTTTATAGGGGTCTATGTGGCTGGCCAATTGTTTTACAACTGGGGTGATGACGATCACCAAGGGCATTACCGTAATCCTTGAAGTTGGTACGATTTACCTCGCGGGGTAATCGTGCTTGAAGTTTGGTACGTGTCATCCTTGTGATGCCATGCTTGACGTTAGGTGTCGAATGGTCTAGAGGTAACGAGCCTTAGATTTCTCCGCCTGTACGTATGATGGGTATTCCTAGAGGTAACGAGCCTTAGGAGACCTAGGTGACAGATGACCTAGAGGTAATGAGCCTTAGGTTTCCTCCGCCGGTATACGATGTATAGGATTGACGGTTACGAAAAGGCGCATATTCAATATGATGTTTTATAAAATTCCAAATTTGTAAATGAGTAAATCCAACGCAGTGAGGCGTCCCGAGTTTGGGGACTTACATGCCTCAAGGTTTCGCCTTTTTATATTTTTTTTGTTTTTCTCAAACCGACTTTTAGAATATGATGTTTTATAAAATTCCAAATTTGCCGATGCAGCGTGCCTATTTTTAGCAACGTTGGCTAGTGGTTTTTTTCCAAAATCGAGTTGTGAGCAAGGCGTGCTTATTTTATGTGAATTTACAATTTGTCGAAACCGAACCTTACAAATTTACAGGTGCATCAATGCTCCCGTTGGAACACGCGGGTTCGCCCACTAGTTGAAAACATTTTATAGATTCTTCCACCTCTCTATTTATAATTTTATTAGATATACCATAAATCTCTTAGAAGTTTAATATAATGATTTTTATGGTGTGGAAATAATCTAAAGAACAGTCTCTTTGAGGAAGATGCATAGCAGCTTCGTTCTTACCTAAACCTCTATTGCTAGCTAAGTTGTGCTTTTTAAATTCATTGAAAAGCAAAACATTAGGCGGTGGTTCTTGTATTCCAGCCTACAAACTTATTATTTTACAAGAAAAAAAAACACTTTTTAATTATTTTAATCAGCTGAGGTTTTCTACATATTGTTCTTATATTCACTAGCCTAACACATTTGCGTTTCCGTGGGTTCAAGAAATGGCTATATATAGATTTTTTATTATTATTCTAAACATTAATAAATCGTTTAGAACTTCCCTATTTCCTAAGCTGCCTTTATGCTGATTCCCACAGGCCAAATTTTGCACTAATGGTGCTTATGGAACTCAAATACCTTCGTCTAAGTTAATCTTGCTAATCTGCTTTTTAATCTTTTGCTTAAATTCATGCCGAGTTTCGTTCTGGTTTTGCCAAGAAAGACTAGAAACTCGAATTAGATCGAAAAGGGTGTCCTGAAATCTAACCCAATTTGCCTTGTTCTAGTAACTTAGTGGTGGTAATTTCGACAGATTTAGGTTATAAATATGATGAGTTGTCTAATTATATGTTGTTAATCGGTCAAATGTTTAACATCAAGGAATTTTGACCAAAAAGCAAAAGGATTCAGTGAGTCCGTGTGTTTTAAAGTATGTAACTTTTTAAATTGCTTTAACGAATATAATAATAATAATAGTATTATACAGTACTTGCCAAATAATGTTCTTTTTTATTATATTTAATTAATAACCTATTTTCGTGAAGCAACAATTTAATGATATAAACAAACTATTAATAATTAACATGCCATCAACATCAAGGAAAGCTTGATGTTGTATCCAAGATATCCAAATAGGTCAAAATTTGTGATGGGGTTTGTACTTTGATATACCCATATAGCTATATTAGTCATATAATCATGTTACATGATACAAAGGTCGTGTATACACGGTAATTCATGTATCCACTTTAACTTGTATATTCTTCATTACATGAAATGTCTCCTTGAATTTTCCACATGCAAATACTCGAGTATCACGTATTATCAATAAAAGATGCGGTTTGCTTATGAAATTCAATTCATACATGAATCCGCATCGCATCTTCCTCGTAATTTCCGCGTATCTCACTACCAGTTAACGCGTTAAGTATAGACATATCTCAAAACAATTTCATAACTCATTCAAAGGGTTGGGTCTTCTTGGTCTTTTTAATGAATATGAATTAGCGACTCGGAGGTTTACAAAGACTCCATTTTACCACTACATTGTGTGGCGATAGTAGATTGACTTATAATGGTGAGCAAACGTTGTCTTATGTTGTCGATGGTATCTTACCTTCTCACACTTTTTACTAGATATTGTTTTGTTTTCATATGGTTAATCTAGCTACCGATATTAACAAAATAATGCAACATTTTGTAGCTTACAGAGCTTGTAATACATTTTTTTCTACAAAGAGAGAGGTCTTGTTGAAGAAGGCTAGAAACAATCACATTAATAGAATATATATACCTTGTCAAAATAGACTAAAAAACCTAGTAAAGTACTTACTTTAGGATTCTTTGCACTTGCTAACACGTTTTTTTTTTCCGATGATCAACATTCGATAAAAAAACTTGTACTACATTCAAGACCTTGTTTTACTCTAAGGTTGCATTATTTTATTAAAGTTGGTTACTAAAAAAAATAAGACTTCGTATTTACTATCTCTCTAATATTGTATCGTCGTCGTGCATCTAAAAAATGTGCTTATAGTATAAACATCATTGTGTTGGTGCATCTAATGGTGTCATTTGATACGATAAGTCACTAGCGAGATTAAGATGATACAAAACACATAATAAGTCTCAAACTAGACAAAATTGTGATTACTACCGCTTTACATTTTTTTGTGAACGGCGAACATTGAATTTTGTGACGTCGCACCCCCCGTCACATGGGAGAGTCTCGTCCAACTCCAGCCAATATGTTGTCTTATCCGGGGCCACTTGGCGTCAGAGTTGGAGAGCACCCAAGGAAAAATCCCACCCAATACGGCCCCTTCCGGGCTTGAGGGAGAGCCGAGGCTCAAACCCTGGATCGGCGTGGGTAAAACCCTGGTGCATCAGCCTAAGATCTAGGCCTTATTTGCATGCCGCAGAAACTAATATGGGGGGCAGGGATTGAATCTTTGTCAGTATGAACACCAGATATCTTTCTTACCACTCCACCACCAGCTCATTGGCTACTACCGCTTTACATAATAAGCAGTATATGCCCATTTGCTCATTCTATCCATATTCTAACAAATATAATAGATTTTGAGATATTTGGATAAAAAATCTCCCAAAACTATATTATGGCCTGCAGAATAACGAAGTTCTACTTCTTCCATGCTAGCAACTCCTAAACACTAACTATTTACATGTGCAACACATCTACCAAAGGGGCAATAGTTCTTAAATGAGGCTTACTACTAATTGGATTAGTAGTTGATCAAGATATTACAAACCAATCATAAGCATCAACTATAAAAAACCTATAATATTACTTCATTCACTTTCATGTTATCTTTTATGGGATATCTATAAGCAGACTCTCTAACAAACCTCCTAGCAGACATCAAGATTGATCTGGATCTATGTACGAGTATATATATGTGTGTGTGTATGTATGTATATACACACATATATATGAGTATGTATTTTGATTAAAAGATTTCAATATATTCCAAAGATTTATAACAAATAAACACTTATTACCAGTAAACTACATGATCTAAAGGGTTATATAAGCGACACCAAAAACCAATTGCGTAGAAGATGCAAAAATGAGACTTGATTGTTGTTACACGAAGATTAGTTGGAACAAAAAGAAGAGTCAACCACGGATTTAGTCGGGTAGTGCATGTAGTCAAGTTACATACATGAGTTGAAGTGGATACGCGATCATTGTGATTGTGTCATGTAACATCTGACTATATATATGACTATAGGAGCACATCATATCCTAGAAAAGAATATAACTACTTTCATAATTTGTTTATAAAACAACTAGGTTAGAATCCCGTGTATTACACGGGTTGATAAAATATAATGTTACATACTTAATAATAAAAAAAAATTATATCTTTAAAACCCGTGTATTACACGGGTTGAATAAAATTCTTAAATCTTGATGTACATCTTATAAGTGGAAAATGTATTATATATACTAATAATTTTTTTTAAAAGTTCAAAAATATGTAAAAATTAATATATAATTGTGTTTCAAAAATACATTAATTTCTATTTAATATAATTTGACTTACATTAATTATTTGGTTAAAAAAAAGTTACATAATTAAATTTTAAAGTTTCTTAAAATAAGAGATAATTTAAAATAAATGTGCTTTATTACTATAATTAATACTTTCTTTAAAATGAAGATAAATTGTAAACTATAAAATTAAAAAAAATAATGAATGATGTAGAAACTATAAATTGATGAAAACTTTTGTAGCACCTTGAAAGTAATTGTTTCCTGAGATTGGAAATCTGTCATTGTGACATTAAGGGAGTTGGATTCCAAAACCTGTATCGTTGAAGTAATCAATAGGTTAGACACTTATTTTAAAATGTAAGAAGTTAGTGGTACTTGTAAAAGGTCATTACAAGTGATACCTGTTCAGTAGATAACTTTTTGTCTAGTTCAGCCATGATATTATAATCATCAGTTATCTTTGAAATACCATAAACTGGAACCTTTTTCTTCAAATTATAATTTGTAACATCAACTTTGAATGCAAACTTTTTCTCAATTAGTACATCCAAATCCTCAGGAAAAAGAGTTGGATCACCGGCCTGAAATAAAAAAGTAGATAATAATAATGTAGTAAAAATAAAAATGATAACATTATTATTTTGTATCCTGGATATGCAATGTCATTTTCTTTGTTTCCTTGCCGTTATTCAATGTAATAGTGTCTATGTTAAAGCATCTAACCACATCACCAATAGCATTTGTATATTGTAACATTCTATTAATTACGAAGCTGAAATTTTTTATGAGAATATTAAAAATTTGAGACAATGAGAATGCACTAACCAATGGTTATATTTTCCAGAAGCGCGTCTTCAATAATTGACTTAAATAGCGTAAAAGAAAAACCATAGAGAGGCCCAGTAAAATCATTGCATTTGGTAACTTTGGTAGTGAAATGCAAAAAAAGTTTGTTGGGGTTATCAACAAACTTAAAAGTTGCTACATTTATACCAAGATTGGGTTTTTCAATGTAGAAATCGCCATTTTCTTTAGCAATTTATCAAATTTTTGAATCCATCTTTTTTGAACATTAGTTTGGATCTTACTCCCCTTAAAAAAATAAAGGAAATAAGTTTAGTTTCATAATAAAATATGAGATTATTGATACATTTTTGCTGCATTAATGTATGTTTAACAACTTAAAAGTACCTGCTCGTCCATTAAAACCATATTAATGGAATAAAATTCATTGGGAATGTTATTATCCGCCTGTTTCCATAAACGAATTATTCGCAACTTCATGGTGTAGTTATCTTTGGACACATCAAGGTCCTTAATGAACGTGACCTTTTTGGACTCCATTAAACTGATTTTGACAATAAAGAAAAGGGATACATTAAAACAGTAACAAAGTTAGCTGTTTTCCTTTAAGCAATTGAGTTTATGCAAATAACAAAGTTACCGAATGTTGTATATTAAAAAATATCAGAAGTCAAAATTTGTTGATATAAATGTAATGACAGAAAGTAAACAGAGCATGAACATCTGACTATATGCAACATTTATAGTGAAGTACTAATAAAGAATCAAACAGAATGATTATGAAATATGCAGATTCACATTGAGGTTAAAATTTTTATAAACAGAATCATATTATGAAATATGCAGACTCAATCAAACAGAATCATATTATGAAATATGCAGATTCACATTATAATTTATAATCAATGAGCATGAACATCTGATTATATGCAACATTTATAGTTTGTATTAACAGACCTAATGAGGATATCATATTAAAAAGAATAGTTAAAAAATTGTGAGCTACCAATAGTCAAAATTATGCAATGTGTTTCTTTTATCTTTCTGTGTTTTTTTCCTCTGACCAGATCAAATGAAACAATTAGTGAATCTTGAACAGTATATTACCGTATAACCTCAATGAGATTAACACATAACAAAAAATAAATAAAAAATATCTGAGAAATTGCAAGCCATTATGGTACAACCAGACTAAAAAGGCTAAAAACTAATTGAATTGCAAGCCATTATGCAATTGAATTAGTGAAGATTAGTAGTTTGAAACAATTGGATGAAATGTGGCAAAATTGGATTTGTCAAAATAGAACTGTGATGTAATAGTCAAAACTAACAGATTAAATAATAGTAAAAAATATTGAAAATTAAAAAAATTAACAGAAGTGTAAATGTATTAACATAGTATTGTATTGACAGATAACATGATCTACTAAACAAAAGTAAAAACAATCAAAGTAATAGACATATAAAAGTTAATATGACGTCCCTGTGTAAATTTTGAACAACATGTTACTTTTAGTTGCCCTAAAACTAACCCAAAATGAGTATGCTAAAAGAAAGATGTAAACCCATTTACAAAGTGACAGAATTAAAATTATGTGCAGAGCAACTACTTTTGTTCTAAATCACAATCTTATTACCAAATGCACTTGATCTTACATATAACCAAATTGTTAGTTGCCCTCAATCAGACCAAATTTAATTTTTGTTTATGAATTGAATTATATAATTTATATTACACTGGTTGGATTAATAAAAACGATATAAAACACTCAAATCAAATATAAACTTTTACTCAGTGTTGTAAAAATCGCGACTAGGCGCCGATTAGTCGCTAGGCGGCTCGTTAACGACTAATTTTGGCCTAGTCGGTCCAAAAATCGCTAGGCGGTCCAAATCGCGCCTAGGCGGCCAGATTCAAGCGAAAACCTGAAATTTCCGGCCAAATTCCGGCGAAAACCTGAAATATCCGGCTAAATTCCTGCGAAAACCTTTGGTGTGGTTTAAAAATGAACATTTTTATAAAAATTACATACAAAAATGTGTGTATATATTAAAAAACTGAAAATTACATATAAAAATTTCAATCCGATTAATCCCGCCTAGACCCCGATTAATCCCGCCTAGGCCTAGGCCCTACATCACCGCCCGACTAGCGCCTAGCGATTTTTACAACCATGCTTTTACAACTTTTGTTGTTAGTTGCCCTGAATCAGACCAAATGTGAAACTTGCAGTTTCACATTTTATCATTCATTTTAGTCAAAATTAATACATAAAATCCAAACAGAATGAAAAATCCATGAATTAGTCAAATTAACATTTTAAAGAACATTCTAAAATAGTCAAATTTAAGATTTTTGTCATACAACATCAAAGCCAACATAATTTAGTAAGTGCAGACAATTCAAACATGGACTAATTGAATTAATATATGGATAAATCAAAATCATAATTTAGTACATAAGGAGTTGCAGAACCATAAATTTTATAAGTTACTGTCAATGGAGTCAATATTTCAAGTTACAAGACTGATTTTATAAGTTAATCAAAGTAATGAACAATAAAAACTTACAAGCCATTATGCAATTGAATTAGAGAAGTTTAATTGGTGGGTGGGAGAAAACAAAGATGGGATGCCTTATATTTGAAAAAAGTTCAGGTCCATAAATTAGTCAAATTAAAATTTTAACTGACAAATGACTTTTTTGATTTATGGTACTCCAGAATGTAATTTGAGACAATTCATTTCACTGAAAAAAAATCAAATAAATAGATTGGATAAGCGTAATACAAAACACCGTCAAAACAACTTATCATTGTCATATGCAGATTTAGTAAACAATCCCATCCCCTTATAAGTCCTAAGAATCGTAATCAGAATCACTCATATAGAACAAACAAACAAAAAATAGCTAAAATCGCACAAATTTAACTGACAAATACAGTGAATACAAATTATCAAAACCAACTATTAAATGAATTATCAAAATGGAGTAAGACTGAAGAAGGCTTCTGCATCCAGAAACCCATTCTGGAGAAGCATTACAACTATTTTTACATAACGAATAAATCATATCCAAAGTTCAAACAATTATATGGATTCCTACAGAAGCTAGACCAATTTGATTCAAGTAATCTTAAACTATGTTTGGTTTTAATTATGAATGTTAAAAGGAGGATACCTCAAGTGAGAATCTAACATTAGAAGAGAATGTCTTGAGATTAGAATGAGTCACATCAAAATGCAGAACCATAAATCAAAAAGTAATGAACAATAATCACATACTTGAGCTGAAGAGAGCAGACGGACAATAACAGCAGAAGAAATTCTTCGTCCTTCAATCTGTAAACTTCGATTTGAAGAGAAAAAGACTGAAAGGAAACGATTACAACATCAGATATAAATACCCATCTGTAATCTTCGATTGAAGCCCTAATTTTCAACGGCCGTAAAAATTTTGAGGATGATTGAAACACACCGGTTAATTACTATGTTAATGCGCAAAATTGAACGATTACCTTCATTTTTTGGAAGTGATTTTGTGATTAAAACCCAAAATTTGAACGTATGTGATGATAGGGCAAAATCTTGAGTTTGATTGAAGGAAACACAGCCGTTACATACGATCTTCAATTCGGAAATTTGAATGCTTACCTTGATTCTTAATGAGTTACCCATAGATTGATACTTGCCTTTTTTGTACTCTAATCGAGAGGATGATTTTGCGCCTGATTGAAGGAAACAGCGATTGATATTTTAATCCTACTTGTACTCTAATCGAAGTCTGTGTTGTTTGAGCTGGAAAATGAGAAATTGCTGCTCTAATATAAGGACACGTGGCACATCTTATATCTTTGCTAGTTTATATGAGATCAATGATTCAAGAAAAGCAAACTAAGAAAGAAATTACAAAACATGCCATTCAACCTTTCAAGGAGAAACCGAGGGAATTTATCACATGGGAACTTTTGGCATAAGAGCCTAGAAAAGAGTGATACCAACCAAGGAGGAGTTTGCAGTTTTGAACCATCACTCACGTGCTCCATAAAAGTAGACTATTGGGATGCAGTAGCATACAGTTCTTCATCGTTTTATACATGGGACTACTAATGGGACACGAAATCTGCTGTAACATCCGTGAATTTTAACATGTAATATTCTATCTCATTAATAACAATATGCCATGTCCTTTAAATGACTCGGAGTTTTGAGCATTTAAACTTTTACTCCTTGTTTCCTCTATATATATATATATATATATATATATATATTATATTTTGTTTAATTAAATAAAATCATCAACGTTAAACTTATGAAACGAGGTTTTATTTAAAGATGATAACGAAGTTAAATAATAATAGTTAAGTAAGTTTTAAGTTCTTTTTTTATTATAAAAGCTTTATAAATAAATTTTTATAACAAAATGTTAATTATTCAATGGTTTGATGAGTTGAACCCCCTTTATTAGTTTAAACCCCCTTAAAATAGACATTGAACCCTCTAATTGAACCCTCCTTTATATTTTGAACCCTGAAAATCAATTTAGAACAAGTTTGACTCCCAAAAGTCAAACGCGTTCAAATCTCCATCCAAACCCTGTAATTACGGATCCAACTTCTCCCAAATCGACTTGTCACTCGTATACAATCATATGGTAACGCGAAATCATTCAAAATGGATTGATAATTTACGATTTTGAAATCCAAAATTGGAAGCTTCGGTCATGGGTTTATACCCCGCTAATCAAACCTCAAATCCCGTAAATCTCATGCTAATCACAGTTGAAAACGCGTATCTCACCACGCTATAAATATCCCTACCGTTTACAAGTCGGCTCACCACGAATTTGACCTCTCGATCCTCATTTTTCCCCCTGTCGCGATCGGTTTTGGGAGCCCCTAGTGGTTCGATTTCCTTGCTTGGTATTCACGACAACTACAGGTAATCTCTTCCTTAGCTAATCGATTTCCTTCTCCTGTGTTTTCTATTAAAATCATTTTGCCATTTAGGGTTCAAATGGTGTTGGGGGTGGGGGGGGGGGGGATCAGGTTCTTCATTTGGAGTTGGGGAAGAAGGAATTGGGTGAAAAGGTTTTAAAACTCACTTCCTGATTGATTAACAAGCTGAACATCTGGGTCCAGTGGTAACCCTCCCATGTTAACAATTTTCAGGTCGCGGGTTTAAGCCTTGCGGCTGTGAACTTTTTTATTATTATTGTATTCTAATCTTTCTTTGTCTTTGCCTCTTCTATCCATACATAATATATATATATATATATTTTAATATAACTAGTAAATGATTTAGATTCCAAATGAAAAAAAATTTGTGTATCTCGTGCTTTATATTTACCATTTGAAAGGGTTACGCATCTATATATTTAGTTAAAATTGTTAAACATTTAGATAGAATTCGAGCATCATTATTGTAAGTATGTATATTCTAAAAACATGACTGACGTTAGTGATTTTTCATAAACCCTATTATTCTATAACTTTTAATATTATAAATTGGTCGTGTTTTGTAACATCATGGGTTTTATTTATTAAAAGGGTATATATATATATATACACACATTTATAAACTAAATCTTGAAAACGTCATGAGCTAAATAGGTTAATGACAATACGTTTTTATTAGTGAAACGTAAGTATTACTTAATAATAAATTATTAATAGTTAATGGCCCGGTCTTATTATTAAATTTACAATTAATAATATTTAAAGATGATAATTATTTTATTAAAACAACCTAAATTTTTTAACACTTTTGACAATATCTTAATAAAATATGGTATCAATATGTTCATTATATTTATCAAATGTACAATTAATATTTATTATTGACACTTAAAAATCTCTTATATAAATGAAATTTATAAAACATTATTTCATATAATTTAATTTATATATTATCACTCTATTTAACTTGTTATCATCAAAGTTCGAATCTTTAATATTCTTTTGTTCGCTCGTCCTTTCCAAAACCCTAAAATCTCAAATTATTCTTTTGTCGTTCCCTTAAACCATTCCATATTATAATAACATATCTTAATTATTTAGGCATCGTTAAACCGGTTCTCTCGCTCTCGCGGACTAGTTCAAGTTTAAGACACAATATCAAGGTGAGTTTACATAACCCTTTTTTCATTTTACATACTTTGGGGTGAAACATGATTCATTAAACTTTATTTGCAAATACAATTATACAATTCTACATTCTTGAACATGTGTGCAATTTGTGCTTTGTGCTTGAACACTATGAGTTTAAACCTACATTTTACATTACATACATACACGTGCAATCATTAACTCTGTACAAGCCGACGGTTAACAATGATAGATCTATTGTGTCTGACAAACCCACCCAGGTAGGGTGATTATTACCGACTTTACATTAGGGTAACATGCTTGTTATGTCTCAGTCACAAGGTTTGATTGTACATCTAGTTTGACTATAGTGATTCTCCATAAATGCCTTATATGCCATGGTTCATATGAATTGTATACAACACTTGAAAAATTATTTGTAGTGTCAAAACCTATGTATGCTCACCAACTATTTTTAGTTGACCTTGTTTTCAAAATGTTTCAGGTACAAATATTTGAGATCATAATACAAGAGACTTCACATAAGATTAAGGCCCTAGCTTGAATAAAAAATGGAACAAGTTGATGTATTTGTTTTTGAATGTTTGATTTGATCTCATGTACAAAATCTTGATTAATAAACATATGGAATTTAGTTGATCATGTGCTTATGAACAGTCTACATGTCCCGCTCTGACGTATTCCGTCGTCGGTTGGGCTGTGACATCTGCTAATGGGACACGGACCTATACGTCTCGTATAGGCCAATATGAGGCGCATAGGCTCTTCACAATTTCCAACGCACGACAACATCGTACATCTGGTCATTCCAACCCCTATACGCATCGTATAGTGCAATACGATGAGGTTTAGGGTACGAGGTACCTTATGCAACTAGTCAACCATCACATCACTATACGCCGGCGTATAGTGATGTGATGGTTGACTAGTTGCTGAAGCTCCTCGTACCCTAAACTGCATCGTATTGCACTATACGACGCGTATATTATCCTATATGCCAATGTATAGTCCTATACGATGCGTATACGGGCCAAAATGTTTTGTATTTAACGATGCACATTTCTCATTTGAACGTATCGTTCAAAATTTTCAAACATTTTCCTCAAAAAAATATAGCAATGTATTGGTGGTGGGATGGTAACTACGGTTTCCAGGTATATTCTAACGAGTCACTGGAAAATAACATGCAAAGTTCTGGCATTCAGGGTGTGAACTAGGAGGAGGTCTCGTCCGAGGTTTATTCTAATCACCGGGTAAGGCTTCCAGATTTGAACGAGCCACTAAGCAATCCCGATTTTGTATACGGTGAACCCTCTTACCTTACACAACCCACGGACGACTTCGTATATGGTGAAGTCTCTTACCCGACACAACACACCGATGACTTCGTATACGCGGGTGAACTATCTTACTCGACACAACACATCGACGACTTCGTATACGCGGGTGAACTATCTTACCCGACACAACCGGCTAACGAGTCCGAAGACGAGGAACAAACTAATTCAACCGTGTCGTATAAAACTGACCAGGTATAACATTCCTACATATATATACCTACATATAGTTTGTTGTTTATTAACTTTAACTGTATCCTTGTTGCATAACTTTCAGTCTCGTGAACAGTTGGTGGATTGGGTTGTCCGCAGAGGACGTGAGAATGGTTACATCATTGTCACCCGACGATCGAGGAGAAAAGGCGACGACCCGTCAGCACCGGTTATCAAGGTGTGGCTTGTGTGTGACTGTCATGGCGAACGTACATCTACAGCCACGGTTAGACGTGCCGGTAGCAAGAAAATAGGTTGTCCCTTTAAATTGGAAGGAGACTACGACGAAAATACTGGTGATTGGAAGTTAATGGTGAAGGATGGCAATCATAACCACGATCCTAGTCAACATCTTGAGGTGCACTCGTTTGCCAGGAGACTGTCTCAGTCGGAACGACTTTTGGTGGCGAAGCTGTATTCGCAAAACATGTTGCCACGTAACATTCTGGCAACCATAAGGGAACAAAACCCAGAGAGTAGTTGTATTAAAAATGACATTTATAATGCGATACAAAAGATAAAAAACGAAACGAGAGTCGGTGAAACTCCAATGCAGGTTCTGGAGCATCAAATTTCTTCTAAAGAGTACGTCTACTATACTCGGGAGGATCCCGCCACAAATGTCGTGGAGGTGGTATTCTTTGTTCATCCGAAATCGTACGAGATGTGGCATGCGTTCCCGCACGTGTTGATGATCAACGCGACGTACAAAACAATCATGTATAGACTTCCATTTGTCCAAGTTGTCGGTGTGACCTCCATACACCAACCGTTTTGCATAAGATGTTAGCGCCCATTCCCCCTGTCCGATTAGACCGCCGCACGACGAGCTATATGCGCAGCACACACCGATTCCTGGGGCTCGTCCTTCGGTTCGTAGGGGCATTCCAGGACCAGGTTTGGGTCCCGGTGTCATTGCCGCAGATGCCGGGACAGGGGGACCCGCCTATGCCTGACCCGTTACAGGGTGTGGGGATGGGGGACCCGCCGCACGTCGAGCCCATTCATGACCAATCGCCACAGCATCCCCGACACGTACGCCGGTCTGTTAGGCTGGACAGGGTCACCCAGGCATTGCTTGATAGACTTGTTGCCGACTCACGACGACAGGCTCGTCATAGCGACCAGATGGAGGACCTGATGATGTGGGCGGTTAGTCACGTCGTGGATCTGTCACGAGCCACCGGCATCGAGCCACCACCACTACCACCGCCACGTCAGTATCCGGGCCACCCCGGACAGGATGGCGAGTCAGGATGACGGCGGGGCGGGTCAGGATGACGGCGGGGCGGGTCAAGCTTAGTTGTTTTTATTTGTATTTAGTTGTTTCTTTTGTTATGTATGTAAAAACATTTGGATGTATATATTTAATTTTTTGATGTAATGTATATAATGTTTTGGTTATTTGTTTACTTGTAATGTTTAATTTGTTTGTTTGGTTGTAATGATAAATTATAAATGTAAAAATATAGTAAATGTTTAAAAAAGATAAAAATTATATAAATTAAAAAAAAACATAAAAAATATATAATTTAAAAAAAAATAACAAACTTATATTAATAAAGTTATATAAATTAAAAAAGATAAATATAACATAAATTAGAAAAAAAACCTATACGTGGCGTATTGCCCTATACGCAACGTATAGGCTTCTTAAACCCCAAAATCTGCCAATTTTTGAAGCATAAATATAAGCCGTGACCCATACGCTGTGTATAGGGAAATACGTCACGTATGAGTCCCAGCCGCGAGACAGGGAATGACACGTGTCATTCTATGTCAGGAGACTAAACCCTATACGCCTCGTATTGGCTATACGAGGGCGTATAGGGTTGCGGCGTGTGCAATTAGTAATATTTCGTGTCCGATTAGAATTCCCCTTTATATATTATTATAATATTTGTAAATATGATCTTTTAGTTATCTGTTTTTTTAACCGCATATACCTCTTTTTGGGGCCACCCATAATAATTTACACTAATTCGTTATAGGCAGGGCTCGAACCGTTAACCTTAAGGAGAGCTTCAATACTTAACTTCAAATAGATTTGCCATTAGACCCAACAGTTTTTACATACATTCAATAAATAATTTGTAAACGCGCGAATCATATTATGCCTTAAGTTATTTATCCATCTTAGAATAATTTTCATCTAACTAAAATGAAAGATAATTTTTATGCCTTTCGAAAAAAAAAATTAGAATGAAAGAGGTGTAGAGGGGATGAATGGGTGAGGGGACCTTAGGCTTTGGGTTTTATATATTATTTTTGTACTTTTTTTGTTTTAATTAAGTAATAAGAAAATCATTTAATATAAACTTAAGTTTACTTTTAACATTAACTAGAAAAGTCGCTCCGCGCTCCGCGGCGGAGGACAAACCTTAAACGGTTAAGACGGTGACATTAACGTGGATAAACACAAAAAGAAACATGATTAAATAAATTTTGCCCCTCGTTCTGTGGCGGGATGCGGTGACATTAACGTGGCTAAACACAATAAAAAACGTGGTTAAATATATAAAAGAAACATATGAAGTTATGGCGACTCAGTTGTGGAGATTGAAACATAGGTAAAAGACAGTTATATAACGGTACCGATGTTTTTCAGTCAGTGTCTGTCTCATTCTTCACAGTAACAGCACGTTACTGTCAGTCGATATAACCCACACTACATAAAAATACTCTATTTTAAATACAACTCCGTTTTTAACAAAATTTATAGCGTGAAATTAAACAAACTAAACTCTTTATGAAAAAAATCAAAATTTAAATATTATAAGGGTAAACTTGAATCTTTAAAAATTTGAGGGGTTAAAATGATATGTTATAAAATTAAAGGCTCACTTTTGATATTTAATAAAATTAAGGGCTAAAGTTAAATTTAAAAAAGTTAACCGACACTTTGCTTTAAGTATATAGATAATTAGTATTATAAATCAAACGTGTTATTATAACTAGATTCGTAAATTTTACAAAAATGAGATGAAATCCAAAATATCATCATAGAATACATTTTTAGTAAAAATACTATTCTGCACATTAAGTCTAACTAAAACTTAAAAGTAAAAATTTTATTCATAAATATTCTTTTTAACACTGCCAAAATTACAAATATAATGTATATTTCATTAATTAACTTACGTATTAAGTATTCTTTTAGCATTTTACGTTTTAAGTAATTCTTAACATAACTAAAACTCTTGAAGCCTGTAACTCACAACATAGTTATCGTGTAAATTACCTTATTAAAAACACAAGTTAATTTGACTTGAGCTTGTTATAATTCGTATAAATCTTTAAGCCGGTTAGACCTGAAGGTAGTTTTCTTGTAGGAGTCAACGGGCCATGTTCGTGTGCCGTATTCAAGGGAACCCAGGTATTTGACTTAAACATGAACATGACGAAAACCAGAAAATCAAACGCATAATATATATTTTCGCACGTTAACACGAATACTATTAGTTTAATCTAAATTTTATTTTTTTTTATTTGTTTTGCATATTAATATTTTGCAAGTACAAATTTACAACCAAAACTATAAATATATCTAACATAATTATAGTATACCATAAAACGATACTTATTTGTCCCTTATCTTTTCAATTGTATCATTTCATACCCAGTCAGTTTATATTATGATATAAAACATATTATTTGCATATTAGTAGTCTGTAAGTACAAATTTACAACCTAAAGTATAAATATACTATGAACATACGAGCTTAACTTCTATTTCGGCTGAAAATATTCAAGTCTAGTTAACTTCACTCTTATTAACTATTATTACAAACTCAAACCTGAATTAACGTGGATTGACTCAAAGTTGCTAGTTTGACATCATAATACATAGTCTTAGACTATGTGTTATCGTCATCTTTTATCTTTTAATATTTTTCGTTACCTCAGTCAACATCGTCATCTTTTCCCTCATCTTTCAACCTATGTTACGGTCATCTTTCATCCTCCTTCATCTTTCACCTCATATTTTTTTATTTTTATATAAAAAATATTTATTAATTTTATAAAACTACTTACTAAACAAAAATAAAGTATAAAGATAAGATTAATATTAATTCTTTTAACATATAATTTGATTTTTCTCTAATTACTTGTAATATTTACTTTTTCTAAAATCTAAATACGCATTTTATTTAATTTTTTGTCCCGGTATACATTTTATTTAATATCGAGTCGTTTTCAAAATAATGTGTTTTTTCTATATTTACGAGACTAAAAATACTTTATTTTGTACACAACTCGGTTATCAATATTGGAACGTCGACAAAAAAGCAGAATAAATAAAACGACGTATTTAGACTTTTTTTTTAAATTAAATATCACAAGTTATTATTGTCACTTAAAATAATTATTGAACAAAAAAAACCAAATTGAACACCTCGCATGATTCTACCGCGACGCTTGTTACTCGTCACCGTCCACATCATCAACCCCAGGGTGACCAACTCATAAACTTAAGAGTAAACTGGCACTGCCATTTTCGTCCCTGTGGTTTGGTCAAAATTGTCACTTTCATTCAATAGTTTGTTTTCTCGCATCTGGGTCCTCGTGGTTTTAAAATCTTGCTACTTTCATCTACTCAGTTAACACCATCCATTTTTCTCAGTTAAATGAAGAGTATTTCAGTCATTTTACATATTTGTATTATTTCATCATTTTTTTACTCTCATAATTTAATCATCCCCAATTTGCCTTTTTTCTTAATCACCTCCGCAATCAAGATGTGTGCTGTCACTTTGACTTTTCTTCTCGTAATCACCTCCGCGATCAAGAGATATATTGTTTGATTATGATTTATGAATCCTAGATCATCACTGCTAGTATTTCAAATCATATGATTGTTAAAACTTGTCTAAAACATAAGAAAAAATGTCACTGGAAACCTAGTGGTCGCCGGGAACTTGGTCGGAAAAAGAGGAAGAATGCTAGAAGGGGGATGATTAAATGAGAGGTTAAATTGTGGATGATTGAATGAGAGTAAAAAACTAAAGAAATAAAACAAAAATGTAAAAGGACTGAAATACCACTCATTTAACTGAGAAAAATGGATGGTGTTAACTGACTGGATGAAAGTGGCAAGATTTTAAAACCACGAGAACCCAGATGTGAGAGAACAAACTTTTGGTTGAAAGTGTCAATTTTGATCAAACTACAAAAACAAAATGACAGTTTACTCTAAACTTAATCTATACCTAATAAATAAGTAACTGAGTGTGTCACGTGTTACAATTATGGGAGACCCAGAGTTTTTAGTATCCAGCTTATTTTTTCTCAATCATTTAATTTTTCATTTGTTAATGTTTTTTTTATTCAACTAGTTAATATTTTTTCGCAACTATTTAATATTTCACTTCTCAACAATTTCCTTTATTTTTTCCGCTTATTAGTAACTATTTAATATTTATTTTATTCAACTCGTGTAATACATGAATTTCTAACCTAGTTATTATAATTAATATATACGTAACACGTGCTTTGTTTATAAGTAAGCTTCACGTTTGGATCGACCGATAGAACCAGCAAGAAATATTTTCGCTAATTCAAATTGGTTTTTGCATCAAATGGACGTAAAGAACGCCTTTCTCCAAGAGCGTGGTTTGGTAAAATGGGAGAGTTTCTACAACATAACGACTTCATTATGTGTTAAGTCGACGCAAGTTTGTTTACAAACTCAAACGGGTCAAAGATGGTTGTGGTTCTGGTGTGTATGTAGATGATATGATGATTAGCGGAGACGATGAAGTCGGTATTGAGCAACTAAAACCGAATCTGTGTATTAGATTTCAAATGAATGATCTTGGAAAGTTAAGTCACTTTCTAGGCCTGCAATTGAAATATGAAGAGGGAGCCATAATTTTACATCAACGAAAATATTGCATTGATTTGCTCTCTCGGTTTGGAATGTTAGACTGCAAACTTATCGATACTCCCATGGACTCAAAGTACTAAGTTATCTGCTGACAAAGGAAGAGAACCAGATGATCCGACGATATATCGTCAAATTATGGGAACTCTAATATACTTAACATTAACGAGTCGAACTTGTTGGTTCAATAAAATTAGAGTTGAACTCGTTGGTTCAAGTCGAGTTCTTCAATTGCCAGTTAAGTTTATTGCCTGATATCCACATCTCTGATTTCACAGTATCCCATACATTTTTCCATCTATAATGGTGGAAAGACATCGTATATTCAATATCTTTCCTGTTTATAACAGACACTTGATCAAACTATTTTACACTCAAGACAGTAAGAATCCTAAAAACAAAACCAAGCCATATTCAATATCTTTCCTGTTTATAACAGACACTTGATCAAACTATTTTACACTCAAGACAGTAAGAATCCTAAAAACAAAACCAAGCCAATTACATAGCCACAAACATAAGCAAATAACAAACCTTAAATAAACACTCACAAAACAAATATGTATACCATATTATGTTCTAGCTTCCTGTTTTCACTCCAGATTAAGCCTTCTCCTCTTCTTTGGTTTCAGGAGTCTTGGTGCTGGTGCTGGTGCTGGTGTTATTTTTGCCGGTGATGGCTTTCTTTGCTTTCATGAAGGATTTCTTCACCTTCCCCATAAGGCTGATTGATTGCCTTGGACTCATTTTCTCTTCTTTCGAGTCAGAATCTGTTAATTTCGTTTCATCGACTGTCTTCTCTTCTTTAGATTCAGTTTTCACATGTTCCGGTGCTGGTTTTTCAGGATCTGCCGTTTCTTTTGCTGTTTCGTATCCTCCATTATCTTTTATTTCAAAAGCTACAACTGTTTTGTCATCCTTAGTGGCTTCATCATCATTTTTGACATCCATTGCAGGTTCCTCAATCTTTAAGGGTTCAACTTTTTCTTGCTTTTCATTAATCTCAGCCTCGTTCTTCATAGCAATTTCATCCGCAGGGACGGGCAGTTTTTCATAACTTATTGGTTCATCGATCACATTTGGTTCATCTTGATTCTTTTCAGCAACATCAGGAACTGCTTCTTTTGCAACAACTAGTTCATCTACTTTCTTTTCAATAATCTCAGCCACTGCGTCTGCCATATCTTCTTTAGTCTTATTAATATTGTTGACATCTTCCTTAGGAAGTACAACCTTTTGCTCTTCGATCTTTTCAGGTTCTTTTTCAGTTTTAATCTTTTCAACATCCTCAACTACTTCAACTGCAGGCACCTTGGTTGTTGTCTTTTCTTCTGCTTCAACTGCAGGCGTTTTGGTTTCGTTATCTAGAGCCATTACTTTAGTTTTCAGGGTTTCTTCTTCTACTTCAGTAGCATTTAATTGGCTTCTCGTCAACAGCGTTATCAATTACTGGACTCAGTGAATCCTTCACTTCTTGATCTGTATGTTTAGTGTCTGTTGGTTTCACATCATATTCATTGATCTCCTCCTTCACATCCTGGCATACATTTGAAAATATTCATGGTATTTAGTCCATTCTGTGTATGATAGATTTGGGTGTCTTCTGAATTAATTCAAGAATGCGATTGGGTTGGTTTGGATAATTAGGCTTCCAATGTATTTAACATGAATAATTTAGTCTGTGTTGGTTTGTAAGTATTTACTAATGGAATGACTTTCACTTTCATTTCTGAAAAATAACTTTTGATTAGTGGGTTTGGGTTCTAAAAATGGGTATCATACTCATGGATTTTAGGCACTTTAGACTTATCTAGAGTGGTTGGCTAGAGATCTATTACCATTCCTTTTTTTAATACATTAATAAACCCATTCACTACAAAGGGGAGGAATTTTAGAGTCGAAAATCCTTCAATGAAAATAGGATCCATCGGCGATGGTCGAAGGAAAACATGAATTGCCGACCTAAGCTTCAGTAAAAGACACTACTAGAAAACATGTATATTTTATACAAAAGTTTTCGACAAGTTACCAACAAAAGAAATTTCCCATAAGTTAGTGATAACTTTCAGACAAAACAAAAACAAAAAAGTAACCATATATAAGATTTCCTATAATTTTATTTAATAAGTTAACTTATTTATTTAATATAATGGTCGGAATATCGACGGAAATTACCGACGAAAGGATTTTGTCGCTAATTCGTTAGAAAATTAGTCGAGGCTTTGTCGAAATTTTTTTTTCCTACGGGAGTTTTTCCAACACACTTTTTGTTAGAAACTTGTCGCTAACGGCCAATTCTGACAAATTTCTCACGAAATTTGTTGTCGCAAATTTTTCAGTTTTTTGGTAGTGAGATTACCGACAAAATTCTTGGTTGGGCGCCTATGTCAAAATGTGTAACAGATTATAAATTATCACTTACACCGTGTTTTACATATGTGTGAGTTAATTATTTACATATATGTAAATATTGTATATGTGTGTAAGTTAACCATCTACATATGTAAACGTTTTACGTATGTGTAAATAAACCAATTACATATGTGTATGTATATGCATAAAACCGTGGTTGAGATGAGTTCTCGTTGTTCTGAAGAAAAAAATATGAGTTCTAAACTGATCCTATATATATGTGTGTGTACGTGTGTGTATGGCAAGCATATCCTAAAATTAAAATGAATTTTGGGTTAAAAAGGTAAGGAGAAAATCTAGACATGATTGGAGCAATAAGGTGAAGAGAAAATAATGAATGATGGAAAAGATAAACACACACCCTTACATTGTGTCTCCTTCCTAATGTTGCCTAAATTTTTATATCTTATGTGTGTGGGTGTGTGTGTCTCACACCATATATAGATTGTATCTATAATGTGTACATTATAATATATTAAGATTAATATACAAAAATGATATTTATCAAAGAATACAATGAGATACTATAATACAAAACAAAATCCTCACAACCAATATAAACAGTTGAAGAATAAAACAACAAACCTCGTTGAGAAAATCTAAATGTCACATTTGAAGATGAAATCCTTCCGTTTTCTAATGTGTTGGAAAAGTAATTAAGGATGCTTTGTTTTGGTTTATGGTGGAGTTTTATATGTTGATTTGCATGGTAAACATCTTCATGCATGAACGGTTTCAAACAAATGGTACGTGGACCAGAAAGTTCGAGTGCTGTGTTTTTAACCATTATCACCCCTTGAAAAAATGACCACCGCACGGTGAGATTTTGTATATTTAGTAACCTGATTATCTTAGTTTTCTTTAAAATGGGTTAAGTTCATATTAGTGACATGCCACTTAAATGTTTGTTGGTTTGATATTCTTTTGTTGATATGCTGACATGTAAATTATGTTATTGCTTTAATTTTTTTATCTTTTTAATTATGGGCTTAATTTGTTATTCATTATTACAACAATAATACAGAACATCGTAAGACCTCACTCAACATAAAAACTTGACAACTTAAAAAAAAAGTACTCACACTGTTAATGTGATTGAGTCTATAGATCCCAGGATATAGATCCGAGGAGGCTATGATTCAATCATTTAATTAAGAATAAAAGATGAAGAATAAAATGGGATTAACCCTAAATGAATTTCAATTGATCGAACACTTCCAATTGTTTACATAGTGACTCTATTCATACATGCGTAGGGACGAATTGATGCAATCTTTCTGAATCGTCGCATCCCTTCAACCCTAATCGTTCCCATATAAACGATGTTAGCAATTTCTAACTTATGAATGATACACATTTGACCCTTCTACTAAATACAATTACATAAGACACCATAAACTAACTTTAGACTAATTACATTCTTGACCCGTAACTTTCTTTCAAACTAGATCACACAATGAACAATAGCAACCCACACCCCTTTGATGTGTCTGATTCTGATTTCAGACACCCCAACACCCTTGTGGATTCGGTTCTATAATAACCATGCAACGCTTTGCCTTCTTTTATTTCAAACAACCCATTATTGTCTTCATGTTTCTGACTGGCGAACAACAACAATAATCAACACACTTCAACTTCCTTTTCTTTTCTGATTTTTTGATGAACAGTCAACAAGTATTTCTGATTTTGTTTCTGTTTCTACGAATTAGTGCAATCCACCAAATGCCATCGCCTGCTGCTTTGATTTACGCAGTCCATGCCAAACATCAGTTCAAACCTTTTGATATCTAGGACCGAAAAGAAAAAATCTTATCACTTCTTTGTGATCGATCTTCAATAACAATTGAATTTCTTAATTGAGGAATTGAGTTCATGATCTTGATCTTGTTTGAGCCTTGGCTTTGACACCACTATAGATCCCACGAGACCATGATTCAACCATTGAATTAAGAATACAAGATGAAGAACAAGATAGGATTAACCTTAAATGAATTTCAATTGACCGAACACTTCCAATTGTTTACATCGTGACTCTATTTATACATACGCAGGGACGAACCGATGCAATCTTTCTGAATCGTCGCATCCCTTTAACCCTCATCGTTCCCATATAAACGACGCTATCAGTTTCTAACTTATGAATGATACACATTTGACCCTTCTACTAAATATAGTTACATAAGACACCATAAGTTGACATTTGACAAATTACATTTTGATCCGTAACTTTCATTCAAACTTGATCACATAATTAAAGCCAACAGTTTAACATTTCTAAAAATTTTTGTGCTAAATTTATTAAAAATATAAATACAAGGACCATAAGTGTAAATAGAGAAAAAAATCAAGGACCAAAAAATAAAAATACCAAAAATCTTATCACTTCTTTGTGATCGATCTTCAATATCAATTGAATTTCTTAATTGAGGAATTGAGTTCAGGATCTTGATCTTGTTTGAGCCTTGGCTCTGACACCACTATAGATCCCACGAGACCATGATTCAACCATTGAATTAAGAATACAAGATGAAGAACAAGATAGGATTAACCTTAAATGGATTTCAATTGACCGAACACTTCCAATTGTTTACATCGTGACTCTATTTATACATACGCAGGGACGAACCGATGCAATATTTCTGAATCGCCGCATCCCTTTAACCCTCATCGTTCCCATATAAACGACGCTATCAATTTCTAACATATGAATGATACACATTTGACCCTTCTACTAAATATAGTTACATAGGACACCATAAGCTAACTTTTGACAAATTACATTTTGATCCGTAACTTTCATTCAAACTTGATCACATAATTAAGGCCAACAGTGTAACATTTCTAAAAATTTTTGTGCTAAATTTATTAAAAATATAAATACAAGGACCATAAGTGTAAATATAGAAAAGATCAAGGACCAAAAAGTAAAAATACCAAAATTGGACGGTAACGGACCGTCACACATGGTAACAGTCCGTTACGGGTGGCACACAGACACAATGATGACGTGCCACATGTCCTGTGACTTGTAACATCCCTAAATACACAGCTTAATAAGTTGAGGGTTTAAAACGTAAATTCTACAAAGTAAACGGGGCAAATGAAAAATATAATAAAACCTAAAACCTATTTCACGTATTCCAGCCGCCGTTGCCATTTCAAAATGCTTTCTTCTTCCTTTGCACCTGTAACTCGAAACCAAAGCACCTTCATAACCTGTTGAACCCTAATCTGGCTACTAAGTAACACATCTTACTTGGTAACAATGGAGACGCTCACAGAAGGGATCTGTTCGGGTCGGAATTACACAAGACGGAAGGGAACTGATGGTTATGGTGGCGGGTTCGTCTCCGATAGCGAGTGATGGTGGGTTTGATGGTAAGCTTCACGATGGAGACGGGGTTGAAGACAAGATGGAGACGATTGTTCCGGCAAGCCGACAGTGACGGAAGTCAGCGATGGTTAGTGGTGGAAATGGTTGTTTCGGGTAAAGGGTGATTCACGTCAGTAGTTTCGGGAATCATGGTGGCGCCGTGATTATGGCAATAATAGTTTTGATGATGACGATTATGAGATTGTAGTTTCGATGATGATGATGATATGATAGTAGTTTCTATGGTGATGATTCTATGATAATAGTTTCGATGATGATGAATATATGATTGTAATTTCAATGACGATGATTCTATGATAGTAGTCGATGATGATGGTTATATGATGGTGATGATGATTTCAATATAAAGATGATATCATAATGATGATGATGGTGTTGTTAGAAAGTATAACCGGCAAGTCGACGCGAGTTGCATGTACGATTGAAAGGAACGGTTCGGGTCGAGTCTCGGTTATAGCTTACGGGTCCGTGTTCGGGAAGGTATATCCTTTAAAACTCGTAGACATTAACTGCTATTATTAGTTGGGTTACGAATAATGATTGAGGATGAATATCTATGATTTCATATACGATAACCGACAAAAGATTATTATTTTTATAAAGGATAATTGATAGAAGCATAGAAAGAAGGATCTCGATGCTAGAAGTTAAAACTCGATTATTGTGGACTATTGGTTATGATTTGGTAATGGAAATTGACAATTAATATTTTCGGCTTTTAAATAAAAACAAACGGGACTCTGTCCAATTTTCATTGGGATTAAAGAAGTATATTTTACAAATGTAGACGTCCTCTTTACGGATTGGGTTGTTTGGGAAAGAAGACTGATGTTAGCGAAACTACTAAGTTCGCTATAAGCCACTTATTGAAACTGACAAGTTCGCTAGGAATCTATGAGGGAGAACCTACCTAAGTTCGCCTAACCCTAAAGATAGAAACGAAGTGTCAGTTAAGTCAGTTATCTTAACATATACGAATGATTTATACATATTATGTGTAACACCTAGAGACGCCTACTGACCATTGATAGTATCTCAGAACACGCTTATCAGGTGAGTTCTATGTGCTACTATGTGTTACGTGCAAATGATTTTAAACGTTTTGGGGCTAAAGTGTATACATGATATAAATGAATGTTATGATATGTGTTATATGACAATACATGATGATTATAAGTATGATAAGTTTGTTTATGAACAAAGAAGTATGACAAGTATGTTTATGAAGAATGAAATGAAAGTATGACATAACGTATAAGAATTAAATCTTGCTTTATATTTTATATATTGCATGTTATGGATGTAGGTAAATGTTATGGACCCTTCGATGATAACGGCTACTTCGGTAGACGGACGACCACGTGACTATTTTGCAGCCGGGACATATACGGACCTTCATCAGCTAGGCCGTTTGAAAGGCAATAAGGACGGCCACATTCATGTTGGATGATTGCAGTAATAAGTAGAACGGTTGGATAAATAATAGTTGCGTGGGAAACGGATGTCTTAGGGCAGACGGGCGAATATACGGGCTACGGTGGTAGTACGGTAAGAAGGACGGCTAAAGGTTTTCTGGACGGTATAGCATGACGGACGGCCGAAGGTTTGCCGAATGTCATGGAGGACGGCCTACGACGGTAGGACAGAGCATCTGTCTTTGTGACTTATGCGAACAATGGCGGATTGATCACTCTTATGTTTATGACCAATGAATGTTCAATGAAACCAAAGACGAGTACGTATATTTATATGTACTTACAATGAATGATAAATGAAATCAAGTCAAGTGTTAATGTGTATTTATATATGTATATATATTATACTTATAAAGAAATAATGTTAATGCCTACTTGTTTTAAACTAGAGCTCATCAGCCTTAACTAACTTTTAGTATGCACGTCAGGTAAGAAGAAGAAAGGACGTGAGAAGGCATAAAGGCTACCCTGATTCAAGACTGACATCCTGTTTAATTGCTTAAGTGTTAAAACAATGTTTATGATTAATGTTAATACTTCTGCTGCTATGTTTTGTATTGAATGACTATGTTTAATTAAAAGTTCAGTATTCATGACTATGTTTATGAGTAAATCCAACAAGTGAGGCCACCCTGGAGATGGGCCTTACAAGTTGGTATCAGAGCAATAGTTTGAGAGATTCAGACATCCCTAAATGTCTGGACTCAAGTTGATAATGGGACCAACTCAAGGTTGTCAGAACGGATAGCCAACGCCAACGCCAAAAGAGTATGTAAGGAGCAAGGTTAATACATGCAGCTTAGGGTAGATGCCTTAGCGTAGAACACATGCCTTAGATATCAACGTCACTACCAGTATGAATAGTTACACATAGAACATACAATGGTAGATGATTTGAGCATATAAGTACAATAAATGTTTAATAACATGTAGCTACTGTTATCAAGCTTTTACTGTGTAAGTGTGTCTTGATTTGTCATCCGCCATATGTACTCGTCACAGAGAGTGAAAGAGATGTTAGCATAGTACTACAAATGATTCACAATTATAAGAACGATGCGATCCATGTGAGGTGAATCACAAACAACGAGTAGAAGTTCGATAAACCACAACGAAAGAAAGATGACGGATTATCAACTGTCCAAGTAGATCAGTAACGAACATTCATGAATGACATCCGTCAACCAGGAGTTCAGAAAGGGAAGAAGGATACATGGATTAGGCACTGTTCATAGAAGACATTCACATTATGAAGCATGATAAGAAGAGTCAGGAATTCACGAGTAAGGTAAGTTGGCGATTACGTCAAGATCCACGTAATTGTGAATTTACAGGTGCTCGTGCATACTGATGAACCTTATTGTGTGGATTAATACACATATCACTAAAAACAATTAAATCACTCCAACTATGACTATGAGATTAGTCACTTAAGTAAAGATGATTGTAACGACATAACAAGACAAATGGTGGAAACAACTGCATACCAAAGATTGAATGAGAAGGAGTGGAACTTTAAAGGAAGTTTGCTAAAGTCGAATAACAATAAGGAGAAAATTTTGAAGGATCGATGAAACCTAGTCCGGAACCTGATGTCACAGTGGTGAGAGTAGTAAATCAAGCGAGGACAAAGAAACAGAAAGATTGCAATAGTAGGGAATTAGTATGAGGATGACAAGAGAGCCTATCAAGCCCTAGTGAGGAGATTTGTAGGATCGGTAAATACAAGATGATTCTATTCTAGTTGAGATTGGCAGAAACAATCACAACTAAGTAATCTAAACAAGTAAACACAAGAAGTACTAATAAATGCAATTTGTATCAAGCTTCAATGGTTACAAGATTACAGAGAAAACTCTAAGAAAAACACTAAGATACAATGACTCTAAGTACTACTTATATAGTAACTTAGAATCAAGACAGACCCTTGATTTTAAGGATCAGATCTAACACAAACCGTTGATCTTGTATTGAAGCTATTCTACATATAATGACAATAAACACTATAAAAGTTAACTTTACTCAAACGTCTTCTTAGGCATCATTGCTTGTTTGCTTGGAGAAGAGCGTTGTATTTCTTTATTGTCTGCACCAGTGACATTCTTTCTATGTGGAGTGTGTCAGTGGTGTAGTAGAAAGTTGTCAGTGGTAATGGTTGCTTTATCGAAGCCAGTCAGCTGCAACGTTTGATCTTCAGTGGAAATGGCTATCAGCTGCAAAGTTGGAGATCAGCAGCAAGATGAAACCATCCAAAGCTGCTGATGATTTGCCTATCAGCAGCATCAAGTGTTGATGCTGATGAGAAGCCTATCCGCAGCAACTCTGGTCTTCGACAGATAAGGCTATCAGCAACAGATTTGTTCTTCAGCAGAAGAACAAGTATCCATTGTAGATAAGCTTATTCGCAGCAGTTTGTTGGTCAGCAGCCAAACTGTTAGGTAAGCGGCATTTGTACTTAGAAAGTTTTGTAGCCATCAGTCTTTATTTCTACAAACTCCCCCTAGACTGATGCTACCAAAACTCTATTACTTCTTTTGCTGCTGAAGCTTTTCCATGTTGCTGACTATTCTTGCAACCTCATATCCTCTCTGGTCCTTGCTGGGATTGTTAAGAGGAAGCTCAGATAGAGTCTTGATGTCTTTGCTTGACATTTTGAAGATAGCCTTGCTTGAACACCTCGTCTTCTATCCTTTAACATCTGTTAATGTGAACTCATCCTTTTCAGCATTGTAGGACCAACTGATGAATGGAGAGTGGGATTGGAGAGGTTTGGCATCAATAATTTCATCTTTGCTAGGGTTGAAATAATGTTTGATCACCAGCAAAAGATGTCTCCCACCTTCATTCTCAAGCTTATTAGCTTCACACAACTCCATCATTCTTCTTAGATCAGAATCTGGAAGCTGCAATACCTCATCAACAGTTGTATAGATTGATCTTCTTTCTTATGTTCTTCCCCTGAAGACTTCAAACCGTTGATCTTGAGTGCTGTAGAACCAGTTGACGATTTCTCTTGAGTCTTCTGGTTTGGTAGTAGGTTTGCTTTTCTTCTTGGGAGGTTGTTGATGAGTAGGATCTGGGTGGGAGGATTTGGACTTTGTGGGTGGAGAGGAGGGAGGTCTAGGATGGAGAGTGGAAGGTTGTTGGATAGAGGAAGTTGTGGATGAGGGAGAAGGCTTGGGTTTCTTTGGTTTCCTTTCTTCTTCTTGATTGATTACCCTCTTCTTTGAGCCTTTCTTCCCCAGTCTTTCTTCCTCTTCCTTTTTGACTTTAAAGTAAAGGGCTTGTAGGTTCATGAAACTCATGGGACCCAACCTTTTTCCACTTTATCCTCTAGCCTTTAGGAAGTCAATCATGACCTTCCTTTCTTCATGGGATCTTTTGTTAAAGGCAATGGTCTTCTTGGATTTTGTTTGGCTTTTTCTTCTTCTTCATCCCTTTTCTTATTTGCCAATAGACCTTGCTGACCCATGAAGGCTCTGTAGATTTCTTTATTGGATAACTTCTCAAGGAAGTCTGCATCCTCACCTTGAGAAACAAGAGCTTCTATCCACTCCTCTCTCATCTCTTTGGCTAGTTTAGAGTCAGTAATTCTAAACTTAGCCTCTTCTTTTCTTTTCTGCTCTCTTTCTTCTTCTTTTTTATTTAGTTGTTCCTGCAGTTAAAGAGCTAGAGCTTCATCTTATTGTATTTGGAAAGCTGCAGGAATCTTGACTTTCAGATCATCCAGCTGCTTAGCATACAGCTGGATCTCTTGTTCTCTGAGGAGAATGACTGTTTTTCTGTCTTGAGCTTTTTGTAATTCAGCCATCTCCTCTTCTTCTCTTCTTCTTCTTCTTTCCTCTTTTTCCTTCACTATCCTTTCTTTATCTTCTTTTGTCATAAGTCCCTTCCCCTTGTCTTTGTTGGATGCCTCTGCTTCAGCTTCATTGACCTCAACAACAGATGTAAGAGATGCTGTTGGGATCTCAGCTTCAGCTTCATTGGCATTTTGGGGAATGGACAAGGGAAGGACACTTTCTTCATTTTCTTCCCATTCAAGACTTGTTACTTCTTTCCACCCTTCCTTCACCTTTCCTCTTCTTTTCTTTTGGATTCTTCTTCTGTGTTCAGTCTGAATGTAGGTGAGGAAAGGAAGGATAGGTCTGAGTCGGAGTCAGAGGCATCCATTGCAAGTAAACCTTCCTTTTCAAGTTGAGCTTTGATGGTTTTTATCATTGCTTGACTCTCTAAGGAATTAACGTTGCAGATGTGTGTTCTGAGACCTTGTGCAGGAAGTATGAATTTAAGAGTAGTATCTCATTGATGTTGATTGAGAGAGATGATCCATTACTCAGGAAGAATGTGAAGTCAGAAGACCCAGTGCTCGACCATCCTAGCACTTCCACATCTCTGACCACTTTGTTGTATAGAGATCTTCTCCAGCAGACAACTTCTTCTTCTGTTAAAGTGCTGCTCCTGATTAAGTCAAGTCTTCTAGGAGCCAGTCTTTGTTTTGCTGCTGTTGAAGATTCTGCACTGTCTTTAGGATAGGCCACCCTGTTTGCTTCTTCTAATAGTGTTTCAAACCAGGGCAGATTTTCCTCCATTAGGTCTTGGAACCTGCTGATTGCAAGTTCTGCTGAGAGATCTGTAGAGGTGTTGATGCAGTTGGATAGGTACAGTTCAAGCACTAGGAGTGGATTTAGTGCATTCCAGTTCAGCTCTTCTACTCCGCTGAACTCTTTCCCAATCCAGAATCTCTCAGTTGAACCAACATACCCCTAAGCTAGTATGGAGTCAAATTCTAGCTTATTTACAGACAT
Source organism: Smallanthus sonchifolius (assembly GCA_023525975.1). Taxonomy (NCBI): domain Eukaryota; kingdom Viridiplantae; phylum Streptophyta; class Magnoliopsida; order Asterales; family Asteraceae; genus Smallanthus; species Smallanthus sonchifolius. The sequence continues at coordinate 66,480,966 of CM042030.1, read as the reverse complement.
TGTGAATTGGGGCGCAGTGGTTTGTTTTATTATTGCTGCTGCTTCAGGAACTATGCTGACTGATGAAGGTGTGTCTTCATTTTGACTTTCATCCTTTAACACCTCATCAACAACTCTGACAACCAACTTCCAGTCCTCAGTGATTTCTTCCTCTTCATCTACCGAGTCTGGTAAGTCATGAACTTGAACAAAGGCAGGCTTGAATAATGAACTTTGAAATGTGGACTGCTCTTGTATCCATTCTTCTAGGCTGTCAGCATCATCTTCTACTGCAACTATCTCCCCCTTTTTGGTTGCATCAGTGTAAAGGGCTGCATCTGTTTGAGTTCCTACTGATATAAGGGAGGGAGTAGGCACAGTTGGGCATTGATGGGCTTCATGCATAGAGACTTGGTGCCTTAGTTTGGACAGCCTCTAGCATAGCTACCCTGGCCGTCAATTCCATATTATGAAGTTTCAGTCTGTCCTCATCCACAGTTGTGGAATCCTTGGAGCTAGATGGGGCCTTAGGCCTAGCCTCTGCATCCTCATCACCCTGGTTTTCTTGGCACCTGGGATTCCTCTCAGTGAAGAGTGTTTCAAAGGAAACATCCTCACTGTGAGTTGCCGTGGTTAGGGTCTTAGTTATGTTGTCACTGTCCTCCTGGGCGGTTGATGTACCAGGAGTAGTGACAACCCTTTCCACATTCACTCTATCAGTACCACCAGAGTGAACCTTCTTGGGTGATGAACTTGGGTTAGGTGCATCAGCAGCCAAGTCAATCAATACCTCCGAGATAGTGGTTGTTGTTGGAGAAGGTATATCATCTTGACAAGGAGCCTCTTCACTTAAGTTCAGAGAAGAGAAATAAAGGTATGGCTGAGTAGGTTGTTCTATGGATCCGGGATGTGATCCTAATCCTAATAGAGAAACTTCCAAGGAGGTCTCTCTAATGTTTTGGCTATCCCTTTTGATATTCTCATCAGAATGTTGGGATTCTGAGTGAGGGCTTTGAGGTTGGGATTGGGCCTTTGAGACAAGAAGAGAAGGAGTCTTCTTGCTCCTTTTTCTAGGGTATGTTGTTGCAACTAGGGCCCTTTGTTCCAGTTGAACGATAACATCAAAAACAGATGTAAGTAATTTCTATGCCTGTGCATCCTTAACAGGTTGCACATGGGTTCGAGCAATGGAAGCAGTTTGTTGTTCAGGATTTGAAGTGGAGGATGTGGGATCAGTATCAGCTGGGATTGCTGAACTGTCACCCTGGGTACTTTGTATGTTCACCATTGTAGATAACAATGGAACATTGACCCCTGAGAACTTTTTGGAAACAGTTCTCATGCTTTGAAAAGTGTTGCTTTTATAACCCAACATAAGATAGATTTTTGTAGGTTTTGAAAGTTCTTTTATTTCATTGTTAAACACCTCCTGCAAGAATCTTGGGTACATGAAAAATTGCTGCTTTGCACCCTCTTGAAGGTTGTATCTCAAACCTTCAAAGATGAGATGTGCAAAGTTGACTCCTTGGCCAGTAACCATACCGTGAACAGCAGAGGCAAGTGCAAAGCTCACTTGATGCCATCCACTTCTCTTCTGAGATATGCATTATAGAAGAGTGTGGCATAGATACTTCCATGGGGGTCCCATCAGTGCCTTCTCTATTGTGTACTCATTCTGATTTCCAGTGTACCTTATGGATACAAAGGTCCTCATGTGGACTTCATTTGAGTACGAAATGGCGGCCCCCTCGTCTTGAAGCTTGAGGTGTTTGCGGAGAGTGGCTTCAGAGTTGGTGATGTCCTTGCCATCTACCTTGGCTTTAATTTGGGGTATCCCCTGTTCGGTAGAGTAGATGGTAGATTTCCAAAAATCCTCCATATGAGGAATGTAAATGGTAGGGTTGACGGTTAGTGCAAAGTATATCTTTGATCGATAAAGAAAGTCGATCATGTCGTCAAACCCCTCGGACTTTTTCCCTTTTATTAAATATGCTGTGAGGTTGTGATAGGGAGAGAACTTATCATCTGGATGGTTTATGTCTACCTCTGCCATTGTTTGGTTTAGAGGGAAAGAGGAGGTTTTGAAGGGTGGTTAGGAATTGAAGGCTTTGAATGTTATGGGAGCTTGAGAGAAAGTGATGGGAGTTAGGGCGAAATTGAATGTGAAGGGGTGGTGAGGAAATTTGATTTGTTCTTATAATGGCAGAGGAGGGAAAAGTAAAATGACTTGTACAGTACAACCTCATTCACTTTTTACTGTTACAGCTGTAATGCACTATAGCAGTCATGGTAAAGACTGAAAGGAATTTTTACAACGGGTAAAAGTTAATTTAGACTTATTTTTACCCATCAGCAGCAAACTTGGTTACTGCGGATGGTTAAGCCTATCCGCTGCAAGCTTGGTTGCGGCGGATAGTTAAGTCTGTCAGTAGCAAACTTAATTGCTGCTGATGGATGCATTGATCCGCAGCAAGGGTGTTGCTGCTGACTGCCTTAAAGCTATCTGCAGGAAACTTGTTCCTGCTGATAACTTAAAGCGGTCAGTGGCAAAATCTTTGTTGCTGATTGTTAAACCTGTCAGCAGCAAAAATGGATGCTGCTGACTTGTGACTTTTATTTATAACAAAAGACAAACATATTTACAAAAACAATTTTTTTTAGAGACATATTTTTATCAAAGTTCATCATACCAATAGATTCAACTAAATATCTAAATCTAGCTTCATCAAACAGTTTTGTAAATAAATCAGCATATTGCTCATTGGTATGAACTTTGGTTAAAATAATTCTCTTTTTCTCAGCTTGATCTCTTATGAAGTGATACCTGATGTCAATGTGCTTTGTCTTGGAGTGCTGCACCGGATTATTTGTGATTGATATAGCACTCATGTTGTCAATGTGAATGGGAGTTGCCATGAAAGTCATCCCATAATCCAGCATTTGATTTTGTATCCAGATGACTTGTGCACAGCAACTTGAAGCTGCAATGTATTCTGCTTCTGCTGTAGAAGTTGAAACACATGTTTGCTTCTTGTACTGCCATGAAATCAGTCTCCCTCCCAGAAACTGACATCCCCCTGAAGTGGACTTTTTGTTCAAGTTGCATCCCCCATAATCACTGTCAGTGTATTCATACCGATTGAACTTATCATTTTTAGAGTACCATAGCCCAAGTCTTGGGGCTCCCTTTAGGTATCTGAAAATTATCTTGACAGCTTGAAGATGTGAAATCTTTGGAGCTGCTTGGAATCTTGCACAGAGACATACTGCAAACATGATATCTGGCCTTGAGGCAGTGAGATACATGAGAGACCCTATCATTGCACGGTACTGATGTTGATCAGTGTCTTGACCATCTTTGTCTGGAGTCAGCTGATGGGGCACTTGCATAGGGGTTCTTGCAGCAGAGCAGTCAGCCATCTTGAATCTTTCCAGAATGCTCTTGACATATTTGGATTGGCTGATGAAATTTCCTTGTTGATCCAAAGAAATTTAGCTCACCCATTGAGCTCATTTCAAACTTTGAGTGCATCAGGATCTCGAAGTGTTTACACAGCTTCTTCCTTGTTGATCCAAAGATGATATCATCTACGTAGATTTGAACCAGAAAGATTTCTCCCCCTTCATCTTTGATAAACAAGGTCTGGTCAATGGCACCTCGTCTGAAGTTGTTGCTTAAGTAGATATCCAGACAAAGTTTCATACCAGGCTCTTGGGTCTTGATGTAATCCATATAGAGCTTTGTCTAGTTTGAACCCTTGGTTAGGATGTGCAGGATCTACAAAGCCTGGAGGCTGTTTGACATATACTTCTTCACCAATCTTCCCATACAGAAAGACACTCTTGACATCCATTTGATAGACCATGAAATTCTTGGATGCAGCATATGCCAAGAAGATTCTGATGGCCTCCACTCTGGAAACAGGAGCAAAGACTTCATCATAGTCAATTCCCTCTTCCTGAGTGTAGCCTTGAGCTACAAGTCTGGCTTTGTTCTTGACTACAATGCCTCTCTCATCTTGCTTGTTCCTGGATACCCATCTTGTGCCAATTGCAGATTGACCAGGTGGAAGATCAACAAGCTTCCAGACATCCTGTCTCTTGAATTGTAGCAACTCTTCCTGCATTGCCTCAATCCAACTGCTGTGTTGCAGAGATTCATCTATCTTCTTGGGTTCCACCTGAGATAGAAAACATAAAAACAAACATATATTGGCCTCATGAGATTTGCTTCTTGTTAGAACTCCTTGGTGAACTTGTCCAATAATATTTTCCAGAGGATGTTCCTTGTTGCTCCTTTGTGCTGGTACCACCTCCAGCTGTATCCCTTGCTCAAGATTGCTTTGATTTTGATCAGGGATTTCTTCATTCATGGTTGAAGAGTCTTCAAGATCAACAGCTACATCAGTAGTATCAGCAATAGTATTTGCAGCATCTACAACATTTACCGAAGAGTCTTCATTCAAGTTTTCATTTTCAGACAGGCTGCTGCTGGTGACATTTGAGAGTGTGGTTCTGGCTGCACTTGCTTCAATGGCTTCCATAACAGATGGAGGATCAATGGATGGTCTTCTCAGACTGATAGAAGATTTTGGAAAATCCAGTCTGTAGTCAAAGGAGAAAGTGGAAGCAGGTGCTTGAGAAGAGGAAGACTCCATATTTGAGAAGATGAGAGGCTCAAATATTTGGATGAAGGAGTCTATGTCAAAAAGCCAGTTTGGGCCTTTTCCCTGTTCATCGACAATGTGTTCTCTGCATTCCACATTGGCTGATTCTTCCACAATTCTTGTTCTTGAGTTGAATACTCTGTAGGCCTTGGATTGAGAGGAATAACCCACAAAATATGCTTCATCAGATTTGACACCAAACTTAGGAAGAACCCCATGTGTGATCAGAATTGTGCATGGACATCCAAAAGGTTTTAGAAATCCAATGTATGGAACTCTTTGGAACCATAGTTCATAAGGTGTCTTGTTGAGAGGCTTGACTATGAGAACTCTATTTTGCACACAGCAGGCTGTGCTTACTGCTTCTGCCCAAAATGTGAGAGGCAGTTTTGAGTCAGCCAACATAGATCTTGCTGACTCAATTAGAGTTCTGTTTCTTCTTTAAGCAACTCCATTTTGTTGAGGAGTTCTTGGAGCACTGTATTGCCTTTCGATTCCCTTGCTCTCACAGAAACAGTTCAAAGTGTGGTTTTTGAACTCTGTGCCCTGATCACACCTTATTATCTTTACCTTCTGATTGCTTTGATTCTCTACCCTAAGGATGTAGGATTTGAGAATTTCAGCAGTTTCATCTTTTGTTCTCAAGAAGTATATCCATGAGAATCTGGTGTAGTCATCAGTTATCACCAGACAGTATGACTTCTTACCCGTTGACATAATATTTGTAGGCCCATAGAGATCCATATGCAATAGCTGTAGTGGAGTGTCATTTGTATTCAAAGTCTTGGGCTTATGAGAACTCTTGTGTTGCTTCCCCTTCAAACAAGCAATGCAGTGCTCTTCTAGCTGGAATTCTTTGTTATGAAGCCCTCTGACAAGATTATCCTTCACCAATTTGTTGATAGTTTTGATGTTAACATGGCTTAATCTCCTGTGCCAGAGAGCTGATTCATCAACTGAGGCTTTTAACAGAAAACAGGATACACTGCCAGATGGAGTGACCTCATTCATGTCAAACACATAAAGATTTTCTTTTCTCTGAGCAGTTAATAAAATCTTTTCTGGAGGAGGTTTTGATAAGCCAGGAGATAGTACAAAACATTCTTTGTCTGTGAAGAGCATCCAATGCTTTTGATCACAGACCTGGGAAACACTCATGAGATTGAAGTCTAATTCTTTGACTTAACTTACCTTATCAATACTCATTCTTTCATTTGAAACAGTCCCTTGTCCAGTAATAGATCCTCCTTTTGAGTCACTCCCAAAGGCAACATATCCTCCATTGAAGTGTCTGAAGTTGGAAAGGATGGATTTGTTGCCTGTCATGTGCCTGGAACAACCACTGTCTACCACCCAGGTGTTATTCTTGTGACCTGGCTGCCCTTGCACATGAGAGAGATCTAGTTAGTGGGGGGAATCCAAGAGCTTGCATCCCTGAAGAAAAGTGTTCTCGGAATATCAGATTCAGCATGTGTGCATTCAATAGAGCCAATGGTGATTCTTGTAGGGATAGAAGCTGGGATCTTGGCTTTCCATTGCTGAGGAGATGGTTTTCCAGTTCTCTTTTCTATGTCAACAACTGATGTTGCTTTGGCTGCTGATGGATTTGCTTTAACAGCAGCAGATTTTGCTGCTGATGACTTTAGCTTGTCAGCAGCCGATTTTGTTGATGCTGAGGACTTCGGCTTATCAGCAATAGATTTTGTTGCTGCTGATGGTTTTGCTTGAGCAGCAACAGACTTGGTTGCTGCTGAAGGCTTGTCCTTTGATTTCTTGGGCTTGGCTTGATTACCAACATTTTTGCTGGCTGCTGATGGTTCAACAACCAATGTATGCTTATCTTTCTTTACCTTGTTGACGGAGGGCTTCTCTGTAGAAATTCTCATGTTGATGGGCTTTTGTTTAGGAGGGGCTTGATGAAGGATCTGGTTGAAGGGATTAAAATCACAATTTGCAGCAAAGTGGGCTGATTCACCACAGATGATGCAAGATTGTTGAGGCTTTGGTAGCTGCTTCCTTGGTGGGGAAAGAGAGTTTCTGAAATGAGTTGCCTTGGCTTCAGAACTCCTTACCTTTCTGTTCTTGTTTGTCTTCTCAAAAGCATGTTGTTTGAGGTTTCTTAGCTGCTGAAGGTAGTAGAAGCAGGTGCTGGCAGTGTGGTTGTATTTGCCACAGACAAAGCATGATTTAGCCAGTTTGTCCCTTGAAAGGTAAACATAGTCCTTTCTTTTGAACATGTCTTTAAAGTTCCAGGGGTGAGCTTTGTTGTGCTCAAAGGTGGCTTCTTCCAATGTCTTTTGAACATATGAAACTCTTTCTCCAGGCACATGAAATATGTCAAACACCTTTCTTTGAGGCTTTGAGTTGTTGGAGGTTGAAGACTGTCCCTTTTCAACAGTTAGCTTTCTTCCTTCTGGAGGATAGCTGATTTTGATTTGGTTGAAAGGCATAGGAACCGAAATAGCTGGTAAAGGGATAGGAGCACTTGTTTGAATGACTTCAAGAACAGGCGGTGCTGGTACTTGTACTGGTGATGAGGCCTCCTCAGTTTTAGTGGACTCTGAGTAAGTTGACTCAGACTCTAACGAGGTAGTGCTTTTTTGCACCAATGGTTCATGCCTTGAAGGATCAAGATCTCGGTTGGCCTTTTTAAGATTTGAGAGATTGAAGCTTGGTTCATGGATGGCAACTTAGTCAGCAGGAGGTGCAACGACTTGGTATTGTTCAGCATGATACCCCAGACCAGTTTTTACCTTGTCATGAATTTGAGCATCCAAAAGTCTTTGTAGCTTTTTGGATGCAAATTCATATTTGTTAACATGAACTTTTTGTTCTGCCAATTCTGCTCTGGTAGCTTTTAATCTAGCCAGTAGATCATCAATCCGAGTTTCAAGATTGGTTTGTTCATGTTTTAGTAGTGAAATCTCTTTCTTTAGGTAGTTAATTTTTTCTTTATAACTGCTTTCGACTTTTGTGAATTCAGATTTCATTTGATGAAACTCTTCATTTTGATCTATAAGGTTTTGATTATGCTTTATGTAGCCTAACACCTTATCAATACAAGCTTGGGAACATAGATGTTCATATACCTGAGGCGGTATCTCAGTTGTGTCTGCCATAAGAGCTTGGTTGTTAGCAGGCAGATCTTCATACTGGAAGCTCCAGTCAAAGTCAGAAGTTCCAACAGCTGCACAAGCTGCAGTTTGAGCTGGAGGAGTAGCTTGTTGCTGTTGTTGTCTTGGTTAGGCTTGGTGAGCTTGTCTTGATTGAGGAGCTGCTGGGTTTGCCCTAGGTGCCTTGCATTCTCTAGCAAAATGACCCAGTTGGTTACAGTTGTAACATCTTAATTTACTTTTATCCAAGCCAACTATAGTGTTGGAGTTGTTACTTCGAATGGGTCCTCCGCTTATAGAGTAGAACCTTTTTGCTCTTATAGAGAGCATGACATACGAGTGCTGTATGTCCATTTCTTCTAAGTCATCTGGATGGAAGCATTCCAGATCCTCCTTGATAAAGGACATGTTGCTTGAGTTTTCAGAAACAAAAGCAGCAGAGGTTGAGGTTTGAGGAGGAGCTTCTAGGAGAAATGGTGATGTGTTTGTTTGAGAGGTTGGAGTTTGGGGATGAGTGATGATGGGAGGATAATAGTTGCTTGAACTAGGACCTGAGTGGTCAGAGTGGAGGGCAGAAGAGGTGGTGGTGGATGTTGAGGCTGTTAGGTAGCTTGAGCTTCTTTCTTTTTCCTGAATCATCTCTAGCTCATAGGTTTTTAGCATTCCAAAGAGCTCAGTCATCTGGAGTGTCTTCAGATTCTCAGTTCTTCTGATGGACACTGTGTAGAGTGTCCAGCAACTCGGTAGAGACCTGATGAACTTCTTGAGAATATCTTAATTCTCCAGTTTCACATTTGAGCACTGCAACTCGCCTACAAGATAGGTATATCTGTTATATAAAACAGTTAGAGACTCACCTTCCTTCCAGATGAAGTTTTCATATTGCTGCTTCAGGATGTCTCTTCTGTTTTCTTTAACTTCTTCTGAACCATCAAACATCTTCTCAAGATCCTCCCATAGCTCCTTTACAGTTTTATAACCTCTGAAGTTATGAAAAACTTCATTTGGTAAGCACATCTGGATGGCTCCCAAGGCTTTGAAATCTACCTCCATTTTCTTGATGTCTTCATCAAAGTACTTGGAGGATTCTTTAGGAACAAGTGTACCTTCGGAATCAGCTGAGGCCACCATGGGTATGTATGGTCCATTTTTAATAGATTTCCACATCCCATATTCTTGATAGTAGAAGAAGCTTTCAATTCTGTTCTTCCACATATCATAGTCTTCTCCAGACACTAGTCTTGGTGGTCTGGAGATGCTTCCAATATCTTCAAATCCATTGTTTTGTGCCATTTTGTTTTGATTTGTGATAATGAGAGACTTTAGCAAAGGGATAGTTTAGAATAGAACCGGAGAATGATTAAACAAGTGTGAGTTTGTTTAATCTGTGAGCCAAAGCTCTGATACCACTTGTAGGATCGGTAAATACAAGATGGTTCTATTCTAGTTGAGATTGGCGGAAACAATCACAACTAAGCAATGTAAACAAGTAAACACAAGAAGTACTGATAAATGCAATTTGTATTAAGCTTCAATGGTTACAAAATTACAGAGAAAACTCTAAGAAAAGCACTAAGATACAATGACTCTACGTACTACTTATATAGTAACTTAGAATCAAGACAGACCCTTGATTCTAAAGATCAGATCTAACACAAACCGTTGATCTTGTATTGAAGCTATTCTACATATAATGACAATAAACACTATAAAAGTTAACTATACTCAAACGTCTTCTTAGGCATCATTGCTTGCATGCTTGGAGAAGAGTGTTGTAGTTCTTTATTGTCTGCACCAGTGACATTCTTTCTGCGTGGAGTGTGTCAGTGGTGTAGCAGAAAGTTGCCAGTGGTAATGGTTGCTTTATCGAAGCCAGTCAGCTGCAACGTTTGATCTTCAGTGAAAATGGCTACCAGCTACAAAGTTGGAGATCAGCAGCAAGGTGCAACCATCCAAAGCTGCTGATGATTTGCCTATCAGCAGCATTAAGTGTTGATGCTGCTGAGAAGCCTATCCGCAGCAACTCTGGTCTTCGGCAGATAAGGCTATCAGCAGCAGATTTGTTCTTCAGCAGAAGAACAAGTATCCACTGCAAATAAGCTTATCCGCAGCAGTTTGTTGGTCAGCAGCCAAACTGTGAGGTAAGCAACATTTGTACTTAGAAAGTTTTGTAGCCATCAGTCTTTATTTCTACAAGAATGATTCGCATGGCAATCCGCGAACGACGAGACCGATTAAGTAGAATTTGAGGAACTCAACACTTGATTATTTTGAATTGAGAAAATAGCTACCACGGTTTTCACGTTAGTACGAGATATGAGTGCTACATATGTCAGACGAACGTACAGAGAACTGCTATTGAATATGAATTATCTATGCTTAATGCAATCGCGATATGATGAATGAACATTGACCTACGGTCGACGTATGCATAAGTATGAAGGAAATAACCACACAACTATATGTTCAAAGAAGAGATGAGTACACGAATGCATAAATGGCATCTCTCCATGCAGAAGACAACCCTAGATAAAATACTATGAGTATCCACTGAAACGAGAAGATAGATATACCAATGACAACAAATGACAGGAATCGCAATGTCAATTAGGGCGTGCAGGCAAAACCAAATGAATCCAAATCTAACCTATGGATTGTTCGTTCAGGACGAATGTGAAAGGCAAGCCCAATGGTGTGAAGTAAGGCACGAGTACCAGCAAAGAGTCAAGATGGGTCATAAAACATTCTACAATGATTAAGTCCAGACAGTAGCACGTGAGATTGCTGAAAATAAAAAAGCCGATAAAGAACCCAATAAGACCAGAAAGGAAAAGAATGCTCGAGTATCACCGCACGTGTCATCTATTTGTAACGAAACCTATGAACGTAGTTAAAAAAGAATCACATACGGAAGAAAATGTTAACGATCATGAGAAGTTAGAAATGTATATTTTTGTCACAAGGGATGCCAATCCTTAAGACCATTCATTGATATGAAGATAGAATAGTGCTCGATAGACTAATGATGAGAAATGTGAAACCATGACGAGTACGTTTTTATGAATGACAAGAAAAGAGTTAAGTGTATGACAATATGAGTGTAAAGGTCGTATACCTAGTGATGTCCGTCTGAATGAATATTTTCCCGACAAGTTTGAGTATGATAGAGTAATACTTCATATGGTTCCTTCAAGAACGAAACGATATGGGTCATTCGGGAACGAAATGACATGGTTTCTTCGGGAATGAACTAATATGGTTCCTTCGGGAATGAGATAGTAGAACTAATTCGGGAACAATATGGCATGAATCATTCGGGAACGACCTGGTAAGGCCTTTCATGGGCAAATGCACCAAAGATAAGTTATGAGGTACACGTAATAACCGAAGTGACTTAGAAGGAAATTGACAGCAACCACCTAGGGCACAAAGTAGACAGTTTAAACAAGATCCTAAGATACCAAAGAGACACTCCTATGTGTTGAAGAGAGTTCATGGTCCGCTCAACACGCAAAATTCACGCAAGTGTTTAGTGGTTCAAGTTAAGTCCACCCATGACATATGTATAAGAGTAAAGTAGGATTTACTATTCAATATAACATCTAAAGCGTTCATTACAAGGGAGAAGAGGTAGTAGTGACATGTAAACCCTAATTACATGCAATTCACATATAGCATCGAATGTCGATCTCACTTTCATGAAGCAGAACACGTGAGTTCACAGGAACCTAAGAGACAACCTAGTCATGAGAAACGCAGTTTAATCATGTATAAGAGGCACCAAATTTCGAGGAAGAAATTCTTATAAGGTGGGTACACTTGTAACATCCCTAAATACACAACTTAATAAGTTGAGGGTTTAAAATGTAAATTCTACAAAGTAAAAGGGGCAAATGGAAAATATAATAAAACCTAAAACCTATTTCACGTATTCCAACAACTATTGCCATTTCAAAATGCTTTCTTCTTCCTTTGCACCTATAACTCGAAACCAAAGCACCTTCACAACTGGTTGAACCTTAATCCGGCCACTAAGCAACACATCTTGCTCGGTAATAATGGAGACGCTCACATAAGGGATCTGTTCGGGTCGGAATCACGCAAGACGGAAGGGAACTGATGGTTATGGTGGCGGGTTCGTCTCCGGCAGCGAGTGATGGTGGGTTTGATGGTAAGCTTCATGATGCAGACGGGGTTGAAGACAAGATGGAGACGATTGTTCCGGCAAGCCGACAGCGGCGAAAATAAATGGTGAGCTGCTGCCATAGCTCCGGCAGCAGCAGAAGGCTCCTAGTAGCAGCTCGCATAAGGATGAAGATGGTGATGACGGTAGTGGTCCGCTTTCGGTAACGATGGTGGTGGTTTACACAAGTTCCATGGCAGTTCACGCCGGCTAGGTGACTGTAACGATGGAAGGTGGTATAGACGGAGCTCAAAAGTGGTTAGTGGTGGAAATGGTTGTTTCGGGTAAAAGGTGATTCACGTCAGTAGTTTCGGGAATGATGGTGGCGGCGTGATTGTGGAAATAATAGTTTCGATGATGACAATTATGAGATAGCAGTTTCGATGATGATGATATGATAGTAGTTTCGATGGTGATGATTCTATGATAATAGTTTTGATGATGATGAATATATGATAGTAATTTCAATGACGTTGATTCTATGATAGTAGTCGATGATGATGGTTATATGATGGTGATGATGATTTCAAGATCATCTTTTCAAGATAAAGATGATAACATAATGATGATGATGGTATTGTTAGAAAGTATAACCGGCAAGCCGAGGCGAGTTGCGGGTACGATTGAAAGGAACGGTTCGGGGCGAGTCTCGGTTATAACTTACGGGTACGATTGAAAAGGAACGGATTGGGTTGTTCAGGAAAGAAGACTAATGTTAGCGAAACTACTAAGTTCGCTATAAGCCACTTATCGAAACCTACCTAAGTTCGCCTAACCCAAAAGATAGAAATGAAGTGTCAGTTAAGTCACTTATCTTAACATATACGAATGATTTATACAGATTATGTGTGACACCTAGAGACGCCTACTAACCAGTGTTAGTATCTCAGAACCCGCTTATCAGGTGAGTTCTATATTCCCCTATGTGTTACGTGTAAATGATTTTAAACGTTTTGGGGCTGAAGTGCATACATGATATGAATGAATGTTATGATATGTGTTATATGACAATACATGATGATTATAAGTATGATAAGTATGTTTATGAACAAAAAAGTATGACAAGTATGTTTATAAAGAATGAAATGAAAGTATAACATAACGTATAAGAATGAAATCTTGCTTTATATTTTATATATTGCATGTTATGAATGTATGTAATCGTTATGGACGCTTCGATGATAACGGCTAGTTCTATAGACGGACGACCACGTGACTATTTTGCAGCCGGGACATATACGGGCCTTCATCAGCTAGGCCGTTTGAAAGGCAATAACGGACGACCACATTCGTGTCTGACGATTGTAGTAATAAGTAGAACGGTTGCATAAATAATAGTTGCGTGGGACATGGATGCCTTAGGGCATACGGACAAATATACTGCTTACGACGGTAGTACGGTAAGACGGACGACCAAAGGTTTGCCGGACGGTATAACATGAAGGACGGCCGAAGGTTTGCCGAATGTCATGGAGGACGGCCTACGACGGTAAGACGGAGCATCTATCTTTGTGACTTATGCGAACAATGACGGGTTGATCACCCTTATGTTTATGACCAATGAATGTTCAATGAAACCAAAGATGTGTACGTATATTTATATGTACTTACAATGAATGATAAATGAAATCAACTCAAGTGTTAATGTGTATTTATATATGTATATATATTTATACTTATAAAGAAATAATGTTTATGCCAATTTGCTTTAAACTAGAACTCAACAGCGTTAGCTGACTTTTAGTATGCACGTTAGGTAAGAAGAAGAAAGGACGCGCGAAGGCATAAAGGCTACCCTGAGTCAAGACTGACATCCTGTTTAATTGCTTAAGTGTTAAAACGATGTTTATGATTAATGTTAGACTTCTGATGCTATGTTAAATGTTTAACTAAAAGTTCCGTATTCATGACTATGTTTATGAGTAAATCCAACAAGTGAGGCCACCGGGAGACGAGCCTTACATGACTAATGGGCGTCATCTAATGCGTGGAAATCCTATGACGGACCGTTACGTCTGGTAACAGTCCATCACGCTGCAAAACAACCAGAAGACGACACGTGTTAGTAGACTAGCGGCTAAGATCTGACGCATGTCAAGACCATAACGGACCGTCACGGTCCGTGACACCGCAATTTAACCTAAGGATGATGCACGGAATCTGACTATGCATCCCTAATCTGGTGACGGACCGTTACCGGATTTAACGGTCCATTACGACCAAGCGGTGACGGACCGTCACTCCTCATAACGGTCCGTCACAGTCGTTAGATTTTCCTATAAATAGCAATACCATCCATGACAAATTCATTCAACACAAACTCGTTTCCAGAGTTTAAAACTTCATTTCCACACCAATTAAAAGATTCCCGCTTGTACGTTTAAGTTTCGGAAGTGTCGATTACGCTAGAGAAGCCTCGAGAAGCTAGGAAACTCTCATTGGAAGAAACCGAGCTAGGAACATTAAGTGGAGATGTTGCCCACTAGAGCCCACACTTTTTGAGACTTCCTAAAAATGAAACTCTACAAAGGTGAATACTTGTATTTTTATAAAATGTTTTCAAAACCATAAACAGTTTTGAATTACTGTGTGACTCGAATGAACTAATAAAACCATTGGTCGCATAAGGTGATTTACTATATAGCATTTACACCATACAGTCAAACATGATCATGTACGTGTTACAGATGAAACGCTGTAACCGGGCTAGGGCTATGGCTTGGTTGTTAATAAATGTAAGACCTATATCGCAATGCATGTAAGGCAGTAAATAACATAAAACAAAGATTATCCAATGAAAGTGCCTAGTGTGGCTATTAGTTATACATTCGGGCTAGGTAGTCCGCTGGATGTGTAAATTGACAATTAAAATATGGGCAAATTGTTCTATTTATTTAGTCTTGTAAGATTATAATAAAAACATGCATGTATTCACCAATTCATACTGATAAAATATTTTCAAACGTTTTACAGGTAACCAAGGATAAATATGAATGTGAATATAGCCATAAAGGACGATGGATCCTTGATGTCAAAAAAGGGAAAGTCCACCCTAAAGACATCAGTTGAAATGAATGGCTCTATAAAAACCTTGGTTTTGTAATTAACGTTTGTAAAACAATCAGGGTGTTTCCCTGTTATAATAGAATGAAACGGGTGTTTCTCGTGTTTTGAAAATATTATGAGTTATGAAACTCAAAGAATTATTCCGCTGTGTCAATAAAACTCTGACACAAATGAAATAAGAAATAGGTACCAAATGGTGGTCGCACGCCCGGGCAGGTCAAAAACCCGGGGTCTGACAGGTTGGTATCAGAGCCATTAGTTTCAGCGAATTAGATACTAGGATTGGTATCTAAGCTGTAACATGATATGATATTAATTGGTTTTAGCAAAATAAGATACTGAGGTAAGTATGTAAGCTTTAATAAGTACTGACTGCCTGCTAAGAACAAGTAGGTAAATCTCAATAATGATTAAGTTATGAAAATACAGATGTTAGGAAATAGCTACTTTACATATATCTTTGGACAAACTAGAGAAGAACAATATCACCCTACAGGTTCTAGGGAAGCTCTAATAATCATTCCTGAACATGACGAACCTAATAATAATGAAACGATCATCATCTCTGATGATGAATCGAATCATCAAGAAAATTCTGAAAATCTATACGGGTCTAGTTCTTCATGGTTGATGGGAACTTCAGATTTTGAGAATTGGGGAACTAGAACTCCACCACCAACACATCATGTAAGAACAGAGGAAGCAGGACCTAGTTGATCTTCCAAACCAAGAATACGTGTTACAATGACAACAGAACAGGTGCACGTATCTGTAGCAGAAATGGAAAAGGTGTATCAAGAGGTACCTGAAGAGGAAGAAGAACCCGTAGAACCCCAATATAATCCTTCTGAAACCTTAGATCCCTATGTTTATCCAAATATCACTTACATGGATGCAATTGAAAATTATGTGAATGAACCACAGGATGGACCCGGTGACCCTTACCATAATGTATTTAACGATATATTATTCGGTATTAAGGATCCTCCTCCTCAATATAATTATCCCTCCGCTCACTTGGGAACCCCTATCGAATTACTGGATTGTTGATTTGCCCTAAATTATACATGTTTTGGATGCATAATAATCCCCATATTATGATACTAATTGATTAATAACCGTGCAATTGATACTTAAAACGTTAATATATCATAATTGCAGGTTATTCGGTGTCTTAAAGATAAACAAAGATAAAATCAATCAAAAAACCAAGAAATCAAGCTTCTAGAAGGATCATTCCCGAGCTTTGACCCCCAATGTGACAACCCAGATTTTTAGGTTAACTCCATTAACTAAATTCAGCTAAATCCTAACTTAATTAACACTATCTCTAACTCTAGGGACTAAATCTTTCATTTATTAAACTAAAACTATAGGACTACTTGTGTCATTACTCCAACCCCAATTCTGTTGACTTCTGAAAGTTAAACAAACTTGTTCTTAACCCAATTCAAACCCCTGGGACTGTTTCTGCTTATATTTAAACTATAACACATAGAAACTAGAGGGACTAAACCTGTATTTAACCAATTCTTAATTTCTGATGACTTTTGAAAGTCAACTCGCGGCCTTTGATCCAAATTCAAACTTCACAATCAATTTTTGTTCGAATTTGTAACTGGTTTCGCACATTGATAGCATTAACAAGTCTTAACTGCTGAATAAAACATCATCATTGTCAAATTAAACAAATTTATGACTAATCATAACGTAACCGTTGATAGTCCCATCTAGAGTGATCAAATTCGATCATTTCGTCTAATAATCTCACAATTGAATCACTTGTGCATCTTACTCGAACTTACCAGAACCTGTTTCATACATCAAATCGATCGAATTAGCAGCAGGAGACGCCGGAGGCCAACTCACCGGACCCGCGGCTGTGGATTAATCGAACTCCATCAATCTGTCATCTATTATGGTAATTGATTCCAACTTTTGATTCATTTTAACCTGTTAATCAAAAGCCCTATCATAATTCCGGCTTCCATTATCGGATTTAACACGAACCGAAATCTAGGGTTCATCCGAATACGGTTTGGTCGAACCCTAACATAAACACGTTTTCAATCCAATTAGTGAAAGCCCTATGAATCCAACATCTTTTAATATCTGAATCATTCAAACCGACTTGGTGTTCTTGATCTAGGGTTTCGGCTTTTGAATCTTCAATTAAACGATCAAAATCCAATATATTTTGCAATTAAAACCCACCCCAAATTCGCAAACATCTGTTTAACAAAACCCCTTTATCGTTTGAGTCAAACACGATCGAATTCGATGGTTTTAACTTGGGTTTAGATCGTATCGCGATGGGGGAAGGGAACTCGAGGACCTTGTATGTTAAAACCCATCAGAACCGGGTTCTTGTGCGATAGCCGTAGCGGGTGGAGTGGTTAGGTGTGTGTGCTTGTGTGGGAGAGACCTGGGTTCGAGTCTCTCCACCCGTTTTTGTTTTTAAAACATTTTTCTATTATTATTTTAATATAAATTCAATACCCTATATTATTATATTAATATATTAATGTGTTCTAGCCTCGTAAAACAACCGTAGGCTCGGGTTTGGTTTTATAACCGATAATTATTACTTTTCCCCACTTTTAAAAAATATACTTATATTATTTTCGATCCTTTACTCCTATAAAAAATAATATATTTTTATTATTTTCGCCACATTAATAAACACTGTGTAACGTTTCAAACCAATAAATAATATATTTATTTATTAACCACGTTGTTATGATTCGAATAAAAATAATAGTTTTGTCATTATTTTTATCACACATTTACTGATCGTGTTATTTCTCTAAATTTAAAATAATATAATAACTTATATTATTTTCTTAGACCATTTTTAAATGGTACAAACACACGAATATTTATTTGTTAATATTATTCGTAATTAGAATCATTCGCCGCGAAACGTATTTATCTTAATAATAATTATATTCAGAAAATCCTCTATTCCCGTGGACAAGTTCGTCTGCTCTTTAATCGTTAGTGTGTCTTAGGACGTTCACTCTTCCGTGTCATCGTCACAATATCCCATGTGTCCCTAATTATTATGCTTATAATTCTAAGGCATACGTAGACGGTTCACAGGCAAACTCTTGTGTTTTCTATTGCATCCTTGTGTGGTGCTATCCACTACTAGTACACAACTCAGGTGAGTTTACATAGCCCCTTTTTACTATTTTTATTTTTGGGGTGAAACATGTTTACAAACGCTTTGCTTACACAATTCAATACCTATGTTCTTATGTTTTGATCTTTATGCTTTATGTCATGAACTACCTGGTGACCATTACATGTATTCATGTCAGTAAATTCATTAACTTGCAGCCCAAGCTTAAGGTAGGAAATTTTATGATAATTTATATGGGAATCCGAATCTATAACTTACCACAAAACCTTGGCGGGTTTTGTTGGGTATCAACTTACAACTTAGGTATCCTCTTGCCCCTTTTTCAAAATGGCAATAAGTGGGATTGCGTATCTAGTTTTCCATTACCAGGATTGAATTGTATGCTTGGAACCTTGTATGTTTTCACATTTATGCTTTTGACATGCTTTGAACATATTGAATTGTAAAACTATACTTAACCTTGTTTGGTGTCAAAACCTATGTTACTCACCAACTACTTTTAGTTGACATTTACTTACATGTTTCAGGTGCACCCATTTAAGGACAAGTTTTGATCATATAGGATCATGGACCTAGTTAAATTTAATCCAAAGTTTGATTATGTTATGTATAAAGTATATCTTTTTTTCCTTGTAATGAATATTTAATACGATGGAATAAATATTGAAACTTATTAAATAGATGATCATGAGCTTTTGAACAATTGCGTCAGCCCCGACGTATAATCCGCCGCCGGCCGGGGTGTGACAGATTGGTATCAGAGCCATGTTTATAGGGATTTAGGTTATTAGACACACATGACCTAGACTATAACCTAGGAGTCCCCAAACATGAGTTTAACTCGTGTGTCTTATTAGGAACTCCACTCTATACACATTCATACACATACTTACCTACATCTATCTACTTCTTTTTACACGATGCAATTACATGAACTACAACATTCTAAGGACTACATGAAACCATTTGAAACTACATGGATTACTTAAAACATATTATTAGTCTATAGTCTATAACCTTAGGATACCTTGTGTAATTATGCTACTTATTTTCTAGTGTATTACATTGCATGATACAACACAAATTTTCTTATGTGCTATGTTACTTGATAACCTACATGATTACAAAAACTACTACTCCTGTGATACCTTATTAGCTACACTATTTGAATTGTTTGCACAATACTTATTTGATATCACTAGATGCTATCCTAAGTTTTGCCATACACATCTTCATCTTTACACATCATCACAAGTCACTTATGAAAAGATTCAAACTCCTAGACCCAATGTCAATTAAAACTTTAAAATCCTGTCAAAGTTTTGGGTTCTGAAATTCATAGAGAACACGTGCAATCCGAAAGGGTGAATGCCTGTACTTTGGGTCTTTTGTCTAGGAAAGCATTTCATATAAATCCAAATCAACTGAAGGATGTGTATGCTTTCCTGGGAATTCCCGAAGTGAGTGTCCACCTATAGGCTAAAGCATGTTATCTTGAAAGTATACAAATGTGAATCACTTTGATTTGCCATAGCATCCATTTGGTTGTGTGCCAGATGAATGCAATTTAAACATCATCCGTTGTTTACTACAATTTGCTACACATACCTAAACCTCCTCATTTGATTCTTACACTTAAACTTATTTAAATTCCTATACCTCCCATCCTTATGCCTTGAAAATCTTATCACCCTTATTATCACTTGCATGGGATTTAAACCCTTAGACCTTATCCATCAAGGAAGGAAAGCTGCTTGAATAGGTGAGCACACCATTAAGCCACAAGACACAATCCTTAATATTTCTCATCATAACCATGAGTTCAAATACTAATGTTAATGGTACATGATGGTTGGAAGAGTGGGTGTAAGTCAATGAAAGGTTCTGACAAAGGAAAGACTTAGTACTTCAGTGAGTGTCCCTTGTGACCCACCTCACTTTCCTGGGAATCCTTTTCGTGAGTACACTACTTATAGGTCAAGTATTGCTCCCGACATATTATTAAAAGAACTCGGTATTATGATTATTCAAATTTTAAATTCAGGAACACCTTTAACACTTACCATCACACTTACGATCCTTACTGTGCTAGACATGGCCTCTTACCTTTCTCACTCCCCTGAGAATCACCCCGAAACAGAGTAAGCACAAGAGGAAGACTTTGAGTCCCTGTCAACAGACAACTAGTCACCGGCATGACTAGCTGCCAGATTCATGTCTGACCGCAGAGCGGATTGGCTTAGGAGCAGGCTTGATACTCTGAGCAGCTGAATCACCTCCATCGAGAGACCCCTTATCTAACACCTAACCTATACCATCCAGAACCAAGAGCAAGACAAATCATGAGACTTACCAGTGCCTTAGGAGTTCCATATGATACTGCTCATCTATATGTAAGGACCGTATAATTTCTGAAGCAAAGAATGGAGATCAGAGAATACTTGATGCACATATGGACATAACTAGGGCTAAATCCCGGTTTGCAATACAAATAGCCACAACGATGATCGCCTTGGTGTTCATCTGCTTCCCAGTGGAAAACTATCTAAGATGTTAGCCAAATATTCTCTTTCGCATCCCCTTAAAACTTAAATCGAAACCCATATCCTGTACCTAGATATAAATGTTATTATTTTTAACTCTCCTTAATGATGGGCATCTAAACCTTCTTTGTTAACTAATCATTTTGTTATTTCCTGATTTGACTAGTGTAGCTATTTTGTTCAAACAAAATCTTTATCAAACCCTTGATTTGTAAATTTTACCTAGATTATAAATCATTTACAAACCCCTTCACCTTGTGAAGGGACTTGATGCAATTTGTTTTGTAAAAACATTTATCTAATTATCTTAGTTAATAATTAATTATGACTTGATTAATTATTTCATTACGGCCTCTTAATTCGTTACTTTTAAATTTCTTGGCCATTATTTCTTTTGAAACATTCTCTTTATGATAACTAAATAAATAAATAAAGTTTTATTTACCCAATTACCTAGTTATTCAACTTATTACTTTCACTTATTAATTTACAAACAAGAATAAATTTCATTTATTTTTTATTTACAAATAAAAAGCTCAAAACAGTTATTCGTGTGTGTATTATTCTAAATACCTGTAAAACTTTCTCACTATCTTGCATCTTCGAAAATGTATGAGATTACTAGTCACTTCAAGGAGACAAATCATTTCGCGTAGGCGTTAACCACTCATACAAACCACAACCAAATTAAGAATTTAAATACCTACCTTGTACATAAAGCACCAAGCATCACGCACGTTCGCAAAACTTGATCATCTACAAAATTCGATAGTCTACGTTATTCGTGAGAATCAATAATTTA
Source organism: Smallanthus sonchifolius (assembly GCA_023525975.1). NCBI lineage: Eukaryota > Viridiplantae > Streptophyta > Magnoliopsida > Asterales > Asteraceae > Smallanthus > Smallanthus sonchifolius. The sequence goes on along the minus strand of CM042030.1, from coordinate 66,459,468 downwards.
CATATGAACGTTCATACATTGATCACATTGTAGACAAAACTTGATTACTTGCATTATGTATGAAACTATATTGATCACATTACTTGCAATATACATGATACTTGGTTGTTTGCAGTACGTGTGATACTAGATTATTCACGTTATACATGAAACCTGAGTGTTTACATTATACACGGAACTAGATTGGGTACAATTGTTGCAATTGATGGATCACAAGGCATGATAATTCACTTTGTCCATGAAGGTTGAAAAACTACAAACTTTTATGCTACTCGGAGTTTGACGTATTCTTGTTCAAACACGAGAAAGCAGTGAAACTTTAAAACTACTCGAGGTTTGACGTATTCTTGTTCAAACACGAGAAAAATATGAAACTCTAAGTTATGCCACATTATTACTCTTTAGTTTTTTGATCGACCTTACTATCTATGGACACGGTTATTTATTAGCAACTCATACATGAAAAAAATGGATGTGAACTAAGTAATTTTGTGTCCTCTCTTGACCCACACACAATGGGATGATCTATACGGAACCTACGATGAATTGAGTAATTAAGGGTGCACACGTAATTATAAGAATCAGCGCATGGAAAACATAGTAAATTCTGTCATGCATTATGACATAAAACCTATCGTGATATTTAATAACGAAACTGATGCGATATGAAAAGGGCATGGTGGATACGCCGCTGGTACTTCCTATATATAAGTGTTCCTGTCATATCGTTAGAAGTAGCGTTGTTCGTGACACGTGACGTTTATGTTATTTTGACCTTGACCAATGTTTGTGAAACCTCGTATCTAGTGACATTTCTTGAACAATTTACACTACATCCTAAACAAGTTTTGATCATCAAATTCTCATCGTTCTCAATTCGAGAGATGCATTCCATCTTTAAAGTCCAAGATATTCTTCGACAGTCTGCTCCTCAATTCTCTTCAAACTAAATCCACTATTATCATTCATGCCTGACTTTGAGTGTCCGACCTAAATTTTGTTATCAATCGTACTCCCCAAACCAACAATCAAAGCTTGTTGGGAAGCTAAACGTGACCCCGAATTTACTCTGGAAATGAGGCAAACTAAACCCTCGTTATGTTGGACCGTTCAAGATAGTGAAGAGAATTGGCCTAGTAGCGTACCAACTGGACCTACCTGAAGGACTTAGTGGTGTACACAACGTCTTTCATGTCTCAAACTTGAAGAAATGTCTAACAGACGAGATACTCACGGTTCCTCTTGAGGAATTACACATCGATGAACATTTGCGCTTCATTGAAGAACCGGTAGAAATCTTGGATAGGGAAGTCAAAACGCTCAAACACAGTAAGATCCCTATCGTCAGAGTTCGTTGGAACTCGAAACGCAGACCGGAATTCACTTGGGAGCGTGAGGATCAGATAATGCGCAAGTATCCTCATCTGTTCAAACATTCTACGTCAAACTCTTAAGGTACTATTCTTATTTTCAGGACGAAAATTCTTTCAACTAGGGGATGATGTGACAACCCAGACTTTTAAGTTAACTCCGATAACTAAATTCAGTTAAATCCTAACTTAGTTAACCCTATCTCTAACTCCAGGGGCTAAATATGTCATTTATTAAACTAAAACTATAGGGACTACTTGTGTCATTACTCCAACCCTAATTCTGTTGACTTCTGAAAGTCAAACAAACTTGTTCTTAACCCAATTCAAACCCCAGGGACTGTTTCTGCTTATATTTAAATTTAAACACATAGAAACTAGAGGGACTAAACCTGTATTTAAACAATTCTTAGTTTCTGTTGACTTTTGAAAGTCAACTCATGGCCTTTGATCCCAATTCAAACTTCACAATCGATTTTCGTTCGAATTTGTAACTAGTTTCGCACAATGAAAGCATTAACAAGTCTTAACTGTTGAATAAAACATCATCATTGTCAAATTAAACAAATTTATGACTAATCATAACGTAACCGTCGACCATCCCATAGAGAGTGATCAAATTCGATCATTTTGTCTGATAATCTCACAATTGAATCACCTGAGCATCTTACTCGAACTTCCCAGAACCTGTTTCATACCTCAAATCGATCGAATTAACAGCAGGAGACGCTGGAGGCCAACTCATCGGACCCGCGACTGTGGATTAATCGAACTCCATCAATCTGTCATCTATTATGGTAATTGATTCCATCTTTTGTTTCATTTTAACCCGTTAATCAAAAGCCCCATCATAGATCTGACTTCCATTATCGGATTTAACACGAACCGAAATCTAGGGTTCATCCGAATACGGTTTGGTCGAACCCTAACATAAACACGTTTTCAATCCAATTAAATTACACTAACAGCTTCGCAAGATCCTAATTAGTGAAAGCCCTATGAATCCAACATCTTTTAATATTTGAATCATTCAAACAAACTTGGTGTTCTTGATCTAGGGTTTCGTCTTTTGAATCTTCAATTAAACGATCCAAATCCAATCTATTTTGCAATTAAAACCCACCCTAGATTCGCAAGCATCTGTTTAACAAAACCCCTTTATCGTTTGAGTCAAACACGAGCGAATTCGATGGTTTTGACTTGGGTTTAGATCGGATCGCGATGGGGGAAGGGAACTCGGGTACCTTGTATGTTAAAACCCATAAGAACCGGGTTCTTGTGCGATAGCCCTAGCGGATGGAGTTGTTAGGTGTGTGTGCTTGTGTGGGAGAGACCCGGGTTCGAGTCTCTCCACCAGTTTTTATTTTTAAAACATTTTTATTATTATTTTAATATAAAAACAATACACTATATTATTATATTAATATATTAATGTGTTCTAGCCTCGTAAAACACCCGTAGGCTCGGGTTTGGTTTTAGAACCCATAATTATTATTTTTTCCCACTTTTAAAAAATATACTTATATTATTTTCGATCCTTAACTCCTATTAAAAATAATATATTTTTATTATTTTCGTCACATTAATAAACACTGTGTAACGTTTCAAACTAATAAAGAATATATTTATTTATTAACCACGTTGTTATGATCCGAATAAAATTAATAGTTTTGTTATTATTTTTGTCACACATTTAATGATCGTGTTATTTCTCTAAATTTCAAATAATATAATAACTTAAATTATTTTCTTAGACCAATTTTAAATGGTACAAACACACAAATATTTATTTGTTAATATTATTCGTAATTAGAATCGTTCTGCACGAAACGTATTTATCTTAATTATAATTATATTAAGAAAATCCTCTATTCCCGTGGACAAGTTTGTCTACTCTTTAATCGTTAGTGCGTCTTAGGACGTTCACTCTTCCGTGTCATCGTCACAATATCCCTTGTGTCTCTAATTATTATGCTTATAATTCTAGGGCACACGTAGACGGTTCACATGCAAACTCTTGTGGTTTCTATTGCATCCTTGTGTGGTGCTATCCACTACTAGTACAAAACTCATGTGAGTTTACATAGCCTCTTTTTACTATTTTTACTTTTGGGGTGAAACATGTTTACAAACGCTTTACTTACACAATTCAATACCTATGTTCTTATGCTTTGATCTTTATGCTATATGTCTTGAAATACCTGGTGACCATTACATGTGTTAATGTCAGTACATTCATTAACTTGCAGCCCAATCCTAAGGTAGTACCTTTTATGATCATTTATACGGGAATCCGAAACTGTAACTTACCACAAAACCTTGGCGGGTTTTGTTGGGTATCAACTTACAACTTTGGTATCCTCTTGCCCCTTTTTCAAAATGGCAATCAGGGGGATTGCGTATTTAGTTTTCCATTACCGGGATTGAATTCTACGCTTGGAACCTTGTATGTTTTCACATTTATGCTTTAGACATGCTTTGAACATATTGAATTGTAAAACTATACTTAACCTTGTTTGTTGTCAAAACGTATGTTATTCACCAACTACTTGTAGTTGACATTACTTACATGTTTCAGGTGCACCCGTTTGAGGACAAGTTTTGATCATATAGGATCATGGACCTAGTTAAATTAAATCCAAAGTTTGATTATGTTATGTACAAAGTATATATTATTTCCTTGTAAATACGATGGAATAAATATTGAAACTTATTAAATAGATGATCATGAGCTTTTAAACAACCGCGTCAGCCCCGACATATAATATGCCGCTGGGGTGTGACACCCAAGAAGTTAAGCAAGGTCAATAATAGTCAACAAGCAGCTAAAAGACAAAACTGGGCAGCAGGGGAGGGATGCACGGCCGTGCATCCCAATGCACGGGCGTGCATTGCACTCCCTTGCTCCCCAAGCCCTAGTACACTGTCCTGTGTATCCGGTTTGATTCCCGAGGTGTTTGCACGCCCGTGTAATCCAATGCATGACCGTGCATTGCTCATTTTGAGGCCTACAAATAGGAGGCTTGGGTTATTCATTCCACACACCTTGCCAGAGATTATTATAGCTCAATATAGTCCGTTTCTAAAGTTTCGAGTAGAGAGGCTCCCCCTCTTTGTCCGCAATTGGGGAGCCTACGAAACTCAGCGATACACTAGTTAGTATGGCCATTCGTGGTTAAACTCTTGGAATTGCTAGGGTGAAGATGAAGTTTAGTGTATTTTAATGTTTAACATATTAATCTAGTGGTATGTTCATGTCTTTAATTATTCATTCTTAAAACCACTCTCTAGGTGGGCTTTTTATTATTATCTAAACTTTTCTTTACACTTGTGAGTGTTCTTGATTTTGAAGTTTAAGACTATAAAACCTTTTTAATCAAAATTCTCTTGATACTTGTACATCTTTATACAAGTGAATTATGACACCCGACAAATCTTGGTTAACCCCGTTAAGTCTATTACAAACCCCAGGGACTAAACTGGTCATAATTCAAACTCTATTACACTTAAACTACAAGGTCTAGTTGTGTAATTACTCAAAACTCATTTATGTTGACTTTATCGAGTCAAAAGTGAGTGTGTATGGTTCTGTTGACTTTTAAAAGTCAAACCCCCATTGTTCTTGATCCTAATTCGCAACCCTTAACCATAAATCTATTTGAATTCGAAGTTGTAACGTATAACTATGATAATGGCGATCACCATTGAACCATTTAACACCATTATTGATCACAAATTAATCCCATTATTATTATCAAACTCGTAACCGTCGACCCCACATCACGAACCCATCAACTTCGATCAATTCGTCTATTATTTCTCACAATCAAACACTGATTTGAACACGATCGAATTCTAGTTCATCGTGTATTCGGTTTAATCGAACACCGGTCTAGACTTGATCTCAATCCAATTAAATTATATGAATAGATTCGCAATCATCCATTCTTTGAAAGCCCTATGAATCCAACAACACACATTATTAGTTTTAGTCAATTTGATTCCAAGTTCATAAACTAGGGTTTCGAAATCTTAAACTCGATGTTTTTGCAATTAAATTCACCCACAGGCACGAAATACCCCGATTATCAAACCTCTATGTCATTTGGTTCAATTGTGGTCGAGATCGTGGGATCCAGGAGTGGATTTGGGATCAGCTTGCGTAGGGGGGAAGAACGCAGGAACTTTCTATGTCAAAAACAAACCAAGCCGGGTTCTGTTGCGATGACCCTAGCGGGCGGGCTAGTTAAGATGCATGGCTGTTGGGGAGGAGACCCGGGTTCGAGTCTCCCTACCCCGTTTTATTTTTAAAACAAGTTTTTATATATTATATTTAAATAAAAATAATCCCTATATTATTATAACAGTAAATTAATACGTTTTGAACCCAGAAAACAGTCGTAGGCTCGGGATCGAATTTATAGTACATTTTAAGTGTTATTTCCACATTAAAATAATATAATTATGTATATTATTCCCTAAACTATTATTTAATTCATAATAACACGCAAACATTTATTTATATGAATACCTCGTGTTTGGTGACGTTTCGTATGTACCACGTCCATACTAAGTATCAAACTAGGGATTCTTAAATCCCGATGACATGTTTGTCTACTTGTTACTTATAAGTGTGTTTTTAGGACATACGACTTTTCCCATATCGTCGTCACAAAATCCTATGTGTTCCTAACTGCTATAAATCATATTACACGGCATTCGTAGACTGTCCGCGTTCTATCCATTTGTGGTTTCTATTGCATCCTTTTGTGGTGCTAATTACTATGCTTTACACAACTCATGTGAGTTTCATGTCCCCGTTTACTGTTTTAAATTAAAGGGGAGAAAACATGACGCAAACATATGATTCGTGTAATTCTTATATTATCACTTGTTAAGACTAAGCGTAACACTCTATCATGAAAGTCCTTACACATCGAATCGTTTAGTATGAACTTAGCGAGGTAATCTTGAGTAGTACTACTGGGTTTGACAAACCCCACCCGCCTTAGTCGCGCTAACTCGATTGGAGGTCGAACAGGTGTAATATTGACCTAAACACATCACCATTATTGATAGACATGGTGGAAGGCATTCAAACATTACAAACAGTCAGCTTCGGTTGCGAGCGCTTTATTAAACATGAACATAAGTTAGCTACCTATTGATATATGTATTGAATGTACAAAATCTGGCAAACATTATTATGAAACTGAAACCAGTGAACTCACCAACCTAGTGTTGACACATTTTTTTACATGTTTTCTCAGGTTGCTAAGAACAGGTGCACATTTAGGACATGCATTGGAGTCCTTTAACATTTGAACAATTTATCTGCTTTTATTTCATTGACTTTGGGCGCGTATGTGTTGCGCATTAAATACTTATTTATCGCTTCCGCATTACTCTGAATATTTATGGTTTGTTTAAACTCACATAGTGTCGTTTAACATAACTAATGACTGAGATCCTGGTTTATCCCACACCCTGCTGTAAAACTCCGTTAGTGGGTTTTGGGGGTGTGACAGATTGGTATCAGAGCCATTGGTTATAGGGAACTAGGATTGCATACTAGACTATGACTACACACATGCATTAGTTACATGACACAGACACTCAAACATGCACTTACACCTTACGTTGCAGGAAATGTCTACTCCACCTACATCACTAGTTGTCCAGGAACTTGTTGTTCCTATCATACCTTCACTAGAGCCCAAGAGGCATCGGCTGAGCCTGATAGACGAAACCATCGTGTACGATGAGCCATTCCATGTGCGAGCTGAAGGTAACACGCATGATTGGGAGTGGTATCCTAACATGATTAGGAGCTGGATCCGGCAGGAGCAGATCCCAAGTCCATACTTTGAAGCCACTACTTCCACTCTACAGACTCTACCACCTTTGCCTTACCCATTTGAGCATACTTTAGTGAGATGCTGCAGGGGAGATCACTGGCCCGTTGGAACGAGAGAGGCAGGCGAATGAGAAGATCAAAAAGCTGACAACGGAGTTAGAAGACACTGACCACTATCATGAGAATTTGGTGACTGCATTCCATGAGATGGAAACTTGAGTGAATACTCTAGAGTTCAACCTCAATGTAGCCCATAACAGGATTGAGCAATTAGAGACACAGCTCGAGGCTGCCATTACGGCAGAAGACACGCAAGATATTGAGCTTGAAGAGGAACCAACTGAGGACGAGGATGACAAATAAGTTATTTCTTCAGCTAACAATGGCATATGACATCCTATCTTTACTTATTTCTTTTCTTTCTAAACCTAGATAGGCAGGGTTGTTCCCATCCAATAGATATTTCTGAATTTTGATGTTTTGGTTGATTTATTTTGTAGCCGTTACAATTTATCTAATCAAGGATTATTATTGAAATATTAGATGTTGTGGTTTAGTTTTCATTGTTTACTCGTACTTGTATGATGATAATATGCGATATATTTTCTCATTATTGTATTTGTGAATGTGAAGAATCATGTCTGGACGCGGTCGTGGTGGACGTGGGAACATCAATATGACTACAGCCGAGCTCACAACACTCATTAATGAACGTGTAGCAGAAGTTGTGGCAGCAAGCCAAGCTGTACAACATGCTGCAGGTAAATTCATTATCCGTTAACTCTAGCAAGTCAATTCATCACTCCAAAATCATTTTCAAACTTTGTTTCCTCAATTGCCTATTATTTTCAATCCAGGTCAGTAGACCCGTACCTTCAAAACTTTCATGGACTGCAAGCCCCACACCTATAGTGGAGCCGAGGGAGCTATTGGTTTGCTCAGTTGGTTTGAGAAAGTTGAGTCAGTATTTTCTATGTGCAACTGCCCACAAGCCAATCAGGTAAGTATACTTCAGGTACTCAAGAGGGTCCTACCCTCACCTGGTGGAACTCTCAAGTCCAGATATTGGGTCTGGACATGGATAACACCCTACCATGGGAAGAGTTCAAAACTATGTTGCGGGAGGAGTACTGTTGATATGACGTAAATTATACATATTTTGCATGTATAATTATCCCCGAACTCATCACAATTAGAGATAATATGATAATAATTGATGCCTAATCCACTCTTTGTGTTCCGATAGGATAATTGACCAGGATATAAAAAAACATGAAGAAAACACTAAAAATCAAGGTGAAATCAGCAATCGGGGACCAATTGAACAAAACTGGACGCAGAAGGTCAAAGCTGGTAGTAAAAAAGTCAACAGGGAGCAAAAGTGCCCAATGCATGGGCGTGCATCCCAATACACGACCATGAATTTGGGGTTTTGCCTCCCTGTACCTCCTAAAGCTGTCAAAATTCCCCAGGTGCAAGAAAAGGGTACTTTGCACGCCCGTGCAATCCAATGCACGACCATGCATTACCAAAATCTTTGCCTATAAATAGCTAGCTCATTCCAAGCATTTAAGTGTCCATCACCAAGAGGTGTGAAGGCCTTAGTGCTCTGCTAAGAGCCGGAACTCTCTCGGTTTTGGTCCGTTCTAGCTTTTCCTTTGTTTATTTTATGTTTTTAGTCTTGTAATATGAAACGATTCTTCTTGTTCAAGCAATCAAGAGACAACCTATACCCACTCTCCCTTGGTGTTAGAACACTTCCACACATTGTCTAAGGGTTAGTGGAGTTACTTGTATAGTCATTCACGGCTAGTTCTCTTATGTTGCTCGAGTTGGTTGAACTTTAATTAATTAATGAAGTATTTTTAGTATGATATGTTTTTAAAGTCTTTACTATGAGTTATCTTAAAAAGACAAGAATAAGTGATCTTTAAAACAATCTAATAATCTTAAATCTTGTGAGTTACTAAAGCAAGACTTCTTGTTTGGAAAGCTTATTTGATGTTTGTACGGTCTATATACAAATCTTGGTGCTAGCATGGCCAGTTAGTATAGATTTAATATTATGGGTTGATTGGAGGTTTGAGTATTCAACAGGCTGTTTGAGCCCTAAACAGACTAGACGGTTTGTGTCGGTATTCCTTTACTTCTCTCGTATCGGCTTGCAGAGGACTTCTAGCAAGAGCCATGAGGTTGATCTTGAGAAGGAAAGTATTATTTATTTAAAATAATATTATAAGTAAAGACGACTATTTAAGAACATAATTTGTTAGGTCCGAGCGTTCATAAAGTACCTTTGGAGGAAGTCGTGCATTCCGGATTACCGGAATAAGTTACAAGACCAGACGTACGTCAGTCACAGGGATAATATTAGTCCGAATAATGAATTGTGAGATATCGACGGACTTGAGACCCCGTTTAGGGTCCATTATATTCATTAAGTAAAAGTTGGCCTACCGTATCCACTGTTCCGTTACGAAATACTAACTCCCCTATCGAAAGAGTTAGTACTAGTAACTATAACCAACCTTACTTTAAATATAACATTAATTAACAAGGAAGAACAACTAGAGTAACACCTTAAACGGGATAGTATTTCTAATTACATTTCTTATCCTTTTATTTTCCTTTTAAACAAAACCCATTTTCTAACTTATTATCCTAGTTAGACAATAGCGAGGGTTGAGTACGGGATCCGTGTCCATGGTTCGATACTTGGTTCTTACCCATACTATACTACGCTGCGATAGATACACTTGCCTATTGTGTGTTTATTTATTTGAAGTAATTAGCATTTTCATTTATATATTTAAAACCTGATTTTGTGTAGCTCTAAATAGAATATATTTACTACTACTAAAAACACGCCATCATGTCTTTGGCGTTGTTGCCAGGGTTATATATATATTCACATTTTTATCTACATATAAAACACACATCAAGTTTTTGGCGCCGTTGCCGGGGACATGGTAATTCTGTGAAAGATCTAAGTCATTGGACTGACTGTTTGTTCTATTTTACTCTTGTTTTATTTCTACCTTATTTTCCATTTTTATTTTATTTTCATCTTCATTTTATTTTTATTTCTAATTTATTTTTCTTCTTCATTTTTATTTTTGTTGTTTCTATTTTGGTACTTGTACTAGCTAATCTATCTTTGTAGGAACTTTCAGGGATCGCAACCCAGAAATTATCGCTAAGAGAATTGAATGGATACAAGTACCGCCATTCGAAAGCATTTCAAAATTAGGCGTAACACTTTTGAACGGTTTTTACGTGTTTAGATTTTATCTTCTTTTTTATTTTTGATAATGACAAGTTAATGCTTCGAATTTGGATGCCAACAATTGAGGTAAGTTCTGAAAAATTGGGATTTTTATGGTGACGTTCCCTTTTGACCGATTATTTTAATAATTTTAAATAAATTAACACTTAACACTTTATTATAAATTGAATTATCTTTAATTACTTTTAATTAAAAATATATTTTAAAGAATTATTTTCAAATATAAAAAAAAATTAAAAAATTAAAAAAAAGTCAAAGTTGGTCAAACGGGGCAATGCACGGGCGTGCTTTTTCATGCACGACCGTGCATTTGTGTGCGGGTGTCAGATCTTAAAACAGATCAGTAGCATCACTTTTCTCAAAACCTCACCCCCAAAACCCTCTCGGTTCTCGCCGAACTCGAACAAGAACGCCCGATTTTCACCCGTTTCTTCCAATTTTTGTTTCCAATCTCATCATAAAGGTATGTAAACTTGTCCGTTATCAATTTTTGGTTGATTTGTGCTTCAAAAATGGCAGATTTGGCTCAATAGAGGCTAGGGTTTCATTTTGTTTCTTTGTTTGAATATGCTTAAATATGAACTCAATGCTTAATCTAGTTGCATATTTGACTATGTAAGATCATAGTGTAACACTTTTTAGCTTTGTTTGTGGTAAATTTATCTGACCCGTATGAATAAATTTTTTGAAAATCCGACTTTAAACTCTGGAACTTGTGAATATGGATTGCAGCATGAATCTTGCTTAGATTTGTTTAGGTAGTGGCATACTATGTGGAAAATTGTTGATTAATTGAGTTAGGGCAAGAATTTTAATAGGTTTGACTTCTCAAAAGTCAACATTTTGACCTTTTATGTTCTTAGTCATAATGCACCATTCAATTTTGTGCCCTGTTTGATTGGTTGCAATAGACTACTTGTGGACTCGGGAAGAAATAATCATGCTACAACCATGCACGAATTTGTGTTTCTTTTGTGTGGTCCTAAAAATAAAAGTATATATATATATATATATATATATATATATATCATAGCAATATCAAGTTTTGTGTGAACACCAAGTTTTTGGCTATTTCACTATCAAAGTTCTTGGCATTGTTTTAATACTATCAAGTTTTTGGCACCGTTTCTATATGTGTCTCATGAAGCAATATCACTTCTTGACACTAACTTTTTCAAACTGGTAAATTATGCAGGATATGGCTGAATCCTTAAGGCAAGAAGGAAGGAAAAGAAGAAACACCCGCACTGATTCCAGTTCATCTTCATCCATACCACCCGAAGAGGCACCACCTACTCCACCGTCACCACCTCCACCACACTATCCAACCCCAATGCCAGAAAACCCCCCAAATATGCATCCATGGTTGATATTTGATCCCGACAATGCCATCGAGACTCATGCCTTCAACACCTTACCCGGTCTCATGCATCAAGAGTTTGGCACTCATAAAACCATATGCTATTCAACTCTGGAAAATATCAGTCTACTGGATGATGCATTGCCACTAATCGCTAGACCATGGTTCTAGTTCTTTGAGATTCAGCAACCAACTTATTATGAAATGACCCTAGAGTTCTTGGCTTCTTTCTAATTTGACAGACCCATGCTTAGCAAGCTGAAGCACGATTGTTTGAGGTTTAGGATGGCGAGCCAATGGTATGAGATGTCCTTAGGTGATTTTGGGACTAAGATGAGGATATATAGGCATCGAGAACTTCGTCTCCCGATCTTCACAGAAAGCATCCACGAGTTTGGGGATGGTGAAGCACAACAGGTTTGGGTAAGAATTGGTTCAGGTCAATACGACCCCCATAAGCAGAAAAGCACAAAGATCCTCCATCCACTGCACCGATATTTGCACCAAGTAATCTTTCACACCGTTGGTGGACGAAAGGATAGCACCAGAGTTGTGACAGTCATAGGTATATTCCACATACATTGCCTTATTGATCAGGTCCCCTGTAATTTAGCCTACAGTTTTGCCAAATTCTTCACCTGCTCTTACGGGTATTCCTCCAGCAGCCACATCTATGGAGGTCCTTTTATGACGCACATGGTAGCATATTTAGGAGTTCTAAGTCCAGTAAACCTTGGTATGCTCACCAATATGGACCTGCCAGTGGAGGAAGTAAACAGGCAGATGTTGATCAACATGAGAACGATGAGAAAGATTCAAGGGTTGTACATGCTGGTAGACCACAGGGGCGATCTTGGCAGGGAGCAGTGATTCCATCGGATGAGGAAGAAGAGCCAGCACCACAGCTACAGCAACAACAGGAGGAACCAGGTATGTACCACACCACTACAGATCCTACCATGCTGGATTTAATGATCCGTATGGGTCAGCTAGGAGAGACGATGGACGACATGCCGCTGGATTTTCATGATCATACCCACGACCTGTACGCCCACCAGAGGTACCAGCAGTGGCCCCGTCCTCCGTATTAGCAGCAGCTCTTCCTCCCTTCATCTATGATCTATGCGGTTCTTTTCTGATGACTAAATTTGTGGTTCTTGACATTTATGTTTCATGGTTGACATTTGTGGTTGTTGTCCAGTTGTTGGACATAGACATTATAGTTTTTTTTACTGGTCACTTGATGACCGTTGTTATGGTGGCACCACCACCACCACCACCACTCTTTCGGCCGCCATAACTGGCGAGTATTAGTTAATTTCCTTTTCAGTATTTACTTTATGTGTTGAGCATTGCATATAGAGGTTACACAGGTTTCGGTATGTACCCAGGAATGCAATCTACACAGTAGTGAGAATCGTCACACATGATAATGAAGTCTCATCAGGGGAGTATCAGTTTCACTATACTGTTATTATTCTTGACATATATCATATTGCATACATTAATACTGTCAGAAACTAAGTGTGGGGTGGAACCCCGTTGATAAATGGTTGTCTAATTTTGTCCTAAGTATTACAAGTGCATGATTAACAACTATCCAATCCATTGAATTAAACATTTATAGAAGTAATAAAAACATTTTCAAAAATAATCTTAAAGAAAGCGTCTTAAAAATCATTTGGCATAAACGGGCTTATAAAAACAACAATTTGAAATACCATTGAAGCGAATTAAGGAAACAAATATGGAAGATTAGTAAGCACAGCATAAAGAAAGAAATAAGTTTATGCACATTTTTTCTTTTATACCCCCTATCCTTCGTTTCATGTGAGAATTTGAGCGTAACCGAGCATTATTACATAACACATCAAGTTTTTGACGCCGTTGATTATTACATATTTTACATGCTCATTTCGTTTGATAGAATGTTTGCTAGTTATTGTTTTGCATGTTAGAACTTGTGTAAAATATACATTTCAAAATCATAGACTAAAAGAATGCATAAAAATGATTGAGTCATTAGGATTAACCCAATTTCTTTAGCCTTTTATCTTTCTTTTACCTACCCGAAATATTATCCCCTAGTTAGCCCCTTTGAGCCTAAACCTTTTCATTTCTAAACCCACATATCAAAACCCATAAACCCAAAAATTAGCCTTTGTATCCTTTTAACCCTTTTCGTTGAAAACATCGACTAGGCTATGATTCAAGGATTATTATCCGCCGAAGGTTTATAGATCCATCTTATGTTCAAAGAAAGAAACTCATATAAATCATTGTGAAACGAAAAAAAAGGGGCAACCGAAAAGAAATTATTAAATCGCCCAAGTTATTGAAGAAATCTCATCAACAGAGAATTAAACTTACTCGAAAAAATTGGAGTATGAAAAGATGATCAAAGTGAATGTATTACGAAGAAACAGCCGAACGATTCATGAAGAATTGATAGCAGTAAATATTTCAAAAACAAGAAGAAGTTTACGTTCTTGAAGAAGGGATTTGGTCTTGACGATCTGACCTTAAAAGAGTCCTTAGATTAGTCACAATGTCTAATCTAAGTTGAATAAAGGAATCATTTTCATTCTCACCATTAAGCCAAGTCGGATTTTTAACATATAGCCACTTTTCCCAAATACTTCCTACCCTACACCTAAGCCAAACATTACAACCCTTTATCAAAGCCCTCTTGATTTATGCACATATTTTAGGTCAATTGGTGGAGATTTGATTTTTATACAAGCATTTGATTATGCAAGCATTAATTATAGCATTGAGTGTTCTTCTTGACATACATTATCCATATATTTAACCCGAGTATTGAGTGAACATTTGTGAGACTGTAACTTTGTGCATAATCATAGTTCCATTAAGTATGTTGGGCTTGCTACCCTCTTGTGGAGAAACACTACAAACCACCAAATCATTGTTTTTAAGAGGGCCATTTAGCCATTTGGGACAAAAGCTTTGGATTAACATTTTATCAAAACTTTACTTCTACGGGTATAATCATGCATGAGTTTCCTTGAGGACAAGCAAAGTTTAAGTGTGGGGTATTATGCTATGACGTAGATTATACATATTTTGCATGCATAATTATCTCCGAAATCATCACAATTAGAGACAATATGATAATAATTGATGCCTAATCCACTCATTTGTGTTCCGATAGGATAATTGACCCGGATATACAAAAACATGAAGAAAACACTCAAAATCAAGGTGAAATCAGCATTCAGGGGCCAATTGAACAAAACCGGACGTAGAAGGTCAAAGTT
This sequence comes from Smallanthus sonchifolius, assembly GCA_023525975.1. Classification (NCBI taxonomy): domain Eukaryota; kingdom Viridiplantae; phylum Streptophyta; class Magnoliopsida; order Asterales; family Asteraceae; genus Smallanthus; species Smallanthus sonchifolius. The sequence continues at coordinate 66,444,317 of CM042030.1, read as the reverse complement.
GGTAGTAAAAAAGTCAACAGTGCATTTGGGGTTTTGCCTCCCTGTACCTCCTAAAGCTGTCAAGATTCCCCACGTGCAAGAAAAGGGTACTTTGCACGCCCGTGCATTACCAAATTCTTTGCCTATAAATAGCAAGCTCATTCCAAGCATTTAGGTATCCATTACCAAGAGGTGTGAAGGCCTTAGTGCTCTGCTAAGAGCCGGAACTCTCTCGGTTTTGGTCCGTTTTAGCTTTTTCTTTGTTTATTTTATGTTTTTATTCTTGTAATACGAAACGATTCTTCTTGTTCAAGCAAGCAAGAGACAACCTATACCCACTCTCCCTTGGTGTTGGAACACTTCCATACATTGTCTAAGGGTTAGTGGAGTCACTTGTATGGTCATTCATGGCTAGTTCTCTTGTGTTGATCGAGTTGGTTGAACATTAATTAATTAATGAAGTATTTTTAGTATGTTATGTTTTTAAAGCCTTTACTATGAGTTATCTTAAAAAGACAAGAATAAGTGATCTTTAAACCAATCTAATAATCTTAAATTTTGTGAGTTACTCAAGCAAGACTTCTTGTTTGGAAAACTTATTCGGTGTTTGTACGGTCTATATACAAATCTTGGTGCTAGCATGGCCAGTTAGTATAGATTTAATATTATGGGTTGATTGGAGGTTTGGGTATTCAGCAGGCCGTTTGGGCCCTAAACAGACCAGGCGGTTTGTGTCGGTATTTCTTTACTTCTCTCGTATCGGCTTGCAGAGGACTTCTAGCGGGAGCCATGGAGTTGATCTTGAGAAGGAAAGTATTATTTATTTAAAATAATATTATAAGTAAAGACAACTATTTAAGAACATAATTTGTTAGGTCCGAGCGTTCATAAAGTACCTTTGGAGGAAGTCATGCATTTCGGATTACCGGAAGAAGTTACAAGACCAGACGTACGTCAGTCACAGGGATAATATTAGTCCGAATAATGAATTGTGAGATACCGACGGACTTGAGACCCCGTTTAGGGTCCGTTATATTCATTAAGGAACAGTTGGCCTACCGTATCCACTGTTCCGTTACGAAATACTAACTCCTCTATCGAAAGGGTTAGTACTAGTAACTATGACCAACCTTACTTTAAATATAACATTAATTAATAAGAAAGAACAACTAGAGTAACACCTTAAACGGGATAATATTTCTAATTACATTTCTTATCTTTTTATTTTCCTTTTAAACAAAACCCATTTTCCAACTTATTATCCTAGTCAGACAATAGCGAGGGTTGAGTACGGGATCCGTGTCCATGGTTCTTACCCATACTATGATACGTTGCGATAGGTACACTTGCCTATTGTATGTGTATTTAGTTGAAGTAATTATCATTTTAATTTATAAATTAAAAACCTGATTTTGTGTAGCTCTAAATAGAATATATTTACTACTACTAAAAACACGCCATCATGTCTTTGGCGTTGTTTCCAGGGTTATATATATATTCACATTTTTATGTACATATAAAACACACATCAAGTGTCCTCGAGATTAAATTCAGAAGTTGGAAAGAGAATTCTAGAACTTGAAGATGGAAGGTTCAGAGATTGAGCTCTATACTACTAGTTCACACGAGTATGCAGTCATGTGTCCGCATATGGTAACTCTAGCATACAAGAGGATAGAGAGGTACATCGACGGCCTGGTACCTCAAATCCAAAGTATGGTTACTTCTTCTAACCCTACAACCATTGAGCAAACTATCCGACTAGTTCATAGGCTGACTGATCAGGCTGTAACTCAAGGTACCCTACCCCCGAGGGGCACAGCTACCAAAGAAAATGACAATAACAAATGTAAGTTTGATAGCAACACCAACACCAAGGGCTTTCAGTTTAACCCACCTCAACAGCAGCAGCGTAGGTTTGAGCCTACCAAAACTTTCAATCAGTCAACCTATTCAGGTCAAAACCAGGGTAATTATGCTGGGAAATACCCTAAGTGTAACAAGTGTGGTTTTCACTACAATGGAGCTTGTAATAAACATCGTTTCCACCGGTGTGGCAAAATGAGCCATGCTGCAAAAGACTGTAGGGGTGAACTTCAACCTAAACAACCATTTTAGCAACATGGATCTACCAGGGGTTGTTATGAGTGTGGCAAAGAAGGACACTCCAGGAAATATTTTCCTCAACTGAAGAAAGGTGAAAATGGTAATGGTAATGGAAACGTTAACGACAGAGGTAACAATCAAGGCAACAACGGTAACAACAACGGAAACAGTGCGAAGGGAAGAGCCTTCGTGATTGGTTCCGGGGAAGCAAGAAACGATAACAACGTGGTCACCGGTAATTTCCTCCTAAATGACTGTTTTGCTTCTGTACTTTTTGATATTGGTGCTGATAGGAGTTTCATATCTAAGAACCTTAGTAACCTGTTAAAAGAAACTCCAACTCTATTAGAAACTAAGTACACTATAGAGATAGCAGACAGTCAGATAATCGAAGCAACTCACATAATTAAGGGATATAAACTAGGATTGGCTGGTCATAAACTTGACATTGATCACATGCCAGTCACACTTGGCAGTTTCGACATAATTGTCGGTATGGATTGGTTATCCAAAAATCAAGCTGAAATCATCTGTCGAGACAAGATTGTTCGTCTTCCTCTCCCTAGTGGAGAAGTTCTTACTGTCCAAGGCTAAAAGAGTGGTGCTGTCATAGGCATCATATCCTTCATGAAAGCACAAAAGTGTTTGCGCAAAGGTCATACTGCTATTCTTGCTCTTATCGCCGAACAACCATCCGAATAGAAGAAGATTGATGATATTCTGATCGTTCGTGATTTTCCAGAAGTATTTCCTGAAGATCAACCTGGTCTTCCGCCTCATCGTCAAGTCGAATTTCAATTTGATTTAGCACCCGGAGCGGCGCCTATTGCTCGAGCACCGTATAGACATGCACCCAGTGAATTACAAGAGTTGTCTACACAATTTAAAGAGTTGTTGGATAAGGGTTTCATCCGACATAGCTTATCTCCGTGGGGAGCTCTAGTCTTATTCGTTAAAAAGAAAGATGGGACTTTCCGTATGTGCATCAATTACCGTGAGCTGAACAAAGTGACTATCAAGAATCGTTATCCACTACCCCGTATTGATGACCTATTTGATCAACTCCAGGGATCAAGCTTCTATTCAAAGATCGATCTTAGATCCAGTTATCATCAACTGAGAGTCCGAGACGAAGACATCTCTAAGACTGTATTCAGAACTAGGTACGGCCACTACGAGTTTATGGTCATGCCATTCGGATTAACCAACGCACCTGCGGTGTTCATGGATTTCATGAACCGTGTGTGTAAACCCTACCATGATCAGTTCATCATCGTTTTCATTGATGACATCCTCATCTATTCTAAGAGTAAGGAAGAATATGAGGAGCATATGCGTTTAATTCTTGAACTGCTGAAGCAAGAGCAGTTGCACGCCAAATTTTCCAAGTGCGAATTTTGGATTCGCGAAGTTCAATTTCTAGGACATGTAGTTAACGAGAAGGGAATACATGTCGATCCAGCTAAGGTAGAAGCCATCAAGAATTGGGCGGTATCAACGACTCCAACAGAGGTGCGACAATATCTAGGATTGGCTAGCTACTACCGACGATTCATCGAGGGATTCTCAAAGATCGCTTAACCTCTCACTGCCCTAACCCAAAAGGGTAAACCCTATACATGTAGTGAAACCCAGGAGTTAGCATTCCAATTGCTTAAGCAGAAACTCTGTAGTGCATCCATCCTATCTCTTCCAGAGGGAACGAATGACTTTGTAGTATATTGCGATGCCTCCATTCAAAGTCCTGGTTGTGTGTTGATGAAATGCTAGAAGGTTATCGCATACGCTTCCCGTCAGCTGAAAATGCATGAGAAGAACTACACGACCCATGACTTGGAATTGGAAGCCGTAGTGTTTGCATTGAAAATATGGAGACATTACTTGTACGGTACCAAGTGCACTATCTGCACCGATCACAAGAGTTTTCAGCACATCTTCGAACAAAAAGAGTTGAACATGCGACAGCGTCGTTGGATCGAACTCTTGAATGACTATGATTGTACTATCAAGTATCATCCGGGCAAAGCTAACGTAGTAGCCGATGCCCTAAGCAGAAAAGAAACTAAACCTAAATGAGTCCGAGCATTACAACTCACTATCCACCCTGGACTATCTGATAGAATCCGTAGTGCTCAACTCGAAGAACTGAAAGAGGAAAACCTATTGTTAGAATCCACGCGCGGTATGGAGAAACAACTCGAAGTTAAATCGGACGGAATTCGCTACTTCACAGAGAAAATATGGGTTCCAATGTATGGGAACATAAGGGAGCTTGTAATAGATGAATCTCACAAATCTCGGTATTCAATTCATCATGGTTCCGACAAGATGTATCATGACCTGAAGGTTCTATACTGGTGGCCGAACATGAAAGCTGATATTGCCACCTATGTTAGCAAATGCTTGACCTACTCGAAGGTCGAAGTCGAATACCAAAAACCTTCTGGTTTGCTCCAACAATCGGAAATCCCGATGTGGAAATGGGAACAGATTTCCATGGACTTTATCACTAAACTACCTCGAACTCCTAGCAGATGCGACACCATCTGGGTGATCGTAGATCGTTTAACCAAATCCGCTCACTTTATAACAATTAAAGAGACTGATAAGATGGAGAAGTTAACTCGCATTTATATGAAAGAAGTAGTCTCTCGACATGGAGTGCCAATTTCAATCATTTCTGATTGTGACGCTTGATTCACCTCACGTTTCTGACAATCGTTACAAAAAGCTCTAGGCACGCGCCTGGATATGAGCATAGCATACCATCCTCAAACAGATGGCTAGACTGAACGTAGAGGACATGCCACGAGCTTGTGTGATTGATTTTGGTAACAGTTGGGAAACTAATTTGCCATTAGTAGAGTTCTCCTACAATAACAGTTATCACACTAGCATCAAAGCATCACCATTTGAGGCATTATACGGACGGAAATGTCGATCACCTATCTGTTGGGCTAAAATTAGGGATAGCTAACTTACGGGTCCAGAACTCATACTCGAAACCTCAGAAAAAATCGTTCAAATTCGAAATCGTATGGCGGCAGCCCGGGACCGTCAAAAGAGCTATGCCGAGAAGCGTCGGAAACCGTTGGAATTCCAAGTGGGCAACATCGTTCTATTAAAAGTTTCACATTGGAATGGTGTAATTCGTTTTGGGAAACGAGGCAAACTAAATCCTTGTTATGTTGGACCGTTGAAGAGAATTGGCCCAGTAGCGTACCAACTGGACCTACCAGAAGGACTGAGTGGTGTGCACAATGTCTTTCACGTCTCAAACTTAAAGAAATGTCTAGCAGATGAGACACTCGTGGTTCCACTCGAGAAACTACAAATTGATGAACAATTACGCTTCATTCAAGAACCGGTCGAAATCATGGATAGGGAAGTCAAAGCGCTCGAACACAGTAAAATCCCTATATTTAGAGTTCGTTGGAACTCGAAACGCGGACCGAAATTCACATGGGAGCGCGAGGATCAGATAATGCGCAAGTATCCTTATCTTTTCAAGTGATCCATGTCAAACACATAAGGTACTATTTAATTTTCGGGGTGAAAATTCTTTCAACTAAGGGATGATGTGACATCTAGAAATTTATTTATTTATTTATTTAATTTTCGGGATGAAAATTATTTTAACTAGGGGATGATGTGACACCCGACAAATCCCAGTTAACCCCGTTAACTCTATTACAAACCTCAGGGACTAAACTGGTCATATGTCAAACTCTATAACTACAAGGCTTAGTTGTGTAATTACTCAAAACTCAATTATGTTGACTTTATCGAGTCAAAATTCAGTGTGTATGGTCATCTTTACTTTTAAAAGTCAAACCCCCTTTGTTCTTGATCTAAATTCGCAACCCTTAACCGTAAATCTGTTCGAATTCGAAGTTGTAATGTATAACTATGATAATGGCGATCATCATTGAACCATTTAACACCATAATTGATCACGAATTAATCCCTTTATGATTATCAAACTCGTAATCGTCGACCCCTCATCGCGAACCCATCAAATTCGATCAATTCGTCTGTTACTTCTCACAATCAAACACCTGCGCACCTCAAACAAGTTCCCCTGAAGCTTTTGCACACATCAGTTTCGCTGGAGACGCAGCCAGAGATGCCGGGGACTTAGCCGTACGTAGTAAGAGGTCCATTTGGTCGAGTACTATTAATTCGAACTCCAAACTGGTAATTGAGACCTCCCACACTTTCGTTTTAGTCTGTAGATTGAAAGCCATATCCTAATTGTGGCTTACAACACTGATTTGAACACGATCAAATTTTAGTTCATCGTGTATTCGGTTTAATCAAACACCGGTCTAGACTTGATCTCACTCCAATTAATTTATATGAATAGATTCGCAATCATCCACTCTTTGAAAGTCCTATGAATCCAACAACACACATTATCAGTTTTAGTCAATTTGATTCCATGTTCATAAACTAGGGTTTTGATGTTTCAAACGAGCAATTAAAAATCTTAAACTCGATGTTTTTGCAATTAAATTCACCCACAGGTTCGAAATTCACCTCGATTAAAACTAGGGTTTTAATGTCATTTTGTTCAATCGTGGTCAAGATCGTGGGATCCAGGGGTGGATTTGGGATGGGCTTGCGTAGGAGGGAAGAACACAGGAACTTTCTGTGTTAAAAACAAACCAAGCCGGGTTCTGTTGCGATGACCCTAGTGGGCGGGCGGGTTAAGGTGCATGGCTGTTGAGGAGGAGACCCGGGTTCGAGTCTCCCTACCCTGTTTTATTTTTTAAATTTTTTTTTATATATTCTATTTAAATAAAAATAATCCCTATAATATTATAACAATATATTAATACGTTATGAACCCAGAAAACACCCGTAGGCTCGGGATCGAATTTATAATACTTTTTAAGTGTTATGTTCCACATTAAAAATAATATATTTATTTATATTATTCCTTAAACTATTATTTAATTCATAATAACACGCAAACATTTATTTATATGAATACCTCATGTTTGGTGACGTTTCGTACATACTACGTCCATACTAAGTATCAAACTTGGGATTCTTAAATCCCGAGGACATGTTTGTCTACTCGTTACTCATAAGTGTGTTTTTAGGACATCCGACTTTTCCCATATCGTCGTCACAAAATCATGTGTTCCTAACTGCCATAAATCGTATTCTAGGGCATTCGTTGACTGTCCGCGTGCGATCCATTTGTGGTTTCTATTGCATCCTTGTGTGGTGCTAATTACTACGCTTTACACAACTCAGGTGAGTTTCACGACCCCAGTTACTGTTTTAAATTAAAGGGGAGAAAACATGATGCAAACATATGATTCTTGTAATTCTTATATTATCACTTGTTAAGACTAAGGGTAACACTCTATCATGAAAGTCCTTACACATCAAACCGTTTAATATGAACTTAGCGAGGTAATCTTGAGTAGTACTACTGGGTTTGACAAATACCACCCGCGTTAGTCGCGCTAACTCGATTGGAGGTCTAACGGGTGTAATATTGACCTAAACACATCACCATTGTTGATAGACATGGTGGAAGGCATTCAAACATTACAAACAGTCAGCTTCCGTCGCGAGCGCTTTAGTAGACATGAACATAGGTTAGCTACCTATTGATATATATATTGAATGTACAAAATCTGACAAACATTATTATGAAACTGAAACATGTGAATTCACTAACCTAGTGTTGACACATTTTCTTACATGTTTTCTCAGGTTGCTAAGCACAGGTGCACATTTAGGACATGTATTGGAGTCCTTAAAGATTTGAAAAATTTATCTGATTTTATTTCATTGACTTTGGGCACGTATGTGTTGCGCATTAAATACTTATTTATCGCTTCCGCATTACTCTGAACATTTATGGTTTGTTTAAACTCACAGAGTGTCGTTTAACGTAACTAATGACTGAGATCCTGGTTTGTCCCACGCCCTGTTATGAGACCAAGAATTGGTGAACTCACGTTGGGAACGGTACGTCTTTATACATGGTCCCATTGTTACACCGCCTCCCATTGGTTCGATACTTGGTTCTTACCTAAACTATATTATGCTGTGATAGGTACACTTGACTATTGTGTGTGTTTTAAGTTTGAGTATTTATCATTTTATAAATTTAAAACCTGATCTCGTGAAACCTTAATAAATTAAACATCTTTTTAACTTATCACGACACGCATCAAGTTTTTGGTGCTGTTGCCGGGGAAACGGTGATTTCAAGAAAGATTCAAGTTAACTGATTAGCCTTTTTAACCTTACAATTTATTTTTATGTTTTGTTTTGATTATTATTTACAACTTTCATGGATTACACTACGAGAGTTGTTATAGAGGATACCAATACGACTATGAGTACGACTATTCAGAGGTCTGGTGTGAGATCTGTGGGGAACCACAATTTACTCAAGTTTGTTATCACTATCAAGGGTATTCCACATATTTTCACCAACCCTACTGGCAACCATACGAGGAAACCACACCGCCCCAAGAAATTCAATACTCAGCTTTAGATTCTGACTCATGGACCCTAGGAAATCTGTTTCATAGTTTGGAAGAAATAAAGGTTCAGATCCTAAAGAGCTATCCAATTGAACAACAAGATGATCCCTTCAAAATCCAAGAATAGGAAGTTATAGCTCCAACATCTCTAGTTGGGTCAAGTGACTCTAAGGAACAAGAACCTTCCAGCTTCACAAGCATGGATCACTCGAAAGTGAGACCGGATGAGAGGGTCACTGCAACTTTACAATCACTTCTTGACTTTTCTGAGAGGCTAGAAGCTAAACAATCAAAGGAGTCAGGAGAACGAAGATCTAAAGAATAATTGGTGGGAATATTCAATATGGAAGCACAAAAAAGATGTATGGAACAGTCTGGAATTTCTGTCACTTCAGAGACAACAACATATGAAGAACCAGATTGTGAGACCAACATCCAGGAGGAGACTATGTAGGAGGAAGTATTCAACAACAAACAAATGACAATGTTGGGACCTCTTCCTTGTAACAATGATAGCTGGCATGTGACCAAGCATATTAGTGAATCATTCCATGAATCACATAAGCCACAGGATAGGGCATATCACTCTGACGATCACTTCTCATGGAGGAAGCAACATTCATCCAACGAAAATTACGTGACAAAATTACCATACTAGGGTGACCGTCTCATCCACTACATGGGTTTCTTAAAGTTTGGTCCAGGCAATTTCAAGTGGTGGTGGCGTGATTTCATTACACTGTTTTCTTTAGGTGCTCTTCTATAGAGCATTCTAAATTTGGCAGGTTAACAAAAAAATTTCAAAATTTCAAATCAATCCATCTAAACTAAAATTAAAACTAAAACTAGACTTTGAAAATACATAAATCGATGATTCACACGTTTAAGCACAAAAAAGTTGAATGTATTAAAAATAGAAAAATGGGGAAAATCTTTGATTTATGAAACTAGGTCACTTAATGGGGAAATTGTCTCGGACCATTGGGACAAGCCACCTACGGCGGTTTGCCACATGATCCGGCTCGGCGAAACCTTTCCGTCCCCTGGTCAGGGGCCCTCTAACTCTAAACGTAGCTCAAGTTATGACCGTTTCAGGTTTGAACTCTTTTCACCTTATTTTCCATTGTCCAGCTCGTCTAGGATGGATGATGTGTTAGTATTTACACATCTTTTTGGCACAAAACTTCTCTCATTTAACGATCAATTCTTGGTTATATTCAACGTTTAGACACTTATTTGCTTCATTTCATGTTTTGTAGGTTTTTGTGAAGCTTGGTGAACAAACAAGAAGATTCCATTATAAAAAAGTGAAGTTTTAGGGTTTCTGTGATGGAGGCACGGTCGCGCCCCTATTTGGCACGGTCATGCTAAGCTTGCAAACCCTAGGCACGGTCGCGCCCACATCTTGCATGACCGCGCCAAGCCAAAATCCAAGGCACAACCTTTCCTTGGCCCCCACGGTCGCGTGTCACCTCGTGAGTCTGAACAGCCGTACGTTCTCGATCAGTGGTACCCAATGGAAGCTCCGGATCGATCCAACCTCTGTCACACGGTCGTGTCAAGACCTAGACACGACCGCGCCTTCGTACCAGGCACGGTCGTGCCCTCTCTCCTGGCACGGTCGTGCCTCCCCTTTTCTATTTAAACAGAACTTAAACTCTCATTCAGATATTCAGCAACCAGGGAGAAAAGCCTACTGTTCCAGCTCGTATCTTCTTTGTTCCAGCCATATTTCAAGCTTCTTGGAGAGGATACAACATCAAGAGGATCACCATACATCAACAACAACATCTAGGCTTGGAGGAGTGGTTTGATTCTTGTTTTCATATCATGTTTCTCACTATTTTTCCCTGCTTATTTGTAATTTTGGTGCTCATGATGAGCTAAAACTCTTGTTCACTTTGGTTTAGATGAAGTTTAGATACATTTGACAACATTCATGGATTATTGGCAATTATTGTGTTAATGTTATGACAACCGTATGATTATTCTTTGATGAAATTATGTATTCAAGTATTTTGAGTTGTTTACAAGACTTGTATTTGTGTATGCCATATTATGTTGGAAAACTTGTGGTTTATGCTTATATTCATAGATTGGTGTATGTATTTATACTAGTTTATGACATTTGACAAGGAATGGTGAATGAAGTCTTGTTTATGAATCATTATATTTGTATGTGTAACCTTAACGCTTATGTTTGGAAAGACAAAGTGTTTGTTATGATGTGTCATATTTAGTATTATGTTTATCTAGGAATTGTTGACACATCTTCCTAATTTATATAACCTTTATATGAACATTGTATGTTGAAGAAATGCATATTGTTGTCTAATTAAATCAACTTGAGGTGGGTAGTGTGTTGTTTATATTATCTTTCCAACTAGTTGTTGGATTAGTGAACCTTAATCGGAAGCTAGTTCAATCTTTATAAACATTGACATGATTATTAAACACGTGAGCTTCATTGTATGACTTTAGGTGGTTGGTTTGTGTAATTCATGCTAGCTTTTCGAATGGTCATTTGATTAGATATCTTTGAAGAGAATTTAATCAATTTATGTTTCGTGTATTTGCCATGTTTCTATGAATGTATTAAATGTATTCTGGATGGATTCGACACCGAAATGATATTCTCTCCTTGATTGTTTGACTTGTGTTCTTAGTTTAGTTTATATATTTGCATGCTAGTTAATTAAAACAAACTCTTCAAAACATCTTTTACCCTTACTTGATTGAATCTTAGTTCCGGTTTATTATCACATTCCACCGTGTCCACGGATTGATATCCGGTTCTTACCTTTACTATATTGCTATCCGACGGGTACGCTGCCCGGTGTGTGTGTGTGATTAGTATTTGGTGAAAACCCTTTTTAAAACTAATTGTGTAAAAATCTTTATTAAAAATATATATATAGTTTACACACTTTAAGTTTTTGGCGCAGTTGCCGGGGACACGGTTTTGCGAGAACGATTGGAATTAATTTTTAGTCATTTAGTATATATATTTTTGTGAATATCATGTTTTCTTGTTTGTTATTTTGTAATTTTGTGTGTATATATATTTTTGCATTTTACGTGTTATTTTTAGCTTCATTTGTATATATATACATTTTAGTTTTTATCCCATTTTATTTTTCATTTTAATTTTCATTTTTATTTTATTTTATTTTTATTTATTTTTATTTTTTTTTATTTTCAATTATTTTTTATTTTTGTTTTTGTCTAACATGTGTTTTCTTTGTCCTAGGTTCGCGTATTTAAATCTAACTTGTCGTGCAGATCGTGTATGTTCTCAACTCCCGTCGAGGAGGTTCCTGAGCCGTCTTCCGAGCCGGAGCGTGATCTTCATCGGAGATTGCGAGCCCGTTCCCGATTTGTGGCCCGGTTACTCGAGTTTGACGAGGTTGTTGTTGATGAGGTAGAGGAGATGGCGAACGAGGATGCGGGTCGGACACTTTCGGATTTTGGCAAAGCAACACTTGAGGGTTTGGAGTCGAGCATCAATAGGCCGACGGTTAGAGCACATCAGTTCGAGATCAAATCCAGCATTATACAGATGGTGCAGAACATGTGGCAGTTTGATGGCAAGGATCACGAGGATCCAAATACTCATTTGGCCGGTTTCTTAGAGATTTGCGCCCCTTTCAAAATTCGTGACGCTACCGACGATGCTATTCGGCTCTGGTTATTCCCATTTTCCTTACGGGATCGAGCCAAGGCGTGGTTACTGTCACTTCCCCCTAGGTCCATTAATACTTGGGACCAGATGGCTGCTAAATTCTTAGAAAAGTACTTCCCTCCGGAGAAAACAGCAAAGTTGAGGGCTAGGATTCTTTCTTTCCAGCAGGACGACGGGGAGACGATCTATGAGGCGTGGGAGTGATTCAAGGAACTTATGAGGAAGGTTCCCCACCATGGATTGTTGAAGTGGCAGCAGTGTGAGACCTTCTACAATGGTCTAGAGATGACTGGGAAGCAGCTGATCGACGCATACGCGGGTGGAGACATTGGAGCGAAGACACCCCAGGAGGCGTATGACATGCTAGAGAAGGTGGCATCAAAGAGCTACACTCAGCATACTTCCCGAGCGAGAACTTAGAGGCAGGGTGTCCATCAAGTGGATGGAATTACCTCTTTAGCTTCCCAGGTGGAAGCACTTTCCACCAAGATTGATCAGATGCATGTCCACAAGGCCCAGCCCTTGTGTGAGTTTTGTGGTGGGACGCATCCCATGAGTGCTTGTCAGGTTAGGGATCAGGGGGCCCACGAGCAGGTTGATTTCATGTCCAACCAGAATCGTCCCCAGAATAATCCATACAGCAACACATATAATCCGGGGTGGAGGAATCACCCGAATTTCAGTTGGAAGTCTGGCAACAATAGCCAGCAACCACCCGGATTCACTCAGCGCCCCCCATTCCAGCATCAGTCCCACCAGTCTCAGGGACAGAGTTCCCAGTTTCGACCTCAGCAAGGCCAGTTTCAAGGCCAAGGTTCTAGCAGCGGTCCACCACCCGCACCTGAGGGTAAATCCAGTTTAGAGGACATGGTTGCACGGCTACTTGCCAACTCAGAAAGTTAGAATCAGTTGGCAGAGAAGCAGAACCGTTACATGGAGGAGCGTTTTCACACGCATGAGACTGAGTTGAGGAATCAGAAAGCTTCGATCCAGACCATAGAGAACCAGGTCGGGCAGATAGCGAAGCTTCTTTCTGAGAGACCGCCAGGTGGCCTACCTAGCAACACTGTCCCAAGGCTCATGTGAAGGTCATTACTTTGAGAAGCGGTAGAGGCACAGGACCGGATCCACAGGTTCTTGTGCATGAGTCATCCGAGGAGGAGGTTGTGATTAAGATTCCTAATGAGACACCGCCTAGGGGTAAACCGGCGAGCACATCACGCCCTCGTGAGCCTGTGAGAGATTACACTCCCGATGTTCCATACCCAGGCAGATTGAAGAAGCAGAAGATGGAGGAGCAGTATGGTAAGTTTCTAGGGTTGTTTAAGCAGTTGCATATCAACTTGCCATTTGTGGAGGCTCTAGCTCAGATGCCTAAGTATGCGGGATTCTTGAAGGATATCCTCACAAATAAGAGGAAATTGGAGGAGTTTTCTCAGGTGACGCTGAATGAGGAGTGTTCGGCGGTGATTCAGAACAAGCTACCGGAGAAGAGACGAGATCCGGGGAGTTTTACCATCCCCTGTTTGATAGGTAGCTTGTCGGTTAGCAACGCCTTAGCTGACCTTGGTGCTAGCATTAACCTCATGCCATATGCGGTCTTTGCTAAGCTTGAGTTGGGAGAACCTACACCGACACGCATGAGTATCCAGCTGGCTAATCGTTCGGTCAAGTATCTGCGAGGGATAGTGGAGAATATGTTGGTTAAGGTTGATCGTTTTGTGTTTCCTGTAGACTTTGTGATTCTGGACATGGATGAGGACAAGAATGTCCCTATTATCCTAGGTCGACCGTTCCTGGCCACCGCCAAGGCCCTGATTGATGTGTATTCGGGGAGGCTTATATTGAGGGGGGATGAAGAGGAAGTGACCTTTGATGTTGGGAGATCCATGCAGCATACCTAGAATCAGGATGGTTCACTTTACTTCGTTGAAGCTATTTATTCTTGTGTGAGTGATCATCTCCAGGACACAGCTGAGGAGGAATCCCTGGACACCCAGATTGTAGGAGGGGAGACATTTGATCCAGTTGGTGAGGATCAGTTTGATGAGCAGTTGCATAGCCAGGAGAGCTATGAGCTTTCCCAGTGTTCAGCGGTTTTCAAAATGGTTGATAGAGAGTCGGAGCCGATTGAGCGTCCTTCTATTGAGGACCCACCACCTGTTGAGCTTAAGGAGCTCCCGAGCCACTTGGAGTATGCCTTTTTAGATGGTGAGTCTTGATTACCTGTCATTATCGCCTCTGATTTGACGAGTGATGAGAAGGAGAGGCTACTGGAGGTGCTGAAGCAGCACAAGCAGGCTATTGCATGGAGGATTATGAATATTAAGGGAATTAATCCCTCTTTCTGTACCCATAAGATCCTTATGGAGGATGACTACAAGCCCGCTGTGCAGCACCAGAGGAGGTTGAACCCGAAAATGCAAGAGGTAGTGAAGAAGGAGGTGATTAAGTTACTGGATGCTAGTTTGATTTATCCCATCTCCGATTCACCTTGTGTTAGCCCGGTTCAGGTTGTCCCTAAGAAGGGAGGCATGACTGTCATCACCAACGAGAGGAATGAGCTGATTCCTACTCGTACAGTCACAGGTTAGAGAGTTTGCATCGATTACCGCAAACTCAATGATACTACTCGGAAAGACCATTTTCCCCTCCCGTTCATTGATCAGATGTTGGAGAGATTAGCGGGGAAGATGTTCTATTGTTTCCTGGATGGCTTCTCTGGCTACTTCCAGATCCCGATTGCTCATGAGGACCAGGAGAAGACGACATTCACATGTCCCTATGGCACATTTGCTTATCGACAGATGCCCTTTGGATTGTGTAATGCTCCGGCCACTTTCCAGCGTTGCATGTGGCCATTTTCCATGATATGATTGAAGACTCCATGGAGGTTTTCATGGGTGACTTTTCTGTGTTTGGGAGTTCCTTTGATCATTGCCTCGGGAATCTGGAGAGGATGTTGGCTAGGTGCAAAGAGGCCAATCTAGTGTTGAACTGGGAGAAATGCCACTTCATGGTGAAGGAGGGCATTGTGCTTGGGCACAAGGTTTCACGCACGGGGATTGAGGTTGATAGAGCTAAGATTGATACCATATCTAAGCTGCCCCCACCAACTTCTGTGAAATCTATTCGGAGCTTCCTTGGTCACGCGGGCTTTTACAAACGCTTTATCAAAGATTTTTCTAAGATTGCCCGACCGATGACCCAACTTCTTGAGAAGGAAGCCCAGTTCGTGTTCTCCGACGAGTGCCTCGGTGCATTCGATTTGTTGAAGGAGAAGTTGGTGAATGCCCCTATCATGGTGGCTCATGATTGGAAGCTGCCTTTTGAGATCATGTGTGACGCGAGTGACTTCGCTGTTGGGGCGGTCTTAGGACAGAGGAGAGAGAAGCAGTTTCACCTAATTTATTATGCGATAAAGACGCTCAATGACGCACAGGAGCACTACACCACGACGGAGAAAGAGCTCCTAGCCGTTGTCTTCGCTTTCAATAAATTCCGGTCTTATCTCGTCCTATCAAAGACCATTGTATTCACCGATCATGCAGCCCTTCGGCACCTGTTCAGCAAAAAGGATGCCAAACCCCGGCTAATCCGGTGGGTTTTGCTGCTTCAGGAGTTCGACATTGAGATCCGCGATAAGAAGGGCGCGGAGAATGTCGCAGCGGACCACTTGTCCCGTCTTGAGTGCTCAGCTTCATTTGAACTTGTGGGGTCATCCATAAATGACAATTTTCCCCACGAGTTTCTCATGCACATACAGACACAGGATGAGGAGTGTCCATGGTTTACTGATTTTGTAAACTTTCTTGCTAGTGGGATTGTGATTAAGGGCTTAACGCATCAACAGAAGCGAATGTTCTTTGCGGATGTGAAGCACTACCTTTGGGAGGATCTCTATTTGTTTCGAGTCGGGGCTGATCAGATCGTGCGCAGGTGTGTGTTTGGAGATGAGGCACGTCAGGTGCTTATACTGCCACGAGGGCTCGACAGGTGGACATCATGGAGCTACCTTGACCGCGAAGAAGGTCTTTGACGTCAGTTTCTTCTGGCCTACCATCTTTCGGGATGCTCATGAGATGATCCGAGCTTGTGACGCTTGCCAGAGGGCGAGCAACATTTCGTCTAGGAATGAGATGCCCCAGAACAGCATCCAGATTTGTGAGATTTTTGATGTCTGGGGTATTGACTTTATGGGACCTTTCCCAGCTTCTCGTGGCAACCGGTATATCCTAGTTGCTGTTGACTACGTTTCTAAGTGGGCCGAGGCTCAAGCCTTGCCTACTAATGATGCTAGGGTGGTTGTTCAATTTCTGAAGAAGTTGTTCTCTCGCTTTGGTGCCCCCAAGGCTCTTATTAGTGACCGTGGGACCCACTTCTGCAACTCCCAGTTGGAGAAGGCTCTATCACGATATGGTAAATCTTGACTTGGTGAGCGTGGGTAAGAACCGGTTCACTCATGATTCATGAGCTTGATGAGTTGAGGAATCAAGCCTATGCAAACTCCACGATCTACAAGGAGCACACTAAGAGTTTACATGACATACGCTTGAAGGACAAGAAGGAATTCCGAGTGGGTGGTCGTGTGTTGCTTTACAACTCTAGGTTGCGATTGTTTCCCGGGAAGTTGAAGTCCCGATGGACGGGTCCCTACACGGTCAAGGAGGTGTTTCCTTATGGGACCGTCGAGATTGAGCACGAAGATGGGAGGATCTTCAAGGTCAACGGTCATCGTCTTAAGCCATACATTGACGGACCTGTTGACCCAGCATTGGAGGTGGTTGACCTCCACCCCAAGGACAAATGAATTCGGGGACTTGAGTCTAGCTAACGACTCGTTAATAAACTTAGCATGTTCCAGTATCATCTTTGGTAACAATTCTTAGATTTTGTTTCTATGTTTATCTTCTTATTTTTATTTTTATTTTTTTTAGGATTTTACCATTTATTTTTGAGTTTAGGTGATTAGAACATGTTTTGGCTCAAGCGGACTTTGGTTAGTGATTGGGATGTCTCAGGTATGTTTTCTGAATTTTTAGACATTTTAGTTTGGAAGAATCGCAGTCGGGTTGGGTACAAGCTGCATACAACTCAGGTTTTTCTGTCTGCTGGGTTTGAGACACGGTCGTGCCTCATTATAGGTGCGGTCGTGCCTATAACCCTAGGCGCGGTCGTGCCTAAGTGATTGGGGTAGTTCAAATTAGTTTCAAACAGACTTTTCACTCACCTCCCCCACCGAACCACCCCCCTATTGCGATTCTCTCAAAATTCAGCTGCGTTGCTTCCTCCTCCACGATCTAAGATGGCAAGCAACAGGGACCACCCGTACCTCGAGTTTGACTTGAACGAGCATGAGTACGAGGCTCGTCTGGATGTTTTGTGGCCACGTAGAGGCTGGATTTTAGCCGCTCGTCGTTTAGAGCCGGCCGCTATAGACGCCATCGGTCAGCGGGACCGGTGGAACGAACTCGTCACCGCCCCGTGGCACCGCTTGTTTAGACTTCACGCGATTCAGTATGTCAAGCTTGTGATGGAGTTTTTCTCCACTTATGAGTTCGATTATCCTTGCGCAGATCTAGAGCAGCCCGAGACGATTATGTTTAGGCTAGGAGGGGAGTGGCAAATGATGTCAGTTGCCAGGTTCGGGATATTATTGGGCCTGTATACGAGGCAAGAGTTTCAGACTAAGATATTCACCGATGGTATCACCGAATTCCCGACAGAGGAGGACAAGGACCAGTTCTGGCACGAGTTTGGATTCGGGATGTATGATCAGAGTTTGACCAAGGCTTCGAGCCTTCAGGATCCCTTACACCATGTTCTTCATCGTTGCATTGTTTATTCTATTTCTAGGAGAGGTCAGGGGGAGACAGTAGTGAACCTTAGGGAGCTGTTTTACCTATTTTGCCTTGTACGCCCGCGCACCTGAAATCTTGCGCATTCCATCGCGGGGTACTTGGTGAACAGCTCCGGGCGTGATGTTACCAGCGCCATTTGTGGAGGTCACTTTGTGACCAAGCTGGCGAGGCATTTTCAGCTGCTGACCGACGACTTGATAGGGGACCTGACCCCTGTGGTAGAGACCGTCGTGATGACCGTGCAGACACTGAGAAACATGCACGTCGCTCGTCGTGGCGCAGGAGGGATTAGATTGGTAGATAGATGGGGACGGACGTGGGATCCAGACCGTCCGGGTCCCGATCCAGATCGTCCGGGTCCCGATCCAGATCTTGTACAGGCCGAGGCCGTCGCCGCCGCCCATCAGGCACACGCCGCTCATCAGGAGTAGGAGCAGGGGCACGAGCATCATGAGCCTGACCAGCCGCCTCCTCCGCCTCCGCCACCACCACCGCCTGCGGTTGTTATTCCACAGGACCTGTTCCTGCGTTACTGGACCTGGCAGTATGAGGTCCAGTGCGTCGCTGCTGCTGCTGGCGGGGCACCATACGTGGTTCCCCTCCCATTCTTTATGCAGCCGGAGCAGCAGCCCGATCAGCCACCACCATCACCGCAGCATCAGCCACCACCATCTCCACCGCATCATCAGTCACCACCACCATCACCACCAGCAGCAGGAGGCGAGGGAGGCGGGGCCGCCGGCATCGACCTTGAAGGCATGCAGTGGGAGTAGTACCTCCCATTGCCTTTTGGTATCATTTTTGTGAGTTGTACTTTGTTGCTTGTTGTACAAACTCTTGTATCGCGCTTCGGCGTTTATGTTGTTCTTTTGTTATACTTTTCTTTCCATGTACTGTATATATATTTGTCTTTCTATTTATATTTTGGCTTGATGTTACTGATCTATGTTTGCTGTTGTTAGTCTTGATTAGATCTTGGAATTGTGGAACTACGTGGAACGTCATTTTTGTGGGTAGGCTTTTTGCATGTACCATGATCGACATGAGGGAAGTTTCAGTTCTCCCTTCACACTTCATTGCATTGCATTCCATTTTGCTTTGCATATTTTTGTATACATCGAGGGCAATGTATGTTTCTAAGTGTGGGGTTGGTGTTTATTCTTTGTTTTACATTATTTTTGTTCTACATTGAGGGCAATGTAGAATTCTAAGTGTAGGGTGGGAATTTATTCACGCGATGTTTGTCCTTTTGAGCATTTTATCACTTCATTTTTTTTTGCAAAATCTTCATTCATAATTTTTATTGACACTAAATCAGTTTTAAAAAAAATGAATTACACAAAAATATAATAAAAGTTAACCGTTTAACATTCACAATTTTTAGTAAATAATAGAGGTTTGATTTTTCGAAAGCAATTGAGATAGAAATTCCATCGAGTCAAAACCATTTTTTTGTGATAACCATGAGTTTTAGTGAGCTAAACGAATGAATTGCATGTAACCTTTTTCTTACACCCATTCCTTTCCGTTTCCGTGAGTTTATTTTTGAGCCTTGATAGCTTTAGACATTGTTTGCTCCCGTTTTTGCGGATTTGAGTGTGCCGGATGTTTCATGCTTATTAGAACTTGCTTTTAGTATACATTTCGAAATCATGAACATAAATATTGCATAAAAATGATTGAGGAATTAGGATAAACCCTCCTTTGTGAGCCTTTTATTTTTATTTTCCCTCACCCGAACACATCCACTTGTTAGCCACGTTGAGCCTATCCTGTCGTTTTCTTTTATTACCCACATTACACCACATTCAAACCTTCATTAGCCTTTTCATTTATTTTATTTTTCGAAAGTGTTAGAAATCCGGTCGGCTAATGTTAATTTTATAGCTTTTATTTTTTTTTTTGTAATCTTCAAATTCTTGAGAAGTTTTTAGCTAAGGAAAGATGCATATTGACTTAGTTTCCTTCAAAAAAAAATCATGTGAATTATAGCCGATTAGAGCAATTTTGTGAGCAAAGATGGAAAGAATTCGGTTGTTAGCTCATATCTATACGAAAGTATTAGTTAGTTTATTTTTCATATTAGAAGTTGTTTTAGTTTTTGAGTTAGCATAGCCGCCGGGTTTTTAGCCGTTTAGCCACTTTTAAATTCCACTTCCTTACCCTTAGCCATTGCCAAGTTACAACCCATTTAAAGCCCTCTTGATTTGTGCTTTTTTTCATGTTAGTTGGTAGAGATTTGATCTTTTAGCAAGCTTATGATTTATGCATGATTCATTGTCTTGGCATTTGAGTGTTCTATACATACTCCATTACTTGTATGATCATATATATTCCCGAGTGTGTGTGAACAATGTGAGAAGCATAAAGTTGCATGCTAATGATTTCCTAGGCATATTCATTTGCTCATTCGGTTGTCACTTCATTGGGCTCAGTGGGTTTCATTTAGTTAATTTTGCATTTCTTGAAAAACCTTTCAAACCTTTATAAGTTTATTAATGCTTACGGTTTTCCGATTTGATCCATAGTGTCATTGGAAGTTTTGTTTCATTTTGATTTCTTGCTTGAGGACAAGCAATGTTCAAGTGTGGGGTTGTTTGATGTGTTAGTATTTACACATCTTTTTGGCACAAAACTTCTCTCATTTAACGATCAATTCTTGGTTATATTCAACGTTTAGACACTTATTTTCTTCATTTCATGTTTTGTAGGTTTTTGTGAAGCTTGGTGAACAAACAAGAAGATTCCATGATAAAAAAGTGAAGTTTTAGGGTTTCTGTGATGGAGGCACGGTCGTGCCCCTATTTGGCACGGTCGTGCTAAGCTTGCAAACCCTAGGCACGGTCGCGCCAACATCCTGCATGACCGCGCCAAGCCAAAATCCAAGGCACAACCTTTCCTTGGCCCCCCACGGTCGCGTGTCACCTCGTGAGTCTAAACAGCCGTACGTTCTCGATCAGTGGTACCCAATGGAAGCTCCGGATCGGTCAAACCTTTGTCACACGGTCGTGTCAAGACCTAGACACGACCGCGCCTTCGTACCAGGCACGGTCGTGCCCTCTCTCCTGGCACGGTCGTGCCTCCCCTTTTCTATTTAAACAGAACTTAAACTCTCATTCAGATATTCAGCAACCAGGGAGAAAAGCCTACTGTTCCAGCTCGTATCTTCTTTGTTCCAGCCATATTTCAAGCTTCTTGGAGAGGATACAACATCAAGAGGATCACCATACATCAACAACAACATCTAGGCTTGGAGGAGTGGTTTGATTATTGTTTTCATATCATGTTTCTCACTATTTTTCCCTGCTTATTTGTAATTTTGGTGCTCATGATGAGTTAAAACTCTTGTTCACTTTGGTTTAGATGAAGTTTAGATACATTTGACAACATTCATGGATTATTGGCAATTATTGTGTTAATGTTATGACAACCGTATGATTATTCTTTGATGAAATTATGTATTCAAGTATTTTGAGTTGTTTACAAGACTTGTATTTGTGTATGCCATATTATGTTGGAAAACTTGTGGTTTATGCTTATATTCATAGATTGGTGTATGTATTTATACTAGTTTATGGCATTTGACTAGGAATGGTGAATGAAGTCTTGTTTATGAATCATTATATTTGTATTTGTAACCTAACGCTTATGTTTGGAAAGACAAAGGGTTTGTTATGATGTGTCATATTTAGTATTATGTTTATCTAGGAATTGTTGACACATCCTCCTAATTTATATAACCTTTATATGAACATTGTATGTTGAAGAAATGCATATTGTTGTCTAATTAAATCAACTTGAGGTGGGTAGTGTGTTGTTCATATTATCTTTCCAACTAGTTGTTGGATTAGTGAACCTTAATCAGAAGCTAGTTCAATTTTTATAAACATTGACATGATTATTAAACACGTGAGCTTCATTGTATGACTTTAGGTGGTTGGTTTGTGTAATTCATGCTAGCTTTTCGAATGGTCAGTTGATTAGATATCTTTGACGAGAATTTAGTCAATTTATGTTTCGTGTATTTGCCATGTTTCTACGAATGTATTGAATGTATTCTAGATGGATTCGACACCGAAGTGATATTCTCTCCTTGATTGTTTGACTTGTGTTCTTAGTTTAGTTTATATATTTTGCATGCTAGTTAATTAAAACAAACTCTTCAAAACATCTTTTACCCTTACTTGATTGAATCTTAGTTCCGGTTTATTATCACATTCCACCGTGTCCACGGATTGATATCCGGTTCTTACCTTTACTATATTGTCATCTGACGGATACACTGCCCGGTGTGTGTTTGACCCTTTTTTAAAACTAATTGTGTAAAAATCTTTATTAAAAATATATATATAGTTTACACACATCAATGGACTCCACTAATTCTTGGATTAGCTTATCATCACACTGTACGCATGGTTATCAAATGGGTTGGATGAACCTCTCCATATTACAAGCCACTCATTTGTCAGATTATTCCACCATTTGCACTAAATTGGAAATTCACAAAGCACGTAAGGGTCCGGCCAACGAACCTTAAATAAACATGGCACTTCCGGGAGGCAAGCCGATGATCATGAATAAATTGAGAAGTTGGTGCATACGGAAGAACATATGGACCCAGGTTTGTTTACAAATTCAAAAGTTTCACGTACTTCATCCTCCAGGTATGCCTTCTCGATACTAGGACCTTAGTGCTTAACTACTACATATTATTTCCGTTTCTGTTTTTATGTTTTTCTTTATGTGTCAAGTAGCATAACATCACCAAGTAGTTTCTCTATTTCTTTGAGGAGTTTCGCTTCACCTCTACAGGCTTGGACGCCAGAAAATCACAACAACTTTGTGAGAGATTTGACGAAAGTTTTTGGCGTATCACTGACTACACTCACAAGTTTTAGCCATAGGTTATATACCGAATTGACCGAGGGAGTACAAGTTTCTTTTTCCTTAAAACTTCATGCATTTAAATTCTTGCATAAAATTTCATTACATGCATTTGTACATTGAGGGTAATGCACAGTTTTAAGTGTGGGGTGTGGAATTAGAGATTCAGGACAAACTTGTTTCCTCAAAGCAGTATAACTAAACTCGTGATTTTCTACCCATTTGACTAAAACTTTACTTTCACCAAAACTTATTTTCTTAAAAACCCTAAAAATTTGAATATTTTAAAACCCTAAATCTAAACCTCTTTGAGTTCGCGCTTAAATAAACTAAAGAAATAAATGGAAACATGGCAAGTAGAAACAAATGGATATTATGCATAACGATTCACTAAACCCTATCCCATCTGTTTTCTATGTGAGAATAATTTGATCCTTTCATGAACATTACTATTATCATATTTTCGCATGCTCTTTCATTTGGTATACTAAGTGTTTTTTCGATCGGATTTTATGCATAATTAGAACTTGTATGGCTTATACATATCAAGACCATGAACTAGTAATTGTATGGAAATGATTAAGGCACCTAAGACCTTATTACCCTTATATTATCCTTAAACCCAAAATACCAAAAAAAATATCCACCTAAATAGCCCTTTGAGCCTTAGCCTTTTCATTTCTACTAGCCACATTTATCACCATACCAGCATTTCGTAAACACCAGTTATTGGCTAACTGTCTTCAAGATTGAGAATTATTAGACTATCTTATATCGTTATTTCAAGTCTACAACTGTTGAGGCAATTTGGAAAGAATCTGTTTCACTCAAAACAATAGGAATACACAAGAAGAAAGTGGATGTATTAGGAAGAAACAGTCGAACGATCTACTAGGAAGATGTGGAAAAATTATTTCAAGAAATTTGAGGAAAAGAATTATTGAAAAATTAGTCTTGATGATATGTTGTCTAAAAAAAATAAAAAAAAATGTAGAAAAATGAGAAAAGAAAAAGAAATGAGAGAAGTTGGTCTTTTACCGGTTAGAACTTAAAGAGCTGGACATGCATTCTTTTGATTTCAATTTGTTTTCTTGTATTCATTTCGCAAAGCCCGAATTACCGCCCGAACTCTGAGAAATTTTTTTTCAAAGCAACAAGTAATGTAAGAAAATGGTGGCACAAGCAAGAACAACTACCACCATTATGCGGCTTGTCAAAATACATCACCAAAAGAAGAGCTAAAAGATATGGAAAATGTGTGAAGTGTGGCAGCTGGAGCCACGATGGAAAATGCAGCAAGAATCAAACTTATTCCCAACACGAGTATACGCATCTGTTCAAAATGGGTGCTATTAGGTTAAAAGCCGAGGGGTCCATACGAAAATGCAGTAATGTGTGCTACGCGGTGAGGGAAGAATTGAACATGATAAGAAGTATCGGTCTTGGCAATCTGACCATAAACGAGCCCTCATATTAGTCATACCCTAGTTGTGTGGGTGTTGTAGAGGGTTCCACTAGTATTTACATCTTAAGCCATGAATCCGTAGCCGTGTGTTCCACGTTAGCTGCAGCCATTAAAACCCTAAAAACCCAAAAAGATTTTCATTTTCACCCTTTATTTTCTTTAAGCCACATTACAACCTTTTTAAGTCCTCTTGATTCAAGCATACTACTTAGTTAATTGGTGGAGACTTGATTTGCATACAAGCTTATGACCATTGCATAATTCGATTCGAACTTAAGTGTTACACTTAACTTACATTATCCACATATATATAACCATAAGAATTGAGTGAACATTGTGAGGTGTGATAGATTATGCATAATTGAAGTTCTGGTAGGCTTGTCATGGATTCCATCATCCTAAAAATAGAAGGATCATTCCCGAGCTTTGACCCCCAAAAAGTCAACCAAGGTCAACAATAGTCAACAAGCAGCTAAAAGACAAAACTGGGTAGCAAGGGAGGGATGCACGGGCGTGCATTGCACTCCCTTGCTCCCCAAGCCCCAGTATACTGTCCTGCGTACCCTGTTTGATTCCCGAGGTGTTTGCACGCCCGTGCAATCCAATGCACGACCGTGCATTGCTCATTTTGAGGCCTATAAATAGGAGGCTTGGGTTATTCATTCAACACACCCTACCAGAGATTATTATAGCTCAATATAGTCCATTTCTATAGTTTAGAGTAGAGAGGCTCCTCCACTTTGTCCTCAATAGGGGAGCCTACGAAACTCAGCGTTACGCTAGTTAGTATGGCCATTCGTGGCTAAACTTTTGGTATTGCTAGTGTGAAGAAGAAGTTTGGTGTATGTTATTGTTTAACGTATTAATCTAGTGGTATATTTATGTCTTTAATTATGAAGTTTGGTGTATGTTATTGTTTAACGTATCGTTCTAGGTGGGCTTTTTATTATTATCTAAACTTGTCTTACACTTCTGAGTGTTCTTGATTTTGAAGTGTAAGACTGTAAGTGTAAGACTGTAAAACCTTTTTAAATCAAACTTTTCTTGATACTTGTACATATTTATACAAGTGGATCTAGATAAGCCAAGGCTTGGTTAATATTAACGAGGTCGTACGTCTTTATACGAACTTGTTATGAGACCAAGAATTGGTGAACTCATGTTGGGAACGGTACGTCTTTATACATGGTCCCATTGTTACACCGCCTTGCGGTGAACAAAGTCTAATCACTCTTTTAATAATAATAACTAAGCATTTAAGTTTGATATCTTAAACCAACTCGGTGATAACACCAAAGAGTTGAGGGTAACGATGTCCCTAGCTGGGAGTCCTACCATTTTATTATTAAAGATTATAATTCGTGAACCAAATGTCGTGAGAATGAGGCTCTAGCGGGGTCCCGGGTCACACATTTGTATTAGTCACACCACCGGATTAGTCAACTTAACATTATCATATACCAAGCGGATTTGAAGCCCAAAGCAATACTCTCCGTGACCTGATCATTTCCGAGATATTTACTTTCCTGATATTTACTATTATGTTACTTACATTCTTGTTACACACATCACGCACATTTTTACTTATCTGTTATTTACTTTACCGTCATTTACTTTTCTTCTTCACAAGCACACAAACCCCACTCACTAATTAAACCGGCTAAATGATAACAAAAGTTGAGTATTGGAACTCGACCGTGTCCGTTGGTTCGATATTTGGTTCTTACCTAAACTATATTACGCTGCGATAGGTACACTTGCCTATTGTGTGTGTTTTAAGTTTGAGTGTTTATCATTTTATAAATTTAAAACATGATCTCGTGAAACCTTAACAATTTAAACAGCTTTTTAACTTATCACGACAAGCATCAATTGTGCACTAAGAGAAACATATGAAGTAAAGAAGGAATCGATGCAACTTAAGGAGCGGGTTAGACAATTGGAGGAAGAGAAGAAAAAGAAAAAGAAGGATAAACGTCACTAAAAGAAAATAATAAAATAAATAAATGTAACGTTTTATTTTCCATATGTATACTTTATAAAATAAATAAAAAGTATTTTGTATTTGTTTAGATGACGGGAAAAGAAAAAGGTCCTTATTTTGTTCAGAAATATAGTCCGCCCGTTTATGAGTTTCAATCAACAAATGACACGGATTGGGAACCTGGGATAGATACAGGAAATATTGGAAGTACCTATCAATGTTTAGGAGAATTGACGCCTCCTATGAATCCATATGTACAATCTGTCAGCTTTCATTCTGCTCTTACGACTGCCAGTCGTAATCCTGATTATGGAGAAAATCCATACTATAATCCTTACTACTATGAAGGATTGCCAGAAATCCCATATAAAAATCATCCTGCTCCGGAAGGAGAAGAAAGGGAAGATTCAAATATGCCATATGAATGTTATGAGCTTACAAATATCCAGAATCCTCAAGAAAATGATAAGATTCCTAGTAATGACCATATAAGAGCATTACATGAACGTGTAGCAGAATTAGAAAGTGAAAATCGGAGATTAGCATCCGTAGATGCCCAGAATAGAACATTAAAACAAATGTTATAAAATGCTCGAAGTCAAGGATATATGTAAAATTTTCCTTGTAAATTTCTCTATAAATGTATATATGTATGTATTAACCTAGAAAATAAATAAATCTTTCTTTAATAGAATGTCAAGGCAAGGAAACAAGGGCGGACCATCCCAGAATACAAGGGGTAGAAACAAACATATAATTAATGAAACCCCTGAATAGCAACAAAAAGCTGAAATGAAGAAACTTGTGTAGAAGGAATTGAAGAAGCTCTTCCTAAAATTTTAAAAGCCATAAAAGATGATAAGGAGGCAAAACAAAAACATGCCGAATCCAAAAATAACAGAGAAGAATATTATAGCTCTAATGGGTATAATTCCGATAGTGATGAAGAGAATAGTAAACAGAGAAAAGGAAGAAGGGATGCTCATTCTGTGTATTCAAGGGTTGTAAGCCTTTGGAATATGTTGGTAGTGAAGGAGCGGTGGCAGCCTAGAGATGGCTGGAGAAAGCAGAATCTGTGATTGCCATCAGCAAATGTGTTGATGAAGACATGGTGTTATATGCATCAAACTTATTTAAAGATGAAGCCCTGGAATGGTGGAATTCAATAATTCTCGCTATAGGTAGATATAAAGCATATGCCATGGAATGGGAAGAATTTAAAGAGCTGGTAATTCAGAAATTCTATCCCATTAATGAGAGGGAAATAACTGAAACTAAATTCTTGAATCATTGCATGGTCGGTGTAAATCATGGGGAGTATGTTTCAGAGATGTTTGAATATGCTCGTTTGGTCCCACATCTTTGCTCCTTTGAATCAAATTTGATCAAGCGATATATATGGGGTTTGGCTGAAGACATTCGAGATATGGTTAAGGCTACTATGCCTCAAACCATTGCATCTGCCATTGAGTTAGGTGGAATTTTAACTAACGACATGATTTGAAAGCAAGAAGAAAATAAAGCCAAAGAAGTGGCTAAGAAAACTGAAGATAATCAAAAGAATAACAATTCCTAGAAATGAAGGAATCAACCTGTGAGAAGAGGATCTAATTCCTTTCCTCCAGTATGCAAAACCTGTATGAAGAGGCATAGAGGAGAATGCTTCTTTAAGAAAACTCCTTACAGCAATCTCTGCAAAATAGCAGGACACACTTTTGAGAACTGCCAAAGAAAGAAGAATATTTCTTGTTTTAATTGCGGAGAACAGAGCCATTTTAAATCTTCCTGCCCAAAGCTAAATCAAGCAGGATCTGGTGGAACAAGGGATAATGACGGAACAAAGAAAAATGTGCGAGCCTTCATACTAAATACTCGTGATGCTGTAGCCATCCCGAATGCAGTAACCAGTATGTTCCTCATTAATAATATTTATGCTAGAGTATTATTCGACTCTGGTGCAAATTTAAGTTTTATAGATTATAAGTTTTGTAATCTATTGAATGAGCCCTTAGTTACATTAGATAGAATTTATGAAGTAGAGACAACTGAAGGAAATTTAGTAAAAATATCTGAACCCCTAGAAAACTGCAATGTCACAATATCTGGACATATCAGACTTGTACGATTAATGTCTATGACATTAGCAGGATTTGATGTTGTCTTAGGAATGGATTGGTTAAGTGAAAACCAAGCCCATATCCTTTGTTATAAGAAGGCCATAGAAATTCGAAATCCATCCGGAAAATCCATAACGATCTATGGTGACAAACAAAATCGACCTTTGGGAATTATATCTATGCTGAAAGCTTCGAAGGGTCTCCAGAAAGGATGCATTGCATACCTAGTTCAAATTACAGTGAGTATAGAAGAAAAGAAGATAGAAGATGTACTAGTGGTATCTGAATATGTGGATGTCTTCCCAAGTGAATTACCTGGTATATTACCCAAACAAGAAGTAGAATTTAAAATAAACCTAGTTCCAGGAATGGCACCTATTTCCAAATCTCTGTATCGATTAGCTCTAACAGAGATGAAAGAATTAAAGAAACAATTAGATGAATTGCTGGAAAAAGGATTCATACGACCAAGCTCATCTCCTTGGGGTGCTCCAATCCTCTTTGTCAAAAAGACGGTACAATGCGTATGTGCATTGATTACCGGGAGCTAAATAAAGTGACGATCAAGAATCATTACCCACTTCCAAGAATCCATGATCTATTTGATCAACTTCAAGGCGCGTACTATTTTTCAAAAATAGATCTTCGTTCCGGATATCATCAACTGAAGGTTCAAGAGGAAGATATTCCTAAAACAGCTTTCAGAACCATATATGGACATTTTGAGTTCATGGTTATGCCGTTTGGACTTACTAATGCTACTGCCTCATTTATGGATATGATGAATCGTATCTGTAACCATATTTAGATAAATTCGTTATCGTTTCCATTGATGATATACTTATTTATTCAAAATCAGCGGATGATCATGGAAACCATCTCAGAACGGGGTTAGAAATTCTGAGAAAAGAAAAATTCAACGCTAAATTCTCTAAACGTGAATTCTTGCTTCAAGAAGTACAATTTCTCGGTCATATAGTTAATGCGGAAGGCATTCAAGTAGACCCAACAAAGTTCGAAGCTATATCCAAATGGAAAATCCCAAAATCTCCAACAGAAGTCTGTAGTTTTTTGGTTTAGCATAATACTACCGACGATTCATTAAGGATTTTTCAAAGATTGCGCTCCCACTAACTACTTTGACTCGTAAAAATATAAAGTATGAGTGGGGACCTAAACAAGATGAATATTTTCAGACTCTGAAACAGAAATTGACACATACACCTATACTGGCTTTACTATATGGTAATGAAGACTTTGTGGTATACTGTGATGCTTCACACAACGGTCTTGGTTGTGTGTTAATGCAAAGAAACAAAGTCATTGCCTACACATCTCGTTAGTTAAAGACACATGAGAAAAATTATACGACTCATAATCTAGAGTTAGGTGCCATACTTTTCGCCTTGATATTATGGAGACATTATCTCTATGAAGTCAAATTCACATTTTATACTGACCATAAGAATTTGAAATATATCTTTGGTCAGAAGGAATTAAATATGAGACAGAGACGGTGGTTAGAAGTCTTAAGTGACTATGGTTGTGAAATCTACTACCACGAAGGTAAGGCAAATGTTGTTGCATATGCCTTAAGCAGAAAGGAAAGGGAGAAACCCAAACGGGTTTGAGCTCTCAGAATTGATCTTCGCATAGACATTATGCTCAATTAAAAGATGCCCAACATTCATCTCAAACAAAATAAAATTTAGAAAAGGAAGGAATGAAGGGCATGATTGAGCAATTAGTCAAAGGAGATTTTGAAATGCTCCGCGGGAATAAAAGAATTTGGGTTCCGATCACCGGAGATCTTCAAGAACGAACACTCAAAGAGGCACACAAGTCGAAATATATGATGCACCCAGGAAGTGATAAAATGTACAAAAATCTGAAGGATAATAACTGGTGGATTGGCATGAAGAAAGATACTGCCATATATGTTGCAAAATGTCTTACTTGCGTTCAAGTAAAGGCAGAACACCAGAAGCCCTCTGGTTTATTGCAACAACTGGAATTGCCAGTCTGGAAATGGGAAATGATAACAATGGATTTTATCACCAAGCTTTCTCGAACCATTCGGGGAAACGATACAATTTGGGTTATCATTGACAGACTAACCAAATCTGCCCAATTTCTCTCTATGAAAGAAACCTTCAGTATGGATAGGTTGGATCGATTATACATAGAAGAGATTGTATCTCTATATGGAGTATCACTATCCATAGTGTCAGATAGAGATAGCCGTTTCACAAATCGATCCTGGCAAAGTTTCTAAAAAGCCTTGGGAACTCGTCTGAATCTAAGCACTGCCTATCATCCACAAATAGATGGGCAAATTGAAAGAATAATTCAAACTTTAGAAGGTATGCTTCGGGCATGTGTGATAGACTTAGGTGGTAGTGGGGATAATCACCTACCCCTAATGGAATTCTCATACAATAATAGTTCACATAAGCATTCAGGCGGCATCTTTTGAAGTCTTATATGGACGAAAATGCCGAACTCCTGTATGTTGCTCTGAAGTAGGAGAAAGTCAATTGTCATGAGCTGAACTGGTACAAGAAACTACTGACAAAGTAGCTCAGATACAAGAACGATTAAAGCAGTAAGAGACAGACAAAAGAGGTACGCTGATAAAAGAAGAAAGCCACTAGAATTTGATATTGGAGACAAGGTGTTATTGAAGGTATCACCTTGAAAAGGTATAGTTCGATTCGGAAAGAAGGGAAAACTAAGTCCTCGCCGTGTTGGACCCTTCAAGATTATAAAACGAATTGGACTAGTGGCTTATCAACTAGAATTACCAGAAGAGATGAGGGGAATACACGATGTGTTCCATGTGTCTAACCCACGTAAATGCTTAGCTGATGAATCTCTGGTAATGCCTCTATAAGACGTGGAGGTAAATGAGAAATTAAAATTTGTGGAAAAACCACTACGAATCAAGGACCGTCAAGTCAAAAAGTTGAAAAAGAAAAGATTAACTTTGGTTAAAGTTGTAAGGCCCCAAACCCGGGAGGCCTCACTTGTTGGATTTACTCATTCACAAACAGTTCTTAAACATGAATATCAAATAACGCAGTGGAAAATTTCATTCATACGTAACATTAACATTGTTCAATCATGCAGAAGCGTAAATATTGTCTAAAACATTCATTACATAACATAAACATAACATAACGGGATGCCAGTCATCGTATCAGCCATGTAACTCTTCTCACTCGCCAAGCCTCACGTTCCATCATCATTACCTGCCCTTAACCTGAATGTGCATACTAAAAGTCAGCTACGCTGGTGAGTTCTAGCTTTACATAATTTATTTAACAAAACCGTATGTAAAACATGTTATAACAATCATAACCTCATAACGTAACATCTTAACATAACATCATCACATAAGTCAACATGAACCGAATCTGCGCCTTCTCATAACCGTCAATTCCATACATTGTGGGTTGGCGGAGAAACCCCGAGGCACGCCACCACTAGGCCCTTCAATACCGTACATGTCATTCGGGCAGAGAAACATAGGGCCCGATATCTCAAAGCCCTTCGACACCAACCAGTACCTTAGGCACTATTCCCTCACGGGGAATAGTACCTTCCATCGGGATCCCGGTAATCCCATGGGTTACCGTCGTCACCCTATCATCAACTAGTTGTACAACCGTTAGCCAGCCGCAAAGCCCCCCCCTAAGGTTAAGGCCCATACATACATACCCTAGCTCCCGTAGGAACTCGTGGCAGATTAGTTCATTTGTGACTTTCATAAAAACTTTACCTCATCTCATTTAAAGAATTCGTACGATTTATTAAACAAAACATCATTTCATTCGTAAACCTTTCGTAAACTTCATTTGGCAAAACATTTCATAAACATCATCTCGTAAACATCATTTCGTAATCATCGTCTCGTGAACATCATTTCATAAACATCGTTTCGTAAACATCATTTCGTAAACATCGTTTCGTGAATACCATTTCGTAAACATCCTTTCGTAAGTATGCACACCAGCCCAAAAATATAATTTAAAGTATTAAAAGAAGGGCTCTAGAACTTACTACTCTATCGTTACTCAACCCGAAGTCGATGCCTTATCTATTTCTTCAGTGTATACCAATCTGTGCATAATTTGAAGTGCGGATTCTTTCATTTTGTGCAAGAGTCGGCCAGAAACGTTACTAGCGACTCTTGAAAGTTGACTGAGACAAATGCCAGCGACACTAGAGTGTCGGCCGAGAGTATCGATAGGCACACCTAAGATTCGGCTGGGAGAATCATCAGCCACACCCATAAGTGTCGCCTGAACTTGTGTTCAGGACTTCGCGTTGTGCTAGGGAGTCGATTCTTAGCGTGTTCATTAGAGGGCCGACTCTCAGAGGGCCGACTCTCCGGAGTCGATTCTCTGAGGGCCGATTCTCTCCATGGCCGACTCTCATCTTCGTCTTCCTCACTGAGAGTCGGCGTTTTGCAGAGTCGGCTCAAGAACACCAATCATTTCTCGGTCTGATTTTGACCCAAAACCATAACTTTTTACGTCCAAAACGATTGTCTAGCTTCCATGAAGCTAGATCTTAGTTTTAAACCATATTTCATGCGTAAAGATTCCATCTTTTCGTTTGAAAACCCCATAAACCCTAAAACCCATTTTTGAAGAAAAACTCAGATCTGAGGTCGATCCTTACCTCAAAACTCGTGATTCTTCGCATAGAAACTATCAAGGATGTTGGAGAAACAAGATGGAGCAAAAATCAAAGATTGGATGTTGCTCCTCAAGCTTTCTCTCTCTAGAACCTAAAGCTTTCTCTCTCTAGGGTTTGTGAAATTGATGGAATGAGAAAGAAGATGTTGAACCATGCCTTTATATACATGGGCTGCATCGGCCCATTGGAGCCGAGCCCAAGCCCGCTCCCTTCCCTATCACTTATTCTTTAATTAAATCTCGACCTCGTTTTCGTGAACGCATCGTCTTTCGTTTTATTCTTTCTTGTTATTTTTGGGATGTTACAAAAGTTAAGTGGAATTCCAAACGCGGTCCAGAATATACATGAGAGTTAGAATCAGAAATGAAGAAGAAATATCCACACCTGTTCCAGTAATCTTGAGGAAGAGATTTCTCAAAAGGTGGGGAGAATGTAACATTTCTAAAAATTTTTGTGCTAAATTTATTAAAATTGGACGGTAACGGACCGTCACACATGGTAACGGTCTGTTACGGGTGGCGCATAGATACAATGATGTCGTGCCTCATGTCCTGTGACTAATGGGCGCCATCTGATGCGTGGAAACCCTATGACAGACCATCACGTCTGGTAACGGTCCATCACGCCACAAAACAACCAGAAGACGACACGTGTCACCTGACTAGCGGCTGAGATCTTACGCGTGTCAAGACCATAACGGTCCGTTACGCCGCAATTTAACATGAGGCTGATGAGTGGCATCTGACTACGTAACCCTAATCTGGTGACGGATCGTAACCCCTCATAACGGTCCGTCACAGCCGTCAGATTTTCCTATAAATAGCAATACGATCCCAGCCAAATTCATTCAACACAAACTCGTTTCCATAGTTGAAACCTTCATTTCCACACCCATTAAACGATTCCCGCTTGTACGTTTAAGTTTCGGAAGTGCCGGTTATGCTAGAGAAGTCTCGAGAAGCTAGGAAACTCTTATTGGAAGAAACCGAGCTTGGAACATAAGTGGATACGCTGCCAACTAGAGCCCACACTTTTTGAGACTTCCTAAAAACGAAACTCTGCAAAGGTGAATACTTGTATTTTTATTAAATGTTTTCAAAACCGTAAACAGTTTTGAATTATTGTGTGACTCGAATGAACTAATAAAACCATTGGTCGCATAAGGTGATTTACTATATAGCATTAAGACCATACAATCACGCATGATCATGTACGTGTTACAAATGAAACATTGTAACAGGCTATGGCTATGGCTTGGTTGTTAATAAACGTAAGACCTATATCGTAATAGGCGCAAGGCAGTAAAAAACATAAAACAAAGATTATCCAATGAAAGTGCCTAGTGTGGCTAGAGGTTATACATTCGGGCTAGGTAGTCCGCTGGATGTGTAAATTGACCATTAAAATATGGGCAAATTTTTTTATTTATTCAGTCTTGTCAGATTATAATAAAAACATGCATGTATTCATCAGTTTATACTGATCAAATATTTTCAAACGTTTTACAGGTAACCAAGGATAAATAAGAATGTGAATACATCCATAAAGAACGATGGATCCTTGATGTCAAAAAAGGGAAAGTCCACCCTAAAGACATAAGTTGAAATGAATGGATCTATAAAAACCTTGGTTTTGTAATTAACGTTTGTAAAACAATCAGGGTGTTTCCGTATTATAATAGAATGAAACGGGTGTTTCCCGTGTTTTGGAAATATTATTACTTATGAAACTCAAAGAATTATTTCACTGTGTCAATAAAACTCTGATACAAATGAAATAAGAAACAGGTACGAACCCGTGGTCGCATGCCCGGGCAGGTAAAAAACCCGGGGTGTGACAGGTTGGTATCAAAGAAAGTTAAGAGACCTAATGGCTTGATACAATGTTAGTGTTTGCGAAATCCCTCAATAAATGTTCTTTGTATTGATCACCACTATATATAGAAGTACAGTATAAGGTATAAGATAAACTAATTACACAACGATCCATATACTATACATAATGTTATAATACATCAAACGGTGTACGTAACTTATCTAACACTACCACCACTATTCTAGTAAAGCAATATTTTTCGCTTCAAGGCTACTAACCCAAAATCCTCCATTACACTACTAGAAAACTGGGCAAATGCGACGGCATTTTCGGTCGCAAAACTCGTTTTGTGACCGATTTACGACTGGAAATGCGGTCGCAAAAACCTCCGTCGCTAATCCAAATTTGCGACCGGAATTGCGACCGTCGTAAAGGTGCGACTGTTTTTTACAACCGGAATGCGATCGCAAAATTTGTAACCGGAAATGCGGTCGAAAAATTTGCGACCGGAAATGCCGTCCCAAAGTTTGCGACCGAAACTGCGGTCGCTAAATTTATGACCGAAAATGCACGCAAAATTTGCAACCGGGTTGCGACCGCATTCTGGACCGGGTTGCGACTAATTTGCCACCACAATGCTTTTTTTTACCAATTTTTTCCTGTTTTTATAGTATTTTATTTGGAATCTCCTGTTAATTTTTAGATTATCAAATATTAACCATTCACAAATTGTAAATAGTGCAAAACATTCTGATACCCAAAAAAATGTCAAATATCTGAATTATCCAAACATAACAGATACCCAAACATTCAAATAAAAGTGTTTATACGTTTAACTAGTTGGTTGGATGTTTTGGGACACAAGTTTTAACAATTCTTCAAACTTCGTCATCCTATCGAGTATGGCTTGTTTCTCCACTTTATCCCTTTCTTTTTCCTTTACCAAATCCTCAACGACTCCATTCAACCTTTCTTTATCTTCTTCCTTTTCTTTCACAAGCTCCTCGATGATTCCATTCAAATTTTGTATCTACAAATAATAAAAATGCACTTAAATATAAAAGCTCAAATATAACTCATTTACACCCGTTATAATCAAACATGACCCATTAGAACCTACGTAATCACGTCAATACAAACTCCCTAAATGGTTTCAACTTCACAATCAAGTCCCTCAATAAGTCTGAGATAATCTAATATAACCTTTTAGGGACTTGATCATTCGAATTAGAAGTTCAGGGACTTGAAAATATACTACCATGACCCTTGCCACCACCTCCTCCTACTGAACTACGTGCCATGATATCTACAACAAAAATAAAATTATCAATATTTATAAAAACCACCGGATAAAGAAATTAGTTAAAATTACGTTAATTGTTACTACGACAACTAATTCTCACCGGAAAAAGGTATCGAGGTATGATGGGATGCACCTGACGGTGGTCGTCCAACGGTATCAGTACTGCCTCGACCACTACCATGACCCTTGCCGCCACCACCTCCTACTGAACTACGTGCCATGATATCTACTACAAAAATAAAATCACCAATATATAAAAAAACCACCAAATAAAGAAATTAGTTAAAATTACGTTAATTGTTACTACGAAAACTAATTCTCACCGAAAGAAGGTATCGAGGTATGATGGGATGCACCAGACGGTGGTCATCCAACGGTATCAGTACCCCCTCGACCACTACCACGACCCTTGCCACCACCACCTCCTGCTGAACTACGTGCCATGATATCTACAACAAAAACAAATTCATCAATATTTAGAAATACCACCCGATAAAGAACAAATACATTATGTGTTATTATAAAAACAACAAACCGACGATTATATATAACCATTACTCTGATTCTTCGTCTTCAAAATCTTCACAGTCAAACTCAACTTCTTTGTAATTATCGTCATTTGTATCCTCCACTTCATCCTTATCGGCATCCATATACTTGTAACATCCCAAAACTGGTAATAAATAAATAATGACACGATCAAAATTATAATTTTTAAATGGCGAAAGAAAAACGGATGGGCTTGGGCTAGGCTCCAACGGGCCGAAGGAAGCCCAAGTATATAAGGGCAAGGGCTGCTCCAAACCCTTCATTTCTACCATTCACAAGTTCTAGAGAGAGAGAGAAGAGAGCTCGGGTCTAGAGAGAGAAAGTGACGGATCGACTCGGGAATTCAGGAGAACGTTGCTGCTGTGCTCGTGATCATCTCCTCCGAATCAGAAATCCAACCCAGGTAAGCGTTCGATCATAATCTGAGTTTTTATGACTTTTTGGGGTTTTCGGTTTTAGCCCAATAGATGATGATTTTACGGATGAAACTTGAAAATGAGCTTAGGTATAGCATCTAGAAATTTAAACCGAACGTTTTGATCAAAGAAAATTTAGATATCGACACGATCAGAGTTGCATGCAGAACCTTCGGGTTTTTGGGGAAGAAGACAGACCCATCGAAACTACTTAGTTTCGATATATATACAGACCCATCGAAACTACCATAGTTTCGATATGAACCCATGACTCGAAACTACCAAGTTTCGACATAAGCAACCTATCGAAACTACCAAGTTTCGACACAAGCAACCTATCGAAACTAACAAGTTTCGACATAAGCAACCTATCGAAACTACCAAGTTTCGATATAAGCAAATCCATCGAAACTACTAGGTTCAAGCATAGTAATGTCTAGTGTCATCTAGGAGCACCACCTTACGTGTATGACTTTATTATACCGATTGTGAGTGACATTAGTGACGCTCAGTAACCATGTAACATCCGGCCCCTCAAACCAACAATATTGTCCGTTTTGCCCACTAAGAGCTCACGGGTTTGTTTTTGGTTGCCCGGGTGAAAACTTCCCAAGGGGTCACCCATCCCTGGATTACTCCCACCCGAGCACGCTTAACTGTGGAGTTCTCCTCTCATCCACTACATTAAGCCCCAAAACGCGTTGTTGTATTTGAGGTGGGGCATTACTTATGAACCCAGCATCTCTCCCGTAGACAGAACAGAACAGAACGATATGGGATTTGCCTAAGGTGTTACAAACACCCCCCCTTGGGACTCATCGTCCTCGATGAGGTTTGCCCCACTATCGTAAACAGAACGGGAGTGGCTCTGATACCATTTGTAACATCCGGCTCCTCATACCAACAATATTGTCCGCTTTGCCCACTAAGAGCTCACGGATTTGTTTTTGGTTGCCCGGGTGAAAACTTCCCAGGGGGTCACCCATCCCTGGATTACTCCCACCCGAGCACGCTTAACTGTGGAGTTCTCCTCTCATCCACTACATTAATCCCCAAAACGCGTTGTTGATTTAAGAGGCAGGGCATTTCTTATGAAACAAGGTTCTCTCTTGTGCACGGCCGATGTGGAAATCGGCTAGGATGTTACAATAAAGGTTGCAACACGAGGAGAGATGCTGGGTTCATAAGTAATGCCCCGCCTCAAATACAACAACGCGTTTTGGGGCTTAATGTAGTCGATGAGAGGAGAACTCCACAGTTAAGCGTGCTTGAATGGGAGTAATCCAGGGATGGGTGACCCCCTGGGAAGTTTTCACTCGGGCAACCAAAAACAAATCCGTGAGCTCTTAGTGGGCAAAGCGGACAATATTGTTGGTATGAGGGGCCGAATGTTACAAATGGTATCAGAGCCACTCCCGTTCTGTTTACGATAGTGGGGCAAACCTCATCGAGGACGATGAGTCCCAAGGGGGGGTGTTTGTAACACCTTAGGCAAATCCCATATCGTTCTGTTCTGTTCTGTCTACGGGAGAGATGTTGGGTTCATAAGTAATGCCCCGCCTCAAATACAACAACGCGTTTTGGGGCTTAATGTAGTGGATGAGAGGAGAACTCCACAGTTAAGCATGCTCGGGTGGGAGTAATCCAGGGATGGGTGACCCCCTGGGAAGTTTTCACCCGGGTAACCAAAAACAAATCCGTGAGCTCTTAGTGGGTAAAGCGGACAATATTGTTGGTATGAGGGGCCGGATGTTACAAATGGTATCAGATCCACTCTTGTGTCGTTCGGGATGGTGGGGCAAACCTCAGTGATCACGCTTGAGTCCCCGGGGGTGTTCAGAATGACACCCTAGGCGAATCCCACATCCCTGAATTGGATGGTGGGGCAAACCTCATCGAGGACGATGAGTCCAAAAGGGGGGGTGATTGTAACACCCTAGGCGAATTCCACATCGGCCGTGCTCAAGAGAGATCCTTGGTTCATAAGAAATGCCTTGCCTCTTAAATCAACAACGCGTTTTGGGGCTTAATGTAGTGGATGAGAGGAGAAATCCACAATTAAGCGTGCTCGGGTGAGAGTAATCCAGGGATGGGTGACCCCCTGAGAAGTTTTCACCCGGGCAACCAAAAACAAATCCGTGAGCTCTTAGTGGGCAAAGCGGACAATATTGTTGGTATGAGGGGTCGGATGTTACAAACCAGCTAAGTGTATCTCAGAAACTATTCATCAGGTGAGTTCTATGTGCCCCTTCTATATTATGTGCAAACCTTATTAAATGTTTTGGGGCTGAAATATATACACTAAATTAATAAATGATATGAATGCTAATGTAATCATACGTGATATACTAATATATATGTTATATATATATATATATACAAAAATGAATTATGCACAAAGAATTAATCGTATGATTATATAGAATGAATGAAAGAACAACACAATGTGTAAGAATGAAATATTGCTTTATATCCATGTATATATTGCTTGCTATGAATGAATAAACGTTATGAATGGAACAATGATAACGGCTACCTCGGTAGACGGACGACCACTCGACTATTATGCAGCCAGAAATGAAAGTCTAGAAAGGTGGACTAAACAGGCCACTACGGTGGAGTAAGTCCCGAAATCGATGCACGACTGTATAATTAGTTCGGGTGGGAGACGGATACCTTAGGGCAGTCAGACAAATATGACGGACTACGACGGTAGGACGGTTGTAAGTATGACGGACTACTTCGGTAGGACGGTTGTAAGATAATGACGGACTACTTCGGTAGGACCGTTGTAAGATAATGACGGACGGACACTAGTTGCCGGACGGTTGTAAGAATGGCGGACCATGACGATGGACCGTGGCGTTTGTCTTTGTGACATTCGCAAAAAAAAAAAAAAAATTGACGGGTTGATCACCTTTAGGTGTATGACCCATGAAAGTTAAGAAAAGAAAAAGGTGAATGCATTTATATATATGTAATCACAAAAGAAAGATGAAAGAAAAGCAAAAGTTACGAATGTATATAATTATGTATACTTGTAAAGAAAGGAATGATCATATTTAATAGTTTTAAACTAGAACTCACCAGCGTTAGCTGACTTTTAGTATACATTTCAGGTACAGAAAAGAAGGGTCGTGCGAAGGCGTGAAGGTTACCCGGCACGAGACTGACATCCCACTTTTATTTATGTTAAGACAATGTTATGTTTAATGTTAAGACTTCCGCTGCTATGCTATGTTATGTTATTGAATGATGTATGCTTCCGCTGTGTTTGAATGTTTTTAATTAAAAGTTCAGTGATTAATGACTATGTTTATGAGTAAATCCAACAAGTGAGGCATCCCAGATTTGGGGCCTTACAATCCTCCACTTCTTCTAACCTTCCATTTTCATGTACAAAAGAAATAGGGAGAAGATCCTCAGTTACTGTGCATTCTACCCTTTCATTCTCTTGAAAGAAATGTTCGCCATCCGCATTATCATCGTCATCATCATCAAATTCACCAACATCTTCAGCGAGTTCGTAAACTCCCCTTGGGGTCGTCTTTACAACAGCCAACCAGTCTTTTAGACCTTTTGCTTTTGAAGGATATGATGTATAATACATTTGTTGTGCTTGTGATGTTAAGATAAACGGGTCGTTAACGCATCCTATTGCTGTAGGTTTCACATCAACCATACGAGTCTTGGGGTCCACCCTTATCCCGCTCACAAGATCAAACCTAGTACATTTGAACAAAACGACCACACAACGTCCTATGGTGCTATGATATTCTAACTCTAAGATCTCATCTAATAATCCATAGTAATCTCTTTCATGTTCATTATAGGAAGCCCCTTTAACACACACACCACTATTTTGTGTGACCCGCCCACTGTAAGCCGTTTGTGTGTGAAACTTGTAACCATTGACAAAATACCCCTTGTGTGACTTAACATAAGTGAGAGGCCCTTGGGCTAGTCCTCTTAGATGTTCCTTATTTGGAACATTCATAACCTACATTCATCAAAGTGTGTTACTATGCTTGAAATACTACAATAATAGGATATAAAAAGTGGGTTAGAACGCTTACATGCGTTTGCAACCACATGGAAAATTTCTTCTCTTTCATTTCATCAAGTGTTGCTTTGTCATAGTTTGGGAATGAATCTCTCATCTCTTCATCAAATAACCAAACAGATTCATGAAGCTCTTGACAGTTAAGCAATATATAAGTATGAGCCTTGTGTCTGTCTTCATCTGTAAGAACTATGTCCCTTCCACCCTTTTCAAATAATCT
This sequence comes from Smallanthus sonchifolius, assembly GCA_023525975.1. Classification (NCBI taxonomy): domain Eukaryota; kingdom Viridiplantae; phylum Streptophyta; class Magnoliopsida; order Asterales; family Asteraceae; genus Smallanthus; species Smallanthus sonchifolius. The sequence continues at coordinate 66,402,654 of CM042030.1, read as the reverse complement.
TCGAGATGGATGCTTGAATATGCTTAACCGAGAATCGGTACTCGAACAACAAGGAATATTAGGGGCAAAATTATGTGGTTCACGAACTATCGGCTCAAGATACAGAGAGCAGTAGTTATAAAGTTCATCCACAAGATATGATTGAATAATGGAACCTTCAACCCTTCCTTTGTTTTTAATGGTTCTTTTTAGTCGACCCAACTTCCTAAAAATTAAAGTGGAAAATAAGTGTTAAAAGTCATCTAAAATTTAATATTTTAAAAAGGTACTTAGTTAAGTTAAAACAATTACCTCTCATAAGGATACATCCACCTGAACAGCACTGGACCTCCAAGAAGAGCTTCATTGGTCAAATGTACGACAAGATGTTCCATTGAGTCAAAGAACCCAGGTGGAAAGATTTTTTCTAACTTGCAAATTGTTAGGACGATACTTTTCTGTAATTTTTGTAAATCTTCAACATGTAGAAGCCTAGAGCATATCACACGAAAAAATGTGCACAACTCTATTATCAATTCCCAAATTTGCTTTGGTAGCATCCCTCGTAAGGCGATAGGCAACAATCATTGCATGAAGACATGACAATCATGACTTTTAAAGTTATAAAAGGTACCGTCCTTAACATTCACACATCCCCCTATATTTGAGGCATAGCCGTTAGGAAACTTTACTTGTTTCAACCATTTACATACTTCATTTACCTCTTCTTTGGTTAAGGTGTATGCTGCTTTTGGTTTAAAAAGTTTATTATTTTTTCCCCTCGAAATATGTAAGGATGATCGATTGCAAATCTGTTCAACATCCATCCTTGCCTTGACGTTATCTTTTGTTTTAGGAGTATCCATGACCGTTTGAAATAGATTCTCAAAAACATTCTTCTCAATATGCATCACATCAAGGTTGTGTCTGATTAACAACATAGGCCAATATTCAAGCTCCCAAAAAATGCTTTTCTTTACCCAATTATGGGTTTTACCAAATTCTGGATCTTTACTCTTTGGGTTATACTTTGCACCTTCATAGATGACTGACATGTTAAAGACTTGATGTAATAATTGCCAACCAGTTAACTCAGGCGGAGGTCCCAATAATGATGGTACTGACTTTCGGAATCCATTTCTATCGGTACGAAAGGATGCGACTTAGGTAAGAATCTTCGATGACAGTCGAACCAACTTGCTTTGCCTCCGGCATGTAATCGAAAAGCTTCTGTGTCTCCCATACAATATGGACAAGCTAATCGGCTATGTGTGCTCCAGCCGGACAACATTACATAGGCAGGGAAATCACTAACGGTCCACAAAAGAATAACTCTCATAATAAAACTTTTTTTACGATAAGAATCATAAACTTCAATGCCTTCCTCATACAACTCCTTCAACTCATCTATTAAAGGTCTTAGAAACACATCAATGTTTTGACCTGGACTCTTTCCTTCTGGAATAATCAAACATACTTTAACATACGAGTCTTTCAAACACATCCAAGGAGGTAAGTTATAGATTGTAAGAAAGACAGGCCACAATGAGTACGGAGTTGAGTTCGAGTTATTTGGATTGAAGCCGCCGGTGCATAACCCAAGACGAACATTACGAATCTCTTTTGCAAAACCAGGATTCTACAAGTCAAAATGCTTCCAAGCCATGCCGTCACTTGGATGTGCCATGCTACCATCCATTGTTTTGTGGTCATGGTGCCAAGTCATATTTTTGGCCGACTTTGTAGACATAAACAACATCTTAAGTCTAGGACCTACTGGCATGTACCACATCACCAAATTAGCAGCTTGTAATTTTGAACAATTTGTGACCTTCTCTCCCTCCCATAAAGGTTCATTGGCAGCTTGTAACATGTCATAGAATCCTTTTGCTTCTGGATTTGGTGCATGGCCTTACAAAGTATTTGAAAAATACCCACATGAATACATGTTATCTAGAACCATATGTCTATAACCATCATCATCATCATCATCATCATCAACTTCCATTGTAGTAGAAGATTGTACTACCTCCATCCTAGAGGTTTCACCATGTTCATGCCATGTTGTATAACGCAATATGAAACCTTCCTTATACAAGTGTTGTTGAACAGTGTGTTTTATCTCTATAACTTATATTTTGGCACTTATAACAAGGGCATTTTATCTCACGTATTGTCTCACCATCCATAGTCACCCTCGTATCAACAATTGTTTCGTTAGAAAAAACAAAGTCTAAAAAAAATCCACGTTGTCACAGTATTCAGAATTAAGAAATCCATCACTATCTGTCATTTTATATATCCACCGTCGATCAGTATACCACGCCATTATTAATCAAATAAATCCCCCCCTAAAATTCAAAGTCGTCACAAACACGTATATAAACGTATATACCGACAAATACATAGACAAATATCAATTCATCCCAAAGTAATTTCAACATTGATTTAAAAAAACCCATATTATATGCTTTTTTAATATGGATTTGTTGCAATTTCATCTCCTAAAGAAGCTTCGCGAGCTATAAGAAACATGTTTAAACCTATTAAATGCTAAAATTGAACTAACATGCTTATGGAAAAACATTTGTAGCTTTCTAATATGAATTGGAAGATGATTGTGAGCACTGTTTCAACAAAATTGAATCAATATGTTTTGACCACTCGAGCAAAATATCAATCCCTAGACTTACATATTTCCCATACATCACTACATGTAACTTACGTAGACTTCAACGCAAATATCATTCCCTAGACTCATATTTCCCCAAATTCCACACCAAAATTACACACGTCAGATGAAAAATCCGAGAAGTAACATTCAAAATACGAGGAACATTTTTCCAGAATCAAACATATAGACATCAAATCTAGTGAAATCTAATCTAATCAAATCACTTGAGTTATCCAGATCAATCCACAAATACAGGCAACAATCATTACAGCAAAATGAAACTATAGTCAATGAAAGTGGAAAACAAGCAAATCCTGCTTAATACCTAATTGAAACATCGCATACCTTGCCGTAGCAGAAACGATCGAATTTTCCTTAGCTCTTGACTTCAAATGCAGATTTTACAAAATCAGCGAATTGATCGAAGGTGGCGAACTGAGGAGTCCGATGAGGAAAGCAATATGGCAGTCCGGTGAAGAGGAGGCAATATGGCAGTCCGGCGAATTGATCTACATCATCTGAACGCTAGAAACCACCATTCTAGATATCAAAGAATTATTAATGGGGATCTCTAAATTTAACGCTACATCAGGTAGTCCGGTTAAAAGAAACTGCCCATTCATATTTTAATGGGCCCACTTGGCTTTTAGGCCTTTTGTAATCCCCGAACAGAAGGGCCAAACTAGTGTTCAAACTTTAAACTTTTGATATTATTATATCATTTTCTAAATTAAATTTAAATTTATTTATTTTTACGACCGGTTTTAAGCGGTTGTAAACATTATGACTGATTTGCGACCGCGTTTTATTTTTTGTGACTATTTCGCAACCGACATACGACGGTCGTTAAGTTTGCGACTGATTTGCGACCGCGTTTTATTTTTTGCTACTATTTTGCAACCGACATAAGACGGTAGTAAAGTTTGCGACCGGCTTTAGGCGGTCGTAAACATTGCGACTGATTTGCGACCGCGTTTTATTTTTTGTGACTATTTTGCAACCGACATACGACGGTCGTAAAGTTTGCGACCGGCTTTAGGCGGTTGTAAACATTGCGACTGTTTGCGACCGCGTTTTATTTTTTGCGACTATTTTTCAACCGACATACGACGGTCGTAAATTTTGCAACCGCTTTGCAACCGTTATGGTTTCGGTCGTAAATCGGTCGCAAATTTTGCGATCGTTTTTTTCAGTCGTAAATTTTGGTCGCAATTACCCAATTTTCTAGTAGTGTTATCTTTGGGGGCCATTACTTTATCCCATAATATCCAACATATCTTGTTATTTGAGTTGTTACATCACCATACAAATCTTCTTCGTATTCTCTCTAGTTCATCGATGACCATAGATGACGCTTTAAATAAAGGGAAATAATATAATAGGAGGCTTCCGAAATGATAGAATATTTCATTTCCATGTAGAGAGTTTAGCTTCAAACTTTTTCACCACCGGTCTCCAAAACTTTACTCGATTCATATTTTCCCCTATTGGTAAACCCACATATTTCAACGGGAAATCAACCATCTGACAATTCAGAACCCTCAACATATTCTCAATAAGCCCAGACTCAATGCCAATACAAAATACTATTGGTAACAACGTGCAAGATAGTTAGATACACAATTACCAATTCAAGATCTGCACTTGGCGGGGAAGTTCATTTTTTTTTTGACCGGCAACAATGAGAAATCTAATAAAAAAATAGCGGATAACTACAATACCCTAATTACATCAAAGCCAAACGGCAATCACCAAAATAAGAAAAAAAACAACATAAAATTATTCAAAAATTTAAGCAGTACCCAAGTGCTTAGCCAATTCCGGATACTGGGTTAATTGTCTAATCCTTCTAGCAGCCTCTACGATTATTGTTGGATATTTTAGTGTAATTGGATTATTGTTGGGGAGGTCCAAGGGGCAGAGCCCTTGGTTGGGGTCGAGCTAATTCTACCACAAGAATTAGGTGTTTCTTTTTTAATATTGCTTTATTAAAAATTCATTTGGAAATGAATTTCCGGAAATTAACATGTGAATTCCTGAGAGGACAAAAGTGACAAAGTGGCAATTCGAAAACTACCTAGGGCAGTTTTTAAACTCAGAAACTGTATATACGCTCCTACGAATTTGATGATCTCTCTGGTTCGAAATTCATCACACATAGATCATATTTGGTTCTTCTTAATCTTTGAATTGTATCCGACCATTCATTTGGTTGAACCACCAAATAGATTTGATCTGAAAGTGTTATCACGCCTTTCAGAGAATCCAAGCATCAAGTTCGTTTTCTGTAATTTCTACAACAATTATTACCCCTGAGTTCACACCATTCAAAACTCAGAATATTTATGTCTTCTACCAGGTTCTTCACCGATCTTCTAATCTTTGATACTACCCACTTGTTTCTTGTCCTGTATATTAACTAAAACGTACAATATCCAATTAAACATCTTAGCTTTGAAGAAGAATAGATCGAATCAATGAAGCTCCAGCTTAGAGTATCAAATCCTTTTCGAAATTAACTATGAAAATAATGACTACTCGCCATTTGGTCCAGTGGTACCCCGGGAGCCTCATCATTTGGGAGGTCACCAGTTCAAATCTCGTCTGGGACATAAATGCTCTGTGTGAGTCAGGGAATTTTGTCACGGGTTTTCTCCTTAGAGGGTCCGGCCACCCTGGTTTTTGGATGGATTTGACTTAGCTTTGCCTTTAAAAAAACTATGAAATTAAATATTAACTAAAACATACAATATCTAATTAAACATCATATTTAAAGTGTCATGTAGTGTGGGTGTTACAGTTTTAACTTTGGCATCATCATATCATTAGTTTTTTTTTGACAAGACAAAAGATAAACAAGATTACTGTTGATTTAACTAGTATAGTAGAACCTCTATAAATTAATAATGTTGGGACTGAGATATTTTATTAATTTAGCGAGATATTATTATATCGATAAATTAATAAATTATTAATTTAAAAAATAGGCCTATATTTGTGAGCAACTCTCAAATTAATGCATCAACACTGTAAAATTCGTTCGGCTAATCGAACCGGCTCAAATGATTTAAACGATGTAAATTTTGGAGAAGACATTCGTGAGCTTGAGAACTTGATTACAGGAATGCATTATCGGCACAAAATGGATGTGAATGAGTTGTTGGATTATCCATGTGAAAATAATGAATGTTACAAGGTTCAAAGCATTGAAGAAATTATGGCGGATGCAGTTCAAAATCCGGTTGATGATGAAGTTGATGATGATTCAATACCCTTGGAACCGATCACTCGGAAAGAAGCATTGCAAGCGGCAACAACTCTTCACAACTTTTTGTTGCAATACGAGAATACAGTGCCTCAACTCTTAAGTGCAATGGGGAGATTTAAAGATGAACTCAATATAGATTTGAAGTTCACAGAAAAACAAGTGACTATAGATTATTTTTTACTAGAAAATCCTAGAATTTTGAAATATTTTAGTAATTATTAATTTATAGTTTCGCTGGAACCAATATATTTACATTGGGATTTCAAAAAAATTATTATCTTATTATTTTATCGATTGGGGTCTAATTTTATACTGGTCTCAAGTTGGGACCGGACAAATTTTTAATTTTATCGAGGTTATTAATTTATCGAGTATTAAATTATAGAGGTTTTAGTGTAGTTATGAGATCCATGTGTTTATGTTCCCTTTAACATCTTAGCCTTCATTAAATGCACTTCACATCAGTGAAGGGGCCGTAATTTACTTCAACCTTTTATATAAAAGGATGTACTTAAAAAAAATTAGTTTACTGTATTAATATAACAAATTTTTCCTTGTCTCCATACTATAAGGTGATATCCCACAAGGTCTAAATTAAGTTCTTATTGGTCAGAAAAATGTAACGAAGGTATTGGACTTTATATACAACAAAACAATGACGACAAATAAATAAATTCGAATAAGTCATTTCAACTATTTGTTACATCGATAAATTCAATGAACTCTCTTGAAATAGGAATTGATGTGAACCTTTTCTAATATCCAAATTGTATCTTCCTAAGTAATAATGAGTTTTATTTTTTCTATTACTTTTTGAAAATGATGAGTATGGAGTTTCATTATTTCCTAGTACTTACAAACTATAATTATTCTTCTACTCGTATATATATACTACAAAAAGTTTATTATTTTTAAGTGTTTTATGTTTTTCTATTTTCTTGTTTAAGAAAACTCGAACAACTTAGAGGAAAAATAATAGATGCATTTTAAATATTACTATTAATATAAACATATTAACCAATTATTATCTTTTTACAAACGCACAACCAATACGTTGTAACTGGTAAATTTATTGTCAAGAGAGATTTATCGTCGGGTGAGGTTATTGAAAATTTTTTATCGTATTAAGTCGGTGCATCAAACATTTTTTAACGGATTCAGTCGGTCAATGAAATTTTTTTCATCTTACCTAAAATTAATACTTAACAAGTAATGGACTATAAAAAATAACTCTTAACAAGTAATGAACTATAAAAAATAACACTTAACAATCGTATTAAGTCGGTGCATCAAACATTTTTTACGAGATTTAGTATACTATTCATATACGAATTCAAACTACCTAAGAATTATACCAATAGACAATTTAGTTACTAATACATAGTCTAGTTTCTAATCTGCACAAAGTCTCACCTTATAGAGGCTTTATAATACTAGATCAATTGATGAGATGACTCTCATAACCATTTATGATATCTCATTCTTCCTTTTAGTTGTTGTATGGTATTTAGTAAAATCAGCTTGCATTGCAAATTTAGATGATGACAAGGATTGCCTTGGATGTTTGTATCTTGGAGCAATCAAGATACTTTCATTAATTTGTAGGGATTACAACAAGGAAACTTCATTTTAAAATATTTGAACTTGTTCAAGTATTTTATACATACCTATGTAATAACGATTGAATCATTTCTAATGATTACTTTAGATTTAGGTAATGAATTATAACTTTCTCTATGACTAGATGTAATTTGTCACAAATACAATTGCTTGTATTATATCATATAACCTCTTACCTTAATAGATAACATATATCATATTATGTTATGATTCAAACAAGACATGCATACATACAATTGACTATAAGTCAATTGCAAATCCGGTCCTCTTGGAGTTTGGTGATGTGTTTCTTAGTTAATAATTACAACAATGATAGAGATTAGTCTAATCCCCGTCATACTTAGACTATTATGATGTCAGTAGAACTATTCAAATATTAAATATTGAAAATTGGAAATTCATCTTGAGATAATTATCAAAATAGAACATTAATATTCGAATATCCTATTCATGTAAACGAAATTGAAACATAAAAGCGAACAACTTTATTCATGTTGAAATACAAGTACATGGACAAAAAAAATGCATTTGTCTATAATAAAAAACTCTTTGCTTCCGATGCAGATACATAAGTCCAATACTTGAAATCGGTTTCGTACTTGTTCTTGGATCCTCCGCATTTCAATAAATGTTGATTGTCATACATAGTATCACACACTTACACAATGAGAATAGTAAATAGTTCTATCTAATAGTCACATGAAGTTCTAGTCATCTAGACTTCTTCTTTCGTTGTAACTCATCCAAATAATACGGGCAATCATGTCCCGAATGACCAACTTCACCATAGTGGTTACAAATGTCATATTTGGCTTTCTTTGTCGGGACTTTAGACGACATCTTAGACGATATCGTCTTGTCTTTGACTTTTAAGTTACTTATCTTGATTTCCTCCATACGATAGTTTTGTGAAGTCTGATTTCCTTCGATGATAGTTGAGATTTTAAAGTCTGATTTCCTGTATATGATAGTTGGATTTTAAGTGTATTCTCAAATTATTTTAGCAATGGAAGCGGTTAACACATAACATTTTAAAATCATTTAAAGCACCCCATCAAGGATCGAGTTGCAAGAATGATGAAACCAAAACATAAACAACCATAGGGGGTTTAGAACTACAAGCTTTAAAGAGAAGTGGTTGCCTAAACACTTAGTCTTTATCGATGTAGAACTTAAAGTAGAAATCCTCCAAAGTGTATCTACACCAAGAAAGCTTCCTTCAAGGTGGGGCTAGCCAAATAACCCATAACTCTTGTCAAGATGTAGTATACAAATCCTCTAGAACACCTCCTTGAATAATCTTGAATATGTTTAAACATATGGATGAAAAACACAAAAGACCACACCAAGAACAAGTGACAAACTAGCATCTAAACTTAGATGAATTTGTGCGTTGTTCTAGTATCACTCTAAACCTTCAAATGCCATCTTCTTTTCTTGAAAATTCTGGACAACAAAGTGCTGAACTTATCGAAAAAAGATGCAGGGAAAAAGAAGAGAAAAAGTAAGGTAAGAATGGTATTCCCCATCCCAAGTTGTGGTATCATATCATACATAAAAACACCTACAATATCCCCATCATTTTGACAAGTATGAGCTGAAGTAAGGTGGTCAATTTGACCATATAAAACTGCTAAAACAAGCTGCCAAAAATGATGATGAGGCATGGAACCAAGACATGACAAGTGGGTTTTGATAAAACACCTGATACATATTACGCACATGTGTAATACCAATTATATATGTAGTCATATAATAAATATAAGTTCCATACAAATAATCTAGCTATACATAATATGTCATGTAATATTTTATACATTCATGAGAAATATATAATAGAACTCTAGAATTGATTGCATGAAAATATTATACGAGATTCAGGTCCAATGAATTTACACATATGCAAATTCATATTAACATCCAAATATATACTAAGTATGTTTGATCCAAATAATTTTTACAATTAATAATTAATGAACACATCGCGACTGGGTTTTAAATGTGTCATTGATAATTATCTATTGTGTGACCCTTTAGGATCATATATAAATAACAATGTTATTGAATTTTGTTCCTTGGACATACGGATCCAATAGTTGTATTCGGAGGTGCTTGATTTCTCGGAGCCCGTGGTTAGTATTTAGATCCACCCCCATATGAGTCCATGATAAGATGAGACCACTAATCCTTGATCAAAAGAGAGACTGAATGGTTGGTTCTCGTGGTTTCGAGGACCAAAAAGGTTGCTTGTAAGATGACTTCGGGACAAGTTGTACAAAGCAGGTATGACTCTTCATGAACATTGATGTATCAAATTCTCTATCCAAAGAAGTTCTTAAACGATGGTTGAACAATCATGGCGGGAGAAGGTTAAGTGATGGGGACCATGACCCTGGTCAATATGGTGGATAGAGATCTCTAATCCCAGAAGTGTTACGTCAGGTAACATGAAGCCATGGCTAGTCACAATAAAACGGTTGTTGCACGCTGGTAGTGTTTATCGAGTATTCCTTGAGCCAATGTGAACCCAATTATAAGGGGTGTTGTAGTAAAAGAGAAGTGATGCATGAGGATGTGCCTTTTTTGGTGGTTGGAAAATATGATAAGCCAAATGTTTGAAAGTTGAATCTACATGGAACTATGACTAAATGCATGTGTACCATTTGAGAGTGCCTTAATGATTAATGATAGGTGTGTGTCAGACGTGCTTTCAATTCTCCTTGTCCCACTAGTCGGGAGTTGTGGTCACTTCTTGATGAACCCATGTCAAAATGATACTAGTGATCCACAATTATAAGGGAGATGAAATGGATGGTTACGAGGAAACCGACTGAATGACACTCGCATGATAATTCTATTAATCGTTAAATAAACGGTCGCTAAAAGTTTACCACCTTTGCAAAGCATGACTTCAATCCTGTGATAAGAGCTACCACACATGTTAAACATGAATGTCTTAAACCATCAGTCGTCCACTAGCTTCACAACGTCCCCAAACACTATTGTCCTATAGATTGGCAATGTTCAAGAAATTATTATTGTTTGTGCTTGAACAATTTTAACAACTAATTATACATTCCTGATAATGCAAATACTATTTTTAATTTATATTCTTGTAACTGGTAAATATATGTTATCCATAACAAAAGATACGGATGACCTAATATGGTATGGATGAGGTAAGATGGTACGTATATACAAGATGAAACAGATGAGCTAAGATGGTACGGATACACAAGATGATACAAATGAGCTAAAATTTGAAGAGATAACTTTATTTGATACTAAACACACTTTGTTGTATTTATTTGTTAGATTCGTTCGGTTTGTTAGTTAGCTAGGTAGTTAGTTTTGCTTGTGTGTATATATTGAGTTGCTTTTGTATTTTGGAAACCAATTCAATGGAATCAGAAAAATTCCCCAAACTTTCTCTCTCAATTATCCACTTTCTTGAAACGGCTAGAGCTCTTATGTTTCAATCCAAATTACCCATTAGTTTATGAGGAGATTATATTCTTACTACTACACACTTGATTAATATTTCCCACCATAAAGATTCTATAAAACATAACTCTTTATAAAGTTCTTTATGGCAAGTCTCCCTCTTATAATCATTTAAGAACTTTTGGACGTTTATGTTATGCTTCTAGTTCTACACTAGGTAGAGACAAGTTCAACCAAGAGCACAAACTTATATGTTTTTTAGTTATCCTTTTGGAAATAAGAAATATAAACTCTATAATATTCATACTCATAAAATGCTTGTTTTTAGAGATGTTATCTTTCATGAACACATTTTCCCTTCCTTACGAACCTCTAATCCTTCTTTTAACTTTCCAACTCTTCATGACTTCTATCAAATGTTTGATTCACAAGATCCTATTGTTGTTCATATACTTCTTCACAACATTCTGGTCCCCCTTCTGATTGCACTTCTCAAAATCTCTATTTCTGTCAGAAGATCTACAAGAACTTCTGCTCCTCCTTATCTATAGGAATATATAATTCTGCATCTACTTCTTCATGTTCTTTTGCTTGCTTCCATACTATCTGTGACACCCGACAAATTTTCGTTAACCCCGTTAACCTAAACTCCGTTATCTCATAAACTATAGGGACCAAACCTGTCAAATCTTAAACATCTCAAACCACAAGGACTATTTCTGTATTTCACCAAAACTCAACCAAGCACGGTCGCGCCAGTGCAGGAGCACGGTCGCGCCAGTGCAGGAGCACGGTCGCCCCGTGTATTCAATCATGGTCGTGCCTGGTGCACAGGCTCGGTCGCGCCTCTTGCCTAGTTGAAACGTAAACTAGACTTAATTCGCTAATTCATTTGAATTCGTAACCGGCAACCACGATCGAGCCATTAACGAACATTATTGAGGTCTTAAACACCCGCATTATCTCGAATTATACTCCATTATGGGTAATCATTTCAAAACCGTCGATCTCATTACCATATCACTCGAATCCGATCATTTGGATTTGTTACTTCGCAAACAAACTACTCCCACACCTCGTACGAACCTCTGTCAAGCTCTCGCGTATTCCATTTTGTCTGGAGACGAAGTCGGAGTAGCAAAAATTCAAGCCGGAACACATCACAGTCGAGCTCTATCAATTCGTCAGTGTTTTAGGTAATTGAACACATTCTTATCTTCGTTTTAGCGTTTAGATTGAAAGCCTTAACTTATTCAGGGCTTACATCACTAAATTGGACTCGAATCAGAACTAAGTTTTTCATAATTTTCATTTTAATCGAACTCTGGCCTAGACAGAATCTAAACCTAATTAAAATACATGGTTATGTTCGCAATACCTTATTTATCAAAAGCCCTATGATTTCCAACATTAATCTTATAAGATTCGAGCAATTTTGTTTCTAAAATTGACAAGACAAGGTCGCGCTAATCTTCTAGCGCGGTCGTGCCGGTCACGAGCACGGTCGTGCCTGATGAAAAGACCCCGGTTATGCCTTCTGACCAACCACGGGCGCGCTCTAGACCAGCACGGTCGCGCTCACTAGCCTAGGCACGGTCGTGTGTAGGTTAATTCTTTGGCAGATTCTTGTTTAACAATCTTATATTTTTTAAATGATATTTGAATATTATATTATGATATTTAGAACTCAGAAACTACTCGTAGGCTCGGGTGTGGTTTTATAACTTATATTTATACTATTTCCACTTTTAATAATATTATTTATATTGTTTTAAAAACCACGACTTCGTATAAAATAATATGTTTATATTATTTTCAACCCGTGACTCCTAGTACAAATAATATATCTTATTTCGCCTCGTTTATTGATCTCGCGTAACGTTTCAAACTAAATAATAATATAATTGTTTATATTATTTACTTACGTTTATTATCTCGAATAAAAATAATATATTTATTATTTTGTCACGTAAATGATTATCGTATGATTTCATATGAGTTCAAAATAATATATATGTTATATTATTTTCTTAAATCATTATTAAATGATACAAACTTACGAATTCATTTATTTATTTAATATGATTCGTTATTGACATTCGACACGTAACGCTTTGATCTTAATTATATTAAGAAATCTATATTACCGTAGACACGTTCGTCTACTCATTAATTCTTAGAATGCGTTAAGACGCTCAATCTTCCGTGTTGTCGTCACAAATCCCAGCTTGTCCCTAATTTATGTGTTTATAATTTTATGGCATACGTAAGTCGTCTGAGACTTACACTCGTGGTTCCAACTTATCTCTTGCATGATCCAATCCACTACTTAATCCAGGTGAGTTTCACGGCCCCTTTTTACTTGTTTTCCTATTGGGGGAGAAACATACTTACACACAAACATCATTTTACTTGTTTTCATGTTGAGGAGAAACATGCATACTCACAAACATTATTTTACTTGTTTTCCCGTTGGCGAGAAACATGCATACACACAAACAGTATTTTACTTGTTTTCTCGTTGGGGAGAAACATACATACAAACGAATATCATTTTACTTGTTTTCCCGTTGGGGAGAAACATGCATACAAACAAACATCATTTTACTTGTTTTCCCATTGGGGAGAAACATGCATACGAACAGACCTCCGTTACTTATCTTCCAGCCAGGGAGAGACACACACAAACGGACATGGCTCACATAGTATTTCACTACCACTTGTGTACTTAAGCGTAAACTCTATCATGAAAGTTCTCACATCGAACCATTTAAATATGAAGAATAGTACTACTTGGTATGTTGAGTAGTACTACTTGGTTTGACAAACCCACCCGCGTTAGTTGTAACACCCCAAAAATAGTAATTTAGTAAATAATAACGCGATAGAGACTTAATCGTCGTAAAACAAAAGAAAAACGGACTGGCTTGGGCTCGGCTCCAACGGGCCGAGCGAAGCCCAGGTATATAAGGGCCAAGACAGCCTTGAACCTCTCATTTTCACCAACACTTGCAAGATAGAGAGAGAAAGGAGAGTCGGAACTAAAGAGAGAAAGTCGACGGATGGACAGCAAAACCTCCGAATCAGAATCACAATCCAGGTAACGATTCGACCTTAAACTGAGTTTTTCTTCGTTTTGGGATTTTTCGGGTTTTAGCTAAATAGGAGACGTTTTTATGGATGAAACTTGAAAATAAGCTTAGAACTAGCATCTAGAGTGAAAACCGTACCTTTTGATCAAAGAAAGTTGTAAGATTAGCATGATCGGATTAACATGCAAAATTTCGGACTTGTCCAGAAAACAAGTGCTGCGTACTTATCAAGTACGAAGCAGGGACGTCCTGCGTACTTACTAAGTACGCAGGTACGCAGGAGAAAGTGTAGGTCCCTAATTCGGTGCGTGACGGATCTCTATTCTCGCGGTATGACACGGTGATAACGTGCGGAATCCATGATCAACGTGCTCGTGTAACTCAATCAACAACGGTGTAAATAAACTCTTTGTATTTCCACCACAATATCAGGTTACAAGATTCACAGAATTCTCTCTGGTCTACTCTGATATCATCTCTCTCACTGAATAACAGACTATGTTCTGTCTATTTATAAACACCAGACCTGATATAGGCGAACTTAATAAGTTCGCCTCAAAGATGCTTAGGCGAACTTATTAAGTTCGCCTCTGATAGACTAAGCGAACTTATTAAGTTCGCCTCTGATAGACTAAGCGAACTTATTAAGTTCACCTCTGATAGACTAAGCGAACTTATTAAGTTCGCCTCTTATAGACTAAGCGAACTTATTAAGTTCGCCTCTAATAGGTTAGGCGAACTTATTAAGTTCGCCTCTCTATGAACTTATACAGAATTTTATCAACAGTTACAAAACATGTCCTAACAGACTCCCCTATAACTGTTGCTAACAATTCTATCAATTACAAGTCAAAGACTCTAAGACTGAGACATAATATCTTCAAGCTCGTTGTCACCAGAATATGCTTCAACAGACTCCCCCTTGACAACAACTTTAGAATATTGTCATCCGTCTTCATATATCATCAAACACATTGTAGTCTTCGTCTTGTTCATCTACACATTCTCTTTCTATCTAGAAGAAATTTGGGAGAAGGACCCCTTGTCAACTTCTGTCTGCACTATTAAGTTTTTGCAAAGGAGAACAACCAAGAATAACCAACAAGTAAGATTTCCATGGAAGCTGGAAAAATAAAATCTTTTTGGTTTTTCTCTTTATAAACTGAAATGTAAAATACAAAATCACATCTTTTTGTTTGAACATCACGAGTAAGAAGATCATATCAGTATATATGAGATATCAATCACACATCTTGGATATAAAATCCATATAATATCAAATGGTATCCTATGTCATTCTTTCAAACCTTGACCAATCAAACCAATATCTTTCAAGATTATCACACTCTATCTTTTCAAGACTTTCATATTGCATGTTATGATACGCGATAAACATTCAAAGAAAATAGGATCAGACTATGACACACAAATTCAAATCGTCAATATTATAAGATTTGAAACTAAAGCATCTCATTCCCACTTTCTTGTGAGTTAAGGTCCCTTTTAAGTATGAAATACAACGTGTACCCCACTAGTATGCCAACAGAAAGTAAATACACTATCTTCAAGACATATGAGATTTTACTAAAGATTATCCGAATTTCTAGAATGAGGAGACATCACTTAGCACATTAATAGCAGAATCCAAATTGGATTGTATAGGAATCAATGAGATTCAAAATCGAATGATTCAATGTCTTGGCTTATATATGTGGAATCATACGATTCAGTTACGTGGATCCAACTGTTATCTGGATTATGAATTCAATGGAATCAATAAAGATGATTTATCAATATGATCCAAGGGCTAGTATATGTTTGACAGATGTTGTCAAGTACATATCTTGATTATACTTCAAATTGCATGCTTTTCGGGACATGGGCACTGAAGCAAATCGAATGAATAGTGCTAAGGACATAACCCGAAACTGATCTCATAGGAAAATCTTTATTAAAAGCTAATATTCTTTATCTGATAGTGATCTTTTAATACACACACCCTGGCATAAAATGGGTTCAAATCACAGTTGTAACATATGCAATTATGTTTTCACACTACCAATGGTTCAGTGACGCTTTTAGTCTACTGACAATTCAAATTATATGCATACACAACATTATCATTTCCTATTTGTGTAGTCTCTGAAGTTTAGATCAAAACATATAATTCAGATATATTAACATAAAGCACCAACCAGTCAATCTAAGGTCATGTGTGAAAGAACATCTACTGATGTACTATCATCTCTTCTTTAACTTCAATTAATGTCGATTTTATCTTTTTCAATTTGTTTGACTTTTTCAAAATCTTTATGAAAGAAAGTAAAACAAACGAAAATAAACTCTTCCATGAAAAACATTTTACTTGGTTACTCAGGATTAAGCAAGTCAATCAATTTAAAAACTCAAACCGATGTAATCATGTAATTGAATGCCTTTGCCTTTGTCACCAACACAGTTCTGTACTCCCCCTGTCCTGTAGACTCCCTCTCAACTAGTCAAATGGTTGCATCAACAACTTTATGCTCACCATCATCATCCTAAGTTTCAGGTTATCATTTGGACTTTGTAAAACTGTTTCCAAAACATTATGTGTGACATATTCTCCCCCTTGAGCATCAAGTCATTGAAACAAATAGATTCTCAGTTATCAACAACTCTTTACTCATGCATATGTCATTCCCTGCCATGTTCTTAGAACCACCACTATCAACAAGTCCCTCTTGGTAATTCCTGCACAACTAACAAGAAACATTAATTTGAAATTGGGACCCAAGCCATGGTAGTCATGGGTCGTCCATCTGTATCAAAATAATAAACCTCACTCCATTCACAATCGAATCTCTCATCAATTTTTGGAGATTGTTCCGACGAGTCAGAAACAGAAACTTTAGATTTCCAAACATACTTCTGTTCATTAAGTTCTTTTTGCTTAAAATGTGAAGTGTTTGAACAATCTTGTTCATTTGAAAAATGTTTTGATTGTGAAAACTCTTGTTGTTCTAAAAGTTTTCTCAATCTTCTGTTTCTCCTCCGTCTTTGAGGTCTAGAAAGCCTAACCTCATATTTTGAATTACCCTTTGGTGTATCATGAGGTTTAACCACATTTGGGTTAACATAAGGCTTACCATGAGTTCTTACCTTTTCTGGAGTAACATGTCGGTTACCTTTGTCTTTGTGAGGACAAGCAATCCAAATGTGACCCACAAGACGACAAGAAAAGCAAGATCTCGTCTCACTATATTCTCTCATTAAGTTCACCTCTAATAAGCTAGGCGAACTTATTAAGTTCGCCTCTCTATGAACTTATACAGAATTTTATCAACAGTTACAAAACATGTCCTAACAGACTCCCCTATAACTGTTGCTAACAATTCTATCAATTACAACTCAAAGACTCTAAGACTAAGACATAATATCTTCAAGCTCGTTATCACCAGAATATGCTTCATCTAAATGGTACTAACTCACATGAAGTTGGAGAATAAACGCTTATAGTTTCAAATCATATAATATTGACAAATTTAAGAATTCATGCTTTATATTTCAAATTCGGTAAAATTAAATGAGCATTTTATAACATGATCTTATTTACTTTGAAATTTATCGCATATCATTTCAAATATTATTCAAATTGATTGAGTTTCAAAATGAAAAAGATGCAAAGTGCACAAAACTGAGTTGGATGGTTTCATACTATAGGTTACCCTTTGTTATTGCTAAAATGTGTGATGAATTAATTGAATACTGATATGATCTTCTTGCTCATGATGTTAATTCAAAAATATGTGTTTTCGTTTGTACAGATAAAATCCAAAAATATTTGTTTTCGTTTGTATAGATAAAATCCAAAAATATGTGATTCCGTTTGTATAGATAAAACTCAAAAAGATTTTGATTTTTATTTTCCATGAAAATTCTAAACTTTTATTAAAATTGTTCGGGATTGGATCGGATACGTGTTGCTGACGGAAGTTCAAGATTTGACAGGTTGAAGTTGATAAAATTTTTGTTCATGGAAAAAAGGTTGAAAAGCTATTAAGTTCGCCTGTGTACAGTGAAGCGAACTTAATAAGTTCGCTTAAAAACAGTGAAGCGAACTTAATCTGGTTGTCTGTAGTGAAGCGAACTTAATCTGATTGTCTGTGGTGAAGCGAACTTATCATGTTCGCCGAAGGCTTGTTAAGCGAACTTAACAAGTTCACCTAGTTAAGCGAACTTAATGTGTTTAAGGTTCTAGATCAAGCGAACTTATCAGATTCATCGTCTTCTTCATTTTAGGCGAACTTAACTGAAATTTTTCAAAATTTTAATCTGTGTTGTTGGAGTTGTTTACCGATTCTATTATATTCCAAATTGAATTGCGAACTCAACCAAGGTAATTTCATTGAATTTCATCCGTTAAATTGTGAGAATTTGGTAATTTTCATCTCGGTTTTCGTTGAAACTTTAAACGGACGGTTTTTGACCTAATTTTGACCGGACTTATAAAATTGATCATCCTATTTGGTTGTAAATTGATATTCGACTGATGTTCATTGCTTATTCCATGATTTTATCTCGATTCGTTGATTTTTGAAAGTCTGTGTTTGAATTTGAATCGTCACAGGTTCAGGCGAACTTGGTCCAGGCGAACTTGTTCGAAGCGAACTTGTCAGGCGAACTTAATAAGTTCGCCTCTTGCACTACTAAGCGAACTTATTAAGTTCACCTAGGGGTCAGGGAAGATTTGGACTTGTAATTTTTTTTTGTTCAATTTTTTTTGTTTTGTTTAAAATTTTTTTAAAAATTTTTATTTTGTTTTGTTGTTTGTTCGTGTTTGTTATTTTTGCTAATATGTTTGTTGTCCAACTTTTTCAGATGGCTCGACGTGTCGAATATAAACATAATCAAGTGGCATTGTTAGATCCTAACATGTCCGAGGCTATGAATTTTCAAGGCATTATAGGATTTTTGAACAGATCACGTCTTCACGTTGCTTTATCTGCTGATCCTTACATAAGTTTCGTGTACATACAGCAATTTTGGGACACAGTACATCAAGATACGGACGTTGAACCTCATGTTCTTCGTGCCACTGTTAACAATACCGAGATTGCCATTTCTGAAGAGACGATTCGTGCTGCTCTTGATTTGGGTGGAAATGCTGAAGATCCGTTATCTTATCTAGGAACTCTTATTCTGGGATGTTTTCAAAGAATGGGATATCGTGGGAAACAGAATGATACCCAAGCACGTAAAGGTGGCTTAGTTGGTGAATGGAGGTATTTCATGCATGTGATTATTCAATGCATCTCTCCTCGCAAAGCTGGTACCGATGGCTTGAAGATAGCTCTTCAAACTGCTATGGTGGCTTTAACATTGAATAAGTGATTCAATTTTCCACTTTACTTCTATCGGGAGATGGTCATGCAGATTAATCCGGCTGAAGGTCAAGGATTCTTGATGTATCCTTGCTTTATTCAAATGATTTTGAATCACCTTATTCCGGATCTTCCACAACATCCAATAAGATTAACTTTGACTCCAATGTCAAAGCGTATCTTTACCGATTGCATGAAGGTGAAACAGCAAAATGCTGCATTGATACCAGTCAATACTCCTTTATTTGGTCACTTAATCAATCCTGATTATGTTACACCACCTAATGACAACTGGTTTCATCCTGATGAAATTGCTTAAGCTCAAGGCTTCAATGTTCAACAACAAGTTCCACAACAATAGATACCAGTTCAACAAGTACAAGTTCCCGTACAACCATAAATTCCTATTCCTGAACAAGTTCCTATTCCACAAGCTGAGGTTGAAATACCTATTCAGGAACCAGTTCAAGAAGAGATCGTTCATGAACATGAACACGATCTAGGAATGAACATGGATGATTTCGTTGATGATGCTGTGAACTCGCCCATTCATGAAGCTGAAGGGAATGTGGTGACTGGTGATGAATCTAGTTCAAGCTCAAGTGATACGATATTATCTGATAATGAAAGCACTGACTCTGATGAATCTAGGGATTTTTCCTCAGGTTATTATGAACGGTTAGCTGCTATTCCACTGGCTAATGCTGGAAAACGCATTAAATCTCAAGCCAGACGACCAAGAAGAAAGTCTGTTCAGGATCCTCCTTCCGGTTCAGTACTTGGAAAAAGATCCTTGGTTGATGAGAGTACTGAGTCTGATAGTGACTTTAATCCAAATCCTAAGACTCAAAAGTTAATGTCTGCTTCGATTGCTGCTGCACAATCTTCACAGGGAGTCGAGGATACTAATTTTGTTGCTTTATTGATAATTACTCCTCCAAGATCAAAAGATACATCTCCGTTGATTACTCCTGTTCCTCCAGTCATTCCTACTACTTCAAGTCCTTCTATTCCACAATCGTCAGCTGGTCCGTCAAAGCCTTCTGATTCTGACAGGATTACTTTCCTTGAATCTCAAGTGCTTTCTCTACAAACCCAAGTAAACACTCTTGTATCTACTGATTCACAACGGCAGCTGGTGATTCAGGCTCAAGCTCAACAGATAGCTGACATGCAAGCATTGGTGTCTAAACTCGTTCAGCGTCTTGACGCTCAGGGGGAGTTGAGGATACACGATACATGTCACACAGAGTCTATTCAAAGACGTGATGATGAAGACAATGATCCTGCTGGAAATGTTGAAGGTGATCGTCAATACACTGACGCTAATACTATATCAAAGATTCAGGGGGAGTCGACATCACAATCACTTGAAGGAAACAAAGATACTTCTGGTACTAATGAAGAATAAATTTTATTATTGGAGTTCTTTCAAGATTCAGAAAAAGAGGAAGCTGAAAAGATTGCATGTCTTGATGACATTGATGATTTATTCAATGACATGGAATGTCACACCCCAACCGACGGCGGAAACGTCGGGGCGTGAAGCGTGCAGACTGTTCATTGCTCATGGTTTGCTAAAGTTTGAATATTTAATAATTGTTTTCATTGCAATCAATAAGTTCAATCAAAACACAAACAATCCACAAAACAAAAATGTAAATTACATAGAATAAACTGGTTTAATTGAATTCTAGGTCCAAAAATCCTATGTGTAGCATATCCTGATCACTTCAAACATTGGTACCTGAAACATGGTTAAAACAGGGTCAACTAAAAAGTTGGTGAGAATACATAGGTTTTATTGTGTGATAGCAAAATACGTGTTGTGTGCATACAGTTCAATACTAACATGGCAATTAAGGCAATTATGGAGAGAAAACTATCATGTGACCTATACAATCAAACCTTTGTAACTTGCACTCAAAATTTGTGTTGTCAGTAACAGTCACCCTACCTGGGTGGGTTTGTCAGACTCAATAGATCTACCACTGTTTACTGTCGGCTGTTAGTTAATGATTGTACATGAAGAGCATAATAGTTGGTCTACACGTCTAGTACTCAAGCATAAAGCGCAAAATTTGTATACATGCATAGGATGGAACTGTATATGTGTATAATTGAAAACATGTAAATAGAACGCATGTTCCACCCCAAAAGTTTGTAAAATAGAGTAAAAGAGGGGCTATGTAACTCACATGTTATGCAGAGTGTAGATCACACAAGCAAGTATGAAATGGCGGTGTGTTGTAGAGTGCTAGATTCGACCTAATGAACAATGTATATAATTATGTATTAATGACTTGCGTTTATTCGATATCGGAAGTGGATTTGTTTTAGGGTTTGTTATAAAATACACCGTTTTATTTAGAATGTTTATTAGATAGTAATGATATCTATATTTATTTAATTGTAAGTTTAAATAAGTAATACTTGTTAAAGACAAAATGTATTGTTGTTTATAAAAATAATTATGTAGTATTTTATTGATTTTAATTTAAAGAAAGAGCAAATAATTGATTCGAATGATTTGTTAACGAAACTCGGTTATGAATATTTTATAAAATAATACTCTCTATAACATTAGAATATAATATATTAAATTGGTTAAAATAAAGATTCTGTTAAGGGGGACACGACCGTGCTCGTGTTGGGCACGACCGCGCTTGGTCGGTAGCGCGCCCGTGGTTGGTCAGAAGGCTTCAAAAGGGTCTGTCCGTAGAGCACGACCGTGCTCGTGTCCGGCACGACAGCGTCTAGGGTTGGTTTAGGTCAGGACTTTGTTTGCTCGGCAAACACGACCGGGCCATGACTCGGGCACGACTGTGCTTGGTCAGGCACGACCGCGTGTCACACCCCAACCGACGGCGGAAACGTCGGGGCGTGAAGCGTGCAGACTGTTCATTGCTCATGGTTTGCTAATGTTTGAATAAATAATAATCGTTTTCATTGCAATCAAACAAGTTCAATAAAACATAGATTCAATCCACCAAACAATAATGAAAATTACATCAAAATATAACTGGTTCAATTAAAACTAGGTCAAAATCCTATGTGTAGCATATCTTGATCACTTCAAACATTGGTACCTGAAACATGGTTAAATGAGAGGGTCAACTACAAGAGTTGGTGAGAAAACATAGGTTTAATCGTGTGATAGCAAAATACGTGTTGTGTGCATACAGTTCAATACAATCATGACAATTAAGGCATTTATGGAGAGAAAACATCGTGTGACCTATACAATCAAACCTTTGTAACTTGCACTCAAAATTTGTGTTGTCAGTAACAGTCACCCTACCTGGGTGGGTTTGTCAGACTCAATAGATCTACCACTGTTCACTGTCGGCTGTTAGTTAATGATTGTACATGAAGAGCATAATAAATGGTCTACAAAATGTACTCAAGCATAAAGCGCAAAACTGTAGACATGTGTAGGATGGAACTGTATATGTGTATAGTTGAAAACATGTAAATAGAACGCATGTTCCACCCCAAAACGTTTGTAAAATAGAGTAAAAGAGGGGCTATGTAACTCACGTGTTATGTAGCGTGTAGGTTGCACAAGCAAATGGAAAACAGCGATGTGTTGTAGATTGCTAAGTTCGACCTAATGAACAATGTATATGTGTTATTGATTTGCGTTATTTAATGACGGAAGTGAATTTGTCATTCTTAAACGTGTAGGGTTTGTCTTAAAAATAATTATTTAAACTGTTATTTATTTATCAAATTAACAGAATAAAAATAAAAATAAAGATTCTGTTTAAGGGATGAGCACGACCGTGCTTGTATATGGCACGACCGCGCCTGGCACGTACGCGACCGCGCTTGGTCGGTAACGCGCCCGTGGTTGGTCAGAACTCAAAACAAGAGTCTGGTCCTGAGGCACGACCGCGTCCGTATCCGGCACGACCGCGCCTAGGGTTTTGACTAGGTCAGGACTTGGTTTGATCGGTAACACGACCGGGCCTCTTACGGGGCACGACTGTGCTTGGTCAGGCACGACCGCGCTCATAGGCTGGCGCGACCGTGTCTGGTCAATTCCAGAAGCAATTCGCCTGATTCTTGTAAAAAAACAGATTAGAAACTTAGGGTTTTCATTGATATGATGTTTGCGAATCGAATTACACCATTTAATTAGGTTTATATCCTGTTTAACGTGTCGATCGTTTAAAACCATTTTTTATCAAAACTCAGATTCAGTTCTGTAAAATCATGTAATGTGGTTACGAATTGAGTTAGGGCTTTCGATTAACTTGGATAGACGATCCTAATGAACTATTACTAACCTGTTTTGAATGGGCAACAAGTGCAGACGGCTACGGGGAGACTTCGCGGCTTTTTCTTGATCGACAGACGAGATAGAGATGATGGAATGATGGAGTTAGGGTTTAGGGAAGTTTATATATGACTCGGGTAGGTATGGGCTTAACTTAATTCGTTTGATTCTTGCCCCAATTACTTGATTTGTTTTAAAAAAAGAGTCGGTTTAGAATTTGCGAGTATTGGGACGATTGCATGTGTATTTGGTCGTGTTTTAGTCTCAATTAGCCGAATATCTTCTTCTGCAAGTTTCGCGACCTTCTAAACGTGTTTACAATCTATTTTTGGACAAGATTTGAGTCGGTTTGACTTTGCGGAGTCAAACTGTATCGAGGCGCGACCGTGCTTAATGTTAAGCACGACCGTGGTCGTGGCACAAGCGCGACCGTGCCTAGGACTAGGCGCGACCGTGCTCGTGTTGGTTTTTGGAAGTTTCAAGACTAGTCCTTGTAGTTTTGTAATATTGATGTTGTTTTGAGTTTTGGTCAAGTTTGGTTCTCGAGGTTTGTAAGATTGTTTTCGTTAATATTGTATTATAATGAACGCGTGTATGCTTGTAAGTGTATATGAACAATAAATGTAAGGTTGAAATCTTTTATTGCACGGCATAAAATACATAGGAAAAACATGAAAATCAGAAAGGTTACAGTATCCCCATGTTGAGGGAATTTCGTCCCGAAATTCAACTGGTTGAGGCTACTGCTTCAGCAAAAAGATGTGGGTACTTGAGCTTCATTTGGTCTTCTCGTTCCCAAGTAAACTCGGGTCCTCGTTTAGATTCCCAACGAATCTTGACAATAGGAATACGGCTGCGCTTGAGTTGTTTTATCTCGCGATCCATAATCTCGACTGGTTTTTCAACGAAGTGCATCGTCTCATCAATGCGCACATCGTCAAGAGGTATATGAAGGTTCTCATCAGCAAGACACTTCTTGAGGTTGGATACATGAAATGTAGGATGTACGCTGCCAAGTGATGGAGGTAACTCGAGCTTGTAAGCCACTTTCCCAATCCTTTCAAGGATCTTGAATGGACCCACATAGCGAGGTGCTAGATTGCCTTTCTTCCCAAAACGGATCACCCCCTTCCAAGGAGACACCTTTAGAAGTACAAGATCACCAACTTGGAATTCCAAGGGTTTGCGTCGTTTGTCGGCATAGCTCTTTTGCCGACTCCTCACAACTCGAATGTTGTCACGGATTTGGATAATCTTGTCGGAGGTTTCTTGAATTAACTCGGGACCGGTGATTTGTGCTTCACCAATCTCGTTCCAACAGATGGGAGAACGACACTTACGACCATAGAGAGCTTCAAACGGAGCCATGTCGATGCTGGTGTGGTAACTATTGTTGTAGGAAAATTCGATAAGTGTCAAATGTGAATCCCAATTGCCACCAAAGTCGATGACACAGGCTCTCAGCATGTCTTCCAGGGTTTGGATTGTTCGCTCGGTCTGACCATCAGTTTGGGGATGGTAGGCCGTGCTCAAATCCAATCGTGTACCAAGTGCCTTTTGGAGAGATTGCCAAAACCGAGAAGTGAAACGAGCATCTCTATCGGAGATTATGTTCAAAGGGACACCGTGACGACTCACGATCTCGTCAATGTAAATTCGGGCCAATTTCTCAACCTTATAGTCTTCACGGATAGGCAAGAAGTGTGCGGACTTAGTGAGACGGTCAATGATCACCCAGATGCTGTCATAACCGCTCGAAGTGCGAGGGAGTTTAGTGATGAAATCCATAGCTAGATTCTCCCATTTCCACACGGGGATTTCCGGTTGTTCAAGTAACCCAGAAGGACGTTGATGCTCAGCTTTGACTTTAGAACATGTGAGACATTTTGCTACAAACAAAGCAATGTCTTTCTTCATACCAGGCCACCAATATTGTGGACGAAGATTTTGGTACATTTTATCCGCACCAGGATGGATAGAATATCGAGATTTGTGTGCTTCGGTCATGATGA
Organism: Smallanthus sonchifolius; assembly: GCA_023525975.1. Lineage (NCBI taxonomy): Eukaryota > Viridiplantae > Streptophyta > Magnoliopsida > Asterales > Asteraceae > Smallanthus > Smallanthus sonchifolius. The sequence continues at coordinate 66,376,920 of CM042030.1, read as the reverse complement.
ATGCTCGGAGATCGTTACGATCGGGAACCCAAATACGATTTAGAAAATAAAGCAAGCCATTGGTTTTAGTCTCTAATTGGAATTCAGCACCACAAGACATTTCCATATACATATTGCCCTCGGTAACCGAGACATGTTGAGCTTCTAGAATACGAACTTGTATATCGGAATGGATCTTGACACTTTGAAGCATGACATGTTCCTTGCGGCTTAGTGCATCGGCTACAACATTAGCCTTGCCGGGATGATAACGAATTTCGCAATCGTAATCGTTGAGGAGTTCAACCCAACGTCGTTGCCTCATGTTGAGTTCCTTTTGGTTGAAGATATGTTGGAGGCTTTTGTGGTCGGTGAACACCACACATTTCGTGCCATAGAGATAATGTCTCCAAATCTTCAATGCAAATACGACAGCACCCAACTCAAGATCGTGCGTCGTATAATTCTTCTCATGGATTTTGAGTTGTCTTGATGCATAAGCGATCACCTTGCCTCGTTGCATGAGAACGCAACCAAGACCTTGGTTTGAAGCATCACAGTAAACAACTAGATCATCTTCACCTTCAGGAAGGGTGAGGATAGGAGCATTGCACAACTTTTGCTTGAGAATTTGAAAGGCTTCTTCTTGTTTCGGTCCCCACTCATAAGGTTTACCTTTTTGGGTTAAGGCAGTGAGGGGAACAGCGATCTTGGAGAAGTTAGAAATGAACCTTCGGTAATAACCCGCTAAACCAAGAAATGAACGAACTTCGGTAGGGTTTTTAGGAGCTTTCCAATTCTTAATAGCTTCAATTTTGGCGGGGTCAACATGAATTCCCTTTTCATTGACGACGTGACCCAAAAATTGCACTTCCTTTAGCCAAAAATCGCACTTGGAGAACTTGGCGTATAGCTGTTCGGTTTTCAAGAGATCCAAAATCAACCTAAGGTGCTGTTCATGATCTTCCTTGGTCTTGGAATAGATCAAGATGTCGTCAATGAACACGATCACAAATTTATCAAGGTATGGTTTGCACATGCGATTCATGAGGTCCATGAAGACAGCAGGTGCATTGGTTAGCCCAAAAGGCATAACCATGAACTCGTAGTGACCATATCTCGTTCGGAAGGCAGTCTTGGGAATATCCTCCTCTTGCACACGGAGTTGATGATAACCAGATCGAAGATCAATCTTCGAGAAGTAGGTAGAACCTTGGAGTTGATCGAAGAGGTCGTCAATCCTAGGTAAAGGGTAGCGGTTTTTGATTGTAAGCTTGTTGAGTTCTCGATAGTCAATACACATGCGGAATGAACCATCCTTCTTTTTAACAAACAAGACTGGTGCACCCCACGGTGAATGACTCGGCCGTATGAAACCTTTGTCGGCGAGTTCTTGAAGTTGACTTGCAAGTTCTTGCATCTCGGAAGGTGCAAGCCGGTATGGAGCTTTAGCCACCGGGTTTGCTCCAGGTACAAGATCGATGCGAAATTCCACTTGTCGAACAGGTGGAAGACCTGGTAAGTCATCAGGAAAAACTTCAGGAAAATCCCGAACGATGGGGATGTCTCGTACACTCCTCTTTTTATCTTCTTTTTGGATAACATGGGCTAGGAAAACCATGTACTTCTTTCGTATATACTTTTGGACGGTGATGCATGACATTAGTTTGAGTCCTTTGCAAGGTTTCTCACCAAGGACCTTCAACGTTTCGCTGGATGGGAGTGGTATACGGATGCATTTTTCGAAGCACATGACTTCGGCGTGGTGCTTCGACAACCAATCCATACCTACGATGACGTCAAAACTTCCTAATGGCATTGGTATGAGGTTGATTGGAAAGGTGTGTTTATTTAGTTCTAGGGAGCAATCATAAATGATGGTGTCAATAGTAACGGTGTTACCATCGGCTACCTCAACGGTAAAGGTTTTCTCTAGTGTAGACCTGGTTTTTGCAAGTAAAGGTTCGAAGTCTAGTGACACAAAACTTTTATCGGCTCCGGTATCAAATAGTATAGAAGCATAACGATTATTCATAAGGAACGTACCGTTAACCACATCAGTGTTGGCCTGAGCCTCATTGGCGTTGATGTTGAAAGCACGCCCACGAGCTCCGCCTTGGTTAACATTGATCAGTCTTGGGCATTGGTTACGGAAGTGGTTCGGGTCACCACATTCGAAGCAAGCACGTTCATTTGCAATGGCGGGGATGGCTTGGTTAGTTGCTTGATGATTGGCTTGATTTGGTGGGTTGGTTTGGTTAGCAAGTACCTTGGCTCGACAAATATTAGCTGTGTGGCCATGTTTCCCGCAGTGGTTGCAAAGGCGACAAGGTATGTTTGGAGGGTGATGATAATTGCAAGTGTTGCAAAGTGGGTAGCTGCCCCCATAGGGCTTCTTTGCTGGGTTTGGAGCTATGGGTGTAACTTGATTCACTGGAGCAGCCGGAGTGATTACAGCATAATTTTTGACCTTTCTCTTGCTAGTGTTGCGGTATGGTTCAGTTTGGACTTCTTTGACATGAGCGGGAGGTGTTGTTGTGTCAGAAACTTTCTTGGCACCCTTTCTTGTAAGTGTACCCGCTTTAACATGATTGTCAGTAAGTGTGGCTGACAAACGGATAGCATCTTCTAGAGTAGCAGGATTTCCTCCTACCACAGTATCTTGAATTTGCCTAGGTAGACCACCAATGTACTTTTCAATACACCTAGACAGAGGTGTAACCATGTGTGGCACAAGTAGACTCAGCTCGTGAAAACGGGTGGTGTATGCTAAGCTTTCACCACTATCTTGAGCAAGATCCCAAAATTCCGCTTCTAGCTTTTTCATCTCATTTCGAGGACAGAATTCCTCAGTCATGATCCTTTTCAACTCATCCCACGGCAGTACCATTGCTACATCCACTCCCCTAGTCCTTTTCTCACCATTCCACCATGTAAGCGCCCTTTTTTGAAAGACACTAGTAGCATGACGAGTACGGAGGTTGTCGGGACAGTCGCTATTGAGAAAAGTGCTCTCAATGCTTTCGAACCATTGAAGGAGTCCCGTGGCTCCTTCGCTGCCATAGAATTTGAGGGGATTACAGGAGTTGAAGTGTTTGAAGGTGCATTGTGGCGGGTTGGCACCACCACCACCTCCAGTAGCAGCACTTCCACTGGCATGGCCATTATTGTTGTTGTTGGCTTGGGTAATTTGGTTCACCAGCTGTGTGAGTAAAGCAGCCAGGTCAGTGTTATTGTTGTTGTTGCTGTTGACACGACGGGGAGGCATTCTACAGATTTAGACACAATAAGAGTTGTGAGAATTTCTTGGATTAAATAGAAGGATAAATAGATATAAGTAATTCATAGTTCGGATTGTACTCAAATAGTGACATAATCACTCGAGTACTATGACATATTAAGGTTAATTTAAACTCAGATAATTATCAAGAAGACGTGCTTTAGCCTATAAGTAAACACTCATCCCGGGGATTCCCAGGAAAGCATACGGATCCCTCGGTTGATTGGGATTTATATGAAATACTTTCCGAGACAGAAAACCCAGAATACAGGTGTCACTCTTTCAGATTGCACGTGTCCTTTAACAATTAAACAAAGTCTAAAAAGCCTTAACGGGTGTAAGAGAAAATTTTATAAACATGGAAGCAGGCAAGAAGGATGTGTGGCATAGGATATGGGTAGGGATATTGTTTATTTTATATTTATATTTACATATAAAAACATATAGTATATATCATATAGCATGTAGCATATAGCATGTAAATCATGTAGTATGGCATAAGTGGGTATCCTAAAGTTATAGTCTAGGTCAAAGGTGTCTAATAACCAAATTCCCTATAACCAAGGCTCTGATACCAATCTGTCACACCCCAACCGACGGCGGAAACGTCGGGGCGTGAAGCGTGCAGACTGTTCATTACTCATGGTTTGCTAATGTTTGAATAATTAATAATCGTTTTCATTGCAATCAAACAAGTTCAATAAAACATAGATTCAATCCACCAAACAATAATGAAAATTACATCAAAATATAACTGGTTCAATTAAAACTAGGTCAAAATCCTATGTGTAGCATATCTTGATCACTTCAAACATTGGTACCTGAAACATGGTTAAATGAGAGGGTCAACTACAAGAGTTGGTGAGAAAACATAGGTTTAATCGTGTGATAGCAAAATACGTGTTGTGTGCATACAGTTCAATACAATCATGACAATTAAGGAATTTATGGAGAGAAAACATCGTGTGACCTATACAATCAAACCTTTGTAACTTGCACTCAAAATTTGTGTTGTCAGTAACAGTCACCCTACCTGGGTGGGTTTGTCAGACTCAATAGATCTACCACTGTTCACTGTCTCAAGCACAACTTGCTCAGAAAGAGAAATATATGAATAAAGAGCGGTGTGTAGGAAGGATCATAAGTTGGTTCTATGATGATGAATCAAAATTATTTGCAATTAAACGATCTGATGGTGTTTAATACTTAAAGCCGAGGATCAAATATTTCAATACCTTGCCAAGGTGTGAAATAAATTGTTTAGCTTCAAAGCCACTCATTAATAGATCGAAGAATGGTTTGGCTGATGTGATAGCAAACTTGATCAAGAAAGAAGGTAGTTCAGGAAAGTATGATCGGCTGAAACCACAAAAGGGAAAGAGAGTGAAGAACACAGATCCAAAGACTGGGAAAGTGACCTGGAGATACAAGTATAAACCAGTGCATGCTATTCACAAGATACCGTTAAAGAAGATTCCTCAAGACTTTCTTGGGAATATGAAATGGTGGTATGTTGATGTTAGTACTGGTGAAGCAAGGATTGAAGATAAAGACAATAAGGTCATTGTATGTTTCTATGATGCAAAGAATCTTATCAATTTCTCAAAGAAAGATCAGAGGACGTTGCGAAAGAATGAAATAATGTTCACTGATGTTTGGAGAGAACAAGGTCTACAGTACAAAAGAGTTTTGGAGATATGAAGAAGATATGGAGTGCATGCTGGCAGCAGACTACCGGATAACTGGAAGAGTTCAAGATAAAGACTGAAGACTGAAGATCAAGCTATTGTCAAGGGGGAGTCTGTTAGGACATAGTTTGTAATGACAAAAGCTTGTAATAGTTAGATTTTATGTCTTTATGTTTTTGTTATGTAAATGTCAAATGTCACTAAGTGTTTTACAAGTATAGCCTAGAGGCGAACTTGTTAAGTTCGCCTGGTCTATCAGAGGCGAACTTAATAAGTTCGCTTAGGTATAACTGAGGCGAACTTGTTAAGTTCGCTTAAGCTGTTAGAGGCAAACTTAATAAGTTCGCTTATATCAGGTCAGTTGGTTATATATATGTGTGTTTACAGAGTCAGTCATAACGAACTAGAGAGATCAGTTCAGAGAAGTCCGATTGAGTCTGTAAACATCATTGTGATTTGAAATACGAATTGAGATGGTTATTTACTTGCTTATTTGCATTGTCTTTTATGCGTATAAACGTTGACTCGTTGGATTTCGCACTTCGAGTAAACGTCACGTCTTATCACGAGATCGATCCGTAGACTTGCCATGAGGACCTACAAGGTCCCTAATTCGGTGCGTGACGGATCTCTAGACTCGCGGTACGACACGGTGATAACGTGCGGAATCCATGATCAACGTGCTCGTGTAACTCAATCAACAACAACGGTGTAAATAAACTCTTTGTATTTCCACCACAATATCAGGTTACAAGATTCACAAAATTCTCTCTGGTCTACTCTGATATCATCTCTCTCACTGAATAACAGACTCTGTTCTGTCTATTTATAAACACCAGACCTGGTTCGCCTCAAAGATGCTTAGGCGAACTTATTAAGTTCGCCTCTAATAGGATAAGCGAACTTATTAAGTTCGCATCTGATAGACTAAGCGAACTTATTAAGTTCGCCTCTGATAGACTAAGCGAACTTATTAAGTTCGCCTCTGATAGACTAAGCGAACTTATTAAGTTCGCCACTAATAGGCTAGGCGAACTTATTAAGTTCGCCTCTCTATGAACTTATACAGAATTTTATCAACAGTTACAAAAATGTCCTAACAGATTTTTAAGCGAACTTATTAAGTTCGCCTCTAATAGGCTAGGTGAACTTATTAAGTTCGCCTCTCTATGAACTTATACAGAATTTTATCAACAGTTACAAAACATGTCCTAACAGAAAGATCATGCGTACTTACCAAGTACGCAGGTACGTAGGAGAAAGATCATGCGTACTTACCAAGTACGCAAGAAGAATGCGCTGCGCACTTGTCAAGTACGCATGAGCAAGGTCATGCGCACTTACTAAGTGCGCAGGCAGCAGACCAGTAAGTAATGTCAGTATGTATAGAATGATTAAACCGCTAGAGTCGGAGTTGGGTCTGATGTGTATTTAAACTACCTAATTCAGATTGTACGTGACGTTGTTGGACCTTTGTTTAGGACAACCAAGACTAGCTTTTCAGGTGAGTTCTATGTGCCCCCTTCTATGTTATGTGCAAACCTTATTAAATGTTTTAGGGCTGAAATGTATACACTAAATGAATAAATGATATGAATGCTAATGTGATCATACGTGATGTACTAATATAAATTTTATATATATATGAGAATGAATTATGAACAAAGAATGAAACGTATGTTTACAGAGAATGAAGGAAAGAATGGCATAACGTAAATAAATGAAATCTTGCTTTATAATTATTTATATTGCATGTTAAGAATGTATGTATACGTTATGGACGGAAACGAAGCTAACGGCTACTTCTGTAGACGGACGACCACGTGACTATTTTACAACCGGGAAAGATACGTTCCTTCGCAAGCTAGGACGTACAAAAAGCATAAATGGGCGGTCGAAGTAAATGCTAAAATAGTATAACGGTTGCATAAACAATAGTTCGCGTGGGAAACAGATGCCTTAGGGCAAACGGGCGAATATGACGGACTACGACGGTTGGACGGTTAAGGCGGACGGCCGAAGGTTGGCCGGATGGAAGTTAAGGCGGACGGTTTCTAGGACCGGACGAGTAAAAGGGCTACGACGGTAGCTTAAGGGCGTATGTCTTTGTGATATACGCAGTAAAAGACGGGTTGATCACCCTTATGCGTATGACCAATGAATGTAAAGGAAAGAAAAGGTGAATGCATATCTATGTAATCACATAAGAATGAAGAAAGAAAAGTAAAAGCTATGAATACGTATTTATAGAAATGTATGTATATAATTATGTATACTTATAAAGAAAAGAATGATCATACTTAATAGTTTTAAACTAGAACTCACCAGCGTTAGCTGACTTTTAGTATACATTTCAGGTATAGAAAGGAATGGTCGTGCGAAGGCGTGAAGGTTACCTGGCACAAGACTGACATCCCACTTTTATATATGTTAAGACAAATGTTATGTACTTAATTTTAAAGACTTCCGCTGTTATGTCATGTTATGTTACGTTATGTAATTAATGAATTCGAATGTTTTAAATTTAAGCTCAGTAATCATGACTATGTTTATGAGTAAATCCAACAAGTGAGGTTACCCGAGAATGGGGCCTTACAAGTTGGTATCAGAGCAATAGTTTGAGAGATTTAGACATCCCTAAATGTCTGGACTCAAACTGATTATGGGACCAACGCACGGATGTCAGTATGGGTAACCAACGCCAACACCAGCACGGTAAGTAAGTACTTGAGTTAATACACCTGGATAAGAATAGATACATTAACTTAGAACAAATAGATGTCAATGTCACAACCGAATTGAAGAGTTTTGAACTCGAAAAGCAATGTAATCTATAATCACAAACCGGTCACTGTAATTAATAATTTACCTTGCTCGTACTGTTCTAAACTATGATCTGAAGGAATGGCATTGATGTATTCTCTTTATAACTATCAGGAAATTAGGAACTATGGCTGGTGGAGGAAGAACAGGACGCCGAGGCGGTCGTACTGGACGAGTCGGTAGACCTCCATTGAATCGAAGCCATGAAGAAGAAGAGAGTGTGCACGCAGGACACACTGAGAGTGTGCACGAAACAGATGTGACCCCAACTGGGAACGACAATAAAGGGACAATACAGTTGGAACCCGAGGTCAGGGATGCTATAGCCCGTGAAGTCGTACTCACTCTGAAGAAAGTATTGCCTGATCTACTATCCGAGGCACTAAAGAAAAGTAGAAAAGATGATGAAGGAGACCGTGAAGAGAAAGTGTATGACAGTGATGGGGATGAAATAAAGGTGGGATCAAGCAACCGTGGGTGTACTTACAAAGGTTTCAAGGACGGAGACCCACCCAAGTTTGATGGTAACAAGGATTCGGTGGCAACGTTCGAATGGATTGAGAGGATGAACGCTGTAATCAACATCAGCGAGTGTCGACCGGACCAGGCGGTTAAATATGTTGCTCATTCTTTCACCAACGAAGCACTAGGTTGGTGGAGAAACATTCAGAGAACAAAGTCGCCAAATGCTATCGCCAGAATGACATGGGAAGACCAGAAAAAGCTCATAATCCAAAATTCTGCCCACAGAACGAGATTGATCGTGTGGAGAACGAGTTCCTAAACTTCAAGGCTGGCAACAAGACTCATCACTAGTATACTTCAAGATTTAATGAGCTGGCCCAACTGTTACCACACTTGGTGGAAACTGAAGACCGTATGATCAAATACTATGTCAAGGGTCTGCCGCAGAGGGTCCGTGTCCATGTAAAAGCTAATCTACCATCGACCTTCGAGTCGGTAGTGAATCTCAGCGGAATCGTCTACGACGATTATGCCAATGAGGACCCGGCACCTGAGACACAAAAGAGAAAGTGGGAGAACCCGTCTAGAGGCACCTGTGACACTCGACATTTCAGGTCAATATCCGTACATGTATTAAACAATTTTACATTATAATTATTCTTGTGATTTACTTAAATTCACAAACAAGGACATGAAGGACTAACAAAAACCGAGCATTGTCTCGGTTCACATTTGGTAATTCTAGGAGTTACTGGTTCACGTGTCATAGAAACCGAATTTATTTACCCCCTTTAAAACTCTAATAGATGTTAATACCATTAATAAATTAGTGGTAAAAACAAATTGTTTGATTTATTTTGACCCAAACCACCCACCCTTGACTATTCGGCCGAAATGCAGAGAAAACCATCCCCCCCCCCATTCTCACGTCCCATTTTACCATATTTTCAGATATAACCCATACCCTTTCACTCAAAACTCTCACAAACCTTTTATCTCTCTCATTTTCGTACGAAAATCTTCTCATTTCTCTTCAAAATCGAAGCCAAGTTTTAAGGTAAAAATCCACCACAATCTAGTGTTTTAAGAAGATTTCAAGTGTTTCTAAAGAAAGTTCAACAGAAGATTCGAGACCATTCTCTGTTTTCTCTCATCATCTTCATCACTGTTTTTAAGGTAAAAACTCGATATTTTTCATATTATGTTCTTTAAAACCGTAACTAAACTTACATCTTATTTAAACGCAAGAAAGATAACAAGAAGAGTGTGTCGAATTCAAGTTTAAAACATCAAAATATGCCGGACTGATTCTGTCAAAACAGAAGTCCAGTAATCGAAACTAGGAGTTTCGATACCTGTTTCTCAATCGAAACTAGGAGTTTCGATACCTGTTTCTCAATCGAAACTAGGAGTTTCGATACCTGTTGCTCAATCGAAACTAGGAGTTTCGATACCTGTTTCTCAATCGAAACTAGGAGTTTCGATACCTGTTTCTCAATCGAAACTAGGAGTTTCGATACCTGTTGCTCAATCGAAACTAGGAGTTTCGATACCTGTTTCTCAATCGAAACTAGGAGTTTCGATACCTGTTTCTCAATCGAAACTAGGAGTTTCGATACCTGTTGCTCAATCGAAACTAGGAGTTTCGATACCTGTTGGTCAATCGAAACTAGGAGTTTCGATACCTTTTACTCAATCGAAACTAGGTTGTTTCGACTCCTGACCACTCCATCGAAACTAAGTAGTTTCGACACACATATGCCCAATCGAAACTAAGAAGTTTCGACACCTGTACAACAGTCCCAGTTGGGCAGTAACTCAAAACTATTTTATAACAAAACATGTGTTGGAAAACTAAAACGATATTTAAACAAACATAATCAGATTTACAAGGTCGGGGAACAATTTACAATTAAGACGTTGGTCTTAACAACAATTTACCCTTGGTATCTAGGGTACAATCAGTCAAGGTTGACTACAACAAATATTATTACAAGTATATACACAAACACAAGGTGAGTTTCACGGCCCCTTTCTTTTTACTGCTTTCTAATATTTGGGGGAAAAACATACTTCAACTATTTTATGGGATAACAAGAGAATAAGACACGACTTTTATGTTTGCATGGGATGAGAACAACACAATGGAGGCCGCGAAAGTCCCCTGGAACAACATAGTAACCATTAACTGTAGCCTAGGGTCCTATGAATAGTACTATGGAGAGTGACGTCTCCCGGTCATGGTTAGTCGCGCTAACCACAATCTGGAGGATTTATGGCCGCATAGAACTGAATAACGAAATTAGGGGCGTGTACACATGTCAAGGTTTGGTTACGCCCCATGTATGAACATATTATTTGTATTCCTAGCTAGTTTACAAATGGGTCAACAATTCTTATTCTGTTTATCACATACAACTGAAACTATTTACGAACAATTGAATTTTACAAAGAACTATTTGATTAAACCTGTGAACTCACCAACCTCGTGTTGACGATTTTAAGTATGTTTTTCAGGTAACTGAACGCGATTTCAAGGTTAGCAATATAGATTACATGCATGCACGATGGATACTACTCAAGGAGGATTTCCCTTGTATAACTCATTGAGTTGAGTCATATTTGTGAAATCTTAACTTTTTGTAAACTCAGATTATGTTTTGTAATGTAAAACATTAAACTTGTTAATGTATCCATTTATCATGTATGTGTTTGCGGTAATCATATGCTTTGGAAACCATGAACGTTGCGCCTCGCGTTTCCGCCTTGGCGGGGTGTGACAGAACTGGTATCAGAGCCATTGATTATAGTGAACTAGGAATCTAAATTGGAACCTAGTCTATAATCTAAATGACTCACTAAAACGTTTTCATTGCATAAGCATTGCATGACTAGTCATTTTGTCATATGGATATTGTAGTCACAAGCATGTCGTCACATTCACATTCTGATCCCGTCTCTGACACTGAATCAAATGAGGAATTTTCCGCCTCACGTCCCAAAAATCAAGTACAAACCCGTAGCTCCACACCACCTAAAGTCGCCTTGGGAAAACCGCCTATCGTCTACCGAAAGAAAAGCGGAGGACCAGTTAAGGTGCAAAGCGCTAGGAAGAAGGTTCGACTTCCACGCAAAAGGAATCTAGCAGCCCGTGACCCAGAAGACTTGGTGGCTGGTGAAGAACCACCTAGGCAAAGACCCTGCTACCACCCTACTGTGGGAACCATCCGTTGGATGCCTCGTACCCTGGCACGTTGGAGGGAGATGGAGAGCATTCCATCTACCTTTGAGCTTGGAGAGTCTTCTAACTCCCCAACACCCCTACCCCACACTGGGGAAGCCATAGAGCTCACTGTGCCTACCTTGGTAGCTCGCGTTCGTACGCATGAGGAGCGTCTTGATGATCTCCTAGATGACATCCGGGCACAGGGGGATGCAGCCACGCGACTTCGTCAAGGACTCGGATCTCGAGTTCAGACTCTAGATGACCGCACCCGAAACATACAGGATGCCACTAACTATCTAGAGTTGAGAGCTGACATGGACTGGCAGTTCACAGTTACGGTCCGAGACATGGTGGAGGCTCTGGAAGAAAGGACGTTGGCTGCAGAATTTGTGGCGAGAGCTAGTTTTGTCATGGCAGGACTTGCCATGATGATTGGATTGTACTCTCACTTCTTCTTTTAAACCTATTACGGGCGGGTTGTGCCCGTAGTACATTAAGTAGTTTAAAACTTTAGTACTGATGAGGTCATGTGAACCCATCTCTTTTGTATCCTTGTCTTTTGGAACAATGTACTATGAATGTTTTGACTATGTATGTAATGGTTTATGTTGTGATAATGGTTGTTTACATTTAACGTTGTTGTATCCTTATGTCATGAGCTATCATTATTGTCATATAATGTTGTTTCTTTTTAATTGATATGTTAGAAAGAACGTCATGGCACCTAAGCGTAGGACAACCCGTAACACTACTGGTGACAACAACGAGGCGATTTTCCCAAATGTGGAACAACTTATAGCACAACGAGTAGCTGCTGCCATGGAGCAGTATGAAGCCAATCGAAATAGTGGAGGAGGTGTAGGAGGTAGCGGTACAGCTGGAGGTTCCGGAGGTGCAGGAGGTAGCGGTACAGCTGGAGGTTCCGGAGGTAATAAAATAAATAAGCCATAACATATAGTCATGATTCGAATTAATGACGTTATGACTTGTAATTCTACAGATGCTCCAATTAGAAAGTGCTCCTACAAGACCTTTCTGTCTTGCAAACCCCGTAACTTCAATGGCACCGAGGGTGCAGTTGGACTAATGAGATGGATAGAGAAGATGGAATCGGTGATTGATATTAGTGAATGCACCGCTGACTGCATGGTGAAGTATTCTACATGCTCACTCACTGATAAAGCTTTAACCTGGTGGAATTCACAAGTAAAGACTTTGGGAAGGCAGACATCATATGAGTTGTCATGGGAAGACTTAAAAGCCATGATGATCGAGGAATACTGTCCTCGAAATGAGTTGCAAAAGATCGAATCTGAAATGTGGAATTTACAAATGACAGGAGATGATGTTGCTGGCTACACTGACCGATTCAATGAGTTAGCAATCTTGGTTCCACACATGGTCACCCCAGAATACAAGAAGGTTGAAAGATACTTGTGGGGTCTCGCACCTCAAATCCGAGGTCTGGTGACTTCATCGAACCCTATGGATGCCAAGAGCGCCATAACTCTGGCTTTCAAACTAAGGGATAATGCTGTACGTGATGGTTTGTTTAAGAAGAAGGAGACCGAGGAAGGAAGGTCTGGGGAAAAGAGGAAATGGTTTGGAAAACCAATTAACCAAAACAAGAATCAAATTTACAAGAGACCTGAAACTACGAAAGCCTTTGTCGCCAACACTGTGGGACAAAATGTATATCTTGGAACATTACCGAGGTGTGACAAGTGTGGATATCATCACAGCGAAAAGTGTATCCAATGTGGGAAGTGTAAAAAGTATGGGCACCTGGCCCATAACTGTAGGAGCAATACGAACCCTAACAAGATAAATCAAGTAGCAGGAAAAGTCAACCCAGGAACAGAAAGGATGAATCAAGGATGCTTTGAGTGTGGAGATCCAAAGCACTTCAGAAAAGACTGTCCAAAGTTGAAGAACCGAAACGACAATCAGGCCCGTGGAAGAGCATTTGTGATGGGAGCTGGTGACGCACGACAAGATCCAAACATTGTCACTGGTACGTTCCCGATAAATAATCACTATGCCTCTATACTTTTCGATACGGGTGCTGATTTGAGTTTTGTGTCAAATGACTTTAAGTCCCTACTCGGTATTAAGCCCAGCAAACTAGAACAAAAGTATACAATTGAATTAGCGAACGGAAAATTAATTAATACCGGAGAGGTCATTCAAGGTTGTACCTTATATCTTAAAAATCACACATTTAGTATAGATCTGTTACCTGTTGACTTAGGAAGCTTTGACGTTGTTATTGGCATGGATTGGTTGTCAAAGAATCATGCAGAGATTGTTTGTTTTGAGAAGATTGTCCAAATTCCACTCCCAAACGGAGAAGTTCTTTCGATTCAAGGTGAGAAGAGTGGAGTAGCGTTAAGGATGATAAACTGCATGAAAACTCGTAAGTACCTACGCAAAGGCTATTACGTATTCCTGGCTCACGTCGTCGAGAAGAAACCCGAGGAACGTCGACTTGAGGATATACCAATCGTTAAGGAATATCCTGAAGTTTTTCCTGAAGACTTACCTGGTTTACCACCACCTAGGCAAGTCGAATTTCGAATCGATTTGGTACCAGGAGCCGCCCCGGTTGCGCGATCACCATATCGATTAGCACCTTCTGAAATGCAGGAATTATCAAATCAACTTCAAGAGTTGCTTGATAAAGGTTTCATAAGAGCGAGTTTCTCACCTTGGGGAGCTCCGGTCCTATTCGTAAAGAAAAAGGATGGAACCTTTAGGATGTGTATTGATTACCGAGAATTAAACAAGCTTACAATCAAAAACCGATACCCACTTCCTCGAATAGATGATTTGTTTGATCAACTACAAGGTTCTAGCTTCTACTCTAAGATCGACCTACGTTCGGGATATCACCAATTAAGAATCCAAGAAGAAGATGTACCAAAGACAGCATTTAGGACTCGATATGGCCACTACGAATTCCTAGTTATGCCATTTGGTTTGACAAACGCACCAGCTGTTTTCATGGATCTCATGAACCGCGTGTGCAAGCCATACTTGGACAAATTCGTGATTGTGTTTATCGATGATATATTAATATATTCACGAACCAAGGAGGATCATGAACATCATCTTAAATTAATCTTAGAACTACTCAGAAACGAGAAACTTTACGCTAAATTCTCTAAGTGTGAGTTTTGGATCCGAGAAGTGCATTTTATTGGACACGTCATCAACAAGGAAGGAATTCACGTTGATCCATCAAAAATTGAAGCGATCAAAAACTGGGAAGCACCAAAGACTCCGACAGAAGTGCGTCAATTTTTGGGTTTGGCTGGCTATTACAGACGATTCATCGAGAATTTTTCAAAGATAGCCTTGCCTTTAACCACATTAACCCAGAAAGAAAAGAAGTATGATTGGAGTGACAAACAAGAGTCAGCTTTTCAATTACTGAAGCAGAAGTTGTGTAGTGCACCAATCTTATCCCTTCCTGAGGGAATCGACAACTTTGTTGTATACTGCGATGCATCACACCAAGGACTTGGTTGTGTGTTAATGCAAAGAGACAAAGTCATCGCATATGCCTCACGACAACTAAAAGTGCACGAAAAGAATTATACGGCCCACGACTTGGAATTGGGTGCAGTTGTGTTTGCGCTCAAGATTTGGAGACATTATCTTTACGGTACAAGATGCACTATCTTTACTGATCACAAGAGTCTTCAACATATCTTCGATCAAAAGGAACTTAACATGAGACAACGTCGTTGGGTAGAACTACTAAACGATTATGATTGTGATATCAAGTACCATCCCGGGAAAGCCAATGTCGTAGCGGACGCTTTAAGTCGCAAAGAACGAGTTAAAACTCTTCGTGTTCGTGCCTTAGAATTGACAATTCATACAAATCTCACTACTCAAATTCGGATGGCACAACAAGAGGCAATTAAAGAAGAAAACATTCAAAATGAAGCTCTACGAGGAATGATAAAGCATTTGGAGTCTGAGTCAGATGACACTTTATACTTCATGAATAGAATTTGGGTGCCATGTTTTGGTAACTTACGGGAGTTAGTTATGGACGAAGCCCACAAGTCCAGGTACTCCATTCACCCGGGTTCAGATAAAATGTATAAGGATCTAAAAGAATTATATTGGTGGCCCAATATGAAAGGAGATATTGCCACATATGTCAGTAAATGCTTAACGTGTTCAAAAGTAAAAGCCGAACATCAGAAACCGTCTGGTTTGTTACAACAACCTGAAATTCCCTAATGGAAATGGGAACAGATTTCTATGGATTTCATCACAAAATTACCCAGGACTTCCAGTGGTTATGATACCATATGGGTTATTGTCGACCGATTAACAAAATCTGCTCACTTTCTGCCAATGAAAGAAACTGACAAAACCGAGAAACTTGCAAAGCTTTATATCAAGGAAATTGTGGCTAGGCATGGAGTGCCAATTTCTATTATCTCGGATAGAGATAGCAGATTCGTGTCTAGAATCTGGAAATCATTACAAGAAGCAATGGGCACACGTCTTGACATGAGCACGGCATATCACCCACAAACAGATGGTCAAAGCGAAAGGACCATTCAGACATTAGAAGATATGCTCCGCGCATGTGTAATTGATTTCGGAGGAAATTGGGATACTCATTTACCATTAGCTGAGTTTTCCTATAATAACAGCTACCATACGAGCATTAAAGCAGCACCGTTTGAAGCTTTATATGGTCGTAAATGCCGCTCACCGCTATGTTGGGCGGAAGTTGGTGAAAAACATTTGACAGGCCCTGAGATTGTCCAGGAAACCACTGATAAGATCTTCAAAATTAAGGACCGTCTAAAAGCGGCCAGGGATAGACAAAAGAGCTACGCTGATAACAGACGAAAACCATTAGAATTTCAAATTGGTGACCGAGTAATGTTAAAAGTCTCACCATGGAAAGGCGTTGCAAGGTTTGGTAACCGTGGTAAGCTCAATCCTAGATACGTTGGACCATTTGAAATACTGGCTAGGGTTGGCCCTGTGGCCTACAAACTCAAGCTACCACAGGAACTAAGCAACGTACACAATACATTTCATGTATCAAATCTCAAGAAGTGTTTATCAGACGAGACACTAATTATACCGTCTGACGAGATTCATATTGACGATAAACTTCATTTCATCGAGGAACCGAGCGAGATATCAGATTGGAAGGTTCAAAAGCTGAGACGTAGTCGGATCAAACTGGTTAAAGTACGTTGGAACTCAAAGCGTGGTCCTGAGTATACATGGGAACGAGAGGACCAAATGAAAACAAAATACCCATCCTTGTTTAAGGATACACCAGTTCAAGATGACACGAATTGAATTTCGGGACGAAATTCTTTTAACAAGGGGAGAATGTGACACTCGACATTTCAGGTCAATATCCGTACATGTATTAAACAATTTTACATTATAATTATTCTTGTGATTTACTTAAATTCACAAACAAGGACATGAAGGACTAACAAAAACCGAGCATTGTCTCGGTTCACATTTGGTAATTCTAGGAGTTACTGGTTCACGTGTCATAGAAACCGAATTTATTTACCCCCTTTAAAACTCTAATAGATGTTAATACCATTAATAAATTAGTGGTAAAAACAAATTGTTTGATTTATTTTGACCCAAACCACCCACCCTTGACTATTCGGCCGAAATGCAGAGAAAACCATCCCCCCCCCCATTCTCACGTCCCATTTTACCATATTTTCAGATATAACCCATACCCTTTCACTCAAAACTCTCACAAACCTTTTATCTCTCTCATTTTCGTACGAAAATCTTCTCATTTCTCTTCAAAATCGAAGCCAAGTTTTAAGGTAAAAATCCACCACAATCTAGTGTTTTAAGAAGATTTCAAGTGTTTCTAAAGAAAGTTCAACAGAAGATTCGAGACCATTCTCTGTTTTCTCTCATCATCTTCATCACTGTTTTTAAGGTAAAAACTCGATATTTTTCATATTATGTTCTTTAAAACCGTAACTAAACTTACATCTTATTTAAACGCAAGAAAGATAACAAGAAGAGTGTGTCGAATTCAAGTTTAAAACATCAAAATATGCCGGACTGATTCTGTCAAAACAGAAGTCCAGTAATCGAAACTAGGAGTTTCGATACCTGTTTCTCAATCGAAACTAGGAGTTTCGATACCTGTTTCTCAATCGAAACTAGGAGTTTCGATACCTGTTGCTCAATCGAAACTAGGAGTTTCGATACCTGTTTCTCAATCGAAACTAGGAGTTTCGATACCTGTTTCTCAATCGAAACTAGGAGTTTCGATACCTGTTGCTCAATCGAAACTAGGAGTTTCGATACCTGTTTCTCAATCGAAACTAGGAGTTTCGATACCTGTTTCTCAATCGAAACTAGGAGTTTCGATACCTGTTGCTCAATCGAAACTAGGAGTTTCGATACCTGTTGGTCAATCGAAACTAGGAGTTTCGATACCTTTTACTCAATCGAAACTAGGTTGTTTCGACTCCTGACCACTCCATCGAAACTAAGTAGTTTCGACACACATATGCCCAATCGAAACTAAGAAGTTTCGACACCTGTACAACAGTCCCAGTTGGGCAGTAACTCAAAACTATTTTATAACAAAACATGTGTTGGAAAACTAAAACGATATTTAAACAAACATAATCAGATTTACAAGGTCGGGGAACAATTTACAATTAAGACGTTGGTCTTAACAACAATTTACCCTTGGTATCTAGGGTACAATCAGTCAAGGTTGACTACAACAAATATTATTACAAGTATATACACAAACACAAGGTGAGTTTCACGGCCCCTTTCTTTTTACTGCTTTCTAATATTTGGGGGAAAAACATACTTCAACTATTTTATGGGATAACAAGAGAATAAGACACGACTTTTATGTTTGCATGGGATGAGAACAACACAATGGAGGCCGCGAAAGTCCCCTGGAACAACATAGTAACCATTAACTGTAGCCTAGGGTCCTATGAATAGTACTATGGAGAGTGACGTCTCCCGGTCATGGTTAGTCGCGCTAACCACAATCTGGAGGATTTATGGCCGCATAGAACTGAATAACGAAATTAGGGGCGTGTACACATGTCAAGGTTTGGTTACGCCCCATGTATGAACATATTATTTGTATTCCTAGCTAGTTTACAAATGGGTCAACAATTCTTATTCTGTTTATCACATACAACTGAAACTATTTACGAACAATTGAATTTTACAAAGAACTATTTGATTAAACCTGTGAACTCACCAACCTCGTGTTGACGATTTTAAGTATGTTTTTCAGGTAACTGAACGCGATTTCAAGGTTAGCAATATAGATTACATGCATGCACGATGGATACTACTCAAGGAGGATTTCCCTTGTATAACTCATTGAGTTGAGTCATATTTGTGAAATCTTAACTTTTTGTAAACTCAGATTATGTTTTGTAATGTAAAACATTAAACTTGTTAATGTATCCATTTATCATGTATGTGTTTGCGGTAATCATATGCTTTGGAAACCATGAACGTTGCGCCTCGCGTTTCCGCCTTGGCGGGGTGTGACAGCACCGGAAAAGGGAATGTAGCATCTGAAATTAAGAAACCAAGGTTGGATGAATATGAAACTTGCAGAAAATGTGGAAGGCGACATCTTGGCGAGTTTCGAATCGGCACCACCACATGCTATAAGTGCGGGAAGCCTGGTCACTTCTCCCGAGAATGCGTAAAGAACGTCAAGTGTCAAGTATGTGGATTGTTTGGACATCTGACAAAGAACTGCAGGAAGGCCGGCCAATCTGGTTTGGGAAACGAGAGGGAAAAGGAACAGCCACAAGCTAGGACCCGAGCCTACGCCCTAACTGAGGAGGAAGCAAGGGGAAACCCTGATGTTGTGTCAGGTACGTTCCTAGTTAATGATGAACACGCTGCTATTTTATTTGACTCTGGTGCTAGTAAAAGTTTTATATCCAATGCATTTAGTCGTAAACTAGGTTGCACTATCAACATCATAGTAAAGGCCTTTAGCGTACAAACTGCCGTTGGTAAAAATTCGGCAGTATTTCAAGTAACAGAGGATTGCATCAAAGAAATAGAGGGTCATAAGTTCCCTTCTAGATTATTCCTTCTTACCTTAGGAGGATTTGATATAGTATTGGGTATGGATTGGCTAGCTGCCAACGAAGCTCAAATTATATGTAAACGTAAGAGGATACACCTCAAGGCTCCTAGCGGCAGTCCAATTACGGTTTATGGGGATTGGAATTGCATGATGCCGAACATCATCTCGATGATCAAGGCCGAAAGTTACATGAGGCGCGGTTGCGAAGCTTATCTGGCATATGTTATTGATGATAGAATGAAAATGAATGAACTCAAGAATGTACCCATGGTGCGCAACTTTCCGGAAGTATTCCCTGAGGATCTACCTGGGTTACCTCCCAATCGGGAAATAGAATATCAGATTGACTTACTGCAGGAGCTGAGCCTGTTGCCAAAGCCCCTTACCGATTGGCTCCGTCAGAAATGAAGGAATTGATGTCTCAACTAGAGGAACTAACAGAAAAAGGATTTATTAGGCCGAGCATCTCACCGTGGGGCGCTCCGGTACTATTTGTAAAGAAGAAGGATGGCAGCATGCGCATGTGCATTGACTACCGCGAGTTAAACAAGAGGACAGTAAAGAACAAATACCCACTGCCTAGAATAGACGACCTTTTTGATCAACTGCAAGGTACGAGTTGGTTCTCAAAGATCGATCTTAGGTCGGGGTACCATCAGTTGAAAGTAAGAGAAGAAGACGTACCAAAGACCGCGTTTCGCACGCGTTATAGGCATTATGAGTTTCTCGTGATGTCCTTCGGATTGACCAACGCACCAGCAGCGTTCATGGATTTGATGAATAGTGTATGTCGACCAATGCTGGATCGGTCAGTTATAGTTTTTATAGACGACATACTGGTATATTCGAAAAGCGAGGGTGATCACCACTGTCACCTAAGAGAGGTTCTGGAGGTGCTAAAGCAGGAAAAGTTGTACGCAAAATTCTCCAAATGCGCGTTCTGGCTTAGGGAAGTCCAATTCCTAGGTCATGTAATAAACCCAAATGGCATTATGATGGATCCTACAAAGATCGAGACAGTAAAGGAATGAAACATCCTAAAGACACCAACAGAGATATGAAGCTTTCTGGGATTGGCAGGCTACTATCGAAGGTTCATTCAAGATTTTTCAAGAATACCCTCGCCACTAACTAAGTTGACACGGAAGGAAGTGAAATATGAATGGGGTCCAACCCAAAACAACGCGTTTAAGGAACTTAAGGCACGATTAACCCAAGCTCCAGTCTTGATGCTACCTGAGGGAAATGAAGACTTAGTAGTCTACTCTGACACTTCGGGTCAAGGTTTAGGTTGCGTACTTATGCAACGAGGAAAGGTAATTGCTTATGCCTCGCGACAACTAAAGATTCACGAGGTTAACTACCCAACACACGATCTAGAGTTACCGGCAGTAGTTTTCGCGTTGAAAATATGGAGGCACTATCTATATGGAGTCAAATGCACCATCTACTCAGATCACAAAAGCCTGAAGTACTTTTTCGGGCAAAAGGAATTAAACATGAGGCAAAGGAGGTGGTTAGAGCTACTGAAAGACTATGACTGTGAGATATTGTACCATCCAGGCAAGGCAAACGTGGTGGCTGACGCTTTAAGCAGAAAGGAAGAATCGAAACCTATACGGATCAAAGCGTGTCAGCTGGTTATAACACCAGATTTGATGAGTGAAATATCAAAGGAACAAGACGAAGCACTATTAGAAGGAAAGATAAAACGGGAAAGAATAGTAGGACAACAAGGGAATTTGGATGCAAATGCATACGGTGTACGAAATAGGTTTGGCCGAATATGGATACCTAAGATTGGCGAGCTTAGAGCCAAAATACTCGATGAGGCCCATAAGTCTCGCTATTCTATCCACCCCGGGACAAACAAAATGTATCAAGACTTGAAGAAAGAATACTGGTGGCCTGGCATGAAGAATGATGTGACAGAATACGTGAGCAAGTGCCAAACGTGTTCTCTAGTTAAGGCCGAGCACCAGAAACCATGCGGTAAAATGCAACCTTTACCAATACCGGAATAGAAGTGGGAGGAGATCACGATGGACTTCATTACCAAGCTACTGCGAACAGCTAAAGGCAATGATACCATCTGGGTGATCGTCGACTGCTTGACGAAAAGTGCTCACTTCTTGCCAATACGTGAGACTTCTTCGTCAGAAAGACTAGCAGAAATATTTATCAAGGAAGTTGTGAGCAGATATGGTATGCCGCTGTCGATTGTGTCCGACAGGGATACTAGATTCACGTCAAGGTTTTGAAAGAAATTCAACGAAGCAATGGGCACTAGGCTGAACATCAGCACCGCTTACCACCCCCAAACCGATGGACAATCTGAAAGGACCATTCAGACCTTGGAGGACATTCTCCGGGTTTGTATCATTGACTTCGGTGGGAGCTGGGACAGCCATCTACCATTGGCAGAATTTTCATATAACAACAGCTATCACTCGACTATTGACATGCCGCCATTTGAAATGTTGTATGGGAGGAAATGTAGGACCTCGGTTTGTTGGGGGAAATTGGACAAAAGGATTTTGCAAGTCTCGAAGTGGTCAAAGCTACTTCTGAGAAGTTTGATCAAATCAAGGCTCGAATGAAAGCCGCAAAGGACGGACAGAAATCATACGCGGATAAGAGAAGAAGGGATTTAGAGTTTCAAGTGGGAGACATGGTACTGTTAAAGGTATCACCATGGAAAGGAATCATTCGATTCAGAAAACGTGGCAAACTAAGTCCAAGGTTTGTTGGACCTTTCAAGATTTTAGCGAGAGTGGGTCAAGTTGCTTACAGACTCGACCTACCTGTTGAGCTTAGTGGAATACACCCTACGTTCCACGTATCACACTTACCCAAGTGCCTAGCTGACGACACAACTTACATACCTTACGACAAGATCGAAGTGGATAACAGTCTAAATTATGTAGAGGAACCGATAGCCATCCTTGACCGAGTTGAGAAACGACTACGCAATAAGTCGATTCCTTTAGTCAAAATACAATGGGTCAGAAGCGACGTGGGAGAAAGAAGACGAGATGAGGGTGCTATATCCTTAATAGTTTAACGTATAAGCAGTTTTGAGGACGAAACCTCTTTAAGGAGGGTAGACTTGTAACACCCCAAAAATGGTAATTTAGTAAATATGTACGCGATAGAGACGTAATCGTCATAAAACAAAAGAAAAACGGACGGGTTTGGGCTCGGCTCCAACGGGCCGAGCGAAGCCCATGTATATAAGGGCCAAGACAGCCTTGAAGCTCTCATTTTCACCAACACTTGCAAGCTGGAGAGAGAAAGGAGAGTCGGGTCTAGAGAGAGAAAGTTGACGGCTCGACACGAAATTGAAGGAGCACGTTACTACTGAGCTCGTGAGCAAAACCTCCGAATCAGAATCACAATCCAGGTAACGATTCGACCTTAAACTGAGTTTTTCTTCGTTTTGCGATTTTTCGGGTTTTAGCTAAATAGGAGACGTTTTTATGGATGAAACTTGAAAATAAGCTTAGAACTAGCATCTAGAGTGAAAACCGCACCTTTTGATCAAAGAAAGTTGTAAGATTAGCACGATCGGATTAACATGCAAAATTTCGGACTTGTCCAGAAAACAGGTGCTGCGTACTTATCAAGTGCGCAGCAGGGACGTCCTGCGTACTTACCAAGTGCGCAGGTACGCAGGAGAAAGATCATGCGTACTTACCAAGTACGCAAGTACGCAGGAGAAAGATCATGCGTACTTACCAAGTACGCAAGAAGAATGCTCTGCGCACTTGTCAAGTACGCATGAGCAAGGCCCTGCGCACTTACTAACTGCGCAGGCAGCAGACCAGTAAGTAATGTCAGTATGTATAGAATGATTAAACCGCTAGAGTCGGAGTTGGGTCTGATGTGTATTTAAACTACCTAATTCAGATCGTACGTGACGTTGTTGGACCTTTGTTTAGGACAACCAAGACTAGCTTTTCAGGTGAGTTCTATATGCCCCCTTCTATGTTATGTGCAAACCTTATTAAATGTTTTAGGGCTGAAATGTATACACTAAATGAATAAATGATATGAATGCTAATGTGATCATACGTGATGTACTAATATATATTTTATATATATATGAGAATGAATTATGAACAAAGAATGAAACGTATGTTTACAGAGAATGAAGGAAAGAATGGCATAACGTAAATAAATGAAATCTTGCTTTATAATTATTTATATTGCATGTTATGAATGTATGTATACGTTATGGACGGAAACGAAGCTAACGGCTACTTCTGTAGACGGACGACCACGTGACTATTTTGCAACCGGGAAAGATACGTTCCTTCGCAAGCTAGGACGTACAAAAAGCATAAATGGGCGGTCGAAGTAAATGCTAAAATAGTATAATGGTTGCATAAACAATAGTTCGCGTGGGAAACGGATGCCTTAGGGCAAACGGGCGAATATGACGGACTACGACGGTTGGACGGTTAAGGCGGACTGCCGAAGGTTGGCCGGACGGAAGTTAAGGCGGATGGTTTCTAGGACCGGACGAGTAAAAGGGCTACGACGGTAGCTTAAGGGCGTATGTCTTTGTGATATACGCAGTAAAAGACGGGTTGATCACCCTTATGCGTATGACCAATGAATGTAAAGGAAAGAAAAGGTGAATGCATATCTATGTAATCACATAAGAATGAAGAAAGAAAAGTAAAAGCTATGAATACGTATTTATAGAAATGTATGTATATAATTATGTATACTTATAAAGAAAAGAATGATCATACTTAATAGTTTTAAACTAGAACTCACCAGCGTTAGCTGACTTTTAGTATACATTTCAGGTACAGAAAGGAATGGTCGTGCAAAGGCGTGAAGGTTACCTGGCACAAGACTGACATCCCACTTTTATATATGTTAAGACAAATGTTATGTACTTAATTTTAAAGACTTCCGCTGTTATGTCATGTTATGTTACGTTATGTAATTAATGAATTCGAATGTTTTAAATTTAAGCTCAGTAATCATGACTATGTTTATGAGTAAATCCAACAAGTGAGGTTACCCGGGAATGGGGCCTTACATTAGTCGCGCTAACTCGATTGGAGGTCGAACGGGTGTAATATTGACCTAAAACATGCACCATGGTTGATAGACCTGGTGGGAGGCATTCAAACATAAACTGTCAGTCTACGGTTGCGAGTGCTTAGAGTAACTTGTACATTGTCTAGCTAGCAATAGGTGTGACTTACGTATGTGGATCCAGCAACACTCAAACAGTTTATTTACATACAAACCTGTGAACTCACCAACCTCGTGTTGACACTTTTTCTTACATGTTTCTCATGGCGGTTTGGCACAGGTTGCACACTTAGGAGATGCATGGGGTCCTACTATCATATCATTCATTTCAAACATTTTAAACATTGTTACTTATTTACATTAATTGACGCTTGTTGCATGTAATTACTTTTGATTTCATACTAACGTTTACGCTTCCGCAATTAACTCTGAAATTTTATATTATGACATTTTAAGTCCCATATAGTGTCGTTGATGTAACTAATGACTGAGATCCTGGTTTGTCACACGCCAAACGGTAAAACTCCGTTAGTGGAATTTGGGGGTGTGACACTATAATAAATATGTGTAGTACTTCTTCATTTGTTAATCTTGTTGATTTGTCTAAATATTGTTAACAACTTATACTTAATCTTCACAACATCAAAGAGCCGATTACTTATCAAGACGCTGCTACGCATCCTGCTTGGCAAGAAGCAATGAATAAAGAATTTGCAGTTTTGGAAGCTAATCAAACTTATGAACTCATGAATTTTCCCTCAGGAAAAAACCCATCAAATGCAAATGGGTATATAAAGTAAAATACAATGCAGATGTTACTATTGAGTATTGTAAACCCAGATTACTAGTTCGTGGGGATACTCAAAAAGCTAAAATTGATTATAATGAGACTTTGTCTCGTGTTTTCAAAATGATAACCACTAGAAGTCTCATTGTTATTGCTAGTAAGGTGGACTAGGGCCTATACAAGTTAGTTGTGAACAATACTTTGTTGCGTGGTGATATTGATGAAGATATATACATGAGTCCCCATCCGTGTATGACTTTATCGCCACCCACTCAAGTTCTTAAACTTAAAAAATCTCTTTATGGGTTGAAACAAGCTTCTAGGTAGTGGTATGAGATGTTATTTGGTGCTTTTTTATTGAAATGCTATATGCGTTCTACAAATGACTGTTCCTTGTTTTCCAAGTCGATGGGTGATTCTGTTGTTCATGTGACAATTCACGTGGGTGATATTTTGCTGATCGGTAATGATAAAAAGGAAATGACCAATTTGAAATCTTTCTTACATTTCACATTTAGAATATTTGGTCTCTTAATTATTTTTTAGGCACTAATATTCTAAAGATTGATTTTAGAGTAGTCATGACTCAAAAGGAGTTTGCTAATGATCTTTTAGCTTAATTTCATCATAAGGATGGTCTTAATGGCCCTTTGGATAATCGAAGGCTAGTTGGGAAGTTGAATTACTTAACTCATACTAGGCTTGATTTGGCTTTTCCTGTTTAATTCCTCAGTCAATTCGTGAGTGATCCCAGAGTTCCATATCGGGATGGAGCCTAGCATAATCTCATATATGTGAAAGATACTTCTTGAAACACCCTACTTTTATTCTATTATTTTATCAGTGTTATTATGCGGAAATAGGTCCTAGATTTTTCAAAACCTTGTCATGGTAATGACTAAGGCATATTTTATTATAAATATTGTTTGTACATACAATATTCTATTACACATATGATAGGGATTCTTCATTTTGACAGCTATGTCCTCAGGAAGCTCTATTCTACGTGTCTTTTTCCTGCAGTGTTTGGAAAACATTTTTACATTAGATTACGCTAAATAAGTATAATGCGTCCTTTTCTTTTATTATTCATTTTAGGCCCTTCCATCTCATAGACTCGGCATCTTTACTAGGCCCTTCCGCTTACAGACTCATCACCTTTTTATTTAGGCCCTTCCGCCGGTAGGCTCGACACCTTTTTCTACCTTGCTCACCACGTTGCGGTCCGCTACCGTCTTAACTTTCATATTTTCTTTATTTTCAGTCCCTGAACTTTGGACTAATTACACTTTTAGCCCCCAGACTTTATTTTCTACTTCTTCACAAGGTTTATTATTCAATAATAACCCCGATTTTACATTGGCCACCTATTGTGATTCTGACTAGGCTTCAAGCCCTAGTACAAGAAGATTGGTTAGTGGGTACTTCATTTCCTAGGGTAGCAGTCCTATTTTTTGGAAGTTCAAGAAGCATCCTATCGTTTCTCTTAGTTCTGGAGAAGCTGAATATAATTCAATTCATAGAGTTATAGCATACCTATCTTGGTTACTCTTATTTCCTTAAAATATGATAGTCAAGCTACCATTCATATTGCTAAAAATTTAGTCTTTCATAAATATACTAAGCACATTGAGTTAGACTATCATATTGTTCGTGAGAAACTTCAAGATGGTTTAATGCTCTTAACTCACACACGTACCACTCATCAACTTGCTGATTTATTTACTAAATTAACAAACATATTTACTTTCAAAGTTAGGATTGTATACAACTCCAACTTTGGGATTGTATCTAACAAAAATTTAGAACTTAAAGCCGACTTTTGTTGCTGCCAAAGCTAAATGTTTTAGATGAAAGGAGATCGATTATATAACTATTGAATGTCTATCCAAAAAAACATTTTGTATATGAATATATGAATAGTCCTTCCAAACAACAATGGAGAAGGCCCATCTAAAGATGAATTAAAACATCAACAAAAATCTTATGGCCAAGACTTAGGAATGGGGGCTGATAACTCTGAAGATAAAATTGCAAAATCGCAAATATATGCTTAGTGGTAAAGAATGATGAAACTTCTTTTGAGCCCGATGTGGTTGAAGCAAATATGAAGAGTATCGCTTCATATTATGATCCGTCGACTTTATATAGGGTGACTAACATCGATTAGTACAATGATAATGAAAAGTCTGATATGTTTGACTACTTGAGACTTGACATAAAATTAATCTGGAAATTCTCAATCTAAATTCTGCTAGGGAAGAATAAAATATGCAAAATATGATAATGGAGTTTTATTAAAAGAAACTATAGAGAAGCCTAGAAAATAACGTCCTTTTCATCTCCTCCATGTGGATTTGTTATGTCCAGTAAGTATGCCAACAAGCCTAGGTGGCAACAAGTATAGTTTATAAATTACTAGATTAAAATCCCGTGTGTTACACGGTTTGAATAAATATAATATTATATATTAAGTAATAATTTTTTTTAAACATGTGTTTTACACGGGTTGAACAAACCCGTAAAATACAATATAATCTGTTAAAACATACACTCGTCAAAATCCGTGAAAAGATTTATTCAGTAATATAATATATAGATTAATATTTCTTTAAAAATGTATCATTATTAAAAATAGAAATGTATTTAATAAGAGAGAGAGGCGAGAAAAAAATGATAAGAATGAATGTAGAAGTGACACGTGGCATGAAAACCTTTATTTATTATATAGTATAGATTATCATGGATGAGTTCTCTAGTTATATATGGGTATTCTTTCTCAAAATGAAAAGTGATGCATCGGATGAAATAGTAAACTTTATCAACAGAATTAAACTTCTTCGATCATGAGAGATTAGAAAGAAAACATTGGAACACTATTATGAGTCCAGCACACTTGCATGGATTCGAACCCACACCACTTTTATAGGGACAATCACTAAATGCCACTAGGCCATGGGCAACGATTCGTCATAGTGTGTAACATCCCAAAAAAAAATTAAAAAAAAATAAAACGAATAAATATAACGAGACCGGTGATTTAGTCGGAATATTTAAACAAAAGGGAGCGGGTTTGGGCTCGGCTTCAATGGGCCGAGGGAAGCCCAGGTATATATATAAGGCAAGGCAGCCCTCTTCCCTGCTCATTCCACACTCACGCAGCTTCTAAAGAGAGAAAGGAAAGCTCGGGTCTAGAGAGAGAAAGTCGACGGATCGTCACGAGATTGGAGGAGCACGTTACAGCTGAGCCCATGAGCAAAACCTCCGAATCAGAATTACAATCCAGGTAACGATTCGATCATATTATGAGTTTTTGTTCGTTTTGAGAAGTTTCGGGTTTTGGCTAAAAAGATAACGATTTTGCGGATGAAACTTGAAAGTGAGCTTAGGTATAGCATTTAGAATGAAAAACGAACGATGTGATCAAAGAAAAATTTAGATATTGACTCGATCAGACTTGCATGCAAAAACTTCAGATTTTGGGGATGACGATGTGCAGACCCATCGAAACTACTTAGTTTCGATGTGTGCAGACCCATCGAAACTACTTAGTTTCGATATGTGCAGTAGTTTCGACATGTGCAGACCCATCGAAACTACTCAGTTTCGATATATGCATACCCATCGAAACTACCATAGTTTCGATATAAGCCCACGATCCGAAGCTAAGATTACACCTAAGTTACTTATCGAAACTACCAAGTTTCGACAGAAGCAACCTATCGAAACTACCAAGTTTCGACAGAAGCAACCTATCGAAACTACCAAGTTTCGATAAAGCAAATCCATCAAAACTACTAAGTTCAAGCATAGTAATGTCTAATGTCATCTAGGAGCACTACCTTACGAGTATGACTTTATTATACAGATCGTGAGTGACATTAGTGACGCTCAGTAGCCAGCTTAGTGTATTTCAGAAACTACTCATCTGGTGAGTTCTATGTGCCCCTTTCTATGTTATGTGCAAACCTTATTAAATGTTTTAGGGCTGAAATGTATACACTAAATGAATAACAGTTATGAATGTCAATGTGATCATACGTGGAATACAAATATATATATATATATATATATATATATATCTTTACACGAAATAGAATTATGAATAAAGAATGAAACGTATGATTTTTAAAGAATGAACGAAAGTATGACATAACGTGTAAAGAAGAAATCTTGCTTTATATCCATGTATATATTGCTTGCCAAGTATAAGAAAACGTTATGGACGCTTCGATGATAACGGCTACTTCGGTAGACGGACGACCACGTGACTATCGTACAACCGGGACAACTGCGTTCCTTCATCAGCTAGGACGTACGAATGCCACAAGTGCGTTCCTTCATCAGCTAGGACGTACTAAAGTTATTAACGGACGGTCTAAGAAAAATTGGCATCTTATAGTAGAACGGTTGTATAAATAATAGTCGCATGGGAAACGGATACCTTCGGGTAGACGGGCGAATTACGGCCTACGACGGTAGGACGGTTGTAAGTCATGACGGACGGACAAAGGTTGCCGGACGGTTGTAAGAATAAAATGACGGACGGCACTTGTTGCCGGACGGTTGTAAGTATAGGTGGGCCATGACGATGGACCGCGGCGATTGTCTTTGTGACCTTCGCAACCAAAAGACGGGTTGATCACCCTTAAGAGTATTACCCATGAATGTAAAGAAAAGAAAAGAAAAGGTGAATGCATATATATTTGTAATCACAAAATAAAGAAGAAAGAGAAGCAAAAGTTATGAAAATAAATGAGACCAATGATGTGAATATATATCTATATGTATTTGCGAAGAAGGATAGATGAGAAGCAATTCAAGTCAATGTGTACTTATATAAACGTTTATATATAATTATGCATACTTATAAAGAAAAGAATGTTTATACCTAATTGCATTAAACTAGAACTCACCAGCGTTAGCTGACTTTTAGTATACATTTCAGGTAAAGGAAGATGAGGTCGTGCGATGGCGTGGAGGTTACCCGGCACGAGACTGACATCCCTCTTTTGTTTTATATGTCTTCGAACAATGTTATGTTTATAATTGTAAAGACTTCCGCTGTTATGATTATTTAATTGGATGACGAATGTTTTTAATATAAATCCAGTATTTTATGACTATGTTTATGAGTAAATCCAACAAGTGAGGTTACCCCGGTAAGGGGCCTTGCAAGTTGGTATCAGAGCAATAGTTTGAGAGATTCAGACATCCCTAAATGTCTGGACTCAAGCTGATTATGGGACCAACGCACGGATGTCAGTCTGGGTAGCCAACGCCAACGCCAGCACAGTAAGTAAGTACTAAGGTTAATACACTTGGATAAGAATAGATACTCAAACCTAGAACCAATAGATGTCAATGTCATGACCAATTTGAAGAGTTTGGAACCCGAAGAGTAATGTAAATTTCTAATCACAAACCGGTCACTGTAATTAAAAATTTACCTTGTTCGTACTGTTCCAAGACTATGATCTGAGAGAATGACATTGATGTATTCCCTTTATGACCATCAGGAAAACTAGGAACTATGGCTGGAGGAGGAAGAACTGGACGCCGAGACGGTCGCACTGGCCGAGTAGGTAGACCTCCCTTGAATCGAAGAAGTGAAGAGGAAGAGAGTGTGCACGCAGAACACACTGAGAGTGTGCACGAAACTGATGTGACCCCAACTGGGGACGGCAATCAAGGGCCTATACAGTTGGAACCCGAGGTTAGGGATGCTATTGCCCGCGAGGTTGTACTTACTCTGAAGAACATATTGCCTGGCCTATTATCCGAGGCAATAAAGAAAAGTAAAGAGGAGGATGAAGGAGACAATGGAGAGAAAGTATATGATAGTGATGGGGATGAAATAAAGATAGGATCGAGCAACCGTGGGTGTACTTACAAAGCCTTTAAGGACGGAGACCCACCCAAGTTCGATGGGAGCAAGGATTCAGTGGCAACGCTTGAATGGGTCGATAGGATGAATGCTGTCATCAACATCAGCGAGTGTCGACCAGACCAAGTTGTTAAGTACGTTGCTCATTCTTTCACCAACGAAGCACTAAGTTGGTGGAGGAACATTCAAAGAACTAAGTCACCCAATGCTATCAACAGGATGACGTGGGAAGATTTGAAAAAGCTCATAATTCAAAAGTTCTGCCCACAGAATGAGATCGATCGTGTGGAGAACGAGTTCCTGAACTTCAAGGCTGGCAACAAGACTCATCGCTAGTATACATCAAGATTCAATGAACTGGCTCAACTAGTACCACACCTAGTGGAAACTGAAGATCGTTTGATCAAGTACTATGTTAAGGGATTGCCACAACGGGTCCGTGTTCATGTAAAAGCTAACCTACCCTCGACCTTCGAGTCGGTAGTGAATCTGAGCGGAATCGTCTACGACGACTACGCCAATGAGGACCCGGCACCTGAGACACAAAAAAGAAAGTGGGAGAACCCGTCTAGAGGTACCGGAAGAGGGAACATAACTACTAAAAATAAGAAACCAAGGTCGGATAAATATGAAACCTGCAAGAAATGTGGAAGGCAACATTTTATTGAGTGCCGGGTCGGCTCCACCACATGTTACAGGTGTGGGAAGGCGGGGCACTATTCTCGTGACTGCTTAAGAGACACTAAATGCCAAGTATGTGGACTGTTTGGTCACCTGACTAGGGATTGTAGAAAAACCAGACAATCTGGTTCGCGGAAAGAAAAGGAACAGGAACAACCAAAGACTAGGACTCGAGCTTACGCCCTGACTGAGGAGGAAGCAAGGGGAAATCCTGATGTTGTGTCAGGTACGTTCCTAGTTAATGATGAGCATGCGGCTATATTATTTGACTCGGGTGCTAGTAAAAGCTTTATATCAAATGCATTTAGTCGTAAACTGAATTGCACTATCAACACAGTAGTAAAGGCCTTTAGTGTATAAACTGCCGTTGGTAAAAATTCGGCAGTATTCCAAGTAACAGAGGATTGCATAATAGAAATAGAGGGTCATAAGTTTCCTTCTAGGTTATTCCTTCTCACCTTAGGAGGATTCGATATAGTATTGGGCATGGATTGGCTAGCTGCCAACGAAGCTCAGATCATATGTAAACGTAAGAGGATACACCTCAAAGCTCCTAACGGTAGACCAATTACGGTTTATGGGGATTGGAATTACACGATGCCGAACGTCATCTCGATGATGAAGGCCGAAAGTTACATGAGGCGCGGTTGCGAAGTTTATCTGGCATATGTTATTGACGATAGAATGAAAACGAAAGAACTCGAGAACGTAACCGTGGTGTGCAATTTTCCGAAAGTATTCCCTGAGGATCTACGTGGGTTGCCACCCGATCGGGAAATAGAATTTTAGATTGACTTACTGCCAGGAGCTGAGCCCGTTGCCAAAGCCCCCTACCTATTGGCTCCGTCAGAAATGAAAGAATTGATGTCTCAACTACAAGAATTAACAGAAAAAGGATTTATTAGACCGAGCATTTCACCATGGGGCGCTCCGGTACTATTCGTAAAGAAGAAAGACGGCAGCATGCGCATGTGCATCGACTGCCGTGAACTGAACAAGAGGACAGTAAAGAACAAATACCCACTACCTAGAATAGATGACCTTTTTGATCAACTGCAAGGTGCGAGTTAGTTCTCAAAGATCGATCTTAGGTCGGGTTACCATCAGTTGAAAGTAAGAGAGGAAGACGTACCAAAGACCGCGTTTCGCACGCGTTATGGGCATTATGAGTTTCTCGTGATGTCTTTCGGATTGACTAACGCACCAGCAGCGTTTATGGATTTGATGAATATTGTATGTCGGCCCATGTTGGATCGATCAGTGATAGTTTTTATAGACGACATACTGGTATATTCGAAAAGCGAGGGTGATCACCACTGTCACCTAAGAGAGGTTCTGGAGGTGCTAAAGCAGGAAAAGTTGTACGTAAAATTCTCCAAATGCGCGTTCTGGCTTAGGGAAGTCCAATTCCTAGGTCATGTAATAAACCCAAATGGCATTATGGTGGATCCTACAAAGATCGAGACAGTAAAGGAATGAAACATCCTAAAGACACCAACAGAGATATGAAGCTTTCTGGGATTGGCAGGCTACTATCGAAGGTTCATTCAAGATTTTTCAAGAATACCCTCGCCACTAACTAAGTTGACACGGAAGGAAGTGAAATATGAATGGGGTCCAACCCAAAACAACGCGTTTAAGGAACTTAAGGCACGATTAACCCAAGCTCCAGTCTTGACGCTACCTGAGGGAAATGAAGACTTAGTAGTCTACTCTGACGCTTCGGGTCAAGGTTTAGGTTGCGTACTTATGCAACGAGGAAAGGTAATTGCTTATGCCTCGCGACAACTAAAGATTCACGAGGTTAACTACCCAACACACGATCTAGAGTTACCGGCAGTAGTTTTCGCGTTGAAAATATGGAGACACTATCTGTATGGAGTTAAATGCACCATTTACTCCGATCACTAAAGCCTGAAGTACTTTTTCAAACAAAAGGAATTAAACATGAGACAAAGGAGATGGTTAGAGCTACTGAAAGACTATGACTGTGAGATATTGTACCATCCAGGCAAGGCAAACGTAGTGGTTGACGCTTTAAGTAGAAAGGAAGAATCGGAACCTATCCGGATCAAAGCGTGTCAGTTGATTATAACACCAGACTTGATGGGTGAAATATCAAAGGCACAAGATGAAGCATTGTTAGAAAGAAATGTGAAACGGGAAAGAATAGTAGGACAACAAGGGAACTTAGATGCAAATGCATACGGAGTACGAACTAGGTTTGGCCGGATGTGGATACCTAAGATTGGCGAGCTTAGAGCCAAAATACTAGATGAGGCCCATAAGACTCGTTATTCTATCCACCCCGGGACAAACAAAATGTATCAAGACTTGAAGAAAGAATACTGGTGTCCTGTCATGAAGAATGATGTGACAGAATACGTGAGCAAGTGCCTAACGTGTTCTCTAGTTAAGGCCGAGCACCAGAAACCATGCGGTAAAATGCAACCTCTACCAATACCGGAATGGAAGTGGGAGGAAATCACGATGGACTTCATTACCAAGCTACCGCGAACAGCTAAAGGCAATGATACCATTTGGGTGATCGTCGACTGCTTGACAAATAGTGCTCACTTCTTGCCAATACGAGAAACTTCTTCTTCTGAAAAGCTAGCAGAAATATTTATCAAGGAAATTGTGAGCAGACATGGTATGCCGCTGTCGATTGTGTCCGACAGGGATACTAGATTCACGTCAAGGTTTTGGAAGAAATTCAACGAAGCAATGGGCACTAGACTGAACATCAGCACCGCTTACCACCCCCAAACCAATGGACAATCGGAAAGGACTATTCAGACCTTGGAGGACATGCTCCGGGCCTGTATCATTGACTTCGGTGGGAGCTGGGACAGCCATTTACCATTGGCAGAATTTTTATATAACAACAGCTATCACTCGACTATTGGCATGCCGCCATTTGAAATGTTGTATGGGAGGAAATGTAGGACCCCGGTTTGTTGGGGGGAAATTGAACAGGAGGATTTTGCAAGCCTCGAAGTGGTCAAAGCTACTTCCGAGAAATTTGATCAAATCAAGGCTCGAATGAAAGCCGCAAAAGACAGACAGAAATCATACGCGGATAAGAGAAGAAGGGAGTTAGAGTTTCAAGTAGGGGACATGGTACTGTTAAAGGTATCACCATGGAAAGGAATCACCCGATTCAGAAAGCGTGGCAAACTAAGTCCAAGGTTTGTCGGACCTTTCAAGATTCTATCAAGAGTGGGTCAAGTTGCTTACAGACTCGACCTACCCGTTGAGCTTAGTGGAATACACCCTACGTTTCACGTGTCGCACTTACGCAAGTGCCTAGCTGACGACACAGCTCACATACCTTACGACGAGATCGAAGTGGATAACAGTCTAAATTATGTAGAGGAACCGAGAGCCATTCTTGACCGAGCTGAGAAAAGACTACGCAATAATTTGATACCGTTAGTCAAGATACAATGGAAGCACAGAAAAGGGTCAGAAGCTACGTGGGAAAAAGAAGACGAGATGAGGGGACTATACCCTCAATTGTTTAACGTATGAACAGTTTCGAGGACGAAACCTCTTTAAGGAGGGTAGACTTGTAACATCTCAAAAAAAAATAAATAAAAAAAAATAAAACGAATAAATATAGCAAGACCGGTGAGTTAGTCGGAATATTTAAACAAAAAGGAGCGGGCTTGGGCTCGGCTTCAATGGGCCGAGGGAAGCCAAGGTATATATATAAGGCAAGGCAGCCCTCTTCCCTGCTCATTCCATACTCACGCAGCTTCTAGAGAGAGAAAGGAAAGCTCGGGTCTAGAGAGAGAAAGTCGACGGATCGTCACGAGATTGGAGGAGCACGTTACAGCTGAGCCCGTGAGCAAAACCTCCAAATCAGAATTACAATCCAGGTAACGATTCGATCACATTATGAGTTTTTGTTCATTTTGGGAAGTTTCGGGTTTTGGCTAAAAAGATAACGATTTTGCAGATGAAACTTGAAAGTGAGCTTAGGTATAGCATCTAGAATGAAAAACGAACGATGTGATCAAAGAAAAATTTAGATATTGACTCGATCAGACTTGCATGCAAAACTTCAGATTTTGGGGAAGACGATGTGCAGACCCATCGAAACTACTTAGTTTCAATGTGTGCAGACCCATCGAAACTACTTATTCGACATGTGCAGACCCATCGAAACTACTCAGTTTCGATATATGTATACCCATCAAAACTACCATAGTTTCGATATAAGCCCACGATCCGAAGCTAAGATTACACCTAAATTACTTATCGAAACTACCAAGTTTCGACAGATGCAACCTATCGAAACTACCAAGTTTCGACAGAAGCAACCTATCGAAACTACCAAGTTTCGATAAAGGAAATCCATCGAAACTACTAATTTCAAGCATAGTAATGTCTAATGTCATCTTGGAGCAATACCTTACGAGTATGACTTTATTATACAGATCGTGAGTGACATTAGTGACGCTCAGTAGCCAGCTTAGTGTATTTCAGAAACTACTCATCAGGTGAGTTCTATGTGCCCCCTTTCTATGTTATGTGCAAACCTTATTAAATGTTTTAGGGCTGAAATGTATACACTAAATGAATAACAGTTATGAATGTTAATGTGATCATACGTGGTATACAAATATATATATATATATATCTTTACACGAAATAGAATTATGAATAAAGAATGAAACGTATGATTTTTAAAGAATGAACAGTATGACATAACGTGTAAAGAAGAAATCTTGCTTTATATCCATGTATATATTGCTTGCCAAGTATAAGAAAACGTTATGGACGCTTCGATGATAACGGCTACTTCGGTAGACGGACGACCACGTGACTATCGTACAACCGGGACAAGTGCGTTCCTTCATCAGCTAGGACGTACGAATGCCACAAGTGCGTTCCTTCATCAGCTAGGACGTACTAAAGTTATTAACGGACGGTCTAAGAAAAATTGGCATCTTATAGTAGAACGGTTGTATAAATAATAGTCGCATGGGAAACGGATACCTTCGGGTAGATGGGCGAATTACGGCCTACGACGGTAGGACGGTTGTAAGTCATGACGGACGGACAAAGGTTGCCGGACGGTTGTAAGAATAAAATGACGGACGACACTTGTTGCCAGACGGTTGTAAGTATAGGTGGGCCATGACGATGGACCGCGACGATTGTCTTTGTGACCTTCGCAACCAAAAGACGGGTTGATCACCCTTAAGAGTATTACCCATGAATGTAAAGAAAAGAAAAAAAAAGGTGAATGCATATATATATATATATGTAATCACAAAATAAAGAAGAAAGAGAAGCAAAAGTTATGAAAATAAATGAGACCAATGATGTGAATATATATTTATATGTATTTGCGAAGAAGGATAGATGAGAAGCAATTCAAGTCGATGTGTACTTATATAAACGTTTATATATAATTATGCATACTTATAAAGAAAAGAATGTTTATACCTAATTGCATTAAACTAGAACTCACCAGCGTTAGCTGACTTTTAGTATACATTTCAGGTAAAGGAAGATGAGGTCGTGCGATGGCGTGGAGGTTACCCGGCACGAGACTGACATCCCTCTTTTGTTTTATATGTCTTCGAAAAATGTTATGTTTATAATTGTATAGACTTCCGCTGTTATGATTATGTAATTGGATGACGAATGTTTTTAATATAAATCTAGTATTTTATGACTATGTTTATGAGTAAATCCAACAAGTAAGGTTACCCGGGTAAGGGGCCTTGCATAGTGATACCATTTTGGAATTGTTAGTTGGATGAGGGTTGTTTTAAATATAGCAGTGGGTGTAGTTTAGTTTCATAAAATGTTAACAATTCATCCAGGAAAAACTTATGAAAAACTCATCAAAATGACCCTTTTGACCCGATTAATAACTTAGAAAATAGCCCATGACTTATGGTTTAATCAAATGAGAACATGTCATGTGTCAGTGCAATATAACCATCTCTTGCACCCAGGCAAAGGATATCCATAAACTTGTTCATGGCGCACGAGATCCATACTCTTGCACCGGAGAACCAATTAATTGGCGCATCAGATCCATGTATGGCGCCGGAGAGCCATGCTCTTGCACTAGACGCTGAGTACTTCACCTAGATCGAAAAGTTTCAAAATTTAAACCATTTAAGACAATAATATGTATAGAAATGGGAGCAGGATAGGTCAAATCCACACAATGCACGTCAAATCGTTGCAAGGCATGTCACATGGGTACGTCCGGGTCTTATCGACTTTGACCAACATTTTTTATGAAACTAAATTTCTTATCGACTAGATATCAATATCAAGGTTCAGTTATTCTAGGGGATTAGCAATTGGTCTAAAAACAGCTATAACATATGGTGTTGCTCTCCATCTCAGTATATGTTTGTTTTATCATCATTTTCATTTCTATTTCTTGTTCTAGTTGTGTTTTCTATACTTCTTGCTAGGTTTTTGTTTGCTCTTAATTAAATATCGCCGTTCTAATTGAAACTAAAATAAAAAAAAATTTGGCAAAAAATATAACTAAAAATGTTATTTTAACAAGTAATAAAAAAAAAGAAAAATCACGAAAATAGACATTTATCTGATTAAATTATCAAAATAGACATTAAAGGTTTAACCGTCGAAAACCTTCACAACCGTCAGCTAAAAATCTTCAAAAGCGCCGGCCAAGCCTTCAATGTTTATTTAGTGATTTGACCAGGTGAATGTCTATTTTCATGATTTTCCCATGATAAAAAGATTGAGACAGGACGATGTTTCCGACAATTAGGTGCATAATGATTAGTGATTTAAGTTTGATTAGCATTTGTATTCCAGAGAACAGGGTTTGCCCATGATTATGAGACCAACCGATACCAATCACATTGAACTTAGTAAAAGAAAGCCGACAGTACATCACCTAAAGTCATTAGATATAACATATTGGTTGATGGTTTTAACTATTGCTATGTAACATATTTTTAAATTTATATGTTTATAGTTATACGTACAACAGTACAAAGAACAAATAATATTAAAATTCTAATATTTTTGTCAAATTATTTTCCTAAAAGCAGGCTGCGTTTTGAACACGTATTTTTTATATTTATATTTTTCATGTACATCTCTTGCATTTTTGCATCTTCATCATTGCTTGTCTAATTTGAAAGAAGATGCAGAGTTTTATCTTATTGACTTTTATTTTAGAATAATTCTTTTTGAATCATTATGGATTTAAATAAGGAGAGCAATTTTTTTATTTCTTTTTTTATTGAAACTATATTATATTTGAAAGGACAGTAATATTATAAAACTTTTACTTTCATTAAATATATACGGATACAACCACTAACTTAGCATATTGTTAAATGTGTATATCCAATAATTCACTAAAATGAGGATGAGATCTTGGGTTCAAGTCCCACTTGTGATAAAAAAAAAGGGGTTCAGGTTGGGCCATGGGGGTTTTCTTACATATGGTGGGTTTCCTCATGAGTGAGGTGGAGATGATCGGGTGGATTAGTGGCCCGTCAGTGATCCAAATTACCTTAATTATAAATGTGTAATATATTAAATTGCAGCTCGTTCTTGATGAATAATGATGAAAAAAATACTATGATAAAGTTATTAGAATAGTCACAAGTCGTCATTCCCTT
Source organism: Smallanthus sonchifolius (assembly GCA_023525975.1). Classification (NCBI taxonomy): domain Eukaryota; kingdom Viridiplantae; phylum Streptophyta; class Magnoliopsida; order Asterales; family Asteraceae; genus Smallanthus; species Smallanthus sonchifolius. The sequence continues at coordinate 66,337,284 of CM042030.1, read as the reverse complement.
AAATCATCTTTCAACCCATCATTATGCTTTTTATTTTATTCCTTTAGAAAGATGAGGTAAAATCACCTTCGATTATGTTCCAAATTCATTTTGGCCCCCAATGTTCCATGTTCCGCCTATCTATGATGTTAAAAAACACATAAAAATTGATAGAACACATGACTCATTATTATGTGCTGAAATGGTCTTTAAACGTATAACTAAAATTTGATATGATTTCTTGTAGAATTGATGATAGCAAGCAAATATGAAGTATGTAAATTAGAAATAACTTTTGTAGAAATACAAAAGGGGTGAGTATATGTTCGTTGGAAGACTAACAAAAGGGGTGAGTATAAGTTAGAAGTGGTTCATGTTAATGCTAACAAATTTATCTTACGTCTGCGCTACTTGATATTCACCAAAATTTTATCTTCGATTCGTTAATAATCTCTCATTAAGCAATGTATTGATTGTTGAAAATTTAGGAAATATATAAGTTGGTATGTTTCCTATCCGACATAGGAAAGGGGAAGAAACCTAAATGGGTTTATAAAGTTTTTTTTTCTTATTGGTCTCCAAAGAGTTGTTTGGGCCTAGTGAAGGGATGTGGGCTAAGCCCACACGCGCGTTGAGCCGGGCCGGAGACCCGAGGTCCGCGAATGGACGCGAGGAGTTATTATTTTGCTACGGACGGGTCAGATGTGATTTTAGCTTGCAGAGGAAGGAAATAACTAACTATGAGATAATTCGGAATTGGAAGACTACTAGGAGTCCAATTCAACTACGAATTGGTGGGGGTTATCAATTCCCCGAATTTCTCATGGATGGTTACGAATTCGCAGCTATAAATACAGGGTCCTGCAGCCTCATAAATCATCCCAAAATACAGAGCCTTTCTGCGAATTTCTTCCTTCTGTTTCTCTGCTACCTTTGCGTTTTTCTAGTTTCCAAAGCTGTTGGAACACCATATCGTTCTGCATTAAATCTTGGGAGTTTACGTTGTTGTTTACAGCCGATAGAGCGCGTAAAATCCTTTAAGGACAGGAATCTTCATTCCGTGCAGTCTGCTACAAGAGGAACGTCAATCAAACAGGTTGGTTTTACATTTATTTGTTGTTTCAATTCGTCCGATAACGGGACAGTATCCTTCTGCCTTTCTTATAATCAGTTACGGTCAAGATGGATCATAACTGAGTCGACTTGTGACTTAAATCTAATATTTGTCTGTTTTGTTTTGAAGTATTTATCAACAATCTTAAAGGATTTTATTCTAATTTTTTTTTAATCAAACTATCAAACAGACAAATGGACGTTGAACTGCCGAATGCTAATCTGCGATTCATGAACCAAGAGTTTGTCAAGCTGGACAGATTCGATGGTCAAAACTTCACCCGCTGGGCCGACAAAGTCAAGTTTATGCTAGTTGTGCTGAAACTGTACTATGTCCTGGATCCGAACTTGGTCCCGATCCCGGAAAATCCTATGCCTAAAGAGGGAAAAGAACCGGATCAGAAAGTAATTTCGGATTTGGAAAAGCAAAGACTTATTCGTAAGGAAGCAGAGGATCTTTGCCTTGGCCATATCAAGAACTCACTTTCAGATCGCCTTTATGACTTATACGCACCGGTAACAAGTGCTAGAGAACTTTGGAAGGCATTAGAACTCAAATATAAGGCTCATGAAGAAGGCACTAACAAGTACCTTATTGCCAAATATCTGGACTTCCAAATGGTTGATGATAAGCTAATCTTGGAGCAAGTGCATGAGCTCCAAGTCCTAGTGAACAAACTAAATGCGCTTGCCATTCCTCTACCAGAAATATTCCAAGTGGGGGTTATCATTGCTAAACTTCCTCCCTCTTGGAAAGATTTCTCTAAAAGAATGATTCACAAATCTGAGGACTACTCTTTGGATGAACTGTTGAAACACCTTCGAATTGAGGAGGAAACGCGCAACAGGGATAAAAGAAGTAAGGTCGGATCGAGTGTGAATCATGTGGCCGCCGGGGGATCTGGATCTGGGAAAAGGAAGTTTGTACCAAATAATAAGAAGCATCTTGCACCGAAAAAGAAAGAGTTCAAGAAACCGCAACAATACCAAAACCATCAACCAAAGAAGACTGGAAAATATCATGTTTGTGGAGAAACTGGACATTATGCACGTGAGTGCCCTCATAGGAAATCTGGTCCTTCGGTTGGCTCCACAAATGCTATTGCGGAGTTCACCAACCTGGTTGCAAATGTGGGTCTTGGAGATGTGAATATGGTTGCTACTCGTACACGCATCTTAGGGTGTAGAGGATGGTTTTTGGATTCTGGAGCCACCGTTCATGTTTGTGGGAATCGAGCCTCGTTTCTCACTTATGGTCCCGTACCTGAGGGAATCGTGGTGGTATGTGCCGATGGACATCGTGCAGGAGTTCATGGAAAGGGCACTGTGCAACTAAACTTCACAAATGGTCAAACAGTTACCCTTCAGGATGTGTTGCATGTTCCTAGTATCTCTAAGGGTCTTGTTTCAGCGGATAAGTTTGATCGGAATAATTATAAGATGGTGCTAGAGAATCTGCGTGTGAGGTTTTCTCGGAATAATGTGTTTGTGGGTCAAGCTAAAAACACGAGTGGAATGTATCGCCTAGACCTGGCTGAAGATCACCCAGAAGAAGAATCCGAAAACAGTGGTGTTTCTGTGATCAACGCTGATAGTAGTGATGATGGTTTTAGTAGTGATAGTGGTGATAGTAGTAGTAGTATTGGAACCAGTACTAGTGATGTTTCTGATTGTAATCTTATTGGTTTTGAATTAAATGCAATAATGTCTTTTGATTATACCGTTTGTTCAATTTCTTTATGGCACAAACGTTTAGGTCACACTAATTATTAAAAACATTGAAAAAATGCAAACTAAAGGTTTAATTAAACTAAACGATAAAGATTTTGAAAAATGCGAAACTTGTTTAGAATCAAAATTTACAAAGAAACCTTTTCCAAGTGTCCAACGATGGAATACATTACTACTAGAACTAATCCATTCAGATATTTGTGAACTGAATGGAATGCTTACCCGTGGTGGTAAGAGATACTTCATCACTTTCTGCGATGACTCGAGTCGTTATTTATATGTTTATCTGTTGCGTACAAAATACGAAGCTTTTGATGCATTTAAAATATATAAGGCCGAGGTCGAAAATCAACTTGAGAAACGCATAAAAATTCTTTGCTCGGACAGAGGCGGAGAATACTTTAACCGAAAATTTGATGCTTTCTGCGAAGAGAATGGCATCATACATGAAAGAACTTCATCGTTTACTCCCCAACAAAATGGTTTGGCTGAGAGAAAGAACCGAACCTTGTGTGAGATGGTCAACTGTATGTTGAACCAATCTGGTTTGCCAAACAATCTGTGGGGGGAAGCATTATTAACTGCATGTTATGTCCACAATAGGATCACTAGTCGTGTGATTCCTATCAGTCCATATGAGTCTTGGAAAGGAAGGAAACCAAACCTAGAGCATTTGAGGGTTTGGGGTTGTGTTGCCTATTATCGAACACCTGATCCTAAAAGATCCAAACTCGGAGCCCGAGCTATGAAAAGTCTATTCATTGGATATGCTCATAATAGCAAGGCTTACCTATTGTTGGATAATGAATCAGGCACTGTTATAGAATCCAGAGATGTGGAATTCTTTGAGAACAAGTTTTCTAGAGACGATGAAAACTCAAACCCCACTTCATCTCCCAGTACTTCTCGAGAGAGGGTTCAACCTTCACAAATTATTGAAGAACCTAGGAGAAGTACTAGATCCAGAAAAGAGAAAATTTATGGAGATGATTACTTGTCTTATTTGGTTGAAGGAACCCAAAGGAAAGTGACGAGAGAGGTCATTTTCGCCATTAATTTGGATGATGATCCCAAAACCTTCAACGAGGCCATATCGTCGAGAGATGCTCCTTTGTGGAAGGAAGCAATCAATGATGAAATGGATTTAATTATGGGAAATGGTACTTGGGAGTTAGCTAATCTACCCAAGGGTAAGAAACCTATTGGATCCAAATGGATTTTCAAGAGGAAGTATCATCCAGATGGATCCATCTCTGCCTACAAAGCAAGATTAGTGGCTAAAGGATATATACAGAGAGAAGGAATCTATTATTTTGATACCTATGCTCCGGTTGCTAGAATTAGTTCTATTAGAACTCTTATAGCAGTTGCAGCATTGAGAGGACTGTACATTCATCAAATGGATGTTAAAACAACATTCCTAAATAGGTAAAAGAAGAGATCTATTTGGAGCAACCAGAGGGGTTTGTTTTACCCGGATAAGAGAATAAAGTGTGTAGACTTATTAAATCTCTATATGGTTTGAAGCAAGCTCCTAAACATTGGCATGAGAGATTTGACACTATTGTGACTGCCTTCGGGTTTCAACACAATAGTGCTGATAGATGTATTTATACTAAATGTGAACCCGATTATACAGTCGTTATCTGTCTTTATGTTGATGATATGTTGATCGTTGGCACTCACCTAGAAGGTATTTGTGAAACTAAGAAATACATGTCCTCGAACTTTAAGATGAAAGATCTAGGAGAAGTTGATACCATCCTTGGGATCAAGGTGAAAAGAACAGATGATCAGATTTCTCTAAGTCAATCTCATTACATAGAGAAAGTTCTGAAAAAGTTTCAACATTTGAACATCAAAGAGTTTAACACTCCGATGGATCCTGCTGTGAAACTTAAAGTGAACTCTGAGAGAGAAGTGGCTCAACTAGAGTATGCGAGTGCTATTGGTAGTATGATGTATGTAACCTTTCTGATTTTCATGTCTTCATTCTAGTACAATAAAGCATGTATGAATTCCAGTCTTAGTGAAATGGTTATATTTATCAAATGCAGATTTACAAATTCCACCCCGCGTTTATTTTAAAATCCCCATATATATATATGTATATATATATATAGTTAGACATACATGTGTATATATACATTTACACCCAAATTACAAGAATTTTACATTTGATTGAACCCTAAACATTTGAACTCTCAAGCAATTAAATCTACACTTTCAATTTTGACTTTTAAAACATCAATTTTGACCTTCCATGATCCGGTTGACTTTGGAAGTCAACGCAACCCAAGAACACCACAATCCAGGGCTGCCTCAGGTCTAAATTATGTAATTGGACTCCCCATACACAAATATTTGATCATACACCATCCCTAGGCCCAATTGGAACTTCATATCGATCACTTTGCGCGGGTTGTTTCAAATTCGAAAGTATTTGACTCCACAGAGTCAAACCCGTATCGATCAAGCATTAATTCGTGCAATTAACGCGTTTAAGAGTCCATAAATTAAGCTTTGATTTACCTTGAATATATTCAGACCACAAACGCGACCCAATTCATTTCTAAGCCGTCGAAATTACGCGTAATGACAGCTAACAACTGTCGACATTAAGCCCGTAATCAAATGACATAATTATACGCAAATCAAACGAATTAAACACACATACACACTCGTAACGTTTAACACAAACTCTCTCGACCCCAAACTAATCGGCATATCATCCCTGGAGTTCGATCAAGCTCGAAGATCATCGGGTTCTGAAACTCTGCCGTGCACACTCGATCCTTCATCATTTCAGGTACGAGTTAGATCATTAGACTCATAAACCATTGAGTATCGAAAGCCCTCTGCCAATTCTCGATGGCAGAGGGAATCGAATTCGATTTTGGAATTAGGGTTCGTCACCAGTTTAAATCGAAAGTCTGAAACTAATTTTTAAACGAAGGTGTGTATAAACCTTTTTAGATTTCATGGTCAACCAACGAGACCACCTGGTCTGAATGGTTTAGTCACTGCACCATCAGACCAGGTGGCCAGGGTTCGAAACCCCCTCCCAAGTCTTAAACCGGTCGGCTCCTTTTTGCGCATGTCCTTTAACCGGACTTGGACTCACATTCATATTTAAATAAACGGCGCCCCATTTAGACCAGCGAACCACCCGGCTCAACTGGTTAAGACACTGCACCATTGAACCGGGTGGCGTGGGTTCGAAACCCACGACCCACGGCCTACGACCGCCCTGTTTTGCCTTTTGCGCCCACTAGTACCGGCCTGGAATCATGGGTTTAGACCCATCGGAGATCAAACCTGTAACGAAAATGCCCTCTGGTCCAGCGGTTCAATCGCTAGACCCACACGCCGAAGGCCCGGGTTCGAGTCCCTGCGGCCAGTTTAAATTTTTAAAACAAGTTTTACAGCTTCAAAAAATTTATAAAAAATATTTTTATAAACCTTACACTATTTTTAACAGAATAAAACCAAATTTGTAAATTTTCAATATAAATTCAGTTTTATTATGAATTTCGTTGTTCAAATTGTATATTAAAATAATTAAAACAAAAGCTTTAAATATCAAAAATTAATTTCTAAATAAAAGCAATAAATTTTATAAAAGTTTATAAAATATTAACTCATTTAAAGCAAACTAGTATTTATTTTTTTTAAAGATGATAAATAAAATAAAAATTATTCATTTAATTTATTTAAATAAATGAAATTATTTATTTAAATTAAACACTATTCGCATAAGTAGAAATTCTTTTTCTAAATATATATTTACAATCCATATATTTTAACATATTTTTCATAAATAAATAAATAAAAATTATTTATTTATTTAATTTATTTAAATAAATGAAATTATTTATTTATTTTATTTAAATTAAACACTATTCGCATAAGTAGAAATTCTTTTTCTAAACATATATATTTTAACATAATTTTCACAAATAAATAAATAAAAATTATTTAGTTATTTAGTTTATTTAAATAAATGAAATTATTTATTTTATTTATTTAAATTAAACACTATTCACATAAGTAGAAATTCTTTTTCTAAATATATATATATATATTTACACTCTATATATATGTTAGCATATTTTTCACAATTAAATAAATAAAATTAATTGTTTTATTTAAATCCGACCCTACGTCGGTGACTATTAAGTTCATACATATATACCTCGAACTCATAATACACATTAAATTCGTATACAAGCATAGTATACCCTTACATGGAGAAACACAAACCTCTCTGTACAAACCCGCACACATCAAAAACCGTTGAACCCTAAACTTAGACATAGACCTTTGTACACACTATTAATTCAATACACATTATACACTAGGTTAACGTGGTGAATTACAAGGATCGTTTTGCTACCTAGCCTTGCGTACTGGCAACACTCTTGAATCATGTGAGTATTACATAGCCCATTTTCTCTTTTACACTTTTTGGGGTGATTCATGAATTTTATACAAACAATAGTTTACATTTACACAAACTACACAAACACAAATCCTATTTACATTCATGTGTGCAAATTTGAGATTTATGTTTGAGTGCTAGGTGTGTTAACTTTTGTGTGCAAAATTTGTGCAATCATTAACTAATTAAGCTGACGGTTAACAATGATAGATCTATTGAGTCTGACAAACCAACCCAGATTGGGGTGATTGTTACCGACAACACAATTTGCATGCTAGTTACAAAGGTTTGATTGTACTTTAGTTACACAATAGCTGCTCCCCATAAATGCCTTATTTATCATGACTTGTAAGGATTTGTTTATTCATGTTTATACACTATCTATGTACAAACCTATGTATGCTCACCAACTTTTTAGTTGACCTTATTTTATTCATGTTTCAGGTACTAATGTGTGATGTGATCAAGATATGCTACACATAGGCCTTGAGACTTAGTTAATTTGAATAAAGAATTCTATGTATTTCAATTATGTTCTTTCTTAGATTTGGTTGTGTTTGGATTATTTGAAATGAAATTGATGTTTAATATATTACAATTTAGTCAACCTTGTGCTCATGAACAGTCTACATGTCCCGCCCCGACAATATCCTGTTAACTCGAGCTTCTCACCTCGTCTATACCGAACACCAAGACCAAGAGTTGATCTCACATACCGTAACACTCGTCTAATTGCTTTGAGGTGAGGTTTTCTTGGGGTTTGCATGTACCGACTTAAAACCCCGACTTCAAATGCTATACCGGGTCTCGTTAGGGTCAAATAAATTAGACTCCCCACTATTTTTCGATACATAGTAGGGTCGGATAATGCCTTGCCCTTATCAACACTTAACTTCACAACGTTATCCATCGGTGTATCAATCAGTTTGAAGTCGAGTATACCGAAACGAACTAGGAGGTCGACACAATACCTGTTTTGGTGTAGAACAATGGCTCCCTCTTCATATTGCAACTCTAAGCCTAGAAAATGGCTTAGTCTTCCGAGATCTTTCATAAGAAAACGAACCCCCAAATTGTGTTTTAATTGTGTAGTACCGGCTTCATCATCACCGGTTATGATCATGTCATCTACATACACCAAAATTATGACTACTCGAGAGCCGGTTGATTTAACAAACGTACTTGCATTTGCTTTTGACATCTCAAAATCATTGTGTTGTAGGAACTTACCCATCTTACCGAACCATGCCCTCGGGGATTGTTTTAACCCATAAATTGCTTTGTTTAACTTGCAAACATAATCTGGATTTTCTTTGCTCACGGACCCTTTCGGTTGGTCAATACGGATCGTATGATCCAGATCACCGTAAAGAAAAGCATTCTTTACGTCCATTTGGTGCAACATCCACCCTTTACTGGCCACTGTAGCTATCACCAATCGAACCGTTGTCAATTTTTCTACATGACTAAACGTGTCTTCATAATCAATTCCAAACTGTTGTGAGAACCCCTGCGCCACTAATCGAGCTTTGTGTCTTTCAATCGGACCATCCGCCTTGCGTTTTATCTTGAACACCCACTTGCAAGACACGGGCTTAACGTCTTTCGGTTTAGGCACCAAGACCCATGTTTCGTTTCAAGTCATAGCATCGATTTCTTCCTGCATTGCAAGGTTCCACTCCCTCTTCTTGCATGCTTCTTCATATGTTTGTGGCTCCAGCTCGACTTCCCCAGTCATTGCCACATTTACTACATAATTCGGGTTTGGTTTTGAAACCCGAGTTGATCGTCTAGGACCCGTTTCAAGGTTGTTCGGACCTGGCCCGGGAGAACCCATTTGCCATGGTTGTTGACACTAGCTTGTGTTGGGTGTTGGGCTCGTAATTGGGCTCGACGGCCCACTGCTTTCCTTAACCGTTGGATCAATGTCATCGAGGGTCAGATGGACATTCATAGTCTCTAGTTTTTCCTTTAACGAATCAGTATCTGGCAGCAGTTCTTTGTTCTTAGACCATGATAGGGTGTTTTTAGTGTAATAAATATATTTCGTTTAGAGTTACACAAAATCAGATTTTAAATTTATAAATTAAAATGATAACTACTTCAACTAAACACACACACAATATGAAAGTGTACCTATCGCAACGTAATATAGTCTGGGTAAGAACCAAGTATCGAACCATGGACACGGATCCCGTAGTCAACCCTTGCTATTGTGTGACTAGAATAATAAGTTGGAAGATGGGTTTTGTTTAAAAGAAAGTAAAAATAGTAAGAAATGTAATTATCTCATTTAAGATTTTACTCCGGTTGTTATCACTTTGTTAATTAACGTTATATTTAAAGTAAGGTTGGTCATAGTTACGAGTGCTAACCCTTTCGATGGGTGAGATAGTATTTCATAACGGAACAGTGGATACGGTCGGCCAACTGTTCCTAATGAATCTCGGGACCGTAAACGGGGTCTCAAGTACGTCAGCTATCCCATGATTCATTATTCGGAATAAGATTTTCCTTTGACTGACATACGTTATGTCTTGTAACTTCTTTCGGTAAGTCGAAATGCACAACTTCCTCCAAAGGTACTTTATGAACGCTCGAAGCTAACAAATTATATTATTAAAATAGTTTTCTTTACTTGTAAATTCATTTCAAATAAATAAAACTTTCATCCTCAAGATCAAGCCTCATGGCTCCCGCTAAAAGTCTTATGCAAGCTAACACAACAGAAGTAAAGAAATACCGACACATTTCATAAGGTCAAGTCAGGATTCAAATGACCCGTTGAATACCCAAACCTCCAATCAACCCATCTTAATAAACCAATACTAACTCGGCCGTTGCTAGCACCAAGATTGTATATAGACCGTACAAACCCGAATAAGCTTCTCACACAAGAGGACTTGCTTAAGTAACTTACAAGATTTAAGATTATTAAGTTAGTTTAAAGATCACTTATTCTGGTCTTTTTTAGATAAACTATAAGAAAGACTTCAAGAACATAACTTACTAAAAATACTTCATTAATTAATCAAAGTTCAACTAACCCGAGCAACACAAGAGGATTAGTCATAAATCCTTAGACATTGTGTGGAAGTATTCCGACACCAAGGGAGAGTGGGTACAGGTTGTCTCTTGTTACTTGAACGAGAAGAATTATTTCATATTACAAGACTTGGAAAAGGAAAATAAACAAAGAAAAGCTAAAACTGACCAAAACCGAGGGAGTTCCGCCTCTAGCAGAGCACTAGGGCCTTCACAACCCATGGTCTTGGACCCTTAAAACACAAGAATGAGCTTGCTATTTATAGACTGAGATTTTGGTAATGCACGGCCTTGCATTTGGATGCACGGTCATGCAAAGCACCCATTTCTTGCACGTGAGGGAATCTGGCAGAGTAGGAAAGTACAGGGGAGCAGGAGAAGGTTTAAACGACCGTGCAATGCAATGCACGACCGTGCATTGCCTGTTCCTGCTCCCTGTTGACTTCCAACATTGACTTCCTGGGTCCAGTTTCGTTCAATTGGCTTCCGAATGCTGATTTCTCCTTGATTTTGAGTGTTTTTCATGTGTTTTTGCAGCCTAAGAATAATTATCCTGTTGTAACACAATTAAATAGATTATGTATAAATTCTTATGATTTTGTCTATAATTGTGCTTAATATGGGTATAATTATGAATGCAAAACATGTACAAATGATGGTACATCAGACCACCAGGACGAATTCTCGTCAAACACCATGTTCCTCGACACGTAGCACTAGTTCGTGGTTGGATAACAACACCTCTAACCTTTTATTTCCGATTCGTATCCCACGAATATGCAGCGTACGGCTTTCTTTTCCATCTTGTGCCTATGTTGATAGGACACGAACATATAGCATACACATCCGAAAACCCGAAAGTGTGTAACATTCGGTTTCTTATTGAAAAGTTTCTCGTAAGGAGATACGAAGTCTTGATTTTGTGGTGGAAGTAAATTTATTACATGTGCCCCAGTTCGCATAGCTTTGGCCCAAAATCTCCCCGGTACGTTCTTTGCATGCAAGATACTTCTACACGTTTCAGCAAGGTGGCGGTTCTTTCTTTCGGATACGCCATTCTGTTGGGGTGTGTTTGGGCACGTGAATTGTCACCGGATCTTATTCTCCTTTAGATAATTATGAAAATTAGTGGCTAGGTACTATCCTTCATTATCCGATCTTAAGCATTTGACTGAGATACCCGTGGCCCTTTCAGCTTCACTCTTGAATAGCTTGAACTTCTCGAACACCTCGGATTTTTCTTTTATGAAATCAACCCATGTATACCAGGAGAAATCATCGATAAATGTTACCAAATAATTCAGCCCTCTTGCAGATGGTTACTTTACCGGCCCAAACACATCAGAATGGATCAGCTCAAGTGAGACGGTTGATTTGTGTTGTGAGGCCTCAAAGGGTTGTTGTTTGGCTTTCCCGAACTGGCTCCCGGCACACACAACTTCTTTATTAATTTCGAACTTAGGTAACCCACGAACTAATTCTTGCTTCATCATTAGGTTGAGTCGATCATACCCAACGTGACTAAGCCAAGCGTGCCATAAATTTGAAGTTTGGTTAGTTTTGGTCTTGTCGACATAAGCTGACTTAGCTGACAAAACATAAACAGTATCGTTCCTTTTCCCTTTTAATATAGGAACTGATTTGGTTTCGAATTTTTCAAACACACACACGTCGTTAGGTGCGAACAAAACATACTTACCTGTCGTCGTAATTTGAGGGACGAATAACAAGTTTTTCTTCATCCCGAGTACATAAAAAACTTCGTCCATGGTAAACCGGTTTTGTTTCTCCTTGGGTTGGAACTGAACTGAACCTCACCAATGGTTGCAATCTGGTGCTTTGACCCGTCAGCAATCACCACCACGTGATTCTCGGCATACCATTTTACTTTGCTCAGCCTCTCCTTGTCTCCAGTCATATGATTTGAGCACCCGGTGTCTATAATCCATTCACTGAACCTGTTTGACTTAGGTTCGGTTGTTGCGGTTAGGGCAACGTCTACAACTTGGGCCATATTGGCTTCGGGATCCCAAGTTTCTTCTTCGGCAGTGGTGGTGGTGTTTCCTTTTTCTCTTGGCTGTCTACAGTTTTTGGCCATGTGGTCCTTTCTCCCGCAATTATAGCAGTTCCAAGAAACCTACGAGGCCAATTCAGTTTACTTTTTCATTCTCCCGAGGTCTCACCTTGATTATTTTCGGACCTTTTTTATTCTAGTCTTTCTTCTTGGATCGGTCACCGTTTTTGTATTTGTTCCACGGTTTATTTTGACCCCAACCAATAACATCCCAAAACTCCTAAATATAAGATGGGACACGTGTCGGTTGAGAAACGTGGCCTAAGAACCAAACCGGATATGAAACGGAAATACTATTCGCCCAGAAATAACCTAAAACTTCGCATAAGCATATCTCGGGTTAGAAAATGAGTTACGAGATCCATAATATATGAAAATGGGGTATTTCGATGAGAAGAATCTGAAAATGAGGGATGTCGGACCGATGTCCTAAGTATAACGGTCCGACATGTGTTCCCAAAGCAATTCAGTAGGCTTCAATGCGTGTTTAGATGACTCAGCACTCAAGTCGGACCGATATGCTTTACACGTCGGTCCGACATCTGGAAATCGGACCGATATGATTTACACGTCGGTCTGATATGTGGATGTCTAACCGATATCAATTACACGTCGGTCCGATTGGTGTTCCTGTAGCAAAAAAAGAGGTTTTGACGCGTGTCACCGACTTCAGCCGAAGTCTGACCGACTTGGCATGACATATCGGTCCCACATGAGCCCCATTTTATCCTATAAATAGATTCTTAGAGCCGTTCAAATGAGGAATCAACACACACACACACACACACTCCCTGAGAAGGATTAGAAGACCCAGTGCGTCGCGTTTAAGTGCGACTGCGGTGCTTTACGAGTGACGTTCGAGTTCAGAGAAGCGTTTAAAGCGAGGAACGAACTTAGGAACTACCCGAGGATAATGTAAGTACACTGGACCCGTACCATAGACACGATTATGTGAATTACGTGCTTAAATGGTATGCGTTATGTGATATGAATATGACGAGGGTAAGGGTTAATGAAGGATTAGTCTAAACACTAAACGGGAATAATGGAGTAGTCACGACGTATCCAAGGGGTGGTGGATATGCTGCTGGTACTTCCTATATATAAATCTCTTGGTGCTTTGTGGTGAAACCATTATGAATGTTTAGGGGTATAGACTAAAAGACAGTAATAAAATTATAGTAAACTTACAGGAAAACTTTCGACCAGTGTGTAATTATCTGACAAACGGAATGCTCTGTATAAGGAAAGAGTGGTGTATAAAACTCTCCTAGACCCGTCACTATTTCCTGAGAACATCTCTGTTGGAGGTACTATTCTAGAAGGATAATCACCCCAGTTTACAATATATGACGAGTATGAACATACGATAATGTTGAATGCATGAATACATGAATACGTGAAGCATGACGAATGTGAATACGTGAATGCATGATGATACATGCAAATACGAATGAGTATGGTGGAACGAGTCTAAACCCTAAAATGGAATAACGGAGTACTCATGAAGTGTTAAAGGGGTGGTGGATACGCTGCTGGTACTTCCTATATATAAACCCTTTTAATGTATCATGGGGAAACCGTTACGAAGTTTTAAGGTGAGGACTGGTTGGGAAATAAATCAAGCATATACATGAAATGAAAACAAATGCTTGATACATTTGTGAGGCTGTGAGTCAAAGATACTCAAGGTCCCAAATGAAAAGAGATAACCGGCCTGTAAGGTGAATCTTAATAAATAAAGAAGAAAAGTAAAGATTTCCGTGTCTACGAGGCTAAGGAAAAAGGGATTCCAAGCCTACGGGGATGAGGAGGAAAAAGATTCAAGCTTACGGGGCTGAGGAATGAATGAGTCTTTGTGACAATGCATGGGGTCTATACTACCGAGAATAAGAACCTTGCCAAAACTCGGACCGGAGCTACAGCCTAAGATGGTTGCGAGGGGGTTAGCACACCAATAAAATATACGAATGACGTGACCGGAGATACGTCCGGAGATGGTCACGGGGGCCCCGAGAGCCTGGAAAACTTGAACAATAATAAGAACCTAATGGGTTCATAATAAAATGAATGATGCAGTGTACTTACTTAGCGTAAGCTAATTCAAAAACTTTTTTCAAAAACTGCAGGAAAGAAGCACGTGGAATAAGGCTTCGTGAGGACGGAGCAGTCGGAGTTAGAAATCCCTATGTAATATGATGTAATTATACTATGTAAAAACAATATTATAATAAAAAGTTATCTTTGTCATTATGGCAAAGTTTTGAAAAATTCTGGGACCCGTTTTTCACATTAAACTCTGATAAAATAATAGTAAAATAAGTAGGGTGTTTCAAGTTGGTATCAAAGCATGGTTTGAGAGATTTAAGTATCATATGGGGTACTTAAACTCAAACCATAAGTGCTCGTGATATAAATAGGGATTCAATCCGAGGCCGTCCAAGAAAGCAGGTATGTTTAAATTCCAGTGCTAGAACAGAAATGTATGAGTATACGTGGGCAGAAATTTGTATGAGATAAGCTCCATGTGATAGTTGGGAGTATCATGATATGTAACATACATTGCCTTATACCTGGAAAGTATTGGAGCTAATGTATGTGACAATAATGATATCGCAAACATCATATGATAATTTATGTCAACAGATAGTAAGCCGGGAATGTGAATATGCATGATTAAGGATACATGAATGAATGTGTATGTGCATATATGAGCTTTACATAAAATGACTGGACATGATAAGGCATGTAGTATAAAACCCTAGACTATGATTAGGGTAAACGAATGGGTGATTAAAGCGATGCCATGTTTCAGCAAATGGCTGAACATCAGAATGACGAAGTACGCGATGAAGGGAGTCACAGGAGAGCTGAATCTCCACATCATGACAAAAATGAAGTCGAACAAGTCTCGAAGAATATCCAGAGACAGATCGCAATGGAAGTAGGAAAGGCATTCGATGAAAACTTCCCGATCTTACAAGCAGATCTATAAAACTCATTAGAAAGCTGGTTTGAAAGCCACAAAGATGTTACTCATAATGGAGAAGGAAGAAATCCAAATGTTGATACAAAGTCAACTCGTTGTACGTATAAGGATTTCATGACCTGTAAACCTTTAGAATTTAAGGGAGCCGTTAACCCTTTAGAAAGTCAGAGGTGGATCGCCTCAATAGAAAGGGCATTCAATACATGTCACTGCGAAAAGGAAGTTGAGGTTACCTTCGCTACCAACTAATTAAAAGAGCCAGCTGACGATTGGTGGGGCGTAGTGAAGAGAGAAAAAGGTCGAGACAGGATTAAGAAAATGAGTTGGGAAGAATTCAAGGATCTTTTCTTGAAACGCTATTGCCCTCGAGCGGCAATTGAAAGAATCACCAAGGAGTTTCTTCAACTTCGTCAAACAACGTAGACTGTGGATGAGATCACAAGAATATTTTTTGACAAGGCCAGGTTCTTTCTAACTTTGTTAGCAACCCCTGAGATGTGGATGACAAGATACCATCTCGTTTTGAAAACAAAGATTAGAGAGTTCATCCATCCGTCCAAGTGCGCGAACTTGGAGGAGATGATTGATTGGGCTCGGGAATGCAAGACTGAGCTCAAGAGGCAGGCTGAGAGAGATGGAAAGAGGAAAGGAGAGAGTTATCCTTCTCCTATGCCTCTTAAGAGGTTTAAGTTCAATAAACCAGGAGGTTATCCCACCCAAAGGAAAGGTGTACACGATTGCAAGAATTATGGAAAGAGGCACCCGAGAGAGTGCCAATTCAAGTCTATAACTTGTCACAAGTGTGGAAAGGCAGGACACACTGCATTGCAGTGTATGAGTGGCACCCGTTTGTGCTACAACTGTTATAAGCCAGGACATTTTAGCAGGAAATGTCCGGAGCTAAAATATCAGACGAAGAAGACCGGAGATGGGTCTAGAGTGGCAGAAAACAAAGTTAAGAGGATCGAGGCTCCAAAGCAAGAGGTAGGGCTTTTCAGATCCCTACGGAGGAAGCAAAAGATGTTCTTGACATTATATCCGGTACATTCCTCTTGAATTCCCTACCTGCTTGTGTTTTTTTTTTATATAGGAGCTAGTCGATCGTTTATTTATTTAAAGTATGCAAATGCTAGAAACTTTAATAGAAGTAAGTGGGTAAGGCATTAGAGGTCGAAATCGCGAGTGATCGAAACTGTGTAGTAACTGAAATATGCCGAGATTGCCGACTACTGGTAGTAGGAGAAGAATATCTCTTCGACTTAATTCTGATGCCGATGCAAGAATTTGATGTAATCATTGGAATGGACTGGTTATCTTCACATGCTGCAACTATTATTTGCAATCAGAAGATTGTATGATTCATGATGCCTACATGAAAGGAAGTGAGTGTCATTGGTGAACGACGGAACCAGATCACGCTATGTACGGTGGCCAAGATAAGTAGGTACGTGAGACAAGATCATCGAGCCTTCTTAGACTAGTTAGCTGATGTAAAGATGAAAGGGAAAGAACTTGATCAAGTTCCAGTAGTAAAAGAAGTCCCAGAAGTATTCCTATACGATCTTGCAGGTGCCCCACCTAAAAGAGATATCGAATTCAAAATCGATTTAATTCCTGAAGCTAAGCCGGTAGCTAAGGATCCATACCGGTTAGCACCAACAGAAATGAAGGAATTGAAGTCACAGTTACAAGAATTGTTGGATAAGGGATTTATACGTCCAAGTGTATCCCCTTGGGGTGCACCAATTATGTTTGTGAAGAAGAAAGACGGTAGTATGAGGATGTGTATAGACTACCACGAATTGAACAAATTGACTATCAAGAATAGGTATCCTTTACCTAGAAATGATGATCTGTTTGATCAATTGCAAGGATCAAGTTGGTTTTCCAAAATTGACTTAAGATCCGGTTATCACCAAGTCAAGGTACGTGAAGAAGATGTACCTAAAACAACATTTAGAACTCGTTTTGTAGTAATGCCGTTTGGAGTGACGAATGCTCCGACAATCTTCATGGACCTCATGAATAGAGTATGCTGACCAATGTTAGAAAAATTCGTTATTGTCTTCATTGATAACATTCTGATTTATTCAAAGAATGAAGAAGAACATGCACAACACCTTCGGGAAGTACTTAGTACTCTACGAAAGGAGAATTTATACGCCAAATTCTCAAAATGTGCATTCTGGCTGAAGGAAGTTCAATTTCTGGGTCATGTTGTAAACGCATAACGTATCTCAGTAGACCCAGCAAAGGTAGAGGCTGTAATGAAATGGTCTCCACCTAAGAATCCATCAGAAGTTAGAAGTTTCTTGGGATTAGCTGGCTATTATAGAAGGTTCATCCAGGACTTCTCTAAAATAGGCACCCTATTAACTAAGCTAACTCGAAAGAACTCGAAATATGAATGGAATGCGGCACAAGAGAAGGCATTCCAGATATTGAAATATAGATTGACACAAACTCCAGCTCGGCCATTGCTAGAAGGAGTAGAAGATTTTGTGGTATACTCTGATGCTTCCAAACTTGAGCTAGGGTATGTTATGGTGCAAAGAGGAAAGGTGATAGCCTCTGCCTCTCGACAGCTAAAGACACATGAAACAAATTATCGAACCCATGATCTTGAATTAGTTGCGGTAGTATTCGCACTAAAGATCCGAAGGCATTACTTGTACGGAACGAAATGCACGATTTACACAGACCACAAAAGTCTTAAGTATTTCTTTGACCAGAAGGACTTAAACATGAGGCAACGACGATAGTTGCAACTGGTCAAAGACTATGATTGTGAAATTCTATATCATCCCGGAAAGGCCAACGAAGTAGCCAATGCTCTAAGCCATAAGGAAGAGCGTCATCCTATTCGGGTGAAAGTATATAAGTTAATAATCACTCCTGATTTCATGAGTCAGCTTCGAGACGCACAAATCGAAGCACTGAAAGGTGAGAATATTAAGAAAGAAAGAATGGCTGGTTAGAAGAAGTTTTTAGAAGAGAATGAGTATAAAGTCAAAACTCGATTTGATCGGTTGTGGATACCACGTTCAGGTGAGTTTAGACTTAAGATTATGGATGAAGCTCATAAATCACGCTATTCTATTCATCCGGGTACTAGAAAAATGTACCAAGATCTGCGGAAGAATTTTTGATGGCCCGGAATGAAGTTTGATATCATGAAATATGTAGCTAAATGCTTAACTTGTCTTCAAGTTAAAGCAGAACATCAGAAGCCATACAGAAGGTTACAACCATTAGAAATCCCAACATGGAAATGGGAACATCTCACTATGGACTTCATAACCAAGCTACCAAAGACAGCTAGGGTTTATGATACCATTTGGGTGGTTGTTGATCGGTTAACTAAGAGTGCTCATTTCATAGCAATATGTGAAACATACTCTTCAGAAAAGTTAGCCGGTTTATTCATCAAAGAGATTGTTTCCAGACATGGAGTGCAAGTCTCGATTGTATCTTATCGAGATAATGGTTTCACTACACGATTTTGGAAAAAGTTCCATGAGGAGATGGGAACTAGATTATTGATCAGCACAGCATATCATCCTCAAATTGTTGGACAAAGTGAGAGGACAATACAAACTCTTGAAGATATGTTGCGTGCTTGTATAATTGATTTAGGTGGAAGTTAGGACAATCATCTTCCATTAGAATAATTCTCATCCAATAACAGCTACCATTCCAGTATTGGTATGCCACCATATGAGATGCTATATGGTAGAAGATGTAGGACTTCTGTACGTTGGGGAGAAATTGGTCAAAAAGAGTTGGGAAGCAAAGAAATAGTTCAAGCCATGTCAGAAAAGCTTGACTTAATCAAGGCACGTCTGAAAGCTGCACAGGATAGACAGAAGTCATACGCAGATAAGAGACGTAGATCAATAGAATTCCAAGAAGGAGATTATGTCTTATTGAAAGTAACTCCTTGGAAAGGTCTAATCCGATTCAAGAAACATGGAAAGCTAAGTCCACGATTCATAGGTCCTTTCAGAATCATCAAAAGAGTCGAAAAGGTAGCCTATCAGTTAGAACTACCTGAATAATTGAATAAGATACACAACACGTTCCACGTATCTTATTTAAGGAAATGTTTGGCAGATGAAGCTGCAAACATTCCTTTAGAAGAGATAGAAGTTGATGATAAGCTAACCTATGTTGAACAGCCTATCAAAATTCTAGACACAAAAGAAAAGCAGTTACGACACAAAACGATCAAACAAGTATTAATATAATGGAAGCACAGAAAATGATCTGAAATGACTTGGAAAAGTGAGGAAGAAATGAGGAAAAGTTATCCTCGATTATTCAAAAATTAATAGGTTTCAAGGACGAAACCTAAATTAGGGGGGGGGGAGTTGTAACATCCCAAAACTCCTAAATATAAGATGGGACACGTGTCGGTTGAGAAACGTGGCCTAAGAACTAAACCGGTTACGAAACGGGAAGACTATTCGCCCGGAAATAGCCCAAAACTTCGCATAAGCATATCTCGGGCTAGAAAATGAGTTACGAGAGCCATAATATATGAAAATGGAGTATTTCGATGAGGAGAATCTAAAAATGAGGTATGTCGGACCGATATCCTAAGTATAACAGTCCGAAATGTGTTACCAAATCAATTCAGAAGGCTTCAACGCGTGTTTTGATAACTCAGCACTCAAGTCGGACCGATATGCTTTACACGTAGGTCCGATATATGGAAGTCGGACCGATATGATTTACACGTCGGTCTGATATGTGGATGTCGAACCGATATGAATTACACGTCGGTCCGATTGGTGTTCCTGTTGCAAAAAAAGAGGTTTTGACGTGTGTCACCGACTTCAGCCGAAGTCGGACCGACTTGGCATGACATGTCAGTCCGACATGAGCCCATTTTAGCCTATAAATAGATTCTTAGAGCCGTTCAAATGAGGAATCAACACGCACACACTCTCTGAGAAGTATTAGAAGACTCGGTGCGGCGCGTTTAAGTGCGAGTGCGGTTCGTGTTCAGAGAAGCGTTTAATGCGAGGAACGAACTTAGGAACTACCCGAGGATAATGTAAGTACACTGGACCCATACCCTAGGCATGATTTTGTGAATTACGTGCTTAAATGGTATGTGTTATGTGATATGAATACGACGAGGGTACGGGGTAATGAAGGATTAGTCTAAACACTAAACGGGAATAATGTAGTAGTCACGACGTATCCAAGGGGTGGTGGATACGCTGCTGGTACTTCCTATATATAAATCTCTTGGTGATTCATGGTGAAACCATTATGAATGTTTAGGGGTATAGACTAAAAGACAGTAATAAAATTATAGTAAACGTGCGGGAGAACTTCCCACCGATATGTAGTTATCTAACAAACGGAATGTTCTGTCTAAGGAAAGAGTGGTGTATAAATCTCCCCTAGACCCGTCACTCTTTCCTGGGAACATCTATGTTGGAGGTACTATTCTAGAAGGATAATCAGCCTAGTTTACAATATATGACAAGTATGAATATACGATAAAGTTGAATGCATGAATATGTGATGCATGACGAATGTGAATACGTGAATGCATGATGATACATGCAAATACGAATGAGTATGATGGAACGAGTCTAAACCCTAAAATTGAATAACGGGAGTACTCACGAAGTGTTAAAGGTGTGGTGTAACATCCATAAATAATTAAACGAAAGAATAATAATGAGATCGTAAATTAAGAGAGGGTTTAATGAAAAGTAGGGAGCGGGCTTGGGCTCGGCTCCAATGGGCCGATATAGCCCATGTATATATATCGGAGGAATCAACTCATTTTCCTCATTTCTCCATCATCTTCTCCAACTCAAAACCCTAGAGAGAGAAAGCTTAAGGTTTTAGAGAGAGAAAGCTTAAGGTTCTAGAGACATAAAGCTTGAGGAACAACATCCAAGCTCTTATTTCTACTCCATCTCGTTTCTCCATTATCCCTGATCGTTTCTACGCGAAGAACCACGAGAAGATCTGAGTTTTTCTTGAAAAATGTGGTTTTATGGGGTTTTTAAACATAAAGGAAGGATTTTTAGATATGAAAAGTGGATTAAAGCTCAGATCTAGCTTCATGGAAGCTAGATAAATGTTTTGAACGTAAAAATTTAAGAATTTAGATAAAAAATCGGACCTGCAAATGCTGAAATGTTCTTGAGCCGACTCTCGAGAGTCGGCCACCTGCATGTGGCGACTCTCAGCGAGGAAGAAGCAGAGAGTTGACTGTCAGAGAGTCGGCTGTCAGAGCCGACTGTCAGATTCAACTGTCAGAATCAACCGTTAGAGCTGACTGTCAGAGCCGACTATCAGAGCCGACTGTCAGAGCCGACTGTCAGAGCCGACTATCAGAAAGTCGACTGTTTGAGAATCGGCCCTCTAAGAAAAACGCTGAGTATCGACCCATTACACCACATAGTCCTGAACGCAAGTTCAGGCGACACTCATGAGTGTGGCTAGTGACTCTCCTAGCTATAACAACCCCAATTTTAGGGCTATGTTTTTTATTTATTATTCTAGAAGACATCAGTGACACAGACATAGACGGATACTGGTATAGAATTCATGACACAAATGGTGACTACAAACAAGGCCCAATGGGCTTGTCCCATCCACGAGTCAATGGGCTTGGCCCACCTATGAGTTATTGGGCTTGACCCATACATGAAATATTGGGCTTGGTCCAACCATCCAAAAACCCATTAAAAATAAATCAACTTTAAAACCCGAACGGTTATACGTAATAACTACGACTCTGATCATACCCGACATGTTTTTCGTGCGAAACCCGGGGACACAACATATTTAACTTATTAACATGGGTGTTATTTAGATAAATAAACCTTATATAAATTATGATCATACAAGTACATAAGTGAAATCTTATACATACATAGTTACGCGCGCCCGCGTATTTATAAAATCTAACAAAGTTACGAATGTCTTATAAGTAATAATATGTTCAATAATTATTATTAATATGCATGAAAATATTATATAGTAGTTAGTTTTATAAAATATATATATATATATATATATATGTATATATATAATGCTAAATATAATAATATATAATATTACATAACATATGAAACCAATCCTAAATACTTGGAAAGTTGAAATTCATATCTCCAAACCAACCAAACCCCCCCCCTCCAAACTAAAACCAACGATTTTTTTAAACCAAATCTTTAGTTCTTTGTTTATTTTATAAAAAAAAAAAAAAGAAATCCAAATCTCCACATTTATTCAAAATCCTAAAATTTTGCAACACTCTATCTCTCTCCATGCAATTACCGTCCAATGTATAAAATTTTCCTATTTTCTTGCAATCTTGATCAGATCTAATATTATCTTTCAAATCTTCCTACTTCCCTAGGTATATCTCTTGCAAATCCTACCATATCTATCCATAAGTCAAACCCTACAAACCTATAAGTAATGTTACGGTCCGTAGATGATTTTGCTAGGGAAATCATGCAAGAATTCTCCTCCCAATCGCAGAGTACCAGAGCTCTCTCCATAACCAAGAACCATTACATGTTCACTTCTATTCCATCTCTTATATCGATTCCTATACTCTTAATTCTCTCACAAGCCTTCAAGCAACCTCCCAGCAGTCCCTGAGTTTGAAGACAGCCCTCATCCACTCCAGAAATTCGAATTCTTGGTGAAGAACAAGCAAGGGTTCAAGCCAAGATCGATCCATATAAGTTGCTACAATCATTCATATTTCAAACTCTTGTGAAATTCCATCTGTATATGCTGATTTATTCCATAAAACACAGCCATAAGCATCCACTGAAGTTCAAGCAATCCATCCTTAACAAGCACTCTCCATCCATTCTTCACTCAAACAGTTTGCATCCAAAAATCCTTACTATTCACGTATGGATTCACCCTTGTTCTTTGATTCTAGTTATGATCATCCATTCCCATACCTTGACAGCAGGTTTCTGTCCCTGTGAAGGTCCTTATCAAGTCCAAGAAACTTCCAAGGATCTCCCCTAAGAAGGTAACCCGAAAAACTGTTGCAATCCTTGAATTTCATGTGTTAAATTCATGTTTTCTTAAAGCTATTACACTAAGTTTGATTCCCTGTAAACCCACGTTTTCTCAGCCCCCTAGACCAGCTTGAAGTTCCCTACTCGTGCGTATAATCATCCCTTCAAAAAGATACGCTAATCCTACACGAAAACCCTACGTTTATAAGTATTATTTTCGCTATTTTACACCATTGTAGGCACGTATGACCCCCTATATGTCCAAACCAATAAAAATGCTAAATTTACATATTACTAAGTTTCTAATGATAACTCATAACAACTTATGGCTCTAAACTTGAAAAGATATCAAAAATCATCGAAAAACCGTTGTGAAACCGTCGAAAACGGATTCCACAATCTTATTTATTCAAAAACAACCTTTTCACCAACAAAATTATAAACTCAGATTTTTTCCAGAGAGTATATGTCCCAAATAAAGAGTTTTCCAAAAAGAATCACTCGAAACGTTTACAAAACGACCGTACGATTTTAAAATGAGTTTTAGAGCCGTAAATTGGGAAAAATAGTTAGACACCTCATAAAATTATGAAATTTTACAGGAACCTTTATAAAACTAATCTAAACCCAGAAAAAATGTTGAATTAGGTGCAGGTCTTCAATTAATATGATTCTTGTTTAACGTAGGTAAAATAAACCGATAACAAAATGAATTTTTAATAAATAGTGTTTCTAAACAAAAACTAAGTTTTATAACTTTTAGGACTTAAACCTACTGTACTAAGGCTGTATAAAATGTAAAGTCGAATTTATAAGTTCATTTAATAATATTTAGGATTTTAGGTCATTTCTAGACAATTAATTGCACTAAAAATAAAAAAACTATAGAAAATAATTATATAAAAATTATTTTTATGCTTTATAAGTCCTAACCTACTGTAGAGAAAAATATAACTTAGAAATATTGACGTAATTTTAACTATTAAAGAAAAAATATCATTTAAACGAGTTAAAACGATAGCTAATTAAGTTAAATTAACAAAAACAATAAAATAGTTATAAACCTCATTTTTCTAGAATTTTTATCTTGTATAATTTAAGTATGACTCTCACTTGAATCTTATAGATAACCTTAAATTATATATTAGTTAATCACTTAAAAATGTGAATTTTGGTAAAACCAACATGTTAGAATTTAACGGTATCACAATATTATTATTTTACCCCTTTTTGTAGATATAGATTAACTCATATAATAACTAAGAACTATAATAATTTAAGTATTAATATGTATAATTAACCTAAGCTTATTCGATGATAAATAATATATTAATCAAACTAATAGATCGGGTTCATTTGGACATAGTGTACAATATCACCTTAGGACACCGACACGTATGGAATAGTCTATGATATTTGATTTATTAGTAACACATTGTTCTAAACATAGGGGCCCTAGTTTGTACCAACCGACGACTTATCTTTCAAGCCACCACAAGGTGAGTTCATGTGATCCCCGTTTTACAAATTATTTCAATACATGTTTTGGGGACATGAGATACATACTCCTAAACTATTTTATACTTGGTGTGATACATAAATAAGGCCATTTTAGCTGCCATAATGAATCCCCGAACTTTTGTATACAATCATTAACTCCTTTGGAGCCAACGAATATATGGGTAGTACTATGTGGTGAAACCCCCGCACACCATGGGCCTGACGTAACCGGGACAACCTCCCATGTAATGATAATCATATAATGATGATAAATGTGACATATATTCCTTTAACAGTTGTAAGCTTATGCTGGCAGACGTGAGCAATTAAACCCATAACAATAAGGGGTATGGGTTAGGGGAAAATTATTATTTCTAGATGTCCACGGGTTGTGGGCACAGGGTTGATTGTGAACTTATTTATTATGCATCAAACTTATTTATTTGTGTCTGTTGTCTAAAACGCATGAATTCACCAATATTTTGTTGACGTATTTTGAGTATGTATTTCAGGTACTAACCAAGAGAAGGAGACTTAGGCACGACACTTAGAGTACAACCATGAAAAAATTAGAAGAATAAAGTGTTTAGACAATAGTACTTTGATTGGTTGTAACTTTGTTATATTTACTTTCAAGACATGTATTTTTTTTTTCTAGTTTGGACGTTTAGTCCAACTAAGTAATGTAATTTGTATTTCCGCTGCGTTTGGTTGATATCAGTCGTCACACCTAGCCCCCTGGTCGGGTTGTGACACTAGCTGACACTCTCAAGTGTGGCTAGCAACTCTCCTAGCCGACACTCTTGGGGGATACCCACAAAACTAACGTTTTGTAAGAAAGAAAGATAACGGTTTATTTAACTGAACGTTTTGAAAGAAAGATAACGACTTATTTAAATGAACGTTTTGTAAAAAAGAAAGGTGAAAAAATTAACGGTTGTTTAACCGAACGTTCACAAGAGATAAAGATAAGAAAAAAATAGTTTATTCAACTATATGTTTTATATACAAAAGATAAGCAGAAGATAATGGTTTATTTAACTATATGTTTTATAAACAAAAAGAGAAGAAAGAATGGTTGATTTAACTATATGTTTTATAAACAAAGAGAGGAAGAATAAGTCGAATACATTGTCTAATCTGTAAGAGTATTCTTATATGATGAAAGACTTGGGGTAGTAGCATAGTCCTTGAGACTAGTGGTACCCTAAGCATAGTAGTAAGTCTTGAGGTAGTAGTATAGCCCTTCAGGCTAGTGCTACCCAAAGCCGATGTTGCATCATGGACCGAGACTATGACGTACCATGAGAACATACAGGACAATGCTCGGCAGGGCATTGTAACGAGAATGTTGTACAACCGGTAGAAATAGGTGACGACGGTTACCCTGGTGACGACTGAGAAGTCCATTGTGGACACCATTGTAAGTAACGGCCTTTGGACGATGAACCTTAGGGAATAATACTTGATGAGAAGTCCCTTATGGACACGAGAAGCCCTTGATAGACACCAGAAAAAGAAAGAAACAGATTGTAGATTATAAATGTGTGGCTTATTAAGAAAGAGCTAAGAATAAGTAAGTATCAATTTACATATTGTATAGTAATATATTTTACTTAGTAGTATAAAGAATGTTTTTCATTAAATGAGTTTTTATATGATTGACATGAGAAAGAAATGTTTTTTATGCTAAATGATGTAAACTTGAACTCACCAGCGTTACCTGATTATTTTAGTATGCATATCAGGTAGCAAAGGAAAGAATAAGATATTATGAAGCCGCAAGGGCTTAGGAGAAAAAGGCTGGATGGATGCTGCTGACAAGACTAACATCCCCGTTATCCTTAGTTTATGAACGTGGAACAATGCTATGTTTTAAAGTTTTTGTTATCTCTGAATTTTGTATAAGACTTCCGCTGTTAGTTTAATGTTTGATTCAAGGTTTAAGAACTATGTTTATGCAGTGTTTGCCAACTATGAGAGGTACTCGGTTTGGGTCCTTTCAAGTTGGTATTAGAGCCATAGTTTGAGAGATTTGGACATTTGCCAAAATTTCTGAACTTAAACTGAGAATGGGACAGAAGAATAGGATGTCAGTCAGAGCAGCCAAGCCATGAAAGAAGAAAAGTAAAGCCTTAGTAATAGAGAACAGTAGAAATAGGAAACAATAAAGGCCTTAGAATAGAATGGTAGTCCATGTCCTTGCTTAGAACATAGACACTAAATGCCTTATAATAGAAAAGTAGATAGATTATGCCTTAATGAAGGAACTCTGAACTTGATTGCAAACGTTACTCTGACAGGAAATGTTCAGAACCCGAGTAGTAAGTAAATTAGTAATTTCATACCAGTCTCTATAATTAGTAATTTACATTACTCGAGGTGTTCTAAATAATTACCTATCATGAGGACATGAGTATTCCTTGTTTAGGGGGATAGAAATATCACTGGCTATAAAAACAAAAAGAGAGAGTAAATTTATGGCTATTCTATTTTATTGAAATGTTCAGAAGAGTCTTGCCATGTGCAATCTAAATTTGAGGAGTCTTGCCTAGTGCAAGCAAAACAAAGAATAAAGAAAGAACGAATGATGAAGGCAGAGTGAAAACCGTAAGGGTCATAACGATAGAACACCGGTCAACCAACAGGCAGAGGAAAGTAAACACTCATGCAACGAATCTAAATCCTGCTGAGTCAGGGAGATGAGAAAATGCACAACATAACCGACCACGATGCATAGTATGATAGAAGGCCGACCTTGGAGCCTGCGGATCGGGCAACTGTGTCCATGAAACATACTTCAATCTGGGAATCCGGCTTGCCAAGCATCCCTAACTGAAGCTATGAAAGAAATCGAAAATGAAATGAAAGAAGAACCAAGAGACGGAGAAAGAGGAAGTGATACAGCTGTTCGGGAGACTGATAATGGCAACTCAGATGGTGAACTTTTTGTAGATTTGGTTATAAAGCTTTCCGAAGTTGTGATCCGCAATATTTGGATGGCAAGGAAGGGATTATTGTTACCTATTGCTGAATACAAAGAATGAGTGTGGTTATCAACATCAGTGAGTGTGTGATGGAACTATAGCGCGAACCTATGTTATAGAAACTAATGTTGATAGAACCACAAAAGTGATAGAAGCCATAGATGACTTCTTGATAGGAATTTAGGGCTATAAAATTCCTAATAGGTTATCTCTGATAGCCTAAAGAGGACGTGTTATAGTATTGGGAATAGTTCGGCTCGCCGCCAACGAAGCCCAGATATTATGTAAAAGAAAGACGATTCGTCTCAAAGCTTCTTATGGTAGTCTAATTTCGGTTGTGGGGACAAAGAATGTAAAGTGCCTAACATCGTCTCGATGATCAAGGTTGAAAGTTCTATGAGACGTAGCTGCGAGGCTCTCTCGGCGCACGTCGTTGTTGATTGAAAGAAAGTTACAGAGTTGAAAGATGTACCCGTGGTGTGCGATTTTCCGGAGGTGTTCCCCGTGAACTTGCCTAGGATGCCACCTGATCCGAGATAGAGTTCAGATACATGTGACGCTAGAAGCCAGTCCATTGTGAAAACACCCTGTCGGTTAGCTCCATCAGAAATGAGAGAACTAATGAATCGGTAGGAAGAGTTTATAGAGAAAATTTTCATCAGACCGAGCATTTCATGTTAGGTGCTCCGGTACGATTTGTAAAGAATAAAGATGGTTGCATGCATATGTGCATTGACCACAAAGAGCTGAACAAACACACAGTAAAGGATAAATACCCGTCACCAAGGATACACAATCTGATAACCTGTTTCAAGGGGAAATTGGTTCTCGAAGATTAATCTTAGGTCGGGTTGTCATCAGTTGAAAGTTAGAGAAGATAAAGTACCAAAATCTGATATTTCGTACGAACTATGGACACTACGAGGTTCTCGTGATTTCGTAAAGCTTAACCAAGTGCTCCCGCGACATTTATGGAATTGATGAACCAAGTATACCGTCCAGTGTTGGACCGGTCAGTAATAGTCTTCATCGATGATATTCTCATCTATTCTAAAAGCGAAGGAGATCATGCGTGTCACCTGCGTGAAGTTTTGGACACACTAAAGAAAGAAAAGTTGTATGTTAAGTTTCTAAAATGCGCGTTCTGTCTAAACGAAGTTCAGTTCCTAAGCCATACGATTAACGGGGAAGGCACCATGGTAGACCCAGTAAAGATCGGTGCAATATGGAATTGGGAAACCCCTAGGACACTAACAGACGTACGAAGTTTTCTAGGATTGGAAGGCTACTACCAGAGGTTCATTCAAGACTTTTCAAAGATAGCCTCGCCTTTAACCAAGTTGACCCGCAAGGAAGTTAAGTATGAATGGGGCCAGGCCCAATCTGATCCCTTTGAAGAATTAAAGAAGAGATTAACCCAAGCACCTGTACTGACCCTACCTGACGGTAACGAAGACCTAGTGGTGTATTCCGACGCTTCAGGTCATGGGTTAGGATGTGTGCTAACGCAACGAGGGAAGGTGATCGCGTATGCGTCACGGCAGTTAAAGACTCATGAAGTCAACTACCCGACTCACGATCTCGAACTTGCGGTGGTTGTCTTTGCCTTAAAGATTTGGAGACATTACCTTTATGGAGTCAAATGCACCATCTAATCTGACCACCAAGTCTTGAAGTACTTATTTGAGCAAAAGGAGTTGAACATGAGGCAACGACGGTGGTTAGAACTATTGAAAGACTACGACTATGAAATCCTTTACCACCCCGGGAAGGCGAATGTGGTGGCCGACGCCTTGAGTCGAAAGGAGACAACAACTCCTATCAAGGTGAAAGCGTACAAATTGGTCGTGACTCCAGACCTTATGACAGAAATAGAGCGTTCTCAAAATGAAGCTTTGAAGGAAGAAAATGTCAAGAGGGAAAGAATAGTTGGTTAGCAAGAGAAGTTAGAAACCAATGTTTATGGAGTGCGAACACGGTTCGGGAGGATGTGGATACCCAAGGGTGGTGAACTTAGAGTCAAAATCCTCGACGAGGCTTATAAGTCTCGCTACTCTATTCATCCTGGCACCAAAAAGATGTATCATGATCTAAAGAAAGAATACTGGTGGCCCGGCATGAATAATGATGTAACCGATTATGTTAGTAAGTGCCTTACTTGCTCACAAGTGAAGGCCGAGCACCAGAAGCCCTGTGGGAAGATGCAACCGTTATTTATTCCCGAATGGAAATGGGAACACATTACCATGGATTTCATAACCAAGCTACCATGTACAGCTAAGGGTCATGATACCATATGGGTAATTATAGATAGGCTGACGAAGAGTGCTCACTTTTTACCTATGCAAGATACTTATTCATCTGAGAAACTAGCAGAATTGTTCATTAACAGGATTGTGGCCAGACACGGTATGCCCTTGTTGATTGTGTCGGACGAGGACAAATGATTCACATCAAGGTTTTGGAAGAGGTTCCATGAGACCATGGGTACTAGACTCACATAAGCACAGCTTATCACCCGCAAACCGATGGCCAGTCCGAAAGGACCATTCAAACTCTCGAATACATGCTCCGGGCATGCATTATTGACTTCAGTGGTAGCTGGGACAGTCACTTAGCACTGGTGGAGTTCTCCTACAACAACAACTATCATACCACCAATGGCATGCCGCCTTATGAGATGTTGTACGGTAGGAAGTGTAGGACGCCCGTCTGTTGGGGCGAAATTGGGCAGAAAGACTTCGCACGTCTTGACATGGTCAAAGAAACTTTCAAGAAGTTTGATCAAATCAAAGCTCGTATGAAAGCCGCTAAGGATAGGCAGAAGTCTTACGCAGATAGAAGGAGGAGATATCTCGAGTTTCAAGTTGGGGATAAGGTACTGTTGAAAGTGTCCCTTTGGAATGGATTAATACGATTTCAGAAGAGAGGAAAGTTGAGTCCAAGGTTTGTAGTACCTTTTAAAGTTGTGGCACGAGTTGGGGAAATAGCTTAGCGTCTAAAGCTGCCAGAAGAATTAAGTGGAATCCATCCTACTTTTCACGTGTCACACTTGCGTAAGTGCTTAACGGGCGAGCCGGCATATGTGCCACTCGATGACATTGAAGTAAATGACAACCTTAACTATACCGAGGAACCCCAAGAAATTTTGGATAGAAAAGATAAGCGACTTCGCAAGAAAGTCATTCCACTAGTCAAGGTTCAATGGAAACATCGCAAAGGGTCTGAAGCCACGTGGGAGACTGAATCAGAACTGAGGGGGTTATACATTCGGGGTTATACCCTCTGTTATTTGACCCATGATAGATTTCGAGGACGAAACCTCTAATAAGAGGGGTAGACTTGTAACATCGAGAAATAATTAAACGAAAGAATAATAACAAGATCGGAAATTAAGAGGGGGTTTAATGAAAAGTAGGGAGCGGGCTTGTGCTCGGCTCCAATGGGCCGATATAACCCATGTATATATATAGGTGGAATCAGCTCATTTTCTTCATTTCCCCATCATCTTCTCCAACTCAAAACCCTAGAGAGAGAAAGCTTAAGGTTTTAGAGAGAGAAAGCTTAAGGTTCTAGAGAGAGAAAGCTTGAGGAACAACATCCAACCTCTTATTTCTGCTCCATCTCGTTTCTCCATCATCCCTGATCGTTTCTACATGAAGAACCACGAGTTTTGAGGTGAGATCGATCTCAAATCTTAGTTTTTCTTCAAAAATGGGGTTTTTAAACATAAAGGAAGGATTTTTACGTATGAAAAGTGAATTAAATCTCAGATCTAGCTTCATGGAAGCTAGATAAACGTTTTGAACATAAAAAGTTAAGGTTTTGGATCAAAAATCGGACCTGCAAATGCTCAAATGTTCTTGAGCCAACTCTCGAGAGTCGGCCACCTGCATGTGGTGACTCTCAGCGAGGAAGAAGCAAAGAGTTGACTGTCAGAGAGTCAGCTGTCAGAGCCGACTTTCATAGTCGACTTTCAGAATCAACTGTTAAAGCTGACTGTCAGAGCCGACTGTCAGAAGGTCGACTGTCTGAGAGTCGACTGTCTGAGAATCGGCCCTCTAAGAAAAACGCTGAGTAGCGACCCATTACACCACAAAGTCTTGAACGCAAGTTCAGGCGACACTCATGAGTGTGGCTAGCGACTCTCCTAGTCGACATCGAGTGTGGCTAGCAACTCTCCTAGCCGAAACTCTAAAGTGTGGCTAGCGACTCTCCTAGCCGACACTCTCGGGCGATACCCACAAAACTGCCGACTCTTGCATGAAATAATAGAAAATTTGTACTTTAACTAATGTACTGATCACATAGCACCCGTATAGCCCAAATCTTTTTAGTTTTCGCAGTAGATCGAAAACCCCGGTGAGTTCAAGAATCCCTATTTTTACTGTTTTAGAGTGGTGTGCATACTCAAGAATTAGACGTTTATAATAAATGTATTTTGTTACTTAAACGTTTGCGAAGAAAGATAGTGGTTTATTTAACCGAACGTTTTGTATGAAAAAAAGACAAGAAAGATAACGGTTTATTTAGTTAAGCGTTTTGTAAGAAAGAAAGATAAGAAAGATAACGGTTTATTTAACTGAACGTTTTGAAAGAAAGATAACGGCCTATTTAAATGAACGTTTTGTAAGAAAGAAAGATGAGAAAATTAACGGTTGTTTAACCGAACGTTTACAAGAGATAAAGAGAAGAAAGAATGGTTTAGTCAACTATATGTTTTATAAACAAAAGATAAGTAGAAGATAATGGTTTATTTAACTATATGTTTTATAAATAGAAAGAGAAGAAAAAATGGTTTATTTAACTATATGTTTTATAAACAAAGCGAAGAAGAATAAGTCAAATACATTGTCTAATCTGTAAGAGTATGCTTATACGATGAAATACTTGGGGTAGTAGCATAGTCCTCGAGACTAGTGGTACCCTAAGAATAGTAGTAAGTCTTGAGGTAGTAGTATAGCCCTTTAGGCTAGTTCTACCCGAAGCCGATGTCCCGTCATGGACCGAGACCATAACGTACCATGAGAACAATTGGGACAATGCTCGGCAGGGCATTGTAATGATGATGTTGTACAAATGGTAGAAATGGGTGACGATGGTTACCCCGGTGACGATGGTTACCTGAGAAGTCCCTTGTGGACTCCATTGTGAGTATCGGCCTTTGGACGATGAGCCTTAGGGAACAATACTCGCTGAGAAGTCTTTTATGGACACGAGAAGCCCTTAATGGACAGCAGAAAAAAGAAAGAAACAGATTGTAGACTACAAATGTATGACTTATTAAGAAAGAGCTAAGAATAACTAAGTATCAATTTACATATTGTATTGTAATATATTTTACTTAGTAGTATAAAGAATGTTTTTCATTAAATGAGTTTTTATATGATTGACATGAGAATGAAATGTTTTTTATGCTAAAAGATGTAAACTTGAACTCACCAACGTTAGCTGACTCTTTTAGTATGCACATCAGGTAGCAAAGGAAAGAATAAGACATGAATCCGTAAGGGCTTAGGAGAAAAAGGTTGGATGGCTGCTGCTGACAAGACTGACATCCCCGTTATCCTTAGTTTATGAATGTGGAACAATGCTATGTTTTAAAGTTTTTGTAACTCTGAATTTTGTATAAGACTTCCGATGTTAGTTTAATGTTTGATTCAAGGTTTAAAACTATGTTTATGCAATGTTTGCCAACTATGAGAGGTACCCGGTTTGGGTCCTTTCAGGTGGTGGATACGCCGCTAGTACTTCCTATATATAAACCCTTTTAATGCATCGTGGGGAAACCGTTACGAAGTTTTATGGTGAGGACTAGTTGGGAAATAAATCAAGCATATACATGAAATGAAAACAAAAGCTTGATACATTTGGGAGGCTGTGAGTCAAAGATACTCAAGGTCCTAAATGAAAAGAGATACACGGCCTGTAAGATGGATCTCAATAAATAAAGAAGAAAAGTAAAGATTTCCAAGCCTACGGGGCTAAGTAAAAAGGGACTCCAAGCTTACGGGGCTGAGGAGAGAAAAGATTCCAAGCCTACGGTGCTGAGGAATGAATGAGTATTCTTGACAATGTAAGGGGTTTATACTGACTATTATAAGAACCTTGCCAAAACTCGGACCAGAGGTACGACCTAAGATGGTTGCGAGGGGGTTAACACACCCATAAAATATACGAATGACGTGACCAGAGGTATGTCCGGAGATGGTCACAAGGGCGCCGAGAGCCTGGAAAACTTGAACAATAATAAGAACCTAAAGGGTTCATAATAAAATGAACGATACAGTAGAAGCATGTTTTTGTAACTATAGATAAAATTCTATGTATCAGTGTGCGTGGCTAGTACGCAGGAGGGTGTTCCTGAGTACTTAGCCTGCACACTAGTTTGGTCATGCGTACTTAGTAAGTACGCACGGCTTTTGCCTTGCGTACTTGTCAAGTACGCATGACCAAACCCTGCATACTTAGATAAGTATGCAGGTAGTGTTCCTGCCCCTATAAATAGAAGACTTGTCTTCATTTATAGGTGGAACTTCTGGGAACTAGGTCTAGAGGTGTCTGGGCAGGAGAGCTCATCCCACCCCTGGACCGTGAGCGTAGACGAGAGATGTGTACTTATTCAGTATGTAATGTGAGATGACTTTGTTGTTATGGATTACGTATCATTTTTGTGTTGATTCTCTTCTTTATGTTCGTGTTTCTATCTGTCTCGTTCTTCTTTGTTCCCACACGAGACACTGAACAGATCCGTGTATTTCCGCTGCGCAACGAGGCTCCCGAGACTTACAGATACAGTGTACTTACTTAGCGTAAGCTAATTCAAAAACGTTTTTCAAACACTACAGGAATGAAGCACGTGGAATAAGGCTTCCTGAGGACGGAGCAGTCAGAGTTAGAAATCGCTATGTAATATGTTGTAATTATACTATGTAAAAACAATATTATAATAAAAAGTTATCTTTGTCATTATGGAAAAGTTTTGAAAAAGTATAGGACCTATTTTCCACATTAAACTCTGATAAAATAATAGTAAAATAAGTAGGGTGTTTCACAACCCTTGCCTCTCTCAGTGAATAGGGCTTTGTCTTCTTCAGCTTTGACATTAACAGTGCTAAAAAGTTTCGTCAGGGCTTCTTGACCTACAAGTAAATTTTTAAAATTAGTTAGAGAAGGCTGGGTTAGCCAGCCTTGGACGGCTGCCACGAAACTTTAGAATTTTGGCCGTAACCCATGTATGATGATTCGTTTCATCCTTGAATCACCTACTCTAGCCTGCTGATCCAAACCCCCTATTTCTCTGCACAATGACTTCACTTTGTGAAACTACTGTGGTATTGCAATCTCCTTCTGGCCAACCGACAACAACTCGTTTTCAAGAAGCTGGAGCTTGGTGTCGTTTCTCCTTGAAAACTAGGAGGCTAGCGTATCCCATGCCTGTTTAGGGGTTTCGAGATCACGGATGTGATCCAAGATATCCTCCTTGATCGTCGTCTTGAGAAGGAACATGGCCCGTCCCACCTTGATTCTCCACTTATTAATCGCACCGTTCGTATCGATTCTCGATATCGTGACATCACCTCTGGTGGTTACTTCCCACAGATATTGTCCCTGTAGATAAGACATCATACAAGTGGACCATGAGTTGTAGTTCATGTTGTTGAGATTCTTGATTCCGCCAGTCAACTGCATCTCTGCTATCCTATTCGGTTCCTGCTTGTAATCAGTATGCGAAACAAGTGGAACGACTTTAAATGAACCGAGCCAACAACGTTTAGTCTCTGATATCACTTGTTAAATAACCAAGTGAATATCACAAACCGAAAACAAGAAGATCTTTAACAACTTGTTCAACTCTTTCTTTATTACTTGAACCAAAAAACTGAGTACAATTAAACAATAAACCTATACCATATTTATAGGCTACTAGAACCTTGGAAAACAAGACATACCCAAATTAAGAAACATAATCATATTCTAATTCTAATAAATCAAATACTAAAAATAATAAACTTAGGGAACAAGAAATCTCCTTTGGACCCTGAACTTTAGATCTCCTCCAAACCACCCCTTGAGATCTTACGTACCACCCTTCGACTATTTCAACATTGTCAAATTTTAACACCTCAATCTTCTGATTACTCCCCTGAAACTGCACCAAATCTAAAACAACAAAAAAACCATTAGATATTTATTCCCAGAATATGACCTCACCTAGATCTTTCATTTCGAAACACTTCCCAAGCCAAGATCTGACGTCTTGCAAGGTTGGGATGTGATTTCTAATAAGCAATATGTCATCTACATATATAATAAGGGTGACAAAAACTCTCCCATTATCCTTTTTGTAATCACATAGCTCATCTTCATTCTT
Organism: Smallanthus sonchifolius; assembly: GCA_023525975.1. Taxonomy (NCBI): domain Eukaryota; kingdom Viridiplantae; phylum Streptophyta; class Magnoliopsida; order Asterales; family Asteraceae; genus Smallanthus; species Smallanthus sonchifolius. Next base: position 66,301,033 of record CM042030.1, on the reverse strand, counting down.
GATAAAACCTGACTCCTTTATATTTTCATTGATCGAAGATTACAGCTTTGAGATGCTTGCTTCAATCGATAAATGGATTTGTTAAGTATACTGATATGCCCTAAATTATACATTTTTTTGCATGTATAATAATCCCCATATTATGGTACTAATTGATTAATAACCTTGCAATTGATACTTAAAACGTTAATATTTCACAAATCCAGGTTATTCGGTATCCCAAAGATGAATAGAGCAAAAATCAGCTAGAATCATGAAGAAATCAAGCTTTTGAAAGACCAAACCCGAGCATTGACCCCCAAGAAGTCAAAATTAGTCAACACAAGTCAACCAGCAGCTAAAAGACGAAGCTGGGGAGCTGGGAGGGCATTGCACGACCATGCAATGCCATACATGGTCGTGCATTCTGTAAGGCCCCAAACCCGGGAGGCCTCACTTGTTGGATTTACTCATTCACAAACAGTTCTTAAACTTGAATATCAAATAACGCAGTGGGCAATTTCTTTTCAAACATAACATAACCTCGTTCAACATGCGGAAGCGTAACATTGTCTATTACATAAACATAACATAACCAACTTCAAAACGGGATGCCAGTCTTCATATCACACGGGTAACTCATCAAGCCGCCCAACATCACCGTTCATCATCATTACCTACCTTAACCTGAATGTGCATACTAAAAAGTCAGCTATGCTGGTGAGTTCTAGTTTTTCATAAAACATTAACTTCAAATATTTGCCAAAAACATAACTTCATACTTCATTTAATAAAAGCGTACGTAAAATAATGCAATAACAAAAACATAACACATCATAACCCATAAGTCAACGAACATATCGAATCTGCGCCTTCTCGTAACCGTCAATTCCAAACTTCAAGTATGATACCACATAGGGCATCCATACCAAACTTCATGCTCGGCATCACAAGGATGACACGTACCAAACTTCCAACACGATACTCCGTGGAGTAGTCATACCTAACTTCAAGCACAATTACCCCGTAAGGTAAATCCTACCTACTTCAAAGATCACGGTAATCCCCATGGTGACTGTCATCACCCCAGTTGTACAACAGTTTGCCAGCCACAAAGGCCCCTAAAAGGTAAAGGCCCATAACATACATCCCATACCCATAACCTTCATTCCCTAAGGAATAATGGTAGATTCGTTCCTTTGTGACTTTCATAAACATTCAATTCTTTTACTTCAAAACTTCATTTAAAGCATTCGTACGTTTTATTAAAAATCATTCATTCATTCATAAACACTTCGTAAACTTCTTTTGGCAAAATATTTCATAAACATTTCTTTCATAAACTTTCCTTCCAAAACATCATTCATAAACATTGTTTCATAAAACGTCACATACATCATTCATAAACATCTTTTTATAAAACAGTCATATCGTTACGTATGCACACCAGCCCAAAAACATTATTTAAAACATTTAAAAGAGGGCTTCTAGAACTCACCTGAAATAAACATGGTCAAAGGTTTCTAAAGGATCTTCTATCCTGTACGTGCACAACCTGGTCTTAGCTTCTCATACAACTCATTATATTTCATCCCGTTATACCGAGAACTTCGCCCAAACCACAAACTTTACCCAAACCGCATACTTTACCCTAACCGCATACTTCACCCTAACCGCATACTGTACCCTAACCGCATACTTCACCCTAACTGCATACTTTACCCAACCGCGAACTTCATCAGCCGTGAACTTCACCAGCCGTGAACTTCACTCAATCGTGAACTTCACAAATCGTGAACTTTCCAAGCCGTGAACTTCACCAGCCGTGAACTTCACTCAACCGTGAACTTCACAAACCGTGAACTTCAAAACCGTGAACTTTCCAAACCGTGAACTTCCCAAAATCGTGAACTTTATCAAAAACCATGTTTTTTGGCATGGATTCAGATCTGGATCGATTTGTTCGTCAAGATTGGAACTTTTTACGTTCAAAACGTTTGTTTTCCACTCTAGATGCTAGATCTATGTTTATTTCCATGTTCCATACATAAAAATGCCATCTTTTATCCAAAAACCCGAGAAACCCAATAAAAACTAAAAACTCAATTCTAGGTCGAGTTGTTACCTCTTTCGAGCTTCTGAATCAGAGGTTCTTCTCACGAGTAGTGTAGGAACAAGATGCTAGCTTCTCAGACCGATCCGTCAACTTTCTCTCTCTATGATTTCTCTCTCTAGGAGTTGCAAACGAGGGAAATGAAATGGGCTAAGGTATTTATAGGAAGAGGCTACCCTCCCCTAAGCCCATTCGCGCGCAAGCCCATGGTCGGCCCATTCCTCACTCGTTTATTCTTTCCGTCTTATTTTGGGATGTTACACATTCCCTGTCCAGCCTCCCCAGACTCCGGTACATTGTCTTTTGTACCCTGTTTGATTCCCGAGGTGTTTGCACGCCCGTGCAACCCAATGCACGGTCGTGCATTGCTCATTTTGAGGCCTATAAATAGATGGCTTGAGTTCTTCATTACACACACCCATCCGCACCTTACAACAACCATTCAGACCTCATTTGAGAGCGTATTTCATAGTTAGAGTAGAGAGTAGTGAGTGGAGTGACTTTAATACAAAGCATTTTACATTCGATGTTTTAAACCAACCCGAAGATGACCATTCGAAGGGTTGAGGGTAATTGTTGTCCTTAACGGGAGACACTACCACTTGTTAAAGCTTTTAAATTTGCAAATCAAATGTCGTGAGGACGAGACTCTAGCGGTGTCCCGGGTTAACTTAACATTATCACGTACCAAGCGGATTCGAAACCCAACGCAACACTATTCGTAACCTGATCATTTTCGACATATTTACTTTCCTGTTATTTACTATTCTGTTCGTCACATTTCTGTTACACACTTCACGCACGTTTTTACTTTTCTGCTATTTACTTTACCGTCATTTACTTTTCTGTCATTTACTTTTATGTTCAACAAGCACACAAAACTCACTCACTAATTAAACCGGCTAAACGTTAACAAAAGTTGAGTATTGGAATTCGCCCGTGTCCGTTGGTTCGATACTTGGTTTTTACCTAAACTATATTACGTTGCGGTAGGTACACTTGCCTATTGTGTGTGTTTTAAGTTTGAGTATTTATCATTTTATAAATTTAAAACCTGATCTCGTGAAACCATTTGTAAAACAAATATATATATTTATATATATTTTAATTTACTTATCACACGACACGTCATTTACATACCTTATTAGAGTTCTTTGGATCGAAAAAACTTTCTAGCTAAGTCATATAAACAACTTCACTAAGTTGTCCATTTAGGAAAGCCACCTTGACATCCATTTTCCATATTTCATAGTCATAATATGCAGCTGTGGATGAATGATTTAAGCATGGCTACTAGAGATATAGTTTTGTGATAATCAACTCCTTGGGTCCAAGTGAAACCTTTTGCTACTAGCCTAGCATTGAAGGTATGCACATTTTCATCCATGTCGGTTTCTTCTTAAAACCCTAATTACTACCTATAAGCCCGTTGTTAAGAAAAAGATCAACTAAGTTTCACACTTGGGTATCATTCATGAATTGCATCTCAGCACCCATGCCTTCAAGCCATTTATTATATTCAGAATCTCATATTGTAGTCTTGTAGTTAGTGGGCTTACATTGATCCACTGAGTACACTTCATCTTCAGCCATGAGAAATTCGTATCTATCGGTCTCTTGATGAATTCTTCTAGACAAGCAGACCCTCATTGTAACAACATATACCTAATTACTCTCATGTTTAGGCTCAACAGCTCTTCGTTGATCGGTAGGTTGAACCTTAGGTAAGGGTACTTATGGCTCTTGTATCTCTTCCGAATTCAGGTTATTTCTAGTTAACCCTTCACGATTTATGAAAAACATGTATTCGCTAGGGTCGTAGGAATAGTATCCCATTGTTTCTTTAGGGTATGTGGTAAAAATACAATTTTCACATATGGGTTCTAATTTGTTAGAAGTCTCACGTTTCACGTAGTCTTCACAACCTCGACCCCTAAGTAGGAGAAGTTAAGACTTTTCATGTGCCATATCTCATATGATGTCTTATCCACCTTTTTAGTTGGAACCATGTTAACTATTTGAGCATCGGTTTCCAAGGCGTAAATCTAGAACGAGTGAGACAAGTTTGTATGACTCATCATCGATCGAAGCATGTCTAATAATGTTTGATTTGTCCTCTCAAACACGTATTTATGTTATGGTGTTCCAAGTGGAGTTAATTGTGAAACAATTCCACAATTCTTTAGTTGTTCAGCAAAGTCGTAGCTTAGATATTCGCCACCTCGATCCGCTCAAATGGTTTTTTTCGTTTTACCAAGGTAATTTTGAACTTCAATCAGGAATACTGAGAACACTTCAAAGTTTTCATGTTTATGTTTTATCACGTAAACAAAACCATCACGACTATAGTCATCCGTAAACGTCATGAAGTGTCTTTCACCAGATCTAGACATCATTCTAAAAGGAACGCATACATCAATATGCATGGGACCTAATACGTTATTTTTTTTTAATCTATTCCAGTAAAGGGTGATTTTATCATCTTGCCACTTAGGCAAGATTAGCATACATCGAGGGAGTCTAAGCCAGTGGATTCTAGGATTCCATCCTTTTGAAGTATTGATATGTGTTCCTTGCTTATGTGGTCAAGAAGATAGTGCAACACACATATATATATGTATGTATCTTATTAAAGTCTAACTTTGATCTTTTGGCGTTAAGTGTATATATAGAACTCTTATTATGTGAACTACGTATATCAATTTCGTAAATACCATTATGGGGTCTAGCCTCAAAATAAAATATATCATTCATATAAGCTAAAATATTATCATCCTTAAAACAGGAATAAAATTTGTGTTCGTGTAATCGAGCTGAACGGATTCGTAAAATAATAATTATTGAATCATCCTCAAAACATGAATAAAATTTGTGTTAAACCACTCTAGATTATTATTAAATCATTAAACACTTTTTTCTATCAATTCTAAAAATTGATATTACAAATCTACCCTCCCTTAAGTAGGGTTCGTCCTCAAAACCCAATTACACGATAAACAACTAGGGATAATACATTCTCATCTTGTCATTTGATTCCTACGTAGTGTCATAACCTTTTCTATGTCTCCATTGGACCTTCACTTGAATAATATCTTTGTTACATAGATTTTTAACCTTTCGATCACGTATTGCTACTGGATCTTCCACATATTTCAGTTTATCGTCTATTAGAATATCGTCCCGTGGGAACGTACGAAGTCTCATCAGCATAACATTTTCATACGTGCGGCACATGAAATGTTTATATTTCCCACTTAACTTTTTGTGGCAATACTAAACGATATGGCATATTCCTAACACGTGCAATGATTCGGAATGGACCAATAAATCCCGGACTCAACAATAAATGTTTACGAAAACGAATTACTCCTTTCCATGGGAAACCTTTAAGATAACATGATCCCTAACACGGAATTCAATTAGTCCTAGGTAGCTTTAAAATGACTTCGAATCAAGTCAACCTTTTCTATAGTAACTTTTACCACATCTTTGCTACCAAGCTCCCGTTATCCGATCTCTCCCCCAACATATTGGAGTTCTAACCTGCTTGTATACAACATTTCATAGCGAGACATTCTATACTTGAATGCTAGTTGTGATTGTTGTAGGAGAGTTCTTCTAAAATGAAGTATTTATCCCAACTTCCACCGAAGTCTTTAATACATGCCCGCAACATATCTTCTAAAGTCTGAATTATATGGTCACTTTGACCATCCGTTGTGGACAATATTTTGTGCTAATTAATAGCCAAGAGCCCAACTCAGGAAGTAAATCATGTATCACGATCTAATACTACAGTCACTTGCACTTAATGCCTTGACACTACTTCCCTCTCATATACATCAGCAATACGCACGAAGGAATAAGTTTCGCATATAGGCAGAAAATGAGCACTCTTCGTCAAACGATCTACCACTACCCAAATCGTTTCATATCCCTTTCTTGTCTTTGGCAGTTTCTTTACTAAATCCTTTGTAATATCTTCCAAATTTCACTTGGGAGTCTCTAGCGATTGGATCTTCTCATAGGGCTTTTGATGCTATCTTCTTAACGTATTTACCATTCATGGCCACCGATAATTGATGTGCACGTCATGATACAATTTTGTAACACCAGGATGAATAGAATACCTGGATTTATGTGCGTCTTATAAAAGCATAAGTTTAACTTCCTAGGTATTCGGGGCCCAAATACGTCTAAATCTCATTTTATTCCCTTCAGGATTATCTTCTAAATTCTTACTTGACCTATTATCTTTCCCATTTGTGTTTTTATTCTTTCTAAGCTTCAATCTGTGCCATTGATTTTACCTTAATTGGTAAATAATTATCTTTTCAAATCGAGGCATCAGCTACAACATTCGCCTTTCCCATATGACAATGGATTTCACAATCATAATCCTTAATCAACTCCAACCATCTTCGTTGTCTCATATTCAAATATTTCTAATCAAAAAAGTACTTCAAGCTTTTATGATCAGAATAACCTGTGAATTTTACCCCATAAAGGTAATGCCTCAAAGTTTTTAGGCAATCACTACCATTTCCAACTCAAGATCATGAGTTAGATAATTCTTCTCATGAGGTTTCAAATGTCGTGAAACATAATCTATCACTTATCCTCAATCCGTTAGAACACATCCAAGTCTGAATCTCGAAACGTATTTATAAACAACTTGGTCTTCGGTCCCGTGGATAACACATGAGCTTGCGATAGATTTTCTTTCAAAGTCAAGAATTCTTGCTCCTACTCTTTTTTTCTACGCAAACTTTATGTCTTTCTTGTGAAGTGTCGTTAATGGCCAGGCTATTTTAGATAAATCTTATATGAATCTCCTATAGTAACCTGCTATATTGAGAATATTTCGAACCTCTATAGAAGTCTTGAGTGGCTCCCATTTTATTACAACCTCCACCTTAGATTGATCTGCCTAGATTATATGTGCATTGATCACATGACAAGAAATTGTACTTCACGAAGCTAAAAAGAACATTTTGAGAATTTTGCGTACAATTTATCTTTCCTTAGTGTTTCCAGCACCTAACGCAAATGAGAGGCATGATCTTTTTAATTACGAGAATGAATAAGAATATTGATATGCACCAAATAATACATGTCTTACATGTAATCCCCAGAAAATTCCGGCCTTTACCTTTACTTTTCCGGCACTTGTAATTTCATTATTATATGGTTTGCATCCGTCCATTTTAATAAATTATCCATTACATTCCATGAGTATTCATACATACATACATTGGGTACAATTATTTTAAATTAAAAGATAATAAATATTTATATAAGGAATTATATAAATAATTGTTACCATCCTATTAAATAAATATATATATAGATATGCTAAGTTATTTCTAAACTTATATATATACACACATATATTTATAAATAAAAATTAGGGTTTGTGTATTTTAATCAAAATAAAAATTAATTTTATTTAATAAATTACATTTTTACATTTATAACATTTAATCATAAAATAATGATTTATTAGATTTTATAAAAGATTTTAAAAGATTAATGATTTTATATTTTATAAAAGTCCAGGGTTCAAATTGTAATTTTTGAAACTCATTTCTAATTAAAAACAAGTTTCATACATAAAATAATATAACCTTAAAAGCTCAGGGACCTGTTTTGCCAACTCCCAAACCCTTCCCTCCACAAACCGGTCACAGGTTCGAAACCCGCAATCACCAGCTTCGGCCCTTTAATCCCAAACTCGTTCATGAAGTGTTTTCGTGCAAATCCATAACCGGCAACACGTTTAGGACAATCAAACGACCCACTCCCTACGATTAATTGAATTTTTATGATAGTTTTGATGTGTAACTCGTAACCGATGAACCCACCTCAATCATTTACTCGATCGATCAATGTAGTACAAATTGGCTATAAATAGGCACACCAAATCGTTAGAGACACTCACTACAAGCTTCCTATACCCTCCCTTACGTCGAATTCCACCTCTGTATCACCCCTATTAGTAGAAGAAGACGAGCCTGCTTCGTCGACTCGTTCTCATCTTTTACGTATTCGTTTTAGGTAAATTTAGGGTCGTTGGGTTCGTTTTAATACAAGGATCAAAAGCCCCATGAATTGGGCTTCGATCGTTAGCTCGATCGAGAGAATTTGACCAAGGCATAAGCCCTGGTCTGCTGGTTAGTGTGTGTGTGCAAGTGTAACTCGGTTCTGGCGCTGGGTCGAATCCGGCCAGGCCTAGTTTTGGTTTTCTTTCCTTTTTATTTCTTTTAATACATTATCTAATATTTAAAAATTCTAAATTCATTTTTATAAATTATATAAATATATTCTGTAATATTTATAAAAACAAAAAATATAAAATAGTATTTCAACTATTTTATTTTATTAAAAATACAATTAAACCTCTTGTAAATTCTGAATAAAATAATATAAATGATTTGTTTAAACAAATTTAATTACGTTATTTATCTTTATATTAATAATATTTATTACACAAATTTTAATTAAATGTGTAAGCATTATTAATTTCTTTCAAACTTATAAATAATTATTTTTGTGAGAATAATTATTTAAAACACTTTTAAATTTATAAAATACTTAACTAATTATTGTAAATAATTATTTTATACAAAGTTCAATTAATTCTCTTTAAAGCCTATTTAGTATTTTACAATTCGGTTAAAATGAATTAATTAATAGATTAATTAGCTATTTTATTTACATTAACTAATAGTTTAATTAATCATTTTAATTACATAAAATCAATTAATTAAACCTTTACCATTACAGGATTTATTTATAAATTATTTTTAGAATAACTATATAAATAAAACCAAAGTTATTATTTAAACTATTACTTTCAATAACTTTATTTATTATTTATCTTTAGAATAATTATATAGATAAATTACTAGGTAATTAATTAGAAGTCTTAATTAATTCTAATTAATTTATAAACTACTTTTAGTAACATTTTCAATACTCCTATTTTCCTACAAAATATATGTATACAAGTCCATCTTCAAACCCAAACCCCATGAAACCCTAAAGTCCCAAAATCTCCTTAATTCCTTTTTGACGTACATTGAATTTAGAGTACCATTACATGTGTAGGTTTATTGTGAGAAATCCTCATGAGGCCTATCAATCTTTACCAATCCATACCACTTCTAGCCAAGTGAGTTTCATAACCCTCTTTCTCTTTACTATTGTTTACAAATACTCTAGGTGGAACATGTTACATACATTACATATACAAATTCAATATCATTGTTCTCATGCTATTACTTATGTGCTTTATGTGTTAAACTACTTGGCGACCATACGTGTGTTCATGTTTAGTACAATCATTAACTTGCGAGGCAGGCCTAACGTAGTACATAACATGATCATTTATACGGGAAACCGTTACCATACATAGCACAAACCTTGGCAGGTTTTGTGTATACCATATTACTACTTTTTCCAAAACACAATCAGTTGGATTGTACATACCAGTTTTCCATTTACTACGGTTTGATTGTATGCTTTCGAACCTTGTATGTTTTCACATTTATGCCTTAGTTTATGCTTTGAACATATTGAATTTTAAATCATTTTTCAACTTTTGTTTGGTGTCAAAACCTTTGTTACTCACGAACTACTTGTAGTTGACATTTACTCACATGTTTCAGGTGCACCTGTTTGAGGACTACTTGATCACATAGGACATGGATCTAGTTTTAAATTAATTTATGTTATGTTATGTTCTGAACGTTTTATTTCCTGTATACTCTTGTAACCGATGTTTTAACTTCGATGAATAAATATTGTCATTATTAATAGATGATCATGTGCTTATGAACAACCGCGTCAGCCCCGGCGTATAATCCGCCGCCGGCCGGGGTGTGACATTACACATATAATCATACACATCTCCGGTTAATTTAGAAGCAATCACTAAGACCGTAAAAGGTAAAAGTCAGCCCAGGTCTAAAATGATCTAGGTGTCAGTTTCTCATTGAAGTCTTCTTATGTGCAGAGTATACCGGGGAGGACTGTTAACAATTCCTGGCATGTTGATAGCGGTTGCTCAAGACACATGACATGACAGAAGGATATTTTGAATAATTTTCGATCTTTTGAAGGAGGAATTGTTGCTTTTGCTGGAGATAAGAAATGAGGCAAGATTACCGGTCAAGGGACCGTATCAAATGAACTAATCACTTTGGACCGTATAAAATTCTTGTTTACAATATGTTGTTATCTTATTTTGCAATGTGCTGATATAAATTTTTATGTGTTGGTATTGCATGTACATGTTTTGAGAACTAAACATTTATTGAGACCCGAAAGAACTGTACAAAATGTGTACATATCGCTTCGGTGAAAAAAGTAAAATTGAACAATTATGTTTTATTTATCTATTTTCACTCTTAGTTTGAGTTTATCTCCTCTCTCCTGAATTTTTTTTTTAAAAAGTATAAAAATACACATATATGCATTCATTTCTGCATATAATGTGAGGCATATATGCATTTAAAAAAAGACAATAAATTCCAGGTCTTTTAAGACCAAAGCTTAAACATATTGAAATGTACATGAATTCTAGTCAATTTATATTATAAATAGTGCAAAAGTTAATGCGGTTCTCACGATTCTTAACATATTGTTGGTTCTCAAAAGAATGTCTCCCTATATATATATATATATATAGGGAAAGGGTAGAATAGAAACCCACATGAGTTGAAGAAACCTTGTAAACCCTAACCCTTGGCCTACAATGCGCCACGTGTCCTATTCTTATTTTAATGGTAAGGGGTAAATTAGTAAATTCAACTCAATCTCTGAACCCCTTTTGACTAGTCTGAAACCACACCTACTAATCCTTGATTCATCTGAAAACCCTTCACCTTCATTATTATCTCTGCAGCCCATCTAAATCTGCTCCTCAAACTCCTCTTCTCGATTCAAAATCCTCACACTGATCCTCTCAATTCAAGACATTCGCCAACGTTTTCATCGCCATCGATGGCGCCGGCGTCCTCGGCCTCCCCTACACCTTCAAACGCACCTGATACGTCCTCGACCTCCCCTACATCCTCCGGCGAACCATGACAGAAACTCGGCAGCTCGTGATGGTAGAGACGGTGGCGTGAGGCCCCTCCGGCAAGACGACAACAGTTAGAGACGATGGTGAAGAGGGTTTTGGGACCGACAGTCTGCGGTTAGGGTTGGTCCTCTTTCCATTAAGCTATGATTCCGGCAAAAAGGGGGTGAAAAAGGGCTCAGATTTCCGGCTCCGTATCGATTTCAGGTGATGTCCATTTATCTGTCTCTTTTCATGCCTAATTTTGCTGATTTCTTGTCTTTGGTGTGTAGTAGTGTGTGCATTGTGTTAGGGTTTGTGTTGCTTGCTTTTGTTTCAAAAAGAAAATGTTGTTGATTTCTTGCCTAAGTTAGAGACGATGTTGATGATTTGCCCTAACTGATTTGATTAGATTTAGACGTTAGGATTTGTGTTTCGAAAAAGAAAATCGAGATGTGGCAGTCATTGGTTTGATGATAGTGATATCCGTGAGATGATGTTTATTAACCATTGATGCGAATCGATTTTCAAATTCATAGTACTTGCATCTCTCGAAATGATTTAGAATTATATGAATCTCGTTAGGAAGGTAGCATCAGTTTTATTAGGCTTCTGTATAGAATTCAGTCTACATTTTCAACCCAATAAATTACACTTTTGATTTGGTTGCTAGGGTTTGTGTGGCTGTTTTTTTATATGGCTAATTTAGGAGCTAGTTTTATTGAATCTTATTAGCAATGAGTAGATAAGGACTAAGCCGGAAGAAATCAACAATTTTTTTAATGGTTTGATTGCTAATTTTGATGCAAGTTGTTACCTTTTTATAGAAATTAACAACCTTTGTCAAAGCAATTGATGGTAGTTAACTCACCAGGTGTATATAAGGATGTATGTTAAGCTAGCTAGTTCTGTTCGGTACACTCCTTATCCATTGTTGATAGATGATTGTTCCTAGTTCTAACATATGTAACATTTGTTTCTTACATATGTAACATTTGATTTTACATATGTAACAGTTTCTAGTTACATATGTAATATCCTTTACGTAACATTTGATTTTTGCGGTCTCCTTTGCCTTGCTGGAAGGTCTGTTAAAACACTATGATATAATACCCCATAGCATTTAAATCAACTTATTAGCATTTAACCATCATTTTCTCATAACTCCATCGTAACCATCATTTAAATCAACTTATTCATATTTAACGTATATAGATACATATGTTACATTTGTTGGTTGCTTATGTAATCCTATGTGCTCAACAGGAAGACTACAATCGGGTACAAATGTTGGTTACAAATGTTGAACTCATTTTCTACGCGCTCAACAGTAAAAATACAATCGGGTAATATTGTTTCTTTAACATATATAGTTACATATGTTACATTTGTTGGTTACTTATGTAATCCAACCTGTATATTTACATACGTAATTTTACATGACCACTGGTTATTTTTGGCAATTTACATACATAAACTCATAAAAGTTCAATTATAACATACGTAACCTTACATATGTTACAAGTGTTACACGCATTCTAATTTACTTTATACCTAATATATATTTATATATATAAGTTGATGAACTTGTTTTCTTCGTATGTGAAGAATTTTTGTGTCAAAGATGAAGATTATTATCAAGAAATTAAGCCTGTTTAAGTTTTATGTTTTTTGTTAGCTTATTATAATTTCTAGATTATTTTTAAATATTTAAGTTTGTATGAAATACCTTGTTACGTTTTTAATGTAATGAAATTTTATAGTTTTAAGTTTGTATTAACATATGTAACAACGCGTATGCTGGATTATTTTAGCTTTTGGATCATTTTTAAATATTTAATTTTTTTAAACATATGTAACAAACGTATGCTGCTATCACGTTTTAGATAGTAGTTTTTTATATAAATAAAAATAGTAGTTTTTTCATTTTTAATTACTACTTTATAATAAAAAAAATTAAATATTATAAGTTAAAAGGTAGGAGAGAGAATATATAATTTAATAAAGTAGGAGAAAGAATATATAATTTAATAAATTATGAGAGATATGATATGATTGTTTTTAGTTAAATTGTCTAATTTGTCATTTATGTACTTTTATAAGCTTTAAATATTATTTAAAAATTACTTTTTTAGAATAATCAATGTTTCCTTTGATTTTGATAAAAGAATGGTAGTGATAAGGTTTAGTGGGGTTTTTCTCAACTCAATAAGGTTTTCATTATAACTCACCCCTATATATATACACATATATGTATATATACACATATATGTGTATATATACATATATATATATATATATACATACATACATATATGTGTATATATACATATATATATACATACATATATGTGTATATATACATATATATATATATATATGTATATATATATATATATATAGGGGAAGTATAATAAGAAAACTTATTTTTAATGAGAAAACAAAAAAATATATTTATTAAAGGTAAAAAATAATAAAAAAATCATAACTCAAAATATAAATCAAAAACTAAAAAACCGATTCGGAGACCTTGTTCCCCACGTCGTCATCATTCAAAAAAAATTCAGCAAATACTACATATGTGTAGTATGGTTAGCTTTTGGTTTTAGTATTTTGGGTTTAGTTTAGCTTTTAGGTTAGGTTTTTAGGGGGTGTGGGGTTTAGGTTTTTGGGTGGGGGTGGGGTGGGGGGTTTAGGTTTTTGGGTTTGGGTGGGGGTGGGGGTGGGGGTGGGGGTGGGGTGGGGGGTTTAGGTGTTTGGGTGGGAGTGGAAGTGGGGAGTTTAGGTTTTTAGGTGGGGGTTAGGTTTTTAAGTTTACTACACATATGCAGTAACTTTAATGAAGATTTTTTTTATTTTCTTATAAAAATAAGTTTTCTATTAAACTCACATCTATATCTATATCTATATCTATATCTATATATATATATATATATATTCACGTGTGTGGAATTCAAGAGAAGACAGCTTCATTATTATCAAGATTGTCGGCAGAATTCTATGCCATTTCTATTTTAATTTACATATTCTGTGTTATTAATTTGAATTTGAATGTAGACAGGACTCGATGGTATCTTTTAATAAACTATCATCGTTTTTAATTAGTAAATCCCTAATTAATGGTGATTGTATTATGTATATCATTTATATTTTGATTCGATTCTTTCACAAGAGTCTACCGGAGATGATTGATGATATAAATTTTTAGTCACACACTTCTTTTCTTAATACATAACCTCTTATTTGTAGGCTAGCAGTAAGACAAAAACATGTTAGTAATCATTATACTCTATTTTTCAATATATAATATTTCTTTAAACTTTTTCCTCTTTAATGATTTCTTTATCTAACAAAAATAAAAATCACTTTAAGGTTTATAACCGGTTAATATCATAATAAAAACTTTTATATCTTCTAATTTTATACGAAAAAGTATTTTATGTTTGTTTTGTTTTATTAAAATTTTCAATTATTTTTCAAAATACACGTACGTACTTAAAAAATCAACGATAACCATTCGCAACTAGCATATACTCTTATTAATTTTGATCGCTTTAAATAAAAAATTATACCATCTTTTATGATTAAAAAGTATCATGTCATCATTTTAGTACACTTAAAACGACATTACATCAAATTTTAAATGACTTTTTTTCTAAATTAGATTAAAAAGACCTTTTTACATATCAAACAATAATATATTGATTTTTTTGTAATGCTACAAATGTTCGTGTTTTTCTGGTTAACAATATATGATTTTTTTAGTGAAAAAACTTGAATTCTCAGCCATATTTGTGATGTCTATCAATCCATTGAAAAGGTTAAACTAAAGCATTTAAAATTTTAAAACCGTAAAAATCTATTCTAACAGTTGTAAAGGAAAGAGTCAACTTTATAAAATTAAACACAAATAATTATTCAAATACTTAACACCTATTACGATTCTTACATGTGTAATATGTAGTATAGGTTTAAACCAGAAAATTTGGTCCGTGCTTCGCGGCAGGATATTGGTTTTAAACGGTTGAGCGGAGACGTTAACGTGGCTAAGTACAAAAAGAAATGTGGTTAAGTACATAAAAGAAATGTATGAAGTTACAGCGACTCGGTTGTGAAGATCGAAGTTATATAACAGTACCAGTGAAGAAAAAACAAATTAAAAATAGAAAAAACTAACTTTTACAAACGAATATAAAAAAAAGTAAAAGAAAAAAAGAAACGAAATTTGAGGGGTAAATTTGAGAGTTTAGAAATTTGAGAATTAGAGTTGAAAATTTTGTACAAGGGTGAACTTGAAAGTTTAGAAACTAGCAATGTTTTAAAAACCAGTTTTTAAACCGTACCGGGTTGGGCTCAGAAATGATTCAACCGGTTGTACCGGGTTGTACTGGACGGTTCAACCGGGTTGTACCGGGTTGTACTGGACGGTTCAACCGGGTTGACTAGTTAACCCTATAATTACATAAAAATACAACTTCAACTACGAAAATAATCTAAAAGTATATGATTCTATAATAAAAATAATTCAAAAGTTAATCCATAATAAAAAAAATAATCCAAAAGCACTCAAATTTCCAACAAAGTTTTTTTTAAAATAAAAGGCTAGGTTAAAAGTTTTTAATCGGGCAGTTAAAACTTAATTTTTTTGGTTTAAACCTAAAATTTTACTTTGGCCTAAAACCGGTACAACGGTCTAACCCGGTATTACAGGTAATACCAGCGGTTCAAGTTACAAACCGTTCTTTCAATTTACCGGGCTAGTGACCGAGATCCGGTTCAACCGGTATTACCGGCCGGTTTGAACCGGTTTTTAAAACATTGGAAACTAGAGTGATATGTTTAAAATTTAGAAAGTTGAGGGGTAGTATATGAAAATGGATACCAGCACGTACCGCCGGTCGATATAACCAACGATACCTAAAACCTATATTTAACGATTTAAAAAAAGTTCATGTAACATCTCGAAAATAACAAAGACAAAAATGGAAACGAAAGACGACGAGCGTCGGATGGAAAAGATAAAAGAAAAAGAATAACGAGAGAAACGGATCACGGGCTCGCGGGCTCGGGCTTGGGCCGGTCATGTGGGCCGCAAGAGGAGGGGGTAAACCCCACCTCATCCCCTCCATCTCACACTTATCATCTTCATCTTCAACATCTAGAGAGAGAAAGTAGATAGGGAAAGCTCCAAACCAGCACCCGAGGTTGTCACTTTCGCCCAAGATCGTTGCTGAAGGTTTCTGTAGATCGAAGAAGGAAGAAACACATGAAAAACCAAGTAAACGAGCCTTCTAGATTCGAGTTTTAGATTGAAAAGTGGGGTTTTAGGGTTTATATGGGTTTTCCTAAAGAAAAGTCGTGATTTTTACGTAAGAATCGTCCTAAAAAGTATATATTAGATATGAGTTTTGGACCTAAAAAGTTTGAGAATTGGATCAAAAACGGCGATTTTGGCCAAGATCATATGAATCATCCGAAAACGTGATGAATGGTCCGAAAACGATGGCTTGTCCGAAAAGTATTTCGGGAACAAGTAGTTTTCGGACAAAATACTTTCAAACGAAATAGTTTTCAGTCGAAAAAAATTTCAACCGAAATAGTTTTCAGACAGAACTTTTTTGAATAAATAGTTTTCGGTCGGAAAAGATTTCGACCCAAATAGTTTTCGAACAGGATGTTTTTAAACGAAATAATTATGGGAAGTGAGACATTTCGATCGAAATAGATTTCGGTCTAAAAGAATTTCCGTCAGAGTTTTCGGATGAAATGACTTAGTATGTGTCTAGTTCGTGACTCTTAAACAGATCAGTTAGCCTTCACCTAACTCGAAGTTTTGTTTCCGATCATGTTATTCCATATAGAATCAGGCGAGTTCAACAATCCCTATTTTACTGTTTTAGGGTGGTGTGCATACTCAAGAATTATACGTTTATAATAAAAGCATTTTATTACTTAAGCGTTTGCAAAGAAAGATAAGAAAGAACGGTTTATTAAACTATATGTTTTATAAATAGAAAGAAAGAAGTTAAGTCAAATACATTTTCTAATCTGTAAGAGTATGATTACCACCGAAGCAAGTCTTGAGGTAGTAGTGCAGTCCTTGAGACTAGTGCTACCCGAAGCCGATGTTGCGTCATGGACCAAGACCATAACGTACCATGAGAAAAACCGGGACAGTTCTCGGCAGGGTACTGTAACGGGGATGTTGTACAACTGCTTAAGAAGAGCAAAGACGGTCGCTCCGATAATGATGATTACCTGAGAAGTCTCTTATGGACACAAGTTGTGAGTATCGACCTTTGGACGTTGAGCCTTAGGGAACAATACTCGCTGAGAAAGAAAAAGGTCATTTGAGGACACGAGAAGTCCTTCGCGGACAGAAAGAGAAAGTTATAGATTGTAGAATAATAATGTATGACTTAACAAAAAAGAGCACAGAATAACAAAGTATTTATCTATATGCTGTAAGGTGATTTATATACTTAGTAGTACAAAGAATGTTTTTCATTAAATGCGTTTTATATGATTAACATGAGAAAGAAATGTTTTATGTTAAAATTTTTTTAAACCTGAACTCAGCAGCGTTAGCTGACTATTTTAGCATGCACATCATGTAGAAAAGGTAAAGAGAAGATATGAAGCCGGAAGGGCTTACGTAGAACCAAAGACTGATTGCTACCAAATTATTCTAAGTACAAATGCTGCTGATAGGCTTATCAGCAGCATTCAACACATATGGCTGCTGATAGGCTTATCAGCAGCATTCAACACATGTTGCTGCTGATAGGCTTATCAGCAGCATTATTCTCATTCTTGCTGCTGATAGCTATGTTCCTTGAAGATAAATCGTTGCAGCTGACTATCCATGCCAAGCGTCACTGACAACTTTCTGCAAAAGCAACTGACACACTCAAAGCAGAAGGAACCTCAATGGTGCAACCAATAACGGACGACAATGCTCTTCCCCGAGCATGCAAACAATGATGAATAAAGTAAACGCTTCAATAAAGTTAGCTAGTTTAGCTTTAACGTGTATTATTAGTTGTTGTATAAAAGATCAACGGTCTGTATTCGATCTGATCCTTAGAATCAAGGGTCTGTCTTGATTCTAAGTTAGTATAAATACTGTGTAAACACTTCATTGTAAGTGTGCTTCTTAACTGAGTTTTCATTTGTAATCGTTTATTCACTAAGCTTAATACAACAGTGTTCTTATCAGTATTCTTTCTGTGTACTCGATTGTAATTGTGTAGTTGTTATTGTTTCCGCCAATTTCAACTAAGAACAGAACCATCTTGTAATTTCACGATCCTACAAGTGGTATCAGAGCTTTGGCTCAGTTTAAACAAACTCACACTTGTTTAATCACTTCTGGTTCTATTCTAAACTCTCTCTTTGATCAAGTCACCCAAAATCACAAAATAAAAATGGCACAAAGCAATGGTTTTGAAGACATCGGCAGCATCAACCGACCACCAAGGTAGGTATTTAGAGAAGACTACGACATGTGGAAAAATCGCATGGAAAGCTTCTTCTGCTATCAGGAGTACAGAATGTGGAAATCCATCAGGGATGGACCATACACTCCCATGGTGGCATCGGCTGACTCTGGAGAACCAACAGTTCCAAAGGATCCCTCTAAGTACTTAGAAGAGGATATCAAGAAAATGAAGGTAGACTTCAAGGCACTAGGAGCTATCCAAATGTGCCTTCCAAATGAAGTCTTTCATAACTTCAGAAGTTACAAAATAGCTAAGGAGCTGTGGGAGGCCCTCGAGAAGATGTTTGTTGGATCTGAGGAAATTAAGGAAAACAGAAGAGACATCCTCAAGCAGCAGTACGAAAACTTCATCTGGAAGGAAGGTGAGTCTCTAACTGTTTTATATAACAGATATACTTATCTTGTAGGTGAGTTGCAGTGCTCAAAAGTGAAGTTGGAGAATGAAGACATTCTTAAAAAATTCATCAGATCTCTACCTAGTTGCTGGACACTCTACACAGTGTCCATCAGAAGAACTGAGAATCTGAAGACTCTTCAGATGACTGAGCTATTTGGTATGCTCAAAACCTATGAATTAGAAATGATTCAGGCCAAGGAAAGGAGCTCAAGCTACCAAACAGCCTCCACATCCAACCCCACCTCATCTGCTTTTCACTATGAGCACTCAGGCCCCAGTACTAGCAATTACTATCCTCCCATAGTCACACGTCCTCAAACTCCCACCTCTAAAACAAACACATCACCATTTCTCCTTGAAGCTCCTTCTCAAGCCTCAACCACTGCTGCTTTTGTTTCTGAAAACTCAAGCAACATGTACTTTATCAAGGAGGATCTTGAGTGCTTCCATCCAGATGATCTAGAAGAAATGGATATACATCACTCGTATGCCATGCCCTCCATAAGAGCAAAAAGGTTCTACTCTAGAACCGGAAGACCCATTCCAAGCAACAGCTCAAACACCAGAGTTGGCTTGGATAAAAGCAAATTAAAATGTTACAACTGTAACCAACTGGGTCATTTTGCTAGAGAATGCAAGGCACCTAGGGCAAACCCAGCAGCTCACCAAACCTAACCAAGACATCAACAGCAACAAGCTACTCCTCCAGCTCAAACTGTAGCTTGTGCAGCTGTTGGAACATCTGACTTTGACTGGAGCTTCCAGTATGAAGACCTGCCTACTAACAACCAAGCTCTTATGGCAGACACAACTGAGATACCGCCCCAGGTATATGAACACCTATGTTCCCAAGCCTGTATTGATAAGGTTTTAGGCTACAGAAAGCACAATCAAAACCTAATAGATCAAAATGAAGAGTTTCACCAAATGAAATCTGAATTCAAAAAGGTCGAAGACAGTTACAAAGAAAAAATTAACTGCCTAAAGAAAGAGATTTCATCATTAAAACATGAACAAACCAATCTTGAAACTCAGATTGATGATCTACTGGCCAAATTAAAAGCTACCAGAGCAGAATTGGCAGAACTAAAGGTTCATGTCGACAAATATGAATTTGCATCCAAAAAGCTGCAAAGACTTTTGGATGCTCAAATTCATGATAAGGTAAAAACTGGTGTGGGGTATCATCCTGAACAATATCAAGCCGTTGCACCTCCTGCTGACTACGTGACCATTCATGAACCAAGCTTCAATCTGGCAAATCTTGATATAGCCAACAGAAATCTTGATTCTTCTAAGGATGAACCATTGGTACAAGAATGCACTACCTCATCAGAGTTTAATTCAACTTACTCAGACTCCACTAAAACAAGTGAAGCTTCATCTCCTCCTGCCCCTCAAGTCACTCTGACTAAAGATGAAGTCCATTCAGCACAAGTACCAGCCATTTCAATACTAGTTCCTACACCATTCAAACAAATCAAAATTAGCTATCCTCCAGAAGGTAGGAAGCTAAATACTGAAAAGGGCCAGTCCTCATCTTCAGTCCAGCCAAGGAAGGTGTTTGACATATGTCATGCGCCTGGAGAAAGGGTTCCATATGTTCAAAAAACATTGGAAGAAGCTACTTTTGAGCACAACAAAGCTCACCCTTGGAATTTCAAAGACCTTTTCAAAAGAAAGGATTATGTGCATCTTTCAAGGGATAAACTGGCAAAATCATGTTTTGTCTATGGAAAATATAACCACACTGCCAGCACCTGCTTCTACTACCTTCAGCAGCAAAGAAACCTCAAGCAACATGCTTTTGAGAAGACAGAGAAGAACAAACAGGTAAGAAGATTTGAAGCTAAGACAACTCAATTCAGAAAATCTCTTTCTCCATCAAGGGAGCAGTTGTCAAAACCTAAACAATCTTGCATCATCTGTGGAGAATCAGACCACTTTGCTGCAAATTGTAAGTTTAATCCTTTCAATCAGATTCTTCTTCCAACACCAGTTATACAAAAGCCTATCAGTGAGGGGAAGAAGGATAGGCATACGTCTGTTCCTAAGCCATCAGCAGTCAAAATAACTGTTGCTGATCGAGTAAAGCCCAAGGAACAAAAGGGAAAGCCTTCAGCAGCAAAAAAATATGCAGCTGCTCAAGTAAAACGATCAGCAGTATCAAAATCTGCTGCTGATAAGCCAAATACAAAGTCTGCTGCTGAAAAGGCAAAAAGAGCTGGAAGACCACCAACTCAACAATGGAAGGCAAAGAAACCACCAAGCATCATCATCGGTTCAGTTCAGTGCATCTATCCTTTACTGTAAATATGCCTGCCTTTTGATGTAAATAAAAGTTATAAGTCAGCAGCATTTTTGCCCCTCAGCTGCTGACAGGTTTAATATTTAGCAGCAAAGGATTTGCCACTGACTACCTTAAGTTATCAGCAGGAACAAGTTTCATGCGGATAGCTTTAAGGCCATCAGCAGCAACATCCCTGCTGCAGATCATTGCATCTATCAGTAGCAATTAAGTTTGCTGCTGACAGACTTAACCTTCCGTAGCAACCAAAGTTGCTGCGGACAGGCTTACTCATCCACAGCAACCAAGTTTGCTGCTGATGGGTAAACTTAAGTCTAAAATTAACTTTTACCCGCTGTAAAAGAAAATAACGTCAGTCTTTACCATGATTGCCTCGGTGTATTACAGCTATAACAATGAAAAGTAAATAAGGTTGTACTGTACAAGTCATTCTGCTTTTTCTCTCATCTGTCGCTATAAGAACAAATCAAATTTTTCTTACCACCTCTTCACATTCAATTCAACCCTAACCAACTATCACTTTCACCCAAAGTCCCCACCACATTCAAAGCTCTCCATATTCTTCATACTCCCAAGTCTCCACCATATTCAAATCATCCCTCCAAAATAAAACGGCTATGGCAGATATCGACAACCCAGATGACAAGTTTTCCACATACCATAACCTAACAGCATATCTTACCAAAGGAAAGAAATCCGATGGTTTTGACGATATGATCGATTTCTTATGTCGATCAAAGATCTACTTTGCCCTCACCACCAACCCTATTATATATATTCCCCATATGGAGGATTTCTGGAGAACCGCCGTCTACTCAACCAAACAGGGGATTCCCCAAATCAAAGCCAAAGTAGACGGCAAGAATATCACCATCTTGGAAGCTACACTCAGAAAACATCTTAAGCTTCAAGATGAGGGAGCAGCCATCTCATACTCGAAGGACGAATACATGAGGACCTTTGTCTCCATTGGATACACTGGAAATCAAACCGAGTATACGATCGAGAAGGCGCTGATGGGCCCTCCATGGAAGTATCTCTGCCACACTCTTCTCCAATGCATATCTCAGAAGAGGAGTGGATGGCATCAGGTGAGCTCTGCACTGGCCTCCGCCTTCCATGGTATGGTCACTAACCAAGGCTTCAACTTTGCACATCTCATTTTTGAGGGTTTGCGATATAACCTTCAAGAGGGTGCAAAGCAGCAATTTTTCATGTACCCAAGATTCCTACAGGAAGTTTTCAATCAAGAACTAAAAGATCTTTCAAAACCTGCAAGAATCTACATCATGTTGGGTCATAAAAATAACATTTTTCAAAGCATGAGGACTATTTCCAAAAAGTTCTCAGGGGTCAACGTTCCATTTTTATCTACAATGATGAACGTCCAAAGTACCCCGGGTGACAATTCAGCAATCTCGACTGATACTGATCCCACACCCTCCACCTCACATCCTGAACAACAATCTGCATCCACCGTTCGAACCCCTGTGCATACTACTAAGGATGCCCAGGCACAAAAATTACTTACACCTCTTTTGGATGTTATAGTTCAACCAGAACACAGGGCCCCGGTTGCAACAACATATACTAGATAAAGGGGCAAGAGAACTCCTTCTTCTCTTGCCTCCAAGGCCCAAACCCAACCTAACAGCCCTCACTCAGAATCACAACATTCTGGTGAGAATATCATAAGGGAAAGCCACATTATTAGGGAGACTCCTTCAGATGTCTCTCTATTAGGATCAGGATCACTTCCCGGATCCGTAGAACAACCCCCTGAGCACTTCCTTTCTCTTCTGAACTTAAGTGTTGAGGAACCTGATCAAGATGATGTACCTTCTCCAACTACCACTATTTCGGAGGTACTGATTGATCTTGCTTCCAACACACCCAACCCAAGTTCATCTACCCTGAAGGTCCACTCTCGGAGTTATGAAAGAGTGGATGTGGAAGAGGCTGTCACTACTGCAGGCCCGTTAAATGACCAGGAGGACAGTGACAACAGTATTAAGACCTCAACCACGGCAACTCACAGTGAGGATGTTTTCTTGGAAACTCCCCTCACTGAGAGGAATCCCAGGCGCCAAGAAACCATGGGTGATGGGGATGAAGAGGTTAGGCCTAAGGCCCCATCTGGGTCCAAGGATTCCACAACTATGGATGAGGACAGACTGAAACTTCATAACTTGGAATTGACGGCCAGGGTGGCTATGCTAGAGGCTGAAGTGTCCAAACTAAGACACCAAGTCTCTATACATGAAGCCCATCAATGCCCAACTTTAGCCACTCCCTCTCTTGTATCAGTAGGCACCGAAACTGATGCTTACCTGTCTACTGATGCAACCAAAAAGGGGGAGATGGTCTCTATGGAAGAAGACACAGACATTCTTGACGACTGGATTCAAGAGCAGGTTGTAATTCAAAGCTCACTATTCAAGCCGGCTTTTGTACAAGTTCATGACTTGCCAGTCTCAGATAACGAAGAAGAAGAGACATCTGAAGACTGGAAGTTGGTCGTCAGGGCTGTTGATGAAATGTTGAATGATGCTGAAGACACAGAACAAACAAATACATCATTCAACATCCTTCCTGAAGCAGCAGCCATCATAAGTCAATCCATTACCCCCCAACTCTTTCAAACTATACAGAAGCTAGAATTTGACTCCATTCTAGCTTGGGGGTATGATGGATCAGCTGAGAGATTTTGGATTGGATGGGAGTTTAGTGGTGTAGAATAGCTAAACTGGAACTCTCTCAATGCCCTCCAAGTCCTACAACTGCATTTAACTAACTGCATCAACACTTCATCAGATCTCTCAGCAGAACTTGCCATTGGCAGGTTCCATGACTTGATGGAGGATAATCTACCCCACTTCGAAAGACTAAAACAAACAGCAAATCGGGTAGCTTATCCTGAATCTTCGGCAGCAGCAGAAAGAAGACTGACTCTTAGAAGACTTGACATTATAAGGAGCAGTCTTCTCACTAACAAAGAAATTTGCTGCTTAAGAAGATTTCTGTACTCCTTCATTGTCAAAGACTTAGATGTGCTGGGATGGACAAGCACTAAGTCTCTTGACCACACCTTCTTACTAAGCAACGGCTCCTCTCTCACCATCAACACCAGGAACATCTTGTCGCTTCCTACAGACTTTCTCTACAAGATCTTTCAACTCAGGGCAAATATCTGCATTGTCAACTCACTTGAAAGCCAGGCAATGATAGCTACTGTCAGAGCCAAACTTGAACAAGTAGGAAGAATTACTGAGGCAGTATATGTGTCAAACTCTGACACTGATACTGACTCAGCTTCCCCTCGAGTAGACATCTGTACTACAGCATATGAGTCAAGATCAACTATCAAAGAAATGTTGAAAGAAGTCACAAGTCCTGAGTGCAAATCAAATGAGGCCAATGACCTTCCCATGTTCACATCCCAAATTGCCAATGAAGCTGAGGCAGAGATCCCAATAGCAGCACCATCATCTTCTGTTGTGGTCAGTGAAGTTGAAGCAGAGGCATCCAATGTAAACAAAGGAAAGGGAATCATGACAGATGAAGATGAAGAGAGGTTGCTAAAAGAGAAAAGAGAGAGGGAAGAGAAAAGAAGAAGAAGAGAAGAAGAGGAGATGGCTGACATTAAAAAGGTTCAAGAAAGAAAAACAACCATTCTCCTAAGAGAACAAACCATCCAGCTGTATGCTAGACAGCTGGATGAACTGAAAAGAAAGATTCCTGCAGTTGACCAGATTGAAGAAGATGCAGCTCTTGCTCTTCAACTGCAGGAACAATTCAACAGAGAAAAGGAAAAATTGGAGAAAAAGAAGAAAGAAGAAGCTAAGTTCAGAATAACTGATTCTGAACTAGCTAAAGAAATGAGGGAGGAGTGGGTAAAGACTCTAGTCTCTCAAGGTGAGGATGCAGACTACCTTGAGAAACTATCAAATAAAGAAGTCTACAGAGCCTACATGGGTCAGCGAGGTCAATTGGCAAAGAAGAAACAGGCTGAAGAAGAAGAAAAAGCCAAACAACAGTCCAAAATGACCATTGCCTTTAATAAACGGACCCATGAAGAAAGGAAGGTCATGATTGACTTCCTTAAGGCTAGAGGAGAGAATGGAAAGAGGCTAGGTCCTATGAACTTCATGAACATGCAAGCCCTCTACTTCAAAGTCAAAAAGGATGAGGAAGAAAGAGTGGGCAAGAAGGGCTCCAAGAAAAGGGTACTTATTCAGGAAGAAGGAGAAACAAAAGCAAAGAAACCCAAGCCTTCTCCCTCACCTACCTCTTCCTCAGTCCAACAACCTTCCACTCTCCTCCCCAAACCTTCCACTCCTCCACCCAAAAAGTCCAAACCATCTCACCCACCCCCACTCATCAACAGCCTCCCTTGAAGAAATCCAAACCCACACCTAAACCAGAAGACTCAAGAGACATAGTTGATTGGGTCTACAATCCACAGGATCAAAGGTTTGAGATCTTCAGGGGGAGAACTGAAAGAAGAAGATCTATCTACAGATCTGTTGATGAAATTCTACAATTGCCAGATTCAGATCTTGGTAGAATTCTGGAGCTAGGTGAAGCTCATGAGCCTGCAAATGAGAGTGGGAAACTTCTTGTGCTAGCAATCAAACACTACTTCAACCCTAGCAAAGATGTGATCATTGACATCAAACCACTCAAGTCCCACTCTCCATTTGTAAGTTGGTCCTATAATGCTGATTTGGACGAGTTCAGCTTAACTGATGTAAGGAAGCAGAAGATGAGATGTTCAAGCAAAACAATCTACAAAATGCCAAATAAAGACATCAAGACTCTGTCTGCACTTCCACTGAACAATCCCAGCAAGGATCCAAGAGGCTACGAGGTTGAAAGGATAGTCAGCCACATGCAAAAGCTTCAGCAGCAAAGTGATTAGAAGAATTTTGGTTGCATCAGTCTAGGGGGAGTTTGTAGAACCAAAGACTGATTGCTACCAAATTATTCTAAGTACAAATGCTGCTGATATTCAACACATATGGCTGCTGATAGGCTTATCAGCAGCATTCAACACATGTTGCTGCTGATAGGCTTATCAGCAGCATTATTCTCATTCTTGCTGCTGATAGCTATGTTCCTTGAAGACAAATCGTTGCAGCTGAATATCCATGCCAAGCGTCACTGACAACTTTCTGCAAAAGCAACTGACACACTCAAAGCAGAAGGAACCTCAATGGTGCAACCAATAACGGATGACAATGCTCTTCCCCGAGCATGCAAACAATGATGAATAAAGTAAACGCTTCAATAAACTTAGCTAGTTTAGCTTTAACGTGTATTATTAGCTTTTGTATAAAAGATCAACGGTCTGTGTTCGATCTGATCCTTAGAATCAAGGGTCTGTCTTGATTCTAAGTTAGTATAATTATTGTGTAAACACTTCATTGTAAGTGTGCTTCTTAACTGAGTTTTCATTTGTAATCGTTTATTCACTAAGCTTAATACAACAGTGTTCTTATCAGTATTCTTTCTGTGTACTCGATTGTAATTGTGTAGTTGTTATTGTTTCCGCCAATCTCAACTAAGAACAGAACCATCTTGTAATTTCACGATCCTACAGCTTAGCTGATGATGGTTGGATGGCTGTTGTTGATTGAAGACTGACATCCCCATTACGTAGATTATGAATATGAACAATGCTATGGTTAAAGTTTTAATTGACTCAGAAATTGTAATAGGCTTCCGTTGTTTCACTTTATATTTTAGTTCAAGTTTTAAGAAATATGGTTATGCTTGTTTGTGTCAACTATGAGAGGTACCCGGTTTGGGTCATTTCAGTTAACAAACAGAAGTTATCGGAGAAAAAAAAATTTAGTAGAAAAATTAATGGGGTTAAAAGCGTATATTATATATAGTACAAGGGTCAAATAGAAATTTTAGAAAGTTGAGGGTTTATATGGTAATTATAACAAAGTCGAAGGTTTAAAGCTGCCGGTGGCATTTGCCAACGTTGGTAATTAGTTCTAAAGGAATATGTTTACACTTTTAAAAATAAATATAGGGTTTTGCTATACTTATCACATTTTCATATTTTTACTTGTCGTACCCCCTTTTAAGTTCTCACCTCATAGTCTCATACTATCTTACTCTTTAGTTTATAATTAATACAAAACCTTTCACTGTTTTTTTTTTCTATAAAAAACTGATTTTTAATTTTTTTTAAAACCATTTTTTTAACTTTTTTAAATTACATTTTTAATATATAAAGTTATATATATATATATATATATATATTTATATTAAGTTTTATAAAAACAATTAAAAAATGTTTCTTTTGTATTGTTTTTTAAAAGAGTGTTTTTTTAACTAACAGATGCCACCGCCACCGTATGCCGCCTACCTTCGTCACTGGTCGCCGCCTCCCTCCATCGGAAAAATTACGTTATTGTCATTTTTCCTCTTTTTCTATCTTTTAACTAATGTAACGACGATATTTCAAGGGTTAAATACTAAAAAAGCTACTACGTTAATTTAAACATGTTTTCGTAATAAGTTTTTATTTTATTTCAGAAAATGTTTTTAATTACTTTTTAAAAAACATTATAAATTTTGATGCACACGAAAGCATAATCAAATAACACACAAGAACACACGATAATAATCAAATGTAGAGTCTTATCTTAAATATAAGCTGTTGTCATTTATTGTATGTTTAAACAGTTTTAGACTAGTTTACTTTATGTCATTTCATTAAATGTAATTTCAGTTTTATGTAATTTACTGCTTTATTAGCTAAGTCTGGGCCATCGAAACTACTTAGTTTCGATTGAGTTTGTTCAATCGAAACTAGTAGTTTCGATAGATGGTAGTTTCGACAGTTCTGTGTATCACTTGTAAATGGTCAATCGAAACTAGTAGTTTCGATTGAACATAGTTTTGACACCTTTCACTACTATAAATATCCTAGTTTGAGAATGTTTAGGGTGTGAGTAGCGGCTGTAACCCTGTACCTTCTCTTTCACATTGTTCTTGAAATCAATACACTTTGCAGTTGTTTTTACACTGTGTTCTTACATTTTCATATCATTTTGTGTTGATTCATTGTGAGGTTAGCCTGTTATCTTCACCGATTCTGTTTCTACCATCTGTTTCACCACCATACACACAGTTTACGCCTGTGTGTGTGTAATCGATCAAATCAGTGATTTAAAGAGAAATCTAGACCTACAATTGGCATCAGAGCTTTATGCTCTAGTGTTTTTTAGTGTTATCAGGTTTATTGATCTATTTTAGGTGTTTGGGAGGATATTCGAAGCTTATTTTGGGTTTTTGCACATCTATTCTCGGAAGTACTGTTTTATTGATTGACGGCTACTGTTTCATCGATCTCCAAGGGTTTTTGCTCGTATTTTCAACATCGAAGGTTGGTTTAGTGATCAGGACTATTAGACGAAGGTTTTCGCTGGATTGGTTTGTCTTTTCTGCTCTATTGATTTCTGGAGCTTATCATCAATGGAGTATTTCTGAGCTTGGAGAAGAAGGCGTCGAAACTACTGGGGACAGTTTCTGATTTTTGTTGATCATCGAAACTTCTTGTCTACGATTTGTCGGGAGAAGGTACTATCGAAACTAGATTTTTGTCTTATATAGAAACTGTTGTTATCGAAACTTGTCTGTGAATTTTTCAGTATCGAAACTAGTTGTTTCGATAAAAGTTTTCTTATCGAAACTAGTTGTTTAAATAAAAGTTTTCCTATCGAAACTAGTTGTTTCGATAAAAGTTGTCCTATCGAAACTAGTTTCTGTTTAGTTTCGATTCCGAATATCGCCACTTCAAGTTCAACAGAACCTTCTGGGGGAAATAGACCACCTGCTCTTGTGTCCACAAGAGAATTTGATGACTGGACTGAAAAGATGAAGCTTTTCTTTCAATTTCACGATTATACATTGTTGAGTTCTATCACCGATGGTCCCCACAAGCCCGTAACTACCACTGCTGATGTTCAACGTCCTAAGTTAGTATCTGAGTATGATGAGAAAGATCTTGCCTTGATTGCCCGAGACAACAAGGCCTACGGGACTATTGCCATGGCTCTTCCTATGGATATTTTCAACATCTTTGTTGAGTACACAACTGCCAAAGACTTATGGGTTGCATTGTGCACAAGATATGAGGGAAGTGAGGATGTCAGGGAAAGCAAAAGAGATCTGATCAAGAAACAATATGAGATGTTCAGCAGTGTAAGGGGAGAATCAATGTCTGATTTGATCAACCGTTTCTCAAGCATTGTATCAAGGTTGAAAGTAATGGGAGTTGAGTACCCTACTCTTGATCTAAACAAGAAACTCCTAGATTCTCTTCCTGAGGAATGGAATATGTATCGGATCATGATCAAAAAGACTGAGAATCTGAGTGCTCTGTCTCAACAGGAAGTCTATAGCATTCTTGAATCTTATGAAATTGAGATTAAGAAGGGAGCAGTCACCCCGTCAAATCATTCTGGAAACACAGCTCTTATTGCTGGATCAAGCTCATCCGGTATCCCATACTTTCAGACTGATGTCCCTCCTTCAGCTGCTGCAATTAATTCTACCAGCTCCTCTGCTCCTCAAAAGACTGTCACCATGATTCCTGATGATTATGTCCCAATCATGACTGCTTTCATGTCGTGCTATGATGCACTGATTTCTGGAAATCTAACACCGGTTAGCTTTCAACCTGATGACTTGAAGCAGATTAATCTTGATGATTTGGAGAAAATGGACATTGATTGGTGCATGGACATGTTGACCTTAAGAGCCAAAAGATTAATCAAAAGGACTGGCATAGACAGATTCAAGCAGGGAAAGACACTTGGATTTGATATCAAGAAGGTGAGATGCTACAATTGTAATCAGCTGGGTCACTTTGCCAGAAACTGCAAGGAGCCGTCCTCCAAGGATTAGCAAGAAAAAAAGATTTCCTCTGGAAAACAAGCTGCCAATCCTCCAAAGACAAACACATCTTCAAGTTCTACAGATCTTGTGTGTCAAGCTGATGGAGACTATCATTGGGGAGAACAAGCTGAGGAAGCTGCTGATAAAGCATTGATGGCTGATGTGGAGGACATGGGCAAGTGTGTCATGATTGAACCTGCTGAGGATCTCACTGTTGTGCCTGCTGAGGTTATTTCTAAACTGTGTAATTCTAGATCTTGCTTGAATGAAATTCAAAAATACAGATTCATCAATCAAGCCTTGATTGATGAACGAGATCACATTAAGGTGATGTATGACTCTGTGGCCAAAAATGAGAAACTTTACTTAAAGAAAATTCGTGACATATCTGGTGAAAATCGCTCTTTAATTGTGCAACTCAATACTCAAACCATTAATAATACGATCTTAAGTGAAAGAGTCCAAAAGGCAGAAAAAGCCAAATTACAAGTTGATCATATGGATATGGATCAGAAAATTCTGTTTGGGATAATCGATAAACAATTTAATAGAAAAGGCACAGAGGGTCTTGGGTATAACTCTCATCCACCTCCTTATTCTAAATCAGGGAGATTTGCTGATATGCCGACTCCACATGTTTCCACACCTTTTGTTTGTACATTATCTCCTGATGATTATATTACGTCCTCCGATTCTGACAGTTTTGCTTCTTGTGCATAATCAAATTGTGTAAATTCCGAAGATGATTGTGATAAGAGTACTAATGATAGAACTATTTTAAAAGAACTTAAGTCGGATGAATGTAATAATATGTCCGTGTCAAAACCAAATATTTGTGAACACGTTAAAAATTTGTATTTTGATTCTATGCCTGCTGAGCATACGGGTTTGGGATGTGATGTTTCTAAATTTAAAAATGCTTTGCCTTTTGTTCCTAAATCTTTGAATGTTATGCCATGTGTTACCAAGTTTAAAAGTGCAGGAATTATTGTGAATGATGTACCACGTGAAACCATGAGCAACATGGACTTTTTCAGATTAAAGGAAGCACATCGTCTTCAAGACAAAGTTATTGATGAGAGAACCGTCTCATGTTCAGATTCCTCAACATCACAATCATCTTCATCTTGTGATGACTATTATCAGGCTAAGATATCTTGTGAAAACGTTTGTTTTAGTTGTGGTGCCTCAAATCATGTTTCAAAAAGTTGTAAATTGACAACCGCAAATTCTAATGAAGAATCGCCTTCCAAAAGTTCATTAAATTCATATGTGTTGCCTAAGTCTTCTCACAATAGGAAATCTAGGCGTAAAAGAATTAAAAATGCTAAAAATTATTTAAAACGAACTTGGAAAATTAAAAATAATGTTCTATTTGATGACCATGCTTCATCAAAGGATGGTTGTAATTCTGATTCCAATGAGAGGTCATATCCTGACACTAAAATCTCTTGATTGAAACAATTTTGGTCAAATCGTATAAATGGTTCGTTGTGTATAGGGTCAATCAAGAAGAACCGGCGATAACATCTGGCATGTAGATAGTGGATGTTCAAGACATATGACTGGGCACTTTAACTTGCTGCAAGATTATCATCAAATTGATGGAGAGTATGTTGCTTTTGCTGGAAACCCAAGAGGAGGAAAGATTGAAGGACAAGGAACAGTATCAAATGGACTAAATAGTCTGGAATTTGTCAACTTTGTTCCTCAGTTGAAATACAATCTGATGAGTGTTTCACAGATTTGTAACAAGGACTTTTGTGCTTTATTCAATTCAAAAGAATGTCTTATCTTGAAGTCGGGAGTGGTGATTCCGGAAGAACTTATTCTCATGCGTGCTCCCAGAAGATACAACACATATAGCTTGGATATGAACAACCCATCGGGCATTGAATCGTGTTTTCTCTCAAAGGCTTCCGAAGATGAATCTTTCCTGTGGCATAAGAGGTTGGGACTTGTCAATTTCAAAACAATGAACCGACTGGTTCAAGGCAACCAAGTCACTGGATTACCTCTCAAAGATTTCACTCCTATGGAACATTGTATCTCATGTTCCAAGGGAAAACAGCACAAATCTTCACATAAGCCTAAAACCACCAATTCCATTGACTCTCCTCTCCAATTGCTTCACATGGATCTTTTTGGTCCGGTGAGTGTCATGAGTCTTGGACGAAAGTCATATTGTCTGGTGGTAACAAATGATTTTTCTCGATTCACTTGGGTGTTTTTCCTAACTAAGAAAGATGAGATGCCAGAGATTTTAAAAAAACCTATCTGCTTCAAATTAAGAACCTCTTCAATCTAAGTGTGAAGACTATCCGCAGCGATCATGGAACAGAATTCAAAAAATGCAACTCTTGATTCCTTCTGTGAAAGCAAAGGAATTTCTCGACAATTTAGTGCACCTCGTACTCCTCAACAAAACGGTGTAGCTGAAAGAAGAAACCGCACTTTAATTGAAGTTGCACGAACTATGATTGTTGACTCTAAGCTTCCTGTGACTTTCTAGGCTGAGGCGGTCAACACTGCATGTTTTGTACAAAATCGGGTTCTTATCACTAAAAGTTGCAACAAGACACCTTATGAGATCATGTACAAGCGCAAGCCAGTTATCGATTTCTTCAGAAAATTTAGGTGTGTGTGCACAATGCTGAACACTTCAGATCAGCTCAACAAGTTTGAAGCAAAAGCTGATGAATGCTATTTTGTTGGTTACTCATCCAATCAACGTGCTTTTCGTGTCTACCATAAGAAGAAAAGGATAGTGATGGAGTCCATTGATATCAATTGGTATGAAAACAATCATACGGACGCAGGAGACGGTCACAATTGGCTCTTTGACGTCAATTCAGTTTTTAAGTCATTTAATCTTCCTGATTTCTCTATTGAATCAACTCATGCTAATCCTTACTTCTCTGTGAACAATCTAGGGAACATAAATGATCAAGGCTCTTCCTCATCTACTCGGGTTGAAATTCCCGTAGTTGCTAATTCTGAATCTGATATGGAGTCTTCCGGTTCTGGTGCAACAAGTGAAACTGTTGAAGACAACTCCAATCCAATAGTAGATGTTGCACCACAATCACCTGCTGAAGATCCTATTAATGATATTGCCAATTCTCCTGCTGAAAATCTTACCAATTTGGAAGAAGTCGTGGAAGAAGATGAAATTCCTCAACTGCGAATTCACAAGATTCATCCCACCAATAACATCATTGGACCAGTCAATGTGGGTGTTAGTACCCGAAGAGCCTGTGAAGCATTTGAAAACAACATGTTTTCTTGCTTCATTTCTCAAGCTGAACCAAATAACATCAAAGCAACTCTACTAGAAAACAGCTGGGTGGAAGCAATGCAGGAAGAGCTACATCAATTCTCAAAGCTGCATGTGTGGAATTTGGTAGATCTTCCCAAGAACAAAGTTCCAATCGGCACTCGTTGGGTTTTTCGCAACAAAAAGGATGAAGGCGGCACTGTGATTCGAAATAAAGCTCGTCTGGTGGTTCAAGGTTTCTATCAAGAAGAAGGGATTGACTATGAGGAAGTGTTTGCACCAGTGGTTCGCTTGGAAGCCATCCGAATGTTTCTCGCCAATGCAGCCTACATGGACTTCACCGTTCATCAAATGGATGTCAAAAGCGCATTTTTATATGGCAAAGTTCACGAGGAAGTTTATGTCAAGCGGCCGCCGGGTTTCATTGATCCTAATTTTCCAGACCGTGTTTATAAGTTAGACAAAGCATTGTACGGTCTTCACCAAGCACCTTGTGCGTGGTATGAAACTTTATCAAGCATCTGCTTGAGAATGGTTTCACACGAGGAGCAATTGACCAAACTTTGTTCAAACGGAAGAATGAAAAGGATACAATAATGGTGCAAATTTATGTGGATGATATCATTTTTGGATCTATAAATCCCCGTCTTTGCATAGAATTTGAGGAAGTGATGAGATCTAAGTTTGAAATGAGCTCCATGGGAGAAATGAAGTTCTTTTTGGGACTACAAATTGATCAGTTTGAGTCAGGAATCCTTATCCATCAAGAAAAATACGTGAAAGAAATTTTGACCAAGTTCAAAATGGCTGATTCCCACCCTGTAAAAACTCCTGTGGAAGTTCGTCATTGTTTGACTCCTGATGTGGATGGTGAAAGCGTTGATCAGCATCTCTATCGCTCTATGATAGGCTCTCTCATGTATCTCACGGCCAGCAGACCCGACATCATGTTTGCAGTATGCTTGTGTGCACGTTTTCAGGCTAATCCTAAACCCTCTCATTTATCTGCTGTCAAACGTATTTTGAGATGTTTAAAGTATAAGCCAAAATTGGGTCTGTGGTATCCTAAAACTGACTTATTTGATCTTGTGGCTTATTCAGATGCAGACAACGGGAGTTGCAACTTAGACCGAAAATCCACTTCTGGAGGTTGTCAATTCCTTGGCAACCGCCTTGTCTCATGGCAATGTAAGAAACAATCCACCATTTCCCAATCCACCACCGAAGCCGAATACATTGCCGCAGCCCTCTGTTGTTCCCAAGTCAGATGGATACACCATCAGATGCTTGACTATGGGATCACATTCCATGAGACACCCATTCTGTGTGACAACATTGCTGTTCCCCATATCACCAAAAACCCCGTTCAGCATTCCAAAACAAAACACATTGAAATCAAACATCACTTTATCTGTGACTGTGTGGAAAAGAAGCGTATTCAAATTGTTGAAGTCAAAACTAGTAAACAAACCGCAGACATCTTCACAAAGGCTTTTGACTCTACCAGATTTGCCCAACTGGTGGAGATGCTTGGAATGATCAACTTTCAGTAAATTGTGTGAATAGTATTCTTTTTTTCTAAATTCTGTTTAATTGTCAAAGAAAATTCCAAAAAGATTTTATTTTTATGTACAGTTTCTACGCAAATCTTTTGGGGGAGAAATATAATATTGAAAAGAATTGTTGTGTATATAATCTTACAAGTGGTTTTGAGTTGCAGGAAAAATTGAATCTGACCTTTGAGAAATGATAGTGTCTGATCTCATCTCTTGGACATGGAATAGATCAAAAGCGATGGTGTTTACTGAGGTATAGCTGGTAGGCCCGACATATGGTTAAAACTTGTAAGTAGTGTGAAAACCTAATATATATATCTCATACTTGTGTGTTTGAACCCATTATTGAAACATCTAACCCATTTTTATATCTAAGAAAACCAATTGAATCAGATACAGGCTTACGTATTGGATTCCTATTCATTCGCAGTGACCGTTAATATAACGATATTTACCACCGATGACCCCGTATGTTTTGCTTACGCAAAGATCTCGGGTGCTCATCCTTTTCCCATCCACTTGGATGATTTGACCTCGTCTGTTTTGCTTACGCAAAGATCTCGGGTGTTCAACATTTTTCTATCCGCTTGGATAATTTTACGACTTCTTCTGTTTTGCTTACGCAAAGATCTAGAATGCTCGTACCTTTTTAATAACTACTTGGATATATTTTATTTTAATTTTCTAAATCAACTTGGATATCTTATTTTATTTTGGTGGTACTTTGACATTACTAAGACGGTACCTTGGTTAATCAGAAAGAGATGATAGGATGAAAATGGGTACTTCTTGAGGATTGATAGGTTTTCAAAATCATTTTATTTTAATATGTGGGGTACACCTTGTATATTGCTTAAATGGTACCTTTTAATCACATGAAATCTTAGTACAAACAAATGTTCGGGTTTACTTTGCACAAATATCAGCTATTTTCAGGGACTCACAGTAGTGAATTGCAAAAGGAAGTGTTTCAAGAGACTGACCAGATCTGATCTCATGTTGGATCTTTTTCAAGAAGTGTAAATATCTTGTGTATAATTTCATTTCTATAGAAAGTCTGTTTTAACAGTGTATATATGTTAGTCTTATTTCTGTTATTTGAACTATCGAAACTAGTTGTACTTATCGAAACTACTTTGTGCATATCGAAACTACTTTGACATATCGAAACTACTTTGAACTATCGAAACTAGTTGTTCATATCGAAACTAGTTTGCCCTATCGAAACTAGTTGTTTCGACAGGGGCACTTTTGTCTTTTGTCTTACGAAAAATTAAATGCCTTCATAATCAATCCCTCCCTTCATACTGAGTTTCTCTCATCTTTTTCGAACCCTCTTACCTTCTCTGTCATACGCAAAAATCTCTCAAGCCTTTGGTCTGAGTTGCAAGAAATCAGTGTTAATCACCTGATTTTCCCCCGTTGTCACCATCGTCTCCATCATCAGGTAACGTCTCACTACTTCCTACAGATGATTTTTCAAATCAGCAGACCAAGGGTTTCAAAAAATTCAAAATCTGTTCGACTAAATCTTCATAATAACAGTCGTTTTTGTGCTTATCCGCGTTTACAAACATCTATATCATCTTTGAACTCATGATTAATGTGTACTCTTGCAGATAACAGTCTCACATTCGGTAAGATGAAGTTCCGTCACTAACAGGCCACTCTAAACCCTTCTTTAAATTGTCTATATTAGTCTAAGTATCATGAATCAAAAGGGGTTTGGGTTTCAAAACCAAGTAGTTTCGAAAAAAGGGATTCAACACTTTCAAAATTTCTCAAAAGATTTTTCATCGAAACTACTAGTTTCGACACCCAAACTTTCCCTAGTATCTCTGATCGAAACTAGTTAGTTTCGATAAGTTCATCTCCATCGAAACTAGTTGTTTCGACAGTGTTGATTTCAAAATTCTCTAAGTGTTGATCAAAGCTTTTTGCCTCTATCGAAACTACTTGTTTCGATAAAGTTGTTTGTTAAATTAACCAAGTTCATCTTAATCGAAACTAGTTGTTTCGACAGTAAGGTTTTCAAATTTTTTCTAAGTGATGGTACATCTTGTTTCGATTAAGTATATTCAGAAACTTCACTTATTATGCACAACTGATGAATTTTACAGGTATGGATCTCTTATTCGTAAAGAGACACAATGTCTGTGCATTTCTTAATGCCAATGATCCAAAAGCTGCAGAATTCACTGGTGTCTTAAACTTCCGCAAACTCTAACATCAGCTTTGCCATCAGCAACAACCTGCCAGTGTTTGAGATTTCTATAAGGGAATTTTGGGAGACTGCTGAGATCATCACAGTTGAGAATGTGGACCACATCAGAGCAACTGTGCTTGGTCAAGAAGTCGTATTTTCTGAAGCTACTGTTAGAGAGGTGCTGCAGTTCAATGACAATCCAAATGCACCCATTGAGTTTCCTATCTTCTATGTTAAAGAATGTTTCAGAAGATTGGGTCATCCAGAAGAAATCAAAAATGGTCAGATAATCAAGAATTCCCTACCAAGCCACTGGAGATACATAGTGCATGTGTTTATTCACTGCCTATCAATCAGAAAAGGAGGTTTTGACTCAGCAATCAGTACACTGGGCTCAGCAATTTTGGGGTTAGTCAAGGGAAGAGACTACAATTTCTCTAGCTTCATCTTCAGACAATTAAAGGACAACTGAAGGACCAGCTGCTTGATGAAGAGTTAAAGACAGTAATGCAACAGCTTAGGGGGAGATTGTAGACTCTTATCTTATGTATAAGCTGTTGTCATTTATTGTATGTTTAAACAGTTTTAGACTAGTTTACTTTATGTCATTTCATTAAATGTAATTTCAGTTTTCTATAATTTACTACTTTATTAGCTAAGTCTGGGCCATCGAAAATACTTAGTTTCGATTGAGTTTGTTCAATCGAAACTAGTAGTTTCGATAGATGGTAGTTTCGACATTTCTGTGTATCACATGTAAGTGGTCAATCGAAACTAGTAGTTTCGATTGAACATAGTTTCGATACCTGTCACTACTATAAATAGCCTAGTTTGAGAATGTTTAGGGTGTGAGTAGCGGCTGTAACCCTGAACCTTCTCTTTCACATTGTTATTGAATCAATACACTTTGCAGTTGTTTTTACACTGTGTTCTTACATTTTCATATCATTTTGTGTTGATTCATTGTGAGGTTAGCCTGTTATCTTCACCGATTCTGTTTCTACCATCTGTTTCACCACCATACACATAGTTTCCGCCTGTGTGTGTATAATCGATCAAATCAGTGAATTAAAGAGAAATCTAGACCTACATCAAACGTTTCGAATCAAAAGCTTCGAGAAATCGAATGCTTTAATCATAAACTTTTATTAAAAAAATATAATTCAAACACAGTGTAACAAAACCTAAACCCTAGCTCTTTTAAACAAGAAAAAACAATCACACTAATTAAAAATTCAAATTTCAAACAAAAATAAGCGATAAGGTAAATCTTCAAATCCCCCCCCCCCGGCCCCTTGCTGTCACCTTCAACCCTCAGTCAGCCCATAAATCATGCTCCCGAATCGGCCCAAATAAACCAACTAATCCAAGAACTCAAATTCGTCACAAGCCCACAACGTTTTAGAAGGCCTGTGAGAAAACCGATGCATCCTCTCCCCCGTAAGAAGCCTTCTTCATGTGAAATACCTTGGTTCACAAACACAAGCACCAAGAACCAAGCATTGGGTCAAGGGGCCCGACCCGTCATAAACCGAAAACAAGGTAACCCAATTCAAAACATTCCATGATCAAAGTCGGGATCGGTACGGTCTATGATTTCCAACCACACAGCAGCAGTAAACCACCAAACGCCCACCAATAATGTACACTCACAAGGCTAAAGTTCAATGCTAATCAGTCTATAATCACTAACCTTTGGCTCACAATCCAGAAATCCAAGAAACAGAACTGAAAATACCACCTTACTAGGTTCCTGCATGCTTTTAGTAGAAGGCCGAGAAACAAAATAACAAACCCCGTTCTCACCAAAAATCCAAAGACCTTGACGAGCCTGAAAATATCGTCGCAAATGCTTGCCCAAACTCTGTAAGGATTGGCTCAATCCTAAGCCAATCTCTGCCGAAGCTGTCCATAACAAAAAACAATGGCCAATTGTGGGCCCAAGTTCGAACCATGCCCTAATTGAATCTAAACCGTTCCCGAGCCAAGGGACATCAAATATCATTGTCGGTATCAGCCACGTGTGAGGTGGTAAGGGTCCGCTGATTAATAATTGCCTCACCTGGTCAGGCCCAACGACCTCATCGGCTACTACCAATTCTTCGTACTCCTTAAGGTTCATTTGTTAGGCAGGTTTGTTCAGAATCACTGAACCCGACACCAAATCATTGCAATGATGTATGTCTCGGACCGTAGGTAATCCTGGTGGGATGTTGTGACACCCGGCAAAAATTCAGGTTATAAATCCACCAGAACTTATGTGACCATAACGTTTACACGTGTATTACGCTTAGTTATAATTAATTAAGTGCATTTATTACTTAGCAAGGTCCAACACAAATATTTCATGCATTGATAATTCAGTGAATTATCGGATCACACACGCGTCCTCTCTCTAAGTCAATTGGTCAACCTAAGTCAAATTGGTCAACTTAAGTCAACTTGGTCAACTTTAGTCGAAACACATTTTTAAACATAATAACTTGGGAAGTTGTTTGGATACAACAGATTCTAGGAATCCAACACACATTGGAACCCATGGACTATTATGTAATAGGTCTCGGTTAGGATACCTTTCGGACTTGCTAAGCATGCACATTTGCATCCTACTCACCCGATCACACGTGAGTCTCACGGTCCCACTTTTAAATACTTTTCCGTTTGGGGAAGAAACGTGCTCAATTTATACTTTTCATTTGGACACATACACATAACCAATCTCTTGTGAATACTTAAGTGAAACATACAACATAAAATCCCTTACTTTATCGTACCGTTAATAACGTTCCCAATAGCGAGGTAATCTTGAATAGTACTAATGGGGTCGACAACCCCCACCCGTCGTACCAACTTTGACTGGAGGTCAAAACGGGTGCGACATTGACCTAAACATGCCAGAGTGGCTAGAGGCATGCAATATACTGTCAGCTTCGGTTTCAATGCACTTATAGTATCACATACATTGTGCGCACGCAATAAGATGAATATGTAATATATGTGGTCCGGTTATTATGAAACTACTTATTTACCTCTTTAAACCTGTGAATTCGCCAACAATATGTTGACCCTTTTAAGCATATTTTCTCAGGTCGTTAGCTGGCATACTAAGGATAAAGTGCACGTCAAGAGCATGGAGTCTTTTGCGATTTACATCTTTGAAACTATTTTTGGCTTTTGAAAACTTTATTGTTATCGTGTGATTTGTTAAACTATTTCCGCTTCAGCAACTCTTTTACTTCCGCAAACTTAAAACATAGTAAACATTGGTTGTGTTGATTAGTTTTTAAACGTATTTTGAAACGCATATAGAGGTTATTCAATATAACCGGTGACTTTGATCCTAACACGTTACGCCCTGTGGTAAAACTAAGTTGTGGAAATTTGAGGGTGTGACAGATGTCTTCTACGAAAACCACCTCAAATACTCAGTTACCTTTCTCGTTCGGATCGAGCATCACGACAGCAAATAAAACCTCACGACTCTGCAACGACCTATCCACTTCACATGGCTGTACCACAAAAAGATCCTCTTCCACCTTTGGTCCGTCATCAAATAGCAACGTGAAGGTCACCACATCTTTCATAAAGCTATAAGAGTTAGGATAGCCATCATAGTTAGCACGCCAATCTAACTGCCATGGCCTACCCAATAGGACGTGACATACATCCATATAGACAACATCGCATCAGATTTCCTCAACGTACCGATTGCCGACCAAAAACTGCAACAAATATCGTTTGTCCACTCTAATCTTTGTTTTATTTTTTACCCAAGCTACTCCACCACCCGTGAAGATACCAAATTCTCCCTACTTCCCCCCATCGATAATTATATTGCAAACCTTCCCTTGATTCGTACAACGGGTACAAAAGAGTTGATCCTAAGATCCCCTTCGTCCCTACTTCGTGGCCCAGTTGGCTCCCAATAATCAATGTGACACTAGGTTTTCTGCCTGAGGGTTTCTTTCCACAACCTTGGTTGCATGCTTTGACGCTTCTAGTGTTGTTTCCTCTATGCGACGAACCTTAGGGTGCAAAGCATGAAGAATAGAATCTGTTGGGACTCAGTCCCCGTTCTCGTTGCCTCGTCCAGCGAATCTACGGTCACTGTTATCCTGGTTGATAGAACTCCATGGACCACATTCTTCGATTACGTTGCCTCGTCAGGCAAATCTACGACCACAGTTGAATCGTGTTACATGAATATCCATTTGATTAACCATAGCTCTTATAACACTTGATGCACACAGAAACACAATCAAATGGCACACAAGAACACACGATAATAATCAAACGCTCGAATCAAAAGATTCGAGAAATCGATGCTTTGTTCGGAAAATTTCAAAAAAGAAATATAATTCAAAAACAATCTAACAAACCCAAACCCTAACTCTCAACTTATAGATGAGGGTGATAGTTTAAACAAGAAAAAGTCACACTAATTAAGAATTCAAATTTCAAACAAAAATAAAAGGCCAATCCTCGATTAGCCCACAAATCCTACTCCTGAACCCGCCCAATTAGCAGAACTAATCTAGGAACTCAAATCCGTCACAAGCCCACAAATTTTTAGAAGACTCTTGAGACAACCCCTTGATGCCCCTGCATCAATTTTTTTATAGAAAGTTTTTTTTTTATTTTTCAAAAGCGTTTCTTTTAATTGTTTATAAAACGTTTTTTTTAAAGAAAGTGTTTTAAGGAAGCGATGAAAGGAAGTGGGTTAAATCCATGTACTGGATTTTCAGAATTCCCTCAACACAACCAAATTTTGCAACAGACAAAATTAAAAAGGATCCAAATCAGGTACATCTCATAGTTGGAACACATAAGCATAAACATAGTTTTTTAACTTCGAATAAACATTAAAAAGAAAACAACGGAAGTCTATTACAATTTAAAGTCAATTAAAAATTTTAAACGTAAGTGTTCAACATTCATAAACTAAATCTCTTGGGAGGTCAGTCATGGTCAGCAACAGCCACCCATCCATCCGTTCAAGCCCTCACAGCTTCATATCTTTTTATTTCCTTTATTACCTAATGTGCATACTAAAATAGCCAGCTAATGATGGTGAGTTCAAGTTTTCAATACATTTAATAAGCAACTTTTCTTTCTCATGTTATTCATATAAAACACATTTAATGAAAAACATAATTTAAACATACTTTATACTACTAAGTAAATTTATCACAATACAACATGTAATTCTATACTTAGTTATTTATGTGCTCTGTTATTTAAATCATACATTCACTTTCGTTCTTTACTGTCCACAAAGGACCTATTACTTCCACAAAGGACATTCTGTTATCCACAAAGGATTCTATTGTCCACTAAGGACCTTTTTCTTAGTGACTATTGTTCCCTAACGCACAACATGCAAAGGACGATACTCACATGTTCCGTCCACAACAGACCCGCTATGTACACGAAGGACCCGTTACTTCCACGAAGGACATTCCTTTCTCAGGTGACCGTCATCACCGGGGTAACCGTCATTACCCCTGTTAAACCAGTTGCAACATCCAGGCTACAGTACTCTGTCGAGCACTATACCCGTTATTCATATGGCAAGCATGCAACTCATGCCATGACACTACCAAAGGCTTCGGGTAGCACCAGTCACTAAGA
The DNA here is from genome assembly GCA_023525975.1 of Smallanthus sonchifolius. NCBI lineage: Eukaryota > Viridiplantae > Streptophyta > Magnoliopsida > Asterales > Asteraceae > Smallanthus > Smallanthus sonchifolius. Next base: position 66,258,082 of record CM042030.1, on the reverse strand, counting down.
CTACGCTACTACCTAAAGACTTGCTTCGGTGTAACCATACTTGGACATATCGGCAACATAATAGACTTATCTCTATTTGTTCTCTTTCGTTTATAAAATATTTAGTTTATTAAACCAGTTCTCTTCCATTTCTATTCGTTTATAAAACATACAGTTTAATAAACTCGGTCTCTTTCATTTCTTTTCATTTATAAAACATACCGTTTATTAAATCCGTTCTCTTTCATTCTCACTTGTTTATAAAACATACAGTTTAATAAACCCGTTCTCTTTCATTCTCATTCATTTATAAAACATATAATTAGATAAACTCGTTCTTTAATCATTTACTATTTATAAAACGTTAATTAAGTAAACCTTTTCTTTCTTATCATTCACGTTTAAGTAATAAAATAAATTTATTATAAACGTTCGTTAATTAGTATTCACACCACACTAAAACAGTAAAAATAGAGATTCTTGACTCACCTATAAACTAGCGCAAATGTGCTATCAACAAATCGCTAGTGTCGATCGGAATCTGGATTGATAGTCAAACTATATCAGTTCTAAACGTTTTTCTGTTCTGAGTGAAACTATTCAATTTCGTCCCATGATTCTAATTGAAACTAGGTTTTGTTTCACTTTTTATAACCAAGCGAAAATGTGTAAATATCGCTTTTTGAATCTCAGCGAAACTGTGTTAGTTTTGCTACATTATGCTTAAGCGAAACCATTCAATTTCGCTTCCTTTAAGCCTAAGCGAAACCATCAGTTTCACTTATTCACTAGTTTGGCCTGCATCATCATCATCATCTTCACAGATACCTAGGGTTTCTACATGCTTAATGGGGCTTAGCATGTTTCTCGCCAATCTTCGAACTTTTACGTCTAAAAATGTTTGTTTTGCTTGCGTGAAGTTAGATCTAGGGTTTCTATGTCTTTTACACGTAAAAAATACACCTTTTTCATACAAAACCGAAACCCACCGAAACCCATCCAAAAACTGAGTTTTGAAGGGTGAATCTTACGTCAATTTGTTGCTCGTTTCGACGGTGAGGCTCTGTTCTTTGTTTTGTATATTTTTTGGCCTTCTTGTACTCAGAAGCTCACACGACCTCTTATTTGCATAAGATTTCTGCCTATCCTTAGTGGCTTTCATCCGGGATTTGATTTGGTCAAACTTTTCAGAACTAACTCTGACCACATCTATATTTGCGAAGTCTTTCTGTCCAATCTCCCCCAACAGACGGGCGTTCTACACTTCCTACCGTACACATATTTCATATGGCGGCATGTAGATGGTTTCATGATAACTGTTGTTATAGGAGAACTCCGCCATTGGCAAATGACTATCCCAGCTACCACCGAAATCGATGATACATGCCCAGAGCATGTCCTCAAGAGTTTAGATAGTCCTTTCGGACTGACCATCGGTTTGCGGGTGGTAAGCTGTGCTGATGTTAAGTCTCGTGCCCATTGTCTCATTGATTATTTTCCAGAAACTTGACGTGAATCGTGTGTCTCGGTCAGATACAATTGACAAGGGCATACCGTGCCTAGTCACAATGTCGTTGATATATATTTATGCTAGTTTCTCGGGCAAAAACGTCTCACGGATTGTCAAGAAGTGAGCACTCTTCATCATGCGATCCCCAATTACCCATATGGTATCAAGACCTTTAGTTGTACGCGGTAGCTTTCTTATGAAATCCATGGTAATGTGTTCCCATTTTCATTCAGGAATGAATATAGGTTACATATTTCCACATGGTTTCTGGTGCTTGGCCTTTACCCAAGAACAAGTTAGGCAATTGCTCACATATTCAGCTACATCGTTCTTCATGACGGGCCAACAGTACTCCTTCTTCAGATCATGGTACATTTTGTTGGTCCCGTGGTGGATAGAATAGCAAGACTTGTGAGCCTCTTCAAGGATCTTGACTCTTAGTTCACCACTCTTGGGTATCCACATTCTCCCGAAGTGGGTCCGTACACCGTACGTATTGGTTTCTAACTTCCCTTAGTGACCAACTATTCTTTCTCGTTTAACATTTTGTTTCTTCAAAGCTTCAGTTCGAGCACGTTCTATTTCTGTCATGAGGTCTGGTGTCACGACCAACCGATATGCCTTCACCCTAATAGCAGTTGATGTCTCCTTCTGACTTAGGGCGTCAGCAACCACATTCGCCTTCCCTGGGTATTGGATTTCACAGTAATAATCCTTCAGTAGTCCTAACCACCGTCGTTGTCACATATTTAACTCCTTTTGTTCGAAAAAGTACTTCAAGCTCTTATGATAGGAGTAAATGGTGCATTTGACTCTTTAGAGGTAATGCCTTCAAACCTTTAATGCGACAAGAACCGCCGCGAGCTCCAAATCGTGAGCCTGGTAGTTGATTTCGTGAGTCTTTAGTTGTCGTGACGCATACACGATCACTTTTCCTCGTTGCATTAACACGAAGCCTAACCCTTTACCTGAAGCGTCAGAATACACCACCAGGTCTTCGTTACCCTCGGGTAGGGTCAATACCGGTGCTTAGGTCAATCTCTTCTTTAATTCCTCGAAGGCTTCGGACTGGGCCTGACCCCATTCATACTTCACTTCCTTGCGGGTCAACTTTGTTAAAGGAGAGGCTATCTTTAAGAAGTCCTGGATGAACCTTCGATAGTAGCCTGCCAATCCTAGAAAACTTCGTATCTCGGTCGGCGTTTTCGGGATGTCCCAATCCTTCACCGTCACAATCTTGGTCTGATCAACCATAATGATGTTCGCGTTGATCATGTGACCTAGGAATTTGTAACATCCCAACTTTTCTTTTCTTAAAACATGGGATACGATTATGGCTAAGGTTGATAAAGAAAGAAATCTATGTGTTAGACTTTAACAAATAAATTTAAACTCCAAGATAATGTAATTACTTCAAAGTAAAAGGGGGCAAAGTGTAAATCTAATTAAACCTAAAACCTAATACGCACATCTCAGCCGCCACACTCGTTTCTTCTCCTTGCCAAACCCGATCATCTTCTTCCTCTCGGTAACCTGCAACTCCGCACTCCCTCACCTCACTTTTAACCCTTAGTGGTCAACTAAGCACCACCTTGTGATCGGAGTACATGGAGAAGCCCATGGGGACGATGGCGAGCAGTGATTCAAAACGGATAAGGGAGGGTGAGATGCCGCCATAGCTCCGACAGCAGCGGTAGGTGGTGTATGGTGGGTTAACGACCCTCACGGTGGTGGCGAAGGCGGTTAATAGTGAAGGTAACATCAATGGGACAGGTTAAAAGGTGGCAATAGGTTATGGTGGTATTGGTTCGGAGTTTGTGGTGGTGGTACGAGCTTGAAGGTAATTGTGGCCGGTAGTGGAAAGTGGTAGTGCGAATGGTGATTAACCGCAGTGGTAGGAATGGTGGTGATGTTATGGCAGCGATTATATCCCATATGTCTCCGGTTTCGAAGGTTCACGACGGTTCGTGGATGTTATGGTAGCCTTGCGAATAGGGGTTGTGATGGTAGAGGGTGGTCAGCAGTGGAGACGTGGTGGATGTTAGTGGCCTTTTGGAAATCATGGTGACTAATGAAGGTTATGTTGGCTAATGGTGATTCACGGTTGTTAACGGTGAGTACATGAAGAGGAAAATGGTGACGACGGCGCTCGGAAGAGAATGACGGTTAATGTTGATGGTCGGTGGTAGCTGTTGGCGGCCCCATAGTGGTCCATGTTGGCTCATGGTTGTGATGGGTCATGGTGATATAAAGGTTCACGATGGTAGTGGTGATAATTGTTTAAAGATTCATGAGGATGATGAAGATTATATGATAATGTTGATGAAATGATGATGATAGGTACATTTCTTAAACCCTAAGTGACGATCGTTGAGTAAAAGTCCGGAACGAAAGTTCCAACAAGAGCTGGGTCGACTGTCCGAGTCGACTGTTTGGTCGAATTTCCGACAAGACTTAGAACCCTAGCACAACACCAAGTCCTAAACGCAAGTTCAGGCGACACTCTAAGGACTCAGCCGACTCTAGCATTAAATAATAGAATTCGTACTTTGACTTTCGTGAAGATCGTTTAGCACCAGTCTTAGTTTATATATCCTGATTCAGGATAGTTGTTGATAGACACGTGAGTTTTTATTGCCCTTTTTCCTAAATGGTTTTGGGATGGCATGCATACTGTTAAAGAGATAGTTTTCATAGATTAAGAATATTTTATAAGAATTATATATTTATATAAAATGAAAGATAAAGAGTTAAAGAGTATAGTAGTATCTTTTAAACAAGTTTTTGAAAGATAACAATAAGTTAAAGTAAAGAACGATAAAGGAGTTGTACTTCGGTACAGCTCGACAGTGACAGTGACAGATTCCATATTATATGCTTATGTGTTAAAGTGTGCTATTTGTCTGTTTGAAAGTTATGTGATTATATTTCTATTTTGTGTAATAGTGTAATTGAATTGCATAGTAGTTGCATAGTAGAAAGTCCTGCAGTCATGCTAAAGTAGAAGTCTCACCCTGAGGTGTAAGCAATGCTAAAGGAGTCTTACACTTCGGTGTAAGCAATGCTAAAGGAGTCTTACACTTCGTTGTAAGCAATGCTAAATGAGTCTTATACTTCGGTGTAAGCAATGTTGAAGGAGGCTTACAAGTCTTATACTTTGGTGTAAGCGAGAAAGTCCTACCCTGAGGTGTGGGAAATGCTAAAGGAGTCTTGCACTGAAGTGCAAGCGAGAAAGAAAGACCGACCCTGAGGTGTGGGCAGCGCTAAGGTAAAAGTCTTACCCTGAGGTGTAAGCAAGAAAGGAATCTGGTCTTAAGGCCATGATCCATATGTGATAATTAAAGTATGATAAAGTCACTTGTCCTGTACAAGTGAAACGATAGACAGACAGAGTACAGGAGGACACCCTAACGGGTTTCCTCAAAGCTAAATTTTTAACAACAGACAGAATGTAACAATTTTATAATTGTAACATTGTAAAGTTTTAAAGTAAAAGTTAAAGTGTTTTCAAAGAAAGTGAAAGTAAAGCTTATTTTATTTTTACAAAACTAAGCTACCTAAAAGAAAGTTTTACAGTTTAAAGTAAAGATAGGACTCACCGGCATTAACTGACTTGTAGTATGCATGAAAGGTAGAAAAGGTAAAGAGAAGTTAAAGTAGAGAAGCTGTGTGGGCTGGATAGCATGGGCATCGGGTTTATGCGCTGAAGACTGACATTCCTTGTTCCCGATAGTTTACAAATGAACAATGTTTACTTACTGGTTCTGAATTTGAATGTTTGAAATAAGACTTTCGTTGTACATAGATTCTGATTAACAGTTTAAGAGCTATGTTATCATGTTTTGTGCCAACTATGAGATGTACCCGGTTTGGTGCGTTTCAAGTTGGTATTAGAGCCATAGTTTGAGAGATTCAAATATATGTGATAATGTCTGAACTTAAACTGAGGATGGGACAAAGGAAAGGAAGGAAAGGAATGTCAGTCAGAGCAGCCTGTCCATGGATAGAAAGTGAAAGGAGGTAGTCAATGTCCTAACATAGAACATAGACAATAATGCCTTAGTACAGATAGTAGACAGTAAATGATTTAGCGTAGATAGTACATAGTACGTGCTTTAGCATAGACAGTAGATAGTATGTGCCGTACAGTAGGAACTCTGAACTTGAATGCAAACGTTACTCTAAAAGGGAATGTTCAGAACCCAAGTAGTAAGGTAAATTAGTAATTTCATACCGGTCTCTGTAATTAGTTATTTACATCACTCGAGGTGTTCTAAATAATTACCTATCATGGGAACATGAGGATTCCTTGTTCGGGGGAGGATAGAAATATTACTGGCAAGTAGAGAAAGAGAGAGTACATGACTAGTTATGCTATTTTATAGAAGTGTTCAAAAGATTCTTAATATGTGCAATCTAAATCAGAGGAGTCTTGCCTAGTGCAAGTAAAGCAAGGAATAAAGAAAGAATGAATGAGGAAGGTAGAGTTATAAGGGTCATAACGATAGAACACCTGTCCACCGACATGCAGAGGAAAGTAAACACTCATGCAACGATTCTAAATCTTGTTGAGACAAGGAAAATGAGAAAAGACACAACATTACCGACCACAGTGCATTTTATGATGGAAGGCTGACCATGAAGCCTGCAGTTGTGGTGACTATAGTTGTGGAAGTAGCTTCAATCTTGGGAGTATCCTTGGCAGCAACCCTACCCGAAGCTATGAAAGAAACCAGAAAAGGGAATGAAGAGAAACCTGAAAGACAGAGAAAGAGGAGGTGATATAGTTGTTGGAGAGATTAATAATGGCAATTCGAATGCTGAACTTTTGTAGAAATGATTATAAAACTTTTTGAATATGTGATCTACCAATAGTGGATGGCAAGGAAGGGGTTATTGTTGTAATCCCTGGGAAATTCCCGCCTTTATTTTAACTATTCCGACAATTGAAATTTCATTATTATATAATTTACACCTTCTTATTTCAATGAAAGCAATTTATTTATCTATTATATTTCTTGAGTATACAAATACATCTACATTGAATGTAACCATTTCAACTTCAAGAGTTATATATATATATATATATATATATATATGTTTATATAATGGTTATCATCCTATAAACATATATGCCAAGTGACTTCTAAACCTATAAAGATAAATATTTATAAATATATACATTTACAAAAGTTGAATTATAAAGCCTATAATTTAAATTAGGGTATTATAAAAGTTATTTTACTAGTTTTATAGAAAATGATTTTTAATAGAAGTAAAACAATTCCTATATTACAAATCATATTTTTGTGCCTATAACATTTAAATATAATATTAAGACTTAGTTGATATTATAAAAACTTATAAAAGTAATGATTTTATGTCTTATTAAAAGTTCAGGGTAGTTTCTGTAATTACTGAAACTTTAATTCCAATAAAAAAACTAAAGTTGGTGCATGAAATGTTAACCAATAAAACCGCAAGGACCTGTTTGCAAATTCCTTTTATCTTTTCCTCCGTTCACGACTTTGACTTCGAAAAGTCAACCCAACCCCAAATCGATTTCCAATCACTCGAATTCGGATGATTAAACCCCAATAGATTATACGAAACCGTTAATCGATCATAATTTAATGATATTGAAGACCCAATTCAATTATAACCGGGCATTTAAACCAAAACTTAAACCGTAACCGTTCTAATCACGAGCTCAATTGATTCGTACGTTTGACATGAAAACAAGCCTATAAAACAAGTCCCACTCCTTCGCGATATCCATCGCATACTCCCTGAACTCGCAAACCTGCATAAACTAATCTCGAATGCCCGATCAAGTACGAAGAAATGCGGACCCTAACTTCCGGTCGATCTCCCTCCTCACTCACTCATTCCAGGTAAAATTGGTACCATTAGACTCGTTTTGATCCAAGGAACAAAATCCCCATGAAATGGGTTTCAATTGTTTGCTCGATCGGATGATCCGAGGGGTTAGGGTTTCGAATTTCAATTAGGGAAGGAGATGACTTGGGAACTTTGTGTTTTGATTTAAATGAACTAGTTTCAGACCAAGGCATAAGCCCTGGTCTGATGGTTAAAGTGTTTCGTGTGTGTCCTGGCTAAGGTCACAGGTTCGAGTCCCGGGGGCTTTAATACATTTTTAACATCCTAACTTTCCTAGTTAATTTTCTTATAAACTATACAAATATATCCTATAATATTTATACAAAAAAAATATATAAATAATACTTTGACTATTTTATTTTGTTAAATCCCTTGTAAATCCTAAATAAATGATATAAATCATTGTTTAGACAAATTTAATTTTGTTATTTATTTATTGTTTATATATATTTTAAACATTATTAAACTCCTCTAATTCATAAATAATTGTTATTGGTAAGAATGATTATTTAGATATGTTTAAATTTATAAACGCCTAAATAATTTTTTTTCTTTTAATAATTATTTTATACAAAGTACAAATAAATTCTATTTAAAGATTTCTTAGTCCTTAAAAGATTCATTTAATCAAATTATTAGATTTACTAACCATTTTATTTATTATTTAATTACCCACTTTATTTTATGAAGCGTATTTAAACATTTTCCCACTTTATAATTTATTTATACATTGTTATATAAATAAATCTAAGTATATTATTTTTCCATACCACATTATGTGTATATAATAATTCCTATACAAAATTATTTAAACATTTTCCCACATTATGATTTACTTGATTATTGAATAAATACATATGTTTTTCTGCCAAACTTGTTCAAACCCTATGCCCAGTCTCAATCTCCCATGAAACCCTAAAGTCCCAAAATCTCCCTAATACCAATTAAACGTACAATAAAATTAGAGTACCATTATACGTGTAGGTTGTTGTGAGCAATCCTCACAAGGCCTATTTATCTCTACCAATTCATACCACTCCTAGCTTTAATATAAGTGACTTTCATATCCCCCTTTCTCTTGATTCAATATCATTGTTCTCATGCAAATTACTATGTGCTTTATGTCTTAAACTGCTTGGTGACCATTACATATGTTCATGCTAGTACATTCATTAACCTGCTACCCAGGTCTAAGGTAGTACCTAACATGATCATTTATAGGGGAATCCGATTCCAGTTAACATGAACCTTGGCGGGTTTTGTGTGTACCATATTACTATTTTCCCAAAACACAATCAGTGAGATTGTACTTACCAGTTTTCCATTACTTACGGATTGAATTGTACGCTTGGAACCTTGTATGTTTTCACATTTATGCCTTAGTATTGCTTTGAACAACATTGAATTTCAAATACTTTATACTTAACTTTGTTGGTTTCAAAATCTATGTTACTTACCAACTACTTGTAGTTGACATTTACTCACATGTTTCAGGAGCACCCGTTTGAGGACACTACTTGCTCACCTAGGACTTGGACCTAGTTTAAATTTAATATTTTCTTGTCTTGAACTTTTCATATTCCATTCTCTGTTGTAATGGATGCTTTAAATTAGATGAATAAATATTGTCATTATTAATAGATGATCATGTGCTTATGAACAACCGCGTCAGCCCTGGCGTATAATCTGCCACCGGCCGGGGTGTGACAGATTGGTATAAGAGCCATGGTTATAGTGAATTTGGTTATTAGACACACTTGACCTAGATTATAACCTAGGAGTCCCAAACATGAGTTTAACTCGTGTCTTTCATTAGGAGGTCCACTCTATACTATACTTACCTAAGTCTATCTATTTCTGACTACCTAATACAACTACATGAACTACAAAGGATCTACATGAATCATACTCTTAGACTTAAAAGTCAAATCCAAATGAAACTCTCAAAGGTACGTAGGTTCTAACTAATGAATGAGAACTTGTGCAATCCGGAAGGGTGGATGCCTGTATTCTATTCTAGGAGTTCTGTCTAGGAAAGCATTTCGTATAAATCCAAATCAACCGATGGACCAGTTATGCTTTCCTGGGAATTCTTGGATTGAGTGTCCACTTATAGGCTAAAGCATGACTCCTCAAACATTAGATGAACCTAAAGTACATTGATATTCAGTGTGCCCATTAGGGTACCAATCATGTTTTACCTAGTACCTTATGAATTATTTACAAACTCAAACATGATTCACATCTTACGAACTATCTATTCATCCCTTTTGTAGAATGCCTCCCCTTCGTGAACGTAGGGGCAACCTCACCAACAGGATCATTCAGCAAATGGCTACGATCCTACTAGCCATGGTTAACCATCTGAACCAAAATGCTGCACCAAGGAACCCGGTGTGCACTTTCAAACACTTTAACTCCAGCAACCCCACCAAGTTCTACGGTAACGAGGGAGCCACTAGACTTCTCCAATGGTTTGAAAGCATTGAGGGAACCTTCATCAATGCTGACTGTCCCGAGAACCTGAAAGTCCGTCATGCTACTAGTGTCTTCCAGAATAGGGCACTCACCTGGTGGAACGGGGAAAAACGTAACCGTGGAATTGAGGTTGCTCTAGCTCTACCTTGGTATAACAACCCCAATTTTAGGGCTATATATTTTTCTTTATTTATTATTCTAGAACACGTAAGTGACACAGACATAGACATATACTAGTATGGAAATTCATGACATAAATGGTGACTACAAACAAGGCCCAATGGGATTGTCCCATCCACGAGTCAATGGGCTTGTCCCACCTATGAGTTATTGGGCTTGACCCACACATGAAATATTGGGCTTGGCCCAACCATCCCAAAACCCATTAAAAAAATAAATCAACTTTAAAACCTGATGGTTATACGTAATAAATTACGGATGTAGTCGTACCCGAGTTGATTCCAGTACGGAACCCGGGGTCATACCATATGCAATATATTACAATAAGAGTTACCTAAATAAATACTACCTACATGAATTATGAACTTATAAATTAAAATCTTACACATACCTATTACGCCCACTCGCATATCCATAAATCCCGAACACTGGTATAAGATGATCCGTATATAAAAATAAGAACGATAATTTATAATGACCAAGTATATACTTATATAAAAGAGAATATTAAAGTCTCACATTTATAAGTACTAAAAATAATATCTAGTGATACGATTTAAATTAATACTATATGAGTTTATATAAAATCCATCTTTTTATAAAACCTACCATCTAATATGCTTAAAAATCCCCACATATGACTAAATTAAGTACTTATATAAAAGAATTATTTAATGCATGCCACCATCCCCCTTAACCAATCGTTCTTCATCAGACATTCTCCAACTCCAAGACCCATTGCATGCCTTCCTTGATTAAGCTCTTATACCATCTCTTTCATCTTATTCTCTCACAAAGCTCTCAAGAAACATTCTCCCTCAGCACCTATGTTCGAAACAGCCTCCATACACTCTAGGAATTAGGATTTTTGGTGAAGAACAAGCAAGGATTTAAGCCAAGGTCATCCCATGTAAGCTACTACGCTATCCGCCATTAAATATCTTGTATACACACCATATTTATACACGATTTCTGTCCAAATCACAGCCCTAACATTGTCTTATATTCATCCTCATTTTTGTTCTCATAGCTTGGAAGAAACACTCCAAGAATCGTCCCAAGTATTCACCACGTAAACAAGTATGTGCACTCGTTTGTTCCACCCGACCCATTGGGTTTTCCTTTCCAATTCGTTCATATAATCAGCCATGAATATCCATATTCATGGGTGATGATTTAACCACTGATGATTTGATCAAGACTTGGCATTATGTAGCTTTTGAAATCTTACAACCGAAAAGTAGAATTCCAAACCCTAAAAATCGGATTTTAAACTATATAACCAAAAGCTAAGTTTTAACTCCATCATAACCGTACAAAAGACCACTATTTGAATATGAGATGACCCATTTAGAACTCCAAACCATGCACAAACCTTCACACGAAACGGTTTGTGCATGAGAAGCCTTGATCACTCGTATTATCACCTTAAACGGTCAAATTATTGTTCCGTCCATTTTCACTTAGCCTTTTCAAATCTGATTTATTCCAGAATTTAAACACTCTTGTTGGAGCCCCCAATCTTGCTAAACACCCAGCCCTTGTTAAGGTACGCAAGCCTACCCAAAAACCTTACGTTTATAAGCCTTATTTTCACTATTTTACACCGTCATAGGCACGTATGACCCCCTATATGTCCAAACCTTTAAAGATACAAAAAAATACAGATTATTAAGTTCTTAAATCTGGCTCATAACAACCTATGGCTCTAAACTTGAAAAGTTATCAAAAATAATCTAAAAACAGTCGTGAAACCGTCAAAAATGGATTCCACAATCTTATTTATTCAAAAACGACCTTTTCACCAACAAACTTATAAAATCAGAATTTTCTAGAGAACATATGTCCCAAATAAAGGGTTTTCCAAAAAAGAAACGCTCAAAAACGTTTTTCTAAACGACCGTACGATTTAAAACGATTTTAAAAGCCATAATTGGTAAAAATAGTTAGAAACCTCAGAAAAATATAAATATTTTCAGGAAACTTCTTAATAGTATCCAGAACCTAGGAAAAATGCTAAATTATATGCAGGTCTTAAAATTATACGAAACGCTTTCAACGTACGTAAAATATACCGGTAACTAATCCAATTTTTAATAAATATTGAATCTGATCAAAAACTGAGTTTTATTATTTTTAGGACTTAACATACTGTATTAAGACTGTATAAAATATAAAATCAAATTTCTAAGTTTATTTATTAATTATTAGGAATTTAGGTCATTTCTAGACAATTAAATGCACTAAAAATATACAAATACAGAAAATAATTATATAAAAATTATTTTTATAACTTATGAGCTCTAACCTATTGTAGAAAAATATAATTTATAAATTTGAAGAAATTTTTAATTACTTAGTAATATATACCGTTTAAACGCGTTAAAACGTTAGTTTATTAAGTGAAATTAACAAACAATACAATAGTTTTAAAAACTTATATTTTTCCAGAAAGTTTGACTTATATATCCTGAGTATGACTCTCATTTGAATAAAATAAAGAATATTCAACTATATATTAAGTAACCCCTTCGAAAACGTATGATTTGGCGAAAGCCGTCGCATTAATTTAAAACTGTATTACTATTGCTTTATCTTCCTTTATAGAAAAATATTTTACTTATATAATAACTAAGAACTATAATGACATAACTATTATTACTTTATTACATATGTATGGTTAACCTAAACTTATTCGATGATAATTAATAAATATACCAACTAAACTAATAACAACGGGTTTTTGGACATAGTGTACAATATCGTCTTAGGGCACCAACACATATGGACTCGTTTGTGATAATTGAATTGTTGGTAACACATTGTTTAAACATAGGGGCCCTAGTATACACAACCGATGACTTATATTACGAGCTACTACAAGGTGAGTTCATGTGATCCCCGTTTTACAAATTATTTATATACTCGATTTGGGGAATTAGGATGCATACTCCTAAACTGTTTTTATACTTGGTGCTATAATTAAATAAGGCCGTTCTAGTTGTCATAACGAATCCCCGATCTCTAGCACACAATCATTAACTTCGTTGGAGCCAGCGAATATATGGGTAGTACTATCTGGTGAAACCCCCGCACATCATGGGCCCGACCTAACCGGGACAACCTCCCATGGAATGATAATCATTGAATGATAATATATATCTTGTGACATATATTCGTTTAACAGTTTATACTTATGTTGGCTGGCGTGAGTAATTAGACCCGTAACAATAAGGGGTATGGGTTAGGGGTATATTATTATTATTTCTAGATGTCGACGAGTGTGGGCATATGGTTGATTGTGAACTTATTTAATATACACCATACTTATTTATTTGTGTCGATTGTCATAAACGCATGAATTTGCCAACATTGTTGTTGACGTATTTTGAGTATGCATTTCAGGTACTAACCAGGGAGGAGTCAACTAGGCACAACACTAAAAGTACAACCACATGAAGTTGGAAGAATAAATTGTTTAGACGATTAAGTATTTAGTTGGTTGTAACATTATCTTATGTTGTTTATTTTCAAAACTTGTATTTTGGGGTTGGACGTTTAGTCCAACTTTGTAATGTATATTTTTATTTTCCGCTGCGTTTGGTTGATATCAGTCATCACGCCTAGCCCCTGGTCGGGTTGTGACAGATTGGTATCAGAGCCAACAGTTTCAGCGAATTAGGGTCATAGAGGTATAGACTCCTAGGCTTTAACCGCAATATCTAAAAACTAAAAACAAACCACGCACAAATAGGTTTAACATGTAGGACTTAGTGTATTTAGAAAAATAGATTTTTGAACAACCTTATTTTTTTAGTAATTGCTTAAAATGTTTATATACTAACTTCTTACACGCTATATTATGCGCCATAAGATTCGCAAAGTGATGGCCATGAATGGAAAAGGTAAAGAAGCCATTGTTTATGTAGACTCGTCGAACTCGCCTCTAGGCCCATTTTGCCAACGTACTCTATGGAGTACGGAACTCAAGTGATGGCGCCCCCTTTTGACATGGGCGTTGGACCATCAAGACCCCGCGACCGAGAGCCATCAGAGACTTTCCGCCGGGATGCGGACCATCAGCAACAATACCCGGACCCGAGAACTGGGCAGCGAAAGAGTCGGAACCAACCCTCGAGACCTACGGGTCTTGGTCATAAGTGGAAACAAGTGATAGGAGTGTGAGCCGGTCACTCTCATGAGAGGCCTTACGAATTGGCCAATCAGCAGGTGTACCACCTTGCCCCGCTTGGGGGAATGTCTACGTAGGGTGGACATGGTTACCTGTACAACCCGATTTGCCTCCATACGCGGCGCCAACTCCTTTTCCCTTCCCGGAGCAACCTAGTTTTGACCCGAGGGCACGCCACAATGTGCATATAGACTTCACCGAGAGGTACAATGATCCGTACCTCATGGACCCGCGCTACTTGAGGGCTTCCCAGTTTTACCCAGTGGAGGAGCCGCAATACTTCTCAGGGCCGCTCTACCTAAACGAGCAGCCAACGACCATGGGCGAGACTTGGCCTCAACAGATACCGACTATAGAGCTGTCGCGCCAACAGTCCAGGCCCTACGAACGGGTCGCAACAAGGCGTAGAGAGCACCCTCCCCGAAGGAGCAGAATCAAGAGGTACCTGGAGAACATTGGTGACCAAGTGAGGAACATTGGTGATCAAGTGAAGAACGTTGGTGACCAAGTGAAGGAAGCTCTCAAATTTACACGACACCCTTCCCACAGTCATCGCCGCCATTGTAGAGCCTCTTAGATCGTACTTCTTATTTTATTTTATTTTGTAAACGAAACGAGTAAGTTACACTCGTTTTCTACTATCATGTATTTTTTTTTCATTCTTTTCTCTTTCGACATACAGCGTTTAGCTAATGTCAAGTATTGTAAGAGCTTCACAAATTACTTCATTAACAAGCATTTTTCCCCAAGTGTTTAGTAAAATCCTAATAGTGCAATTATTAAGAGTGTGCTAAACTATCAATATGTCTATATGTCTCTTATACTTCAAAACTTATCTACCAGAAATGGCTAGAGAAGGAATAGTGTACACCCGAGCGAATGCTCGAACCAACGCCAACGCCAATGCCAACACCAACACCAACGACACCAATACAAACACCAATGACACCAACACCAATACCAACGTAACCGCTGATGCCCGACTCCAGCAACTTTTTGCCGAAGCCGTTACAAAGGCACTGAACCTCATTACGGAGCGAAACAAGAGCGACGGCACCTGAAATAAGGGTAATCATGGTGCGGCAAGTGGTGATGGAAAAGGAATTGATCAGGAGGATAATGAAGTTAACTTGGCAACTAGAAGTGCCAGAATTCGATGCACCTACAAGTCGCTTATGGCTTGCAAACCAAACCCATACTTCGGAACTGAAGGAGCCACAGGAACTATTCGTTGGCTAGAGGAAATGGAAGGGGATTTAGACATTAGTGATTGCCTAGAAAAGGACAAGGTTAGGTTTGCCACTCACTCACTCAATGTAGGAGCTCTATCTTGTGGAACTCGATTGTGAAAAGCCGAGGAGGAGACGCGATAAACAGGATGCAATGGGCTGAATTTAAGGAGCTTATGGTAGAAAGGTACTGCCCTATAAATGAGATTGAATAGATGGAAGCTGAGTTCTTGTGTCTGGAAATGATTGGGACGGCGATTCTTGAATACACCAACCGGTTTAATGAACTGGCCGCCCTTGAACCACATCTTGTGTCCCCCGAATCCAAACGGATCGGCAGGTACATTTGGGGTCTCATACCTCAAATCTGAAGGATGGTCAAAGATGCCAAACCCATAACTTACCAAGCAGACATAAACGGGCTTGTCCCATCCACGAGTCAATGAGCAACCCCAATTTTAGGGCTATATTTTTTCTTTATTTATTATTCTAGAAGACATAAGTGACACAGACATAAACGGGTACCGGTATGGAAATTCATGACACAAATGGTGACTACAAACAAGGCCAAATGGGCTTGTCCCATCCACGAGTCAATGAGCTTGGCCCACCTATGAGTTATTGGGCTTGACCTATACATGAATTATTGGGCTTGGCCCAACCATCCAAAAACCCATTAAAAAAAATAAATCAACTTTAAAACCCAATGGTTATACGTAATAAATTACGGATGTAGTCGTACCCGACTTGATTCCAGTATGGAACCCGGGGTCATACCATATGCAATATATTACAATAAGAGTTACCTAAATAAATACTACCTACATGAATTATAAACTTATAAACTCTTATTTATTCCAGTATGGAACCATGGGCCCGACGTAACCGGGTCAACCTCCCATGGAATGATAATCATTGAATGATAATATATATCTTGTGACATATATTCATTTAACAGTTTATACTTATGTTGGCAGAAATGAGTAATTAGACCCATAACAATAAGGGGTATGGGTTAGGGGTATATTATTATTATTTCTAGATGTCCACGTGTTGTGGGCACAGGGTTGATTGTGAACTTATTTAATATACACCATACTTATTTATTTGTGTCGATTGTCATAAACGCATGAATTTGCCAACATTGTTGTTGACGTATTTTGAGTATGCATTTCAGGTACTAACCAGGGAGGAGTAAACTAGGCACAACTATAAAAGTACAACCACATGAAGTTGGAAGAATAAATTGTTTAGACGATTAAGTATTTAGTTGGTTGTAACATTATCTTATGTTGTTTCTTTTCAAAACTTGTATTTTGGGGTTGGATGTTTAGTCCAACTTTGTAATGTATATTTTTATTTTCCGCTGTGTTTGGTTGATATCAGTCTTCACGCCTAGCCCCTGGTCGGGTTGTGATAGTTGGGCTGATGTCAAGACGCTCATGACTGATGAGTTTTGCCCCCGTAATGAGATCAAGAAACTGGAAGCAGAGTTCTGGGATCTCAAGCAAGATAGTGGTGAAAGTCTTTCCTACACCACCCGTTTTCATGAGCTTAGCCTCCTGGTGCCCCATATGGTCACTCCTCTCTCCCGAGCTATTGAGAAATACATCAATGGGCTGCCCATGTAGATTCGGGATACTGTTTTGGGTAGCAAACTAGTCACCCTCGAGGAAGCAACCCATCTTGCTGCTGCCCTGTTAGACAATCATGTTAAGGCAGGAACTATATCTAAAAAGGGTGCCAAGAAGGCCCTTGAGAAAACCACTGCTGAACCCACCAAGGAGGCCAAGCCTGAGTTTTCCTTCAATAACAAGAAGAGGAAAGGCAGGAACTTTGCCATTGTCACACCTGCTACTCCTCTAGCCCAAGTAGCCCCTACTGCCTTCAACCCCATCAAGAAACCATATGTAGGAACTCTACCCTTGTGCAACACTTGCCAAATCCATCATGTCGTGTGGTTTATGTACCAATTGTGGACGTTCTGGGCATACGGCTAACATCTGTCGTGTTGCTCCATGAGCTAACCAGGCCTATCAACCTGTTGTTCCTGTTCCTGCTGCTATCGCCCAGGGTCGTGCTTGTTACGAGTGCGTTGACCCAAGTCATTTCAGGAACCGTTGCCATAGGTTGGTCATTGTGAACCAAGCCAACATGAACCAGGGGAACATGATTCTGGGAAATATGAACCAGGGGAACATGAACCGGGAAATGTGAACCAGGGGAATGCAAACCCCATAGCCCGTGGACGTGCCTTCAATACCAATGAAGCTCAAGCCAACAACGATGTGGTGAACGGTACGTACCTAATTAACCAACAATATGCTTCTATCATGTTTGATACTGGTTTCGATAGAAGTTTTGTGTCCTTTGAATTTGAACCACAACTTGCTATGAGTCGAGCTAAATTAGACAAATCCTTTTATATTTTAGTAGCGGACGGTTATTCTGTTTCGTGTGACACCATCATTAGGGATTGTACCTTAAACTTGAACGACCATGACTTCTCAATCAATCTTATTCTTATGACTCTCGGAGGTTTCGACATCATTGTGGGCATGGATTGGCTGACTAAGCATCATGCCAAAGTCATTTGTTTTGACAAGTATATCCGTATCCCTCTTGGCTCGGGTGACATTTTGATCGTCTATGGTGAGAAGCCGTCAAAGGGACTCAAACTGATGTCTTGCACTACCGCACAGAAGTACTTACGGAAGAAATGTGTGGAATTCTTAGCCCACATTATTGAGCGGAAAGGCAAAGACAAGAGTCCTCAAGATATTCATGTGATCAAAGACTTTCCTTAAGTCTTTCCCGAAGAGTTACCAGGTCTTCCTCCTGCACGTCAAATCAAATTCCATATTAATCTAGTGCCAGGAGCAATTCCCGTGGCCAAGTCACCTTATCGTCTTGCACAGTCAAAAATGCAAGAACTTTCAAGCCAACTTCGAGGACTTTCTAACAAAGGATTTATTCGTCCTAGTGTTTCTCCTTGGGGAGCACCCGTCTTATTTGTCAAGAAGAAGGATGGTTCGTTCCGGATGTGTATCGACTACCGGGAACTCAACAAGCTTACTGTGAAGAACCGTTATCCACTTCTGAGGATTGATGATTTATTTGATCAACTTCACGGCTTGACTTATTTCTCAAAGATTGATCTTCGTTATGGTTATCACCAGTTACGAGTCCTTGAATCCGATACCCCCAAGACATCCTTTCGTACAAGATACGATTATTACGAGTTCATGGTTATGCCCTTCGAACTAACCAATGCACCCGCGGTATTCATGGATCTTATGAGCCGCGTGTGCAAACCGTACTTGAACAAGTTTGTGATCGTCTTCATTGACGATATTCTCATCTATTCAAAATCGAAAGCGGAGCACGAGAAACACTTGAGTTTGGTTTTGGACCTCTTGAGGAAGGAGAAATTATACGCTAAGTTCTCCAAGTGTGAATTTTGGCTAAAGAAAGTCCAATTCTTGGTACACATAGTCAACGAGAAGGGTATTCACTTGGATCCCGCTAAGATTGAAGCAGTAAAGAACTAGCTAGCTCCAAAGACCCCTATGTAAGTCTGTTCGTTTCTTGGCTTAGCAGGCTATTATCGTCGCTTCATAGCGAACTTTTTAAATATCACAGTGCCACTCACAGCCTTAACACACAAAGGTAATCCCTATGAGTGGGGACCGAAATAAGAAGAAACCTTTCAAACTCTGAAGCAAAAATTATGTGAGGCTCCTATTTTGACTCTTCCCGATAGAACTGAAGACTTTGTCGTTTACTGTGACACTTCCCACTTAGGCCTTGTTTGTGTTCTAATGCAATGAGGCAAATTGATCGCTTATGCGTCTCGACAACTCAAAATCCATGAAAAGAATTATACGACGCACGATCTTGAGCTGGGTGCGGTCATATTCGCTCTCAAAATTTGGAGACACTACTTATATGGTACTAAGTGTGAGATTTTCACCGACCATAAGAGTATCCAACACATTTTCAATAAGAAAGAACACAACATGAGACAAAGGCATTGGGTTGAACTCCTAAACGACTACGAATGCAGTATTCGTTACCATCCTGGTAAGGCGAATGTCATAGCCGATGCTCTTAGTCGTAAAGAACCTATCAAGATCCACAACATTCAAATCCAAAATGATATTCAAACTCGCATCCTTGAAGAACAACATCATTCTGTTACTGAAGGAAACATGTACAACGAAATATCATGCGGTGCTGAACTCCAACTCGAAACCAAACCCAATGGTTTACTCTACTTTCTGAATCGTATCTGGATTCCGGACCGTCACACCAGCGTCCATCTGGTTTGCTTGAACAACCCGAGATACCCGTGTGGAAATGGGAGTGCATTTCCATGGACTTCATAACCAAACTCCCGCACACGTCTCGTGGTCATGATATCATATGGGTGAAATCTGCTCATTTCCTACCCGTTCGTGAAGACTATCGAGTCGAGAAATTGGCTCGAATCTACATTGATGAAATTGTTAGTCGTCACGGTGTACCTCTCAACATTATTTCTGATCGTTATGGACGATTCACTTCTCGCTTCTGGCAATCTTTGCAATCAGCTTTGGGTACTCAGCTGAATCTCAGTACGGCGTACCATCCGCAAACTGATGGTCAATCCGAACGAACGATTCAAACCCTCGAAGATATGCTTAGAGCCTGTGTCATTGACTTCAAGGGAAATTGGGATTTACATTTACCCTAAGTCGAGTTCGCGTATAACAACAGCTACCACACGAGCATTGACATGGCTCCTTTCGAAGCACTTTATGGTCGGAAGTGCCGCTCTCCTATCAGTTGGACTGAAATTGGTTAAACACAAATCACTGGTCCCGATCTCATTCAGGAGACTTCCGACAAGATCATCTTAATCCATGACAACCTTCTATTAGCAAGGAATCGGTAAAAGAGCTATGCCGACAAACGTCGAAAACCCTTAGAATTTCAAGTCGGTGATCTAGTTCTTCTCAAGGTATCCCCTAAGAAAGGTTTGGTTCGTTTTGGAAAGAAAGGGAAACTTTCACCAAGATTAGTAGGTCCTTTTAAAACCCTTGAGCGGATCGGGAAAGTAGCCTACAAGTTGGATCTACCTGAAGAACTCAGCAACATCCATCCTACATTCCATGTCTCGAACCTAAAGAAATGCTTAGAAGACGAAAATCTCTAGATACCGCTTGACGAGGTTCACATTGATGAATCAATGCACTTCGTGGAGAAACCCATGGAAATCATGGACAGAGAAGTTAAGCAGCTTAAGCGAAGTCGAATTCCCATCGTTAAGGTTCAGTGGGAATCCAAATGTGGCCAAGAGTTCACTTGGGAACATGAGGATCAAATGAAAGCCAAATACCCACATCTGTTTCTTGGACCCTCTTCCTAATCAATTTCGGGACGAAATTTCCTAAAGTAGGGGAGACTGTAATCCCCACGAAATTCCCGCCTTTATTTTAACTATCCCGGCAATTGAAATTTCATTATTATATAATTTACACCTTCTTATTTCA
The DNA here is from genome assembly GCA_023525975.1 of Smallanthus sonchifolius. Taxonomy (NCBI): domain Eukaryota; kingdom Viridiplantae; phylum Streptophyta; class Magnoliopsida; order Asterales; family Asteraceae; genus Smallanthus; species Smallanthus sonchifolius. Next base: position 66,237,079 of record CM042030.1, on the reverse strand, counting down.
ATGAAAGAAGTTTATTTATCTATTATAATTCTTGAGTATACAAATACATCTACATTGAATGTAACTATTTCAACTTCAAGAGTGATATATATATATATATATATATATATATATATATATATATATATATATATAGGTTTATATAATGGTTATCATCCTATAAACATATATGCCAAGTTACTTCTAAACTTATAAACATAAATATTTATAAATATATACATTTACAAAAGTTGAATTATAAAGCCTATAATTGAAATTAGGGTTTTATAAAAGTTATTTTACTAGTTTCAAAGAAAATATTTTTAATAAAAGTAAAACAATTCGTATATTACAAATCATATTTTTGTGCCTATAACATTTAAATATAATATTAAGACTTAGTTGATTTTATAAAAACTTATAAAAGTAATGATTTTGTCTTATTAAAAGTTCAGGGTAGTTTCTGTAATTACTAAAACTTTAATTCCAATAAAAAAAACTAAAGTTGGTGCATGAAATGTTAACCAATAAAACCCCAAGGACCTGTTTGCAAATTCCTGTTATCTTCTCCCCCGTTCACGACTTTGACTTCCAAAAGTCAACCCAGCCCCAAATCGATTTTCAATCACTCGAATTCGGATGATTAAACCCCAATTGATTATACGAAACCATTAATCGATCATAACTTAATGATATTGAAGATCCAATTCAATTATAACCGGGCATTTAAACCAAAACTCAAACCGTAACCGTTCTAACCACGAGCTCAATTGATTCGTACGTTTGACATGAAAACAAGCCTATAAAACGAGTCCCACTCCTTCGCGATATCCATCTCATACTCCCTGAACTCGCAAACCTGCATAAACTCATCTCTGAAGCCCGATCAAGTACGAAGAAACGCGGACCCTAACTTCCAGTCGATCTCCCTCCTCACTCACTCATTCCAGGTAAAATTGGTACCATTAGACTCGTTTTGATCCAAGGAACAAAAGCCTCATGAAATGGGTTTCGATTGTTTGCTCGATCAGACGATCCGAAGGGTTAGGGTTTCGGATTTCAATTAGGGAACGAGATGACTTGGGAACTTCGTGTTTTGATTTAAATAAACTAGTTTCAGACGAAGGCATAAGCCCTGGTCTGATGGTTAAAGTGTTGTGTGTGTGTCCTGGCTAAGGTCACAGGGACCGGATCTTATTCTTTTTTTTGTATTTTACTTTAAACCATTTTAATACATTTTTAACATCCTAACTTTACTAGTTAATTTTCTTATAAACTATACAAATACATCCTATAATATTTATACAAAATATATATATATATAAATAATACTTTGACTATTTTATTTTGTTAAATCCCTTGTAAATCCTAAATAAATGATATAAATAATTGTTTAGAAAAATTTATATTTGTTACTTATTTATTGTTTATATATATTTTAAACATTATTAAACTCCTCTAATTTATAAATAATTGTTATTGGTAAGAATGATTATTTAGATATGTTTAAATTTATAAACGCCTAAATAATTTTTTTTCTTTTAATAATTATTTTATACAAATTACAAATAAATTCTATTTAAAGATTTCTTAGTCTTTAAAAGATTCATTTAATCGAATTATTAGATTTATTAACCATTTTATTTATTATTTAATTACCCACTTTATTTTATAAAGCGTATTTAAACATTTTCCCACTTTATAATTTATTTATACATTGTTATATATATAAATCTAAGTATATTATTTTTCCATACCACATTATGTGTATATAACAATTCCTATACAAAATTATTTAAATCTTTTCCCACATTATGATTACTTGATTATTAAATAAATACATATGTTTTCCTACCAAACTTGTTCAAACCCTATGCCCAGTCTTAAGCTCCCATGAAACCCTAAAGTCTCAAAATCTCCCTAATACTAATTAAACGTACAATAAAATTAGAGTACCATTATACGTGTAGGTTGTTGTTTGAAATCCTCACGAGGCCTATTCATCTCTACCAATTCATACCACTCCTAGCTTTAATACAAGTGAGTTTCATAGCCCCTTTCTCTTTACTATTGTTTACAAATATTCGGGATGGAACATGTTTACATACTATACTTACGAGATTCAATACCATTGTTCTCATGCAAATTACTATGTGATTTATGTCTTAAACTGCTTGGTGACCATTACATGTGTTCATGCTAGTACATTCATTAACCTGCTACCCAGGCCTAAGATAGTACCTAACATGATAATTTATAGGGGAATATGATTCTAGTTAACACGAACCTTGGCAGGTTTTGTGTGTACCATATTACTATTTTTACAAAACACAATCAGTGGGATTGTACTTACTAGTTTTCCATTACTTACGGATTGAATTGTACGCTTGGAACCTTGTATGTTTTCACATTTATGCCTTAGTATTGCTTTGAACAACATTGAATTTCAAATACTTTATACTTAACTTTTGTTGGTGTTAAAACCTATGTTACTCACCAACTACTTGTAGTTGACATTTACTCACATGTTTCAGGTGCACTCGTTTGAGGACACTACTTGCTCACCTAGGACTTGGACCTATTTTAAATTTAGTATTGTCTTGTCTTGAACTTTTCATATTCCATTCTCTGTTGTAACGGATGCTTTAAATTCGATGAATAAATATTGTCATTATTAATAGATGATCATGTGCTTATGAACAACCGCGTCAGCCCTGGCGTATAATCCGTCGTCGGCCGGGGTGTGACAATTGTTACCTATTGTTGTATAGAAAGAATGAGTGCGGTTATCAACAACAGTGAGTGCCATGATGGAACTACGATGCGAACCTTGTCATAGAAACTACTATTCGTAGAACCACGAAAATGATAGAAGCGGTAAAGGAATGTTTGATAAGAACTGAGGGCCATGGAATTCCTGTTAGGTTGTCTGTAATAGCCCGATGAGGAATTTTTATAGTTTTGGGAATAGTTTGGCTCGCTGCCGACGAAGCCCGCATAGTATGTAAAAGAAAGACGATTTGTCTCAAAACTTCCGATGGTACTCTAATTTTGGAAATGGGGACAGAGAATGTACAGTGCCTAACATCATCTTGATGATCGAGGCTAAAAGTTTTATGAGGGGAAACTGTGAGGCTCACTAAGCGTACGTCGTTGATGCTAGAAGGAAAGTTACAGAGTTGAAAGATGTACCCGTGGTGTGCGATTTTCCGGAGGTGATCCTCGTGTACTTGCCTAGGATGCCACCTGATCGGGATATAGATTTCAGACAGATGTGACTCCATGAGCCCAGTTCATTACGAAAGCACCCTATCGGTTCCTATGCTAGTACGAGATGTGAGTTCAAGAATCCCTATTTTACTGTTTTAGGGTGGTGTGCACACACACACAGAATGTTTTATAATAAATGTATTTTATTACTAAAACAAGGTTGTTTGCAAAGGTATATGTTACAAAGGAGAATGGTTTAATAAACTATAGATTTTTAAACAAACATAGTACAGACAGAAAATGATTATAGATACACTGTGTTCAAAGAAAAGGTTATTGTTATAGCAAGTAAAGGTATATATACGTAAACGTTTTATTAAAAAGATAGGTATGATAAAGCAAAGTGAAGGTTTATATGACTAAACATTTATAAACAAATGGAGAATGAACAGAGTACATGTTTATATGACTAAAAGTTTTATAAACAACAGTGAAAGAGAAAGTCAAATACATTGTCTAATCTCTCAGAGTATCGATGCCACAGTAAAGTCTTGAGATAGTAGCATAGACCTAGACCTTATAAACAACAGATGTGGAACCAACTGAGTTAGTTCGTTGAATCTGGAGGTGAATTGATGGTGCATCATACTATTAGACTTGAGTTCCACAAACTCTGCCTCGACCTTATCAATTTTATTCTGGGGATAAAACTTCTGAATGATCAATGCATTCAGATCGTCCCACTTCATCTTCTCAATATCCCTTTCATACTTAGCCTTCTTCATATTCTCCCACCAGCTAAGTGCTTCTAATTCGCGGTAAACTTTACAGTTTGATCTGCACGACATTCGCTCATCTTGATGACCGCAGTCATACGGTCAATCCAATAGTATACGGAAATAACATATTTCTTGCTGTGAAAAGTAGGTGGGTCACAGTTTCGGAAGGACTTGTAGTCACATCCCCTCCGCGAGTCATAATAGAAGTCATCACTTTCAGACTCAGTTTCAATTATGTTCCTCTTCTCGACCCTTGGGCCTCTTCCTCTTTCCGATTCGACAGTCTTTAGAGCCTCTGTTAATGCCGCTGGTAGAGTGCTCTTCAGAACTGTGGCAACCTTGTCGGCTATAGCCTTTCTAACAATCGGCTCCAAAACCAAGCCCTCTTAGTTGTTCTCTTCATTATTTCTAAGATTGTTCTCGTTCTCATTATGAACCCACACCGATCCATGCCCTTTCGACACGATTAACACGGGGTCTACCCCTTCGTCCAGTACGTGCACCTCTCTTTGCATGTCTCTTTCCACCCATGATCGTTTTCTAACTGTGAACAAGGAATAATCGTGTTATCATTATGGTAATTATTTATAATACCTCAAGTAATGTAAATTACTAATTACAGAGACCGATATGAAATTACTAATTTACTTTACTACTCGGGTTCTTAACATTTCCTGTCAGAGTAACATTTGCATTCAAGTTCAGTGTTTCTACATTAAGGCACATACTATCTAATTTCTATTCTAAGGCATTTGTTGTCTATGTTCTAAGTTAGGACATACACTACCTTCTATTCTAAGGCCTTTACTGTTTACTGTTTCTACTGTTTTCTTTACTAAGGCCTTTACCTTTCTACTTACATGGCTTGGCTGCTCTGACGAACATCTCATTCTCTTGTTCCATTATTAGTTTAAGTCCAGAAATTTTGGTGAATGTCGGAATCTCTCAAAATATGGGTTTGATATCAAATTGAAAGGACCCCAACCGGGTACATCTCATAGTTGGCACACATAAACATAAACGTAGTTCTTAAACCTCGAATAAACAACAAAAATCAAACAGAAAAAGTTTATGACAATTTAAAGTCAATTAAAACTTTTAAACATAAGTGTTCAACATTCATAAACTAAATCTCTTGGGAGGTCAGTCATGGCCATCAGCAGCAGCCATCTGATATGCCCTAAATTATACATGTTTAGCATGTATAATAATCTCCATATTATGGTACTAATTGATTAAAAGCCTTGCAATTGATACTTAAATCGTTAATATTTCACAATTGCAGGTTATTCGGTGTCCCAAGATAAACAAAGCAAAAACCAGCTTAAAACATGAAGAAATCAAGCTTTTGGAGGACCAAACCCGAGCATTGACCCCCAAGAAATCAAACCAGGTCAAAGGAAGTCAACACATGCAGCTAAAAGACAAAACATGAGGCAAGAAGGGGATGCACGGCCGTGCATCCCATTGCACGACCGTGCAATGCCCAACTTACTCTCTAAGGTTCTAATACACTGTCCCGTGTACCCTGTTTCATTCCCGAGGTGTTTGCATGCCCGTGCAATCCAATGCACGGCCGTGCATTGCTCATTTTGAGTCCTATAAATAGATTGCTGGGGTTCTTCATTCCATACACCCCAACACACCACTCCATACCTCAAGATAGAGAGAATAGTTTGGTTCTAGGAGTATTAAAGAAGTAGTAGTGAGTAGAGGGGCTCTTCCTCCTTGTTCCCCAATTGGAGAGCCTACGAAACCCAGTGTTACGCTAGCTTGTATGGCCATTCGTGGCTAAACTTCTTGTATTGCTAGGTTGAAGATGAAGTTTGGTGCATGTTAATGTTTGACATATTAATCTAGTGGTATGTTTATGTCTTTAATTATTCGTCCTTAAAACCACCATTTGGAGGGCTTTTATTATTGTCTAAATCCGTCTTTATATTTGTGAGTGTTCTTGATTTTAAAGCGTAAGATCGTAAAAACTTTTTAATCAAACTACTTTTGAAACTTGTACGTCTTTATACAAGCAGAGATTGATAAGTTAAGGCTTGGTCAACATTATTAAGGTCGTACGTCTTTATACGAACTTATTATGCAACCAACAATTGGTGAACTAGTGTTGGGAACGGTACGTCTCCGGTGAGCAAAATATAATCACCTATTTAACTTTAATACAAAGCATTTATGTTCGATGTCTTAAACCAACTCGGAGATGACCATTCGAAGGGTTGAGGGTAACTGTTGTCCTTAACATGAGGCGCTACCGTTTTAATTTAAGGATTTTAATTCGTGAATCAAATGTCGTGAGGACGTAGCTCTAGCGTTGACCCGGGTCACAAGTTTATAGTAGTCATATCACTGGATTAGTCAACTTAACATTATCACGTACCAAGTGGATTTGAAGCCCAAAGCAGTACTTTTCGTTAGCTGATCATTTCCAAGATATTTACTTTCCTGCTATTTATTATTTTGTTCGTTACATTTCTGTTACACACTTCACACATTTTTACTTTTATGTTGTTTACTTTACCGTCATTTACTTTTCTGTCATTTACTATTCCGTTTCACAAGCACACAAAACTCACTCACTAATTAATCCGGCTAAACGATAACAAAATTGAGTATTGGAACTCAACCGTGTCCATTGGTTCAATACTTCGTTCTTACCTAAACTATATTACGCTGTGATAGGTACACTTGCCTATTATGTGTGTTTTAAGTTAAAGTAATTATCATTTTATAAATTTAAAACCTGATCTCGTGAAACCATCATAAAAATATATTATATTTTTATACACTTAAAACGACACGTCAAGTTTTTGGCACCGTTGCCGGGGACACGGCGATTTCAAGAAATATTCGAGTTAACGGATTAGCCTTTTTAACCTTAACATTTATTTTTATGGTTTGTTTTGATTGTTCTTTACAACAACTTTTATGAATTACAACTACGAGAGTTGTTATGGAGGATATCAAGACGACTACGAGTACCACTATTTAGAGGTTTGGTGTGAGGTCTGTGGGGAAGCCCACTACACTAAAGATTGTTATCACTATCAAGGGTATTCCATAGATTTTCACCAACCCTACTGGTAACCATAGGAGGAAACCACACCGCCCCAAGAAATTCAACACTCCGCTCTAGATTCTGACTCATGGACCCCAGGAAATCTGTTTTGTCATTTGGAAGAAATTAAGGTTCAACTCCTAAAGAGCTATCCAACTGAGGAAAATGATCCATTCAAAATCCAAGAATCGGGAGTTATAGCTTCAACATATTTAGTCGGGACAAGAGACTCTAAGGAGCAAGAACCTTCCAACTTCACAAACATGGATCAGTCGGAAGTGAGACCGGATGATACAGAAGAGAGGGTTACTTCGACTTTACAATCACTTCTTGACTTTTCTGAGAAGCTGGAAGCTAAACATTCAAAGGAGCTAAAAGAACGAAGATCTAAAGAATAACTATTGGGAATCCTCAATATGGAAGCACAAGAAGGATGTATGGAACAGTCTGGAGTTCCTGTCACTTCAGAGATAAAATCATATGAAGAACCAGATTGTGAGACCAACATCCAAGAGGAGACTATGTAGGAGGATGTAATCACCAACAAACAAATGACAATGGTGGGACCTCTTCCTTGCAACAGTGATTGTTGGCATGTGACCAAGCATATCAGTAAATCATTACATGAATCACATATGCCATAGGATAAGGCACATCACTCTAAGGATCACTTCTCATGGAAGAAGCAAAGTGTATCCAACGAAAATTACGTGACAAAATTATCATACCGGGGTGACCGCCTCTTCACTATATGGGTTTCTTGAAGTTAGTTCCAGGAAATTTCAAATGGTGGTGGCGTGATTTAATTACACTATTTTATTTAGATGCTCTTATATAGAGCATTCTAAATTTGGCAGGTTTACAAAAATTTTCAATATTTCAAATTAATCCATCCAAACAAAAATTAAAACTATAAAAAGACTTTGGAAATACATAAATCAATTATTCACCCGTTTTAGCACAAAAAAGTTGAAGGTATTAAAAATATAAAATTGGGGAAAATCTTTGATTTGTGAAATTTGGGCACTTAATAGGGGAATTTGGCTCGGACCACTGGGACAAACCTCCTACGGCTGTTTGCCACATGATCCGGCTCGTCGAAACCTTATCGTCCCCTGGCCGGGGGCCCTCTAACTTCAAACGTAGATCAAGTTATGACCGTTTTAAGTTTGAACACTTTTTACCCTGTTTTTCTCTGTCTAGCTGGTCTAGGATGGACTCCACTAATTCCTGGATTAGCTTATTATCATTGTACGCATGATTATCAAATGGGTTGGATGAACCTCTCCATATTACAAGCCACCCATTTGTCAGTTTATTCCACCACTTGCACTAAATTGGAAATTCACGAAGCACGTACGGGTCTGGCCAACGACCCTTAAATAAATGTGGCGCTTCCAGGAGGTAACCCGATGATCATGAATAAATTAAGAAGTTGGTGCAAACGGCAGAATGTATGAACCTCAGGTTTGGTTTTTCCATGTTTAAGTTTCTCATACTTCTCATACTTAAGCCCCCAGGTATGCATTTTCGATACTAGGACCTTAGTAGCTTAACTACTACCTGTTATTTCTGTTTCTGTTTTTATGTTTTTCTTTATGTGTTTAGTAGCATAGCATCACCAGATAGTTTCTCTACTTCTTTGAGGAGTTACACTCCACCTCTACAACCCGAGGAGTCGGAAACCACATCAAATTTATGTGAAATTCGATGAAGTCTTTGAAGCAAAGTGTTGACAAGCAACTGATAGGCATAGCCTGATAGGAGGAATAAGTTTTGGCCTTAGGTTATACACTGAACTGACCGGGGGAGTACCAATTTCTTTTCCCTTAAAACTTCATGCATTTAAATTCCTGCATAGCATTTCATTACATGCATTTGTACATTGAGGGCAATGCACAGTTTTAAGTGTGGGGTGGGGAATTAGAGATTCAGGACTACTTGTAACCTCATAGTAATAAAATTTTAACTTGTGATTTTCTACCCATTTGATTAAAACATTACAAAAACCTAGCTTTTGTAAAACCCGAAAATTTTTCAAAAATTTTAACCCTAAAACCTTTTTGAATTCGCACCTAATTAAATAAAATGAATACATGGCAAGTAGAAACAAATGGATATTATGCATAACAAATCATTATACCCTATCCCATCCGTTTACATGTGAGAATAATCTGAGCCTTTTCACGAACATTATTATCATTATTTTTCGCATGCTTTTTCGTTTGGTATATTGAGTGTTTTTCGATTGAATTTTATGCATAATTAGAACTTGTGTGACTTATACATATCAAGACCATGAACTAGTAGAAGTATGAAAGTGATTGAGGCACCTAGGACTTTATCACCCTTATATATTATCCTTAAAACCCAAAAATCCCAAAAATATTATCCGCCTAGATAGCCCTTTGAGCCTTAGCCTTTTCTTTTCTACTACCCACATTTATCAACCAATCGGCTTTTCGTAAACACTGGTTATTGGCTAACTGTCTTCAAGAATGGAAAAATATTAGACTATCTTATATCATTATTTCAAGTTTACAAGCATTGAGGCAATTTGGAAAGAATCTGACTCACTCAAGGAATTGAAATATACAAGAAGTGGATGTATTAGGAAGAAACAGCCGAACGATCTACAAGGAAGATATAGAAAGATTATTTCAAGGAAATTGAGGAAAAAGAATTATTGAAAAATTAGTCTTGATGATATGAAAAGAAAATAAAAAAATTATAAAAAGGAGAAAAGAAAAAGAAAGAGAGAAGTTGGTCTTTTACAGGTTATACCTTAAAGAGCTGGATATGCATTCTTTTGATTTCAATTTACTTTCGTGTATTCATTTTGCAAAGCCTAAATTACCACCCGAACTCCGAGAGAAGATTTTCAAAGCAACTAGTGATGTAAGATAACGATGGCGCAAGCAAGAACAACTGTCACCATTCTGCGGCTTGTCAAAAAGTGCCGCTAAAAGAAGAGCCAAAAGATACGAAAAATGTGTGAAGTGTGGCAACCGGAGCCACGACAAAAAAATGTAGCAAGAATCAAACTTATTCCCAAAATGAGTAACGCATCTGATCAAAGTAGGAGCTATTAGGCTACAAGCCGAAAGAACCATACGGAAAGGCAGTAATGTGTACTACGTAGTGAAGGAAGAGTTGGCATTAATGAAAGATCTTGGTCTTTGCAATCTGACCATAAACGAGCCCTCAGATTAGTTATACCCTCGTTATCTGAGTATTGTAGAGGGTCCCACTAGTATTTTCCATCTTAATCCAAGAAGCCATAGCTGTGTGTTTCATGATAGTTGCAGCCCTTCAAACCCTTTAAATCCCTAAAAGTCCAAAAAGATTTTCATTTTCACGCTTTATTTTTTATTTTAGCCACATTACAACCCTTTTAAAGTCCCCTTGATTCATGCATACTACTTATTTAGTTGGTGGAGACTTGATTTGCATACAAGCTTATGACCATTGTATAATTCGATTCGAACTTGAGTGTTACACTTAAACTTACATTATCCACGTATATAACCCTAGAGTTGAGTGAACATTGTGAGGTGTGATAGATTATGCATAATTAAAGTTCTAGTAGGCTTGTCATGGATTCCATCTTAGAAAAGAACAAAAATAGAATAATTAACTCAAGAGTTATCCCAGAGTTTCCAACTACTTGGAGCTCCATCACCTTTGTAAAGTTTTTAGTTATGAGTATGATCATGCATGAGTTTGCTTGAGGACAAGCAAAGTTTAAGTGTGAGGTATTATGATTTGCCATAAATTATACATGTTTTGTATGCATAATAATTCCCATATTATGGTACTAATTGATTAAAAGCCTTGCAATTGGTACTTAAAGCATTAATATTTCACAATTGTAGGTTATTCAGTGTACCAGGATAAACAAATCAAAAACCAGCTTAAAACATGAAGAAATCAAGCTTTTGGAGGACCAAACCGGAGTATTGACCCCCAAGAAGTCAAACCAGGTCAAAGGAAGTCAACACAAGCAGCTAAAAGACAAAACATGAGGCAAGAAGGGGATGCATGGCCGTGCATCCCATTGCACGGCAGTGCAATGCCCAACTTGCCCTCCAAGAGTCTAGTACAATGTCCCGTGTACCCTGTTTGATTCCCGAGGTGTTTGCACACCCGTGCAATTCAATGCACGGCCGTGCATTGCTCATTTTGAGGCCTACAAATAGATGGATTGGATTCTTCATTCCTTACACCCCAACACACCACTCCATACCTCAAGATAGAGAGAATAGTTTGTTTCTATTAGTATTAGAGTAGTAGTGAGTAAAGGGGCTCTTCCTCCTTGTACCATAATAAGGGAGCGTACGAAACTCAGTGTTACGCTAGCTAGTATGGCCCTTCGTGGCTAAACTTCTTGTATTGCTAGGGTGAAGGTGAAGTTTGGTGCATGTTAATGTTTGACGTATTAATCTAGTGGTATGTTTATGTCTTTAATTATTCATCCTTAAAACCACCATTTGGTGGCTCTTTATTACTGTCTAAATCCGTCTTTATATTTGTGAGTGTTCTTGATTTTAAAGCATAAGATCGTAAAACCATTTTAATCAAACTTCTTTTGAAACTTGTACGTCTTTATACAAGCAGAGATTGATAAGCCAAGTCTTAGTCAACATTATTAAGGTCGTACGTCTTTATAAGACCTTATTATGCGACCAAGAATTGGTGAACTCATGTTGGGAACGGTATGTCTTTATACTTGGTCCTATTGTTACACCGCCCCCCGGTGAGCAAAATATAATCACCTATTTAACTTTAATACAAAACAATTACGTTTGATGTCTTAAACCAACCCGGAGATGACCATTCGAGGGGTTGGGGGTAACTGTTGTCCTTAACGGGAGGCACTACCATTTTAATTTAAGAATTTTAATTCAAGAATTTTAATTCGTGAATCAAATGTCGTGAGGACGAGGCTCTAGCGGTGACCCGGGTCACAAGTTTGTAGTAGTCATATCACTAGATTAATCAACTTAACATTATCACGTACCAAGCGGATTCGAAGCCCAAAGCAATACTCTTCGTGACCTTTCATTTCCAAGATATTTATTTTCCTACTATTTACTATTCTGTTTTTTACATTTCTGTTACACACGTCCCGCACGTTTTTAGTTTTATGCTATTTACTTTACCGTCATTTACTTTTCTGTCATTTACTATTCCGCTTCACAAGTATACAAAACCCACTCACTATTTAATCCCGCTAAATAATAACAAAAGTTGAGTATTGGAACTCGACCGTGTCCATTGATTCGATACTTGGTTCTTACCTAAACTATATTACGCTGCGATAGGTACACTTGCCTATTGTGTGTGTTTTAAGTTAAAGTAATTATCATTTTATAAATTTAAAACTTGATCTCGTGAAACCATCATAAATATATATTATATTTTTATACATTTAAAACAACACATCACCATCCAGCCATCCGATCAAACCCTCACAGCTTCATATCTTTTCCTTTCCTTTATTACCTGATGTGCATACTAAAATAGCCAGCTAACGCTACTGAGTTCAAGTTTTCAAAACATTTGATAAGTAACTTTTCTTTCTCATGTTATTCATATAAAACACATTTAATGAAAAACATAGTTTAAACATACTTTATACGACTAAGTAAATTTTTCACAATACAACTTGTAATTTTATACTTAGTCATTTCTGTGATCTGTTACTTAAATCATACATTCACTTTTGTTCTTTACTATCCACAAAGTACCTATTACTTCCACGAAGGACATTCTGTTATCAACAAAGGATTCTATTGTCCACTAAGGACCTCTTTCTTAGTGACTATTGTTCCCTAAGGCACAAATTCCAAAGGCCGATACTCACCTGTTCCGTCCACAAAGGACCCGTTACGTCCACGAAGGACCGCTACTTCCACGAAGGACATTCCTTTCTCAGGTGACCGTCATCACCAGGGTAACCGTCATTACCTCTGTTAAACCAGTTGCAACATCCCGGCTACAGTACTCTATCGAGCACTGTACCCGTTATTCATATGCAGGCATGCAAATCATGCCATGACATGACCATAGGCTTCAGGTAGCACCAGCCACTAATACTATGCTACTACCTGAAGACTTGCTTCTATGTAACCATACTCGGACATATAGGCAACATAACACGCCTATGTCTATTCGTTCTCTTTCGTTTATAAAACATATAGTTTAATAAACCAATTATCTTCCATTTCTATTCGTTTATAAAACATACAGTTTAATAAACCCGTTCTCTTTCATTTCTATTTGTTAATAAAACATACCGTTTAATAAACACGTTCTCTTTCATTCTCATTCGTTTATAAAACATACAGTTTCATAAACTCGTTCTCTTTCATTCTCATTCGTTTATAAAAACATATAGTTAGATAAACCCGTTCTTTAATCCATTACTGTTTGCAAAACGTTAATTAAGTAAACATTTTCTTTCTTATCATTCACGTTTAAGTAATAATATACATTTATTATAAACGTCCGTTACTGAGTATGCACGCCGCCCTAAAACACAAAAAATAGGGATTCTTGACTCACATGATAAGCTAGTGCAAATGTGTTATCAACAGATCCCTGGTGTCGTTCGAAATCTGGATTGATAGTCAAACTATATCAGTTCTAGACGTTATTATGTTCTGAGTGAAACTATTCGATTTTTCCCCATGCTTCTATGTGAAACTAGGTTTTGTTTCGCTTTTGTATAACCAAGCGAAATTGTATCAATTTCAATTTCTTAATCTCAGCGAAACTATGTTAGTTTCGCTCCGTTATGTTTAAGCGAAACTGTTCAATTTCACTTCCTTTAAGCCTAAGCGAAACAATCAGTTTCGCTTATTCACTAGTTTCGCCGGCATCATCATGTTCACAGAAACCTAGGGTTTCTACATGCTTAATGGCGGCTTAGCATGTATATGGTCAAGCTTCGAACTTTTACATAAAAAATGTTCGTTTTGCTCATGTGAAGCTAGATCTAGGGTTTCTATGTCCTTTTACACATAAAAATTACACCTTTTCATACAAAACCGAAACCCACCAAAACAAACAAAAAAATGAGTTTTGAAGGGTGAATCTTACCATAGTTATGGCTCGTTTCGACGATGAGGCTCTATTATTCGTTTTCTAGCTTTTCCAACCTTCTTATGCTCCAAAGCTCACGCAACCTCTCTCTCTCTCTAAAAACTTGAAATAAGGAATGGATTGGAAGGGGGTGTGGGCGGCTAAGGGCTGTCCTCTCCCCTTCTTTTCACCTTTCCAAACATCCCTCGTTTTGTCCTCGATCTTTTCTAATTTTCTTTTAATCGGGATTTGGTTTATTATACCATTCTTATATTCAGGATGTTAAAAAAATTGCCCCACCTCTTATTTGTTCTAATATGACATGTGTCACAATTTCATTCCTTCCTACCCTAGTTAGGGAAAACCCATTTTTTATTTGATACCACTCAATATACATATCTTTAACCTAATAAATGATTACAAAATATGCCATGTGTCATCACCTCCTTCACACTCAGAAAAGTTTTCCCCCCATTCTACTTTAACCCTTTTAACAAGTCATAACCCGACCCTTGACCCTATCCTCGGATCTAACTTAAAGCCAATAACCCGAACTTTGTATCATTCCTAACCCTAATTTTCATCGCCTCCCACCTGATTGTCCTTCTCACGCTCATCGACGGCTTCGTCTTCAAGATTCATTCCTCAAGCCGCGGTCGATAAGAACCCTAAATCTCGAAGTCGTTCGATCGATTACACGATTCTCACGAATAGGTATGTTCACTTTGAATTCGTTTAGTCGATTACACGATTCTTTATTATTTCCTTCGATTTCTAAGTTTCGATTGATTAGAGTTTTGATCCGGTTAGTTTTAGGATTCATAAACGTTCATTTTATTTTTTTTATGTTACCGGTTTTTAGGATTCTATATAATTAAAGATTGAACAAAATTTTCTTTGTAGGTTTGAAGGTTATTATTATATTTCTTTATGCATTTTAGTTTTTATTTTATTCATTCTTGTATGGGTTAATTGGAACATCAAGCATAAATCTACATAACTCACATGCATTTCAAATTAATTTGTAGCATCTGAGCTAGGGTTCAGTTTCATGGTTTAATTTAATAAAACTCTTATCTTTATTATTATTTTTCAACTTTTGGAAAGCCAAAACACCTTTGTGTGTAATTGTAATTAATTACTTCATTATGTGAATTCATCATTTCTATGAATGGGTTAAAAAAGACTTAATGGTATAATCATTTGTAGAGTGCCGGCGGTATTTTTCATTTATCCATGATTAGATGATTTTTAGAATTATACGGGCTCACTTATCAAAATCAACATATTTTGACGGGTAAGGCTTGATTAGTAATCGTATTTGCTAATTTGGTTGGTTGTTAAACTGATTATGTTCCTTATATAAGTTTTCCTTAGTAATTCCATTTCAAATCGAAATCGAAAGTATGAACCGGGTTTATAACAATGAAACTTGGAGAAGGCCCCTGATTTTTACTTTGCTTTGGGCCACCAAAATACACACCTTGAGCCGCCCCTGCACTAATCACATTATAAAACTTAAGCTAGAAGCTTGAATTGAGAATTTGGTCTTCCTTTTTTTGTATCTTCTTAACAGACTTTTATATTGAGTCTTCTATTTGATATCAAGGAACTGATCTTATATTGAAATCTTTACTTAGAGCAATGTTGTAGGATCGTGAAATTACAAGATGGTTATATTCTTAGTTGAAATTGGCGAAAACAATAACAACTACACAAATGTAATCGAACAGACAGAAAGAATACTAGTAAGATCACTGTTGTATTAAGCTTAGTGAATAAACGATTACAAATGAAAAATCTGCGAAGAAGCACACGTACAGTGAAGTGTTTACCCATTATTTATACTAACTTAGAATCAAGACAGACCCTTGATTCTAAGGATCAGATCGAACACAGACCGTTGATCTTTTATACAGAAACTAATTTTACACGTTAAAGCTAAACTAGCTAACTTTATTGAAGCGACTTCTTTATGCATCATTGCTTGCATGTCTGGAGAAGAGCATTGCTGGGTTTTATTGGTTGTGCCATTGAGGTTCCTTCTGCTTTGAGTGTGTCAGTTGCTTTTGCAGAAAGTTGTCAGTGACGCTTGGAATGGATAGTCAGCTGCAACGGTTTGTATTCAAGGAACATAGCTATCAGCAGCAAGAATGAGAATAATGATGCAGATAAGCCTATCAGCAGCAACTTGTGTTGAACGCTGCTGATAAGCCTATCAGCAGCAACAAGTGTTGAATGCTGCTGATAAGCCTATCAGCAGCAATATGTGTTGAATGCTGCTGATAAGCCTATCAGCAGCATTTGTACTTAGAATAATTTAGTAGCAATCAGTCTTTGGTTCTACAAACTCCCCCTAGACTGATGCAACCAAAATTATTCTAATCACTTTGCTGCTGAAGCTTTTGCATGTGGCTGACTATCCTCTCAACCTCATAGCCTCTTGGATCCTTGCTGGGATTGTTCAGTGGAATTGCAGACAGAGTCTTGATGTCTTTATGTGGCATTTTGTAGATTGTTTTGCTTGAACATCTCATCTTCTGCTTCCTTACATCAGTTAAAGTGAACTCGTCCAAATCAGCATTATAGGACCAACTTACAAATGGAGAGTGGGACTTGAGTGGTTTGATGTCAATGATCACATCTTTGCTAGGGTTAAAGTAGTATTTGATGGCTAGCACAAGAAGTTTCCCACCCTCATTTGCAGGCTCATGAGCTTCACCCAGCTCCAAAATTCTGCCAAGATCTGAATCTGGCAATTGCAGAACTTCATCAATAGATCTGTAGATAGATCTTCTTTTTTCAGTTCTCCCCCTGAAGATCTCAAACCTTTGATCCTGTGGATTATAGACCCAATCAACTATGTCTCTTGAGTCTTCTGGTTTAGGTGTGGGTTTGGATTTCTTCAAGGGAGGCTGTTGATAAATGGGGGATGGGTGAGATGGTTTGGACTTTTTCGGTGGAGGAGTGGAAGGTTTGGGGAGGAGAGAGGAAGGTTGTTAGACTGAGGAAGAGGTAGGTGAGGGAGAAGGCTTGGGTTTCTTTGCTTTTGTTTCTTCTTCTTCCTGAATTGGTACCCTCTTCTTGAATCCCTTCTTCCCCAATCTTTCTTCCTCATTATTCTTGATTTTGAAGTAGAGGGCTTGCAGGTTCCTGAAGTTCATAGGACCTAGCCTCTTTCCACTCTCTCCTCTAGCCTTGAGGAAGTCAGTCATTACCTTCCTTTCTTCATGGGTCCGTTTATTGAAGGCAATGGTCTTTTTGGACTTTTGTCGGGCTTTTTCTTCTTCTTCAGCCTGTTTCTTCTTTGCCAATTGACCTTGCTGACCCATGAAGGCTCTGTAGACTTCTTTATTTGATAGTTTCTCAAGGTAGTCTGCATCCTCACCTTGAGAAACTAGAGTCTTTATCCATTCCTCCCTCATTTCTTTGGCTAGTTCAGAATCGGTTATCCTGAACTTAGCTTCTTCTTTCTTCTTCTTCTCCAGTTCTTCCTCTTCTCTGTAGAATTGTTCCTGCAGTTGAAGAGCAAGAGCTGCATCTTCTTCAACCTGGTCAACTGCAGGAATTTTTCTTTTTAGTTCATCCAACTGTCTAACATACAGCTGGATAGTTTGTTCTCTTAGGAGAATGGCTGTTTTTCTTTCTTGAGCCTTTTTAATGTCAGCCATCTCCTTTTCTTCTCTTTTTCTTCTTTTCTCTTCCCTCTCTCTTTTCTCTTTTAGCAACCTCTCTTCATCTTCATCTGTCATGATTCCCTTTCCTTTGTTTACATTGGATGCCTCTGCTTCGGCTTCACTGACCACAACAGCAGATGATGGTGCTGCTATTGGGATCTCTGCCTCAGCTTCATTGGAAATTTGAGATGTAAATAAGGGAAGGTCATTGGTTTCATTCGATTTGCACTCAGGATTTGTGACTTTTTTCAGCATTTCTTTGATAGTTGATCTTGACTCATATGCTGCAGTACAGATGTCTACTCGAGGGGAAGCTGAGTCAGGTGTCAGAGTTTGACACATATACTTCCTCAGTGATTCTTCCTACTTGTTCAAGTTTGGCTCTGACAGTAGCTATCATTGCCTGGCTTTCACCTGAGTTGACATTGCAGATATTTGCCCTGAGTTGAAATATTTTTTAGAGAAAGTCTGTAGGAAGTGACAAGATGTTCCTGGTGTTGATGGTAAGAGAGGTGCCGTTGCTTAGTAAGAAGGTGTGGTCAAGAGACTTAGTGCTTGTCCATCCCAGCACATCTAAGTCTTTGACGATGAAGGAGTACAGAAATCTTCTTAGGCAGCAAATTTCTTCTTTAGTGAGAAGACTGCTCCTTATAAGGTCAAGTCTTCTAGGAGTCAGTCTTCTTGCTGCTGCTGCCGAAGATTCAGGATAAGCTACCCGTTTTGCTGTTTGAATTAGTCTTTCAAAATGGGGTAGATTATCCTCCATCAAGTCATGGAACCTGCCGATGGCAAGTTCTGCTGAGAGATCTGATGAAGTGTTGATGCAGTTAGTTAAATGCAGTTGTAGGACTTGGAGGGCATTGAGGGAGTTCCAATTTAGCTCTTTTACACCACTAAACTCCCATCCAATCCAAAATCTCTCAGCTGATCCATCATACCCCCAAGCTAGAATGGAGTCAAATTCTAGCTTTTGTGTAATTTGAAAGAGTTGGGGGGTAATGGATTGACTTATGATGGCTGCTGCTTCAGGAAGGATGCTGAATGGTGTATTTGTTTGTTCTGTGTCTTCAGCATCATTCAGCATTTCATCGACAGCCCTGACGACCAACTTCCAGTCTTCAGATGTCTCTTCTTCTTCGTTATCTGAGACTGGCAAGTCATGAACTTATACAAAGGCCGGCTTGAATAGTGAGCTTTGAAGTACAACCTGCTCTTGAATCTAGTCGTCAAGACTGTCTGTGTCTTCCTCCATAGAGACCGTCTCCCCCTTTTTGGTTGCATCAGTAGACAGGTAAGCATCCGTTTGGGTGCCTACTGATACAAGAGAGGGAGTGGCTAAAGTTGGGCATTGATGGGCTTCATGCATAGAGACTTGGTGTCTTAGTTTGGACACTTCTGCCTCTAGCATAGCTACCCTGGCCGTCAATTCCAAGTTATAAAGTTTTAGTTTGTCCTCATCCACAGTTGTGGAATCCTTGGACCCAGATGGGGCCTTAGGCCTAGCCTCTTCATCCCCATCACCCATGCTTTCTTGGCACCTGGGATTCCTCTCAGTGAAGGGAGTTTCCAAGGAAACATCCTCACTATGAGTTGCCGTGGTTGAGGTCTTAACAATGTTGTCACTGTCCTCCTGGTCATTTGATGGACCAGCAGTAGTGACAGCCTCTTCCACATCCACTCTTTCATGGCTCCTAGAGTGGACCTTCAGGGTAGATGAACTTGGGTTGGGTGTGTTGGAAGCAAGATCAATCAGTACCTCCGAGATAGTGGTAGTTGGAGAAGGTACATCATCTTGATCAGGTTCCTGAACACTTAAGTTCAGAAGTGAAAGGAAGGGCTCAGGGGGCTGTTCTACGGATCCGGGAGGTGATCCTGATCCTAATAGAGAGGCATCCGAAGGAGTCTCCCTAATAATGTGGCTTTCCCTTGTGATATTCTCACCAGAATGTTGTGATTCTGAGTGAGGGCTGTTAGGTTGGGTTTGGGCCTTGGAGGCAAGAGAAGAAGGATTTCTCTTGCCCCTTTTCCTAGTATATGTCGTTGCAACCGGGGCCCTGTGTTCCGGTTGAACGATAACATCCAAAACAGGTGTAAGTAATGTTTGTGCCTATGCATCCTCAGTAGTATGCACAGGGGTTCGAATGGTGGATGCAGACTATTGTATCAGCTGGGATTGCTGAGCTGTCACCCTAGGTACTTTGTACGTTCAGCATTGTAGATAACAATGGAACGTTGACCCCTGAGAACTTTTTGGAAACAGTTCTCATGCTTTGAAAAATGTTATTTTTATGACCCAACATGATGTATACTCTTACAGGTTTTGAAAGTTCTTTTAGTTCTTGATTGAAAACTTCCTGCAAGAACCTTGGGTACATAAAGAATTGCTGCTTTGCACCCTCTTGAAGGTTGTATCGCAAACCCTCAAAAATGAGATGTGCAAAGTTGAAGCCTTGGTTAGTGACCATACCATGGAAGGCGGAGGCCAGTGCAGAGCTCACCTGATGCCATCCACTCCTCTTCTGAGATATGCATTGGAGAAGAGTGTGGCAAAGATACTTCCATGGAGGGCCCATCAGTGCCTTCTCGATCGTATACTCGGTTTGATTTCCAGTGTATCCAATGGAGACAAAGGTCCTCATGTATTCGTCCTTCGAGTATGAGATGGTTGCTCCCTTATCTTGAAGCTTAAGATGTTTTCTGAGTGTAGCTTCCAAGATGGTGATATTCTTGCCGTCTACTTTGGCTTTGATTTGGGGAATCCCCTGTTCGGTTGAGTAGACGGCGGTTCTCCAGAAATCCTCCATATGGGGAATATATATAGTAGGGTTGGTGGTGAGGGCAAAGTAGATCTTTGATCGACATAAGAAATCGATCATATCGTCAAAACCATCGGATTTCTTTCCTTTCGTAAGATATGCTGTTAGGTTATGGTATGTGGAAAACTTGTCATCTGGGTTGTCGATATCTGCCATAGCCGTTTGATTTTGGAGGGATGATTTGAATATGGCTGAGACTTGAGAGTATGAAGAATATGGAGAGCTTTGAATGTGGTGGGAACTTTGGGTGAAAGTGATAGTTGGTTAGGGTTGAATTGAATGTGAAGAGGTGGTAAGGAAAATTTGATTTGTTCTTATAGCGGCAGATGAGAGAAAAAGCAGAGTGACTTGTACAGTACAACCTCATTTACTTTTCATTGTTACAGCTGTAATACACCGAGGCAGTCATGGTAAAGACTGACGTTATTTTCTTTTACAGCGGGTAAAAGTTAATTTTGGACTTAAGTTTACCCATCAGCAGCAAACTTGGTTGCTGTGGATGAGTAAGCCTGTCCGCAGCAACTTTGGTTGCTGCGGAAGGTTAAGTCTGTCAGCAGCAAACTTAATTGCTGCTGATAGATGCAATGATCTGCAGCAGGGATGTTGCTGCTGATGGCCTTAAAGCTATCCGCAGGAACCTTGTTCGTGCTGATAACTTATGGCAGTCAGTTGCAAATCCTTTGCTGTAGAAGATCAGACCTGTCAGCATCCACAATGGATCCTGCTTACTTATAACTTTTATTTACAACATAAGACAGAATATTTACAACAAAGGATAGACGCACTCAACTGAACCGATGATGATGCTTGGTGGTTTCTTTACCTTCCATTGTTGAGTTGGTGGTTTTCCAGCTCTCTTTGTCTGTTCAACAGCAGACGTTGTATCTGACGATTTTGTCTTATCAGCAGCAGATTTTGTTGCTGCTGATGGTTTTACTTGAGCAGCTGCAGACTTTGTTGCTACTGAAAGGCTTTCCTCTTGCTAGCTTGGGCTTCACTTGATCACCAGCAGTTATTTTGGCTGCTGATGGCTTAGAAACAGCTGTATGCTTATCCTTCTTCACCATGATGATAGGCTTTTGTATAACTGAGGTTTGAAGAAGAATCTGATTGAAAGGATTAGACTTACAATTTGCAGCAAAGTGGTCTGATTTTCCACAGATGATGCAAGATTATTGAGGTTTTGACAACTGTTCCCTTGGTGGAGAAAGAGATTTTCTGAATTGAGTTGTCTTAGCTTCAAAACTTCTTACCTGTTTGTTCTTCTTTGTCTTCTCAAAAGCATGTTGCTTGAGGTTTCTTTGCTGCTGAAGGTAGTAGAAGCAGGTGCTGGCAGTGTGGTTATATTTTCCACATACAAAACATGATTTTGCCAGTTTATCCCTTGAAAGATGCACATAATCCTTTCTTTTGAAAAGGTCTTTGAAATTCCAAGGGTGAGCTTTGTTGTGCTCAAACGTAGCTTCTTCCAATGTTTTTTGAACATATGGAACCCTTTCTCTAGGCGCATGACATGTGTCAAACACCTTCCTTGGCTGGACTGAAGATGAGGACTGGCCCTTTTCAGTATTTAGCTTCCTACCTTCTGGAGGATAGCTAATTTTGATTTGTTTGAATGGTGTAGGAACTGGTACTGAAGTGGCTGGTACTTGTGCTGAATGGACTTCATCTTTAGTCAGAATGACTTGAGGGGCAGGAGGAGATGAAGCTTCACTTGTTTTAGTGGAGTCTGAGTAAGTTGAATCAGACTCTGATGAGGTATTGCATTCTTGTACCAATAGTTCATCCTTAGAAGGATCAAGATTTCTGTTGGCCATATCAAGATTTGCTAGATTGAAGCTTGGTTCATGAATGGTCACGTAGTCAGCAGGTGGTGCAACGGCTTGATATTGTTCAGCATGATACCCCACGCCAGTTTTTACCTTATCATGAATTTGAGCATCCAAAAGTCTTTGTAGCTTTTTGGATGCAAATTCATATTTGTCGACATGAACCTTTTGTACTGCCAATTCTGCTCTGGTAGCTTTTAATCTGGCCAGTAGATCATCAATCTGAGTCTCAAGATTGGTTTGTTCATGTTTTAATGATGAAATCTCTTTCTTTAGGCAGTTAATTTTTTCTTTGTAACTGTCCTCGACTCTTTTGAATTCAGATTTCATTTGATGAAACTCTTCATTTTGATCTATTAGGTTTTGATTATGCTTTCTGTAGCCTAAAACCTTATCAATACAGGCTTGGGAACATAGATGTTCATATACCTGAGGTGGTATCTCAGTTGTGTCTGCCATAAGAGCTTGGTTGTTAATAGGCAGATCTTCATACTGGAAGCTCCAGTCAAAGTCAGATGTTCCAACAGCTGCACAAGCTACAGTTTGAGCTGGAGGAGTAGCTTGTTGCTGTTGATGTCTTGGTTGGGCTTGGTGAGCTGTTGGGTTTGCCCTAGGTGCCTTGCATTCTCTAGCAAAATGACCCAGTTGGTTACAGTTGTAACATTTTAATTTGCTTTTATCCAAGCCAACTCTGGTGTTTGAGCTGTTGCTTGGAATGGGTTTTCCGGTTCTAGAGTAGAACCTTTTTGCTCTTATGGAGAGCATGGCATACGAGTGCTGTATGTCCATTTCTTCTAGATCATCTGGATGGAAGCATTCAAGATCCTCCTTGATAAAGTACATGTTGCTTGAGTTTTCAGAAACAAAAGCAGCAGTGGTTGAGGCTTGAGAAGGAGCTTCAAGGAGAAATGGTGATGTGTTTGTTTTAGAGGTGGGAGTTTGAGGATGTGTGACTATGGGAGGATAGTAATTGCTAGTACTGGGGCCTGAGTGCTCAGAGTGAAAAGCAGATGAGGTGGTGTTGGATATGGAGGCTGTTTGGTAGCTTGGGCTCCTTTCCTTGGCCTGAATCATTTCTAATTCATAGGTTTTGAGCATACCAAATAGCTCAGTCATCTGAAGAGTCTTTAGATTCTCAGTTCTTCTGATGGACACTGTGTAGAGTGTCCAGCAACTAGGTAGAGATCTAATGAATTTTTTAAGAATGTCTTCATTCTCCAACTTCACTTTTGAGCACTGCAACTCACCTACAAGATAAGTATATCTGTTATATAAAACAGTTAGAGACTCACCTTCCTTCTAGATGAATTTTTCGTATTGCTGCTTAAGGATGTCTCTTCTGTTTTCCTTAATTTCCTCAGATCCAGCAAACATCTTCTCGAGGGCCTCCCACAGCTCCTTAGCAGTTTTGTAACTTCTGAAGTTATGAAAAACTTCGTTTGGAAGGCACATTTGGATGGCTCCTAGTGCCTTGAAGTCCACCTCCATTTTCTTGATATCCTCTTCTGAGTACTTGGAGGGATCCTTTGGGACTGTTGGTCCTCCAGAGTCAGCAGATGCCACCATTGGAATGTAGGGTCCATCCCTGATGGATTTCCACATTCCGTACTCTTGATAGCAGAAAAAACTTTCCATGCGATTTTTCCACATGTCGTAGTCTTCTCCCGACACCAATCTTGGTGGTCGGTTGATGTTTCCGATGTCTTCAAAACCATTGCTTTGTGCCATTTTTGTTTCGTGGTTTTGGGTGACTTGATAAAACAAAATAGTTTAGAATAGAACCAGAAGTGATTAAACAAGTGTTAGTTTGTTTAATCTGAGCCAAAGCTCTGATACCACTTGTAAGATCGTGAAATTACAAGATGGTTATATTCTTAGTTGAAATTGGCAGAAACAATAACAACTACACAAATGTAATCGAACAGACAGAAAGAATACTACTAAGATCACTGTTGTATTAAGCTTAGTGAATAAACGATTACAAATGAAAACTCTGCGAAGAAGCACACTTACAGTGAAGTGTTTACACATTATTTATACTAACTTAGAATCAAGACAGAACCTTGATTCTAAGGATCAGATCGAACACAGACCGTTGATCTTTTATACAGAAACTAATTTTACACGTTAAAGCTAAACTAGCTAACTTTATTGAAGCGACTTCTTTATGCATCATTGCTTACATGTCTGGAGAAGAGCATTGCTGGGTTTTATTGGTTGTGCCATTGAGGTTCCTTCTGCTTTGAGTGTGTCAGTTGCTTTTGCAGAAAGTTGTCAGTGACGCTTGGCATGGATAGTCAGCTGCAACGGTTTGTCTTCAAGGAACATAGCTATCAGCAGCAAGAATGAGAATAATGCTGCAGATAAGCCTATCAGCAGCAACTTGTGTTGAACGCTGCTGATAAGCCTATCAGCAGCAACAAGTGTTGAATGCTGCTGATAAGCCTATCAGCAGCAATATGTGTTGAATGCTGCTGATAAGCCTATCAGCAGCATTTGTACTTAGAATAATTTAGTAGCAATCAGTCTTTGGTTCTACAAATGTCTTTATCATGTCTAATCCCAAACTAAGTATCCTATCTTTGTACCGGATAAAATCACTTTGGTTAATATTTTTTACAAAATAGTATTGATTTAACTGAGTTATGAATCATAAGTTATGATTATGTTAATTATATATTTATATTAATAACTGTAATGTGGTTGTTCAATTTAGATTCAAGGGTACTCATCATAGTTGTTAACGTCTTCTACTTTCTTTTTGGCTACGCACAATTATAAACACTTTGAATAAAAGTATGCATTGAGATCATGGGTTGTCTTAATATGAGAGGGATTAAAATAACAGGTCCTATATTTTTAATAGAAGTGGGCCCTTTTTCCTTAATCAGTCAACTTGACCAACATTAAGATATCATAATCCGTAAAATATATTATGAGATGGATTAAAACAGTGTATCCTTTTTTGGTTAATGACTTTTATTTTATCCTCTTTTGCCAAAGGAAGGTCGGAGTTAGGGAAAGCACTGTTTCTAGCATGGGTTGGCCGGTGTCATTTATATTGATTGTTTTAATGTTTAATAACAAACAGTAAGCTGCATTTTCTATCACGTATCTCTACTGTATTTGTGTTAGGGTCTGTTTTTAGACTACTATCATGTTGTGTGATCTTGCTATACAAAATGCTTACACACTCATCACAAGATTTACAATGGTTGTTGGGGAGCTTTTTAGAATGCTGATTTATGTGCTTTTTATGCAAGAGGCTGTTTGGGTGTGTAGAGGCATCTTCTTTTATTGTTTACTATGTGGTTGTTATTTATCTTATTTAACATGGTTTTGTTTTGGAAGTGCAGGGAGTAATAAGTGAATTTCGATGTCCCAAGGGAGAAAACAATATAACTGAAGACTACCAATTGCATTGGCTTATCTTATTTAACATGGTTTTGTTTTGGAAGTGCAGGGAGTAATAAGTGAATTTCGATGTCCCAAGGGAGAAAACAATATAACTGAAGACTACCAATTGCATTGGCTTTATACAAATGGTCTATTGGCAGTCATTTTCTTCAATTCCATACGTGAAATTTTTTCCAAGTAAGTATTCTCCTCACCAATTCCATAAGCGAAAATAAGTTGAATTTTATTTGATGTTTGAGTGATACTTGCAGCATGAGGAACCACTGCTTGAAGATGATGATGATGACGAAGACGGTGACAAGTATGATGATGACATGGAAGTTGAGATTGAATTTCAACCGTGTGCATGATTTTGTAATTTTGATGCTCTGTTTTTTACAATCTTCCTGTTTCAAGCAATCTGTCATTTACAAATAGATGATGTTGTTATGTTTTTACCAAGGAATTGTTTGAAAATAAAAAGCTCAAAAAGGTTGGACAGGTCATACACCAGAAGTCGCTCATACTGTATTTTTAATTCATAAGTAGAAATTAAATGATAATTTAGTTTTTGGAATGTAGATATGTTATTTCATCTACAAATACATTGCTTTCGGGTTCATACTTTTTTGGTTTGAGGCCAATGCTTCTTTCTCCGGCCAACCCGCTTACAATGATTGGTATAAGTCGTTTTACAATGTTTTATTGAAATAGCATAAGTGGAAAAAATGATTAATCGTTACTCAACTATTTTAAGCTAGTGTTCCTATTTTAGTAATGCATTTTTTTCGGTGTGAAAAAGAGTTGTTTCTTGCTCTTATGCTCTAAATTTGGTGGTTCTGAAATGAACCGGGTCGGTTGGGCTGGATAACTGGTAATTTGTCCATGTCAAAAGTCAAAATGAGTCGGTTCATGTCGGTTTGCCTGTTCACAACTCTATATGGTTTGCCATTTTTTGTTACTCAAACCCGTGTAATACACGGGATTATAACCTAGTATATATATATATATATATATATACTAATAAATAAAAATCATAGGGGACACGTGTCACTTTCTAGTGAATCCCCATCATGTTTTTCTCGTCTTTCTCTTATATTAATTAATGATATTAAAATAATATATCTTTTAATATTTAATATAAATCTAATTATGGATACGTATTATTTAATTATAGATAGTTATTATATAATTAACGCAACGAATTTAATATGAGTTAACATTTATCAATTAGATAAAAAAACTAATACTCAGTTTATTTTTTTAAAATTAACATAACATAATTTATAACCGTCACGTCAAATTACATTTCTTAAAGACATATTTTGACGTGTGTATGTGTTAGAATATTATATTATATTTTATTCAACCTGTGTAATACACTGGTTTTTGAAGACATAAATTTGTTATGACTAACTATATAACATTACATTTATTCAGTACGTGTAATACACGAGATTTTAACCTAGTATATATATGTAACACCCAAAAATAAAAAGAAAAGAAAAATTCAAAATTTCACTCCCTCGCGGTACGCGAGGGAGATTTTGACAAAACCTCGCGGTACGCGAGGGGACTGCTTATACGCCAGATTTACACCTTCTCGCGGTACGCGAGAAGATTCCCAACCAAGCCTCGCGGTACGCGAGGGAATAGTACACGCGTCAGGGCCAGAAAACACGTGTCATTCACCCTTGCCACC
The DNA here is from genome assembly GCA_023525975.1 of Smallanthus sonchifolius. Classification (NCBI taxonomy): domain Eukaryota; kingdom Viridiplantae; phylum Streptophyta; class Magnoliopsida; order Asterales; family Asteraceae; genus Smallanthus; species Smallanthus sonchifolius. Next base: position 66,209,538 of record CM042030.1, on the reverse strand, counting down.
AGCCGCCACGTGTCATGCTGACTCAGCACCGTTCGTGACACCTCATCCTCTCGCGGTACGCGAGGGATTTCCTTGGCCGGCCTCGCGGTACGCGAGGGACTGGAAAATCAGCCTATAAAAGGCCTTCAACGGGATTGAAATTCTGTACAGTTTCCAAACATTCGTTTCACACAAACCCGATCTCTCAAAACTCCACAACGTCCCGAAGCGCTGTTCAAGAATCCTACGACACCCAACTCAAGCCGTAGTTCTGTCCAAATCCCGCAAAGTAGGTATCGTTAAAACTATTCATATATATATAACCGCAATTATATATATATATTCTCTCATATATATTCTCGTTAATCGTGTCTTCCCTAGGAAGAAACGTATCGAGGTTCTGCTCAAATTCCGAAGCCTACAACCCTACCAGCCATCAAAATCAAGGTGAACACATTTAACGCTTTTCAAACAAGAAAACCATTTTATTTACGAAAACGGCATGAAACAAATTAAATGCTTTAATCATAAGGGTAATCTACGTGATAGCATTCAGGCCATAAGCATACGTATATTTGATCAAATGGTATACATGAGGAGGGTGAAATCCCCTTCCGTGGCTGGGTACAGATCATGTAAGGGGATATCATAAGACTGAGGATATGGTTCCTTAGCAGATCATGTAAGACTAAGAACAAGGTTCTTAGCATCACGACCCTGGGAATAGGCTATCAGTCTGAGACATAGAGCTCAGCCAGTTGACCCCATGGCAGAGACCCGGTGTATGTAGGTGGTATATACTTCAGGTGAAAAAGACTGCTGAATGTGTAGATTTATCGTCAAAGAAAACGTGCTTAAAGGCTTTAATTTGGTTTATGTTAGAAATCATTTTCGTGTCAGTTAAATGTGATTCACCGGCTTTATGCTGATGTTCATTTTCAAAACGTTTTTCACAGGTAGTGAAAGAAATCATTAAATTCAGGGTGGTGCAGTAAAGACAAGATCTTTAGGCATATTTAAATCCCTGTGGCAGACTAATACAAGACCAAATGTTGGAACGGACATAGATCCTAGACATTTTAAATGGCTTGTATTATGTAAATTAATTCAGCAGATGTACATTATATAATAGACTTTTGAATGTCTATTATCATGAAATGAAAAGGGACGTGGATCCCAAGTTTTGACAAAAAGTACAGAATTAACCCTTGAGGTTATTTACATTACATTTCATTACAAAAAGGCATCAAGTAAAAACAAAGACTTCCGCTGTCCAAATTTATGGGACCTCATTCAGATACCAGCGTTGTCTCGCGACGCCCGGGCAGGGGTAGCCCGGGGTTGTGACAGGTTGGTATCAGAGCCGCATTTAAGGGTTTTAGCAAAATTAGATACTTGTATGATAGTATCTTAGCTTTAACCAATAGTTGTGCCTACTAAACGAACGGTAGGAAAATGCCTTTAACATAACCAATAAATTTCAGGATGACAGATCCATACTATTACCCTCATAACTACCCAAACTTCTTTCCTGGAGAATTATCTAATCCAAGAAACGATCAAATAGTACCAAGCTATGATGATTATGTCCACTATCTACCGACCCCGGAGAATTGGAACAGAATGGTCGCAGAACAAGTGGAGCAGACTCAAGCAAGGCTTGAACCTCTGAGGGAAGAATCAGAGTATTCAGTGGAAATGGAAGATTCAAGAGAATCTTTACGTCCTGTTATGACATCTATGCCACTACCTCAATCGTTAGACATAGTATACCCTACCGGAACAATTCAAGAACATCCACCCAGTCCAAGTGAAGAAACTCCACATTCGATTTCTGAATCCGACAAGGCTGCCGTTTGTGAAGGCAGTGGTGGAAAGTATTTCTTTGATCCTATTCCAGAACATCCCGTTTTCAAGGAACCTTTCTTCTATGTAGATCCCTCCGATGGACGTCAGTATGCAACCGACGAAAAAGTCGTGTGGTCTGTTAACTCAGCATATCACGATCTTAGGATGGGACACAGGGAACCACCTCCTTGTTATGGATACCATGATGAACTGCCAAAATCAATTGATGAACACCTCGATCGTGCTCTTAGAGAGGCTGACGATCTACGTGCTGAACTGTACTTCACCAGACAAGTCGTAGTTAAAAACGAACAAACTATATTTGACTACGAACTAGCCCAGGAAGACAGGAAGTACGCAGAAAAATGGGTGGCAGATCAGTTGATCCAGAAGGGTGCTATGACCGAGACCCTGGGGAGATTCTATCAAGATTTGGGAGATGTGCTTCTCGATTAAAGTTAATGATAGTATTTGTATAATTAGCTAACTTTAAGTGATATAGATGCATATCTATATTTCTGTATTTGTAACAAATAGATGAAGTTTAAGCGATAATAAACTTCAAATTTTGACCCAAATTCTTGTCTTGTATTCTTAGATGTCTCAACAAAATAACAATAGCGGTCCAGCTACCTACATTACCAAGGAAAAAGGAAAAGAAATTAATAATAATCCTGAAATAGCTACTCAACAACCAGAATTGCAACAACTGGTTAAACAAAGTATAAGAGAAATACTTCCTGACATAATAAAGAAAGTACAAGAGAACATCAAAACTCCAAGCTATGTAACCTCTCATTCAAAAAGAACAGAAAACCCTCCGAAAACCAACACAGAGCAAGTAGCAAGCTCTCGTAGAACTCAAACCTCGAAAAGGTCCAGAACATCAAGCAATAAGTATTCTGGATCTGAAGAATCCTTAAATTTAAGCAGTGAAGACTCTGAAGAAGAAGAGAATGAAACAAAAAGGTATAGACACAAAGGGTGTTCTTACAAAACCTTTCAGGACTGTAAACCTTATGAATTTAAGGGCACCGAAGGCGGTATTGCTACTCTTCACTGGTTAGAGAAGATGGAGTCAGTTATAGCAATTAGCAAGTGTGCTATGAAAGATCAAGTGCTGTATGCTTCAAACTCCTTTAAAAATGAAGCATTGGAATGGTGGAATTCAATCATTTCTGCCAAAGGAAGAAGAAAGGCAAATGCCATGGATTGGAAAGAATTTCGGGCAAAGGTGAAAAAGAAATTTTGCCCCAAGACTGAAAAAGAACAAGCTGAAAGAAAATTTCTGGAGCACCGAATGGTGGGTACCAACGATCGAGAGTACACCACCAAATTCTTTGAATATGCTCGATTGGCACCTCACCTGGCTAAACCTGAATCAGTTCTCATAACTCGATATATTTATGGCTTAGTTCCAGAGATCCGTGATTTGGTGAAGGTTGTCTCACCAAAAACCATTGAGTCCACCGTAGAATTGACCGGTACCATGACGGCTGGACTAATCAGAAATATAGAGGAAAAGAAGAAAGTCGAATCCTCTATAAAATCAAAACCCGAGGCCAAAAGATTTAGCAAGAACTTTGGGCAAAAGGGGTTACCATTTAACAATCCATCATGCAAAACATGCGGACGCAGGCATAGTGGAAAGTGTGTTTTTGAAACTCCATTCTGTAATTATTGCAAAGTCTCAGGTCACTCTACTGAGAATTGCTTCAAGAAAAAGGGAATAACTTGTTTTAGTTGTGGAGAGCTGGGGCACATCAGCACTAATTGCCCTAAGTTTGCAAGGACCGGAAGAGCTGGAGGATCAGGAGCCAAGATCACTCCAGAAAACAAAAAGACCGTACGAGCTTTTGTCATGAATGCTAACCAAGCTGAGAGAACGCCGGACGTAATTACCGGTACATTTCTTCTTAATAATGTTTATGCTAAGGTCTTATTTGACTCGGGTGCGAACCGGAGTTTTATAGATTATAATTTTTGTAATCTATTAAATAAACCTTTAAGTCCCTTAGCTGAAACATATGAAGTAGAAACAGCGAACGGTGATTTGATAAAAATATCCCAATCACTGAACAATTGTTACATTACATTGGCTGGTTTCACTATTCCAGTACAATTGTTACCAATGTCAATAACTGGCTTTGACATTGTTTTGGGGATGGATTGGTTATCCAATAACCAAGCCGAAATCCTTTGTAATCAACAAGTTGTAAAACTCGTTACACCAACAAACAAAACTCTAACTATCCAAGGTGATAAACCCACAAAACCTATCCAGATAATCTCCATACTTAAAGCAACCAAGTGCTTAAGAAAAGGATATATGGCATGTCTGGTATCAATTACTGCCTTGGAAAAGGAGAAGAAGATAGAATCAGTACATGTAATATCTGAATTTCCAGACGTTTTTCCTGAAGAACTGCCTGGATTACCACCAGAACGAGAGGTAGAATTTCGAATCAACCTTGTACCTGGTGCAACTCCAATTGCCAAATCCCCGTACAGACTGGCACCCACAGAAATGGCAGAACTCAAGAAACAATTGGATGAACTTCTTGAGAAAGGTTTTATCCAACCAAGTTCTTCACCCTGGGGAGCTCCAATTCTCTTTGTTAAGAAGAAAGACGGATCAATGCGCATGTGTATTGATTATCGGGAACTGAATAAAGTTACCATCAAAAACCGATACCCGCTTCCACGGATTGACGATTTATTCGATCAACTCCAAGGAGCTTGTCATTTTTCAAAGATCGATCTTCGTTCAGGTTATCATCAGTTGAAAGTGCATGATAACGATATCTCGAAAACTGCATTTCGAACACGGTATGGACATTTCGAGTTCACGGTTATGCCATTTGGACTTACAAATGCTCCTGCCGCATTCATGGACATGATGAATCGTGTCTGCAAACCTTACTTGGATAAGTTTGTCATAGTTTTTATTGATGACATACTTATTTATTCCAAAACCCAAGTTGAACACGAAACTCATCTTCGAACCATACTTGAACTTCTTCGAAAAGAGAAATTATATGCTAAGTTTTCCAAATGCGAATTTTGGTTAACGGAAGTACAATTTCTTGGTCATGTCATCAACATGAACGGAATTCAAGTAGATCCTTCAAAAATTGAAGCTATATCCAAATGGGAAATTCCCAAGTCACCCACCGAAATTCGTAGTTTTCTGGGATTAGCGGGATATTACCGCCGGTTCATTCAAAATTTTTCTCGTATAGCAATCCCACTCACATCCTTAACTCGGAAATCTGTAAAGTACGAATGGGGACCCAAACAATCTGAATCTTTTGAAACTTTGAAACAAAAACTGACAAACGCACCTATTCTATCTTTACCAGATGGTATTGAAGACTTCGTAGTTTACTGTGACGCCTCACATACTGGTTTAGGTTGCGTATTAATGCAACGCAAGAAAGTCATTGCTTATGCATCTCGTCAGTTGAAAATTCATGAGAAAAACTACTCAACCCACGATCTAGAGTTGGGCGCTATAATCTTTGCTTTAAAATTATGGCGACACTATCTCTATGGGGTTAAGTTCACAATCTACACTGATCATAAAAGTCTCAAGTACATATTTAGCCAGAAGGAGTTAAATATGAGACAAAGAAGATGGATGGAAATCCTGAATGATTATGATTGTGAAATTTGTTATCATGAAGGAAAGGCAAATGTAGTAGCAGATGCCTTGAGCCGAAAAGAAAATGTCAAGCCAAAGAGAGTACGTTCTCTCAGACTTGAACTACAAATTGATCTTGTAAGTCAGTTAAAGGAGGCACAAGAGTTAGCTTTGAAGGAAGGTAACTTTGAAAAAGAAGGAATGAAAGGAATGCTTGATTTACTGATCAAAGGAGAAGATAATATCCTTCGCATGAATAAACGTATTTGGGTACCAGTTACAGGTGATCTTCGAGAGCGAATCCTCGAAGAAGCACACAAGTCCAAATACACCATGCACCCAGGAAGTGATAAAATGTACAAGAACCTCAAAGAAAGTTACTGGTGGATTGGTATGAAAAAGAACATTGCTATCTACGTAGCAAAATGTTTGACTTGTTCCAAAGTCAAAGCCGAACACCAAAAGCCAGCTGGATTATTACAACAGTTAGAATTACCAGTTTGGAAATGGGAATTGATAACTATGGACTTTATTACAAAACTTCCTCGAACCACTCGTGGAAATAATGCAATCTGGGTTATCATTGACCGTTTAACCAAATCAGCTCACTTTCTATCTATCAAGGACACCATGAGTATGGACAAAATGGCGCAAATTTACGTTAATGAAATTGTAACGTTACATGGTGTGCCTCTATCCATAGTGTCAGATAGAGATAGTCGCTTCACATCTCGATTCTGGCAAAGTTTTCAAACAGCTCTAGGAACTCGATTGAATCTTAGCACTGCTTATCATCCACAAACTGATGGGCAGAGCGAAAGAACCATACAAACCCTAGAAGATATGCTCCGAGCCTGTGTGATAGACTTTGGAGGTAATTGGGATGATCATTTACCTCTAATGGAATTCTCATACAACAATAGTTATCACACAAGTATTCAAGCCGCACCATTTGAAGCATTGTACGGACGGAAATGTCGAACGCCTGTATGTTGGTCAGATATCGGAGAAAATCAACTATCAGGACCAGAGATAGTCCAAGAAACTACCGATAAAATCTTGCAAATACGAGAACGTCTAAAAATGGCTAGAGATCGACAAAAGAGTTATGCAGATAAACGAAGAAAGCCGTTAGAATTTCAAATCGGTGACAAGGTATTATTAAAAGTTTCACCTTGGAAAGGTGTTATTCGTTTCGGAAAGAAAGGAAAATTAAGTCCACGTTTTGTTGGACCTTTCAAAATCATTAAACAAATCGGACCTGTTGCCTATCAGCTTGAACTACCAGTAGAGATGGGTGGAGTACACGATGTATTCCATGTATCAAACCTACGTAAGTGTTTAGCTGATGAATCCTTGCTTATGCCTTTACAAGATGTGGAAGTAAATGAAAAGCTCAAATTCATCGAACGCCCGTTACAAATTGAAGACCGACAAATCAAAAAGCTTAAACGAAAGCAATTGGCGTTAGTCAAAATAAGATGGGACTCCAGGCGTGGCCCAGAATATACTTGGGAACTTGAGTCAGAAATGCACAAAAAGTATCCACATCTCTTTCAATGAATCTCGAGGACGAGATTATTCTAAAGGAAGGGAGGATGTAACACCTAAAAATAAAAAGAAAAGAAAAATTCAAAATTTCACTCCCTCGCGGTACGCGAGGGAGATTTTGACAAAACCTCGCGGTACGCGAGGGGACTGCTTATACGCCAGATTTACACCTTCTCGCGGTACGCGAGAAGATTCCCAACCAAGCCTCGCGGTACGCGAGGGAATAGTACACGCGTCAGGGCCAGAAAACACGTGTCATTCACCCTTGCCACCAGCCGCCACGTGTCATGCTGACTCAGCACCGTTCGTGACACCTCATCCTCTCGCGGTACGCAAGGGATTTCCTTGGCCGGCCTCGCGGTACGCGAGGGACTGGAAAATCAGCCTATAAAAGGCCTTCAACGGGATTGAAATTCTGTACAGTTTCCAAACATTCGTTTCACACAAACCCGATCTCTCAAAACTCCACAACGTCCCGAAGCGCTGTTCAAGAATCCTACGACACCCAACTCAAGCCGTAGTTCTGTCCAAATCCCGCAAAGTAGGTATCGTTAAAACTATTCATATATATATAACCGCAATTATATATATATATTCTCTCATATATATTCTCGTTAATCGTGTCTTCCCTAGGAAGAAACGTATCGAGGTTCTGCTCAAATTCCGAAGCCTACAACCCTACCAGCCATCAAAATCAAGGTGAACACATTTAACGCTTTTCAAACAAGAAAACCATTTTATTTACGAAAACGGCATGAAACAAATTAAATGCTTTAATCATAAGGGTAATCTACGTGATAGCATTCAGGCCATAAGCATACGTATATTTGATCAAATGGTATACATGAGGAGGGTGAAATCCCCTTCCGTGGCTGGGTACAGATCATGTAAGGGGATATCATAAGACTGAGGATATGGTTCCTTAGCAGATCATGTAAGACTAAGAACAAGGTTCTTAGCATCACGACCCTGGGAATAGGCTATCAGTCTGAGACATAGAGCTCAGCCAGTTGACCCCATGGCAGAGACCCGGTGTATGTAGGTGGTATATACTTCAGGTGAAAAAGACTGCTGAATGTGTAGATTTATCGTCAAAGAAAACGTGCTTAAAGGCTTTAATTTGGTTTATGTTAGAAATCATTTTCGTGTCAGTTAAATGTGATTCACCGGCTTTATGCTGATGTTCATTTTCAAAACGTTTTTCACAGGTAGTGAAAGAAATCATTAAATTCAGGGTGGTGCAGTAAAGACAAGATCTTTAGGCATATTTAAATCCCTGTGACAGACTAATACAAGACCAAATGTTGGAACGGACATAGATCCTAGACATTTTAAATGGCTTGTATTATGTAAATTAATTCAGCAGATGTACATTATATAATAGACTTTTGAATGTCTATTATCATGAAATGAAAAGGGACGTGGATCCCAAGTTTTGACAAAAAGTACAGAATTAACCCTTGAGGTTATTTATATTACATTTCATTACAAAAAGGCATCAAGTAAAAACAAAGACTTCCGCTGTCCAAATTTATGGGACCTCATTCAGATACCAGCGTTGTCTCGCGACGCCCGGGCAGGGGTAGCCCGGGGTTGTGACAATATATATAAGGGTTCAAATGATAACCGTGATAACCACTCTCAAACAATCACATAATTTTTAAATTATTTTTTTCTTTTAATTGTTAAATACTATTTGAACATGTATCTTCAACATAAATACGTAAATGAGAAATCTTACATATATGTATCACATAATGTTACATATACGTGACACATAGTGTTACTTATATGTAACACTAACAGAATGATAATTGTTGCATATACGTAACACTATCTGGGAGTGACATGTGTCATTAGATGAAATTTTTAGTAAGGGTAGATTGGTATTTTTATCACAATTTAGTTATGGTAACATGCTACAATCATGGAAAGTTAAATTCACTATTATTTTGGATCGGTCATCTATAATGAACGCATTACAATTTTATTTATGTACTGTTTATATACTAATCACACATTGTACTAGTCATACTGTAATTAAATAGGTGTTGGTTATGTTACCTATTTATTTTGATGTTTTGTTTAATTTATTTTATATTATTGATGTACTGTTATAATGTATTCACACATTGTACTTGTTATATTGTAATAAGTTTATGTATTCTTATTTTGATGTGTTGTATATTTTTTTTAAACAGTACACATTATGGAACAACACATATAAACTGTGCTAATCAGTACATTCTCAATATACACATGATTAATCATCAAATATAAACTGTACTTATCAGTACAGTCTCTGTAAAAAAATTTATTTCATACATTATGGAACAACACATATACACTGTGCTAATCAGTACGTTCTTTAATATACACATCCTTATTCATCAAATATAAACTGTACTTATCAGTATAATCTCTATAAAACTTTATTTCATACACACATGACTAATCAACACAATTTAACTGAACTAATCAGTACATTTTTAAGTCATTTAAATATTACATAAAAAATAACATGAATGCTATAAAAAAAATTTAAAATTACTTGAATATTGTAAAACAACACTTAACAGAAAAACAGTACTAGAACCATGTTTTTTCGAAACCAGTATCTTGGTTATTTATTTCGGTTATAGGGAATAAGAGAGAGAATAGGGAAGCCATTGATGATTACAGAAATTGCAGGGATTACAGAAATTGCAGGGATAACAAGGAGTTAATTGGTATTATCAATTACAAAAAGTCTAGATTACCCTTATTATTTATTGCAAATCAACATCAAACTTTAAAATAGATCTCAACCATTAATCAATAAAATGGACGATTGAGATGACTTGCTAGGCTTTTTAGGGAAAAATCACTTTGTAGAGGAACCCTCCTATACATATATATATATATATATATATATATATATATATATATATATATATATATATATATATATATATATATATATATATATATATATATCAAATACAAAGTATAATTAACCTACAAAGCTTATGAAGTAATCTTGTCCTTTTATCTACATAATTGGTTGAGATTGCACGGGGTGCCACAAAAATGAATTTAATGAGCAAAATGAGTAAAACTCACAATTATTTACTTTAGTTCTGCTAGTTTTTTAAATTCAAGTTAATTTTTTATATACTTTATTATTTTTTATAAAAATATACACCAATTAAGTCTTTTTATTTCTTTAAATTAAGTATAATAATATTGTTCTACCTTAGACAAAAATACCATACTTTTTTTAAAAATGTTGCGAACGGATATATCTCTTGACCCATTCCGTGTGTTGTATTTTGGTGGTTTTTTAACCTTAACACGTTAGATTCACTTTGTAGTTTGTACCTGTATTAATGCACTTTTAATCCTAGTTTTATATATAATTGTAAGAAGGCAAACAAGCACAAGAGGAATCTCTTGGGGGAAGTTGGTACTTGGTAGAGTCGAGACCTCTTTTATTCTACTTAATAAATAAATAAATTATTTAATACAATCATTACTTGTTGATTAAACGGATCATTTTGTAAGGGGACTACTAATGGCACACGAGAATTGCTATGTGGACTTGGCCATATACGCATCGTATAGGGCAATACGAAGCGTATAGCCCTTCACAATTTCCCATGCCCGACATCCTCGTACAACCTGGTCATTCCAACACTATACGCATCGTATAGTTCAATACGATGCGTATAGCGTACGAGGTACTTTCTACAACTAGTCAACATCACATCGCTATACGCCACGTATAGATCTATACGGAGCGTATAGAGATGTGATGATTGACTAGTTGCAGAAAGTACCTCGTACGCTATATTCATCGTATTGAACTATACGATGCGTATACGAGGTTTGACCAGGTTTGACCCGAATCCTATACGCACCGTATTGCCCTATACGATGCGTATATGGCCCAATTTTTTTGTGTATTTAACCATGCAAAATTCTCATTCGAATCGTATTGCCTTCGGTTCGTAGGGGCCGTCCAGGACCAGGTTTCGGTCCCGGTGCCGGTGCCGCAGATGCCTGGACAGGGGGACCCGCCTATGCCTTAGCCGCTACAGGGTATAGCGATTGAGGACGAGCCGCCACACGTCGAGCAGGTCCACGAGCATCCGCTACAGCATCCCCGACACGTACGTCGGTCTGTTAGGCTGGATAGGACTACCCAGGCATTGCTTGATGGCCTTGTTGCCGACTCACGGCGAAAGGGTCGTCAACTCGATCGCATTGAGGACCTGATGATGTGGGCGGTTAGACAGCTCGTGAATCAGTCACGAGCCGCCGGCATCGAGGCACAACCACTACCACCGCCACGTCATTATCCGGACGACCCCGTTCAGGGTGAGGGCGGGGCGGGCGGGTCAGGGTGACGCCGGAGCCGGTCAGGGTGACGCCGGAGCCGGTTAGGTTTAGTTCTTTTATTTGTATTTTGTTTCTTTCGTTGTTACGTATGTAAAACATTTTGATGTATATATTTAATTTTTTGATGTAATGTATATAATTTTAGTTTATTTGTTTGGTTGTAATGTTTAATATTTTGTTTGGTTTGTAATGTTTAATATTTTGTTTGGTTTGTAATGTTTAATATTTTGTTTGATTAACAAACTTATATTAACAAAATTATATAAATTAAAATAAAAATAAACAAAATATAAATAAAATAAAAAAATTATAATTAAATAAAAAACACCTATACGTGGTGTATAGGTCAATACGTCACGTATAGGATTCTTTAACACCAAATTTTCCAACTTTTCAAGAAAATTATTGTGCCCTGCCACATACGCTGCGTATAGGGCAATACGAATCGTATGAGACATATACTTCAGACAGAGAATGACACGTGTCATTCCTATGTCAGAGAGTGAACCCTATACGCCATCGTATTGATCTATACGAAGGCGTATAGCACGACTACGGGTACAACTAGCAATATTCCGTGCGTGGTTAGAAATTCCCCTTTGTAAATGCTTAAATATTCCGGCTTCAATATCTGAATTCATAAGTCAACAGAGGAGAAGCATGCATGAATGGTGGTAGAGTACAATAGATCATTGCATAGATGTTAGGGAATGAAGTTACCAAGGGAAAAGGTCTGACAGGCTGTCAGAGAATGTCGAACTGTACATGCAAATTAAAATAAGGCCGATTCTAACCACACACGGAATATTGCTAATTGGACCCGTCGTCGCGCGATACGCCCTCGTATAGGTCAATACGAGGGCGTATAGGGTTTAGTCTCTGACACCAGAATGACACGTGTCATTCTCTGTGTCCCATACGATTCGTATTGCCCTATACGCCTCGTATTAGGCAGGGCTCAGTATTTTTCTTCAAAAGTTGGAAGATTTGGTGTTAAATAATCCTATACGTGGCGTATAGACCTATACGCCACGTATAGGATTATTTATTTAATTATATTTTTTTTATAATAATATATTATTTTGTATTTTAATTTATATAATTTTGTTAATATAAGTTTGTTATAAATTTTCTAAATTTTATATATTTTATATTTTTTTTAAACATTTATTATATTTTTACAGTATAATCAAACAAAATATTAAACATTACAAACCAAACAAAATATTAAACATTACAACCAAACAAGTAAATTAAACATTATATACATTACATCATAAAATTAAATATATACATCAAAATGTTTTACATACATAATAACGAAATAAACAAAATACAAATAAAAGAACTAAACCTAATCGGCTCCGGCGTCACCCTGACCTGCCCCGCCCTCACCCTGAACGGGGTCGTCCGGATAATGACGTGGCGGTGGTAGTGGGGGTGGCTCGATGCCGGCGGCTCGTGACTGATTCACGAGCTATCCAACCGCCCACGTCATCAGGTCCTCCATGCGATCGAGTTGACGACCCTGTCGCCGTGAGTCGGCAACAAGGCCATCAAGCAATGCCTGGGTAGCCCTATCCAGCCTAACAGACCGACGTACGTGTCGGGGATGCCGTGGCGGATGCTCGTGAACCTGCTCGACGTGTGGCGGCTCGTCCACAATCGCCATACCCTGCAGCGGCTGAGGCATAGGCGGGTCCCCCTGTCCAGGCATCTGTGGCAACGGCACGGGGACCCAAACCTGGTCCTGGACGGCCCCTACGAACCGAAGGCCCTGCGGGAATCGGTGCGTGATGCGCATGCCGCTCGCCGTGCGACGATCTAATCGGACAGGGGGAATGGCCGGTAACATCTGAGGCTCATGGTGGCCAAATGGTATGACCGACCGCATGATATGCGTGATGAATGAACCGCCATATAAAAGTCCGCGCCTCTGTCGCATATAGGCTGAAGCAAAATAAAGCGCCATGCTCGTGGACAGGTCGCACCGCCTCCCAGTAAGCAGGCAGAAAAGGAAGAAAAGATCTCTATCAGTGCACCATTCACGGCTTTTCAGGTCGCACCGCCTCCCCTTGGTACCCAACCAAGGACTATCTGAAATCAAGCCCCAAAAAACAAGGAGTTCCTCCTTGTCAACCTCCGTCACCGCCTCGGTGAATAGCGGCGAGACCGTCTCAGGCTCGTGGTACAAGCCCGTCGTGACGGCCCACTGACGGAGGGTCTGACGGTAAACGACCCCAAAAATAGAAAAAGAAATACGATCCGGATCCTCAATATTCGGCGCCTCCCCGGGTAGAGGCTGCAGCCCAGTCTCTGAATAGATGAACGTCGAAAGAAACTCGACGACAAGCTCTCGGTATGTCTCCTCAAAAGAAAGGTCAAAAAGACGCGACCATGGCGTGTCCTCACCGATGATGGCCCTAGCTCGCTCGGCCTCATGCACCTCCTCGAGGAGGGCCCAATCCACCGCCGTACCCGGACCCATCTGCACCTCCCGGAGCTTCTGGCACCGGGAATAAGCCTCTGTATCGGGCGGAAAATCTAGAAAAGGATAGTGCGCAAAATCGTCTAGCTGATCCATCTGAATATCATCATCATAATCCGCCATATCTGATAATAATTAATTGTTTTTAATATTTTAATTTAAATAATAAATAATAATAATAATATATTGTTTAAATTTTAAATAATAAATAATAATAATATATTTTTTTAAAATAATAATAATAATATATTATATTTATTTTAAATAATAAATAATAATAATAATAATAATATATTGTTTAAATTTTAAATAATAAATAATAATAATATTTTTTTTAAATAATAATAAATAATAATAATAATAATAATATATTGTATTTATTTTAAATAATAAATAATAATAATAATATTAATATATTGTTTTTATTATATTTTCTTTAATTGAATTAATTTATATAATTAAAATTTTTTTAAATTAAAAACCTATACGCCACGTATAGGCTTATACGTGGCGTATAGGCGGTTGCCGGGTAAACAAAGCCATACGCAGGCCAAATAGGCTATACGCGGGCGAGTTGCCGGGTAAACCAAGCCATACGCGACCAAACTAGGCCATACGCAGGCATGTGACCGGGTAAACTGAGCCATACGCAGCGTATAGGTTTATACTTGGCGTATGGCTTCATCTTCTACCTTAGATCAATCCAGAAGAACTATACGCCACGTATGGTCCTGTACGTGGCGTATAGTTCTTAATTTCAAAACTAAAAATCGCTAATCTACCCATTTTTACCCGCTAATATTCAATAAAAACCTAACATTAATGATCGTGGGTTAAGACACGTACCTTTTCAAAGTTTTTTTTGATGGCACAATCCAAATCAACGAGCGTTTTATAAGCGGGTCGCGTATGGCTTTGTGTTTGTTTTTTTGGTTCGTTTGGTACAATACGGGGCCAAAACCAGATAAATCAAATGTATATACGCCACGTATAGGGCAATACGTGGCGTATAGAATACCAAAGGTTATGGAAGATACGCCACGTATTGATCTATACGTGGCGTATAGAAATTTGAATTTTGAAAAAATTTGAATTTTGAAACATTTGAATTAAAATTAATTATTATTATATTTAATTAACATTATAATTAGTTATAATTAAATAAAAATATTTAAAATGACAATAAAATTAATTTAAAAAGAATTACAATACAATTTTAAACAAATATCATCCGAGATTCGTGAAATATTGTGGAAAACTAGATCTATTAGTGTCCATTATTTTCTTAAATCGTTCTATACGATCATTGTATATATTTTCCCATTTTGCTGCATCATCATTTCGGTGCAAATTCCAAAGTGCATTCGGCGTAGGAATCGGAAATTCTCCGTCTAACTTGACGTGGATGAAATGAGCATTTTTGACGTGAACTAACGATAAGACTTGATGTTGAGCGTGAACGTTCGGACCAAACCACAATGGAAAAAATGTTTGATTACCGTTGATGCTTAAAAGATGAACAATCACCCCAAATCTTTGAGCAATTAGGAGTCCTGTGTATGGCATCGACATCCAACGACTAACTGGTGCGGCTTTCACATCCTGCCAATCTATTGTGTGACGTAGCTTATCATACTCTTTAAAGGCGACTCTGTCAAAAACAGTTCTCCACCATTCCTCTTTATTGTCCATCTCATGTAGAAGTTGTTGTCGGACAAAGAGCCACCGGTTTTCATTTAACCCTAAACCCAAAGCTACCGATCGAAAACCACAGTTACCGTCGGGTTTTACATCCTGTATATGTGAAATGTACGGATAAAATAAAGAGGGTATCGAATCCTTAAAACATTTTATATTGTTAACCGCATCATTCCCCGTAATCAATGGAAACCCAAGATGGGCGTTATCATCTTGCGGTTGCTTTCCTTTACCCTTAGTTGAACGACTGTGTTGAAAGACCGAACTCGCTTGTATAGAGTCTTGTGACGCAATATACGAGCTGTGTCTCGCAGGGTCACATTTGCTTTGTTGGGATCCTGTGAATGAGTTGTTTCTCGCGACATCCTGTTTCCTTTGTTGTTGCTTTTTCAAAGTTGGACGACCGCGAGTATCTTCTTGTACCATAGGCGCTTTCTTGTTACTTTTGCTCGGAAAGACAACCCCTGCAATTCTCGACAGCATACTTCTTTTGACCTGATCGGGTTGTGACATAATTTTGTTTCTCACTTGACCCAGTACCTTATCCACGTCTACATTTTCATCATCGACAAACGACGGTTTTAAATCAAGTTTCCTCCAGAAGACGTCCACTGCATCTAGAGGGATTATGCCACCTGTATAATAATAATAATATATTGTTTAAATTTTAAATAATAAATAATAATAATATTTTTTTTAAATAATAATAAATAATAATAATATATTGTATTTATTTTAAATAATAAATAATAATAATAATAATATTAATATTAATATATTGTTTTTATTATATTTTTTTTAATTGAATTAATTTATAATAATAATAATTAAATAGTCAGAACAATTTACCTGTAGCTTCGATATTTGCTAGACGACAAGCACACGGCAACCCACAACTACTGAAAAGTTGGCACCCACACGTTGCATTTTGTTTCCGTATATTTGATAACTTGTACCACTCGTTTTCTATCAAATCTAGAGCTTTATGTGAAACTTTACCGTGCAGGATATCAAACAATTGAATAGCTATGTGGCTGTCCATTTTCCTTATGATGCTTGTTCCAAACCCAAACTGTAAGTGATAATACTGATCTGATACAATTTCATCAACAAACCCAACAAGTCTATCTAGCGAGCTGTTAGCGTTTCTAAGATAGCTCTTTAAGAGCGAATGCTGGCTCTCGACTCGGTTTGTTGTATGTTGACCAAAATTGAGGTTTTTGTTGGACCACGCAGATACAAACTTTTCTTTATACGGGTCCAGCCAATTTTTAGTCACATAATCAATAACTCCTAGAAAAATATTTAATATTGAATAAATATTTAAATACTGAAAATATTAAATATTTAATATTTAAAACTTACTTCCTCGTTTGGCTGCGTACAGACGTTCGTAAAGTCGGTTGAAGTTGTACTGGTATATATCTGGCGTGGGAGACTCACATAATACCGACCATGAATACTTGAAATTTTTCCAGTCTTCGTCTGTAAATAATGCCCTGCAATGTTTTGCGATACTCTCGTGTATGTGCCACCGACATAGGTTCTTGGAACAGCTCGGAAATATTTTATCACACGCGTTCATAAGAGCTTTGTCCCTGTCTGTTACTATCACACGTGGCTCCATACACTTTTGCAACATTGCTTTTATTTGAAGTAACACCCAGACGAAGTTTTCCTCCCGTTCTTTTGATATAAATGCATGAGCGACGCAAAACGACTGGTGTGTGGAGGTCACACCGACCACTTGGACAAATGGAAGTTTGTACATGTTTGTTTTGTATGTCGCGTCGATCATCAACACGTGCGGGAATGCACGCCACATCTCGTACGATTTCGGATGAACAAAGAATATCTCCTCCACACTATTTGTGGCAGGATCTTCTCGAGTATAGTAGACGTATTTTTTTGAAGAAAGCAGGTTTTCCAGAATCTGTATTGGAGTTTCACCGACTCTCGTTTCGTTTTTTATCTTTTGTATTGCATTATAAATGTCTTTTTTAATGCAACTACTCTCTGGGTTTTGTTTCCTTATAGTTGCTAGAATGTTTCGTGGCAACATGTTTTGCGAATACAACTTCCCCACCAAAAGTTGTTCCGACTGAGACAGTCTCCTTGCAAACGAGTGCGCCTCAAGATGTTGACTAGGATCGTGGTTATGACTGTCATCCTTCACCGTTAATTTCCAATCACCAGTATTTTCTTGGTACTCTCCTTCCAATTTAAAGGGACAACCAATTTTCTTGCTACCGGCACGTCTAACCGTGGCAGTAGACGCACGTTCGCCGTGACGGTCACACACAAGCCACACCTTGATAAACGGTTCCGTCGGATCATCGCCTTTTCTCCTCGATCGTCAGGTGACAATGACGTAACCATTGTCACGTCCTCTCCGGATAGCCCAATCAACCAACTGTTCACGAGACTGAAAATTCTGGTTAGTTTTATAAGACATATTTTGATTATTTTGTTCTTCGTCTTCGGAGTCATCGGTTTGTTGTGTCGGGTAAGAGACTTCATCGTATACGTATTCGTTCGTGGGTTGTGTAAGGTAAGACGGTTCACTGTATACGAACTCGGGATTGCTTAGTGGCTCGTTCAAATCTGGAAGCCTTACCCGTTGATGAGAATAAACGTTGGACGAGACCTCCTCCTGGTTCACCTCTTGAATGCCAAAACTTTGCGGATTGTTTTCCACCGACTCGTTAGAATATACCTGAAAACCGTAGTTACCATCCCACCACCAAGACATGTTTACAATTTTTGAATTTTGAAAGCATACGTTCGGTTCGAATGAGAATTCTGCATGGTTAAATACACAAAATTTGGGCCCTATACGCATCGTATAGCCCAATACGATGCGTATAGGGTACGAGGTGATGTGACTAGTGGCAGAAGGTACATTGTACCCTAAACTGCAGCGTATTGGCCTATACGATGCGTATACGATGTTTGAATGACCAGGTTGTAAGAGAATGTCGGGCATGGGAAATTGTGAAGGGCTATACGCATCGTATTGCCCTATACGATGCGTATATGTTAAATAAGATAAGCCAATGCAATTGGTAGTCTTCAGTTATATTGTTTTCTCCCTTGGGACATCGAAATTCACTTATTACTCCCTGCACTTCCAAAACAAAACCATGTTAAATAAGATAAATAACAACCACATAGTAAACAATAAAAGAAGATGCCTCTACACACCCAAACAGCCTCTTGGCCATATACGCATCGTATAGGGCAATATGATGCGTATAGCCCTTCACAATTTCCCATGCCCGACATCCTCGTACAATCTGGTCATTCCAACACTATACGCATCGTATAGTTCAATACGATGCGTATAGCGTACGAGGTACTTTCTACAACTAGTCAACATCACATCGCTATACGCCACGTATAGAACTATACGGAGCGTATAGAGATGTGATGATTGACTAGTTGTAGAAAGTACCTCGTACGCTATTTTCATCGTATTGAACTATACGATGCGTATACGAGGTTTGACCAGGTTTGACCCGAATCCTATACGCACCGTATTGCCCTATACGATGCGTATATGGCCCAATTTTTTTGTGTATTTAACCATGCAAAATTCTCATTCGAATCGTATTGCCTTCGGTTCGTAGGGGCCGTCCAGGACCAGGTTTGGGTCCCGGTGCCATTGCCGCAGATGCCTGGACAGGGGGACCCGCCTATGCCTCAGCCGCTACAGGGTATAGCGATTGAGGACGAGCCGCCACACGTCGAGCAGGTCCACGAGCATCCGCTACAGCATCCCCGACACGTACGTCGGTCTGTTAGGCTGGATAGGACTACCCAGGCATTGCTTGATGGCCTTGTTGCCGACTCACGGCGAAAGGGTCGTCAACTCGATCGCATTGAGGACCTGATGATGTGGGCGGTTGGACAGCTCGTGAATCAGTCACGAGCCGCCGGCATCGAGGCACCCCCACTACCACCGCCACATCATTATCCGGATGACCCCGTTCAGGGTGAGGGCGGGGCGGGCGGGTCAGGGTGACGCCGGAGCCGGTTAGGTTTAGTTCTTTTATTTGTATTTTGTTTCTTTCGTTGTTATGTATGTAAAACATTTTGATGTTTATATTTAATTTTTTGATGTAATGTATATAATTTTAGTTTATTTGTTTGGTTGTAATGTTTAATATTTTGTTTGATTTGTAATGTTTAATATTTTGTTTGGTTTGTAATGTTTAATATTTTGTTTGATTAACAAACTTATATTAACAAAATTATATAAATTAAAATAAAAATAAACAAAATATAAATAAAATAAAAAAATTATAATTAAATAAAAAACACATATACGTGGCGTATAGGTCAATACGTCACGTATAGGATTCTTTAACACCAAATCTTCCAACTTTTCAAAAAAATTATTGTGCCCTGCCACATACGATTCGTATTGCTCTATACGCAGCCTATTTTGATCTATACGCTGCGTATAGGGCAATACGAATCGTATGAGACATATACTTCAGACAGAGAATGACACGTGCCATTCCTATGTCAGAGAGTGAACCCTATACGCCATCGTATTGATCTATACGAAGGCTTATAGCACGACTACGAGTACAATTAACAATATTCCATGCGTTGTTAGAATTTCCCCTTTGTAAATGCTTAAATATTCCGGCTTCAATATCTGAATTCATAAGTCAACAGAGGAGAAGCATGCATGAATGGTGGTAGAGTACAATAGATCATTGCATAGATGTTAGGGAATGAAGTTACCAAGGGAAAAGGTCTGACAGGCTGTCAGAGAATGTCGAACTGTACATGCAAATTAAAATAATTAATATTAATATTAATTATTATAAACGAGATTTTAAATTCAATATTCCATTTTTCTTTTATAATTGCATGACTTGACTTATCATGCACTTGTCACCATGGAAACACTTCCAAATCTTTTTGCTGATTTTGTGTCTTTCGAAATTTGGGTTCAAAACAAAGTATCTTCTTATGAGATTTAATAATTATGAAAATAATCCTTTTTCATATTAAGTTTTGCCTACATAATCAGTTTAGAAATATATATATATTAGAGCTGGTTATTGTACAAACTACAAAGGGCGAAAAATCGTACAACGGATGAAGCCACCAGGATACGAAAAACTGTTTCCGTCGTAATAATAACGCAGCCTATTTTGATAATTACGCATTCTTTATAATAACGCATGTTTTAAAATGATAATAACGCGTGTTTAAAACTGATAATAACGCGTGTTTAAAATAACACACTTTTTAAATGATAATATCGAATGTTTTAAAATGATAATTACGCATATTATACAAATAATCACGCATGTTATATGAATAATAACACGTGACGATAATCACGCATGTTATACGAATAATCACATATGTTATACGTATAGCGCATCGAGATTTTCTTAAAAAAGTTATTTTTTATACTAAAAGTATACCAAAACTATACTCAAATTAAAGAGATTAAACTATACTAAAAAATATACGATAATTACCAAAATTAAAGGGTGACAAAATAACTTAAATAACCTTCTAATTAAAAACATAAAAAAAATCTAATTGCTTGAGAGTAGTTTTTGCGGTTTTCGCATAACTATATGTATATATACACACACGGGTCACGAGATACATTTGTCACGTAAGCACTTCTAATCGTGTATAAAATTTTAGTTTTATTATAGACAAAACATGAGTTACGTGCATACAAAATTTAAATACTCGAATCTAATTTGTGTTTCATGATCGATGTGGTAGAAGAAAAGACTTTTCAAAGGATATACAAGTACAAAAAAATAGATACATGTTTATTATAATAGGTAGATGAAAAGATATTATCTAGAAGTACATAAGTATAGGTGAACATACCTAAATTACTATCATCAACCGAGACTCTGTTTTTTTTTTTTGAATGGCAGATAAATTAAACAGGGCTAGGAGGAACTAGCACAAACAGAAACATACAGAAAAGAAGGAACAAAAAAAAAAAAAAAAAAAAACAGAAACAAACCAACGAACCCCTTATAAATGAAAAGAGCACAAATTCTCCTAATCTGAGACCCCAATCATCTTTCCATTTTTCGGCCACAAGTAATTTGTGCATTTTAGATCCTCACAAAGCCATCTAAGAGATGCTCTTGTGCCCCCAAATACTACTTTGAATCACCCTTAGCTTCCATATACTCCAAACTGCAGCTAGTATAACCACTTGGAGTGCTTTATGCTTTTTTGAATCCGCCAAACTAACTTTAGTAAGCTCCAAGAAGTCCCTAACCGAGAAAACGAAGATGGGTGGGGTTTTGCACCAAATGCTAATGAAACCCCAAAGCATGGTGGCATAGAAGCAAGAGGAAAACAAATACTCAACCGTCTCCACATTTTCTGAGCAAAGAGGACAACAATCAGAGATTATATTTATAAAGGATACTGCACAGAATACGAAAAGTCAACCAACAATTTAATATTCACATCGGTCAAGATCAGTTTTAAATATATTATATTTCTTTCTTTTATATACCTCCTGTAATTGATATTATATCTCTTCCTTTTATACTCCCTGTAATTGCTCACATCATGTGTATATGTACCTTGTATCACAATTGAGAATATATAAGTTTTACATTCATAATACTTTGATCGCATATGGTATCAGAGCCCACATAGCGCTCTAACGAGTCCTCGATACTCCTTTCTCAAAAACCCTAAAGTTTCCTTCATGGCCTCACCCAAAACAACCGTCCAATTAACGGCATCCAGCCATTTTTCGATCAAACTCACCACCACAAACTTCACGGTGTGGCGAAAGCAGGTTCAATCAACCCTTATCGGTCTCGAACTCGAAAACCTTATCACCGAAAATCCGCCACCAAAGGTTATCTTCGACAAGGATACCGCTAAATCCAATCCAGATTATATGGCCTGGTATCGTCAAGACCAGATCGCTTACAGCGCCATTCTCGGCAGCCTTAGCGAGGCTATTCAGCCAATAATCACATCTGCATCCACGGAGAGAGAAGCTTGGGATCGTTTAACTTTGAGCTACGCTTCCACATCTCGCTCCAGAATCATCTCTCTTAAGTCCAAACTCGCAAAGCATCCAAAGGGAAATCGATCGATCATCGAATTCTTGCAGGAAATGAGATCGATTGCAGATGATTTGGCCCTTGCTCAAAGCCCCATTGACGAAGAAGGCATCCTGGTTCATATCCTTAGCCAACTCGGTGACTATTACGGCCCTATCACCGCCGCCATCAAAGTCCGTGAACAACCAATTTCTTACCCTGAATTGTTTGACAAGTTACTTGATTTTGAAAGGTCCTTGAAAGAAGTTGAATCGACCACTGTTCCTCTTATGGCCATGACTAATTTTTCTCAAAGACAACAAGGCAGGTTCAATTCTGGGTCATCATTTGACTCTCGCAACAGCCGGTTCAACTCCGGAAATCAGTCCCAAGGTGACAAGCCCAACTTCAACACAAACAATGGTATGACTCGACCAAATCGGTCCTTCTCCTTTTGTCAATTTTGTAGTATTCCGAGCCACGAAACATGTGATTGCAGGAAACTTGCTCGATTCCTCAAGGAGAACAACATTGCCCTTAACAACTATCCTGCTAGAGCAACTGCAAATGTTACTGCCCTCGGATCCAAATCAAACTCCGCAACACATTCTTGGTTATTTGATACAGGAGCCTCACATCATTTAACCGCGGATCGATCATCTCTCCATACCTTCTCCGAATATGGTGGACCCGATGAAATTGTCCTTGGCGATGGTACAAGTCTTTCTGTATCTCACACTGGTCACACAAACATATCCACTGCACTTCGTTCTTTATCTTTACCAAACGTTTTATGTGTTCTAAAACTTCATAAACATCTTGTCTCTGTTGCTAAACTTTGTCGTACTAACCATGTTTCTGTGGAATATTTTCCCTTTCATTTTCTTGTAAGGATCTTCGCATGGGGCGCCTCTCATGCAGGGGGAGAACGTCAATGATGTCTATTACGCCAACCGTCTCTCCGTTCCTCAACTTAATTTCACCACAAAGACTTCACCACTAGACTTGCATCACAAGCTTGGCCATCCCTCCTTACGTATTTTAAAGCTTCTTGTCAAAGACTTAGGTCTCACCAATAAGCTAGAATCTGATTTACATTTCCATTGTTCCTCATGTTCAATCAATAAAAGCCAGAAATTACCTTTTGGTAAAAACTCGTTTGTTGCTAATAAACCTTTACAGCTTATTTATTCAGATATCTGGGGTCCGGTTCAAAAATCAATTGATAATTATGCATAATATGTTGTGTTTGTTGATTATTTTTCCATGTATGTTTGATTATATCCCATAAAACATAAGTCCGATGTCTCCAAAATTTTTCCACAATTTAAACTTTTAGTGAAAAAATATTTTCAAACCCTGATTATCTCCATGTTTACGGATAATGGTGGAGAATACCAAGGACTTATTCCATTATTTCAATCCATGGCTATCTCCCACTTCACCACACCGCCTCATACGCGGGAACAAAATGGTATTGTCGAACGACGACATCGTCATATCGTTGAGACCGGTCTTGCATTACTTCATTATACAGGCCTACCACTCACTTTTTGGTCTCACGCTTTCCAAACGACGGTCCATCTCATTAACCATCTACCTACCCCAATCCTTGATTCCAAAAGCCCATTTGAACGCCTTCACGTTTAAACCCCAAGTTACACCAAACTTAAGCCGTTTGGTTGTCTTTGCTACCCGTGGCTTCGCCCCTACTCAAGCTCTAAACTCCAAGCTCGGTTCGCTCCATGCATTTTCTTAGGCTACTCAAGTGAAAAATCATCCTATAAATGCTATCATGCGAAAACTCGTCGGCTTTATCATTCCCGCCATGTCGAATTTGTCGAGGATACCTTCCCTTACAAAACAGTTCCCGCCTCCATCGTGTCTCTCCCATCTGTTGACAGTTTTCTGTCCACACCTCCCTTGGCCCCCCTCATCCCTATACTCACCACCATCTCAATAACCGCCAACCACCCAACCCACTATTTCCCCTCCTTCTTCTACTCTCGGCCAACCACCCATGGCCTCACTCAATCTTTTACCTGTCCCCTTAACCTCATGTCACACCCCATTACCTACCTCCCCTACACATCCTGATCCTACCTCTTCATTCCCATCATCTCTCTCTCACTCTCCTCCACCCTCTCCTAACCCTCAGTCCACTCCACACTCACCACCTTCTCATTCACCGTCACCCACCCAACCCACTATTTCCCCTCTCCCTTATGCTTCTTCCCTTCCCTCCTCCCCTACTTCCGGCTCCTCCCGACCAATCCGTCCACGAAAGCCAAATCCTAAATATTATAATTCCAAGTTTATTAACACCACTACTCTGCATCCTATTCCTGTTGCTTTGGAACCTACCACTCCCATTCAAGCATCCAAGGACCCCCTTTGGCGAAAGGCCATGGATGATGAATACAATGCGTTACTTCACAACCACACGTGGGAGCTTGTCCCGCCTACCACTCATACTCCCATTGGTTGTAAATGGGTGTTCCGGATCAAACGAAATCTGGATGGCACCATATCCAAGTACAAGGCCTGCCTTGTCGCCAAAGGCTTTCTCCAACAACATGGGAAGGATTACTTTGACACCTTCAGTCATGTCACCAAACCAGTCACCATTCGCACCATCCTTTCCATTGCTCTTTCCAGAGGTTGGCCATTGCGTCAACTAGATGTTAACAATGCCTTCTTACATAGCACTTTGCAAGAAGAAGTGTACATGGTCCAACCATCGGGGTATGTTCATACTCAATTTTTGAACCACATTTGCAAGCTTCATAAATCTCTATATGGTCTAAAACAAGCACCGCGTGCTTGGTATCATGCTCTAGCCTCATTTTTGCTAGACTTCGGCTTCACAAAGTCATTAGCCGATGCCTCGTTATTCATCTACAATCAAAATGGGGTTACTTGCTACTTCATGGTCTATGTCAATGATATTGTCCTAACTGGTAACAACCCTCACTTCATCGATAAGTTTGTGACCAATCTTGCCTCCCGGTTCTCCATCAAAGATCTTGGTCACCTTAGTCATTTTCTAGCTATCGAGATTATCTTAACCGACTCAGGCATGTTTCTCTCTCAACATAGATACATACATGATCTTCTCAACCAGTTCCACATGGATGGTGCCAAGGAAGTCTTAACACCCTTGCATGCCACTGACACTCTATCTCTGACAGATGGTTTGCCTAAGGTTGATCCCACTCCCTATCGCAAGTTGGTAGGCTCCCTCCAGTACTTAGCCTTCACCCGCCCCGACATCTCCTTTATCGTCAACAATATGTCTCAATTCATGCACTCACCATCCCAAGCACATTGGCAGGCGCTAAAACGCCTTCTTTGTTACCTCAAAGGTACCATCTACCATGGACTGTTTCTTAATCGGAAGTCCTCCTTGGACTTAACCGCCTTCTCGGACTCGGATTGGGGCAGTATATCGAATGGGGGTCGATCCACTACGGCATATATTCTCTACCTTGGGTCGAATATCATCTCTTGGCGATTAGCACGACAAAAATCCGTATCGCGTTCATCCACCGAAGTAGAATACAAGGCTTTGGCAAATGCGGCTGCTGAACTATCATGGCTAAAAAATCTGCTCAAGGAACTTGGTATCACAATTCAACGACCACGGAGGCCTTTTTGTGATAATACAGGTGCCACCTATCTTTGTGCTAACCCGTTTTACCATTCTCAGATGAAGCATATTGCTTTAGACTATCACTTTGTCCAAGAAAAAGTCACAGCGGTCGATCTAAATGTTCTTCACATCAACTCAATTGACCAACTTGCGGATGTGCTCACCAAACCGTTACCTCGGGCTCCATTTCTAAAGTTTCGGTCCAAGATTGGAGTCTCCGATGGATCCTCCATCTTGCGGGGGCGTATAAAGGATACCGCACATAATACGGAAAGTCAACCAACAATTTAATATTCACATCGGTTAAGATCAGTTTTAAATATATTATATTTCTTTCTTTTATATACCTCCTGTAATTGATATTATATCTCTTCCTTTTATACTCCCTGTAATTGCTCACATCATGTGTATATGTACCTTGTATCACAATTGAGAATATATAAGTTTTACATTCATAATACTCTAATCGCATAATATTTACCTTCCTCCTAGTTAATGCTTGTCTAGTGGGCATCCTATCAAGTTCTGTGCGCCATGCTAAAATGTTAACTTTTAATGCGACCGCGTTGCACCAGTTTAAAACATATACGCCTGCTAAGTTTTGGGCTGGACCTAGCAGGCCACGCATTGACTTGACTCTTCTCCTTTATCTTGTGACCATATATTGGAATTTACATCAACTATAGTATAAAGGTATAACTCTTCGAAAAGATATAGGTACTTTTTTTTCCTCTAAAATATTATATATACATAGTTAAAGGTTCATATGAAACATCTAAATTAATAACCTCTTTTGAGCCTTCGATCACATTACAACGAATGACTTTTTTTTGACCGACAACAATGAGAAATCTCATAGAAAAGCTAGCGGGGAACTAACAACACCCCAATTACAACCAAGCCAAACGGCAATCACCAAGAAAAGATACAAAACCAAAACAACAGAGCTTATTACAAAATTTAAAACAATACCCGATTTCTTAACCGATTCCGGATATTAGGTTAGTTATCCAATTCTCCCAGCAGCCTTTACTGTTATTACCTTTGAATTCACACCTTTCAAAACTCAGAACTTTTATATCTTCAACCAGGTTACAACGAATGACTGACATCCCCTTTTATTATGTTTGTTAATTTCACTCTATGAATCACCACCGTTCCTTTTTTTCATACCCTCCATGGTCATATACCCAAAGGTGATTACTGTGTAAAGAAAAAAAAAAGAATTCATAAAGTTGAAAAAGTTGAAGAGACATAAAACAGACTTCAACGACCATTTAAACATGATTTAAAATAAAAAAATTATTTATTTAATTTCTAATAATTAGTTATAGCCTAATGATATTAAAGTGTAACAAAGATGTCATTTATCAGAAGGTTGAGGGCTTAAATCCTATAGTGGATACATGTGTAGATTTTGAAGGAGGTGTGAGTTAATAAAAAAAATATTATTTTGATTTATATCTTTATACTAGCTTAGAACCCGTGTAATACACACATGGTGAAAAATATCAATACATAAAATTTTCTTATATCTTTATTTATATTTATTTTACATGTGTAAAAATATATTACATATAGTAAGGATAGAAAACAAAATTCAAAATATGTAAAAATTAATATATAATTGGGTTTTGAAAATACGTTAATTACTATTTAATATAATTTGACTTTCATTACTTTTTGATTGAAAATAAAAGTTGCATAATTAAATTTTAATTTTTTTGTAATAAATAAGGAATAATTTAAAATAAATATGTTTTATTAGTATAATTAGTAATTTCTTTAAAAATATATTATTAATAAAAGATAGAGGTGCATTTAATAAAAGAGAGATCCGAGAAAAAAATGATAAGAATGAATATGAAAGTAACATATGACATGAAAAAAAACCTTTATTTATTATATAATATAGATTATATTGTATTTGTGCCGAAACTACAATTGTTAAAGTACAAAAAATGTTTGGTGTTGATTAATTGTTATATTTTTATTCCACATATAAATTTAAATTGAAATATGTATTCATGTGAAGCTTTTATGAAATGGACCGTAAGGGAAAACGATTTGTTCCTCGAGTTGCTGTCGGTATTTACCAAATAAAAAAATATATCTGTCCTTTTCTGAACCCCAACCCACCACAAGTCACAAATCACAACTCCATTGATTCCTAAATATTTCACTTGCCCACTTCTTACAGTTTTTAATTTTTATTCTAACCCCATTATTCTTCGATCTTTTACTCTTCTGGTCCTTGTACAAGTTTCATGGCAACTCCATTTGCTTATTTTTATAAAAAAAATTGGACAACTGACAAAAAAAAAACAGTTAATGGTCGTACGAATATTTCTTATAATAGGAAACTTGTCAAGTGAACACCGTTAAAAAGTTCTCCTTTAGAAGAAATAAATTACCTAGATTTACAAATAATCCTAAATTGAATTTTAATAATTCAAAATACGACTTATTGACATATAGTAATCTATACTAGTAATTTGATCGATATCAGTTTTAACTTTTACTTTCGTTATCAAATACAATCCAACTAACAGAATCATCATAGATATACATTTGTTTTCGCTAAAAATGATGATTTTCAACGAAATGGAGAAACATACAAGCCAAATAGCGTGAAAATAAACTGTAAATCTATGGTGATGATGCTATTAGAACTGTCATTGGCAAAGAAAATGAAAGTTAGTACCGGTCAAATTGCAAGTATAGATTATTATTATTAAAATCCAATTCGCATGAAAGAAAATAGTAAAAAGCTAGTTATTAGAGCGTCACCAACAACTTATTTCTAGAAAATTCGTGACGCTCGTGATGCCGATGTGCGGGAGATATGAATTTCATGTCTAAGAACTGGCATATGAAGTATGAGAGAGAAGAAAGAGGGGGAACGTTTGTGATTGCTGCTAGGGTAAAAAAATAGAGGGAGGGGGGGGGGGACTACTTCCTCCTTATTGGAGGTGATCTTTAGCTAAGAACTGACATATGAAGTATGAGAGAGAAGAAAGAAAGGGTACGGTTTTAATTGTTGCTAATGTCAAAACAAGGGGGTACTACTTCCCCCTTATTGGAGGTGATTTTTGTTTAATCAGATTTTTGAATAATGTAAGTGGAGAAAAAAGGTATAAAAAAGGTATAGTTAATATATACCAATAAGTAAAGAGTAAAAGAGACGTGAAGGACAATACCGACTGGAATTCACAGTTAAGGTAGAGTTACAGAATAGACAAATAATGTAAGATTTGAAAGTGAAGTTTTTGCAAGTTATGCCTTTATCGGCTCTTGATGTATATGTGTATTTAAATCCTTCTTCGGTTATTAAAATGTATGTTTTATGTAAAGCTAGAACTCACTTAGTATAGCTGACTTTTAGTATGCACATCAGGTTAATTGTAGGTCGGAAGGTGGCTTGTGGATGCTTGGCTTGCAACGAAGAGTTACCCGACTGTCGAGGATCTGGCATCCCGCTATGTTTATGTTTTGAAAGTTTACTATGTTAAGACAATGTTTTAATTGTTTTGGACAAATTTATGCTTTGTAATGAAGTTTTTTGCGGCTTGAATGAGGTTATATGTTTAAGAACTATATGTAAATGAGTAAATCCAATGCTTGAGGTCTCCCAGGTTTGTGGCCTTACAAGTTGGTATCAGAGCAATAGCTTGAGGGATTCGGGCATTCCAAAGTATGAACTTAAACTGAGAATGGGACCAAGCGACGGATGCCAGTACAGGTAACTCAAAGCCAAGGCATCAGAAATGTGTAGTATGTGAAGTTTCCATGTCAAGTAAGTTAAGATAAGGATGAAGTCTTTAGTGTTAATCATGAAAATGGACAATTAAAAACCAAAAAGTAATGTAATGGTTGATTACAAATGGATAGTGTATATTTGCAGCTTACTTTACTTGTTGTGTTCTACCTGTTATGTTGCATGATGGTGTTAAATTCCTTTATCCCCTATCTTTCAGTTTAAGAAGAATGGCTAGAAAAGGAGGTGGCAGATGCGGGGGTGGACATACAGGACGTTGAGGCAGACCACCGGTCAACCAAAGGCAGGATGATGAGGAAAGCGTTTGTCACACCCCGACCGATGGCGGAATCATCGAGGCGGACAATGAAATGATTGTTCATAAGTACATGATCTACTAAGGTTGCATAATTCATTAATAAGATTTAAATACCGAATATCCAAATACAATTCAAGTTACAACACCCTATTCTAGAATATTACACATAATTATTTTACTAGGTCCAAAAGCCTTATGTGTAGCACCTTCAACACATAGTCACACAATCACATATCTTCACCTGAAACGTAATCCAAAACAAGTGTCAACTACGAGAGTTGGTGAGTTTACATATGTTTAAATAAAGTAAAAGTTTAGTTAAAAACGTTTATACAATTCATAGTTTGACATGGTATGATATGGCATAATGTGGAGAATTCACTATATGTATACCAATTGTAAGCATATAATTTTGTATATAAGCATAAAGGTTTAAAGTGACAGGCATGGAATCAAGACTATGTGGGTCACACACAGTTTAAAAACCACCCTAAAAGTATCCAAAGCATGCAAGTATGTATAAGCACAAAGGTTTAACGTGATAGGCATGGAATCAAGACTATGTGGGTCACACACCGTCTAAGAACCACCCTAAAAGTATTCATAGCATAACAAGTGACCATGCACAAAAGCACAATAATCTACGCATGTAAACACAAGTTGAATTGTATGTAAGTATGCACAGATTACAATGGCGTGGTCGCGTGAGGACGGGGAAACGTAAATTGGTCGGGGAAACGTGGTCGCGTGAGGACGGCGAGTACAATGGCACAGGTTTTAGGTGTTGAGGGGTAGAGGGACAGGGATGTCGGGCTCGCCGGAAAAGTTCTTTACCCGCCGGACCATCGGAGGGGGTGACCGGATAAACGAATCGAGAATTGACAGATTTAGTCCCTGGAGTTTGGTTTAACTCGAATTAGCCCTTAAAATTAATACGGATGGACCTTTGTAGTTTAAATTGACCAGAAACAGCCCCTTAGTCGATTTCAGTTTTAAATCCTTCTAGTTTGTTTAATTACAATACAACCCTTGAACTTTTATTTAAATAAATTAATTTAATTTCTTTTAAATCAAATTAATTTAAAAATGTTTTTATAAACTTATTTTATTAAAATACATTATTTTATATAAATCAACTCATTTTTTGTCAAATCATTTTATTTGTTTTTAAAGTCATTTATTTTTATAAAATTTTTAAAATGGTTTTAACTTACAAAAAAATATATATATAATAATGATAATATAAATGAATAAATAGAACTTTTTATAAATACGTAATAACTACTTATTTAATTCAATCGAAACTAAGTAGTTTCGATAGAAGATAATTTCGATAACTCTATGTTCAATCGAAACTAGTAGTTTCGATTGAACATAGTTTCGACATTTCTATGATCAATCGAAACTAGTAGTTTCGATTGAACGTAGTTTCGACATTTCTATGATCAATCGAAACAAGTAGTTTCGATTGAACATAGTTTCGATACTTTACACTACCAAAAATAGTTTCGATCAAATCAGAAATTCCAAGTAAATCTGAACCAACATTTTACTCAAATAATTTTAAAATATATTACAACTGAAACTTTGAAATGTCACAGTCTCCCAATGTTGAAGGAATTTCGTCCCGAAATTCGATTTACAAAGGTTATAGAAGCGGGAAAGAGATGTCAAAAGACTTAGGATGGAATTACTTCACAAGAGAAAGATTCAGCGGGGAAATATTGTATGATAACGGATGACGATGCTAATTTCGAGTCGAGTTGTCAACTAATTGCTTTAATAGTATAGTGTGACTTATGCATACAATTTTTCATACACGCATGATTGTAAACTACATGAAACCATACTTAACAATATTGGTGCCAATCACCTCGTGACATGGCATTTTCCTTTAAAACTCTACCCCACGGGTGTTCATATTTTAAAATTTTGCAAAAACATTTTCAAAAACCGGTCATCCTCCTAGTACTTATGCATGGTTTATACTCGTTATATCAAGTGGGTTTATGTATAGGGTGTACCAGCGGCTAACCCACCACCCCTTTGATATACCGGGGATTCCCCGTGCGTAATTACTAGGATTTAGAACTTCAACAATTTAAGTAAACTTTAACAGAGCTAGCAAGTTGTATGACTGGATTTAAACATAATAGGTTTGTTTCACAAAAGTATAGGAATGAGATGAATGGTGATAGCATAGCTGTTATATGCAATCACGGGTTATAGAACTCATAGCAATGGATTTCCCATCCGCTATTTCCATGATATACAAGTTATCAAGATTGGTTGGTTGTTTAGCAAATATTTGGTTAAAAGCAAGAGACACAATTTTTCTATTGGCATGAATATTAAATAAAACGGATGTATAAAGATAGTGAACAAAGGAACGTACCGTTGACAGTGTCGTCATTGGTCGGAGCCCCGTTAGCATTTATATTAAATGCTCGTCCACGAGGACCACCTTGATTTTGAAGTCTTGGACATTGGTTTCGAAAGTGGTTTGGGTCTCCACATTCGTAATAGGCCCGTCCATAGGTGACAGTGAGAGGCACTGGATGATTGCCTTGAGTAGCTTGATTAACGATAGTGCGAGCACGGCAAGTAGTAACAACGTGTCCATAGCGTCCACATTTTGAGCATAGACGTCATGCGGCATGCGGGGCATGGTGATACTTGCAAGTAGGGTATTGGGGAAATGAACCTACATAATTTCTCATAATTTGACCTGCAGGAGTAACTTGGGTCACATGTACGGCAGGAATGATGGCCTCAAAGTTTTGGGCCTTACGCTTCCCATCATGATGGGAAGATTTGGGTCCTTCATCTTTGTCGGACACGGAAGTAGCAGCTTTGTCGACCACTTTCTTGGTACCCTTCCGAGATAAGGTACCCGCTTTGACATGGTTGTCGGTCAACACAGCAGACAAACGGATAGCGTCTTCGAGTGTGGAGGGATTAATTCCTAATAAGGTGTCTTGGAGTGGCATAGGCAGTCCACCTATGTATTTCTCAATTCCCCGTGCTAAGGGAGTAACCATGTGGGACACGAGCAGACTTAGTTCTTGAAAACGAGTGGTGTATGCCAAATTTTCTCCGCTATCTTGGGCGAGATCCCAAAATTCAGCTTCGAGCTTCCTCGTTTCGTTGCGAGGACAGAACTCGTCGGTCATAAGTCGTTTCATTTCGTCCCAAGACAAGGACATAGCAGATTCATTGCCTCGAGTACGTTTCTCACCGTTCCACCAGGTGAGTGCTCGTTTTTGGAAGACGCTGGCAGCATAACGGACTTTGAGGTTGTCGGGACAATCGCTGTTTAGGAAAGTACTCTCCATACTTTCAAACCATTGAAGAAGGCCAGTAGCACCTTCCGTCCCGAAGAATTTGGTGGGGTTGCAAGAATTGAAATGCTTGAATGTGCAGTACGGTGGGTTTGCACCATTCCCTTGTGTATTAGACCCATCACTGTTGTTGTTAGCTTGGATCATTTGGCCTACTAGTTGAGTAAGTAGTGCAGCAAGGTCAGTGTTGGGATTGCTGGAGTTAGCATTAGCTGCGCGACGGGGAGGCATTCTATAAAATACCACGAGAAAAGACAAAATTTTATGAGACTTCGGATAAAATAGGCATGCATGTGCTACAGTTGGTAGACTGTTCACAATAATGTAAGCAGTAACGCGAGATGACACTCATCATGTCGCATGATAATGTATATAAGTTCTGACTAAAACTGATCACATAATTCATCCAAAATTTATAACACTAAAGAATAGGGGAAATAAGCTATGAAATCTATTCTTGGGAGGATATGATAACATAGATCATTATTCGCGCGATAGGAATGGACGGGATTCGCATGCACTACAAATTGTTATTACGTGTGCACCCGTAATAATGATTTGTTTTGCATGTTCGTCTAGTTCTTCCTACCTTGCTATAATGTCCCCAAATTTTGAGTTTAAGTTCGGATTGTATCCTTGCGAATACATTGACTTATCAACGTTAAATAATTCCTCAAAGCTTTCAAGGAGACATGCTTTAGCCTATAGGTAAACACTCACTTCAGGAATTCCCAGGAAAGCATACGGGTCCGTTTATTTGGATTTATACGAAATGCTTTCCTAGACAGAAAACCCAATGTACAGGTGTCACTCTTCCAGATTGCACGTGTCCTTTACTGGTTTCAAGAGATTAAGTTGTTGACGAGATTTTCAATAGACTTGAGAGTCTATGAGTATAAAATGTGTAGGAACGTTGCAATTAATTAGGAAAAAGTATGGGTAAGGATGAGTAGTGTATATGTTTGCATAAGTTTTGTTGTCAAATGTGTATGTAAAGTATGTATCATGTATTAGAGCCTTGTATGTATGTGTATAAGTCTCATGTACCAAACTTGGGAAAATTCAAATAATACCTAACTACAAATAATTCACATAGCAATTAATCATTTAGCACATAACACATAAAAGGGAGTCCTAGGGTTATAGTCTAGGTCATTGTGTCTAATAACCTAATTCCCTATAACCATGGCTCTGATACCAATCTGTCACACCCCGACCGATGGCGGAATCATCGAGGCGGACAATGAAATGATTGTTCATAAGCACATGATCTACTAAGGTTGCATAATTCATTAATAAGATTTAAATACCAAATATCCAAATACAATTCAAGTTACAACACCCTATTCTAGAATATTACACATAATTATTTTACTAGGTCTAAAAGCCTTATGTGTAGCACCTTCAACACATAGTCACACAATCACATATCTTCACCTGAAACGTAATCCAAAACAAGTGTCAACTACGAGAGTTGGTGAGTTTACATATGTTTAAATAAGGTAAAAGTTTAGTTAAAAACGTTTATACAATTCATAGTTTGACATGGTATGATATGGCATAATGTGGAGAATTCACTATATGTATACCAATTGTAAGCATATAATTATGTATATAAGCATAAAGGTTTAACGTGATAGGCATGGAATCAAGACTATGTGGGTCACACACAGTTTAAAAACCACCCTAAAAGTATCCAAAGCATGCAAGTATGTATAAGCACAAAGGTTTAACGTGATAGGCATGGAATTAAGACTATGTGGGTCACACACCGTCTAAGAACCACCCTAAAAGTATTCATAGCATAACAAGTGACCATGCACAAAAGCACAATAATCAACGCATGTAAACACAAGTTGAATTGTATGTAAGTATGCACAGATTACGTCTCACCCCAAAATGTTTAAAAATGTAAATAGGGGATATGTAACTCACCTTGCAGCAAGGGTTTTACTTCACGCGCGTTGGTGATATTTGTATTGTTGTTATACACGATGAAATCCTATGTAAACGAATATGTATCAATTATATATTCGTGCACGCGTATATTTGTTTAAATATATGTGGATTTGTAAATGGAATAGCCTTTGTGAAAAATTATATGTTTTAAAATCATTGTACAAATTAATTTTTGGAAGACTTTGTATTTTTATAAAATTCCAAATTAAATATTGAATCTTCTCAAAAAAAAATATATTTTTAATAACACTTGCATTTTATAAATCCTAAATCACCTATTTTAAATTTCGTGAAAACATCATATTTTAAATCACGCTTATTTTTATTTATTTATAAAAATGTTATTTTATTATTTTCCGAGGGCTTAAATAATTAAATAACTTAGGAAAAATGTCGGTTTTATTATTTTATAAAATCTAACGGGTTTGAATATGTTCAAAAGTTGGGTTAAAAATAAACGGGTCGAGTTAATGGGCTCGAAATAATTTTTAGTGAGTTAAAATATTTAGAAATAATTAAATGGATTTTAAAACAATTAATTTAAATAAGTAATAATAAGTGGGTTTTAAATTAATTATTTTAATATATATATAATAGATAAAATAAGATTAAATAGTCAAATGGGTCGGACCGGTTCAGCCCAGGTAGGAAAAGCGCGGGTCAACGGGTAACCGGGTCAGGCAGAGGGGATCCATGGGTCGGTCAACTGGTCGGTCAACACAATCAACAAAAAGGAAACTAAAAAAGTTGGACCGGATGAAACCGGGGATCGAACTCGGGTCTCGGTTGTTATCGGGAACGAGTGTGACCAGCCGGGCTATAAGCCCATCGCTGATCAAAACCAACACTTAAAACTCTTAACAAGACTCGGCCTTCGTCCCTGTTCTCGACAATGCGACCAGGGACTCCGACGATGGTCTGATTAGCCCGGATACGAAGCCAATGCTTTGCAAAGGGGGTTGGTTAGATTGCTAGAACAGAAAACGAAAGTATTGAAAACAATTTAGGGGTTATACCTGCTCGGAACCCGTCTGCGAAGTCGAGAACGAAGCCGAGAGAACCCAAAACTAGAAACGGCCTTGGGGCCGAATTGGAAATTCCAAATTCGAAGGGGGGCTTCGGAAAGAGGAGACGAACCTGAGGGTGTTGCCGATTTAGAGAGAGAGGGCGATATGAGGGAGAATCGAGCTCGAGAAGGACCGGGTATGGTCATTTATACCCGAAGGAAATCCGTATGATGGAACCAGAAATTGTCTCCGAAATTGGGTTCGGACAGGTCATACGAAACTAATGAGACCGCTTTTAGTCGTGGAGGTACTTTGTGTCGGTCGAATTTCATGGGTTGACTTCGGAGATAAATGGTGCCGCGGGAATTCTGATGATGAAAAAGTAAATTGGTCAGGGAAACGTGGTCGCGTGAGGACGGCGAGTACAATGGCACAGGTTTTAGGTGTTGAGGGGTAGAGGGACAGGGCTGTCGGGCTCGCCGAAAAAGTTCTTTACCCGCCGGACCATCGGAGGGGGTGACCGGATAAACGAATCGAGAATTGACAGATTTAGTCCCTGGAGTTTAGTTTGACTCGAATTAGCCCTTAAAATTAATACGGATGGACCCTTGTAGTTTAAATTGACCAGAAACAGCCCCTTAGTCGATTTCAGTTTTAAATCCTTCTAGTTTGTTTAATTACAATACAACCCTTGAACTTTTATTTAAATAAATTAATTTAATTTCTTTTAAATCAAATTAATTTAAAAATGTTTTTATAAACTTATTTTATTAAAATACATTATTTTATATAAATCAACTCATTTTTTGTCAAATCATTTTATTTGTTTTCAAAGTCATTTATTTTTATAAAATTTTTAAAATGGTTTTAACTTACAAAAAAAATATATATAATAATGATAATATAAATGAATAAATAGAACTTTTTATAAATACGTAATAACTACTTATTTAATTCAATCGAAACTAAGTAGTTTCGATAGAAGATAATTTCGACAGCTCTCTGTTCAATCGAAACTAGTAGTTTCGATTGAACATAGTTTCGACATTTCTATGATCAATCGAAACTAGTAGTTTCGATTGAACATAGTTTCGACATTTCTATGATCAATCGAAACTAGTAGTTTCGATTGAACATAGTTTCGACATTTCTATGATCAATCGAAACAAGTAGTTTCGATTGAACATAGTTTCGATACTTTACACTACCAAAAATAGTTTCGATCAAATCAGAAATTCCAAGTAAATCTGAACCTACATTTTACTCAAATAATTTTAAAATATATTATAACTGAAACTTTGAAATGTCACAGTCTCCCCATGTTGAAGGAATTTCGTCCCGAAATTCGATTTACAAAGGTTATAGAAGCGGGAAAGAGATGTCAAAAGACTTAGGATGGAATTACTTCACAAGAGAAATATTCAGCGGGGAAATATCGTATGATAACGGATGACGATGCTAATTTCGAGTCGAGTTGTCAACTAATTGCTCTAATAGTATAGTGTGACTTATGCATACAATTTTTCATACACGCATGATTGTAAACTACATGAAACCATACTTAACAATATTGGTGCCAATCACCTCGTTACATGGCATTTTCCTTTAAAACTCTACCCCACGGGTGTTCATATTTTAAAATTTTGCAAAAACCTTTTCAAAAACCGGTCCTCCTCCTAGTACTTATGCATGGTTTATACTCGTTATATCAAGTGGGTTTATGTATATGGTGTACCAGCGGCTAACCCACCACCCCTTTGATATACCGAGGATTCCCCGGGAATAATTACTAGGATTTAGAACTTCAACAATTTAAGTAAACTTTAACAGCGCTAGCAAGTTGTATGACTGGATTTAAACATAATAGGTTTGTTTCACAAAACTATAGGAATGAGATGAATGGTGATAGCATAGCTGTTATATGCAATCACGGGTTATAGAACTCATAGCAATGGATTTCCCATCCGCTATTTCCATGATATACGAGTTATCAAGATTGGTTGGTTGTTTAGCAAATAGTTAGTTAAAAGCAAGAGACACAATTTTTCTATTGGCATGAATATTAAATAAAACGGATGTATAAAGATAGTGAACAAAGGAACGTACCGTTGACAGTGTCGTCATTGGTCGGAGCCTCGTTAGCATTTATATTAAATGCTCGTCGACGAGGACGACCTTGATTTTGAAGTCTTGGACATTGGTTTCGAAAGTGGTTTGGGTCTCCACATTCGTAACAGGCCCGTCCATAGGTGACAGTGAGAGGCACTGTATGATTGCCTTGAGTAGCGTGATTAACGATAGTGTGAGCATTGCAAGTAGTAACAACGTGTCCATAGCGTCCACATTTTGAGCATAGACGTCATGCGGCATGCGGGGCATGGTGATACTTGCAAGTAGGGCATTGGGGAAATGAACTTACATAATTTCTCAGAATTTGACCCGCAGGAGTAACTTGGGTCACAGGTACGGCAGGAATGATGGCCGCAAAGTTTTGGGCCTTACGCTTCCTATCATGATGGGAAGATTTGGGTCCTTCATATTTGTCGGACACGGAAGTAGCAGCTTTGTCGACCACTTTCTTGGTATCCTTCCTAGATAAGGTACCCGCTTTGACATGGTTGTCGGTCAACACAGCAGACAAACGGATAGCGTCTTCGAGTGTGGAGGGATTACTTCCTAATACGGTGTCTTGGAGTGGCATAGGCAGTCCACCTATGTATTTCTCAATTCCCCGTGCTAAGGGAGTACCCATGTGGGACACGAGCAGACTTAGTTCTTGAAAACGAGTGGTGTATGCCAAATTTTCTCCGCTATCTTGGGCGAGATCCCAAAATTCAGCTTCGAGCTTCCTCGTTTCGTTACGAGGACAGAACTCGTCGGTCATAAGTCGTTTCATTTCGTCCCAAGACAAGGACATAGCAGATTCATTGCCTCGAGTACGTTTCTCACCGTTCCACCAGGTGAGTGCTCGTTTTTGGAAGACGCTGGCAGCATAACGGACTTTGAGGTTGTCGGGCAATCGCTGTTTAGGAAAGTACTCTCCATACTTTCAAACCATTGAAGAAGGCCAGTAGCACCTTCCGTCCCGAAGAATTTGGTGGGGTTGCAAGAATTGAAATGCTTGAATGTGCAGTACGGTTTGTTTGCACCATTCCCTTGCGTATTAGACCTATCACTGTTGTTGTTAGCTTGGATCATTTGGCCTACTAGTTGAGTAAGTAGTGCAGCAAGGTCAGTGTTGGGATTGCTGGAGTTAGCATTAGCTGCGCGACGGGGAGGCATTCTATAAAATACCACGAGAAAAGACAAAATTTTATGAGACTTCGGATAAAATAGGCATGCATGTGCTACAGTTGGTAGACTGTTCACAATAATGTAAGCAGTAACGCGAGATGACACTCATCATGTCGCATGATAATGTATATAAGTTCTGACTAAAACTGATCACATAATTCATCCAAAATTTATAACACTAAAGAATAGGGGAAATAAGCCATGAAATCTATTCTTGGGAGGATATGATAACATAGATCATTATTCGCGCGATAGGAATGGCCGGGATTCGCATGCACTACAAATTGTTATTACGTGTGCACCCGTAATAATGATTTGTTTTGCATGTTCGTCTAGTTCTTCCTACCTTGCTATAATGTCCCCAAATTTTGAGTTTAAGTTCGGATTGTATCCTTGCGAATACATTGACTTATCAACGTTAAATAATTCCTCAAAGCTTTCAAGGAGACATGCTTTAGCCTATAGGTAAACACTCACTTCAGGAATTCCCAGGAAAGCATACGGGTCCGTTTATTTGGATTTATACGAAATGCTTTCCTAGACAGAAAACCCAATGTACAGGTGTCACCCTTCCAGATTGCACGTGTCCTTTACTGGTTTCAAGAGATTAAGTTGTTGACGAGATTTTCAATAGACTTGAGAGTCTATGAGTATAAAATGTGTAGGAACGTTGCAATTAATTAGGAAAAAGTATGGGTAAGGATGAGTAGTGTATATGTTTGCATAAGTTTTGTTGTCAAATGTGTATGTAAAGTATGTATCATGTATTAAAGCCTTGTATGTATGTGTATAAGTCTCATGTACCAAACTTGGGAAAATTCAAATAATACCTAACTACAAATAATTCACATAGCAATTAATCATTTAGCACATAACACATAAAAGGGAGTCCTAGGGTTATAGTCTAGGTCATTGTGTCTAATAACCTAATTCCCTATAACCATGGCTCTGATACCAATCTGTCACACCCCGACCGATGGCGGAATCATCGAGGCGGACAATGAAATGATTGTTCATAAGTACATGATCTACTAAGGTTGCATAATTCATTAATAAGATTTAAATACCAAATATCCAAACACAATTCAAGTTACAACACCCTATTCTAGAATATTACACATAATTATTTTACTAGGTCCAAAAGCCTTATGTGTAGCACGTTCAACACATAGTCACACAATCACATATCTTCACCTGAAACGTAATCCAAAACAAGTGTCAACTACGAGAGTTGGTGAGTTTACATATGTTTAAATAAAGTAAAAGTTTAGTTAAAAACGTTTATACAATTCATAGTTTGACATGGTATGATATGGCATAATGTGGAGAATTCACTTTATGTATACCAATTGTAAGCATATAATTATGTATATAAGCATAAAGGTTTAACGTGATATGCATGGAATCAAGACTATGTGGGTCACA
Source organism: Smallanthus sonchifolius (assembly GCA_023525975.1). Lineage (NCBI taxonomy): Eukaryota > Viridiplantae > Streptophyta > Magnoliopsida > Asterales > Asteraceae > Smallanthus > Smallanthus sonchifolius. Next base: position 66,168,127 of record CM042030.1, on the reverse strand, counting down.
CACAGTTTAAAAACCACCCTAAAAGTATCCAAAGCATGCAAGTATGTATAAGCACAAAGGTTTAACGTGATAGGCATGGAATCAAGACTATGTGGGTCACACACCGTCTAAGAACCACCCTAAAAGTATTCATAGCATAACAAGTGACCATGCACAAAAGCACAATAATCTACGCATGTAAACACAAGTTGAATTGTATGTAAGTATGCACAGATTACGTCTCACCCCAAAATGTTTAAAAATGTAAATAGGGGATATGTAACTCACCTTGCAGCAAAGGTTTTACTTCACGCGCGTTGGAGATATTTGTATTGTTGTTATACACGATGAAATCCTATGTAAACGAATATGTATCAATTATATATTCGTGCACGCGTATATTTGTTTAAATATATGTGGATTTGTAAATGGAATAGCCTTTGTGAAAAATTATATGTTTTAAAATCATTGTACAAATTAATTTTTGGAAGACTTTGTATTTTTATAAAATTCCAAATTAAATATTTAATCTTCTAAAAAAAAAAATATTTTTAATAACACTTGCATTTTATAAATCCTAAATCACCTATTTTAAATTTCGTGAAAACATCATATTTTAAATCACGCTTATTTTTATTTATTTATAAAAATGTTATTTTATTATTTTCCGAGCGCTTAAATAATTAAATAACTTAGGAAAAATGTTGGTTTTATTATTTTATAAAATCTAACGGGTTTGAATATGTTCAAAAGTTGGGTTAAAAATAAACGGGTCGAGTTAATGGGCTCGAAATAATTTTTAGTGAGTTAAAATATTTAGAAATAATTAAATGGATTTTAAAACAATTAATTTAAATAAGTAATAATAAGTGGGTTTTAAATTAATTATTTTAATATATATATAATAGATAAAATAAGATTAAATAGTCAAATGGGTCGGACCGGTTCGGCCCAGGTAGGAAAAGCGCGGGAAAACGGGTAACCGGGTCAGGCAGAGGGGATCCATGGGTCGGTCAACTGGTAGGTCAACACAATCAACAAAAAGGAAACTAAAAAAGTTGGACCGGATGAAACCGGGGATCGAACTCGGGTCTCGGTTGTTATCGGGAACGAGTGTGACCAGCCGGGCTATAAGCCCATCGCTGATCAAAACCAACACTTAAAACTCTTAACAAGACTCGGCCTTCGTCCCTGTTCTCGGCAATGCGACCAGGGACTCCGGCGATGGTCTGATTAGCCCGGATACGAAGCCAATGCTTTGCAAAGGGGGTTGGTTGGATTGCTAGAACAGAAAACGAAAGTATTGAAAACAATTTAGGGGTTATACCTGCTCGGAACCCGTCTGCGAAGTCGAGAACGAAGGCGAGAGAACCCAAAACTAGAAACGGCCTTGTGGCCGAATTGGAACTTCCAAATTTGAAGGGGGGCTTCGGAAAGAGGAGACGAACCTGAGGGTGTTGCCGATTTAGAGAGAGAGGGCGATATGAGGGAGAATCGAGCTCGAGAGGACCGGGTATGGTCATTTATACCCGAAGGAAATCCGTATGATGGAACCAGAAATTGTCTCCGAATATGGGTTCGGACAGGTCATACGAAACTAACGAGACCGCTTTTAGTCGTGGAGGTACTGTGTGTCGGTCGAATTTCATGGGTTGACTTCGGAGATAAATGGTGCCGCGGGAATTCTGATGATGAAAAAGTAAATTGGTCGGGGAAACGTGGTCGCGTGAGGACGGCGAATACAATGGCGCAGGTTTTAGGTGTTGAGGGGTAGAGGGACAGGGCTGTCGGGCTCGCCGGAAAAGTTCTTTACCCGCTGGACCATCGGAGGGGGTGACCGGATAAACGAATCGAGAATTGACAGATTTAGTCCCTGGAGTTTGGTTTGACTCGAATTAGCCCTTAAAATTAATATGGATGGACCCTTGTAGTTTAAATTGACCAGAAACAGCCCCTTAGTCGATTTCAGTTGTAAATCCTTCTAGTTTGTTTAATTACAATACAACCCTTGAACTTTTATTTAAATAAATTAATTTAATTTCTTTTAAATCAAATTAATTTAAAAATGTTTTTATAAACTTATTTTATTAAAATACATTATTTTATATAAATCAACTCATTTTTTGTCAAATCATTTTATTTGTTTTCAAAGTCATTTATTTTTATAAAATTTTTAAAATGGTTTTAACTTACAAAAAAAAAATATATAATAATGATAATATAAATGAATAAATAGAACTTTTTATAAATACGTAATAACTACTTATTTAATTCAATCGAAACTAAGTAGTTTCGATAGAAGATAATTTCGACAGCTCTATGTTCAATCGAAACTAGTAGTTTCGATTGAACATAGTTTCGACATTTCTATGATCAATCAAAACTAGTAGTTTCGATTGAACATAGTTTCGACATTTCTATGATCAATCGAAACTAGTAGTTTCGATTGAAAATAGTTTCGATACTTTACACTACCAAAAATAGTTTCGATCAAATCAGAAATTCCAAGTAAATCTGAACCTACATTTTACTCAAATAATTTTAAAATATATTATAACTGAAACTTTGAAATGTCACAGCGTTCATACTGGCTCAACCCGAGCCAACATGAAATAGAAGGGACCTCTGTGGTTAACAACAGTTCAATTTTGAGCCAGAACTAAAAGTGCCTGTTACCTGTGAGTTCACTCAGATGATGCAGACGACTCTGCTGAAAATGATGGCTGAGGCAATGAGGCATGTTGGCGGGGGAGCTAGCACAAATCGTGGTTCTGGGGAACTGAGTAATGTGGTGAATGATGCACCATGTTGGGTATAAACAAGAGAATGATATTATCAATCGAACGATCCAGACGAAAAACAAAGTTTTTTGTGTTCGCCCGGAACATGGCGACATTCTGAGTGTGTCGCCGTGGTGAATGGCGGCACTTACTAGGGTTTCTCAAGGAAGTTGCGGCTAGCTTGGGGAGCAAGGCTCAGGGCTATAGATAGGGCATTAGGTTATCATTTGTAATTGTTGAGTTTTTTGTGAGCCACCACCCCGGGGGAGCTCACCCGGGGGGAGCTATGTAGTTTCTTTGTATAACATCAATGAAATGTTTAGCTATGGATCTTCTATCTATCTATATTATCTTGTTTGATTGTTTGTTTGGCTCACAACCACCCGTATCTAATCTTTTCTATCAAAACGAGGCTGAAATCAAGATCTGGGGGACCCTCAAGTGGTATTAGAGCCAAGTTACTGATTTCGGCTTCTTATTGATCGGATCTTTATCAGAAACCCGCCAGAGATGTTAAACAAAGCCAGATCTGAAATATTTTTTTGGAGTTTTTAGGAGTTTTTTCATGTTTTTCTAGGCTGAGCAGTTCATCGGGCGACACTGCTCATGCTTATGGCGACACTCATCTTCACCTGGCGACACTCATATTCATCCAGCGACACTAGTGGTTGGCGACACTAAAATCTTAAACGCAAGTTCACTGGCGACATTATTGGCGATAGTCATCACTATCGCCATGTCTTCATCACTGGCGACACTTGTTAGTATCGCTCGAATTTCATTGTTGGCAACACTTGTGGCGACACTATCTAAGTACTCTTAAAAAAAAGAGTATTTTGGGAAAATTTTCTGTGGATGAATTTTTGAGTGGATATTGCAAAGAAAAGGATGATTATTGTCCAAAAACTGGGAAACAACGTTTTTGAGTATTTAAAAATTTGGTTTCTTCGGCAATATGTACGACGTCTTGCATGGACCAGCCGTATTTCCTTGAAGTTAATTACATGGGAAGCAAAGTCAAGCATATTAGTAACAAGCTGGTTATTTGAAGTTAATTACATGGTATTTTAAACCCTTATCATTTTCTTAAAAGTTAGGAGGATCTACATTTCCGGGGGAGAATCACCACAAAATGCTTCAGATTATCAGTCGAGTCATGAAATGCAAGACTAAGTGGGTCACTGCTTTAGTTTTAGATTTTTCTTCATGGGAGAGTAGGTTAAGAAGTGATCAAGAGTTCGTGAATGTCAAAAACCTTTTTCCAAAAACTAGGTCATAGTGTTTTCAAGTTTTTGGAATTTTTTTTAGTAATAGCGGATCTAGGATGTTTGAAGGTCTTCACAACTTTCCAAGACTTTATCTGTATAACATGGATGTCATATCTGAGAGTATTTGGATCCTGAAAATGTAGAAAACGAGTATTTGGAATGCTTCTTTAATATGGTGACAAGTAGTTGAAGATTCGAGGTTTCATGGAATGGATTTAGAGTTTTGTCGTCTTCTGAAGACCTGACCTTTTGGTTCTCATCAGTGAAAGTTCAAACCTTTATCATTTGCCTACAAGTTAGGAGGGTCTACACTTGAGGGGGAGAATCAAAGTGAAAAGTATCGGACTATCAGTTTTTCGTGAAGACGTGTGATAGAATTGATCTTTGGATATCTGAATCTGAAGATTCGTTGGATCATTTCAAGACACATTGACATAGTTAAACACCTTCGTGTTAAAGCCGATTATTTGATGTTAATCTTTGGAAGTTCAATCCCTATCTTTTGCCTACAAGATAGGAGGATCTACATCTGCGAGGGAGAACGACAACGAAAGACGTCGGGTTATCGGTGGATTCATGAAGATGCAAGACAATGTCAGAGGATATTGATAGTATCATTCGACGGGGGAGATTTTTGGGTCTAAATAATAGAATGATATTATAAAGCGAACAATCTAGACGAAAAATGGAGTTTTTAGTGTTCGGAGACACTCAGAGTGTCGGCCTGGGAACATGACGGCATTTTGAGTGTATCGCCGTGGTAAATTGGCGACACTTTCTAGGGGTTATCAAGGCAGTGGCGGCTGGCTTGGGGAGCAAGGCTCAGGGCTATAAATATCGCATTAGGTTGTCATTTGTAATTGTTGGTTTTTCTGTGAGCCACCACCCCGAGGGAGCTCACCCGGGGGGGGGGGGGAGGGGGGTGGGCTATGTAGTTTCTTTGTATAAAATCAATGAAATTTCTAGCTTTGGATCTTCTATCTATCTATCTATCTATATTATCTTGTTTGATAGTTTGTTTGGCTCACAACCACCCGTCTCTACTCTTTTATATCAAAACGAGGCTGAAATCTAGATCTGGAGGACCCTCACACCGCCTGCCCGTATTGGTTGGGAAGTTTGATGCAGTTACCACTTTTTACTGGGTAATCAAAATGGAGGCCACCATTCGTCTCAACGAGTGTCGGGCAGACCAAGCTGTTATGTTTGCCGCACATTCGTTTAAGGAGGAGGCGATGCATTGGTGGAAAACATTGAAACAAGCTTATGGCAATCGAGAGATCGAGTTATTGAGATGGAATGATTTGAAGGAACTTGTGATCAAGAATTTTTTTTCCCGGAATGTGAACGATATGGTCGAAAGAGAGTTCCTTGGGTTGAAGGCTGGACTCATGACGCACTAACAATATACCTCCAAGTTCAATGAGACGGCGCGGTTGCTACCCCACCTTGTTACCCTAGAAGAGCAAAGGATTAAATGTTACATCCAGGGATTACCTTCGATGGTTCGCACCTTTGTGAAGGCTAACACCCCTAGTACAGTCGAGTCAGTGGTTGAGTTCAGTGGGCTAGTGTATAATGATCTGGCCTCGAATGATTCTGTTCCTGAGGAGCCTAAGAAAAAGTTGGCCTTGCATGTTAAACAAAATGGTGGAAGTGTTCTCGGTTTCAAGGACAAGAAGGCAAGGGTGGAGACTGATGAGGTGTGTGGAAAGTGTGGAAGTAGGCACGGGGGAGAATGTAGAGTGGGGATGAATGGGTGCTATAATGTGGAAAGACCGGCGACTACTCTCGGGCATGCCCGGACGAACGCGGGTGCAATAACTGTGGTGAGACCGGGCTTTTGAGCAAGGATTGTAGGAAGCTAAGAGATGGTGGACAGTGGAAGGGGAAAAGCATTGAGAAAAAGGGTGAGAGGCCTCATATGAGAACTAGAGCCTATAAGCTTTACCAGAAGGAGGCAAGGGAGGACCCTGACGTTGTGTCAGGTATGTTTCTGATAACAACGTTTACGCTTCTGTCCGGATTCTGGGGTAAGTAGGAGCTTTGTGGCCTCTACCTTTAGTCCTCTATTGCATAGAATGACAAAAAAAGTTTAGGACGCCTTTGAATTAGAAACTGTCATTGGTAAAACTACTAAGATAGTGGAAGTCATAGACTTTTTTTTTGGAACAACAACTTCATTGCTAATCAAAAGATGTCCTAGCAAGGAGCTAGAGCCCGTAAGAAAAAAAACCTCCTTACATTTGGTTTAGAAAATTAAAATTACACCACATAGGCCATTCCAACCAATTAATATCTGCCTTATACTTGATCTATAGGAAACTCATGACTTTGACTTCTTCCGTTATCTGTGAGAAGCATCGGGGTTTGTTATTTAAGATCTTATCATATCTAGAGCGCTCAATACACCACATTGCTACTACCACTATGGCTGCTAATAGTTTTCTTACCGAGGCCTTCGAGTATGTTGTAGATGCGTAGTCAAGTCTCTCCAGTACCGAAGACTCATATAATTAGGGTGTTTTGCACCATAACCCAATCTGTTTCCGTACATCTCTAGCAATGAAACAGTTGATCAAGATGTGTTTGTAACACCTCGAATATTTCCTAGAAAATAAAGGACTAAACTTGCCAAATTTCGAAGATGAAGGGTGGATGTGTATATAAACAAAAGTTCAAGAACTGAAAATGAAATTTCTGAGAAACAAAGGGGTAGCGAACCGCTACCCAGGACCTTAGCGGTCCGCTACGTGTTGGCTAAGGAAACCATCGGGAGATGACACGTGTCCTATGACTTATCAATTGGAAACTGACGCATGGAAGGGGTGGCAGACCGCTAGCTCGACCATGTCGGTCTGCTACGTGTGCCCGAAGCCAAATAGGCCGCCTCAAAGGGTGGCGGACCGCCACCACCTAGTGTAGCGGTCTGCTACGAGTGTGATGTTGGTCCTATAAATAGTTGAACGATTTCAACTCTTTTGCACACACAAACACACTAAAATCCACATACACTTAGCCTAGGGAATCATGCCAAAGTTCTGATACGTGTTTAGAAGTCCGATTTCTAGCCTTACGCCTTCAAATTATCAGAAGATAGTGCTGAGGTAAGGTTCCGACCTCCCATTAAGCTTCGGTTATATACCATTAAGCTAGGCTTGTGTAATTAAGTAATGCCATAAGATATCTAGGAGCTTTGTCCTAAGTGTTGATCATATTACTGAATTGATAAGCCGAGATACTGCCAAGGCGAGTTCATAAACTGTGACGCATGAACCCAATCATGACCTTGTCTGGCATGATTGATTTATGAAAACATTTTAAGTATCTTGAAACGATTATACTGATAGTTTATATATAACGTATTCTAAGCGCTTATTATATTTCACTTGCCCGTGGAACGACATGTTGGACAGGACCCGTGGAACGGTCTTCGGTTATATATAGACTGAATGATTGTTCATAGTTATCTATGAATTTAGGTGTTGAAGCCCATGAATGTGTTCAATATACTTTGGCGGATCATTTTAAACTATTTTAGTTTATAAATTCACCAGCTTTGTGCTGACCCATGTTTTATCAAATGTTTTTGAACACATCACAGGTAGTCATTAGACATGACATTTCTAGGACTAGAATGAAAAGATGAATGATCCAGATGATGGGCATGCCTGGAACTATAAGTCCCGAATGACTGGTTCCATGTTAGGAACGGATGATGTAACTTTTGTTAACCATTATGTAAACAATGTTTTGATGTTAATAGAAGTTACGATTTAGTCTTCCGCTGTGTGTTTTTGATATCAACGTCACCGTAACTATAAGGCGACCTTCTGACCGGTATGTAGTTATCTGACAAATGGAATGTTCTGTCTAGGAAAGTACGGTGTATAAATCTCTCCTAGACCTGTCGTTCTTTCCTGGGAACATCTATGTTGGAGGTACTACTCTAGTAAGATGACTGTCCTGTGTTACGGGCGTGACAGTGTTCCAGCGATTCCTGATCATGATTACAATACGAGCACCCTCTCGAGGATAGAATCACACCTCTTTTTTCCAACTCTAACAGAGACGGTAACTTGTTTTGAACAACTCACCATTAGTGGAAGTCATAAATGACTAATTTATAGAACTAGAAGGTCATAGATTCCCTGTGAAGTTGTTCCTTATAACTCTGGGAGGATTCGATGTGGTGTTGGGTATGGACTAGTTGTCTGAATATGAAGCGCGTGCCATTTGTCAAAAAAATATGATTCATCTCAATCCACCCGATGGGATTCCAGTCACGGTGTATGGTGATAAAATCTATATAGTGTCGAAAGTCATTTCGAAGATTAAGGCGGAGAAGTTCATGCAGCGAGGGTGCGGATACTATCTGGCATATGTTATCGACATGAAAGCATAATTGAAGGAAGTGAATGATGTACCCGTGGTGCGTGACTTTCTAGACGTATTCCCTGAGGACTTAACTAGAGAACCACCAGAGAAGGATATAGAGTTTCAAACCGATCAATTGACAGGGGCCTAGCCTGTATCCAAAGCACCTTACCGTTTGGCTCCATTAGAGATGAAGGATTTAATGCCCATACCACAAGACCTTTTGGACAAAGGTTTCATCAAACCGAGAATCTCACCTTGGGGTGCTCCGGTTCAGTTTGACAAGAAGAAGGACGGTACCATGCGGATGTGCATTGATTATCGGGAGTTAAATAGACTCACTGTAAAGAACAAATACCAGTTACCGAGAATCGAAGACCTGTTTGATCAGCTGCAAGGAGCAAACTAGTTTTCACGAATCGATCTTCGGTCGGGTTACCATCAGTTGAAGATTAGAAAAGAAGACATACCGAAGATGGCCTTTCGTATTCGATACAGTCATTATAAGTTCCTAGTAATGTCCTTCGGATTGACGAATGCGCCGACAACGTTCATGGATTTGATAATTCGAGTATGTCGCCCAATGCTCGATAGGACTGTCATTGTCTTTATAGATGACATCCTGATTTATTCAAAGTCTGAGGAAGACCACGCCTTTCATCTACGAGAGGTGTTGTATGCTAACTTTTCTAAATGCGCATTTTGGCTACGAGAAGTTCAATACCTACGTCAAGTTATCAATCCAGGAGAAATCTTGGTTGATCCCACAAAGATTGAAACGGTTAGGGAATGGAGTCCTCCGAAGATGCCGACCAAGGTTTGGAGTTTCTTGGGACTGGCGGGTTATTACCGAAGGTTAATTCTGGACTTTTCAAAGCTAGCTTTGCCTTTGACGAGACTAAATAGGAAGTAAGAGAAGTTTGATTGGGCACTGCTCAGGATAGTGCATTCGAAGAACTGAAGAAGAGGATGGCTCAAGCTCCAGTCTTAGCCTTGCAAGAAGGCAACAAAGATATAGTAGTTTACTCTAACGCTTCGTATCAGGATTTAGGCTGTGTACTTATGCAGCTGGGCAAAGTGATAGCTTATGCTTCGCAACAGCTAAAGACCCACGAAGGTAACTACCATACTCACGACTTGGAACTCGCTGCCAAGTGCACTATCTACACTGATCATAAAACCTTGAAGTACTTCTTTGAGCAAAAAGATCTTAATATGAGGCAAAGGAGGTGGCTGGAACTAATAAAATATTATGACTGTGAGATTATGTATCACCCGGGAAAGGCTAATGTTGTAGCCGATGCATTAAGTCGAAAGGAGAACACACTTCTATTCGAGTGAAGTCTTACGGTTTGATTGTGACGCCCGACTTCATGGGTCAAATCAACAAGGCATAGGAAGATGTGTTGAAAGCCGAGAAGGTGAAGAAAGAAAGGATAGTAGGCCAACAAGAAGTTCTGGAAGTTAACACTAATGGTGTAAGGACCTAGTTTAGCCGAATTTGGGTGCCTAAGGAAGGCGAGCTTAGTGCTAAGATCCTAGATGAAGCTCATAAGTCTCGTTATTCCATCCACCCTGGCACTACCAAGATGTATCAGGATCTGAAGAAATACTACTGTTGCTAGGTAAGAAGAATGATGTGACCCTTTATGTAAGCAAGTGTATGACTTACTCACAAGTGAAAGCCGAACTCCAGAAACCTTATGGAAAGATTCAGCCATTTAGAGATACCTAAGTGGAAGTGGTAACACATCACCATGGATTTTATAACTAAGCTAACTCGTACAGCTAAAGGTTATGACACCATTTGGGTGATTGTGGATCGATTGACGAATAGTGCAGAGGTTGGCAGAGGTGTTCATCAACGAAGTTATAGCTCGGCATGGCATGCCATTATCGATTGTTTCAGATAGAGACACACATTTTACATCTAGGCTCTGGAAGAAGTTCCGTGATGCAATGGGAATGAGGTTGAACATCACCACAGCCTATCATCCTCAAACGGATGGTCAGACTGAAAGAACCATTCAAACCGTAAAGGATATGCTTCGTGCTTGTATTATAGACTCGAGGAGTTTTCATACAACAACAACTATCACTCCAGTATAGGCATGCCGCCTTACACAATACTTTATGGTAGGAGGTGCAGAATTGGAAAGTTTGGAAGTTGTGCGTTAGAAAAGTTTGACCTAATAAAGGCGCGCTTGAAAGCTGCACAAGATAGGAAGAAATGCTATGCAGACAAAAGGCGCAGACCGATCTAATTTTATGTGGGTGACAGAGTCATGTTAAAAGTATCTCCATGGAAGGGTATTATTTGATTTCACAAGAGGGGAAAGCTAGGTCCCTGATATGTTGGACCGTTTTGAATTCTAACCCGAGTAGCGGAGGTAGCTTATTGTTTGGAGCAACCAGAAGAACTAAATAGAATTCACCCGACATTTCATGTGTCACATCTACACAAATGTCTAGCCGATGAAGCAGCTCATGTGTCGCTTACAGAAATTGAAGTAGATAGCCAGTTTGTTGGGTATAAATAATAGAATGATATTATCAATCGAACAATCCAGACGAAATACGAAGTTTTAGTGTTCGACGATACTTCAGGAAACACTTAGAGTATCGCCCGGGAACATGGAGACATTCTTAAAAGTGTCGCCGGAGTCACTTGGTGACAGTTACTAGGATTTCTCAAGGGCAGTGGCGGCTGGCTTGGGGAGCAAGGCTCAAGAGCTATAAATAGAGCATTAGGTTGTCATTTGTTATTGTTAGTTTTATGTGAGCCACCACTCTGGAGGAGCTCACCCGGGGGCAGTTATGTACTTTCTTTGTACAAAGTAAATAAATTTTCTAGCTTTGAATCTTCTATATGTCTTTATTATCTTGTTTGATTGTTTGTTTGGTTCATAACCTCCCGTCTCTACTCTCTTCTATCTAAAACGAAGCTGGAATCAAGATCTGGGGATCTAACATTTGGTAATTAAACTTCTTGTAATGGATTCCTGCATATAATGTATAAAGGAAGATCCAAATTGTTATATCACCCAAGGTTTAATTGATCGTTGTAGTTGTATTTTAAATTATGAAACCATGTAGTAAGTGTAGGTCCCTGGAGCCTCGTCGCGCAGCGGAGATAACACGGACCTGTTCTGTGATTTGTGTGGGAACAAAGAAGAATGAGACAAGGAGAAACACGAACATAAAGAAGAGAATCAACACAAAAATGATACGTAATCCATAACAACGAAGTCACCTCACATTACATACCGAAGAAGCACACATCTATCGTCTACGCTCACGGTCAAGGGGCGGGAGAGCACATCCCGCCCGGACACCTCACGACCTAGTTCTCAGAAGTTCCACCTACAAATGAAGACAAGTCTTCTATTTATAGGGACAGGAACACTACCTGCGTACTTATCTAAGTACGTAGGGTTTGGTCATGCGTACTTGACAAGTACGCAAGGCAAGTATGTAGGACCAAACTGGTGTGCAGGCTAAGTACTCACGAACACCCTCCTGCGTACTTGCCACGTACACCGATACATAGAGTTTAATCTATAGTTACTAAAACATGCTTCTACAGACTCACTCTTAACTATAGCATCAAATTCTATCTATCACTAACATTGATAATCATCAGTTTACAAAGAATGTCCTAACAGACTCCCTCTAAACTATTGACATCACGTGTCTTCTGGCGAGACTTGATCTTCTGGCATTCCACTTGAGATCTTCAAGTCTTCAAACTTCACTCTTCAGTTTCTGAGTGATGCACACCCGACTCCCTCTTAATTGTAGCTTTCATTGTAGACCAAACCAAGTGCTTCAATAGGAACCAACTAACCCAACACACTTCATTGTAGTTCATCCTCTCGGCAGTTGCAACCTCCACCCTGACTTAGAACTCTGAGTCTGACAATGTCTTCCTAACCAGGTAACAATAGTATATTTAGACAACTCCAAATCAGTTGACATATGATAGAGAGTTTAAGTTTCCAATAACCTGCATCAAACTAATCAGCTCCCATAGGAATTCCAGTAAGATAAACTTAAGTCTTCAACTAGATGTGTCCAACTCTATCCTGCATCTTCACGAGTCAACCAAATTCCCGAAGATGTTAATTTCCAATTTCCCCTTTCAATGTAAGCTTCTCCTTACTAGACCAGAAACAAGGGAACGTTTCCTATCCCGTTGGCAAATGATAAAAGGTTCCATCTTCAACTAATAATCCAACGAATATCTAGCTTTATCTTGAAAACACACTATAGAATCAAACACAAAATCATGCTCAGCAGTGATCACCTTATATCCAAAGTCCAACATTCTTCAATTAGATCTTCATTCCTGGTTTACACCTCCTAATCTATATACGTTCACCGCGGTGAAGTTCCATAACTAGGTTGTCTATATAGCATTCCACCCAGATCCCAATTGAGAAATCCCATTATAATTGAATCACATCAAATCTTGAACACATGCTTGACCAATGAGCACGAAAAATATAGTTTACACGAGAAAACACGGTTGATGATACATCCCCCCCATTTCTCTGTAAACTATGACCAGTTTTCATCATCACTTCACTCAAATCCTCTAAAAGCACACCTAGCCAACTCCAGGATTTTATTCTTTTATTCCTTTGCAAAGATCCAAAATAGCAAATCCTTGTGTTCAAGTTGTTCCAGTATTCATCCCCTATTAAAGAAGTAGCCCGGATACTCGTAGCCTACATATTCAGGTTTGAATACCTAAACAAGATGATTCTTTTTCCGAAAGACCCAAAACAGCCACATCATCACAAATAGAATGAGACCTTTAGCCGATGACGACCCAATTGCTCCCATTAGTTCAGCATTCATACCCTATTAAATAAGTCCCAGATACTCGTAGCCTACATTTTCAGGTATGGACACTTAAACAATGTATGACAAGTGGTATCATCCAACAAAAATCTCGTCCGTGTTTTGCCAAGCCACATCGTATACAAATTCTGGTCCGGAAAAACCAAAATTACTATCTTCTCAAAAATGGCCCGAAACACACTTACAAAAGATTCCTAATTTTTTTTATTAATCCCAGATGCTAGTTCATGCGTACTTAGTAAATACGCACATAAAGGGTGTTCATGCATATTTAGTAAATACGCAAAGCCAAGTACCTATGCATACTTGGTAAGTGCGTAGAGAAATGCTCATTCGTACTTAGCTAAGTACGCAGATCACTTCTCATGCGTACTTACTAAGTACGCAGGGCTAACCCACGCGTACTTAGCAAGTACGCAAAAAAGGTGATTCTGCGTACTTGTTCAGTACAATAGTGTTCTTGACGGATCTAGAGGAGAATGCTCGAAAAGTGTTGGATCTGATAAATTGATGCTTCCAAAAGCTTAGAAATCATCTTCTAACAAACCCTCAGCCATCCAAACACCAAATGAAGCGATAACAAAGACGAATCTAAGGATTTTTTACAGAAAAAGTAGCGAACTTTCATAACTCAGATCTGCTCCAAAAACCCTAAAACTCGAATCTGGAACACAATTGAACAAACACCGAGGCTCTGATACCAGTTATAGGTCCCGGGGCCTCGATCGAGCAGCGGAAATACACGGACCTGTTCTGTGATTTGTGTGGGAACAAAGAAGAATGAGACAGAGAGAAACACGAATATAAAGAAGAGAATCAACACAAAAACGATACGTAATCCATAACAACGAAGTCATCTCACATTACATACCGAAGAAGCACACATCTCTCGTCTACGCTCACAGTCCAGGGGCGGGAGAGCTCATCCCGCCGGGACACCTCTCGACCTAGTTCCCAGAAGTTCCACCTACAAATGAAGACATGTCTTCTATTTATAGGGGCAGGAACACTACTTGCGTAGTTATCTAAGTACGCAGAGTTTGGTTATACGTACTTGACAAGTACGCAAGGCAAAAGCCTTGCGTACTTACTAAGTACGCAGGACCAAACTGGTGTGCATGCTAAGTACTCAGGAACACCCTCCTGCGTACTAGCCATGTACACCGATACATAGAATTTAATCTATAGTTACTAAAACATGCTTCTACAGTAAGTTGTTAACAATCGGATCTTCTTATTTTAACTATGTACGTACGTACACACATGTCGTGACCAATTCATTGTATAAAAATCGTAAAATAAGATACGGAGTTTGTCATGCTTTGTAACCAATTCATTATATAAAAATCGTAAAATAAGATACGGAGTTTGTCATGCTTTGTCATATGTAGATGTGGCCTTTCTTTGTTATCCACTCTTTTTAGTATGAGAAATGTTGATGATTTTAGTGTAATCAATTTATTTTGGTAACCGGAATACACTTAATCCCAAGGAAATTATAAATAAGTTTCGATACAAGTTAGGGTGGTATTGAGTTGGCATTATTTCGAGACTAATATGATTTTCCGTTTCAAAAAACGAGGGTCAACGGGTAGTAGGAACTACTCTGAAGATAGCTTCTGATCTACCTGGTGGGTAGAAATCACATTAATGACCAACCATTGGTATTAATGTAGTTCCTACTTGCACAAGCAAATCATCAGTAGTAACTAAGTTTTTAGTAACAGAAGACAGTATGAACTGTCAGTAACGGTGACCGATTACCGACACACTATTTGATAAAGTATTATGTCGTTTCAACAAAACTTGTATTGGTTTGCTATCTATAAATTTGCAGTCTTTGATCTATTTTCAAGTACACAGTTTCACAGCATATTAATTCTTGATTTTCCTGAACTATTAGATTGAGATTTCAAGTGACACGTCAAAAAATTTCATTCCAAGTGTGATTAACATGATTAAAAATATTACATGAAATTACCTATATTACAACCTACACAAAATGAATTGTAGGCAAAATGTTAAATGCTACCGTGGAAGAGGTTGAAAGTTCTAATATATATCAAGTATTCAAGTTTTTTTAATTAAATCAATTAAATTACAAGATTATTAAAACGCTCTCTTCCTCTGACTTCATTAAATATTGGCATTCTTTTTAAAAAATATAAATTATAACATTTGATAAGAATCAAATATGAAAGCGTATAAAAAAATGTGAAATGAGTTTCATGAGGGCTCCCCTCTATTAATTTGAAACTTCAGCCTCCAGTCTGCCCCTCCATTTCCAAAATCCTATTGCAAGTCTCTCTCTCTCTTTCTCTGTGCGTGTGTGTGAACCTTTTTGGGTGACAGTTGATAATAAAGTAATCTTAAATACAAAAACCAGTCTTTGTAGATTCTGAGTCATCCACATGGGAAGGCATTCTTGTTGTTACAAACAAAAGCTTAGAAAAGGTCTCTGGTCCCCTGAAGAAGATGAAAAACTCATCAGGCACATCACCAAATTCGGCCATGGATGCTGGAGCTCCGTCCCTAAACTCGCAGGCCTTGAAAGATGTGGCAAAAGTTGCAGGCTTAGATGGATTAACTACTTGAGGCCTGATCTCAAAAGAGGCACATTCTCCCAACAAGAAGAGAAATTAATCATCGAATTACATGCAGTTCTTGGAAACAAGTAAGTAACTCTCAAATTATACTTTTTTTCTTAGAATTTTTGTCAAAATGATGGACTTAAAGATATGAATTTGAATTCTGGGTTGATTCCAGAACATATTTGGTTTACGGGGAGTTAGCTTCCCTAATTATCCGACTCAACAACTTTTTTGTAAAAACGAAGAAGTTTTATTAATCTAGTCATGTCGGTGGCAGAAATTGTTGAGTCGGTTAGGGGATGGGACTCCTTATAAACTAACTCTTTTCAGAATGAACCGACAGACCAAATTCATATCCTAAGTCCACCGTTTTGACAAAAAAGTTCTTAATTATATATAGGATGTGTACGAATTAATTATTTGTTCCAGGTGGTCTCAAATTGCGGCTCAGTTGCCTGGAAGAACAGATAACGAGATCAAGAACTTATGGAACTCATCAATCAAGAAGAAGTTAAGGCAAAGAGGGATTGATCCAAACACTCATAAACCGCTATCAGAGGTTATCGACGATCATAAAGCTCCGTCCGCGAGTAATGAGAAGAACTCGCAAGACTCGTATAACCTCGAAGAGAAACCACAACCAAATGCTGTGGCACCATCTTACCCACTCATTCACAACTCTCCACCTCCCACACATGAGTTCTTTCTCAACAGATTCGTAACAACTCATGAAACTAACAATTGTCCTCCTACCGGATTTCTTCCTTTCAGTTATACCCACCACCACCAACAACAACAACAAACACCGCCGGAACCTGTTGATCTTTTCTTTAATACCGATTCCAACCCTTTACTTTCAGCTCTGCCGCGCAACCACAATAATTGGGGGAGTAATAATAATAATAATAATGGTAGCAACGGTGGTTTCTTTGGGTACCATCCGTGGGGGACGAGCGATGGCATAAAAAGTCAAAACCAAATTCATGGTTTAGATGGAGAGCAAGATTTCTCGAAATGGAACGATCAGTATCTTCCATTTTTCATGGGAAAATCATCGATTGATAGCAAACCGGAAGTCAGTTTCGGGGTCAACCAAGAACTGTATCATGGACAGCAAAATGTGGATACTTACAATAAGCATATACAAAGGATTACAACTAGCTATGGACAATTTTCATAGAGTTGCAAGCAGCAAATTCAGAGTTCATAATTGTGTTTTTCTTTATTTTATCTTAAAGTCGTGTAAATAGGATTTGTCAATTTACTTTATTTTATTTTGTTTTGATTCATTTTCAAACAAAGGATAAAGTTCCACAATATTTTATTTCATATTCTATATTTTTTTTTATATTAAAGATATTACTTATTGTAATCATTATTCATAATCAACATCATTATTATATTTGCGTTTATGATGTGATAGAGAGAACATTTTTTTGCATAATTCTTTCTTTTTTTTTTTGTAAGACTTGTATAATAATATGATCAAATACAAGATGGTGCCTATGGTTTTAAAAAAATAACATGATTACTACTAACTTTAAAAAGTAAGTTTTTTTGAAATGCAAACATTGAATGTTGTGACGTCGCATCCCCCTGTCACATGGAAGAGACTCGTGCAACTCCGGCCAATATTTTGTCTTAATCAGGCCCACTTGGCGTCAGATTTGGAGAGCTTACAAGAAAAAACTCCACCCAATACGGCCTCTTCCTGGCTGGAGGGAGAGCCAAGGCTCGAACCCTGAATCGGCGTGGGTAAAACCCTGGTGCATCAGCCTAAGGGCTAGGAATCATTTGCGATGCCACGGAAATTAATGGTGGTGGCAGGGATCGAACCCGGGTCCCTTGAGACTCCGGGCCTCACCTCAACCACTACACCACAACCTCTTTGTCTAAAAAAGTTTAAGTTTGAGTTTGTAGTTTTAATTTTATAACAATTTTGGGTATTAAAATTAATTTTTATAAAATTTAGATAAAGTACTAAAATACTCTTTTTTTTAACCAAAGGACCATTAATGTAATTAACTCTATTTTAATTACAAAGACAAGTTGTGTGATTTATTCAAAATAATAATAAAACAAAAAAAGAAAATTGAAAACCCTATTTTAATTCCGTGCCCCATCCTTTTATTCTTTCTCGACCACAGCACCGTCCTCTAACCACCGCCACCACCACCTTCCTCCTCTGATCGGCACCACCCCATTTGATTGATTGTGTCTGATCAAAAAACCCACAACCCACCCAAATCGATGACCATCACCATCTCCAACATCACCCTAGTCGATCAGTTTCCAAAAAGAAATGCTCCAAAATCCAAAAACTCAAATGCGACCGTCCGTCCCCCAAAAACCCAAAATCTAAAAAAGGACGTGAAACGAAATTACCTCTTTACTGGCACATATCGGTCAAGCAAAATGGTGGCTGGTCGGAAAAATATAATCGCAACTATTTCGTAAACAAGAGTTTAAATCGGTTAATACGATGAATAGTTGATAAATTCATCTTACTGGTGATTCTGACCCACCCATGAACATCTTTCGATTTCTGTCCTACACTAAGGAGTTAGTTCATCTTCCACTCAGTGCGAAGGGGTGGCTATACCGCAAGAAATCAAGATTCAAAAACATACCTTTCTCTTCGGATAAAAAATCAGATAATGATATATTGAAGAGAAAGGTATATTGTTTTTATTGGGAAAGTTGAATAATGTGAGAGCCGTTCCAAACATGTCTAAGATCTGTATGAAAGAGGGTTTTTCTGATATTGAAATACGATATGTGGGGGGAGATGGGTAAAATTGTGGTTTTCATCTTGTGACCGTCGTGAGAAGTTTCGTGAATGCTTGATGAGTAAGTCACTTTTCAGTGAGTTACAAATGACTACACCTTCTTTTATACTGGAGGAACGGATGGTGTGGATTGAACCGGTAGGATTACCGTTAGGTGGATGGGATCAATGTAACATCCCGAAAATAATAATAGAAAATAAATGAAAGGAATTTAAACGAGTAAACGGTAAAGATATTTGGGACTAACGAGAGCAAGGGGAGCGAAACTGAGGAGGAGGGCGAGGGGCTTAACTAGCCGCCACCTCCAACTTCTCCTCACTTCCCACTTTTTCAGCGAAACTAGAGAGAGAGGTGATCGAACTAGAGTGAATGTCACGAAAAAGAGGAAGCAAGCATCAAGAATCATTCATCTTCACGTGGTTAAGCTAAGGGTCAAGTTTTTCGTGTATGTCGGTTTCGGGTTTGTTTTGATATAAAGGTGGGGTTTTTATATATGGATGGAGAAAACGATCATGGATCTAATATCACGACAGTATAAAAAACGATTTAAACGTAAAAAAATTTGAGTCTTGTTATGTATGATAGAAAATCACCATTTTCATGAAAAAACCCTAGTTTGGGACGAAGACGAACAGGCGAACTAGTTTCGTTTAGGCCAAGCTATTTCGCTTAATCAACAGTTTCGCTTAGAATAAACAATTTCGCTTAGAATAAACAGTTTCTCTTAAAACACTAGTTTCGCTTAAGAAGTTTCATTTGATTAATTTCGCCTAGACCATGGGAGCGAAACTGTCTTGTTTCGTTTAGAATGAGAAAGTATTGAATTAATAATGTGTTAATTATTAATTCAGACAAAGAGTGACGTTTACTTGACCAATTTCTAGTACACGAAGGATAGCTTAACATGTGAGTTCTTATTACCCTTTTCCCTAATGTCCTTGGGCTGGCATGCATATAGGCAGAATGACAGTTTTAAAGTTAAAGTTATAGTTTTTATAAAAATGTTATTTTTATAAAAAGAAAGAGAAAGTGTTAAAAAGTATAGTACTATCTTTGAAATATATTTTTAAAGAAAGTAAAAGATTTAAAGTAAAGAATGCAAAGAAGTTGCAATTTGGTGTAACTTGATAGTGACAGTGACAGATGATATATTAGCTTATGTGTTAATATGTGTTATTTGTCTATGTGTTTTGTGTTTCAATGGCATTATATTATTTAGGTAGTATAATTTCATGGTAGTTGCATAGTAGAAAGTCTTGTATGAAAGCAAAGTAGAAGTCTCATCCCGAGGTGTGAGCACACAAACTAGAAAGCCTCACCCTAAGGTGTGAGCAAGCAAATGAATCTTACCTTGAGGTGTAAGCGAGAAAGTCCCACCATGAGGTGTAAGCGAGCAAAGGGATCTTGTCCTCGGACACTGATCCATATGTGATACTAAAGTATGTGATAGTCACTTGTCTTATACGAATGAAAAGTAAAGTTTCAAAGAGTAAATGAGGACACCTTAACTTGTTTCCTTAAAGGTAAAGTTTCATTGAAAGAAAGAAACAAAACGATTTTATAATTGTAATGTTGTAAAGTTTTAAAGTAAAGGCAAAGTTGTTTTTAAAGGTATAGAAAAGAAAGCTTATTTGTATTTGTAAATCTAAACTACCTAAGGAAAAGTTACAGTTTAAAGTAAAGATAGAACTCACCAGCATCAGCTGACTTTTAGTATGCATGTCAGGTAGTTAAAGTAAAACAAAAGTGAAGTAAAGGAGCCGTGAGGGCTGGATAGCAAGGACGTCGGGCTGCTGTGCTGAAGACTGACTTTCCTATTCCTGATAGTTTATGTTTTAAAGAATATTAGATGTTAATGGATTATGAATGTTTTGAATTAAATACTTCCGCTGTAATAGATTCTGATTTCCGGTTTATGAACTATGATAGTTATGTTTTTGTGCCAACTATAAGATGTACCCGGTTTTGTGCATTCCAATCAACGTGTAGTTAAGAAGGTGGCGGAGGTGTGGGGTGAATGTATGTTTGCATATGAAGATAGTAAACGGTGTATATTGACGAAGGAAAAGAAACCGACAATGGATGTTATCGACGTGGTAATTGATGGGAATAGTTTCGAGGTATGGGCTAGGGAATTTTTGACATGGGATAAGATGATGATGGCGAGTCCGTATCGACTACGGTAAATGAGACTGTTTATGGGTCTGAAGAGGGTGATTCATGCACTTCGATGAAAAAAGAACAAGGTGGTGTTGCAAAGATAGATAATGAGCAAGCAAAGGAAGAAAAAGACCAGGATGATGTCATGGAGGATAATGGGTAAGGGTTGAATGTCGGTTTGTTGCATAGCAAGAGTGGTGAGAGTAGTGCTCCAAATGAAACATATTCTGAAATTTCTTGTGTGCATGGCGAGGGTAGTGTCACGAAGGTGTTTGCCTATTCTAGTGGAAGAATTAAAAAAAGTACATCATAGTCCTGAGTCGAGTCTCTTGTGGCTAGACTATGTTGGATCATCAACAGATAACAAGTTAGAATTTGAGAATAAATGGCAATATAGAGATCCTTGTGAGAAATTCAAGGTCTGTTTTCCCTCACACAGTTAGGCAAATGGATTGAATTTTTCACTGTGGATTTAAAGATATGGAGATCTTCTCGTAGAGAAAAAGATGACATTCCTTTACATCTTGTTTTACTAAGTGAACGCCGGTGAATACAATTATCTTGACAGTAAAATCATTTGGCACAAAGTAGTATTAATTTCATAATCACAACTTTATATGTTCAATCCACACTGTATACACTGGTATCATGCCTTATAACAATGGCCAGGTCTTCGCCTCCGAAATTATTATAAGGAAAGTACTAGCCGCAATCCGGGACTTCCACTCAAGACCGGTGTATCCCTTGCAGGTTTTACGTATACCTATGGCCTGAATGCTTTGTTCGTAGAAGAACGTTATGCATTATTCCCTTACTCTTTGTTTGGCCATTTTCGTAAACGTAAATGTTTGACACAGGTTTTGAAAGAGACAAAAGTATTAACCTTGATAATGTGATAAGGAAATAACCAGGAATAGAGCTAGTCTCTTAACTTGGTTTCTCTAGCGTTCCGACACTTCTACGAGTGTTTTCTCCTTAGAACGAGCACTACACGAGCGGGAATCGAACCGGGAGATTCGGGATCGAGCTAGAGAGTCTCCGGAATAGGTTTGTGAAGGTGAAATCGAATTTGGGATGAGAAATTGGTCTGGGATCGATGAGCTATTTATAGGCTGAATAACCAGCCCGTAGCGGACCATTACACAGGCGGGTGGCGGTCCGCCACCGCCCATGTTGGCGTCAGTCCTACATGTCCATCACCGATTTGACCGTTCATTGTTTTGCGGTTAGCGGACCGTTACCCTGGGGCGTAGTGGTCCGCCACCCAGCTATATGGTAGAATTCTAGGGTTTTGCGGCTGGCAGACAGTTACCACTTGGCGTGGCGGTCCACCACGAGTACACGTGTCTAAATTCAAGCTCATTAGTCATTATACACGTGTCACACGCGGATTGTTTCCTTAGTGAGGACGTAGCGGACCGTTACCAATATTGGTGGCGGTTCGCCACCTATGGATCTCAGAGTTGGGGCTTCTTTAGCGGACCTCCACTGAACACAGGCCCGTAACGGACTGTTAGGGTTAAGCTTAGCGGTCCGCTAAGCCTTAAAATTTCCAACTTTTCATTTTTGAACCCTAGGATTTTGGCATTTTAAATACACAAGTCCTTTTAGGCTTTAACTTAGCATTTCTCAGACATTTTTGTGGCAGGCGTTATAGTTATTTTTCATGATTTTCATCTAGTAGTGTTCTTCCTACTTTTGTGAGTCTCTTGTAATGGGTCGGGTCTTGTTTTGGGTCGTGTTTCGTCCTCTCTAGCTCCTTACCGGTGGGGTTTCTTTTAATATAATTCTTGCCGTTAAAAAAATTAACTTCAATATTTGGGTCCCACCACTTTAATAGGGATCCCCCCTTCTCTCTCTCTTTCTCTCTTCCTCTCTCTGTATCTCCCCCTCCCCCGAAAACCTACCACCACCACAACAAACCCCATATTCAGCCTAACTTCCGGCAAAACTGTAGTTATTCGAGATCATTGTGCCTGGACATCTATGAGAATCGTGTTTCACTTTCAGATTGAAACAATTCGATGGTATTCTCGAATTTTCAATCGGATAAGACTCAGAGAGAAATCAAGAAAGAATATGATTTTCTGTTTATTACAATGACTAAATTCTCATGTATTTAAGGGGTAAACAGATACACTGGAACATTATGACGGTTATTGGTTAAATACTGCCACAACCGTCAATCCATACTTCTAAGCCATTCTACTCCGCAGAGGTAAACTACTCAGGATAGGCAATCTACTCCGGAGAGGTAAACTACTCCGGAGAGGCAAATTTACTTAGGAGGGAAAACTTATTCATAAGTGCAAACGTTACCCCGGAGAGGAAACTTTACTCAGGACGAGTACTGGTCAGTATGACTAGACTCTACTCAGGAAGAGTAAACTGGTCAGCTCGACCCCGACCAGGGGCGATGCTCCTTGGACCCCACTAGGGGCTGCCACCCCTAAGACCCTGCTAACCAGGGGCGCTGCCCTGGACCCTAGTTGTTCAGTGGGCTTCGCCCCCTTGACACAACAAGGTCTTTAGCACCAGAAGTGATAAGACCATCAAACAAGCGTGCACTTCACAGTTTCCAACTTGTTTGATGTTTCAATATGACTTCTTATTTGGTCACCAAGTAAACCCAAATACACTAAATAGCTTGATGACACTAAAATTACCAACATTTCTCCCCTATTTTAGTGTAATCCTTGATTCACTTAAAACATATCATAACTAAAACAAAACTCATGCATAAATAGAAATGTCTTGAAGCTTGAATTTCTATTTTAGTATATTATACATTCCAAATATTCGAATATCAGGGTGTCTCTATGGATTGAACCCTTTCTATCCATTTGAATACATGAAGATAATATACACACAACTTCAACAGATTCCTTTGTTCTTACTTGACACTATCTTTTACTTGTCTTGTGTCCTAATCCTTCAATAGGCATATCAAAGCCATGTCCCAGCTTCTTGAAGCGGCTAAACTTCATGCTCATATAGGTAGTTCTTTTATTCTTGCACCTGCATATGAAATTTTTCAAAAGAATAATTAAGAAGTTAAACTTCAACCTCCTAAACTTGCAGGTCAGAACACTTACCTTGAGATGAAATAACTGATATGTTCTAGTCTCTGGATGTTAAGCTTTCCATATTGAATTCAACACCTAATGTCATATTATATCCTAATGTCATATTATATAGGAATTGGGTATCTTAACACGAGAGATTTCAGGTGGACTTTAATCCTATCTCCATATCCGATTTGTGCATGAGATCTCTTCCTAACCCTTTAGTTAGATTAGCGGCTAAATTATGTTGAGTTCTAACGACTCAACTGACATCACACCATGGATGTTGAGCTCACGAATCATGGTATGTCTAACACTTAAGTGGCTAGATTTCCCATTCTACACTTGGTTACAAGCCTTAGCCAAGGTAGCAGCACTATCACACCTGATAGATAATGGTGATATCAGTTTGGGCCACAATGGAATTT
Organism: Smallanthus sonchifolius; assembly: GCA_023525975.1. Classification (NCBI taxonomy): domain Eukaryota; kingdom Viridiplantae; phylum Streptophyta; class Magnoliopsida; order Asterales; family Asteraceae; genus Smallanthus; species Smallanthus sonchifolius. Next base: position 66,143,824 of record CM042030.1, on the reverse strand, counting down.
CATAAATCAAGTTTCTTAGCCATTCAACCAGCTGCTGCTAATGCTACAAACTTGGATTTCATTATTGAGTTAGTAATGTGAGTCTGTTTCTTAGATGCCTAACTGATTGCACCTCCTCCAAGAAGGGAAACCCATCCACTAGTAAAAGAATGATATTCCATATTAGTAATCCAACTTGCATCCGACTAACGTTCTATAATTGAAGGAAACCCAGTATACGTCAAACCATAATCCATGGTTCCTTTCAAATACTTAAGTACCCGGTTTATAGCTTGCCAGTGATAAGAACTAGGATTGGTAGTAAATCTACTAAGCTTTCCAACAACAAAAGTTATATCTATCCTAGTGTTAATCATAGCATGCATTAGAGATCCAATAACCCTCGAGTATTCAAGTTGTGATACTACAACACCTTTATTAGGTAGTAACTTAAGATTTGAATCCATAGGAGTGCTGATAGGAGAAATTTATTGAAAATTAAACTTTTCTAATACCTTCTCAATATAATGGGATTGAGAAATAGAAATACCATTATTTCCACGCTTAATTCTTATACCTAGAATCACTTCATCCTCCCCATATCTTTCATAGCAAATTTAGATGACAAGAATACCTTTGTTTTATCAACTTGATCTTGGTTTGTACCAAAGATCAACATCTCATCTACATATAAGCAAATTATTACTCCTTTACCAGACTTATCAAATTTGTTGTATACACACTTGTCAGCTTGGTTAAGAATATAACCATTAGACAACACAACATCATCAAATTTTTAATGTCGTTGTTTAAGTGCTTGCTTCAAACCATACAGTGACTTAACAAACTTACACACTTTATGCTCCTTACCATTCATAAGAAAACCTTCAGGTTGTTTCATATATATCTCCTCATCCAAATCACCATTTAAGAATGCAGTTTTAACATCCATTTAGTGTATCACAAGATTGTGTATAGTTGCAAGAGTAATCAACAATCTAATAGTAAATATCCTTGCTACAGGACCATATGTGTCAAAGTAGCTATACCTTCCTTTTATCTAAAGCCTTGGATAACCAATTTGTCCTTAAACTTATCTATGGAATCGTCTATTTTCATCTTCTTCTTGAAGATCCATTTACAACCTAGTGGTTTACAACCAGGGGGTAGATCAGGCAATTTTCGTATTATTCGGCATAATTGAGTACATCTCATCATTTACAGCTCGACCCCAGCCAGGAGTGTTGCCCCTTGGACCCCAATAGGGACTGCCGCCCCTAGGACACTGCTAACCAAGTGCGCTGCCCCCGGACCCCGTTGTTCTATGGGCTTCGCCCCCTAAGATTATCAAGTGTGCATTCCACACTTTCCATCTTGTTAGATGTTTCAATATGACTTCTCATTTGGTCACCAAGTAAACTCAAATACACTAAATAGTTTGATGACACTAAAATCATCGACAGACAACTCGTTTTTCCGGCATCACCGCACCACCACTAGAATCCGTAGATGTCCTCCAATATCTAGAATAATTTCAACTAGTGTAGTTCTTAATCAACGAGCAAAGCACATTTGTACCAACATTCTTGTAGCTTTCAAATGCATAGGAATTAATGGAGTAGGGAAGACGATGAGCAATTGTCACCAAATTCCCCTTCCAGAATGCGCGAAATCCTTCTTCGTTGACTAATGAATAACAAACAGTTTACATAAACATTAATTAAACCAATCAGTGTGAGGTGCATAGTCACAGTAGGATACAAAGATTTGAACAACAGTTTACTTAAACATTGATTAAGCTTCAAATTTCATTCTTATAAATAGTTCCCAATCATAAAACGATCAATCTAGGTGCCTAATTTAGTAATATCCAAAAACATTAGAGAAATTAAAAAGGGGTTTAAGATAGCCTGAAAGAATATAATAAGATGAGCAAGAGGAGTAGTGCAGGTCTGGCTAATGGCACAAGCGACACCACATGCTATGAGTTGAGAAATTGTAGTTGGTGCGTCAGTATATGGTGATGCGGCACTTGTTTACGGGTCGAATCCTTCCACGCTTCAGTTTGCATATTCAATCCAAAGCTCCGTCAAGTTTTAACTTCCTCGTTTACGAATCTAAGAAAAAAATTGATAATGCTATGGTAAGTTTTAGAAACAACAAACATGCAATCAAGATCTGAATAACAAAACCCGAAAAGATGATTACAATGATGATTCTGAACTCATGAATCATTAAGCTTGCCTACAAAACCCTAAACTCGTACTATTATAACAAAACATGCTCTAGTCTGAGGCCATTACTTGCAAGTATGTTGGAGGTTTAGTTACGTGCTAGTGTTTTTTCTAACAATTTTTAAACCAGAAATTAGGCCAAACGGTATGGTCACCATTTCATCGCGGAAGGGATGAGGTGGAGGGAGGGGCCAGTAGTGAACGCCGTCCCTCTCCTAGCGGCCGCCCAGAATGGTTTTCAGTGTGGGATTATCCACGCCCAAATTTCCGCTCAAACGGGTAGATTAAAAAAAAGTTACCGTTAACCAACGGCTATAATAAAAAAAATAATTTAATTTCACATAAATACACGCACACGTATACATTTTTTACACTTCAAAAATTACAAATTTCACACTCCAAAAATTCAAAATTCAAAGGTGATGGATTTTTCATCCGATGAGAAAACTAGTCATATAGTGTTGTTTTTTATACACACGATCGTGCTGCATCTGCTATCCTGACAGAAGAAGTCTAAAGTTCGACGTCAATATCGAGAGGTGCTGCTTTGAACAGAGATCGTGAAGGAGGTCATGATCCCCTAGTTGCTGATTACTTTGTCGACGACGCTGTATATAAAGAAAGGACGTTTAAAAGACGATTTCGATTGAGCAAGGACTTATTCATACGAATAGCTAATGAGTTGGTAGCCAATAACCCATTTTATAGATTAGGGTGGGATGCGAGAGGGTGTCGGGGTTTTATTACTTACCAAAAGTGCGCTGTTACACTTCGTCAAATGGCCTATGGAACCACATCAAAACTCCTATGATGAATATTTAAGGATATCTGGAAGAACCGCATGAGTAAGCATATACAAATTCTGTACGGGTATCATCAAGCTATATGGGAAACGATATAGAAGAAAACCCAATTCGAATGACATTCAACAATAATACGAGGCATATGATTCAAAACATGGTTTCCGAGGGATGCTTGATAGCTTAGATTGTATGCATTGAGAGTGGTTTAATCGCCTAACTGCATGGAGAGGTCAATAAAGCAGAAAAAGAGAAAAGAAAAGAGAAAGGAGGAAAATATTAAAATAAGAAAGAAAGACAAAAGGGAATTGGTCTCCCAAAAACATGAATGCTCACTCCAAAGGAGATCTAGGAGGACTCCGAGATATATATATATATATATATATATATATATATATATATATATATATATATATATATATATATATATAGGTGTGAAGCATAGGTATGAGCAGGTTTTTCCTTATGATTCTCTTCGCCTAAAAACTCCTTCTAACCTTTAACAAAAGCATCACTTCATATTAATCTCCTATAAAAAAATGAGATTTTCTCTCCACATACAAGGAACTTATTCTCACGTCGGAGGTTGGCCGTGGAGACCCCCTCGGGTTTTTCATGGTGTAACACCCAAAAATTCAACCCAATTTAAACTTTTTAATACAACGCGGAAGTTAGGTCACAAAACAACAATTAACGTATCCACACGTTAAGTTTTACAAACAAGAATTAAACTAATATAATTTCCACTAATTAGTTTAACAAAATTGACTAACAAGTTATCCACAACTTGTAACAACCCTAATTAGTTTGTAAAGACTCTATATGATAAAATTAAAAAAAAAACCATTTACAAAACATGTCAACGAGAATCCAATCCACTTGATGCGAGACCCAAGATCACTCCGGAGCTTTCCTACATTCAAAACATCAATTTGAATATGGTTAGTATAGATAGGTAGTCCTAGGGACCTCCCACAAGTCCCTACAACAACGACAAGCCAAAATCCTAAAAACCCGAAAATTCCAGCGTCTTCCAGACTCAAATGGGCGTATCATACGCTCCGGGCGTATGTACTCTACCCGGGCGTATGGTACGCTGGCATCAGGTCCAACATGCCAAATTTTGATTTCCAGCCTATGCAACCCCCCGTCGACTGACCCGATTGCATATTTAAGTCATTAGCCATCATAAACTCATGTTTAAACTACAAATATGATCACCCACATGTACTGCCTTATAATTGTTAGTTTTTGATTCTCAAACTCAAGTACCAAACCGGTTTCCCACTCGTTAAGAGTTTAACATATAATCCCACCCTTTTTTTTGTTTAGGCACACATTGACCTACAACTTAAGACACGTAATAATCCATACATGACTTATGTTTAATCATTCGTTTAACTTGACATATCCACACTTCTAGCGAGAGATCCACCTCTCGGTTTCTTACATGGAGTATTTGACTCCATGTCAACTCATGAATTATTTAACTTCATGCCATCTGTGAAGTATTTTACTTCATTTGCACCCGTGAGGCATATAACCTCACTTCCATCCGTGAAATATTTTACTTCACGTAAACACCTCAATGAAGTATCCACACTTCAAGCAATCAATCAATTTACTGTTTTACCACCACCGGTTGACTTTTACCATATTAAGTCAATTTTAGTCTAATATTACCACATTCTACACTTTACTTGGCTCTTGACCACATTGAGTCATTTACACCATTTAACCACATGTCATACATTAGTTTGACCAATAACCACATAAGTCAAGTTACATCTATTTACCACTTTTGCACATTCAAGTTTGACTATTAATCACATAGTCTAATTACATCTATTTATCACATTTGTAAATTCAAGTTTGACTATAAAACACATAGTCTAATTACACCAATTTCAACATAATAGTTTGACCCTATACAACTAAGGTCAAATTACAGCAATTTCACCATTATCTACCATGGTTTGACTTATACCATGCTAAGTCAATTTACAACAATTCACCACATTCTATATTTTAGTTTGACTATATTCCACACTAGTCAATTACACCACTTTACCACGTTTAGTTAATATAGTTTGCCTAGATATCACTTAAGCCAATTTACACACATTATCACACATCAATGGTTTAGTTTGACTAAATTTCCACATTGAGTAAAACATACAAGTTCTATCATATCAATTAAACATTGACTTTAAACCACACAAATCAAACACATTAACAACATGTAAATATCATACCACATAAACTACTTACACATAGACTACATATCTAATACTAAGTAAGTGCAAAGCACTTACCTTTGCCAATGAAGATTCCACTCGGTCTTCAAAGCTAAAATCTTTAACGCCTTGATTACCTAAACATTCCACATGTTTTATTAATCTAAATTACCCTAATGCATACATTAATTGGAGTTTAACACCCACCCAAGAACTTATGATCATCACTATCTTCTAATCTTGGTTTATTGAGCTCCATACAAGTTCTTAACCATTAATAATCCAATTCTACCCATTTTGACCCGTTAAAGATTCTATCCAATTTCCACAATTTCATCTAATTTTGTGAATCACCAAATCAATTGGGTTTTATACTTGAAAAGGTGTTTATATTACACTATAAACACTTATCCATACTTAATTCACCATTTAAACACCTCACATTATAAAACCCGCAAATTAGGTTCTCAAGAACCCTAATTTCTAAATCATCAAATTGATTGAGATTTCTTATCAATTAAAGTGTCTATTACGACCATAGACACTTACGAACCTTCAATTCATCATTTAAACACATCCAATTAGAAAATCCCCAAATCACTCTCAAGAACACTAATTCTTGAATCATCAAATTGGATGTTGACGTGATGTTATCTACTACCCTTAACCTTTAATCTAGTCATATTATAACTTTTATTAAGTTAGTAATCATTTACAACACCCCAAAACAGCCCCTTGCTTGATTTCAGTATAAACCCACCATGAACACCATAGATGGTGGATTCAAGAGAAGAAAGAGATCTTACATGATGTGTTGAAGGAATTGTGTGGATCAAAACCCTTAATTTCATGCTCCAAGTTCCAGATTTGAGCTTGAAGCTCCTTCTCCTCTTTTCTCCTTCAAACCCATGACACACACAAACACCACAAAGGTGTTTGTGAGAAATTCCCACTTTAAAAATCTGATTTTTAGAAAGTTATCAAATAGCCCCTAGACTTTCAAATCTGACCCTTTTCACCCAAACTAGTAAAACTTCACTTTTCCAACCAACCTTCAACTTTCATTTTGTTTATAAAAACCCCCTATAATATAAAGAATATACTATAAGGCAAACCCGAAAGTTGGTTCGTTACAAATCACACCCTCTAACTTTGAGTTTCGTCCCCGAAACCTGATCCACCAATAGATTAGTGTAACACTCGAGTTTCTATCCTCAAATTCTCGAGTAGTCCTCGCCCCTTATCTAATAATCTCGTAAAACTAACACTTGGTTAATCCGCTTATACCACAAGCTGTTCACCTTTCTATCTAGGATAGCCACCAGTTCCTCTTGATGAACATTCACCATCCATCTTAACAATGCTATGTGAAGCAACATCCACTTTTATAGCCACACATTCCCATGGACGAACCATGAGAAATGTATCATGGAGTCTACACGTCCCCCGAGTAACTCCTAACGGCATACTACTTAACAAACTAAAGTGAAATCTGAACGGTTCCACTAAACGGGGACTTCGCCTCCCATGTTTTCGAACCCGATACACCCCCTTATTAGGAGAAACTTTTATATCACCAAAGTCCTCATTTGAATTTCAATACATCTCCTCCCTAAATCCACTTAGGGTTTTCTGTCCACGTTTAGCGGATTTTTCGATCACACTCAATATGCAAGATCTTTCACACTAGATCTTGAATCACTCAAGATTCTAAGTTTCAAGAAAACCCAGACCACCCAACCATATGGTATTCGACACCGTTCACCATTTAGTAACTCAATTATCGACAGGAATACTTAAATGGTAGATAAGATGACACAATCTTTCAACTAATGGTAATTAGTCACCTGATTTCCTCTAAATCGAAGAAGAAACTAACACCTCAATCTGACATAACATGTAGGTTGTACTCTATCGTATCACACTTTTCTTGAACCAAAGTCCTCCGACCACCCGGAAGAGTAGGTTCACTTTTGGTATTCGGCCTTAACAGGATTGGCAAGTGAGACACTTATAACCATACACTAGATTGTGCCTCTTTTCATCCCCAGCCACCAAAAGTTAAACTAAAAAACAAACGTACAATAACCCACACGACTTATGAATCTCATTCACCACCCATGAAGTTTAAAGACTTCAAGAACACACATGAAGTTCAATGACTTCATGAACACCGACTAATACATCATTGAAGCTCAAGACTTCAACTCAACATTCTAACGCTCGTCCGCGTATAGATTCATCAGTTCCCTCCCCAAGTTCTCTCCATTAATTGCTACAATCAAGCTCACAAATGACTAGGAGAATATGTGATACTCATGTCTTGTTGCATATATACATAACCGAGTCTGATGCACGAGGAACCAAGTCAACCGAAAAGGCACACGGTCTTCCTATGGAAGGACACGTCAAATGTCATAGCCAAATCCTCTTTCAATATTATGAAGGGTGGATCCTTAACCATGATCCAACACCATGTTTATCCCAACAAATTTAGCGTAAGTCATTCTTTGAGATTGAAGGATCTCAATCTTACAATCCCCCTTTGAAGTTCGAAGACTTCATTTTCAATCACCGTTTGTAAAGTTCTAAGACTTCTAACGCCACTTATTAAGTTCTAAGACTCCAAACACCATTTACCCTTGATTACTTCAATCATTGTCATGTTAACATACATGTCTTTAGAATTCACCGCATCATCCAATAATGGATTTCCACCAAAGCCTAAATGGCACACCAAATCATTCTAAAGAAAGGCCTGTCCTTTTAGGGAATTTTAGGAAACTCACGAAGATAATGAGCTTGAACGACTTTGATTCGAAGATAAAAATGATTATCATCGAATAAACGACCACCGTATTAGCATACATGGGCCAACACACCCTTCGCATTGATCCACAAAATCGCGTAACTTTTAATAAGCTAGAAAGTTACATCCGCAATCCCGTAGTATTCATAACGGAAATGATATCATTCATGGGATAACGTCCACCTCTACCTTCACTGTTGAATTAGGAATTTTAGTCACTTGTTCAAACTCGACAGAAAGTGCGTATACATTCTTCCATTTTTCTTTTCCTCAAGAGAACGGCTACGCCCCAAAAAGAGACATTTGGGTATAGAAACCTCTTGAACTTCTTCATGACTGGAACGTCGAGTATTCCATTGCCCCGGTTGGTGTCAATGGTATAAGCTAGGCATAAACCAATTCATGAACCATGTATTTCACCGTCCCTAGGTGAGAACGGGTTGACATATATCCATTTATTCATACATGGCCTTGATAAGGTTACTAAGTAACTAAACCATTCCCACAACTATTGTAGGACTCCATTCCATATGATTGTCTCACCTACATCCTTCAATTATTAACTCATACAATTGTCAACATTATGAAATCCGCGGTGTTGATCACCTCTAATTGCACCGATTCACATAAAATCTCATCCAACAAAAGTACCAAAGGACTTCATTCCTGTCTTTGGTAGTTAGAAATGTTCGGCTCGACAGCCTTAAAGTTTCTGTTTTCTCCCCCTTTCATTCGTGTGTTTTTACTCGGGACATTCACTTTGAAGGAGTCCCGACTTATAGCCACCGTAGCACCCATTATTAGGACTAGTACACTATGGCATAGTGTGTCCCATCATTTCACTTATGTAACTTCTACACATATGACAATAACAAGTATTGCCTTCCCAAAGGGATTTCTAGCTCTGCTAAAATATTTGGCATTCTTGAAGCCATCACTAATTCCTTCTCATACCCCACTAGATTCCCGAGATTGATCCCTTGCGTCAAATAATAGACAACTCCACCCGAGTTATACACCACGAAGGAGAATCCACTCTAAAAGTCAACCGATAGCATCAAGGAAGCCAAATTATCTTCATTCCCTCCGATATTCCATGATTTGGGTAAGACCACACTTAGTCATACGACATGCACACGATCTTTTTTTTTGTTTTTCATACGGAGAACTCCCAACCTATTATCCGCATATCCGGAGTCGACTCTCCATGAGTAGTACTCCACCCGCCCATCACAATGGATCGCTTCAAGCCAGTACCATTATAGTGATGTATCGTTGTTAATCAACAAATAAACTCCTATTATTTACTCTTTTGGCTCGTACACCACGAACCCCTTGTGAAAACAAGGTTTCCTTCCTCTACATATTCGACTATGTTTGATCCTCCCGCCCTTAAGGCTTCATGTGGTTCTCCAAAGTACCGCCTCAATGAGCTCCTATCTTCCTTGAAGGAAAAATTGACATGACATCACAGAAAGCTTTAGCCAGCCTCCACTAGAATGTTGCTTTCCATTTCTCTCTACTAATCCCAAAGTTAACCCTATCCTAGAGGTGATACACCCATAGATTCTATCACACGTGAGTCTTTAAATCAACTCCTATCTACAAATTTCACTCACTTAGTTATGTTTCCCCCAGTCATCCTCGACCATAAAGTAATAAGTTTGTAGGTGTTCTACCTACTTATAGGACTCTAGTTTTACTCTGTAAGGCTCTACTTCTTCCTATGTGTATATTAATTACCACTGCATAATCATTTATGCACAATTACATAATATATACATATACACATTTAACCACCTTTACTTACTCATTGTCGATGTTCATTGTCATATGGTTATCGAGAAGGTATTCGGACATTTTCGTTAAGAATCATACTGGCCAGGCATGATCGATAATGTAATATGCCCAATTAAATTCACTATCTCCATATAACAAATTCCTTAACAACTTTCAGCACAACTAGTTCACATTGGACACCAATTATAACGACCAACAACATTAATCAACACTAACCTTTCGCCCTTAAACTCCGAGTCTCGGTCACACCATCATTGGATTCTCATTTCTGGACCATATCAAGAGCATAATAGGTTTCAGTTTGGTGTCTCTCACACCAAATCCCTCAAACCACTGCTCTGATACCAAGTTGTAACACAAAAAAATTTAACCAAATTTAAACTTTTTAAAACAACGCGGAAGTTAGGTCCCAAAACGACAATTAACGTATCCACACATTAAGTTTTACAAACCAGAATTAAAATAACATAATTGCCACTAATTTGTTTAACAAAATTTACTAACAAGTTATCCACAACTTGTAACAAACCCAATTGGTTTGTAAAGACTCTATAGTATAAAATTAACAAAACCAATTACAAAACATGTCAACGAGAATCCAATCCACTTGATGCGAGACCCGAGATCACTCCGGAGCTTTCCTACATTCAAATCATCAATTTGAACATGGTTAGTATAGATAGGTAGTCCTAGGGACCTCCCACAAGCCCCTACCACAACCACAGGCCAAAATCCTAAAAACCCAAAAATTCCAGCGTCTTCCAGACTCAAATGGGCGTATCATACGCTCCGAGCGTATGGTACTCTGCTTGGGCGTACGGTACACGGGCATTATGTCCAACATGCCCAAATTTTGATTTCCAGCCTATGCAACCGCCCGTCGACTGACCCAATTGCATATTTAAGTCATTAGCTATCATAAACTCATGTTTAAACTACAAATATAATCACCCACATGTACTAGCATATAATTGTTAGTTTTTGATTCACAAACTCAAGTACCACAACCCGTTTCCCACTCGTTAAGAGTTAATATATAATCCCTCCGTTTCTTTTTTTTACACACACATTGACCTACAACTTAAGACATGTAATAATCCATACATGACTTATGTTTAATCATTCATTTAACTTGACATATCCACTTCTCAAGCGAGAATTCCACCTCTCGGTTTCTTACATGGAGTATTTGACTCAATGTCAACTCATGAAGTATTTAACTTCATGCCATCTGTGAAGTATTTTAGTTCACTTGCACCCGTGAGGCATATAACCTTACTTCCATCCCTGAAATACTTGACCTCACGTAAACACCTAAATGAAGTATCCAAACTTCATGTAATCAATCAATTTACTGTTTTACCACCACCGATTGACTTTTACTGTATTAAGTCAATTTTAGTCTAATATAACCACATTCTACACTTTACTTGACTCTTGACCACATTGAGTCATTTACACCATTTAACCACATGTCGTAAATTAGTTTGACCTATAACCACATAAGTCAAGTTACATCTATTTACCACTTTTTCACATTCAAGTTTAACTATTAATCACATAGTCTAATTACATCTATTTATCACATTTGCACATTCAAGTTTTACTATATAGAATAGAGTCTAATTACACCAATTTCAACATAATAGTTTGACCCTATACAACTAAGGTCAAATTACAACAATTTCACCATTATCCACCATGGTTTGACTTATACCATGCTAAGTCAATTTACAACAATTCACCACATTCTATATTTTAGTTTGACTATATTCCACACTAGTCAATTACACCACTTTACCACGTTTAGTTAATATAGTTTGCCTAGATTTCACTTAAGCCAATTTACACACATTATCACACATCAATGGTTTAGTTTGACTAAATTTCCACATTGAGTAAAACATACAAGTTCTATCATATCAATTAAACATTGACTTTAAATCACACAAATCAAACACATTAACAACATGTAAGTATCATACCACATAAACTACTTACACATCGACTACATATCTAATACTAAGTAAGTGCAAAGCACTTACCTTTGCCAATGAAGATTCTACTCGGTCTTCAAAGCTAAAATCTTTAACGCCTTGATTACCTAAACATTCCACATGTTTTATTAATATAAATTACCCCAATGCATACATTAATTGGAGTTTAACACCCACCCAAGAACTTATGATCATCACTATCTTCTAATCTTGGTTTATTAAGCTCCATACAAGTTCTTAACCATTAATAACACAATTCTACCCATTTTGACCCGTTAAAGATTCTATCCAATTTCCACAATTTCATCTAATTTTGTGAATCACCAAATCAATTGGGTTTTATACTTGAAAATGTGTTTATATTACACTATAAAACACTTATCCATACTTAATTCACCATTTAAACACCTCTCATTATAAAACCCGCAAATTAGGTTGTCAAGAACCCTAATTTCTAAATCATCAAATTGATTGAGATTTCTTATCAATTAAAGTGTCTATTACCACCATAGACACTTACGGACCTTCAATTCATCATTTAAACACATCCAATTAGAAAATCCCCAAATCACTCTCAAGAACCCTAATTCTTGGATCATCAAATTGGATGTTGACGTGATGTTATCTACTACCCTTAACCTTTAATCTAGTTATATTATAACTTTTATTAAGTTAGTAATCATTTACAACACCCCAAAATAGCCCCTTGCTTGATTTCAATAAAAACCCACCATGAACACCATAGATGGTGGATTCAAGATAAGAAAGAGATCTTACATGATGTGTTGATGGAATTGTGTGGATTTAAACCCTTAATTTCATTCTCCAAGTTCTAGATTTGAGCTTGAAGCTCCTTATCCTCTTTTCTCCTTCAAACCCACGACACACACAAACACCACAAAGGTGTTTGTGAGAAATCCCCACTTTAAAATCTAATTTTTAGAAAGTTACCAAACAGCCCCTGGACTTTCAAAGCTGACCCTTTTCACCCAAACTAGTAAAACTTCACTTTTGCAACCAACCTCCAATTTTCATTTTGTTGATAAACACCCCCTATAATATAAAGAATATATTATAAGGTAAACCCGAAAGTTAGTTCGTTACACATGGCGAGACTAACGGTGTTTTCTTTTGTAGAAAGTATTTTATCCTTGAAGACAAAGCCACCATCTCACATCAGTACCCGATGTGGATTTGGGACGCTATATTGGCGCCATCCGTGGGACTGGTCTCCGAGATTCAGTCCTTTCGATTGAAGAACTGCAAAACGGACTTCCTACACCAGGAGCGAGCAAAGACATGGCTGATCCCAGTGAAATTCCAACTTTGGAGTTTGGAAAAACAATGACCACTAGGACGACAACAAGCATGGTGGATGCACACCCTTACTTAAAAGGAACGCCTGTTGACAAAGACTCGGTCATAATAGCAAACATTGAAGGTGAAGACGAGGGAGCACGATACTCAGAGATCCCCAAGCAACACATAATGTCGGAGTTCGTTCGCAAGAACAGAGAAAGACTCAAAAAGAAGCTAGAGGAGTTGGACCGTACCGAAAGACTGAGCGAAGTCAAATCAAGGCTCACATTCGAACATGTAGAACAGACACCCGGAAGTGAATCTCTAGTCACCCTACTAATATTCGTGATAGAAGGAAGAGAATCCAGAGACAAACAGCCCCAGGGTCTGTAGAAAACACAAGAATGGAAGGGGGATCTAGCGGAAAAGAAAAAATTTAGGATTTAGGGACATTATGGGAATCGTTACTAGCATCTTTAAATGCTAGGAGACCCCCATTGCAAGGAGAAGCTGGTCAATAGGAGAGCCACATTGCAAGGAGAAGCTGGTCAAGGGAATCGGACGACCGTTGAGGAATTGACGGATCCACTTCTATTCCACCTCACAAAAAGAATAGCCGAAGTGTAGAAGCATGTTTTGTAACTATAGATTAAATTCTATGTATCGGTGTACGTGGCTAGTACGCAGGAGGGTGTTCCTGAGTACTTAGCCCGCACACCAGTTTGGTCCTGCGTACTTAGTAAGTACGCACGACCAAACCATGCGTACTTAGTAAGTACGCAAGGCTTTTTCGTTGCGTACTTGTCAAGTACGCAGGTAGTGTTCCTTCGCCTATAAATAGAAGACTTGTCTTCATTTGTAGGTGGAACTTCTGGAACAAGGTTGAGAGATGTCCGGGTCGGGAAGAGCTCTCCCGACCCCTGGACCGTGAGCTTAGATGAGAGATGTGTGCTCCTTCGGTATGTAGTCTGTAATACGGGATGACTTCTTTGTTATGGATTACGTGTCGTTTCATTATCTTTTGTCTTTGTTCTTTTTTATCTGCTTCGTTCTCTTTGTTCCCACACAAATCACAGAACAGATCGTGTTATTTCCGCTGCGCGACGAGGCTCATAATATCTAGTATTCATGAGACATTAAAGAGGTGGTGGAAAAGCCCTTGGTACTTCCTATATATATACCTCTTTGACGTAACATGGATCTCAACCGTGATTTCTCGTGTAAACTATATTTTTCGTGTTCGATTCTATCGTGTGTTTTCAAGATGAAGCTGGATATTCGTTGGATTATTAGTTGAAGATGGAACCTTTTATCATTGGCCAATGGGATAGGAAACATACCCTTGTTTCTGGTCTAGTCAGATGGAGCTTAACCTGAAAGGGGATATTGGAAATGAACATCTTCGGGAATTTGGTTAACTCGTGAAGATACAGGATAGAGTTGGACACATCTGGTTGAAGACTTAAGTTTATCTTATTGGAATTCCTATGGGAGCTGATTAGTTTGATGTAGGTTATTGGAAACTCAAACTCTCTATCATATGCCAGCTGATTTGGAGTTGTCTTAGTCTACTATTGTTACTTGGTTAGGAAGACATTGTCAGACTCAGAGTCCAAAGTCAGGGTGGAGGTTGCTACTGCTGAGAGGATGAACTACAATGAGTTGTGTTGGGTTAGTTGGTTCTTATTGAAGCACTTGGTTTGGTCTACAATGAAATCTACAGTTAGAGGGAGTCGGGTTTGTCATCACTCGGCAACTGAAGACGGAAGTTTGAAGATCTCAAGTGGAATGCCAGAAGATCAAGTCTCGCCAGAGGACACTTGATGTCATTAGTTTAGAGGGAGTCTGTTAGGACATTCTTTGTAAACT
This sequence comes from Smallanthus sonchifolius, assembly GCA_023525975.1. Taxonomy (NCBI): domain Eukaryota; kingdom Viridiplantae; phylum Streptophyta; class Magnoliopsida; order Asterales; family Asteraceae; genus Smallanthus; species Smallanthus sonchifolius. Next base: position 66,128,800 of record CM042030.1, on the reverse strand, counting down.
GATGTATATCAGTGTTAGAGATAGATAGAATTTGATGCTATAGTTAAGAGGGAGTTTGTAGAAGCATGTTTTGTAACTATAGATTAAATTCTATGTATCGGTGTACGTGGCTAGTACGCAGGAGGGTGTTCCTGAGTACTTAGCCCGCACACCAGTTTGGTCCTGCGTACTTAGTAAGTACGCAAGGCTTTTGCCTTGCGTACTTGTCAAGTACGCATGTAGTGTTCCTTCGCCTATAAATAGAAGACTTGTCTTCATTTGTAGGTGGAACTTCTGGAACAAGGTTGAGAGATGTCCGGGTCGGGAAGAGCTCTCCCGACCACTAGACCGTGAGCTTAGATGAGAGATGTGTGCTCCTTCGGTATGTAGTCTGTAATACGGGTTGACTTCTTTGTTATGGATTACGTGTCGTTTCATTATCTTTTGTCTTTGTTCTTGTTTATCTGCTTCGTTCTCTTTGTTCCCACATAAATCACAGAACAGATCGTGTTATTTCCGCTGTGCGACGAGGCTCCGGGGACCTACACGAAGCCCCTATTCCACCTCACAAAAAGAATAGTCGAATCCCCTATGCAATGGATCATGCCCACATGGTGTCACATGCTTGTCCATACGTTAACAGGACCCGCCCGACTGTCGTTTAACAGTCTCCTACCTGGCAGTTTAGAAGGATAAGAATAACTGCGTGACAAGTTCTTGAGAAAATTCAGTTAAAGTAAAAAGGCCATCAAGAACCCGAATGAGATCTTGCACAAAAGGAGAAAGGACGAGGAGTACATGGAGGCGTTCATGGAGAGTTTCATAGATTAAGGCATGCACATTCGTGACGTACCATAAGTAATAAAAATAAGTGGTTTCATACATGTGGTCCGACATCCGCCACTATGTGAATAATTGGGAGAAGATTTCCCATACACCTTTGATGGGCTAACGGACAGAGTCCGAGCGTTCGTAAGAGGGTATGTCCCCTCACCCCCTAGAACTCGACCTCCTGTTTATGAGTACTTCACACCCCTTACTCGAACACCTAGCGAAGTCTTAGCTACAAAAAATTCTTAACTACATTTTGGAAAGCCTAAACCATCTCAGCCGGGGGCAAAAACACAACCTCATGAGTACTGCGAATACCACAAAAGAAACAGACTAGAATCGATAATTGTGTCCAACTTAAGAGGGAAATTGAGGTAGCAGTAAAAGCCCAAAAGGTTTCCCATCTAATAAAAGGAGTAAGGGGAGGATAGCCTCCCAAAGAAGGAGGATCAATGGTAATGAAGGACAGGGAGTATGTGGACATGGTCAGAAGAAGGTCCGAAGAAAGAAAGATGGATGAGGAACGTATAGTACAAAAAAAGGGAGACGACGAGCCCTGGATAAAGACCCCATTACATTTCTAGCCTTGGGCTTCGATGAAGCACAAGAAGCACGACTCAATATTTATGTTGACATTGTAGGACACATCGTAGCCCGTATACTAATAGACGGGGGAAGTGGGACATAAATCATATATTAGCACTGCTTCACAAGGTTGAGAAAAACTATGACAGACCTACTAGAAGATGACCCAGACCCCTTGATAGGGTTTGCAGGGGAGGTAGTCCAGCCCCTTGGAAAGATAACCCTACCATTCACCTTGGGGGAGGGACCACATGAGTGGACAGTACAGTTGACTTTCTCAGTAGTAAGGGCCTGGTCAAAGTATAACGCCATTTTAGAAAGGCAGGGGATAGGATCCTTGAGAGACTTAACATCCACAGCCCACGGCCTCATGAAATTTCCCACTCCTAAAGGAATAGCAACAATAAGCTCTTTATCATAAATTTTTTCTACGGTGTCAAAGGAACGTACAAAAACACAAGAAGGTGATAAGTGAAACACCCTACTTTTTTTCTACTAATTTATTAGAGTTATTGTGCGGAAAATAGTCCCAGGTTTATCAAAACCTTTTCATCATAATGGAAAAGGTATATTTTATTATAAATATTGTTTATACATACAAAATTCTATTATACATATCATAGGGATTCTTCAGCTCTAACGATCCCATCCTTTGGAAGCTTCATTCCACGTGCATTTTTCCTACAATGTTTGGAAAACATTTTTACATTAGCTTACGCTAAGTAAGTACACTGCGTATTTTTATTTTATTATTCATTTCAAGCCCTTCCGCCTCAACGACTCGGCACCTTTACTAGGCCATTCAACCTATAGACTTGGCTCCTTTTTATTTAGGCCCTTTCGCCCATCGGTTCAGCACCTTTCCATTCCCATTTACAAGGCCATCCCGCCGGTAGGCTCGACACCTTTTAAAATTCATTCCCATGGCCCTTCGGTCCCGTAGAATCGGTACCCTTTTTCCATTAACCCCGTAGGTTATTCACTTACAAAACCCTTCCGCCCTGTAGGCTCGACACCTTGTTTCCCATTGGGACCTTGACTGTCATTGACTCATATCCTCCCAATTTATCAAACATTTATTTATACCATGCATATTTACCATACATGCTTATACTTGATCTAGTTCCAACGGCTTCTCCACAATGCACTAAAGAGATTTATATATAGGAAGTACCAACAGCGAATCCACCACCCTATAACACTTCGTGAGTACTCTGTTATTCCATTTTAGGGTTTAGACTCGTTTCCAACATACATTCACACTTTGCACGTATTGAATGATTTATTATCATGCGTTCGCATATTCAACATACAATAACATGTGTCTCTGCCATGCTTTCAGACCTAGCCCTTATGCTAAACCGTTGTAAAGGTTTCACCATGAAGTACCAAACATGCTTATATATAGGGTCCCCCGCAGCGTTCCCACCACTTCTTTGTTACCTCATGGATACTCTGGTTTTAAGCTAGACTAGTATTTACCGCATATTCACACGTATAACATGATTTCTTATGATGCCATTATCCAGTCCCTACTCTAATTCCTAGTAAAGGTTTATTCCCGTTACGTTAAAAAGGTTTATATATATATATGGTGTACCAGCGGCGTACCCACCACCCTTTTAACGTTCCATGAGTACTCCTTTACTTAGAATTAAGCTTTCATTTTATGTTCACATTTATTTAGCATGCATCTGTGCCATGCTATTTATTCTTAGTCTACACCCCTAAACCTTTGTAATGGTTTCATCCCGAGGTATCAAGGAGGTTTATATATAGGGTGTACTAGTGGCGTACCCACCACCCCTTTAATTTATCATGCATATTCCATTATTCCGGTTTAGTGTTTAGACTAACCCACTATTATTCCCACGTACCTTAGTCCCACACATAACATGTAATCACATAAACATATATCTAATGTACTGGTCAGTGTATCGTATACTTAGATTTATGAGCTTCTTCAAGAATCTTTTCATGTACATTTCCATAGATAGGAACCCAGATTCTTTTATTTATTCTAAGAATATTATCGTCATCTTTAACCAGTTGTTCGATCATGCCTCCCAAACCTTCTTTCTCTAGGTTGGGTTCTTTTAAAGCCATCTGTTGAGTTTCTTTAATACAAGTAATAAGATCGATTTGGAGATCAAGTCTTAAAGCATGGACTCATTTAGGTTTCTCATGTTCTTTTCTGCTCAAGGCATCAGCTACAACATTAGCTTTGCCTTCATGATAATAGATTTTGCAATCGTAATCATTCAGGATTTCCATCCAACGCCTTTGCCTCATATTCAGCTCTTTCTGACTGAATATATACTTTAGGCTTTTATGATCAGTGAATATAGTGAATTTGACTCCATAAAGATAGTGCCTCCAAAATTTCAGTGTGAAGATTATGGCGCCCAATTCTAAATCATGAGTCGTATAATTCCTTTCATGAGTTTTCAATTGACGGGAAGCATACGCAATAACTTTGTTCCCTTGCATTAACACACATCCAAAGCCAATATGTGAAGCATCACAGTATACTCAAAAGCCTTCATTTCCATTTGGAAATATGTATGCTTGTGTCAGTTTTTGTTTCAGAGTTTAGAAAGATTTAGATTGCTTAGGTCCCCATTCATACTTTACTGATTTACTAGTCAGAGAGTTAATGTAACAACAATTCGAGAGAAATCTTGGATAAATCTCCGATAGTAACCAGCTAATTCGAGAAAACTACGGACTTCGGTTGGTGACTTAGGGATTTCCCATTTGGATATTGGTTCAATTTTGATAGGATCAACTTGGATGCCCTCAGCGTTAATGACATATCCAAGGAATTGAACTTCTGTCAACCAGAATTCACATTTCGAGAATTTAGCATAAAGCTTTTCATTTCTCAAAAGTTCAAGTAAGATTTTTAAATGGTTCACATGCTCTTCTTTACTTTGGGAGTAAATAAGGTTATCGTCAACAAATACGATAATAAATTTATCCAGGTAAGGTTTGCAAACTCGATTCATCATGTCCATGAAAGCAGCGTCAATAAATACGATAATAAATTTATCCAGGTAAGGCATTACCGTGAACTCATAATGACCATATCGAGTTCTGAAAGCTGTTTTAGGAATATCTTCTTCCTAGACTTTCAATTGATGATAGCCAGAACGATGATCAATTTTTGAGAAACATTGAGCTCCTTGAAGTTGATCAAAAAGATCACCAATTCTACGAAGCGGATAACGGTTCTTAATCATGACTTTATTCAGTTCACGATAATCAATATACATACGCATTGAACCGTCTTTCTTCTTAACGAATAAGACCGGAGCTCCCCATGGCGATAGGTTAGGTGGAAACATAGAAAAGGGGCCGAAACTACTTGGGAATTGTAAGATAAAATACTCAAGTAAATAATCTGTTTAATTAATGGCGGGTTTCGGGGACGAAACCCAAAACTAGGGGGAGTGATTTGTAACGAACCGATTTTTGGGATTATCTTATAATGTGTTTATTATATTATAGGGGGTGTTTTAAATAAAATGAAAGTAGATGGGTTTATTGAATTCACTAAATAACCTAAGTTTGGGGTGAAAGGGGTAATTTAGAAAAGGGAAGGACTAGAACATCCAATTACCAATTCTTGATTTGGGTTTTTATGGAATTAGCGACACACAAATCAGAGATGTGTGTGTTTGTGTGTGTCATGGATAAGAGAGAAGAAGGGAAGAGGAGCAAAAATTGGTCAAGAACTTCAATTGATGACATTGCATGGTTGATTCGGAAGATTTGGCTTACACAACTCTTTCTAATCATCAAGTGAGTATCATCTTTCTCTCTAATTCACCATGGATTCTTGGTTTAGTAAAAAGTTAATAGATGAACTTTAATAATCTAAAATTGAGGGTTGTATTAAGTAATTTGTTAATAAGGGTTGTTATTCTACTACTACTAAAGCTAGATGAACAACAAATTCAAGTTAATTTCATGTAATTACATGTTTGATAATTAGGGTTCTTGAGACCCAAAACTGAGGGTTTTGAATCTGGGATGTTTGGTTGTGTATTTGATTATGTTTTAGTGTTTGTAAAGTTAGATAAACACAATTTCATGTAAAAAACCTATTGGCTTTGGTGAATTTTGATTTGGATGAAAATAGAGAATGTTGGGTGAAGACCTTAATGGGTCAAATGGATGAATTACAGTTTTGTATGATTAAAAGCTTGTGTATGACTTGGTTAATCAAGTCTTGTTTTAGAATAAAATCAATATGGTTTTGGGAGAGTGTAAATACCTAAATTGGTGATTAACAAGATAATAGATTACTAAACTATGTGTGAATTGTTTAGGTAATCAAGTGGTCAAAGTCGAGGAGCAACCGAGATCATCTAACACCAAAGGTAAGTGCTTTGCACTTACTTAATACTAGATATGTAGTTTGTGAAAAGTAATTATGTGTTATACTATTTACTTGTCAATGTTATAATTGAATTGCGTGATATATGTTCAAACTATATTGTATATGATAAGAATCTACATGTTTGGCTTAATGTGAATATTCGGTCAAACTAAACCATTGATGTGTGACCATGTGTGAATCTGAATTGAGTTTGTAATTAACTAATCTAGGCAATCTTATAGATAATAAGAAATGAAAGACTCAAAGTGGATAGAGTCACTAAATTGTGGATTGTGTGTTAACCTTATAGAAATTGACTTATTATGTTGTTGAGTCGACCCGTTAGTGTAAATGATAAGAGGGTTGAATAACATGAAGTGTGGATAATTCATGAAGAGGATAAGTGAAGTAAAATACTTCACGGATGTAAGTGAGGACATAGGTCTCACAAGTGGATGTGAAGTATAATACTTCAGGGTTGTCATGAAGTCAATTACTTCATGAGTTGGCATGGAGTCAAACACTTCATGTGAGAAATCGAGAGGTGGATCTCTCGCTAAACATGTGGATATGTCAAGTTAAACAAATGATAAATTACAAGTCATGTATGAACTATTACATATGTTTAAATGTAGATCAATATGTGCTTAAATATGCAAACGGGTTGGGATTAGACAAGTAAGGGTGTTGTGACATGTTGTCGGTAAAAGCCTAAATTTTTTTTGAGCATATCTCGGGCTAGAAAATGAACTACGAAACCCGTAATATATGAATTTGGGGTGCCTCTATGTTAAGAATTCAAAAATAAAGTTTGTTGTGAAGGTGAGGCCTATGCTTTGGGCTTTGACCTATGCTCCCCAAACGCCTTCCCCCTATACTAAAACCCATTTTTTGGGTTTTTCATATGTTTAACCCATAGGAGACTATGGGAACTTGTATATATCATTACTAACATGTTTTGGTGGTGTTTATTTGTAGGAAAAGCTCTGGTTTGATACCTCGGGTCATGCTTCACCTTGATCGGAATCTCGATCTTTTGTAATGGATGTAAATGTTTTGGGTTATGACTCCTTGTTGAGAGTTAGTAGACTTGTTTAGAACTAAATTTCGGAATGTTAAAACTTGTTGTCTTATGGCACGTTGGCTGGTTATGGTTAAACAAAACTTTGTTTTTATCAAGAGTGTTTAAAGCGACCTATATTCCGCATGATTTAAAAGTTTAAAATTTTGGGTGTTACAACTTGGTATCAGAGCAATGGTTTGAGGGATTTAGTGTGCGTGGCACTAAACTCAAACCTATAATGCTCTTGATATGGTCGAGTAATGAGAATCCAATGGTGGCGTGACCGAGATACGAAGCTTAAAAGACGAGGTTAGTATTGATTGTTGTATTAGATGTTAATTGGAATCTTATATGATTTAATTATGCTGAAAGTTGTTAAGGGATTTATTATATGAAGATAATGAAAGTAAATGGACATATTATATTATCAATCATGTCTGGCCAGTATGATTCATAATGCAATATGTACAATTGCTTCATGGTGATCATATGATAATGAACACCGACAACGATTAAGTGAACATGGATATACGTGAATGTAAATATGTATGAAAGGATACATGAATGTGTGTTAAGTTTATAAGAAAGGGATAGTTTGGGAAAATGTGTTGAATCGCATGTATGTAGTTTTCTAAACCTTTCTGTTTTAAATCTCAGCCGAGGAATGGCTGACGAAGAAAACTCGACTAGAGATAGGAATGATGATGGTGGTGGAAGAAGTAGGTATGTATCATAGGAATCCATACACTCTCCCCTTGGGAATGTACATAACGATGAAACTGGAAAACAGATATGTGAACAAGTAGCAAAGGCATTTGAACAATCAATGCCAATCTTTTTAGCTGAAATTGAAAGAGCGGTTAAAGCAGCATTTGCTGAAAGGGATGAGAAAACTAAAACCAATAAGGACGAGGAAGACGTGAATGAAGGAAGAAGTGGTAAAGGAAAAGAAATAGAAAGGAAGCCATGTACTTTTAAAGACTTCATGGCTTGTAAATCCAAAGAATATCATGGTGAAGTAAATCCCTTGCTCAGTCAAAGATGGATTTCAGATATGGAGTCAGCGTTTGAAACCAGCCATGTATCAACTGAGGATGAGGTGACTTTTGCTATAAATTTACTTCGAGGGAAAGCTAAAGATTGGGTAGATGTTCTTTGAAAGGAAAGGAGGAGTGAAGGTGGTATCAAGGCGATGAATTGGTTGGATTTTAAAGAGGTTTTCCTTAATTACCATAGTCCATAGGCTGAAGTGGACAGAATTAATGAGGAATTTCTCCATATGAGGCAGACCCGCAAGTCCACTAATGAAATTGCAGGTGAGTTCTATGACAAGGCACAGTTCTGCCCAGACCTCATGGCAACTGAAAAGATGAAGATGGACCGATTCTTCTTGGTTCTATGTGTTGATTATCGAGAGTTCGTCTCTCCCTCTCAATGCACTACGTTAGTTCAACTCATTAACAAGTGCCGAGAGAGGGAACTAGAATTGAAAAGACAAGAAGAACGAGGTGAGAAAAGGAAGAGAGAAGGAGTAGATATGACTCCCAAAAAGGCTAAATTTTCTAGCCCACCAAAGAAAATGATTGGAAAACCTAATGTATGTCGGTGTCAAACTTGTGGGAAGGAACACTTGGGGGAATGTCGGCTCAAAACCTCGGCATGTTTTAACTGTGGGAAAATGGGACATCTTGCACATCAATGCACAAGCCCCATCAATTTGTGCTTTCATTGATATAAGCCAGGCCACCATCGTAGTGATTGTCCTGATCTTAAACATAGAGAAACTGGAGGAATGAAGGTAGAGTTCCTAAACTAAGGGGACGTGCCTTTCAAATCACTGCCGAGGAAGCTAAGAAAATCCCGGATATCGTGGCAGGTATTTTCATGATTAATTCATTACCTGCACTTACCCTATTTGATTCAGGTGCTAGTAGGTCTTTTGTATCTTTAAACTTTGCTAATAATACTTCTTTCCTAAGTTTAAGATTAGAAGAACCATTAGAAATAGAGGGGGCAAATGATAAGAGTTTCCTAGTATTCAATATCTATCGTGGGTGTAGATTAGAGGTTGAAGGTGAAACTTTTCTAATCGATCTTATTCCTATGTCAATGGGAGAATTTGATGGAATTGTCGGGATGGATTGGCTTTCAAAATTTAGAGCCAATATTTTGTGTAGACCTAAGGCGATTCAACTTTTGTCGCCATCAGGAAAGACTTTGTTTATTCTTGGTGAAGGATCTAGCAGTTTGTTAATATGTTCCTACCTTCAAGCTATGAGGTATATTGCACATGGATGCAAGGCGTTTTTAGCTTGTGTCACCGACTCATGTAGAGGTACGGTTGAGATTCACGATGTTCCAATTGTGAATCAATTTGTGGATGTCTTTTCGAAGGAATTACTGGGGATTCCATCCATAAGGAAGGTAGAATTTGGGATTGAACTTGTCCCGGGAGCAAAATCGGTTGCCAAAGCACCTTACCGGTTGGCCCCATCGAAGATGAAAGAATTGATGACCCAACTCCAAGAGTTATTAGATAAGGGTTTCACTCGTCCGAGTGTTTCTCCTTAGGGTGCTCCCATTCTTTTTGTTAAAAAGAAAGATGGAAGTATGCGTATGTGCATAGATTATAGGGAATTTAGTAAGTTAACTATAAAAACTGGTATCCATTACCTCGGATCGATGATTTATTTATTCAACTTCAAGGAGCCTCGTGGTTTTCAAAGATTGATTTAAGATCCGGACACCATCATTTTAAAGTGAAGGAGGAAGATGTTTCTAAAACGATGTTCCATACTCGTTATGGTCATTACGAGTTCACAGTAATGTCTTTTGGTTTAACCAACGCGCCCGCAATTTCATGGATCTTATGAACATCCTTATTTACTCACGTAGTGAGTGTGTAGACCATTTCTTGATCGTTCTGTCATTGTTTTTATCGATGACATCCTTATTTACTAACGTAGTGAGGGTGACCATGCTTGTCATCTTCGTGAAATCCTAGAAGTTCTTCAAAGAGAGAAACTATTTGCTAAATTCTCCAAGTGTGCCTTTTGGCTCCGAGAGATTCACTTTTTGGGTCATGTGGTAAACGCGGAAGGAATTTCCGTTTATCCTTCCAAAATCGAGGCGGTAAAAGGTTGGGTGTCACCGAAAACGCCCACGGAAATTAAATGCTTTTTAGGGTTAGCAGGGTATTATCAACGCTTCATTGAAAACTTCTCTCGTATTGCTTTACCTATGACAAAGTTGACTCGCAAGGATATAAAATTCATGTGGGCTGATCAGAAATCGGCCTTTTAACTTTTGAAAGAAAAATTAACGAAGACACCTATTCTTTTCTTACCTGAAGGGACCGAAGATTTTGTGGTGTATTCGGATGCCTCTCATTTTGGACTTGGTTGTGTCCTTATGCAAAAGGGTAAAGTAATTGCTTATGCTTCTAGACAATGAAAAGTACATGAGGCGAATTATCCTACCCATGATTTGGAGTTAGCAGCCTTAGTATTCGCACTCAAGATTTGGAGTCATTATCTTTATGGAGTGCATTGTACAATCTACACGGACCACAAAAGTCTCAAATACTTCCTTGACCAAAAAGATCTCAATATGAGACAAAGAAGGTGACTTGAATTGGTCAAGGATTATGATTGTGAGATACTTTATCATCCAGGTAAGGCTAATGTGGTAGCCGATGCACTTAGTCGAAAGATTAGTCATACACCTATAAAGGTAAAGTCGTTTAAAATGACTATATCTTCATCTCTTATTGATCAAATCCGGGAGGCTCAAGTTTTAGCACTCGTAGGGGACTTGAAAAAGGAACGGTTGATTCCGTATGTAGCTAAACTTGAATAGAATAGTATGGGATTGAAATCATGTTTCAGTAGAATATGGATTCCTAGATTGTCAAACGTTTTGACCATCATTCTTGATGAGGCACATAAATCCAAATATTCTATTAACCCGGGAAATACTAAAATGTTTTATGATTTAAGGTTTAACTTTTGGCGGCCGGGTATGAGAAGAGATATAGTGAAGTATGTTGAAAGGTGTATCGCATGCCTTAGAGTGAAAGCTGAACACCAAAAGCCTTGCGGGAAACTTCAATCTCTTGAAGTACCTCAATGGAGTGGGAAAATCTTGCTATGGATTTGATTACTAAACTTCCTAAGACCCGAAAATGTTATGATGCGATTTGGGTGGTAGTTGACCGTTTAACTAAAAGTTCACACTTCCTTCCAATTAAGGAAACTTATTCCTCGGAAAGATTGGCGGATGTTTATATAAAGGAAGTCGTGTCACGTCACGGCGTACCTGTTTCTATTATTTCGGATAGAGACACACTTTTACTTCTAGGTTTTGGAAAACATTTCACGAGGAATTGGGAACATATTAAATATTAGCACCGCTTATCATCCACAAACGGATGGACAAAGTGAAAGGATAATTCAAACGCTTGAAGATATGCTTCGGGCATGTGTGCTAGATTTTGGTGGTGGTTGGGACGACCACTTACCGTTAGCAGAATTTTCTTACAATAATAGCTACCATTCGAGTATTGGTATGCCTCCATTTGAAATGTTATACGGAAGACGACTAGACTCCTAAGTAATAAATGGAGTACCTTCAACTAAACCGCACTAACAGGCAAGTGTACCTATCGAGTGTAGCACAGCTTAATGGTAAACCCAATTATCGAACCCTAGAGACACTACGATAACTATACTAGACTCTGACTCGGACTAAAATATTAGGTTGGAGGGTTTTCTACACTACTGATTAAACTAAGGAATGCAGCAAACAAGGTCGACTCAAACTATCAAGGCAAAGAACTAAGGAAGATGTTAGAGATGGGAAGAATACCACCTAGGTCGGAATCCTACTTGAAAAGTACAACTTCTACCGGTTCTGAAAACTAAGATGGATCTAGGTTTCTAAGGAAATAGCTCTAGACTACCTAGTGGATCCCTAATCACTCTCAGTGTGTCACCAACTAAGGAACCTAAAGATGTAATAACTCACCAGAAAGTGGATTACCTTTCGGTCTCTCCAACAATGATAAAGCACCCAAATAGACAGATCACCTTTCAGTCTCACTGTCCACAATACATTCGAAGAATGCACACGGTAATCTCAAGATAACAATTATGACTCAGAATAGCAACAATCACTAGACACCTCAACCAACTTCCTCTCAGACAGTTGACACTCGGCTCCTAACGACGAAGACTAAACGACTGGCTCTCACTTCTTAGGTATTGAGACAGGATACACACTCACATCTAATGACTCTCCATCACAACTCCTATGGTTACTATGTCTAGCAAACCATACAAACAATCACATACCCTAAAGTCTATGTCCTAGATACGCAAAATCAAATTGGAAGAAATCCACGATCAACGCACAGAATTGAAATCAATCATACATCAGATCTAAGCATGCTATATCATCACAACTATCAAACTAAAATTCTTTACAAAATCAATAAACCATCAATCGAATCTAAAACCGATAAAAATCGTAACTTTAGCAAATATTCAACATGCGAATGGTCTGTCGTTTTTAATATGTAAAAATATATTTTTAGGATAGTCTTACGAGATCAGGTTTTAAATTTATAAAATGATAATTACTTTAACTTAAAAACACACACAATAGGCAAGTGTACCTATCACAGCGTAATATAGTTTAGGTAAGAACCAAGTATCGAACCAATGGACACGGTCGAATTCCAATATTCAACTTTTGTTATCGTTTAGCCAGTTTAATTAGTTAGTGAGTTTTGTGTGCTTGTGGAACAGCAAAGTAAATGACAGAAAAGTAAATGGCGTTAAAGTAAATAGCGAAAAAGTAAAAACGTGCGTGAAGTCTGTAACAGAAATGTGACGAACAGAATAGTAAATAACAGTAAAGTAAATAGGTCGAAAATGATCAGGTTACGAATAGTATTGCTTTGGGTTTCGAATCCGCTTGGTATGTGATAATGTTAAGTTGACTAATCCAGTGATATGACTAATACAAATGTGTGACCCTGGTCACCGCTAGAGCCTCGTCCTCACGACATTTTATTTGCAAATTTAAAAGCTTTAACAAGTGGTAGTGCCTCCCGTTAAGGACAACAATACCCTCAACCCTTCGAATGGTCATCTCCGGGTTGGTTTAAGACATCGAACGTAAAATGCTTTATATTAGAGTTAAATAGGTGATTAAATTTTACTCACCGGGAGGCGGTATAATAATGGGACCAAGTATAAAGACGTACCGTTCCCAACATCAGTTCACCAATTCTTGGTTGCATAATAAGTTCGTATAAAGACGTACGACCTTAATAGTGTTAACCAAGCGTTGGCTTATCAATCTCCACTTGTATAAAGACGTACAAGCTTCAAGAGAAGTTTAATTAAAAAGGTTTTACACTTTAAAAATCAAGAACACTCTTACATATAAAGACGGATTTAGACAATAATAAAATCCCACCAAAATGGTGGTTTTAAGGACGAATAGCTAAAGACATAAACACATCACTTGGATTAATACGTTAAACATTAACATGCACCAAACTTCATCTTCACCCTAGCATTACAAAGAGTCTAGCCACGAATGGCCATGCTAACTAGCATAACGATGAGTTTCGTAGGCTCCCTTATTGCAGAACAAGGAGGAAGAGCCTCTCTACTCACTACTACTACATTCTAACTACGGAATAAGCTTTCTCTGGTGTGTTCTTGGGGTGTGTAAGGGATGCCTCAATGAAGAACTCAAGCCATCTATTTATAGGCCTCAAAATGAGCAATGAACGGTCGTGCATTGGATTGCACGGGCGTGCAAACACCTCGGGAATCAAACAGGGTACACGGGACAGTGTACTGGACCCTTGGAGAGCAAGAGAGGGTTTGCACGGCCGTGCATGGCATTGCACGGCCGTGCATTGCCCTACTACTCTCCAGTTTTGTCTTTTAGCTGCTGGTTTGACTTGTGTGGACCTGATTTGACTTCTTGGGGGTCAATGCTCGGGTTTGGTCCTCCAAAAGCTTGATTTCTTCATGTTTTAAGCTGGTTTTTGTCTTGTTTATCTTGGAGCACCGAATAACCTGCAATTGTGAAATATTAACGTTTTAAGTATCAATTGCAAGGTTATTAATCAATTAGTATCATAATATGTGGATTATTATGCATGCAAAACATGTATAATTTAGGACATATCAGTGACCTAGGCAGTATCAAAGATCTAGCCAAAGATCATGTTCAAAACATTCAAAACAGAAAGAATAGACATAGACATGGTTTCAATCAGAACAATTAAAAACGAAGACTCGAACTTGAAAACCGAATATGCTAATTATAAACCCGGAGTCCAAAGCTCTCACCTTTAGCCTTCAATTGACTTCTCTATCCCCAAAATCGCCCTCTGACTCCCTCTGGACGGAAATAAGATCGAACCTCTTTCATATTAGCAATACAATTTGATTTATTGGCCGATTAGGGCTTTTTTGCGAATTAACGGGCCTCTCGCGTAGCGCGAGGAACAAATTAGTCGAACGTGTTTCTAGAAGACCTCGCGTATCGCGAGGCTTTCCTTCTCCTCTCTCGCGTACCGCGAGAGACCAATTTTCAACATTTTCTTCTTTAAACTCTTGGGCTTTCTTCTCTTGCTCGGTTTCTTCGAATATTCACTTGTATTCATCATGAGCACCTGTAGACAAGACAAAGACTCAATAGTACACAAAAACGACACAAAACAAAGACAAAACTAATCAAAACAAACTAAAACCATAGGAATAAAGATATGTGTTTCGCACTACATCAAACATCCCCACACTTAACCTTTTTTCGTCATCGAAAAAGTCTGCAATGGAATCATAACTAAGATCTAACTTAACATCTCACAATTACCAATTAGCAAAATATACTCACGCGTTAACAAGCAATAATCAGTATTTTTGTCCGACTAAACCCAAGCACCAACCATCTAGCCCCAGTAATGTGTTCTAATTCCATTTTATACATCAAACAATCAATCTATGTGACTCACACTTAAAAGCTATAGCTCTACCAAAGCCTGTCTCACGGTCATGTTTAGATTTACCCACCACATTAAACTAAGATGTACAGGTTTTTAGAAATCATGATGAAATATGGATGGAAATGAATGGATGACAATGAGCATTAATTTAGCACAAGAACTTTCGTCGAGAGGTGTCACAACCAAGTCACTATCCCGGAAGCTAACACATGGACTAGGTTCTAAACAATAAAGCACAAAAAAATCACTTAGTGGTGTATCCTCCAAGTCGCCATCCCAGTGGGAAACACATAAGCAAGACTCAGATTCTAATCAAATAAGCTCAAAATTATGGAAATTGTGGATTTATGGAATGGGCGCCACCAACACTTGGATTTATTCTCATAAAAAGACTGTGGTGTGCCAAGAATTTTCAAAAACCTCTAAATATTATCTTAACATGGTACCTATCACCCTATATTGACAGTTTCAGTATTACCGATTTCCCTAAGATGAATACCCACAAGATATCAAGAATTAATCAATTATTAATCTTAAATAACACTCACAGGCTTTTTAAGATTTACTAGTTGGCTGGGTCTACCAAAACATCACCAATTAGACGTGTTTTCAATTATTTAAATCATTTAAAACCAAACAAGTAGATCCAGTTTTACTATCATTTTCCATTTTTTGTTTGCAAAACTTATTGTTTCAAAGGACATTTTTCAAAAATTCTTTATTTTTTTTTGGTATTTTTGAATTTTTATAAACAAGACAAACCTAGACGGACTAGACTCAACGGCGTCTCACATCCCCACACTTGAAAGACATATTGTCCCCTGTAGAAGCATATTTTAGTAACTATAGATAAAATTCTATGTATCAGTGTACTCAGCTATTACGCAGGAGAATGTTCCTGCGTACTTAGCAAGTTCACCATTTGGTCCTGCGAACTTAACAACTACACATGGTTTTTTGCCTTGCGTACTCAACAAGTGCGCAAGGATTTTGCCTTGCGTACTTATCAAGTACGCATTACCAAATGTCCTGTGTACTTAGACAAGTTCGCAGTATGGGTCGTTCCTGCCCCTATAGATAGTGGTGTTGGGCTCATTTGTAGAAAAGGGACAAAATGTGAGAATTGAGAGAGGTCTGGCCGGGATGAGCTCTCCCGGACCCCGGACCATGAGCTTAAACGAGAGATGTATACTCCTTCGGTATGTAATCTGTAATGACAACGTTGTTATGGATTATGTTTGTTGATTATCTTGTCTTTATGTTTATTGTTTTCTCTGTCTCGTTCTTCTCTGTTCCCACACAAATCACGAACATGTCTACATTGTTGTTCTCAGTCTTCGACTATGCTCGACCGAGGCCCCCGGGACCTACCTCCCCGAAGCAAGAAACAACTAAAAATAAAAATGCAAAGATAAAAGGAATTGACTTAGCTGGTAATGATATGCACTCGAATGTCCAGCATCGTTCATCCGTGTGTGCATCGTATAGCATTCGGTCGTGGTTGCACAATTGACTGTCGGGTGGCTCTATAAGATTAGGATCAAATCCGTCCGAATGGAGATTGAGTACAGACGGAATGATGTATACCTGCAAAACAAACTCACACAATACCCGCAGCATCAAAATGACACAAATACAAACTCAAAGTAAAAATAAAAGACTCGACTGACTCACTAAGACTCAAGAAAGAAGAGGGAATCGTACCTGATGAGTGGGAAACACATAGACACGAATGCCAAAAGCAAGGTAGATCATCGGTCATGAATGGTTTCCAAAGTTTCCAATGGTCAGTGATAGTCGGTGAATGATATGGATAGAAGTGATGTAATAGATGATGGTGATGAAGGATGGTATGGATGATGGTGGATGTGGAAAACCATGGAAAACAAGGGAAAAAGGCAAGACTAGGGCTCCCTCGTATACCGCGAGAAAGAAGGGCGCACTCCTCGCGTACCGCAAGGAGGCAAGATTTAAGCCGGCTTCCTCCCTTGTCCTTTGCATACCACGAGAGACAAGGGCAAATGTCTCGCGTACCGCGAGGAACCCCTGGTGACAGAAAGTAAAGGGGGTTTTTATACCTAGAAAAATTTTCACCTCTTAAACTTCTTTTCACCCAAATTCAATAAAAACCCGCTCCAAGCATAAAAACAAATTTAAAAATAACTGGAACATCGTTCCCGACGATTTTCCTCACCGAATCAAGCACGAATCCCTACAAAACACGACACAAACAAGACACGTATACCGAAAAACACAAAAATGACACGACTCAAACCAAAGAATGCATACAACTCTACATCCCGGGCACTTGCCCGAGACTCAAACAAACCTATCAGGAGGCTTCTCCTTGATCCTAACCGGTACCCGCCTCTATCCTGCGCGGTCTACCGGTCCTCCACAACCTTATCAACTTCATACTCCTCACGAACGTGGAACCACTATTACTTTTATCAATCAAGTCCTTCCACCACCACTTAAACCTCCTCGTTCCGAATGTGACGCAGTTCAAATATCCTAGTAGTTCATCACCATTTGATTTCTCCGCACTTGGGGTTTGCACTCTCTCTAACTCACATACATCTCTCAACGCACGAGTTCTCTTACGGGGTGGCCTAGACTTAGGGGACCTAGAACTAGGACTCAACTCCAGAATACTCCCCTCAACATGGACACTAATGATGGGTGAGGGCTTGGGCATAGGTGGTTCTAATGATGTAAACTCTAAAACCTCACTAGGATCTTCTGGACCCTACACACTCTCCTCCATGGGTGTCTCACAGATTATCAAACCCACTTGTGATAATATTTCCCTCAAACTGCAATCATCAGCGTCAGCACCTAAAAGCGGGGACCCTACCAATTTCTTTTCAAATTCCTCAAGCCAATCTGTAGGGTCCTCTATCATTTTTCTATCAACAGCATCCTGCACTAGACTAGAGTCCCGGTGTTCGGACATGAAGGCATCAATCATGCATACGGAGTGGCTCTACTCACCAACCCCTTCACGGACTTTGTAGCATCGAAAGTGATAGACTCATCCACTACACGAAGTGTGAGTTTCTCGTCAAAGACATCGATCAATGCCTTCGCGGTGCGTAGAAATGGGCGCCCTAGGATGAGTGGGACTCTATCATCCACCTCCATGTCCAGGATAACAAAATCCATGGGGAAGACAAATTTGCCTACTTTTACTAGAAGATTTTCCACAATTCCCTGTGGATACTTGACTGAATGGTCAGCCAAGGATATGCTCATGCATGTCGACTGCGGTTCACCTTGATCTAGCTGCTTATAAATAGAGTATGGCATCAGATTGATGCCAGCACCTAGGCCAGCCAACGCGTGGTTTAAGGGCAAACTGCCAAGCAGACACGGGATCGTGAAACGACCCAAATCTGCCAGTTTCTCTGGCATTTTGTTCTGAACCACCGCAGAACATTGCTCACTAAGTGAGACTTTGGAGACCTCCTCTAGCTTCTTGTTGGAAAGAAAATCTTTGAGGAACTTGCCATACTTAGGTATGTGTTGGAGGACCTCTATGAATGGGAGATTGACCTTGAGCTGTTTGAACATATCAAGGAATTGATCAAATTCCCTAGCGTACTTATGAGGCAGCAAGCGTGCTGGGTAGGGAGCACGACTCAAGTCAATCTCGGGGGTCTTTATCTCACCCCCCTTCTTCTTCTCCTCTGCCTTCTCGGCAGGTTTATCTACTACTATCTCCTCATCCACCTGCTCTTCTATCATCTTGACATCGATCTCAGCAAAGCGGGCTCTCAAATCTATCTTCTTAACCTCCTAAGGTGACGGGATGTGATGATCAGTGCTGTGGGAGACTTCCTCTACAGCTTCTTCGTCCCTCTGACTCATGATTGACACTGCCATCACTGAAGCATTAGAACTCTTATGGGTCGCAGATGCTACTCCCTGTTTCTCCTTCAAACTCTTAGAAATGTCAACTACCGTGCGCTGCAGATCCATGAATGCCGATTGCTGATTGTTCAGTAGAGTGTCATATGCCTCCAGTCTCTACTGAGTCTCCTTATCCTTCACCACCAAGTGAGCAAGCATCTATGTATGTGTTTCCAACATCTCCTCGATTTTCTTCGTGTTGACACTATTTCCTCCACTTGGTCCTGCTTCTCCTCCACCTTGCGGACTAGGGTGGGCATTAAACCCAGGCGGGTTGTTTCCACATATCCATCCCAAGCCATAAGAATTATTATATTTATTATACCCTCGGTTCTGGTTGCCCGCAAAGTGCACCTGCTCCTGCTGACTGACGGGGTAGTCCCTGGTGTCCTGGCCTCCTCTGCACCTCACACCGTTGAGCACTCAGCTTCAGCTCCTTGATCTCATTCACCATCACTGCGAGTGCAGTAACCATGCTAGTATCAGGGTTGACCTGATGCACACCTCTAGGAGAAGAGGCAGGTGCCCTAGCACTAGGTATGGAAGTCCTAGTAGATAGCCGCTATTGTTCCACTAGAGTGAAGCTCTCGAACATCTCTTCAAACTCAGCTGTTTGTCCATGATATGGCCTCCCGCAGCTGTGTTGAACATTTGCTGCTTCTCGAAGGTGAGGCCATTATAGAACTTCTCCATAATTTCCTAGTAAAAAAGACCATGCTTGGGGCATCGGATCAATAGCGCGTTGAGCCACTCCCAAGCCATGTTATAAGGCACGTCAGGATCCATCCGGAAGGAGTGGATTTGGTCCCTAAGGCGAGCGGCCCTGGAAGTTGGATAGTACTTTTTCAGAAACTTGGCCTGAAGATCCTCCCATGTGGTGATAGAGTTGTATGGGAGGGTGTCAGGCCAAGTAGAAGCACGCCAAGAGAGTGAGAATGGAAAGAGACGCAAGTATATTGCGTCCTTAGATACACCCATGATATTAAAGGTATCACATATGCGCACGAAGCAGAACAGATGTCCGGGTGCATCCTCATCCTCGAGGCCATGGTACTGAGTAGAGTGAGTGATAATACTCATGACATGTGATGGGACCTGCCAAGTATTGGCATTAGGGATAGCGGTGCAGGCGATCGAAGATCTCACCCCGAGGACCCCATCACTGGCTCTCTGGTGCACAGTACGCCTCGCTGGTGGGTCAGCGTCACCCATGTTAGGAAAAGGAATTGGGCTAGTAGGACGTACCTTGTTTTTGCACAACTCTTTTAAACATTCCTGAAAGTCACGGGTGCGCTCGTGAAGCTCTCGTTCGAGCTCTTCGTAAGCTGAATATTGTGGCGATCCTTGCGAATGAGTACGAAGCATAAACTGACACACAAAAAAAGGAAACAAAATATAGACTCAAAACAAAAAGACTTGATCCTATGTTAGACACTCAGATAGGACACACAAGTAGCAAATAGGACAAAGACACACAATTAAGACTCACACATAAAAGAAAGAGAAAAAACAAAAAATGACAAAAAGAACTAGTCAAAGCTAATTTTGCTATTGCCAAGTGTCCCCGGCAACGGCGCCAAAAACTTGATGTCGCCCAGACGGTCTATAAAACTAATGAATAAAAACCTAACTAGACTCCTAAGTAATAAATGGAGTACCTTCGACTAAACCGTACTAACATGCAAGTGTACCGATCGAGTGTAGCACAACTTAAAAGTAAACCGGATTATCGAACCATAGAGACACTACGATAACTATACTAGACTCTGAATCGAACTGAAGATATTTAGTGGGGGGTTTTCTACACTACTGATTAAACTAAGGAATGCAGGAAACAAGGTCGACTCAAACTAACAAGGCAAAGAACTAAGGAAGATGTCAGAGATGGGAAGAATACCACCTAGGTCAGAATCCTACTTGCAAAGTACAACTTCTATCGTTTCTAGAAACTAAGATGGATCTGGGTTTCTAAGGAAACAGCTCTAGACTACCTAGTGGTTCCTAATCACTCTCAGGGTGTCACCAACTAAGGAACCTAAAGATGTAATAACTCACCAGATAGTGGATTACCTTTCGGTCTCTCCAACAATGATAAAATACCCGAATAGACAGATCAACTTTCAGTCTCACTATCCACAATACATTCAAAGAATGCACGGGGTAATCTCAAGATAACAATTATGACTCAGAATAGCAACAATGACTAGACACCTCAACCAACTTCCTCTCAGACAGTTAACACTCGGATTCCTAACGATGAAGACTAAACGACTGGCTCTCACTTCTCGAGTATTAAGACAGTATACACACTCAGATCTAATGACTCTCAATCATAACTCCTATGGTTACTATGTCTAGCAAACCATACAAACAAAGACAAACCCTAAAGCCTATGACCTAGATACGCAAGTCCAACTGGAAGACATCCACAAGCAACTCATGGAATTGAAATCAATCATTCATCAGATCTAAGCATGCTATATCATCACAACTATCAAATCAAAATTCTTTACAAAATCAATAAACCATCAATCGAATATAAAACCGATAAAAATCGTAACTTTAGCAAATATTCATCACGTGATCTAGGCAGTATCATAGATCTAGCCAAAGATCATGTTTAAAACATTCAAAACAGAAAGAATAAACATAGACTTGGCTTCAATCAGAACAATTAAGAACAAAGACTCGAACTTGACAACTGAATATGCTAATATCACAAACACGGAGTCCAAAACTCTCACCTTTAGCCTTCAATTGACTTCTCTATCCCCAAAATCTCCCTCTGACTCCCTCTGGACGGCAATAAGATCGAACCTCTATCATAATGGCAATACAATTTGATTTATTGGCCGATTAGGGCTTTTTGCGAATTAACGGGCATCTCGCGTATTGCGAGAGGTTGGCTCTAGTTCCTACCGTAGCGCGAGGAACAAATTAGTCGGGGCATTTCTAGAAGGCCTTGCGTACCGCGAGGCTTTCCTTCTCCTCTTTCGCGTACCGCGAGAGACCAATTTTCAACATTTTCTTCTTTAAACTCTCGGGCTTTCTTGTCTTGCTCGGTTTCTTTGGATATTCACTTGTATTCATCATGAGCACCTGTAGACAAGACAAAGACTCAATAGTATATAAAAACGACTCAAAACAAAGACAAACCTAATCAAAACTAACTAAAACCATAGGAATAAAGATATGTGCTTCGCACTACATCAAACATCCCCACACTTAATCTTTTTTCGTTCTCGAAAAAGTCTGCAATGGAATAATAACTAAGATCTAACTTAACATTTAACAATTACCAATTAGCAAAATATACTCACGCGTTAACAAGAAATAATCAGTATTTTGTCCGACTAAACCCAAGCACCAACCATCTAGCCCCCGTAATGTGTTCTAATTCCATTTTATACATCAAACAATCAATCTATGTGACTCACACTTAAAAGCTACAGCTCTACCAAATCCCGTCTCACGGTCATGTTTAGGCACGGGTCAAACCATATAGATTTACCCACCACGTTAAACTAAGATTTACAGGTTTTTAAAAGTCAGGGTGAAATATGGATGGAAATGAATGGATGACAATGAGCATTAATTTAGCACAAGAACTTTCGTCTAGATGTGTCTCAACCAAGTCACTATCCCGGAAGCTAACACATAGACTAGGTTCTAAACAATAAAGCACATAAAAATCACTTACTGGTGTATCCTCCAAGTCGCCATCCCAGAGGGAAACACATAAGCAAGACTCAGATTCTAATCAAATAAGCTCAAAATTATGGAAGTTGTGGATTTATGGAATGGGCACCACCAGCACTAGGATTTATTCTCATAAAAAGATTATGGCGTGCCAAGAATTTTCAAAAACCTCTAAATATTATCTTAACGTGGTACATATCACCCTATATTGACCGTTTCAGTATTACATATTACCCTAAGATGAATACCCACAAGATATCATGAAATAATAAATTATTAATCCTAAATAACACTCACAGGCTATTTAAGCTTTACTAGTTGGCTGGGTCTACCAAAACATCACCAATTAGACGCATTTTCAATTATTTAAATCATTTAAAACCAAACAAGTAGATCCGGTTGTACTATCATTTTCCATTTTTTGTTTGCAAAACTTATTATTTCAACGGACATTTTTCAAAAAAATTTAATTTTTTTTGGTATTTTTGAATTTTTATAAACAAGATAAACCTAGACGGACTAGACTCAACGACGTCTCACATCTCCACACTTGAAAGACACAGTATCCCCTGTAGAAGCATGTTTTAGTAACTATAGATATAATTCTATGTATCGGTGTACTCAGCTAGTACGCAGGAGAATGTTCCTGCATACTTAACAAGTTCACCATTTGGTCCTGCGAACTTAACAAGTATGCATGGCTTTTTTCCTTGCGTACTTACCAAGTGCGCAAGGCTTTTGCCTTTCGTACTTAACAAGTACGCATGACCAAATATCCTGCGTACTTAGACAAGTTCGCAGGATGGGTCGTTCCTGCCCCTATAAATAGAGATGTTGGGCTCATTTGTAGAAAAGGAACAGAATATGAGAATTGAGAGAGGTCTGGCCGGGATGAGCTCTCCCGGTCCTCGGACCATTAGCTTAAACGAGAGATGTATACTCCTTCGGTATGTAATCTGTAATGATAACGTTGTTATGGATTATGTTTGTTGATTCTCTTGTCTTTATGTTAATGGTTTTCTCTGTCTCGTTCTTCTCTGTTCCCACACATATCATGAACAGGTCTACATTGTTGTTCTCAGGCTTCCGCTGTGCTTGATCGAGGCCCCCAGTACGCGAGAGACCAATTTTCAACATTTTCTTCTTAAAACTCTAGGGCTTTCTTCTCTTGCTCGGTTTCTTAGAATATTCACTTGTATTCATCATGAGCACTTGTAGACATGACAAAGACTCAATAGTTTACAAATACGACTCAAAACAAAGACAAAACTAATCAAGACTAACTAAAACCATAGGAATAAAGATGTGTGCTTTGCACTACATCAGTGTCGGACCCCGGTTTGTTGGGGTGAGATTGGTCAATGAGAAATGGGTAGTAAGGAAGTTGTGGCTAACGTGGCAGAAAGGATTGACCAAATTAAAGCGCGCTTAAAAGCCGCTTAAGACCGCCAAAAGTCCTATGCGGACAAAAGAAGAAGACCGATAGAATTTCAAGTGGGAGATTTTGTGTTGTTAAAAGTTTCTACATGGAAAGGGGTGATTCAATTTCGGAAACGTGGGAAGTTAAGTCCTCGTTTTATCGGTCGATTCAAAGTTATCGCTTGAGTTGGTAAGGTGGCGTATCTTTTGGAATTATAGGTGGAATTAGGTAAACTTCATAACACATTTCATATGTCTCATCTACAAAAATGTTTGGCAGGTGAATCCACTTTTGTACCGATAGATGATATCGAAATAGATGAGAAATTGAATTATGTAGAAGAACCGGTGGCTATCTTAGATAGAAAGGTGAAAAACCTATGAAATAAGAAAAATAACCAATTATTGGTTCGGTGGAAACATAGAAAAGGGGCGGAAAGTACTTGGGAATCGGAAGATGAAATACTCAAGTATTACCCTAATATATTTAATTAATGGTGGGTTTCGGGGACGAAACCCAAAATTAGGGGGAGTGATTTGTAACGAACCAATTTTTTGGATTATCTTATAAATTGTTTATTTTATTATAGGGGGTGTTTTAAATAAAATGAAGGTAGATGGGTTTATTGAATTCACTAAATAACCTAAGTTTGGGATGAAAGGGGTAATTTAGAAAAGGGAAGGACTAGAACTGCTAATTACCAATTCTGGATTTGGGTTTTTATGGAATTGGCGACACACACATCAGAGATGTGTGTGTGCGCGTGTGTGTCGTGGATAAGAGAGAAGAAGGGAAGAGGAGAAAAAATTGGTCAAGAACTTCAAATGATGAGATTACATGGTTGATTTGGAAGATTTGGCTTACATAATTCTTTCTAAACATCAAGTGAGTAACATCTTTCTCTCTAATTCACCATGCATTCTTGGTTTAGTAAAGAGTTAATAGATGAACTTTAATATTATGAAATTGAGGGTTGTATTGAGTAATTTGTTGACAAGGGTTGTTATTCTAGTACTACTAAAGCTAGATGAACAATAAATTCAAGTTAATTTCATTTAATTACAAGTTTGATAATTAGGGTTCTTGAGACCCAAAATTGGGGGTTTTGAATCTGGGATGTTTGGTCTTGTATTTGATTTTGTTTTAGTGTTTGTAAGGTTAGATAAACACAATTTCATCTAAAAAACCTATTGGCCTTGATGAATTTTGATTTGGATGAAAATAGAGAATGTTGGGTGAAGACCTTAACGGGTAAAATGGATGAATTACAGTTTTGTATGATTAAAAGCTTGTGTATGACTTGGTTAATCAAGTCTTGTTTTAGAATAACATCAATATGGTTTTAGGAGAGTGTAAACACCTAAATTGGTGATTAACAAGACCATAGATTACTAAACTATGTGTGCATTGTTTAGGTAATCAAGTGGTCAAAGTAGAGGAGCAATCGGGATCATCTAACACCAAAGGTAAGTGCTTTGCACTTACTTAGTACTAGATATGTAGTTTATGAAAAGTAATTATGTGTTAAACTATTTACTTGTCAATGTTTTAATTGAATTGCATGATATATGTTCAAGCTATATTGTATATGATAAGAATCTACATGTTTGACTTAATGTGAATATTCAGACAAACTAAACCATTGATGTGTGACCATGTGTGAAATTGAATTGAGTGGTAATTAACTAATCTAGGCAATCTTATATGATAATAAGGAATGAAAGACTCAAAGTGGATAGAGTCACTAAATTGTGGATTGTGTGTTAACCGTATAGAAATTGACTTATTATGTTGTTGAGTCGACCCGTTAGTGTAAATGATAAGAGGGTTGAATAACATGAAGTGTGTATACTTCATGGAGGGGATAAATGAAGTAAAATACTTCACGGATGTAAGTGAGGACATAGGTCTCACAAGTGGAAGTGAAGTAGAATACTTCACGGTTGTCATGAAGTCAATTACTTCATGAGTTGACATGGAGTCAAACACTTTATGTGAGAAATCGAGAGGTGGATCTCTCGCTAGACATATGGATATGCTAAGTTAAACAAATGATAAATTACAAGTCATGTATGAACTATTACATATCTTTAAATGTAGATCACTATGTGCTTAAATATGCAAACGGGTTGGCATTAGACGTATAAGGGTGTAGTTACATGTTGTCGGTAAAAGCCCAAACTTGTTTTGACCATATCTCTGGCTAGAAAATGAACTACGGAACCCATAATATATGAATTTGGGGTGCCTCGACGTGAAGAATTCAAAAATAATGTTTGCTGTGCAGGTGGGGGCGTAAGCTACGCCCTACGCGGCGTAGCCTACGCTGTATTGGTTTTGCCTACACTCTGGGCTCTAACATACGCTCCCCAAACACCCTCCCCCTACGCTGAAACCCATTTTTTTGGGTTTTCCTTATGTTTAAACCATGGGAGGCTATGGGAACTTGTATATATCATTACTAACATATTTTGGTGGTGTTCATTTGTAGGAAAAGCTCCGGTTTGATACCTCGTGTCATGCTTTGCCTTGATTGGAATCTTGATCTTTTGTAATGGATGTAAATGTTTTGAGCTATGACTCCTTGTTGAGAGTCACTAGACTTGTTTAGAACTAACTTTTGGAATGTTAAAACTTGTTGTCTTATGGCACATTGGTTGGTTATGGTTAAACAAAACTTTGTTTTTGTCAAGAGTGTTTAAAGGGACCTATATTCCACATGTTTTAAAAGTTTTAAATTTTGGGTGTTACACTTTAACTTTAGCTTTTTCTCTTTCAAGTTTAGTTATTCGATTCAACAACATTTGTTCCCTTTCACTTCCCGAAGCATTCTCACTCATATGATGAGCAGGGAGCGGAACAGTCTTATAGTATGGAATGTAGAGTTTGTTAGAATCTGCTCGTTCTTCTTCTTCGGGATATTATAGCTTCCAGCAGTAGGAGCAGAATGAAAACTTATAGAAGGATTATAGGGAACACTAGGGTTTCCTATTTCTCCGAGACTTCTGAAAGTTGAACTCTCAGTTTTCTCATTATTTTCTATAGTAGTTTCATTTGTTTTACGTTCCAAATAATTAGCTGGCCGGAATTTACGAAGAAAACTAGGACTTTTCCTTTTCCAACCATTCTGTAACAAAACTGAACAAAACGAGATTTATTAAAATATATTGCAAGGAAACAAAATACAATGTAAATTTTAATCTTTCACCAGCTCTTCTCCAAGGGTCATTAGGCTCTCTCCATATTCATAGACATGTTGTCCATAAAATTTGGTTCTTGCCTTGTCCATGATTTTCTCCCTTATTTCCTCGTCCGTTTGGCTCAACGAACGATCTAGGCACTCAATAGGAGAAGAAGGCATACTATGCTCATAACCGTATTTTGGTGGAGGTTCTCGTAATCCAAGCATAATATCATTATAAGCATTTTGATATTCCGGAGGAGCTTGGAAGTAAGTTTCAAAAGGACCATGGTAAACTGGTTCAGGAAACATATAAGGATCGTACATGACAGGAGATTCAAGATTATTATAAAATGGGTAGTCTTCGGGGTTTTCAGAAGTAGGTTCGTAATGATGAGATTCTTCATATGGATCTTCTTCTGTTGACATATTCTGCTGAGTATGGCTAGATTCAGCTGCAGTAGTATTCCAATTGCTGAAATCTGATCCAACATCCATCCATTAGATTGAGGTATTATAGGATTGGGGATGGTATTCAGGAGTGTGGTTATCCGGAATTATAGCAAATGGATCATTGTTGTAGTAAGGCGAAGAAATAGGATTCATTTGTGACCCAATGGGTGATATTCAGGCGATTCTTGCTTTATTGGACAATTGGGATCATAATAAACAGGTACAGAGTTGTCTCCATACATCTGCAATCTTAAGGAATTAATGCTTATCTTATTCTTTAGGTCAAGACTTTAGATACTAAGGCAAGTATCCTTATCTTAACTAAAGTTCTACAAGGATGGTTGTCTTCCCAGAGCAGTACCCCAACAGAGATGTTCCCAGGAAAGAATGACGGGTCTATGAGAGATTTATACACCACTCTTTCCTTAGATAGAACATTCTATTTGTCAGATAACTACATACTGGTCAGAAGGTTACCTTGTTTTCTTATCTTAATTTTAAAGCATCTTATAACTTATGGTTGAAGCTTAGATACTAAATCCAAGTATCTAATTCGCTAAAACCTGTGGCTCTGATACCAACCATGTCACACCCCGCCTCAGTCACCCCATGGACGTGTGCGACAAACGATTGGTACCAGTTTTGATTTCAGAGTTTTTATAAAACACAGCGGAAGTCTTTTTCATAAAGATCGTTTCATGTAACTGTAAATATCAATACTCAGTTGGAAAACAAAATCCTTGTATTTATTTCATAACATAGGGAATTAAATACCTTTTTTAGTTTGATTACAAAACAGAGTTTTAAATTAATACATCTCTTGTCTCTTATGGACAAGTTCAAGCCACAGAAAATAGTACTATCCAAGGTTGATCAATCCGTCGGTCCTATCTCCTCTTTTCTCCTCTTTGCATGAGGCCTGAGAATCCAACATGCACTTTATCCTTTTCTTTCCATCGGGTTAGATCTTATGTCTGTCCTTCACAATCCATCGGGTCAGATCTCATGTCTGCCCTTCACATTTTCTGGGCCAGATCTTATGTCTACCCATAGTCCCTTTTCTTTCACATTTTATTCATTACCTGAAAACATTTTAAAAATAAAACGTCAGCGTGAACGCCGGTTAATACAATTATATTGACAGAAAATCATTTGGCACAAACAAGTATTAATTTCATAATCACAACTTTATGTTCAATCTACACATTTAGTAGGCCCGTCCTGTTCTATCGCACCACAGTATACACTGGCGTCATAGCTTATAACACGGGACAGGTCTATGCCTCCGAATTTGTTATAAGATAAGCACCAGCCGCGATCCAGAAATTTCACCTGAGACCCGAGTATCCCTTGCAAGTTTTACGTATACCTATGGCCTAAATGCTTCCACGTAGAAGAACATTGAGCATTATTCCCTTAACCTTTATTTGGCCATTTTCGTAAAAGTAAATGTTTGACACAAGTTTTGAAATAGATAAAGTATTCACCTTGTTTTATATAAATGAGCCTCTAAGTTCAAAGGTTATAGGCTAGCTTCTTAACTTGATTTCTCTAGCGTATCGGCACTTCTACGAGCTTTTCTTCTTAAACCGGGAACTAAAATGAGCGGGAGTTGGATTGGGATCGTCGGTAGTGGCTAGGGATCTCCTGGAATGAGTTTTGGAAGATGGAATTGGTTTTGAATGAAGAGAATTGTATGAGATCATCCATCTATTTATAGGCTGAGATTTGAGATCATCTCAGACCGTTATGAAAGGGATGTCGGTCCGACATTCGACTATGCATGCGTCAGCCTAAATGTCAACATCTGATTGGACCGCACATGTTTTTGGTACATGTCGGACCGATATGTGGATCATGTCGGTCCGACATCTAGACTCACGTCCCATCCTTAGGGCTAAGTCATTGGACACTGTCATCACCACAATTTGCGGCTGGGAGTAGGTTGTCGGGCCGTTATGAACTGATGTCGGTCCGATAACCGACTCAACGTTCAATTGCGGACCGTTATGAGAATGGATATCGGTATGATGTCTGACCATGTTTCGCTTCAGATCGATATGAAAAGAGATATCGGTCTGATATCTAGCTTGATTTCACTACGGTCCGACATCTGAGCTTAAGTTCGCTTCGGACCGATATGAAAGGGTATGTCGGTCCAATATCTGTCTATTTTCAGAATTTTCACTTTTAACCTTAGACTTTGGTATTTTAGATACCCCAGTCATTATAGTTTCTAACCATGACATTTCTTGGACATTTTTGAAGCAGGTGTTACGCCTTTCCCCTATAGAATCGGCACCTTTTTATTTAATCCCTTCCGCCCATAGGCTTGGCACCATTCCATTCCCATTCATAAGGCCCTTCCGCCCGTAGGCTCGACACCTTTTTAATTTCATTCGCAGGGCCCTTCCGTGCCGTAGACTCAACACCTTTTTTCCATTAACCTCGTAGGTTATTCACTTACAAGACCCTTCCGCCCCGTAGGCTCGGCACCTTGTTTCCCATTGGGAGCTTGAGTGTCATTGACTCATAGCCTCCCAATTTATCAAGCATTTATTTATACCATGCATATTTATCATACATGCTTATGCTTGATCTAGTCCCAACCAGCAGCGTATCCACCACCCCTTTAACACTTCGTGAGTACTCTGTTATTCCGTTTTAGGGTTTAGACTCGTTTCCATCATACATTCACACTTAGCACGTATTGCATGATTTATTATCATGCGTTCACATATTCATCATACAATAGCATGTGTCTCTGCCATGCTTTCAGACCTAACCCTTACCCTAAACTATTGTAAAGGTTTCACCATGAAGTACCAAAGAAGCTTATATATAGGGTCCCCCACAGCGTTCCCACCACTTCTTTATTACCTCATGGATATGTCGTTACTCTTGTTTAAAGCTAGACTAGTCTTTAAATACCACATATTCACACATATAGCATGATTTCTTATCATGCCATTATCCTATCCCTGCTCTAATTCCTCGTAAAGGTTTCTTCATGTTATGTTAAAAAAAGTTTATATATAGGGTGTACCAGCGGCGTACCCACCACCCCTTTAACGTTCCATGAATACTCCTTTATTTAGAATTAAGCTTCCATTTTATGTTCTTGTTTATTTAGCATGCATTCGTGCCATGCTATTTATTCTTAGGATATTCCCCTAAACCTTTGTAATGGTTTCACCCCGAGGTATCAAGGATGTTTATATATAGGGTGTACAAACGGCGTACCCACCACCCCTTTAATATCTCGTGGATACTCCATTATTCCGGTTTAGTGTTTAGACTAACCCACCATTATTCCTAGGTACCTTAGTCCCACACATAACACGTAATCACATAAATCACATAAACATTTATCTAAGGTACGGGTCAAGTGTACTTACATTATTATTAGGTCTTTTCTACACTTGGTTCCTCGCCTAAACGTCTCTCCGAACCTCGCTCGTAACTTTAACGCACTACATTAGTAACCGTCACGCTCGACGCTATCATCCTAGTCTTCCTTGGTTTGCATGTCCAGGTGTATGAGTGGTTTGTGTGTGCAAAATGAATGGCTCATGCTCCTAATTTATACGCTGAAATCCGCACCGATGGTGGACCGCTAAGTAGGATGGTGACGGTCCTCTACCGCCCCTCTGCTGGCTGTTATGTGTAATGCCCATGTAGAAGACCATTTGCGGTTGGGGTAGCGGTCCGCTACCCAAATTTCGTGGCGGACCGTTACGGACCTCGTAGCGGTCCGCCATCGTGTCGAGTCAGCAAACCACGCGTCCTACACTTGTCACCCAGCTACGCATGCCTTGGTGCCTACGTAGCAAACAGTCAGGGGATCCGGTAGCGGTTCACTACTCGTCCAACTTTCAATTTTTTGCATTTTTGGTCCCTGAACTTTGGGACATTTTCACTTTAGACCTGTACTTTGATTTTCTTGAAAAATGGGGTGTTACAATAGGGGAGTAGAAGAATGGATATTGAAAGACAGATTTTAATATCAAACCGTCATGGTGGGTTCACAATTACCCAGAAAGTGGAAGACAGATCTCAAAGAACTGTTGATAAGGAATGTCGATATCTTTGCATGGGAACACGGGGAAATGAAAGGGAACCCTCAAGATCAAGTCGAGCATAAACTGAACGTCTATAGGTTTATTGAACCTGTTCGTCAAAAGAAAAGGAGTATGGGTCCAGAAAGAAGCAAAGTCGTTTGTGAAGAAACGAGGAAACTATTGTAGGCGTGGATCGTTCGAGAAGTTAGGTATCCCACTTGGATATCCAACCCAGTCATGGTGAAAAAATCAGATGGAAGCTGGCGAATGTGTATAGATTTTAAAGATTTGAAAAAGGCATGCCCCAAAGATTGTTATCCCCTTCCAGAAATAGATGCCAAGATATATTATTTGGCCTCTTACCCGTTGAAACATTGCCAATGCTTGAAACCCCAAAGCCGGGTGAAACACTAACCATGTACCACTCGGCGACATCCACAGCCATCAGCTCAGTGCTCATGGTGGATAGGAAAGGTTCCCAGATTCCCATATACTTTTTAAGCCGAACATTGAAGGGGCCGGAAGGGAGATATCCAACAATGGAGAGACTTGCTTTAGCTCTAGTCCATGCATCGAGGAGCTTAAGAAGATATTAATTTCCAGCACACCCGATACAAGTTCTCACGGAGAAACCAATACAGCATGTACTCAGACGGCCAGAAGTCTCTGGAAGGTTGGCACGATGGGCGATGGAATTGGGGGATCATGATGTAGAATATAAGACACGGACAAGTATTGGAGGACAGGTCATTGCTGAATTCTTAACAGAAGTATCAGAGGAAAATGAAAATGAAGAAAAAGAAGCCGAGTCTTTGAAGAAGGAACCATTCTTTACAAGGAAACCAATGCATGGACCCTATTTACAAACGGGGCATCAAATGAATAAGGTTGCGGTGTAGGTTTAATATTAACAAGCCCAGAAGGTGTGGAGGTCACTGATGCCATCAAACTAGATTTTACAACTACAAACAATGAGGCTGAATATGAGGCACTACTAGCAAGATTGAGGTCGGCAAGACAGATGACGGTAAAGCAGCTTGAGGCATACGTGGACTCACTTCTGGTGGCCAACCAAGTAAATGGGGTATATGAGGAAAAAGAGGATGCCATGATGGCCTATCTGGGGAGAGTCAAGGCGTTAATGAAAAGCATAGGGTAAGTCAAGGTGATACATATTCCCAGGGGAAAGAACACAAAGGCAGATGCATTAAGCAAACTGGCAAGTGTGGCATTTGACCATCTAGCTAAGGAAATAAGGATCGAGGTGTTGACAACACCCTACACACAGGAAAAGGAGGTATTGACCATTGACA
The DNA here is from genome assembly GCA_023525975.1 of Smallanthus sonchifolius. Lineage (NCBI taxonomy): Eukaryota > Viridiplantae > Streptophyta > Magnoliopsida > Asterales > Asteraceae > Smallanthus > Smallanthus sonchifolius. The sequence goes on along the minus strand of CM042030.1, from coordinate 66,095,890 downwards.
CACAAATGAGAACAACCTGGATGACACCCATCCAGCAATACCTCGTGGAAGGGGTCATGTCAAGCGACAAGGGAGAAGCAAGAAAAATCCGGATAAAAGCCTTGCAATACGAGATTATAAAAGGGAAACTATACAAGATGTCATACCTTTGGCCATTGATGAAGTGTGTAGATGAGAAGGAGGCTAGTTATGTGATACGTGAAATTGATGAAGGGATATGCGGCCTTCATGTAGGACCAAAAATAGTGGTGGCAAAGGCCATGAACGCAGGATACTACTGGCCAAACATGTATCGAGAGGCCATAAAAAGATCCAAAAGTGTGACAACTGTCAGATTCATGCACCAGTCACACGACAACCTAAGTAGGATATGATTCCGGTGACTACCTCTTGGTCGTTCCAGAAATGGGCGATAGATATCGTAGGACCATTCCTAGAGACAGTAGGGCGCCTGAAATTCCTAGTCTTGGCAATAGACTACTTCACAAAGTGGTGGAAGCAAAAAAAATAACCACCATCACGGACCAGCAGATGAAATGTTTCCTGTGGGAAAATATAATATGTAGATTTGGCCTCCCACAATCTGTAGTTAGTGACAATGGAAAGCAATTTGCAAATGATCCATTCAAAGGGTGGTGCCAGGAGTTGAAGATCGAACAAGTGTTCACATCAGTGGCTCACCCACAAGCAAATGGACAAGTAGAAAGAGCGAACAAGAGTATAGTCGATGGAATAAAGGCAAGACTAGGAAGGGAAGGGGCTGTTGTGTAGAAGAATTGCCTCAGGTTTTATGGGCACACCGCACCATGCCAAAGACCAGAATGGGGAATCACCGTTCAGCCTAACTTTTGGAACGGAGGCTATGATCCCAGTTGAAAAAGGCTCACCGACCTAGAGAATAAGACTATGTGAAGATGTCAACACTTATGACCTACGACTCAATTTGAACTTGTTGGGGGAAAAGAGGGGACCTGCGAGGATCAAGGAGATAACATATAAGAAGGAACTAAAGAGGTGCTATAACACAAAGATCAAACGTGTTACACTCATACCAGGGGATTATGTGCTGAGATCGAATGAGGCAAGCAATCAAAAGAAGAAAGGAAAAATGGGTCCAAAATGGGAAGGACCATATAGGGTCACGTGGGCCAATGACAAGGGCACATAAAAATTGGCCCGGCCCTATGGAACAGAGCTGCCTCGAACATGGAATGCGATGCAGCTGTTAAAGTATTATGTTTAACAGTATGTACTAAACTTAGAACAGAACCACTAGTATACCTTTTGTGTAATAAGGAAGGTTCTTTTGATTACGAAATGAAAAGCTAATGAGTCATCCATAAAGGATGCATTTTGTGACAAAGAAAAGTATGCATGTACAAAGGAGCGCTGTCACACCCCAACCGACGGCGGAAACGTCGGGGCGTGAAGCGTGCAGACTGTTCATTGCTCATGGTTTGCTAAAGTTTGAATATTTAATAATTGTTTTCATTGCAATCAATAAGTTCAATCAAAACACAACCAATCCACAAAACAAAAAAGTAAATTACATAGAATAAACTGGTTTAATTGAATTCTAGGTCCAAAAATCCTATATGTAGCATATCTTGATTACTTCAAACATTGGTACCTGAAACATGGTTAAAACAGAGTCAACTAAAAAGTTGGTGAGAATACATAGGTTTTATTGTGTGATAGCAAAATACGTGTTGTGTGCATACAGTTCAATACAACATAACAATTATTGCAATTATGGAGAGAAACCATCATGTGACCTATACAATCAAACCTTTGTAACTTGCACTCAAAATTTGTGTTGTCAGTAACAGTCACCCTACCTGGGTGGGTTTGTCAGACTCAATAGATCTACCACTGTTTACTGTCGGCTGTTAGTTAATGATTGTACATGAAGAGCATAATAGTTGGTCTACACGTCTAGTACTCAAGCATAAAGCGCAAAATTTGTATACATGCATAGGATGGAACTGTATATGTGTATAATTGAAAACATGTAAATAGAACGCATGTTCCACCCCAAAAGTTTGTAAAATAGAGTAAAAGAGGGGCTATGTAACTCACGTGTTATGCAGAGTGTAGGTTGCACAAGCAAATGGAAAACAGCGGTGTGTTGTGGATTGCTAGAATCAACCTAATGAACAATATATGATTACGTATTATTGAGTTGCGTTATTCGATGTCGGAAGCGGATTTGTTTAAGTTTAGACGTGTAGGGTTTGTTTTAAAATACTAATTATTTATATATTTACTTGTATAAGTTTAAATAATTAATGTTGGTTTGGAAACAAGTGTAAGGAATATGGGTATTCCAGTAATTAGTTTATAAAAATAATTATATAAACTGTAATATATTTTATAAAAATAAAGATTCTGTTAAGGGGAACACGACCGTGCTCGTATCCGGCACGACCGAGCTCAGCTCGTACGCGACCGCGCTTGGTCGGTAACGCGCCCGTGGTTGGTCAGAAGTCACCACAAGAGTCTGTTCATAAGACACGACCGTGCTCGTACCCGGCACGACTGCGTCTATTTGCCTAGGTCAGGATTTTGTTTGGTCGGTAAGAATGACCGCGCCACACTCGGGCACGACTGTGCTTGGTCAGGCACGACCGCGCTTTTTGATGAGCGCGACCGTGTCTGGTCCTTTTCAGACACAATTCGCCTAATTCTTGTATTAAAACTGATTAGAAACTTAGGGTTTTCATTTAGAGAGTGTTTGCGAATCGAATGACACCATTTAATTAGATTTATCTCCTGTTTAACGTGTCGATCGTTTAAAACCATTTTTTTTTATCAAAACTTAGATTCAAATTGGTAATATCGTGTATTATTGATTTCGATTAGATTAGGGTTTTCGTCTGGAATGAAGAAACGAATCTATTGGACTATTACTTACCTTGGTTTGATTGGCAACAAGTGCAGACGGCTACGGTAAAGGAATCGCGGCTCTTTCTTGATCGACAGAGAATTAGAGAGGTTGTTTAGACGAATTAGGGGTTGGAGAATCTTATAGGAGTCGTACGAAGTCCGTATCGTGGTTTGATTTGTCTTGATTTGGTCTTAATTACGAGATTTGATTTAAAAAGGAAGGTTCGGTCGTAGTCGCGGGAATTCGGTCGATCAGTCGTGTATTTGGTCGGGTTTCAGGCTTAATTGGTCGAATAACTTCTTCTACAAGTCCCGCGATTTCTAAAACAGGTTTGAAACCTATTTTTGGAAAAGATTTGTGTCGGTTTGACTTTTACGGAGTCAAGCTGTAAAAGAGGCGCGACCGTGCTTAATGATAAGCACGACCGTGGTCATGGCACAAGCGCGACCGTGCTTAGGACTAAGCACGACCGTGCTTGTGTAGTTTTTTGGAAGTTTCAAGACTAGTCCTTGTAGTTTTGTAATATTGATGTTGTTTTGAGTTTTTTTGTCAATTTTGGTCCTCGAGGTTTGTAAGATTGTTTTAGTTAATATTGTAATATAATAAATGCGTGTATGCTTGTTATTGTACATGAACAATGAATGTAAGGTTGGAATCGGAATCGTCTTTTATTACACGGCATAAAATAAATAGGAAAAACATGAAAATCAGAAAGGTTACAGTATCCCCATGTTGAGGGAATTTCGTCCCGAAATTCAACTGGTTGAGGCTACTGCTTCAGCAAAAAGATGTGGGTACTTGAGCTTCATTTGGTCTTCTCGTTCCCAAGTAAACTCGGGTCCTCGTTTAGATTCCCAACGAATCTTGACGATAGAAATACGGCTGCGCTTGAGTTGTTTTATCTCACGATCCATAATCTCAACTGGTTTTTCAACGAAGTGCATCGTCTCATCAATGCGCACATCGTCAAGAGGTATATGAAGGTTCTCATCAGCAAGACACTTCTTGAGGTTGGATACATGAAATGTAGGATGTATGTTGCCAAGTGATGGAGGTAACTCGAGCTTGTAAGCCACTTTCCCAGTCCTTTCAAGGATCTTGAATGGACCCACATAGCGTGGTGCTAGCTTGCCTTTCTTCCCAAAATGGATCACTCCCTTCCAAGGAGACACCTTTAGAAGTACAAGGTCACCAACTTGGAATTCCAAGGGTTTGCGTCGTTTGTCGGCATAGCTCTTTTGCCGACTCCTCGCAACTCGAATGTTGTCACGGATTTGAATAATCTTGTCGGAGGTTTCTTGAATTAACTCGGGACCGGTGATTTATGCTTCACCAATCTCATCCCAACAGATGGGAGAACGACACTTACGACCGTAGAGAGCTTCAAACGGAGCCATGTCGATGCTGGTGTGGTAACTATTGTTGTAGGAAAATTCGATAAGGGTCAAATGTGAATCCCAATTGCCACCAAAGTCGATGAAACAAGCTCTCAGCATGTCTTCCAGGGTTTGGATTGTTCGCTCGGTCTGACCATCAGTTTGGGGATGGTAGGCCGTACTCAAATCTAATCGTGTACCAAGTGCCTTTTGGAGAGATTGCCAAAACCGAGAAGTGAAACGAGCATCTCTATCAGAGATTATGTTCAAAGGAACACCGTGACGACTCACGATCTCGTCAATGTAAATTCGGGCCAATTTCTCAACCTTATAGTCTTCACGGATAGGCAAGAAGTGTGCGGACTTAGTGAGACGGTCAATGATTACCCAGATGCTATCATAACCGCTTGAAGTGCGAGGGAGTTTAGTGATGAAATCCATAGCTAGATTCTCCCATTTCCACACGGGGATTTCCGGTTGTTCAAGTAAACCAGAAGGACGTTGATGCTCAGCTTTGACTTTAGAACATGTGAGACATTTTGCTACGAACAAGGCAATGTCTTTCTTCATGCCGGGCCACCAATATTGTGGACGAAGATTTTGGTACATTTTATCCGCACCGGGATGAACAGAATATCGAGACTTGTGTGCTTCGGTCATGATGAATGCTCGGAGATCGTCACGATCGGGAACCCAAATACGATCTAGAAAATAAAGCAAGCCGTTGGTTTTAGTCTCTAATTGAAATTCAGCACCACAAGACATCTCCTTATACATATTGCCCTTGGTAATTGAGACATGTTGAGCTGCTAGAATACGAACTTGAATGTCGGAATGGATCTTGACACTTTGAAGCAGGACATGTTCCTTGCGGCTTAGTGCATCGGCTACAACATTAGCCTTACCGGGATGATAACAAATCTCGCAATCGTAATCGTTGAGGAGTTCAACCCAACGTCGTTGTCTCATGTTGAGTTCCTTTTGGTTGAAGATATGTTGGAGGCTTTTGTGGTCGGTGAACACCACACATTTCGTGCCATAGAGATAATGTCTCCAAATTTTCAATGCAAATACGACAGCACCCAACTCAAGATCGTGCGTCGTATAATTCTTCTCATGGATTTTGAGTTGACTTGATGCATAAGCGATCACCTTGCCTCGTTGCATGAGAACGCAACCGAGACCTTGGTTTGAAGCATCACAGTAAACAACTAGATCATCTTCACCTTCAGGAAGGGTGAGGATAGGAGCATTGCACAACTTTTGCTTGAGGATTTGAAAGGCTTCTTCTTGTTTCGGTCCCCACTCATAAGGTTTACCTTTTTGGGTTAAGGCAGTGAGGGGAACAGCGATCTTGGAGAAATTAGAGATGAACCTTCGATAGTAACCTGCTAAACCAAGAAACGAACGAACTTTGGTAGGGGTTTTAGGAGCTTTCCAATTCTTAACAGCTTCAATTTTGGCGGGGTCAACATGAATCCCCTTTTCATTGACAACGTGACCCAAAAATTGCACTTCCTTTAGCCAAAAATCACACTTGGAGAACTTGGCGTATAGCTGTTCGGTTTTCAAGAGATCCAAAATCAACCTAAGGTGTTGTTCATGATCTTCCTTAGTCTTTGAATAGATCAAGATGTCATCAATGAACACGATAACAAATTTATCAAGGTATGGTTTGCACATGCGATTCATGAGGTCCATGAAAACAGCAGGTGCATTGGTTAGCCCAAAAGGCATAACCATGAACTCGTAGTGACCATATCTCGTTCGGAAGGCGGACTTGGGAATATCCTCCTCTTGCACACGGAGTTGATGATAACCGGATCGAAGATCAATCTTCGAGAAGTAGGTAGAACCTTGGAGTTGATCGAAGAGGTCGTCAATCCTAGGTAAAGGGTAGCGGTTTTTGATTGTGAGTTTGTTGAGTTCACGATAGTCAATACACATGCGGAATGAACCGTCCTTCTTTTTAACAAATAAGACCGGTGCACCCCACGGTGAATGACTCGGGCGTATGAACCCTTTGTCTGCGAGTTCTTGAAGTTGGCTTGCGAGTTCTTGCATCTCGGAAGGTGCGAGCCGGTATGGAGCTTTAGCCACGGGGCTTGCTCCAGGTACAAGATCGATGCGAAATTCCACTTGTCGAACAGGTGGAAGACCGGGTAAGTCATCAGGGAAAACTTCAGGAAAATCCCGAACGATGGGAATGTCTTGTACACTCCTCTTCTTGTCTTCTCTTTGGATAACATGGGCTAGGAAAACCATGCACTTCTTTCGTATATACTTTTGGACGGTAATGCATGACATTAGTTTGAGTCCTTTGCAAGGTTTCTCACCAAAGACCTTCAATGTTTCACCAGATGGGAGTGGTATACGGATGCATTTTTCAAAGCACATGACTTCGGCGTGGTGCTTCGACAACCAATCCATACCTATGATGACGTCAAAACTCCCTAATGGCATTGGTATGAGGTTGATTGTAAAAGTGTGATTATTTAACTCTAGGGAACAATCATGGATGATGGTGTCAATAGTAACGGTGTTACCATCGGCTACCTCAACGGTAAAGGTTTTCTCTAGTGTAGACCGGGTTTTTGCAAGTAAAGGTTCGAAGTCTAGTGACACAAAACTTTTATCGGCTCCAGTATCAAATAGTATAGAAGCATAACGATTATTCATAAGGAACGTACCGTTAACCACATCAGTGTTGGCCTGAGCCTCATTGGCGTTGATGTTGAAAGCACGCCCACGAGCTCCGCCTTGGTTAACATTGACCAGTCTTGGGCACTGGTTACGGAAGTGGTTCGGGTCACCACACTCGAAGCAAGCACGTCCATTTGCAATGGCTGGGATGGCTTGTTAGTTGCTTGTTGATTGGCTTGATTTGCTGGGTTGGTTTGGTTGGCAAGTGCCTTGGCTCGACAAATATTGGCTGTGTGGCCATGTTTCCCGCAGTGGTTGCAAAGGCGACAAGGTATGCTTGGAGGGTGATGATAGTTGCAGGCGTTGCAAAGTGGGTAGCTGCCCCCATAGGGTTTCTTAGCTGGGTTTTGAGCCATAGGTGTAACTTGATTCACCGGAGCAGCCGGAGTGATTACAGCACAGTTCTTGACCTTTCTCTTCCTAGTGTTGCGGTATGGTTCAGTTTGGACTTCTTTGACATGAGCGGGGGGTGTTGTTGTGTCAGAAACTTTCTTGGCACCCTTTCTTGTAAGTGTACCCGCTTTAACATGGTTGTCAGTAAGTGTAGCTGACAAGCGGATAGCATCCTCCAGAGTAGCAGGATTTCCTCCTACCACAGTATCTTGAATTTGTCTAGGTAGACCACCAATGTACTTTTCAATACACCTAGACAGAGGTGTAACCATGTGTGGCACAAGTAGACTCAGCTCGTGGAAACGGGTGGTGTATGCTAAGCTTTCACCACTATCTTGAGCAGGATCCCAAAATTCCGCTTCCAGCTTTTTCATCTCATTTCGAGGACAGAAATCCTCAGTCATGATCCTCTTCAACTCATCCCACGGCAGTGCCATTGCTACATCCACTCCCCTAGTCCTTTTCTCACCATTCCACCAAGTAAGCGCCCTTTTTTGAAAGACACTAGTAGCATGACGAACACGGAGGTTGTCGGGACAGTCGCTATTGAGGAAAGTGCTCTCAATGCTTTCAAACCATTGAAGGAGGCCCGTAGCTCCTTCGTTGCCATAGAATTTGAGAGGATTGCAGGAGTTGAAGTGTTTGAAGGTGCATTGTGGCGGGTTGGCACCACCACCACCTCCAGTAGCAGCACTCCCACTGGCATGGCCATTAGTGTGGTTGTTGGCTTGGGTAATTTGATTCACCAGTTGCGTGAGTAGAGCAGCCAGGTCAGTGTTATTGCTGTTGTTGCTGTTGTCACGACGGGGAGGCATTCTACAGATTTAGACATAATAAGAGTTGTGAGAATTTATTGGATTAAATAGAAGGATAAATAGATATACGTAATTCATAGTTCGGATTGTACTCAAATAGTGACATAATCACTCGAGTACTATGACATATTAAGGTTAATTTAAACTCAGATAATTATCAAGGAGACGTGCTTTAGCCTATAAGTAAACACTCATCCCGGGAATTCCCAGGAAAGCATACGGATCCCTCGGTTGATTGGGATTTATATGAAATACTTTCCTAGACAGAAAACCCAGAATACAGGTGTCACTCTTCCAGATTGCACGTGTCCTTTAACAATTAAACAAAGTCAAAAAACCTTAACGGGTGTAAAAGAAAATTTTATAGACCAAGCTATGTTGATGATGACATGGAAGCAGGCAAGAAGATATGTGGCTTAGGATGTGGGTAGGGATATTGTTTATTTAAGTTGTTATTTATATATACATATAAAACATTTAGCATATATCACATAGCATGTAGCACATAAATCATGAAGCATGGCATAAGTGGGTATCCTAAAGTTATAGTCTAGGTCAAAGGTGTCTAATAACCTAATTCCCTATAACCAAGGCTCTGATACCAATCTGTCACACCCCAACCGACGGCGGAAACGTCGGGGCGTGAAGCGTGCAGACTGTTCATTGCTCATGGTTTGCTAAAGTTTGAATATTTAATAATTGTTTTCATTGCAATCAATAAGTTCAATCAAAACACAACCAATCCACAAAAAAAAATGTAAATTACAAAGAATAAACTGGTTTAATTGAATTCTAGGTCCAAAAATCCTATATGTAGCATATCTTGATTACTTCAAACATTGGTACCTGAAACATGGTTAAAACAGAGTCAACTAAAAAGTTGGTGAGAATACATAGGTTTTATTGTGTGATAGCAAAATACGTGTTGTGTGCATACAGTTCAATACAACATGACAATTAAGGCAATTATGGAGAGAAACCATCATGTGACCTATACAATCAAACCTTTGTAACTTGCACTCAAAATTTGTGTTGTCAGTAACAGTCACCCTACCTGGGTGGGTTTGTCAGACTCAATAGATCTACCACTGTTTACTGTCGGCTGTTAGTTAATGATTGTACATGAAGAGCATAATAGTTGGTCTACACGTCTAGTACTCAAGCATAAAGCGCAAAATTTGTATACATGCATAGGATGGAACTGTATATGTGTATAATTGAAAACATGTAAATAGAACGCATGTTCCACCCCAAAAGTTTGTAAAATAGAGTAAAAGAGGGGCTATGTAACTCACGTGTTATGCAGAGTGTAGGTTGCACAAGCAAATGGAAAACAGCGGTGTGTTGTGGATTGCTAGAATCAACCTAATGAACAATATATGATTACGTATTATTGAGTTGCGTTATTCGATGTCGGAAGCGGATTTGTTTAAGTTTAGACGTGTAGGGTTTGTTTTAAAATACTAATTATTTATATATTTACTTGTATAAGTTTAAATAATTAATGTTGGTTTGGAAACAAGTGTAAGGAATATGGGTATTCCAGTAATTAGTTTATAAAAATAATTATATAAACTGTAATATATTTTATAAAAATAAAGATTCTGTTAAGGGGAACACGACCGTGCTCGTATCTGGCACGACCGAGCTCAGCTCGTACGCGACCGCGCTTGGTCGGTAACGCGCCCGTGGTTGGTCAGAAGTCACCACAAGAGTCTGTTCATAAGACACGACCGTGCTCGTACCCGGCACGACCGCGTCTATTTGCCTAGGTCAGGATTTTGTTTGGTCGGTAAGAATGACCGCGCCACACTCGGGCACGACTGTGCTTGGTCAGGCACGACCGCGCTTTTTGATGAGCGCGACCGTGTCTGGTCCTTTTCAGACACAATTCGCCTAATTCTTGTATTAAAACTGATTAGAAACTTAGGGTTTTCATTTAGAGAGTGTTTGCGAATCGAATGACACCATTTAATTAGATTTATCTCCTGTTTAACGTGTCGATCGTTTAAAACCATTTTTTTTTATCAAAACTTAGATTCAAATTGGTAATATCGTGTATTATTGATTTCGATTAGATTAGGGTTTTCGTCTGGAATGAAGAAACGAATCTATTGGACTATTACTTACCTTGGTTTGATTGGCAACAAGTGCAGACGGCTACGGTAAAGGAATCGCGGCTCTTTCTTGATCGACAGAGAATTAGAGAGGTTGTTTAGACGAATTAGGGGTTGGAGAATCTTATAGGAGTCGTACGAAGTCCGTATCGTGGTTTGATTTGTCTTGATTTGGTCTTAATTACGAGATTTGATTTAAAAAGGAAGGTTCGGTCGTAGTCGCGGGAATTCGGTCGATCAGTCGTGTATTTGGTCGGGTTTCAGGCTTAATTGGTCGAATAACTTCTTCAACAAGTCCCGCGATTTCTAAAACAGGTTTGAAACCTATTTTTGGAAAAGATTTGTGTCGGTTTGACTTTTACGGAGTCAAGCTGTAAAAGAGGCGCGACCGTGCTTAATGATAAGCACGACCGTGGTCATGGCACAAGCGCGACCGTGCTTAGGACTAAGCACGACCGTGCTTGTGTAGGTTTTTGGAAGTTTCAAGACTAGTCCTTGTAGTTTTGTAATATTGATGTTGTTTTGAGTTTTTTTGTCAAGTTTGGTCCTCGAGGTTTGTAAGATTGTTTTAGTTAATATTGTAATATAATAAACGCGTGTATGCTTGTTATTGTACATGAACAATGAATGTAAGGTTGGAATCGGAATCGTCTTTTATTACACGGCATAAAATAAATAGGAAAAACATGAAAATCAGAATGGTTACAAGCGCAATGGAAAATCAGGCTCAACATAACTCCCTGATCAGGAGAAAAAAGTAAGGAGGTCCTCATCAAGGGGAACCTCCGAGGAACCCCGGCTGGGGGTTTCCTCATGAAAAAACATCGTAAAAAAGGACAAAAGGAATTATACTCAACTAAATGTATAATAAACACATTAAGGGCATTGAAACCAAGCCCCCTGGTTACTAGTAACAAAGACAACAAAAAGCAAAGATGCATACGTATGAACAAAGTAACAAGCATAGCAAAGTAAATACTATAAACATCACCAAACATGCACTAAGAAAAAGTTAAGGACAACCAAAAGAGCCTACCTAAAGGTTGAATCATTGTTTCAAAGAAATTTATTGCAAGCGATCAAATGTTGCTCAAAAGTCACCCACATAGGGGGCCAAAAAACCATAATTGTTTAAGAACAAGTTCAACGAAAGTCCAACCAACAAAAGCCCCAACAATCATCAACATCATGGGGTGGGGGCAGGAGTACCAGGTTCAACAATAGAGCACATGTAGTCAATACATTCGATGCAGATATGGGGAGATGTAGAGATCCGGGTTATCAAAGAATGTCCAAAGGTGGCGAAGGTGGTACTTGTATCTTGCATGTACTACTCCGCAGAAGGATCATAAAAGGGGGCTTATTCAATAGGAAGGCCTTGACGGGAAGATTTATATCCCTCTACTAGCCCTTTTGGTAACCAACATCCATGCATGCCCGATTTAGCTCCTGAAGCAAGTTAGCAAACTCATTACTCCCCTTAATCCTCTGATATACACGGGGAAAACCTTGAGTGATCAACCACTCTCGATCAGTAGATAGGCTCCTCACTTCATCTTAGGCATGGTCAAGTTCTGCTTGCAATTGTCGATTCTCCTAAGCAACACATGTTGCTTCAAATCTCGCCTAATCAATATCATTCTGAAGGACATCTTTCAGATCCTCCTAATCGATAATATTTGAAAAAAAGAGTGGTGTTCAGACGACTTACCTCCTCCAACAATACAAATATAAGGGAAAAAGGAAGACAAAAAGGGGGGAAGGAAACAAAAACATACATCCTTATCCTCGAGCTTCATACGGTAATGATCAGTGTCTAGTTGAGAATTTACCAACTCCAACTGATAACTGTCCATCTCCTTCTCGACACTAGCAAGCTTATCAGTAGCATCTTTAAGCTGTTTAGACAGACGGCCAACCTCATCTTCAACAAGTTTCAAGGAAAGCTCCTTTTTAGCATTATGCTGCTCTAAAGTAGCATTCTCTTGAGTAAGAAGAGTTATGTCTTTCAAAAGATCCACTTTTTAATGCTTTACCCCAGCCAACTCTTGTTTGAAAGCCTCAGTGTGATAGGTAATAGATTATTCCAAGCCAGCCACCTGGCGATACAAGCTGGCTCCCATAATGAAATTATAGGCAATAGACAAGCAGAATTGATCAGCGACAGAGGAGGATGCCAAGGGTGCAGAAGGAATCTTATTAGCTTCAGGGAAAACACGACCCATAAGTCCCGGGCAACATTAGAAGTATCCAAAACGGAACCACATGATGGAAGAGCAATACGATATTCATTAGAAGACAAGGACAAAGGTCCAAGATTATCAAAAAGTTGAAGGGTCTCATCATCGGACGCAAACGATGGACCAAAAGACACTGGAGTAATACCGTCAAGGCCAAAGGAACAGAAGTCACAAAGGTAGCCCAAGAAGGGTAGGATGACAAAGAAAGAACAACATCAGATGATGCACCAAGTAAGACACAATGACTAGATACAACGGTTGAGGGAGGGTCAACGGAAGTACCCAGACTAGATTCATGGCCCAGTGATACAATGCCAGGTGGAGAGGAACGTTCCAAAGTGGGTTCAATAACAACAGCCAAGCTAGATTTAACTCTAGACAGAGGATGTGACAATTTACTCACCTTCGGGATGGGGACAGGGATAACAGGACTTCGACGGGACAGAGCCTTAAGAAGCAGAATATACAGAAGGTTTCTTGAAGGCACTCCTTAAGCGAAATTTAAGTCCAATTTCTTCTGAGGAGCATCTGAGGTACAAGTATCGGCATGACGCCTCTTTAAGGTTGAAAGAGGCTGGGAATCTTCTTCGTCAGACTCACTAAGGACATCTATAGCAGAAAACTTGGGACTGTGAGAAACAATAACACGAACACTGCCGGGAGAAAGTTGGGTGGAATCAACAAGGGACACAAGGGAAGAACATCTAGTAACAAGGCAATCATAAACACTAACGGGAGAATTAGGTACGACAGCTGGTACAGAAGAGAAAGTCAGTTTCATCCCCACCCTTTGCAACACCTGAAGTAAGGTCAGATCTAACAAAAAGAAACACTCGGCAACCAGGAAAAGGAAAAGAGATTAAAAAAGAAAACACATATACATACATACACACGTATATCAAAAATAATAATATATGATATGGAGTAGGGGAACAAAGCACAAACATACCTCTACGTTTTGTCACACCCCGGCCGGCGGCGGATTATACGCCGGGGCTGAAGCGGTTGTTCATAAGCACATAATCATCTATTAATAATTGATAATATTTATTCAACAACGTTAAAACATCCGTTACAAGAGTAAACAGGAAATAAAACATTCAGAACATAACATAACATAAATTAATTTAAAACTAGATTCATGTCCTATGTGATCAAGTAGTCCCCAAACATTTGCACCTGTAACATATGAGTAAATGTTAACTACAAGTAGTTGGTGAGAAACATACATTTTGACACCAAACAAAGTTAACTATAGTTTACAATTCAATATGTTCAAGCAAGTCTAAAGAAACTATGTGAAACACACAAGGTTCCAAGCGTACAATCAAGCCATGTAATTGAAAAAAAATAGTTATTGCCTTTTTAAAAAGGGGTAAGATGATACCCAAAGGAGTAAGATGATTTTCAAAAACCCGCCAAGATTTTGTGTTAGATAATGTATCAGATTCACGTATAAATGATCATAAAAGGTACTACCTTAGGCTTGCCACACAAGTTAATGATTATACTGACATGAACACACGTAATGGTCACCAAGCAGTTTAAGACAGAAATCATAAAGACCAAAGCATAAGAACCAAGGTATTGAATTGAGCATGAAATATAGTTAATGACATGTTTCACCCCAAAAGTAAAAGAGTAAAAGGGGCTATGTAAACTCACTTGTATCAAAGCTAGAATTGGTACAAATTGGTAAAGACTGGTAGTAGGCCTCGTGAGGAATTCTCACAATATTTACACGAGTAATGGTACTCTAAATTCAATGTACATTTAAATGATATTTAGAAGATTTTGGGATTTTAGGGTTTCACGAGGTTTGGGTTTGAAGGTGGACTTGAATATATTTTGTAGGAAAAATGGGAGTTTGTGTTTTGTGTTAATAAGATTTGTTCATAAAATCAATTGAAACCAAAAATAGTCATTCATTTATATAATTATTCTCAAAATAATTAATAAAGTCATGGAATCGAAACAATTTAAATAATACATTTATAATTATTTAAAAAGAATAATTTATAAATAGATTATTAAATAAAAAAGGTTTAATTAATTTATTTTATGTAAGTAGAATGATTAATTAAACTATTTGAAAAATCTCTTTTAATTAAGTCATAAAAGAGTTAATAAATATATAAGCTTTAAATGAATTTAATTGAACTTGTATAAGATAATTATTCAAAGTAGTTATTTTAATTATTTATAAGTTTTAAAAAAATGATTTAAATAGTTATTCCTACCGTAATAATTTTTTTATGAGTTTAAAAGAGTTTAATAATGTTATTCCTGACATATAACTAGAATTTGTGAATTAATCATTATTAATACATAAATAAATAACATAATTAAATTTGTCTAAACAAAAGATTTATATTATTTTATTTAGAATGTATAAAAGGTTTAATAAAATAGAATAGTTAAAATGTCATTTTATATTTTTCTGATTTTTATAAATATTATAGAATGTATTTATATCATTTATAAAATCCAAACGCCCTTCGTCCCCAATATGAACCCGTAAACCTTAACCCATCAATTCTCTCGATTGGTTCTCGATTTGAACCCGAATTCGTGGGACTATTGTTAGTGGGATTGAAACGAGTCGAATGAAACCAATTTTACCTTTAATGGTTGAGTAATGGATGTGTACGCAGAGCGAGCTCTATGGGTGAAATCAAACGTAATTGTGAGTGCAGGAAGTTTGTAATGGGTTTCGTAGATGATTACAAGTCTCTATTTATAGCCAATTTCTACTATATTGAACGATCAAGTAAATGATTGGGAGTGGGGCTATCGGTTACGAGTTTGGCATCAACTTCGTCATAAAAATTCAATTAAACACATGGAGTGGGTCGCTTGATTGGTTTAAACACATCGCCGGTTTCAGTTTCGTGTGAGAATACTTCAATTGCGAGTTCGAGAATAAACATGCAAAACCGGTGGTCACGAGTCTCGAACCTGAGACCGATTTGGGGTGGAGGAAAGGGTTTTCTGGAATTGGCAAGACAGGTCCTTACAGTTTCAACTTTTATCATTTCATGTGAAAACTTGTTTTTAATTGGAATTTAAATTTTAGAATCTACAATTTGAACCCTAAACTTTTTATGAAAAAGTAAAATCATTAAATTTGTAAATTTATAAAATCAATTAATTGTTAATGTTACATTTAAATGTTATAATTATAATTATATATTTTTTTGCAATTTAACATGGTTTTCATTTCTATTAAAATCATTAATTAATATAATTGTTATAACACTAATTTTATAGAATCTATAATTTTGTATTTATATATATATATATATATGTGTGTGTGTGTATATGTGTATATGTATAGATTTAGAAAATGACTTAACATATGTATGTGTATTTGTTTAATAAGATTTTAAAAGGACCTACAAACCTGGGTGCAAGCTTTCCCTTCTTTCCAAAATGAACCACACCTTTCCAAGGGATACATTGAGAATAACCAGATCGTTGACTTGGAATTCCAAGGGTTTTCTACGTTTGTCGGCATAGATCTTTTGTCGACTCCTTGCCACTTGAAGGTTATCTCGGATTAACATGATTTTGTCGAAAGTATCCTGAATGAGTTCAGGACTAGTGATTTGTGCTTCACCAACCTCAGTCCAACAGATAGGAGAGCGACACTTCCGACAGTTTAGTGCTTCGAAAGGAGCCATGTCGATGCACGTGTGATAGTTGTTGTTATACGAGAACTCGACTAAGGGTAGATGTAAATCCTAATTTCCCTTGAAGTCAATGGCACGGGCTCTAAGCATATCTTCGAGGGTTTGAATCGTTCGTTCGGATTGACCATCAGTTTGCGGATAGTAAGCCGGACTAAGATTCAGCTAAGTACCCAAAGTTGATTGCAAATATTGCTAGAAACGAGAGATGAATCGTCCATCAAGATTAGAAATAATATTGAGAGGTACGCCATGGCGACTAACAATTTCATCAATATAAATTCGAGCAAATTTCTTGACTTGATAGTCTTCGCGGATGGGTAGAAAGTGAGCAGATTTTGTCGAACGATCGATGATTAGGTTATAAAGTCCGTAGCAATACACTCCCATTTCCACACGAGAATCTAGGGTTGTTCAAGTAACCCGGACGGGCGCTGGTGTTTGGCCTTAACCTTCAAACAAGTAAGGCACTTGGACACATATAGAGCAATGTCCTTTTTCATACCATGCCACCAATATTGAGTACGAAGGTCCTTATACATTTTATCCGCACCACTATGCACAGAATAACGAGTCTTGTGAGCCTCGTTCATGATAAAGGTATGAAGTTTGTCACGGTCTGAAATCCATATACGATTCGGGAAGTAAAGTAACCCATTGGGTTTGGTTTCAAGTTGGAGTTCTGCACCACATGACATTTCATTATACATATTTCTTTTAGTGACTTAAAGATGTTGTGCTTCAAAGATGCGAGTTTAAATGTCATTGTGGATCTAAATGTTTTGGATCTTGATAGATTCTTTATGACTAAGTGCATTGGCTACGACATTCGCCTTACCGGGATGGTAACGAATATCGCAGTCGTAGTCGTTTAGGAGTTCAACCCAACGCTTTTGCCTCTTGTTGAGTTCTTTCTAATTGAAAATGTGTTGGGGACTTTTATGGTCGGTGTAAACCACACACTCAGTACCATATAAGTACTGCCTCCAAATTTTGAGGGCGAATACGACCGCACCCAGCTCAAGATCATGCGTCGTATAATTCTTTTCATGGATTTTGAGTTGTCGGGACCCATAAGCAATCACTTTGCCTCGTTGTATTAAAACACACCCAAGGCCTAAATGGGAAGCGTCACAGTACATGAAAAAGTCTTCGGTTCCATCAGGAAGAGTCAAGATAGGAGCCTCACACCATTTTTGCTTCAGTGTTTGAAATGCTTCCTCTTGTTTCGGTCCCAACTCGTAGGGCTTGCCTTTGTGTGTTAAGGTTGTGAGTGGTAACCCAATCTTTGAACAGTTCGCAATGAAAATACGATAATAGCCCGCTAAGCCAAGAAACGAGCGTACTTCTGTAGGGGTCTTTGGAGCTTGCCAGTTCTTTACTACTTCAATCTTAGCGGGATCAACGTGAATACCCTTCTCGTTGACTATATGTCCCAAGAATTGGACTTTCCTTAGCCAAAATTCACACTTGGAGAACTTAGCATATAATTGCTCCTTTTTCAAGAGATCCAAAACCAAGCGCAAGTGGATTTTGAATAGATGAGAATATCGTCAATGAAGACGATCACGAACTTATCCAAGTACGGTTTACAAATGCGGTTCATAAGATCCATGAATACCGTGGGTGTGTTGGTTAGTCCGAAGGGCATAACCATGAACTCGTAACGACCGTATCTTGTATGAAAAGATGTTTTTAGGATATCGGATTCAAGGACCCATAATTGGTGATAACTAGAACGAAGATCGATCTTTGAGAAATAAGTCGAGCCTTGTAATTGATCAAATAAATCATCGATCCTCGGAAGTGGATAACGGTTCTTCACAGTAAGCTTGTTGAGTTCTCGGTAGTCGATGCACATCCGGAAAGAACCATCCTTCTTCTTGACAAATAAGACGGGTGCTCCCCAAGGAGAAACACTGGGACGAATAAATTTGTCGGAAAGTTCCCGAAGCTGGCTTTAAAGTTCTTGTATTTCTGAGGGTGCAAGATGATAGGGTGACTTAGCCACAGGGTTTGCTCCTGCACTATACGGAATTCAACTTGACGTGCGGGAGGAAGACCGGGTAAGTCTTCGGGAAATACTTCTTGAAAGTCCTTGATCATAGGAATGTCTTGGAGACTTTTTCCCTTTTCTTTCCACTCCACAATATGTGCCAAGAATACCACACATTTCTTTCGTAAGTACTTCTGTGCGGTAGTACAAGACATAAGCTTTAGCCCTTTAGACGGCTTCTCACCATAGACGTTCAAAATGTCGCCCGAGTCAAGAGGGATATGAATATACTTGTCAAAACAGACAACTTCAGCATGATGCTTGGTCAGCCAATCCATGCCTACTATGATGTCGAAACCTCCGAGAGCCACAGGAATAAGATCAATTATGAAGTCATGGTCTTTCAAATTTAGGGTACACTCTCTAATGATAGTGTCACAAGTAACAGAGTATCCATCCGCTACTAATATATCAAAGGTTTGTCTAACTTAGTTCGACTCATGGCAAGTTGTGGTTCAAATTCAAAGAATACGAAGCTCCTATCAGAACCAGTATCAAATAGGATAGAAGCATATTGTTGATTATTTAGGTACGTACCGTTCACCACATCGTTGTTGAAGGCACCTCCATGGGCTACGGGGTTTGCATTCCCCTGATTCACATTTCCTCGGTTCATATTCCCCTAGTTCATGTTTCCCTTAACCATGTTGCCCTAGTTCAGATTTTCTTGGTTCACAATGACTAACCGAGGGCAACAGTTCCTGTAATGATTTGGGTCACAGCACCCGTAACAAGCATGACCCTAACGAATGGCAGCAGGAGCAAGAACAGCAGGTTGGTAGGCTTGATTAACTTGTGGAACACGACAGGTGTTACCCCAATGTCCATAGCGTCCACAAGTAGTGCACAGACGACATGGTATGTTAGCAACATGATGGATTTTGCACCTGTTACACAGGGGTAGGGTTCCCGCGTAGGGCTTCTTGTTGGGGTTGAAGGTAGTAGGGGTCACTTGGGATAAAGGAGTAGCAGGTGTGATAATGGCAAAGTTTTTGCCTTTCCTTTTCTTACCATTAGAGGAAGACTCAGCCTTGGTCTCCTTGGTAGGCTCAGCGGTGGTTTTCTCAATGGTTTTCTAGGCACCCTTTTTGGGCAAGGTTCCTGCCTTAACATGGTTATCTGATAGAGTAGCAACAAGATGGATTGCTTCCTCAAGTGTGGCTGGATTGCTACCCAAGACGGTATCTTTAATCTGCATGGGTAGGCCATTGATGTATTTCTCAATGGATCGGGAGAGAGGAGTGACCATATGAGGCACCAAAAGTCTAAACTCATGAAAATGGGTGGTATAGGCAAGGCTTTCACCACTGTCTTGTTTGAGATCCCAGAACTCAGCTTCCATTTTTTTGACCTCATTACGGGGATAAAACTCATCGGTCATGAGTGTCTTGACATCAGCCCAAGGTAGAGCTAGTGCAACCTCAATTCCACGGTTACGCTTTTCCCCGTTTGTAATAAAATCATGGGGTATTTAGTATAACATGGATGGTACCCATCATAAATGGATACATTGACTTATCAAAGTATTTTAAGTCCATCTAATGTCTTAGAAGTCATGCTTTAGCCTATAAGTGGACACTCATCCCAGGAATTCCCAGGAAAGCATAACTGGTCCATCGGTTGATTTGGATTTATACGAAATTCTTTCCTAGACAGAATTTCCCAGACACCCTTCCTGATTGCACGAGTCCCCATTTATTAGTTAGAACTTACATACCTTTGACGAGAGTTTCATTTGGATTAGACCCTTAGGTCTAAGAGTATGTTTCAAGTAATCCATGTAATTTTCGGGTATGCAATTGTACCATGTAGACAAGAATGGATATATTTAGATAGGTATAGGTAAGTAGATTTAGTATAGATTGGTGTTCCTAATAAAAGACACGAGTTAAACTCATGTTTGGAACTCCTAGGTTATAGTCTAGGTCATGTGTGTCTAATAACCTAATTCCCTATAACCATGGCTCTGATAACAATCTGTCACACCCCGGCCGGCAGCGGATTATATGCCGGGGCTGATGCGGTTGTTCATGAGCACATCATCATCTATTAATAAGAGATAATATTTATTCAACAAAGTTAAAACATCCGTTACAAGAGTAAACAGGAAATAAAACGTTCAAAACATAACATAACATAAATTAATTTAAAACTAGCTCCATGTCCTATGTGATTAAGTAGTTCTCAAACATGTGCACCTGAAACATGTGAGTAAATATCAACTACAAGTAGTTGGTGAGAAACATAGGTTTTGACACCAAACAAAGTTAAGTATAGTTTACAATTCAATACGTTCAAGCAAGTCTAAAGCATCTATGTGAAAACACACAAGATTTCAAGCGTACAATCAAGCCATGTAATAGAAAAAAAAAGTTACGCAATCCAACTGATCTTTTGAAAAAGGAGTAAGATGATACCCAAAGGAGTAAGATGATACTCAAAAACCCGCCAAGATTTTGTGTTAGATAATGTATCGGATCCCCCCTATAAATGATCATAAAAGGTACTACCTTAGGCTTGCCACACAAGTTAATGATTGTACTTACATGAACACACGAAATAGTCACCAAACAGTTTAAGACATAAAGCATAAAGACCAAAGCATAAGAACCAAGGTATTGAATTTTGCATTAAATAAAGTTAATGACATGTTTCACCTCAAAAGTAAAAGAGTAAAAGTGGGCTATGTAAACTCACTTGTATCAAGGCTAGAATTGGTACGAATTGGTAAAGACCGGTAGGTCTCGTGAGGATTTCTCACAATATCTACACGAGTAATGGTACTCTAAATTCAATTTACATTTAAATGGTATTTAGGAGATTTTTGGATTTTAGGGTTTCATGGGGTTTGGATTTGAAGATGGACTTGAATATATTTTGTAGGAAAAATGGGAGTTTGTGTTTTGTGTTAATAAGATTTGTTCATAAAATCAATTGGAACCAAAAATAGTTATTCATTTATATAATTATTCTCAAAATAATCAATAAAGTCATGGAATGGAAACAATTTAAATAATACATTTATAATTATTTTAAAAAAAATAATTTATAAATAGATTATGAAATGAAAAGGGTTTAATTAATTTATTCTATGTAAGTAGAATGATTAATTAAACTATTAGAAAAATCTCTTTTAATTAAGTCATAAAAGAGTTAATAAATATATAAGCTTTAAATGAATTTAATTGAACTTGTGTAAGATAATTATTCAAAGTAGTTATTTTAAGTATTTATAAGTTTTAAAAAAATGTATTAAATAGTTATTCCTATCGTAATAATTTTTTATGAGTTTAAAAGATTTCAATAATGCTCTAAACATATAACTAGAATTTGTGAAATAATCATTATTAATACATAAATAAATAAAATAATTAAATTTTTCTAAATAAAAGATTTATATTATTTTATTTAGAATTTACAAAAGGTTTAACAAAATAGAATAGTTAAAATGTCATTTTATATTTTCCTGATTTTTATAAATATTATAGAATGTATTTATATCATTTATAAAAATTAATTTGGAATTTTTTTGAATATTAAATAGTGTATTAAAAAGGGTTAAAAAGAAAAGAATAGAAAAAAATCCGGCCCCCCCGGGATTCGAACTCGCGTCGAACCTGGACCTAAAAACACACGCGCACAACCGCTGGACTGGGCATGCTGCCTTGTCCAGGAACCGGTTTCATGTGGTTTTAATCAGAAAATCCATACGCCCTTAATCAATCCTCTCGATTGGTTCTCGATTTGAACCAGAATCCATGGGGCTATAGTTAGTGGGATTGAAACGAGTCAAATGAAACCAATTTTACCTGTAATGGTTGAGTAATGGATGTGTACGGCTAAGCGAAACATGATTGAGTTCGTCGGTAGAAAATCGAGCTCTAGGGGTGAAATCAAACGCAATTGTGAGTGCAGGAAGTTTGTAATGGGTTTCGTAGATGATTACAAGCCTCTACTTATAGCCAATATGTCTTTATTGAACGATCGAGTAAATGATTGGGAGTGGGGCTATCGGGTACAAGTTTGGCATCAAGTTCGTCATAAAAATTCAATTAAACACAGGGAGTGGGTCGCTTGATTGGTTTAAACGCATTGCCGGGTTCAGTTTCGTGTGAGAATACTTCAATTGCTAGTTCGAGAATAAACGTGCAAAACCGGTGGTCGCGAGTTTCGAATCTGAGACCGATTTAGGGAGGGGGGAAAGGGTTTTCCAGAATTGGCAAGACAGGTCCTTGCAGTTTCAACTTTTATCATTTCATGTGAAAACTTGTTTTTAATTGGAATTAAAGTTTTAGAATCTACAATTTGAACCCTAAACTTTTTATGAAAAAGTAAAATCATTAAATTTGTAAATTTATAAAATCAATTAATTGTTAATGTTAAATTTAAATGTTATAATTATAATTTTATATTTTTTTGCAATTTAACATGGTTTTCATTTCTATTAAAATCATTAATTAATATAATTGTTATAACCTTAATTTTATACAATCTATAATTTTGTGTATATATATATATATGTATATATATGTATATGTGTATAGATTTAGAAAATGACTTAGCATATGTATGTGTATTTGTTTAATAAGATTATAAATATTTATTTACACAATCCCAAATAAATATTTATTATTATTGAATTTGAAATAATTGCACCCAATGTATGTATGTATGAATACTCATGAAATGTAATGGATAAATAAGATAATTTCATTGGTGTAAATCATAAGATAATGGAATTACAAGTGCCTGAGTAGCTAAAATAGAGGCCGAAATTTCTTGGTGATTAGACCTTTCTCAAACAAACCGGGCGTGAAACAGAGAAGTCCCAAGGGGGCTAAGCCCTCCCATTGCGAGCAACTCCTCCGGATAAAAGGCTACAGGAGTAGGGTTCGCGTTCAAAAAATTCCTTGTCATAACCATTCTCAGGCACATCATCGACAATCTTCACACATAGGTCACGAACAATCCATGGTTCAGGCAGAAGAGCTTCAGAAACAAACAGAAACCTATCCTTCCACTCATGGACAAAAGTAGGCATTCGAGTCACACAGCAAGGGTGTTGGCCACTTCTCCTCTTTTCGAATGTTAGCCAATCACCATCGGCTTTAAGGCGGTAAAAACATCGAAACAATGTAACAGTAGCTGACCTACCAAGAGCCTTATAGGCTAGCTCAAAGTGCGTAATTTTGTAGAACCCCAAAAGATGAAACTATGAAAAATGGGCCTCGTAATGCCTAAAGAGAGCCATCTGAAAAGGGGTAAGGGGATACCGGATGTTGGCATAACGAAACGATTGGACATAAATGGCCACCAACCCGGGATGAACAACATGACTGTCTTGTGGAGTAGGGAGAATATAGTTCAAGGAAGGCAAGATGCGGAAATCAGCAGAAAACGTTGAAAGATCCTCAGCAGTGAGGACGGAATGAAGGTAAGAAAGGTTTACCCTGCTCATTATCTCCGAACAAAGAAAAGAAAATGGAAGGAAGACCGGAAGAGGGAATGGGAAGAAGAGGAACATGCAAGCAAGGTTGAAGAAGGTAAAGGGAAGAAATGTTAAGAATGGTTTTTTAATAACCATAATGAGCATTAAAGGTCACTCGTAATTAATTTTGAGATTTAAAACCAGTAATCATGTAGGTGCCGCCTGCTCACATCACAAGGGAGTCTCTAGAATCGAAGTTCTTCGAACCGCCGGACCAGGAAAGTCGAAACCCGTGGAGGATGAGATGAAAGATGTTGGGGCTAAGACACCATAGGAAGGGGAGGATGGGAATGACCCTCGACTATCGCCGAGGTTAACCAGGCTCATCGAGGAACAAGGTATTAATCGGTACAGGTTACGGAGTGGGGATGAAACTGGGAAGGGACGCTTCCACACCACGCGGCAAAAGCCAAACTGATGAAACTGACTAGAGGACGCCGGCATAAACAATCGGATTCCTGTGATAAGGAGAATCGGCCTATCAATATGACGGCAAGATCTGAGGAGAATAACCCCTCCGGTCACGTGGTTGGTGAAACTAATTATGCAGGTCAATCGATAGAGGAGGCCAACATGCAAAGTAATCTGCATGGGGACGTACCAGAGTCGGATGACACTACTATCCCACATACTGGTTGTAACGTGGATAGAGAGGAGATACAACTGGGGGGTCCAAGCTTGACTGGCCTGCTCACGACGGGAAAGGTTACGATGAACATGGAATACACGGGTGATTCCATACTGAATAATATCTCGACTCAGTCTTCATGTGATGATGTGCTGATTGAAGGGGAAGAACAGGAGGTCTTATCAGATCAAAGCACAAAGCATCGGAGATTTACGGATTTGACAAGCGATAAGGTTAGTAATTGTAACTTGTTGGAACTAACTAATATTGCTGGCTTCTTCCCAGGGATTACACATGTAAAGGAACAGAGTAATCAAAAACTGGCTCAAATTATCTATCCGGACAAATGAGAGGATATAGGCGGGGAAGAGGGCTGTATAGAGGAGTGGGAAGTGATTATGAATCGGAATAAGGAATGCTTGGATAATGAAAATTAACTGGGTATTGAAGAACTCAGAAAACGAATGCAAACAAGGTGGAATCGGGAGACTGATGACTTGGCAACTAAATTTAGCTATAACATCAACCTGGTAATTATGGGACTAGAAAAATGGATAGGGAGTCATACCAACTTATGCCGGATGGAGAAAAGGAAAACGAGGGACCAACAGGGCAAAGTAAGGTTTGATATGGGGCATGGGGAATGTGATATAAATGTGTGTCCTTTTGGTAGGAACAAGAAGGCGACAAAGAGTAAAAAAGATGCCCAGGGGGTCCAAAGCATGGCTGACGGTAGCGAAAGAACAAATATCAAGGAAACACTAGATGAAGGAGGGACTAGGAAGCATTGGAGAATTTGGAGTTCGAAGAATAGGAAACCGGAGAAGAATATGCCTAAAAGCAAGTTTCAGTTCCAGCAGGAGTTTATACCACGAAAGCTTACACAAGATCTGATACTTATTAATGAATTCAACTTTGGTACTGGAATAGGGAAAGAAATACCTGAGGC
This sequence comes from Smallanthus sonchifolius, assembly GCA_023525975.1. Taxonomy (NCBI): domain Eukaryota; kingdom Viridiplantae; phylum Streptophyta; class Magnoliopsida; order Asterales; family Asteraceae; genus Smallanthus; species Smallanthus sonchifolius. The sequence goes on along the minus strand of CM042030.1, from coordinate 66,070,549 downwards.
TGATAAGGGTAAACTCAGAATATTCAACAATCTGAGATTATGGAAAATCAAAGAAAAAGAAGCTAGGCTGTTGGAGATTGCTAAGAGTATTAATGCTACGAGTGAAAACAGCAAACTTATTAACTCCATCATGGGGCTGACAAGGTCTCGGTTAACCAGATTTTCGGCTAGAATGAATGAGGCAGGACATGTAATGATTGATGAAAATATGATTGAAAGTGGTATGGAAGGAGGTGATCCCACGCCGGAGCCATTACCATTTAGGAAGCCTTCGTATGCAAACAAAGTTACGGGACAAGAAGATACTCCTAGGGAGGATTTAGTCAAATTCTATCCTCCAACACTTACTGAAGATGGAAATACGGTAGCGGTGATTGAACCAATCTTCATCATCCAAGCAAAAGAAGAATACAAGAATGTGTTATATGGCTACTTTATAGGGGAAGATCCGCCATTAAATTTTGCTAGATTTAACTTATACAAGATGTGGAAGTAGTATGGTATCATCGACATCTCTACTAATGGTACTGGGATATTCTTATTTAAATTTAAGGATCAAAAAGGACTAAATGATGTGTTGAAATTAGGGCCATGGATAGTGGCAAACATCCCGTTGAGCTTAAAGAAATGGGATCCGGGCATGAGTATGATTAAAGAGCCGCCAAAATCTGTTCCGATTTGGATGGTTTTAAAAGACCTCCCTTTGGATCTCTGGTACACGGAGTGTATTTGTAGAGTTTCTAGTTGTGTGGGAAATCCGCTGACATTCGACAAGATCACGACAACTAAGTGCCATAATAGAAAACAGGCAGGAGGATATGCTAGGGTGTTGGTTGAAATAAAATTTGAAACAAATCTACAGGAAGCGGTTAAAGTCCGTTATCAAAGTGTGGATAATAGTGGGGAAAAACTAGTGGATATAAAGGCGGAGTATTTGAATGTCCCGCCGAAATGTGAAAATTGTAAAGTATTTGGCCATACTATGGGAAGGTGCAAAGTCAGACCCCGAACAGAAGCGGAGAAAGAGCAAAACAAAGAAGACCAACCCTCGAATACCAAGATGAAAACATCTACAGGAAGAGAAACTAAACAGGTGGATGAGGATGGGTTCACTCTTGTGCAACGAAGGAAAGGGACTAGCCAGGGACATAGTGCTTCTTAGGGATATCGGAAAACTATTAGTACGAGTACTAGCCCGAATATCATTAGGGGAAACACAGATTATAGGAGACATGTGCAAATGCAAAGAAATAATCACCAAATAGATATGAGAAACAGGAATGTTACGATTGGAGGAACGCCTATGGATATTCAGGAGAGTTCTAGAATTAATGAGCACACAAACCCTACTATAGCAAAACCAAGGAATCAAGAAGGGAATGAAAGGCAGGGTATATTCAGTCCAAGTGGTACCATGGGGAATGATTCGGCTAAAGGAATGCAAAGGAATGGTCATCCGAACGTTACGGTTACTGAGACGTCAAATAGGTTTATGCTATTGGATGAAGATGGGAATGAGCTGGAAGGTGACTTGGGCACTGTACGCTAGGACACTCGGGAAGATATCGGCCTGGTTGACACGAATGCAAGATGGGCTAGAAAGCAAGAAAGAAACCTCAACGTTAGTTATAGCCAGACCTTGAATCAAGACCAGAGAATAGAAGCAAAAAGGTATGTCATTCAAAAGCAGCTTCCAGATCGTGAAATCTTAGGAGTTTGGCCAAAACAACAACTAAACTACTTTAAACAGCTATACCACTTATACGAGTACGGGGAAGGTTTTCGCTGGGCCAGCTATGTAAGAGAAGAGGAGTTGGATAGTGATGATACTAATGCGGCAATAAATGGTTAGCACTGTGAGGAAGTAGATTCTGAATCAGATGCTACTGCCACATTCATGAAGGATGACAACTTCATCCAGTACCAGGAACCTTCTAAGGGAGTGAACATTGTTGAAGGGGTTGATCAGGTTTAGATGGACATGGATATAGTCCAAGCTGGAAACATCGGACTAGAGATTAATGGAGCTTAAGATTTTGGCGTGGAACGTTAGGGGTATAAATAGTCGGAATCACCAGGACCATCTTATTCGGATCATGCAGGAACAGGAGGTGAGTGTGTGTGGTATAGTGGAATCTCGGGTAGTGGCAAGTAAAATAAAAGATGTTTGTAAACGGGTCTTCAGAAGTTGGGATTGGACATCGAATATGAATCATTGTAGCAGTTGGGCTCGTATTATTCTTGGTTGGGATCCCAAAGTGCTAGACTTAATAGTGGTGGATCAATCAGAACAAGGTATTCACTGTCTGCTTAAACCCATAACAGGTGCTAACCAGTTTTATTGCTCGTTCATATATGGTCAAGTTAAAACCCAGGGACGTAAAATGCTATGGAGAAATCTTAATCAGTTTAATCAGTTAGTTAACACGGATCCTTGGCTATTATTGGGTGATTTCAATGTGGTCCGAGACCCGTCGAAAAATTCAGCGGGGGGATCTATGATGACTAGAGGAATGGAGGACTTTCAAGAGTGTTGTACTTCGATTGGGATTGAGGATAGTATAAGGGGCTTAAATTTACGTGGAACAAATCCCCTGGTAACGTGGCAGGATTGCTAAAGAAATTGGACCGGCCATGATTAATTGCCACTTCGGACCATTCTCCGGTGGTGGTCACTATTCCGGCTATCAAAAAGAAGTGGCATCCGAGGCCGTTTAAATTTATGAACCATCTTACTCGGAAAAAAGGCTTTTATGTTGTAGTCAGGGAAGGATGGAATAAAAATATAAATGGATGCAGTATGTTTAGGGAGGTTAAGAAGCTACAAGGATTAAAAAGTGGATTAAGGAAGTTTGGCAATGCTAAAGGAAATATGGCTGAGAACATAATCCTCACAGGATTGAACTTGAAAAGATACAAGTGGAGGTTGAAAAAGACCCTGCTAATATACATCTACGAGAGGAAGAAAGGGCTTACATTCAAGCTCTAAAAAAGCTAACTATGGAGGAAGAGCTTATGCTCAAACAACGAGCTAAAGTGAGATGGTTAAGAGAGGGAGATCAGAACACGAAGTATTTCCATAATGTTATTAAAGGTCGTTCCAACGAAACCGAATTACTTTGATTAGTAATATATCGGGACATTACTTTCAGGGGGATGAGGTAGCTAACCAATTTGTTAAATTCTATTCGAGCTTGCTAGGGAAAAAAGACACAACTGTACCTATTAATCAACTGGCTCAATTATATACCAAAAATATCTCTCCATCTATAGCTGATCACATGGTTCGGGAGGTGACCAAGGAAGATATAAAGATGGCAATGTTTAGCATCTAGGATGATAAAGCACCGGATCCGGATGGCTTCACGTCCAGATTCTTCAAATCTGCTTGGGGCATAGTAGGGGACGAAGTATGTGAGGCTATCATGGAATTTTTCTATAATGGAAAGATGTTGAAACAATGCGGCAATAATTTCACTTATCCCGAAGGGCCCTAGCCCTCAAACAGTGGCAGACTTTAGACCGATATCGTGTTGTAATGTGCTGTATAAATGCATTACTAAGATTTTATGTGAGAGAATTAGGGAAGGCCTGCCCATGATTGTTGACGAATGTCAAAGTGCATTCATACCAGGAAGGCAAATTAGTGACAATATCCTCCTTTCGCAGCAGCTGGTTCGGAATTATCACAGGAATCGAGGGGATGCAAAAGTGGCCTTAAAGATTGATCTTCAAAAAGCCTATGATACGGTGGATCACGATTTTATCCAACAATGTCTAGACTACTTTGGGTTTCACCCGTGCATGCGACATTGGATAATGACATGTCTAACTACGGCTTCATACTCAGTGAATGTTAATGGGGACCCGTTCGGTTTCTTTAACGGGAAAAGAGGTTTAAGGCAAGGTGACCCCATGTCCCCGTACCTGTTCACCCTTGTTATGGAAGTTCTAAACCTAATGATCAAGAGAAGAATAACCAGGGATGGGAGATTTCGATATCATTGGGATGTGAACAAAAAAAAATAACTCACCTATGTTTTGCAGATGACCTTTTAGTATTTGCTCATGCCGACCTTGATTCGGTTAAAATCATTAAAGAGTCTATTGAAGAATTTAGTGGCACATCTGGACTAAAACCAAACTACGACAAGAGTACAATATTTATGGGAAATGTTCGGAGTCATGTTCAAACTGAGAGAAAGGCAGTGATCCCGTTCAGAGTTGGAAAGCTTCCTGTGAAATACCTTGGAGTCCCGCTACTATCTAAGAGACTATACTCCAGAGATTGTAGAAGCTTGATTGATAAAGTGAAAGCTAGAGTGAACGACTGGAAGAATAAATTTCTGTCATTCGCGGGAAGACTACAACTTATAAAGTCGGTGTTGTCTTCATTACAAGTCTATTGGGCAATGGTGTTTTTACTCCATATTAACGTGATTCATGATATTGAAGGGCTAATGAGAAAGTTCCTCTGGAGTAATTTGGGTCAAGGCAGGGGTAAAGCTAGGGTAAGCTGGAATGAAGTATGTATGCCGAGGAAACAAGGAGGACTAGGGATCAAATCATTACGAATCATAAATGAGGCACTTATAGCTAAACATGCATGGCAAATAGTCACAACACGTGACACTATTTGGGTTAAATGGGTGCATATTCATAAAATAAAAAACAGAAAATTTTGGGACATAAAAGTGGAGGATGGCGAGAGTTGGGGATGGAAAAACTTATTAAAAAATAGATCCAAGATCCGGCCTCATTGTATCAACCTAATTGGGAATGGGAAGAATACTTCTATATGGTTTGATAAGTGGCATATTCATAGCCCCCCTTGGGGAAATCATCACTAATCGAGAGATAAGTAGATCTGAGCTCAGTAGGGAAAGTAAAGTCTCTGACATAGTGGAGAATGGGAACTGGAACTGGCCCGAGGGCTGGAATATTAAATACCCGTTCTTATGGGACCACCCCCCCCCCCCCCAATTATTACCTCGGATAGGCAAGATCAAATCAAATGGAAAGATAACGAAGGTAGAGTTGACATGTTTACTACCAAGACAACATTCAATGATTTTAGTGAGATTCCGATCGAGATACCCTGGTATAAAATGGTGTGGTTCAGCCAATGCATCCCTAGACATACCTTCATTACATGGCTTGCAATTAAGCAAAAATTGCTGACTTAAGACCGACTAAGTAAGTGGGACAATGATGATGCTAAACAGTGTGGGTTCTGCAAAACTCAACAAGATAGTCATACCCACCTATTTTTTGAATGTGAATATCCTAATCAGGTGTGGCAAAATATGATCAGGTTGGGTAACCTTGGTAATCCTCCTACAGGCCGGATGGAATGCGTTCTCTATGTTAATGGACTTGCAAGAGATAAATCGATTCAAAGTGTGATCTGGAGACTTGTGTTTGTAGCGACGATTTACTACATATGGCAGGAAAGGAACCATAGATTATTTCAAAATGTGGAGAGAACGGTGGATGTATTAAGCAATATAATAAAGGAAGAGGTAAGTTATAGGCTAAAAGGCCTACGTATAAAAGAGAGCCCGAAATCGAAACACCTGGCAAAGACCTGCGGCTTCAACACGTATGTAATCCGAACACAAGTCACAGGTAGTCATGGATAGAAAAAAAGAACTAAAAGTGAATAGGAAGAGTGCTGGATACGGAGGGTCTGATCGGGCTACTGGGAACAAAAGCATTGGCCGCATAAACATGAGAATCCTTACAAAACAACTCCAATTGTTACTGAAACTATTCGTAAATGAGTGGGGCATCGGGGGAAAGGTTTGGGACCATACTTGCTATGTCGGGTTTGGTTGGGGTAGGGATGGTACCAAATGCACACACCACACCACTACAAAGAGAGATGGGAGGTCTAGCAAGATGGAAGGAGGGAGGTCGGGGTTTTTTCTAACGCTCGCTATTATGTTGCATGTGTTCTGCTTGATTTACAGGTGGCATCAGGAGACAGCCCAAGGAATATATTGGTGCATGGGGGGTGAGGCATGCATGCAATTTTCTGCTAAGGGGTTACGTAGGGAGGGGGTTGGTACAAAACACACACAGAACACCACTTATAGAGGGAAGAGAGAAGGGCTAATGGGACATGGGGTTTCGAAACAATATGGGGTGATATAGGAGGGAATGGGTTGGTTTGGCAATACATATCTGGGAGACAGGTTGTTTAGGCTGGTACACGTTGCACACTTAGCACTGTCTGGTTCTGGAGAGGTGATAGGAATTTAAGTATTGCCAGGGGCAAAATCAGGGAACTTACTTGGGATAAAACACGGGCTGGTTTTTGCGAGAATTGCATGGGGAGAATACTTTACATGCAACCAACGTCGAGGCTAGCCTGGAAGGGGGTTGGTAAACAAGCCGAACATGAAACATCGTGGCTTAGTACCCGGGAAGTGAATATTGTCATTGTGTCTAGCTCCATATCGGAAAGAAAGAGCAAAAACTTATTCTCGGGTTTGGACGAAATGGGTCAGAGGGGAGAACTGGGTTGGGAACTCGGCATACCGAGTAATTACTTTGACTTATGGCATGCTAGGATGAACGAGATTATGAGGAAGTACGGGTCAGTAAGGAATACAACAGTTGCTGAGCAAAGGAAAGATCATGCATCAAGATAACAAAAGTCAACGGGCAAACTACTCCGAAGAACAAGTGATGAATAAGACAAGGCATGGAGAAAGAAAAAAGAGCTCCGACAAGGCAAATAGGCTACTTAAAGGCGGGATACATCGCACATGGTCTACTAAGTTTTATTATTATGAATGTAATAGGTATATTGGTTTGTTTGTCTAAAGGGTAATTTGTTTTAGCATTGTTAGTTGGTATAGCCAGGGTCATGTTATGTGGTTAGAACTTATGGACGGCATCACCTAATCGGGTGAGTTCGGTTTTTTTTGCGGGGGCTTGCGGGTTTCTGGCTTTGGGGCATGTCCCTTAGCTAGCTGCTTTTCCCTTTCTTGTACATTTATTTATTATTAATATAGTTTGCCTGGGGTACCGTCCCTTTCCCAAAAAAAAAGGGAGTCTCGAGAAAGGAGCAACAAAAATAAAAAATAATAATAATAATGATGATGATGATGATGAACAATGATGACATACGTACAGAAACAGAAAAAGGAAAAGAAAAAATTCAACGACAACAACAAAGAAAAATACGTACAAATGTGCGGTACTTTTTGAGGATTTAAGTCTATAATCCTTGTCATGAATAATAAGCACAACGGACTAGGGGGACTTGAAGAAGGATACCCCCTCCCCGCGAGAATACAACGCAAAAAGACAAAAGAGAAGAGGAAGGAGGAAAAGATTAAAATAAGAAAGAAAGACAAAAGGGAATTGGTCTCTCAAAAACCTGACAAGAAGTGCTGAATAAAAAAAGAACAATCGGTAAAAGGTAGCCAAAAGGACAACCTCCTTACAACCACCAGAGGAGATCTAGGAGGACTCCGATATATATATATATATATATATATATATATATATATATATATATATGTGTGTGAGAAGCAAAGGTATGAGCAGGTTTTTCCTTATGATTCTTTGCCTAAAAACTTCTTCTAACCTTTGACAAAAGTATCACTTCACATTAATATCCTGTAAAAGAAAGGAAATTTTCTCTCCACATACAAAGAACTTATTCTCACACTAGAGGTTGGTCGTGGAGACCCCCCCTCGGGCTCTCCACATCGAGACTATCAGTGTTTTGTTTTGTAGGAAGTATTTTACTGTTGAAAACGAAGCTACCATCTCTAATCAGTACCCGGTGCGAATTTGAGAAGCTACAAATATACATATAGGGATTGAATCATTTAAGAACTCGCGATAACTCGTCAAAAAATCAATCAAAACCATTTTTTTTGTTTTTACTAACTTTATTATTAAAATATAATATAAAAAAAATAATTTAATCATAAAAGGGTCATCCCCGTCGCTTATTGAAATTGCCGTTCAAAAAAATATTTAAAAAAAAATCATAAATCAATGTCCTAGTTCGTTGAATTCAATCATCAACTCTATGAGTACTCATATATCAATTCACAATAAATAAGGATACTTTATAAGAGGGCCATCCCCTCTTTTCTCTTCAACCCTCCAACAACTCATCACCCATTTTTGTTATCCGTGAATCACAAATCACAAGACTGCATTAAATAAAATAAATATACACATTTCTGTTGTATTTACATTTTTAATAGGTCTATTTAAAAATCTAAATAACTAAATTCAGCAATAAAAATAATTTGTAATATAACCAAAATCTATAAATGAAATTATATTTCAAACAAAAAATTAATTATTTAATAATATTTAAGTAAGTTTATAAAATAAAAGGCGTGAAAAAAATAAAAGAACAAATAAGAAAGGAAAGAAAAGAATGGTGAAAGTTTTACATTTCATCATTTTAATAAAAAAAAAACAATAATAAGAAAAAAAACTAAGAGTAAGTCTAACTTTTGTTAGTGTAAATGATGAAATATATTGCAACTATTAAAATTGAGACTGAATTTTATAATATTCTTAGTTTTAGGACGAAGAAAGATGTAAGTTGGTATAAACCTAATGAACGACAAGTGTAATTATTCTAAATTTAAATTGGTAGTGCTTAAAGTTTCTATTCTTCACACTTTAACACAAGAACTTTGAAATTTTTTAATATGTATATTAATTATACTAGGTTAGAATCCTGTGTATTACACGAGTTAAATAAATGTAATGTCATATACTTAGTAATAAAAAGTTTATGTTTTTAAAACCCGTGTAATACACGGGTTGAATAAAATATAATGTAATCTATTAACATATATACTTATCATAATGGAACAATGTGAGTATGTAAATATATGATTAAAAGTTTTTTTTTTGAATTCTAGCTGCCTATAAAATTGTTTTAAGTTTGTAGAATTCATAAAAATATGATTGAACAAATTAATTGATAATAAACACAATTTTAAATTAAAAAATGTGCAGATAAAAATTGAAACAAATAATTAATTTAGTTGACTAAAATAGTGAAGTTGATTATTAATAGGAGAAAGAGACGGAAAAATGAGAATGAGAAGGCCTAGAAATGTGACAAGTGTCCTACTAATTTACTTGTTTATTAACTAGTATAGATAGTTACATTTTATTCATATTTTATCATACCATAAATTTACTTGACCTTTACGCTCTGTTGCCGAGTCTCATTTAAGGAGGGAAAAGAAAGTAAGGGGAAGCAAACCCATGTTTCAGAGTTTTTTTTTAAGAAAGGAAATGGGAGGAAGAGTGTTCCAGAGTTATTTTTAAAAAAGGAAATGAAGGAAAATGAAGGGAAAACAAGTCTTATCTTCATCCTCCCAAATTGAAGAGATTTGAAGAGAAGGGAAAAGAAGGGGAACGAATCCTTTATTTTCTTTTCTTCCCTTTAGTAAACTCGGGAATACAACGTTAGTTTATCTTGGTATCCTAATACCTACTAGAGTTGTTGTTTAGTTAGGTTTCTTTCTCTGTATATTGTAAATCATATTTCATTTCGTGTGTTTATACGTAAATACCAATTTTCTGTTTCTCTTAAAGTCTCAATATGTTATTTCTCAAATCCACGCATTTAGTATTGTCTAATTGATTGATTTATCTTTAACGAGCAGTGTCTAAATATTTTTAATATTTCTCATTGATTCCAAATTTTAAATGTTTCAGACGTTAATAAGAACGCCATAAATTTTACATACTTCATAGATTCATTTTTTCTTTTTTTTTTGAATGGCCAACGAAATACTTTAAGCCCGGTCACCCGGGTAAACCCATTAGTGAAAGGCCACTCACGCCCGCGAACGCAGACAGTGTGCGCTGGTGACCCAGCCCGCCCACCATTCCAAAGGAAACCCACCACCCGAATATCCACTATGGAAAAACCCCTGGCTCACCTGATTATATTGCACCAAGTGAGACCCGAACCCATTAACTTCACATTGGAAGATTCATTTTTTCTAGACAATTGAATAATTTTTTTCAGTTAATTGATTGATTTATGTTTAGTAGACAGAAATCGCAACAACAAATAAAAGCTACACGCCAAGAATTCCATTGATATACAAGCCGATCTTCCCTACTAATTTAGCAATTTTGTTTTTGGTTTTATTAAATTAAATGATATTGTTTTTAGTAGTCACAATAATATTTCTTCATCGTATAATACCATTAAAACTGTACAAGCATACATTCGAAAAGGACATCAGATGTGAAAGATAATTAAAAAATTAACAAAATAAATAAAACTTTCATTTTCAAACCCTAAACTACGATGAAAAGGTATATGACGTGTACACAAAAAATTTAACTACTTTCATTATGTATTAAAATCACCAACTAAATTAGAAATATAACGTCAAAAAGATACATATATTTTTTGAAAGGCCAAAAAGATACATATTAGTCGAGCACGGCCACATCTTCGTAGGTCCATAATTGACCGTACGACACTATGAAAGACATGAACCACGAATGGTAGGGGTCAAAAATGTGAATGCTCATTCTTCTATCCTCCCCACGTGCAAACTCAATTAATATATTTCTATATATAATAATAATAATAATAATAATAATAATAATAATAATAATGTATAGAATATATATATAATAATATATATATATATATATATATAGAATATATATATAATAATATATATATAGAATATATATATATATATTATATATATATATATCCTCCGCTACTCTTTACTGCAAATACACTGTAAGTTTTATGTTTTATTACAAGTGTCAAAAAACTCTGACGCCCCCAACTTATTTGGTATCAGAGCAAAGGCTTTTCTAATATATAAAAGACTACGACAGGTCCATGTCAGGCAGCTGGTATACTTAAGTCCTATTTATATGGAAACCTGTTTATGTGAAGATTAGGGAAGGAATTTGCTTTGAATTACTAAATTAGTTAGAGATATCAAAAATTTATATCTCTTGTATGCTTCTTACTTTATTTGTTTATGTAAATTATTTTTCTTTATGATAAAACTGGGATATAGAAAATATTTTAAGAGAAAACTAAAAGAGATAAGGTGTTTTCTAGAAGAAATCAGATTTTTAATCAAAAAAATATTGAATCTTCAAAAATATTCAAAAAAACTTGAATTTCTAAACCTCGAGTTTACTGATAAAAGTGATCAGAAAGTTATAAATAATAATTATTATAATCATATTTGTGGATTTAAAGAACTACATACACAAAGTCTTCACACAGAAAATACACATCTTAATAGTATTACAGATTTAATTATAAATTTAGGATTCAGCTTACAAAAAGAATCTATAAATAATAAACATCTTTTAGAAAGAATTATACATTTAATAACAAAAGAAATAGAAGAAATTAAAAAGTTTACAGATAATTTAGATTATATAAGAGAGCAAAACAACCAAATTTTGCTAGAAAAACAAATATTAAGAAAGATAAACATATAGAAGTAGAAGATTCTACTAAAATCAACAAACTTATAAACAAACTAAGTAAAACTCATATAAGTGAAAAACTTAAACCTTAAAAACATTGGAAGCCTAACGATGAATAAACAAATCATCCAAGGATCCAGAAAATCAACTAGTAATATTAAATATATTATCTCATCAGATATTTTTCTTAACAGAATTTTAAAAAATGGATCATCTTCTAAAAATACACAACAAACAATACAATTAGAAGAAGAAATCGATTTAGACAAAAATATAAACTTATACAATCAACATCAACTAGATATTTTAAACCCAAGAACACTATATCAAACAGGGATCCTAAACGTTAACACAACGTTAATACAAAGTAGTAGAGAAGAAAGTCTACGAGTAGTAGACAAATGGTAGAAATGGAATTATTTTCACCAGAGACAATTCAAAGAATTAAACAGTCTGGAAAACATTTTATACACACAGGACTTATAGTCGTAGGAATAAAAGCCCTAGGAAGAAAAAACCTAGGAACAAAACTTTTAGCTTTAATATTAGATAAAAGCTGGAAAACATAAATGAAAAAAGCAATTATTTCAGGAATGAAAATAGATTTAAGCCAAAATACAGTCTTGTTTTATTGTACACCTGGAATCTAAAAGATATTAAAGACTTACAAAAGTTAAAAATAGTTCTATAAACTAAAGGGTATGAAAATTACGAAGGAAATAATATAGTAATAAGTTTAGGAGTTTTAGGAAAAGCTAGCAACAGGTCAGGAATGAAATATAAAGTAAACATAAAATGAATAGTTAATACAATCGCATCAAAATCTAAACAGATGATAGAACCAGTCAAAATAGATCCTGAAGAATTAGCAAGATTAGAATGGCAAATAAGTGATTTAATAGAAAAAGAAAGCTCAACATTAGTCCCAAAAAAGAGTCATATATATGAAGGGATAGACGGAATACAAAGCTTAAGGTTTACAGATTTTAAACAAGAAGATAATAAATATGAAGAAAGTAGTTATTCTGATGAACCACCACAGGAACCACAATATAATTTATGAATACAGAATCAGACGATGAATCTGAATATGGAAACCCTATATACGATACAGAAAATGAAGAAAGCGATGATGAATACACACTAAATTCATAATTCTCTAGATTTGAAAGAGAAGACATAGATTACAGTTTACTAGAAGAAACAAATACAAATTTTAAAACAGAAGAAATCAACAAATCTTATGAACAAATAATAAATAGAAAATTTACAGAAATAAACATACAAGAAGAAGTAGATGACATGATAGTAGAATGTATGTTTGCCTTAGGAATAACATACGAAGAAATTTACAACAAACTTCAAGAAGACTTTAATTTACCATTAGTAAACTGTATAGTCAAAGGAGATACAATGATCTCCGATTTTTATAAGCATGACAGTAACTTCATGGACTCCGAACATAAATTTAAAAGAAACTATACAAAAGAAAAAATAGGAGAAACTTCATACGAAACCATGGGAAGAGAACCATGGACTAAGCCAGTTACAAGTTATCAACATGAATCAAGTTATAAAGGAACAGGAAATAGGTTACCTATAGGACAGGTTTATAGCGGTAGTATGCTACTACTAGAACAACAGAAACCTCAATTATGGGTAGACGAGGTTCTTACATGGGAACAAACAGTAGTAAGAATGTGGGAAACTAATAAAAAAGACAGTATGAATATGTTTGCCTATTTAGAAACAACCCTAGGCCCAACAGCCCTAGGAGTATGGCAAAGCAAAATAGCCCACAGCCCAGATCAAATAAACAGGTTAAAAGTCATAGGAGATAATCCTTACAATTTCACTTCTCAAATAAGAGTTCTTATTTTAGGAGTTGACCCAGCAAAAAATAACAGTTTATTACAAGATACAACTATTAGAAACTTAGAACAACTAAGTATAGCAGATATGAAATATATAAACGAATTTACACTAGATTTCACAAGATTATTAGCACAAACAGGACAAGCTATGGAAGATAGCTTATGTGATAAATATTTTATAAATCTGCCAGGAGATTTAGGAAAAAGTATACATGAAGCCTGGAAATTACAATACGGAAATATAGAAAACATAGGAATTGGACCTAGAATAACCTTTACATTCGGTATTCTAGAAGAAAAGTGCAAATAGGTTGCTTTACAAGAACAACTAAAAAGAAATACATTTGCATTCTGTAAAACAACAATTTATACTCCACAAGCCTACGTGTATTATGACAGAAAAAAGAAAATTAGAAAAAGTACTACATATAACAAAGAGTATAAACCATACAAAAAATACCAAAATAAATATGTTAGAAAACCTTATACTAGAACATGCAAATGTTTTATATGTGGAGATACAGAACATTTAGCTAATAAATGTTTAAATAGAAACAAAAACATAGAAAGAAGCAATTTAGTTGAACAAATTAAAGACTATGAGATTGAGGCATTAGATACAGACCATACAGATAATGAGTCAATATACAATATATATAGTGAAGAAAATGAACCAGTAACAAAAATCTCATACACATACACAATCCAGAAGAATGTAAGCATGACTAAAAACACAGAAAAGGAAACAATTATATTAAATGCTACATTTGTGAATACTACCCATGTATAGACAAAAGATCTCAATGCAATATTTGTTTTAAAGAAATCTGTCATATTTGCATCAGAGATATTCATAACATAGAACCACCTAGCACTAGCCAGAACACAAGCAAAAATATAAACGAATATGACGAAAAGTTTGAAAAATTAGAGCTGGCTATAGAAGTAAACAAATTAAAAATAGAGATTATGAATAATAAAATCACTAGACTTGAAGATTTTATAGAAAAGAAAAAACTGGTAATAGAATTTCCAGAAATAAATAACATGGCCACAGAACCAAACTTTATACAAACTGATGAACAAATCCTCATACAAACCAGTGGGTCAATAAAATGATAAATATACAGTGTAGGCTATGGCTTGACGCCAACACACCAATAGATCTAACAGCCTTAGTAGACACAAGAGCTACTAAAAGTGTAATATCACATAGCTTAACTAATGAAAAGTTTCATAAACCTCTTACATACAAGTTAATGACAAGAACCGTAGAAAACAGATTAATAGACATAACACATTACCAAGAACCTGTAGGAATACAATTCGTAGACTTTGCAGGAAATTATAGTACAAAGTATGAAATTCCACAAATAAACATTAATCCACAACACATTTAATCTAGAGATTTCGTCCTAGGATTAAATTTCATACTAGGATTAAATGGCGCAATTACTTTAACAAGAAACTTCATAACAATTAGTAAACAGATTTACAGTTTCCCAACTTTTAGATACAAAAGCATGAATGAAATTGCTCACAGTTTCCCAACTTTTAGATACAAAAGCATGAATGAAATATTACAAATTCTAAAGTCAAATATGTATGTAAGTTTAAAATAAAAAATCCAGACATTACCATAAGAAATATAAATATAGATCAGAGTCCTCAAGACAAAGAAGAATTTAGAACACAGATACTCGATGTCACACCCCAACCGACGGCGGATTATACGTCGGGGCGGACGCGGTTGTTCAATAACACAAGGTTGACTATTAAAGTTTCAATATTTCATTAATAATAGATTCAAAGGTTCAATACAAAGGAAATAACAAGTATACAACATTTATTTAATAAGTAGTCTAGGTCCAAAGCGTCCTATGTGATCACAAATAAGTCTCACGATGTAGAACCCGAAACATGTGAAAGAATCTGTCAACTACAAAATAGTTGGTGAGATACAAAGGTTTTGACACAGTTTAACAAGTATTTGAAAAGAGTTACAATTCACTATGATTTATGCATTCTATAATGTAAGTATGAGAAACAAGTATCTTAAACATTGTGCATATCAGCCCTCCAACCAAGTTTAGGCATAACCCGCAGGTTACCCTTATAAGTCTCAAGTTTAAAAGTTTAATTCAGTAACAATCACCAAGGGCTCCCCCCGAAGGGCCAATCAATCAAGGTGGATTGGTCAAATGCAATAGATCTATCATTGTTAGAATAGGCTTGATCAAAGTTAATGAATATACTAGTTTTAAGTTTAGTCTAAGCATACAAGTCTCAAGTTTAACATAAGAATAAGCACATAGTCATAGTTTGTACAAGAATTGTATAAGTTTAAAGTTTTGAACATGTTTCACCTCAAAAGTATAGAAAGGAAAAATGAGCTAAGTATACTCACTTGGATGATGACGAGTACCCGACAAGATTAAGTGTTCGCAAGACTTGGAGAGGGAGGATATCCTCTCAATAAGCCTAAGAATATAAGTCTAAAGATTTAAGTTTTGCTTCTACAAGTCTAAGGCAAAAGATCTAGGATTTCGGGATTTGACTAGGGTTCCAAGTGGGAGATGGGTTTGATCGTGTTTATGAAGTTTAAATCAAGTTTATAATAAAGGCTTTGAATGTCAAAGTTTATTAGGTTTATAGTTTAGAATAATTATTGATTTAAAATAATTATTTAAAAGTTTTACAATTATTAATTACACAAGTTAGGTAATAATAATGAAAATAGTTTTCTAAGTATTTAGAAATAAATAGTTTATGTGCAAGACTAAATAATTAATAAGGACCGATAATAATCGTTTAAAGAGTAAATAGTTATTAAGGATTTATTCAAGGAATAACAAGGATTAATAATAAAAGAACAATTATTAAGGATAAATAATTATTTAAAGAGTAAATAATGGTTAAGGTTTAATAATAATCATTTAAAGTATACATAATTATTAAGGATAAATAATTATCTATTAAAGTATTTAGATGTTTAGTATTTATTTCACATTTTAACTTGGAAATAAATAACGTTTAAAAGTAGTGAAAGTTTAAATAAGTGATATGTAATTTGTAAGTTTATAAAAGTATTTCTTTTACTTTCCTGTTTTAATTAAATAAAACAAGCCGTAAATAGACATAACTTTTATAAAATGCACAAGTTTATAAGTTTTCTAGTTAGTATTTGAGTTCCATAACTTTCCTGAGTTTATATGACTTGCATAAGTTTCTTGTTTTATTAAAGTATTTATTTATTTAAAGTTTTTAAAACAGGAAGAATGTAGAAAAATAATAACAAAGTAAGGTTCTAAATTCTATAAAGTATTTCCTATTAAGAATATAAGTTTTATAGAGTTTAAAGGTTTTTTTTTATAGTTTTTAAGTATTTTAAATCAATTTTTAAAGATTTAATTAATATACGTTTGAGTTAAGTTTAATTAGATAAAAAGATTCCGGAAATAAAAGTATAAATAAAAATCATTTTTAAGTTCATAAAGATTTAACAGGATTTATAAAAATGATTTGGGGTTTAAAACTGCTTAAAAAGGGCAAGAAAGAATTAAAATGGGCAAAACCGGTTCCCCTGGATTCGAACTCGGGTCTGGGACCGGGTCAAGCATACACACACACCATTAACCATCCCGACTACGGGTTCGTTAATGTTTTATACGAAAAATTAAATAGATAAGTATATTCCCAAATTGTCTTATGAACCCTAAAATCGAAACCTCCAAAATACGGATCGAATCACCCTCTGTTTATGAAATTAAACAGAGGGGTTTTGATCCTCTCTTAAAATCGATCGAGAAGGAACCAAGTATTACATGTTTTGGTGCTGAATCGAGGGAGAACGAGTCCGATTTTGGGCCGACTGTTACGGGAGCAAAATCACGGAATGTAGTTGATGAACGTCCGAATTAAGAGTTTGAGTGGTTCTGGTGTGGTTTCACTGATGTTCCCATACGTGTATTTATAATCGAGTTGGTGATTAAATGCCGAATTAGGTGGGGAGTTCACGGTTAGGTTTGAACGGATTGAATGCGACTCACGTGGTTGATAGACTCTAAATTTGGCATTGATTAATGTTGGGTTTCGGTCGCATGCGGGAGGCGAACCCGAGGTTCAATGAATCCGGACAGGAAACGTGATTTCACGAAAATAGGGGAGGAAACGGGGCTGTGCGGGACTCGAACCCATAGCTGTTTCTGGGTTTTGGGACTTTGGTTGAATTACACAACCAGTCCCTGAAGTCTCGATGTTTTAGCATTCTCTGTTTGAAAGTTAAGTTTTTGTTTAAAACAGTTTCAGCATTGGCAGTATTGGTCCCCGGAGTTTTAATAAGTTATTTGTTTTAGAAGTTTAAGTAAATAAAAAATGAGTTTATTTTTCTTACAAATTTATAAAGTTTTAAGAGTCTATATATATATGTATTTATACATATATATTAAATTTATATTATTTATCAATTTACAAGGTTTTAATAAATATCACACATATATATGTATATTCATTTTATATTTGACGTTTTAAAGAAATAGTTTTTAGCACGAAATCGACTTTTAGTAATACGTCGGAATATCTCGGACATTACAGTCTCCCCTACTTTAGGAAATTTCGTCCCGAAATTAAAGTAGAAGGTTTCCGTTTTAAGTCTTATGATACGCACAAGGATTATGAGAAAGATACTTTACGTCCCTTAGTAAACTATGGGTTACGTTTAGAATCCTAACTGGAATGACAGGAATAAGATTACGCTCAAGTTTTTAAGTTTCCAAAGTCTAGGGTTTACAAAAGTTTCCCTACAAAGCATATAGTTTCATGGGAATGTATCTGAAGATCTATTTTCAGAATTGCATTTGAGAGAATAACTGATGAACTTTCATTCAAGATCTAAAGTGAGATGCATCACTTAGAATGGATTTGATGATAGTTTTAATGATTTGAGTTTGTAGACTAATACGTCTAAGGGTTCGCTACGGTACCTAAGTTCTGTGGCTACCTTTTACGATAAGTCTTAGATCATAGCACATGAAAAAGTTCACTATGTCTTCCCACACGCTGATTTTCATACTTACGTGTGCACCCGCAAGCATTTAAATCGTCGTATAGTCCGCATAGGTCCTTCCGTTTGTGTATGGATCAAGAAAGAGTACAAGAATTTGTTTAACTCATGACTAGTGTTTCCACGTAAGAGTGATCGTTGATTTAACGAGTCCCTTAGAAAGAAACGTCATTCGATAATTAAAAAGTAAGGATTGTGATAAGATTTAGAGTTTCAAAGTTCTCTCGTGTTTGAATAAGAATACACCGAACCTTGAGTAGTTTAAAAGTCTTATACGTTCCTCATGTTTAAACAAGAATACGTCAAACATGGAGTAGCTTAAATTGTGTTTGAACAAGAATACGTCAAACATAAAATAGTTTAAATTGTGTTTGAACAAGAATACGTCAAACATAGAATAGTTTAAATTGTGTTTGAACAAGAATACGTCAAACATAGAATAGTTTAAATTGTGTTTGAACAAGAATACGTTAAACATAGGATAATTTAAATTGTGTTTGAACAAGAATACATCAAACATATAATAGTTTAAAGTCTTTTAGTTTAGCTTCAGTGTTAGAAGTATGTGATTACGTTTTGAGTATAAGTGGTTATCTAAATACTCTAGTATTTAAGAGATGTGTGGGACAGCGTTTGGAACAGGATTAACCGTTATACGCTCTTTTCCCAGAAGATTCGAGTTGTCGGAAGGTTAAGTGGATCCCGATTGTGTTGGTTTTGTGAATAAGGCAGGGGAGGTACTCTGCTAAGAGAGCAATGTCCTTCTTCGTGCTAGTTTCTAGTATCAAGAGTGAAATTTTCTCGTGTATCCGAAATGAACGTTTATCAAGTTTTATAAGGGTTAGTTAGGACGAACACAAAAACTTTTCAAGACTAAGAATCCAAGTATGAGTTTGAAGATAGGGTAGGTCAGTTGGTTTCAAGTTTCAATATTGAAACCAAGTTTTACATGACGTTTTGTTGTACATGCTTACTTTGGTTTAGAAGGTGTTCAGTTTTCAAGGATACGGTTTCGAATGTTTGTATAAGTTTTTACATGGCTCAAAAGTCTCTGACCTTATAGTTGTGTATACGAAGTTTGATGTTTTAGCAACGTGCATTTAAGCCTTTAGTTCCTGTTGTGACATATAGAAAATCTTTTACGTGGCAAGAGTTTGATGGGGAAAGTCTTCTAGTATAGGGTAACGGGAAAAGTTTTGGAAATGATAGTATGTTTACAAATGATTTGTCTTGTTTCATAAAAGAATACGTAGTTTTCTTTTATATAGTGTATAATTAAGATGTTCAAGAATAGTGAGTTAAACAACGTTGAGTAGTATAAGTAGGACTTACAGGGAGGTATGTATGGTTGTCCAAGGAAAAGTTGGTCAAGTTCAGAAGTGTTAAGTCTATATAAGGGGTAAGGATCATAGTTGATTACGGCAGTGGTTCGTAAGTCATGTTGTTTTAAAAGGGTGCTTTACGAATTTAGAAGGTTTGTCCAAGGTTTATTCTTCAAGTTTACGTATCACTTAGGGTTTTTATAGTTTGATGCCACGTTGTTAATTACTAACGTGAGCTGCTTTTGACGAAAGTGTTTTGGGTAGAAGTGTTAAGTTTGTGATGGTGACAGAAAAGTCAAACTAGTAAGTGATAACAAGATGAAATTTCAAAATAACTTTCATTAAACGTTTCAAAATTGGGACTTCCAGCCCTTACATAAGACATTCGCCATTAAACGGAAAATTAAAATTAAGGAAAAACAGAGGCTTCACGCACGCCTTAGGTAACTCTCCGCTAGGAAGCAGACAAGTACTACCACAAGAACTGCTAAGTCACTCGGATGGCAAACCTAGCCTCCGCTCTAGTGGTATCGGTATGGTGTTCGAGGATTTCCCTGTCTTCCTCCAAAGTTGTGATCTTTTCTTCCTGGATCCAGATTTGATTGGCCAGGTCGTCGATCCTTTGGTTTAACAGGTCTTGCCGAGCCCTATGCTCCATCTCTCGCCTCATAAATTCCGTGGTTTCCACGAACCTAGGAATGTTAGGTATCGGGATTCCCATTGCCACGGCAGGTGCCCCGGCATGCCTAGCCCTTAGGGTAGGGATAGGTGCTAGATACGGGTCCCTTGGTGGTGATGAGAACCGGTGGTGAAGATG
This sequence comes from Smallanthus sonchifolius, assembly GCA_023525975.1. Taxonomy (NCBI): domain Eukaryota; kingdom Viridiplantae; phylum Streptophyta; class Magnoliopsida; order Asterales; family Asteraceae; genus Smallanthus; species Smallanthus sonchifolius. The sequence continues at coordinate 66,049,990 of CM042030.1, read as the reverse complement.
AGGTGGTTGATAGGGATTCCTCGGTGGTGATGTCCTAGGGTTTCTGATCCAATTGGTGTTGAGTTCAGCTCTTGCCCTAGCATTAGGGTAGGGGCTTGGTTGGTACACCGGTGACTTGCTACTCTCTTCGCGGTCGGACTCTCTGCTTGGACGGTATACTGGTGAAGAGTGTGAGTGTGAGTTCATTATCTAGTAGAAGAGAGAGTAGAAAGAAAGGTGGATTAGATATGTTCAAAAGTTTTTATTCGTAATACTGAGTCATCACAGTACTATTTAAAATGTTTTTTTTTTGCTTGAAGTTGATGGGCTGACGAAGAGAATTCCCGAAAGAAGGGGTGGGTCACATGGACTCACTTATGTACCCATTTTCCATAGCCAGAATTTCCTCGTGAGTCTACAACTTTTTAGTTATTGTCACCGATATTTGGGTTTAAGGTACTATGTCGAGGTTCATTGTGGACTTAGAGTCTTAAACGTGAAATTCGTCTATTCTATAGCAGACTTCTTCTCTTGCGGGGAAAACAATCAGGTTACTAATCCCTTAGTTAATGTACTTTAGGTTTAAAAGACGTCAAGTTTTGTTTACCAGAAACGGTGATGTGGAAGTTTTAAAGACGTATGAAAGTTTTGAGATGTATAAAAGCGTAACAAAAGTTTTTGAGTTAGTTATCAAATGAAAGTTGGTTGAGTGACAAAAGTAAAACACAAGAGTTTCCCCTTAGGTGTCACGTTTTTAAGATAATGAAGTTTGTAAAAAAATTGTAGGGTATTACATAGTTTTAAAGTGTTGTATTACAATGATCATGAAGTTTATTGGGTAGTATCTAGATAAATATAAGTTTATGCATATAGTCTTTTTTTTTTTTTTTGATATCGTAAGAATTCTTCTTGAAGGTAACTCCTTTAGGTCATGACGAGTAAGCATGCTGTCATGTGACCATTCTTGAAAAGACGGAACATAAGAATCATAGAGTAAAGGTTACAGAGGAAAGTTTTTGAATCATGAATTTATGAAGTGTATAGTATTTGAGATGGTACTCATTTAGTGCATATCACTAAGTAAGTACTTTGACATATCAAGAGAGATCTAAGCTCACTAATGTTTAGAGAAGTCGTGCATTCCTATAAGTGGATACTCATTCCAAGAATTCCCAGGAAAGCATACGGGTCCAACGGTTGATTTGGATTTGTACGAAATGCTTTCCTTGACAGAATTTCCCAGGATACAGGTATCCACCCTTCCGGTCCGCACAAGTTCTCATACATTGTCTAGAACTTAAATACTCTTGACGAGAATTTATTGGGGGATTAGACTTAAAGCCTAAGAATGTATCCTCGACGTAGTAGGCTCTTGTAGCACGTAGGTAAGTAGGAACGTAAAATCTCCAAGCGTTCGCGTATAAGATTTAAGAATAGAATGAGGAGAGAATTCCTAGTAAAGGACATGAGATAACTCATGTTTGGGTCTCCTAAGTTATAGTCTAGGTCATGTGTCTAATAACCTAATTCCCTATAACCAAGGCTCTGATACCAATCTGTCACACCCCAACCGACGGCGGATTATACGTCGGGGCGGACGCGGTTGTTCAATAGCATAAGGTTGACTATTAAAGTTTCAATATTTCATTAATAATAGATTCAAAGGTTCAATACAAAGGAAATAACAAGTATACAACATTTATTTAATAAGTAGTCTAGGTCCAAAGCGTCCTATGTGATCACAAATAAGTCTCACGATGTAGAACCCGAAACATGTGAAAGAATCTGTCAACTACAAAATAGTTGGTGAGATACAAAGGTTTTGACACAGTTTAACAAGTATTTGAAAAGAGTTACAATTCACTATGATTTATGCATTCTATAATGTAAGTATGAGAAACAAGTATCTTAAACATTGTGCATATCAGCCCTCCAACCAAGTTTAGGCATAACCCGCAGGTTACCCTTATAAGTCTCAAGTTTAAAAGTTTAATTCAGTAACAATCACCAAGGGCTCCCCCCGAAGGGCCAATCAATCAAGGTGGATTGGTCAAATGCAATAGATCTATCATTGTTAGAATAGGCTTGATCAAAGTTAATGAATATACTAGTTTTAAGTTTAGTCTAAGCATACAAGTCTCAAGTTTAACATAAGAATAAGCACATAGTCATAGTTTGTACAAGAATTGTATAAGTTTAAAGTTTTGAACATGTTTCACCTCAAAAGTATAGAAAGGAAAAATGAGCTAAGTATACTCACTTGGATGATGACGAGTACCCGACAAGATTAAGTGTTCGCAAGACTTGGAGAGGGAGGATATCCTCTCAATAAGCCTAAGAATATAAGTCTAAAGATTTAAGTTTTGCTTCTACAAGTCTAAGGCAAAAGATCTAGGATTTCGGGATTTGACTAGGGTTCCAAGTGGGAGATGGGTTTGATCGTGTTTATGAAGTTTACATCAAGTTTATAATAAAGGCTTTGAATGTCAAAGTTATTAGGTTTATAGTTTAGAATAATTATTGATTTAAAATAATTATTTAAAAGTTTTACAATTATTAATTACACAAGTTAGGTAATAATAATGAAAATAGTTTTCTAAGTATTTAGAAGTAAATTGTTTACGTGCAAGACTAAATAATTATTAAGGACCGATAATAATCGTTTAAAGAGTAAATAGTTATTAATGATTTATTCAAGGAATAACAAGGATTAATAATAAAAGAACAATTATTAAGGATAAATAATTATTTAAATAGTAAATAATGGTTAAAGCTTAATAATAATCATTTAAAGTATACATAATTATTAAGGATAAATAATTATCTATTAAAGTATTTAGATGTTTAGTATTTATTTCACATTTTAACTTGGAAATAAATAACGTTTAAAAGTAGTGAAAGTTTAAATAAGTGATATGCAATTTGTAAGTTTATAAAAATATTTCTTTTACTTTCCTGTTTTAACTAAATAAAACAAGCCTTAAATAGACATAACTTTTATAAAATGCACAAGTTTATAAGTTTTCTAGTAAGCATTTGAGTTCCATAACTTTCCTGAGTTTATATGACTTGCATAAGTTTCTTGTTTTATTAAAGTATTTATTTATTTAAAGTTTTTAAAACAGGAAGAATGTAGAAAAATAATAACAAAGTAAGGTTCTAAATTCTATAAAGTATTTCCTATTAAGAATATAAGTTTTATAAAGTTTAAAGGTGTTTTTTTATAGTTTTTAAGTATTTTAAATGAATTTTTAAAGATTTAATTAATATACGTTTGAGTTAAGTTTAATTAGATAAAAAGATTCCGGAAATAAAAGTATAAATAAAAATCATTTTTAAGTTCATAAAGATTTAACAGAATTTATAAAAAATGATTTGGGGTTTAAAACTGCTTAAAAAGGGCAAGAAAGAATTAAAATGGGCAAAACCGGTTCCCTTGGATTCGAACTCGTGTCTGGGACCGGGTCAAGCATACACACACACCATTAACCATCCCGACTACGGGTTCGTTAATGTTTTATACGAAAAATTAAATAGATTAGTATATTCCCAAATCGACCCAGATTGTCTTATGAACTCTAAAATCGAAACCTCCAAAATACGGATCGAATCACACTCTGTTTATGAAATTAAACAGAGGGCTTTTGATCCTCTCTTAAAATCGATCGAGAAGGAACCAAGTATTACCTGTTTTGGTGCTGAATCGAGGGAGAACGAGTACGATTTTGGGCCGACTGTTACGGGAGCAAAATCGTGGAATGTAGTTGATGAACGTCCGAATTGAGAGTTTGAATGGTTCTGGTGTGGTTTCGCTGATGTTCCCATACGTGTATTTATAATCGAGTTGGTGATTAAATGCCGAATTAGGTGGGGAGTTCACGGTTAGGTTCGAACGGATTGAATGCGACTCACGCGGTTGATAGACTCGAAATTTGGCATTGATTAATGTTGGGTTTCGGTCGCATGCGGGAGGCGAACCCGAGGTTCAACGAATCCGGACGGGAAACGTGATTTCGCGAAAATAGGGGAGGAAACGAGGCTGTGCGGGACTCGAACCCAAGGCTGTTTCTGGGTTTTGGGACTTTGGTTGAATTACACAACCAGTCCCTGAAGTCTCGATGTTTTAGCATTCTCTGTTTGAAAGTTAAGTTTTTGTTTAAAACAGTTTCAGCATTTGGCTGTATTGGTCCCCAAAGTTTTAATAAGTTATTTGTTTTAGAAGTTTAAGTAAATAAAAAATGAGTTTATTTTTCTTACAAATTTATAAAGTTTTAAGAGTCTATATATATATATATATATGTATTTATACATATATATTAAATTTATATTATTCATCAATTTACAAGGTTTTAATAAATATCACATATATATATGTATATTCATTTTATATTTGACCTTTTAAAGAAATAGTTTTTAACACGAAATCGACTTTTAGTAATACGTCGGAATATCTCGGACATTACACTCGAAATGACTAAACAAGGACTAATAAGAAAATCTGAAAGTCCCCACAGATCAACAACTTTCATAGTAAAAAACCATAGTGAAATAAAAAGAGGGAAAGCTAGGATCGTCTATAATTACAAAAGATTAAATGATAATACAGAGGACGATGGGTACAATATACCTAATAAAGATAGCTTAATCCAATTAATACAAAATAACAAAATCTTTTCTAAATTTGATTTAAAATCAGGATTTAATGAAGTACATTTGGAAGAAGATTTTAAAAAATGGACAACCTTCACATGTTCTGAAGGGTTATATGAATGGAATGTTCTTAGCTTTGGACTAAAGAACGCTCCTTCAATATTTCAAAGATTCATGGACAGTTTATTTCTTAATTACAATTTTTGCCTAGTGTATATTGATGATATACTAGTAGCAAGTAAAACAGTCCAAGAACACGAAACACATCTTCAACAAGTATTTGAAGAAATAAAAAAGAATGGGATAGTAGTATCTAAGAAAAAGATGGAATTATTCAAAAGAAATTTTTCTTTCTTAGGACTAGAAATCGGAAATGGAAAGATCGAATTACAAAAACATATTTCTACAAAAAATTTAGACTTTCCAGAAAAACTTACTAATTTAAAACAAATTCAGGCTTTTTTAGGCTTAGTAAATTATGCTCGAAAGTTTAATCCCAAATCTTTCGAAATTAGTAGGTCCATTATACAGTAAAACCACCAAAAATGGACAAAGAAATTTTAATTAAGAAGATATTATCTTGATAAAAAAGATAAAAGAAAGGGTTAGAGAAATCAAACCCTTAGAACTATCATTAGTAACAGATTACATAATTATAGAAGTGGACGAATGCAAAGAAGGATGGGGAGCAGTTCTCCTTTGCAGACCTAACATTCATAGTTATAAAAAAGAAGAAAAAATATGTTCATACCACAGTGGAAGTTTTAAAGCTGGATCCACTTGGACCAGCTTAGATTTCAAAATACAAGCATTGATCAATGCTTTAGAAAAATTTAAATTATTTTTACACAAAGATTTCACAGTCAGAACAGACTGTGAACCATAGTAAAGTTTATAAAAAATGATCAAAGTAAAAAGACTAATAGGACAAGATGGGTAAATCTACAAAATATAATACAAGGTAGTGGATACACTATACAGTTTGAACATATCAAAGGAAAAGATAATGAGATAGCTGATTTGTTATCTCGAAATATTAACAAATTGCTTTGTTCAGATGGATAAGAAACTCAAAGGAAAAGAAAAGATGGTCGTAAGAGCCAAACAATTTAAACAGCATCCATCCCCTATGAGCATCTCGTCTAATGAAGATGAAGAAACAGAAAAGCTTATGAGCCAAGCTTTTCAAGCCGAAAAAATACATAGCTCTAGACAAGCGGCTTTACTACAGACTTCCCCAGTTTTACAAAGTACTAGACAGCTTCCTCCATATTTCCTTAAAGTTGCACAACCCTTTCAAAGCCCACAAACTTCACAAAGCCCAGATACCTTTATCCAAAACATGCTTTACAAAAAACAAATCCATAAACAAGCCCAAAAACCCACTTCCCCCCCCCCCTCCAATCCTACCATTTCTTTTGGCTCTTATGCCTTACAAACGTGCCTTGACGCACACACAAAGTTTCATCCCAATAAAGGGATAAAACTTACAGATAAACAACAATGTCTCTTGGACAATTTATGGCATATTCAAATGATGCCTCATGCATCATCTTTTAAAGTCCAAGTCTTAAACGCGCTAAGTATATACTTTAGCGAACAGGGAGTCAAATGCCCTGAAAAACAAAATCAGCCTCCACCAAAGTTTACACATTACATAATTTTTAGAGGCACAAAAATTGGAATTTTTAACAAATGGGAGACAGTTGCAAAGCATATACAGTGTCATGGCCCAATTTATAAAGGTTACCAGAGCTTCTCTGAAGCTCTAGAAACAGCCAGAAATCATTTTGGCGTAGACAGTTTTTTCATTGAACCAGAAGAGGTTCAAACCCTTTCAAAGGTAATAAAAATGAGTCATGAACAGCTTATAAAGACTCAAGAAGAAACGATTGCAAATTTGCAAAGACAGCTTATACAACAGGGAAAGAATACACAATCTATACAAAGTCATGTTGAAAACAGCATGCTAAAACAAAGGCTGAAATTTTAGATGCAAAAAACATGCTGCTTCTACAAAGGCTCGAGAAAAAAGAAAACAGTTACAAAAGCTACGATGCTTTCAGGGCCAGAATGCTAGACACACCCTAGAAAAGCTGTCTCCAAACGGTGTTTGATCAATTCCCAGAATTTGAACAAATAGTATCTCAAAAGATCAACACAGAATTTCCAATGGTATTGGACGAGTTACAACTCAGACTCATGACTATTGCCCTAAATGAAGAAAAATACAAAGGGGTAAGAGTTGTTGAGAAAACAGATGAAGACGGAGAAGGAACCTGCCTACTCCTCCTCCAAATAAACCTAAAGGATATATACATGCCCAATGATCTAATTCTTCAATTCTACCACAATGGTATGATTGATTACATAGAATTAGAACTAAATCCTAAAACAGAAGGTGTCATAAATCTCTTCGGAGAAAAATTTGTTATGACTACGGGAAACATCTCCACACATGTTTCCCCTCCTTACATCGGTTGCAAAATCTTTTCTTCTCTCCCTTTTGCAAACGATCACACATACAGACCCGCCAGAAAGAGGATGTTTATCAGCCATAAACTCTCTGGCAAAGACTACTTAAAAAACCTTGCCATACAGACAGAAATACAGTTCTCAAAACTCTACTGGGTCGACAACCTTGCTAGCCTTGCCACAGAAAACCCAGAAAAACCCAAAACAGACACCTTACATTTTATTACCTAAAACCAAAAAACCCCCATTTTACCATCAAGCTTCCACTGGGAATGCTACCATCTTCTTGCTGAAGGGCATTACATACAAATTTGGAGCCACAAGAATTGGAACATGCTCCTACCTTTCATAGGAGAAGGAGAATCCCTCTAATTACAACATATACAGGATTTAGAAGATTACTATCTAAATCCAGACGACTTCAGCGACACAGATTCACCACCTTCTATCCCAGACACTCACAGGGAATTCTAGAAGCTACAAGAAAGACGTAAGCAATGACTTCACAACCTACAAAGACGCAAGCAATGACGTCAAAACACACAGACTACAAAGATTCCAATTATTCTGCCGACAGTCCAAGAATTCCGACAAATCACTGTAGATAAAAGAAAAGTTTTTTTGTATTTTTCTACTTTAATTCTTAGCCGTTTCTTTTATTGTAATGCGCTTAGTGCGCTCTTTTTAGCTTTTATTTTTTAGCTCAGTCCTCTACCTATTTAAAGGCATGATGAATTCATTTATAGATACGCCGAAAAAACATTGAGAAATATTAAGAATCTCTTTGCTATGAACGCTTAAACTCCCTTTCTGATTTCTTCTTACAAACCCTTACTCTCTTATAATTTTCTCTAAGTTCTTCATACTATATCCCAGAGATAAAAATAAAAATCTGTAAATATCCGCTGCAAATATTCATCTCCTTCGCTGCTCTTTACTGCAAATACACTATAAGTTTTATGTTTTATTACAAGTGTCAAAAAACTCTGATGCCCCCAACTTATTTGGTATCAGAGCAAAGGCTTTTCTAATATCTAAAGCACTAAGACAGGTCCATGTCAGGCAGCTGGTATGCTTAAGTCCAAGTGCAAAGAGGTTGCTTTACAAAAAACAACTAAAAAGAAATGCATTTGTATTATGTAAAACAACAATTTATACTCCACAAGCCTACGGGTATTATGACAGAAAAAAGAAAATTAGAAAAAGTACTACATATAACAAAGAGTATAAACCATACAAAAAATACCAAAATAAATATGTTAGAAGGATTTAGTTCTAATTCTATGTAGTCAATCGTACCATTGTGGTAGAATTGAAGAATTAGATCATTGGGCATGTCTGTATCCTTTAGGTTTATTTGGAGGAGGAGTAGGCAGATTCCTTCTCTGTCTAGTTTTTTGTATTTTTCTACTTTAATTCTTAGCCGTTTCTTTTATTGTAATGCGCTTAGTGCGCTCTTTTTAGCATTTGTTTTTTAGCTCAGTCCTCTGCCTATTTAAAGGCATGATGAATTCATTTGTAGATACACCGAAAAAACATTGAGAAATATTAAGAACCTCTTTGCTGAAAGTCTACGAGTAGTAGACAAAATGGTAGAAATAGAATTATTTTCACCAGACACAATTCAAAGAATTAAACAGTCTGGAAAACAATTTATACACACAGGACTTATAGTCGTAGGAATAAAAGCCCTACGAAGAAAAAACCTAGGAACAAAACTTTTAGCTTTAATATTAGATAAAAGCTGGAAAACAGAAATGAAAAAAACAATTATTTCAGGAATGGAAATAGATTTAAGCCAAAATACAGTCTTGTTTTATTGTACACCTGGAATACTAAAAGATATTAAAGACTTACAAAAGTTAAAAATAGCTCTACAAACTAAAGGGTATGAAAATTACGAAGGAAATAATATAGTAATAAGCTTAGAAGTTTTCGGAAAAGCTAGCAACAGGTCAGGAATGAAATATAAAGTAAACGTAGAAGGAATAGTTAATACAATCGCATCAAAATCTATACAGATGATAGAACCAGTCAAAATAGATCCTGAAGAATTAGCAGGATTAGAATAGCAAGTAAGTGATTTAACAGAAAAAGAATGCTCAACATTAGTCCCAAAAAAGAATCATATATATGAAGGGATAGATGGAATACAAAGCTTAAGGTTTACATATTTTAAACAAGAAGATAATAAATATGAAGAAAGTAGTTATTCTGAGGAACCACAATATAATTTTATGAATACAGAATCAGACGATGAATCTGAATATGGAAACCCTATATACGATACAGAAAATGAAGAAAGCGATGATGAATACACACTACATTCATAATTCTCTAGATTTGAAAGAGAAGACATAGATTACAGTTTACTAGAAGAAACAAATACAACTTTTAAAACAGAAGAAACCAACAAATCTTATGAACAAATAATAAATAGAAAATTTACAGAAAAAACATACAAGAAGAAGTAGATGGCATGATAGTAGAATGTATGCTTTCCTTAGGAATGACATACGAAGAAAGTTACAACAAACTTCAAGAAGACTTTAATTTACCATTACTAAACAGTATTGTCAAAGGAGATACAATGATCTCCGATTTTTATAAGCATAACAGTAACTTCATGGACTCCGAACATAAATTTAAAAGAAACTATACATAAGCAAAAATAGGAGAAACTTCATACGAAAACCATGGGAAGAGAACCATGGACTAAGCCAGTTACAAGTTATCAACAGGAATAAAGTTATAAAGGAACAGGAAATAGGTTACCTATAGGACAAATTTATAGTGGTAGTATGCTACTACTAGAACAACAGAAACCTCAATTATGGGTAGACGAGGTTCTTACATGGGAACAAACAGTAGTAAGAATGTGGAAAACTAATAAAAAAGACAGTATGGATATGTTTGCCTATTTAGAAACAACCCTAGGCCCAACAGCCCTAGGAATATGGCAAAGCAAAAAAGCCCACAGCCTAGATCAAATAAACAAGTTAAAAGTCATAGGAGATAATCCTTACAATTTCACTTCTCAAATAAGAGTTCTTATTTTAGGAGTTGACCCAGCAAAAAATAACAGTTTATTACAAGATACAGCTATTAGAAACTTAGAACAACTAAGTATAGAAGATATGAAATATATAAATGAATTTACACTAGATTTCATATGATTATTAGCACAAGCAGGACAAGCTATGGAAGATAGCTTATGTGATAAATATTTTATAAAACTGCCAGGAGATTTAGGAAAAAGTATACATGAAGCCTGGAAATTACAATACGAAAATATAGAAAACATAGGAATTGGACCTAGAATAACCTTTACATTCGGTATTCTAGAAGAAAAGTGCAAAGAGATTGCTTTACAAGAACAACTAAAAAGAAATACATTTGCATTCTGTAAAATAACAATTTATACTCCACAAGCCTACGGGTATTATGACAGAAAAAAGAAAATTAGAAAAAGTACTACATATAACAAAGAGTATAAACCATACAAAAAATACCAAAATAAATATGTTAGAAAACCTCATACTAGAACATGCAAGTGTTTTATATGTGGAGATACATGATATTTAGCTAATAAATGTCCAAATAGAAATAAAAACATAGAAAAAAGCAATTTAGTTGAACAAATTAAAGACTATGAGATTGAGGCATTAGATACAGACCATACAGATAATGAGTCAATATACAGTATATATAGTGAAGAAAATGAACCAGTAACAAAAATCTCATACACATACACAAATCCAGAAGAATGTAAGCATGACTGGAAACACAGAAAAGGAAACAATCATATTAAATGCTACATTTGTGAATACTACCCAAGTATAGACAAAAGATCTCAACGCAATATTTGATTTAAAGAAATCTACCATATTTGCATAAGAGATATTCATAACATAGAACCACCTAGCACTAGCCAGAACACAAGCAAAAATACAAACGAATATGACGAAAAGTTCGAAAAATTAGAGCTAGCTATAGAAGTAAACAAATTAAAAATAGAGATTATGAATAATAAAATCACTAGACTTGAAGATTTTATAGAAAAGAAAAAATAGGTAATAGAATTTCTAGAAATAACTAACATGGCCACAGAACCAAACCCTATACAAACTGACGAACAAACCCTCATACAAACCAGTGCGTCAATAAACATGATAAATATACAGTGTAGGCTATGGTTTGATGCCAATCTAACAGCCTTAGTAGACACAGGAGCTACTAAAAGTGTAATACCACATAGCTTAACTATTGAAAAGTTTCATAAACCTCTTACATACAAGTTAATGACAAGAACCGTAGAAAACAGATTAATAGACATAACACATTACCTAGGACCTGTAGGACTACAATTCCTAGACTTTACAGGAAATTATAGTACAAAGTATGATATTCCACAAATAAACATTAATCCACAACACATTAAATTTAGAGATTTCGTCCTAGGATTAAATTTCATACTAGGATTAAATGGCGCAATTACTATAACAATAAACTTCATAACAATTAGTAAACAGATTTACAGTTTCCCAACTTTTAGATACAAAAGCATGAATGAAATTGCTCACAAAAAAGGAGAAAAGGGAAATCTAGAATTCTTAAATTAAAATAGAAGAAAAAACATTGAGAAATATTAAGAATCTCTTTGCTATGAACACTTAAACTCCCTTTCTGATTTCTTCTTACAAACCCTTACTCACTTATAATTTTCTCTAAGTTCTTCATACTATATCCCAGGGATAAAAAAAACTCTGCAAATATCCGCTTCATCCGCTGCAAATATTCATCTCCTCCGCTGCTCTTTACAGCAAATACATTGTAAGTTTTATGTTTTATTACAAGTGGAGATTCAAATAAAAAACAGTTTTTCGCTAATAAATCTAATAAATAATAAAAACCTTAAAAAACGATATCAAACGAACTTCGATTGAGCTAATTTCAGCGGCGTTTGAACCGTCTCGTCGAACTCTACCATCTTAGCTTTTAAGGTTTAGATTTTACGTTTGAATTTTAGTATTTTAGCCTTATGGTTAAGCCTTATGGTTTAGTTTTTTTTTTGTGGGGGTTAGGGGTTTAAGTTTTTGGGGGTGGGAGATGGTGGGTTTAGGTTTTCGGGGGTGGGTGAGGGTGGGTTTAGGTTTTTGGGGGTGGTGGTTTTAGGCTTTTCGGGGTGGGGTTGTAGGGGGTGCGGGTGGATGGGGGTTTAGGTTTTGGGTTCAGGTTAGGGTTCGATTAGACGGTTCCAACGCCGCTAGAATGAACTCAATCGGAGTTCGTTTGACCCACTTCTTAGGATTTCTTAGCGAAAAACCACTTATTAGTGGAACCGTCCCCTATATATATGTATATATATGTATATATATATATATATATATATACGGGGAGGTTCAAATAAGAAGTGATATTTCGCTAAAAAGCCTAAAAATGATAAAAACCTTAAAAAAACGATATTAAACGAACCCCGATTAAGCTCATTCCGGCGGCGTTGAAACTGTCTCGTCGAACTCTACCATCTTAGCTTTTAAGGTTTAGATTTTAGGATTGAATTTTAGGGTTTTATCATTAGGGTTTAGCTTTTAGGGTTTAGATTTTAGGGTTTAGGTTTTTTTTAGGGTGGGGGTGGGGGGTTTAGGTTTTTGGTGGTGGGTTTAGGTTTTTAGGGGGGTGGGGGGTTTAGGTTTTTGGGGGTGCGGGTGGAGGGGGTTTAGGTTTTTGGGGGCGGGTTAGGGTTTAATGAGACGGTTTCAACGCCGCTCGAATGAGCTCAATCGAAGTTATTTTGACCCAATTCTTATGATTTATTAGCGAAAAACCACTTTTTAGTGGACTTTCCCCTATATATATACATATGTGTAGTACACCCAAAAGCTAACCCTGCTACACATATGTAGCAAAACGCTGAATTTTTTTTGTGAAAGAGAACGATGTGTGGAACAAGGTCTCCGAATCGGTTTTTTAGTTTTTGATTTAGATTTTGAGTTATGATTTTTTTTACCTTTAATAAATAGTTTTTTGGTTTTCTAATGAACATATAGTTTTCTAATGAATTTATATATGTAAATTTACATGTCTTCATATATTAAAAGAAATATACACTTGTGTAAGTTTACCACTTACACATGTGTAAGTGTTTATCATTTACACATGTATATAAATTTTTTTAAGGATAATTTAGAGAGAAAGTATGAATTAATTGAAGAGATAAATCATATTTTATGTTATATTTTAATAATAAAGATTGTGAAAAAAATGGTTTTAATTGATTTTTTGACGAGTTCTCAAGTATTTATAAGTTCTCATTCGAACCTAACCCTATATATATATATATATATATATTAGTTCAAATGTTAACCACATTTTATGTGAAAACAATCTTTCAACCATTGACTTTTTTTATCTATGGTTAAGATTTATTATTAGTATTTTTGGTAAAATAATAAAGATTATGTGTTCATTTATTGTGCCTAGGGTATGTTGGGTAGATTACCATTTTTTGTTTTGAAAATCCCACAAAACTCTCATTCTCTCTCTCTCCCCAATCTCTTTGATATTTAAAATTTATGTTTTAACAAAATCGAATTAAAACAAGAATCAAAAGCAAAAAAAATTTTCAATCATAGTAATGAGTGCATATAGACAATTCAAAACTGCTACTATTCCATCCAAATAAAAAAAAACCCTACAGTCATCAATTTGATACATATATGTATAAGGATACGTAACAAGATGTGTAACAATCATACACAAACAACCGAACTTGAAAATTGATGTAAATTACTGAGTTACATATACGTATCAGACCACAACTTGATAAGACATGTGTTACATATACGTAACACATTTGTTACATATACGTACCACCTGTGTTACATATACGTAACTAGTACTGAAAAAGGTAACCTGGAAATTTCATCGTTGTTGATCTGATGAAGAAACAAAACCAATGTCACACCCCGCCTAGGGGGGAACTCGGGGTGCGACGGATTCAGTGATTAATCATAGTCTTTGATCACAACAAACGACCTCTAAATGTAAGTACAAATTTCATACTCATAACTAGCTGTCTTCTGTGACTACATGAATCAACGTAGTCGTTCTGACGGTAATATCAAAAGGTGACAGCAAGTTTTACAGTTATAGCCTAACTCTATAGACAATAACGGGAAAACTCCAAAAGCTAAGATATGCAAGATGACTCCATGTGTCTTATTTCCTGCGTGCATTTTCCAGATAGACCGTCAATTACTTGAGAAATACATGCTAAAATGTCAACATAAAGTTGGTGAGTTCACATGTTTAAGTAAGTAAAAATGCATTTCCTTTGGACTACGAGATTTCAAAATGAGTTCAGCATTGCTAATGAAACAATAATTAAGTATGTGCCTTATTACCATGAGCTACCATAACTGACACTTGACGTCTATAGTTTATGAGACCCGCGCAATGTTTTGTCATGAAACATTGTGTTTATGTATGGACAATATGTACCCGCTTTCACCTCCAATCAAGGTTAGAACGACTAACCATGTAGGTCCCGAGAGCCTCGTCGCGCAGCGGATTTACACGGACCTGTTCTGTGATTTGTGTGGGAACAAAGAAACGAGACAGAGAAAAACACGAACAAAGACAAAAGATAATGAAACGACACGCAATCTATAACATAGAAGTCATCCCGTATTACAGACTACATACCGAAGGAGGACACATCTCTCATCTAAGCTCACGGTCCAGGGGTCGGGAGAGCTCTTCCCGACCCGGACACCTCTCGACCTACTAGTTCCAGAGTTCCACCTACAAATGAAGACAAGTCTTCTATTTATAGGGGAAGGAACATTACCTGCGTACTTGTCTAAGTACGCAGGGTTTGGTCATGTGTACTTGAGCAAAAGCCTTGCGTACTTACTAAGTATGCATGACCAAACTATTGGACAGGCTAAGTACTCAGGAACACCCTCCTGCGTACTAGCCATATACACTGATACATAGAATTTAATCTATAGTTACAAAAACATGCTTCTACAAACTCCCTTTTAACTATAGCATCAAATTCTATCTATCACTAACACTGATAATCATCAGTTTACAAAGAATGTCATAACAGACTCCCTCTAAACTAATGACATCACGTGTCTTCTGGCAAGACTTGATCTTCTGGCATTCCACTTGAGATCTTCAAATCTTCAAACTTCAGTCTTCAGTTGCCGAGTGATGCACACGACTCACTCATAATTGTAGCTTTCATTGTAGACCAAACCAAGTGCTTCAATAGGAACCAACTAACCTAACACAACTCATTGTAGTTCATCCTCTCAGCAGTAGCAACCTCCACCCTGACTTAGAATTCCTCCAAATCAGCTGGCATATGATAGAGAGTTTGAATTTCCAATAACCTATATCAAACTAATCAGCTTCCTTAGGAATTCCAGTAAGATAAACTCAAGTCTTCTACCAGATGTGTCTAACTCTATCTTGTATCTTCACGAGTCAACCAAATTCCCGAAGATGTTCATTTCCAATATCCCCTTTCAGTTTAAGCTCCATCTGACTAGACCAGAAACAAGGGCATGTTTCCTATCCCATCGGCCAATGATAAAAGGTTCCATCTTCAACTAATAATCCAACGGATATCCAGCTTCATCCTGAAAACACTTGATAGAATCAAACACTAAATCATGCTCAGCAGTGATCACCTTATATCCAAAGTCCAACATTCTTCAATTAGATCTTCATTCCTGGTTCACACCTCCTAATCTGTATACGTTCACCGCGGTGAAGTTCCATAACTAGGTTGTCTATCTGATTCCGCCCAGATCCCAAATGAAAAATCCCATCATAATTGAATCACATCAAATCTTGAACACAGGCTTGACCAATGAGCATGAAAAATATAGTTTACACGAGAAATCACGGTTGATGATACATTTATTTTTATTCCCCTCATTTCTCTGTAAACTATGACCAGCTTCATCACCACTTCACTCAAATCCTCAAAAAACACAACTAGCCAACTCCAGGATTTTATTCTTTTATTCATTTGCAAAGATCCAAAACAACAAATCCTTGGGTTCAAGTTGTTCCAGTATTCATCCCCTATTAAAGAAGTATACCGGATACTCGTAGCCTACATATTCAGGTTTGAATACCTAAACAAGTTGATTCTCTTTCCAAAAGACCCAAAACAGCCACATCTTCACAAATAGAACGAGACCTTTAGCCGATGACGACCCAATTGCTCCCATTAGTTCAGCATTCATACCCTATTAAATAAGTATCCCGGATACTCGTAGCATTCATTTTCCGGTATGGACCCTTAAACAATGTATGACAAGTGGTATCATCCAACAAAAATCTCGTCCGTGTTTCGCCAAGCCACATCATATACAAATTCTGGTCCGGAAAACCAAAATTACTATCTTCTAAAAAATGGCCCGAAACACGCGTACAAATGATCCCTAAAATTTTTATTTATTTATTTTATTAATTTTTTTAAATCCCAGATACTAGTTCATGCGTACTTAGTAAATACGCACATAAAGGGTACTCGTGCGTATTTAGTAAATAAGCAAAGCCAAGTGCTCATGCGTATTTGATAAGTTCGCAAAATGCCCATGCGTACATGCTAAGTACGCAGAGTCAAATACTCATGCGTACTTAACAAGTACACAGGACAACTTTTCTTGCGTACTTAGTAAGTACGCAGGGCAAAACCCATGCGGACTTAGTAAGTACGCAGAAAAACTGAATTTGCGTACTTATAAAAAAGTAACAGCGTTCTTGACGGATCTTGAGGAGAATGCTCGAAAAGTGATGGATCTGAGAAATTTATGCTTCAAAAAGCTTAGAAATCATCATCTAACAAACCCTTAGCCTTCCAAACACCAAATGAAGTGATAACAAACTCAGATTTGAGGATTTTTGCAAGAAAAAGTAGCGAACTTTTATAACTTAGATCTGCTCAAAAACCCTAAAACCCGAAACTGGAACACAAATCAACGAACACCGAGGCTCTGATACCACTTGTAGGTCCCAGGAGCCTCGTCGCGCAACGGATTTACACGGACCTGTTCTGTGATTTGTGTGGGAACAAAGAAACGAGACAGAGAAAAACACGAACAAAGACAAAAGATAATGAAACGACACGTAATCCATAACATAGAAGTCATCCCGTATTACAGACTACATACCGAAGGAGCACACATCTCATCTAAGCTCACGGTCCAGGGGTCGGGAGAGCTCTTCCCGACCCGGACACCTCTCGACCTAGTTCCAGAGTTCCAACTACAAAGGAAAGACAAGTCTTCTATTTATAGGGGAAGGAACATTACCTACGTACTTGTCTAAGTACGCAGGTTTGGTCATGCGTACTTGACAAGTACGCAAGGCAATAGCCTTGCGTACTTACTAAGTACGCAGGACCAAACTGGTGAACAAGCTAAGTACGCAGGAACACCCTCCTACGTACTAGCCTAGTACACCGATACATAGAATTTAATCTATAGTTACAAAAACATGCTTCTACAAACCACAGGTGGGGGTGTCAACCCAAATAGATCTATTCATGCGTTCCACGTCTAAACTAGCTAACGATTATAGTATTCCCGGTGACTTAATATGACAGTAAGTACTCATGTAATAATAAGTTTATGTACTCGTACCCAAATATGAGCTATGTATTCTCCCCCGTATGTTTAAAATCATTTAAATCATAGTAAAAGTGGGTCATGAAAACTAACAGCAGTGAGACATAGATGTAGCAAATTCCAAATGTGTCTTGACCTACTTGTGCCCTAGAATAATTAAGGCAACCCAGGGTCTAAATAATAGTTCTATGTGCAAGTTTGGTCATGTAACCATTCACCCAACTTAACTCGTCATGTCTTATGTTTGTTTGACGTATTTGTTTGACGAAGGTGTGTTAACCCGGTGACCGTTGGTGATGAAAGTTAGTTTCCCAAAAATATATATTTATTTATTGAAAATAAGTTAAATTAAAGTATGCAACTAAATGCTTTCCAAGGCTCCATTTATCCTTGTACTTACTTTGGAGTTTTAGAATTTACTTAGTTAATTAAATACTCGTTTAAGAATCTAGCATTGACAAAATGCTTTAATGATTTTCTTGAAAATAAATAGTTTCCTCTTTCGGTTTCATTCTACGTTATATATATATATATATATATATATATATATATCGTATATGTATATATATATTTTTTGTATATTACATTTAGTTAAAAATATTATTCATCTCCATATCTTAGTGTTTATTGAGAAAATAGTTGACATATATTTTATTAAGTTGTCGGTTTTCGACTTGTCACCAATGTATCCGTTTTTCATATATATATATATATATATATATATATATATATATATATATATATATATATATATATATATATATATATATATGTGTGTGTGTGTGTGTGGGGTGGGGGGTGGGGGTGGGTTGTTAGCAAAACAATTTCATTATATCACTAAATATTGACTATCTTTACTTTAATATTAATTTACTCAAAATATCATAATCACATTTTATTATTTATAAACCTTGGTACGTGTGTATATATATATATATATATATATATATATCATAAAGACTTTTTAACATTTTGTAAAATCATAACTATACGTTTTTAGTTAAACATTGTATGTCAAATGGAATTCTTTTATTAACTAATTCTTCTTATTCTTGACGAGGGTTAATATGTTAAAACTTTATGTTACATAAAATTATAACCTAAGGGTTACATTAATTCCTCATATTATCATGTGTATTAGGGCTAAAAAGTCCATGCATCCCATGTTTATATGTTAACCGTATTTTAACGTTATAGTTCGGAATTCTCAGTTTTATAAGGGTGACGGTTTTCACATGATCAAATAATTAATGATATATATATAGATTAACATGAAAATGAAAGTGCTTACGTAGCAAGCAAGGAAAGGTGACGAATGTGGCTTTAGACCCGCAATAATAACTCGTACGCTTGATGTCACCTTGGATTACTCCGTATGCTTTGTATCCTTAAGACTCGAACTCGACAAGGAAACGTGAAGATGGTGTTGGTGATTAGAACCGTGAGCAAGGGAGTGGGCGTGGGGTTGTGATATCGTAACAAGAGGGAGGGGAGGGTGGCGTCGGGTTGTTGAATCATGATCAAGGTGTCACACCCCGCCTAGGGGAGAAACACAGGGTGTGATGATCCACGATGATCATAGCCTTTGATTACATCGAACGAATTCTAATAACATTCATAATCAAAGGTTCTAAGTTGTTACAAGAAAACACAAATTGTTTCCAAGATATTACATGCCAAGGTACCATACTTGAAATCCAAAGCATACGGTTTTTCATACAACAAGTTTGTCGGCTAAGACCTAGATGTCCCTAGGTTATACCGAGATGACTTCAAAGAGATGTTCTACGTGCGTGCATGTCCATGTACCACGATTCTAGTTACCTGAGAAATACATGCTAAAATGTCAACATAAAGTTGGTGAGTTCACAGGTTTAAGTAAGCAGTAAAATATGTTTCCTTTGGACTACGAGATTTTCCAGTATGATTAGCATTGTTGATCAAACAATACTTATGTATGTGAATCATTGCCATGAGATACCATAACCGACACTTGACGTTTGTGTGTGTACCCGTCATCTGACTGAGTAACTGATGTGAGCCCCGCCCAATGTTCTGTCATGAAACATTGTATGTGTGTGTATGGACAGTATGCACCTGCTTTAACCTCCCGTCAAGGTTAGCGCGACTAACCACAGGTGGGGGTGTCAACCCAAATAGATCTATTCATGCGTTCCATGTCTGAATCAGCTAACGGTTATAGTATTACCGGGGATTTAGTATGACAGTTGCGTACTCATGTAATAATCAGTTTGTGTACTAGTATCCAGATATGAGCTATGTATTCTCCCCCATATGTTTAAAAATAATTTAAATCATAGTAAAAGTGGGGCCGTGAGACTCACTGTATCCAACGATGTGGTGAGTGATGACGTGTGCAGTAAGTCCAACAAGTATTCGACCTATCTGTACCCTAAATTATTTAAGACACCTTAGGTCTCATGTAGTTGTTTAAGTGTGGATTGGTCACCTGACCAATACCCTGAAGTCTTGACCCTTACCTTGCAATAATCTACAAGGGTCTGAACCGATCGTCGTTGGTGATATAACTTGTCGTTCAAATTGTTATATTTATTAAAGTCCCTTTAATAAATATTATTTTTCGGTCTCGTAGTTGTTAATATTTTATTTTCGGTTTAAGTCACTCTTTATGATAATAAATATATATTATATATATATATATATATATATATATATATATTTATTACAAAATAGTTGTTCAAGAGTTATAAAATAATAATTATATTATTTTATTTTCCAAACCTAATCCTAGTGGTCTCAATAACTCATATATACATATATAACTATATATATATAGTTATATAATTATTTTTCACAAAACCATTATATATAGTTATATGGGGGCATGTTTATAAAGATAATTTTATAAAAATCCTTTTTGCATGTAAAACCCTTTATATTTATAATAATTATAATAAACTTATAATTATTATTTGTTATTAATAACTATATGTGTTATATAAAAACAATGAGTTCAATGATTAATAAATTAACCATTTCATTTAGAATAATAACGAATATGGTTTTTAGCTCATAATCTTTAACCGTGGACTCACTCGTTAAAACCCGTCTTTGTATATTATTTAAAATAATAACCGGTTATGACCGTTAAATCACCAACTAATTTAATG
Organism: Smallanthus sonchifolius; assembly: GCA_023525975.1. Lineage (NCBI taxonomy): Eukaryota > Viridiplantae > Streptophyta > Magnoliopsida > Asterales > Asteraceae > Smallanthus > Smallanthus sonchifolius. Next base: position 66,029,079 of record CM042030.1, on the reverse strand, counting down.
TTTAAATAAAATAGCCGAAATGCTCACGAAATAGTCGAGGAGAGGTGACGTAGTTTACGCGAGTCCCGGTTTCTCCGCGTGACGTCCCGTATCACCCGGTTAGCTCCCGAAATAACCCGTATTACCCGGTTAGTTCCCGAATTAGTCCGTATCACGCGCGTAATCGTTACCCCATGCCCGTAAGTGAGAACCAAAGCACCGCAAGGGTCGGTTCTTGTCCCTCAAGACCCGTAAAGGTGGTGGAGTGGGTCCGGGGCTGTGGTGAACGGGATGGCGGTGTACGACGATGGTAATCGGTGAATGATTGAGGGGCTGTGGTGGTCGTGAGCTGGTGCGAGAGATGGTGGTGGGAGGTGGTGTGCGGTGGCGGACGGTGGATGGGTGGTGGCTACTGTCGTGAACCTCAAAGAAGAAAGGATGTGATGGTGTGGTTTGGGTTTTGCCGAGAGGGAGAAGGGAGGTGGCGAAGGGTGGTGATCGGTGGTGGTGCCTAGTGGTGGTGTGGTTGTTGCTTGTTGAAAAGAAGGAGGGAAGGGTGCATGATGTTGCTGCTGCTGTTGAGCCGAGAAGGAGCAGGGGTGAGCCGAGAGTGGGAGGGAGGAGAGGGTGAACGGTGGTCGGGTGAAGGTGAGCCGAAGGGGGGATAACAAGGAAGGTGTGGGTGATGGTGTGTGTGAAGATGGTGATGTTGCTATGTGAAGCCGAGAGGAAGAGGGAGTAAAGGTGGTGGGTTCGGGTGAAGGAGAGTAAGCCGATAGAGGGTGGTAGAGCACAAGTGTTGTGCTTGGTTTGTGTGGTTCAACATTTCAACTTGCATGCTATTTATAAGTATTCATGGGGTTAATAACTTGTAGTTCTTATGTCTCCATGAGACAAGTTTATCCACTTTAGGCATGAGTGTTGGGAAATAAGACAAATGTATCCTCTTTGGGTTGTCGGCCGAAAAGTAAGTAACGAGGGGGGGAGGGGTGGAGGGTAGGGTAGGTTGTGGTGTGGAGTGGTACCCGGTAGTTACTAGTCCGGTATAATACCCGCGTGTCGTTATTTTTCCGTTCATTGTTATATGTCGGGTATAAGTCGTATAAACAAAATAATATGAGTTTAATAGTTCGGATAAAATACGTGTCCATCTCATGTGTTTTGAATTATATGTTCATCCGAGTGGGTATTCTCTACTATATAAAATAAAGAGAACGTTTTCGAGATGTTTAAATATTATTTTCAATTTATCACCAACGCGATATAGGGTTCGATGTGTTTCGGAAATTTCTACTATTTCCTGCGTAGTTGTGTAGTGGTTGGACTCTACTGGGCTGGGTTAGACCTAATTAATTAAAATTAGTCTAATATGCATGATTTCGTGTAATTATTTTAAATAATTACGTGGTAATATTACCGGTTGTCACATACTCACCTAGTTAGAAGAATTTCGCCCCAAAATTAAGTTGGTGTTATATGTAGTTGTTGTCTCGTTGATCAACTGGGGATACTTAAATCTTATCTGGTATTTGCGTTCCTAGGTGAATTCAGGTCCTCGTTTAGAGTTCCATCAGACTTTCACTATGAGGATGCGACCTTGTTTCAGTTTCTCACTACTAGTTGTTCCACAAAGTGGAGTTTGTCGTTGATTTGAATCTCCTCAAGTGGTATAACAAGAGTTTCATCTAATAGGCACTTCACATGGAATGTGTCGTGTACATCATTAAGTTGTTGGGGTGGCTTAAGTCGGTAAGCCACAGGACCTACACAAAAGGTCTGATGTATCGGGGATTGAGCTTACCTCGTTTCCCAAATCTAATGACCCCTTTCCCAAGACGAGACTTTCAATAGTATGTTGTCTCCAACTTGGAATTCCCAGGGTTTGCGTTCTTACTTCTGAAATTCGTGTTTCCATTACACATTAATTCCCTTAATGTCTTAAGAGATAATATTGACTTCATTGTTAATATGAAACTTGTTGTCAAAGTGAATTTCTTTTAGTAGTATAAGTAACGAGTCTTTAGGAAATTGTTCCTTGCACTATGCATAATTTATGTCATGCAAGCTGCCGAGTTTCCTAAGGCAACTTGAGTCTATACGCTATGGAACCGATTCTATCCTGAATCCTAATTGTTCCAACGTATCCTAGAGCGAGTTTCTTGTTCTTTCTAAAAGAACTATACTCTTTTTTTGATGATATCTTATGACAAAACCTTGTCATCAACTTGAAGTTACAGAGGTTTCCTCATGGTAATCAGCATAATATCCTTGACTACCTTTGATTGATCAACCGTGTCTCCTACTCCAGGAGTTTCACTAATCAACCCTTAAATGTTTTTCGAAGTGTTAAGTTGGCTATTCCTAACTTAGTCCATTATGCGCGGATTGACGTTTTCGTCAATATAACTTTGTATAGTGTGCAACTTGTTAATGTATGATTTTCAATTTCGTAGTAGCCGAGCATTTTCGCTTCCTATTAGAATCATATTCATAAGTCCTATGCGTATCCTCAATAGTTTGAATCGCTCTCTCTCTGACCACGGGTAAGAGAATATTTAGAGATGTTTACTGACAAGTGTGTTCTTATGACTTTCTTATCATTATCAGGGATAATGATCATGTACTTTCTGTCTATCTAATACCTTGACATACAGTCTAGTCTACTCTCCTAGTTTTCAAATTTTCCCTGTAAGACGATAGTATACCGACTTCTGGTTAATTGATTCATGATAACCCATATGGTTTCTGATGTTTTGATGTGTCTTCAGCACTGATTATGCAAATCTCGATGTATAAGGCAATTCCTTTCTATATACTTAATAGAATTCCTTAAAGTCCTTGTATATTTCGTCCATTCCTACATGTACGGAGTACTTAGACTCGAGCTATAACCAAACTTGATTTTTCTATAATGCTCGTGTCATGAATCCATGTCCTGATCTTGAATTATAGAACTTCAGTACTTAGGTTCCCATTTTGATTCTTCTCCATTAAGAATCGATTCTTTAAGTCAGATTCTTGGTTGTTTCTTTTGTGCGTTCATCCTTTGGGACTAATATCTCTAACGCGTGTTCTCTGATGGTGTTTGACTATTTCGTTAGGTACTATATCAGTTTTATTCAGGATGATAATGAATTTACCATTCATATTCAGAGGATGACTTTCCTTTTTCTATTATGATGTGAATTGCATATTTCCTACTCCGAGCTATATCGGAGACCCTCGTGGTCGACGCTAATGAGGCATTCAATAATGTCTCTAAATCTCAAGTGTACAAGCTACGGTTCCAAAATTTTCAAACTAATGATAGTGTTATTCTCTTCTTCTACTATGTCTTGACAAGCACAATCGGAATGTCGTTGTCCTTTGGTCTTAGTACATAATCGATACCTTAACGTGATACGTCTTATTACACGATGTAGTCGGTTATTTTCCATTGGGGAGAGGTGAACCTTGCGTGTGAGACCAATCCTGTTTTTGTAAACTGAAGTGTTATCCCTTGATTATCTTACTACTAAATCACTACCAGCTATGGCTAATTTCTGAAAATTTCCCATGCATTATTGGTAAAAGCAACAAAATCAAGAAATTTTTCATTCTCCGTGGGTGTCTTTAAACGTTCTCCACCATTACCATGGATTTACATGAATGTCTCTCGTTCATATACTAAGCAAACGCATTTTCTGAAGTCGAGGTTTGCATTTAGAGAATTTGGTACAAAAGCTCTCTTTTGTGAAGACTTCTAAAACTAATTTACGAAGGTGTTCAAGATATTCCTGTCTTGAATAGTTTAAGACGTCATTGACTTATCTAAATAGGGTTTACAACTTGATTCATTAAAGTACGTAAACACCGTAAGTGCGCTGATTAATTCAAACGTCACTACAAATTTGTAGTTTCGATATCGAGTCCTAAGGAATGTCTTCGTTATGACGCTCTACTGAATTCTCAATTGATGGCATCTTCGCTTAGGTTCAGTCTAAGTCTATCCTTCAAGTTGATCCACCGATTATCTCCTCTTGGGAGAGGGTACCAGTTTTTTTCTTGTCAACTTGTGTCGTCCTCAGTAACTAATACTTACTCTAAAGTAAAAACAAATGATCCTTCTTGAAATATGTATCCAAAGCCCAATAGTTCTTGTAACTGGTTGGATAATCTTGCATTTCAGTAGTTGCTTGGTGCTAGGGGAAGGTTTTGGAAATTCTTTAAGAACATATCTAGTTAATGTATGTGTTTCTCCTTGAGTCACTTTCTAGTCTTAAGGGTTTGTAAAACTTGACTCTGCTTCCTCAAGCATCTCGGATTCTTTACACAAAGTGATCCTTCGAAATCCTTTCGTTCAGTCACAAGTGTATCATGGTCCGAACGCTCTTTCCATGACACACAACTTTGATTCATCTCCCGGGTTTGTCAATCCTTAGTTTGACAATCGTAGGTATCCTTTAGACTACTATATTCTTGACCCATCAAAATTCAACTTGGTTGAATATTATTATCGACTCTAATGTCAACGATTAAGGTGCAAACTGAGAGTACCAAACATCTCATTCATTCCATCATTGATTCAAGTACTTAAGGTTCTAAATCCCAATCAATAACCTTCAACATAAGATATAGCCCATATTCAAAAGTTAGTGGTTTTTGTTTCTTAGCTTAATTTGTAATCTATGGTTCCTGGTTTAGCCTCAGGCACATGTGCTTGAGATGATCGGTGTTGTCGTACTCAAAGCATGCTATCTTGCACTGCTCCTTCATGTGCTCTGCTTTCTGGCATAGTTAGTGTGATGGTGATAGTTGCATTTATGGCCTTGCATATTGTTTTATCTTGTGTATAACAGTCCCGTAATTCTATGTTGTCTTTTGCTTCTCGTCATTCCAAGTCTTCTCATTGACAAGTCCTTTTTGCTTACTCCATCCTTAACTAAAGCTCTAGTTTTCAACAACTTACTTGTTAGGGTTCATGCCTTTAGAATGGCATCTTCCCGAGTGGTAGATTCAGCAGTCATGACTATACTGCGAATCCGATGATTTAGTTCCATGATATACTAAATGACATTTTTGGTCACCTGATAGTTCGTGGAATCGGTTTAAGTATGCTTGATGTTCGTCATCAATCAATGTTAGATTTCATAACTCTGGTTGTAGTTCCTGTATTTCTCTCTCAGGGTAGTATTCCTTAACGGGTTGAGTATTGATCTCATCCTATGATATCAAATTTATAATATTGCTGCCTCGAGTTTGTACTTGAGCATTCCCCCATGTTAATGCTTCATCTTGAAGTGAATGGGTAGTGTACTTCCCTTGTTGGTTGTTAGAACCTCCACTGATGTTGATACTTATATCCATCCTTTTTACCCATTTGAGGGTTTTAGTGATTCCTTTCATTCCATGAAAGTCCTTGGGTTTGTAGGATAGAAAGGTTCCATAGGAACATACTTTCTCGTACGTATGAGTAGGGGGTTTACTAGTCACCATTTGCTGTCGTTCCGATACTTTGGATGGTCTCAATGATTTGTGTACTAAGGGTAGCAAGCTCATCTATCATTCCTCGTATGACGAGTGGATTCATGGATGACAACTCGTCCTGTGGGTCAGGTTCATTTGCTCCTTGGGGTGACATATTTTCTATGTATGTCAATGTACTAGCGCCGATGTCGTACTGAGCACCAGGGTGATATAGTAATAGATTAAAGTCTATTATACTCCCGCTAGTACTTCAAATATCCTTTGCTTCAATGCTTTCAACTGCCAACGTGCCTAGTCTGGTATTAAGTTTCCTAGGTACTCACGGCATACGACTATCAACATAGTCGAATGGACAATGGGAGTGTAACCCTAATATCTAGACTCAATAAGGTTCAATAGGATATGAACAAGCCTAAAGATGTGTGTCTGGCCTATAGATAGGCTAAGACGGAAAGAATATGGACTTCGTTCGTCGAGTGTCCATGCTAATCCCGACAGCATATAGCATTGCTCCGGACCCCTAGGTTGTACAGGACCAAGTCCTTAACCCATTATGTGTCTTGTTTAACGACCATCTCTTGAGTTTCCTAATAACTCCTGGTCGATCATGTCCTTAGTGTGAAGCATACATCTTTATTCCTATGGTTTTAGTTAGTTTTGATTAGTTTTTGTGTTTGTTTTTATTCGTTTTTGTATACTATTGATTCTTTGTCTTGTTTATGGGTGCTCGTGATGAATAAAGGTGAATATCTGAAGAAATCGAGCAAGAGAAGAAAGCCGGGAGTTCAAAAAAGAAAAACGGTGAAATTAAGTTCCTCGTGGTACGTGATGGAGGAAGATCAAAACCTCGCGGTACGCGAGGAAACCTAGAAGGGCCCCGACTAATTTGGCCCTCACGGTACGCGAGGGGCTTGCCAGGATCTTTTGCGATTCGCGGGAGACCCGTTATCCATGAAAAAACCCTAAATCGAATTTAAATAGAATTCTAATCCCATTATTCAAGAGTTCGTATTCTAGCCGTCTTGTGAGGTTTCTCTAGGCGTTTTTGGAGCTTGGGAGTCGATTGAAGAGCAAGATCAAGACTTTTGATTCCGGGTTTGTCTAGATTAGCTTATTCGGGTTAAAGTTTTGATCTTTTTTTGAAATCAGTTTGTTTTGGATCATGTTTTGCTTAATTACTTCTGTTCTAGTTGTTTTGAATATGATCCTAGGCTAAACTTCGTATATTGCGTAGGTCTTTATGATGATTACCTATTAAAGTTTCGATTTTTATTCGGTTTTGAATCTAATGATGGTTTAATGATTATGTAAAAGATCTTATGATAATGATTATGATGAATATGTATGCTCTGATTTGATGTGTGATTGATTATAACTCCGTATGCTAGTTATGGATGTTTTCCAGTTTGATTAGCATATCTGTATCATAGATCTTTGGATTTGTGATTGTATATATGGTTTGCTAGAAATAGTGATCCATAGGAGTTGTGATTGAGTATAGATTAGATTGAGTGTGTATCCTGTCTCAATACCCGAGAAGTGAGAGATAGCCGTTTAGTCCTCGTCATTAGGAATCCGAGTGTTGACTGTCTAAGAGGAAGTTGGTTTAGGTGTCTATTGATTGTTGCTATTCTGAGTCATAGTTGTTATCCTAAGATTACCTCGTGCATTCTTCGAATGTATTGTGGACAGTGAGACTGAACGGTGATCTGTCTTTTGGGTACTTTATTACTGTTGGAGAGACTGAAAGGTAATCCACTATTTGGTGAGTTATTCCACCTTTAGGTTCCTTAGTTGGTGACACCCTAAGAGTGATTAGGGATCCACTAGGTTGTCTAGTGTTACATCCTTAGAAACCTAGATCCATCATAGTTTCCCGAACTGGTAGAAGTTGTTCTTTGCAAGTAGGATTCCGACCTAGGTAGTACTTTACCTCGATAGCTAGAGTCGACCTTGTTTGCTGCATTAGTAGTTAATCTTTAGTGTAGCCAGCCCCACTTAAATCAACATTTAGTCTGAGTCAGAGTCTAGTATATCAATAGTAGTGTCTGTAAGGTTCGATAACTCGGTTTACCATTAAGTTGTGCTACACTCGATAGGTACACTTGCCTGTCAGTGCGGTTTAGTCGAAGCTATTCCATTTATTACTTAGGAGTCTAGGTTAGGTTTAGTAGTTTATTTTATAGACCGTCTGGGCGACATCAAGTTTTTGGCACCGTTGCCGGGGACAATTGGCAATAGCAATATTAACTTTGACTAGTTCTTTGTTTGATTTTTGGTTTATTTTTAGTCTTATTTGTGAGTCTGTCCTACTCCTATCTGTGTGTCTAATTTCGAATAGAGTCTTTCTGTCTTTGAGTCTTTGTTTTTTTCTATCTTGTGTCATTCTGTGTATGCACAATACTCGTTCACAGGGATCACCACCTTACTCAGCTTTCCTAGAGCCCGAACAAGAGCTACACGAGCGCACCCGTGACTTTCGGGAGCGTTTGAAGCAGATGTGCGAAAACCAGGTACGTCTTACTAGCCCAATTCCATTTCCTAAAATGGGTGACGCTGACCCACCAGCGAGGCGTACATTTCCCCAAGGGACTAGTGATGGGGTCACTAGGGCGAGATCTTCGATCACACGCCCCACTATTCCAAACACCAATACATAGAAGATCCCATCACATGTCATGAGTACGATCACTCATGCTACTCAGTTTCATGGCCTCGAGGATGAGGATGCACACGAAAACCTGTCCCGCTTCGTGCGCATATGTGATACCTTCAATATCAGGGGTGTGTCTAAGGACGCAATCTACCTGCGTCTTCCCGTTCTCTATCTCTTCGCGTGCATCTACTTGGCTTGACACCCTCCCCAAAAATTCTCTCACCCCTTGAGAGGATCTTGAAGCCAAGTTTCTCAAGAAGTACTATCCACCTTCCAAGGCCGCTCACCTTAGGGACCGAATCCACTCCTTCTTGATGGATCTTGACGAGCCTTATCACATGGCCTTGGAGTGCTTCAACGCGCTGTTGAGCCGATGCCCCAAACATGGTATTTCTTACTAGGAAATTGTGTAAAAGTTCTATAATGGCCTCACCTTCGAGAAGCAGCAAATGTTCAACACAGCTGCGGGAGGCCATATCATGGACAAGCTGGAGCCAACTGAGTGTGAAGAGATGTTCGAGAGCTTCGCTCTGGCGGAACAACAGCGGCCATCTTCTAGGACTTCCATTCCTAGTGCTAGGGCACCTGCCTCTTCTCCTAGAGATGTGCATCAGGTCAACACTGATACTAGCGTGGCTACTGCACTAGCAGTGATGACGAATGAGATCAAGGAGCTAAAGCTGAGTGCTCAACTGTGTGAGGTGTGCAGAGGAGGCCACGACACTAGGGACTGCCCCGTCAGTCAGCACGAGCAGGTGAGTTTTGCGAGCAACCAGAACCGAGGGTACAATATCTATAACAATTCCTTTGGCTTGGGATGGAGATTTGGAAATAACCCGCCTAGGTTTAATGCCCGCTCGAATCAGTATGGAGGAGGTGAAGCAGGAGTGAGTTCTGGGAGCAGTGCTAGAGATAAGAAGATAGAAGAGTTGATAGAGAACCAGACTCAGATGCTCGCTCATTTAGTGCAGAATGATAAGGAGACTCGCTAAGAGTTTGAAGAATCATCAATCGACATTCATGGATCTGCATCGAACGGTAGTGGACATTGCTAAAAGTTTGAAGGAGAAGTAGTGCGAAACATCTGCGGCCTATAAGAGTTCTAATGCTTAAGTGACGACCGTGTCGATTAGGAGTCGTAGAATAGAGGAGGAAGAAGTAGTGGAGACTGTTACTGATACATTGATTCCTACTGTATAGGAAGTCTCCCACATCACTGCTCGTTACATTCCGTCATAGGAAGAGGTGAGGAAGATAGATTGGAAAGCCCACTTTTCTACAATCGATGCTAGGATGGAAGTAGAGCCACCGATAGAAGAGGAAGAGCCGGTGGATGAGGAGATAGTGGTTGAGAAGCCTGCCGAGAAGGCAGAGGAGAAGAAGAGTGGGGGTGAGATAAAGACTCCCGAGATTGACTTGAGCCGTGTTCCCTAACCAGCGCACTTGATGCCTCATAAGTATGCTAGGGAATATGGTCACTTCCTTGATATGTTTAAATAACTCAAAGTCAATCTCCCGTTCATAGAGGTCCTCCAGCATAAGCCAAAGTATGGAAAATTATTGAAAGATCTTCTTTCAAATAAGAAGAAGCTAGAGGGGATCTCTGAAGTCTCACTTAGTGAGCAATGTTCTGCTGTGGTTAAGAACAAATTTCCTGAGAAATTAGGAGATTCAGGTCGTTTCATGATCCCGTGTTTGCTTGGCAGTTTGCCCTTAAACCACGTCTTGGCCGACCTACGTGCTAGTATAAATCTGATGCCATATTCTATCTATAAGCAGCTAGACCTAGGGGAACCGAAGCCGACGCGCATGAGCATGTCCTTGGCTGATCGTTCAGTCAAGTATCCATGGGGAATTGTGGAAAATCTTCTAGTGAAAGTAGGAAAATTTGTCTTCCCCGTGGATTTTGTCATCCTGGACATGGAGGTGGATGATAGAGTCCCACTCATCCTAGGGCGCCCATTTCTGCTCATCGCAAAGGAATTTATCGATGTCTTTGACGGGAAACTCACACTTCGTGTGGGGGATGAGTCAATCACTTTCGATGCTATAAAGTCCGTGAAGGGGGTTGGTGAGCAGAGCCACTCAGTATGCATGATTGATGCCTTCATGGACGAACATCAGGACTCTAGTCCAGTGGAGGATGCTGTTGATAGAAATGGAAGAGAAATGATAAAGGACCCTCCGGATTGGCTTGAGGAATTTGAAAGGAAATTGATAGGATCCTCGCTTTTAGGTGCTGATGGTGATGATTGCAGTTTGAGCGAGATTCTAGCATAAGTGGGGAAGATAGTCTGTGAGACACCCGTGGTTGATAGTGTAGAGGTCATACCATTAGAAGTACCTATTCCTGAACCTCTACGTGTTCGTCTTGCTGAGGGGAAAGTTGCTGAGTCAATGCCTAGTTCTAGTGCCCCTAGGTCTAGGCCACCTAGTAACAGAACACGTGCTCTGAAAGATTCATCTGATTTGAGAATATTGCAAACCCCAAGTGTGGGGAAGTTTAGGGGTGAGAAGTTACTAGGATATTTGATTCATATCATCTTTGGACCGGGTAGGTATAAGCTATGGTGGAAGGATCTGAGTGCTAAAGGTGATGTAAGTTCATTGTTTTCTAGGAGTAATGAGTTATTGAGGATGTGGAGAACCGGTAGACCGCGCAGGATGACGGCAGTGCTGGTTACGATCAAGGAGAAGCCTCCTGATAGGCTTGTTTGAGTCTCGGGCAAGTGCCCGGGATGTAGAGTTTGTATGCTTTCTTTGGTTTGAGTCTGTGTCAATTCTGTGTTTTTCGGTATGTGTGTTTTGTGTGTCATGTATTGCAGGGATTCACGCTCGATTCGGTGAGGAAATCATCAGGAACGAAGTTCCAGGTATGTTTTATATTGATTTTTATCATTGGAACAGGTTTTTAAAAGGTTTGGGTGAAAAAGATTTTTATGAGGCCAAAATTTTTCTAAGTATAAAAAGTGAAAAAGTTCTTAACTTTCTGTGAATGACAGTGCCTCGTGGTATGCGAGGAAGGGGACACTTCCCTTCGCGATACGCAAGGAACGGATAATTTAGGCCGTCTTAAAATACACTCGTCGCGGTACGCGATGAGTGGTCCATGCTTCATCGCGGTACGTAGGGGACGCCTGGATTTGCCCCTCTTGCTCCTGTTTCCAATGGTTTCTCACACCGTTCATCACCCATTCTCATTCACCCACATCACCATCACACCGTCCACCATTTCCACCACTAACCACCATCACTATAAACCACCATATCATCACCATTCTCATCTACCACCATCATCATCATTCGACCATCACCATGACCATGGGAAACTCGAGAACCGTTCATAATCGATGATTCACCTTGCTGTGGCTTTCATGTCTATGTGTTTGCTACGCATCAGGTACGTGTCCCTCTTCTATCTAGAGTCAGTTTGAGTCCATTGAGCCTTTAATTTTTAGTTTGAGTCAGTTTGATGTTGCGGGTATGTGTGAGTTTATTTTGCAGGTGTACATCAATTCCGTTCGTACTCAATCTCTATTCGGACAGAATTGATCCTGATATCTTATAGAGCAGCCCAACAAAGTGTGTAACTGTGACCGAAATGCTATACGGTGCACACAAGGAAGAACGAAGCTGGATACATTCGGTGCATATCATTAGCAGCTAAGTCGCTTCTTGTTTTACTTTTTATTTTTAATCTTGTCTCACTTCAGATTGGGGACAATGTGTCTTTCAAGTGTGAGGATGTGAGTGTGTAGTTCGTCTTAGTTTGTTTCTTTATAAAAATTCAAAAATACAAAAAAAAAATTGAAAGATTTTGAAAAATGTCCTTTGAAAATCAAGTTTTGCAAAAAAAAATGAAAAATGATAGTACAACTAGATCTACCTGTTTGTTTTAAATGAATTTAAATAATAATTGAAAACGCGTCTATTTGGTGAAGTTTTGGTAGACCCAGCCAGCTTGAATTGCTTAAATAGCCTGTGAGTGTTACTTAGGATTAATCACGTAATTAAATCATGAAATCGTGTGGGTACTCATCTTAGGGTAATCGGCAATACTGAAAATGTCAACATAGGGTGATAGGTACCACGTTAAGAAAATATTTAGAGTTTTTTGAAATTTTTTATGGCACACCACTCTCTTTTTATGAGAATAAATCCGAGTTTCGGTGGCGCCCGCATCCATATTCCATTTACTTTAGCTTATGTGATTAGAATCCTAAGTCTTGCTTATGTGTTACCCACCGAGATGGCCACTTGGAGAAAACACTCCTAAGTGATACTTATGTGCTTCATTGTCTAGACTGTAGTCTATGTGTTGCCTTCCGGGATAGTGACTTGGTTGAAACGTCTCTAGACGAAAGTTAATTTGCTTAATAATGCTCATATTCATCCATTCATTCATTGATCATCTTGATTTCTAAAAACCTGTAAATCTTAGTTTAATGTGATGGGTGAAATCTATATGGTTTAATCCATGGCTAAACATGACCATGAGACGGGATTAGGTAGAGATGTAGCTTCGAAGTGTGAGTCACATAGGTAGATTGATAACTGTATAAAATGAATTAGAACACATTACGGGGGCTTGAAAGTTGGTGCTTGGGTTTAATCAAACATAAATACTGATTATTGCTTTTTAACGTGTGAGTATATTTTGCTAATTGGTAATTGATTAATATTAAGTTAGATCTGAGTTATGATTCCATTGCAGACTTTTTCTAGGACGAAAAAAGGTTAAGTGTGGGGATGCTTGATGTAGTGCGAAGAACACATCTTTATTCCTATGATTTTAGTTAGTTTTGATTAGTTTTTGTCTTTGTTTTGAGTCATTTTTGTATACTATTGAGTCTTTGTCTTGTCTACAGGTGCACATGATGAATACAAGTGAATATCCGAAGAAATTGAGCAAGAGAAGAAAGCCGGGAGTTCAAAAGATAAAAATGGTGAAAATAAGTTCCTCGCGGTACGCGACGAAACCCATAAGGGCACCCGACTAATTTGGCCCTCGTGGTACGCGAGGTGCTTGCCAGGATCTTTCACGATACGCGGGAGACCCTTAATCCTTGAAAAAACCCTAAATCGAATTTAAATAGAATTCTAATCCCATTATTCCAGAGTTCGTATTCAAGAGTTCGTATTCAAGCCGTCTTGTGAGGTTTCTCTAGGAGATTTTGGAGCTTGGGAGTTGATAGAAGAGCAAGATCAAAGCTTTTTATTCCGGGTTTGTCTAGATTAGCTTATTCGGGTTAAAGGTTCGATCTTTGTTTGAAATCAGTTTGTTTTGGATCATGTTTTGCTTAATTACTTCTGTTCTAGTTGTATTGAGTATGATCCTAGGCTAAACTTCGTATACAGCCTCGGTCTTTATGATGATTACTTGTTAAAGTTTTGTTTTTTATTCGGTTTTGGATCTAATGATTATGTAAAGCATCTTATGATAATGATCGTGATGAATATGTATGCCCTGATTTGATGTGTGATTGATTATAACTCCGTATGCTAGTTGTGGATGTCTTCCAGTTTGATTAGCGTATCTGTATCATAGATCTTAGGATTTGTAATTATATGTATGGTTTGCTAGAAATAGTGATCCATAGGAGTTATGATTGAGTATAGATTAGATTGAGTGTGTATCCTGTCTCAATACCCGAGAAGTGAGAGATAGTCGTTTAGTCTTCGTCATTAGGAATCCGAGTGTCAACTGTCTGAGAGAAAGTTGGTTTAGGTGTCTAGTGATTGTTGCTATTCTGAGTCATAGTTGTTATCCTGAGATTACCCCGTGCATTCTTCGAATGTATTGTGGACAGTGAGACTGAAAGATGATCTGTCTTTTGGGTACTTTATCATTATTAGAGAGACTGAAAGGTAATCCACTATCTGGTGAGTTATTCCACCTTTATGTTCCTTTGTTGGTGACACCCTAAGAGTGATTAGGGATCCACTAGGTTGTCTAGAGTTGCATCCTAAGAAACCCAGATCCATCATAGTTTGCAGAACCGGTAGAAGTTGTGCTTTGCAAGTAGGATTCCGACCTAGGTAGTATTCTTCCAATATTTGATTATTTCCTTAGTACTTTACCTTTATAGCTAGAGTCGACCTTGTTTGATGCATTAGTAGTTAATCTTTAGTGTAGTTAACCCCTCTTAAATCAATCTATAGTCCGAGTCAGAGTCTAGTATAGCTATAGTAGTGTCTGTAGGGTTCGATAACTCGGTTTACCATTAAGCTGTGCTACACTCGTTAGGTACACTTGTCTGTCAGTGAGGTTTAGTCGAAGGTACTCCATTTATTACTTAGGAGTCTAGGTTAGGTTTAGTAGTTTATTTTATAGACTGTCTGGGCGACATCATCGGTCGTGCGTTCCATCATTTCCCGATGATAGTAGAGATGAGTACTATGTATGCGTGTTCCAACTTGTGGTTATTTCCAAATGTGTTACCATTTCCGTTCCATGTATGAAACTATGGTGGTAGTGTAGTCTTATCAAAGACACGTTTGAGTGGTAGGTTGGTTTACTCTATAAACCTTGTCTACTTTACCAATATGACCTTCCAGTTGTATTCTCCTTTCAGGTATGGAGGGTTAGAAGTCAGAGTTTGACTCCTACTACTATCGGGAAAGGAACTGTTACTGAAGAGTATTTAGGTATACTACACATATACCCATAGTTTTTGTAGGTTAAGTCTAAATGCATGGTATGATATGTAATGCGTTCAACTTCCTATGATTCACTTAATACTACGCTGACTGTCGTGTTTTAGATGTAGCTCACACAACAAGATCATACAAAAATCATGTGTATTTAAATTTACCATTACGTTGCACACCCGTAAGTGTAAATTTACTTACATAATCATTCTAGTTTTTCCTATAATGTGTTTCCTAGAGTTCCAGGAGTTCGAGCTTAAGGTTATAGTCTAGGCTCACTAATGTAACCTAGTTCGCTATAACCACGGCTCTGATATTAGTCTGTCACACCCCGCCTAGGGCGGAAAAACGAGGCGTGAAGATCCACGGTGTTCATAGCCATTGATTACATCGAACAACTTCTAATAACATCATAGTCAAAGATTCTAAGTTGTTATAAGAAAACACAAATTGTTTACAATATATTATATGCCAAGGTACCGTACTTGAAATCCAAGGCATACAGTTTTTCATACAACAAGTTTGTCGGCTAAGACCTAGATGTCCCTAGGTTATACAGAGATGACTTCAAAGAGATGTTCTACGTGCGTGCATGTCCATGTACCACGATTCTAGTTACCTGAGAAATACATGCTAAAATGTCAACATAAAGTTGGTGAGTTAACAGGTTTAAGTAAGCAGTAAAATATGTTTCCTTTGGACTACAAGATTTCCAAGTATGATTAGCATTGTTGATCAAACAATACTTATGTATCTACATCGTTGCCATGAGCTACCATAACCGACACTTGGCGTTTGTGTGTGTACCCGTCATCTGACTGAGTAACTGAAGTGAGCCCCGCCCATTGTTCTGTCATGAAACATTGTATGTGTGTATGGACAATATGCACCTGCTTTGACCTCCAGTCAAGGTTAGCGCGACTAACTACAGGTGGTGGTGTCAACCCAAATAGATCTATTCATGCATTTCACGTCTGAATCAGCTAACGGTTATAGCATTCCCGGGGACTTAGTATGAAAGTTGCGTACTCTTGTAACAATCAGTTTGTGTACTAGTATCCAAATATGAGCTATGTATTCTCCCTCGTATGTTTAAAAAATCATTTAAATCATAGTAAAAGTGGGGCCATGAGACTCACTGTATCCAACGATGTGGCGAGTGATGATGTGTGCAGTAAGTCCAACAAGTATCCGACCTATCCGTGCCCTAGATTATTTAAGAAACCTTAGGTCTCATGTAGTTTTTTAAGTGTGGATTGGTCACCTGACCAATACGCTGAAGTCTCGACCCTTGCCTTGTAATAATCTACAAGGGTTTGAACCGATCGTCGTTGATGATATAACTTGTCGTTCAAGTTGTTATATTTATTAAAGTCCCTTTAATAAATATTATGTTTCGGTCTCGTAGTTGTTAATATTTTGTTTTCGGTTTAAGTTACTATTTATGATAATAAATATATTATATATATATTTATTACGAAATAGTTGTTCAATAGTCATAAAATAATAATTATATTATTTTATTTTTCAAACCTAATCCTAGTGGTCTCAATAATTCATATATACATATATATATATATATAGTTATATAATTATTTTTCACAAAACCATTATATATAGTTATATAGGAGCATATTTATAAAGATAATTTTATATAATCCTTTTTGCATGTAAAACCGTTTATATTTTATAATAATTATAATAAACTTATAATTATTATTTGTTATTAATAAGTATATGTGTTATATAAAAATAATGAGTTCAATGATTAATAAATTAACCATTTCATTTAGAATGATAACAAATATGGTTATTAGCTCATAATCTTTTACCGTCGTCTCACTCGTTAAAACCCGTCTTTGTATATTGTTTAAAATAATAACTAGTTATGACCGTTAAGTCACCAACTAATTTAATGTTTAAATAAAATAGCCGAAATGCTCACGTAAATAGTTGAGGAAAGGTGACGGAGTTTACGCGAGTCCCGGTTTCTGCTCGTGACGTCCCGTATCACCCGGTTAGCTCCCGAAATAACCTGTATTACCCGGTTAGTTCCCGAATTAGTCCGTATCACCCGCGTAATCGTAACCCGGTGCCCGTAAGTAGGAACCAAAGCCCCGAAAGGGTCGGTTCTTGTCCCTCAAGACCCGTAAAGGTGGTGGAGCTTAGTTCTTGTTTCCCGGAACCCGTAAGGTGGTGGAGTGGGTTCGGGGTGGCGGTGTACGAAGATGGTAATCGGCGAAGGATTGAGGAGCTGTGGTGGTCATGAGCTTGTGCGGGAGAGGGTGGTGGGAGGTGCTGTGCGGTGGCGGACCGTGGAGGAGTGGTGGCTGCTGTCGTGAACCTCAAAGAAGAAAGGATGTGATGGTGTGGTTTGGGTTTTGCCGAGAGGGAGAAGGGAGGTGGCGAAGGGTGGTGATCGGTGGTGGTGCTTGGTGGTGGTGTGGTTGTTGCTTGTTGAAAAGAAGGAGGGAAGGGTGCATGATGTTGCTGCTGTTGTTGAGCCGAGAAGGAGCAGAGGTGAGCCGAGAGTGGGAGGGAGGAGAGGGTGAAGGGTGGTCAGGTGATGGTGAGCCGAAGGGGGATTCGGGTGTTGTTGGAGAAGGAGAGAGCAAGGAAGGTGTGGGTGATGGTGTGTGTGAAGATGGTGATGTTGCTATGTGAAGCCGTGAGGAAGAGGGAGTAAAGGTGGTGGATTTCGGTGCAGGAGAGTAAGCCGATGGAGGGTGGGAGAGCACAAGTGTTGTGCTTGGTTTGTGTGGTTGAACACTTCAACTTGCATGCTATTTATAAGGATTCATGGGGTTAATAACTTGTAGTTCTTATGTCTCCATGAGACAAGTTTATCCACTTTAGGCATGAGTGTTGGGAAATAAGAGACAAATGTGTCTCCTCTTTAGGCAGTCGGCCGAAAAGTAAATCACGAGGGGGGGGGGGGTAGGGTAGGTTGTGGTGTGGAGTGGTACCCGGTAGTTACTAGTCCGGTATAATACCCGCGTGTCGTCATTTTTCCGTTCATTGTTATATGTCGGGTATGAGTCGTATAAACAAAATAATATGAGTTTAATAGTTCGGGTAAAATACGTGTCCATCTCATGTGTTTTGAATTATATTTTCATCCGAGTGGGTATTCTTTACTATATAAAATAAAGAGAACGTTTTCGAGATGTTTAAATATTATTTTCAATTTATCACCAACGCGATATAGGGTTCGATATGTCTCGAAAATTTCTACTATTTCGTGCGTAGTTGTGTAATACTTCGACTCTATTGGGTCGGGTTTGACCAAATTAATTAAAATTAGTCTAATATGTATGATTTCGTGTAATTATATTTAAATAATTATGTGGTAAAATAACCAGTTGTCACACAAGGGAGGGAGTGGGTGGATGTTGTTGCTGTTTCCGTGAACACAAGTGGAGAGGGGGATGAAACCGTCAATCGTAAGGGGAGAAAGGGAGAGGGAGTGGATTCTGGTGGATGAAATGTTGGTTAGCGTAGGAGGGGACATCTTGGTCCACGGGAGACAACGTGTTGGTTAGCGTAGGAGGGGACAAAGGGAGGGGAGGCCCCCTTTGGGTGCTCTCGGCCGAGAAAGAGGAAGGAAGGGAGGGGAGAGGGGTGGTGAGGGCGTGGTAGGGTGGTGGTAGGAGGTGGTGTTGGGTGTTAGATGTTTACCCGGAGGAATACCCGTTAAATAAAGCTCGGGTATAACAAAGTTGGTTTACAATGTTCGGGTATGTGTTCACGAAGACTAAATGTGTTAATGGTTTTATGTTCTATGATTTTTATTAGCCACGAGAAAATATATATATATATATATATATATATATATTATAGTGTTATATGTAAAATAACTAGTTAAGTTATTTTATTAAAAATAATCACCAACGTCAATAAAAAGTCGGGTAACCATGTGTTTGAGATCCAGTAATTTTTCTAAATTACCAATGCTTGAAGTAAGGTGGACTTTGCTATGTATTGCTGTGACCTAATTTATTATAATTAAATCTAATGCGTTATGTTTCCTCACATTTAGGTTTAAGACATTGGTACGGATTTAACCTGAAATTGTCGGGTGTCACATTCTCCATATGTTGACAGAATTTCGTCCCAAAATTTAGTTTGTGTTGCTCGTTAACGTAAGTTCTTCAAATAAAGCAGGGTACTTCAGTTTCATTTGGTCCTCGCGTTCCCAAGTAAACTCTGGCCCTCGCCTCGAGTTACATCAGACTTTCACAATAGGAATGCGACTTCGTTTAAGTCTCTTGATCCGGTCCATAATTTCCACTGGTTGCTCCACAAAGTGGAGTTTGTCATCGATTTGGATTTCCTCGTGTGATATAACAAGAGTTTCATCCGATAGGCACTTTTTTTATTCTTGACACATAAAATGTGTCATGTACACTACTAAGGTCTTGTGGTAGCTTATGTCGGTAAGCCACGGAGCCTACTCTTGATAGAATCTCGGACAGTCCAATGTATCGGGGATTGAGCTTGCTTCTTTTACCAAACCTAATGACCCCTTTCCAAGGTGAGAGTTTCAAGATTAGGTTGTCTCCAACTTGGAATTCCAAAGGTTTGCGTCTTATGTCAGCATAGCTTTTCTGACGATCTCTAGCAGCTTTAATTCTATCCCTGATCTTGAATATTTTGTCAGTTATTTCTTGAATGATTTCAAGGCCGGTGAGTTGGCTATCACCAACCTCTGCCCGACATAATGGTGACTGACACTTTCGACCATAAAGTGCCTCGAATGGTGCGGCTTTAATACTGGTGTGGTAGCTGTTGATATAAGAGAACTCAGCTAAAGGCACGTGAGTATCCCAACTCTTTCCAAAGTCTACCGCGCAGGCTCTGAGCATATCTTCTAGGGTTTGGATAGTCCTTTCACTCTGGCCATCCGTTTGTGGGTGGTAAGCGGTGCTCATGTCCAAACGTGTACCCAACGCTTTTTGTAGTGACTGCAATAATCTTGAGGTGAAACGACTATCTCTATCCGAGATGATAGAGATTGGCACTCCGTGCCTAGAGACGACTTCCTTTAGATAAATTCTAGTTAACCTTTCCATTTTATCTGTTTATCTAATTGGGAAGAAATGTGTGGATTTTGTTAATCGGTCGACGATTACCCAAATAGTCTCGTGTCCATTAGACGTCTTGGGTAGCTTCATGATGAAGTCCATAGAGATTTGTTCCCACTTCCATTGTGGTATCTCAGGTTGTTGCAGGAGTCCTGATGGTTTCTGATATTCCGCTTTAACTTTGGAACAGGTTAAGCATCTACTTACATAGGTGGCAATGTCTGCCTTTATGTTGGGCCACCGGTACAACTCTTTGAGATCTTTATACATCTTGTCGGATCCTGGGTGAATTGAATACCTGGACTTGTGTGCTTCGTCTAGCACTAACCCCCGTAGAGTCCCAAAACGGGGTACCCAAATTTGATTCATGAAATAATGAGCTTCATCGGACTTGGTTTCTAACTGTTTATCCATACCTGTAACATTCCGTATTTTGAAAGCGTTAGATCGGGCACGTGATTTACATTAAATCAAGGAAGGGGTGTGGGATGGGCCTTGGGCCATGGGCTTGAACGCATGGGCCGAAAGAGGATGGGTTTTGGACCTTAAAAGCCCCCAAGACCAGCCCTTCTCCACACCATTTACTCATTTTTGCAAATCTAGAGAGAGAAAGAGGGAGAGAGCCTAGAGAGAGAAAGTCCTGGATTCCATTTCCAAGCCTCAAGGATTGTTGGTGCGAGTCTCTAGGATGTTTAGTGACGAACGGGAAGCGATTTCAGGTAAGCATTCGCCTCATATCCGAGTTTTATTATGTGTTGGGTTTTCAAGTAAAATCGAGTAAATGTGGGGTTTTTACGTTTGAAAATGGAAACAAAGTATAGATCTAGACTCACGGTTAGAAAACACAAGTTTTGGACGTAAAAAGTTCGAGTCTTAATCAGTTTCATACTCAGCCGCCATCTTCATGCAAATTAAGGTTTTGCTGGAGAAGATGAAGCCCGCAGGCAAACTTGCTATGTTCGACGGGCTTGAGGCTAGCGAAATTAGCTTAGTAAGTTCGCCTGGTGATGTCTAGCGAAGCTATCAGGTTCACCTGATAAGTTCGCTAGGTGCAATCTAGCGAAACTGCTAAGTTCGCTCCATAAGTTCGTTGAGTCTGTGGGAGGTGAACTTACCTTATGTTCGCCTGAACAGAAGTAGTGGAACCCTTTAGTGTCAGGTAAAGTCTGATATGCTTTGAATTGTTATGATTGTCCAGATTGTGTGAGATTCCTGTAGACGTTACAGCTAAGATACCAGGTGAGTTCTAATCCCCTTTTTGCCTGCTTTAGGGGTGGTGTGCATACTTAATGTAAAGTGTTTATTACATATTTATATTAATAGACAACAACGGATGTTATATTTTAAAGAAATGTTTAAAAGAGGCAAATGTATGATTTATATAAAGTATAGCGGTATTATTGGCAGACGTTTACTATATTTTCATATACATAAACAAATGCATAATACATGTGCACAGTATGTTTTCAGTAAAACAAATATATTTTATGGCAAGCGTTTACTATATTTTATATACATAAACAAAGGCATATTATATGTTAAGTTTTGAACTAGATTAAAGTAAGTTTTATGAAAAGAAAGTGAACAGTTTTCCTATGGGAATGTGTATCTGCTTATTAAGGTCCTTTGGGGACAGATGTTAGTTGTACAAGATGTCATTTATGGATTATGCCCATTAGTAAGAACCTTTGCGGTTCGTTAACGGTTGTACAACTTGGATGGGTGACAGCGGTTGCTCGGGAGGTCCACGCAACCTCCCCTTAGCGTTAAGCAGTATTGTTGGTTCATGTCCATTGGACATGGGGGCATTGACCAGGTACGCGTCGGTTCATCGTCGCTGATCATGGGGGCGGTACAGTAGTTTAAAGGAATTGATGATTAAGCGTTACTTGTCGGTTCTTGGACATGAGCCATGGGGCAGTACAATGTAAAGGAATTGACGACTATTTTACCTTCTAAATTGTTTTGAAAGCAAAGTATGTAAAGTTTTGTCTTGCTAGGGGTGTTCATCGGGTCGGTTTGCGGGTTTTTAGGGTTATTCGGTTCGGGTTTTTCTTGTTGTAATTTTATTTTGTTGAAACCACATTCCGAACCGAGCCATATTTGAGGAAAGCTAATCCGAACCTAAAACCACATTGTAATTTGGTTTGGTTTTTGGTTTGAACCTAACAAACCGAATTAGCAAAAAAAAACTTTTTTTTTCTTTTGGGTAGCCATAACTTATTCGGTTTAAACAACAAAACATTTTAGGAAAATCTAAAGAAACACATACCTTCATTAAATAATGATTTATAATTCACATATGGGTATTGTTTATTGATATAAATTAATTGAGTTAACTATAAAATATGAATTAAAATAGTGTTATTAATCCAATTCAGGTTTTTCGGTTCAAACCGAATTCAAAATCTTAAAATCTAAACCATACCAAAAACCAAATTACATATTCGGTTTTCGGTTTGAACTAAACCGAAAACCAAATATGTAATTCGGTTTGGTTTTAAACGGTTTCGGTTTTGATTCGATTTTCGGTTTAATCGGTTTGAAACCAAATATTGAACACCCCTAGTATGTATGTATTAGTAAATCTTTTGTATGATTGATTTAAAGTAAACGTTAGAACTCTCTCAGCGTTGCTGATTTTTAGTATGCGCATCAGCTAAGTGTAGGTGGCTGAAGATGTATGTGGATGCTAGGCTTGGCGAAGAGAGTTACATTTGACAACCACGACTTTTCGAGTCAATACCGTTTCTCAACTTTTTATAAGTTTATATTTTTAAATATTATGGTTATATATATTTTAAGTGGTTTTAGGGATTTTAGGAACATTGTCTTAGACGAACAGTAGGGTCCGAACTAGAAAACCTGGTTAAGTGCATACACAGCGTATATCACGAGCGCGTTAATTAAACCGTAAAATTTAATTTCTCGAAATTAATTTTTATATTTAAATTTAGTTGAGAAATATGTTTTATAATATTTATATGTGCAAACGTTTGTAATTCTTGATTTAACTAACGATCACAGATGGCTCTTCCGGTAAATACCCGGTATAACTTTTTAAAAATTTTTGAATTTTTATATTTTAAAAATTGTCAAAATTCATTATTTTGGATACTAGAATTTTTTGTTTGGATAAAAATCTTTATTTAAGTGGGGTGTAGTTTTTATAAAAAGTGGGTATAATTTAAAAAAAAATCTTTTAAAATTGCAAAACCACACCCTCCACTATAAATACTCAACCCCCACCCATTTCTCTCTTCCTCTTCTCCCTCAATGTCGTGAGCCACCACCACCATATCCAAACACCCCTAATTTTGAAATCTAGCTCAAGAACACCTCCATTTCACCTTGATTCTTGGTTTTTGCTTGTTTATGATCTTTGTTCCAAAGATTAAAAAGTATTCCATCATGTTTTTAAACCTTTATTTTCTGTTTTGGTTAATGCATGTAGCATCCAAGAACATCAAGAACACACACAACACATACTCACTTTGATTTTCAAGATTTGGTGTTTTATGAGGTTAAAGCTTGAATCTTGCAATTTTAACAAGGATTTGTGAATGAAAACTACTTTTTATCATCCACAATGAGTTATCTAGTTTAAATATTGCAAAAAAATTGGTATGTATTGTAATGTAAACATGTTCCACCCCGAGTATTTGTAAATAATAGTAAAAAGAAAGGAGGTTATGAAACTCACATGTACAGAAGCTTGAATCTTGCAATTTTAACAAGGATTTGGAAACAACACATACTCACTTTGATTTTCAAGATTTGGTGTTTTATGAGGTTAAAGCTTGAATCTTGCAATTTTAACAAGGATTTGTGAATGAAAACTACTTTTTATCATCCACAATGAGTTATCTAGTTTAAATATTGCAAAAAAATTGGTATGTATTGTAATGTAAACATGTTCCACCCCGAGTATTTGTAAACAATAGTAAAAAGAAAGGAGGCTATGAAACTCACATGTACAGAAGCTAGTAGGTTGTATGAATTGCAAATGAAAGATAGGCTTCGTTAGGATTCCTCTCACTTAACCTACACAGGTAATTGTATTCTATATTAAATGTATGCCTAATGGAAATGAAAGTAGAAATTTCCATGTTTATTGGAGGTTCTAGGGATTCTTAGGGTTTGGGACTGATTATGGAATTGGTACAAGTTGTAGGAAATATATGTTTAAAATGATAAGTTATTACTAATTAGGATTAATTAGAAACTCTAATTAATTATATAGTATTTATAATAACAATAATATGTTTGAGTTTATTTATGTAATCATTATAAAATAATTGAATAAGTAAAACATGGAATAGATAAAGATTTAAATATTAATACGTTTGGATTTCTTTACATAATTATCCCATAAATAATAAATAAATTGTGAAATAAAAAGTTTTAAATAACTTATTTTATGTAATTAAAATAATTATTTTAACTATCTAGGTAATCTCTTTTGTTTAAATGAATTATAAAGGAGATATTAATTAGATGTAAATGTTAAATGAAAAAAATTGGACTTCGTATATTTATTTAATTAAAATAAGTATTTATGTATTTATATTGGTTTTTTAAATAATTATTCCTTTCCAAAATAATTATTTATAAGTTTAAAATGTTTTAAATAATTATTTTTGTCGAAATAATTATTTTATGCGTTTATATTAATGTCTAAATATATGTTTAGTTTGTTTTATAAATGTGGATATTTTATAAATAAAACATCATATTTAGGTCTATTTAAATAAAGCTTTTATATCGTTTATTAAGGATTTAATATAAAAAAAATAGATGAAACATCATTTATAGTGAATTAAAATGAATAAAACTTTATTTTATGTTTTTATAAAAATTAGTAATGGTTTTTAAGGATAAATTCTGAATTTAAAATAGTTAGAAACACCTTAAAACAAAAGGAGCAGGAAAAAGGGGGGAAGGGTGACTCGAACCCGGGACCAGAGGTGAATGGGGTAAGTGTCTTAACCATGCGATCTAGGCCAAAACCTTACTAAGGATTGGAACATTTAATATTTTAACAAACAACCCTTTTGAGCCTTCTTCCCCAATCGGCCCAAACCGAAACCCTAGTCTCCTAAATGACTCGATCGGTTAACAATTGAGCAATGACAGCATAGGGCTTCCAATCAGGGGCTTAAGACGAGCATGATGGTGTAAGAATTACTTACAATGGGTGATTGAGAAGGACGCACGACTGGGATCTTTGATCGGTGTTCTTCGAGCTTAAACGCGACCCAACAATGGAATGAGACGCAATCGAGGGTTCCAGTGGTGCAATGAAGGTGTCTCGAGTAGTGGGAGACCGTTCTCAAGGTTTAATTTCATCTTAAGTAGGCTATTGATGCTCGATTTAAGGAGGTCGGTTACGGACTCTCGTTCGGGTTAATACTCTTGATTCCCATTAAATTGGGTCATCATTATCAATTGAAATCGGTCGAATGATGTTCTCGAACAGTTTACGTGCCTTGACAGTTTCAATTTGTGGGTTTGGAACTGATTTTGCGATGGATTTCGCCCCTGGTTTGACTTTCTGAAGTCAAAGGTGACGGTTTTTTTTTCATTACTAACAAGGTTCAAATGGAGGGTTAAAGGTGAATAAATGGGGTTCAAGCGCTATTTAGGGGGTTCAATGCTTAAATTATTTGTTTAAAAATCAATTTCAATTGTTTTAATTTATTCATAAACCTTATTTTATAATTCTAAACATAGATTTCCTTTATAAAAAATTGTTTCTTTATAAGTCTAACCTATTTAATTAGATTTTAAATATTTTATAAATAGATAACTTCCAGCGTTATATACTTGTAAATTGTACAAATGGTTTGTTTCATAAAATCAAATATACATAGGTTTATATATGTAAAAAAAGATGTAGCTATATGATTAAAACTCAACGGTTTCATTTTTAACATATTACTAGGACAAAATATGAACATGTATATGTACTTATGACTCATATATATATATATATATATATTTATATATATTTAGTAGGAGGTAAATGATATGTATTTGCAAAGATTGAAATTTTAAGTTTGCTACCCGTTGAAGTAGTTAAAGTGGTAGGTACGGGATCGAGGTGAAGTGTTATTATTGTTTTAAAATAAAATAAATAAAATAAAAATACAGGTCGGAAATTCATAGATGTTACAGTATTCCCATGTTGAGTGAATTTCGTCCCAAAATTCAACTGTTGGAGACTATTGTATTAGGTAACAAAGATCTGAGTTTGGATTCTCAACGAGCTTGATTCTCGATTTTAGGAGTATAGTTGATGACAAGGTTCAGGTGAGGTCATCGCGTCAGGCATGAATGGTGATAGTGGATTTTGTTTGAGGGGAATTACGGAGAAGATTGCCCTAGAATGATTTTGGACTCAAATAATGGGATGCAACACTTGTAATGAGGATGATGGAAATTTTAAGATCTAAACTCGTTTAGGATATAGTCTAATATGTTCGAGTAATGTCACTGGATAAGGATTTCACAATTATAGGTCAAGGTCAAAGTAATAGGAAATGCTAAGTGAATACGGACAACGTTAATTCTAACAATATGATAGGAGCACTTATATATAGGATGTACCAGCGGTATATCTACTATGCCCTTATCATATCCCATTAAGTTCGTTACTGTATATCACCATAGGTTTTATATCATCACACACGACAGAATTTACTATGTTTTCCATGCGCTGATTTTTATAATTACGTGTGCACCCGTAATTACTCAAATCGTCTTATGGTCCATATAGACCATTCTATTGTGTGTGGGTACATGGGGGGGACGCCCAAAAACATTTAGTTTATTATTTTTTTCTCGTATAAGTTGTTGATAAGTGATTGTGTCTCTAGGTGGTAAAGTCAGTCGGGAAATAAAGACTAACAATGTGGCACAACCTCATACATGGGTGTCCTAAGTAGATGGTATATCCCTCCAGATTATCCATAAAGTTTATAGCTCTCTCGTATCTAAATAAGAATACGTCAAACCCCAAGTTGTTCTAAGTTTATAGCTATCAACTTTCATGGATAAAGTGAAAGATCACGCCTCGTGTATATAGCGGACAATCAATTGCAAACAATGTAAACGGCCTAGTTTTGTATGTAATGTAACACTCAAGTCTCATGTATAGCGTAAATAATCTATGCATATTGTAAATAACCCAGTATCATGTATCGTGTGAACAATCTAGTATCATGTATGTTGCAAGTGATCAAGTTTCTTCTATAATGTGATCAATCTAGTATCATGTACATTGCATGTAGTCAAGTTTCATCCATCATGTGATTAATCATGTTATCAATCATGTATATTGCAAGTAATCAGGTTTCATGTATAATGTAAAGGATCATTTATATTGTATATAACGATGTTTCATGTATAATGTGAATAATCAAGTTGCGCGTATATTGTAAGCAATTTAGTCTCAGGTATATTGTGAACGTACATCTGTAAATAATTGAACCTCATGAGTAACGTAAACTATCGAGTCTTGTCGGTGATCGAGTGCTGTGGACAAGCGTGTTGTATAATGTAGGATTCATCTTTTCAACTTTGTTGATGGATGGTTAACGCCTTTGCGAAAGGATTCATCTTTTCGAAGTGGCTAGCAAGTTAATACATTTTCGAAGGTGCAAGGTGATGAGAAAGTTTTGCTGGTATTTAGAACAGTACGCACACGGATAACTGATTTGAGCTCTTTGTTTGTACATGACAAGTAATTGAAATTTATCCTTGTTTGTAAATTAATAAGTGAAAGTAATAGGTTGAATAACTAGGCAATTGGGTAAATAAAACCTTTTTATTTATTTAGTTATCATAAAAAGAATGTTTCGAAATAAATAATGGCCAAATTATCTCGTAATTGGGCCAAGAATTTAAAAGTAACGAATTAAGAGGTCGAAATGAAATAATTATTCGAGTCACAATTAATTATTAACTAAGGTAATGAGATAAATGTTTTTATACAACAAATTGTGTTAAGTTCCTTCACATGGTAAAGGGGTTTGTAAATAATTTATAATCTAGATAAAATTTATAAACCAAGGGTTTGATAAAGGTTTTGTTTAAACAAAATAACTACATTAGTCAAATCAGGAACTAACAAAATAATTAGTTTACACAGAAGGTTTAGATATCAATCATTAAGGAGTTACGAATAATAACATTTATATTTGGGTATAGGATATGGGTTTCAATTTAAGTTTTAAGAAAACGCGAAATAGAATGTCCGACTAACATCTCAGATACCTTTCCACCAGAAAGCAGATGAGCACCAAGACGAACATCGTTGTAGTTATTCGTATTGCAAACTGGGTGTCAGCCCTAGTTATTTTTCCGTATGTGCATCAAGTATCCCTGTTCTCCACCCCTTGCCTCAGAAACTCTGCGATCCTTACATATAGGTGAGTGGTATCAGCTTGAACTCCTAAGGCACTGGTAGGTTCCTTGGCATGTCCTGCTCCTGGGTCTGGATGGTATATGTTAGGTGTTAAATAAGGGTCTCTCGGGGGTGGTGATTCAGCTGCTCAGAGTCTCAAGCCTGCTCCTAAACCAATCTGCTCTGCGTCAAACATGGATTTGGCAGCTAGTCGTACCGGTGACTGGTTGTCTGGTGATGGGGACCCAAAGTCTTCCTCTTGTGTTGACTCTGCTTCGGGGTGATTCTCAGGGGAATGAGGAGGGTAAGAGCCATGTCTAGCATGAAGAGGTCGTAAGTGTAACGGTAAGTGTTAAAGATGTTCATGAGTTTAAAATTTGACTAATCATATCACTGAGTTCTTATAATAATATATCGGGAGTAACACTTGACCTGTAAGTAGTGTACCCACGAAAGGATTCCTAGGAAAGTGAGGTGGGTCACAAGGGACACACTGAAGTACTCAGTCTTTCCTTAGTTAGAATCTTCCATGGACTTACACTCACTCTTCCAGCCATCATGTACCGTTAGCATATTCTTTGAACTCATGGTTATGGTGAGAATCGTTAGGGATTGTGTCTTGTGGCTCAAAGGTGTGCTCCATCTATTCAAGCAACTTCCTTTCCATGAAGGGTAAGGTCTAAGGGTTTAAGTCATTTGCAAATGATAATAAGGGTGATAAAATTTTCAAGGGATCAGGATGAAGGGGTATAGTTGACTTAAATATGATTAAGTGTAAGAATCAAATAGGAGGTTTAGACTTGTGTACCAAATTATAATAATTAAACGAATGATGTTTAGGTTGTATTCATTTGGGACATATCCCAATGGATGCTGTGACAAATCAAAGTGATTTGAGTTCATATACTTTCAAGAACACATGCTTTAGCCTATAAGTGAACACTCACTTTTGGAATTCCCAGGAAAGCATACGGATCCTCGGTTGATTTGGATTTATATGAAATGCTTTCCTAGACAGAAGACCCATGGCACAGGCATCCACCCTTCCGGGTTGCACATGTTCTCTACTAATTTTCAGAACCCAAAACTTTGACGAGATTTTAAAATTTTAATAGGCATTAGGTCTAGGAGTTTGGATCTTTCCATAAGTGATTAGTGATGATGTGTAAAGATGAAAGTGTATAAGTGTATGGCAAAACTTAGGATAGCATTTAGTGATGTCAAATAGGTATTGTGTAGATAATTCAAATAGTGTAGCAAAGAAGGTATCACAGGAATAGTAGTTTTTGTAAACATGTAGGTTATAAAGTAACATAGCACATAAGATAATTTATATCATGCAATGTAATACACTAGATGTAACATCCCGAAATTTACGATAAAGAATAAACGACGTTACGAAATAATGAAATAAAGAAAGAATGAAATAATAGGTGGGCTCGAGCGGACCTTGGGCCGAGAGTAATTGGCGCAAAGAGGGGGAGGGGGTAAAACCCTAGCCACCCTCTCCACTCCCCACACTTCCTCTTCACCATCTTGAACCTAGAGAGAGGCTAGAGGGAGAAAGCTCCAAGAATCCACATCGAGGCCTTCGTGTTGTTGTATATCATTGCTGGAACATCTTTGGAGGTTGGAGAAGGAGAAATCAAGCGGAAACAGGTAACAAAACATTCTCAGATTCGAATTGAGAGTTGAAAGTGGGTTTTAGGGTTTCAAGTGGGTTTTCAATCAAAGATGGGATTTTTACGTATGGTTTGGCTTAAAAAGTATATATCTAGCTTCATGGAAGCTAGATATAAGTTTTGGACGTAAAAAGATTGGAACTTGGATCAAAAACGAAGGATTTGATCAAGAACAGATGAATCGTCCGAAATCTCCATGAATGGTCTGAAATCTCGGATACGTCCGAAAAGTATTTCGGAACACCATATATCTCAGACAGAACTTTTCGATCGAAAAGTATTTCGGATAGGTCATTTCAGTCGAAAAGTATTCTGGACAGAAAGAGATTTCAGATAGATATTTTCGAACAAAACAATTCTCGTACAAAAGTTTTCGAACGAAAAGCCATTAATAGAAAATAGTTCTAAACACCAAATTTTCGGTCGAAATATATTTCGACCGAAAAAGATTTCGGACATAGGAGTTTTCGGATGAGATATGTAGGTTATAACATTGTTCCATTCGTGACACATGAAACAGATATAATAGCATCCTACCTAGCTTGAAGTTTCAGTGCTAAGAGAGTTATACACAGTAGAAGTCTGGTGAGTTCTTATTGCCCTTTTTTTCATAAGGGTTTTGGGCTGACATGCATATTGGTAGAAAGATTTTAAAGGCAAAGTATTTATTTTATAAAAGGTTATATTTATAAGATGAAAGAGGAAAGCAGTATTTTGTAAAAATGTTATTTTTTTATAAAATGAAAGAGAAAGGCACAACTTTTTATAAGAATGTCATTTTTATAAAAAGAAAGGTAAAGTGTTAAAGAGAATAGTACTATCTTTGAAATATAATTTCTAGAAAGTAAAGAATGGTAAAGAAGTTGCATCTCGGTTCAGCTTGACAGTGACAAATGCCATATTATATGCTTATGTGTTAATATGTGTTATTTGTCTATGTGTTATGTGTTTGAATGACATTATATTATGTGATGTAGTATAAGTGCATAGTAGTTGCAAAGTAAAAAGTCCTGCATGCAAGCAAAGTAGAAGTCTCACACTTCGGTGTGAGCAGGCAAAGGAGTCTTCACTTCGGTGTAAGTGAGAAAGTCTCACCCTGAGGTGTGAGCAGGAAAAGGAGTCTTCACTTCGGTGTAAGCAAGAAATTCCCACCCTAAGGTGTGGGCACAGCAAAATAAAAGTCTTACCCTGAGGTGCAAGTGAGCAAAGGGATCTTTCCTTCGGGCGAAGATCCACATGTGATAGTTAAAATGTTATGGTCACTTGTCATGTACGAGTGAAACGTAAAAATGCAAAGAGTAAAGGAGGACACCTTAACCGGTTGCCTCAAAGCTAAAGTTTTTAACGTAACAGTTTTATAATTGTAACGTAGAAAATTTTTAACGTAAAGTTAAAGTGTTTTAAAGATAGAGAAAGAAAAGCTTATTTATTTTTATAAAGCTAAGCTACCTAAAAGAAAGTTTTCAGATTAAAGTAAAGATAGAACTCACCAGCGTTAGCTGACTTTTAGTATGCATGACAGGTAGTAAAGGTAAAGCAAAAGTAAAGTAAAGGAGCCGTGAGGGCTGGATAGCATGGACATCGGGTCGCCGCTCTGAAGACTGACATTTCCTATTCCGATAGTTTATGTTTTAGACAATGAATTACATTATTGTTTGATGAAGGTTTTAATTTAAAGACTTCCGCTGTAATAGATTCTGATTTATGGTTTAAGAACTATGTTTGAATGTTTTTGTGCCAAATATGAGATGTACCCGGGATGGGGCGTTTCACTAGATAATATGTAGGATAATTACACTAGGGTATCCTAAGGTTATAGAGTATAGTCTAAGAATATGTTTTAAGTAATCCATGTAGTTTCAAATAGTTTCATGTAGTCTCTTGAATGCTGCAGTTCATGTATTTGCACTACGTAGGTAGAAATAGGTAGACGTAGAAAGATAAGTGGACGTAAGTACGTGTATAATGAGTATAGGGTGGAGTTCCTAGTAAAAGACACGAGTTAAACTCATGTTTGGGACTCCTAGGTTATAGTCTAGGTCATGTGTGTCTAATAACCTAATTCCCTATAACCATGGCTCTGATACCAATCTGTCACACCCCGGCCGGTGGCGGATTATACGCCGGGGCTGACGCGGTTGTTCGTAAGCACATGATCATCTATTAATAAGTGATAATATTATTTCGTCATAATTAAAGCATCCGTTACAAATAGAAATAGAAAACAAGAAGTTCAAACATAACATGAGTTAAATTCAATCTTTATTACAGCTAGGTTCATAATCCTATGTGATCATGTAGTGTCCTCAAACTGGTGCACCTGAAACGTGTGAGTAAATGTCAACTATAAGTAGTTGGTGAGTAACATAGGTTTTGACACCAAACAAGAGTTGTAAAAAGGATTTGAAATTCAATATGTTCAAAGCATAACTAATGTATGAATGTGAAAACATACAAGTTTCCAATCGTACAATCAAATAGTGTAAATGGAAAACTGTAGGTACAATCCAACTGATTGTCATTTTGAAAATGTAGTAAGATGTATACACAAAACCCGCCAAGGTTAGTGTTATGTAATGAATCGGATTCCCGTATAAATGATCATAAAAGGTACTACCTTAGGCCTGCCTCGCAAGTTAATGATTGTACTAAACATGAACACACGTATGGTCGCCAAGTAGTTTAAGACAGTAATTTGCATGAGAACAATGATATTGAATTTGTATGTATTGTAATGTAAACATGTTCCACCCCGAGTATTTGTAAACAATAGTAAAGTGAAAGGGGGCTATGAAACTCACATGTATAGAAGCTAGTAGGTTGTATGAACTGCAAATGAAAGATAGGCTTTGTGAGGATTCCTCACACTTAACCTACAAATGTAATTGTATTCTAGACTAATGTATGCCTAATGGAAATTGAAAGTAAGAAATTTCCATGTTTATTGGAGGTTTTAAGGATTCTTAGGGTTTGGGATTGATTATGGAAATGGTACAAGTTGTAGGAAATATATGTTTAAAATGATAAGTTAATTCTAATTAGAATTAATTAGAAACTCTAATTAATTATATAGTATTTATAATAACAATAATATGTTTCAGTTTATTTATGTAATCATTCTAAAATAATTTAATAAGTAAAGCATGAAATAGATACAGGTTTAAATATTAATACGTTTGGATTTCTTTACACAATTATCCCATGAATAATAAATAAATTGTGAAATGAAAAGTTTTAAATAACTTATTTTATGTAATTAAAATAATTATTTTAACTATCTAGGTAATCTCTTTTGTTTAAATGAATTATAAAAGAGATATTAATTAGATGTAAATGTTAAATGAAAAAAAATTGGACTTCGTATACTTCTTTAATTAAAATAATTATTTATGTATTTCTATTGGTTTTTTAAATAATTATTCCTTTCCAAAATAATTATTTATAAGTTTAAAATGTTTTAAATAATTATTCTTTTCGAAATAATTATTTTATGCGTTTATAGTAATGTCTAGATAAATGTTTTGTTTGTTTTATAAATGTGGATATTTTATAAATAAAAAATCATATTTAGGTCTATTTAAATAAAGCTTTTATATCGTTTATTAAGGATTTAATATAAAACAAAATAGATGAAACATCATTTATAGTGAATTAAAATGAATGAAACTTTATTTTATGTTTTTATAAAAATTAGTAAAGGTTTTTAAGGATAAATTCTGAATTTAAAATACTAATTCATGTATTTAAAATAGTTAGGAACACTTTAAAACAAAAGGAGCAAGAAAAAAGGGGGACGCGGGACTCGAACCCGTGACCAGAGGTGAATGAGGTAAGTGTCTTAACCATGCGATGGGGGCCAAGCCTTGATAATAATTGGAACAATTAATGTTTTAACAAACAACCCTTCTGAGCCTTCTTCCCCAATCACCCCAAACCGAAACCCTAGTCTCCTAAATGACTCGATCGGTTAACAATTTAGTAATGAAAGCATAAGGCTTCCAATCAGGGGCTTAAGACGAGCATGATGGTGTAAGATGAATAAATGGGGTTCAAGGGCTATTTAGGGGGTTCAATGCTTAAATTATTTGTTTAAAAATCAATTTCAATTGTTTTAATTTATTCATAAACCTTATTTTATAATTCTAAACATAAATTTCTTTTATAAAAAAAATTTGTTTCTTTAAAAGTCTAACCTATTTAATTAGATTTTAAATACTTTATAAATAGATAACTTCCATCTTTATATACTTGTAAATTATACAAGTGGTTTGTTTAATAAAATCAAATATACATAGGTTTATATATATATATATAAAAGATGTAGCTATATGATTAAAACTCAACGGTTTTATTTTTGACATATTACTAGGACAAAATATGAACTGCGGATTACCTTCGAATCATTTCAATCCACATCAGGGATAATGTAGACGTCGAATGTTATCCTAACAAATTTGAACAACTCGATGTGATGATTATACCGTCTTTTGATATAGACTCCTTATTATATTTCAAAATTCCATTTCTGACCGTTAACCAATTTCGATGCATGGTAGTCAATTAAATGTCCGAATATTGAACTGACACTTGGTCTTTTAACTTATCTACTTGATTAGAACATTCTGGATTTTTAGTCACTTTCCCTGTCTAGATCTTGTCTTGACTTGATTTTCATATAACCCATTGCTAACTTTCGTCAATATGTATATGAACCTTTGGTTGAAAATCACCAAACATGGTTACATTATATTGAGACTAACACGCGAGTTAGTACCAAATTCCAATGCTTTGTGATGAGGTTACATAACAACGGGCCATCGCTTACATCTATTTTATGATGATAACTCATTTCCTATAACACTTGATAGGAATGAATAAATTTGACTCTTAGCAAATTATCTCGACAGAATCCTAGTATAATCTCCATTGTTGGTTAATCCTCGGTTTCACGATTTGAGTTTGGCACCATCATACTCGTACTTATTATACTTGCTTTGTGAAGCTTTACGCTTGGATTACTTGTTATATAGTCATTCTCTAATGACTAACCAACACTCTTCCATTCGAGTACAAGGAGTGTAAACCTCGTCCACTTGATATTTCGCTTTTCAGAATCCTTACGTATCGACTTTTACGGTTATGTTGTATACATACCAACCATGTTGTATCGCCCTATGATGCAACAGTGTACCAACTTTTGATTAGTAACTGCTATTGCTGGCAATCACTAGGTACAACAACCTGAGATTCTGATGTAGTGCAAAGCACACATCTTTATTCCATTGTTTTATTGCGTCTTTAATTAGTTTTGTGTTTGTTTTGAGTCATTTTGATGTGTATTTGAGTCTATGGTATATTTGCAGGTGCTCGTGAAGATTACTAGTGAATACGTGAAGAAATTGAGCAAGAAGAATGAAGCCCGAAGATCAAAAGTGAAAAATGAAGAAAATCAAGTCTTCGCGGTACGCGAAGAATCAGAAGAAAGCTCTCGCGGTACGCGAAGAACTTCATAATCAGCCGCCACTATTTCTTTCACGGTACGCGAGGGAAGGAAAATCCGAGAAAACCCTAAAAATCGATTTAAGTAGATTTTGATTCCCATTCTTAAAGGAATTCGTATCTTAGCCGTCTAGAGAGAGCCAAGGGGCGATTTTAGGAGTGAAGAAGAGGTTTTGAAGCAAAAGGTTGAAGCTTTTGATCCGGGTTCGTTAGTAATAGCGTCATAGGTTTAAAGATTCGATTTTTATTTTTTAATTGCGATGTTTGATACCATGGTTTTGTGTTTCTACTTCTGTTTTGGTTGTTTAAGCATGATTCTAGGCTAGAACTTTGATATTGCCTAGGTCACATGATGAATACTTGTTAAAGTTTCAGTTTTTATTCGTTTTTTGGATTCAATTAATGGGTTTATGATTTTGTAAAAGATCTTGAGTTGATTTTTGTGATGTTATTGCATGTTTAGATCTGATCTTGTGTTTGATTTCAATTCCTTGCGCTGATTGTGGTTGTCTGCCAGTTTGATTAGCATATCTTGGTCATATATCTTAGGGTTTGTGATTAGGGTGGTTTGCTAGACGTAGTAGCCATACGAGTTGTCTTTGATTACTGATTAGATTTGAGTGTGTATCCTAGTTCAATACCCGAGAGGTGAGAATTAGTCGTTTAGTCTTCTTCATTAGGAATCCGAGTGTTAGATGTCTGAGAGGAAGCCGGTATTAGGTGTCTAGTGAATATTTCTATTCGT
Source organism: Smallanthus sonchifolius (assembly GCA_023525975.1). NCBI lineage: Eukaryota > Viridiplantae > Streptophyta > Magnoliopsida > Asterales > Asteraceae > Smallanthus > Smallanthus sonchifolius. Next base: position 65,992,910 of record CM042030.1, on the reverse strand, counting down.
GTCATAGTTGTTATCCCGAGGTTACCCCATGCATTCTTTGAATGTGTCGTGGACTGTGAGACTGAGAGGTAATCTGTCCTGTGGGTACTTTATCATTGTTGGAAATACCCGAGAGGTGACCTAACCATCTGGTGAGTTTAGTACACTTTTGGTAGCTTAGTTGGTGACACACTGAGAGTGATTAGGGATCTAGTAGGTAGTCTTTAGTTGTCATCTTTAGAAACCCAGATCCATCATAGTTTCCAGAACCGGTAGAAGTTGTGCTTTGCAAGTAGGATTCCGACCTAGGTAGTACTCTTCCCATCTTCTGATTTCACCTTAGTACTTGTCTTGATAGTTGAGTCGACATTACTTTTCTGCATATATTAGTTTAATAGTAGTATAGTAAACCCCCACCCCCCCGCCCCCCAAACAAAATCAATCTTAAATCCGAGTCAGAGTCTAGTATTATTATCGCAGTGTCTCTAGGGTTCGATATTCCGGTTTACCATTAAGTTGTGCTACACTCGATAGGTACACTTGTCTGTCAGTGCGGTCTAGTTCGTAGGTTTTCCATTTATTACTTAGGAGTCTAGGTTAGGTTTAGTAGTTTATTTTATAGATCGTCTAGACGGCATCAAATTTTTGGCGCCGTTGCCGGGGACACTTGGCAATAGCAATATTGACTTTGACTAGTTCTTTGTTTGATTTTTGGTTTATTTTATTTTCTTTTTTCTTTTGAGTCTTGTGTGTCTTCTGTGCTTGTCCTACGTGCTATCCGAGTGTCTAAAATAGGATCGAGTCCTTCTGTTTTTGAGTCTTTATTTGTTTTCTTTTGTTCTTGTGTCAGTTTATGCACAATACTCGTTCGCAGGGATCACCACCTTATTCAGCCTTTCCAGAGCCCGAACAAGAGCTGCACGAGCACACCCGCGACTTTCGGGAGCGTTTGAAAGAGCTTTGCAAATCCCAGGTACGTTCTCCTAGCCCAATTCCATTTCCTACTATGGGTGACGCTGATCCACTAGCGAGACGTATAGTACACCAGAGGGCCAGTGATGGGGTCACGGGCACGAGATCTTCGATCACTCGCCCCACTATTCCGAACAACAATACATGGCAGATCCCATCACATGTCATGAGTACGATCACTCATGCCACCCAATTCCATGGCCTCGAGGATGAGGATGCACCGGACATTTGTCCCGCTTCGCACGGATATGTGATACATTCAATATCACGGGTGTGTCTAAGGATGCTATCTACTTGCGTATCTTCCCATTCTCGCTCTCTGTTCGCGCATATACTTGGCTTGACACCCTTCCTGACAATTCTATCACCACATGGGAGGATCTTCAAGCCAAATTCTACAAGAAGTAATATCCACCTTCCAAGGCCGCTCACCTTCGGGACCAAATCCATTCGTTCCGGATGGACCCTAACGAGCCTTATCACATTGCCTGGGAGCGGTTCAACGATGTCCTCAACACGGTTTTTCCGACTGGGCGCTAGTGGAGAAGTTCCATAATGGCCTCACCTTCGAGAAGCAGCAAATGTTCAACACAGCCGTGGGAGCTCATATCATGGAGAGACTCGAGCCTGATGAGTCCGAGGAAATGTTCGAGAGCTTCGCTCAAGCCGAACAGCAGCATCCACATTCAGTTAGGAATTCCATTCCTACTGCTAGAGCACCCGCCTCTTCTCCTAGAGGTGTGCATCAGGTCATTCCTGAGACTAGCGTGGCTGCTGCACTCGCCTCAATGGCTAACGAGATTAAGGAGCTGAAGCTCAGTGCTCAGCAGTGTCAAGTGTGTAGGGGAGACCACGACACCCGAGATTACCCCGTAAATAATCAGGAGCATGTGAGCTATGCATGTGAGCATGTGAGCTATGCTCGGGATGGAGATCTGGAAATAACCCGCCTGGGTTTAATGGTCATCAGCAGCAGTATGGAGGAGCAGAGGCTGGAGCGAGCTCGGGAAGCAGTGTCAATACAAGGAAGATCGAAGAGATGCTCGAGAATCAGACACAACTGCTTGCCCACTTAGTCTAGCAAGACAAGGACACGAGGCAAAGACTGGATAGCCATGACACCTTATTGAAGAATCAACAGTCGGCATTCCAAGATTTACAGCGCACGGTAGGAGACATCGCTCAGAGCTTGAAAGATAGATAGGGAGGTCCATCTTCAAGCTCCATCGCTTCAGTGATGGCCGTGTCATTCAAGAGTGTGGAGAAGAAAGAAGTTGTAGAGGATGAATCCCACTCGAGTACGTATAACATTCCGTCACCTGAGGAGGTAAGGAAGATTGACTGGAGAGCTCGATTTGGTGAGATCGATGCTAAGATGGAAGAGGAGCAGGTGGACGAGGAGGAAGTAGTTGAGATGCCTGCCGAGAAGGCAGAGGAGGAGAAGAAGGGGGCGGAGATGCAGACCCCCGAGATTGACTTGAGTCGTATTCCTTACCCAGCGCGCGTACTGCCATATAAGAATGCTAGGGAATACGGTACCTTCCTTGATATGTTTAAACAACTCAAGGTCAATCTTCCGTTTATATAGGTCCTCCAGCACATGCCTAAGTATGGCAAATTTCTCAAAGATCTTCTTTCCAACAAGAAGAAGCTAGGGGGGATCTCTGAAGTCTCATTTAATGTTCTACTGTGGTGCAGAACAAACTGCCTGAGAAGATGGCGGATTCGGGTCGGTTCACGATCCCGTGTCTGTTTGGCGGTTTGCATCTAAACCACGTGTTGGTTGATCCAGGTGCTAGCATCATTCTGATGCCATATTATGTTTATAAGCAGCTAGACCTAGGTGAACTGCAATCGACGCGCATGAGCATTTCCTTGGTTGACCGCTCAGTCAAGTATCCACGGGGAATTGTGGAGAATCTTTTAGTGAAAGTCGGTAAGCTTGTATTCCTCATGGATTTCGTCATCCTAGATATGGAGGTAGATGACAAAGTCCCACTCATCCTAGAACGCCCGTTCCTACAGACTGCCAAGGCAATGATCGATGTATTCGGTGGGAAACTCACACTTAGTGTGGGGGATGAGTCTATTACTTTAAATGCTATAAAACCCGTGGAGGATGTTGGCGAAGATAGCCACTCCGTGTGCATGCTTGATGCCTTCATAGGTGACCATCGGGACTATGATCTAGAGAGTGAGATTGATGAACCCGACCCTAACTTAGGAGAGATATCTGAATGGGCGTTAGAGATGGAGATATTGTTAGATGAGCTAGATGAGTATGACGATGAGGTGCCTGATGATCTGCTGGAGATGATGGGAGAATTTGATGAGATCATAGGAATAACCCCAAGTATAGGGAAGTTGGTGAAGGTTGTTGAGGATCCCGATGATCCTGGTGAAGATTTAGGGGTCACACTGTTAGAAATACCCGTACTCGAGCCCTTATCCATCCTTGTTATTCATTCTGAGGGGAGAGTTGCTGAGCCTAACCCTATTTCTAGTGTTCCTAGGTATAGGCCACCCCGTAAGAGAACCCGTGCGTTAAGAGATTCATCTAGGGTGAGGGTAGTGAAAACCCCAAGTGTGGGGACGACGAGGGGTAACAAATTACTTGGTTATTTGATGCATATCATTTTCAGGCTAGGTAGGTATAAGCTGTGGTGGAAGGACATGAGTGATAGAGGTTCACTATTTGACAGGAGTAGTTGTTTGCTAGAGATGTGGAGAACCGGGAGAACGCGTAGGTTGAAGGCGTTATCGATTAGGATCAAGGAGAAGCCTCCTGATAGGCTTGTTTGAGTCTCGGGCAAGTGCCCGGGATGTAGAGTTTGTTTGCATTAATTGGTTTGATTTCGTGTCTTTTTTCTATGTTTTTCGGTTTGTGTCATGTCTTGCTGGGATTCACGCTCGATTTAGCAAAGGAAATCATTGGTAACGAAGTTCCAGGTATGTTCAGCATTGGTTTTATCATTGGAATGGGTTTTTGAGGAAAATGGGTGAAAAAGATGTTTAAGAGGCAAAAAATATTCTAAGTATAAAAAATTAAAAATTTTTCTTAACTTTCTGTGAACAACAGTCCCTCGCGGTACGCGAGGGATGTGGGGGTTTGTTTCGCGGTACTTGAAGTCCAAAAGAATTGGCCGGTCCCAAGTTCATCTCCTCGCGGTACGCGAGGGGGCCCTGACCCACTTTTTCCTGCTTTCTTTTCCATGGTTTCCCGTACCCGTTTCCGTGCCCGCTTTCATTCAACACTACCATTCACCACCATCATTACATTGTCATTCATAATCATTCATCTTCACCATTCGCTTCATTCACCGACCATGGGAAACTTGAAACCGTTCGTGACCGATGACCGACCTTGCTGTGGCTTTCATGTCTATGTGTTTGCCACATATTAAGTATATGTCCCTGCTTCTATCTAGAGTCAGTCGAGTCTTTATTTTAATTTGAGTCTGTTTAATGTTGCGGGTTTGTGGTGAGGTTTATTTTGCCGGTTTTATCATTCTGCCGTACTCAATCTCCATTCGGGCTGGATCGATTATCACTTATATGAAGTTTGTAAAGGCAACCCAGCAGTCTGTGCAACCGCGTCCTAAATGCTATACGGTGGACATAAGGATGAAGGAAGCTGGATATATTCACTGCTACATTACCAGCTAAGTCACTTCAGGTTTTGTTTTATTTTTGTATTTTTATTTTTAGTTGTGTTTTGCTTCACATTGAGGACAATGTGTCTTTCAAGTGTGGGGATGTGAGTGTCTAGTTTAACTAGTTTGTCTTGTTTATAAAAATTCAAAAATACAAAAAAATAAATAAATAAAAATTTAGAAAAAAATCTCCTTGAAAATAATTACATATACCTGGAAAATGATAGTACAACTGGATCTGTTTTGGGTTTAAATGTTTAAATAATAGAAAACGTGTTTAATTACTGATGTTTTGGTAGACCCCATCTATCTAGTAAAGCTTAAATATCCTGTTTGTGTTGTTTAGGAATCAATTGAATTAAAATCATGATATCTTGTGGGTACTCATCTTAAGGTAATCGGTAATACTGAAACTGTCAACATAGGGTGATAGGTACCACGTTAAGTTAAAATTTAGAGGTTTTTAAAATTTCTTGGCATACCACTCTCTTTTTATAATAAATTCGAGTTTCGGTGGCGCCCGCATCCATATTCCATAATTCTTGAGCTTATTTGATTGAAATCTAAGTTTCGCCTACATGTCACACGTTGGGTTCCAGCCTGATTGAAACACCACTGGGTTGATTCTTATGTGCTTATTGATTATGACTTAGTCTATGTGTTACCTTCCGGGATAGTGACTTGGTTGAAACGCCTCTAGATGAAGTTTAATTTGCTTATTAATGCTCATTATCACCCATTCATTCATATTTCATCTGATTTCTGAAACCTATAAATTTTTGTTTAACGTGGTAGGGTAAATCTATATGGTTTGATCCGTGCCTAGAAATAACCGTGAAATGGGATTAAGTAGAGTTGTAACTGTTAAGTGTGAGTCACATAGATTGATTGATATGCTTGGTAATATGAGATAGAACACATTACGGGGGTTTGATGGTTGGTGCTTGGGTTTAATGACATACATTATTGCTTTTTAACGCGTGGGTATATTTTGCTAATTGGTAAATTGATGTTTATAAAGCAGATTTGAGTTATGATTCTATTGCAGCTTTTTTGAGGACGAAAAAAGGTTAAATGTGGGGATATTTGATGTAGTGCAAAGCAAACATCTTTATTCCATTGTTTTAGTGCGTCTTTAATTAGTTTTGTGTTTGTTTTGAGTCGTTTTGATGTATATTTGAGTCTATGGCATATTTTCAGGTGCTCGTGAAGATTACTAGTGAATACACGAGGGAAGGAAAATCCGATATTTTGTTCCTCGCGATACGCGAGGGAAGGAAAATCCGATAAAACCCTAAAATTCGATTAAATAGATTTTGATTCCCATTCTTAAGGGAGTTCGTATCTTAACCGCCTGGAGAGTGCCAAGGGGCGATTTTGGGAGTGAAGAAGAGGTTTTGAAGCAAAAGGTTGAAGCTTTTGATCCGGGTTCGTTAGTAATAGCATCCTAGGTTTAAAGATTCGATTTTTATTCTTTAATTGCGATGTTTGATACCATGGTTTTGTGTTTCTACTTCTGTTTTGGTTGTTTAAGCATGATTCTAGGCTAGAACTTTGATATTACCTTGGTCACATGATGAATACTTGTTAAAGTTTCAGTTTTTATTCATTTTTTGAATTCAATTAATGGGTTTATGATTTTGTAAAAGATCTTGAGTTGATTATTGTGATGTTATTGCATGTTTAGATTTGATCTTGTGTTTGATTTCAATTCCTTGCGTTGATTGTGGTTGTTTGCCAATTTGATTAGCGTATCTTGGTCATATATCTTAGGGTTTGTGATTAGGGTTGTTTGCTAGACGTAGTAGCCATACGAGTTGTCTTTGATTACTGATTAGATTTGAGTGTGTATCCTAGTTCAATACCCGAGAGGTGAGAATTAGTCGTTTAGTCTTCTTCATTAGGAATCCGAGTGTTGGCTGTCTGAGCGGAAGCCGGTATTAGGTGTCTAGTGATTGTTGCTATTCGTGTCATAGTTGTTATCCTGACTTTACCCCATGCATTCTTCGAATGTGACGTGGACAGTGAGACTGAGAGGTAATCTGTCCTGTGGGTACTCTATCATTGTTGGAAATACCCGAGAGGTGATCTAACCATCCGGTGAATTTAGTACACTTTAGGTATCTTAGTTGTTGACACCTTGAGAGTGATTAGGGATCCACTAGGTTGTCTTTAGTTGTCGTCTTTAGAAACCCAGATCCTTCATAGTTTCCAGAACCGGTAGAATTTGTGCAAGTAGGATTCCGACCTAGGTAGTATTCTTCCCATCTTCTAATTTCACCTTAGTACTTGTCTTGATAGTTGAGTCGACATTAGTTTTCTGCATTCATTAGTTTAATTGTAGTATAGTAAACCCCCCCAAACCAAATCAATCTTTAGTCCAAGTCAGAGTCTAGTATTATTATCGTAGTGTCTCTTGGGTTCGATATTCCGGTTTACCATTAAGATGTGTACACTCAATAGGTACACTTGCCTATCAGTGCGGTCAAGTTCATAGGTTTTCCATTTATTACTTAGGAGTCTAGGTTAGGTTTAGTAGTTTATTTTATAGTCTGTCTGGACGACATGAGATTCCAAGATGGAAGTGGTAACAAATTTCAAGGGATTTCATTTTAAGTAACCCAGAATGTAAGGAGCAAAAATATAATAGGCTGACGCATCAAAGAATCACCGAGTTGCTAAGAAGTTCGGATGACGAAGATTGAAAGAAGCAAGAAAGTATCTGGCAGCATACTTCATCTGGCAGCATACTTCAAGACAAGCAGCATACTTCATCTAGCTGCATACTTCATGGCCAGCAGCATACTTCATCCAACAGCATACTTCATGGCCAGCAGCATACTTCATCCAGCAGCATACATCATCCGACAACATACTTGAAGTATGCGGTCCAAGCCCAGGCCCACCGAATACTTTTGTCTTGGTTATAAATAGATGTGTTTGTAACAGTATTCAGGTTGGACGACTGAGACAGTTAGAGAGTGGGACGAGTTAGATAGTTTAGACGAGTTGTTGAGCGACATTTGTATTGTTTTTCAGTGATTAATCAATATACGAATCGTTTGACAATCATTTATGTCTCGTCGTTATTGTTTATACCTACAAGTCACGTGTCGAGTCTGTTTCAGCCAGGTTCAACTTGAATCCGTTGATTGAAGATCCTCAGGACTTTGGACCTTACAATTGGTATCAGAGTCTGTCAACTAAGGAATAAACTTTAGTTCTCTTGATAGTAGTGATGTTAAAGTTCCAGTTTATCGACAACGAGTTGAGAAGTTTCTTGTTTATCTCACCTTTTTTCATCTCAATACATGCACCACTTATTTCAGTCATCAAGTGAGTAAATCTATTTATCCGAGATTCCAGACTTTCCCCTTTCACATACTTGAACTTGTTGAACTTTTATCTTAACTTGTCCTTTTTACTTTCTCGCATATCTAAATTTCCTTCAAACCTTTCCAACAATGCATCCCAAAGAGCCTTTACTGTCTTGTATTCTTTAAAGCCTTGAGCAATTTCTGTTGACAATGCCATGGTCAAACCATCATAAGCTTTCTCGTCCTTCTCCTTCCGAAGAATCTCTTCACCAACATAGAGATCAGGATCCTTGTGAACAAATTCATTCTTTTCATTTCTGACAATAGGAACTTGAGGACCCTTATCAATAGACTTCCAAATAGATGAATTCTTATATTTAGCAAAGTTCTCATATCTAAATTTCCAGTTGTCAAAATCATCTGCATTTGTAAGAGTGGAGGTCTATTTGTGGTACCAATCTCATTATCCATAGCATTAGTATCAGTCATGACTTATCAACAGGGAACACTGTACCGCAAACTTGAGATTTAGCCGTAAACTTTAAAATAACCGAAAACTTCAAACTAGCCGCAAACTCCAGAAATAACGTATACTTCAAAGCCATAAACTTGAGTAGCCACAAACTTCGAGGTAACCGTGAACTTCAAGAGGCAAGAACTTCGAGGTAATCGTGAACTTCAAGAGCCGTGAACTTTGAGGTAACCGTGAACTTCAAGAACCGCGAACTTAAAACTGTAAACTCAAACACCGTGACTTCAAGAACCGTAAACTTGAAACACTGTGAACTTCAAGAACCGTGAACTTCGAGAAGCAGCAAACTTGGAAGTAACCGTGAATTTCAAAAAGCCAAAAACGTGGAAATCCATGAACTTGGAATGCCGTATACTTTACGACCGTGTACTTCGAATACTGATATTTTGGCAGATGAAGATCTAACCGAAAATGTCGATTAATCAGCAGAAAGATCAACTGAGCGATCCAATTCGTCAACAAAAAAATGACAGAGACGATATCCAAAACCAGTGAATCTATCCAGAAACTCTTCCAAAACAAACAAGTCGGTTTATTCAAACGAAAACAGTAACTCTGATACCTTACGAGTCAAATAAATCCGTTGTAAGCTTCACCTAATGAACGCTAAGGCTCTGATACCAATTGTAAGGTCCGGAGTCTTGAGGATCTTCAATCAATGGATTCAACGACGTGTTGAACCTGGCGGAAACAGACTCGACACGTGACTTGTAGGTACAAACAATAATGACGAGACACAAATGAGGTATAAAAGTTTGAGTTTAGAAGGATAATATATATTGGCAATCACCGAGACCTATCTAAGAAAATGAATGGCTAAAAAATATTCCTTGGTCTGCTCTAGAATGATATGATCCCAAAACAGAGTTTCTCTAAAAAATAATGTGTTTCAGTAAGTGTCATATGTTGTCAAAAGAACAAAAAGATTTTATGTTTTTAACTTAGCTTAAGTCATTTTATTTTTGTTTTTGTCTTACTTTTGTGTTTATTCTATTTTTCATTAAAGATTGGCCGTTCTTGTTTGATTCAATAATCGTGAAAAAGAGGTTTTATAAAATGGAGGAAAGTTTCAAAGTTTTTATAAGTTTGAGTATAATTGCATTTTGCACATACTTGTATTTAAGTGAACTTTCAGAAGTAACGAGCTAACATTCCTTATCCAAGGGATGATGAAGAATAGATAAACATTGTTGCACCAAGTGTCATCACTGCCGAAAAGCATGATATTTTCAAGAAGAAAAAAAAGAAGATGTTGACTCTTCTGAAATCGAAAGTGATAGAGAGAAAGTACCGATCAACAAACATCATAAAGTGATATTGCAAAAGAGAAAGGCTATTGGGAATCCTCCTCTTAACAACTATTCTCTACATAATGATGACTTTAATGATGTTGATTATGATCTTTTTGCGGATCGAACTCTGAAGAAAAGAATGAAAGCATGTGAACAAAACAACAACCTCAACAACTGCAAAGTCGCTCGTGAAGGTTTTGGGAATGACTCTGGCAAAGAAGTTATTGCAAGAGGTGGTGATCATTCAGTCGATTTTGAAATTTGAAGACTGCTTGGAATGCATCAGCCTAGGGGGAGATTGTAAGGACCAAAAATATAATAGGCTGACGCATCAAAGAATCATCGAGTTGTTCGGATGACGAAGATTGGAAGAAGCAAGAAAGTATCCGGCAGCATACTTCATCTGGCAGCATACTTCATGGCTAGCAGTATACTTCATATGGCAGCATATTTCATGGCCAGCAGCATACTTCATCCAGCAGCATACTTCATCCGACAACATACTTGAAGTATGCGGCCGCATACATGAAGTATGCGGTCCCTGCAGCATACTTGAAGTATGCGGTCCAGGCCCTGGCCCACCGAATACTTTTGTCTTTGTTATAAATAGATGTGTTTATAACAGTATTAGGGTTGGACGACTAAGACAGTCAGAGAGTGGGACGAGTTAGACAGTTTAGACGAGTTGTTGAGTGACATTGGTATTGTTTTTCAGTGATTAATCAGTATACGAATCGTTTGTGTCTCGTCATTATTGTTTGTACCTACAAGTCACGTGTCGAGTCTGTTTCCGCCAGGATCAACACGTCGTTGAATCCGTTGATTGAAGATCCTCAGGACTCCGGACCTTACAATTGGTATCAGAGTCTCTTCAACTAAGGAATAAACTTTGGTTGATGAACTTCCCTTCTCAACTTTAGGCTCTGGGCATTCTCTAGCAAAGTGTCCAGGTTTACTGCAGTTCTAACACGTCATGTTAGATTTATCAAAACCAATCTTCTTTGCCCCAGATTCCATTCCATCAAATGATTTTCTTCCAGTTCTCTTGATAAACTTCTTAGCACGATGCACTGCCATTGCCATATGCCATTTGATATCCATCTCTTCTAAGTCATCAGGATGAATTTGTTCCATGTCATCTTGTACTAGATTTGCAGGAGATAGCTTTCCAGCTAGTAATGCATTATAGCTATTCAGAAAGACACTGAACAATGCGACATTCATTTCTACAACTTTGAAAGTATTTGATGATGGTGAACTATTTTGCTGCACTAAGGCAGCAGTAGCTGTTTGATTTGAACCAGCAGACAAATTCAGAGTATGAGCTGATGACATACTGGAGAGTAAAGCACTTCCATGAGACACTAAGTGGTCTGTCTCAAACATAAACATGATCTGCCTTTGCTGATCGTCCATCTCATATGACCTCAGAATGAAGATCAACTCACTTAGAGATGTGGTGTACATATCTTTAGTTCTCTTGATAGTAGTGATGTTAAAGTTCTAGTTTATCGGCAACGAGTTGAGCAGTTTCTTGTTTATCTCACCTTTTGTCATCTCAATACATGCACCGCTTATTTCAGTCATCAAGTGAGTAAATCTATTTATCTGAGATTCCAGACTTTCCCCTTTCACATACTTGAACTTGTTGAACTTTTGTCTTAACATGTCCTTTTTTACTTTCTCGCATATCTAAATTTCCTTCAAACCTTTCCAACAATGCATCCCAAAGAGCCTTTACAGTCTTGTATTCTTTAGAGCCTTGAGCAATTTCTGTTGACAATGCCATGGTCAAACCATCATAAGCTTTCTCATCCTTCTCCTTCTGAAGAATCTCTTCACCAACATAGAGATCAGGATCCTTGTGAAAAAATTCATTCTTTTCATTTCTGACAATAGGAACTTGAGGACCCTTATCAATAGACTTCCAAATAGATGAATTCTTATATTTAGCAAAGTTCTCATATCTAAATTTCCAGTTGTCAAAATCATCTGCGTTTGTAAGACGTGGAGGTCTATTTGTGGTACCAATCTCATTATCCATAGCATTAGTATCAGTCGTGACTTAATCAGCAGAGAAGACTGTACCGCAAACTTGAGATTTAGCCGTAAACTTTAAAATAACCGAAAACTTCAAACTAGCCGCAAACTCTAGAAATAACGTATACTTCAAAGCCGTAAACTTGAGTAGCCGCAAACTTTGAGGTAACCATGAACTTCAAGAGGCGTGAACTTCGAGGTAACCGTGAACTTCAAGAGCCGTGAACTTTGAGGTAACCGTGAACTTCAAGAACCGTGAACTTAAAACCGTAAACTCAAACACCGTGAACTTCAAGAACCGTAAACTTGAAACACCATGAACTTCAAGAACCGTGAACTTCGAGAAGCAGCAAACTTGGAAGTAACCGTGAACTTCCAAAAGCCAAAAACTTGGAAAGCCGTATACTTTAAGACCGTGTACTTCGAATACTGATTTTTCTGCAGATGAAGATCTAACCGAAAACGTCGATTAATCAGCAGAAAGATCAACTGAGCGATCCAATTCGTCAACAAAAAAAGGACAGAGACGAGATCTAAAACCTGTGAATCTGTCCAGAAACTCTTCCAAAACAAACAAGTCGGTTTATTCAAACGAAAACAGTTACTTTGATACCTCACGAGTCAAAGAAATCCGTTGTAAGCTTCACCTAATGAATGCTAAGACTCTGATACCAATTGTAAGTGTAGATGCATATTTTGTAACTATAGATTAAATTCTATGTATCGGTGTACGTGGCTAGTACGTAGGAGGGTGTTCCTGAGTACTTAGCCCGCACACCAGTTTGGTCCTGCGTACTTAGTAAGTACGCAAGGCTTATGCCTTGCGTTCTTGTCAAGTACGCATGACCAAACCATGCGTACTTAGTAAGTACGCAAGGCTTTTGCCTTGCGTACTTGTCAAGTACGCAGGTAGTGTTCCTTCCCCTATAAATAGAAGACTTGTCTTCATTTGTAGGTGGAACTCTGGAACGAGGTCGAGAGGTGTCCGGGTCGGGAAGAGCTCTCCCGACCCCTGGACCGTGAGCTTAGATGAGAGATGTGTGCTCCTTCGGTATGTAGTCTGTAATACGGGATGACTTCTATGTTATGGATTACGTTTCGTTTCATTATCTTTTGTCTTTGTTCGTGTTTTCTCTCTCTCATTTCTTGGTTCCCACACAAATCACAGAACAGATCATGTTATTTTCGCTGCGCGACGAGGCTCCCGGGACCTACAAGTGGTATCAGAGCCTCGGTGTTCGTTGATTTGTGTTCCAGTTTCGGGTTTTAGGGTTTTTTTGAGCAGATCTGAGATATAAAAGTCGCTACTTTTTCTTGCAAAAATCCTCAAATCTGAGTTTGTTATCACTTCATTTGTTGTTTGGAAGGCCGAGGGTTTGTTAAAATATGATTTCTAAGCTTTTGGAAGCATCAATTTATCAGATCCGTCACTTTTCGAGTATTCTCCTCAAGATCCGTCAAGAACGTTGTTACTTTTTGATAAGTACGCAAATTCAGCTTTTCTGCGTACTTACTAAGTACGCATGGATTTTGTCCTGCGTACTTACTAAGTACGCAAGAGAAGTTGTCCTGCGTACTTGTTAAGTACGCATGAGTATTTGACTCTGCGTACTTAGCATGTACGCATGGTTGTCTTTGCGAACTTATCAAATACGCATGAGCACTTGGCTTTGCGTATTTACTAAATACGCATGAGCACCCTTTATGTGCGTATTTACTAAGTACGCATGAACTAGCCCTGGGATTAAAAAAAAAAGAGTTTTTTTAGCAGGAAAACTTTTCTTGGCCAAAATTTTTAGAGATCATTTGTACGTGTGTTTCGGGCCATTTTTGAGAAGATAGTAATTTTGGTTTTTTCGGACCAGAATTTGTATACGATGTGGCTTAGCGAAACACGGACGAGATTTTTGTTGGATGATACCACTTGTCATACATTGTTTATACCTGAAAATGTAGGCTACGAGTATCCAGGATACTTATTTAATAGGGTACGAATGCTGAACTAATGGGAGCAATTGGGTAGTCATCGGCTAAAGGTCTCGTTCTATTTGTGAAGATGTGGCTTCTTTGGGTCTTTTGGAAAGAGAATCATCTTGTTTAGGTATTCAAACCTGAATATGTATGCTACGAGTATCCGGGATACTTCTTTAATAGGGGATGAATACTGGAACAACTTGAACCCAAGGATTTGCTGTTTTGGATCTTTGCAAAGGAATAAAAGAATAAAATCCTGGACTTGGCTAGTTGTGCTTTTTGAGGATTTGAGTGATGTGATGATGAAGCTGGTCATAGTTTACAGAGAAATGAGGGGGATAAAATCTAGTATTCATGAGACATTAAAGAGGTGGTGGAAAAGCCGTTGGTACTTCCTATATATATACCTCTTTGACGTAACATGGATCTCAACCGTGATTTCTCGTGTAAACTATATTTTTCATGTTTGATTCAATCGTGTGTCTTCAAGATGAAGCTGGATATTCATTGGATTATTAGTTGAAGATGGAACCTTTTATCATTGGCCGATGGGATAGGAAACATACCCTTGTTTCTGGTCTAGTCAGATGGAGCTTAAACTGAAAGGGGATATTGGAAATGTACATCTTCGGGAATTTGGTTGACTCGTGAAGATACAGGATAGAGTTGGACACATCTGGTTGAAGACTTAAGTTTATTTTACTGGAATTCCTATGGGAGCTGATTAGTTTGATGCAGGTTATTGGAAACTCAAACTCTCTATCAAATGCCAGCTGATTTGGAGTTGTCTTAGTCTACTATTGTTACCTGGTTAGGAAGACATTGTCAGACTCAGAGTCCTAAGTCAGGGTGGAGGTTGCTACTGCTGAGAGGATGAACTACAGTGAGTTGTGTTGGGTTAGTTGGTTCTTATTGAAGCACTTGGTTTGGTCTACAATGAAAGCTACAGTTATGAGGGAGACGGGTTTGTCATCACTCGGCAACTGAAGTTTGAAGATTTGAAGATCTCAAGTGGAATGCCAGAAGATCAAGTCTAGCCAGAAGACACGTGATGCCATTAGTTTAGAGGGAGTCTGTTAGGACATTCTTTGTAAACTGATGATTATCAGTGTTAGTGATCGATAGAATTTGATGCTATAGTTAAGAGGGAGTTTGTAGATGCATGTTTTGTAACTATAGATTAAATTCTATGTATCGGTGTACGTGGCTAGTAGGTAGGAGGTGTTCCTGAGTACTTAGTGTTGGATCGGGATCTACCTTGATCCAATGATTCAACACATTAACCGAACCAAATCGTGCGGAATCCGATTTGATTGGCAATCCAATCTATGACACTGATCGGGTCGAGAGAAATGAGCGGATTAGACTTCGAAACGAAGGTTTCTATCGACCCTTTTGTGTAGAGAAGTTGGATACAAGACCTGGAAACTCTAAACGGACAGAGATTCGACAATACAGGTGAAAAGAGTTTGTGTTCTGTTGGTTCTGCTCTGGTCAGTCTCTCTATGTGTATATGTGTTGTATGTGTGCTCATGAAGTGAAAGTTATATATATAGTGCAGAGGCCATTCGTACGAATGAGCCATGTGAATGGACTCATTCATGCGAATGAATCAGTAGAATGGTTCATTCATAAGAATGAATCATTAGAATGGTTCATTCGTACGAATGAATCATTCTCATGACTTATTCTAGCGAATGAATCATTCTCATGATCTATTCGCGCGAATGGATCATTCTCATGATCCATTCGTGCGAATGGGCCTTTCAATAGCACGATTGATCAACGTTATCGATATTTATCAGATCATTTAATACACAGTCGTTATATATGAGTAAACATTAAGGATAAACATGTAATTTCATTAATACATCAAATAATTACATTAAACATAGATAAAATACATATTACAAGGGATTAGGGACATATTATGCATCTACATACTCCCCCTTGGACCTAGATCCCTTCAAAATGACCTAACTAACATTAGTTGGTCTTCAACATCTCTTTTGTACGAGTTTTCCAGTTGACCCCGGCGTGTATGTCAAAAGCAAAGCATATACGTATCACTTTCACATACTGCAACGCCTGGTCTATATCTGCAACTTCAAAGAACGGCTGACACTTGTATAAAGTTGTAACATCTTGTTCAGACAAGTTGGTCAGCCACAAGGGATCAAAGACCCTGATGGTCTCCCATGACCCTTCTTTACAAAGCACTATAACAGCTTCACCAGTACGCCCATCATAGTACCACCATTTGAACTGATCTGAGAAGTCCTGGATCATTTTCCTTAAAGGAATCTTCTTCATGATCGTTGGAGGCTTCCACTTTAAGACAATTAGGGGCTTCTTGGTGACTGGATGAACCTTTTCCTTATGAATGTAACGTGTAGGCATTTGTGGCTTGAAGTTCACCCACTTTTTCCGGTATTCGTATTGTAATTGACGTTCAAACCATTCGGATAGACCGGAAGATTCGCTGTATAGAAGCTTTAGATGCGCCAATTGATTTACTTCAAATACGGGCAGCGTCTTGAAATCATGAGGGTACCTGAAATATTGTATGCCCTTCTCTCTTTTTATAGCATAGCAGCTTAAGTCGTTGAAGTATGCCCACCTGATTATACGACCATCAGACTTGTGTCCTTTGAGTCGATAAACTTTAGTGTACTTGGTTGGAGGAGAGGGCTTTGAGTTCTTCTTTAATTCGGCCATGTATTCCAACCACTGACTTTTACGTTCATTCAGCTCGTCAATGTCAATAGTGGAGGGACCGGCTTCATCCTGTTTGTTGTCGATAATGCGGTTGACCTCCTCGTCAGACTGCTGAGTGAATAAGTCCACGAAGGAGGGAAGATCATCACCATCTACTGATGTGTACTTTGGATATTCTTGATCAGTGATGTCTTCGACTTCAACCTCATCAACGTCTTCTAGTTCGTCAGAAGAGGGATAATCAGTTGTTGGAACAGATGCCTCTTCAGTAATGACTTCGTCGGGATTCATTTGAAATAGCTCGGCAATCTGTTCTTTTGACAAGCAGTGTACGATTTCCCCTTCCTCTTTGTCATAAATAACTGAATGTTGGATGATCCCTTGCATGTCAAGCACATAAGTTAACTTTGAAGGTTGTTGCTTGAGAGGCATCACATCCAAAACTATTTTCATAAACAAACAAAGAATAAACATGTGAGAATTTGAAGTTTCATTGATTTAATCAAAATAAAACTGAAATTATTTACATAATAATCTAATATTTACAATAAGACAACTTAAAACACTTAAAACAAAAACTATCAACCTTCAGTGCCCTTTTGTGTATCTGATGACAGGCCTTCTGATTTTTCTGATTTTTGCTTTGTGCGTGCCTCTGCTTCTGCTGTCTTTGAAGCACTTGATGCAGCACCAGCATTGGCACCATCATCCTTATCTTTGTCATTATTATCATCATCATCGTCACCATCATCATCCTCGCCATCATCCTCGCCATCATCATCATCATCATCATCATCGTCACCATCATCACCATCATCACCATCTTTGCGAGCACCCTCAATTCTGGGTGTCGGGTCTCTTCTGCTTTCTAAGTCTTCCAACAGTCTCTTATTTTCATCCTCAAGCCTTTGTATCCTCTGAGCATGTGTATTAACAGTTGTAGACAACTGTTGATTCTGGTTTGTAGCAGTGAGAAGGAGGGGTTGTTGATCATTGCATCTAGTGGAAAGACTTGTGATGGCTTGGGCTTGTTCAGTATTTTGCAGAGTCAACTGACTGATCTGCGAGCCCTGTTGGTCAATACGTTTTGATTGCTCTTCATTCTGAGCCAGTAAACGACGTACCAAACTGTTTAAAGTACTGATCTAGTCGTGTAGAGAGACAGTCGGCAGTGACATTGAAGATTCAACTCGAATAGTTGATGGCTGTGATGTAGGAGCAGTCGTGTAAATGGGAGGAGTCACAGTTTGTGTCTGAGGCATAGATGTTGACATTGGAGCCTCAGACCTGGTGGCAGTTACTGTAGTAGCAGAGGTGCTCTCCGTCCTTCTGACAAGTTTAAAATTTTGGCGTTTGGCCATTCTCTTTACTCTTCCTTTCTTAACTGGGGTAGATTGGGAAGAAGGAGCAGCAGATACTTGTGGACAGTCAGGGACAAAGTCAGCATCCCTGACGTCATCATCAACCCTTGAGCTTCCTTGATCTGCTCCCCTTTTTCGTTTTGTTGCGACCAATCTTGCCCCTTGTTGACTGATTACAAATTCGTCTTCAGTGTCCTCAGAATCAGTAAATAGGACGGTGTCCAGGTTAACGTCTTCTGGGTTAGTTGGAAGGGAAGAATCTATAGCAGCAACAGTGTGGGTGGTGGCAGCGGTAGATGGAACATTAGGAGCGTTGCCACCATCTCCCTGACCATCTTGGTCGTCATCATCTTGGTCGTCAGCTGGAGGTACAACAATATCCTCCCTGTCAGAATCACTGTTATCATGACGCCATTTTCTGTTTGTTGGTGCCACATAATCTGGATTTGCCAGATGTCCAATAAGTCTTTTGTGAGGTGGCTTTGTTGGTCTTCCCCTGTAGGTCTGTACCCTGTTGAGAGTGACATCCGTCATGTGTTCTAGCTTGATCATGTCGATGTCTGACCTTGGCAGAAGAGGAAGTTGGTCATCTATTATCATCTGTAAGAATCTGGGGTACATAAGATACGCATTGTCCCCTTTTAGATAGATGTTTTCCTTAAGATGTGTGAACACCATCTCGGAAAAGTTGAACGGAATGTTCAACACCAATGCAACGAATGCGCTCTGAATTGTTTCGCGCATATCATCAAATCCGCCACGACGGGAACCGAGGCAATGTAGAAGAACATGTCCTAGATACTTGTACTGCGGACAGAGGTTCGCTTTATTTAAAACTCCTTCGGCAACATTCCCGTCGTACTTTATTCTCATGAAGCATCCGCGGACCAGATATTTATCCAGTGTCACTGGATCTTCAGGATGATCACCGAATTGACACAATCGGCGAATGTGAGCTGCCGATACAACCACATCTTGACCTGCGATCTTCCCGCGTATGACCGGTGGAGATACCTCGCAGTCAATCTCGGCAGAGGCCCAGAACTCCCTTTGGTGCGACATATATGGAGTGCAGTGATAGGATATAGCATGAGCAATCCTTGATCTAGACAGAAATTCGATCATGCCGACAAACGGTCGTGCATTCTTTGATGTAGGAATCATGTACGCACATATGTTGCTTTTAATGGAAGCCTTAAGAACAACTGGAGCTCTGTTCGCCATAACGATCAGTCTGCAAACACAAAAACATGAAGCACATCAGATCAATACATGCAAGATTTTTGAAATATGAACTTTTGGACCATTTTCCCTTTGTACGAATGAACCCTAAAAGTTGGTTCATTTGTGCGAATGGATCATTCTGTATATTCATTCGTGCGAATGAGTTTCATTCATATGAATGAGTATTCATTCGTGCGAATGAGTTTCATTCGTGTGAATGAGTTTTCATTCGTACGAATGAGTGTTCATTCATGTGAATGAGTGCTCATTCGTGTGAATGAGTTCTCATTCGTACGAATGAACATGAAGAGTGTGTCCATTCGTACGACAGACGGGTCGCGATCCAAATTGTCCAAAAATCAACCAAGACACGAAAAGATTTGCCGAAAAAGACACTAAAACACTCGATTATGGTTTTCAACCAGTATTTAGCATTTTAATCGGTTTATTAAGTCACTTTTTACGTTTTTTAGGTTTTGTTTTCGGTTTTGAGCCCTAAATCTAGTCGAACGTCCACGAATCGGTATACACTTGATGAATACTTGTGGGGTTATACCTCTAAAAGGAAATCGAAAGATTAGATCGGTGATTTGACGGAGTTTTGTTCAAAATCAGAATTGGATGAAACAGACGTGCGAATGCGATTTCTGTTTTGTGCGAATGAGACTGAGAATGCGAATGAATGGCCTTTTTATAGGATGGCCTGGTTCATTCGTACGAATGGACCATTCTGGTCAGTCCATTCGTGTGAATGAGCTATTCTCCTCATCCATTCGTACGAGTGAGCCATTTTGCTCATCCATTCGTACGAATGGGACAATCCCCTTATGCAAATTAAACTTTTCAAGTTAAATGGGGTATTCGACCACATCGGTCTTGACAACAATTTGATTATGAAGTAATTTACATTTAATTATGAAGTGAGGGATCAATTATGAAGTTTTGGAATAGTTTATGAAGTAAAGGAACGATTTGATCAATCAGGAAGTTAAGCGGTTTTCAAATTTTGATTTTCAGACAGTCGTTCGAGTCTTATCAGATAATCTAAAATTCAGGAAAAGTAAAATCTTTTTGGATTTTTGAATATGTAATGCTGAAAATAATATCAACAAGATATATACACGCATGTCTTAGTAAGAATGATCCTTATGAGAAATCATACAGACTTAGTGACTAATGATCTGAGACATTTTGAATTTTGTAGATACAACTATACAATGGTATTTACACATCTTTTTGTGAGAAAGATCCGAACATAGGATCAGTACTAAACTCATAGCAATCAGCAACATTGCAAATTATCTGAGCTTTAAGTACACTTAGTCAAAATGCGATCATTGATATGTTTGTCCATCTTAAACTTATGCAGACCTTTTCTCAACACTTACAAGATGATCTTGAAGGATTATGTCCATTATCTGTGTGTCCCACACTAGTTAAGAATTGACTTGAATTACTTTTCAAAACATGTTAATGTTTCAAATCAACACAACTTACTTAACCAGTCATCATAAGTTCATGAGATCTCAGTTATTCCCTGTTACTTCTTTACTACACCAATTTTTTATTTATTTATTTATTTATTTTTTATTTTTATTTTTTTTTAGTATTCACAGTGACAGCCATCAGCTCATGGACGGCTTCAGCCAGGTATTTACAAGGCAATATGGCACGTATACAGCTAACGGTGTTTGTGTTCATCTTATCCCATGGATGGCTTCAACCAGGCTGCAACCCGGTAATATGGCACATATACGGATTCGGATTCATACTTTTATTTTATTCTTAATCGCATGGACGGCTTCAGCCAGGTATTTACAAGGCAATATGGCACGTATACGACTTCGGAATCTAATTTTTAATTTTATAACTACTTTCTGATATCTCATTAAACCGATGATAACTGGTGTGCACAGAATGAGAAACACCTTCAGTTTCTATTGTTGATTTTCGTCAATCCTTTCACCATTATGTGACTCACAAGATAATATCTAATATGGTATAGATTGATCATCAATGGTCGAGATTCAGTCAGATAAGTCTATCAATGCATCACATGTCGACTTGGTGTGACTATTCACTATGACATTAAATGCAATGTGCTTCATACATATGGTTAGTGTGCCATCACTTCCCAAAGGTTGGATACGATTTCTCATTTTTGAGTTTTTCAGATGTTTTTGGGTTTTAGACTGTACAAAAATGGGAAATCTTTTCTTTTTCTTTTTTTTTAATAACAAACTGTACACAAATAACTGTACACAATATAGAAATCTTTTTGGAGTCTCAGATAACTAGCGTCTGTGTACTATCATTTTTCTCAGCGAGAGATCATTTTCTTACTGACATTTTCTCCCCCTAAAATCTTAAAATGAAAAATCTTTTTGAGTTTTTGAGATTTTTAATAAACGCAAGAAAGAAAATATATACAGGAACGTAATTGATAAAAATGACTATTGACTCGACTCTTGGTCCGGAACAACGTCATCCTTCTTTTTCATGCCGTTTACCTCTAACAAGAATAAAAATCTTGGTTTGTCAAAGGCTTTTGTATAGAGGTCGGCCTTTTGGAAATCAGTGTTAATTTGAACCATATTAATAAGTTTCTTTTCAAAACAATCACGAATGAAGTGATATTTTATGCCGATGTGTTTGGTTTTTTAATGCTGAACCGGATTCTTAGTGATAGCTATGGCAGCAGAATTATCTACATAAATAGAAGTGTTAGAGAATTGCAAACCGTAGTCCCGAAGTTGCTGTTGAATCCAGATAATCTGTGAACAGCAACTGGCAGCAGCGATGTATTCAGCTTCACATGTAGATGTAGCCACTGAAGTCTGCTTTTTGCATTGCCATGTCACAAGACGGTTTCCAAAGAACTGACACCCTGCAGATGTAGACTTGAAGTCTGTTTTTCAACCACCATAATCAGAATCACTATATGCAGTAAGCTCAAAGTTATCATCATTAGAGTACCATAATCCAAGATCAGGAGTACCCTTCAAATAACGAAAAATCCTTTTGACAGTAATTAAGTGGGAGACTTTTGGTTTTGACTGATATCGGGCACAGAGACACGTGGCGAACATGATGTCTGGTCGAGATGCCGTGAGATACATGAGAGATCCGATCATGGCTCGATAGAGAGTAGCATCAATATACTCCCCCTTGTCATCAGGCGAAATCCCGTGATTGATCGCCAATGGAGTACCAGCAGGTTTGGCATCAGTCATACTGAATCGGCTCAGTATGTCTCCAACATAATTTGTTTGATGAAGGAAAATCCCTGTCTCAGATTGATCTACTTGTAGCCCTAGAAAGAACTTCATCTCTCCCATGGAACTCATCTCGAACTTGTCCTGCATAACTCTTTCAAATTCTTTGCACAGAACATCATTCGTTGATCCGAAAATAACGTCATCCACGTATACCTGTACCATTAAAAGTTCTCCACCCTTTTCCCGAATAAACAACGTGCAGTCGATGACACCTCTTCTAAAACCATTGTTCAGAAGATGAGTGGAAAGTGTCTCGTACCACGCTCGAGGAGCTTGGTGCAATCCGTACAGTGCCTTGTCTAATTTGTAGACACGGTCACGATGCATAGGATCTTCAAACCCGGGAGGTTGACTGACGTATACGACTTCACTGATTTCTCCATGAAGGAAAGCACTCTTTACATCCATTTGATAGACTTTGAACCTTTTGTAGGATGCATAAGCAAGAAAAATTCGAATTGCTTCCAGACGAGCAACCGGTGCAAACACTTCATTGTAATCTATACCTTCAATTTGCCTAAATCCCTGAACGACCAAACGAGCCTTATTTCTTATGACTATTCCTTGATCATCCCTTTTGCAACGAAGAACCCATCGAGTACCAATCTTCTTAGCTCCTTTTGGTAAATCAACTAACTTCCAAACTCCGAGCTTCTGAAATTGGAGTAGTTCTTCCTGCATTGCATTTACCCAAGATTCTTCTTTTAAAGCATCTGTTATAGACCGTGGTTCGATTTGCGAGACGAAACATGAATGCGCACAATCGTTGACCACACCAGATTCCATGATTTCTGAGTAGACTCCAGAATTGATCTGACCCCTAGTTTTAACACCAGATGTGGGATCACCAATAATGTTCTGTTGAGGATGAATTCTATCAATCCTACCCGCAGGATGAGCAGGAACCTCAACAGTTTGATCAAGGTTTGTGATACTCTGTTCAATTGCCACAGAATGTGAAACATCATCACTCAATTGTACAACATCATGGAAAGGATCTTCAATCACCTGGTCTATTTCATGTCGAGAACCCTCATACTCTGAAGAAGAAGAAGAAGAAGAAGAAGAGTCATCATCCTGTGTGACTTGTGTGTTACTGGAGGACTCAGGAATGTCAGATGATGAGAGAGTAGGTTGCACATGTTCATCAGGTGCGTTTTGAGCATCATACATCATTTGAACAGCAACCTCCTCATCTGAACATTCTGGAGGAAGATTAAACGAGGCAAAAAGTTCTTCATAATCAAACATCCAAGGAAGACCTTTTCCAGTAGCAGGAGAGGTATACTTTTGAACATCAACATGGTACCATTCTTCTACATTCCCAGAAGCTTTGTTGTAAACTCTTTTATTTGGAGTGCTGTACCCTAAGAAGTAACCTTCCTCTACTTTCTCGTTAAACTTGCCATGAGCATCTTTTTTCAACATGGTACATGGAGCGCCGAACGGTTCAAGATACTGTAAGTTCGGTTTCCGTCGATGCAACAATTCAAAGCAAGTTTTATCGTGACGCTTGACAACTAGAACCCGGTTGAGCGTGTAACATGCATTAGCAATAGCTTCATTCCAGAACTGCACGGGTAAGTGTGAGTCAGCGAGCATAGTCCTTGCAGCTTCTATCAAGGTCCGATTCTTCCTCTCAGCAACACCGTTCATTTGTGGAACATATGGCGCACTGAATTCATGGTGAATACCAAGTTTTTGACAGAAAGTTTCCATAAGGTGATTTTTAAATTCAGTACCATTGTCAGAACGGATCCTCCTAACCTTTAACTTATACAGAGACTCCAATTTGGTATTCAGAATCTCCACATATTCAAAAGTTTCAGATTTTTCTTTTAAGAACATCACCCAAGAATATCTCGAATACTCATCCGTCACAACCAAACAATATAAGTCTCCAGCAATGCTCTTCCGGTTGATAGGACCAAACAAGTCCATGTGTAAGAGCTCTAGTGGTATAGTGATGGAATGTTGAGATTTGGGTTTATGAGATTTCTTGGTTTGTTTGCCTTTCTTGCAAGAAACACACACGTCAGGAAGATGAAAACTTTTCACAGTGACTCCTTCAACAAGATTTTTGTGAACCAAATGATTCATTTTTCTGAGACTAAGATGTCCCATTCTTTTGTGCCATAAAATAGAATCCTTCTCAGTGGCTTTTGAAACAAAACATGATGCTGTGGACACTGAGGATGATGCTTGTGACATGTCAAGAATATAAAGGTCATTCACTCTTGGAGCAGACATAACCACCATGTCTTCTGGAATCATAAACTCCTTTTTCAAGATATAACAATGCTTGTCATCAAAAAGAACCTTGAACTCCTTATCACAGATTTGAGAAACAGAAAGTAAGTTGTTATCCAACTGTTTGACAAAGTTGACCTTCTCAAAACTGACAGCTCCATTCGACAGTGTTCCCTGAGCTGAGATAAAACCACCTTTATCGCCTGCAAATGAAACATAGCCCCCTTTGATATTTCTGACGTCGAAAAGGAGAGCTAAGTTCCCAGTCATGTGCCTGGATGCCCCACTATCAACAATCCAATTATTGCTAATAGGATTGTAAAGGACAACCTGCACAAGAAAGAAAGTAATTAGTTTAGGTTAGGAACCCAAGCCTTTACGGTCTTGGGTTTCCCAGACTCATCTACAACAGTACAATCCATCCACTGTCCTTGTGGACTTTTGGAACAACCATTTGACTTTGAAGTACAGTCATCAGAAGCATCATCTGATTTTGCTTTCCACACATGTTGTTTGTGCAACGACTGTTTGTGGTAAACAGTGGATTGCTTAACGATTTGTACAGGTGTGGAACTCGAATCAGTGACCAACAAGTCATGCATCTTTTGTTTAACTTTCCTTTGATGCACTTGTTGTTGGGTAAAAGAGTTAGATTTTGACTTTAAAAACTTTTGTTTATTTTCTGGAAAATGATTAACTCTTTTACTTGGCTTCTGAAGATAAGGACAGTTGACAACAACGTGTCCTTTTGTACCGCACTCAAAACAGTATCTCCGCTCAACCAACCTTGGAGATCTGTATTGATTTTCACTTTGGTGAGTTTTTGAACCACAAGCCTTAGCTTCTTTTTGTTCAGCTGAAGAGAGTGACTTGTTTGATTGAACAGACTCTCCAGCTTTAACAAAATTAACCTTTTTGATTGAGGCTTTGGTTACTTGACTCTTCTGATCAGAAGTAGTGGGATAAGATGGACTGCAATTGGTTGGTTTAATTTTAAAAACATTTTTAGAAAAAGATTTTGAAATACCAATGCTGTCATTCTGTGGAGCAGACGAGTTTTTGTGTCCCAAACCACGAGTAGGGCACTCGTCGTCGTCTTCATCCCACTCTTCTACCATTCCATCAACACACTGGGACTTCGAGGTCGAAGCACCATTATCGTTAACCTTTGGTTGAGGAATTTTGTTTTCTGTTGGATCAACGACAAGTGGCGTTTTGACCTTAAAGTCAATGATTGGGTTATCATCCGGTGTGTTTACCATAGTATTCAACACCGGTGGAGGACAATTTTTATACCCCATCCCAGCATTTTTCTTTCCTGGACGACGTGAAATCATGTAATCAAGAAGTTAAGAAGAATTTGAATAACTTTTCAGCTTTTGATTTAAAGTTTCATAATCACATTCGACAAGCGCCAGCTTTTTCTTTGTTTCATCAATCGTGTTTAAATAAAAGGTAATGGCATTTTGTTTTTTGATAACACAGATTTCTAATTCATGAACTTGCTATTTAAAAGATCAATTTTGTTTTTGAAGGCAAGTTCGTTTCCCTTTAAAACACGGTTTGCTTCAAGACAAGCAGTTAAATCAGTAATTAAGTCTGTGTTGTGACTTTTAAGTGTCTCAACTTTCTTCTCAAGTTCATCACAAATTAAACACGGTTGAGATTCAGACTCACTTTCAAAACTGTCAGAATTTACCTGAATGCCTGTGGATGTTTTTACCATAAAAGCACAGCTACAGGTAGATTCAGAAGAGGAATTGTTATCATCCACATCAGCTGTCGATTGACTTGAAGAGACAACAGATGATTTATCTTCATTCTCAGCTGTGAAGCCAGAACTGTTTAAAGATGTGTCGTCTTCAGCTGATGAACTTTCTGAAGCAATCTCTCTCTCAGCATCAGAATCTGATTCTTCATTGACTTCTACAGCCTTTGCCATGTAAGCTCTATCCCCTGAACTGCCATCAGTTCCAAATTTAAAAGACCAATCAACAGTCTCATCTGTTTGAACAACCATAGCTTTTGTTCCACTTGAAGTGCCCTTATCTTGTGCAAGAGTAACTGGAACAAGGTTTGTTTCTGTATTTTGAGTTTGTTGCTTCGGTTGGCTTTGACGGTTGTTGAAAGGGTTGCGGTTTCCAGTCTGTTTAGGCTTTTCACATTGCCTAGCAAAATGCCCTTTCTCACCACAGTTAAAACAAACAACAGCAGACAGATCAAAACCATAAGTAGTGTCTTTGTTCCCTTCGAGAGTTTTTCCTGTCCTTTTTACATAATCTCTCGCTCTTCTGACTGCACTTGCAAGAGCCCACATTATATCAATTCGATCCATTTCATCCTTATCAATCTGAGCATAGTCTTCTGCTGTCAGATGACTGTTTCCAACCTGTCCAGCAACAAGACTGTCATATGAATTGACAACGGTAGACAACAGTGCCATGTGTTCCTTGGCCACTTCGATAGTAACCTTGTCGAAGTTGTCTGTTTGCAATTTAATGGGGCTTGGTGGAGGAGTACTAGCAGTATTTCCCTGCTGTGGAACCGAGCTTGATGAAACTGAAGCATGAGCTGTTGAAGACTGGCTGGCTGAAACATTTGACATGTTTGATACAAACGCAGTTTGCAAAGGAGCATTTTGTTGAGTTGATGTGGAATAGTACAATGAAGGATCCTGAGCTTGTACGCCTCTCTTTAACTTCCACTTATTCATCACCTCTTGTTCTCTCAATTTCTGAAGAAATTCATTGATATCAATGGTTTCAAGAGTATTGTTCTGTTTGAGAACCATCAAGAATGAATCCCATTTTGGTGGTAGCGCATCTGCCATGCATTGAACCTTTTCTTCTTTCGTTGTTTTGATCTCATGGGCATGCAATTCACTCATCAAGTGATAGAATCTCTCAAATAGATCATCTAAGGACTCATTCCCAATATACATGAAATTATCAAATTCCTTCTTAATGGCCTTAGCATTGATAGCTTTCAACGAAGCATTTCCTTCGTGACGTTGTTCTAAGGCAACCCACAGAGATTTTGAAGATGTAAACTGCCTGAATTGATGAAATATTTCTCTTGATATGGCCTGAGATAGGATAGCATATGCCTTCTTTTCTAAGTCATAATCTTTTCTTTGTTGTTCGCTTAAAAGGGAAAGCAAAACAGGAGTTCCATCCTCACTCAACACTTTCTGATATCCATTCTCTATCATCATCCATAAGTTTGTATCAACTCCATTAATGTGTATCTCAAACCTGTTTTTCCAGTGATGATATTCGTCCATTGTCATGAGTTTTGGAACTTTGTTAGCATTTCCAGCTTCATTATCGATTAATAACAAGTTTTGGATTTTACTGTTCTGACTGGCAACAAAAGCTAAGTCCGACATGGTAAAAAACGAAGTTTTTCGACACAAAAAAAATTCAGAAGAGATTTATGCGAATGGGTCTATTCGTGCGAATGGAATTTTCTATTCATGCGAATGGAATTTTCTATTCGTGTGAATGGAATTTTCTATTCGTGCGAATGGAATTTTCTATTCGTGCGAATGGAATTTTCTATTCGTGTGAATGAAATTTTCTATTCGTGCGAATGAAATTTTCTATTCGTGCGAATGGAATTTTCTATTCGTGCGATTGGAAGTTTGAACAAATGAGCGGGAGACTGGATCTATTCGTGCGAATGGTAGGAGCCATTCGTGCGAATGAAGTTCATCATGGTAGCCATTCGTACGACAGAGGGCTGTTTGACTTTTTTGCACCAAAAAGCACCAATGATTGAGCCTATTATCAGATCTGGAAACTGAGACGATCAGATCACTCAGAAGCAATAATCACAAGTTTTGAACGTGGCTAAACAACGATCAAGTGATCTTTATAACATTCAAGTAGCTAGAAAAAGCAAGATTAGATTTTCTATGTTGAATCTAGAGCACAATGGCTCTGATACCACTTTGTTGGATCGGGATCTACCTTGATCCAATGATTCAACACATTAACCGAACCAAATCGTGCGGAAACGGATTTGATTGGCAATCCAATCTATAACACTGATCGGGTCGAGAGAAATGAGCGGATTAGACTTCGAAATGAAGGTTTCTATCGACTCTTTTGTGTAGAGAAGTTGGATACAAGACCTGGAAACTCTAAATGGACAGAGATTCGACAATACAGGTGAAAAGAGTTTGTGTTCTGTTGGTTCTGCTCTGGTCAGTCTCTCTATGTGTATATGTGTTGTATGTGTGCTCATGAAGTGAAAGTTATATATATATAGTGCAGAGGCCATTCGTACGAATGAGCCATGTGAATGGACTCATTCGTGCGAATGAATCAGTAGAATGGTTCATTCGTAAGAATGAATCATTAGAATGGTTCATTCGTACGAATGAATCATTCTCATGACTTATTCTAGCGAACGAATCATTCTCATGATCTATTCGCGCGAATGGATCATTCTCATGATTCATTCGTGCGAATGGGCCTTTCAATAGCACGATTGATCAACGTTATCGATATTTATCAGATCATTTAATACACAGTCGTTATATATGAGTAAACATTAAGGATAAACATGTAATTTCATTAATACATCAAATAATTACATTAAACATAGATGAAATACATATTACAAGGGATTAGGGACATATTATGCATCTACACTTAGCCCACACACCAGTTTGGTCCTACATACTTAGTAAGTACGCAAGGCTTATGCCTTGCGTACTTGTCAAGTACGCATGACCAAACCATGCGTATTTAGTAAGTACGCAGGTAGTATTCCTTCCCCTATAAATAGAAGACTTGTCTTCATTTGTAGGTGGAACTCTGGAACAAGGTCGAGAGGTGTTCGGGTCGAGAGGTGTTCGGGTCGGGAAGTGCTCTCCCGACCCCTGGACCGTGAGCTTAGATGAGAGATGTGTGCTCCTTCGGTATGTAGTCTGTAATACGGGATGACTTCTATGTTATGGATTACGTTTCGTTTCATTATCTTTTGTCTTTGTTCGTGTTTTCTCTGTCTCTTTTCTTGGTTCCCACACAAATCACAGAACAGATCGTGTTATTTCCGCTACGCGACAAGGCTCCCGGGACCTACAGTAAGGTCTGGAGTCCTGAGGATCTTCAATCAACGGATTCAACGACGTGTTGAACCTGGCAGAAACAGACTCGACACGTGACTTGTAGGTACAAACAATAATGACGAGACACAAATGAGGTATAAAAGTTTGAGTTTAGAAGGATAATATATATTGGCAATCACCGAGACCTATCTAAGAAAATAAATGGCTAACAAATATTCCTTGGTCTGCTCTAGAATGATATGATCCCATAACAGAGTTTCTCTAAAGGATAATGTGTTTCAGTAAGTGTCATATGTTGTCAAAAGAACAAAAAGATTTTATGTTTTTAACTTAGTTTGAGTCATTTTATTTTTGTTTTTGTCTTACTTTTGTGTTTATTCTGTTTTTCATTAAAGATTGGACGTTCTTGTTTGATTCAATAATCGTGAAAAAGAGGTTTTATAAAATGGAGGAAAGTTTCAAAGTTTTTATAAGTTTGAGCATAATTGCATTTTGCACATACTTATATTTAAGTGAACTTTCAGGAGCAACGAGCTAACATTCCTTATCCAAGGTATGATGAAGAACAGATCAACATTGTTGCACCAAGTATCATCACTGCCGAAAAGCACGATATTTTCAAGAAGAAAAAGAAGAAGATATTGACTCTTCTGAAACCGAAAGTGATAGAGAGAAAGTACCGATCAACAAACATCATAAAGTGATATTGCAAAAGAGAAAGGCTATTGGGAATCCTCCTCCTAACAACTATTTTCTACATAATGATGATTTTAATGATGTTGATTATGATCTTTTTGCGGATCGAACTCCGAAGAAAAGAACGTAAGCATGTGAACAAAACAACAACCTCAACAACTACAAAGTCGCTCGTGAAGGTTTTGGGAATGACTCTGGCAAAGAAGTTATTGCAAGAGGTGGTGATCATTCTGTAGATTTTGAAATTTGAAAACTGCTTTGAATGCATTAGCCTAGGGGGAGATTGTAAGGACCAAAAAATATAATAAGCTGATGCATCAAAGAATCACCGAGTTGTTCAGAAGTTCGGATGACGAAGATTGGAAGAAGCAAGAAAGTATCCGACAACATACTTCATCTGGCAGCATACTTCATGGCTAGCAGCATACTTCATATGGCAGCATATTTCATGGCCAGCAGCATACTTCATCCAGCAGCATACTTCATCCGACAACATACTTGAAGTATGCGGGCGCATACTTGAAGTATGCGATCCCTGCAGCATACTTGAAGTATACGGTCCAGGCCCAGGCCCACCGAATACTTTTTTCTTTGTTATAAATAGATGTGTTTGTAACAGTATTCGGGTTGGATGACTGAAACAGTCAGAGAGTGGGACGAATTAGACAGTTTAAACGAGTTATTGAGCGACATTGGTATTGTTTTTCAGTGATTAATCAGTATACGAATCATTTGACAATCATTTATGTATCGTCATTATTGTTTGTACCTACAAGTCACGTGTTGAGTCTGTTTCCGATAGGTTCAACATGTCGTTGAATCTGTCGATTGAAGATCCTCAGGACTCCGGACCTTACACAGAACGTTTGGCGGTCACGATTTGGTTTGAGGCATAGTTGGCCTATTAATGAAATTTACACGTTTCTAGTGTTACACCCCCAATTTCAACTAACAGAGTTTTACCATTTGGGAAGTGACGAACCGGGATCTCAGAAATTAGTTACTTTGAACGACTCTACATGGGACTCAAAATGAAATTATCTTTTAAATCAGAGTTTCAACGCGGAAGAGTAAAGAAAGTAAATGCGTAAAATACACGCGCCCAAAACCAAAGTTCAAAAGTCCAAAAAGTCCAAACGTCCAATCAAAAGCAAGTACAATAGAATAACTCAAGCAAACATAATTAAGTAAAAATCAAGCAGTTGAATCCCATGCATGCCCTAACGTGCACCTGTGTCTTAGCTTAGCGACCTGAGAAAACATGTAAGAAAATATGTCAACACGAGGTTGGTGAGTCCACAGGTTTCAATATATGTAAATAAGCGTTTACCGGATTTATGTTCATTCAGTACGTATCTATAGGTAACTAACCTATGTTCATGCCTCCTGCCAGGTCTATCAACACTGGCGGTGTGAGTAGGCTAACATTTCACCCGTTTGATATCTAATCGAGTTAGCGCGACTAACACGAGTGGGATTTGTCAAACCCAGTAGTACAACTAAATATTACCTCGCTAAGATCCATATTAACGGTCCGATATTAGTTGAGGACTTTCTGTGATAGCGTGTTACGCTTAGCATTTAACATTGATAGCATACGAATTAAAAATCCAAAAATCGTTTAGTCATGTTTTCTCCCCCAAGTTAAAACAGTAGAAAGGGGCCGTGAAAACTCACCTGAGCTGAGTAGTGGTTATCACACAAGTACGAGATTAAAATCTCAAGCAGTAGCCTGACACGGCTCACGGATGCCCTAGAATTATACACATAACAATTAGGGACAAAAATGGGAATTATGACGACAAAATGGAAGATTGGACGTACTAAGGAAACACTTTAATGATTAAGAGTAGACGAATATGTCTATGGGAATATGGATCTCTAAGTTAAACGATTAAGACGATTATCATAGGCGACGAAAGACAATAGTTACAATCATTAGTAAATACATTTAATTGACTTCGTCATTTAAATAATGATTTAGAAAAATAATATTAACATATTACTTTTAAACTCACATAGTTAATACGATAACTATTGACGTGGTAAAAATATTATTATATATATTTTTATTTTAGAATATAAACGAGTATAGACGATTATATCATTTATGACATTGAACGTTCCAACAATGTTTATTATACGGGGGAAATAACAATTATTTTATTTTTACGTTGTGTCACGGTTCAACAATAATTTGAATATATTATTTTATAAATAGGTTTTAATAAAAATTACGGTTTGCAAGACCAAACCCGAGTTCACGGTTGGTTTTCGGTTTCAAATTGTTTATATATATTAATATATTAATATAGGATGGTTTTTAAATATTTTTAAAATGTTTAAAAATAATTAAACCAAAACAGGGGGGGAGACTCGAACCCGGGTCTCTTCCCTGTATGCACACGTGATTAACCAGTCCGCCCGCTAGGGTCATCGCGACATGATCCGAACCGAAATGCTTTTAATCAAGCATTACCAAGAGTCCCCCTCCAAAATCAAGCCGCGATCGATTCCCATCCCAACAACATCGAATTCGGCCACGATTCATCGAATTGACATAGGGGTTTTGACATTCGAGTATAGGCGAGTCTGTGGGCTAGTTTAATTGCAAATCTACCAATTTTAAGATCGTTAAATTTTAAAAAGAAGGGCCGAACCCTAGCCCAAGTACACAAGATTAATTTGATCGAATTCGGTGTTGATTTGGATTGAAATCTTAGGGCTTTTATTAAACGAGGGGTTACGAACCTGCTCATGTAGTTTAATTTGGTTAATATAGTGTCTAATATCGAAAGCCCCAAATCAAAATTCATAAGAACCCTAGGTTAGTGATTTCAAACAATTTGATGTTATAAGTTTGAATTAGCATAGGGCTTTTGAACTAGACATCTCGACGAGTCTGTGGACGTGTTCAATTTCAATATTAATTACCGTATTGATACAGTTCGATTAAATCCGAAAGTATATGAACCCTAGAACTGGTTCACGAACAATTCGATAATGCAAGCCCTGATAATGATAGGGCTTTCAATCTAGATAAATAAACGAAGCTACAGGTACAATTGATTACCAGATTGGATGTCGGATTGATAGGATTTGACT
Organism: Smallanthus sonchifolius; assembly: GCA_023525975.1. Taxonomy (NCBI): domain Eukaryota; kingdom Viridiplantae; phylum Streptophyta; class Magnoliopsida; order Asterales; family Asteraceae; genus Smallanthus; species Smallanthus sonchifolius. The sequence continues at coordinate 65,959,442 of CM042030.1, read as the reverse complement.
AAATGAATGCCGACGGCAACGACTTCGATCCTCGGCGACAATCGCAGCGGTTCCGGCAAAATTCCAGTGTGTAACAGGTTCAAACGGGTGCGATTTAGGTTTGAGAGTGTTCAATTTCAGTGTATTCGATCGAATGATTGCGAATTGGTGAATAATAAGAGTGAAGTCGACAATTACAAATTGATTTCCCATTATCGGGATTAATTGTTTGTAATTGCGGTGTTTAATGGTTCAATGATGAACATTAACAATTACATTATGCATATCCGATACAAATTCGATTCAATTTTGGTTATGGATTACGATTTTGAACCAAAGAGTCCACTATTTGACTTTAAAAAGTCAACAGGGACAATTTCACTCCAATTTGACTTTGCCTGGTCAACAAATCGAGTTTTGGTTAATTACAACTCTGATCCCTGCAGTTTGAGTTCAGATATTGACAGAATTTGACCCTGTGGTTAGATTTAACTGGGTTTAGTTAACGGGGTTAAGTTCCGGGATATCACATCATCCCCTAGTTGAAAAAATTTTCGTCCCGAAAATTAAATAGTACCTTAAGAATTTGACGCGGAGTGCTTGAACAGATTAGGATATTTGCGCATCATCTGATCCTCGTGCTCCCACGTGAATTCCGGTCCGCGTTTCGAGTTCCAACGAACTCTGACAATAGGGATCTTACTGTGCTTTAACGTTTTAACTTCCCTATCCATAATTTCCATAGGTTCTTCGATGAAGCGTAACTGTTCATCAACGTGTAGTTCCTCAAGAGGAACTGCGAGTGATTCGTCTGCCAGGCATTTCTTTAAATTTGAGACGTGAAAGACGTTGTGCACACCACTAAGTCTTTCAGGTAGGTCCAGTTGATACGCTACTGGTCCGATTCTCTTCATTATTTTGAATGGTCCAACATAACGAGGATTCAGCTTGCCTCGTTTCCCGAAATGAACGACACTTTTCCAAGGTGAGACTTTGAGTAAGACCATGTCACCTATTTGAAACTCTAAGGGTTTACGACGCTTGTCTGCATTGCTCTTTTGACGATCACGAGCTGCCGCCATACGGTTTCTAATTTGAACGATCTTTTCGGAAGTTTCAAATACAAGTTCAGGACCTGTGAGTTGGCTATCTCCAACCTCGGTCCAACAAATGGGAGAACGGCATTTCCGTCCATAAAGTGCTTCAAATGGAGGTGTCTTGATGCTAGTGTGATAGCTGTTGTTGTAGGAGAACTCCACCAACGGTAGGTGAGACTCCCAAGAGTTACCGAAATCGATCACACAAGCTCGTAGCATGTCCTCCAGAGTTTGGATTGTACGTTCCATTTGGCCATCAGTTTGAGGATGGTATGCTATGCTCATATCTAGACACGTGCCTAAGGCCTTATGTAACGACTGCCAGAAACGAGAGGTGAATCGTGCATCACGATCCGAAATAATAGAGATTGGCACCCCGTGCCGAGAGACTATTTCTTTCAAGTAAGTACGAGTAAGTTTATCCATTTTGTCAGTCTCTTTGATTGCTAATAAGTGAGCGGACTTTCTCAATCGGTCAACGATTACCCATATGGTATCACATCCGGTAGGGGTTCATGGTAATTTGGTGATGAAGTCCATGGATATTTGTTCCCATTTCCACATAGGAATTTCTGATTGTTGTAGAAGACCGGATGGTTTTTGATATTCAACTTTGACCTTCGCGCAAGTCAGACACTTACTAACATAGGTGGCTATATCGGCCTTCATCTTCGGCCACCAATAAAGTACCTTTAGATCATGGTACATTTTGTCGGAACCTGGATGAATAGAGTAACGAGATTTATGAGACTCATCCATAACTAGTTCCCTTAGGTTTCCGAATACTGGAACCCATATTCGCTCGGCAAAGTAGCGAATACCGTCAGATTTGACTTCAAGTTGTGCTTCGAGACCGCGCGTACTTTCCAACGGTAGATTTTCTAATTTTAGGGCTTCGAGTTAAGCACTACGGATTTTGTCAGGTAATCCGGGGTGAATAGTAAGCTGTAATGCTCGAACTCGTTTGGGTTTTGTTTCTTTTCGACTCAGGGCGTCAGCTACAACGTTAGCTTTGCCCGGGTGATATCGGATCGCACAGTCATAATCGTTTAAGAGTTCGACCCAACGACGTTGTCGCATGTCCAATTCTTTCTGCTCGAAGATGTGTTGAAGACTCTTGTGATCGGTGTAGATGGTGCATTTGGTACCGTACAAGTAATGTCTCCATATCTTAAGTGCGAAGACTACGGCTCCCAACTCTAAGTCATGAGTGGTGTAGTTCCTCTCATGGACCTTTAGTTGACGTGAAGCGTATGCGATCACCTTTTCGTGTTGCATTAAGACACAACCCAGACCCTGAATAGATGCATCACAATACACCACAAAATCATCGGTTCCTTCCGGAAGAGCTAGAATAGGTGCACTGCAAAGTTTCTGTTTGAGGTGTTGGAATGCTGACTCTTGGTTGTCACCCCAATTATAGGCTTTACCCTTTTGAGTTAAAGGAGTGAGGGGTTGAGAATTTTGGAAAATCCTTCGATGAATCGACGGTAATATCCAACCAATCTAGAAATTGTCGCACCTCAGTAGGAGTCGTCGGTGCTGCCCAATTCTTGATGGCTTCTATTTTGGATGGGTTGACATGTATCCCTTTCTCGTGAACTACATGTCCTAGAAACTGAACTTCCCGTATCCAGAATTCACACTTGGAAAACTTAGCATACAGTTGCTCTCGCTTAAGTAATTCCAAAATTAGGCGTAGATTTTCCTCATGTTCTTCCTTATTCTTAGAATAAATGAGGATGTCGTCGATGAAAACGATAACGAATTGGTCAAGGTAAGGCTTACACACACGGTTCATGAGATCCATGAATACCGCAGGTGCATTGGTTAACCCGAAAGGCATGACCATAAACTCGTAATGGCCGTACCTCGTTCGGAATGCAGTCTTTGAGATATCCTCTTCTCAGACTCTTAACTGATGGTAGCCGGACCTAAGAACTATCTTGGAATAGAAACTTGATCCTTGGAGCCGATCAAAGAGGTCATCTATGCGGGGTAAAGGGCAGCGGTTCTTGATTGTGACTTTATTCAGCTCCCGGTAATCAATACACATACGGAAAGTTCCGTCCTTCTTCTTGACAAATAGTACTGGAGCTCCCCACGGTGATGAACTAGGTCGGATATAACCTTTATCAAACAAACCTTGCAATTGAGTGGACAGTTCTTGTAATTCACTGGGTGCCAGTCTGTAAGGTGCCCGAGCAATCGGTGCTGCTCTGGGTGCTAAATCAATTTGGAATTCAACTTGACGGTGCGGTGGCAAATCGGGCAGATCCTCGGGAAACACTTCCAACAACTCACGCACAATAGGAATATCTTCAATCTTCTTCTCTTCTGAGGGCTGCTCAGCAACGAGAGCCAAAATAGCCGTATGCCCCTTTCGAAGGCATTTTTGTGCTTTCATAAAAGATATGATGCCCATGACTGCACCAACTTTTTCGCCTTGGACGGAAAGGGTTTCTCCACTCGGGAGAGGTATACGAACAATCTTCTCACGACAGATAATTTCAGCTTGGTTTCTAGACAACCAATCCATGCCGCAATTATATCAAAACTACCAAGTATAACCGGCATAAGGTCGATATCAAATATATGTGTAGCTAGCTCAAGTTTACATCCCTTGAGAACGTGAGTTGCCTCAATTATTTGGCCGTCAGCTATCTATATTGTATACTTAGTTTCTAATAGAGATGAAGTTCCTTTTATCATATTACTAAATTTCTTAGATATAAAACTTCTATCAGCACCAGTGTCAAAAAGGACTGAAGCAAAGTAATTCTTTACGAGGAACTTACCGGTGACCACATTATGGTCGTAACGGGCTTCTCCAGATCCTAGTACAAAGGCTCGTCCCTTCGCACCATTTCCTCCACCATTTCCATTGTTACCACCATTGCCATTGTTATTCTGGTTAGGGTTGTGGTTTCCGTTACCCCTTTTCTTCAATTGAGGACAATTCTTCCGAATATGCCCTTCTTTTCCGCACTCAAAGCAACCCCTTGTGGATCCCGGTTGTTGAAAAGGTTGTTTAGTTTGTAACTCACCCCTGCAGTCCTTAGCAGCATGACCTATTTTGCCGCACCTCTGGCAACGATTGCAGAACCCAAAGTGGTGGAAGTTACACTTGTTACACTTCGGAGACTTCCCCGCGTAACCACCCTCGTTTTGACCAGAAGTGGTCGATTGATTGAAGTTCTTGGTAGGTTCAAACCTACGCTGTTGCTGCTGCGGTTGATTAAACTAGGGTTGGTTGGGTTGGGGTCCTTTGGAATGGGAGTTAGAGTGGTTGTGGGTGTTGGAGTGGTGATCAAACTTGCGTTTGTGATTTTCGGTGGGTTTAGCAACTGAACCTCTCGGAGGTAGGGTTCCTTGTGTCACCGCTTGGTCGGTTAGCTTATGCGCAAGTCGGATGGTTTGTTGGATAGTGGTAGGATTGGATGAAGTCACCATGCTTTGTATTTGAGGCACTAGACCTCCAATGTAAAGCTCAATTCTTTTGTAATCAGGAGTTACCATATGCGGGCACATAGTAGCCAGTTCATGGGAACGTGTGGTGTAGAGTTCAATTTCAGAACCCTCCATCTTTAGGTTCCAAAACTCCCCCTCTAACTTCTGGATCTTATCACGAGGACATTATTCCTCCTTCATCATTGCTTTGAATTCCTCCCACGGGAGTCCATTCGCCATGGCCAGACCCAACATTTGGACCTGGGCGTTCCACCATGTTAGTGCCGGGCCTTCTAAAGTTCCGGCGGCAAACTTCACCTGATTAGCCACGGGGCAGTTGCACATGGCAATTACTGATTCAACCTTCTCAAACCAGCGAAGTAGTCCAACGGCTCCTTCAGCTCCACTAAAGGCGTGGGGCTTGCAATCCATGAATGCCTTGAAAGTGCAGGCTGGTTGTTGGTTTTGCTGATTTTGCTGGCCTGGATTTAGAAATACAATAGAATTGGAATTATAGAGTTTAGGGCAGTCTTTTTAAGAGATGGATTGACATCATTAGTCAATAGCTAAAGCAGTTACCTGCAACATTCTGTGCTACCAGAGCCTCCGCCACACTATCATTTATCAGTGCTGCTAGCTCTGCTGCCGTCATGTTAATGGTACCACGACCACCGGCACGACCTCCACGTCCTCTCCCTGACATGATTCTTCACAATCACAAATGAAAATAATGAGAAATATATCGCATATTAAACATCATTCAGGTATGAGTTAGGAGATACAACATCTAATATTTTGAAAATTAAATAAATTGTAAGGCTATAAAATAAATAACTCAAATATTAAACTTCTCATGCTTTTATTGGATGGGAACAACCTTACCCATCTAGGTTTGAAAATGGAAATAACATAAGTAAAAGCAAACATGAAAGGAAGGTAGAATAGGAAGATCATCAAGCATCTTCATCATCAGAAGAAACATACGATTTTGCATCGTCTATCTCTACTGGTTCCTCCTCCACGGGCTCCTCCTCAAAGGGCTCTTCTTCAAAAGGTTCCTCCTCGCCATCAGAATGTGGAATCTCTTCAGGAACTAAAGCGGCTTGTAGTTGGGCTTCCAAGTGAGTCACCCTCTCTTGAAGACCTTCAGCATTGTGGTTTGCTACATGTAGCTGAGCTTCCATAGTAGCCAATCTCTCCAGAATTCCTTCCATATCATCGTCCATAGTGTCCACCCTCGTCTCCAAGTGTGTCACACGATCCACTAAAATGTTATGGAACTGGTCGGTTACTGCTAGCTCAGCAGTCAAAAGTTCTATCCCTACTTTATTCTCCTCTATTTGAGGCTCTTTCTTCAAAATGTTCGGTATCTCATCGGTAGCATCCTTTACAATGCTTAATTCTCTAGACATATAAAACAAAAAGGTTGCAAAAGCTTGTTCCATAGTACATGGCAAGCTAGGCAAGGTGGGTGATGAGGAAGTAGAACCGAAGTAAGGTGATGGGACATTTCCCATTTCGATCCATCTTTGGATCATTTGTGGGTATGTGTTCCAGTTTCGAGCAGGATTCATTGCTTGCGCGCTGCTCGCTTCCCCTTGGTCAACTGAATAGTCACTGGAAGTAGTCCGGCGCCTTTTGGGCTCCGGGGATGATAGGATAGGTGCCTTATGTCTAGGTGCCTTAGGTGAAGAAGGTGGGGTTGACGACATATTCCTGTAACAATACATATAAGTGCCAAACATCCAAATGACATGTAACTAATGTGTGAGGCTATAGTCTAGTATGCAATCCTAGTTCTCTATAACCCATGTCTCTGATACCATTCTGTCACACCCCCAATTTCAACTAACGGAGTTTTACCATTTGGGAAGTGACGAACCAGGATCTCAGACATTAGTTACTTTGAACGACTCTACATGGGACTCAAAATGAAATTATCTTTTAAATCAGAGTATCAACGCGGAAGCGTAAAGAAAGTAAATGCGTAAAATACACGCGCCCAAAACCAAAGTTCAAAAGTCCAAAAAGTCCAAACGTCCAATTAAAAGCAAGTACAACAAAATAACTCAAGCAAACATAATTAAGTAAAAAATCAAGCAGTTGAATCCCATGCATGCCCTAACGTGCACCTGTGTCTTAGCTTAGCGACCTGAGAAAACATGTAAGAAAATATGTCAACATGAGGTTGGTGACTCCACAGGTTTCAATATATGTAAATAAGCGTTTATCGGATTTATGTTCATTCAGTACGTATCTATAGGTAGCTAACCTATGTTCATTTTCAGCTCAAGCGCTCGCAACCGAGCTGACTGTTTGTTTATTGCCTCCTGCCAGGTCTATCAACACTGGCGGTGTGAGTAGGCTAACATTTCACCCGTTCGATATCTAATCGAGTTAGCGCGACTAACGCGGGTGGGATTTGTCAAACCTAGTAGTACTACTAAATATTACCTCGCTAAGATCCATTATAACGGTCCGATATTAGTTGAGGACTTTCTGTGATAGCGTGTTACGCTTAGCATTTAACATTGATAGCATACGAATTAAAAATCCAAAAATCGTTTAGTCATGTTTTCTCCCCCAAGTTAAAACAGTAAAAGGGGCTGTGAAAACTCACCTGAGCTGAGTAGTGGTTATCACACAAGTACGAGATTAAAATCTCAAGCAGTAGCCTGACACGGCTCACGGATGCCCTAGAATTATACACATAACCATTAGGGACAAAAATGGGAATTGTGACGACAACATGGATGATTGGACGTACTAAGGAAACGCTTTAATGATTAAGAGTTGACGAATATGTCTATGGGAATACGGATCTCTAAGTTAAACGATTAAGACAATTATGATAGCGACGAAAGACAATAGTTACAATCATTAGTAAATACATTTAATTGACTTCGTCATTTAAATAATGATTTGGAAAAAAAATATTAACATATTATTTTTAAACTCACATAGTTAATACGATAACTATTGACGTGGTAAAAATATTATTATATATATTTTTATTTTAGAATATAAACGAGTATAGACGATTATATCATTTATGACTTTGAACGTTCCAACAATGTTTATTATACAGGGGAAATAACAATTATTTTATTTTTACGTTGTGTCACGGTCCAACAGTAATATAAATATGTTATTTTATAAATAGGTTTTAATAATAATTACGGTTTGCAAGACCAAACCCGAGTTCACGGTTGGTTTTCGGTTTCAAATTGTTTATATATATTAATATAATAATATAGGATGGTTTTTAAATATTTTTAAAATGTTTAAAAATAATTAAACCAAAACGGGGGGGGGGGGGAGACTCGAACCCGGGTTTCCTCCCTGTATGCACACGTGATTAACCAGTCCGCCCGCTAGGGTCATCGCGACATGATCCGAACCGAAATGCTTTTAATCAAGCATTACCGAGAGTCCCCCTCCCCAATCAAGCCGCGATCGATTCCCATCCCAACAACATCGAATTCGGCCACAATTCATCGAATTGACACAGCGGTTTTGACATTCGAGTATAGGCGAGTCTGTGGGCTAGTTTAATTGCAAATCTACCAATTTTAAGATCGTTAAATTTTAAAAAGAAGGGCCGAACCCTAGCCCAAGTACACAAGATTAATTTGATCGAATTCGGTATTGATTTGGATTGAAATCTTAGGGCTTTTATTAAACGAGGGGTTGCGAACCCGCTCATGTAGTTTAATTTGGTTAATATAGTGTCTAATATCGAAAGCCCCAAATCAAAATTCGTAAGAACCCTAGGTTAGTGATTTCAAACAATTTGATGTTATAAGTTTGAATTAGCATAGGGCTTTTGATCTAGATATCTCGACGAGTCTGTGGACGTGTTCAATATTACCGAATTGATACGGTTCGATTAAATCCGAAAGTATATGAACCCTATAACTGGTTCCCGAAGAATTCGATAATGCAAGCCCTGATAATGATAGGGCTTTCAATCTAGATAAAGAAACGAAGCTACAGGTATAATTGATTACCAGATTGGATGTCGGATTGATAGGATTTGACTAAATGAATGCCGACGGCAACGACTTCGATCCTCGGCGACAATCGCAGCGGTTCCGGCAAAATTCCAGTGTGCAACAGGTTCAAACGGGTGCGATTTAGGTTTGAGAGTGTTCAATTTCAGTGTATTCGATCGAATGATTGCGAATTGGTGAATAATAAGAGTGAAGTCGATGGTTACAAATTGATTTCCCATTATCGGGATTAATTGTTCGTAATTGCGGTGTTTAATGGTTCAATGATGAACATTAACAAATTCATTATGCATATCTGATACAAATTCGATTCAATTTCGGTTATGGATTACGATTTTGAACCAAAGAGTCCACTATTTGACTTTAAAAAGTCAACAGGGACAATTTCACTCCAATTTGACTTTACCTGGTCAACAAATCGAGTTTTGGTTAATTACAACTTTGATCCCTGCAGTTTGAGTTTAGATATTGACAGAATTTGACCCTGTGGCTAGATTTAACTGGGTTTAGTTAACGGGGTTAAGTCTTCTATTGGATTTTTAACGGAATTGTTAACGGCGTTATTATGAAAAGTCCGAGTTGTCACATCTAGCCTATCCGAAATGACTCCAAGATGGAGGAATTAGCTCGACTGTATATCAGTTAAGTTGTAGCAAGGCATGGAGTGCTTGTTTCTGTTTTTCCCGTTTGGGATAGTCGTTTTACATCTCGTTTCCAGCAGACACTATAGAAAGCTTTGAGAACGCGTTTAGACTTGAGTACTGGTTACCTTCCTCAAACTAACGGTCAAAGTGAACGAACCATTCCGGCCTTGAAGGATACGCTCAGGGCTGTGTGATAGACTTCGGTGGTAATTGGGACGCTCAATTACCATTGGTCAAATTCCCTTCCAATATCAATTATCACACTAGCATTGATTATACGCCATCTGAAGACTTTGTTCGTACGTAAATAGAAATCACCTCCTCGTTGGACCGAAGTTGATGATAATCATTTTGGCTTGTTCGAAAGTCAAACATAAGGCAGACATAAGGTTGTCAGAGGCCAACCATAGAGTTATGCTGGTGTTTGGAGAAAACCTCTTGAAATTCAACTCGGTTACAAGTACTTTTTAGGTATCACCCTGGAAGGGTATAATTTGATTTGGAAAGAGAGGTAAGCTTAACTTAAGATACTTTGGACCGTATGAAATCATTGTTAGATTCGGTCTGATGGTGTCCAAACTGAAACTATCTCAGCGACTTCATGATGTTTCCTATATTTATCATGATAACATACTTGAAAGAGTTTAGCCGTCGAATCTATATTCATACCACATGAGGAAGTTCGAATTGATGACAAGCTCATTCTTCGAGGTGTTATCTATTTGAGTTCTAAGTACATGATATGATCATTTTTCATAACTTAGAGTATTGGTTGTCGATATGACACATTTTTATTCACAATGTGACATGCTAAAGTCTACCGACTCTTTAAACTTTTATAGCACCTCTCATGTCAAAAGATTTCAAGTTTTTATACGTTTATATTTTTAAATGTTATGGTTATATATATATATTTAAGTGTTTCTAGGGATTCTAGGAACATTGCCTTAGACGAACACTAGGGTCCAAACTAGAAAACCCGGTTAAATGCATACACCGCGTATATCGCAAGTGCGTTAATTAAACGGTAAAATTTAATTTCTTGAAATTAATTTTTATATTTAAATTTATTTGAGACATATGTTTTATAATATTTATATGTGCTAACTTTTATGATTCTTGATTTAACTAACGATTATAGGTGGTTCTTTCGGTAAATACCCGGTGTTTACCCCGTATAACTTTTTAAAAAAATTTGAGTTTTTATATTATAAAAATTGTCAAAATTAATTATTTTGGATACTAGAATTTTATGTTTGGATAAAAATGTGTTATTTAACTGTTTAGGAGTGTAACTTTTATAAAAAGTGGATATAATTTTATAAAAACTTCTTTTAAAATTGCAAGCCCACACCCTCCACTATAAATACCAAACCCCCCACCCATTTCTCTCTTCCTCTTCTCCCTCAATGTCGTGAGCCACCACCACCATATCCAAACACCTCCATTTTACCTTGATTCTGTTTTAGCTTGTTTATGATCTTTGTTCCAGATATTAAAAGGTATTACATCATGTTTTTAAACTTTTATTTTCTGTTTTGGTTAATGACGTAGCATCCAAGAACACCAAGAACACACACACTACACATACTCACTTTGATTTTCAAGATTTGGTGTTTTATGAATTTAAAGCTTGAATCTTGTAATTTTAACAAGGATTTGTGGATGGAAACTAGTTTTAATCATCCAAAATGAGTTATCTAATTTAAATCTTGCAAAAAATTGGGTGATCAAGTGTATGAACACTTGGTGTTCATCACTAGTGTTCTTCATGGATTTGGGGTCAATTTTAGTTTTTATCATGGATTTGAACCACCATTGTGATCGTAGATTTAAAAAACAAGAAATCACAGGATAATAGCCTTGCTAAAAATCATCAAGTGCTGATTGGAGGTACAATTTGATCAAATTTAGTTTAGCTAGTTTAAATGTCAAGAACATCCATGTTCTTGATGGATTTTATAAAATTGTTGATTTGGCATCCAAAATTATTTTTAATCGGTAGGTTATGTTTTAAAATGAGGATCTGAAAAATTTGGTAATCTAGCTCTTTATATATTATTTATTAAAATTCCTACAAGTTTAATACATGAAAATTGGAAAAAATACCTCTGAGTATTGAAAAAATCTGGAAATTGGACAGTGGTTAGTATATTATAAATGAACACTCCTTTATAAATTTTGTAAAAATTGGAGTTGTTTAAGTAGATGTTTAGTATTTATAAATTTTAAACAAATGATTTGTGGATATTATACTTTTGGACAACCACTGGACTTGAAACTTGGAATAGGATCTCATATGAAGCTAAAACTAATATGGTAAAAATTTGGTAAAGTTTTGCTAAGTTTAACCATTGTTCCCGAATTTGTTAAGGTTTGACAATATTATATTCATAATAAATAATCTAAATAATGAAAAAATATGAAAATTGGTCAGAAATTTTTATTTATGTATATGATCAATTGGTATAAATTTCAAATAGTAAATTTATGTCTAAGTATGATTTTGAAATTATGATCCATTAAAATTTTATAAAAAGTTACTAATTATGGAAATTTTTATATAAAATTAATTTTATAAAAGTTTTAGGGGATTTTGGAAAGAAGTACGATCATATTAAAAACAAAAATTTAGACTTTTTAATTGGGTGCTAAAATCACACGAAAACTCTAATTTCGGACGAATCAGATTTTCAAACCATAAACCGGACTTTACGCGCGTAACCACGTTTTTGATCAAACGAAACCGTGACTTGAGGTTGTATCATATATGATTTTATAACTACTGATGTTCTTTATTAAAATCTAAAACTTAAGGTTTTAAGGTCACAAATTTATATAAAAGCCGGTTTTACAATTTTTAACAGTTCTTACGCGTATACACAGGTTTTGGGTATGCAACCGACTGCATAGCCACTTTTGTTTTGTTGGCTTATTCACAAACGTTAGGTGTCCTAAATGCTTTTTTCGTGTCAACTTGGTTAGTAGGACTCGGTTAGGGCATCATATTTGCGGTTTCTTTGGTTAACCGTACTTTTTGCATTACCGCACTCAGGTGAGTTTCGCGGCCCCACTTTTAATTTTTACTGTTTTATGGGGGGAAATCCGTTTCACACACTGCACGTTGTTACCTGGGTTAACAATGAATGTATTAAGTCCCCACTTTAACACAATCAATTAGCTTGGATAGCCGATGGAAATTATGGATAGTACTATTTGGGTTGACACCCCCACCCAGGGTTGGTTGCGACAACCACATTTGCAGTTTCATTTGGGCGTATAATTAGCCATAGTAGGTGTTCAAATTCGACACCTGGATACAGGGGCAACAACTAGTCTGAAGGTTTTGATTATGGCTCAGGGTAATTATATATTAACACGTGTACTTGATCATCTGCGGATGGTTACTGTTACATTTTGAAATTTATTTACTTACTTTTTTATGCAAAACCTGCGTACTCACCAACTATTTTTATAGTTGACCCGTTTTCGAAACATGCTTTTCAGGTAAACAGTTATGGGGATCACGAGCTTTAAACGGCTTTCTTTTGGGAAGAATTATTATTGTGTACCTTTGGTTGTAGTCACGCATTTTAGAAACTTTGTATTGATTCTGGATTTTCATGTATTTGTACTTTCATTAGAAGCATGTAGTATGGTTCAATATAATGCACAACTTTCCTTTTAGTTTCTCTTGTACTTGTGTTCAATGCGATAAACCGGTCCCACTCCGTGTGTCCTCCTTCGGCGGGGTGTGACATTACCCGAAGACTAGAGTCTGGCATCCCATTTATGTTTGAATTTATGTTGTTTGAGACAATTTCATTTTTATATTAGACAAGTTATGTTTAGACATGTTATGCTTCCACTGTTATGTTAAAGTTTTAATCGTTTCTCATGTGATGTGTTGAATGTCTCATGTTTATGTGCTATGTGTTGATGATTAAATCCAATAAGTGAGGCCTCTCATGTTTGGGGCCATACAATACCTCGTAAGGATTCGCCTGTTAAGTTCTCTTTCTTGAGTGCTTCTTGTTGGGCATCGCGTAGTTGAGCTGTAAGGCTCGTGTGGATGGTCATTTCTAATGCTCGCACTCAAAGGGTCTTAACTCTCTCTTTCCTGCTTAAAGCATCGGCTACAACGTTTGCTTTACCAGGATTGTAGCGAATGTCAAAATCATAGTCATTCAGTAAGTCTACACATCTTCGTTGTCTCATGTTCAGTTCTTTCTGATCGAAGATGTGTTGGAGGCTCTTATGATCGATAAAAATAGTACATTTTGTACCGTAGAGGTAATGTCTCCAAATTTTGAGAGCAAACACGACCGCTCCCAGTTCCAGGTATCTTGATGTGACGCATCACAATACACCACAAAATTGTAATTCTTTCTCATGTATCTTCAGTTGCCGGGATGCGTATGCGATGACTTTCTCCTTTTGCATTAAGACACAACCAAGACCTTGGTTTGACGCATCACAATAGACCACAAAATTTCTGTCCCTTCTAGGAGGGATAGGATGGTTGCACAACACAAGTTCTGTTTCAATAGCTGAAATGCATATTCTTGCTTATCACACCAATCGAACTTCTTCTCCTTTTAAGTCAAGGCTGTTAAGGGCTGGGCTATTTTAGAAAAATTCTCAATAAATCGTCTATAATAGCCAGCTAGACCTAGGAATTGTCGCACCTCAGTTGGAGTCCTTGGTGCTTCCCAATTCTTGATTGCTTCAATCTTAGATGTATGCCTTTGTCATTTATCACATGACCGAGAAATTGTACTTCCCGAATCCAAAATTCGCATTTTAAAAACTTGGCAAACAGTCTTTCGTTCTTGAGTAGTTCTAATACAAGCTTCAGATGGTGCTCATGTTCCTCTCTGTTTCGTAAGTATATTAAGATATCGTCGATAAATACAATCACGAATTTGTCCAAATAGGGCTTGCAGACTCTATTCAAGAGATGAATGAATACTGCTGGTGCGTTTCTAAAACCAAATGACATTACCAGGAATTCATAGTGACCGTAACGAGTCCTGAATTCGGTCTTTGGGATGTCTGATGTTGCCCAGATGGTCTATCAAAACTAATAAATAAAACCTAATCTAGAGTCCTAAGTAATAAATGGAAAACCTATGAACTAGACCGCACTAGCAGGCAAGTGGACCTATCGAGTGTAGCACAGCTTAATGGTAAACCGAGTTATCGAACCCTAGAGACACTATGATAACTATAATAGACTCTGACACGGACTAAAGATTGATTGATGGTGGAGTTGACTACACTAAATATTAACTATTAATGCAGCAAACAAGGTCGACTCAAGATATCAAGGAAAATACTAAGGAAATATTAGAGATGGGAAGAATACTACCAAGGTCGGAATCCTACTTGTAAAGCACAATTTCTACCGGTTCTAGAAACTATGATGGATCTGGGTTTCTAAGGAAACAACTCTAGACAACCTAGTGGATCCCTAATCACTCTCAAGGTGTCACCAACTAAGGAACCTAAAAATGTAATAACTCACCAGATAATGGATTATCTTTCGGTCTCTCCAACAATGATAAAGTACCCGAAAGACATATCACCTTTCAGTCTCACTGTCCATAATACATTTGAATAATGCACTGGGTAATTTCAAGATAACAACTATGACTCAGGGTAGCAACAATCACTAGACACCTAATACCAACTTCCTCTCAGACAGTTGACATTCGGATTCCTAATGACGAAGACTAAACGACTATCTCTCACTTCTCGGGTATTGAGACATGATACACACTCAGTTCTAAATAACACTCTATCACAACTCCTATGGCTACTATTTCTAGCAAACCATACAAACAATCACAAACCTAAAGTTTATGACCTAGATACGCAAATCAATCTAGAAGACATACACAATCAACGTACGATGTCATAATCAAACAACAATTAGATATAAGCATACAGATTCACAATTATCATCAAGAAACCTTTTACAAAATCAATAAACCATCATCAATAACCAAAACTAGTAAAAATCGCAACTTTAACAGATAATCATCATAAAGACCCATGCAGTATTAATGTTTTAGCCTAGGATCATGTTCAAACCACCAAAACAGAAGTAATAAACATAAACCATGGTATCAAACACAAAAATCAAGCACAACAATTCAAACTTGCAACCCTAAAACGCTAATACAACTAACCTGGAATCCAAAGTTCTGATCTTTGCTCTTGATTTGACCTTCTTGCTCCTAAAATCGCCCTACACTTTGCTCTGGACGGCAATAATTCGAACTCCTCTAATTGTGGCATTGTAAATCTAATATAATTCGATTAGGGTTTTTTTCACGGAATACGGGTCTCTCGCGTACCGCGAGAACTTGAATTTCAACATTTTCTTCTTTTAAACTTTGGGCTTCATTTTCTTGCTCGGTTTCTTCATGTATTAACTTGTATCTCACACGAGTACCTGTAAAAACATCAACGACTCAATAGTATACAAAAACGACTCAAAACAAAGATAAAACTAATAAAAAACACATGAAAAAATATGAATAAAGATGTGTGCTTCGCACTACATCAAACATCCCCACACTTACCCTTTTTTCGTCCTCGAAAAAGATGCAATGGAATCATAACTCAGATCTGACTCAACATTCTTCAATTACCCATTAGCAAAACATACTCACGCGTTAAAAAGCAACAATCAGTATTTCTGTCCGATTAAACCCAAGCAACAACTATCTAGCTCCCGTAATGTGTTCTAATTCCATTTTATACATTTATCAATCAACCTATGTGACTCACACTTAGAAGTTACAGCTCTACCTAATCCTGTCTCACGGTTATGTCTAGGCACGGATCAAACCATATAGATTTACCCACCACATTAAAATAAGATTTATTTGTATGAGAAATTAGAAGAAATCATGTATGAATGGATGATTATGAGCATTAATTCAAGCAAATGAACTTTCGTCTAGAGGCGTTTCAACCAAGTCACTATCCCGGAAGGTAACACATAGACTAAGTTATAATTAATAAAGCACATAAGTATCACTTAGGGGTGTTTTCTCCAAGTGACCATCTCAAAGGGTAACACGTAAGCAAAACTCAGTATTCTAACAAATAAGCTCATGAATTATGTAATAATGGATAAGGGCGCCACCAAACTCGGATTTATTTTCATTAAAAGAGAATGGTGTGCCAAAAATTTCAAAGACAAACAAATATTATCTTAACGTGGTACCTATCACCCTATGTTTCCAGTTTCAGTATTACCTATTACCCTAAGATCAGTACCGACACGATTTCCTGATTTTATTACATGATTAATCTTACGTAACACTCATAGTCTATTTAAGCTATTCAAGCTGGCTGGGTCTACCAAAACATCACTAATTAGACGCGTTTTTAGTTATTTAAATCATTTAAAACTCAACAAGTAGATCTAGTTGTACTATCATTTTCCATGTATAAGCAGTTATTTCCAAGGACATTTTTGATTTTTCATTTTTTTTAGTGTTTTTGAATTTTTATAAAGTAAAACAAACCAAGCTAAACTAGACACTCACATCCCCACACTTGACAGACACATTGTCCTCAATGTGAAGCAAGACACAACTTAAAATAAAAATGCAAAAATAAAAACAGGAAGCGACTTAGCTGGTAATGTATATATGCTCTCGAATGAAAATCCAGCTTCGTTCTTCCTTGTATGCACCGTATAGCATTTCGGTCGCGGTTGCACATCTCTGCCTGGTTGCTCTATAAAATCAGGATCAACTCCGTCCAAATGGAGATTGAGTACAAACGGGATGATAAAACCTGTAAAATAAAACTCAAACATACCCGCCGCATCAAGCTGACTCAAGAGACCGACTCAAATTAAAAATAAAAGCTCAACTTATTCACTAAGACTTAAAGACTCCAGATAGATAGCAGAGAAACGTACTCAATGGGTGGCAAACACATAGACATGAACGCCACAGCAAGGTAGGTCATCGGATCGAACGGTTTCCAAGTTCCCATGGTGAGTGGTGATCGGTGGATATGATATGGATGTGAATGGTGGGTGGATGAGATGGTGATAGGTAGTAGATGAAAGTGGTGGAAGTGGTGAATATGATGGATAACGGTGATGAATGGTGATCATTTGGAGGATGGTGGTGATAGATGTGACGAATGATGGTGGATGGTGGTGAACGGTGAACGGTGTGGGAAACCATGGGAAAACAAGGAAGAAGGGTGAAACCAGCACTCCCCCACGTACCGCGAGAAACCAGGCCGCACTCCTTGCGTACCGCGAAGAGGAAATTTTTAAGCCGGGCTTTTCATTTGCCCGTCGCGTACCGCGAGGGATTGGAGAAAATGTCTCGCGTACCGCGAGGACGCCTTGGTGACAGAAAGTTAAGAGGGTTTTTTGTACTTAGAAAATTTTTGACCCCTCAAACTTTTTTCACCTAAATTCCATAAAAACCTATTCCAAGCATAAAAACATATGTAAAAATACCTGAAACTTCATTCCCGACGATTTGCCTCGCCGAATCAAACACGAATCCCTACACAAACGAAACACACACACCGAAAAACACCGAAAATGACACGTACTCAAACCAAGGGATGCAAACAAACTCTACATGCCGGGCACTTGCCCGAGACTCAAACAAGCCTATCAGGAGGCTTCTCCTTGATCCTAACTGGTACCGCCTTCATCCTGTTTGGTCTACCGATTCTCCCCAGCATCATCCAACAAATACTACTATCAAACCTCGAACTTATATTACATTTATCAATCAAGTCCTTCCACCACCACTTAAACCTACCCGTTCCGAATGTGACACGGTTCAAATACCGCAGTAACTTCTCACCTCTAAACATCCCCACACTTCGGGTTTTCACTCTCCCTATATCAACAAAATCACTCAACTCTCGGAGTTTCTTACGGGGCGGCCTAGGTTTAGGGGATGACTCGGCTTCTATCCCCTCAGCATGGACACAAGTAAAGGTCAAAGGCTCAATATGTGATATCACTAAAGTGTGGCCTCTAACCTCTCGCCCGGATCTTCATGATCCTCTACAGTCTCCTCAGTCATCCCCACACTTGGGGTTTTGCCTATGATCTCATCCAATTCTGCCATAATCTCGAGCAGATCATCAGGCACCTCATCGCCGTATTCATCAGGCTCAACTAACAGCTTCTCCAACTCCAACGCCCATTCAGATATCTCTCCTAAGTTAGGAGCATGTTCATCAATTTCTCTCTCTGGATCAGAGTCCCGATGGTCACCTATGAGGGCATCAATCATGCAAACTGAATCGCTCTACTCAGTAAACCCCTTCACAGGTTTCATAGCATCGAATGTGATCATCTCACCCCCCACACGAAGTGTGAGTTTCCCGTCAAAGACATCGATTAATGCCTTGGCGGTATGTAGGAATGAGCGTCCTAGGATGAGTGGGACTCTATCATCCACTTCCATATCCAGGATGATAAAATCCACGGGGAAGACAAATTTGCCGACTTTCACTAGAAGATTCTCCACAATTCCCCGTTGATACTTGATTGAACGGTCAGCCAAGGATATGCTCATGAGCGTCGGTTGCGGTTTACCTAGGTCTAGCTGCTTATAAATGGAATAAGGCATCAGATTGATGCTAGCACCCAGGTCAGCCAACGCGTGGTTTAAGGGCAAACCACCAAGCAGACACAGGATCGTGAAATGACCCGAATCTGCCAGTTTCTCTGGCGGTTTGTTCTTAACCACTGTAGAACATTGCTCACTAAGTGAGACTTTAGAGACCTCCTCTAGCTTCTTCTTATTAGATAGAAAATCTTTAAGGAACTTTCCATACTTTGGCATGTGCTGGAGGACCTCTATAAATAGGAGATTGACCTTTAGTTGTTTGAACATATCAAGGAAGTGACCGTATTCCCTAGCGTGTTTATGTGGCAGCAAACGCGCTGGATAGGGAACACGACTCAGGTCAATCTTGAGGGTCTTCATCTCACCCCCACTCTTCTTCTCCCCTGCCTTCTCGGCGGGCTTTTCCATCTCTATCTCCTCGTCCACCGGCTCTTCCTCTTCCACCGGTGGGTCTCCTTCTCTTCAACTCTTCTGCTCCTAGTCGACACAGCATTCACTGAGGTTCCTGGTCCATCCACCTCAGCTGACTCGGGCTCCTCTAACATCCTAGCATAGATCTCAGCAAATCAAGCTCTCCAATCTATCTTCTTCACCTTTTCTGACGAAAGAATGGCATAGTCAGTGCTGTGGGAGGCTTCCTCTTCTACTCTCTCGTCTCTATGACTTCTGATCGACACGGCCATCACTGAAGCATTGGGGCCCGAAGATGGACCTCCCTGTATATCCTTCAGGCTCTTCGCGATGTCTCCTACCGTGCGTTGCAAGTCCTCAAATGCCGACTGCTGATTCTTCAATAAAGTGTCGTGGGCATCCGGTCTTTGCCGAGCGACCCTGTCCTGCTGGACTAAGTGGGCAAGCATATGTGTCTGATTCTCTATCATCTCTTCAATCTTCCTTGTGCTGACACTGCTTCCCAAACTCGCTCCTGCTTCAGCTCCTCCATACTGATTCCTGTGACCATTAAACCCAGGTGGGTTATTTCCTGATCTCCATCCTGAGCCATAAGAATTATTGTATTTGTTGTACCCTCGGTTCTGATTCTGGTTGCCAGTAAAACTCACCTACTCCTGATGATTGACGGGGCAATCTCTGGTGTCGTGTCCTCCCCTACACACCTCACACCATTGAGCACTAAGTTTCAACTCCTTGATCTTATTAGCCATAGCTGCGAGTGCAGCAGCCACGCTAGTAACAGGAGTGACCTGATGAACACCCATAGGAGAAGAGGTGGATGCTCTAGCACTGGGAATGGAAGTCCTAGTAGATGGTTGTTGTTGTTCCGCCAGAGCGAAGCTCTCGAACATCTCCTCGCACAAAGCAGGCTCGAGTTTGTCAATGATATGGCCTCCCCCAGCAGTGTTGAACATTTGCTGCTTCTCAAAGGTCGCCATTATAGAACTTCTCCACAATTCCCCAGTCAGAAAGACCATGCTTGGGGCATCGGCTCAACAGCGCGTTGAACCACTCCCAGGCCATGTGATAAGGCTCGTCAGGATCCATCCGGAAGGAGTGGATTTGATCCTTAAGGCGAGCGGCCCTGGAAGGCGGATAATATTTTTTGAAGAACTTGGCTTGAAGATCCTCCCACGTAGTAATAAAGTAGTCAGGGAGGATGTCAAGCCAAGTGGATGCACGCCTAGAGAGCAAGAATGGAAAGAGACGCAAGTAGACTGCGTCCTTAAACACACCCGTGATATTAAAGGTATCACATATGCGCACGAAGCGGAACAGGTGTCCGGGTGCATCCTCATCCTCAAGGCCATGAAACTGAGTGGCATGAGTGATCGTGCTCATGACATGTGACGGGATCTACCATGTATTGGTGTTCGGAATAGCGGGGCGCGTGATCGAAGATCTCGCCCCGGTGACCCCGTCACTGGCCCTCTAGTGCACGGTACGTCTCGCTGGTGGGTCAGCGTCGCCCATGATAGGAAATGGAATTTGGCTAGTAGAACGTACCTGGTTGCTGCAGAATGCTTTCAAATCTCCTGGAAGTCGCGGGTGTGCTCGTGCAGCCCTCGTTCGGGCACTGGAAAAGCTGAATAAGGTGGTGATCCCTGTGAACGAGTATGGTGCATAAACAGAAACACACTAGAAGGAAAGAGACAAAGACTCAAAGACAGAAAGTCTCGATTCAAAATTAGACACATAAATAGCACGTATGACAAGCAAACACGCAAGACTCAAAAGAAAAGAAAATAAAATAAACTAAAAATCAAACAAACAACTAGTCAAAGTTAATATTGCTATTGCCAAGTGCCCCCGGCAACGGCGCCAAAAACTTGATGTCACCCAGATGGTATATAAAAACTAATAAATAAAACCTAATCTAGACTCCTAAGTAATAAATGGAAAACCTATGAACTAGACCGCACTGACAGGCAAGTGGACCTATCGAGTGTAGCACAGCTTAATGGTAAACAGAATTATCGAACCCTAGAGACACTATGATAACTATTCTAGACTCTAACTCAGACTAAAGATTGATTGATTGGGGGGTTGACTACACTAAAGATTAACTACTAATGCAGCAAACAAGGTCGACTCAAGCTATCAAGGAAAATACTAAGGAAATACCAGAGATGGGAAGAATACTACCTAGGTCGGGATCCTACTTGCAAAGCACAACTTCTACCAGTTCTGGAAACTATGATTAATCTGGGTTTCTAAGGAAACAACTCTAGACAACCTAGTGGATCCCTAATCACTCTCAGGGTGTCACCAACTAAGGAACCTAAACATGTAATAACTCACCACATAATGGATTACCTTTCGGTCTCTCCAATAATGATAAAGTACCCGAAAGACAGATCACCTTTCAATCTCACTGTCCACAATATATTCGAAGAATGCACGAGGTAATCTCAAGATAACAACTATGACCCAGGGTAGCAACAATCACTAGACACCTAATATCAACTTACTCTCAGACAGTTGACACTCGGATTCCTAATGACGAAGACTAAACGACTATCTCTCACTTCTCGGGTATTGAGACAGGATACACACTCAGTTCTAAATAACACTCAATCACAACTCATATGGCTACTATTTCTAGCAAACCATACAAACAATCACAAACCTAAAGTCTATGACCTAGATACGCAAATCAAACTGGAAGACATCCACAATCAACGTACGGAATCATAATCAAACAACAATTAGATATAAGCATACAGATTCATCACAATTATCATCAAGAAACCTTTTACAAAATCAATAAACCATCATCAATAACCAAAACTAGTAAAAATCGTAACTTTAACAGATAATCATCATAAAGACCCAGGCAGTATTAATGTTTTTGCCTATGATCATGCTCAAACCACCAAAACAGAAGTAATAAACATAAACCTTGGTATCAAACACAGAAATCAAGCACAAAGATTCAAACTTGCAACCCTTAAACGCTAATTCAACGAACCAGGAATCCAAAGTTCTGATCTTTGCTCTTGATTTGACCTTCTTGCTCTTAAAATCTCCCTAGACTTTGCTCTGGACGACAATAATTCGAACTCCTCTAATTGTGGCATTGTAAACCGACTATAATTATATTAGGGTTTTTTACACGGAATACGGGTCTCTAACGTACCGCGAGAAAAAATTAGTCATGGTCGGTTCTGGATCTCCTCACGTACCACGAGGCTCTCCTCTCTCTCTCTCTCTCGCGTATCGTGAGAACTTGAATTTCAACATTTTCTTATTTTAAACTTTGGGCTTCATTTTCTTGCTCGGTTTCTTCAAGTATTGACTTGTATCTCACACGAGCACCTGTAAACACATCAACGACCTACTAGTAAA
This sequence comes from Smallanthus sonchifolius, assembly GCA_023525975.1. NCBI lineage: Eukaryota > Viridiplantae > Streptophyta > Magnoliopsida > Asterales > Asteraceae > Smallanthus > Smallanthus sonchifolius. The sequence goes on along the minus strand of CM042030.1, from coordinate 65,936,820 downwards.
CAAAAATGACTCAAAATAAAGATAAAACTAATAAAAAAACGCATATAAAACAATAGGAATAAAGATGTGTGCTTCGCACTACATCAATGTCTTCTTCTTATATTTTTAGCTGATGATATCCTGAACGCATGTCTATCTTTGAGTAGAAGTTGGAACCTTGTAGTTGGTCAAACAAGTCGTCAATCCTTGGGTGTGGGTATCGGTTCTTGACCGTCAGCTTGGTAAGTTCCCGATAATCGATGCACATTCTGAAGGTTCCATCCTTCTTCTTTACAAACAGAACTGGAGCTCCCCATGGTGAAAAACTCGGTCTTATGAATCCTTTATCAAATAGTTCTTGTAATTGGTTGGACAATTCTTGCATCTCGGATGGTGCTAGTCGGTATGGCGACCGTGCAATTGGTGCCGCTCTAGGCACTAGGTAAATTCGAAACTCCACTTTCCTAGAGTGTGGGAGTCTGGGTAAGTATTCGGGGAACGCTTCCGGATAGTCTCGAACGACCGGTATGTCTTCCAGTCGTTCTCCTCTGACTTCTTTTCCGTTACGTGAGCCAAAATTGCGTGGTATCCTTTTTTCAAATACTTCTGGGATTTCATAAAGGTGATGATTCTCAACTCGGTTCCACTCCTTTTTCCTTGGATCATAAGCGTTTCACCATTTGGAAGTGGAATACGAACCAACTTTTCTCGACACACAATCTCTGCTAGATTTTTGGATAACCAATCCATACCAACCACAACGTCAAAACTTCCCAATTTTATAGGTAATAAGTCTATGCTAAAAGAATGATCGTTTAAATTCAGGGTACACCCTTTGATTATTTCTACGGTTTCTATTAGCTTGCCATTAGCTAGTTCTATTGTATAATTACCTTCCAATTTAATTGGTTTGATGTTAACTAAGGGGCTAAAGTCAGTTGAAACAAAACTTCTATCGAATAGTATGGTCGCGTAGTGATTAATAACAAGGAACGTACCAGTGACGATGTTGGGATCCTGGAGAGCTTCTCCAGCTCCAATCACAAAAGCCCTTTCACGAGCTTGGTTCGAGCACTGTTTCTTAACTTTGGGCAGTCTTTCTTGAAATGGCCTGCTACTCCACATTCAAAGCAGGTTCGATCGACACCATGGTTTGCTGCAGGGGTGGTAGCTTTGCAATACTTGGCCGCATGTCCTGGCCTCTTGCACTTGGCACAGGCAAAGTTCTCACAAGTGCCCACATGATGGTAACCTCACTTGTTGCATTTGGGGCTGCTCCTGGCATATGGCTTCCTTGCAGCTGGCCCTGGAGTGTAAGCCTTTACAGTATCGGGCTTCTTGGGGTTCTGGTGTCCTGTGTTCTTCCCTCCATTAATTTCCCATTTTCTTTTTCCACAGAAACTCTTTTCATAAGATCCTCTCTTTACCAAAGTTCCTGATCGAACCGCCTGATCGGTCAAGTCGTGTACCAACCTTATCTCACTTTCGATGGTGGTAGGCTTGGATGATGTCACCATACTTTAGATTCGGGGTGCGAGTCCCCAAATGTACCTTTCCAGAATTAATTTCCAGGGTGACCATATGTGGGACCAATCGGGCTAGTTCATGAAATCGGGTGGTGTAGGCTACCACTTTGGCTCCAACCATTGATAGATTCTAGAATTCCTCCTCAAACTTTTGAATCTCATTTCTTGGCAGTACTCCTCTTTCAGCAAGTGCTTGAAATCATCCCATGGCATTTGGTAAGCAACACCCATGCTTAGAGTCTGAACTTGTGCATTCCACCAAGTAAGAGCATGGTCTTCGAAGGTGCAAGTCGCATACTTGGCTCTATAGTCGTTAGCACAGTTGCTTATGTTGATGACTGATTCTATTTTCTCAATCCATCAACAAGACCTATGGCTCCTTCTGAACCGTTGATGTAACAAGGTTTGCAATTCATGAAGTCTTTATAGGTACAGCCTCTCGGAGTGTCGATGGTTCCTGAATCGATAGGGTTATCAAGTTAGGATATAATCATAAACAGTGACTTCTATGTCTGGGACATAGTGACCTCTATGTCTGGAACATCGTTGGTTCCGGCTCCCTTTCCAGTTCCTTTAGTACTGCTACCTCTGATGTTGGTGTTCCTAGTCCCACTGTCATCTCTGCCAGTTCCATTGTTGCCGTGTCCAGCATTTCCTAATTCCGGATCCAGTGTTCCGGTTGGCTTCACTTCGTGCTAGTGCAGCGGCCACTTGCTGGGCTACTAACTGTGATATCTCTGCGAACGTCATAGATTGCGTCGTCTCAGTGTTTGGTTGGGCGTTACGCCGAGGTCTTCCCATGGGCGCCATGGTTTCCTTTCTAGTATATATGACAAGAAAAAAAATAAGACAATATACATAAAATAAATTTCATCACATGAACAGAAAATGTAAACGACCACAACAATCATAAACACATGAAACATACACAGTATATAGATGGATTAAACTTGTTACATAGTTTGTAAATAGTACAAAATGGACAAGGGTACAAAGCCTCGTCAATACAAGTTTTAATCCTACATTAGGTGAGCACAACCCGCCCACATAGGTCCGCCTGATAGGTGTGTGAATAATCCAGCTTGTGCAGCGATGGTGGTCAGGATAGCGCAGATAATTGCGAGAGTCCTCGCCTCCTGTAGCTCTCCACGTAGGGTCACCACCTCATGCTCTGCCGCTGTCATGCGGTGTGTCACCGCGGTCAGGCTCTCCTCAAGGTCAGAGATCCGCAGGTCGGCGTCTATGATCCAGTCCTTAACGCCAGTAATGGCTGCGATGCCATCCTCAAGATGGTCAAGGCGGGTACTCGGATTGAGCACCGCCTTGGCCTCGTGGTACTGGACGAGGTCTAGTCTCATCAGCTGACTCCACACGTGCCTAAACGTGCTCAATCTCCTCCAGCAAGCCGTCCATCCGATCCTCATGGCGGACGCCGCGGGCTACCAGTAAGGGTTTCGTCAGCTCCATGGGCTGTCCGGTGATGGGTAGGGGTGTGGGAGTGTGTGATGACTCTCCTACCTCATAGGTGGAGGGAGTACCCTCCTCCTCTACCCACATCTGCAAGGTGGGGGCAACCCATCCCCACCTCCTACAGGAAGACCTAGCTCTCTTGGGCTCAGGCTCGAGGATAGTAGGGGTAGGTGATGCTGGCCTCTTAGGACGTGGAAGGACCCTTTTTCGTGGCATGATGCGGAAGCTGGTTCTTCCTAGGGAGGTACAGAAGAATGAGGGGCGAAAAAACAGCTTATTCAATTTGGGGGGAAAAACATAATTTTGTTTCATGTCTGTTGACATTACACATATGTAACAATATATTACATATATGTAATATGCATGTTATCTTTTGGGGGTAACATTTTATTACATATAGTTTGCTGTTTGGTGCCATTATCTATATTTTAAACATTTATTTTGTTTATTATTTTGTTTGAAAGATTGTCGATCCAGTCTTGTTTATCAATCTCCTAATGGAACAAGACCAAGCAAATTGGTGGGTTTTTTAAGATGATGCTGGAAAAGAAACAAACAATCTAGTGGGTTTTTTAATTATTCATTGTGGTTTTTTTAGTGCTTTCAGTTGTTTATTTATGTTATTTTACCATGTTCATTTTTGTTTATGTTGTATGAACAACTTTGTTTAAAAGTTTATGTAATTAATTTAATGTTTTTTTTGTTACAACTGATGATTTGGATATGGTTACATATGTTATAATATGTTTTATAATTATTACATATATGTAATACGATACTATGTATATGTAATATTGTGTTACATATATGTAATATGATATTTTCTATATGTAATATATTGTTTTTTTGCATATTTTGGTTTAAATTTGATGATATGTTAAAATTTTGTAAATGTGAATAATATCATAACCATTTTTTTGACATTATTTTTGAATTTTTATTTGAACAAGTTTAGATGAACATGCTAGTTTATGAGGGTTGGTAAAGAGAATTTCATATATCTAGATGAATTGGTTGGTTTACGACAGGGTGGGTTTTAAGTGTTCATAGAGGTTTTTTAGTGCTTTCAATTCTTTATTTTTGTTATTTTAGTGTGTGTGTGTGTGTGTTTTTGTCGTTTTTAGTTTATATAATTAAATTTTTCGTTTTTGTTTAAATTGATGATAGGGATATGGTTACATATTCTCTAATTTGTTATTCATAAAAAAAGCAGTGATGAATTGTTTTTTATGCATGTGAATGAGATAATAACAATATTTTCTTGACATTATTTTGAGTTTTTTGTTGAATGAACAGGTTGGTTTATGAGGGTTGTATTGAACTATTTCATATATATTAGAATATTACATATAATGTAATAAGATATAACATATACGTAATATGATCTTACATATATGTAATATCATAATATTACTTATATGTAACACGATATTAGATATATATATATATATATATATATATATATGTATAATGAAGTATTAATATATTGTAATATACTATAGACATACAGTTGTAAGGATTGCATATGTAATTATTACTATTACATATATGTAATATGTTAAGTTAACCCAAAATACGACAAAAAAATGCATAAAATACCGATTACATATATGTAATCATTTCAAAATTATAAGTAACATCTCTTTTTTAACCAAAATCGTAAAAAATGAGTTTTTTAGGCTTATGCAAGAAATAATTTGGATTTACACGAAAATATTGTAATTATATTGTAATATATATTCTAATTGTGATTTACAAAAATTTTGGGTAAATAATTAGGATTTACAATAAATATTGTTTTTTTAATATCTCGTTTTTATAAGTAATTTCTCGTTTTTTTTAATTAGATTTATAAAAAAATACTGTTTTTAAAGTTGAAGATTTAAAAAAATCAGTGTGATGAAATATTAATAATTATTTATAATTAAGATTAAAATAATAATAGGATTTAAAAAATGAGTGAAAGAAATATTGATATTATATTTTTACTTTTATAATTCCTAGAAAAATATGGATGAATATTTTTTTTACCATAATACCCCTCATGGGTATAAACTAATATTTAATCCAGATCCGTTATAAACACATATGCTTTGAGGTGAAGAGGAAATATGAGTGGGAATGAAGAAAAGAATGGCTCCATCTGGGGACGGAAGCGGCGGAGGGTTGCTGTCGTGAAGCAGAGAGCGCGAGAAGGTGAAATGGGATTATGGGATTAGGGTTTCAAATTAAAAGCGTTTATCTGAGGTTTTTTTTTCCAAAGAGTTGTACATGCTACTTTAAGACTTGTACAAATATTAAAATTAAGACTTTTGTAGCATAATATCTTCTTGCCCCTCTAATATATTATATATATATATATATATATCTTTTAATTAATCAACAATTTCTTCAAACTGAACGTCTATTTTCATTTAAGCAAATATTCGTACTCAGGGCCGGCCCTAGGTAGGCTGAGTCGGGCCGCCGGCCAGGGCCCATTTTGTTAGGGGGCCTAAAATATATATATATATATATATATATATATATATATATATATATATATATATATTATAAAATTTTATATATCCGTTTTATATATTGGGACTTTTTTTATAAAAACTTAAAAACGTATTGGGTCCTTTTTATAATGGTTGGGCTCTCTTTAATCTTTATAATGGTTGTGCCTTCTTTTGTAGGTCTCTAGGTGTCTCAGATCGTACTCATGTGTGTGTGTTGATCTAGTCCACCAAGGTGCGAAATCCCCGACACTAGACGGAATGCAATACGACAAAAGTAATCACGACAAGAAACACATGCAACAAAATACGTGGTCTATTATCAAAGTAAACCGATTACAAGTTTAGCTCTCCAAGAGTTCTGGAACAGAAAGAAATATGAGAGTGTATATAACAAGTACTTACAATCAGCTACTTATACTAGACCTGACTCCTGCGTACATAACAAGTGTGTAGGAACATTCCTCATCCGTACTTGTCAAGTACGCAGGAACATATGTGCGTACATATCAAATACGCAGGAATAACCTCCTGTGCGTATTTGAACTATACCCAACACTTACAAACGAACTGAAACAACAATTATAAGTACAAGTTCAAACAAAACAAGATTACAACTCGTTCAGATAAATACATACAACACTGAATACAGATAATACGAAAGACTATTACAAGCAGGGACAATCTCCAGAGTGCTTATCACACAGAAATGCTTCACGGACTCCCCCTTGACAGCAGCTCTGGATTGTCTTCAGTCTTTTAAAGGTCTTCCGCTCGAGCACTGTTTCCCATCCATTTCTTGTAGTCAAAACAGAATTTGACTAACTTGTTGTATCTGGATGCAAGAAGCTTCGCCCACTCATCCGTGTAAATGCAGTACTTTTCCTACAGAACCTCCTAATCACTAATAGAGAAATTGATGAAACTGATTTCATCAAATACCCTGAACAACTCCCTCGGCTTCACACGTTCAGTCTTCGTCGTCATCTTCTCCATCATCACCGCCTCGCCAGTAATAGGATCCACATACCAATATCACATGTTCGCCAGAATGTCTTGAGGAATTTTCCTCAAAGGTATTTTTGTCTCGCACAGAACTGGTTTGTAGATCAACTTTTTCACAAACGTTCGAGTCACGGGATCTATGCAACTTTTTTCCCTAACTCGCTCGGCATCTGCGAGCTAAAAACTTCAAATTTCCCAGATCTTCCTTCCCTTTGCAACGCACCCCATAAACCTTTGGCAACAGCAAATGAAGTTTCACCAACTAATTCACGGTTTGCCAAATTCACCAGATCGTATTTGTGTAAAGAGTCGAATGCTTCACTAGCCGGCTTCAGATAATGAACACCACTAACGCGCTTTATGGCAAACAACCCCTTATCGACTTCAAAGCGGAGAGACAAGATAATTCCTACGGCTTCGTGCTTGTCAATATAATAAGACTTGAGCCAAGCAGGAGGCTGACTCCTTTTAAACCATTCTTGAGGAAGCTTGTTCCTCCATGTATCAGTGTCGTCAGCAGGAATAGGTTAAACGGGGGAGGCTTCAGTTGAAGTTGCTGCACAACTTGCCTCAGCAACATTAGATTCAAGTGAACTTTCAGAAAAAGTCAAGAATGGAGCTTCGAAAATCTCTCCATCTTCCAGTTCATATACCTCTTCGCCATATCCCTTAGGGAATTCAACCATAACATCTTCATCCTCATCTCCCCAGTCATCTACATCCGAATCGATCTATCCCTCTTCAATTTCCTCGAGAGCCTCGATCATCACTGCTTTTGAGTAGTCAGGCTCGATAAGTAAGATGGTATCATCAGATAATTCTTGTAACACATCGGCCGCCGACTTTCCTTTTTTGCTTCCAGTACCTCCACCTTCACCACCAACTCCAGATGACTCCTCCTGATCCATAGGCACCACTAATAATGGAGCAACAGATAAAGCTTGTTGCTCACTACTAGTAGGACCAGCTTCGGGATCCTTATCATCGTCATCACACCAGGTAAATCAACTTGGTAACATGCGTCCTTGGAGTCTGGCTTCCTTTTCTCCCCCTAAGCAGCGAGCTTTTTGGACAGTTCCTCAACAAGATCAACCATTTTTAGATGTTTGTCACGTTGGAGGGCAAGTCTTGCCTCAACTGTTTGCCTATGTGTAAGGACAGAGTCATTAATTTTTATTTAAAGGTAATTTTTCTCCATTAATGTCATTAGCTGCTCTTGAGTGCCAATCCACTAATGCCTCAGGTGAGTGATCTCATCAACTAAAGAGTTTATCAGAGTTTGTTGTGCCTCAGATTCAACCTTTGAGTTGGCCACCATTTCTAATAGAGAAGAAACATGTGCCTCTAGATAAGCAATCCTAGCATCACGAGGATCAGTATCCCTAGATTTGGATGCCTCACATGTCTCGTGGATCGGAGAATCAAAGATATCGACAGACTCAAATCCATGGGTGAAGTCACCAAAAGCAATCAGCTGTGACATGGGAAGCAATGTGGTAACAAGAATAGATGATGCAGAAATTGTTGGTTGAAAAGTTAATGGAAACAGACTCCACCATTATTGGGATAGTACTCATCACCACGGAAGTTGTAGCTACAGGAAGAGAAACTATCTCTAGAACCCCCTCAGAGATAGTTGACACCACCACAGGTATCAAAGTCCGATGTTTCCTCTTGCTGTATAATTGGGACGGTGCAACAGAAATTAGCTGGGTCTGGAGGCGGGCATTTAGTTCACTTAAGACCGTCAGCCAAGGCATGTTAGACCTATACTTCTTCCTTCTCTCTATCTCTTGCTGCCTCTCAGCTTTAGTCTCTGAATCGGGTTGGTAATTACTGTCTGAACTTTTCTCTCTTTGTCGTTTAGAGGAAGACTCAGGAAGGGATACATGAACAATCCTTCTTGGGTGTGCCTGATCAGGTGCATCATCATAATCAGATGAATCAGATTCAGTCATTTCCGAATCAGACTCTTCAGCACTGTTACCTTCACTTTCTTCTTCACCATCTTCTTCATCTCCTTCATCACCAGAACTACCATCATGTTCTACTTCTTCTTCATGTTGTTCATCTGAGTGTTCTTCTACACTCGCTTCAGGCTCAGACTCTTGATTATACCACAGATCATCAGGCGGTGCCTCGTAGGCTTCATTAAATAGGTGACCGAAGAGCGGTGTGTGCATGGGAATTGGCTCCTCAGTTCCAGCCTTCAAAAATTGTACAAACACCCTCTTATCCACTCTCTTTACCTGAAGTCTCTGTCCAATCTGAGGTAGACTGGGCAAGAAATGATTTATCAACAGTTGAACAAAACTAGGGTACAAAAGAAATTTGTGCCTCTCCAACATTGATTTGATCCACAATGGATCTGTAGACATAACGTCAGAAATTGTACCCTTTGTTTAATGATAATCCAACCACAGCAGATGCTAAATCATGACCCATAGCATCCTTTCCAGCTTTCCTCGCAGAAATGCACATGATCATGACGTGAGCAAAGTAACACCACTGATCAAGTAGCCATTTTGTTCATGTACGACGCATAGTCTTCTTTCCCAACATATCCCATTCGTTGTCTCTAACACCCTTCTATCATGAATCAGGATAAGCAATTGGATCGCAGTTCGATCTTGAAACTACAATGCGGTACGAATGATGTCTTCCGAAATAGCAATCTCTTGACTAGAAACAGTAGCTCTAATAACATTAGGAGTAACTATGTAATCATGATTGGCAGTATCCCAGAATTGCTCCATGTACGGTCTTGACATGACAGGATCAGCTAAAATGGCATAGGCGATCTTGGATCAATTTAGAAAAGTTATAATCTCCTGATAATTAAGTGCGGCGCCTTTCCATTCAGGATTTGTAAGAGCCAGGATGTTAAATTCATCGGTAAATGCATAACGAGCCATACAGTGAACTTCTTATTGGTCAAAGTCATGAGCAGAGGATCATATCATGCTAAAACATAGCAAAAATGATGCAAAATAATGATCATGTCTTGACATACCTACCTATTCAGACAACGAATTTGAAATACACAACATGTTAATTTAAGTTGTCAATATTATAAGATTTGAAACTACAAGCGTCTTTGTATAATGTTCTTGTGAGTTAATGTAAGATTTAAAGATATACAACATGTAACCCACGGTTATGTTATCAGAAAGTAAACTGCATTATTTCAAGACATCTAAGATTTTCCCAAGGACTATCAGAATCTCCAGGTTGAAGTTACATCATTTAGCATAGAAAAATCAAGCAGAATCCATAAGGATTATCAAGAATCATAAGATTCAGAATCGATTGATTCACTTGTCTTGGTTTGAGAGGTTTTTCTTCAGTAAGTATTTATGATGATTCAGGCTAATAGATATGGAATCTGAGGATTCGGGTAGGGGGATCCAACTATTATCTGGATTTATCTTCAATGGAATCAGATGCGATCCAAGGGGGTTAACATATGCTTGACGGTTGTTGTCAAGACATATCTTGGCTCAACTTCCCATTGCATGCTTGAGCATGGGCAGTGAAGAGAACCGAAAAATTGTGCTAACGACATAACCCGAAACTGGCCTCATAAGATAATACTAGCCAAAATCTTACATTCTATATCTGATAATAATCTTTTACACACACATTGCATAACATGGGTTCAAATCACAGTTGTAGTATAGGATATTAAGTTTTCACACTACTAATGATTCAAAAACACTTCTAGCCTACTGACAATTCAAATTACTTGCAGATAGATCAAATTAAAACTAGATAAGACAATTTTAAACCTTAAGTAGTCATGACGCAATCATTTCTCAAACTTGCAGTCTAAGAAATTTAGATCACTTACTGATGTGCTATCATTTCCTCTTATATTTAAATGACTATAAAATTTTCATAATTTTATATTTTTAATTTGGTTTTTCTTAGATTTTCAAAGAAACCGAACTATACAAAGAATAGTTAAAAGAAAATAAAATTTAACTTCCAAGAAACATTTTTGTTTTGAAAATGATTTTCACTCGGGATTCAACATTTCTATCATGTTGACGAGATGTTCAAAGCGAGCATGATCAAATTCCTTAGTGAAAAGGTCAGAAAAGTTTTCATCCGTGTGAACTTTTACAAGTTCAACCAAGTGCTTTTCATCACAATCACAGATGAAATGGTGACGAATCTCAATATGTTTAGTTTTGGAAAGTTTCACCGGGTTATTTGTTATAAACATGGTGGAGTTCCAGTGTAGTTCAAGCCGTAATCTCTCAGTTGTTGATGGATCCATAATATCCGAGAACAGCAGCTCAAAGCAGCAATGTACCCAGCATCACAAGTTGAAACAGAAACCGTTAACTTCTTCTTACACTGCTAGGAGACCAGCCTGTTTCCCAAGAATTGAAATCCACCTGAGGTTGATTTTCTATCAAGGTTACAACCTCCATAATCTGAATCAGTGTAGGCTTTGAGATTAAACGTCTGCTGCTTGGGATACAAAAGACCTAATTGGGGTTTCCCTTTTTGATATCTGAATATCCTCTTTACAGCTATCAAATGAGATTCCTTGGGTTGTGACTGAAACCTTGAGCACAAGCAAACTGCAAACATAATGTAAGGTCTTGAAGCTGTAAGATACATAAGAGAACCAATCATCCCATGATACAATTTACAATCTACGCCCTTTCCGTCTTTGTCTGGATGCATCTTGTGATTGACTGGGATCGGTGAGCCATAAGTAGAACAATCATTCAACTTGTATTTATCCAAAATGTCATGAACATACTTAGATTGATGTAGATAAATGCAATCTTCTCTTTGATTGACTTGCAATCCTAGAAAAAACGATAATTCACCCATGTTGCTCATTTCGAACTTTGACTTCATCACCGTCTCGTGTTGGCCCGAAAATAATGTCATCCACATAAACTTGTACAAGTAGAATATCTCCCCCTACTTTCCTTATGAAAAGAGTCGAGTCTATTTGTCCGCGATCGAAACCGTTGGACAATATATGCATAGATAACGTCTCATACCACGCTCGAGGTGCTTGATGAAGACCATAAAGTGCTTTATCCAGCTTGTACACTTTTTTGGGTATTGCGGGTCTTCAAAGCCAGGTGGTTGAGTGACATAGACCTCTTCATGAATTTTACTATATAAGAAAGCACTCTTCACATAAAGTTGAAAGACTTTGAATCCAACATATGAGGCATATGCCAAAAACAATCTAATGGCCTCAAGTCTAGCAACTGGGGCATACACCCCTGTGTAATCCAATCCTTCTTGCTGATAAAAACCGTGAACAACCAGTCGTGCCTTATTTCTCACTACAATGTGCCGATCGTCCGTCTTGCATTTGAACACCCATCTAGTACCAATCGGATGTACCCCTCTAGGCAAATCAACCAAATCTAACACATGAAACTTGTGGAACAAAGACAATTCATCTTGCATAGCCTCAATCCAACAATTGTCTGCGAGAGCCTCTTTCACATTCTTTGTCTCAATTAGGGATACAAATGCAACATGCAAACATTTTTCAATGATTCCTGTGTCAAGTATCTCTACATAAAGACTAGTATTTTCAGTGATTGTTCTGTGACGAGTTTGAACTCCATTATTAGGATCACCAATGATGTTGCTAATTGGATGATTCTTATGCACTCTTGTTTCTGGTACTATAGGTTCCTGGATATCTGACTCGAGATTTGTGCCAATCTCCCCCACATCATGTGTACCAGAAGAAGATTCAGTATTGATAGGATCAACTAGAGCTTCATTTCCTTCCACATTGTTAGGATCAGCTTGAGCATCGTTTCCTTCAACATTAGTATCCTCTTCATTCTCACTTTCATGAGTTCCAGATGCAGCATTAGGATCAGGGGTCGAAATAGGTACGGTACAATAATGATACAAATTGGCGGCATCCTCAGCAAATAAATCAGTAGGAATATTGAAAGACTTGAATAAAGCATCATAATCGAAACCCCACGCTGGACCTGTTGGTTCTGGTGGAACGTTGTATTTACTGCAATCCACCTCAAACCATTCTTCAACTGTACATGCTTCATTATTGTACACCCTTTTGCATGGAAAATTGGCAACATATCCTAAGAAGATACCTTCCACTGCCTTTTCATGAAATTTTGACTTGCGATCCTTGGATTGTAACAATAGGGAACAGGGACTACCAAAAGGAATTAGGTTGCCTAGATTGGGAGGTCGATTGTTGATCAACTCACAACAAGTCTTGTTGTGACACTTTACCACTAGAACTCAATTCAAAACATTACAAGCTGTATTTACTGCCTTAGCCCAGAAGGCAATTGGCAGCTTTCCATCTGACAGCATAGTCCGGGCTATTTCAATTAATGTTCTATTCTTCCTTTCTGCTACTCCATTTTGCTATGGTGTATATGGCGCGCTGAATTCATGACGAATACCCTTCTTGAGACAAAAAAGCTCCATCATGTTGTTCTTGAACTTTGTGCCGTTATCACTTCTAATTCTTCTAACCTTCAATTTGCATTAAGTTTCTAGGCTCAAAATCGGGTATTGAAGAATCTCAGAAGTCTCATCCTTTGTACCTAAAAAATACAACCAAGAAAAACATGAGAAATCATCAGTTACAACAAGACAGTATGACTTTCCTCCAATACTCCTGATACTTATGGGCTCGAATAAATCCATGTGTAAGAGCTCCAAAGGGGTATCAATAGAGTTTTGGGTCTTGGTCTTGCGAGATTTTCGTTGTTGTTTGCCCTTTTTACAAGGCATACAGTCATCTGCAACGGAAAAACTCAACTTAGGAACACCGATAACTAGACCGTTTCGGACAAGATGATTCATTTTTCTATAAGAGAGATGTCCGAGTTTCCTATGCCAGAAGTTGAGTCAATCTCTACCACTTTAGTAAGTAAACAAGTAGCAACTGATGAGGTGGTTTTAACCACACTCATATTAATCTGATAAGTGTCGTTTGTTCTTGGCGCTCGCATCAGAATCCATTCCTCAGGAACCACAAAGCCAGGTTTGATTACCAGGCACTCATTCTTGTCAAACATCACTGAGTATTCCTTGTCACACATTGGGTAGACACTCAACATGTTATGCTTCAGCTGCTCACAATAGTTGACATGGTCGAAGTTGATAAATCCATTTGATACTACGCCTTGATTTATAAAACTACCAACTTTTTCACTTGCAAAGGCTACATAACCGCCTCTGAATGGTTTAACATCTTGAAGTAGTGCCATGTTGCCTGTCATGTGCCGGGAGAATCCACTATCAACATACCAGCGGTTAGCGATAGTCCCTTTTGGACGTCCCTCACTGGTGCTTGAAGATTCTCCAATATCCATAAGTGCAAGTGCAGATTCCGGTTGGACAGCAGCAGCTGCTTCCCTCTCTTCTGCTTCCATCATTTCAACAATCTCTGCCATCAATCCTAGTTGAGTTTGTGCAATAATGGCATCCTCCAGATGAACACCCTAGTCAAAGCTTTCATCCTGCTGAACTACCAAAGCATTTGATGTAGTTCCTTGGTTCTGACTTTGGTTGTTCTAATTATTGTAATTTTGGTTGTTTCTCGAACTCGGTCTAGTAAAACTAGAAGCTAGTGCTTTAGCTTTTTGTCGATTTGACCAACGAGATTGCATTCAACAAATCTTGTTCTCTCCTTTAAAGACATTGTGACAATATGTTTGTGTGATTTAGAACATGCTTCATCAAGTGTAGGTAAAACACAAAATCATATTTTTTTCATTTCCGATTGAAGTCCATCCGCTTTTTTTTTCTTGCAATAGTGTTACCCGTTTCTTCTACATATTCAAGCACTTCAATAACAGACTTATATAAAGTAACCAACCGAGTAAGTGTTTTATGATGAGAATTCCAACGAGTATCTCCGGCCCTTGTAAGAGAAATTTCTTGATTTAAGCCACTTCCCGTACCAATCTCATCGTCCAAATTCTTTTTTTGAAGTTCTCGAAGCTTGTTTACTCATTTGCAAGATGCATAAACGACATTCGTCAAATACCCTACCATTTCGAAAAGCCTCTAAACACCCGTATGTTTGTTTGCAATCGCCACAACAACTAGTTGAAGTTGGTGGGCAAAACAATGTACATAAAATTCTGAAACATTTTCTTGCAAGATTAAAGATCTCAATCCGTTGAACTCACCGGCCATATTACTAGCGCCATCATAACCTTGACCTCTAATCTTCATTAAACTCAATCCATATCGGGCAAATAAATCATCAATAGCACGTTTGAGAGATAATGCATATGTATCAACTACATGGACAAGACCAATAAACCTTTCTTTAACAACCTCACATTTATCAACATATCGAATAACCACATCCATTTATTCCTTTTTTAAATACATCACTTGATTCATCAACTAATAAAGAAAACACATCATCACCAAGATCGTAAAATATTTGTTTTAATACTTCTTGTGCAAAACAATGTTTAATGTCTTGTTGAATTTTTGGAGATGTCATTTGGCTATTCCCCGTTGCATTCTCTAAAATAACCTTGCCAAGAGCTTCTTTTTGTTCTCCCATTAATTGTAAAAATTCCAAGAAGTTTCCTTTGTTTAAAGAATCTTTTGATTCATCGTGACCACGAAAAGGCAATCCTAGGTTCAACAACTTTTTGGCAAGAAAAGTTGAAGCACTTAATCTCATGCTATATTCTTTCTTTTGTTTATCACTATGCTTATCAAATTTAACATGTATTTATTGATCTTGTCTAAACAAATCTTCACACTTTTTTTGTGCATTATTGTGCTTGCTATTAACATCCCCCACATGAAGAACCAATGTATCTTTTTTATTCCAACCATTAAACCCATCGGTAACAAACGCATTTTTGTGATCCCCAACTAGGTCCTTAAACAAGTAGCAACACAAACAAAATACCCGATCGGCTTTAATACTACACTCTAACCAATTTGGATAAGTTTTAAACCAATCACTATTAAAACGTCTTGCCTCACGACCAACCATTTTTTTTAGAAAGTCATGACCTTTTGGTTGACATGGTCCTTTAATTAGGTAAGTCCTTCTAATTTCGTGTCGTTGATTAGGGTGATAAGATGAAATTGGTGGACGTTTGACGGGATCCCATGGATGATCATCCAAATCTATGAAAGCGGGAGTCTTTGAAGATAAAGACCCAGCTTTTCTTTTAAGAAAACATTTCAATATTCATATTCCTAAAATTGAAAAATTAAACCCAAATCAACAAACAAGTTTCACATTTTGACTAATCACTAATCAAATACACACATACATATAAATTCAATTAACGTATAAATTAAACTAAAACACAAATAGAGAGTGGAATGAGAGTTGGGACTAAATCACTAACCTGCTGTTCAAGTTAAGTTTCAATTTCAATTGCTTCCAAAACTCCAAGTTAATTTTCTTTCAATTTCAAATGCTTCTTGAATTTTGAGTCCCGCCAATGACAAGCACAATAATGCACAAAAAAAGTGTTAATAGCAAGCACAATAATGCACAAAAAAAAGTGTGAAGATTTCAATGGGTTTAATATTCTTTCACTTTTTTTTTACAAAATCTATAATCCGAAAAAATATTTCTTTGGGGTCGGTGTCAAATTTTTATGGGGTCGGCGAATTTTATGGGGGACGCTCGGAAATATATCATATATATAACAAAAAAAATATTTTTATCGGTGTCAGCCGACCCGCCGCCCACCTAGTAAGCCCGCCAATGATGTAACATACTATATTTTTTCTATGTTTATTGATATAACGTTAATCGTCGTTTAAAAAAAATTTAGCTTATATATTTTGTTCGTATGGGCCTTTTATTCCGGTTCGGCCGGGACACTTAAATGCTCAGGACCGTCCCTGTTCGTATTCCATTTTTCAAACCGATCGTCTTTTTTCATACATGTAAATTTTCATACTAATAATCCGTTTTTCGTTTTTCGTTTTTTTTTCAAACCGATTGTGTATTTACATTTATGTAAATGTTCTATATATATATGTAGGTATACTTTTTACATATATGTACATTTGCAAACTAACTATTAGTTTCTTTAAGTTGAAGGTCAATTTACATATATGTAAATCTTCATACTGATTATCTATTTTTTAAATTTCTCTTCTATTTATATGTATGTAAACTTTCATACTTAATAATCTTTTTCGCGATGCCGGCTACCCATGAGAGAGAATTGTCTTGCCACCTACTTTCTTGTTTGCTCTATAAATAATCGCGGTAAAATATTTTCATTCCTTTGTGAGAGAATTGTGCTACTTTCGTGCTTAAAAAATACTAGTGTATACACTATATCAACGTCCACAACTTTATGTGTATTGAGAGAGTAAAAATAAACGTGTTTTTGAGATGACCCATGCACATGCTTGTTTTATTGAGTTGAATGGTAATTGCATCATTTTAATTATACACATTCTGCAGGGACGTCTCCGAGATTTCGGGTGCCGTAGATGAGTACTAAAAATTAGCCCTTAAATATATTTTTTTCCAAAAATCGATGATAATTGTAATAACAATTAAAAAAAAAACGTTATTGTAACGATAAACAAATACAAAACAAAGTTAAACAATAAACAGAACAAAGTTAAACGAATCGAGAGACTCTCTTAACATTTTTTCGAAGCAAAGTTGTTAATCAATTCTTCACAATTGATACTATCTAATATATCGTTCTCGATAGCTCCAATCCATTAAGTCTTTCTTGAGACATTTTCGATCGTAAGTACGATTTCAATAACTTCAATTTTGAGAAGCTTTTTTCTGCAGATGTCACTGTTACCGGAATAGTCAACAAGATTCGATATGCAATTAATGCATTAGGAAAAAAATGGACTTGATTCAAGTATTTTAAGACCATCCCAATTTCTTGGATCAAATATATCAACACGATTAACATTAGCATCTTTAACATTAGCATCTTTAACATTAGCACCATCAACATTAGCATCTTCAACATTAGCACCATCAACATTAGCATCTTCAACATTAGCATTATCAACATTAGTATCATCACGATTAACATCATCATCAATAGCATCATCCATTTTAGCATCATCAACATTAGTATCATCAATTTTAGGATCTTCAACATTTTGACTATGAGAAGAACTTTCTTGAGATTTTTTTTTTGGAAAGAGTTGAACCTATTTAGAGACCCTAGATAATTTGTTAATTCTTCATGTGCTTTTCTCTCATTCCGTTTTTGACTACCGGATAGTTGTTTAGAAAACATAATTCCTAAAAACAAATACAAAGTTACTATCGTACTAGACTAACAAATAACAATCTAATTATCAATTATTATCTAACATAAATACATAATCAAAATATTACAAATTTATAATACCCACATGGCCACATAGCAATTACTAATTAGTAAATAGCATCATCAACATCCCCTCTTCCTCGAAAACTGTTCCTAGGCACTTCCATTTCTCAATTGCCGTAAGTCACTTTGTTCGATTTCTTTTATTTGTTCCACACCAAAACAGGCGCCACACCCCAAAAACCAATTTAAATAATTCTCGTGTGCCCTTTTCTTTATTCAATCTTTGCGTGGGCCTTCAACCTAAATGTATTTCTGGGTTTTTATTTATAGGGCTCTCAACAAAAGTTTTCATCTACATATTTTGGTTATAATTTAAAAAAAATTAGAGTAAACTGTAGTTTTCGTCCCCGATGTTTGATGGTCTTAACAAGTTCAGTGCACCCCTAACACTCTGAGTCCCTGACGTTATATTTCTTAACACTTTTAGTCCAATCCACTAACCCCGTTAAGTTTTTTCATTTAATTTCTTGTTAAATGACCAAAATACCCTTCTTCTTCCCCACTCCACCACCACCGGCCGCCGCCACCACCACCACCGGCCGACCACCACCTGCCAGCACCCCAACCCACCCCTAAAATACCCCCGAAATCAAAATTCGAAATCAATCGTCAAATCGGAGTCGGAAGTTGCCGCCGGAACGGCAATCAAACAGGCAGCGAAGCAGATCGAGAGAATTCAGAGAAACTAAATCGGATAAGTGGAAGAGCCAGATTCCCGTGAAGCGTCACCGAGAATTACGAACATCGGTGACAGAGATGCGGAAGAGTAAGACGGTTACCTCCGGTGGTCAAGAGTCGACGGCGAAATCATTTTAGGCGGTGGAGAAACTGAGCAACGAAGAGTTCCTGATTGCCGTTGAGACATTCAGTTCAAAGCAGCAGAGGTTCCTGAAGCAACAAAGCATGTTAATTTTTCAAATGGATATAGTAATGGAATTTTTAGCAGTAATTACTGTTCCCCCCATTTTCAATTTTAATAGAAATTAAAAAAAATGAGAGGTATTTTGGTCATTTAATAAGAAAATAACTCAAAAACTTAACAGAGTTAATAAATTGGACTAAAAGGGTTAAGAAATGTAACGTCAGGGATTCAGACCGATAGGAATGCACTAAATCTTTTAAGACCATCAAACCTCTATGACAAAAACCACAGCTTACTCAAAAAATTATTAATATAACACATAATTATTTTTTTTATATTGGGCCACCCACGAAAACGGACCCCAAGCGATCGCCGTTGCCAGCTTGGCCTCCGAGACACCCCTGACATTTTGCACCAACATACGCATGTTATGGTAATTCTTGTTTTTTAGATAACAGTTACATCAATTTTTGAATGGTTTTCTCATTATTCGAACAATGTTTATAAGTGTATTCCTATTATTTTGATTTTATTGGTCATCTTGTACTTGTTTGAGATTCATATATGCTAATGGATTAGACATATCATTATATAATCGTGTATCAAAATTTACCACAACTACGAATCAAACAAGGAAACGGATGCACCATTGTATTGCAATACGTCGGACTATTCCCGACGACGACATCATGAAATTTGTCATCGGGATAGGTTTTTCCGACGACACGTCGTTTCAATAGGGTTCACCGTTATAAGTTCGACGGTAAAAGTGAAAATGTCGTCGGGACAAATTGGGCCTATCCCGACGACGTGTCGTCGTTATAGGGTCGTGCCAAAAACATTTTTTAAGAATAAAAATAAATAAATAATAAGTAATGTCGTCAGAGCAAGTCGGACCTATACCGAAGACAAGTCGTAGCTATAGGGTCGTCGGGACAAATACTTCTTCAAAAATACAACCTAAATTTGAGCAAAGTTAACAAAACTTCACAATTTGAGGGTAAAAGTTTAAAAAAGGGGATTTACTTACACTTGGGTGAAGATTAGTAAGGAGGTGGTGGAGATGGCTCACGGTGGAGGTGGACGGCTGAATTAGATGGTGGATGGCCGAATTTGGTGGGAGAATAGAGAGAGGCAAAGAAATGGGGAAGAAGAGGGTGTTTGGTTGATTTAGGTGACCCTATACCGACGACATATCGTCGACATAGGGTAAAACCCGGAGTTTTTTTATATGTTTTATTATAAAAGAATTTTTTTTTAAAGTTGGGCTATGCCGACGACATGTTATCGGTATAGACCGTACAGATTTTTTTTTAATTTTTCATTATAAAAAATAAAAGGAACTTAAAATAGAAAATCCTACGGCGACAACGTTTCCTCGGGATAGACCCCCCATATGGTGGGATATTTTTAGCTTCCCGTTCACTTTGTTACGACGACATGTCGTCGGGAAAAGGTTGAAAAAAAAAGTTTTTGACACGGCCCTGTAGCGACGACATGTCGTCGCTAAAGCCTACCTATGCCGACAAATATATGTCGTCGATATAGGGTCGTTATATCAAAGAAGTTTTCTTTAGTGGGATTAAATACACTATTATATATCTATGCATCAAAACTCAATACAACAAATCAAACCTAGAAAGTGAACTTAATATTGTAATGAATTATAAAAGAATTTGTATATACATGTACTTAAATGGATAAAAAAAAAGTAATTGTTGGAATTTTTTATAAATAAATGAATAAAAACATTGTTGGTATTTCGTAAATAATGAAATATTAATTATAGTAATTAATTATCTTAAGGGGAGTATATGGATTTTTATAACTAGCCATAGTATCTCACTTTTAAATCATATTGATCATATCTCACGTATATTTAGGTACCAAAAAATTATAAAACACACTAGTAATTCTATACCTTCATATGTGTAGGTTGAAAAAACATGTTGATGTCATTAATGACGCTCATGTGTATGTACGTGATGTGTCATCAATTCAACATTTATATGTATTTTTCATGGATAGTCATCCTCATATTTGATTGATTTTGGGGCAATTACATTGGAATTTGAGCTAAAGTGATTCCTTTATGTGAATTGTAGGTTATTTGGCTTTCCTTGCTAAAAGGAAGAAAAAGTGAAAGAAAGTTAAAGATTTGTAGAAGTCAGAGGCTAGGCAAGCCCGTGGCCACGCGTATGAAATTGGGGTTATTTATAACCGGGAGGGGTAAAAGGGGAAATGTCACAACTCTTGGCTTTTATGTAGTTGGATCTTTTTTAAAGCTAACTGAATTTTAAAAATTCAAACTATAACCCACTGGATGATAATAATCCATACTGTCAATTCTACCAATGAGACAACTAACTTTCACTTTCGTTGTTAAGGGAAATTCCAGTAGCATAATTATCATAGACTTACACTCGATTTTCACTTAATTTTCACTCAATTTCACCGGTAAGTTTCCCGGTTTTGTTCATAATTATCAGCATGAGTGAAATCAAGTAAAATTCAAGTGTAAATCTTAAATGATTATTGTCACACCCCAGTCCGAGGTACTGGTTAGTCGTGACGAATAGTACAGAGAACCCACAGCTGAAACTAAACCACAAGTATTTCTATTAATAAACCAAATGTGGAACGTATTAAGCGCTTATTACGTGCCATATATACATGGAACAGTGAATTATGACTAATGGAGCTAAAGGGGCCAAAATTGTTTCAAGATACCAAATGTTGTAATAAATGGAGTACACATCCCAGTTTAGAGGAACTCGCCTAAAATATTATTCCAACTTAGTTTCACTGAAATAACACAAATACCTTATCCAAGATCCTATATTATATCAATATCCCTTAGTTAAGTAAACCTAACTTAGTGGTACTTAACCAAACCTTAAACATTTTAATAGAACCTTACCTCAAGACTATCTACATCTTTTGCGGACGTATTGCGGACTAACACTCTCACGGATGTGTATAGGAACTTAGATCGTGCTGAGAATGTGTGATGTAGTGTGAAGCACACATCTTTATTCCTAGTGTTTTCGTGTGTTTTAGATTAGTTTTATCTATGTTTTGAGTCATTTTTGTATATTATTGAGTCTTTGTCTTGTTTATAGGAGCTCGTGAAGATTACAAGTCAAATCATGAAGAAACCGAGCAAGAAAATGAAGCCCAAAGTTTAAAAGAAGAAAATGTTAAAATTCAAGGCCTCGCGGTACGCGAGAGAGAAAAAGGAGAGCCTCGCGGTACGCGAGGAAATCCAGAAGCGCGCCCGACTAATTTGTTCCTCACGGTACGCGAGGAACCTAGCCCAATGTCTCGCGGTACGCGGGAGACATAAATTCTGAGAAAAAACCCTAAATTCGAATTAAATAGAATTTGATAGCCATTATGTAAGGAGTTGAATTATTGTCGTCTAGAGAGAGACCATAGGCGATTTTGGGAGTTAGGAAGCTAATTGATGAGAAAAGCTTGAATCTTTGGATCCCGGGTTTGTAGTATAACTTGTTCGATGTTCAAGATTCGATTTTTGTGTTTGATTTGATAGTTTTAAACCATTGTTTATGTTTATTAATTATGTTTTGGTGTTTTGAACATGATTCTTGGCTAAAACCTTGATATTGCCTGGGTCATTAGACGAATACTTCGTAAAGCGTTGATTTTTATCGATTTTGGACTATAATGGAGGTTTATTGATTTTATAAACAGTTTCTTGATGATAATTATGATGAATATGTATGCTTAGATCTGATGTGTGATTGATTATGATTCTGTGCGTTAATTATGGATGTCTTCCAGTTTGATTTGCGTATCTAGGCCACTTTAGGGTTTGTGATTGTTTGTGTGGTTTGCTAAAAATAGTAGCCATAGGAGTTGTGATTGTGAGTCATTAGAACTAAGTGTGTATCCTGTCTCAATACCCGAGAAGTGAGAGCCAGACGTTTAGTATTCATCATTAGGAATCCGAGTGTCAGCTGTCTGAGAGGAAGTTGGTATTAGGTGTCTAGTGAATGTTACTATTCTGAGTCATAGTTGTCATCTTGAGATTACCCCATGCATTCTTCGAATGTATTGTGGACAGTGAGACTGAAAGGTGATCTGTCTTTCGGGTACTTTATCATTTTTGGAGAGACCGAAAGGTAATCCACTATCTGGTGAGTTATTACATCTTTAGGTTCCTTAGTTGGTGACACACTGAGAGTGATTAGGGATTCACTAGGTTGTCTAGAGTTGTTTCCTTAGAAACCCAGATCCATCATAGTTTCCAAAATCGGTAGAAGTTGTGCTTTGTAAGTAGGATTCCGACCTAGGTGGTATTCTTCCCATCTCTTATTATTTCCTTAGTTCTTTGCCTTGATAGCTTGAGTCGACCTTGTTTACTGCATTAGTAGTTAATCTTTAGTGTAGTCAACCCCCATAAATCAATCTTTAGTTCGAGTCAGAGTCTAGTATAGTTATAGTAGTGTCTCTAGGGTTCGATATTCTGGTTTACCATTAAGCTGTGCTACACTCGATAGGTCCGCTTGCCTGTCAGTGCGGTTTAGTCGAAGGTACTCCATTTATTACTTAGGAGTCTAGGCTAGGTTTAGTAGAGTTTTATATAGACCGTCTGGGCGACATCAATGTGTATGTGTAAAAGACTCATGCCTTGGTTGTCTATTTATAGGCTGAATGTGGGACCCGTAGAAGATCGCTATGCAGGAGATAGCGGTCTGCTACCACCCCAAACGCCAGCTGCCTACTTTCTGGCAACGTACCGGATCGCTAAGCTGGTCGATAGCGGTCCGCTACCGACTTTGCTTCAGCGAATCAGCCATGCTACACGTCATCCTCCAGTTGCTCCCTTCATGATCACAAAGCTGATCGTGAAGGCTTAGGTAGCGGTCCACTACTGACTGAATCTTTTAAAATTTTCACTTTTAGTCCCTAGGATTTGGGTTATGTACGATTATAGTTTTATACTTTTGTTTTTCTCGAAATTTTGAGGTGTTACAATTCTCCCCTACTTTAAGAAATTTCGTCTTCGAAATTAGAATGTTACTTAACTTTCATCTGATCTGCCAACTCCCATGTATTGTCGGGTCCTACCCGACCTTGCCATTGAACTAATAACATTGATGTGACTTTCTTCCTTAACTTCCGTTCTTGAGTGCCTAGAATATTAATCGGTTGTTCAGTGAAGTAAAACTTGTCATTTACTTGCTCGCCGTCTAATGTGATAACCTGAGTTGGATTTGCTAAGCATTTACATAAACTAGACACATAGAATGTGTCATGGATTTCTTTTAATACTCCAGGCAATTCCAACTTGTATGTCACCAGTCCAACTCTTGCAATAATCTTGTAAGATCCAATATATCTTGGTCCTAATTTCCCACGTTTTCTGAACCTTACAATCTCAGTGATATAGATTTTGGCTATTTTATCCATCGAGTTACTTTCGTTAATGGGTATAAAGTGGGCTGACTTGGTCAGTCTATCAACTATAATCCATATAGCATTGTGTCCTCTTTGGGTTCTTGGTAAATTTCTAACAAAATACATTGTAATGTGATTCTATTTCCATACAGGTATCTTCAACCGTTGTAGTTGACCTGCTGGCTTCTAATGTTCATTCTTAACCTGAAGGCAAGTTAAACATCTTTCCATGTATTAGGCTATAGATCTTTTCATGTTAGGCCACTAGTAATGATCTCTTAAGCCCTTATAAATTTTATATGATCCAGGATGTATCATATACTTTGATTTGTGTACCTCATCCATCACCTTTTCCTGCATATCTCCAAATTTTGGAATCTAGATCCTTTGATTGAATCTTAGGTTTCAGTCTGCTCCCTTAGTTAATAGTTTTTGTTTTCCCGCCATTCTTTCCTTTTTGATATTTTCTTCTTTTACTGCTTCATATTGTGTTTCCTTAATTTGATCCATTTAATTAATTTTCACATCTAATCTTAAAGTTTTCACCCTAATCGGCTTATTTCTTTCTTTCCGACTTAGGGCGTCTGCTACTACATTTTCTTTCCCATGAGGGTATATAATCTCACACTCATAATCGTTATTGAGTTCCACCCACCTCCTCTGTCTCATATTCAGCTCATTCTGATTAAAGATGTTGGAGGATTCTATGGCCTGAGTATATCACGCACTTGGTACCATACAAACAGTGTCTCCAAATTGTTAGAGCAAACACTATGGCACCAAGTTATAAATCATGCGTGATATAGTTCTTCTCATGAACTTTTAGTTGGCGTGATGTATAGGCAATAACCCTATCTCGCTGCATC
Organism: Smallanthus sonchifolius; assembly: GCA_023525975.1. Taxonomy (NCBI): domain Eukaryota; kingdom Viridiplantae; phylum Streptophyta; class Magnoliopsida; order Asterales; family Asteraceae; genus Smallanthus; species Smallanthus sonchifolius. The sequence goes on along the minus strand of CM042030.1, from coordinate 65,911,830 downwards.
AACACGCAACCTACACTGTATCGGGAAGCATCATAGTAGATTACGAAATCATTGTTTCTTTCTGATAATGCCAAAATCGGTGCACTACTGAGTTTCTTCTTAAAAATGGTAAATGCTTCTTCTTGTTATGAACCCATTCAAACTTCACTTCTTTCTGTTTTAAAGTAGTCAGTGGGGTAGAAATCTTGGAGAAGTCTTGGATAAATCTCCGATAGTAACCCGCTAATCTGAGGAAGCTTCTGACTTCTATCAGAGTTCTCGGGGTTTCCCATTTAATAATGGCTTCAATCATGATTGGATCTACTTTTATCCATTTTTCCTTTATTACATGACCAAGGAATTGTACTTCTAGTTTTCAAAACTCGCATTTGGAAAATTTTGCGTACAATTTATCTCGTCTCAGGGTTTCTCAAATTATCTTGAGGTGATTAGCATGTTCGTCCAGACTTCGAGAAAAGTTAAGAATATCGTTGATGAATATGATAACAAACTTATCAAGGAAAGGTTTAAAGACTCTGTTCACCAGGTCCATAAGTGCAGCATGATTATTTGTTAGACCAAATGACATGAACGTAAATTTGTAGTGTCCATATCCGGCTCTAAAAACAGTCTTTGGTACATTTTCTTCTTGTACCTTCAATGGGTGATATCCAGATCTAAGGTCGATCTTCGAGAAGTAACTAGCTCCTTGAAACTGATCAAATAGGTCATCTATTCTTGGTAATGGATACTTGCTCTTTACAGTTAGCTTATTTAGTTCCCGATAATCTATACACATTCGTATACTCCCATCTTTATTTTTCACAAACAAATGCTCCAACAGGCGAGGTACTTGGACAAGTGAATCCTTTGTCCAATAGTTCTAGAATTTGTTTCATCAATTCTTTCATTTCCGAAGGTGGTAAAGGATAAGGGGATTTTGCAACAGGTTTGGCTCCGGGTATAAGATCGATTCGGAATTCGATTTGATGATCTGGTGGAAGACCAGGTAATTCTTCCAGAAAGGCATCTAGGTGAACACAAACTACAGGTATATCAGTAATTTATCCTTCGGTCTTAATATCTAGAGCCTAGGTTAAGAAAGTACTACATCCTTTAGTCAAATATTTCTTAGCTTTTGCTACCGAAATAATTTCAATCTTCTCATTATCACTATCACCTCGTATCATCAAACATTCTCCATTCGATTTATTTATTATAACAATCCGCTGATCACAATCAATTTGTGCATGATACTGATTAAACCAATCAAACCCTAGGATAACGTCGCACCCACTTATATTCATAGGAATTAATTTGAATAATGAATGATCGTCACCCATATTGATGACACAATATACGTATGATTCGGTTATCCTAATTTGTTCCCCACTCGCAGTTTCAACTATGTAAGTACACTTGAGTGGAGTAAGTTCTTTTCCTAAATAAGGTATAAAGGCATTCTAGACGAAACTCTTATTTTCCCTTGTATCTAGGGCTGTAAATGAACCGAACGTTCAGCGAACAGTTTGTGAACCGTTGGGCAGGAAGTTCGTTTACGTTCGTTCGTTTAATAAATGAACGAACATGAACAAAGAATTCCGTCCGATTAACTAAATGAACGAACATGAACAGAGGTCTCGTTCGTTCAATTGTGTTTGTGACATTCGGTAATGTGTTCGTGAACGTTCGCTTATTTATGTTCTTACGTTTATGTTCGTTTACGTTCATGTTCGTTTGTTTATGTTGTTCATTAAATACTTATGTATATTTTTATTTAATTTTATCTAAACTTTTTATATTCTTTAATTTTCAATTTATTTTTTACCTTAACAATAAGTAAAGTAATTTGATACATGTACATAAAACTTAATATTAAAATGATCTTATTAAATGTTCATTTCAGAAGACATTAGGGTTAACATCAAAAGTCCCAAACAAGGCTTCATTCGGTTCCGTTCGTGAACAAATCCATTTCCTTAATGAACAAACACGAACATGAAATTTCGTTTGGTTAGTGTTCGTGAACCGTTCATGAACAAGTTAAATGATAAACGAACGAACACGAAAAAAGCTTCGTTCGGTTCGATTTGGTTATTGATGAGAAGCATACCTGCCACCACCATCGCATTTTCATTCTTCTTTTCTCCTCCTCCTAATATAAACACATGGCCTATTCTGTTCGCCTCAACACCAGGCCTCTGCCAAAGTGGTTTAGGACAATTACTCTTATAATGCCCAATTTCGTTACAATTCTGACATTTGACGTTCGGGCAACGAGTTGCATGGTGACCAAATTGCTGACAAGTATGACATTTAAGTCCTTGGATATTTCTTTCCAAGTTATGTCCTTCTCTTCTTGGGGCTTCTTTATTTCTAGTCCTAATCTTATATAACACATCCTCATGTTTTCTTTTTTATTTCCACTGTATGTGGTTCTTGAGTTGCTACCTCATCATACATCACAACATTAAGTTCAACAGTTGAATCCATTGTCTATGGTGCAGTGGATTTTACTAACGTGCGAACATTAGGTGGTAATCCTTGCATACAACATTTAATTCTCCTGGTTATTGAATTTGGTTGTATACTCATGATGTGTGAGATTTCCTACCTCCAAACGATGAAACTCTGCTTCGATTTTATCTATTTCGTTCTGGGAACAAAATTCCTTAATCACCAAATTCTTAAGCTCGTCCCATTTCATTTCATCTACGGCCCTCTCTCCTTTAGCTTATTTAACCGTTTCCCACCATCTTAGTGCTTCTTCATCAAAAGAATGTGTAGCAAATTTCACTACTTGATCGCTCCTACACTAAGTTTAATAGGTTCCATTGAAGTTAACCACTGTGTAGCAGCTATAGCATCCTTCTTGCCATTAAAAGGCTTCGGGTTACACCCAATGAAGGATTTATACGAGCATCCTTCTAATCTCATTCCTTGTTTCTACACTATGGTTCACAGTTCCATCAGTTTCGCCTTGATTTATACCATTGCCAGTTCCTGTTCCAGTGGTGTGATTCATATTCTCCGCTCGTGTATTAATTGCTCCTCCATTACCGGGTCCCTGACTTCTCAGGCCCATTCTCCACTAGATTACTTCATCAAGAATTCCAGACAGCTTTGTCATTAACACTAGTAACATCATTTGCAACCGCTCCTTAGAATTGAGCTTCTGTCATAAGTACTTCTTCGATATTGTTTTCCGTTCTAGTATTTGCATCGACGTTTGTGTCGTCACATGTACACGATCTTGTAGTGGGTCCTCGGACCCTACCTCTACATCGCCCTCTACCTGTCATTAGTACCTATACAGATATATAACAATCAAAATTACCATAACCAATTATATTCTAGAAATTCAGCGGTATTTTTAAATCATTGATTAACGTTGGCCAAATGTTAATAAATCATTTACTTTTACTATTGTTTTCTAGGTACTACCTGTTATGTGTCGTAATGAATGCATACATCTAACTTATCTTATCCTGATTTACTTATCTTATGGTATTCTGGACTATTCTCGGAATCCTTAGTACCTAAATCCCATAAACTAAGGCTCTAATACTAACTTGTCACACCCCATTCCCAGGTACTGTTAGTCGTGACGAATGGTACAGAGAACACACAACCGAATAAACCATAAGTATTTCTATTAACAAACCAAATGTTACAATCTCAAAGGACAAAGGAGAGACTATTACAACATGTTTCTATTTCCTATCAAGGAACTTTCATAACAACAGGACTTACTGTTATCACTTCCACCATTAAGCGTATGCATAGATTCTACCAAACAACCACAACCTGGAATGCCAACTAACCTCACTATTGATCACCTGAGATGTGTGCTCAAAAGATTTAAAAGAAACTGGGTCAATAAAAGTTGGTTAGTTAATAAACCATAAAATGTTTAAATTTGCATTTAAACCCAATGTATGTTGAAACCAAGGTAGTTTCCTAATTCCCACCAATCAGCACGATGGCTATAAGCTTTTGAGGTATATATGTAACTTGTGTCTTTTCCCCGCCACTAGCAACAACTACAGACCATGATGGGAGGATCAGTCCCACCCATAAGTCCCAGCCCACTGTGGAACGTATTAAACTCTTATTATGCGTTATATATACATGAAAGGATGAATTATGCCCAATGGAGCTATGGGGGCCACAAGTTTTTCAAGATACCAAATGTTGTAATAAATGGATTACACATCCCAGTTTAGAGGAACTCATCTCAAATAGTATTCCAACTTGGTTTCACTAAAAATAGCATAAATACCTTATCCCTGATCCTGGATTGTATCAATATCCCTTAGGTAAGTAAACCTAACTTTGTAGTACATAACCAAACCTTAAACATTCGAATAGAACCTTACCTCGAGACTATCTACTTCGTTTTCGGACGTATTGCGGACTAATAACTCTCGCGGATTTGTATCGGAACTTGGATTGTGCGAAGAATGTGTGTGTATGTAAAGTTTGTGTGTTTGTGTGTAAAAGACTCAAGCCTTAGTTATCTATTTATAGGTTGAATGTGGGACTCGTAGCGGACCGCTATACCGCCCTATATGCTAACCGCTTTGTTTCTGGCCACATAGTGGACCGCTAAGCTGGTCTGTAGAAATCCGCTACCGACCCTCCTTCAGCAAGTCAGCTATGCCACGCGTCATCCTCTTGTTTCTCATTTCCTAAGCATGTAGCGGATCACGAAGACTTACGTAACGGTCCGCTACCGACTGAATTTTTCAAAATTTTCACTTTTGGTCCTTGGGATTTGGACTATGTACGATTTTAGTTTTATACTTTTGGTTATCTCGGAATTTTGGGGTGTTAAAATTATGCTGGAATTGTTCTCGGAAATGAAACTTATATTTAGTAATGCCATTAGCAAAATTGTCAGTATAGATTGTTTTCGGCCAAAGAGTAATAATTGGGATTATAAAAATCCAATTTACTTATTATTAAACGTAAATAAAATATGTTAATTTATTTTTAAAATAAAATATATAATTAAGTCGATATTTCTTTTGTGTAATTTAAGTATAATATTGCTATACTTCTTAAAAGAACTTTTTTGAAGTGTTTCATGTTGGGGTTTCGTGCAAAGGTTTCAAAACTCTTTTAAAACACGTAGGGGAAAAAGAAGCACGAACCGATCAAGGCCAAACCCTAGATCACCCCACTAGGAGTCCTGATGCAAACCATTTGGCTTACGGTTACACCTTTTGCGACTAAGAGACGACAACCAAGTTGAAACACCATGTGACAATAATCCGGTCGCTATATCCGGATGTACGAACTAATAACCAGCAACTTTAATCACCCGAACAAACCCGAATCTCTTTCCGGTTTGACTTCAATGCACCTGAACAGCCAAAACAATTCTCTATTTGTTTTCTTCCAGTGACCCGACAATACCGCCAACACGAACAAATGCAATACGTACAATAGAACTGGCGGCACACGCGAACGAGATCCGACAAGCCAAGATCTGGTAAGCCGGTGGCGGCGGTGTGTCAGTATGCCGGTGGCGGCTGTTCAACGGATGGACGGCGACGGTGCAAGAGGAGGAGGGTGGGGTTAGGGTTTATGCCTTATTCTCCAAGAATTGTGTCTTACTAATCCCCTTCCCTACAACTTGTATTTATAGAATTATGAATCTTAATCCCCAAGTTTGGATTTTAGTTTAGGATTTAATTACATGTTTAATCCTTGTGATTGTCTTATAATCACTAATAACCAACAACTTTGGTTAATTACATAAAAACCATTATAAATACATTTAATTAATTTTTATATTTAATTATATTTATATATATCATATATACATAGAACTTAATTATTCTGTAATTTTGTATCACAGGATTAGTTAATTTAGTCGTTTGTAATTCTGAATTACAATCTTCTTTCTTGCCACTGATTATCCCGAATAATATAGATAATTATTTCATAAATAATTATTCTGCCACGTCATTTATTCGTGTTGAGTCCGTTTAACTCCTTAAACAACCTTCTTGATATATTGTTTTTCACGGAGTCAGTCTTTGGATCTTATCTCGGTGGTAATATTATCAAATGTCGTTACTCGAGAATACAAGTCTAACATTTCGAACTTGGTGCGTTACAACGACATTTCCATATATTTTAAATAGTGTGTTAATTTCCAACGCCTATAATAGTGTACCAGCCTATGTAAGTTCCCTGAGATATTTTAAGATTGTGTTACGCACGTTTAGCTCATCCTGTTGGTAGATGTGACAAATCCTTATTGCTTCTCACGCTTCTTAAGAATATCAGACTTTTTATTATAACAAATCTCTCTCTATAACACACACATATAAAATATTAAATACAAAAGAGGCTTAACATGCGAAGGGTATGAAGGATTATGAGCCGTTGATTTAGTGAATCAAGGGTTGAGCCGGTGCCATGTCAACAATATTTTATGTTAATAAACATTCAGAACAAGAAAGATGTATTTTTATATTAGTTATAAATTACAAACCTCTTAATAAAGTTTTAAAATGGATCAGGTATCCTATATCTAATAAAAAATATTTACTCTATAAATTTATAACTGTTAGAAGTCCTTCTAAAGCTTCTACTTCAAGAATAAGGGAAATTTTTTCCTATAAAAGAAACATTCAATAGATTAATAATAAATTCTGAATATATATATATTTATTTATATACACACTTATATAACATTTATTTATTGTGTAGACCACGATGCATGTGCATCCAATTATTGAAGCCCTACAAGATGTTACTTAGTTATCCACAAGGTTGCGGTAAAATATTGTAGAACGAGCGAATACTATTAGTATCGTTGATAATGAGTTTAATTAAATATTGTGGTTCAGATTCTTCTATGCAATAATAGTTCATAATATTTTATTTAGTAGAGGTGATATATTTAAGGTTATCATAGAAAATCATATATATTTTTGAAAAAAATGACGCTAAATCTTTTAGGATTTTTGCACAATTGATTAAATGTTTGTATTTGTTTTTCTTGGAGATATCAGTAATTCAGTATATATAAAACACTTGGTTAAAATCTCGTGTATTACACAGATTGATAAAATGTTGTATTATATACTTAGTAATAAAAAATTTGTATTTTAAAAAACCCGTGTTGATAAAATGTAATGTTATATACTTAGTAATAAAAAGTTTATATCTTTAAAAACCCGTATATTATACGGTTTGAATACATTAATTTCTATTTAATATAATTTGACTTACATCACTATTTAGTTAAAAACAAACGTTACATAATTAAATTTCAAAGTTTATTAAAATAAAAGATAATTTAAAATAAATATGTTTTATTAGTATATTAATATTTTTCTTTAAATATAAATCATTATTTAAAAGAGAAAGGGGTATTTAACAAGAGAGAGAGACGGGAAAAAATGATAACAATAGATGTGGACGTAACACGTGACATAAATAATTTTTATTTATTATATAGTATAGATAAGTTAACTACAAAATCTTTTTTCTGATTTATCGATTAATCCTGAAAACTTTTAATTCACGTTTGTTTGGCTTAAGAATAAAGTATGAGAACTAAATTAGTTAAAAAGAAGTATTATGAGACGTGAAGTCATAAGAGTTATTCACTATAACTTATATATTATAAACTAGGTTACAATCTCGTGTATTACACGAGTTGATTAAATGTAACATTATATACTTAGTAATAAAAAAAATTATGTCTTTAAAAACTCGTGTAGTTGAGTAAAATATTACGTGACAATTATATATTCTGTTAATTTAATTTTTAAATTATTTTTTTAGCTGAGTATTAACTTTTTTTTAACTGATAATTGTTAATTCATATTAAACTTTAGAAACCCGGTGTATTACACGGGTTGAATAAATGCAATGTTAGTAATAAGGATGTACATATTACATATTTATGAAAAACGTTTTTTAGAAAGAATTATAGAAATCATTATTATTTAATAAGAGAGATAGGCGGTAAACAAAAAATTATAAAAAACAATTAAAAATATTTGTATAATTAATAGGAGAGAGAGGCGAGAAAAAAAAATTAAGGATGAATTAAAGAGTGACAAGTGTCACATCAAAACCTTTATTTATTATATAGTATAGATGAGATAATTAGGATTATAATTCACTAGTAAACTATAAATCAATAAACTAGTTTTATGCACATGCGACAACTTTTTCAAATGTCTCAAGAATAATCAAAGTAAACCAAAGGATTTCAACGGAAAATTCATTGAACGAAAGCACATTGCTATTTAAAATCTATATCTGTACTATCTAGTAAATAAATATTTTTGTGGAACACTTGTCACTCTATTATGCATACTCAACAAAAAAAATTTCCGTCTCTCTCTCCTATTAATTATACAATTTTTTTAATTGTTTTTACAACTTTTTGTTTACTGCCTATCTCTCCTATTAAATAATAATGATTTATATTATTCTTTGTATAAAATGTTTTTTTAAATATAGGTTTACTAATAAAATATTTTTATAAAGTTGAACATTTCTCTCATTCCTTTTATAAAACATTTGTAAAAAGTAACTATATAACGTTTCTAAAATTTGTATTAAAACTAAGTAATACATCATCAATATGTAATATTTAAATCTTTATTACTAAGTATATATAACATTAAATTTATTAAACATGCGTTATACACCGGGTTTATAACCTAGTTTATTAATCAACAAAAACTAATTACAATGTTAACCTAAGATCCTAATTTATAATACAACTCCAACTATCTATGGAAACTAAATATATACAGTTTTGAAATTAAAATACAAATGATAAACAAACCAAATAAAAGATGTCGATGATCTTCGAACATCATCCAACTCCTTCTCGAACCCGCCACGAGACCGTCGACGAACTTTTCTTTTGCGAGCCCAAACAACCGGTCGACCCAATACCTGGATCAAAAGGCCCACCTAGTGAATCACCGTAACACCGTCTGACTACTCATATAAGAGCCCATAGATGCTCCTGCATTATAGTCTTAAATTACCTGTATAAGGAAATATTAATTTTAGTAGGAAGTTTTTTAAAAGGTATGTAAATCTTTACATTAATGTCCTAAAACATTTGTATCGTAAAGTATGTTTTAATTTATTCACTAACTAGGTTAAAATCTCGTGTATTACACGGATTAAATAAATAAAATGTTATATACTTAGTAATAAAAATTTTATATTTTTAAAAACCCTTGTTTAGTAATAAAATTTTATATTTTTAAAAACTCGTGTAAGCGGACTTTCTCATCTTGTAAAAACCATCTCGGAGAACAACTCCACTACTACTACTTTCTCTTGTAAAATATCTCTAAATAATATTTGAAGTTTATTTTGAAGCTTGGTGTTTATAATCCGAAAGATAAAATCTGGTAAAAAAAAATTTTATTCTAAATTTTATATTTAATTATTGCCTCTTTCAGAGGATAAGTCTTTTAAGTGTTGAAATGCAATGATAACTTGAACAAGTATGTAAAAAAAGAATAAAATTAAAAATATTTCTGAATAGAATTTAGAAAGGTTAAGGACATAATAGAATAATAAGGTGGTGGTTGAACTTTTGGGGACCTTGTAGCCGCTAATGCGAGGATAGGCTTTTTATGGTCTGACCTTTACTAACCTCATCTTAGAATTACATACTGTACTTGTAAAAATATCATATGGTCTAAAATTCCTAAATGTTTTTAATCTTATGCTATAATTTTTAATGTTTTATGTTAAAATATAATTTTTAATGTTTTATGTTAAAATTAATAATAATTACTGGGATTAAAATGTATTATGCAAATTGCATTCAAACCCTAGTGGGATAATGCTAGGATGGGCGCAAAGGTTTTTTAGGAACTTTTAAAAAAATAGGATTAAAACAAGTTGTCAAAACAACTGAAGAAACATTTTCTTTAAACAAAGAAGACATGGTTATTAAACTATTGTTAAATAAATATTTAAATAAATATAAAAAAAATTATAAATTTTTTCACATAGTGCTTGTGCAAATTGCATTCAAACCCGTAACATTAGAAGGCCTTCTAGAAAGTTTTGTAGCAGCTCTCAGAGATGCTAGAAGTCTGAACTGTAAACAATCTCTTATAGGAATTGTTCAAACTAGTCTGGCCTATGGAACAGTCTATTTCAATGTTTATCCTAATCTGTAATTATCCTTATCAGATGTTAATATTTCAGATGCCTTAACATTAAATGTTGAGACTTATGGTTATAACGATGCTTCAGGCTTAGAAGTTATCTGTATCTGTTATAGAATTTATTATAAGTCTTTATACACTTTAAATCCACAGTGTAGAATGGTTGATAAACCATTAAATGAAACTATAGTTATAAAAACTAATTTTGGTAAATCTAATATAACCAGAAGAAAGATTAAATGGGAAGAAATTAACTTTTTAGAAAATTGGGGTCTTAATAAAGCCACAACATCTCAACAATATATAGATAATAATCCTTTAGAAGTTATACAAACTGAAGAAGGAAATGTCCAAATTCGTTTTGAACAACTAAGAAACACTCCTTCTTTACCTATATCTTTATCTTCTAGATCTTTATCCTCTCATCAACATGTATATCCTTTAGGATATACTGTTAGAAGTCATTCTAGAGCTTCTACTTCAAGAATAAGGGAAACTTTCCCTATAACAGAAACATTCAATAGATTAAGAATAAATTCTGATAATATAGTTACAGGATTCCATGTAGATCCGGAATCAACTGAATCAGAAGTCGATTTTGTTTAATGGATTTTAAAGAAAAAATAGACTTTAATCCGGGATCTCCGGTAAGAAAATTAATTAGTAAAGAATTTCAATTGCCCAAATGCGAATTATTTAGAAATTGATTTTTTAATAATTTTAAAGAAACTGATATAAACTTCTTTAAAGATGAATATTATAAATATCTGATCATAAAAAATGAGGTTATACCTTTTATTCCATGGTTTATAGAAAGTTATACGGGAAGTATTATCTCGGTTATTGAAAGAAAATTTAATGTTAAAGAAGATATAATCTCTAGGGTTTTCCCTCTTACACAATCTTTTAAGATAGAAAAAGATAATGAAATAAGGTATTATCAAACCTTTCAAAAATTGTTAGAAGGAAATACCTTACCTGTTACAATTTCTCATATAAATGAATTAATTAAACAACATAATTACACGAATTTATACTTAGTAATTCTAGGAGAACAATTACAAGATTTGTCTACTAAAATAGATAGGATTATATCCTATTTTAAAGAAAAAAGCATGTCTACTAAAACAAATTTACTACAAGAAAAAATTGCTACTCCTAGCATCCAACTTCCTTCGAAAGTAACATATTTTAAATTAAAATCCCAAGATAATTTAATAACAATTTTAAATGATACTATTAATGCTCTTAAAAATCTTAAAATTAGTACCATAACAGAATTTCCTGAAGAAAATTATCAAGAGGAAATAAATAATCAAATTTCCATGCTTTCTAAATGGGCAGATAAGCCAACCCAAAGAAAGTATTATTATCCTAGACCTACTTCTTAAGATGTTCTTATAGAAGAACAAGAATATATTGTTAATAACTCTTATAGTGGAAAAATGATCTATGAATGGAACATAGATGGTCAGACTGAAGGACAAATTTATAATATTGTCCATAGAATGCTTATGTATAGCACTATTTGTAAGAATAATAGTAATTCTGTTACAGCCATAGCAAATATGATTATATTTGGATTTACAGGCCAACTAAAAGGATGGTGGGATAATTATTTATCTCAAGATGATAAAAATAAAATGTTGATTAGTGTCAAGCAAGAAGAAGGAACTAGTAATACTGAAAATAATGCAGTTTACACATTAATTGTAAACATTATAGGACACTTTACAAGCAGATGGTCTGAAGATTCTGAAAATATAATAACTCTTCTACAAAATTTAAGATGTAGAACTCTCACATCTTTTAGATGGTATAAAGACACTTTCCTATGTAGAGTCATGGAACTCCCTGGGGCTAATAGTCCACATTGGAAGTCAAAGTTCATAGATGGACTTCCACATTTATTTGCGAAAAGAATAAGGAACAAACTAAGAATAGATGGAGTCATAAATTATGAAAATTATACTTATGGTAAATTATAGGTACATGTATTCAGGAAGGTATAAGTTTATGCAATGAAATAAAACTTAATCAACAAATAAAAAACATTCTCTAAATGAAAAGAGACAATTAGGAGAATTCTGTGGTCAATTTGGGATAGAAAATAGACTTGATAAGTCATTCGAAACTAGGAAAATAAATTCTTCTCCTAAGAAACATTATAAAAGAAAAAAATTCAGGAAAGAAGAAAACCAATATAATAAAAAGAAAAAATATAAAGAAAGGAAAGAATTTCCAAATGAATTTAAAAAATTAATAAAATGCAGAAAGTGTGAAAAATTAGGCCACAAAGCAAAAACATGTTAGGTTAGAAAAAAACTTAACAAAATAGAAGATCAAGATTTAAGAGATAAAATTAATGAAGTTTTATTAAATGAAAACTTTGAGGAAACTGATTCTGAGCAATCATTCTTGGAAGAAGAAAATCTAAATATTTTAGAATATCAAAGCTTTTATTCCTCAGAAGAAGAGGAAGATCAATATTTAACAAATTGCAAAAAAGATTGTTACAAAAACTCTTCTGATATATCAGGAGAAGGTCTTTATCAAGTAAAATTTCTCAATTTCAAAACATGAAAATTAATGTTTTAAGTAATGAGATTTTAAATCTCTTAAAAGTTATAAATGATCCTCAAATCAAAGAAAAACTAATTTCAGAATATTTAAATCAACAAAAATCTAAGGGAACATCTTCCTATAGCAATTTTCAGCAAGATTTAAAACCTTTTTCTCTAGCCGAATTAAAAAGACAGCTAATTGAAAGAAACCAAGTTTCTAGACCATTTAATATACAAGTTCTAAAAGCTGAAATTGATAATCTAAAGATTGATATTAAAATACTTCAAAAAGATAATAGAAATGTAACATCACAAAAATAAAACGACAGTTAAAATGACGAAATAAGTGAACGAGGCATGTCGGGTCGGGCCGGATGGGCCGACGGGCTAGAAGGGGAACCTCCCCTATAAATAGCTTAGGCCTCCACCATTTCTCTCATTTGCAAGTTCTAGAGAGAGAAACCGTAGAGAGAGAAAGTTGGCGGATCGATCCAAGATTTCAGCAAAGTGTTGCTCCGTAGCTCGTGAGAAGAACCTCCGGATCAGAAACTCGATTCAGGTAACGATCGGGCCTAAATCTGAGTTTTTGTTCGTTTTTAGGTTTTTTTCGGGTTTTGAGTGAAAAAGTAACGTTTTCACGGATACAACAGAAAGATAAACATAGATTTGAGTTCCTTAATGGAAAGCGAACGTTTTGAAGTAAACAAGTTCGGGATCTTGACGTGATCAGACCCGAAGATGAAAGTTAGGGTTTTTGCGAAGAAGCAGTTCGTGTGTACTTTTCAAGTACGCATGAAGATGATCCTGTGTACTTACCAAGTACGCAAGAAGAGGATCCTGCGTACTTATCAAGTACGCATGAGGAGGGTCATGCGTACTTATCAAGTACGCATGAAGAAGGTACTGCGTATTTATCAAGTACGCATGAAGCAAAGTCTGCGCACTTATTAAGTACGCAAGAACAAGTCCCTGCGCACTTGCTAAGTGCCCAGGCATCAGGTTGTTTAGGTAAAGTTAGTATGTTTAAGAAGGTTAAACCGTTAGAGTCGGGGGTTAGTCTGATGTGTATTTAACTAATCAATTCAGATCGGAAGTGACGTTGTGGGACCTTTGTTTAGGACAACCCAGATTAGCTTATCAGGTGAGTTCTAGAAGCCCTCTTTTAAATCTTTTATATAATATTTTCGGGCTGGTGTGCATACATACGAAATGATGTTTTACGAAACGATGTCTATGAAACTATGTTTACGAAATGACGCTTATGAAACTATGTTTACGAAATGATGTTTATGAAACTATGTTTACGAAATGAAATGATTTGGAATGAACAGTTTATGGAAAGAAAGTTTTATGAATGGAATGTTTATGAACGAAATGTATATAAAGAAATGGTTTGAAATGAAGGTAAATGGTTTTGAAAATGAATGAAATGTTTTATGAAAAGAAAAGAAAAGGGCAAAGGTTTTAAAGAAGTCATTACAAATCTAATCTGTCGAATGAATGGAATTGACGAATGAAGTCTGGGAATATAATTCCCAGCCTTGTGGTAGATTATGGACAGCGAGCCATAGTTGCCATAAGAACAACAGGGGCAGTGTCTTTGTGGCATGTCAATGGTTTGATGTTGTACAACTGGTAGGGAGTAACGATGGTTACTCAGGGGTTAATGTGACCCTATGTAATGTTAAATTATGATCCGACGGTGTTATTGCCGTGAGCCGTAGCCGTCGATGGAAGTTTTCGGTTTATGGACATGAGAGCCATAGGGGCAACTGAATGGGTATTGTCGGTCCTCGTGCAGTTAAGCCTTGGGGGAAATACAAAAAGGGAATTGACGGAATGTATGGTATTGTCGGTCTTCGTGCAGTTAAGCCTTAGGGCAATACCATACTAAATGACGGTACGAATGGTAACACAGATTTAGATAGTAATGTATGACTAAAATGAATGTTAAATGTTTTAAACAAATGATCCGTTCAATGTGTTTATGATGAGGATAAATGTTTGAAGGTTTTTAATGATGAACGAAAGGCCCTGTTTTCTTATACAAGATGTTAAACCCTAATGAATGATTGAATGATGAACCATTTCTTAAATCGAACGCAAACTAAAACTCACCAGCGTAGCTGACTTTTTAGTGTGCACATTCAGGTTAAGGCGGGTTATGAGGTTGGACGACAATGCTTGGCTAGCGATGAAGAGTTACCCGGACGCTTATGAAGACTGGCATCACGTTACGTTTTGATTTCGTTAAGTTATGTTTAGACATGTTTTCGCTTCCGTATGTTGAACAATGTAATGGTTATGTTTTAATGAACTATTTTCCGCTGCGTTATTTGATATTCAAGTTTAAGAACTGTTTGTGAATGAGTAAGTCCAACAAGTGAGGCCTCCCGGGTATGGGGCCTTACAACTTGGTATCAGAACAATAGTTTGAGAGATTCGGACACTCCTAGTGTCTGAACTTAAACTGTGAATGGGACCGAAAGCGGATGCCAGTACGGGTAACTCGAGCCACAACATCAGGTATGAAAGTAGTATATGTCTACATATATTGTATGCCTTAGAAAGGGTTAGGTAAGGACTTGTGTTCTGATGGAAATCACAAAGGTGGTCAAACAGAAATCGAAAGGTAGTGTAATGTTTAATTGCAGATGGCCTGTGTATATTAACATCTAACAGTGCTTATTGAATTTTATTTGTTAACTAGCGTGATGACGTTGGATTCCTTGTCTTATTGAACGAAATGACGGGACGAAAGAGCGGAAGGCGTGGTGGTGGTCGAAATGGTGGGCGTGGCAGGACCCCTGCGAGCCAAGAGTATAGTGAAGGAGGAAGTGTTCACACTGAACCGACGGTTAGTGTGCATGGAACTGAGTAGAGACAGATTGAAGAACAACCTTTCACTTTTAAACCAGAAGTGAGAGCAGTTATAGCTCGAGAGTTCACCGAGCTGATGAAGACTTCTCTGACAGGTCTGTTAGCTGAAGCATTGAAGAAGGCTAATGGAGAAGGTGGGTCTAGCGCGGAAACTGGTGCCCAAAACAACGAGACTGACAATGCGCCGCCTACTCGCGGATGCGACTATAAGTCATTTAAAGTATGTGACCCGCCGGTCCTGACTGGAAAGAAAGACGCGGTGGCTACGTTTGACTGGGTAATCCGTATGGAGGCTGCCATCCGTCTCAGCGAATGCCGGGCATATCAAGTGGCGAAATTTGCTGCTAACTCCTTGAGAGAAGAAGCATCCCATTGGTGGGAAGGAGTGCGACAAGCTAAGGGAGATACAGCTGTTGACTCCATGTTAAGGAATGATTTGAAGGCGTCAGTTATTAAGAATTTTTGCCCAAGGAATGAAATTGAGAAGGTGGAGAGGGAATTTCTGAATTTAAAGGCTGGTAACATGACTCACCGTCAATACACCACCCGGTACAATGAGTTGGCACGAGTGGTGCCACACCTAATTACTACCGAAGAGAGAAAGATTTCTTGTTATATCCAGGGACTGCTGGACAAGGTCCGCACCTTTATCAAAGCAAACACTCCTACCACTTTCGATTCGGTGGTGGAACTCAGTGGTGTGGTGTATGATTATCTGGCATTAAACGATGCCGCCATTGAGGAAGCGAAGAAAAGACCGAGCTTCTCAAACAAGCGAACTGGTGGAAGGATGTTTGGGACTCGTGATAAGAGGGCTCGGGTGGATGAGCCGACTGTTTGTAAGAAGGGTGGAAGGGAGCATACAGGTGAATGTAGATTAGGATCTAACTTGTGCTTCAAGTGTGGCAAGACCGGGCACTACTCCCGTGAGTGCCCACAACACTTCAGGAGCTGTAACTGTGGGAATGCCGGTCATCTGAGTAGGGAATGCCCGAAACCGAAAATGGGCGAATCTAGGAAAGGAAAGAGTGCCGGGAACAAAGAAGAGAGGCCCCGAGCAAAGACTCGTGCGTACGCGCTGACGCAAGACCAGGCCAAGCTGGACCCCGACGTGGTGTCAGGTACGTTCATCCTTGACAATACTTTTGTTTCTGTGTTATTTGATTCGGGTGCCAGTAAGAGTTTTATATCTACGAATTTTTGTAAACGAGTAAAGTACACTGTCCGTAAGCTAGAAAGGGCTTTTAGCGTGGAAACCGCTGAGGGTAGAACTACGAGAATGACCGATGTAGTTGACAACTCCACGATAAAAATAGCAGGTCATAGGTTCCCTGTCTGGTTGTTTGTTATGGTTTTGGGTGGGTTCGATGTCGTGTTAGGAATGGATTGGCTAACTGCCAATGAAGCACAAATTATATGTAAACAAAAGATAATCCGACTTAAGGCTCCGGACGGTAGCAAAGTCGAGGTTCTTGGAGATCGTGACGCCCCGATGCCAAACGTCATCTCGATGATTAAGGCAACAAATTACTTGAGGGTAGGATGCGAGGCTTATCCGGTGTACGTAATTAACGAGTGTAAGGAAGTGAAGGAACTAGACGATGTACCCGTGGTACGCGAGTACCCGGAGGTGTTTCCAGAGGATTTGCCTAGGATACCACCCGACAGAGAGATCGAATTTCGAATCGACTTAGTACCAGATGCCTAGCCCGTGGTTAAGGCTCCATATCGACTAGCACCAGTGGAGATGAAAGAGTTAATGGCACAACTAGATGAGTTACTTGTGAAGGGATTTATCCAACCGAGCATCTCGCCGTGGGGTGCTCCGATGTTGTTTGTGAAGAAGAAAGACGGTTCGATATGTGTATTGATTATCGCGAGTTGAATAAACGTACGGTGAAGAACAACTGCCCTTTACCAAGGATCGATGACCTGTTCGATCAATTGAAAGGCGCGAGTTGGTTCTCAAAAATTGACCTTCGGTCCGGGTACCATCAGTTGAAGGTGAGGGAAGAAGACATACCGAAAACTGCATTTCGCACGCGTTATAGACATTTCGAGTTCCGTGTAATGTCTTTTGGATTGACGAACGCACCCGCAGCGTTCATGGATTTGATGAATAGGGTGTGTCGACCGATGCTGGACCGATCGGTAATCGTTTTCATCGATGATATCCTCATCTACTCCAAGAATGAGGATGATCACGCATGTCACTTAAAGGAGGTGTTAGAGGCTCTGAAAAAGGAAAAGTTGTATGCTAAGTTCTCCAAATGCGCGTTTTGGCTTAGGGAATTCCAATTCCTAGGTCACGAAATTAACCCGAACGACATTATGGTTGACCCAGCAAAGATAGTGACGGTAAGGGAATGGAATATTCCTAAGACGCCA
Source organism: Smallanthus sonchifolius (assembly GCA_023525975.1). Classification (NCBI taxonomy): domain Eukaryota; kingdom Viridiplantae; phylum Streptophyta; class Magnoliopsida; order Asterales; family Asteraceae; genus Smallanthus; species Smallanthus sonchifolius. The sequence goes on along the minus strand of CM042030.1, from coordinate 65,893,838 downwards.
ACTGAAATCCGCAGTTTCTTGGGATTGACAGGCTACTATCGGAGGTTCATCCAGAATTTCTCGAAAATAGCTTCGTCATTGACAAAGTTGTCTCGGAAGGAGGTAAAGTACGAATGGGGGTTGACCCAGGATGAGGCGTTTAAGGAATTGAAAGAGAAGCTAACCAAAGCTCCAGTCTTAGCCCTTCCCGTGGGCAATGAAGACTTGGTGGTATACTCTGACGCTTCGGGTCGGGGATTGGGATGCGTGTTGACGCAACGCGGAAGAGTGATCGCGTATGCGTCACGGCAGTTGAAGATTCACAAAGCTAATTATCCGACTCATGATTTGGAACATGCTGCTGTCGTATTTGCATTGAAAATCTGGAGGCACTACCTCTACGGGGTGAAGTTTACTATTTACTCCGGCCACAAAAGTTTGAAGTACTTCTTCGAACAAAAAGAGCTTAATATGAGGCAGAGACGATGGTTGGAACTTCTGAAAGATTATGACTGTGAGATCATGTACCTTCCTGGAAAGTCAAACGTGGTGGCTGACGCTCTAAGCCGAAAGGATGTGCCTACTCCTATTAGAGTGAAAGCTTGCCAGTTGATTGTAACATCAGATGTGATGAGAGAAATTGAAAGAGCTTAAGATGAAGCACTGAAGGAAGAAATCATAAAGAAGGAAAGAATAGTTGGCCAACATGACAAGCTGGAATATAACACCCTTGGTGTTAGGACACGTTTTGGACGGGTATGGATACCTATGGGTGGCGAGCTTAGAACCAAAATCTTGGATGAGGCTCATAAGTCTCGATACTCTATACATCCTGGTACCAACAAAATGTACCAAGATCTGAGGAAGGAATACTGGTGGCCTGGGATGAAACATGAAGTGACAAAGTATGTAAGCAAGAGCTTGACTTGCTCACAAGTGAAGGCAGAACACCAGAAACCGTATGGAAAGATTCAACCACTTGATATACCGGAGTGGAAGTGGGAACACATTACCATGGACTTCATAAACAAGCTACCTCGCGCAGCTAAAGGACATGATACCATTTGGGTAATTGTGGACCGTTTAACGAAGAGTGCTCATTTCCTACCTATTCGCGAGACGTTCTCGTCGGAAATGTTAGCAGAAGTATTTATTAACGAAGTAGTAGCACGGCATGGGATGCCTTTGACGATCGTATCTGACCGGGACACACGATTCACATCGAGGTTCTGGAAAAGATTTCATGAGGCGATGGGCACGACATACCACCCATAAACGGATGGTCAGTCCGAAAGGACCATTCAGACATTGGAGGATATGCTTCGTGCTTGTATTATCTATTTCGGCGGCAGTTGGGACTGTCATCTGTCGTTAGCCGAATTCTCCTACAACAATAGTCATCACACGACGATACGCATGCCGCCTTATGAAATGTTGTATGGGAGAAGATGCAGGACCCCGGTTTGTTGGGGTGAGATTGGACAGAAGGAATTAGGAAGTCTTGAAGTCGTAAGAGAAACGTCGGAAAGGTTTGATCAAATCAAAGCACGAATGAAGGCCGCACAAGATCGTCAGAAGTCCTATGTGGATAAACGACGAAGGCCTATTAAGTTTGATGTTGGGGACAGAGTAATGTTGAAAGTGTCACCCTGGAAGGGAATCATACGATTCAGGAAGACAGGAAAGTTAAGTCCGAGGTTTGTCGGACCATTCAGGATAATGGCACGGGTTGGTGAGGTCGTTTATCGGTTAGAGTTGCCAGATGAGTTGAGTGGGATTCATCCTACCTTCCATGTATCACACATGCAAAAGTGTTTGGCGGATGAATCAGATCACGTACCACTTATTGACATCGAGGTCGACAACAGCCTTAATTACATCGAAGAACCCGTGGCCATCTTAGACAAGAAGGAGAAGCGTTTCCGTAATAAGATTATCCAATTGGTTAAAGTCTAATGGAAACATCGAAAGGGATCGGAAGCCACTTGGGAAACGGAGAAGAAAATGAGGGAGTCGTACCCTCATCTATTTGACTTATGATAGGTTTCGGGGATGAAACCTATTGTAAGGGGGTAGACTTGTAACATCCCAAAAATAAAACGACAGTTAAAATGACGAAATAAATGAATGAGACATGTCGGGTCGGGCCGGATGGGCCGGCGAGCTGGAAGGGGAGCCTCCCCTATAAATAGCTTAGGCCAACACCATTTCTCTCATTTGCAAGTTCTAGAGAGAGAAACCGTAGAGAAAGAAAGTTGGCGGATCGACCTGAGATTTCAGCAAAGTGTTGCTCCATAGCTCGTGAGAAGAACCCCCAGATCAGAAACTCGATTCAGGTAACGATCAGGCCTAAATCTGAGTTTTTGTTCGTTTTTGGGTTTTTTTCGGGTTTTGGTGAAAAGGTAACGTTTTCATGGATAAAACTGAAAGATAAATATAGATTTGAGTTCCTTAATGGAAAGCGAACGTTTTGAAGTAAACAAGTTCGGGATCTTGACGTGATCAGACCCGAAGACGAAAGTTACGGTTTTTGCGAAGAAGCAGTTCGTGCGTACTTATCAAGTACGCATGAAGATGATCCTGCGTACTTACCAAGTACACAAGAAGAGAATCCTGCGTACTTATCAAGTACGCATGAAGAGGGTCATGCGTACTTGTCAAGTACGCATGAAGAAGGTACTGCGTATTTATCAAGTACGCATGAAGCAAAGTCTGCGCACTTATTAAGTACGCAAGAACAAGTCCCTGCGCACTTGCTAAGTGCGCAGGCATCAGGTTGTTTTGGTAAAGTCAGTATGTTTAAAAAGGTTAAACCGTTAGAGTCGGGGGTTGGTCTGATGTGTATTTAACTAATCAATTCAGATCGGAAGTGACGTTGTGGGACCTTTGTTTAGGACAACCCAGATTAGCTTATAAGGTGAGTTCTAGAATCCCTCTTTTAAATGTTTTATATAATGTTTTCGGGCTGGTGTGCATACATACGAAATGATGTTTTACGAAACGATGTCTATGAAACTATGTTTACGAAATGATGCTTATGAAACTATGTTTACGAAATGATGTTTATGAAACAATGTTTACGAAATGAAATGATTTGGAATGAACGGTTTATGGAAAGAAAGTTTTATGAATGGAATGTTTACGAACAAAATGTATATAAAGAAATGGTTTGAAATGAAGGTAAAGGGTTTTGAAAATGAATGAAATGTTTTATGAAAAGAAAAGAAAAGGGCAAAGGTTTTAAAGAAGTCATTGCAAATCTAATCTGTCGAATGAATGGAATTGACGAATGAAGTCTGGGAATATAATTCCCAGCCTTGTGGTAGATTATGGACAGCGAGCCATAGTTGCCATAAGAACAACAGGGGCAGTGTCTTTGTGGCATGTCAATGGTTTGATGTTGTACAACTGGTAGGGAGTAACGACGGTTACTCATGGGTTAACGTGACCCTATGTAAGGTTAAATTATGATCCGACGGTGTTATGGCCGTGAGCCGTAGCCATCGATGGAAGTTGTCGGTTTATGGACATGAGAGCCATAGGGGCAACTGAATGGGTATTGTTGGTCCTCGTGCAGTTAAGCCTTGGGGGCAATACAAAAAAGGAATTGACGAAATGTATGGTATTGTCGGTCTTCGTGCAGTTAAGCCTTAGGGCAATACCATACTAAATGACGGTACGAATGGTAACACAGATTTAGATAGTAATGTATGACTTAAATGAATGTTAAATGTTTTAAACAAATGATCCGTTCAATGTGTTTATGATGAGGATAAATGTTTGAAGGGTTTTAATGATGAACGAAAAGCCTTGTTTTCTTATACATGATGTTAAAGCCTAATGAATGATTGAATGATGAACCATTTCTTAAATCGAACGAAAACTAGAACTCACCAGTGTAGCTGACTTTTTAGTGTGCACATTCAGGTTAAGGCAGGTTGTGAGGTTGGACGGCGATGCTTGGCTAGCGATGAAGAGTTACCCGGACGCTTATGAAGACTGGCATCATGTTACGTTTTGATTTCGTTAAGTTATGTTTAGACATGTTTATGCTTCCGTATGTTCAACAATGTAATGGTTATGTTTTAATAAAGTATTTTCCGCTGCGTTATTTGATATTCAAGTATAGAACTATTTGTGAATGAGTAAATCCAGCAAGTGAGGCCTCCCGGGTTTGGGGCCTTACAAGTTGGTATCAGAGCAATAGTTTGAGAGATTCGGACACTCCTAGTGTCTGAACTTAAACTGTGAATGGGACCGAAAGCGGATGCCAGTACGGGTAACTCGAGCCACAACATCAGGTATGAAAGTAGTATATGTCTACATATATTGTATGCCTTAGAAAGGGTTAGGTAAGGACTTGTGTTCTGATGGAAATCACAAAGGTGGTCAAACAGAAATCGAAAGGTAGTGTAATGTTTAATTGCAGATGGCCTGTGTATATTAACATCTTACAGTGCTTATTGAATTTTATTTGTTAACTAGCGTGATGACGTTGGATTCCTTGTCTTATTGAACGAAATGACGGGACGAAAGAGCGGAAGGCGTGGTGGTGGTCGAAATGGTGGGCGTGGCAGGACCCTGCGAGCCAAGAGTATAGTGAAGGAGGAAGTGTTCACACTGAACCGACGGTTAGTGTGCATGGAACTGAGTAGAGACAGATTGAAGAACAACCTTTCACTTTTAAACCAGAAGTGAGAGCAGCTATAGCTCGAGAGTTCACCGAGCTGATGAAGACTTCTCTGACAGGTCTGTTAGCTGAAGCATTGAAGAAGGCTAATGGGGAAGGTGGGTCTAGCGCGGAAACTGGTGCCCAAAACAACGAGACTGACAATGCGCCGCCTACTCGCGGATGCGACTATAAGTCATTTAAAGTATGTGACCCGCCGGTCCTGACTGGAAAGAAAGACGCGGTGGCTACGTTTGACTGGGTAATCCGTATGGAGGCTGCCATCCGTCTCAGCGAATGCCGGGCAGATCAAGTGGTGAAATTTGCTACTAACTCCTTGAGAGAAGAAGTGTCCCATTGATGGGAAGGAGTGCGACAAGCTAAGGGAGATACAGCTATTGCTCCATGTTAAGGAATGATTTGAAGGCGTCAGTTATTAAGAATTTTTGCCCAAGGAATGAAATTGAGAAGGTGGAGAGGGAATTTCTGAATTTAAAGGCTGGCAACATGACTCACCGTCAATACACCACCCGGTACAATGAGTTGGCACGACTGGTGCCACACCTAATTACTACCGAAGAGAGAAAGATTTCTTGTTATATCCAGGGACTGTCGGACAAGGTCCGCACCTTTATCAAAGCAAACACTCCTACCACTTTCGATTCGGTGGTGGAACTCAGTGGTGTGGTGTATGATGATCTGGCATTCAACGATGCCACCATTGAGGAACCGAAGAAGAGACCGAGCTTCTCAAACAAGCGAACTGGTGGAAGGATGTTTGGGACTCGTGATAAGAGGGCTCGGGTGGATGAGCCGACTGATTGTAAGAAGGGTGGAAGGGAGCATACAGGTGAATATAGATTAGGATCTAACTTGTGCTTCAAGTGTGGCAAGACCGGGCACTACTCCCGTGAGTGCCCACAACACTTCAGGTGCTATAACTGTGGGAATGTCGGTCATCTGAGTAGGGAATGCCCGAAACCGAAAATGGGCGAATCTGGGAAAGGAAAGAGTGCCGAGAAGAAAGAAGAGAGGCCCCGAGCAAAGACTCGTGCGTACGCGCTGACGCAAGACCAGACCAGGGTGGACCCCGACGTGGCGTCAGGTACGTTCATCCTTGACAATACTTTTGTTTCTGTGTTATTTGATTTGGGTGCCAGTAAGAGTTTTATATCTACGACTTTTTGTAAACGAGTAAAGTACACTGTCAGTAAGCTAGAAAGGGCTTTTAGCGTGGAAACCGCTGAGGGTAGAATTACGAGAGTGACCGATGTAGTTGACAACTCCACGATAAAAATAGAAGGTCATAGGTTCCCTGTCAGGTTGTTTGTTATGGTTTTGGGTGGGTTCGATGTCGTGTTAGGAATGGATTGGCTAACTGCCAATGAAGCACAAATTATATGTAAACGAAAGATAATCCGACTCAACGCTCCGGACGGTAGCAAAGTCGAGGTTCTTGGAGATCGTGACTCCCCGATGCCAAACGTCATCTCGATGATTAAGGCAACAGATTACTTGAGGGTAGGATGCGAGTCTTATTTGGTGTACGTAATTGACGAGTGTAAGGAAGCGAAGGAACTAGACGATGTACCAATTGTACGCGAGTACCCGGAGGTGTTTCCAGAGGATTTTCCTGGGATACCACCCGAAAGATAAATCGAATTTCGAATCGACTTAGTACCAGATGCCCAGCCCGTGGCTAAGGCTCCATATCGACTAGCACCAGTGGAAATGAAAGAGTTAATGGCACAACTAGACGAGTTACTTAAGAAGGGATTTATCCAACCGAGCATCTCGCTGTGGGATGCTCCGGTGTTGTTTGTGAAGAAGAAAGACGGTTCGATTAGAATGTGTATTGATTATCGCGAGTTGAGTAAAACGTACGGTGAAGAACAAGTATCCTTTACCAAGGATCGACGACCTATTCGATCAATTTCAAGGCGCGAGTTGGTTCTTAAAAATCGACCTTCAGTCCGGGTACCATCAGTTGAAGGTGAGGGAAGAAGACATACGTAAAACTGCATTTCGCACGCGTTATGGACATTTCGAGTTCCGCGTAATGTCTTTTGGATTGACGAACGCACCCGCAACGTTCATGGATTTGATAAATAGGGTGTGTCGACCGATGCTGGACCGATCGGTAATCGTGTTCATCGATGATATCCTCATCTACTCGAAGAATGAGGGTGATCACGCATGTCACTTAAAGGAGGTGTTAGAGGCTCTGAAAAAGGAAAAGTTGTATGCTAAGTTCTCCAAATGCGCGTTCTGGCTTAGGGAAGTCCAATTCCTAGGTCACATAATTAACCTGAACGGCATTATGGTTGACCCAGCAAATATAGTGACGGTAAGGGAATGGAATATTCCTAAGAGGCCAACTGAAATCCGCAATTTCTTGGGATTGGCAGGCTACTATCGGAGGTTCATCCAGAATTTCTCGAAAATAGCTTCGCCATTGACAAAGTTGACTCGGAAGGAGGTAAAGTACGAATGGGGGTCGACCCAGGATGAGGCGTTTAAGGAATTGAAAGAGAAGCTAACCAAAGCTCCATTCTTGGCCCTTCCCGAGGGTAATGAAGACTTGGTGGTATACTCTGACGCTTCGGGTCGGGGATTGGGATGCGTGTTGATGCAACGCGGAAGAGTGATCACGTATGCGTCACGGCAGTTGAAGATTAACGAAGCTAATTATCCGACTCATGATTTGGAACATGCTGCTGTCATATTTGCATTGAAAATCTGGAGGCACTACCTCTACGGGGTGAAGTTTACTATTTACTCCGACCACAAAAGTTTGAAGTACTTATTCGAACAAAAAGAGCTTAATATGAGGCAGAGATGATGGTTGGAACTTTTGAAAGATTATGACTGTGAGATCATGTACCATCCTGGAAAGGCAAACGTGGTGGCTGACGCTCTAAGCCGAAAGGATGTGCCTACTCCTATTAGAGTGAAAGCTTACCAGTTGATAGTAACATCAGATGTGATGAGAGAAATTGAAAGAGCTCAAGATGAAGCACTGAAGGAAGAAAACATAAGGAAGGAAAGAATGTTTGGCCGACATGACAAGCTGGAATATAACACACTTGGTGTTAGGACATGTTTTGGACGGGTATGGATACCTATGGGTGGCGAGCTTAGAACCAAAATCTTGGATGAGGCTCATAAGTCTCGATACTCTATCCATCCTGGTACCAACAAAATGTACCAAGATCTGAGCAAGGAATACTGGTGGCCTGGGATGAAACATGAAGTGACAAAGTATGTAAGCAAGTGCTTGACTTGCTCACAAGTGAAGGCCGAACACCAGAAACCGTATGGAAAGATTCAACCATTTGATATACCGGAGTGGAAGTGGGAACACATTACCATGGACTTCATAACCAAGCTACCTCGCACAGCTAAAGGTCATGATACCATTTGGGTAATTGGGGACCGTTTAACGAAGAATGCTCATTTCCTACCTTTTCGCGAAACGTTCTCGTCGGAAAGGTTAGCGGAAGTATTTATTAACGAATTAGTAGCACGGCATGGGATGCCTTTGACGATCGTATCCGACCGGGACACACGATTCACATCGAGGTTCTATAAAGATTTCACGAGGCGATGGGCACGAGGCTCAATGTTAGTGTAACATCCAAGATTTTTTTTTTGAAATTATTTTTTTTATTTTATACAACAACTACAATTCCATTTCAAATCCCGTACTTGTTCAACACAATATTTCACATTATTCACTACTTTAAACATGTATCAATTTAACGTTCAACTTAACTTATACGTATTACTTTCTATTAAATATATAACATATGCATGTATATTCAGATAGATGTATATAAATATATAATTTGCTATAAAATTTAATTCAATATAAAACTTATAAAGTTTTAATCATGTAAGTACATCTTCTTATATGTATCAATGTATTTATGTATGAATAAATATGTAAATATATGTATATATTTTGATTATATTAACTAATTCAGTTACACAATTTGTCATTTTATAAAAATGGAATTTATTCCTTTATAAAATATTTATCATTAAATAAATAATAATTAGACTCTAATAAAAAAACAATATTTCTTTAAATAATTAAAAAGAATATAAAACAAATAGAATGAACTTAAAGCAAATGTTATGAGCCTTGAACTCCTTTTCTATGCTTTAACCCTCAAATTTGAACCCCCCAACATCTCAAAATAGACTCATTTCCAAATTTTGAATCATTCCCGTCACTTTGACTATCTAAAGTCAACAATCTCCAAATCGGTTACCAAGTCCCTGAATTCACGCGAATTAACTTCAATCGATCATGCCTATACGCGTTAACAGCTAATCCGCGTAAGTTTCGTGAACCAATTTGTGGAATTTCAATGAGTGGATACAAAATTTCCTTCCGAAACCGTCCCGTGATTAAACTACATTCAATTCGAACGATTACTTAAAATTGAACCTATTTAGCAAACCCCACATGCTCACGACACCTCCCTGTTACTCTCGTCACCCTCAAACCCCTCCCAAATCACCTCTGCTATCCGGTCAATCTCCAAGGTGCTCGAACCGTATGCTTCAATCGATCTCCTCCTTCCAGCAACAGTTCCATGTAATTAAACCATCCCTTGAGTCGTTTTGATCCCCTGAATGAAAGCCCCAACAAATCGATCTCATACCTGTGATTAAACGGATCTAATTTGTGGCTTGGGGTACAGGTTGCGCGAATGGGGAAGATGGTGGGTTGGGGCTGTTTATTAAATTGGTTAACGTTCTTATTCTTATCAAAACTTGTTCTATAGATCATCTAGTTAAACGCTTCTCCCTATACAGCTCAGGTCGCGGGTTCAAACCCATACCCAGCGGCTTTTTGCATGTTCATTAAAACCATACCCAACTCCTTCTTGATACCACTTTATCACAATTACGAACTGGCTCATATCAGTACCAGTCCCCTTGGTGTAGTGGTAAAACGTTGTCCCCCTGCAGAAACCACCCGGGTTCGAACAGGGTGGTCTGCATATTCTTTTAAAAACCACTTTTAACAACTCAAATCAATTCGCAAAAATTGTTTTATAAAACCTAATGACTTTTGAACTGATTAGTATGATAAATTGCAAGTTTAAACATAAAACCTTTATGGTCACAAATTAGTTAATTAGAATCTCATTTTAATCATTAAAAAAAATATATATTTTAAACCCAATTATTTAATTACAAAACAAGGTATTTAAATACCAAAGTTTTATATAAATCATGGAGAGATTATTTAAAATCACATTATCATTTTTTATAATTATTAGGGTTTAAATTCTATTTAAACAAACTTAAATTTTCCTAGATATATATATACATATGCACTTATTTTGAGACACCCTATTTTGACAAGGTTTAAATTAAAAGAGATGTTATTTACCTCTTTATTTGAAATCCATTTAGGGTTTGGAAGTGTATTTTACATCAAATTTTATACCAATACATTTTTTTGACACACCGTTATAAATAAATAAATAAAATATATTTATTTATTTTTAATTAATATCATATCACATATCTTATAAAGGCACACTATTTTAAATAGAGAAATGAAGGGAACTTATTTATTTAAATTATTTAAACTAAAACACCAAAACTATCAGCATATATTTTGAATCTACTTTATTAATAAACTCTTGTTCAAAACTAACACAAACCCACACATATCCGGACCCAAGGAACATTAGACCTTGTCTTAGACTTTTGTGCATGTTATTAATCTAGATTCATATACATTACACTCTAGGTTAACGTTGTGAGTTACAAGGATCACCTTGCTACCTATTCGCTTGTGCTATCTTCATCCTTGATACAAGTGAGTATACATAGCCCCTTTTACTCTTTTACATTTTTGGGGTGAAACATGAACACTATTCAAATTACATGTTTACATTTACACAAACAACACAAGTACAAATCCTATTTACATTCATGTGTACAAATTTGAGCTTTATGCCCGAGTGCTATGTGTGCTAACTTTTGTATGCGATTATGTGCAATCATTAACTATTCAAGCCGACGGTTTTCAATGATAGATCTATTGAGTCTGACAAACCCACCCAGGTAGGGTGATTGATACCGACAACACAATGTTGCATGCTAGTTACAAAGGTTTGATTGTACTTAGTTACGTAATAGCTGCTCCCCATAAATGCCTTATTTATCATGTTATGTATGGATTTGTTTTTCAAACTATATGTTATCTATATACAAACCTGTGATATACTCACCAACTTTTTAGTTGACTTTATTTTATTCATGTTTCAGGTCCTAATATGTGAGATTGATCAAGATGTGCTACATATAGGCTTGGACTTAGTTAAAATAAATAAAGAACTTATGTATTTCAATTATGTTTCTTTTCCTGGAATTTGTTTTGTTTGAATGTTTGTAATGGAATTTGACAATTAATATATTTCAACTTAGTCAACCTTGTGCTTATGAACAGTCTACATGTCCCGCCCCGATGATTCCGCCATCGGTCGGGGTGTGACAGATTGGTATCAGAGCCTTGGTTATAGGGAATTAGGTTATTAGACACTCTTGACCTAGACTATAACCTTAGGACACCCATACTATGTCATGCTATTACATGTTACATGATTACTTCTTATGTGAATATTTTACATGTTATACTAAGTAATTACACTACATGATACAATACTTAATAGTCTATGTGTCACACTACTCACTAACTTTTGTGCTAATGTTCATTGTTATCTACATGCTACCTATTTGATTCATTTAAGTGCTATCCTAAGTTTCAACACACACTTATACACACTTAGTTTTTCATGCACCCTTAAAACATACACATGTAATATCACCACCTCTTGTGATCTAAATCTAAACTATTGGGCCTAACGCCCATTAATAATAATTAAGAAGCCCACTTACCCTCCAAGAAGAAGAAGCCTACTACAATATATGAACCCCTATTTTGGGCCTCAAAGCCCAGTCCACAAACAATTCTCATCATGACCATGAGCCTAACAATAGTGTTATTAATATACGATGGCTGGAAGAGTGTGAGGGATTCTGACTAAAGAAAGACAGGGTACTTAAGTGTGTCTTAATGACCCACCCCTCTTTCCTGGGAATTCTCCTCAGGGATGCATTGCTTATAGGTCAAGTGTATATCTAAAATACTATTGTGAAAACTCGGTGTTATGACTAGTCAAACTCTAAACCTATGAGAACTCCTATATTTAACACTAAGTATTTCATTATCACTTACAACCATTTCATTGTTTCCCTGCTACACATGGACTCCCACTCTCCTTCCTCCCCGGAATACCGTCCCGGAGCAGAGTCGGATTGGGAAGAAGACATCAGGTCACCCGTGTATCGGTCACCAACACCCGCAACTGCTAGACCAAGGTTTGATGCAAGGGCAGATTGGGCTAGGAACACCGGCCCAAGAGTTCGAACACCTAGATCACCCCATTAAGAGACCCGTATCTGGTGCCCGACCCGTATCATCCTAACCCTTGGGTAAGGCATACCATGGCACCCACTAGTGCTATGGAAATTCCAACCAATGACTTTCACCAATATGTGAGGACCTCAGATTTTGAGAGGCAAATGATGGAGCATGAGGTAATGCACGACTTGCAAGGACAAAGAATGGATAGCATAGCAAACCAGTTAGGGTACCAAAAGGAGTTAATCTCCATCCTCGAAAAAGAAATAATGGAGAATAGTACGGAAACGGCTAGAGCTGAAGACAGATCGACTACCCGAGCGACCATAGTGGTGCTCGTCTTGGTGATTATCTTTCTTCTAGTGGAAAGCTACCAGAGACGTTAGCAGAAATTATATTTATTATTTTTAAATTTTCCGTTTGAGAACCATTTTCCTATGTTTTGAGTAATGTTTAACATTTTAGCATTTAATAAATTTTATATATTCCAACTCTAAAGTTATTATTCATTGATTTGACGCGCTGAGTGTGAATTACACCCATCATATTTTCATCAAAATTTCCCAAGTATCATCTTCTTCATTCAATACGATTTAGTACACTACCGACAATCTCCTTCGCAAACAACTCAGATGTAAACAACCTCGTTATTTTCGAAACCAAACGTTTATCAAACTTTTAGAGAGTATCAGAAATATAAATTTTTTCATAAACATTTTCACATGTCAGGAAATCTAATACAACCTGTTTTATACAAAGTATCATTTCAAATTGATAATTATGACTTTTCTCATTAAAGTAATTATTTCTAAACTCTGGCTAAATTAATATACGATTACTGGTTTAGCCAATAATTTCTCTTAAAAATATCCTCTTATTAGTAAAAAAAATAATAATAAAAAAAAATAATAATAATAAATAAATTTTTCCTATAAATTGTCTATTTATTTAGATTATTTAACTCAATAGTTTCATTACTTTATATATCTACAACCAAGAACAATTTACAAATTTCCTATTTTCAAACAAAGATCAATTATTTGTAACCATATTTCCTTGAGTGTTTTTCAGAACCTCCTCGTTACCTTTTCACTTGCCGCCTCCAGAGACGATCCATACCGCGTAGACGTTAACCATCCCCATCGACCTCAATGAGATTTAAAGAGCTAGAACCTAACTAACACATTATACATGAACGCCAAACAACACGCTTCTCCGCAACACTTGATCACATACGAAACTCGTTAGCACATGCCACACACGAAACTCAATAACTTACGTATGCACATTTACAATATACACAACACGATCACATAATACATGAAACTTAGTTATTTTTAATGTACCCAATACTACACTGACTACATAATACATGGAATTTGATTATTTACAATACACGCCCTACTGGATTGATTACGGAATACATGAAGCATAGTTGTTCGCAATATACACTAAATTGATCACATGATACATAACAATTGATTGTTTGATATACAATACTTGATGGATCACATTGAACGTGAAACTTATTTTGGTTACCAAGTACATAATACTATATGATACTGAGTTATTAACGCCATACATGAAATTCATTTCTTACAATACACATGACACTATGTTGCTTACATTACACATGAGAGCTTATACATGATGCTAAGTGGTTTACGTTACACATAAAACCTATTTGATTACAAGCTATATGACGCTAGATCATACATAAGACTTGTGTGTTTACATTATACATGAAACTAAGTTGCTCACAATTGTTGCAACTGATTGATCACAATATACATGAAGTATGGTCATACACCTTGTTCACAAACTTGAAAATTCTAACACATTGAAACAACTCGGGGTTTGACGTATTCTTGTTCAAACACGAGTAAACTATGGGGCCTTAGGTAACACTACTTTATTATCCTTTAGTTGCTAACTGACGTGCCCATTTAAGGATATAGTTACTTATTAGCAACACATATGTGAAAGCAATATACATGAACTACGTGAATTTGTGCCTCCTCTTGACCCGCACACAACGGAACGATCTATACGGACCATGCGATGATTTGAGTAATTACGGGTGCACACGGAATTATAAAAATCAACGCATGGAAAATATAGTAAATTTTGTCGGGTGTTGTGACCTAAAACCTATCATGATGTAGAACAACGAAACTAATGTGTCATGACAAGGGCATGGTGGATCCGCCGATGGTACTTCCTATATATAAGTGCTCTATCATGTTATCAGAAGTAGCGTTGTTCATGTCACGTGGAGTTTTGACCCAGACCAATGTTTGTGAAATCTCTTACCCACTGACAATTCCTGAGCACATAAAAATACCTCTTAAACAAATCCTGATCGTCAAGTTCCCACCAAATCCATTCCAAGTATCGCATTTCACCTTTAGATCTTTCCAAAGATCCAAGCATTTCACCTTTAGATCTTTCGAAAGATCCCCCCCCCCTAATTCTCTTGAAACTACATCCACTATCATCATTCGTACCTGAGCTTGAGAAACAGATCTGTGTCTTGTCACCAGATATACTCTTTAAACTAACAGTCAAAACTCATTAGGGAATCCAAAACCCTAATCTCTCTCCTAATTCATAAATCCCCATCAGTTAAATTTTGGGACGAAATTCCCTCAACTAGGGGATACTGTAACATCCAAGATTTTTTTTTTAAATTATTTTTTTATTTTATACAACAACTACAATTCCATTTCAAATCCCGTACTTGTTCAACACAATATTTCACATTATTCACTACTTTAAACAGGTATCAATTTAACGTTCAACTTAACTTATACGTATTACTTTCTATTAAATATATAACATATGCATGTATATTCAGATAGATGTATATAAATATATAAATTGCTATAATATTTAATTCAATATAAAACTTATAAAGTTTTAATCATGTAAGTACATCTTCTTATATGTATCAATGTATTTATGTATGAATAAATATGTAAATATATGTATATATTTTGATTATATTAACTAATTCAGTTACACAATTTGTCATTTTATAAAAATGGAATTTATTCCTTTATAAAATATTTATCATTAAATAAATAATAATTAGACTCTAATAAAAAAAACAATATTTCTTTAAATAATTAAAAAGAATATAAAACAAATAGAATGAACTTAAAGCAAATGTTATGAGCCTTGAACTCCTTTTCTATGCTTTAACCCTCAAATTTGAACCCCCCAACATCTCAAAATAGACTCATTTCCAAATTTTGAATCATTCCCGTCACTTTGACTATCTAAAGTCAACAATCTCCAAATCGGTTACCAAGTCCCTGAATTCACGCGAATTAACTTCAATCGATCATGCCTATACGCGTTAACAGCTAATCCGCGTAAGTTTCGTGAACCAATTTGTGGAATTTCAATGAGTGGATACAAAATTTCCTTCCGAAACCGTCCCGTGATTAAACTACATTCGATTCGAACGATTACTTAAAATTGAACCTATTTAGCAAACCCCACATGCTCACGACACCTCCCTGTTACTCTCGTCACCCTCAAACCCCTCCCAAATCACCTCTGCTATCCGGTCAATCTCCAAGGTGCTCGAACCGTATGCTTCAATCGATCTCCTCCTTCCAGCAACAGTTCCATGTAATTAAACCATCCCTTGAGTCGTTTTGATCCCCTGAATGAAAGCCCCAACAAATCGATCTCATACCTGTGATTAAACGGATCTAATTTGTGGCTTGGGGTACGGGTTGCGCGAATGGGGAAGATGGTGGGTTGGGGCTGTTTATTAAATTGGTTAACGTTCTTATTCTTATCAAAACTTGTTCTATAGATCATCTAGTTAAACGCTTCTCCCTATACAGCTCAGGTCGCGGGTTCAAACCCATACCCAGCGGCTTTTTGCATGTTCATTAAAACCATACCCAACTCCTTCTTGATACCACTTTATCACAATTACGAACTGGTTCATATCAGTACCAGTCCCCTTGGTGTAGTGGTAAAACGTTGTCCCCCTGCAGAAACCACCCGGGTTCGAACAGGGTGGTCTGCATATTCTTTTAAAAACCACTTTTAACAACTCAAATCAATTCGCAAAAATTGTTTTATAAAACCTAATGACTTTTGAACTGATTAGTATGATAAATTGCAAGTTTAAACATAAAACCTTTATGGTCACAAATTAGTTAATTAGAATCTCATTTTAATCATTAAAAAAAATATATATTTTAAACCCAATTATTTAATTACAAAACAAGGTATTTAAATACCAAAGTTTTATATAAATCATGGAGAGATTATTTA
The DNA here is from genome assembly GCA_023525975.1 of Smallanthus sonchifolius. Taxonomy (NCBI): domain Eukaryota; kingdom Viridiplantae; phylum Streptophyta; class Magnoliopsida; order Asterales; family Asteraceae; genus Smallanthus; species Smallanthus sonchifolius. The sequence continues at coordinate 65,877,438 of CM042030.1, read as the reverse complement.
AAATCACATTATCATTTTTGATAATTATTAGGGTTTAAATTCTATTTAAACAAACTTAAATTTTCCTAGATATATATATACATATGCACTTATTTTGAGACACCCTATTTTGACAAGGTTTAAATTAAAAGAGATGTTATTTACCTCTTTATTTGAAATCCATTTAGGGTTTGGAAGTGTATTTTACATCAAATTTTATACCAATACATTTTTTTGACACACCGTTATAAATAAATAAATAAAATATATTTATTTATTTTTAATTAATATCATATCACATATCTTATAAAGGCACACTATTTTAAATAGAGAAATGAAGGGAACTTATTTATTTAAATTATTTAAACTAAAACACCAAAACTATCAGCATATATTTTGAATCTACTTTATTAATAAACTCTTGTTCAAAACTAACACAAACCCACACATATCCGGACCCAAGGAACATTAGACCTTGTCTTAGACTTTTGTGCATGTTATTAATCTAGATTCATATACATTACACTCTAGGTTAACGTTGTGAGTTACAAGGATCACCTTGCTACCTATTCGCTTGTGCTATCTTCATCCTTGATACAAGTGAGTATACATAGCCCCTTTTACTCTTTTACATTTTTGGGGTGAAACATGAACACTATTCAAATTACATGTTTACATTTACACAAACAACACAAGTACAAATCCTATTTACATTCATGTGTACAAATTTGAGCTTTATGCCCGAGTGCTATGTGTGCTAACTTTTGTATGCGATTATGTGCAATCATTAACTATTCAAGCCGACGGTTTTCAATGATAGATCTATTGAGTCTGACAAACCCACCCAGGTAGGGTGATTGATACCGACAACACAATGTTGCATGCTAGTTACAAAGGTTTGATTGTACTTAGTTACGTAATAGCTGCTCCCCATAAATGCCTTATTTATCATGTTATGTATGGATTTGTTTTTCAAACTATATGTTATCTATATACAAACCTGTGATATACTCACCAACTTTTTAGTTGACTTTATTTTATTCATGTTTCAGGTCCTAATATGTGAGATTGATCAAGATGTGCTACATATAGGCTTGGACTTAGTTAAAATAAATAAAGAACTTATGTATTTCAATTATGTTTCTTTTCCTGGAATTTGTTTTGTTTGAATGTTTGTAATGGAATTTGACAATTAATATATTTCAACTTAGTCAACCTTGTGCTTATGAACAGTCTACATGTCCCGCCCCGATGATTCCGCCATCGGTCGGGGTGTGACAGATTGGTATCAGAGCCTTGGTTATAGGGAATTAGGTTATTAGACACTCTTGACCTAGACTATAACCTTAGGACACCCATACTATGTCATGCTATTACATGTTACATGATTACTTCTTATGTGAATATTTTACATGTTATACTAAGTAATTACACTACATGATACAATACTTAATAGTCTATGTGTCACACTACTCACTAACTTTTGTGCTTATGTTCATTGTTATCTACATGCTACCTATTTGATTCATTTAAGTGCTATCCTAAGTTTCAACACACACTTATACACACTTAGTTTTTCATGCACCCTTAAAACATACACATGTAATATCACCACCTCTTGTGATCTAAATCTAAACTATTGGGCCGAACGCCCATTAATTATAATTAAGAAGCCCACTTACCCTCCAAGAAGAAGAAGCCTACTACAATATATGAACCCCACTTTTGGGCCTCAAAGCCCAGTCCACAAACAATTCTCATCATGACCATGAGCCTAACAATAGTGTTATTAATATACGATGGCTGGAAGAGTGTGAGGGATTCTGACTAAAGAAAGACAGGGTACTTAAGTGTGTCTTAATGACCCACCCCTCTTTCCTGGGAATTCTCCTCAGGGATGCATTGCTTATAGGTCAAGTGTATATCTAAAATACTATTGTGAAAACTCGGTGTTATGACTAGTCAAACTCTAAACCTATGAGAACTCCTATATTTAACACTAAGTATTTCATTATCACTTACAACCATTTCATTGTTTCCCTGCTACACATGGACTCCCACTCTCCTTCCTCCCCGGTATACCGTCCCGGAGCAGAGTCGGATTGGGAAGAAGACATCAGGTCACCCGTGTATCGGTCACCAACACCCGCAACTGCTAGACCAAGGTTTGATGCAAGGGCAGATTGGGCTAGGAACACCGGCCCAAGAGTTCGAACACCTAGATCACCCCATTAAGAGACCCGTATCTGGTGCCCGACCCGTATCATCCTAACCCTTGGGTAAGGCATACCATGGCACCCACTAGTGCTATGGAAATTCCAACCAATGACTTTCACCAATATGTGAGGACCTCAGATTTTGAGAGGCAAATGATGGAGCACGAGGTAATGCACGACTTGCAAGGACAAAGAATGGATAGCCTAGCAAACCAGTTAGGGTACCAAAAGGAGTTAATCTCCATCCTCGAAAAAGAAATAATGGAGAATAGAACGGAAACGGCTAGAGCTGAAGACAGATCGACTACCCGAGCGACCATAGTGGTGCTCGTCTTGGTGATTATCTTTCTTCTAGTGGAAAGCTACCAGAGACGTTAGCAGAAATTATATTTATTATTTTTAAATTTTCCGTTTGAGAACCATTTTCCTATGTTTTGAGTAATGTTTAACATTTTAGCATTTAATAAATTTTATATATTCCAACTCTAAAGTTATTATTCATTGATTTGACGCGCTGAGTGTGAATTACACCCATCATATTTTCATCAAAATTTCCCAAGTATCATCTTCTTCATTCAATACGATTTAGTACACTACCGACAATCTCCTTCGCAAACAACTCAGATGTAAACAACCTCGTTATTTTCGAAACCAAACGTTTATCAAACTTTTAGAGAGTATCAGAAATATAAATTTTTCCATAAACATTTTCACATGTCAGGAAATCTAATACAACCTGTTTTATACAAAGTATCATTTCAAATTGATAATTATGACTTTTCTCATTAAAGTAATTATTTCTAAACTCTGGCTAAATTAATATACGACTACTGGTTTAGCCAATAATTTCTCTTAAAAATATCCTCTTATTAGTAAAAATAATAATAATAAAAAAAAATAATAATAATAAATAAATTTTTCCTATAAATTGTCTATTTATTTAGATTATTTAACTCAATAGTTTCATTACTTTATATATCTACAACCAAGAACAATTTACAAATTTCCTATTTTCAAACAAAGATCAATTATTTGTAACCATATTTCCTTGAGTGTTTTTCAGAACCTCCTCGTTACCTTTTCACTTGCCGCCTCCAGAGACGATCCATACCGCGTAGACGTTAACCATCCCCATCGACCTCAATGAGATTTAAAGAGCTAGAACCTAACTAACACATTATACATGAACGCCAAACAACACGCTTCTCCGCAACACTTGATCACATACGAAACTCGTTAGCACATGCCACACACGAAACTCAATAACTTACGTATGCACATTTACAATATACACAACACGATCACATAATACATGAAACTTAGTTATTTTTAATGTACCCAATACTACATTGACTACATAATACATGGAATTTGATTATTTACAATACACGCCCTACTGGATTGATTACGGAATACATGAAGCATAGTTGTTCGCAATATACACTAAATTGATCACATGATACATAACAATTGATTGTTTGATATACAATACTTGATGGATCACATTGAACGTGAAACTTATTTTGGTTACCAAGTACATAATACTATATGATACTGAGTTATTAACGCCATACATGAAATTCATTTCTTACAATACACATGACACTATGTTGCTTACATTACACATGAGAGCTTATACATGATGCTAAGTGGTTTACGTTACACATAAAACCTATTTGATTACAAGCTATATGACGCTAGATCATACATAAGACTTGTGTGTTTACATTATACATGAAACTAAGTTGCTCACAATTGTTGCAACTGATTGATCACAATATACATGAAGTATGGTCATACACCTTGTTCACAAACTTGAAAATCCTAACACATTGAAACAACTCGGGGTTTGACGTATTCTTGTTCAAACACGAGTAAACTATGGGGCCTTAGGTAACACTACTTTATTATCCTTTAGTTGCTAACTGACGTGCCCATTTAAGGATATAGTTACTTATTAGCAACACATATGTGAAAGCAATATACATGAACTACGTGAATTTGTGCCTCCTCTTGACCCGCACACAACGGAACGATCTATACGGACCATGCGATGATTTGAGTAATTACGGGTGCACACGGAATTATAAAAATCAACGCATGGAAAATATAGTAAATTTTGTCGGGTGTTGTGACCTAAAACCTATCGTGATGTAGAACAACGAAACTAATGTGTCATGACAAGGGCATGGTGGATACGCCGATGGTACTTCCTATATATAAGTGCTCTATCATGTTATCAGAAGTAGCGTTGTTCATGTCACGTGGAGTTTTGACCCAGACCAATGTTTGTGAAATCTCTTACCCACTGACAATTCCTGAGCACATAAAAATACCTCTTAAACAAATCCTGATCGTCAAGTTCCCACCAAATCCATTCCAAGTGACGCATTTCACCTTTAGATCTTTCCAAAGATCCAAGCATTTCACCTTTAGATCTTTCGAAAGATCCCCCCCCCTAATTCTCTTGAAACTACATCCACTATCATCATTCGTACCTGAGCTTGAGAAACAGACCTGTGTCTTGTCACCAGATATACTCTTTAAACTAACAGTCAAAACTCATTAGGGAATCCAAAACCCTAATCTCTCTCCTAATTCATAAATCCCCATCAGTTAAATTTTGGGACGAAATTCCCTCAACTAGGGGATACTGTAACATCCAAGATTTTTTTTTTAAATTATTTTTTTATTTTATACAACAACTACAATTCCATTTCAAATCCCATACTTGTTCAACACAATATTTCACATTATTCACTACTTTAAACAGGTATCAATTTAACGTTCAACTTAACTTATACGTATTACTTTCTATTAAATATATAACATATGCATGTATATTCAGATAGATGTATATAAATATATAAATTGCTATAATATTTAATTCAATATAAAACTTATAAAGTTTTAATCATGTAAGTACATCTTCTTATATGTATCAATGTATTTATGTATGAATAAATATGTAAATATATGTATATATTTTGATTATATTAACTAATTCAGTTACACAATTTGTCATTTTATAAAAATGGAATTTATTCCTTTATAAAATATTTATCATTAAATAAATAATAATTAGACTCTAATAAAAAAACAATATTTCTTTAAATAATTAAAAAGAATATAAAACAAATAGAATGAACTTAAAGCAAATGTTATGAGCCTTGAACTCCTTTTCTATGCTTTAACCCTCAAATTTGAACCCCCCAACATCTCAAAATAGACTCATTTCCAAATTTTGAATCATTCCCGTCACTTTGACTATCTAAAGTCAACAATCTCCAAATCGGTTACCAAGTCCCTGAATTCACGCGAATTAACTTCAATCGATCATGCCTATACGCGTTAACAGCTAATCCGCGTAAGTTTCGTGAACCAATTTGTGGAATTTCAATGAGTGGATACAAAATTTCCTTCCGAAACCGTCCCGTGATTAAACTACATTCAATTCGAACGATTACTTAAAATTGAACCTATTTAGCAAACCCCACATGCTCACGACACCTCCCTGTTACTCTCGTCACCCTCAAACCCCTCCCAAATCACCTCTGCTATCCGGTCAATCTCCAAGGTGCTCGAACCGTATGCTTCAATCGATCTCCTCCTTCCAGCAACAGTTCCATGTAATTAAACCATCCCTTGAGTCGTTTTGATCCCCTGAATGAAAGCCCCAACAAATCGATCTCATACCTGTGATTAAACGGATCTAATTTGTGGCTTGGGGTACGGGTTGCGCGAATGGGGAAGATGGTGGGTTGGGGCTGTTTATTAAATTGGTTAACGCTCTTATTCTTATCAAAACTTGTTCTATAGATCATCTAGTTAAACGCTTCTCCCTATACAGCTCAGGTCGCGGGTTCAAACCCATACCCAGCGGCTTTTTGCATGTTCATTAAAACCATACCCAACTCCTTCTTGATACCACTTTATCACAATTACGAACTGGCTCATATCAGTACCAGTCCCCTTGGTGTAGTGGTAAAACGTTGTCCCCCTGCAGAAACCACCCGGGTTCGAACAGGGTGGTCTGCATATTCTTTTAAAAACCACTTTTAACAACTCAAATCAATTCGCAAAAATTGTTTTATAAAACCTAATGACTTTTGAACTGATTAGTATGATAAATTGCAAGTTTAAACATAAAACCTTTATGGCCACAAATTAGTTAATTAGAATCTCATTTTAATCATTAAAAAAAATATATATTTTAAACCCAATTATTTAATTACAAAACAAGGTATTTAAATACCAAAGTTTTATATAAATCATGGAGAGATTATTTAAAATCACATTATCATTTTTGATAATTATTAGGGTTTAAATTCTATTTAAACAAACTTAAATTTTCCTAGATATATATATACATATGCACTTATTTTGAGACACCCTATTTTGACAAGGTTTAAATTAAAAGAGATGTTATTTACCTCTTTATTTGAAATCCATTTAGGGTTTAGAAGTGTATTTTACATCAAATTTTATACCAATACATTTTTTTGACACACCGTTATAAATAAATAAATAAAATATATTTATTTATTTTTAATTAATATCATATCACATATCTTATAAAGGCACACTATTTTAAATAGAGAAATGAAGGGAACTTATTTATTTAAATTATTTAAACTAAAACACCAAAACTATCAGCATATATTTTGAATCTACTTTATTAATAAACTCTTGTTCAAAACTAACACAAACCCACACATATCCGGACCCAAGGAACATTAGACCTTGTCTTAGACTTTTGTGCATGTTATTAATCTAGATTCATATACATTACACTCTAGGTTAACGTTGTGAGTTACAAGGATCACCTTGCTACCTATTCGCTTGTGCTATCTTCATCCTTGATACAAGTGAGTATACATAGCCCCTTTTACTCTTTTACATTTTTGGGGTGAAACATGAACACTATTCAAATTACATGTTTACATTTACACAAACAACACAAGTACAAATCCTATTTACATTCATGTGTACAAATTTGAGCTTTATGCCCGAGTGCTATGTGTGCTAACTTTTGTATGCGATTATGTGCAATCATTAACTATTAAAGCCGACGGCTTTCAATGATAGATCTATTGAGTCTGACAAACCCACCCAGGTAGGGTGATTGATACCGACAACACAATGTTGCATGCTAGTTACAAAGGTTTGATTGTACTTAGTTACGTAATAGCTGCTCCCCATAAATGTCTTATTTATCATGTTATGTATGGATTTGTTTTTCAAACTATATGCTATCTATATACAAACCTGTGTTATTCTCACCAACTTTTTAGTTGACTTTATTTTATTCATGTTTCAGGTCCTAATATGTGAGATTGATCAAGATGTGCTACATATAGGCTTGGACTTAGTTAAAATAAATAAAGAACTTATGTATTTCAATTATGTTTCTTTTCCTGGAATTTTTTTTGTTTGAATGTTTGTAATGGAATTTGACAATTAATATATTTTAACTTAGTCAACCTTGTGCTTATGAACAGTCTACATGTCCCGCCCCGATGATTCCGCCATCGGTCGGGGTGTGATAGTTAGCACGGCATACCACCCACAAACGGATGGTCAGTCCGAAAGGACCATTCAAACGTTGGAGGATATGCTTCGTGTTTATATTATCAATTTCGGCAGCAGTTGGGACAGTCATCTGCCGTTAGCCAAATTCTCCTACAACAATAGTTATCACACGACGATAGGTATGCCGCCTTACGAAATATTGTATGGGAGGAGATTCAGGACCCCGGTTTGTTGGGGTGAAATTGGACTGAAGGAATTAGGAAGTCTTGAAGTCGTAAGAGAAACGTCGGAAAGGTTTGATCAAATCAAAGCACGAATGAAGGCCGCACAAGATCGTTAGAAGTCCTATGCGGATAAACGACGAAGGCGTATTAAGTTTGATGTTGGAGACAGAGTAATGTTGAAAGTGTCACCCTGTAAGGGAATCATACGATTCAGGAAGAAAGGAAAGTTAAGTCCGAGGTTTGTCGGACCATTCAGGATAATGGCACGGGTCGGTGAGGTCGTTTATCGGTTAGAGTTGCCTGATGAGTTGAGTGGGATTCATTCTACCTTCCATGTATCACACTTGCAAAAGTGTTTGGCGGATGAATCAGCTCACGTACCACTTACTGACATCGACGTCGACAACAACCATAATTACAGCCATCTTAGACAAGAAGGAGAAGCGTTTGCGTAATAAGATTATCCAATTGGTTAAAGTCCAATGGAAATATCGAAAGGGATCGGAAGCCACTTGGGAAACGGAGAAGGAAATGAGGGAGTCGTACCTTCATCTATTTGACTTATGATAGGTTTCGGGGACGAAACTTATTGTAAGGGGGGTAGACTTGTAACATCCCAAAAATAAAGCGACAGTTAAAATGATGAAATAAACGAACGAGGCATGTCGGGCCGGGCCGGATGGGCCGGCGGGCTGGAAGGGGAGCCTCCCCTATAAATAGCTTAGGCCTCCACCATTTCTCTCATTTGCAAGTTCTAGAGAGAGAAACCGTAGAGAGAGAAAGTTGGCGGATCGACCCGATATTTCAGCAAAGTGTTGCTCCATAGCTCGTGAGAAGAACCTCCGGATCAGAAACTCGATTCAGGTAATGATGGGGCCTAAATCTGAGTTTTTGTTCGTTTTTGGGTTTTTTTTTTCTGGTTTTGGGTGAAAAGGTAACGTTTTCATGGATAAAACTGAAAGATAAACATAGATTTGAGTTCCTTAATGGAAAGCGAACATTTTGAAGTAAACAAGTTCGGGATCTTGACGTGATCAGACCCGAAGATGAAAGTTAGGGTTTTTGCGAAGAAGCAGTTCGTGCGTACTTATCAAGTACGTATGAAGACGATCCTGCGTACTTACTAAGTACGCAAGAAGAGGATCCTGCGTACTTATCAAGTACGCATGAAGAGGGTCATGCGTACTTATCAAGTACGCATGAAGAAGGTACTTCGTATTTATCAAGTACGCATGAAGCAAAGTCTGCGCACTTATTAAGTACGCAAGAACAAGTCCCTGCGCACTTGCTAAGTGCGCAGGCATCAGGTTGTTTAGGTAAAGTCAGTATGTTTAAGAAGTTTAAACCGTTAGAGTCGGGGGTTGGTCTGATGTGTATTTAACTAATAAATTCAGATCGGAAGTAACGTTGTGGGACCTTTGTTTAGGACAACCCAGATTAGCTTATCAGTTGAGTTCTAGAAGCCCTCTTTTAAATGTTTTATATAATGTTTTCGGGCTGGTGTGCATACATACGAAATGATGTTTTACGAAACGATGTCTATGAAACTATGTTTACGAAATGATGCTTATGAAACTATGTTTACGAAATGATGTTTATGAAACTATGTTTACGAAATGAAATGATTTGGAATGAACGGTTTATGGAAAGAAAGTTTTATGAATGAAATGTTTACGAATCTAATCTGTCGAATGAATGGAATTGACGAAATGTATATAAAGAAATGGTTTGAAATGAAGGTAGAGGGTTTTGAAAATGAATGAAATGTTTTATGAAAAGAAAAGAAAAGGTCAAATGTTTTAAAGAAGTCATTACAAATCTAATCTGTCGAATGAATGGAATTGACGAATGAAGTCTGGGAATGTAATTCCCAGCCTTGTGGTAGATTATGGACAGCGAGCCATAGTTTCCATAAGAACAACAGGGGCAGTGTCTTTGTGGCATGTCAATGGTTTGATGTTGTACAACTGCTAAGGAGTAACGACGGTTACTCAGGGGTTAACGTGACCCTATGTAAGGTTAAATTATGATCCGACGGTGTTATGGCCGTGAGCCGTAGCCGTCGATGGAAGTTGTCGGTTTATGGACATGAGAGCCATAGGGGCAACTGAATGGGTATTGTCGGTCCTCGTGCAGTTAAGCCTTGGGGGCAATTCAAAAAGGGAATTGATGGAATGTATGGTATTGTCAGTCTTTGTGCAGTTAAGCCTTAGGGGCAATACCATACTAAATGACGGTACGAATGGTAACACAGATTTAGATAGTAATGTATGACTTAAATGAATGTTAAATGTTTTAAACAAATGATCCGTTTAATGTGTTTATGATGAGGATAAATGTTTGAAGGTTTTTAATGATGAACGAAAGGCCCTGTGTTTCTTATACATGATGTTAAACCCTAATGAATGATTGAATGATGAACCATTTCTTAAATCGAACGAAAACTAGAACTCACTAGCATAGCTGACTTTTTAAGGCAGGTTATGAGGTTGGACGGCGATGCTTGGCAGCGATGAAGAGTTACCCGGACGCTTATGAAGACTGGCATCATGTTACGTTTTGATTTCGTTAAGTTATGTTTAGACATGTTTACGCTTCCGTATGTTGAACAATGTAATGGTTATGTTTTAATGAAGTATTTTCCGCTGCGTTATTTGATATTCAAGTTTAAGAACTGTTTGTGAATGAGTAAATCCAACAAGTGAGGCCTCCCGGGTTTGGGGCCTTACAAGAAATCTAGAAGAAAGAATCATAAGACTTAAAACTCCTCAAAACAATAATAATGAAAACATTTCTCAAAATAATTCAGAAGTATTTTTAGAAAGTATTATGGATATTATAACCACACAGAAGTGGAACATTAAAGTTAAACTTCTTATTAAAGATAATTTCTTCATAACTGTTACAGCATTATTTGATAGTGGTACTGATTTAAACTGTATACAGGAAGGTATTATTCCTACAGAATATTTTCATAAAACCTCCCATAATTTAAGCTCTGCCAAAGGAGAAAGATTAAAAATTGAGTATAAATTACCACAGGTTCAGGTATGTCATAATGAAACCTGCATTCCAACTAGTTTTCTTCTAGTTAAAAATCTCACTAGCCAAGCCATACTTGGAACCCCTTTCTTAAATAAAAATTTTCCTTTATGGCATATTGATAATAAAGGAATAACTGGATCTTTTCAAAACAAAGAAATATATTTTCCATTTATTACAAATCCTTTTTCTAGAACTTTAAATAATTTAAAAGAATCCCTTTTACAGGCAAAAATAAATCAAATTGTTTTTTTACAAAAAGAAATATTTTCTTTAAATATTCAAGAAAAAATAAATAATCCAAAATTATAGGATAAGATAAAAATGATTAATAATCAATTCATTTTGCAAATATGCAACGATCATCCAAATGCTTTTTGGGACAGGAAGAAACATATTGTTTCTCTTTCCTATGAAAATGATTTTAATGATAGTAAAATTATTACTAAGGCTAGACCTTGTCAAATGAATTCCGAATATATGGAATTATGTAAACAAGAGATCAAATCTCTTCTTGACAAAAACTTAATCAGAAGATCAAAAATCTCCTTGGTCTTGTACTGCTTTCTATGTTAATAAACATTCAGAACAAGAAAGAGGTATTCCTAGATTAGTTATAAATTACAAACCTCATAATAAAGTTTTAAAATGGATCAGGTATCCTATACCTAATAAAAAGATTTACTCGATAAATTATATAACACTATAGTATTTTAAAAAATTTAACTTGAAATCTGGATACTAGCAAATCCAAATTGATGAAAAAGATAGGTATAAGACTGCTTTTGCGGTACCTACTGGGCATTATGAATGGAATGTTATGCCATTTGGATTAAAGAATGCCCCTTCAGAATTCCAGAATATTATGAATGATATTTTTATTCCATACAGTGATTTTATAATAGTCTACATCGATGATATTCTTGTGTTTTCAAAAGACATTGAAACTCATTTTAAACATCTTAATATTCAAGAAAATTATCATAAATAATGGTTTAGTTATTTCTAGACAAAAAATGATGCTTTTTCAAACAAAGATAAGATTTTTAGGACATAATATAGAAACTGGAAACATTATTCCTATCAATAGAAGCATTGAATTTGGGTCAAAATTTTCAGATGAAATTCATGATAAGACTCAACTTCAAAGATTCTTAGGAAGTCTAAATTATATTCTTCCTTGTTATAAAAAATTTAGCTAAGGATACTGTCATTTTATATGACAGACTAAAAAAGAATCCTCAGCCATGGTCGGAGAACCATACTAAGACTATCCGAAAGATTAAGCAAAAAGTTTAAAATCTTCCTTGCTTAATGATAGCCAACCCAGATTGGGAAAAAAATATTGAAACAGATGCCTCTAATATAGGCTATGGTGGGATCCTTAAACAAATTTCACCAATAAATAAACAAGAAAATTTGGTAAGATTCCATTCCGAAAAATGGAATAACAGCAAAAAAAATTATGCTATTATTGCAAAAAAATTCTAGCAATAGTAAAATTTGTTATAAAATTTCAAGATGATTTATATAATCAAAAGTTTACTATAAAAACTGATTGTCAAGCAGCAAAATTTATGTTTGCTAAAGGCTTCAAACATTATGTTTCAAAACAAATGTTTGCAAGATGGCAATCACATTTAGCCCCATTTGATTTTGATATTATTTATAAAAAAGGTAGTGACAATAGTCTTCCTGATTTTCTTACCAGAGAATATTTAAATTAATGGCTCATTCAAAAGGTCCAGTAAATAAGGCTCTACTCGAGATTCGGGAGAATATAGAATATTACACTCTTCAGATAAGGCTTGAAGAAGTAACCAAAGAATAAATCCAGGAAAATGAATTTCTGGAACCAAAAACAAAAAGATATATGATTAATAATATTAATATCCGAATTTCTTATTTAAAAGAAAAGAAACGTTTATTACTTAAAAAAGAAATAACTATTTCATGTGGATGATTTTTTCAGAAATGCTTCCTTAGGATCAAGGAAGAGGAGGTAGAGAAAGATCTTCCTCTTATAGAGGAAGAGGTGGTTCAAATCCAAGGGTCATATCCCAAATCGGAAATCGAAAGCTTATAGCAGAAAATATTGCTTCATCATCGAGTTCAAATACTCAATCAGATAATATCATTTATAAGGAATTTCTGGCCTATAAAGCCTCAAAAGAGAAGTCTAATAATAACTCTGAAGTATCAGCATCATATGCTAAAACTGTTTTTAATGAAGCAGAAGATGATATTAGTAGTTGGGCTCAAAGTCCACATAAATAAGTTATACTTCTTTTAGAAAATAAAGATATAAAATGGAGAAATAATCCATGGCTGTTAATAAACAAATATATGGATACAAGATTCTATCCTGCAAAGGCTTATAAGCCCAGACAATACTATGAGCATATTCTGAAAAAAGAAAATTGTGAGATTGAACACTATCATGTTGGTCAGCCTGATGTTTATAACTTCAGTAAGATAGTGGTAAAACAGATTATATATGTAGAAACATGGGGAACTTCTTCATTAAAAGAAAGGGAGTTTATACATCTCCAAACTAAAGTCCCAATTAAATATAAGTACTGGGATTACATGAATGCTTTTTATAAAACATTCTTATATGAGAACCCAAAACAAAAACATTCTTGGTTCATAAAAAATTGTTCTCATACTTACGGACAAGAAATTCCAGTCTGGTTTTATAACCGGTGGCAGTCTTTTGGCCCCTCAATAAACATTCTTCCTGAGTTATATAAAAACTAATATATCAAATGGGTAGATGTCTCTACAGCCTTACTAGAGGCTCAACAAAATAAAATTTTCATTAAAAATATGCCTATTTCACATTTTTATATCCAGTTCAGTATTCCATGGATACGGAAATGGTCTCCAGAGGTTGGATATACCAGTCAAAATATTCTTTGTATCCAAAGAACCTTTTTCACAAAATTTTGGAAAATAGATGACTCTCCTGAACAAAGATGGCATCATAGAAAGCCATGATACTATAGAAAAAATTAAAAAGACAATTCAAGATTATATTAATCAGGCAAACACCCATCCTCATAAAGAAGCTCCAAGCTTTTTCAGACACATTGTTAGAAAAATTCAAACGATTAAAAGGACTGATCAAATCAGCAATAAAGAAATCATGGTTTTCCACCTTACAGAAATGAAAAAAGATATGATAAAAAACTTCATAAAAGAAGAAGGATCTCCTTCAACAATGTCTACATCCTCACAGACTGAAGAAGATGAAGCTACAAAAAGAATCTTTCATGAAGGTCAGAAAGATACTACTGATCCTATAGACGAAGATTATATCAACACAGTCCTCGCATAATACATGCAAGAATTCAGCCCAGAAGAATCTTCTAGCAAGCTAAAAAACAAAATGCCATAATAGGCCTCACAAGAACATGATCAAAAGACTCCAATAATGGTTGGAGTGGGAGACAACATTATGCACTCTAGCATCATAATGACCAGTCACTATTTACTTTTTGAAAGTTAGCAAAATAATTGATAACTACTGCGTTTCTTTTTGACAAATTTGTATAGATAGTTTCCAAAATGGGAATCTTGTTAGCTTTTCCCCGCTTATATAAGGGGACTTTCTCATCTTGTAAAAACCATCTCGGAGAACAACTCCACTACTACTACTCTCTCTTGTAAAATATCTCTGGATAATATTTGAAGTTTATTTTGAAGCTTGGTGTTTATAATCCGAAAGAGAAAATCTGGTAAAAAAATGTATATTTAATGATTGCCTCTTTCAGATGCTAAGTCTTTTAAGTGTTGAAATGACATGATAACTTGAACAAGTATGTAAAATTAAAAAAAAAGTATAAAATTCAAAATATTTCTGAATAGAATTTAGACAGGTTAAGGACATAATAGAATAATAAGGTGGTGGTTGAACTCTTGGGGACCTTGTAGTCGCTAATGCCAGGATGAGCGCAAAAGCTTTTTATGGTCTGACCTTTACTAACCTTATCTTAAAATTCCATAATATACTTGTAAAAATATCATATGGTCTAAAATTTCTAAATGTTTTTAATTTTATGCTATAATTTTTAATGTTTTATGTTAAAATATAATTTTTAACGTTTTATGTCAAAATTAATAATAATGTTTTATGTTAAAATTAATAATAATTACTGGGATTAAAATGTTGTGAAATGAATTCCGAATATATGGAATTATGTAAACAAGAGATCAAATCTCTTCTTGACAAAAACTTAATTAGAAGATCAAAATCTCCTTAATCTTGTACAGCTTTCTATGTTAATAAACATTCAGAACAAGAAAGAGGTATTTGTAGATTAGTTATAAATTACAAATCTCTTAATAAAGTTTGAAAATGGATCAGGTATCCTATACCTAATAAAAAAGATTTACTCGATAAATTATATAACTGTTAGAAATCCTCTTAGAGCTTCTACTTCAAGAATAAAGGAAACTTTCCTTACAACAGAAACATTCAATAGATTAATAATAAATTCTGATAATATATATATATATATATATTTACATACACACTTATATAACATTTATTTAATGTGTAGACCACGATGCATGTGCATCCAATTATTGAAGCCCTACAAGATGTTACTTAGTTATCCACAAGGGAACAAACCACAATGGCGTTAAAATATTGTAGAACGAGCGAATATTATTAGTTATATCGTTGATAATGAGTTTAATTAAATATTGTGGTTCAGATTCTTCGATGCAATAATATTTCATAATATTTTATTTAGTAGAGGTGATATATTTAAGGTTATCATAGAAAATCATATATATTTTTGAAAAAAATGACGCTAAATCTTTTAGGATTTTTGTACAATTGATTAAATGTTTGTATTTGTTTTTCTTGGAGATATCAGTAATTCAGTATATATAAAACAGTTGGTTAAATTCTCGTATATTACACAGGTTGATATAATGTTATATTATATACTTAGTAATAAAAAATTTGTATTTTAAAAAACCCGTGTTGATAAAATGTAATGTTATATACTTAGTAATAAAAAGTTTATATCTTAAAAAACCCGTATATTATACGGTTTGAATACATTAATTTATATTTAATATAATTTGACCTACATCACTATTTAGTTAAAAACAAAAGTTACATAATTAAATTTTAAAGTTTATTAAAATAAAAGATAATTTAAAATAAATATGTTTTATTAGTATAATAATACTTTTCTTTAAATATAAATCATTATTTAAAAAAGAGATGTGCATTTAACAAGAGAGAGAGACGAGAAAAAATGAAAACAATAGATGTGGACGTAAAATCTTTTTTCTGATTTATCGATTAACCCTGAAAACTTTTAATTCATGTTTGTTTGGCTTAAGAATAAAGTATGAGAACTAAATTAGTTAAAAAGAAGTATTATGAGACGTGAAGTCATAAGAGTTATTCACTATAACTTATATATATATTTATAAATGAGATATTTAGGATTATAATTCATTAGCAAACTATAAATCAATAAACTAGTCTTATGCACATGCGACAACGTTTTCAAATGGCTCAAGAATAATCAAAGTAAACCAAAGGATTTCAACAGAAAATTCATTGAACGAAAGCTCATTGCTATTTAAAATCTATATCTATACTTTCTAGTAAATAAAGATTTTTATGGGACACTTGTCCCTCTATTATGCATACTCAACAAATTTTTTTCCGCCCCTCTTTTCTATTAATTATACAATTTTTTTTAATTGTTTTTATAATTTTTTGTTTCCCGCCTATCTCTCCTATTAAATAATAATGATTTATATTATTCTTTAGATAAAATGTTTTTTTTAAATATAGGTTTACTAATAAAATATTTTTATAAAGTTGAACATTTCTCTCATTCCTTTTATAAAACATTTGTAAAAAATAACTATATAACGTTTCTAAAATTTGTATTAAAACTAAGTAACACATCATCAATATGTAATATTTAAATCTTTATTACTAAGTATGTATAACATTAAATTTATTAAACATGCGTTATACACCGGGTTTATAACGTAGTTTATTAATCAACAAAAACTAATTACAATGTTAACCTAATAGCCTAATTTATAATACAACTCCAACTATCTATGGAAACTAAATATATACAGTTTTGAAATTAAAATACAAATGATAAACAAACCAAATAAAAGATGTCGATGATCTTTGAACATCATCCAACTCCTTCTCGAACCCGCCATGAGACCGTCGACCAACCTTCCTTTTGCGAGCCCAAACAACCGGTCGACCCAATACTGGATCAAAAGGCCTACCTAGTGATTCACCGTAACACCGTCTGACTACTCATATAAGAGCCCATAGATGCTCCTGCATCATAGTCTTAAATTACCTGTATAAGGAAATATTAATTTTAGTAGGAAGTTTTTTAAAAGGTATGTAAATCTTTATATTCATGTCCTAAAACATTTGTATCGTACAATATGTTTTAATTTATTCACTAACTAGGTTAAAATCCCGTGTATTACACGGATTAAATAAATAAAATGTTATATAATTAGTAATAAAAATTTTATATTTTTAAAAACCCTTGTTTAGTAATAAAAATTTTATATTTTTAAAAACTCGTGTAATACACGGGTTGAATAATCCGGTATATTACATCAGTTAAATAAAATATAATGTAATTTGTTAACACACACTCGTCAAAATATGTATTTAAAAATGTAATTTGTCGTGATAGTTATAAGATCTTTTAAGTTTGTTTTTAAAACATTTTTTTTTCAACTGATTATTAATTTTTAATTTAATTGATAAATGTTAGTTCATATTAAGTTAATTTGAATGATGATATAATCACTATTAATAATTTAATAATAAGTATGCGTAATTAGATTTATATGAAAAATCTAAAAATAAATTATTTTAATATTATTATTCAATATAACAGAGAGAGAGGAGAAAAAATGATACAAATAAACCAGAAAGTGACACGTGTTAATATAATTTTATTTATTAATATAAAGATTATTATTTAATAGAAGAGAGAAACTGAAAAATTAATACTTAATAAGAGAGAGAGTCAAAAAAATATAGGTGAACAGTAACTAGAGAGTGACACGTGTCTCCTATGGTTTTTTCCTTTATTATATACTATAGATATAGATTTAGTTTCATAATTATATTTTACACGTTAATTACATATATTTAAAGAAAAAATATTTCACAATAAACCCAGTCGCTTTAACCGACACTTAAACTTATTTGATTTGTGACTAGAATACGTGTTTGACACCTTCAATGTATTGGCCTTGTCACCTCGGTCATATCAAATGCAAAAGTTTAATTTTCAGAAAAATATTTATATAATCATTTTTGGCCAAAATAATGGAAAAGTACCTTCTGAATTTAAAATCTTTTTTTGACCATGCTGTTGTGATAAAATTTGTAAAATTACTATCCCTATTTAAATCACAACGCCGGTGAACAGTAACAACTCTAATGGGGGCTTGTCACGTGTACTATTAAATGTTTTTTTAATACTCATACTATATATAATATACACTTTTAACTTGTTTAAATTTTTAATAATTTTATTTCTCTGTAATAACTTTCGTTATTTAACTTTTTATAACAAACGGAAAGCGTGTTTTCTTTATTATTCTTTTTTGTCAACGTTCCGGCATAAATTTTATTAAAAATCGAGTATTTTTTTTATCGTACGCTATAGCGAGTGTACGTAGGTTTTAGCCCCGCAAACGAGACGAACCGATAACAACCATGTCCCCGCCGCGCTGTGATGGGAATCGTTTTAGCCCCTCATACTATATATAATATATGCTTTTAATCGGTTTAGTTTTCTATTAATTTCGTTTTTCTTCGCTAACTCTTTTTAAAAACTTAATGCGCGGTTTCCTTTTTTTGTTAACGTTAAGGTATAACTTTTATTAAAAATGGAGTTATATTCAAATTCGAGTTTTTTTTTGCTGTCGTGCACTATAGTGAGTTTACGTTTCGACATAAGTTTTCTCCACCCAAACGAGCCGACCCTGATAACGATCAAACTTCCGCTACGAAGCGCGGGCGAAAAAAAATCTAGTTACATATAATATAACAAGCCCTAAAATATAATTGTCTTGAGGCCATTGTAGCCTACAATTTGTAGGAATAACCACCGTTGGGGATGAGGCGTTCGTAGTCACGAACTAGACTTCATGAAACTGGTCAATATTTTGATACTCAATATATGCATCTAATTAACCACTAAGTGGTTGAAGGTTAGATCCATCTGGGACACATGTACGTGTATAGTTTTAGTATATGAATCCGTTGTTTAAAAAAATCTAATCATCGAGGCAATATTAGTCCCAACTTATTGCTCACATTAGGGGCAATCTAACTTGAGGGAATGTGAACTGGATACCTATAACTAGGGAAGCAAAGGTATTTATAAAAGAACAATTTACACAACAAACACATAAATAATTATAAAAGTACAAGACTAGTACATAACAATATAACAATGACTAAGATGGTCTAATATCCCCTCTCAAACTTTCATGTCAACATGCCGAGATCAAGCATGACACAAAAGAATTCAAACTGTGGTTGAGAGACTCTTGGTAAATATATCAGCCACTTGAAACTTGGTCGGAATAAACTTGATGTGAAGCTTACCGGAGGATACAAGTTCTCGGATGATAGTTAAGGTCAATGTGTTTAGCCTGTTTATGAGAAACCGGATTCTGTGTGACGAAGAGAGCGCTTAGATTGTCACATAACAAAGTCTTTCGATCAGGCGGTAGGGCGTGTCGTTCACTAAGAAGATGTGTAATCCAAACAATTTAAGTAGCAGCGTTAGCCACGGAACGATACTTAGACTCACAACTTGAACGTGACACAGTGGGTTCACTACTAGAAAATAGACCTTTAATGACACGCAATTCGTTTCATAAAAGATGGTAGATAACACGTCGGACCGTGTCAAGGAAAGCTCTATCAAAAATAAATACGACACGCATTTGTGTGTCATCTGTTTGTGACGCGCATTTATGACATGCCTTTACGACATGCAATGTGCGTCAAGGAAAGCCTTGTCAAGAACGAAGATGACGCACATTTGTGTGTCATGGTTTTAACTGTTTAAAAAAATATTTTTTTTATAAAATTACTAATTTTCACATTAATAATTAATATCTAATAATACAAAATAAAGTACATAGATAGCAAAACAATCCGTTTTATAAAATACTAATAAATATTACAAAAGTTAACAATATTTCATACAATATTTTCTAAACTAATGTTTTGATACAAAAGTTTCACTAAAAAAGAAGTTTGCCACTAAAAATAAGAATGAAAAGTACTTGTTTGCGAAATCTACTTCAAGAGCTTCCTGGACACAGCCTCTGGTTAGACCTTCCCTCAGGTCCTGCAGTCTTTAGAGTGGGTTCCTCTTGTGCATCCTTATCTTGTTTGATTGATTTTAAGTTCCCACCTGTGTGATTGGCTGCCTAAACAAAGCAAAAAACAAGATAAAGGAATTACAGACAGAAACTCCAATGTTCATATAAGAAAATTTTATTTATGCAAAGTGCAATATAATCAGGCCTCATAATGCAATTATGAGCCTATGACAAGCATGATACAAGCATGGTTAAGGTTTAGGGAATAAGATGCCACAGGATCTGCAGATATGATCATGTTCAATGATGAGAGCAATATTCCTCTTTAACTATATACCTATGTATATGTATGTCATGCGCACAGACATATACACACATATGTGCATCAGTAATGGAACCAACACATACATAATATGGTAGTTGGTACTCCTTATGATATGCAACAGAACCAAGTTCTTGTCGAAGGTAAAAAACACCACATAAATATTTATTATCATGTAGCAAATATACATATAAACAGAGAGCAGAAAGAAAGAAAGCATAAAGTCCTACACATAAGGTGAGAGTAAGACCCTTCATAATGTTATTAAAGCATCCACCATTCGTACTGTTTAGGGTTAGCATAAGCTCGGTTAGTTGCTTAGGGTTTTACTCAGGTACCAGGCCTCGATTATTCTCACACTTTTAGCCCTGTTATTAAGGCATCCACCATTCGTACTGTTTTATCACCGGCTGTCATTCATAATTGGAAACTTCACCAATTAGACGTCAAAAATGCCTTTTTACACGAACATCTTACCGAGACTGTTTACATTGAGCAACCCCCCGGTTTCGTTGATACATAGTTCCCAGATCATGTTTGTCGCCTGAACAAGGCGTTATATGGGCTGAAGCAGGCAGTGGTGAAGCTTGAAGAAAAACGCAGGGGGGCCGGGATTTTTTTTTCTTATCAGGGGGTGCCGGAACTATAAAATTTTCAGCCGAATACGTATAAAGTAACACTATTGAGTGAAAAATCGGCCCAATACGTATAAATTAACACTACCGAGCGAAAAATCAGGGGGGGCCCTCACAAAGCATCACCCCTGGAAGCAAGCACCCCGGGCTTGGTTTCAACCACTAAGTTCCTTTCTATCTTTTAATGGTTTCGCCTGTAGTCGGGTACACCCCTCATTATTTGTATACATACAAAACAATTGTATTATGTATCTGCTTGTGTACGTCGATGATCTCATCCTTACATTTAATCAAGAACACGTTATTAATTCTTTTATCCAACGTCTTCAGCAGGAGTTCGCTATTAAAGATCTTGGTGGTTTAAATTACTTTTTGGGCCTCGAAGTTGCACACACTGAAAAATGGATTATTTTTTAGCCAATCCAAGTATGTAGGTGGTATCCTAGAACGTGTTGGTTTACTTGACTGCAAATGGGTCTTTACTCCTCATGAGTCATTTAGTTCTACTAGTTCACGTTTTTCTGATGTCATTGTATATCGCTCTCTTGTTGGAGCCCTTCAGTACTTAACAATCACTCGACCTGATATCGCCTACGCAGTTAATCAGGTTAGCCAGTTCCTACAGGCTCCCACACAAATTACATTTTCAGTGTCTTAAGCGTATTCTTCTGTATGTCAAATGCAGTATGTCTTTTGGTCTCACCTACACCAAACCATCATCCGTCTCCATTATTGTGTGTTCGGATGCGGATTAGGCTCGTTGTCTTGAGACTAGACGCTCTATATACGGCTACTCCATCTTCCTAGGTGGAAATCTTATATCCTGGAGTGCAAAGAAACAACCCACCGTTTCTAGGTCAAGCTGTGGGTCTGAGTATCGTGCTATGGCAGATACGACAACCAAAATGGTTTGGATCACTCACTTACTACGGGAGTTACATGCTTTACCTCCGGATCGTCCGACATTATTATGTGACAACCGTAGTGCCGTTTTTCTCACTTAGAATCCGGTCGCTCATAAATGCGCCAAGCATATCGATTTAGATTATCACTTCATTCGTGAGCTTGTTACCTTTGGCAAGCTCTATACCAATTTCGTTTCGACCAATCTTCAGGTGGCGGATATTTTCATGAAGAGCCTACCACGATCATATCGTATACTTTCGTGCAATTCTACACCTTGGACCACCACCGTTCCGCATGAAGGGGGATGTTAGAATTAAATAGTTAGATGTGTATACTTGTACATGTCTTATACTTGTATTCCTTAATTGTAATTATCTCTTTTACAAATACATTCGCACCTACATTCAAGGTGTGGCTTACCGATATATAAATACACAGAGAGTTTAACACAGAAACTTATTGACACGATTGATTAAATGTGCAAGTTTTCATTGCTATTTATAGTCGATTATATGAAGAGGAACCCACATACAGGTTGAAACAACCCGAAAATAACGATGAAATAATAAACGGGCTTTAATACGACGTGAATGGAATAACGAACGGGGCTCACGAGCCGCGTGTTGGGTCGCATGTGATGGACCAAAATAGGGTTAGGGAGTCTTCCCTATAAATACCCTAGCCCACCATTTCTCTCATTTTACCACCCTAGAGAGAGAAAGTGTCGGTTCGGCTCAAGATCGCACCAGCTCGTGTCTCTATTGCTCGAGAGAAGAACCTTCGAATCAGAAGCTTGATTCAGGTAACGATCCGGTCTGAATATGTGTTTTAGTCATTTTGGGGTTTTCGGGTTTTGGGTAAAAAGTAGACATTTTTACGTGTAAAAATCCGAAATAAACATAGATCTGGCTTCTAGAATGATAAACTAACGTTTTGAACGTATAAAGTTCGGGTCTTGGTGAGATTAGATCCGCATGCAAGAACTAGGGTTCTTTGGGAAGAAGAAAGCCCTGCAGGTGAACTTGTTCAGTTCGCCTAGAACTGATATGGCGAACTTGTTCGCCATGTATGGAGGAGGCGAACTTGTTAGTTTCGCCTGGACAGGTGGGAGCGAACTTGTGACAGTGAACCTGTTAAGTTTACCAGGCAGTCACTTGGCGAACTTAAGGCAAACGAACCTGATAAGTTCACTGGGTCATGTTCGCTTGTCCCTATAAATCGAACTTATTCTAAGTTCGCCTAAGCTGGAAATAGTAAATTGTTAGAGTCAGGATTGGTCTGATGTTTTATAAACTAATCACTTCAGATCGTGTGTGACGCCAGTTGGACTTTTGTTAAGACATCCGAGGCTAGCTTATTAGGTGAGTTCTAGAACCCTTCTTTTAAATGTTTTATTAATGTTTTGGGCTGGTGTGCATACTTACGAAAAGATGTTTTACGAAATGATGATTACGAAATGATGTTTACGAAAGAGGTTTATGAGAAATGTTTTGAAAGTGAAGTTTGAAATGTGTTTACAAAATGTTTTGCCAATGAAGTTTACGAAGTGTTTACGAAGGAAATGTTATTTATTAATACATACTAATGCTTTAACTGAAGTGATAAAAGAAGTAACGGTTTTTATGAAAGTCACGAAATGAACGAATCTATCATGATTCCTTCGGGAATCGAAGTATGTATGTTATGTATGGTCCATACCCTTATGGGGGCTTTTGTGGCTGGGTAACGGTTGTACAACTGGGGGGAAAGGGGGGTGACGATGGTCATCAAGGGGATTACCGTGATCCTTGAAGTTTGGTAGTTGTGCTCTACGGGGTACGATGCTTTAAGATTGGTACATGCTATCCTTTGGGATGCCGTGCTTGAAGTTTGGTAAGAGTGCTTTATGAAGAACCGTGCTTGAAATTGGAATTGATGGTTATGAGAAGGCGCAAATTCGATTTATTGTTGACTTATGTTTACGTTTGTGTTTATGTTATGTTATTGCATGTTGACGTACGCTTTTATTAAATGAAGTTTGAATGTTACATTTACGTAAAGCTAGAACTTACCAGCGTAGCTGACTTTTAGTATGTAAATTCAGGTTAAGTACATGTATGGACGTTCGATGTGGATGCTTGGCAAGCTAGAAGAGTTACCCGGCTGATCATGAAGACTGGCATCCCGTTTATGTTTATGTTTACGTTATGACAATGATAAGACAATGTTTATGTTTTAATTTCTTCAACATGGTTACGTTACATTGAATGAAATTTTCCATTGCGTTATGTGATATTCAAGTTTAAGAACTGTTTGTTTATTAGTAAATCCAATAAGTGAGGCCTCCCGGGTCTTGGGTCTTACACATGTTACTACCATTTGACCCACTAATATGATGAGGACTAATGTTTATACAAATAATTATAAATACAACTTAAGATAAATACTAAATGTCTTTTAGATGTTGTAAAAAATGGTAGCCTAAATTCAAAGAGAACATTAATCAGTTAAACAGAAAGAGAATGGGGCGATTACAAGACTAAGAAAAAACTCAAACAAAGATAGAAATTGATCCATATGGTGTTCTTGTTGCTTGATGTCTTCGAAGAAGGGGAGACAAGATTAAATAGGGGATCACTCCAATGGCACAGATCAATCAAGCAAAATCAATATAACCTTCCTTATTGAGAAATCAACAAATAAGAGAAAACCCTAAGGAGAGAGGCGGCTGATACATGGAGAAGCTAGGGCAAGAGCCCCTTCTAAATTTCCTTTACTTGGAAGTGAGATTGTAGAAACCAAAGAGAGATGAAATGAAAGCTCGGCCAAAGTAGAGAGCCAAAGCCCAATAGCAGGAAGAGAAGAGGCCTCGAGATGCAAGGCATAATATGCAGACACAAAGAAAGGAAAAGCAATAACACCCATTAGCAAATTGGTTAATAAAATAAACATATTTTAACACCCCCCTCAATTTGATAATCCAAACATGTCAAATATAGATAATTTATCAATTAAAAAAATGTTGGGAAACTAACAATTCTTTAGTGAATCCCATACAGAATGCACATCATTTAGGAAGACAGATAGGAACTTTGTAGTTCTTTCAAGACCGTATAATTTCACACGTGTTGTTTAGAAAATTTTATAAGACAAAAAATCACACGACTAAAACAAGACGAATCACAAGATTCTTATAAGATTATTAGAAAAAATATATGATATGAGAATAAAGGGCACACAAAATTTAAGAATTCAGAACCATGTCTGAAAGACAAGACCTGTGAATAACTTAAATACTAATTCAAAGAAAAATGGCATAAGAGAACTTGTAAAGAACATAAAGACTAATTCTCTTTCTTATTGAAAGACCTTGGGAATTGAACAGTAACACACGACTGCGCCACATCATGAGGCAGGACCGTGCCTAGACATGAGACACCACCGTGCCAAGACCTGAGGCACAACCGTGCCAAGGATTGGCATGACCGTGTCTTAATCTAGTTTGATTTAAGCAAAAACTTTTACAACTTTATAAAAAATACTAAATCACAATATTCAAGAAACAAGTGTGATAATGATAAGAATAACATAAGCTATATCAGACAAGAAAAACACAACCAAACATATTTTGTTTGATGTTATTTCATAACATCTACAAAAGACAAACATACATGATTGTCAAACATATTCAGGAACACTCTTGTCAATAATACAAGTTCTAACACATGTGAACCACACAATTCAATTAATCAAAGACAAGATTATAAGACATACGGGTCAAGCAAACTAACATGAACAAAATATACTTGAACTAAAGAAGATATTCATGACACAAATTAACACCCCTCAAGACACGGTAATATCTAAAAAAGCATTTTCTCATAGTTCAAAAAGAAAAAATCACAAGATCCAAGACATAGATAACAACATTTAGAACATGTCACAAGGCTTGAACTAATAGTAACACAGAGCAGAAAAAACTTGATTTCAAGAAAATTTAGATTTATGACCGGAATGAATGAGAACAAATTTATAAAAATAAGATCGCAATAGTAAAGAAAACTTAGAACTTCCCAGGAGAACAATATTAGAGAAGAAGACAGATAAAGAGCATAAGGCAGGAAAAATGAGTAAATTTTTTTTTGATAAGATTCAAACACCCACAAGCAAGAACAATTTAATCCCAACAAATCAACGAAGCCTTGCCATTGTCTAGGTTCGTCCAACTTATAGTGGTCAGACAAGTCTTAACAATGGAGTTGATGAGAGTGATTAACCTATTGAAGATTACAATCAAGCACACAAACAATAAATAGTAGAAAGCACACATTACAACTGATTCACACGTGTAAGTGCACACAGACGAACTAGGGGTGTGACAAAATGTAATAAAGAGTTAAACAAGGTTTTAGAGACACTTACAATGCTTTGAAGAGAAATCATCACAAGTTAATGTTTTCTTGAGATTCTTGTTTAGATTCACCAATAGACTATATTGTAACCTTCTCTTAGGGTTACAAGTTCTTCAATTAAAGTACTCTAGCAAGCCACAAAGAAACAGAAAACTTACAGTGCAATGTAGATAAAACCACAAAAACCTTGACCAAGTTGACGATGATAAGCTATTCTTTTTCCTTAATTGAACCAGGGATGAAAAAATTGAGATTAACAACAGCGGGAATACAATCGTGGCTTCAAATACAAATAAGAATTACTCCTTCTGGAATCTTGATCAAACCAAGATTGTCTACAACCCGAGCACCAAACAGAAGAAGCACCTTTGACCACCTGCAATACCATATAATATAGTATCAATATGAATTTAGCAAATCAGGAAAGCACATACAACATCAAAGTGCTTGAGCTTTACTTTATTGGCCCATCCATCAACCGAGATCTTTTTTTCTTTATTTATTTGTAATGTAAAGGGGGAGACGATATATTTCTTCTAGTGGTTTTCTTATTTCTTTCTAGACCATGGTCCTAGAAATCAAGTAGATTGCAATCAAGTAGAAATCAGTAGGACATCATCTTCCTTCTTGTATTGATACAATGAGGCTGAAATCAAGTAGATTGCAAAGTTTATCAAGCTCAACGCAGCAAAAAACCAATAAAATAAATTCAGATTGTTATTGTCCAACATAAGCCCGTGAAGCCTTCCGGTTTTGCTTGGAAATACTCTTTTTGTGACAGTGTTCACAACATCCACCAATACAGTACTAAAAAAGTAACCGAATGACATAGATATCCATGTGAATGATGTGCCAAGCGATCTCATTCCGACAGGCGCCTCTTTGTAGAAGAACTCAAGCAATCCGACTAGTGAGAACATATCTGCAATGCGAAAATACCATACTGAAAAGAGAGCCAGAAGAGGCTGATAGGCTCAAGTGGATTGATTCTTGATTGGTTTCTCCTCTTTACTTCCACAATGCCAGCAACTCCCATCGAAATGGCCGATAAAACAAGCCCAATACCGACCCTTTGGAGCTGTGTAATGCCTTGAGGGTGTTTTGTGAATTTTCGTGTGAAGGGTACGAATAAAAATTCATAAACAGGAAGGAGGACGGTCATGAAGACGAGTGGGATTACTACCATTCGACCCACTAATACGACCTGGACTAATGTTCATACAAATAATTATAAATACAACTTAAGATAAATACTAAATGTCTTTTAGATGCCAATATTAGATCTCCAGTTTATGTAGCATCTAAACATACATATCCACACCTAATATATGATCTCATTTCTTTGAATATTATAGTTCTCATGAATTCTCACCAAGAGAAATTTATTTGCTTGTAGGTTCCTAACTCACACCCACTCTCTTATTCTTTTCAGAGTAAAAACCAACCAAACCCAAGGAATATGGGATTAATCATATAACCATGGTGAAAGACATATTAGAATCCTTTGGACTCCCTCGGTAAAAGTTTGTAATTCATTGGTGGAACTCCAATGGAAAACCTGGCGTGTACAAAGAATTTTCGAAAAAATATGCCGAGTGATCACCGAGGCATGTTATCATCATCAGATGAGTGGTGGATTTAAATGTAGTTCACACGTCAATGTGAGCTAATGATTGTTCACCCATGGTCACTGACTGATTGTTATAGACACATTACCGACCGTGATATGTTTCTTTTACTAAAATTAATTAAAAGATAAATGTTGTCGGTTTCAATAAATGTAAATAACATGTTTAAAATAATAATAGAAGTTGCGTAAATTAGTATGTAAATAAATATAAATGTTAATAATACATATAATCCCTTATTTTTATAGATTTTTGATGATAAATTTGTTCGAACAAACACTTATTTGGTTTTTATTTAATTTTGTAGTTTTGGATGGCTACTTGGCGATAAACGAAAAAAAGAAGATGAAACTGTTGAAGTTTGATGTTTTGGAGTCATACACGGTAGTGTAATAAAGTGCAAGACTATGTCTTGGTCAACGAGACACATTCTGGCTCAACCTGATCCCAAGGAGCTAAACACGGTCGTGTGCTAAAGTGGCAGGGTCGTGATTAAATGGTCCGAGAATATGCTAAAGTGGCATGAGCGTGGGTGTGCAAATGATAATATCGTTTGTGGATAACTCGAATCGAATCGTTTGTATGAACCATTAACTTGTTGTTAGACTTATAGAGACGAGTGTTTTGTGTGGTCAAATTTACACATAAGAACATAAAAGCATAAAGAATGAAATTGAAATCACTCTCTATTCAAGTGTCATCACAAATATAAAATACATGGCAAACAAATATAAGATTTCTAGTGATGTACAATCATCTATCATTTAGAACTTGTCTAGAGGGTGATGTTGCTTACATAACTGCGGCTTTTAGGGATTTTACCTTACACAAAAGATACACAGCATTTAGGTTCTTGAGGGATGGTGCTTATAGACTCAAAACCCTAATTATCACAACCAAATACTAGGAAAGTCTATTTTACCATTGTATGAAGGGCAAGTCTCATAAATTACAGTTGTTAATATTGTCTAACTGTGGGGATCAGGTCCAACCATATCTTCAATACTAACTTAAGTTACACGGATCAATAGTCTTAAGTTCTTCGGTACAAAAAAATGAGTGCATCAGTAAGAACTTAGTGTTTTAGTACTACCTCAGTTCTTTGCTAGTGGATGGTTGTGAGTACTAACTCTGATATCAGTATCAATGGAGTTCTTCAGTACAAACTTGTCTTGTTTTCTACATCTTGATTATTGTTACAACTAAAGAGATAACCCTCA
Source organism: Smallanthus sonchifolius (assembly GCA_023525975.1). NCBI lineage: Eukaryota > Viridiplantae > Streptophyta > Magnoliopsida > Asterales > Asteraceae > Smallanthus > Smallanthus sonchifolius. The sequence goes on along the minus strand of CM042030.1, from coordinate 65,847,965 downwards.
GTAGTAAATGATGTTTCGTAGTAACTTAGAAGATCATTAGAACTCTTATCATCAGTAGAAACTCTGAAGAGTAGCAACAACTACTGCTCAATAGTAACTGTGTAGATCAGTAGTAATTAAGACTTAAGTACTAGGTGACCCTACACTTGTAACAACAACTTAGGTCTTCATGCACTTACGTGTTGGATAACTTTAGTATTCGCAAGCATTCTATTAAAACATTTTTCATCAAACCTATCTATACAACATAAAACCTTACAACAAAGCAATTCATAATCGTGCAAGAAAGTGGCATGGTCATGCCTATTCGACATAAGGTCTTTTTAAGCAATTTTCACTCATTTGCATATAGTTCGTTTTTTCGGAGAATAACCTCCTGTTCCAAATTTCTCCAACGTTGTATTTTGCATCCAAATTGAAGATCCATCACTAAGAGGAAGAATCTATCATCCACGACCCATTTCTAGCTTGATATTTGTTTGAAATATCATATTCTTACCTTTGAGGTTGTTCTTCTAAACTATACGAGTTGTACACTCTATATCACCTGGATTAATTGAAGCTTAGTCTACTTTAATGATTTATACAAATTTTTAATGATTGGTGATGGTTATGTTGGTGTTTATAACAAAGCTATGTAAGTTCTTCAATGATTGTGTGTGCTTGTCTAACTTGATGCAACATTGAAACGTGTGGGTATCTAAACAATATTAAATTGGAAAACAGTATGTGTTTTTAATCTTTATGTATAGATTTGAATACGTTTGTATGCATGTTTATGACATTTGACAAGGAATGCGGAAGGGTTTTTATGTTTATGAAGGTTGGACAAGTGTACATCCTTATACTTATGTTTAAGAAAACCAATATATATAAAAAATAAAAATACATTTTAATATAAAAGTGTGTTATAATATTTATTATGACTTAGTATAAAAATATATTATAATATAAATATACATTATAATTTAAAAATACATTATGATATAAAAATACGTTAAAGTAATTGTTAAAAAATAAATAAAATAGTTCCATACAATATAAAGAAATAAAAATAAAAAACACATGACATTAGGTTATATAATTTTATAGTATGTCACAAAGTTATTTTGGCGTTAAAGATGTGTGGAAGATGATTTGTACACTACTGACCCTTAATATGTTATGTCATGTGTTAGTGAGTGATTTTTAAAGTTACATAAGGTTATAGTATGTTACAACAAGAAATATTGATATTTAAGACATATGTATGACGACTAGTGTACTAATAAGAGCATGTGTAACGCTACACACAATCTGGATGGGTTTGTGATTGCCACCTCATCCAATATCTCTCCTCACTATCAACCATTTCTCTCATCTCTCTCCTCAACCCACTCACAAAGCTCATTCGTCGCCATCCACATTTTCGGATGAGGTACCGTGTCTCTCGTCACTTTCTCTCTCATGTCTCCTCTCTCCTCTACCTTGCATCCACCTCAACCCTCACATTCATCCAGATGCAGCGTTGTACCTGCTCTAAGCCTTAGTGGGTTTGTCATGTGTTAATGAGTAGTTTTAATCTACGTAAAGTCATAGCAGATCATAACAATAATTTTGGCATTAAAACCATCTATATATGATGACTAATACCCCAATAACCCTCATGTGTTAATTAGTGGGTTTTAGGTTTCATAAGTTACTAGTTGGCTATTACAAGTCATTTTAGTGTTAAAGTAATGCCAACTCCCTTTAGAAATAATTTAAACTTTAGCCTTGGGCCTCTAAAATATTTATGGCCTCATTTTTTCATAAAATTTGATATATACATATTGGATTACTTAGACGGTTGGGCTCAAATGCTAAATATGTGTTGGGCCATCAGTTAATCTAATGAGAAGGAGCAAGGGGCAAACAAAATTAATCAACTGCTAATAGAAATAGAGTGTTTGCTAATAGATTGATAATTTTTTTTTCTGCGAATAGATGGTTACTAGGTCAAGTGTTCATTTGATTGTTACTAATAGATTGAAGCTTCAAGCTTCATTTTTGTCTTATTGCCGGTCTATAAACTTTTAACTCCGTCACAAATAAAAGAGAAGGGTTTATAAAAATAACATTTAGCAAAGAACCTTGGGTTTTTATTTTCACTTGGGCCCCGAAAACGGTTGAGTCGCCTCTGTGTTATAGACATGTATGTGATTGTTAATTCACTAATGTGCCTTAATGGGCATTTTCATTAATATTTACCCCTTCTATTTCGCGTTTACTTTTGAATAGAATCAAATACATTTTATGAAATTTCAATCTCATAATAACAATATAATAACATGACCCCGTTAATTTGAGATTTGTAAGTTTTCTTTTCCAACTTTTAGTTTCTGAATATTCTATATTTCTATTTACGTTAATTTCAAGTTTCATTTTTTATTTTAACTTTTTTGTTTGATTATGTAACAGAACATTTCCAATAAAATGAAGACATAGAAAATAATTGTTTGATGCAACTTTTTATTATATTTATTAACGTATGGTTTTTTAATTTATATTCAATCATTTAATGTTATTTTATTATCATTTTTATTATTTTACATGACTCGTATTTTGATCAACCCAAAATTTCTATGGACAATTATAAAGATAATATAATATAGTATCAATATGAATTTAGCAAATCAGGAAAGCACATACAACATCAAAGTGCTTGAGCTTTACTTTATTGGCCCATCCATCAACCGAGATCTTTTTTTCTTTATTTATTTGTAATGTAAAGGGGGAAAGATATATTTCTTCTAGTGGTTTTCTTATTTCTTTCTAGACCATGGTCCTGGGACCTTAGGGTACGCCTCTTAATAATTGCTTTAAAAGGCTACCTCTGAATCGGTCAGAGGTAGGGGATGTTTTCAGATTTTGCCAGCCTCTTAATATTTCATCCAGGCTCTTAATGGTTTATCACAGAAACCATGCTGAACCATTCAGAGCTCTTAACGGTTCAGCTCTTAATCAATGAAGTCTAATGGGTAGAATTATGTCCGCCACTAGTTCATGCGTCTTTTTAAACTTTACAGGGTAGCACACTGAAGAATAAGAATCAACCAACCTTTAGATAGAGTGTGTTGAAAATTTCCTCCACTTCTAAAGCATATGCAAAAAGAGAAACAAAAAAGAAAGAGGAGAGGGTCTTCTTTTATATATGTGGATGATCAAGCTTCATTTGGTGCACCACTTGTTTTACCATGTGTGATGTCTTCTTCACTTGTGGTTTTTGCAAATTTATTTCCACTTGCACTGTCCATGGCTATACTAGTAGTCGTGGACGCCGTTTCGGTTGTCAATAGGACATCATCTTCCTTCTTGTATTGATACAATGAGGCTGAAATCAAGTAGATTGCAAAGTTTATCAAGCTCAACACAGCAAAAAACCAATAAAACAAATTCAGATTGTTATTGTCCAACATAAGCCCGTGAAGCCTTCCGGTTTTGCTTGGAGATACTCTTTTTTTGACAGTGTTCACAACATCCACCAATACAGTACTAAAAAAGTAACCGAATGACATAGATATCCTTGTGAATGATGTGCCAAGCGATCTCATTCCGACAGGCGCCTCTTTGTAGAAGAACTCAAGCAATCCGACTAGTGAGAACATATCTGCAATGCCGAAAATACCATACTGAAAAGAGAGCCAGAAGAGGCTGATAGGCTCAAGTGGATTGATTCTTGATTGGTTTCTCCTCTTTACTTCCTCAATGCCAGCAACTCCCATCGAAATGGCCGATAAAACAAGCCCAATACCGACCCTTTGGAGCTGTGTAATGCCTTGAGGGTGTTTTGTGAATTTTCGTGTGAAGGGTACGAATAAAAATTCATAAACAGGAAGGAGGACGGTCATGAAGACGAGTGAGATTACTACCATTCGACCCACTAATACGACCTGGACTAATGTTCATACAAATAATTATAAATACAACTTAAGATAAATACTAAATGTCTTTTAGATGCCAATATTAGATCTCCAGCAAATGTAGCATCTAAACATACATATCCACACCTAATATACGATCTCATTTCTTTCAATATTATAGTTCTCATGAATTCTCACCAGGAGAAATTTATTTGCTTGTAGGTACCTAACTCACACCCACTCTAGTAAAAACCAACCAAACCCAAGGAATATGGGATTAATCATATAACCATGGTGAAAGACAAGTTATTTACCTATATAAACATGGAATAGAGTGCTACTGCAAAGAAGTGGGCTTTTTAATGACAGACATATTAGAATCCTTTGGACTCCCTCGGTAAAAGTTTGTAATTCATTGGTGGAACTCCATTGGAAAACCTGGCGTGTACACAGAATTTTCGAAAAAATATGCCGAGTGATCACCGAGGCATGTTATCACCATCAGATGAGTGGTGGATTTAAATGTAGTTCACACGTCAATGTGAGCTAATGATTGTTCACCCATGGTCACTGACTTATTGTTATAGACACATTACCGACCGTGATATGTTTCTTTTACTAAAATTAATTAATAGATAAATGTTGTCGGTTTCAATAAATGTAAATAACATGTTGAAAATAATAATAGAAGTGGCGTAAATTAGTATGTAAATAAATATAAATGTTAATAATACATATATTCCCTTATTTTTATAGATTTTTGTTGATAAATTTGTTCGAACAAACACTTATTTGGTTTTTATTTAATTTTGTAGTTTTGGATGGCTACTTGGCGATAAACGAAGAAAAGAAGATGAAACCGTTGAAGTTTGATGTTTTGGAGTCATACACGGTAGTGTAATAAAGTGCAAGACCATGTCTTGGTCAACGAGACACATTCTGGCTCAACCTGATCCCAAGGAGCTCAACAAGGTCGTGTGCTAAAGTGGCAGGGTCGTGATTAAAGTGGTCCGAGAATATGCTAAAGTGGCATGAGCGTGGGTGTGCAAATGATAATATCGTTTGTGGATAACTCGGATCGAATCGTATGTATGAACCATTAACTTGTTGCTAGACTTATAGAGACGAGTGTTTTGTGTGGACAAATTTACACATAAGAACATAAAAGCATAAAGAATAAAATTGAAATCACTCTCTATTCAAGTGTCATCACAAATATAAAATACATGGCAAACAAATATAAGATTTCTAGTGATGTACAATCATCTATCATTTAGAACTTGTCTATAGGGTGATGTTGCTTACATAACTGCGGCTTTTAGGGATTTTACCTTACACAAAAGATACACAGCATTTAGGTTCTTGAGGGATGGTGCTTATAGACTCAAAACCCTAATTATCACAACCAAATACTAGGAAAGTCTATTTTACCATTGTATGAAGGGCAAGTCTCATAAATTGCAGTTGTTAAGATTGTCTAACTGTGGGGATCAGGTCCAACCATATCTTCAATACTAACTTAAGTTACACGGATCAGTAGTCTTAAGTTCTCCGGTACAAAAAAATGAGTGCATCAGTAAGAACTGTGTTTTAGTACTACCTTAGTTCTTTGCCAGTGGATGGTTGTGAGTACTAACTCTGATATCAGTATCAATGGAGTTCTTCAGTACAAACTTGTCTTGTTTACTACATGTTGATTATTGTTACAACTAAAGAGATAACCCTCAGTAGTAAATGATGTTCCGTAGTAACTTAGAAGATCATTAGAACTCTTATCATCAGTAGGAACTCTAAAGAGTAGCAACAACTACTGCTCAATAATAACTGTGTAGATCAGTAGTAATTAAGACTTAAGTACTAGGTGACCCTACATTTGTAACAACTTAGGTCTTCATGCACTTACGTGTTGGATAACTTTAGTATTCGCAAGCATTCTATTATAACATTTTTCGTCAAACATATCTATACAACATAAAACCTTACAACAAAGCATTTCATAATCGTGCAAGAAAGTGGCATGGTCATGCCTATTCGACATAAGGTCTTTTTAAGCAATTTTCACTCATTTGCATATAGTTCGTTTTTTCGAAGAATAACCTCCTGTTCCAAATTTCTCCAACGCTGTATTTTGCATCCAAATTGAAGATCCATGACTAAGAGGAAGAATCTATCATCCACGACCCATTTCTAGCTTGATATTTGTTTGAAATATCTTATTCTTACCTTTGAGGTTGTTCTTCTAAACTATAAGAGTTGTACATTCTATATCACCTGGATTAATTGAAGCTTAGTCTACTTTAATGATTTATACAAATTTTTAATTATTGGTGATGGTTATGTTGGTGTTTATAACAAAGCTATGTAAGTTCTTCAATGATTGTGTGTGCTTGTCTAACTTGATGCAACATTGAAACGTGTGGGTATCTAAACAAAATTATATTGGAAAACCGTATTTGTTTTTGATCTTTATGTATAGATTTGAATACGTTTGTATGCATGTTTATGACAATTGACAAGGAATGCGGAAGGGTTTGTATGTTTATGAAGGTTGGACAAGTGTACATCCTTATACTTATGTTTGAGAAAACGAATATATTTAAAAAAATAAAAATACATTCTAATATAAAAGTGTGTTATAATATTTATTATGACTTAGTATAAAAATATATTATAATATAAAAATACTTTATAATTTAAAAATACATTATGATATAAAAATACGTTGTAGTATTTATTAAAAAATAAATAAAATAGTTCCAAACAATATAAAGAAATAAAAAAAAAAACACATGACAATAGGTTATATAATGTCATAGTATGTCATAAAGTTATTTTAGCGTTAAAGACGCATGGAAGATGATTTATACACTAATGGCCCTTAATATGTTATGTAATGTGTTAGCGAGTGGTTTTTAAAGTAACATAAGGTTATAGTATGTTACAACAAGAAATATTGATATTTAAGACATATGTATGAAGACTAGTATACTAATAAGAGCATGTGTAACGCTACACACAATCTGGATGGGTTTGTGATTGCCACCTCATCCACTATCTCTCCCCACTCTCATCCATTTCTCTCATCTCTCTCCTCAACCCACTCACAAAGCTCATTCGTCGCCATCCACTTTCGGATGAGGTACTGTGTCTCTCGTCACTTTCTCTCTCCACTCTCCTCTACCTTGATCCACCTCGATCCACCTCAACCCTCACATTCATCCAGATGCAGCGTTGTACCTACTCTAAGCCTTAGTGGGTTTGTCATGTGTCAATGAGTAGTTTTAATTTACGTAAATTCATAACAGATCATAACAATAATTTTGGCATTAAAACCATCTATATGATGACTAATACCCCAATAACCCTCATGTGTTAATTAGTGACGGGTTTTAGGTTACATAAGTTACTAGTTGGCTATTACAAGTCATTTTAGTGTTAAAGTAATGCCGACTCCCTTTAGAAATAATTTACACTTTAGCCTTGGGCCTCTAAAATATTTATGGCCTCATTTTTTCATAAAATTTGATATATACATATTGGATTACTTAGACTGTTGGGCGCAAATGTTAAATATGTGTTGGGCCATCAGTTAATCTAATGAGAAGGAGCAAGGGGCAAACAAAATTAATCAACTGCTAATAGAAATAGAGTGTTTGCTAATAGATTGATAATTTTTTTTTCTGCGAATAGATGGTTACTAGGTTAAGTGTTCATTTGATTGTTACTAATAGATTGAAGCTTCAAGCTTCATTTCTGTCTTATTGCTGGTCTATAAACTTTTAACTCCGTCACGAATAAAAGAGAAGGGTTTATAAAAATAACATTTAACAAAGAAACTTGGGTTTTTATTTTCACTTGGGCCTCGAAAACGGTTGAGTCGCCTCTGTGTTATAGACATGTATGTGATTGTTAATTCACTATTGTGCCTTAATGGGCATTTAAATGTAAATAACATGTTGAAAATAATAATAGAAGTGGCGTAAATTAGTATGTAAATAAATATAAATGTTAATAATACATATAATCTCTTATTTTTATAGATTTTTGTTGATAAATTTGTTCGAACAAACACTTATTTGGTTTTTATTTAATTTTGTAGTTTTGGATGGCTACTTGGCGATAAACGAAGAAAAGAAGATGAAACCGTTGAAGTTTGATGTTTTGGAGTCATACACGGTAGTATAATAAAGTGCAAGACCATGTCTTGGTCAACGAGACACATTCTGGCTCAACCTGATCCCAAGGTGCTTAACACGGTCGTGTGCTAAAGTGGCAGGGTCGTGATTAAATGGTCCAAGAACATGCTAAAGTGGAATGAGCGTGGGTGTGTAAATGATAATATCGTTTGTGGATAACTCGAATCGAATCGTATGTATGAACCATTAACTTGTTGTTAGACTTATAGAGACGAGTGTTTTGTGTGGACAAATTTACACATAAGAACATAAAAGCATAAAGAATGAAATTGAAATCACTCTCTATTCAAGTGTCATCACAAATATAAAATACATGGCAAACAAATATAAGATTTCTAGTGATGTACAATCATCTATCATTTAGAACTTGTCTAGAGGGCGATGTTGCTTACATAACTGCGGCTTTTAGGGATTTTACCTTACACAAAAGATACACACCATTTACGTTCTTGAGGGATGGTGCTTATAGACTCAAAACCCTAATTATCACAACCAAATACTAGGAAAGTATATTTTACCATTGTATGAAGGGCAATTCTCATAAATTGCAGCTGTTAAGATTGTCTAACTGTGGGGATCAGGTCCAACCATATCTTCAATACTAACTTAAGTTACACGGATCAGTAGTCTTAAGTTCTCCGGTACAAAAAAATGAGTGCATCAGTAAGAACTTATTGTTTTAGTACTACCTCAGTTCTTTGCCAGTGGATGGTTGTGAGTACTAACTCTGATATCAGTATCAATGGAGTTCTTCAGTACAAACTTGTCTTGTTTACTACATGTTGATTATTGTTACAACTAAAGAGATAACCCTCAGTAGTAAATGATGTTCCGTAGTAACTTAGAAGATCATTAGAACTCTTATCATCAGTAGGAACTCTAAAGAGTAGCAACAACTACTGCTCAATAGTAACTGTGTAGATCAGTAGTAATTAAGACTTAAGTACTAGGTGACCCTACATTTGTAACAACAACTTAGGTCTTCATGCCCTTACGTGTTGGATAACTTTAGTATTCGCAAGCATTCTATTATAACATTTTTCATCAAACATACCTATACAACATAAAACCTTACAACAAAGCAATTCATAATCGTGCAAGAAATTGGCATGGTCATGCCTATTCGACATAAGGTCTTTTTAAGCAATTTTCACTCATTTGCATATAGTTCGTTTTTTCGGAGAATAACATCCTGTTCCCAATTTCTCCAACGCTGTATTTTGCATCCAAATTGAAGATCCATCACTAAGAGGAAGAATCTATCATCCACGACCCATTTCTAGCTTGATATTTGTTTGAAATATCTTATTCTTACCTTTGAGGTTGTTCTTCTAAACTATACGAATTGTACACTCTATATCACCTGGATTAAATGAAGCTTAGTCTACTTTAATGATTTATACAAATTTTTAATGATTGGTGATGGTTATGTTGGTGTTTATAACAAAGCTATGTAAGTTCTTCAATGATTGTGTGTGCTTGTCTAACTTGACGCAACATTGAAACGTGTGGGTATCTAAACAATATTATATTGGAAAACCGTATGTGTTTTTTATCTTTATGTATAGATTTGAATACGTTTGTATGCATGTTTATGACAATTGACAAGGAATGCGGAAGGGTTTGTATGTTTATGAAGGTTGGACAAGTGTACATCCTTATACTTATGTTTGAGAAAACCAATATATTTAAAAAAATAAAAATACGTTCTAATATAAAAGTGTGTTATAATATTTATTATGACTTAGTATAAAAATATATTATAATATAAATATACATTATAATTTAAAAATACATTATGATATAAAAATACGTTATAGTATTTATTAAAAAATAAATAAAATAGTTCCATACAATATAAAGAAATAAAAATAAAAAACACATGACAATAGGTTATATAATGTCATAGTATGTCATAAAGTTATTTTGGCGTTAAAGACGCATGAAAGATGATTTATACACTAATGGCCCTTAATATGTTATGTCATGTGTTAGTGAGTGGTTTTTAAAGTTAGGTAAGGTTATAGTATGTTACAACAAGAAATATTGATATTTAAGACATATGTATGACAACCAGTGTACTAATAAGAGCATGTGTAACGCTACACACAATCTGGATGGGTTTGTGATTGCCACCTCATCCACTATCTCTCCCCACTCTCATCCATTTCTCTCATCTCTCTCCTCAACCCACTCACAAAGCTCATTTGTCGCCATCCACATTTTCGGATGAGGTACCGTGTCTCTCGTCACTTTCTCTCTCCTCTCTCCTCCACCTTGATCCACCTCAACGCTCACATTCATCCAGATGCAGCGTTGTACCTGCTCTAAGCCTTAGTGGGTTTGTCATGTGTCAATGAGTAGTTTTAATTTACGTAAAGTCATAACAGATCATAACAAAAATTTTGGCATTAAAACCATCTATATGATGACTAATACCCCAATAACCCTCATGTGTTAATTAGTGACGGGTTTTAGGTTACATAAGTTACTAGTTGGCTATTACAAGTCATTTTAGTGTTAAAGTAATGCCGACTCCCTTTAGAAATAATTTAGACTTTACCCTTGGGCCTCTAAAATATTTATGGCCTCATTTTTTCATAAAATTTGATATATACATATTGGATTACTTAGACGGTTGGGCTCAAATGCTAAATATGTGTTGGGCCATCAGTTAATCTAATGAGTAGGAAACAAAATTAATCAACTGCTAATAGAAATAGAGTGTTTGCTAATAGATTGATAATTTTTTTTTCTGCGAATAGATGGTTACTAGGTCAAGTGTTCATTTGATTGTTACTAATAGATTGAAGCTTCAAGCTTCATTTCTGTCTTATTGCCGGTCTATAAACTTTTAACTCCGTCACGAATAAAAGAGAAGGGTTTATAAAAATAACATTTAACAAAGAACCTTGGGTTTTTATTTTCACTTGGGCCTCGAAAACGGTTGAGTCGCCTCTGTGTTATAGACATGTATGTGATTGTTAATTCACTAATGTGTCTTAATGGGCATTTTCATTAATATTTACCCCTTCTATTTTGCGTTTACTTTTGAATAGAATCAAATACATTTTATGAAATTTCAATCTCACAATAACAATATAATAACATGACCCCGTTAATTTGAGATTTGTAAGTTTTCTTTTCCAACTTCTAGTTTCTGAATATTCTATATTTCTATTTACGTTAATTTCAAGTTTCATTTTTTATTTTAACTTTTTTGTTTGATTATGTAACCGAACATTTCCAATAAAATGAAGACATAGAAAATAATTGTTTGATGTAACTTTTTATTATATTTATTAACGTATGGTTTTTTAATTTATATTCAATCATTTAATGTTATTTTATTATCATTTTTATTATTTTACATGACTCGTATTTTGCTCAACCCAAAATTTCTATGGACAATTATAAAGATAATATAATATAGTATCAATATGAATTTAGCAGATCAGGAAAGCACATACAACATCAAAGTGCTTGAGCTTTACTTTATTGGCCCATCCATCAACCGAGATCTTTTTTTCTTTATTTATTTGTAATGTAAAGGGGGACAAGATATATTTCTTCTAGTGGTTTTCTTATTTCTTTCTAGACCATGGTCCTGGGACCTTAGGGTACACCTCTTAATGATTCCATTAAAAGGCTATCTCTGAATCGGTCAGAGGTAGGGGGTGTTTCAGATTTTGCCAGCCTCTTAATATTTCATCCAAGCTCTTAATTGTTTATTACAGAAACCATGCTGAATCATTCAGAGCTCTTAATGGTTCAGCTCTTAATCAATGAAGTCTAATGGGTAGAATTATGTCCGCCACTAGTTCATGCGTCTTTTTAAACTTTACAGGGTAGCACACTGAAGAATAAGAATCAACCAACCTTTAGATAGAGTGTGTTGAAAATTTCCTCCACTTCTAAAGCATATGGCCATAACATCAATCTAATATGTCTCTATGTAGTCAGAGAACATGTCTTCTTTTTATGATGGAAATTGGGAGCATACATTCATGTATGCTTATCAAAATGAAACAACAAAAAAGAGTGTTTGCATAACATATGCAAAAAGAGAAACAAAAAAGAAAGAGGAGAGGGTCTTCTTTTATATATGTGGATGATCAAGCTTCATTTGGTGCACCACTTGTTTTACCATGTGTGATGTCTTCACTTGTGGTTTTTGCAAATTTATTTCCACTTGCACTGTCCATGGCTATACTAGTAGTCGTGGACGCCATTTCGGTTGTCAATAGGACATCATCTTCCTTCTTGTATTGATACAATGAGGCTGAAATCAAATAGATTGCAAAGTTTATCAAGCTCAACACAGCCAAAAACCAATAAAACAAATTCAGATTGTTATTGTCCAACATAAGCCCGTGAAGCCATCCAGTTTTGCTTGGAGATACTCTTTTTGTGACAGTGTTCACAATATCCACCAATACAGTACTAAAAAAGTAACCGAATGACATAGATATCCATGTGAATGATGTGCCAAGGGATCTCATTCCGACAGGTGCCTCTTTGTAGAAGAACTCAAGCAATCCGACTAGTGAGAACATATCTGCAATGCCGAAAATACCATACTGAAAAGAGAGCCAGAAGAGGCTGATAGGCTCAAGTGGATTGATTCTTGATTGGTTTCTCCTCTTTACCTCCACAATGCCAGCAACTCCCATCGAAATGGCCGATAAAACAAGCCCAATACCGACCCTTTGGAGCTGTGTAATGCCTTGAGGGTGTTTTGTGAATCTTCGTGCGAAGGGTACGAATAAAAATTCATAAACAGGAAGGAGGACGGTCATGAAGACGAGTGGGATTACAGGAATTGAGCCTGCAGGGAAATCAAGTTTGCCTAGCTTTCGGTTCATGAAATTTCCTTGGGCCTGTGAGAATGTCTGTAGTTGGGCTAAGCATGTGTTCATGATAACGGTACTGAGTATGATAGGAAGCATTCTTATTAGGATCTTAACTTCTTCAACTTGTGTTATGCTGCATATCTCCCATGGTGCAAGTTCACTTGGTTTTGAATTATTTGGAACAACTGCTGCTTTGTCCAACCAACTGAGAAAGATAAAAACCAGAAATATTTTAGTTTTTATTTCAAGTCTAAGTAAATTTCAGAATGGGGAAGTAATACGTACGAAAATTGACTGGTGCGAGTCAGTTTTTTGCCTGTAAAAGCCTTATTTGTGTTATTCTCATGTAGTTCTTCAGGATTCTCCGGTAGTTTTACCTTTCTGTTGTTAATGGCTAGAACAATAACCTGTATAAATGGAAGTTTGCAATAAAAAAAACTCTCAAACATTATGGAACAATCTTTGTATCAAGTAGATCTTTAATAACAAATGAAGGATTACTATCTAGTAGATTTTGTCAATATGTGTACCTGTGGGCATGTGTACATACATGTAGGGTTAGAATTCAAAAAAACCAAAATTTTATAAGTAGGTATCTACCCAATACAAGCATCACAAGAGTATATTATCTTGAAATTATAACACAAGGGGGGTTGTTTCCCCTCCCAAGGGCGACTTCTTGGTCTTAAAACGTGACTTAGGAACTAGCGACTTGAATTGACAACCCTTGAGAGGTTGCACTTGGCACAGGCGATTTCTCCATTCTTTTTTATTAATTTGACTACAACGAGAGGTCACCCGTGGTAGGGTAATTTCTCCAATTCTTGAGAGGTCGCCTTTTTCCTAGGGGCAGTTTCTCCATCTGTGTTACCTCGTACTTCTCATCCGAAGTACATGCGTATCAAGACCAAGAAGTCGCCCTTGGTAGGGGCTACAACCCTCCTCGTGAAACAATCGTAAGAAAATACCCGTATAGATTAGATACCCACTTATAAAAAAACAAATTCAAGCAAAATATATCAGTTCACTTTTATGATTCTCTTCTTATTTTATTCGAGTTTGTACATACATACATATATACATACATAGTTAGCGTACATATGTGCATACATACATAGATAGAGAGGGGAGAAAGAGTACCCGGCCAATACTCTGGAAGGGGCTGTCTTTTGGAACTTGAATGCTGTAGAATGGCATCCCCAGGAGAAATAAACTGAACCCCAGGAAGCAACCTATGGTAGCTAAGCAAAAACCCCACCACCAGCCATGATTGGTGCTAACCCACACAAATCCGGCGACTCCCACAGAGGCACCGAATGTGGCACTTAGCACAAGCCAGTTGAAATAGCTTCCTTGGGCCTTGAGTCCTTTTGGTTTCGAGGTGTCAAATTGGTCTGCACCAAAAGCCGCAAGGGCGCCTCTAACACCGCCAGACCCTAATGCTAAAAATGCCAATGAGGTATAGAACATTACTCCTATCCCTCCTCCCATGCAACTCTCCTTACCACCACAAGGTTTTGGATGTAGACTAGTGTCATGAGCTTGAATAGTCATGATCATGAAAGCCTGCCATCATGCACACATGGTGTAGTTTAGATGAAATAATCATTGATATTTTATTTTACATAAAATTAACCTTTTGTGTTTACCATTATTTCAACAAGTCCAAAAATTAGAACAGTGTGAAATCTTGAGATAAAAGTGTCGGAAATGAAAGCACCAATGATAGACAGTAAGAAAGTTGAGCCCATGAAGTTTGTGACTGTGTTGGCAGACCCAGGGATATTAAAGTTCAAATCATGCATGAAGTATGTGAACAAAATCAATACATTTGATATAAATCCCATGTTCTCCAATGCCACTAAACCTGCAAATTAATGTAAACCAAGCTACTTAGTGCTAATTAAAATAACTTCTCAAAATTTCAATATATTCAGTGATATTGAAACAAAAAAACACCTAAAATTGTATCTAGTCAACCGCCAGAACAACAAAAACTACCCAAATCCCAATAAGAAAAGACTCAAAAACATTACCAAATCATCACTAAACTATTTAATTTTTAACCACTCATCTCTTTCTCCCCATATATTTTATACAAAAATATTAAGAGGGCCGACCACTCATTCTCTATATACAAAATATGACGGTTAATAAAAAAAACATATATGTATGAAAATTAAGAAAACAACTGACAAACCAAATCTAACCAATCGTATAATATTAATTAATTTTTATTTCTATTTATTAATAAGAGTATTAATATAATATTACACATCTTTACCAAAAAATCATTTTAAGTATTGAGTTATATATACGTACATAGTTTTACAAATACATAAACAAAAAAGAAAAAAAAAATAATTTTTTAGCAAAATGTCTAATAATATATTGATAACCATAGAAATAAAAAATAAATGGAAGAAAAATATGTAAATTATTTAATTAACTCTGGTTGGTTTCGCATAACTATATATATATTTGAGAATCGCGAGAACTCGTGTAAAAAACAACTAAAACCATTTTTTTGTTTTAATATTCTTAAAAAAAAATTTACGCATGTGTAAGTGGTAAATTTACACATATACATTTTTTTTAATTTACGAATACTTGTAAATTTACATATTTAAATTTAATTTTGTATTTTGTATTCTAATAATAACGGTTGCAAAAACAAGAAAAATAGTTTTGATTTGTTTTTTATGACTTCTCAAAATATTTATGAGTTCTCATCCATCTTCAATAAGGAAAAACCTGAGAAACGGCAACGTGTTAGACTCATGTTTTACAACAGTGAGGATCATAAAGACCCCATTTTTACAAAGTTCATAAATGTGTCAACAAGAAAAGTGGTCACATGTGTTAGACTCATGTTTCCATCTATTTGGATAAATAAAAAAAATAGGTTAATAATAAAGAAATGATGGAAACTCACATGAATTCCTCACAAACTAGGGTCCACCAAGAGAACATTTACCTAAAGTAGTAAAGACTTTGTGACCTAATTGGAAATCTTGTTTAAAAACCAGCCATTTTTAGTTACTTTACTGTTTGCCGGTTTGATTCATTAGTGGTGTTGGATGTTGATAACTGAACAAGTATTGCTTACCATAGATAAAACCAGATGCTCTGAAGCCACCCTTTCGTTCAATGGACTTGAAGCTAATCTGACTAAGTAATTTGTATCGAGCAGTCAATTTCTCCTCTCCCTGCATGCACAAGTTGACATATGAAATATGCATACATACATACGTGGGGAGGGCTAACGTGAAAACCTACTAAAATCTATGTAACATATGTAAGAGTTAAAACATATGTAAATTCATTTTTTTTTATAGCTTCTATATCTAATTTTATACTTTTGAAAAAAAAAATCAAAAAAGTGTCGAGTGGATATTTTTTTTTATTTTTTTACCAAATTTTCACATATGTAACATACTGTGTTACGTATGTAAAATGCTGACGTAACACTGGCATACGATGTAAAACTGGATATTTTTTTTAAATAGTACTCGACGTTTTTTATTTTTTTATTTTTTTTGGTGACGAAAATGTATATAAAAACTACCTTGAAAAATAAAAAGTTACGTAGGGTTTCATGGGTTTTTCTCAACTCAAGTGGGTTTCCAACTTATCCTTCTCCTGCATGTATATGCCATATATATGTATATATATAGAGAAAACAGAGATGATGACATACCATGGTTACAAAATAAGATATAGAGAGGGGAAGAGGGAGAGCTGCAAAGTTAGTAGGATGTAGGGAAGAGGTTGAGGGTAATGAAGAAATGAAGGGTGGGCTTAAAAAGGAAGATATAAGTGAGCGACAACCTTGTAGGTAACGTTGCAACAACACACATTTCACATGGCTGTGTTAGATAACATTGTTTCTTCCCCCAACTACAAACTACAATAGTAATATTTATGTCCTTTTATGTGGTTGCCAACTGCATTTCCCAATCGCTTTCACAAGAACTCCATTCTTATAGAAACACACTACAAAAGTCGTACACAACAAACAACATCATCTAGATTGCATTTTTTTGTAATTGTAAATAATCAAGCACCAAGAGGCTTTTGGTAATATAAAGACTATGGGATATGATATTAATTTTGGTTTATAGTTTTCTTATGAAATTGAAAAAACTAAAAAATAGGAAAGTGAAAGTAAGGAGGGGATGGGAGAAAGAGAAAGAAAAACAGAGGGAGCTATGTGTGTGTGGTTGTGTTTGGGATGTATGATGAATAAGCCATTCAAATTCTAGTCAAATCTCGTTATACCATCACGACCACTTTGATATCCATCCTGTTGAGTTTACGGGTTGGTCTATATATTCATCTAACGATGGGTTGGAGGGTTAGTCTATTAATATGTTGACAGAGATTAGAGAAGACTCGACGATACAAAAAAAATAAAAAAATCAGTTGTGGGTTAGGACTCCCAATTTTTAGTGTTTAACAATTATTAAATTTTAGATTTTAAAAAGGGAAACAAAAAATCAGTATAAATGAAATAGTTTTCTTTTTATTAAAATTCACTCCAAATTTAATACGTGTGACTTTAAGAAAATTGTATACAAAAAAGAGCATCATCATATTCTCATTGTTAGAATTCTAAGAAAAAAATTTATTTTTGTATGAAAAAAGCACCGATTTAATAATTTGCTTTGAGCCCTGAAAAAGGTCGAGACGACCGCCATGTCACTTCAACAAAACACAAACACAATCGTATGAGACTTAAAGACCCGAGAGACAAAGACATGGAATAAGATTTCAAGTAAAATCCATTGACTTCTAAATATCAAAGTTGCAAATAAAATGACCCTTTAAATAGAAAAGCAAAACCAAACATCGTAATCCTACCAAAACTTTTAAACCTATTAAATAAAATCAAGTAATTAACCATAACCAAGGACTTAAACACATTCAATAAATAATAACTAAAAGTCTTCTTAATTATATATAAATAATTAAACTCAAACTTTGCAATCCAATCCAAACACACGAGCTAGAAACATGCACCAACATCCATCTAGATAACACTCGAGCTAGAAATATAACATCCCAAAATTCTCGACTAATGCACTTAGGCTAAATTAACGAAAGGGAAAAATGGTGGGCTCGTGGGGAGCGGGCTTGGGCCGAATGGGGGGATGGGAATGGTGGGATTAAACTATAGCATAAAGAAGGGACAACCTCCATTTCCACAAATCCACCAAAATCGTCTAGAGAGAGTGAGAGTTTCTAGAGGGGGAAAGTGCAAGAAAGCTCTTCATTTTGCTCAAAGATTGCTCCAATCTGATTCTCCGGTGTTTGTGAGTAAGATTATAACAAAAAACGTTGTTTTTGAGGTAAGAATCGAATCCGAAACTCTATTTTCTGTTTGAAATGAGTTTGTGGTAAAACTAGGGTTTTAATCTAAAAAACAAAGGTTTTACGTATTAATGGACAAACAAAGACCAGATCTAGCTTCATGGAAGCTATATAAACGTTTTGGATGTAAATAGTTACAAATTTGTATAAAGAAACGAGCCTGTTTGAGTTTGGTGTTCATGAGGCAACACTAATCGGGGAACACAGAGTGTGGATCCAGAGGTTTGCCAAGGATTGTTGACACGTGCCTTAAGCGACACTAAGAGTGTCGCCAAAGCCATCTGGCGATGCTAAGTCCAGAACGCATGATCTGGCGACACATAAAATGTGTCTGGCGACACTGATGGTGTGCCTGGCGACACCGTCATGGCGACACTGAGTGTCAGGCAACACTATGATGTTAGGTGACACTGTTGGAGACGCTGGTTGGATATGATAGTTTTCACATGTTAACTCTTGTGCAGATTGTCTTGCAAGTAACCTAACGTAGGTTATTTGTCATGAATTAGTTATCCGACGACCAGGTGAGTTCTAGACCTCTTTTATGCCTGCTTTTTTGGGTTGTGTGCATACTGTGTGTTTATTATAAATGTGTGTTAATAAACAAAAGTGTGTGAAGTATTTACCATAATTGTGTGTTGGTAAATAAAAGGAAAGTGTTTACTATATATGTTGTTGAACCGGTCTTCATAATCCATACTCTTTAAATAATTTTTTCAATAACTGTTATTGAAATGTTGAAAAGCTTATTTGTGCAGATGCCGTGGTTAATATAATAGTCAACAAGACACCATATGCAATTAATGAATTAAGAAAACAATCGACTTGTTTCAAATATTTTAAAATATCAGTATGATTTTTTCTATTTATTGAACAATTTTCAATCGCCTATCGCAATCAGCGTAGGTTTTTAATTTATCGATATCAAAATTTGTTTTTTTATATATCGAATATCGCCAGACGCTAGTCGCGATCGCCAATCCCGTATTCTACCTTCTTTTTATAATAAAGAATAAATAATAAATATATTTTAACCTAATTGGAAAATAACTAAAATTATTGAATCTCTCTAGAATATCCTTTCAGCCAAAACACCATTTCAGCAAAAAAACTAGACTTATTGGACCATCTCTATAATATGTAATTAATAATAAGTTTATATTTTTTCATATATATTAATCGACCTACGATATCTGAAGGAGAAAAAATGTATGCCCCCCTATACAACTTGGGCCATGTGCTGTCCCCCATCCTACAAGGTTTTTATTTATCGATATCGACAATTGTTTTTTTTATGTATCGAGTATCGACTATCGCCAGACGCTAGTTGTGATCGCCTATCCCGTAGTTTATCACCTTTTTTACAAATAAAGAATAAAGAATAAATATATTTTAACCTAATTGATAAACAACTTGACTTATTGAACCCCTCTAGAAATATCCCTTTAGCCAAAACACCATTTCAACAAAAAACTAGACTCGTTAGAACATGTTGGGAAAACAAAGGTTTAAACTTTAATCATCCTTTAATATTTTGAGGATGACAAACTAAACTAAATGTGACTTAAAATGCTTCTATTCTATAAATGATGCTTGTAGGATCGTAAGATTACAGGGTGATTCTATTCTAGTTGATATTGGCGGAAACAATAGCAACCAACAAAGTAAACAAGTAAACAAGTAAACAGCAAGAATACTGATAAATGCACTGTTGTATTAGACTTCTGAAATTACAAGATTACAAGTAAAACTCTATCAAGACACTATCAAAAAGCACTGTGAAGGCACACTTTGTTTGAAGTGTTTACAAGATATATATAGTAACTTAGAATCAAGACAGACCCTTGATTCTAAGGATCAGATCTAACACAAGCCGTTGATCTTGTTTATTAATCTAAATTACATGTAAAGGCTAATCTAGTTAACTTTACTGAAACGTCTTCTTAGGCATCATTGTTTGCATGCTTGGAGAAGAGCGTCATTGTCCTTTATTGGTTGCACCAGTGAGGTTCCTTCTGCTTGGAGTGTGGCAGTTGCTTTTGCAGAAAGGTGTCAGAGGCACTTCGCATGGATAGTCAGCTGCAACGTTTGGTCTTCAGAGAATAAAGCTATCAGCAGTAGAGATGAGGACCAGCAGCAAAATTGATCTATCCGCAGCTGCTGAGGATATGCCTATCAGCAGCAACAAGTGTTGAATGCTGCTGATAAGCCTATCCGCAGCTACTTTGGTCTTCAGCAGCAGACAAAGTATCAGCAGCTGTTTTGGTCAGCAGCAATCTTGTGTTGTCCGCAGCAGTTGTACTTAGAACAATTTTGTAGCAATCAGTCTTTGGTTCTACAAACTCCCCCTAGACTGATGCTACCAAAATTCTTCTAGTCCCTCTGTTGCTGAAGCTTTTTCATGTGGTCGACTATCCTTGCTACTTCATACCCTCGAGGATCCTTGCTGTGGTTGTCAAGAGGAAGTTCAGACAGAGTCTTAATGTCCTTACTTGGCATTTTGAAGATTGACTTGCTTGAACATCTCATCTGGTGACCCTTGACATTTGTGATGGTGAACTCATTCTTCGCAGCATTGTAGGACCATCGTGCAAATGGATAGTGGGATTGTAGAGGTCTAACATCTAAGACTGCATCTTTGCTGGGGTTGAAGTGATGTTTGATCACCAGCACAAGATGTTTCCTGCCATCATTTTCAGGTATGAATTCTTCACCCAGCTCCATGATTCTCTTGAGATCTGAATCTGGAAGTTGTAGAACCTCATCAACAGATTTGTAAATCGACCTTCTTCGTTCAGTTCTCCCGCTGAATACTTCAAACCACTGATCTTGGGTACTGTAAAACCATTGGACTATTTCTCTGGAGTCTTCAGGTTTGGATATGGGTTTGGATTTCTTCAGGAGTGGCTGTTCATGAGAAGGAGCTGGGTGGGATGTTTTGAACTTTTTGGGTTGAGGAGAGGAAGGCTTGGGGATGTTTGTGGATGGTGTTTGGAAAGTGGAAGTAGTTTTTGGTGCAGAGGTTCTTTGTTTCTTGACTGGTCTCTTTCCCAGTCTTTCTTCCTCTTCCTTTTTCACTTTTGTATACAGGGCTTGTAGGTTCATGAAGGACATGGGACCTAACCTTTTTCCACTTTCTCCCCTTACCTTAAGGAAGTCGATCATCACCTTCCTTTCGTCATGGGTCCTTTGATTAAGGGAAATGGCTTTCTTTGACTTTTGTCGAGCTTTCTCTTTCTCTTCATCTTTCTTCTTCTTTGCCAATTCCCCCTGCTGACCCATGAAGGCTCTGTAGATCTCTTTGTTTGAAAGTTTTTCAAGGTAGTCTGCATCCTCACCTTGAGAGATCAGAGCTTCAGTCCACTCCTCCCTTATATCTTTTGCTAATTTAGAATCAGTGATTCTAAACTTAGCATCTTCCTTCCTCTTCTTTTCATTCTCCTCTTCTACTTCCTTTGCAAACTGTTCCTGCAGCTGTCTGGCAAGTTGTTCATCTTCCTCAACTTGAGACCCTGCATGGATTTTAACTTTCATCTCATCCAGCTGTTTGGCATACAGCTGGATTGTCTGTTGTCTTAGGAGTATGGCTGCCTTTCTTTCTTGATGCCTTTGTTTATGAGCCATCTCTTCAGCCATCTCTTCTTCTTCTCTTTTCCTTCTTCTTTCTTCTTTCTCCTTCTTTTCTTTTTGCAACCTCTCTTCATCCTCTTCTGTCATAATGCCTTTCCCTTTATTAACATTGGATGCCTCTGCTCTGGCTTCACTGATCACAGAAACAACTGATTGTTGTGCTGTTGGGATATCTGCCTCGGCTTCATTGGCAAGTTGAGAAATTGACAAGGGACGGTCACTGTCTTCATCAAGTTGGTACCTAGGACCTTCTATTTCTCTCAGTTGATCCCTAAGTGAAGATCTTGTGCCAAATGCTACAGATGTGGCTTCAACTTGTGGAGTATCTGAGTTGGACTCAGTATCAGAAGTTGACACAGACTCTTCCTGAGGAATCAGTCCTTCTTCTTCAAGATGGGCTTTGATGGTGACCATCATTGCCTGGCTCTCTAATGAGTTAATATTGCAGATGTTGGCTCTGAGCTGAAAGATCTTGAATAGGAAGTCTGGGGGCAGCTGGAGGATGTTCCTGGTGTTGATGGTGAGAGAGGTGCCGTTGCTTAGAAGGAAGGTATGGTCAAGGCACTTATTGCTTATCCATCCTTGCACATCTAAGTCCTTGACCATTAGTTTGTACAGGAGTCTTTTCAGGCTCAGAACTTCTTCTTCATTGAGAAGACTGCTCCTTGTGATTTGGAGATTGTTGGGAGACAGTCTTCTTTCTGCAGCCTGAGATGACTCAGGAGACTCTACCCGTTTTAGTTCTTTGATTAGTCTTATGAAGTTGGGTAGTTTGTCCTCCATCAAAGCATAGAACATGTCAATGGAAAGGTCTGCTGAGAGGTCTGATGAGTTGTTGATGCAGATAAGATCATATAGGTTAAGGATTTCAAATGGATGAATTGAATCCCAGTATAGCTCTTCTACTCCGCTAAACTCCCGACCTATCCAAAACCTCTCAGTTTTCCCATCGTACCCCCAAGCTAGTATAATGTCAAACTCTAGCTGTGTTGATGTCAGTGGGAAGTGGGGGGCAGCTGCATGACTTATGATGGCTGCAACTTCTGGGATGATGCTGAAGGATGTAGATGTTTCGTCTTGGTTGTTTTCATCCATCAGCACCTCATCTATAGCTCTGACAACTAGCTTCCAGTCTTCAGTAGATTCTTCTTCATTGTCATCTGAGACTGGCAAGTCATGAACTTGGACAAAAGCTGGTCTGAATAGAGTACTTTGGAAGGCAGTCTGCTCTTGAATCCAGTTGTCGAGACTTTCAGTGTCTTCTTCCATAGGGACTTTCTCCCCCATTTTGGTTGCATCAGTGAACAAATAGGCATTTGTTTGAGTGCCCACTGAGACAAGAGAGGGAGAAGCCGTGGAGGGGCATTGATGGGCTTCATGCATCAAGGCTTGGTGTCGTAGTTTAGACACTTCAGCCTCAAGCATAGCCACCTTGGCCGTCAATTCCAAATTGTTTAGTTTCAGACTGTCCTCATCCACAGTTGTGGAATCCTTGGACCCAGATGGGGCCGTAGGCCGAGCCTCAGCATCCCCATCACCCGTGGTTTCTTGGCGCCTAGGATTCCTCTCAGTGAGGGGAGTTTCCAAGGAAACACCCTCACCATGAGTTGCCATGGTTGAGGTCTTAAAGATGTTGTCACTGTCCTCCTGGTCATTTGATTGACCAGCAGTAGTGACAGCCTCTTCCACATCCACTCTTTCATTACTCCTAGAGTGGACCTTCAAGGGTGAAGAACTTGGGTTGGGTGTTTCGGAAGCAAGACCAATCAGTACCTCCTTGATAGTGGTAGTTGGAGAAGGTACATCACTTTGGTCAGGTTCCTCAACACTTAAGTCCAAAGAAGATAGGAATGGCTCAAAAGGGCTGTTCTATGGATCCGGGAAGTGATCCTAATCCTAATAGAGAGACTTCCGAAGGAGTCTCCCTAACAGTGTGGCTTTCCCTTATGATATTCTCACTAGAATGTTGTGATTCTGAGTGAGGGATGTTGGCTTGGGTTTGGGCCTTGGAAGCAAGAGAAGAAGGAGTTCTCTTGCCCCTCTTCCTTGTATATTTGGCTGCAACCGGGGCCCTGTGTTCCGGTTGAGCAATCAAACTGTGGGTGAGTAAAGTATGTGCCTGTACATCCTCAATAGAATGCACAGGGGTTCGATCAAGGGAAGCAACAGTTTGAGTTTGTGGCAGTGAGGTGGAGGGTGTGGGATCAGTATCAGCTGGGTTTGCTGAACTGTCACCCTGGGCACTTTGCGTGTTCAACATTGTAGACAACAATGGAACATCGGCCCCTGAGAACTTTGATGAAACTGTTCTCATGCTTTGAAAAATGTTGTTCTTATGTCCCAGCATTATGTAGATTCTTGCAGTTTTTGAAAGATCTTGGTGCTCAATGTTAAACACTTCCTGCAAGAATCTTGGGTACATGAAGAACTGTGATTTCACCCCTTCTTGAAGGTTGTATCTCAAACCTTCAAGAATGAGGTGGGAAAAATTGAAACCCGCCCCAGTTATCATACCGTGAATTGCCGACGCAAGTCCGGAGCTAAGTTAGTTCCAGCCACTCCTCTTCTGGGATATGCATTGGAGAAGAGTGTGGCAGAGATACTTCCATTTGGGACCCATGAGTGCCTTCTCTATCGTATACTTTGTTTGATTCCCAGCGTACCCTATGGATACAAAGGTCCTCATGTATACGTCTCTTGGGTAAGAGATGGCGTCCCCTTCATCTTGAAGCTTGAGGTGTTGGCGGAGCTTTGCTTCAGTGATAATCATCTCCTTGCCGTCTACTGTGCCTCTGATTTGGGGAGTGCCCTGGTCAGTAGAATACACGGCTGAGCTCCAAAACTCTTCCATGTGGGAAGTATAGATGGTTGGGTTGACTGTTAGGGCATGGTGGATTTTGGACCGACAAAGGAAGTCGATCATATCATCGAAGCCTTCGGATTTCTTGCCCTTTATTAGGTATGAAGTGAGGTTGTGATATGGGGAAAACTTGTCATTGGGGTTGTTTGTGTCTGCGCCTACCATTGTTATGGATTTGGAGGTGTTTGTTTAATCTTTTGAATGGTGGTTAATTATGGAGGGTTTTGAATGCTGTGGGGACGGGAGAGAAAGTGATGGGAGATAGGTTTGAAATTGAATATGAAGAGGTTATGGGAACGTTTGAGATTGTGATATAACGGCAGACGAAGAAAAAGCAATTTTACTTGTACAGTACAACCTGTTTCACTTTTCATTGTTACAGCTGTAAAACACTAACGCAATCATGATAAAGACTGAAAGTATTTTTACAGCGGGTAAAAGTTACTTTAGACTTGGTTTTACCCATCAGTAGCAAACTTGGTTGCTGCAGATGGTTAAGCCCATCCGCTGCAAGCTGGTTGCAGCGGATGGTCAAGTCTGTCAATGATCAGCAGCAAGGATGTTGATGCTGACAGCCTTAAAGCTATAAGCAGGAAACTTGTACCTGCTGATAACTTAAAGCAGTCAGTGGCAAATTCGTTGCTGCTGAAAATTAGACCTGTCAGCAGCCAAAAAGGTGCTGCTGACTATAACTTTTATTTACAACAAGATACCAACACATTTACAGAATCTGATTTTGGAGAAAGATTTTAAACAAAGTTCATCATACCAATAGATTCAGTTAGTGGGAGAAATCCAAGAGCTTGCGTCCTTGCAGAAAAGGGTATTATTAGTGTCAGCATGTGCACATTCAACGGAACCAATGATGATGCTTGGTGGTATCTTCACCTTCCATTGCTGAGGTATAGGTTTTCCAGTTTTCTTTGACCTATGAGCAGCTGGCGTGAATGCTGATGACTTTGGCATAGCTGCAGCAGCTGGTGTTGCTGCTGATGGTTTTGATTGAGCAGCAGCAGACTGTGTTGCTGCTGAAGGCTTTGCTTGAGCAGCAGCAGACTTTGTTGCTGTTGAAGGTTTTGCCTTGGATCTTGCCTTACCAGCAGTGGACATTTTTGCTGCTGATAGCTTTGCCTTATCAGCAGCAGATTTTGCTGCGGAATTTGTTAGCTTATCAGCAGCAGATTTGGTTGCTGCTGAAAGCTTCTGCTTCGTTTTCTTTGGCTTAACTGGACTTACAACCGATGTATGTTGATCCTTCTTTACCCTTTGTCTTTGAGGGGCTTGATGAAGAATTTGGTTGAAAGGGTTAAACTTACAGTTTGCAGCAAAGTGGTCTGATTCTCCACAGATGATGCAAGATTGTTGAGGTTTTGACAACTGCTCCCTTGGTGGAGAAAGAGATTTTCTGAATTTAGTTGTCTTAGCTTCAAAACTTCTTACCTGTTTGTTCTTCTTTGTATTCTCAAAAGCATGTTGCTTGAGATTTCTTTGCTGCTGAAGATAGTAGAAGCAGGTGCTAGCAGTGTGGTTATATTTCCCACAGACAAAACATGATTTTGTCAGTTTATCCCTTGAGAGACGCACATAATCCTTTCTTTTGAAAAGGTCTTTGAAATTCCAAGGGTGAGCTTTGTTGTGCTCAAAAGTAGCTTCTTCCAATGGTTTTTGAACATATGGAACCCTTTCTCCAGGCGCATGACATATGTCAAACACCTTCCTTGGCTGGACTGAAGATGAGGACTGGCCCTTTTCAGTATTTAGCTTCCTACCTTCTGGAGGATAGCTAATTTTGATATGTTTGAATGGTACAGGGGCTGGAACATCTGGAAAAACAGCAGGAACTGCATCTTTATTCAGAACAGCTTCAGATGGAACTAAACTGGTTTCATCATGGTCTGAGTGAGTTGACTTAGATTCTGATGAGGTAGTGCAGTCTTCGATGAGAGGTTCATCCGTTGAAGGATCAAGGTTTCTGTTGGCCATATCAAGATTTGCCAGATTGAAGCTTGGTTCATGGATGGCAACGTAGTCAGCAGGAGGAGGAACAGCATTGTACTGATCATTGTTATACCCAAGTCCAGTTTTTACTTTCTCATGGACTTGAATATCTAAAAGTCTTTGTAGCTTTTTGGAGGAAAATTCATATTTTTCAACATGAACTTTCTGTTCTGCCAGTTCAGCTCTGGTAGTTTTTAGTTTGACTAGTAGATCATCAATCTGAGTTTCAAGATTAGTTTGTTCGTGTTTTAGAGATGAAATATCTTTCTTAAGGCAATCAACCTTTTCTTTATAAGTATTTTCAACCTTTTTGAACTCAGATTTCATCTGATGAAACTCTTCATTTTGATCTATGAGGTTTTGGTTGTGCTTTCTATAACCCAAAACTTTATCAATACAGGCTTGAGAGCAAAGATGTTCAAATACTTGAGGTGGTATCTCTGTAGTGTCTGCCATTAGAGCTTGATTGTTGACGGGCAGTTCTTCATATTGAGAGCTCCAGTCGAACTCAGAAGTTCCAACAGTTGCACATGCTGCAGTTTGAATTGAACTAGGACCCGAGTGCTCACAATGTAGGGCAGAGGAGGTGGCGGTGGATGTTGAGGCTGTTTGGTAGCTTGAGCTTCTTTCTTTTGCCTGAATCATCTCTAGCTCATAGGTTTTTAGCATACCGAAGAGCTCAGTCATTTGGAGAGTCTTCAGATTCTCAGTTCTTCTAATGGACACCGTGTAGAGTGTCCAGCAGCTAGGTAAAGACCTGATGAACTTTTTGAGAATATCTTCATTCTCTAGCTTCACCTTTGAGCACTGTAGCTCCCCTACAAGATAGGTAAATCTATTGTATGAAACAGTTAGAGACTCACCTTCCTTCCAGACGAAGTTTTCATACTGCTGCTTCAGGATGTCTTCAAGCCCGTTGCTTTGTGCCATTTTTGTTTTGTGTGACTTGATCAAGAATAGAGTTTTGAATAGAATCAGAAAGTGATTAAACAAATGTTAGTTTGTTTAATCTTGAGCCAAAGCTCTGATACCACTTGTAGGATCGTAAGATTACAGGGTGATTCTATTCTAGTTGATATTGGCGGAAACAATAGCAACCAACAAAGTAAACAAGTAAACAGCAAGAATACTGATAAATGCATTGTTGTATTAGACTTCTAAGATTACAAGATTACAAGTAAAACTCTATCAAGACACTATCAAAAAGCACTGTGAAGGCACACTTTGTTTGAAGTGTTTACAAGATATATATAGTAACTTAGAATCAAGACAGACCCTTGATTCTAAGGATCAGATCTAACACAAGCCGTTGATCTTGTTTATTAATCTAAATTACACGTAAAGGCTATTCTAGTTAACTTTACTGAAACGTCTTCTTAGGCATCATTGTTTGCATGCTTGGAGAAGAGCGTCATTGTCCTTTATTGGTTGCACCAGTGAGGTTCCTTCTGCTTGGAGTGTGGCAGTTGCTTTTGTAGAAAGGTGTCAGAGGCGTTTCGCATGGATAGTCAGCTGCAACGTTTGGTCTTCAGAGAATAAAGCTATCAGCAGCAGAGATGAGGACCAGCAGCAAGATTGATCTATTTTTTTTTTTTTTTTCAAATTTAGGACTACCTCTTTTCCATGAACATTACAATATTAGTAATCAGAAACTATAAACATTGTATAAAATGCATAGAATCAATGAGTTATTTTTTATAAGAGGATGACGATTCTGGTGGTTTGCTCTTTGGAGCTGACAGGGTTTCAAGGTTTACATCTCCAACACCTTTGTTTGGACCAATGCTGCAACGATCCGTGTTGTGTGTCTCGATTGCATCCTTAATTTTTTGAAATTTAGCAAGTAAAGAAGAAAAAGATTCAAGTTGACCATCAGCTCCACGATAAAAATGAAAATAAGGAAGGACTTTCACGTTCAAGTTCTTGCATATCGGCTTGTTTTCATCAAAGTTGACTTTCAAGAATAAAATTTCAGGGTGTTCTTGAGCCGTCTTGCAAAGCTTTGGGAATAAAGCACGACAAGAAGCACACCATGTCCCATAAAATTCAACAATCACTAATTTATCTCCAGCCTCACTTAAGGCATGTAAGAACTCATGTGTTGAATGTATGTCAACCATATTTGGTCCAGCATTTTTCTCCCACCATTTTGGTGGTTCAGTTTCAGTAATTGTTGCTAGAAGCTTGAACTGTAGCGATTGCTTCCTGCGATTTATGCCAAATCGAGAACTGACGATAAACTCAGAAGATAAACAAGAATCAGCAGCAAGCGACAGAACCTTCTTGCTGTTACTTTCGCATAGAAATTGAGTTTGGTGAAGAGAATTAAACCGAACAATAGCCGCCATAAACAGATACTGAATTACAAAATTATATAAAGACAGAATCGATATCTGAAGGAGAAAAAATGTATGCCCCCTATACAACTTGGGCCATGTGCGGTCCCCCATCCTACAAGGTTTTTATTTATCGATATCGACAATTGTTTTTTTTATGTATCGAGTATCGACTATCGCCAGACGCTAGTTGTGATCGCCTATCCCGTAGTTTATCTCCTTTTTTACAAATAAAGAATAAAGAATAAATATATTTTAACCTAATTGATAAACAACTTGACTTATTGAACCCCTCTAGAAATATCCCTTTAGCCAAAACACCATTTCAACAAAAAACTAGACTCGTTGGAACATGTTGGGAAAACAAAGGTTTAAACTTTAATCATCCTTTAATATTTTGATGATGACAAACTAAACTAAATGTGACTTAAAATGCTTCTAGTCTATAAATGATGCTATATGTCACATACATGTCCCTTAACACTTGATTACTCATCATTAGTTAACTAAGTAAGTATGGTTAATCAACAAAGTGTTTAAATGAAGAATTCACATCCAAGATTGAAGATGGTGAAACTACAAAGTCCAACCCAATGAAGATTATTTTATAAAGTGATAGGAAACTTTATAAACTCAAGAAAAGTTTATAAAAGTTATTTTAAACAAAATTGTTTAAAATGTTTATTATTTGAATTTCAAATAATACTTGAAAGAATCTTCTATTTTGGGAATGTCTTTCACATGATCCTATCTAGAAGACTCAATCATATTCAAATGAGTTAAGTCAAAGGCAAGAAGGGAATAGATGAAGACCTTGGTTGCTTAAACCAAAAAGTGCTTGTAACAGCCCGAGTTTTGGAGCGCGAAATAATTCACGAGAATTAAAAACTTAAATAAGAAAAGAAGGGAAGCGGGCTTGGGCCGGGGTATACGGGCCGAAAGGGCAAGGGTTTGGGCCCTTATAAGCCTCAAAATCAGCCCAAAACCCTCACTTCCAACACCATTTCTAGATTTCTAGAGAGAGAAAGTGAGAGAGAGTCTAGAGAGAGAAAGTCTCGGTTTTTGAATCCGAGCTCATAGGACCGTAGGCATACATATCTGGAACGATTAGCTATGAAGAAGAAACGTTTACACTCCTAGATCTGAGTTTTTGTTCGTTTTTAGGTTTTTCGGGTTGGGAGGAAAAGGTAACGTTTTTATGGGTGAAACAGGAAGAAAAGCATAGATTTGAGTTCCTTAATGAAAAACAAACGTTTTAAATGTAAATAAGTTCGGTATCTTGACGTGATCAGACCCGAATGCGAAAGTTAGGGTTTTAGCGGGGAAACAGATCTTGCGTACTTACCATGTACGCATGAAGAGGATCTTGCGTACTTACCAAGTACGCATGAATAAGGTCCTACGTACTTATCAAGTACGCAAGAAGCAAAGCATGTGTAGTTATCAAGTACGCAAGAAGCAAAGCCTGCGTACTTATCAAGTACGCAAGAGCAAGGCTTTGCGCACTTGCCAAGTGCGCAAGCATAAAGTCTATGGGTATACATAGCCGGTTAGTGAAGTCAGTATGTTCGCCTAGCCAGAAATGGTGAAACAATTTAGCGTTGAGTTAAGTCTGATACGTGTCAATTGCTATGATTGTCCAGACTGTGTGAGATCCAGTAGACCATTGCAGTTAAGATACCAGGTGAGTTCTAATCCCCTTTTTGCCATCTTTAGGGGTGGTATGCATACTTAGTGTAAAGCGTTTATTATATTTTATATATTATAAACTGAAGGGAAAAGCTATGTTTTAGTGAAAAGTTTAAAAGAGGCAAAAGTACATTTTAGTAAAGTATGATTATATTATTAGTAAGCGTTTATTATATTTTTCATATACATAAACAAAGGCATAATATAAGTGCTAGCATGTTTTCAGTAAAGCAAGATATATTATTTGGCAAGCGTTTACTATATTTATTATACATAAACAAAGGCATAATATAAGTGGTAGCATGTTTTTAGTAAAGCAAGATATATTATTTGGCAAGCGTTTACTTTTATTTATTATACAAAAACAAAGGCATAATATATGTGATAGTATTTTCAAGTAGGCAAGATATATCATTTGGCAAGTGTTTACTATATTTATTATACATAAACAAAGGCATGATATATGTGTTAAGATATATTTCAGTAAAAGCAAAGGTATTTATGGCAAGCGTTTACTATATTTTTATATACATAAATAAAGGCATAATAAATGTTAAGTTATGAACAAGATTTACAGAAAGTTTTATGAACAGTAAAGTGAACAGTTTTCCTTCGGGAATGTGTACCAGCTATAAAGGTCCTTGGGACAGATGTTACTTGTACAAGATGTCAGATATGGGTTCTGCCCATTAGTAAGAACCTTTGGGTTCGCTAACGGTTGTACAACTGGGATAGGTGACGGCGGTTGCTCGGGAGGTCCACGCAACCTCCCCGTAGTGTTAAGCGGTATTGTCGGTTCATGGTCGTTGATCATGGGGGCATTGACCAGGGTATTGTCGGTTCATGGTCGTTGATCATGGGGGCGTTGACCCGGTACTCGTCGGTTCATGGTCGTTAACCATGGGGGCGGTACAGTAGTGACAAGGGAATTGACGGATAAGCGGTAGTGTCGGTTAATGGTGTAAGCCATGGGTGCATTGACTAGATACTTGTCGGTTCATGGATGTAAGCCATGGGGGCAGTACAGTAAAGAGAAATTGACGGTTTATTATATGTTTAAACTGTTTGAAAAGTAAAGTGTGTAAAGTTTAGCCTTATTGGCCAGTACGTATGTTTTAATAAATCTTTTGTATAACTGATTTAAAGTAAACGTTAGAACTCACTCAGCGTTGCTGATTTTTAGTATGCACATCAGTTAAGTGTAGGTGGCAGTAGATGGATATGGATGCTTGGCTTGGCGAGAAGAGTTACTCGAAGATCAGCATCTGGCATCTTGTTTATGTTTCTTTTGATTATGTTGATTAAGACTAGTTTCAGTTGTATTCGACAAGTTATGTTTAGACATGCATGTTCCGCCGTGTATGTTGAAGTTTTAAATCGTTTCCGCTGTGTTAATGAATGTCTTATGTTTAAAGTGTTATGTGTTGATGAGTAAATCCAATAAGTGAGGCCTCCTGGGAAAGGGGCCTTACAAGTTGGTATCAGAGCTATAGTTTGAGAGATTTGGACATCCCCGATGTCCAGACTTAAACTGAGAATGGGACCAAGTAGCGGATGCCAGTACGGGTAACTCAAGCCAAAGCATTAGAAGCGTATAGTTAGTAAAGTTTACCTTTTAGAGTGTCAAGATAAGAATAGAGGCTTTATTGGAACCATGAAAGCGAATAAATAGAACAACAAGAAGGGATGTAATGGTTAATTGCAGATGGCCAGTGTATATTAACATCTTACCTTACTTATTGTGTTCTACATATTCCCTAGCATGATGAAATTAAATCTTTTGTTCTCTATCTTTCAGTTAGAAATGGCTAGACGTGGAGGAACTAGAAGGGGTGGAGGAGGAAGACGTGGTGGGCGTACGGGCCGCCGCGGTGGGACCGGAATCTACCAAGAGATTGAGGGAAGTGTTCACACTACCCATACTGATACGGTAGCCGGTCAGCACGTTGTTGAGCATGCGGAAGGAGATGATCATACATTCGAGTTCGAGCCGGCCGTGCAAGCAGCTCTTGGCCGTGAATTTACCCAACTGCTGAAGGAAACCTTACCGGCCATACTAGACGAAGCCTTGAGGAAGGCTAAGGAGAACCCCAACACCACTGAAGAGCCTGTGGTGCTTCCAAAAATGGGAGGACCAAATCTGGTAGAGAATGTTGCACCGCCTGCTCACGGTTGCGACTACAAGGCGTTTCGGGGCTGTGATCCACCCGTGCTTACTGGGGAGAAGGAAGCATCAGATACCTTAGATTGGATTAACGGCATGGAGTCGACCATTCGTCTTAGTGAAAGTCGACCGGAACAAGCAGTCATGTTCGCTGCGAAGTCATTGAAAGGAGAAGCAGCACACTGGTGGGAAACTGTGAAACAGGCTAAGGGTGACCAAGCGGTCAGATGGATGAGGTGGAGTGACCTGAAAGCATTGGTAACTGAAAATTTTTGTCCTAAGAACAAGGTCCATAAGGTGGAAAGGGAATTCTTGACTCTCTAAGCTGGACTCAAGACTCACCGGCAATATACTTCAAAGTACAACGAGTTGGCGCGTCTGGTGCCCCATCTAGTGACGACTAAGGAAAGGAGAATTCACTACTATGTCCAAGGATTGCCACCAAAGATCCGTAACTTTGTCAAGAACAGCACACCCAGTACCTTTGAGTCGGTGGTCGTTCTTAGCGGGGTAGCAGGCGATGACATTGCCTGCTGAAGCACCCAAGAAACAAGCAGCTAAGCGAACTGCTGAGGAACTCCATGGTCCTAACGATAGGAGGGCAAGGGTAGAAGCTGAGGGTCTATGCGGCAAATGTGGAAGGAGACATGGGGGTGAATATAAGGCAGGTCATGTGGGATGTTTCGGGTGTGGCAAGTTTGGCCACCAATCACGGGACTGCCCGCAAAAGCCAAGATTGTTGGAACAAGGACATATGAGCCGAGATTGCAGGAAACCGAAGGAAGCGGAAGCGGGGGGATCTGGAAAGGGAAAGGGTGCAGATAGGGAACCCTACATGAACAGAGCCAAGGCGAGGGTTTACCAGATGACTCAGTAAGGTACATTGCAAGCTCTTATTTGTGATATGGAAAGTTTATGTTATTATTTCCTTAATAAATTAGTTAGCCCCATTAGTCTAGGTGCCTTAGAATTTGAGATCGCCCAAAGTTAAGCTCTAGTGGTAGTTAATCACAATGGGCTTCATGACCAAGCTGCCTTGCATAGCTACGGTTTATGCCACCCATTCTGTGATTAGCTATCAGTTTAGCTTATGGCAGGTTTCGAGGACGAAACCTATTGTAAGGAGGATAGACTTCTAACAGCCCGAGTTTTGGAGCGCGAAATAATTCACGAGAATTAAAAACTTAAATAAGAAAAGAAGGGAAGCGGACTTGGGCCGGGGTATACGGGTCGAAAGGGCAAGGTTTGGGCCCTTATAAGCCTCAAAATCAGCCCAAAACCCTCACTGCCAACACCATTTCCGGATTTCTAGAGAGAGAAAGTGAGAGGGAGTCTAGAGAGAGAAAGTAAGAGAGAGTCTAGAGAGAGAAAGTCCCGATTTTTGAATCCGAGCTCATAGTACCGTAGGCATACGTATCTGGAACGATTAGCTGTGTAGAAGAAGCGTTTATAGGTAACCGATTCTCCTAGATATGAGTTTTTGTTCGTTTTTGGGTTTTTCCAGGTGGGAGGAAAAGGTAACGTTTTTACGGGTGAAACTGGAAGAAAAGCATAGAATTGTGTTCCTTAATGAAAAACAAACGTTTTGAATGTAAACAAGTTCGGGATCTTGACGTGATCAGACCCGAATGCGAAATTTAGGGTTTTTGCGGGGAAGCAGATCCTGCGTACTTACCAAGTACGCATGAAGAGGATCCCGCGTACTTACCAAGTACGAATGAATAAGGTCCTGCGTACTTATCAAGTACGCAAGAAGCAAAGCATGCGTAGTTATCAAGTACGCAAGAAGCAATGCCTGCGTACTTATCAAGTACGCAAGAGCAAGGCTTTGCGCACTTGCCAAGTGCGCAAGCATAAAGTCTATGGGTATAGATAGCCGGTTTGTGAAGTCAGTATGTTCGCCTAGCCAGAAATGGTGAAACCATTTAGCGTTGAGTTAAGTCTGATACGTGTCAATTGCTATGATTGTCCAGACTGTGTGAGATCCAGTAGACCATTGCAGTTAAGATACCAGGTGAGTTCTAATCCCCTTTTTGCCATCTTTAGGGGTGGTGTGCATACTTAGTGTAAAGCGTTTATTATATTTTATATATTATAAACTGAAGGGAAAAGCTATGTTTTAGTGAAAAGTTTAAAAGAGGCAAAAGTACATTTTAGTAAAGTATGATTATATTATTGGTAAGCGTTTATTATATTTTTCATATACATAAACAAAGGCATAATATAAGTGCTAGCATGTTTTCAGTAAAGCAAGATATATTATTTGGCAAGCGTTTACTATATTTATTATACATAAACAAAGGCATAATATAAGTGGTAGCATGTTTTTAGTAAAGCAAGATATATTATTTGGCAAGCGTTTACTTTTATTTATTATACATAAACAAAGGCATAATATATGTGATAGTATTTTCAAGTAGGCAAGATATATCATTTGTCAAGCGTTTACTATATTTATTATACATAAACAAAGGCATGATATATGTGTTAAGATATATTTCAGTAAAAGCAAAGGTATTTATGGCAAGCGTTTACTATATTTTTATATACATAAACAAAGGCATAATACATGTTAAGTTATGAACAAGATTTACAGAAAGTTTTATGAACAGTAAAGTGAACAGTTTTCCTTCGGGAATGTGTACCAGCTATAAAGGTCCTTGGGACAGATGTTACTTGTACAAGATGTCAGATATGGGTTCTGCCCATTAGTAAGAACCTTTGGGTTCGCTAACAGTTGTACAACTGGGATGAGTGACGGCGGTTGCTCGGGAGGTCCACGCAACCTCTCCGTAGTGTTAAGCGGTATTGTCGGTTCATGGTCGTTGATCATGGGGGCATTGACCAGGTACTCGTCGGTTCATGGTCGTTAACCATGGGGGCGGTACAGTAGTGACAAGGGAATTGACGGATAAGCGGTAGTGTCGGTTAATGGTGTAAGCCATGGGTGCATTGACTAGATACTTGTCGGTTCATGGATGTAAGCCATGGGGGCAGTACAGTAAAGAGAAATTGACGGTTTATTATATGTTTTAAACTGTTTGAAAAGTAAAGTGTGTAAAGTTTAGCCTTATTGGCCAGTGCGTATGTTTTAATAAATCTTTTGTATAACTGATTTAAAGTAAACGTTAGAACTCACTCAGCGTTGCTGATTTTTAGTATGCACATCAGTTAAGTGTAGGTGGCAGTAGATGGATATGGATGCTTGGCTTGGCGAGAAGAGTTACGCGAAGATCAGCATCTGGCATCTTGTTTATGTTTCTTTTGATTATGTTGATTAAGACTAGTTTTAGTTGTATTTGACAAGTTATGTTTAGACATGTATGTTCCGCAGTGTATGTTGAAGTTTGAAATCGTTTCCGCTGTGTTAATGAATGTCTTATGCTTAAAGTGCTATGTGTTGATGAGTAAATCCAATAAGTGAGGCCTCCCGGGAAAGGGGCCTTACAGTGCTTAACCCATTTGGTGAATACATGGGTTAATGACACAAGTCAAAGGCTAGTTAAGTGACACTTTGCAACATCTAGGGAATCTTAGTTTGAAGAAAAATTAGCAAGAAAAGGACCTCACACAACGTTCACTTACAAAGTTAAGAGATTGAAGTGGACTGGATGTCCACGGTCGATTGGATCGACCGTGGCAATCGGCCGTCAGGTAGCCAGAAGCATTCACATTTGGACCTTGACTTAGTCTATAAATTGAGGACTTATGAAATATTGTTCCTCACCCATTCGCTCTACAACATACTCGTATACATTCAAAGATAATATCTTCCATCTTAGAAGAAGAATTCATGCTTCAAATTAACAGTTGAAGAGAGAGATCAAAAGAGCAAAAAGAAGAGCTTCAAGCTTTCACCAACCATCTTACTTGCATTATTGCGGGGTCGTCACTAGAGCTTGTTCTAGTGATTTGACAAGTGAGGAAATCATCATATTGTTGATGATTTGAGAGGGGAACACACTATCTTAATATAGTGTTGTTATTGTATTGGGCTTGGAACTCAATCTTGATATAGAGTTATTATTCTTGTGAGTTGAGAGAGTTCACATAGAAGAAACGTAAAGCTAGTCTTTTGGTGGGACTAGTGAAGAAGGTGATCACTTCCTTAAATAGTGAAACGCTTGTGCCGGTGATCCCTACCGTTTTAGGGAAACGTCTAGTGAAGATAACTCTCGATCGGGGATCGGGGAGAGGACGTGGAGTGGATTAGTTAACATACACTTGAACCTCTATAAATCGGTTGTGTCATCTCAATCCCTTAAACTCTTTACTTATTGCATTTACTTACATTTACCTAGTATGAGTTGCGAAAAAGAGTATAACAAAGGTCATTAGCTCAAGTTTAATTAAGAAAAACCATTCACCCCCTCTAGTTTTCTACAATTGGTATTAGAGCAAGTTGCTCTAAAGTTTTTCAAAACTATTTTCAAAACTTTGAGTTAGATCCATGGCTCAAAACTATATAGAGGGGAATTCTATGTCTACACCACCTTTTCTTGAAAATGAAGGTTTTTGTTATTGGAAACAAAGATATGAAACTTATGTAAAAGCTAAAGATATAGCACTTTGGGAAGTCATTGAAAATGGAGATCTTGTTACAACAACACTTGATGATAAAAGCAAGTTAAGAGTTCCTATTCAAAGGGAAAGTTAGACAAGTGAAGATAAGAAAATGATTTCAAAAAATTTTGAAGCTAAATCAATTCTTTACAATGCTCTACCAAGAAATGAATATAAAAGAGTTTTTATGTGTAAAACCGATAATGAAGTTTGGAAAACTCTTTTCATGAAAGGACCCAAACCGGGTACCTCTCATAGTTGGCAAACATAATATAAACATAGTTCTTAAACCTTGAACTAAACATTAAACATTAACAGCGGAAGTCTTGTACAAAATTCAGAGTTAAAAAAAACTTTTAAAACATAACATTGTTCACATTCATAATCTAATAATGGGGATGTCAGTCTACTGGTAAGCAGCAGCCATCCAGCCATCCTCTTCTAAGCCCTTACGACATCTTGTCTTTTTCTTTCCTTTGCTACCTGATGTGCATACTAAAATAGCCAGCTAACGATGGTGAGTTCAAGTGTTTCTTTTTCTTTAACTTTATATCAAATGTTTTCTTTAAAAACATTCTTTAAGCATACATATTATATTATATACATAATACAATAAAATCTTTATTTCTTCTTTTACATACATACGTATTTACTTTGTGCTCTTTTCTTTAAGTCATACATTAATGTCTACAATCTGTTCTGTGCCCCCAAGCGGGCTTCTTCACTCTTATTTCCCGAAAGAACTTTCTTTCGCATGTATTGTGCCCTAAGGCTCAACGTCCAAAGGCCGATACCTACTTTCTGTGCCCCCAAGCGGGGTTCTTCATTCTTTCTTAGCGACCGTCGCCGCTAGAGTAACCGTCGTTACTCATCTTAACCAGTTGTACAACATCCTCGTTACAATGCCCTACCGAGCACTGTTCCGATTATTCACATGTTATATCATGGTCTCAGCCCATAACACAACATCCGCTTCGGGTAGCATTAGTCACTAGGACTATACTACTACCTCAAGACTTGCTACTAGGCTTAGGACAACACTAGCCTCTAGGACTACGCTAATATCCAAAGTCTTCTCTTCGTATAGCATACTTTTAAAGATTAGACAATGTATTTGACTTATTTTTCTTTTCTTTGTCTATAAAACATATAATTAAATAAACCGTTCTTTCTTCTTCTTATCCTTTGCTTATAAAAACATATAGTTGAATAAACCATTCATTTTTCTTTCCTTTCTTTCTTACAAAACGTTCGGTTAAATAAACCGTTATCTTTCTTATCTTTCTTTCTTACAAAACTTTAAGTAATAAAATACATTTATTATAAACGTCTAATTATTAAGTTTGCAAACCACCCTAAAACAGTAAAAATAGAGATTTTTGAACTCACCTGACTTTTTAAAGATTAACTCACTTAGCAAGAACTTCAACCTTGGTGGAGGCTAAAGGTTCGATCGAAATCTCTATGTTCGAATATTTCGATCGAAATCTACTTCGATCGAAATTTTCTTCGACCGAAAACTAGTCATTCGAAAAGTCTTACTTCCCATAATATTTTTATTCGAAAAAATTCTGTCCAAAAACTATTTCGACCGAAATCTTTTTCCTTTGAAATCGTTTACTTCTGAAACTATTTCGGTCGAAATCTTTTTTGACCGAAAACCATATCGATCTGACATATTCTGTCCGAAAACTACCTATGTCCGAAAATACTTTTCGGGCCAGAGTTTTTGGACCATTCATTGAGATTTCAGACGATTCATATGTTCTTGGCCAAAATCGTCGTTTATGATTCAAGTTTGAATCTTTTTATGTCCAAAATATTTGTTTAGCTTCCATGAAGCTAGATCTATGCTTTTTAAGCTGTTTTACACGTAAAAATCCCGACTTTTAATTAAAACCCACATAAAACCGTAAACCCCATTTTCAATCCAAAAACTCAGAATCTGGAAACGTTTCGTTACCCGTTTTCCGCTTGTTCCTCCTTCTCCAATCGACACAAAGCTCCAGCAATGATCTCGGGCAAAGGTGACAGACTTCGGGTGCGGGTTTTGGAGCTTTCTCTCACTACTTTCTCTCTATAAGATGGAATAATGAAGATGATGGTGAAGTGGGTAAAGTGAGGAAGGTTTTTACCCCTTCCTTGCGGCTCTTAAGGCTAGCCCACACCAAGCCCACGATCCGTTTCATTTCCTTCTTTCCTTTCCTTGTTACTCATTGTCTTTCATTTATTCTTTTCTTTATTTTCTTCGGGATGTTACAAGTCTACCCCTCTTATTGGAGGTTTCGTCTCGAAACCTTTTACAAGTTAAATAACTGAGGGTACAATTCCCCCATTTCGGATTCCGTTTCCTACGTGGCCTCCGATTCTTTTCGATGTTTCCATTGAACCTTGACCAGTGGAATAAATTTGTTGCGTAGTCGTTTATCTTTTCTATCCACAATTGCCATAGGCTCCTCGATATAGTTAAGTTTGTTGTCTACTTCAATGTCATCAAGTGGCACTTGTACCGACTCGTCAGCCAAACATTTTCGCAAGTGCGACACGTGAAATGTCGGATGAATTTCACTCAACTTGTCAGGTAGTTCTAAGCGATATGCTACTTCCCTAACCCGTGCTAAAACTTTGAACGGTCCGACAAACCTCGGACTTAGCTTTCGTCTCTTCCGGAATCAGATTATTCCTTTCCATGGAGACACCTTCAACGGTACTTTGTCTCCAACCTGGAACTCAAGATCTCTTCTTCTCTTATCTACGTAACACTTTTGTCTATCCTTTGTGGCTTTCATTCGCGCTTTGATTTGGTCGAACTTTTCGGAAGTTGACTTAACTACATCCAGGTTTGTGAGAGTTTTTCTGCCCAATTTCAACCCAACAGACGGACGTCCTACACTTTCTTCCATATATCATCTCATAAGGCGCCATGCCAATGGTAACATGATAACTGTTGTTGTAAGAAAACTCCGCCAGTGGTAAGTGGCTATCCCAGCTACCGCTGAAATCAATAATGCATGCCCGTAACATGTCCTCAAGAGTTTGGATAGTTCTTTCAGATTGACCATCAGTTTATGGGTGGTAAGCTGTGCTGATATTAAGTCTCGTGCCCATTGCCTTGTGGAATCTTTTCTAGAACATTGATGTCAATCGCGTGTCCCGGTCCGACACAATTGATAAGGGCACACCGCGTCTAGCCACAATCTCGTTGATGAACAATTCTGCTAGCTTCTCTGACGAGTAAGCCTCAAGTATAGGCAAGAAGTTAGCGCTCTTCGTTAACCTGTCCAGAACTACCCATATGGTATTATGACCTTTAGCTGTACACGATAGCTTGGTTATGAAATCCATAGTAATGTGTTCTCATTTCCATTCAGGAATAAATAACGGTTGCAGATTTCCACACGGTTTCTAGTGCTCGGTCTTCACCTGAGAGCAAGTTTGGCATTTGCTCACATAATCGGTTACACCATTTTTCATGCCGGGCCACCGGTATTCCTACTTCAAATCATGGTACATCTTGTTGGTGCTAGGATAGATAGAGTAGCGAGACTTGTGAGCCTCGTCAAGGATTTTGACTCTAAGTTCGCCACCCTTGGGTATCCACATCCTCCCGAACCGTGTTCGTACTCCATAATCATTGGTCTCTAACTTCTCCTGCTGACCCACTATTCTCTCTTTCTTGACATTCTCTTCTTTCAAGGATTCATTCTGGGCACGTTTTATTTCTATCATAAAATCCGGAGTCACGACTAGTTGGTAGGCTTTCACCGTGATAGGAGTTTTCATCTCCTTTCGACTCAAAGCGTCGGCCACCACATTTTCCTTTCGTGGGTGGTAAAGGATTTCACAGTCATAGTCTTTCAACAATTTTAACCACCGCCGTTGCCTCATGTTCAACTCCCTTTGCTTAATGAAGTACTTCAAGCTTTTCTGGTCGGAGTAGATGTTGCATTTGACTCCATAGAGGTAATGTCTCCAAATCTTTAAGGCAAAGACAACCGCCGCAAGCTCGAGATCGTGAGTCGGGTAGTAGGCTTCGTAAGTCTTTAACTTTCGTGATGCATTGGCGAACACCTTTCCTCGTTGCCTGAGCACACAGCCTAACCCCTGACCTGAAGCGTCGGAGTACACTACTAGGTCTTCGTTACCATCAGGTAGGGTTAGCACTGGTGCTTGGGTTAACCTCTTCTTTAATTCCTCGAAGGCATTGGTTTGGGCCTGGCCCCATTCATACATTACTTCCTTATAGGTCAATTTGGTTAATGGCGAGGCTATCTTAGAGAAGTCTTGTATAAACCTCTGGTATTAGCTTTCCAAACCTAGAAAAATTTCCCAATTCCACATTGCGTCAATCTTTGCAGGGTCTACCATGATGCCCTCTGTATTAATCACATGACCTAGGAATTGGACTTCCTTTAGCCAGAACTCGCATTTTAAAAACTTGGCATACAATTTCTCTGTCTTTAGTGTGTCCAAAACTTCTCGCAAGTGACATGCATGATCACCTTCGCTCTTAGAGTATACGAGGATATCATCGATGAAGACTATTACTGACCGATCTAACATTGGTCGACACACTTTGTTCATCATATCCATGAATGTTGCGAGAGCATTTGTCAACCCAAAGGACATTACACGGAACTCGTAGTGTCCATACCGCGTCCGGAATGCGGTTTTGGGTATGTCTTCCTCCCTTACCTTTAGTTATTGATAATCCGACCGTAAGTCGATTTTTGAGAACCATTTGGCGCCTTGCAGTTGGTCGAATAGATCGTCGATCCTAGGTAGCGGGTACTTATTCTTCACAGTCCTTTTGTTCAATTCTCTGTAATCGTTGCACATTCTCATGGCACAATCTTTCTTCTTAACAAATAGTACCGGAGCACCCCATGGTGAAAGGCTCGGTCTGATAAATCCCTTTTCCATAAGTTCCTCCAGTTGGGTCATCAACTATTTCATCTCAAGTGGTGCTAGTCGATAAGGTGCTTTGGCAACGGGCTGGGTACCTGGCATTAGATCTATTTGAATTTTCGTTTCCCGATCAGGCGGCAATCCAGGCAATTCCTCAGGGAACACTTCTGGATAATGGCACACCACAGGTACTTTGCTTTACCCTTTCACTTTCACGTCTTTGTTGATCACATAAGCCAAGTAAGTTTCACAACCGCGCCTCATATACTTTTCTACTTTCATCATTGAGATTACATTAGTCAATGGAATGTCACGTTCACCGTAAATCACGACCTCGCTGCCATCAGGAGCATTGAGCAGCTAACCAATCCACTCCTAATACTAAATCGAATCCCCCCAAGGCTATAACGAATAATTTAACCAGAAATATATGGCCCTCTATCTTTATGGTAAGGTCGTCTAGTAATTCTACTACTTTAGTGTTCCTACCCATGACAGTCTCTACATTAAAGGCCCTTTCTATCTTGGAAGTTTTGTATTTCAATATTTTACAAAACGAGGAGGATATAAAACTTTTACTAGCACCCGAATCAAACAGAACGGAAACAAAGGCGTGGTCAAGGATGAACGTACCTGACACCACGTTGGGATCTCCCTTTGCTTCTTCCTGTGTTAGGGCATAGGCTCTAGTCCTCGCTCCCCCTTTCTCAACCTCCTTTGCCTTTTCATTGTTTACCGCCCTAGGCTTGCGATAGTCCCTGGAGATATGACCTGACTCGCCACAGTTGTGACACTTTCCTTAGTTGATAGAACCCGGGGAACGGGTACAATATTGAGATATGTGCCTAGTCTTGCCACACTGGTAACATATGTCTAGCCCATACGTGCACTCCCCAAGGTGCACCTTACCACATTTGCTACATTTGACCTTTTCCTCAACCCTTGGCTTCTTACTTTTCGAGGCAAACCAATCCCCGCCAGAGCGCTTAGTGGTGTTAGACCACTTCTTTTGAGTTTCAGCAGGGGTTGCGCCTTCTGCTAGCACATCATCAAAAATCTTTCCACTTATAGCTACCACAGAGTCAAAATCTCCTGGAGTGTTGGCATTGATGATCGTGTGAACTCTTGGAGATAGCTTCTGGATATAACATTTGATCCTTCTTTCTTCCGTGTTCACCAAATGTGGAACCAATTGAGTTAACTCATTAAACTTGGAGGTGAACTGCCGGTGCGTTATGCTACCAGCCTTGAGTTCCACGAAGGATTCTTCTATCTTATCAATCTCATTTTGGTGATAGAACTTTTGAATAATTAAGGCTTTCAGATCGTCCCACTTCATTATGTCGATATCCCTTTCAAACTTAGCTTTCTTCACATTCTCCCACCAGCTCAGTGCCTCGATGGCAAAAGAATGAGCGGCAAACCCTACCGCCTGGTCAGCACGACATTCACTCATCTTGATGACTGCAGTCATGCGGTCAATCTAGTAGTATGCGGCAATTGCATCTTTCTTGCCGTCAAAAGTTGGCGGATCACAGTTCCGGAAGGACTTGTAGTCACATCCGTGTTTCTCATCTTAGTCGGAGTCATCACTTTTAGACTCGGTTTCAATCACATTTCTATTCTCAATCCGTAGGCCCCTTCCCCTTTCATCTTCTACAGTCTTTAGAGCCTTAGTGAGTGTTTCATGTAGAGTGCCTTTTAGAATTGCAGCTACTTCGTCGGCTATTGCTTTCCTGACAATTGGCTCTAAGACTAAGCCTTCTTCTTCGTGTGCTCCATGGTCATTTTGAGTATTTTCATTTGCAGTATGGATCGACACCGATCCGTGAACAAAGGGTTCGCTTTCTTCCCTTTCGACGTGGTTGACGCGGCGTCTACCCCTACGTCCAGTACCTGCCCCTCTCTTAGCACCTCTTCTTCTAGCCATGATGTTTTCTTACTGCGAACAAGGAACACTCGTGTCATCATGATAGGTTATTATTTAGAACACCTTGATGTAATGTAAAGTATTAATTACAGAGACCGGTATGAAATTAATAATTTACTTTACTTCTTGGAATCTGAACATTCTCTGTCAGTGTAACATATGTACTCAAGTCCAGAGTTTCTACATTAGGACACATTCTTTCTACTTTCTATTATAAGGTATTTAGTGTCTATGTTCTAAGCTAGGACAGGGACCACCGTTCTATTCTAAGG
Organism: Smallanthus sonchifolius; assembly: GCA_023525975.1. Taxonomy (NCBI): domain Eukaryota; kingdom Viridiplantae; phylum Streptophyta; class Magnoliopsida; order Asterales; family Asteraceae; genus Smallanthus; species Smallanthus sonchifolius. Next base: position 65,803,312 of record CM042030.1, on the reverse strand, counting down.
CCTTTACTGTCTACTGTTTCTACTGTTATCTATTACTAAGGCCTTACTGTTCTACTTTCGTGGCTTGGATGCTCTGACTAACATCCCATTCTTCTGTCCCATTCTCAGTTTAAGTTCAAACATTTTGGCGAATATCCGAATCTCTCAAACTATGGCTCTGATACCAACTTGACAGGACCCAAATATAACATGAGCCACAAAAATGTCCAAAAAATGCCAAGGTTAGAACCTATAAGGACTTGTGTATCTAAAGTACCAAAGTCTAGGGTTAAAAATGAATATTCTTGAAACAAGTTAGATGTCGGATCGATATCTCTTTTCATATCGGTCCGAAGTGAAATCGAATCAGATATCAGCCCGATATCCACATTCATATCGATCCGCAATTGGTCAAAGGTCGGTTATCGGACCGACAATGATACATAACGGTCCGGCAACCTCCCTTCAGCCGCAAAATGTGGTGCTGACACGCGTACAATGACTCAGCCCTATGATGGAATGTGATTCTAGATGTCGGACCGACTTGTTCCACATATCGGTCCGACATGCACCAAAAATATGTGCGGTCCAATCAGATGTTGATGTATAGGGTTGGCGTGTGTATAGTTGGATATCGGACTGACATCCTCTGCCATATCGGTCCGACATGGACCCAAAACTCATCCTATAAATAGTTGGACGATCTCAGTCAATTTTTCTTCATCCCAAACTCGAATCCAACTCTCAAAACTTGTTCAAGGAGATCCCTAGCCCACTCCCGACGATCCCGGTCCAACTCCTGCTCGTTGTAGTGCTCAGTCTAAGAAGAAACGCTCTTAGAAGTGTCGAAACGCTCTTAGAAGTGTCGAAACGCTAGAGAAACAAAGATAAGAAGCTGATTCTATAATTTCCAACTTAGAGGCTCATTCCTATAATCAAGGTGAATACTTTATCTCTTCAAAACTTGTGTGAAACATTTACGTTTACGAGAATGGCCAATTAAAGGTTAAGGGTGTAATGCTCAACGTTCTTCTACGAACAAATCATTCAGGCCATAGGTATACGTAAAACTTGCAAGGGATACACGGGTCTTGAGTGAGAGTCCAGGATTGTGGTAGGTGCTTATCTTATAACAAATTCAGAGGCTTGGACGTGTTCGTTGTTATAAGGCATGCCATCAGTGTATACAGTGGTGCATACAGTCAGGACATGGGCTTGGTGAATGTGTGGATTGAACAAAAAGTTGTGATTATTAAATTAATACTTGTTTGTCCCAAATGATTTTTTGTCAAGATAATTGTATTCACCGGCGTTCGCGCTGATGTTTCAATTTCAAAATGTTTTCAGGCAATGAATAAAAGGAAAACAAAGGAAAAAGGGGATACATGCAGATATAAGATCTGACCAAGGAATGAATGTTTAAAAACGATAACTTGCACGTTGGACTCCCAGGCCTCGTGTATAGGAAATCCTAATTAATGAAAGAGGAGATAGGACCAAGGGATTGATCAACCTTGGATAGTACTATTTCCAGTGGATTGAAACTTGTCCAAAGGAGACAAGATATGTATTTGATTTCACACTTGTTTTGTAATAAAAAAGGGTCTTTAAATCCCTATGTTTATGAAATAAATACAAGGCTTTTGTTTTCCAACTAGGTTTTGATATTTACAATTACAACCCTTGACGTTGAAATGAATGATGTTTCGATCCCTATGAAAAAGACTTCCACTGTGTTTTATAAAAACTCTGAAATCAAAGCAGGTACCAATCGTGCTTGCACACATCCAGGGGGTGCCTAAGGTGGGGTGTGACACCAAACCGGGTACCTCTCATAGTTGTCAAACATAACATAATCATAGATCTTAAACCTTGAGTTAAACATTAAACATCAACAACGGAAGTCTTTTACAAAATTCTGAGTTAACAAAATTTTTTAAAACAAAACATTGTTCACATTCATAATCTAATAATGGGGATGTCAGTCTACTGGTGAGCAGCAGCCATCCAGCCATCATCTTCTAAGCCCTTACGACATCATGTCTTTTTCTTTCCATTGCTACCTGGTGTGCACACTAAAATAGCCAGCTAACGTTGGTGAGTTCAAGTGTTTCTTTTTCTTTAACTTTATATCAAATGTTTTCTTTAAAAACGTTCTTTAAGCATACATACTATATTATATACATAATACAATAAAATCTTTTTTTCTTCTTTTACATACATACATATTTACTTTATGCTCTTTTCTTTAAGTCATACATTAATGTCTACAATATGTTCTGTGCCCCCAAGCGGGCTTTTTCACTCTTATTTCCCGAATGAACTTTCTTTCGCATGTATTGTTCCCTAAGGCTCAACGTCCAAAGGCCGATACCCACTTTCTGTGCCCCCAAGCGGGCTTCTTCATTCTTACTTAGCGACCGTCGCCGCTAGAGTAACTGTCGTTACTCATCTTAACCAGTGGTACAACATTCTCGTTACAATGCCCTGCCGAGGACTGTCCCGATTATTCACATGTTACATCATGGTCTCAGCCCATAACACAACATCGGCTTCGGGTAGCATTAGTCACTAGGACGATACTACTACCTCAAGACTTGCTACTATGCTTAGGACAACACTAGGCTCTAGGACTACACTACTATCCCAAGTCTTCTCTTCGTATAGCATACTCTTATAGATTAGACAATGCATTTGACTTATTCTTCTTTTCTTTGTCTATAAAACATATAGTTAAATAAACCGTTCTTTCTTCTTCTTATCCTTTGTTTATAAAAACATATAGTTGAATAAACCATTCTTCTTTCTTTCATTTCTTTATTACAAAACGTTCGGTTAAATAAAAGTTATCTTTCTTATCTTTCTTTCTTACAAAATGTTTAATTAATAATCTGTTATCTTTCTTATTTTTCTTTCTTACAAAACGTTTAAGTAATAAAATACATTTATTATAAACGTCTAATTATTGAGTATGCATATCACCCTAAAACAGTAAAAATAGGGATTTTTGAACTAACCTGACTTCTTAAAGATTAACTCACTCAGCAAGAACTTCAAGCTTGGTAGAGGCTAAAGGATCTGTTAAGAGTAGCGTACTAGACCAATTAACACCAAGTCATTCTGTCCAAAAACTCTATGTTCGAAATCTATTTCGATCGAAATCTACTTCGATCGAAATCTTTTTCGGCCGAAATCTTTTTCCTTTGAAATCTTTTACTTCTGAAACTATTTCGGTCAAAATTATTTTTGACCGAAACCATATCGATCTGACATATTCTATCCGAAAACTAGTTATGTCCGAAAATACTTTTCAGACGACCAGAGTTTTCGGACCATTCAACGAGATTTCGGATGATTCATATGTTCTTGGCCAAAATCGTCGTTTATGATTCAAGTTTGAATCTTTTTACGTCCAAAACATTTGTTTAGCTTCCATGAAGCCAAATCTATGCTTTTAAGCCGTTTTACACGTACAATCCTGACTTTTGATTAAAACCCACATAAAACCCTAAACCCCATTTTCAATCCAAAAATTCAGAATCTGGAAGCATTTCGTTAACTGTTTTCCGCTTGTTCCTCCTTCTCCAATCGACACAAAGCTGCAGCAATGATCTCGGACCAAGGTGACGGACTTCGGGTGCGGGTTTTGGAGCTTTCTCTCACTACTTTTTCTCTCTAAGATGAAATAATGAAGATGATGGAGAAGTGGGGAAAGTGAGGAAGGTTGTTACCCCCTCCTTGTGCCTTTTAAGACCGGCCCACACCAAGCCCACAATCCGTTTCGTTTCCTTCTTTCCTTTCCTCGTTACTCGTCGTCTTTCATTTAATCTTTTCTGAGTAAATTACATAAATATTCCTTTAAGTTTATACACTTTTTTCAGATATTGTCCTTCAGCCAAAAAATTGACAGAGATTAACCTTTACGTTTACAAATCTTGCACGTTACGTCCTTTGCCCCTAACCCAGTTAATTTTTTTCGTTAAGTATGGTCCTATGCAAGGCACATGAGGGTACTTTGGTCTTTTTAACCACTTATCTAAAAAAAAAAAAAAAATTAAATGTAAAACCCAAAAAATCTCTCTCTCCAACAGACACACACTCTTTCTCTCAAATCTAGTGCCTACCACCACCAAACACCACCACCGACCGACCACCCCACAAGCCCCTCCAGCCGACCACCGACAGCCACCACCACCACCACCGTGGTACACCATCTTATCCCTCAAATAGGCAAACACACCGGCGGCAGCAATAAACTAGTGAGACGCCTGACATCTCCCTTCCACCGTTGACCTATCAAAAATCAACCCAATCTGACTATGCACCGCCCCCAAATTAAACAGATGCCTGACGTGGTCCTTATCGGAGGAGATCGGAAATGTAGATTCGATGACTGTTAGGGCTTTGAAGTAGTTCTGGAGAAGATCACGGTGGGCGGGGAGGGAATCGGCAGCGGAGGAGCGTTCGATGCAGTTACGCATCTCTTTTAGGGTTTCGAGGTCGTCTTTGTGTTACCCGGCATTTCCAAAACATCATCCGAGCACCACTTAAATGTGTTTACGTTAATATGTTTCCTAGATCACTCAAGATCGTACACTCGAACCTTAAAAATTTAGCTAACATAATGAATCGATCGTTCATATGTTAATAATTGCCAGTTCATACGAACGTAAAGCCCGTATAACACAAACAATTGCAATTAATTATTACAACAGAAAAATATTAAGAAGTATTTTCTAAATAAACGATCATGCTCCGAATACTAAATCTTTAATATATGTTATATAAATATTCTCGCAAAAATATTCTAGAGTTGTCGTTGTGAATTATTCTCTCAAGGTGCGTATAAAATGAGAGCGAACACATTCACAAATAAAAATATATGTAAACTTGAACGTTTTCATTCAAGTTCGTTAATGCTTCTAAACTAAGATAAACATATATATATATATATATATATATATATATATATATATATATATATATATATATATGTATTATAGGTTGACAACTCCTAGAATTTTATATATGAAAGCGGGTATTTATTTTTGTTAATACCGCGTCTAAATCAATCACATCATTATCATGATGACTTCTTTGCTTACACTTCACTTAAGTGTCATAATCATCATGATTATGACCAAGAGTGCAAGCAACCTCAAATATCACATCAACATCATTATATCTTTGCTTAAACTCCACTCCAACATTAAGTCGTAATGATGATAACTTGTTAAGATCTACACTCAACCCCCATCTCATTTAATAAATATATATATAACCTGCAAGGTACGATCATTGGTGATTAACAAATTATATAGATAAAGTCTAGAAGTATATTATTATACACAAAATATATATTGGTAACTAAATCTTTTACGGTTGACACAAAAATGTTTGTTCACACGGTCCCTAATTGATTTTCTATATGTGAACATGTATAAGTAGTTAAGATAATAACTATGTCCAGATTCACCAGTAGACTATTAAAGTTAGTCAAACTACACAACATATAGCATACATCAATCACAAAGTGAGTTCACGACCCCCTTTTCTAGCTTTTTAATGTTTTGTAAACTATGGGGGAGAAACATACTTACATATCCTGCTTTACGTTATTGCTCAACACAAGTTGGAAACATTGTTGTTTCATACACTTGAGAAAACATTGCTAACATTTTTATATGATAACAAGAAAACAAGACACTAACATTATGTTTTACATGAAGAGAGCTCTTAAAGTCCCATAAACATCATAAATATTTGTAATCATTAGCTATGGACTTTGCCTAGGATTCTATGAATAACACTATTGGGCGTTACGCCCCCGGTCATGGTTAGTCGCTCTAACTGGGATCTGAAGGGTCAAATGGCCGCATATTGTCTTATTCCATTCTCGTGGTAAAGCGAGGAGGGGCATTCACTAGTTAGGTTTGGTTACGGTCTCATGTATGAACATATTATTTGTAAGCCTAGCTAGCATACAAATGGATCAACAATACTTGTTTTGTTTATTATATGCGCTTAGAATAATTTGTTTACAAGGAATTCGTCATCATGTTTTCGGGGGAAACTACTTATTTTATGAAGGTGATGTCATGTGCATGTTGTCGGGGAAACTACATATTTTATAACGGTAAAGTCATATGCATGTTTTGGGGGGAAAACTACTAATTTTATGACGGTGATGTCATGTGCATGTTTTCGGGGGAAACTACTTATTTTATGACGGTGATGTCATGTGCATGTTTTTGGGGGAAAACTACTTATTTTATGACGGTTAAGTCATGTGCATGTTTTCAGGGGAAAACTACTTATTTTATGACAATAATGTCATGTGCATGTTTTTGGGGAAAACTACTTATTTTATGACGACAATGTCATGTGCATAATGTCACGTGCATGTTTTCGGAGAAAACTACGTATTTTTATTACTGTTAGGTCATGTACATATTTTCGGGGAAAACTACTTGCACTGAAATAACTAACTCTATGAACTCACTAACCTTTGTGTTGACAGTTTCAAGTATGTTTCTCAGATGACCTATAGCCATGTCGCGGTTGGAATAGGCTAGCTATGTCGGATCAAATCCTAGTAGCTGAAGGGGCATAGATTATCAAGTCTCAAGTCTATCCTTGATCTAGAAGGACTATTAGTGATTGTATATGTACTCAAGTATTATAAATCACTATTATAGCTTTCGCTATTTTGTAATGAACCAATCGTTGCGGCCTTTATTTATTAAGTAAATAAATTTGGGGGTGTGACAGATTGGTATCAGAGCCAATGGTTTTAGCGAATTAGGTTTGCTTAGTGACACCTAGGCTCTAACCAGGTTCATTCAGGGACCAAGATTTCTAAGACTTACATTGCATTAAGAACACCTATGACTTGAGTATAGAAATTCCAACCGTGGTCGAACAACTTGTGTAGACTATTAGTGTATGGAGTTACACTAGGGTATCATTAGCTACACTAATACTTAATACGATTACATGACTCATGTAACGAATGCTTAGCACATACAAATAGACACATACGATGTTTCTCAACAAAGTGTCACTATTCAGATTACGAATCAAGGATGACGGGTACTCAGCACACTGTACCCTAAGAAGATCGAGTTATGAACTGAACTTGGGCGACGACGGTAGTAATTGCCAGTCACCGATCTTAGCATCACAACAAGCCGAACCTGTACTAGATCCTGTACCTATACGTGCACCACACCTACAAATACTCCAGCCGGGGAGGTAGTTTTCTTTCTGACATATGTGCAGTATAAATACTCTCCTTCATGAGTTGCCGGATCGGATGCCTATACTTTCGCCATGAGATATGGCAGACAGGATTGCCAAGACGGAAGGGAACCGGAAGTGGATAAGAAGGACTAAACGGGAGAGAAATCCACGGGTCAGGAGACCTAGACATTCATCAGGACCATGTGGATCCATGCGTACATACAGACTTGGAGCATGAGTCGCTCGACACTCATTTAAGGATATATGCCCTACACATAGTGCCTGACTTCTACCATACACATTTTATTTTGAGAGACGCTGGTGGTGCCTCTCTACCGTTAACCTCATCCGGCAATAACAATAGTCGACAGATTCATGAGTATTGATATACATAATTGAAAGTAATCCGATAGGACAATACACACTCCTACACAGGTGTGCAAACACGATCTATTAAACATTTCAAATCCCTTTTGACCAAAAGCTTGGGATAGAGGAAACACTATATGGACCATGCAAAGTAAATTATCATTGCGGGTGCACACGTAATCATAAGTTGCAGTGCATGAGAACTTTAGTGAGTCTTGCTGTCCAAGCTAATGATCAACCCATATTCTCAGTCACTTGATTAAGGATTGGATCTTAACAAATTGAACTTTTCAATTAGATGTTCACAAAGCATTCTCGCAGCTCTGGAGGAACAAGAGAAATTCAAATTGAATTCAACCAATCCTTAGTGAATCTTGAAAAACGAAGATATTCGCACATTCATCCTTTGAGATTCTAACGGTCGTGAAGGCTTCGATTTGAGCATTACCACAACTAACACTTACGGTAATTACAAAATTATCATGGGAGATTATAGCGTAATCTCAGGATCCATCGTACAATTCAGCCTCACCATTACTTGAAAGTTACGTCAGGAGTGCTATGCACTAACTTCTGTGATGGGGTAAAAAATTATTTTGACCCACATACACATGACACCTATGGGGTGTTGTGGAGGCCCGACATGAGACAAGTAGGTAATCTGACCTTTCAGAATATTTGTCAAACACGGTTGCTCTCACAACCTTTGGCATTCAGTACACCTTTAAGTCTGAGTATTCTTCCGGTAATGAATAAACTGTGATTTATGCTCAAGCAAATGCCAAAGAAACATAAGTATGGACTAACGACTATTTTCGAACTAACAAGAAGAACGACATACAAAACTCTTAAAAGAGATCCGAATACGAGATTTCTTGCTAATCTCATTAGTTCATGATTTGCATAAGGGATGTAAGCACAAGTTGTTCACAACAGACCACTGTCCACAAGGATTCGAGAAGGATATTTTTATACCCTTTTGTACCCACTTCCCCAATGATCATCTTGTTGGGTGGATCCCAGACTTTAGCTTAGAGGAGAGGCGTGATCACATCTTTCACTCCCAGTTTTCTATAACTAGGGAGCTCTAGGGCACCTATTGTAAAGAAACGACTTCTTAACGCAGGCATAGGGAAAAGTACAAAATTTTGATGTTGACACTCATTACCTCAATTTTATCGTTGTACTAAGGACTGTGAGGCTATGATCGATATAAGTGGAATACGTAATGGTAAGTCACTAATATACCATTCGAATGGCAGGAAAGTGCAGACACACTAAAGGACTAATAGTTGGCAATTTTAAAGCTCCCAAACCCTTTATGCCAATTTAATGGGTTGACAAACCCATAGCCCATTTTGGGGAAAACACTAAATCTATGAGACCATTCTCATAGTATCACTGTTCATTTCCTCACCTAGACAGAATGTGAATATTCCAAACAAACATAGAACTACTTATGGCTTACATACTTCGAGGGTATGGTAGTCAAGTCATGAGTTTACGTATCAGGACCATACAACACAAGTGCTTACATACTCGACCTTTGTTAGTAAGAGCTCACAAGGAACCTCAAAATCTTACATCCATTACGACACATGGAAAGGAAGATCCTAGATAACACGAAACCTGAAATAAGAGTAAAGTCTTAGTCCGAGAAAATGCTTTCGGAAAGCATAAACATAATGTTTCTTTTCCATATTATATAATTGATTCCCAATCTTCAACTAAAACCTAAACACCCCGTCAAGTAATTCTTTTCAAAGATCTATAGGGATCTGGCTATTGGGCATCATAATGCGTAGATGAATAGAGGGTATGTGTCAGCACACACTCAAGATTCTCAGGCACCATTTCTTTCATTACAAGAGATGGGTAATCGTCGATTGTTTGATGAAATCCGCTCACTTTCTGCCAATCAAGGGGACAGATAAAACTAAGAAGCGTGCAAGTCTAAATATTAAGGAAATTGTGGCAAGATATAGTATGCTAGTTTCCATTATCTTCGATAGAGACAGCCGATTCGTGTCAAGAAACTAGCAATCAATACAAAAAGCATTGGGCACACGCCTTGACATGAGCACTGCATATCATCCCTAGATGAACGGTCGAAGTAAAAGGACCATCCAAACTTTAGAAGATATGCTCCATGCATATGGAATGCTCGTTTACCCTTAACTGAGTTTCCTTATAATAACGGTTACCATACCGGCATTAAAGCCGCTCCGTTTGTAGCCGGTCATGGTCGTAAGTATAGCTCACCGCTATGTTGGGTGGAGGCTGGCGACAAGCATTAGACTGGTCTGAGATTTGCCAGGAAACCGCCGATAAGATCTTCAAAATTTGAAATCGACTGAATGCCGCTGAAGACAGACAACAGAGTTGTGCTAACAACAGACAAAAGCAATTAGGATTCCAAGATGGAGACCGAGTTTTGTTAAAAGTCTCACCTTGGAAAGGAGTTGCCAGGTTTGGCAATTATAGCAAACATAACCATAGATACATCGGACCGTTTGAAACATGGGCTAGGGTTAGCTCTATAGCCTACAAGCTTAAGTTGTCACAAGAACTAAGCAATATACATGGTACATTTCATGTGTCCGATCTAAAGTAGTGTGGTCAAACGAAAAACTAATCATGCCAACTGGCAAAATTCACATAGGTGACAAACCACACTCTGTTAAGGAACCTATTGAAATCACTGACAAAAAAAAAATAAATAAAAAATTCAGGGAAGAGGGCTTAACCGTGTCGAATTGGTTAAGGTATGTCGGAACTCGAATTGTGACCTCGAGTATACATGGGAACGCGAAGATCAAATGAAAACCGAGTACCAGTCCATGTTCATGAATATTCCAAATTCAAGATCGGGACGAAATTCTTTTTAACATGGGGAGAATGTGACACCCGACATTTCAAAAACATCATCCGAGCACGACTTAAACGTGTTTACGTTAATATGTTTCCTGGATCACTCAAGATCGTACACTCGAACGATAAAAGTCTAGCGAACATAATGCATCGATCGTTCATATCGTAATAATTGCTAGTTCATACGAACGTAAAGCCCGTATAACACAAACAATTGCAATTAATTATTACAACAGAAAAATAATTAGAATTATTTTCTAAACAAACGATCATGCTTCGAATACTAAATCTTTAATATATATTATATAAAGATTCTCGCAAACGCGAAGATCAAATGAAAACCGAGTACCAGTCCATGTTCATGAATATTCCAAATTCAAGATCGGGACGAAATTCTTTTTAACATGGGGAGAACGTGACACCCGACATTTCAAAAACATCATCCGAGCACGACTTAAACGTGTTTACGTTAATATGTTTCCTGGATCACTCAAGATCGTACACTCGAACGATAAAAGTCTAGCGAACATAATGCATCGATCGTTCATATCGTAATAATTGCTAGTTCATACGAACGTAAAGCCCGTATAACACAAACAATTGCAATTAATTATTACAACAGAAAAATAATTAGAATTATTTTCTAAACAAACGATCATGCTTCGAATACTAAATCTTTAATATATATTATAGAAAGATTCTCGCAAAAATATTCTAGAGTTGTCGTTGTGAATTATTCTCTCATGATGCGTATAAAATGAGAGAGAACACATTCATAAATAAAAATATACGTAAACTTGAACTTTTTCATTCAAGTTCGTTAATGCGTCTAAACTAAGATATATATATATATAGATATAGATATTATAGGTTGACAACTCCGAGAATTTTATATATTAAAGCAGGTACTAATTTCGTGTATTATACTGCGTCTAAATCAATCACAACATTATCATGATGACTTCTTTGCTTACACTTCACTCAAGTGTCATAATCATCATGATTATGACAAAGAGTGCAAGCAACCTCAAATATCACATCACCATTATTTTATCTTTGCTTATACTCCTCTATAAGATCAAGTCGTAACGATGATAACATGTTGAGACCTACACACAACCCCTGTCTCATTTAATATATATATATATATATATATATAACCCGCATGGTACGCTCATTGGTGATTAACAAATTATATAGATAAAGTCTAGAAGTATATTATTATACACAAAATATATATTGGTGACTAAATTTTTAAAGGTTGACACAAAAATGTTTGTTCACACGATCCCTAATTGATTTTCTATATGTGAACATGTATAAGTAGTTAAGATAACAACTATATCCAGATTCACTACTAGACTATTAAAGTTAGTCAAACTACATAACATATAGCATACATCAATCACAAGGTGAGTTCACGGCCCCTTTTCTAGCTTTTTAATGTTTTGTAAACTATGGGGGAGAAACATACTTACATATCATGCTTTACGTTATTGCTCAACACAAGTTGGAAACATTGTTGTTTCATACACTTGAGAAAACGTTACAAACATTTTTATATGATAACAAGAAAACAAGACACTAACATTATTTTTTACATGAGGAGAGCTCTTAAATTCCCCTGAACATCATCAGCATTTGTAACCATTAGCTATGGACTTAGCCTAGAATTCTATGAATAGTACTATTAGGGGTGACGCCTCCGGTCATGGTTAATCGCGCTAACCGGTACCTGAAGGGTCAAATGGCCGCATATTGTCCTATTCCGTTCTCGTGGTAAAGCGATGGAGGGGCATTCACCAGTCAGGTTTGGTTATGGTCTCTTGTATGAACATATTATTTGTAAGCCTAGCTAGCATACAAATGGATCAACAATACTTGTTTTGCTTATCATATGCACTTAGAATTATTTGTTTACAAGGAATTCGTCATCATGTTTTCGGGGAAAACTACTTATTTTGTGACGGTGATGTCATGTGCATGTTTTCAGGCAAAACTACTTATTTTATGATGGTTAAGTCATTTGCATGTTTTCAGGGGAAAACTACTTATTTTATGACGCTGATGTCATGTGCATGTTTTCGGGGAAAACTACTTATTTTATGACGGTGATGTCATATGCATGTTTTCGGGGGGGAAACTACTTATTTTATGACGGTTAAGTCATGTGTACGTTTTCGGGGGAAAACTACTTATTTTGTGACGGTAATGTTATGTTCATATTTTCAAGGGAAACTACTTATTTTATGGCGGTAATGTCATGTGCATGTTTTCGCGGAAAACTACGTATTTTATGACGGTAATGTCACGTGCATGTTTTCGGGGAAAACTACGCATTTTTATGACTGTTAGTTCATGTACATGTTTTCGGGGAAAACTACTTGCACTGAAATAACTAACTCTGTGAACTCACCAAACTTTGTGTTGAGACTTTCAAGTATGTTTCTCAGGTGACCCTTAGGCATGGCTAGGTTGGAATAGGCTAGCTATGTCGGATCAAATCCTAGTGGCTGAAGGGGCATAGATTATCAAGTCTCAAGTCTATCCTTGATCTAGAAGGACTTAGATAATTGTATTACTTAGTATTAGTGATTGTATATGTACTCAAGTCTTAGAAATTACTATCACAGCTTTCGCTATTGTGTAATGAACCAATCGTTGCGACCTTTATTTATTAAGTAAATAAATTTGGGGGTGTGACTGTCTTCTAGGTTTTGAGCTTCGCGTTCGGAGTAATAGAAAACTATGTAGTTGCGTAGAGGATGGTAGAGATCGATTCGAGCAGCCATGGTCGATGACAGATCGGAAGAAAATGATGATTTCACACAGATTATCACGGTGGTGGTGGTGGTGGTGGCGCTTGGCGGTGGTGGGCACCAGATTTTAAGGAGAGAATTGAGAGAGAAAGAGTGTGTGTCTGTTGAGAGAGAGAGAGTTTTGGATTATATATTTTAATTTTTTTGTTTTTCATATAAATGGGTAAAAAAAAAGTACCATCATGTGTCTTGCACATGACGATACTTAACAAAAAAATTTAACTTGGTTAGGGGCAAAGGACGTAACGTGCAATATTTGTAAACGTAAAGTATGATCTCTGTCAATTTTTTGGTTAAAGGACAATATCTGAAAAAGGGTATAAACATAAAGGACGATATGTGTAATTTACTCTTCTTTTATTTATTTTCTTCGGGATGTTACATGTCATAACTCACCAAGGTAACCCTCAAGTAATGGACAACAAGATTAAATTACTTGTGCAACAATATGAGCAATTCAATGTTGGTGAACATGAAAAGATTGATGAGGGTTATGCTAGATTTAATATTATTGTTACTAGTCTTAAATCTCTTGGTACCATTTATACTAACAAGAATTATGTAAGGAAATTCTTGAGAGCATTGCATCCAAGGTGGAGAGCAAAGGTGACGGCCAATAAAGAATCAAAGGATCTGAACATTCTTCAAATGGATGAGCTAATAGGGACCCTTAAAGTCCATGAAGTTATCATGGAAAAGGATGATGAAATCTCCAACCTCAAGAAGGAGAAACCAAAGTCCACAACTATTAAGGCTAAACATTCAAAAGCTTGAAGTGAAGATGATGAAGACTCATTGAAAATTTGTGATGAGGATGAATATGCTATGGCGGTTATAGAATTCAAGAAATTCTTTAGAAGAAAGGGGAGATTTGTCAAGCAACCCAAATATGACAAACCGAAGTACAAGAAGTCTTCCAATGATCGGAAAAGCTTTAGATGTGGTGATCCAAACCACTTCATCGGTGATTGTCCCAAACCACTCAAAGACAACAAAGAAAATCCCTTTGTTGGAGGAGCTTGGAGTGATAGTGGAGAACAAGATATTGAAGCCAAAGATCAAACATGTGTCATGGCCTTCGTAGATAATGAGGTAATTTCCCACTCTACTTATTATGGTGAGAATGATGCATATGATAACTATGTTGAATTAAAGGCTCGATATGATGGCTTGTGTGATCTTAGTTCTAAAGTCATTAACAAAAATAAGGTTTTAGAAGAAAAAAGTTAAACAACTTGAAAAAGATCTTTTGGAACATAACTCTTTGAAAAGTAAAGTTGGAAATATTGAAAAAGAAAAATTGGAAGTCAAAACTTTCATTGAGATTCTTCTTCAAGAATCAAAAGATTTAAAATTGGAAAATGATTCTCTTAAAGATAAGATGAAAAATTATCAACACCATAAACAAGTGTTTAACAAGAGTAGTGAAATTTTAGATGATATTCTAAAATCACAAAAGCCATCAAATGACAAAAGTGGATAAGGCTTTGCATCATCTTGTGACACTCCTTCAACAAGTGGGCTAAAAACCATTAAGTTTATTAAGGCAAAAAATGTTGAAGTTGAGAAAGCCAAAGTTGATGAAAAATCTAAGACACCAACTCAACTCAAGACCATTGAAAACCCTAAGGTGATTAAACAATTTTATTCACCCAAACATGGTCTTGGCTATGGTCAAAAGAAGAATTCTAAGGAATCTTCAAAGAAAACCTCAAGGACTCACAATCATTACCCAAAGAGGAATAATCATCAAAAATCCAAGAATAATGTTTCAAAGAAAAATAATGGATATTTTTATGAGTTTTATCACCCTTTATGAACTCATGATTAATGATTATTTCAACCAATTTCAAAGAAATGGTAATTTTGCAAACTATAATGATTTTCGAGGAAAAAAAATTTATGTTTTTCCAAAATTGGTAAAGGTTGGAATGTTTAATGCTAACAATCCCGGACCCATGAAACATTGGGTACCAAACTTTTGAGTTGGATGAAAAAATGTAGGTGTGCTTAAAGAGCAACCTCATAGATGAAGAGTAGATTGTAGATAGTGGATGCACAAAACACATGACCCGAAACAAAGAAATGTTTCAAGAATATAGAACCTACAATGGTGGTCATGTTACCTTTGGTGTAAACACAAAAGGTAAAGTCATTGGTAAAGGTAATATCTCTCTTGACAATATAGTCTTTACTAATGTTGAACACGTTGACATTTTAACTTTAATTTGCTAAGTGTTGGCCAATTATGTGATAATGACTTAAATGTTACATTTAACAAGAAGAAATGCATTATATGGAAAGACAATGACTTACTTGTTAATGGCCATAGAAGAAATGGATTATATACATGTCGACTAGGTGATAATAGTAAAATGATATGCCTTGCATCCATACTTCAAGAAATGAGTCAAACCATGCTTGTTGAATAATCCGTACCCCAAAGGTTTTAGTGTGATGTCGTAGCAACCGCAACCTATATCCTAAATAGGGAAGAAAGCCAACACTAGGATATTTTAGAGTGTTTGGATGTAAATGTTTCATCCTTGACACTAAAGATTACTTGACTTAGTTTGATCCAAAAGTTTATGAAGGTATCTTTTTAGGATACTCCCTTAATAGCAAAGCCTATAGGGTCCTAAACAAATCCACCATGGTTGTGGATGAATCCCTTAATGTAACCTTTGATGAGTCTCCACCAACAAAATCACCACATTTGGTAGATGATGATGTTTGTGACGAGGATGCTATAAGGAACATTGAATTTCAAAGTCCTAAGGAAACCACTCCCTTAGATGACATTCCTCACATAGAGGATGATCAAACCTTGAGTCTTAAACTTGTCAAAGATCAACCCATAGAACAAGTCATATGCAACCTTAACCAAAGAACCACTAGGTCTAAGATCCAAATCCTTTGTTCTTTTGTTGCCTTTGTGTCTATCTTTGAACCCAAATGCATAAAGGAATCCCTCAAGAATGAGAGTTGGGTTGTGGCAATGCAAGATGAATTAAATCAATTCACTAGAAATCAACTATGGTAACTTGTACTTCCTCCTAGTGATTACACCATCTTAGGAACTAATGAGTCTTTAGAAATAAGATGGTTGAGGAAGGATTTGTCACTAGAAATAAGCCTAGGTTAGTAGCCGAAGGATATGATCAACAAGAAGGTATCCACTATGAAGAGACTTTCACTCTGGTTGCTAGATTGAAATCCATAAGGATGCTACATGCTTTTGCTTGTCCCAAAAACTTCAAACTTTACCAAATGGATATTAAAAGTTCTTTTCTAAATGGTAAAATTAATGAAGAAGTTTATGTAGCACAACCACCCGGTTTTGAAAATTGCAACAAACCTCATCTTGTTTTCAAGCTTCATAAGGCACTATATGGACTTAAGCAAGCCCTACGTGCATGGTATGATAGACTTAAGACTTTCTTGCTTGATAATGGTTATACTATGGGTAAAGTAGATAATACATTATTTGTTAAAAAGAAAGATTGATTTGTTGCTTGTCCAAATATATGTTGATGATATTATATTTGGTTCTACTTGTCAAAACTTGTGTGATGAATTTGCAAACAAAATGCATGAAACATTTGAAATGATTATGATGAATGAACTTAATTTCTTTCTTGGTTTGCAAATTAAACAATATGATGACGGCATATTTATAAATAAATCTAAGTATATTCGTGACATGCTTAAAAAGTTTGATTTTATAAATGTTAAACCTATGGATACTCCTATGGCTACTAACACCACCTTAACAAATGACGAGGAAGGTGAAGTGTTTGATAGTACAAGGTATCGAGGTATGATTAGGAGCTTGCGTTATCTAACAGCAAGTTGACCCGACATTATGTACAGTGTTTGCTATTGTGCAAGATTTCAGGAAAAACCAAAGAAATCACACTATGAAGCCGTCAAAAGGATACTTCGATAAAGGAACCATAGAACTTGGTTTGTGGTATCCTAAAGATGACGGAATCGAAATAATGTACTTTGCGGATGCGGATCTTGGAAAATGTATGATTGATAGAAAAAGCACAAGTGGATTTTTTGCATTCATGGGTTTAGCCCTCACATCTTGGTTCTTAAAGAAGCACGCATTCATAGGAGTATCCACATTCGAAGCGGAATATGTTGCCGCCGGTAGAGCTTGTGCTCAAGCCTCGTGGATGAAACAAACACTCGTGGAGTACGAGGTAAGTATTTCTTCTATTCCTATATTTTGTGATAACAAAAGTGCTATTGATTTGAGTAAAAATCCCGTTTTACATTCTAGAACTAAGCATATAGATCTTAGGCATCATTTTCTTAGGGATAATGTGCAAAAGGGAAATATTGTTATACACAAAGTTCCATCGGAGGAAAACATTGCCGACGTATTTTCCAAACCATTGAAAATGGAAACTTTTCGAATCATGAGATTAGGTCTAGGAATGTTCGAACAGAATCCTTGATCTACCTCGGTTTGATGGAACGCAAAAATGGTGCAAAATAGGAAAAAGGAAACTCGCGGACGATCTGACGGACGATTCAATCGTCCGTCATCGCTAAAATATATGTAAATATTTGCATCTACGAACGATTCAATCGAAAGTTGGCGTGCTGAAGTGTCAAGATTCCAAGTTTTGCAACTCCAATGCACTCCCTTGACCTATCTAAATCTTGCCACTTTAGTGTATATCAACCTTTTTACGATAAGAAAGTACATAGATGACTAAAAACTAACATCTCTAAAAGAATAGTCATTTTGAGATCTTTTCTTTCCCATGAAAGATCTCATGTAAACCAATTTTATTGGACAACTCCTACCATAAATTGCCATATCTACTGAAGAGTCCTTCATTTATCAAAGCATTCAAGCTATCATTGAGTACAATAGCCTCTTGGAATACGATGTTTATGATCAATTCATGGCTGCTGGATGGAAATTCTTGATAGACAATGATGAAATGATCTATCCAAGACATTTGTATGAATTCTACATAGAATTAAACTTCGATTCAAGTTCATCAACTATCACTCTCACTATGTACAACCGTACATAGATGTGGACCTTTAACAATTTATTTGATCTTCTCCATGTTCCAAATGATGGTCCTAATGTCTTCACTAACAGCCTTGATCTCACCAATATTGGTACATTCTCTAGCCATGAAATTGTTGCTCACATTTGTCATTCAAAAACTTCACCTCATGCATCCTATCTTTGCCAAGAAGATTTACTTCCTCAATGTATTGTTTAGCACAAAATTCTCTCTCACAATCTCTTAATGAGAGGACGAGAACATCACAAAGTATACGCTCTTGATGCACATGTTCTCTATTGTTTGAAAAGATTCAAACCTTGTAATCTTGGATACATCATGATCAAGAACATGATGAATCTTCCCTTGCATCTTAAAACCTCAATGAAATATGGTATTCTACTCACTAAAATATTCAAGAAACTAGATTTTCCATTTGCTCACTCCTATGTTCCAATTAGCAAAACACTTACCAAAAACCAACTCTTATTGGAGCTACGTGAGCTTGCTAACTATGTTCATCCACCAAACTCTTGTGCTCCTCCCTCTCATAATCATGTATTTGAGTTTGATGAAAATCAAGCTTATTAAATTGAGCATGAAGCATATTTGTTTGATAACAATCTGGTCACTCGAAAGAATTCTTGTCTCTTCAATCAAAGGTTGATGAAAACTCCTCTCTCATCAAGAAGTTAGCCAAGGTCGTACCAACGGGGTGTGGATCCGTCTCCTCCGAACATTCTTACACCTAGCGAAGAAGTCCTCAAGTATAAGAACTCATGAGTAAAGAGTTGTTCATGGTTATTGTGAAATTTGTTGGCTTTGTTGACTCTTATTTTCCTCATGTTAAGACAATATTTGCTTAGGTTTCTGGTTCATGTAGGCCGGTTAGGATTATGTGTTTCAACTTATGCATTGTATGGTTATATTTTGAACTCTAGGTCCTTCTTTGGTTGATAACTATCTTTGGTCACATTTCGGTAATGACTATCAACCAATTGTCTTTATGCTTATGTTATTTGTGATGTGTTGCATATTTTGGATATATATATATGCTTGTGCTACTAACTTTGTTTTGCAAGATAATGATGAAGACACATGTTAACATATTTTGAGGGGGAGCTTATCCAACAAGAGGTATCACACATCAAGGGGGAGCTTCTATCTTTCTTTTTGATAATTACAAAAAGGGGGAGAAATATGAAGACTTGAAGACACAAGTAAAGTTATGGGAGAAAAATATGAAGACATGCTTCAAGAAGAAAAGCTTAGAAGACATGTTTCATCAAAGGGACCATGAAGACTTACTTTGTTGGCTAAGTGATGACAAACAATGATCAAGGTATGTGACATTGTTAACATAGCATCACCTTATGTGACTCTTAGTAGTTTAAATCATATTAGTCAATGTCTTCATAATATAGTTTTTGTCATTATCAAAAAGGGGGAGATTGTTGGGAAAACAATGGTTTAAACTTTAACCATACTATAATGTTTTGATAATGACAAACTAAACTAAACGTGACTTAAAATGCTTCTAGTTTATAAATGATGCTATATGGCCCTTAACATTTGATTACTCATCATTAGTTAACTAAGTAAGTATGGTTATTCAACAAAGTTTTTAAATGAAGAATTCACATCCAAGATTGAAGATGGTGAAACTACAAAGTCCAACCTAATGAAGATTATTTTATAAAGTGATAGGAAACTTTATAAACTCAAGAAAAGTTTATAAAAGTTATTTTAAACAAAATTGTTTAAAATGTTTATTATTTGAATTTCAAATAATACTTGAAAGAATCATTCTACTTTGGGAATGTCTTTCACATGATCCTATATAGATGACTCAACCATGTTCAAATGAGTTTAGTCAAAGGCAAGAAGGGAATGGATGAAGACCTAGGTTGCTTAAACCAAAAAGTGCTTAATCCATTTGGTGAATTCATGGGTTAATGACATAAGTCAAAGGCTAGTGAAAGTGACATTTTGCAACATGTGGGCAATCTTAATTTGAAGACAAAAATCAAGAAAAGGACCTCACACAACATTCACTTACAAAGTCAAGTTGAAGTGGATTGGACATCCACGGTCGATTGGATCGACCGTGGCAATCGTCCGTCGGGTAGCCAGAAGTTTTCCCACTTGGACCTTGACTTAGCCTATAAATTGAGGACTTATGCAATATTGTTCCTAATGTCGCCCAGACGGTCTATATAAAAACTAACTAAACCTAACCTAGACTCCTAAGTAATAAATGGAAAACCTATGAACTAGACCGCACTGACAGGCAAGTGTACCTATCGAGTGTAGCACAGCTTAATGGTAAACCGGATTATCGAACCGTAGAGACACTGAATACTATTACTAGACTCTGACTCGGACTAAAGATTGATGATTGGGGGGTTGACTACACTAAAGATTAGAACTAATAATGCATCAAACTAAAGACTGACTCAAGCTATCAAAGGAAAACTAAGGTAATATCAGATGATGGGAAGCATACTACCTACGTCGGAATCCTACGTGCGAAGGACAACTTCTACCGGTTCTGGAAACTAAGATGGATATGGGTTTCTGAGGAAACATATCTAGACAACCTAGTGGATCCCTAATCACTCTCAGGGTGTCACCAACTAAGGAACCTAAAGATGTAATAACTCACCAGATAGTGGATTGCCTTTCGGTCTCCCCAACAATGATAAAGTACCCGAATAGACAGATCACCTTTCAGTCTCACTATCCACCATACATTCGAAGAATGCACGGGGTAATCCCGAGAAAAGAAATATGACTCAGAATAGCAACAATCACTAGACACCTAATACCAACTTCCTCTCAGACAACTGACATTTGGATTCCTAATGACGAATACTAAAAGACTATCTCTCACTTCTGGGGTATTGAGACAGGATACACACTCAGTTCTAATTAACATTCAATCACAACTCCTATGGATCACTATCTCTAGCAAACCACACAAACAACCACAAATCCTAAGATCTATGACCCAGATACGCTAATCAAGCTGGAAGACATCCATAATTAATGTACGAAATCAATAATCAATCAGAAATCAGATCTAAGCATGCATATTCATCATAATTAATATCAAGAAACCTTTTACAAAATCTTTAATCCATACTTATAATCCAAAACCACTAAAAATCGTAACTTTACGCAGTAATCATCATAAGACCCCGACAGTATCAATGGTTTAGCCTAGGATCATACTAAATTTCAACAAACGAGAAGAACAAGCATAAACCATGGAATCAAACAATCAAATCAAACACAAAAATCGAATCTTGAACATCGAACAAGTTAAACTATAAACCCGGGATCCAAAGATTCAAGCTTTTCTCTTCAATTGATTTCCTAGCTCCCAAAATCTCCCTTGGCTCTACTCTAGATGGCTGGAATTCGAACTTTTTGAATTTATTGCATCGTAATTCTAATATAATTCGAATTTAGGGTTTTTCGTGATTTTCTTATCCGCGAGGAACAAATTAGTCGGGCGCCTCTTTTACTTTCCTCGCGTACCGCGAGGCTTCTCTCTGTCTCTCTCACGTACCGCGTGCCCTCAAAATTTCAACTATTTCTCTTCTAATCTTCTGGCTTCAATCTCTTGCTCATTTTTTTTCTGATATTCACTTGTATTCTTCACGAGCACATGTAAATATACAATAGACTCAAATATAGAATTAAACGACTCAAAACGAAGATAAAACTAAGTAAAATGCACGAAAACAATAGTAATAAAGATGTGTGCTTCGCACTACATCAAACATCCCCACACTTAACCTTTTTCCGTCCTCGAAAAAGCTGCAATGGAATCATAACTCATGAACAAACATAAATTACCAATTAGCAAGACATACTCACGCGTTAAAAAGCAATAATCAGTATTTCTGTCCGATTAAACCCAAGCACCAACTATCTAGCCCCCGTAATGTGTTCTAATTCCAATTTATACAGATATCAATCAACCTATGTGACTCACACTCAAAAGCTACAGCTCCACCTAATCTCATCTCACGGTCATGTCTAGGCAGGGATTAAACCATATAGATTTACCCTACCACGTTAAACTAATATTTATTTGTTTAAGAAATTAGATGAAATATGAATGAATGATAATGAGCATTAATTCAAGCAAATGAAATTCATCTAGAGGCGTTTCAACTAAGTCATTATCCTGAAAGATAACACATATACTAGATTCTATCAATTAAGCACATAAGAATCAATTAGGGGTGTTTTCTCCAAGTGGCCATACCGGAGGGTAACACATAAGGAAAACTCAGAATTCTAACAAATAAGCTCATGAATTATGGAAATTATGGATGTGGGCGCCACCAAACCCGGATTTATTCTCATAAAAAGAGAATGGCGTGCCAAAATTTTCAAAAACAAATAGATATTATCTTAACGTGGTACATATCACCGTATGTTAACAGTTTCAGTATTACCGACACCCTAAGATGAGTACCCACACGATTTCATGATTTAATTACAGTGATTAATCCTAAGTAACACTCACAGGCTATTTAAGCTATTCAAAGTAGATGGGTCTACCAAAACATCACTAATTAGACGTGTTTTCTGTTATTTAAATCATTTAAACTCAGCAACTAGATCCAGTTGTACTATCATTTTCCAAGTATAAGCAATTATTTCCAAGGACATTTTTCAAAATTTTTAAATTTTGTTTGTATTTTTGAATTTTTATAAACAAGACAAACTAAACTCACTAGACACTCACATTCCCACACTTGAAAGACACATTGTCCTCAATGTGAAGCAAAACACAACTAAAAATAAAAAATGCAAAAATAAAACAGGAATCGACTTAGCTGGTAATGTATATGCTCTCAAAGAAAATCCAGCTTCGTTCATCCTTGTGTGCACCGTATAGCATTTCGGTCACGATTGCACAAACTGCCGGGTTGCCTTTACAAACTTCATATAAGTTATGATCGATCCCGCCCGAATGGCAATTGAGTACGGGCGGAATGATAAAACGTGCAAAATAAACCTCTCAACAAACCCGCAGCATTAAACTAACTCAAATTAAAATAAAGACTCAACTAACTCACTAAAAACTTAAAGACTCAAGATAGATAGATATGCAGAGAAGCATACTCAATGGGTGGCAAACACATAGACATGGAAGCCACAGCAAACTAGGTCATCAGTCATGAATGGTTTCAAGTTCCCATGGTGAATATAAGGGATGAAAGTGAATGGTGGGTGATGAGGTGTAATGATAATGGATGGATGATGATAGATGTGGTATGATGGCTATGTAATGTGGTGATGATGGTGGTGGAAAACCATGTGAAACAAAGGCAAGAGAGGCAAGTCCAGGCGCCCCCGCGTACCGTGAAGAAGTCTGGACCACTCCTCGCGTACCGCGAGGAGTCAGAAATTTAGCCGGCCAAAACATTTGTCTCTCGCATATTGCGAAGAGGTGTTCTTAACAGAAAGATAATACGATTTTTGTACTTAGACCAAGTAATGCACAGACACTCTACATCCCGGCCACTTGCCCGAGACTCAAACAAGCCTATCAGGAGGCTTCTTCTTGATCCTAACCGGTACCTCCTTCATCCTACGTGGTCTACCGATTCTCCACATCCCTAACAAATAACTACTCTTACCAAACACTCCATTATGTCTATCACTTTGATCCTTCCACCAAAACATAAACCTACCAGGTCCGAAAACAACCTGGTTCAAGTACCTCAACATTTTATCTCCCCTAGACGTCCCCACACTTGGGGTTTGCATTCTCCCTAAATCAGATGAATATATCAAAGCACGGGTTCTCTTCCGGGGTGGCCTAGATCTATGGGCACTAGCACTAGGGGTTGGTTCGGTGGTCCTACCCTCAGAATGAATAATGGTGATGGGTAAGAGTTCAGGAATATGATTTGCTATGGTTATGGCCCTTATGCTCTCACCCGAATCTTCAGGATTCTCGATACTCTCCTCAATAATCCCCACACTTGGGGATTTTCCTATGATCTCATCAAATTCTACCATCATATCTAGCAGATCATCAGGCACCTCATCACCGTATTCATCCGGCTTATCTAACAGCTTCTCCAACTCCACTGCCCATTCAGATATTTCTCCAAAGTTAGGGGAGGGTTCATCAAATTCTCTCTCTGGATCAGAGTCCTGATGGTATTCCATGAAGGCATCAAGCATGCACACGGAGTGGCTATGCTCGCCAACATCCTTCACGGGTTTCATAGCAGGGAATGTGATCATCTCATCCCCCACACGAAGTTTGAGTTTCCCGTCGAAGACATCGATCAATACCATGGCGGTACGTAGGAATGGGCGTCCTAGGATAAGAGGGACTATATCATCCACTTCCATATCTAGAATGGCGAAATCCACGGGGAAGACAAATTTTCCTACTTTCACTAACAGAATCTCCATAATTCCTCGTGGATACTTGCTGAACGGTTAGCCAAGGAAATGCTCATGCACGTAGGCTACGGTTCACCTAAGTCTAGCTGCATATAAATGGAATAAGGCATCAATTTGACGCTAGCACCCAGGTCAGCCAACGCGTGGTTTAAGGGCAAACCGTCAAGCACACACGAGATCGTGAAACGACCCGAATCTGCCAGTTTCTCTGGCAGTTTGTTCTGAACCACAGCCGAACATTGCTCACAAAGTGAGACTTCAGAGATCCCCTCTAGCTTATTCTTGTTTGAAAGAAGATCTTTGAGGAACTTGCCATACTTTGGCATATGCTGGGGGACCTCTATAAATGGAAGATTGACCTTGAGTTGTTTAAACATATCAAGGAAGGTACCATATTCCCTAGCGTGTTTATGTGGCAACAAGCGAGCTGGATAGGGAACACGACTCAAGTCAATCTAGGGTGACTTCATCTCCTCCCCCTTCTTCTTCTCATCTGCCCTCTTGGCAGGCTTCTCCATCTCTATCTCCTCATCCATCGGCTCTTCTTCTTCTACTACCGGTGGGCCCTCCTTCTCTTCTGCTACCAATGGACAATCTGAAAGGACCATTCAGACTTTGGAGGACATGCTCCGGGCCTGTATCATTGACTTCGGTGGGAGCTGGGACAGCCATCTACCATTGGCAGAATTTTCATATAACAACAGCTATCACTCGATTATTGGTATGCCGCCATTTGAAATGTTGTATGGGAGGAAATGTAGGACCCCCGTTTGTTGGGGGAAATTGGACAAAAGGATTTTGCAAGTCTCGAAGTGGTCAAAGCTACTTCCGAGAAGTTTGATCAAATCAAGGCTCGAATGAAAGCCGCAAAAGACAGACAGAAATCATACGCGGATAAGAGAAGAAGGGATTTAGAGTTTCAAGTGAGGGACATGGTACTATTAAAGGTATCACCATGGAAAGGAATCATTCAATTCAGAAAACGTGGCAAACTAAGCCCAAGGTTTGTCGGACCTTTCAAGATTTTAGCGAGAGTGGGTCAAGTTGCTTACAGACTCGACCTACCCGTTGAGCTTAGTGGAATACACCCTATGTTCCACGTGTCACACTTACGCAAGTGCCTGGCTGACGACACGGCTCACATACCTTACGACGAGATCGAAATGGATAACAGTCTAAATTATGTAGAGGAACCGATAGCCATCCTTGACCGAGCTGAGAAACGACTACGTAATAAGTCGATTCCTTTAGTCAAAATACAATGGAAGCACAGAAAAGGGTCAGAAGCTACGTGGGAAAAAGAAGACGAGATGAGGGAACTATACCCTCAATTGTTTAACGTATAAGCGGTTTTGAGGACGAAACCTCTTTAAGTAGGGTAGACTTGTAACACCCCAAAAATAGTAATTTAGTAAATAATAACGCGATAGAGACTTAATCGTCATAAAACAAAAGAAAAACGGATGGGCTTCGGCTCGGCTCCAATGGGCTGGGGGAAGCCCAGGTATATAAGGGTCGAGGCAGGCTTAGACTGTAACATTCCAAAATAAATGAGGATTTTAAATAACGGGTTGAACCGGGACGAACGGGATAAAAGAACGAGGCGTAACGGGCCGGGCCGGTTGGGCCGGCAAACTTGAAGGAAGGGGGGGTTTCCTCCCTTTAAATAGCCAACACACACACCATTTCTCTCATTTGCAAGAATCTAGAGAGAGAAACCGTAGAGAGAGAAAGTTGGCGGATCGACCCGAGATTGAAGGAGCTTGTTGCTACTGAGCTCGTGAGCAAAACCTCCGGATCAGAATCTCGAAATCAGGTAACACCCGAACCAAATCTGAGTTTTTGTTCGTTTTTGGGTTTTCGGGTATTTTCGGGAAAATGACGGGTTTTTATAAACCAAATGAGGAAAGGGTTATAAATCTGGAATCACGAAGGGAAAATACACGTTTTGAATGTAAAAAGTCCGGATCTTGACCAGGTCGGACCTGCATTGCGAAAGTTAGGGTTTTTCACGGGGAAGATAGCTGAGTTCTGCAGGTATCGAAACTAGAGTTTCGAGCGGCCTGCAGGTGTCGAAACTAGAAGTTTCGAGCGGCCTGCAGGTGTCGAAACTAGAAGTTTCGAGGGGCCTGCAGGTATCGAAACTAGAAGTTTCGATGGGCCTGCACCTGTCGAAACTAAGTAGTTTCGATAGGTCTGCATCAGTAAGTGAAGTCAGTGTATTCACCTGTAACAGAACGAGTAAACCGTTAGAGTCGGGATTTAGGTCTGATGTGTATTTAATTAATCAATTCAGATCGGAAGTGACGTTGTTGGACCTTTGTTTAGGACAACCGAGACTAGCTTATAAGGTGAGTTCTAGAAGCCCTCTTTTAAATGTTTTTATATAATGTTTTCGGGCTGGTGTGTACACGTATGAAATGTTGTTTTATAAAATGATTTGTTTACGAAACTACGTTTACGAAAGGAAATGATTTGGAACGAGGGGTTTATGGAAAGAAAATTTATGAACGGAATGTTTACGAATGAATGTTATAAAGAAATGGTTTTAATGAAAAGGTAAAGGGTTTTGAAAGTGAAGGAAAGGTTTTATGAAAAGAAAACAAAAAGGGGCAAAGGTTTTAAAGAAGTCATTACAAATCTAATCTGTCAAATGAATGGAATTGACGAATGAAGTCTGGGAATGTGATTCCCAGCCTTGTGGTAGATTATGGACAGTGAGCCATAGTTACCACAAGAACAACATGGGCAATGTCTTTGTGGCATGTCAATGGTTTTGATGTTGTACAACTGGTAAAGGGAGTAACGACGGTTACTCGGGTGATGACGATCATCCTAAGCGAACGAGGTAATGGGAAATCAATGACGGCGATACGTAACGGTTGATTTCCAAAGGAAAGATGCGTGTTGGGCAATGACGGCGATACGTAACGGTTGACCCCACGTATTGAATGGTAATGGGAAATTAATGACGGCGATACGTAACGGTTAATTTCCAAAGGAAAGATGCGTGTTGGGCAATGACGGCGATACGTAACGGTTGACCTCACGTAGTATATGGTTGTGGCAATGACGGCGATACGTAACGGTTGCCCACAACATTAAAGGTTCCTACGGGGACATAGAGACGCGTAACGATACAGATTTAGATAATAATGTATGACTTAAATGAATGTTAATGTTTTAAACAAATGATTGTGTTTAAATATGCGAAGGTTTACGAATGAAAGGCCCTGTTTTCTTATACGAATGTTAAACCCTATTGAATGTTTGAATGATGAACCATTTCTTAAAACGAACGAAAACTAGAACTCACCAGCGTAGCTGACGTTTTTAAGTGTACACATTCAGGTTAAGGCAGGTTATGAGGATGGACGGTGATGCTTGGCTAGAGATGAAGAGTTATCCGACTGCTTTTGAAGACTGGCATCCCGTTATGTTTAGTTATGATGTAATTATGTTTACGCTTCCGCATGTATGAATAACGATTAAGTTATGTTTAAATGAAAATTTCCGCTGCGTTATCTGATATTCATGTTTAAGAACTGCTTGTGAATGAGTAAATCCAATAAGCGAGGCCTCCCGGGTTTGGGTCCTCACAAGTTGGTATCAGAGCAATAGTTTGAGAGATTCGGACACCCCTAATGTCTGAACTTAAACTTTGAATGGGACCGAAAGCGGATGCCAGTACGGGTAACTCGAGCCACAGCATCAGGTATGAAAAGTAGAGTATGTGTATGTAGTATGCCTTAGGAAGAGTTAGGAAAGGACTTGTGTTCTGATGGAATCACAAAGGTGGTCAAATAGAAATCGAAAGGTAATGTAATGGTTAATTACAGATGGCCAGTGTATATTAACATCTTACAGTACTTATTGAATTTTATTTGTTAACTAGCGTGATGACATTAGATTCCTTGTCTTTTAAGAACGAAATGGAGGGAAGAATAGGCGGAAGGCGTGGTGAGGGTCGTACCGGATGACACGGTAGGATTCCCGCCCACCAAGTTTATAGTGAAAAGGCCAGAGTTCTTGCGGAACCGGAAGGTAGTGTGCATGAGACCGTACGAGTGTGATGCGAAATGTCCTCCGTTGTGTTGACTTAGAGCGAAAGTGGTAAGAGGTGTCGATGAGAATGCCGGGACAAAATCTCAACTTTGAAGGGACGCGAGTATTAGAAAGTGTTATAAGAGGAACTAGAATGCTCGAGTAAGGTAAATTGGTAATTTCGTTTGGATCCGCGAAATTGTGAATTTACAGGTGCACGTGCATGATGGTGAATCTTATGGTATTGATTAATGCTTACGTATCAGAGTTGATCCAATTACTCAACCACGACTACGAGATGTTAGTCACCCGAGTAACGATTAAGGAGATTGATGAACATCATTAGTAATGGTAATGATGTCAAAGATGGTGTACCTTACAACGGTGAATGATGTCAGCAAGTACGAGCCACAGACAAGATGAGGAGGAATGAAACTTCGGTTTACCTAAGTCAGACGAGCATACGTATGAAGGATGCCAAGGAGCTAGGATGGGCTACGCTTAGCGCAAACACGTTCTGATGAATAAGAATCGGTCTACTGTTGAAGTATGCATGAGCATGAAAGAAATAACCACACTAGTGTATGTCCAAAGAATATATGAGTGCACGAATGCACAAAGTGCATCTTTCCATGTAGAAGACAGTCCAAGACAACTAATAAGGGTATCTGCTGAAATGAGAAAATAGATATACCAACAACAACAAGAGACGGAAACCGCGATATTAATTAGGGCGTGCAGACTAAACCAAACCAAACCAAACCAGATCCGACCCAAGGATTGTTTGTCTAGAATGAATGTGAAGGACAAGTTTTGACTAACAATGTGAAGCAAGGCATGGGCACTAAGAAGAAATTCAAGGCGACTCAGAGAACGCTCTACTATGTCTAAGTCTAATCAATAGCTGCGAGTGTTACTAGAATTGGAAAGCCGTTGAGGGACCCACTGAAACTAGAAAGGAAATGAAAGTACAAGTGTCACCGTACGTGTCATCTATCCATAGTAAGACCAACGAATGTGACTTTAGAAGAAATGCATGCAGAAAAGGCTAACGGAAACGAGTAGCTAGAGAATATATATTGTCGGTCAGATGGGATGCCAATCCCTAAGACCATCCAGTGATATGTAGAAATAAGGGTGTTCAATGAACCAACGATGTGAAACGTAAAACCTGACAAGTACGTTTGAAAGAAAGACTAGAAGGAGATTGTGTATGAAGATATGAATGAAAAGTTCGAGTGACTAGTGTGCCATCTGAATGAATACCTTCCCGACAAGTTGAGTGTGATAAGGGATACCTCATATGTTTGGGGGATACCCGATACGGTTCCAACGGGAATGAAGCGATACGGTTCCTACGGGGACGAAGCGATACGGTTCCTACGGGGACGAAGCGATACGGTTCCTACGAGGACGAAGCGATACGGTTCCTACGGGAACGAAGCGATAAGGTTCCTTCTGGAATGAAGCATATGGTTCCTTAGGGAACGAGACGATGTGGTTCCTTCGGGAATGAGATGGTACGGTACCTTAGGAAACTTGATAGTAGGAATCATTCAGGAACGGGATATTATGATTCATTCGAGAACGACATGGTATGGTCCTTCAAGGACGAATGCACCATGGACAGCTTATGAGGTATACACAATGATCCAAATAGTTGAGAGACGATCGATAGGAACCGTCCAGATGGAAAGGTGGATAACCTGAACGAGGAGTTGAAATTATGGCCAATGAGTCTTCTGTGGACGACTCCGAGTTTGATAAGACATTTCACATAGAATGACGATATAAGAACCCTAACGGTTAGATGTGAAAGACCGACTAGGGATGTACGATGCTGAAAAAGATAACGTCTATCAAGAACGAGAGAGGTATAGTCAAGACTACACAAGGATCTGTCAACGGGAGAGTGATTGCATATACGTCGCGGCAGTTGAAAGTTCACGAAGTCAATTATCCGACTCATGATTTGGAACTTACTGCTGTCGTATTTGCATTGAAAATATGGAGGCACTACCTCTATGCGGTGAAGTTTACTATTTACTCCGACCACAAAAGTTTGAAATACTTCTTCGAACAAAGAGAGCTTAATATGAGGCAGAGACGATGGTTGGAACTTCTGAAAGATTATGACTGTGAAATCATATACCACCCTGGAAAGGCAAACGTGGTGGCTGACGCTCTAAGCCGAAAGGATGTGCCTACTCCTATTAGAGTGAAGGCTTGCCAGTTGGTGGTAACTTCAGATGTGATGAGAGAAATTGAAAAGGCTCAAGATGAGGCACTTAAAGAGGAAAACATAAAGAAGGAAAGGATGGTTGGCCAACAGGACAAGTTGGAATATAACACCCTTGGTGTTAGGACACGTTTTGGGCGGATATGGATACCTATGGGTGGCGAGCTTAGGACCAAAATCTTGGATGAGGCTCATAAGTCTCGTTACTCTATCCATCCCGGTACCAATAAAATGTACCAAGATCTGAGGAGGGAATACTGGTGGCCTGGAATGAAATGTGACGTGACGAAGTATGTAAGCAAGTGCTTGACTTGCTCGCAAGTAAAGGCCGAGCACCAGAAACCGTATGGAAAGATTCAACCACTTGATATACCGGAATGGAAGTGGGAACACATTACCATGGACTTCATAACTAAGCTACCTCGCACAGCTAAAGGTCATGACACCATTTGGGTAATTGTGGACCGTTTAACGAAGAGTGCTCATTTCCTACCTATTCGCGAGACGTTCTCGTCGGAAAGGTTAGCGGAAGTGTTTATTAATGAAATAATAGCACGGCATGGGATGCCATAGACGATCGTATCTGACCGGGACACACGATTCACATCGAGGTTCTGGAAAAGATTTCACGAGTCGATGGGCACGAGGCTGAATATCAGCACGGCATACCACCCACAAACGGATGGTCAGTCTGAAAGGACCATTCAGACATTGGAGGATATGCTCCGTGCTTGTATTATTGACTTCGGTGGCAGTTGGGACAGCCATCTGCCGTTAGCCGAGTTCTCCTACAACAATAGTCATCACACGACGATAGGCATGCCGCCTTACGAAATGTTGTATGGGAGAAGATGTAGAACCCCGGTTTGTTGGGGTGAGATTGGACAGAAGGAATTAGGAAGTCTCGAAGTCGTAAGAGAGACGTCGGAAAGGTTTGATCAGATCAAAGCACGAATGAAGGCCGCCCAAGATCGTCAGAAATCCTATGCGGATAAACGACGAAGGCCTATTGAGTTTAATGTTGGGGATAGAGTAATGTTGAAAGTGTCGCCTTGGAAGGGAATCATACGATTCAGAAAGAGAGGAAAGTTAAGTCCGAGGTTTATCGGACCATTCAGGATTATGGCACGGGTTGGTGAAGTCGCATATCGGTTGGAATTGCCGAGTTAAGTGGGATTCATCCTACCTTCCATGTATCACACTTGCGAAAGTGTTTGGCGGATGAATCGGCTCACGTACCACTTACGGACATCGAGGTCGACAACAGCCTTAACTACATCGAAGAACCTGTGGCCATCCTAGACAGGAAAGAGAAACGTTTACGTAACAAAGTTATCCAGTTGGTTAAAGTCCAGTGGAAGCACCGGAAGGGATCGGAAGCTACATGGGAAACGGAGACGGAAATGAAGGAGTCGTACCCTCAACTGTTTGACTTATGATAGGTTTCGGGGACGAAACCTATTGTAAGGGGGTAGACTTGTAACATTCCAAAATAAATGAGGATTTTAAATAACGGGTTGAACCGGGACGAACGGGATAAAAGAACGAGGCGTAACGGGCCGGGCCGGTTGGGCCGGCAAACTTGAAGGAAGGGGGGGTTTCCTCCCTTTAAATAGCCAACACACACACCATTTCTCTCATTTGCAAGAATCTAGAGAGAGAAACCGTAGAGAGAGAAAGTTGGCGGATCGACCCGAGATTGAAGGAGCTTGTTGCTACTGAGCTCGTGAGCAAAACCTCCGGATCAGAATCTCGAAATCAGGTAACACCCGAACCAAATCTGAGTTTTTGTTCGTTTTTGGGTTTTCGGGTATTTTCGGGAAAATGACGGGTTTTTATAAACCAAATGAGGAAAGGGTTATAAATCTGGAATCACGAAGGGAAAATACACGTTTTGAATGTAAAAAGTCCGGATCTTGACCAGGTCGGACCTGCATTGCGAAAGTTAGGGTTTTTCACGGGGAAGATAGCTGAGTTCTGCAGGTATCGAAACTAGAGTTTCGAGCGGCCTGCAGGTGTCGAAACTAGAAGTTTCGAGCGGCCTGCAGGTGTCGAAACTAGAAGTTTCGAGGGGCCTGCAGGTATCGAAACTAGAAGTTTCGATGGGCCTGCACCTGTCGAAACTAAGTAGTTTCGATAGGTCTGCATCAGTAAGTGAAGTCAGTGTATTCACCTGTAACAGAACGAGTAAACCGTTAGAGTCGGGATTTAGGTCTGATGTGTATTTAATTAATCAATTCAGATCGGAAGTGATGTTGTTGGACCTTTGTTTAGGACAACCGAGACTAGCTTATAAGGTGAGTTCTAGAAGCCCTCTTTTAAATGTTTTTATATAATGTTTTCGGGCTGGTGTGTACACGTATGAAATGTTGTTTTATAAAATGATTTGTTTACGAAACTACGTTTACGAAAGGAAATGATTTGGAACGAGGGGTTTATGGAAAGAAAATTTATGAACGGAATGTTTACGAATGAATGTTATAAAGAAATGGTTTTAATGAAAAGGTAAAGGGTTTTGAAAGTGAAGGAAAGGTTTTATGAAAAGAAAACAAAAAGGGGCAAAGGTTTTAAAGAAGTCATTACAAATCTAATCTGTCAAATGAATGGAATTGACGAATGAAGTCTGGGAATGTGATTCCCAGCCTTGTGGTAGATTATGGACAGTGAGCCATAGTTACCACAAGAACAACATGGGCAATGTCTTTGTGGCATGTCAATGGTTTTGATGTTGTACAACTGGTAAAGGGAGTAACGACGGTTACTCGGGTGATGACGATCATCCTAAGCGAACGAGGTAATGGGAAATCAATGACGGCGATACGTAACGGTTGATTTCCAAAGGAAAGATGCGTGTTGGGCAATGACGGCGATACGTAACGGTTGACCCCACGTATTGAATGGTAATGGGAAATTAATGACGGCGATACGTAACGGTTAATTTCCAAAGGAAAGATGCGTGTTGGGCAATGACGGCGATACGTAACGGTTGACCTCACGTAGTATATGGTTGTGGCAATGACGGCGATACGTAACGGTTGCCCACAACATTAAAGGTTCCTACGGGGACATAGAGACGCGTAACGATAAAGATTTAGATAATAATGTATGACTTAAATGAATGTTAATGTTTTAAACAAATGATTGTGTTTAAATATGCGAAGGTTTACGAATGAAAGGCCCTGTTTTCTTATACGAATGTTAAACCCTATTGAATGTTTGAATGATGAACCATTTCTTAAAACGAACGAAAACTAGAACTCACCAGCGTAGCTGACGTTTTTAAGTGTACACATTCAGGTTAAGGCAGGTTATGAGGATGGACGGTGATGCTTGGCTAGAGATGAAGAGTTATCCGACTGCTTTTGAAGACTGGCATCCCGTTATGTTTAGTTATGATGTAATTATGTTTACGCTTCCGCATGTATGAATAACGATTAAGTTATGTTTAAATGAAAATTTCCGCTGCGTTATCTGATATTCATGTTTAAGAACTGCTTGTGAATGAGTAAATCCAATAAGTGAGGCCTCCCGGGTTTGGGTCCTCACAAGTTGGTATCAGAGCAATAGTTTGAGAGATTCGGACACCCCTAATGTCTGAACTTAAACTTTGAATGGGACCGAAAGCGGATGCCAGTACGGGTAACTCGAGCCACAGCATCAGGTATGAAAAGTAGAGTATGTGTATGTAGTATGCCTTAGGAAGAGTTAGGAAAGGACTTGTGTTCTGATGGAATCACAAAGGTGGTCAAATAGAAATCGAAAGGTAGTGTAATGGTTAATTACAGATGGCCAGTGTATATTAACATCTTACAGTACTTATTGAATTTTATTTGTTAACTAGCGTGATGACATTAGATTCCTTGTCTTTTAAGAACGAAATGGAGGGAAGAATAGGCGGAAGGCGTGGTGAGGGTCGTACCGGATGACACGGTAGGATTCCCGCCCACCAAGTTTATAGTGAAAAGGCCAGAGTTCTTGCGGAACCGGAAGGTAGTGTGCATGAGACCGTACGAGTGTGATGCGAAATGTCCTCCGTTGTGTTGACTTAGAGCGAAAGTGGTAAGAGGTGTCGATGAGAATGCCGGGACAAAATCTCAACTTTGAAGGGACGCGAGTATTAGAAAGTGTTATAAGAGGAACTAGAATGCTCGAGTAAGGTAAATTGGTAATTTCGTTTGGATCCGCGAAATTGTGAATTTACAGGTGCACGTGCATGATGGTGAATCTTATGGTATTGATTAATGCTTACGTATCAGAGTTGATCCAATTACTCAACCACGACTACGAGATGTTAGTCACCCGAGTAACGATTAAGGAGATTGATGAACATCATTAGTAATGGTAATGATGTCAAAGATGGTGTACCTTACAACGGTGAATGATGTCAGCAAGTACGAGCCACAGACAAGATGAGGAGGAATGAAACTTCGGTTTACCTAAGTCAGACGAGCATACGTATGAAGGATGCCAAGGAGCTAGGATGGGCTACGCTTAGCGCAAACACGTTCTGATGAATAAGAATCGGTCTACTGTTGAAGTATGCATGAGCATGAAAGAAATAACCACACTAGTGTATGTCCAAAGAATATATGAGTGCACGAATGCACAAAGTGCATCTTTCCATGTAGAAGACAGTCCAAGACAACTAATAAGGGTATCTGCTGAAATGAGAAAATAGATATACCAACAACAACAAGAGACGGAAACCGCGATGTTAATTAGGGCGTGCAGACTAAACCAAACCAAACCAAACCAGATCCGACCCAAGGATTGTTTGTCTAGAATGAATGTGAAGGACAAGTTTTGACTAACAATGTGAAGCAAGGCATGGGCACTAAGAAGAAATTCAAGGCGACTCAGAGAACGCTCTACTATGTCTAAGTCTAATCAATAGCTGCGAGTGTTACTAGAATTGGAAAGCCGTTGAGGGACCCACTGAAACTAGAAAGGAAATGAAAGTACAAGTGTCACCGTACGTGTCATCTATCCATAGTAAGACCAACGAATGTGACTTTAGAAGAAATGCATGCAGAAAAGGCTAACGGAAACGAGTAGCTAGAGAATATATATTGTCGGTCAGATGGGATGCCAATCCCTAAGACCATCCAGTGATATGTAGGAATAAGGGTGTTCAATGAACCAACGATGTGAAACGTAAAACCTGACAAGTACGTTTGAAAGAAAGACTAGAAGGAGATTGTGTATGAAGATATGAATGAAAAGTTCGAGTGACTAGTGTGCCATCTGAATGAATACCTTCCCGACAAGTTGAGTGTGATAAGGGATACCTCATATGTTTGGGGGATACCCGATACGGTTCCAACGGGAATGAAGCGATACGGTTCCTACGGGGACGAAGCGATACGGTTCCTACGGGGACGAAGCGATACGGTTCCTACGAGGACGAAGCGATACGGTTCCTACGGGAACGAAGCGATAAGGTTCCTTCTGGAATGAAGCATATGGTTCCTTAGGGAACGAGACGATGTGGTTCCTTCGGGAATGAGATGGTACGGTACCTTAGGAAACTTGATAGTAGGAATCATTCAGGAACGGGATATTATGATTCATTCGAGAACGACATGGTTTGGTCCTTCAAGGACGAATGCACCATGGACAGCTTATGAGGTATACACAATGATCCAAATAGTTGAGAGACGATCGATAGGAACCGTCCAGATGGAAAGGTGGATAACCTGAACGAGGAGTTGAAATTATGGCCAAGGAGTCTTCTGTGGACGACTCCGAGTTTGATAAGACATTTCACATAGAATGACGATATAAGAACCCTAACGGTTAGATGTGAAAGACCGACTAGGGATGTACGATGCTGAAAAAGATAACGTCTATCAAGAACGAGAGAGGTATAGTCAAGACTACACAAGGATCTGTCAACGGGAGAGTGATTGCATATACGTCGCGGCAGTTGAAAGTTCACGAAGTCAATTATCCGACTCATGATTTGGAACTTACTGCTGTCGTATTTGCATTGAAAATATGGAGGCACTACCTCTATGGGGTGAAGTTTACTATTTACTCCGACCACAAAAGTTTGAAATACTTCTTCGAACAAAGAGAGCTTAATATGAGGCAGAGACGATGGTTGGAACTTCTGAAAGATTATGACTGTGAAATCATATACCACCCTGGAAAGGCAAACGTGGTGGCTGACGCTCTAAGCCGAAAGGATGTGCCTACTCCTATTAGAGTGAAGGCTTGCCAGTTGGTGGTAACTTCAGATGTGATGAGAGAAATTGAAAAGGCTCAAGATGAGGCACTTAAAGAGGAAAACATAAAGAAGGAAAGGATGGTTGGCCAACAGGACAAGTTGGAATATAACACCCTTGGTGTTAGGACACGTTTTGGGCGGATATGGATACCTATGGGTGGCGAGCTTAAGACCAAAATCTTGGATGAGGCTCATAAGTCTCGTTACTCTATCCATCCCGGTACCAATAAAATGTACCAAGATCTGAGGAGGGAATACTGGTGGCCTGGAATGAAATGTGACGTGACGAAGTATGTAAGCAAGTGCTTGACTTGCTCGCAAGTAAAGGCCGAGCACCAGAAACCGTATGGAAAGATTCAACCACTTGATATACCGGAATGGAAGTGGGAACACATTACCATGGACTTCATAACTAAGCTACCTCGCACAACTAAAGGTCATGACACCATTTGGGTAATTGTGGACCGTTTAACGAAGAGTGCTCATTTCCTACCTATTCGCGAGACGTTCTCGTCGGAAAGGTTAGCGGAAGTGTTTATTAATGAAATAATAGCACGGCATGGGATGCCATAGACGATCGTATCTGACCGGGACACACGATTCACATCGAGGTTCTGGAAAAGATTTCACGAGTCGATGGGCACGAGGCTGAATATCAGCACGGCATACCACCCACAAACGGATGGTCAGTCTGAAAGGACCATTCAGACATTGGAGGATATGCTCCGTGCTTGTATTATTGACTTCGGTGGCAGTTGGGACAGCCATCTGCCGTTAGCCGAGTTCTCCTACAACAATAGTCATCACACGACGATAGGCATGCCGCCTTACGAAATGTTGTATGGGAGAAGATGTAGAACCCCGGTTTGTTGGGGTGAGATTGGACAGAAGGAATTAGGAAGTCTCGAAGTCGTAAGAGAGACGTCGGAAAGGTTTGATCAGATCAAAGCACGAATGAAGGCCGCCCAAGATCGTCAGAAATCCTATGCGGATAAACGACGAAGGCCTATTGAGTTTAATGTTGGGGATAGAGTAATGTTGAAAGTGTCGCCTTGGAAGGGAATCATACGATTCAGAAAGAGAGGAAAGTTAAGTCCGAGGTTTATCGGACCATTCAGGATTATGGCACGGGTTGGTGAAGTCGCATATCGGTTGGAATTGCCTGATGAGTTAAGTGGGATTCATCCTACCTTCCATGTATCACACTTGCGAAAGTGTTTGGCGGATGAATCGGCTCACGTACCACTTACGGACATCGAGGTCGACAACAGCCTTAACTACATCGAAGAACCTGTGGCCATCCTAGACAGGAAAGAGAAACGTTTACGTAACAAAGTTATCCAGTTGGTTAAAGTCCAGTGGAAGCACCGGAAGGGATCGGAAGCTACATGGGAAACGGAGACGGAAATGAAGGAGTCGTACCCTCAACTGTTTGACTTATGATAGGTTTCGGGGACGAAACCTATTGTAAGGGGGGTAGACTTGTAACATTCCAAAATAAATGAGGATTTTAAATAACGGGTTGAACCGGGACGAACGGGATAAAAGAACGAGGCGTAACGGGCCGGGCCGGTTGGGCCGGCAAACTTGAAGGAAGGGGGGGTTTCCTCCCTTTAAATAGCCAACACACACACCATTTCTCTCATTTGCAAGAATCTAGAGAGAGAAACCGTAGAGAGAGAAAGTTGGCGGATCGACCCGAGATTGAAGGAGCTTGTTGCTACTGAGCTCGTGAGCAAAACCTCCGGATCAGAATCTCGAAATCAGGTAACACCCGAACCAAATCTGAGTTTTTGTTCGTTTTTGGGTTTTCGGGTATTTTCGGGAAAATGACGGGTTTTTATAAACCAAATGAGGAAAGGGTTATAAATCTGGAATCACGAAGGGAAAATACACGTTTTGAATGTAAAAAGTCCGGATCTTGACCAGGTCGGACCTGCATTGCGAAAGTTAGGGTTTTTCACGGGGAAGATAGCTGAGTTCTGCAGGTATCGAAACTAGAGTTTCGAGCGGCCTGCAAGTGTCGAAACTAGAAGTTTCGAGCGGCCTGCAGGTGTCGAAACTAGAAGTTTCGAGGGGCCTGCAGGTATCGAAACTAGAAGTTTCGATGGGCCTGCACCTGTCGAAACTAAGTAGTTTCGATAGGTCTGCATCAGTAAGTGAAGTCAGTGTATTCACCTGTAACAGAACGAGTAAACCGTTAGAGTCGGGATTTAGGTCTGATGTGTATTTAATTAATCAATTCAGATCGGAAGTGACGTTGTTGGACCTTTGTTTAGGACAACCGAGACTAGCTTATAAGGTGAGTTCTAGAAGCCCTCTTTTAAATGTTTTTATATAATGTTTTCGGGCTGGTGTGTACACGTATGAAATGTTGTTTTATAAAATGATTTGTTTACGAAACTACGTTTACGAAAGGAAATGATTTGGAACGAGGGGTTTATGGAAAGAAAATTTATGAACGGAATGTTTACGAATGAATGTTATAAAGAAATGGTTTTAATGAAAAGGTAAAGGGTTTTGAAAGTGAAGGAAAGGTTTTATGAAAAGAAAACAAAAAGGGGCAAAGGTTTTAAAGAAGTCATTACAAATCTAATCTGTCAAATGAATGGAATTGACGAATGAAGTCTGGGAATGTGATTCCCAGCCTTGTGGTAGATTATGGACAGTGAGCCATAGTTACCACAAGAACAACATGGGCAATGTCTTTGTGGCATGTCAATGGTTTTGATGTTGTACAACTGGTAAAGGGAGTAACGACGGTTACTCGGGTGATGACGATCATCCTAAGCGAACGAGGTAATGGGAAATCAATGACGGCGATACGTAACGGTTGATTTCCAAAGGAAAGATGCGTGTTGGGCAATGACGGCGATACGTAACGGTTGACCCCACGTATTGAATGGTAATGGGAAATTAATGACGGCGATACGTAACGGTTAATTTCCAAAGGAAAGATGCGTGTTGGGCAATGACGGCGATACGTAACGGTTGACCTCACGTAGTATATGGTTGTGGCAATGACGGCGATACGTAACGGTTGCCCACAACATTAAAGGTTCCTACGGGGACATAGAGACGCGTAACGATACAGATTTAGATAATAATGTATGACTTAAATGAATGTTAATGTTTTAAACAAATGATTGTGTTTAAATATGCGAAGGTTTACGAATGAAAGGCCCTGTTTTTTTATACGAATGTTAAACCCTATTGAATGTTTGAATGATGAACCATTTCTTAAAACGAACGAAAACTAGAACTCACCAGCGTAGCTGACGTTTTTAAGTGTACACATTCAGGTTAAGGCAGGTTATGAGGATGGACGGTGATGCTTGGCTAGAGATGAAGAGTTATCCGACTGCTTTTGAAGACTGGCATCCCGTTATGTTTAGTTATGATGTAATTATGTTTACGCTTCCGCATGTATGAATAACGATTAAGTTATGTTTAAATGAAAATTTCCGCTGCGTTATCTGATATTCATGTTTAAGAACTGCTTGTGAATGAGTAAATCCAATAAGTGAGGCCTCCCGGGTTTGGGTCCTCACATAGACTCTCATTTTCACCAACACTTGCAATCTAGAGAGAGAAAGGAGAGCTCGGGTCTAGAGAGAGAAAGTCGACGGATCGACACGAGATTGAAGGAGCACGTTACTGCTGAGCTAGTGAGCAAACCTCCGAATCAGAATCACAATCCAGGTAATGATTCGACCTTAAACTGAGTTTTTCTTCGTTTTGGGGTTTCTCGAGTTTTAGCTAAATAGGAGACGTTTTTGTGGATGAAACTTGAAAATAAGCTTAGAACTAGTATCTAGAATGAAAACCGCACCTTTTGATCAAAGAAAATTGTAAGATTGGCATGATCGGATTAGCATGCAAGGATTTCAGATTTTTGTCCAGGAAACAGGTATTGCGTACTTATCAAGTACGCAAGAAGGAAAATCCTGCGTACTTACCAAGTACGCAGGAGGAAGATCTTGCGTACTTATCAAGTATTCAAGAAGAATGTTCTGCGTACTTGTCAAGTACGCATGAGCAAGGCCCTTCGCACTTACTAAGTGCGCAGGCAGCAGACCAGTAAGTAAAGTCAGTTTGTTTAGAATGATTAAATCGTTAGAGTCGGGGTTGGGTCTGATGTGTATTTAAACTACCTAATTCAGATCGTACGTGACATTGTTGGACCTTTGTTTAGGACAACCAAGACTAGCTTATCAGGTGAGTTCTATGTGCCCCCTTTTATGTTATGTGCAAATCATCTTAATTTTTTTGGGGCTGAAGTGTATACACTAAATGAATAAATGCTATGAATGTCAATGTGATCATACCTGGTATACAAATATATATATATATATATACTTATATATGAAAATGAATTATGAATAAAGAATGAAACGTATGATTATAAAGAATTAATGAAAGAAGCACATAATGTAAATGAATGAAATCTTGCTTTATATTATATATATTGCATGTTATGAATGTACGTAAACTTTATCAACCATTCTATGACAACGGCTACTTCGGTAGACGGACGACCACGTGACTATTTTGCAACCGGGACAAAAACGTTCCTTCGCAAGCTAGGACGTATAAAAAGGCACTAATGGACGGTCGAAGCAAATGCCTTAACTCAAGTAGAACGGTTGCATACATAATGGTCGCGTGGGAAACGGATGCCCTAGGGCAGACAGAAAAAAGGACGGACTATGACGGTAGGACGGTTTAAGAGCGGACGGACAAAGGTTGCCGGACGGATTTAAGTTTCGACGGACGGTTTTCTAGAGCCGGATGGTTAATGAAAAGGGCTACGACGGTAGTTCTCACTGCGATGTCTTTGTGACATCTGCGACAAGTGTGATGTGTTGATCACCCTTAAGATTATGGCCGATAAGTGTTCTCCCCAAGTAAGTATATATGTACATATGTATATACTTAATATGAATGTTATGTGAGAACAGTAAAGTAAAGATATGTAAAAGCATGAATATTACGTATGTTATGTATACATATATAAAATATTTATGATAAGATAAATATTATGTATGATTGTTTTTAAACTATAACTCACCAGCGTTAGCTGACTTTTAGTATACATTTCAGGTAGTGGAAGAAAGGGTCGTGCGATGGCGTGAAGGCTACCCGGCACAAGACTGACATCCCACTTTTATACATGTTAAGACAATGTTATGTATTTAATTGTTAAAACTTCCGCTGTTATGTTATGTTATGTTATGTTATGTTACGTTACGTTATGTAATGAATTAATTCGAATGTTTTAAATTTAAGCTCAGTATTTATGACTATGTTTATGAGTAAATCCAACAAGTGAGGTTACTCGGGAATGGGGTCTTACAAAATGTAAGTCTAGGAGGCCCGTTGACTCATTAAATGATTTAAAATACATTTAATTAAATCTAACTATATAAAATAGTTTCTAATAAATACTTTTATAAAACTCTTTTATAAAAATCACTAAAGCAGTAAAAGTCACAACGCTTACGCGCAAACGTACGCGATTTCACGAAAATCTACAATTTACGCATAAAATCACATAACACGTAAAAACACATAATTTATATTAATTATAAATTAATAATGGTTTGAAATATTATTCTTGGTTAATCACCAACGTTAGGGGTCAGACTCGTGCGATTCGTTAATTCTCCGAATTACCGTTACGTGAGTGTTTGTGCGAATAACCGACAACTTAATTAACCCTAATTAAGTGTAATGCATGAATTAATATTTGAGATAACTGAGTTTGTGTTAACGGAGTTAACCTGAAAATGTCGGGTGTCACATCATCCCCTTGTTGAAAGAATTTTCATCCCGAAAATTAAGTAAAGTTACTAGTTGTCTGAAAGAAAATGTTTGTATTGTCACATCATCCCCTTGTAGAAAGAAATTTCATCTCAAAATTTAATTAGTATCGTTCGTGTTTGCCATTGACTGTTTGAAAAGCTGGGATACTTTCGCATCATCTGATCCTCGCGCTCTCATGTGAACTCCGGTCCAGGCTTCGAGTTCTATCGAACTCTAACAAGTGGGATTTTGCTATGCTTGGGTGTGTTGACCTCTCGATCCAAGATTTTGACTAGTTTTTCGATGTAACGCAACTTTTCATCCACTTGTAACTCTTTCAAAGGAAAAAAAAACGAGTGTCTAGTCAGATTGTCATTTATTTAGGTTAGAAAAGTGAAAGATATTGTATACACCACTAAGCTTTCTTCCGGTAGGTTCGGTCGATAATCAACTAGACCAATCCCCTGCAGTATTTTGAATGATCCAACATATCGCGGATTTGGTTTGTCTCGTTTGCCTAGAACGAATTTCGGATACTGCCATGCGATTTCGGATTTGCACGATTTCTCTCTATAGTCTTGAGCACGTGTTCAGGACTAGTAGGTTGACTATCACCCACTTTAGCCCAATAAATAGGTGATCAACATGTGCGTCCATACAACGCCTCGAACGGTGCTGCTTTGATGCTGGTGTGGCAACTGTTATCGTAGGAGAACTCCAATAACAATAGGCGAATCTCCCAATTTTTACCAAAATCTATTGTTCAAGTTCGTAACATGTCTGCAATGATCTAAATTATACGTTCATTCTTGCCATCGGTTTGGGGATGTTACGTTGTGCTCGTATCCAGGTGCGTGCCTAGAGCTTTTCGTAATTATTGCCAGAAATGTGAGGTGAATCGAGCGTCTCGATCGGAAATGATTGAAATTGGCACTCGGTACCGAGATACTACTTCTTTCAGGTAAACGCGAGTTAGCTTCTCCATCTTATCAGTCTCTTTGATCGCAAGGAAATGAGCGTATTTGGTCAAGCGATCTACGATCACCCAGATGGTGTCGCATCCGCTAGGAGTTCGGGGTAGTTTAGTGATAACGTCTATGGATATCTGATCCCATTTTCAATGGAATTTCTGGTTGCCGAAACAAGCCAGGCGGCTTTTGATATTCGACTTTGCATTGCTACAGTGTACTAGACACGAATTTATTCTGCGAGTTAGTCACTATCACCGAGAATAAGAGACATAGTTCAATGTGACGACCTTTAGCGATAGATGGTCCAATTCTAGTGGAAGATTTAATAACAGAATTGAGTCATGACAAGGTCTAGGTAAGTAAAACAAGTGAGAGTATGAACTAATTCATTCCAGCAGTTTAGTCGATAGGCCAAGCGTGTATCCAGAGGAAGACAACGTGGTTAGTGGTTAAGCTGGTTACGCCTCTTGCATCTGAGTATGATGTTGTATGTTCGAGTACT
The DNA here is from genome assembly GCA_023525975.1 of Smallanthus sonchifolius. Classification (NCBI taxonomy): domain Eukaryota; kingdom Viridiplantae; phylum Streptophyta; class Magnoliopsida; order Asterales; family Asteraceae; genus Smallanthus; species Smallanthus sonchifolius. The sequence continues at coordinate 65,758,759 of CM042030.1, read as the reverse complement.
ACGTCGGTTGATCCATTGACATGGGCCTGGATTCGGGTTCGTGTTTGGCATCGGACATGGTTTCTAGAAGAATTTCTTCAATAATCCAAGCGGGTCGATCAATGTCGAAAGTTAGCTCTCGTCACCTATCATAACCAACCATTACTTTGTTAGTGTCAAATATAACGGGCGAGGAATAGAATATCCTAATTCTTTTCTCAGATTTTTTCCAAAGAGATTGAGCTTAGATGTTTCATCCAGGGTAGACCACAATGCATCCATTGGGGTAATTGCCTTGTCGACTTAGTCGTTGTGTATCGTAAGTTACAGATTTGATAGTATTGGTTAGAATTGAAGAGGAGTTTTGGAGATCGGATTCCTTACGTTGATTGGCACTGGTTGCGACTTTCCATATGCTTGTTTTACAGATCTAGTCTTGGTGAAATAGAATACTTCGTGTTTAGAAACAAGTTCTTGTACGAAAAGAGCATCAATGAGAGAGTATGTTGCATTCGGGGTGAACCACGTTGTAGGACATGTCGACTTTTGTTAGGATTTATCTGGGGAAAGTAACAACTGATGCAAGGGTTAATGAAGGAATCATTAGGAAAATATCACAATTGGGGGGGGGGGGGGGTTCAACACTTCATGTTTAAGGATGTGTCTTCACAAATTCTCGGTTCGTGTAGTGATCAAGAGTACCAAGTGCAAGCGTGAAGCTGCACAACCGATATACGAAACACTAGAAAAATCTAGGGTGACTTGGAATTGGTAAGTCTGAGGCGTTGATAGGGTTTTATGCTCTATCCATCACGAGTCCAGTGCTTTAGTCACGTAGTGACCTGACAGGATAGGAAGTGTGTTAAACCATTCGTGGTGTAAAGACAAAACAAGGAACAATGTGGTCATCACGGGTAAGATCGTTTAAGGAGCTTGATTGGTTATTTGGAATTGCGTCAACAACTTTATTTATTGTTTATTTGAAAGAAAAGTCTAATCAATCGTTTCGCTACAGTCAACTTTCTCCACCATTCCAATCGGGGAAAAGATTCAAGATTTACCACGTTATTATGCCCGCGCAAATAATTGGCAATAGCGAGTTTGAGTTTATACCGGTGAAATTTGGTAAATCGGGTTGTTTTATCCACAAAAGGCATTCAATAAATACGTGAACCATTAGAGGTTGAAATCAGGCCGAGGTGTGGCGATGACAGAGCTTCTGTATTAAGTATCGAATTGTTGTTGCTTTGGCGATTAGTAATCATTGATCTAAAAAAACAGGTAATACTTAAGAAAGGAGGATAAGGAATCCTCAATCATAGGTGGAGGTACTGTTAACGGTTTGGGTCACGAAACCATCGATGTCGAGGGAATGTTTCCATATGTTTTCTGGGGTTTCATCACTAAATTATCAATTTCCATTAGAGTTGAAGTACGACCACACCAGTAAGAAATTTATGAGGTCACGCTGAGACTTCTGGTGAGACCCGCGCTTATAAGGTAAGTGTCGGTCAACGCAAAGGCTAAGGAAGAGGTTCACATCTAGGAAAAAAAAATTCTTATGAGATAACCATTCCAACAATATAAGAGATAGGATAATTTTTTAAGCCATCGTGTTCAACTGAGGTTGGTTAGATTGAATCCCCGTTTCCTAAAGTCATTGAGATAACTGGATTCATTTAGTAAAAAAAATATAAATAAATAATAAATAAATAAATATCCGATTGCAGAGTTGGATATGTTGGGGTATAAATTAAATTAGACAAAGGATTAGCCATTGGTCAAAGTAATAGGGTCAAAGAGAATTTATTGTTGGAGTGTAAGGGATAACATGATAGCTTAGAATGAATTCTTCAAATTCCGCTTACATACTTGGATTCGATGGGTTTGCCATGAGTTTCTATTAGAGTTTCAATCGACATGGTTTCCTTGATCAAGTTTGGATGAGAGTCTTAAGTTCACTAAGACTCTTACATGAGTGAAAATAAAATGATGGATTCCATTGATGGTAGCTCAGTGTGTCCGTAAACATCGTCAACCTGATAGTCGCGTCTATCAACTGTTGAACAGGATTAACGATACCTACTAGTCGCTAAGCGTGTTAAGAGAATTGTCCATAAATCCCAGATTAGGACCATTTATCCACACACTAGGTTTCACCAGGATTTACATGGACCTCAATTTACTATTACACGTGCACCCGTAATGATAATTTGCTTTGCATGCTCACCCTAGTTCTCCCTATCCTGTGTCAAAATGTTCCTCAATTGTTTTTTGCCGAGTATAGAGTGTTGCCAGATATGATAAGTCATCGAAAGGCTTAGTCATCAACCATAAATTGATCAGCTAGGACTCATATCAGGACGAGTAGTCGGGAATCGTTTGATCCGAGTATTCACTCGAGTTGAAACACACTATGAGAGTCCAATCCAGCGGATAGTAGATGGGAACATGCAAATTGAAATAAACATGCACATGAAATGCAATTTCGAGAGATAAAACTAGTTCATGGGCATGAGTTACTGGAAGAAGCCAAGTAGTCGTTCTGCTAACTGAGTCAGAATATGGTTCGAGTATGCAAGAAGTAAGGCGTTCTCAACCTTGTGGTCAATCTATTTTCAATAGAATAACGACCAAAGACGTACATGGCTCGGGAAAAGTAATGGCATCTATGTGTCCATGGGTTTCTTCAATAATATGTGCAATGGTCTACCTCCACACGGCGTACCTCACGCGAGGCCCACGGGTTCAGGCTTGAAGTAGAGTAAGGCTAGTGAGGTCGGGGTATTGTTTCTAGCAGGTGCAGGAAGGACTCACTTCCAATGAACACAAATCCCAAAGATATATCTGCCAGTTCTGGGTGCCGTCCCTAACACGGACCTGAGAAGGTCCACCTTACCCGACGGTGTCATCGATAGGCCGGTGTCACCTTCGGCTCTAGTAGTGTGGAAAAGGGTGCAGATGATGGTGGTGCATGAGACTCCTCCGAAGGCTCCCTCTTGTTACCCTCGGACGAGAGTGGATGCTGTTTTGGCGATTCCACTGGTGTCGCCACTGGAAATGATGGATCAATGAGAATGACATGTTCCTCGTCAGCCGAGGGCGATGTGGATGATGTCAACCTGCCCGCAATGCAATGTATGTATGGTTGCTATGTGTGTATGTATATCATGTATGAGTGTCTGTGTTGGTGTAGGACTAATGTAGTGGTTATGGCTATAGACTAAGTCTACTATCTAATGCAGACCTAATTCACTATAACCGCTGGCTCTGATACCAATCTGTCACACCCCCAAAAACCACTAACAGAGTTTTACCGCGAGGCGTGTGACAAACCAGGATCGTCGTCATTAGTTACATTGAATGACTCTATATGAGTTTTAAAAATACCATTAAATATTGAAGTAAATGCGAAAGCGTAAATGTTAATATTAAATCCAAACTAATTACATGTAACAAAAGCGGCAAGTAATGTAAATAATGTGTAACAAATCATTGTTCACTTAATGATAAAACCAATGTGACTCCATGATGCATCCTAGTCCTGTTTTATACCATAGTAACCTGAGAAAACGTGCTTAAAGTGTCAACACAAGGTTGGTGAGTTCACAGGTTTGTAAGTAAATAAACTGTTTGAGTGTTTGCAGGATCTACATACATAAGGCACACCTATTGTTAGCAAGACAAAGTACAAGTTAGTGTAAGCGTTCGCAACCGAAGCTGACTGTTTGTGTTTGAATGCCTTCTGCCATTACTAACATCAGCAATGGCAAATGTTTAAGAAAATTTATACCTGTTCGACCTCCAGCCGAGCTAGCGCGACTAGCCCGGGCCCAGTAGTACTACTCAAATTTCCTCGCTATACACGTAATACTAACGGTTCGAGAATATAAGGACTTAGTATGTTATTTTAGCGCTTAAGTAAACAGGTGGTAATGAAATATTATGTGATCCGTGTTTGTTTGTGTGCATGTTTCTCCCACAACAGGAAAGTAAGTAAAAGGGGCCGTGAAACTCACCTTAGAGTGCATGAAAGACTGAAGGTGTTGTACCGGTGGCCCGCTAAAGGCTACCTATCATGTATAAGTCTATAAGTATATGTTCGTGTTGTTTCATAAAACCCGTTGTATCCAAACAATCCCATTGTGTAAGTGTGTAAAAAAATAAGTTAATCGTTTAACCAATATTGACCAAGTTTGACCCGACGACCCGTTGGTGACTCGTATAGTGACTTAATGTTTTTTTAGTATACTAATACACATAATATACAAGTAGTTCATGTTCCACGATACATACATGATTCACAAAACTCCCTAACATGGCAAGCTATGAACATTCAATGTATTTCCATCAACAAAGTAACTATTATTAGTAATGTATGAACATAAGGTTCGATTTCCACAAGTTGATCTTCTATATGTAGGTTCCTAATTCGGTGCGTGACGGATCTCTAGACTCGCGGTACGACACGGTGATAACGTGCAGAATCCATGATCAACGTGCTCGTGTAACTCAATCAACAACAACGGTATAAATAAACTCTTTGTATTTCCACCACAATATCAGTTTACAATAATTCTGTCTCTAATCAGTTCCTCCTGATATCGTCTATTATGTCCTTTGTTAATTACATTCTGTCTACTGATATCTCCTATTTATAGCCACAGACCTACTATAGGCGAACTTAACAAGTTCGCCTCTATAGATGCTTATAAGTTCGCCTCTAATAGGCTAAGCGAACTTAACAAGTTCGCCTCAGATAGACTAAGCGAACTTAACAGGTTCGCCTCTGATAAACCAGGCGAACCTATTAAGTTCGCCTCTCTATGAACTTACACATAATTTTATCAACAGTTACAAAACATGTCCTAACAGACTCCCCTTTAACTGTTGCTAACAATTCTATCAATTACAAGTCAAAGACTCTAAAACTAAGACATAATATCTTCAAGCACATTGTCTCCAGAATATGCTCCAACAGACTCCCCTTTGACAACAGCTTCAGAAGATTGTCATCCGTCTTCAAATATAATCAAACAAGTGGTAGTCTTCGTCTTGTTCATATGCACTTTCTCTCTTTATTTCTAGAAGAAAACTTGGGAGAAGGACCCCTTGTCAACTTCTATCTACAATATTCAGTTTATGCAAAGGAGAACAACCAAGAATAACCAACAATTAAGATTTCCATGGAAGCTGGAAAAATAAAATCTTTTTGGTTTTTCAAACATAAGAAACACAAAATCTTTTTGGTTTTTCTCTATATAAACTGAAATGTAAAATACAAATCACATCTTTTTGGTCGAACATCACGAGTAAGAAGATCATATCAGTATATATGAGATATCAATCACGCATCTTGGATATAAAATCCATATAATATCAAATGGTATTCTATGTCATTCTTTCAAGCCTTGACCAATCAAACCAATATCTTTCAAGATTATTACACTTTATCTTTTCAAGACCTTCATATTGCATGTTATGATACACGATAAACATTCAAAGAAAATAGGATAAGGCTATGACACACAAATTCAAATTGTCAATATTATAAGATTTGAAACTAAAGCATCTCATTCCCACTTTCTTGTGAGTTAAGGTAACATTTAAGTATGAAATACAACGTGTACCCCACTAGTATGCCAACAGAAAGTAAATGCACTATCTTCAAGACATATGAGATTTTACTAAAGATTATTCGAATTTCTAGAATGAGGAGACATCAGCACATGAATAGCAGAATCCAAATTGGATTGTATAGGAATCAATGAGATTCAGAATCGAATGATTCAATGTTTTGGCTTATATATGCGAAATCATAAGATTCAGGTACGTGGATCCAACTGTTATCTGGATTATGAATTCAATGCAATCAGTAAAGATGATTATCAATATGATCTAAGGGCTAGTATATGTTTGACAGATGTTGTCAAGTACATATCTTGATTATACTTCAAATTGCATGCTTTTCGGGACATGGGCACTGAAGCAAATCTAATGAATAGTGCTAAGGACATAACCCGAAACTGATCTCATAGGAAAATCTTTATTAAAAGCTAATATTCTTTATCTGATAGTGATATTTTAAAGCACACACCCAGGCATAAACTGGGTTCAAATCACAGTTGTAACATATGCAATTATGTTTTCACACTACTAATGGTTCAGTGACGCTTTTAGTCTACTGACAATTCAAATTATATGCATACACAACACTATCATTTCCTATTTGTGCGGTCACTGAAGTTTAGATGAAAACATATAATTCAGATATATTAATATAAAGCACCAACCAGTCAATCTAAGGTCATGTGTGAAAGAACATCTACCGATGTACTATCATCTCTTCTTTAACTTTAAGTAATGTCGATTTTAACTTTTTCATTTTGTTTGGCTTTTTCAAAGAAAGTATAACAAACGAAAATAAAATCTTCCATGAAAATATTTTATGAAAAACATTTTACTTGGTTACTCAGGATTAAGCAAGTCAATCAATTAAAAACTCAAACCGATGTAATGCTGCAATTGAATGCCTTTGCCTTTGTCAACACAGTTCTGTACTCCCCCTGTCCTGTAGATTCCCCCTCAACTAGTCAAATGGTTGCATCAATGACTTTATGCTCACCATCGTCATCCTAAGTTTTAGGTTATCATTTGGACTTTGTAAAACTCTTTCCAAAACGTTATGTGTGACATATTCTCCCCCTTGAGCATCAAGTCATTGAATCAAATAGATTCTCAGTTATTAACAACTCTTTACTCTTTGCAGATGTCATTCCCTATCATGTGCTTAGAACCACCACTATCAACAACCAAAATGGTATTAATAGTCCATCTTGGTAAATCCTGCACATCTAACAAGAAACATTAATTTGAAATTGGGACCCAAGCCATGGTAGTCATGGGTCGTCCATCTGTATCAAAATAATAAACCTCACACCATTCACAATCGAATCTCTCATCGATTTTCGGTGATTGTTCCGACGAGTCAGAAACACAAACTTTAGATTTCCAAACATACTTCTTTTCATTAAGTTCTTTTTGCTTAAAATGTGAAGTGTTTGAACAATCATGTTCATTTGAAAAATGTTTAGATTGCGAAAACTCTTGTTGTTCTAAAAGTTTTCTCAATCTTCTGTTTCTCCTCCGTCTTTGAGGTCTAGAAAGCCTAACCTCAGATTTTGAATTACCCTTTGGTGTATCATGAGGTTTAACCACATTTGGGTTAACATAAGGCTTACCATGAGTTCTTACCTTTTCTGGAGTAACATGTTAGTTACCTTTGGCTTTGTGAGAACAATCAATTCATATGTGACCCACAAGACCACAGTAAAAGCAAGATCTCGTCTCACGATATTCTCTCATATAAGGAATCTTCACACGATAAGATGCACTTGAAGAAGATTCTCCTACATGAACTTCTTTTGGAGTTTGAGAAGGAATAAACTTTTTCTCAACAGGTTTTGATTCAAGCTTCATCTTCTCAGCCTCTACATGTTTCTTCCCTTTATTTTTGTAAGGACAGTTCACCACAATGTGTCCCATCTCATTACAATGAAAACATGTACGCCTGTCTTTATAATCTCTGACATATGGAACTCTCCTTGAGTTTGAAGAACTTCCAAATGTATTTTTACCAGATGAATTAGAATCAACCTTTGAGTCTTCTTTCTTAACCTCTTTCGGTATCCCCTCTACCTTAGCTTCATCAAAATATTCATCATCACTCTCATCAGAATACACCATATCTTCACCTGTGACTGGATTCACTTTCAACACAGTCTTAGGATCTAAATCCTCATCTGTTATAATCTCAGGTGTCATAGAATAATTTTCGTTGAATGGTTGATGAACATAACCAATACCACTAGTTCCCTTCCCCTCTTCTTTATTATTATGATAATGTTCTAATAAGAATGATGAATTTCCAAAGCTTTCTAACTTTCTATGCAATCTGATTGCCTCTGCTTTAGATTCAGCTAGTTCCTTATCTTTCTCAGCAAGATCATTATTTCTTTTCTCATTTTCTGCAATAGACATATCTAGGTGATATGCCTGCTCTTTGATCTTCAAAGTCAGAGAATTTATATCCCTCTTTAGTGATTCTATTCTTTCAATACACACATTCTCATTATCCTTTAATTTCTGGTTTACCGTGTGCATCGATTTCATATCACAAATGAGGTTGACGTTGTCATCCATAACCCTCATCATTTTATCCTTAACTGAAACACAGCTTTTACTTCTGAAGAAGATGCACCAGGAGCCATGAAAACGTCATTATCAGCTTCACCCTTTTGATCAACAATGACAGGCTCAACATCAGTGTCTGATTCACTCAGATCATCTTCAACTGTCTGAAAACTTTATTCACTCATCACATCAGTCTCAGTAGATTGAGTACTTTCACCAGAACGAATACTCTCACTATCAGTTAAATCTACAGAAGAATCACTTTGAGAATAACTCGGCTTCTCCAATACTTCTTTGATCAAGACCACAAACGCTTGAGAAGTTGCTTCACCATTTTTCTTCAATGCTTCCCATAGATCTCCTGAAGTTAGTCACTTCCCGAGACTATGAATGATTTCTTTTGGTAAAGACATTTTTAAAGTTTCACACGTTTTCATCTCTCGATCAAACTTTTGCTTTTCTACTTTAGTAAGAGCTGTCACTTGTTTAGGAACATCATAATATCCCATATAGTCATAAGTAGGATGCACATATCCTTCAAATATGGATGTCCAAAAGTTTTCATCAGTTTCTGATACGAACCGGACTTTCCAGCTACGGTAATATGATATGCACAAAAGTCTCGGTGGCATAGTTCCAATCTCATTATCATCACATGAAATTGACATTTTGAAATTTTTGCAAAAATATCCGGAAAAAATTTTCCGCCAAAATACTCTTTTTAGAAAAAATTCGAAAATTCAAAATTTCAAAAATGATTCAAAACGACCATATAAACTTTCCCTAAAAAACTTTGGACAAGAAGAAATTTCCCGCCAAAAACGACCATATACTCGCCTGACTTAGCGAACTTGACCCCAAGCGAACTTAACCCCAAGCGAACTGATTAACTTCGCCTGATTAAGTTCGCCTAATCTGCAACAAGCGAACTTATTAAGTTCGCCACTCTAAGTTTGCCTGCAACAAAATTACTAAGTTCGCCTGCATCAGCTGTTCAACCAAACACGAACCAAAAATTCTGAAAATCATCATATCTTGCTGAATTGATGGAATTTGATTAAATTGAACCGTATGAATGTGTAGGAACTTATTAGGAACACTTTTATTGGATCAATTTCATCAAAAGAATCCAAAATCAATCCAAAATGATCAACAATTCTCCATTTTTATCAAGAACACAAAAAAGATGAAAAATCTTCAAAATCTCTGAAATTTGATGTTGATTGGACACGAAAACACCATGAATCTTCTGCTAATCAAGAGCAAAAGCTCTGATACCACTTGTAGGTCCCTAATTCGGTGCGTGACGGATCTCTAGACTCGTGGTACGACACGGTGATAACGTGCGGAATCCATGATCAACGTGCTCGTGTAACTCAATCAACAACAACGGTGTAAATAAACTCTTTGTATTTCCACCACAATATCAGTTTACAATAATTCTGTCTCTAATCAGTTCCTCCTGATATCGTCTATTCCGTCCTCTGTTAATTACAGTCTGTCTACTGATATCTCCTATTTATAGCCACAGACCTGCTATAGGCGAACTTAACAGGTACGCCTCTATAGATGCTTAGGCGAACTTCTAATAGGCTAAGCGAACTTAACAAGTTCGCATCAGATAGACTAAGCGAACTTAACAAGTTCGCCTCTGATAAACCATGCGAACTTGTTAAGTTTACCTCTCTATGAACTTACACAGAATTTTATCAACAGTTATAAAACATGTCCTAACACTATAACACCTTTGCATGATCCTAACATGTTTATGTAATCATACTAATTCATAATAGATCATCACATCATATAATTCAAGTCTAGAAATCAAGTTCCAAAACCTAAAGAGTTTCCACTTTTAGTAAGTTATGAACAATGTACGTGATTTCTACAAAACAACACTTTAGATTACTTTAATACGTTTTGTTTAGCATATTATCATCATCCCACATCATCCTGCACGTATAAAAGTCATATATAAATGAAAGCCTTTTAATAAAGTTTCTTCTTTAGGAAACCCTACGATTTCTAGCTTTGTTAATGAAATTCAACGCACCAAATCAATTACATACAACCTAACTAGCATATTCACAATCATATTACTCATCAAATACGTCTAGCATGCAATCCTACAACATCACATAATCAATAAAGTTTCCATTCTAGGCAAGTTATGAACAATGAGCAACTAGGGTTTTCCAAACAACAATAAAATCATCAAATAAGTGCAATAACATCAAATAAATAACAAAGTCACCAACTTTATTACCAAAATTCTTGTTTGGATGAACTAGGGTTTCATCATGAAACTTGAAATCATAAAACAATGAAATCGGATGGAAAAACTTACGTAGATGCGTTAGCAATAGCCAGGATTGATCAAATACGCGTTTAATTGCAATAAACAAAATCGAATCGATGGTGAATTGAGGTGATGTTTGCGTTGGCTTCAAGGGGGGTGTGGGGGCTGATTATTTTCGAAAATATGGAGAATGGGAGTTTAGGTTTTATAAATTCCTTATATATGTACAACATGGGCCTTAAAATGTAGAAAAATGTAAGTCTAGGAGGCCCGTTGAGTCATTAAATGATTTAAAATACATTTAATTAAATCTAACTATATAAAATAGTTTCTAATAAATACTTTTATAAAACTCTTTTATAAAAATCACTAAAGCAGTAAAAGTCACAACGCTTACGCGCAAACGTACGCGATTTCACGAAAATCTACAATTTACGCATAAAATCACATAACACGTAAAATATTATTCTTGGTTAATCACCAACGTTCGGAAATATTATTCTTGGTTAATCACCAACATTTGGGGTCAGACTCATGCGATTCGTTAAGTCTCCGAATTACCGTTACATGAGTGTTTGTGCGAATAACCGACAAATTAATTAACCCTAATTAAGTGTAATGCATGAATGAATATTTGAGATAACTGAGTTTGTCTTAACGGAGTTAAACTGAAAATGTCGGGTGTCACACGTGCATTGCTCATTTTGAGGCTTATAAATAGATGGCTTGGGTTCTTTATTTCACACACCCTTCCATACATTACTAGAGCTCAAGAAACTCCGTTTCTGTAGTCTAGAGTAGTGAGTAGAGAGGCTCCTCCTCTTTGTCTGCAATAGGGGAGCCTACGAAACTCAGCGTTACGCTATTAGTATGGCCGTTCGTGGCTAAACTTCTTGTATTGCTAGGGTGAAGATGATGTTTGGTGCATGTTAATATTTGACGTATTAATCTAGTGGTATGTTTATGTCTTTAATTATTCGTTCTTAAAACCATCATTTGCTGGGCTTTTATTATTGTCTAAATCCATCTTTATATTTATGAGTGTTCTTGGTTTTAAAGTGTAAGATCGTAAACCTTTTTAATCAAACTTCCTTTGAAGCTTGTATGTCTTTATAAAAGAAGAGACTGATAAGCCAAGGCTTAGTCAACATTAATAAGGTCGTACGTCTTTATACGAACATATTATACGACCATGAATTGGTGAACTCATATTGGGAACGGTACGTCTTTATACTCGGTCCGATTGTTACACCGCCTCCCGGTGAACAAATATAATCACCTATTTAACTTTAATACAAAGCATTTAAGTTCGATGTCTTAAACAAACCCAGAGATGACCATTCGAAGGGTTGAGGGTAACTGTTGTCCCTAATGGGAGACACTACTATTTTAATCTAAAGATTTTAATTCGTGAATCAAATGTCGTGAGGACGAGGCTCTAGCGGTGACCCAGGTCACAAGTTTGTAGTAGTCATATCACTGGATTAGTCAACTTAACATTATCACGTACCAAGCTGATTCGAAGCCCGAAGCAATACTCTCCGTGACCTGATCATTTCCATGATATTTACTATTCTGTTCGTTACATTTCTGTTACACACATCACACACGTTTTTACTTTTCTGTTATTTACTTTACCGTCATTTACTTTATTGTCATTTACTATTTGGCTTCACAAGCACACAAAACCCACTCACTAATTGATCCAGCTAAACGATAACAAAAGTTGAGTACTGGAACTCGACCGTGTCCATTGGTTCGATACTTGGTACGTTTACCTATTGTGTGTGTTTTAAGTTAAAGTAATTATCATTTTATAAATTTAAAACCTGATCTCGTGAAACTAATATCTCTAAATATTTTTATTACTAAAAACACGCTATCAAGTACTATCCGCATACTCATCACAATTATTAACAAAATGATGGGATCTGATACTTAATCCATTCATTTGTGTTACAAGAGGATAATTGACTTTGATATGCAAAAACATGAAGAAATCACTCAAAATCAAGGAGGAATCAGCATTCGGAGGTCAATTGAACGAACATGGACCAAGGAAATCAAAGAAGTAAGTCAAAAGTCAATAGGGAGCAGAAAAAGCACAATGCACGGGCGTACATCCGAATGCACGGCTGTGCAAAGGGTCAATTATGTCCCTATACTCCCCATAGCTGCCAGATTCCCTCACGTGCAAAAAAAGGGTACTTTGCATGCCCGTGCAATCCAATGCACGGCAGTGCATTGCCAAAATCTTAGCGTATAAATAGCAAGCTCATTCTATGTAAGGCCCCAAACCCGGGAGGCCTCACTTGTTGGATTTACTCATTCACAAACAGTTATTAAACTTGAATATCAAATAACGCAGCGGAATCATTCATTCATCATAATTAAAACTTGTTCAAACACGAGGAAGCGTAACATTATCAAATACATAAACATAACGTAAACAACTCATAACGGGATGCCAGTCTTCATATCATCCGGGTAACTCTTCTCTCTTGCCAAGCATCACCGTCCTTCACCATAACCTGCCCTTAACCTGAATGTGCATACTAAAAAGTCAGCTATGCTGGTGAGTTCTACGTTTACATAAAACCTTAACATAAACATTTTGCCAAAAACATAACATACATTTGTTTAACAAAAGCGCACGTAAAACATGCAATAACTTAACATCATCGTAACATAACATCATAACATAAGTCAACATGAACCGAATATGCGCCTTCTCGTAACCGTCAATTCCATACATCGCATACCAGCGGGTGAACTTAAGGCTCGTTACCTCTAACCCATCTGTCATACAGGTCCCCTAAGGCTCGTTACCTCTAGGTGGACCAAACATATGTCTCCTAAGGCTCGTTACCTCTAGGTAGACCAAACATACGTCTCCTAAGGCTCGTTACCTCTAGGTAGACCAAACATAACTTAGGCACTATTACCCTGCAAGGAATAGTACCTTCCATTGGGATCCCGGTAATCCCATGGGTGACCGTCGTCACCCCATCATCAACCAGTTGTACAACCGTTAGCTAGCCACAAGGCCCCCCATAAGGTGAGGCCAATACATACATACATACCTTAGCTCTCGTAGGAACTCGTGGCAGATTCGTTCATTCGTGACTTTCATAAAACCTTTACCACCTTTTTATTTAAAGCATTCGTACGTTTTATTAAACAAAACATCATCTCTTTCGTAAACCTTTCGTAAACTTTATTTGGCAAAACATTTCATAAACATCATCCCGTAACATCATTTTGTAAACATCATATCGTAAACATCACATCGTAAACATCGTTTCATAAACATCATTTCGTAAACATCGTTTTATAAACCTCATTCCGTATGTATGCACACCAGCCCAAAAACATTTAATTAAAACATTTGAAGAAAGGCTTCTAGAACTCACCTGATAAGCTAATTTGGGTTGTCCTAAACAAGGTCCAACAACGTCACTTCCGATCTGAATTGATTAGTTAAATACACATCAGACCCATACCGACTCTAACGGTTTAACCATTCTAAACATACTAACTTTACTTAAGCAGTCAGATGCCTGCGCACTTAGCAAGTGCGCAGACCCTGCTTCCTGCGTACTTGATAAGTACGCAGGATCCTCTTCCTGCGTACTTGATAAGTAAGCAGGACCTACTCCGTGCGCACTTGGTAAGTGCGCACGATCTGTTTCTTCGCAAAACCCTAACTTTCGCGTTCAGGTCTGATCACGTCAAGATCCCGAACCTGTTTACATCCAAAACGTTCGTTTTCCATTAAGGAACTTAAATCTATGTTTATCTTTCAGTTTCATCCGTAAAAACGTTGCCTTTTCACCCAAAACCCGAAAAACCCAAAAACGAACAAAAACTCAGATTTAGGCCAAATCGTTACCTGAATCAAGTTTCTGATCCGGGGGTTCTTCTCACGAGCTCTGGAGCAACACACTTCTCAAATCTCGGGTCGATCCGCCAACTTTCTCTGTCTACGGTTTCTCTCTCTAGAAGTTGCAAATGAGAGAAATAGGCGGTGACCTTGACTATTTATAGGGAAGGCTCCCCTTCCAGCCCGCCGGCCCATCCTGCCCGACCTGACATGCCTCGTTCGTTTAATCCGTTATTTTAACTGTCGTTTTATTTATTTTTTTTAGGGATGTTACAAGTCTACCCCCTTACAATAGGTTTCGTCCCCGAAACCTATCATAAGTCAAATAGATGAGGGTATGACTCCCTCATTTCCTTATCCGTTTCCCAAGTGGCTTCCGATCCCTTTCGATGTTTCCATTGGACTTTAACCAATTGGATAATCTTATTACGCAAACGCTTCACCTTCTTGTCTAAGATGGCCACGGGTTCTTCGATGTAATTAAGGCTGTTGTCGACCTCGATGTCAGTAAGTGGTACGTGAGCTGATTCATCCGCCAAACACTTTCGCAAGTGTGATATATGGAAGGTAGGATGAATCCCACTCAACTCATCTGGCAACTCTAGCCGATAAGCGACTTCACCCACCCGTGCCATTATCCTGAATGGTCCGACGAACCTCGGACTTAACTTCCCTCTCTTCCTAAATTGTATTATTCCCTTCCAGGGTGACACTTTCAACATTACTCTGTCCCCAACCTCGAACTCAATAGGCCTTCGTCGTTTATCTGCATAGGATTTCTGACGATCTTGATCGGCCTTCATTCTTGCTTTGATTTGATCAAACCTTTCCGATGTTTCTCTTACGACTTCAAGACTTCCTAATTCCTTCTGTCCAATCTCACCCCAACAAACCAGGGTCCTACATCTTCTCCCATGCAACATTTCGTAAGGCGGCATGCCTATCGTCATGTGATGACTATTGTTGTAGGAGAATTCGGCTAACGGCATATGACTGTCCCAACTGCCGACAAAATCAATAATACAAGCGCGTAGCATATCCTCCAAGGTCTGAATAGTCCTTTCGGACTGACCATCGGTTTGTGGGTGGTATGCCGTGCTGATACTAAGCCTCGTGCCCATCGCCTCGTGAAAACTTTTCCAGAACCTCGATGTGAATTGTGTGTCCCGGTCAGATACGATCGTCAAAGGCATCCCATGCCGTGCTACTACTTCGTTAATAAACACTTCTGCTAACCTTTCGACGAGAATGTCTCACGAATAGGTAGGAAATGAGCACTCTTCGTTAAACGGTCCACAATTACCCAAATGGTGTCATGACATTTAGCTGTGCGAGGTAGCTTGGTTATGAAGTCCATGGTAATGTGTTCCCACTTCCATTCTGGTATATCAAGTGGTTGAATCTTTCCATACGGTTTCTGGTGTTCGTCCTTTACTTGTGAGAAAGTCAAGCACTTGCTTACATACTTTGTCACCTCATGTTTCATCCCAGGCCACCAGTATTCCTTCCTCAGATCTTGGTACATTTTATTGGTACCAGGATGGATAGAGTACCGAGACTTATGAGCCTCATCCAAGATTTTGGTTCTAAGCTCGCCACCCATAGGTATCCATACCCGCCCAAAATGTGTCCTAACACCTAGGGTGTTATATTCCAACTTGTCCTATTTGCCAACCATCCTTTCCTTCTTAATGTTTTCCTCCTTAAGTGCCTCATCTTGAGCCTTTTCAATTTCTCTCATCACATCCGATGTTACCACCAACTGGCAAGCTTTCACTCTAATAGGAGTAGGCACATCCTTTCAGCTTAGAGCGTCAGCCACCACGTTTGCGTTTCCAGGATGGTATATTATTTCACAGTCATAGTCTTTCAATAGTTCCAACCATCGCCTATGCCTCATATTAAGTTCCTTTTGTTCGAAGAAGTATTTCAAACTTTTGTGGTCGGAGTAAATAGTAAACTTCACCCCGTAAAGGTAGTGTCTCCAGATTTTTAATGCGAATACGACAGCAGCAAGTTCCAAATCGTGGGTTGGATAATTAACTTCGTGAATCTTCAACTGTCGTTACGCATACGCGATCACTCTTCCGCGTTGCATCAACACGCATCCCAATCCCTGACCCGAAGCGTCAGAGTATACCACTAAGTCTTCATTGCCCTCGGGAAGGGCCAAGACTGGAGCTTTGGTTAGCTTCTCCTTCAATTCCTTAAACGCCTCGTCCTTGGTCGAACCCCATTCGTACTTTACCTCCTTCCGAGTCAACTTTGTCAATGGCGAAGCTATTTTTGAGAAATTCTGGATGAATCTCCGATAGTAGCCTGCCAATCCCAAGAAACTGCGGATTTCAGTTGGCGTCTTAGGAATATTCCATTCTCTTACCGTCACTAACTTTGCTGGGTCAACCATAATGCCGTTCGGGTTAATGACGTGACCTAGGAATTGGACTTCCCTAAGCCAGAACGTGCATTTGGAGAACTTAGCATACAACTTTTCCTTCTTCAGAGCTTCCAATACTTCCTTCAAGTGACACGCGTGATCACCCTCATTCTTGGAGTAGATGAGGATATCATCGATGAACACGATTACTGATTGGTCCAGCATCGGTCGACACACCCTATTCATTAAATCTATGAACGCTGCGGGGGCATTCGTCAATCCAAAAGACATCACGCGGAACTCGAAATGTCCATAACGCGTGCGAAATGCGGTTTTCGGTATGTCTTCTTCCCTCACCTTCAACTGATGGTACCCGGATTGAAGGTCAATTTTTGAGAACCAACTTGCGCCCTGTAATTGATCGAACAGGTCGTCGATCCTTGGTAAAGGGTACTTGTTCTTCACCGTACGTTTGTTCAACTCGCGATAATCAATACACATTCTCATCGAACCGTCTTTCTTCTTCACAAACAACACCGGAGCACCCCACGGAGAGATGCTCGGTTGGATAAATCCTTTCTCAAGTAACTCGTCTAGTTGTGCCATTAATTCTTTCATCTCCACTGGTGCTAGTCGATATGGAGCCTTAGCCACGGGCTGGGCATCTGGTACTAAGTCGATTCGAAATTCAATCTCTCTGTCGGGTGGTATCCCAGACAAATCCTCTGGAAACACCTCCGGGTACTCGCGTACCACGGGTACATCATCTAGCTCCTTCACTTCCTTACACTCGTCAATTATGTACACCAGATAAGCCTCGCATCAGCGCCTCAAGTAATCTGTTGCTCTAATCATCGAGATGACGTTTGGCATCGGGGTGTCACGATCTCCAAGAACATCGACTTTGCTACCATCCGGAGCCTTGAGTCGGATTATCTTTCGTTTGCATATAATTTGCGCTTCATTGGCAGTTAGCCAATCCATACCTAACACGACATCGAACCCTCCCAAAACCATAACAAACAATCTAACAGGGAACCTATGACCTTCTATTTTTATCGTGGAGTTGTCAACTACATCGGTCACTCTCGCAGTTCTACCCACAGCAGTTTCTACGCTAAAGGCCCTTTCTAGCTTACTGACAGTGTACTTCACTCGTTCACAAAAGTCACAGATATGAAACTCTTACTGGCACCCGAATCTAATAACACAGAAACAAAAGTGTTGTCAAGGATGAACGTACCTGACGCCACGTCGGGGTCTGCCCTGGCTTGTTCTTGCGTCAGTGCGTACGCACGAGTCTTTGCTCGGGGCCTCTCTTCTTTCTTTTCCGGGCCTTTCCCTTTCCCAGCTTCACCCATTCTGGGCTTGGTGCATTCCCGGCTCATATGACCGCTTTCACCACAATTATAAATTTAATGCCTTGCCTGCATTCCCGAGAGTAGTACCCAGTCCTGCCACATTTGTAGCATAGATTTGTCCCTATCCGACATTCACCCGTATGTCTCACCCCACATCTTCCACAGACTGCCGTCTCGCCTACCCTGGCCTGTTTGTCCCGAGCCCCAAACAACTTCCCACCCGATCGCTTAGCGGGAAAACTCAGCTTCTTCTTGGGCTCTTCAATGGCAACGACATTCAGTGCCAAATCATCAAATACCACTCCACTCAGTTCTACTACCTCGTTCCCTTTTGCCTGACGTACACCTTCCCACCAATGGGATGCTTCTTCTCTCAAGGAGTTAGCAGCAAATTACACAAACTAATCCGTTCGGCACTCGCTCAGGTGAATGGCAGCTTCCATACGGATTACCTAATCAAAAGTAGCCATAGCGTCCTTCTTCCTAGTCAGGACTGGTGGGTCACATGCCTTAAAGGACTTATAGTCACAACCACGATTAAGTGGTGCGTTGATTGCCTCAGTGTTAGGGGTGTCAACCGCCGTGTTAGACCCACCTTCCCCATTAACCTTCTTCAATGCTTCAGCTAACAGACCTGGCAGAGAAGTCTTCATCAGCTCGGTGAACTCTCGAGCTATAGCTGCTCTCACCTCTTGTTCAAAAGTGAAAGGTTGTTCTTTAACCAGTGTCTGCTCAGTTCCATGCACACTAACCGCTGGTTCAGTGTGAACACTTCCTTCTTCACTATACTCTTGGCGTGCAGGGGTCCTGCCACGCCCACCATTTCGACCGCCGGTACGACCACCGGTACGACCCCCACCACGTCTTCCGTTTCCTCTCCTTGCCATTTCGTTCTATAAGACAAGGAATCAAATGTCATCACGCTAGTTAACAAATAAAATTCAATAAGTACTGTAAGATGTTATTATACACTGGCCATCTACAATTAACCATTACACTACCATTCGATTTCTATTTGACCCCCTTTGTGATTCCATCAAAACACAAGTCCTTACCTAACCCTTTTCTAAGGCATACTGTATATGTAAATATATACAACCTTCACACCTGATGCTGTGGCTCGAGTTACCCGTACTGGCATCCACTTTCGGTCCCATTCAGAGTTTAAGTTCAGACACTGGGAGTGTCCGAATCTCTCAAACTATTGCTCTAATACCAACTTGTAAGGCCCCAAACCCGGGAGGCCTCACTTGTTCGATTTACTCATTCACAAACAGTTATTAAACTTGAATAACAAATAACGCAGCGGAATCATTCATTTATCATAATTAAAACTTGTTCAAACACGCGGAAGCGTAACATTATCAAATACATAAACATAACATAAACAACTCATAACGGGATGCCAGTCTTCATATCATCCGGGTAACTCTTCTCTCTTGCCAAGCATCACCGTCCTTCACCATAACCTGCCCTTAACCTGAATGTGCATACTAAAAAGTCAGCTACGCTGGTGAGTTCTAGCTTTACATAAAACCTTAACATAAACATTTTGCCAAAAACATAACATACATTTGTTTAACAAAAGCGTACGTAAAACATGCAATAACTTAACATCATCGTAACATAACATCATAACATAAGTCAACATGAACCGAATCTGCGCCTTCTCGTAACCGTCAATTCCATACATCGCATACCAGCAGATGAACTTAAGGCTCGTTACCTCTAACCCATCTGTCACACATGTCCCCTAAGGCTCGTTACCTCTAGGTGGACCAAACATATGTCTCCTAAGGCTCGTTACCTCTAGGTAGACCAAACATACGTCTCCTAAGGCTCGTTACCTCTAGGTAAACCAAACATAACTTAGGCACTATTTCCCTGCAAGGAATGGTACCTTCCATTGGGATCTCGGTAATCCCATGGGTGACCGTCGTCACCCCATCATCAACCAGTTGTACAACCGTTAGCGAGTCACAAAGGCCCCCCGTAAGGTGAGGCCAATACATACATACATACATACCTTAGCTCCCGTAGGAACTCATGGCAGATTCGTTCATTCGTGACTTTCATAAAACCTTTACCACCTTTTTAGTTAAAGCATTCGTACGTTTTATTAAACAAAACATCATCTCTTTCGTAAACATTTCGTAAACTTCATTTGGCAAAACATTTCATAAACATCATCCCGTAACATCATTTCGTAAACATCACATCGTAAACATCGTTTCGTAAACATCATTTCGTAAACATCGTTTTGTAAACCTCATTCTGTATGTATGCACACCAACCCAAAAACATTTAATTAAAACATTTGAAGAAGGGCTTCTAGAACTCACCTGATAAGCTAATTTGGGTTGTCCTAAACAAGGTCCAACAACGTCACTTCCGATCTGAATTGATTAGTTAAATACACTTCAGACCCATACCGACTCTAACGGTTTAACCATTCTAAACATACTAACTTTACTTAAGCAGTCTGATGCCTACGCACTTAGCAAGTGCGCAGACCCTGCTTCCTGTGTACTTGATAAGTACGCAGGATCCTCTTCATGCGTACTTGATAAGTACGTAGTGCTCTCTTCTTGCGTACTTGATAAATACGCAGGGCGTACTCCGTACGCACTTGGTAAGTGCGCACGATCTGTTTCTTCGCAAAACCCTAACTTTCGCGTTCAGGTCTGATCACGTCAAGATCCCGAACCTGTTTACATCCAAAACGTTCGTTTTTCATTAAGGAACTCAAATCTATGTTTATCTTTCAGTTTCATCCGTAAAAACGTTGCCTTTTCACCCGAAACCTGAAAAACCCAAAAACGAACAAAAACTCAGATTTAGGACAAATCGTTACCTGAATCAAGTTTCTGATCCGGGAGTTCTTCTCATGAGCTCTGGAGCAACACACTTCTCAAATCTCGGGTCGATCCACCAACTTTCTATCTCTACGGTTTCTCTCTCTAGAAGTTGCAAATGAGAGAAATAGGTGGTGACCTTGGCTATTTATAGGTAAGGCTCCCCTTCCAGCCCGCCGCCCCATCCGGCCCGACCCGACATGCCTCGTTCGTTCATTCCGTTATTTTAACTGTCGTTTTATTTATTTATATTTTTTTTGGGATGTTACATTCTAGTGTTTTAGGTGTCCAAGACCAAGGGTTGTGAAGGCCTTAGTGCTCTGCTAGAGCTGGAACTGTCTCGGTTTTGGTGTGTTTTAGCTTTTCTTTGTTTATTTTATGTTTTTAGTCTTGTAATATGAAATGATTCTTCTCGTTCGAGTAAACAAGAGGCAACCTATACCTACTCTCCCTTGGTGTTGGAACACTTCCACACATTGTCTATGAAGTCACTTGTATGGTCATTCGTGGCTAGTCTTCTTGCGTTACTTGGGTTGGTTGATCTTTGTTTAATTAATAAAGTATTTTTAGTATGTTATGTTCCTAACGTCTTTCTTTTGATATATCTTAAAAAGAAAAGAATAACAAATTTTTTAAACCAACTTAATAATGTTAAATCATGTGAGTTTCTTAAGCAAGACTTCTTGTTTCGGAAGCTTATTCGAGTTTGTACTGTCTATATACAAATCTTGGTGCTAGCAACGGCCGAGTTAGTATAGGTTTAATCTTATGGGTTGATTAGAGGTTTGGGTATTCAACGAGTTGTTCGAGTCCTAGTTGGACCTTATAAAGCGTGTCGGTATTTCTTTACTTCTCTTGTGTTAGCTTGCAGAGGATTTCAAGCGGGAGCCATGAGGCTTGATCTTGAGAATGAAAGTTATATTTATTTAAAATATTATTATAAGTAAAGACATCTATTTTAAGAATATAAAATGTTAGGTTCAAGTGTTCATAAAGTAACTTTGGAGGATGTTGCGCATTCTGACTTTACAAAAGTAGTTACAAGACTTGGTGTACGTCATTCGACAGGATAATCTTAGTCCGAATAATAATTCATGGGACAGCCGATAGACTTGAGACCCTGTTAGGAATCCGGGAATTATTAAGAGCAGTTAGCCGACCGTATCCACTGTTACGTTACGAAATACTAACTCCCCTATCGAAAAGGTTAGTATTAGTAACTTTGACCAACTTTGGGTTACGGACGGCGCAAGAAATTGGGTTACGGACCGCCACCATTGCTAACGGTCCGTTACGAGGCTAGGAGTGGCCTATAAATAGAATGGTCGGGATTTCAACTTTTGAAACTTCTCAAACATCATCACACCTTGAAAAACACATAGTTAGTCTCGGTAGGCGTGTCCAGAAGTCCCGGTTCGCGTATAGAAGTCCGGTTTCCAGTCTTTCGACCCCAACACGTAGTAGATAGTTCTAAGGTAAGGTTCTGACTAGTTCCTAATAACTTTTTATTCCCACTATGCTATGAACTTGTAATTGAGTAATGTTGTAATGACTTAGGACCCTGATCCAAGTCATTGTGCTACTTACGTTAGCAAAGGTTATAGTTATCTTCATAGGAAGAAAGTTAGAGGTGTGTTCTATGATGCCCCTTTTTAAACGTTTTTAAATGTTTTGGGTATGATACACGTGTTATGAATGGTTTAGATACTGTATGCCATTGATTTACATCCATGAGCTAGTATCCATGATGTTGCAAGAGAAATGTTTATGTTATAAAATAAAAGGTAAGCATCCGACCAGTATGTAGTTATCTGGCAAACGAAATGTTCTGTATAAGGAAAGAGTGGTGTATAAATCCTTCTTGGACTCGTCATTCTGTTGGAGGTACGACTCTGGGAAGATAACCAACTTCTAATATTTTAAAGGGAAGATTATGGTTTGACACGTAAAAATGTTTTAAGGACTTATCTTGGATTACCAAGATAAGTAATGAAGAAAATATGTCATTGGCAGTGATCGCATTGAAATGGAATGTTTTGACTATATTGGTCAGTAAAAGAATGTTTTGTCAAATCTCACATAATATCTTGCAACTTATGGGCAGTGATTGTTATATCTCCGAAAGGGGACGAATTAAAAATATATATTATATCCCTCGCATTTGACATGAAGTTCTTGGTGCCGTTAATAGGGATATATTTGTATATATATATTTTTATAACCACACTAAAAACACGCTATCAAGTTTTTGGCGCCGTTGCCGGTGACACGGTAATTCTACGAAAGATCTAAGCCGTTGGACTGACTATTTTTTCTTTCTGCTTTATTTTTCTCTTTTTTGTTTTCATCTTTATTTTCTCTTTGTTTTATTTCAACTTCATTTTCCATTTTTATTTTAATTTTTATTCTTCTCACTTTTATTCTCTTTTATTTTGTTACTTGTGTTAGATGATCTGTCTTTGCACGAACTTTCAAGGATCACGACCGCGAAATTATTGTCAAGAGAAATGAATGGATGCAAGTACCACCATTCGGAAGCAATTTTAAAATAGGCGTAACGCTTTCGAACGGTTTTACGTGTTTAGTTTTTACAGTTTGCTTTATTTTTGATAAAGACAAGCTCAATACTTTGAAATTGGATTCCAACGCACGAGATACGTCTTCTAACGTAAAATCGGGATTTATTTTGGTGACATTCCTCTTTGACCGGTTTATTTTAATAATTTTTAAAATAAAATAATACTTTAATAAAATCTAAACTATTTTTGATCATATTTTTATATATAATTTTTATTTTTTATTTTTAATTTTATTTAAAGTATTATTTTCAAGTGGCAAAAAAAGGTCAAAAATGGTCAAACTGGGGGATGCACTCCCGTGCATCAAGCTCCGTGCAGTCTGGGCATAAACCATCAGTTTTCTGAAAACCCAGACCCCCAAACACGCTCGGACCTCGCCGAAATCACCCAAAAACGCTCGATTTTCACCCGTTTCCTTTGATTTTGGTCTCCAATCTCTTCATAAAGGTATGCGAGCTTGTCCATTATCGTTTTTAGGTTGATTTCTGCTTCAAATATGACTGATTTTGTTCAAATAGGACTAGGGTTTCATCTTGTATTTTGGTTTGAATATGCATGAATCTGAACTCAACGCTTAAACTGAAAGCATGTTTAACTATGTAGGATCATAATGTAACACTTCTTGATCTTGTTTGCGTAGATTTGTTTGACTCGTATGAATGGGTTTTTGAATTTTGACCTAGAACTCTTGAACATGGAAATACAAATTGAAGCATTAATCTTGTTTAAGTGTTAGCATAATTGGTGGAAAATTGTTGATTAATTGAAATAGGTCAAGAATTTTGACGGGTTTGACTTTTTAAAATTCAACATATTGTCCGTCTATGTCCATAGTCGGATTGCAGCGGTTGAGTTTGCGCCTTGTTTGAATATTATAATAGACCATTTTTTGGACTAGGGAAACATAATCGTGTCATAACCATGCACGAATTTTGTGTTTCTTTTGTGTGGTCCTAAAAATAAGCAAATATATATAGTTTATACCAAGTTTTTGGTTATATCACCATCGATTTTTTGGCACCATTTCTATATGTGTTTAATGAAACAATCTTATTTCTTGACACTAACTTTTTCAACTGGCGGAATCCTCCAGGCAAGCGGGAAGAAAAAGGAGAAACACCCACACAGATTCTCGAACAAGTTCGTCTTCCTCTATACCGCCAGAGGATGCACCACCTACTCCGCCATCACTACCTCCACCATACCACCCAACACCAATGCAAGAAAACCCGCCCGACATGCATCCTTGGTTAATTTTTTATCCATAAAATGCCATTGAGATGTATGCCTTCCAAACTTTGCCTAGCCTAATGCAACAGGAGTTTGGAACTCACAAGACAATCTGCTATGCTACTCTGGAAGGTATTGGTCTGTTAGAGGAAGCACTGCCACTAATTACAAGTCTGTGGATCAAATTCTTCGAGATCCAACAGCCAACCGTTGGGTCTAAATCGGTAGTCTAATGTTATCAAGTCAAAAGGTCAAAGTCAACATCAACAAGAGAAGTTCGAGTGACGAATTGACGTATGGAGTTCAAGTCTTGATCAGCAAAAGTGTTTCAGTTATATAAATATATTTTGTTTAGGGAAAAATATATTTATTATTTTTTTTTTTAAGATAGATTCAATATTTTGTTATCTTTAGGGGCTTGATTGTAATTAGTCTAAATTGTCATTAGGCTATAAATAGTAAAGGATGATTAGGGTTTTAGGGGAGCACACATTTGAGAGTGATTTTGGGGCTTTAATTGTATTATCTTTTGCAAATCAATCAAAAGAATTTATTGTTAAATCTTTGTGTGTTCATCTTTTTGTTAGATTTCTTCACCAAATCAGTGCATTTGATCCTACAAATTGGTATCAGCGCCTTAGTGCTCTTGATTTTAGAGCAAAACATGAGGTTTTAGGGTTTTTCAAAAATTCTGTATTTCATCCAAATCTGGATTAGATCTGTTTCAAGTTCATAAATTGGTATGGAAATTCGGTCAGAAACTAGTTTTTAAGAAGCTTGATTGATCTGGTTTGCATTTTGGCTTAGATCTTAGCGTTTTTGGTTTGATTTTGTGAGTTTTTGAGAAAAAGAGTCTGAGTCTGTTCTTGGGCTGACTGTCCAGAGCCGACTCTCTTGCTTGGGCCGACTGTTGCTTGTTATGGTCGACTGTCTGGGTCGACTCTTTGATTTTACTGCCGATTCTCTAGTAAAAGCAAGTTTACGACTCACTTATGTAACACCCCAATTTTTAAGAAAAATAAGTAGAATGACTAAAATGGTCCTTTAATGAAACCTTATGGGGTTAAGATGACAATATGTTAAAGTATAAGGGGTTAAAAATGCATTTGACTCAAAGTTCAGGGGCTGAAAAAGAAAATTTGAAGGTTTAAACCTGTGCCGGACCATCGCGAATGGGTAACGGTCACGGCTTGACCACAACAATCATTGAGGGGATGATACGTGTCTGCTGACTAAGGGACGCGTGGAAACCCTATGACGGACCGTCATGAAGGGTAATGGTCCGTCACAGCCACAAATTAGACCGCTCGTCCAGAAGTTGACGCGTTGCAGGTGACTCATACTCGTGACGGACCGTCACGGGAGATAACGGTCCGTTACGGGCGGCACAAGAAATTGGGTGACGGACCGCCACCATTGGTAACGGTCCGTTACGAGGCTAGGAGTGGCCTATAAATAGAAAGGTCGGGATTTCAACTTTTGAAACATCTCAAACATCATCACACCTTGAAAAACACATAGTTAGTCTCGGTAGGCGTGTCCAAAAGTCCCGGTTCGCGTATAGAAGTCCGGTTTCCAGTCTTTCGACACCAACACGTAGTAAATAGTTCTGAGGTAAGGTTTTGACTAGTTCCTAATAACTTTTTATTCCCACTATGCTATGAACTTGTAATTGAGTAATGTTGTAATGACTTAGGATCCTGATCTAAGTCATTGTGCTACTTACGTTAGCAAAGGTTATAGTTATCTTCACAGGAAGAAAGTTAGAGGTGTGTTCTATGATGCCCCTTTTTAAACGTTTTTAAATGTTTTGGGCATGATACACGTGTTATGAATGGTTTAGATACTGTATGCCATTGATTTACATCCATGAGCTAGTATCCATGATGTTGCAAGAGAAATGTTTATGTTATAAAATAAAAGGTAAGCATCCGACCAGTATGTAGTTATCAGCAAACGAAATGTTCTGTATAAGGAAAGAGTGGTGTATAAATCCTTCTTGGACTCGTCATTCTGTTGGAGGTACGACTCTGGGAAGATAACCAACTTCTAATATTTTAAAGGGAAGATTATGGTTTGACACGTAAAAATGTTTTAAGGACTTATCTTGGATTACCAAGATAAGTAATGATGAAAATATGTCATTGGCAGTGATCGCATTGAAATGGAATGTTTTGACCATATTGGTCAGTAAAAGAATGTTTTGTCAAATCTCACATAATATCTTGCAACTTATGGGCAGTGATTGTTATATCTCCGAAAGGGGACGAATTAAATGCGGACCGTTACATTCTTTCGTGGTATGTAACATAGGAAAGGACCCTTTAGAAAGATTATGGAATGTGGTGACGACAACTTAAGAGGTTTACGAACCTCGATAAGATATAAGTTGTTCAAGAATAAATGTAATGTTTGGGCAAGGGCATACGTGAAAGGTAAAAGTGATGTTTTAAAACGTGTCATATACAAATCATTTGAATGGATCAAAGACATTTGATTTAAACTCCGAACTCACCAGCATAAGCTGACCCATGTTTTAAGCATGTGTGTTAGTAAGAGCGTAGCCTCAAGCAGTAAGGACAAGGAGGCATCATGAGCAGGCTATCTGGCATCCAAAGCTGAAGACCGGCGTTAAGATTATGTTGTACTTTCTTTCGAATGTACTAAGACAAGTTTTATAAATAAATATGTTCTCTGATTACTATATGTTCATGAGTAAATCCGACAAGTGACCGAGATTCCGAGTGATCCGGGATGTGGGTGTCACAAGTTGGTATCAGAGCTTTAGTTTAAGAGATTTAGGTACTTTCCCAAGTATCTAGACTTAAACTATGGTTTAAAGGACCGTAAGAATGCCAACAGAGATTCCAGTCAAGATAGCCTGATGCAAAGGATAAAGGAAAAAGGTATGAGTATTTAGTAGGAAACATGATAGAAAGATAACTAGAGCACCGAAAGTGGCGTAAATGATTAATTCCGTTGTGGCCACAGTTATTAATATTTACAATACACTTGTGTTCTGAGCTATCAATCCATCATGTGAATATTAAAACACCCCATATCTTTTGTAGAAAATGGTTGGTAGAGGAAAAAGTAAGAGAGGAGGAAAGGTTAATTCCAATACTCGTAGAAAGCAGACGCGGTCTATTTCAAATGCCAAACCTGCAATAGAAAATAGAGATCATTTAGAAGTGAATGAACCAGAACTGGAGCCACAAATGAAAAATGCTATAGACACGGCTGTAGTTAAAGCCTTAGATATGGCTTTGCCTATCTTGTTGGCCAGCCTAGAGGAGAGTAGAAAGAAGGATAAGGCAAAAGAAGTTATTAAGAATATAGACGACAACGATCTCTATGAATATGAATCCGACGATTCTTATGAGATCAAACCAGTGATGGAAGGGAGGAAGGGGTGCTCCTACAAAGCATTCAAAGACGACAGTCCTCCAAAGTTTGATGGTACAAAGGATGCCACAGTCACACATCAGTGGATGAGGGAAATTGAAGCGGTGATTAAAATTAGTGAATGCAGAGATGATCAAAAAGTAAAATACGCCATCCACTCATTCGTATCAGAAGCATTTTGTTGGTGGAAGAATATGGTCATAGCTATGGATGAGAAGGTTATTGAACGAATGTCATGGGAGGAGTTGAAAGGATTACTGATCGAGGAGTTCTGTCCTGATAACGAAATGGACAAACTAGAAAGGGATTTTCTCAGGCTAGAAGCCGGTGGTATGACTCATCGAGAGTATAGTACGAAATTCAATAGGATGGCCCGTCTAGTACCTCACTCAGTGACCCTTGAAGATGTACGCATTAAGAGATACGTACAAGGGTTACCATCTGAAATCCGAAGGTTAGTGAAAACTTCAGAGTTAAAAAGATTTAGATCCGCCATACAACTTGCTTCAACTATGTACGATGAGGTCTATGGTTCCCGCCCAGTGCAATCAAAGAGAAAATGGTCCAAAAGTTCTCAGTGCTAGAAAAAGCAAAATGATGGTGAATGGAAGAAGAAGAGAACTACAAGTAGTGTCACCACATGTACCACCTGTAGTAAGAATCATGCCGGAGAATGCAGATTAAAATCCGGCGCCTGTTTCAAATGTGGCAAGGCAGGGCATTTGGCGTACAACTGTCTTGTCAAGCCTATGCTTTAAGTGTGGAGAGATTGGGCATAGAATGTTGGAATGCCCAACACTTAAAATTAATAATCCCGAGCCTTTGAAAATGAGAGAAAGAGAAGCCAGTAAAGTCAAGAGTAGGGCTTATACCCTAACAACCGAAGAGGCTAAGGCATTGCCAGACGTAGTATCCGGTACGTTTCTTGTTATTCACATACCTGCTACTGTATTATTTGATTCCGGTGCTAGCAGAAGTTTCGTATCCTTAGAATTCTATCCTTCCTTAGCTAGACCTACAGTAAGATTAGACAAAATCTTCGAAGTAGAAACGACTATTGGGAAAACAATGAAGGTGGCATAAGTCATTCAAGATTGTTTCATTGACCTTGAAGGGCACAAATTTTCTGTTAGACTATATCCGATGATCCTTGAAGGATTTAATGTAGTCTTAGGAATCGACTGGTTAGCAGCAAATCCTAGATCATTTGCAACAAGAAAGCTGTCCACATACAGACTCCAGAAATTGGATTACAATTCATGATGAAAAAATTAGATCAGCCATTAGAATTATCTCCATGATGAAAGCCATGAAGTTTATGAATCGAAGCTGTGAGGCTTACCTGGCATACGTTATTGATTCCAAAGTGAAGACTAAGAAATTAAAAGATGTACCAGTTGTCTGTGACTTTCCTGATGTATTCCGTAAAGAATTACCAGGAATACCACCAGAAAGAGAAGTGGAGTTTCGAATTCACTTAGTGCCTGAGGCTAAGCCCGTGGCGGAGGCACCTTATCATTTAGCTCCATCAGAAATGAAGGAACTGATGTCTTAACTACAAGAGTTGCTAGACAGAAGTTTCATCAGATTGAGTATCTCGCCTTGAGGTGCTCCAGTATTATTCGTAAAAAAGAAGGATGGTAGTATGCGTATGTGCATAGACTACCAAGAGTTGAACAAACTGACTATCAAGAATAAATATCCGTTACCAAGGATCGATGACTTATATGATCAGTTATAAGGAGCAAGCTGGTTTTCCAAAATCGATCTAAGGTCGGGTTATCATTAGTTGAAGGTTAGAGATGAAGATATTCCAAAGACAGCTTTCCGTACGAGATATGGACACTACGAGTTCTTAGTAATGTCATTTGGTTTGACTAATGCCCCTGCTGCATTCATGGACCTTATGAATAGGGTTTGTCGACCAATGTTAGACTGATCTGTGATCTTGTTCATCGATGATATTCTAATTTACTCAAAGAGTGAATGAGATCATGCATGTCATCTCAAGGAAGTACTAGAGACACTTAGAAAATAAAAGTTGTATGCAAAATTCTCTAAATATGCATTTTGGCTCCGAGAAGTTCAGTTCTTGGGTCATGTAATAAACGCAGAAGGAATTCTTGTGGATCCTTCAAAGATAGAAATGGTGATGAAACGGAACCTGCCAAAAACACCTACAGAGATACGTAGTTTCTTAGGTTTGGCTGTTATTGTAGAAGATTTATTCAGGATTTCTCCAAGATCGCTTCCCCATAAACCAAACTAACGAAGAAGGAAACAAAGTTTGTATGGGGAGTAGAGCAAGAAAATGCTTTTCAGAAATTAAAGGAGAAATTAACACAGGCTCCCGTTTTATCATTGCCAGAAGGAACGGAAGATTTGGTAGTTTACTCTGATACTTCGCATCGGGGACTGGGGTGTGTATTCATGCAAAGATGCAAGGTTATAGCCTATGCTTCACGGCAACTCACACTCCATGAAGCAAACTATCCAACTTATGATTTAGAGTTAGCTGCAGTAGTATTTGCATTTAAAATATGAAGACATTATCTATACGGAGTTAAGTGCACGATCTACACAGATCATAAAAGCTTAAAGTAGTTCTTTGAGCAAAAAGAACTGAATATGAGGCAGCGAAGGTGGTTAGAGCTGATAAAGGATTATGATTGTGAAATCCTGTATCACCAAGGAAAAGCCAATGTTGTGGCCGATGCTCTAAGCCGTAAGGAAGATCATCTTCCTATCAGGGTGAAGTCATATAAGTTAATTGTAACTGCAGACTTTTTGACTCAGCTTAGGAATGTCCAGATAGAAGCATTGAAAGCAGAAAATGTTAAAAAAGAGAGAATGGCTGGACAAGAGAAATACTTGGAAGAAAATGAGTATGGAGTTAAGATTGGATTCAACCATATGTGGTTACCACATATGGGTGAATTAAGAGTTAAAGTTTTAGATGAAGTTCATAAATCAAGATATTAAATTCATCCGGGTAGTACAAAAATGTACCAAGATCTACGCCAAGATTAGTGGTGGCCCGGTATGAAATTCGATATCATGAAATATGTGGCTAAATGTTTGACTTGTTCTCAAGTTAAAGCAGAGCATCAAAAATCTTATGGCAGATTACAACCATTAGATATTTCAGAATGGAAATGGGAGCATATCACTATGGAATTCATAACAAAGATACCAAGAGTAGCTAAAGGTTATGATACCATATAGGTGATAGTAGACAGGCTAACTAAGAGTGCTCACTTTTTACCAATACGTGAGACTTACTCTTCGAAAAGGTTAGCTGAAGCATT
The DNA here is from genome assembly GCA_023525975.1 of Smallanthus sonchifolius. NCBI lineage: Eukaryota > Viridiplantae > Streptophyta > Magnoliopsida > Asterales > Asteraceae > Smallanthus > Smallanthus sonchifolius. Next base: position 65,727,290 of record CM042030.1, on the reverse strand, counting down.
TATCAAGGAAATTATCTCAAGGCATGGAGTGCCAGTTTCAATTGTATCTGACAGAGACTGTTAGGACATGTTTTGTAACTGTTGAGAAAATTCTGTGTAAGTTCTGCTAGAGGCGAACTTAACAAGTTCGCCTAGCCTATCAGAGGCGAACTTAATAAGTTCGCTTAAGTCTATTAGAGGCGAACTTAATAAGTTCGCTTAGTCTGTTAGAGGCGAACTTAATAAGTTCGCCTGGTGCAGAACAGTAGTTTATAAATACAGAAAAAAGTCTGTTACAAAGATAGCGTAGATAGAAGAGACGATATCATAGTAGACTTGATTAGAGACAGAATCTTGTAACCTGATATTGTGGTAGAAATACAAAGCGTTTTTTTACACCGTTGTTGTTGATTGAGTTACACGAGCCCGTTGATCATGGATTCCGCACGTTATCACTGTGTCGTACCGCGAGTCTAGAGATCGGTCACGCACCGAATTAGGGACCTACAAGTGGTATCAGAGCTTTTGCTCGTGATTCTTGTTGATTCTAGACGATTTTATACGCAAATTAACATCAAATTCATCATTTTTGAGTTTTTCATTTCAATGGAGTTTTCAAGGCTGATTTTGATCTGATTTGGTGTTTTTGAAGAGGATTTTGACGAAATTAATCCGATAGAAAGCTTCTAATTGACAAATTACACAATCCTACGGTCCAATTTTGTTTAATTCCTTCAAATCAGTGATTAATGATGATTTTCGTATGTTTCTGGTTCGCGAGTTTGGTTTGAAGGGTTCTTGATCTTGATTCTGTTACTGCAAGCGAACTTGCTGATTTCTTGTGCAGGCGAACTTAGCAGGCGAACTTGTCAAGTTCGCTTCTCACAGGATTAAGCGAACTTATTTTAGGCGAACTTATTTTTAAGCTAACTTAAGCAGATTTCAAGTTTCTGGTTTAAGCGAACTTATTAAGTTCGCTTGGGTGTCTCAGAGGCGAACTTATTAAGTTCGTTTGTACAGTATCAGGCGAACTTATCTGTTTGCTAGTGTTCTTAAAAAAAAAAAATTTAAAAAGAGTATTTTGGCGGGAAATTTCTTCTTGTCCAATTTTTTTAGGGAAAGTTTATATGCTTGTTTTGAATCATTTTTGAAATTTTGAATTTTCAAAATTTTTTAAAAAGAGTATTTTGGCGGGAAATTTTTTCCGGATATTTTCGCAAAAATTTCAAAATGTCAATTTCATGTGATGATAATGAGATTGAAACTATGCCACCGAGACTTTTGTGCATATCAGATTTTCTTAGCTGGAAAGTCCGATTCGAACAGTTCATATCAGAAACTGATGAAAACTTTTGGACATCCATATTTGAAGGATATGTGCATCCTACTTATGACTATATGGGATATTATGATGTTCCTAAACCCGTGACAGCTCTTACTAAAGTAGAAAAGCAGAAGTTTGTTCTAGAGATGAAGACGCGTGAAACTTTAACGTTGTCTTTACTAAAAGAAATCATTCATAGTCTCGGGAAGTGTCCAACTTCAAGAGATCTATGGGAAGCATTGAAGAAAAAGGGTGAAGCTACTACTCAAGGGTTTGTGGTCTTGATCAACGAAGTATTGGAGAAGCCGAGTTATTCTCAAAGTGATTTTTCTGCAGATTTAAGTGATAGTGAGAGTATTCGTTCTGGTGAAAGTACTCAATCTACTGAAACTGATGTGATGAGTGAAGAAAGTTTTCAGACAGTTGAAGATAATCTGAGTGAATCAGAAATAGATACAGAGCCGGTCATTGTTGCTCAAAACGGTGAAGCTGATGATGACGTATTCATGGCTCCTGGTGCATCTTCTTCAGAAGTACAACATGAGGTCTTTTCTAACTCTGAAACGTTTTGTTCTAACTGTGTTTCAGTGAAGGATAAAATGATGAGGGTTATATCATTTGTGATATGAAATCGATGCACACGGTAAATCAGAAATTAAAAGATAATGAGAATGTGTGTATTGAAAGGATAGAATCACTGAAGAGGGATATAAGTTCTCTGACTTTGAGGATCAAAGAGCATGCATATCACCTGGATATGTCCTTTGCAGAAATTGAGAAAAGAAATAATGATCTTGTTGAGAAAGATAAGGAACTAGCTGAATCTAAAGCAGAGGTAATCAAATTGCATAGAAAGTTAGAAAGCTTTGGAAATTCATCTTTCTTATTAGGACATTATCATGATAATACTAACGAGGGGAAGGGAACTAATGGTATTGGTTATGTTCCTCCACAATTCAACGGAAATTATTCAGTTACACCTGAGATTATAAACGTTGAGGATTTAGATCCTAAGACTGTGTTGAAGGTGAATCCAGTCACAGGTGAAGATATGGTGTGTTCTGATGAGAGTGATGATGAATATTTTGATGAAGATAAGGTAGAGGGGATACCGAAAGAGGTTAAGAAAGAAGACTCAAAGGTTGATTCTAATTCATCTAGAAATTATACATTTGGAAGTTCTTCAAACTCAAGGAGAGTTCCATATGTCAGAGATTATAAAGACAGGCGTACATGTTTTCATTGTAATGAGATATGACACATTTTGGTGAACTGTCCTTACAAAAATAAAGGGAAGAAGCATGTAGAGGCTGAGAAGATGAAGCCTGAATCAAAACCTGTTGAGAAAAAGTTTATTCCTTCTCAAACTCCAAAAGAAGTTCAAGTAGGAGAATCTTCTTCAAGTGCATCTTATCGTGTGAAGATTCCTTATATGAGAGAATATCGTGAGACGAGATCTTGATTTTCTTGTGGTCTTGTGGGTCATATTCGGATTGCGTGTCCTCACAAAGACAAAGGTAACCGACATGTTACTCCAGAAAAGGTAAGAACTCATGGTAAGCCTTAAGTAACCCAAATGTGGTTAAACCTCGTGATACACCAAAGAGTAATTCAAAATCTGAGGTTAGGCTTTCTAGACCTCAAAGACGGAGGAGAAACAGAAGATTGAGAAAACTTTTAGAACAACAAGAGTTTTCACAATCAAATCAATTTTCAAATGAACGAAAATGTTCAAACACTTCACATTTTAAGCAAAAAGAACTTAATGAAAAGAAGTATGTTTGGAAATCTAAAGTTTCTGTTTCTGACTCATCGGAACAATCTCCGAAAGAAGATGAGAGATTTGATTGTAAATGGAGTGAGGTTTATTTTTTTGATATAGATGGACGACCCATGACTACCATGGCTTGGGTCCCAATTTCAAATTAATATTTCTTGTTAGATGTGCAGGATTTACCAAGAGGGACTATTAATACCATTTTGGTTATTGATAGTGATGGTTCTAAGCACAGGACAAGGAATGGCATCTGCAAGAGTAAAGAGTTGTTGATAACTGAGAATCTATTTGAATCAACGACTTGATGCTCAAGGGGGAGAATATGTCACACACAATGTTTTGGAAACAGTTTTACAAAGTCCAAATGATAACCTGAAACTTAGGGATGACGATGGTGAGCATAAAGTCGTTGATGCAACCATTTGACTAGTTGAGGGGAGTGTACAGGATAGGGGGAGTACAGAACTGTGTTGATGACAAGAGGCAATGACATTCAATTACAGCATTACATCGGTTTGAGTTTTTAATTGATTGAATTGCTTAATCATGAGTAACCAAGTAAAATGTTTTTCTTCAAATGTTTTCATGGAAGATTTTATTTTCTTTTGTTTTACTTTCTTTGAAAAAAAAATATTTTGAAAAAGCCAAACAAATTGAAAAAGATAAAATCGACATTACTTGAAGATAAAGAAGAGATGATAGTACATCAGTAGATGTTCTTTCACACATGACCTTAGATTATCTGGTTGGTGCTTTATGTTAATATATCTGAATTAGATGTTTTGATCTAAACTTCAGAGACTACACAAATAGGAAATGATAGTGTGTGTATGCATATAATTTGAATTGTCAGTAGACTAAAAGCGTCACTGAACCATTAGTAGTGTGAAAACATAATTGCATATGTTACAACTGTGATTTGAACCCATTTTATGCCTGGGTGTGTGCGTTAAAAGATCACTATCAGATAAAGAATATTAGCTTTTAATAAAGATTTTCCTATGAGATCAGTTTCGGGTTATGTCCTTAGCACTATTCATTCAATTTGCTTCAGTGCCCATGTCCCGAAAAGCATGCAATTTGAAGTATAATCAAGATATGTACTTGACATCATCTGTCAAACATATACTAGCCCTTGGATCATATTGATAAATCATCTTTACTGATTCCATTAAATTCATAATCCAGATAACAGTTGGATCCACGTACCTGAATCTTATGATTCCACATATATAAGCCAAAACATTGAATCATTCGATTCTGAATCTCATTGATTCCTATACAATCCAATTTGGATTTTGCTATTCATGTGCTAAGTGATGTCTCATCATTCTGGAAATTCGGATAATCTTTAGTAAAATCTCATATGTCTTGAAGATAGTGCATTTACTTTCTGTTGGCATACTAGTGGGGTACACGTTGTATTTCATACTTAAATGGTACCTTAACTCACAAGAAAGTGGGAATGAGATGCTTTAAGTTTCAAATCTTATAATATTGACAATTTGAATTTGTGTGTCATAGCCTGATCCAATTTTCTTTGAATGTTTATCGCGTATCATAACATGCAATATGAAAGTCTTGAAAAGATAGAGTGTGATAATCTTAAAAGATATTGATTTGATTGGTCAAGGCTTGAAAGAATGACATAGGATATCATTTGATATTATATGGAGTTTATATCCAAGATGTGTGATTGATATCTCATATATACTGATATGATCTTCTTACTCGTGATGTTCGACCAAAAAGATGTGATTTTGTAGTTTCTTATGTTTGAAAAACCAAAAAGATTTTGTGTTTCTTATGTTTGAAAAACCAAAAAGATTTTTTTTTTTTTTCAGCTTCCATGGAAATCTTAATTGTTGGTTATTTTTGGTTGTTCTCCTTTGCAAAAACTGAATATTGCAGACAGAAGTTGACAAGGGGTCCTTCTCCCAAGTTTTCTTCTAGATAGAAAGAGAAAGTGTGCAGATGAACAAGACGAGACTACAACTTGTTTGATGATATTTGAAGACGGATGACAATATTTTGAAGCTGTTGTCAAGGGGGAGTCTGTTGGAGCATATTCTGGTGACAACGAGCTTGAAGATATTATGTCTTAGTCTTAGAGTCTTTGACATGTATTTGATAGAATTGTTAGCAACAGTTAAAGGGGAGTCTGTTAGGACATGTTTTGTAACTGTTGATAAAATTCTGTGTAAGTTCTGCTAGAGGCGAACTTAACAAGTTCGCCTAGCCTATCAGAGGCGAACTTAATAAGTTCGCTTAAGTCTATCAGAGGCGAACTTAATAAGTTCGCTTAGTCTGTTAGAGGCGAACTTAATAAGTTCGCCTGGTGCAGAACAGTAGTTTATAAATACAGAACAGAGTCTGTTAGAAAGATAGCGTAGACAGAAGAGACGATATCAGGAGGAACTGATTAGAGACTGAATCTTGTACACTGATATTGTGGTGGAAATACAAAGACTTTATTTACACCGTTGTTGTTGATTGAGTTACACGAGCACGTTGATCATGGATTCCGCACGTTATCACCGTGTCGTACCGCGAGTCTAGAGATCCGTCACACACCGAATTAGGGACCTACAGAGACACACGCTTCACGTCACATTTCTGGAAGAAGTTCCACGAGGAGATGGGAACTAAGTTATTGATTAGCACTGCATATCATCCTCAAACGGATGGTCAAAGTGAAAGAACGATACAAACGCTTGAAGATATGTTGCGTTCTTACATTATTGACTTTGGTGGAAGTTGGGATAGTCATCTACATTTGGTAAAATTCTCGTATAAGAACAGCTATCATGCAAGTATAGGCATGCCACTATACGAGATGTTATACGGAAGGAGATGTAGGACTCCCATATGTTGGGGAGAGGTTGGACAGAAAGAGTTAGGAAGTAAAGAAATTGTCCAAGCGACAGGTGTAAAGTTGGATCAGATTAGAGCTCGTCAGAAAACCGCTCATAATAGACAAAATCCTATGCAGAAAAAAACTGAAGACCGATAGAATTCCAAGTTGGAGATTACGTTCCATTAAAAGTATCTCCATGGAAAGGAATCGTTTGATTTAGAAAAAAAGGAAAGTTGAGTCCAAGATTTATTGGACCATTTAAGATTATGGCTTGAGTAGGGAAGCTTGCATATAGATTGGAATTGCTAGAAGAGTTGAGTGGAATCCACTCGACCTTCCATGTATCACACTTACGCAGGTGTCTGGCAGACGAAACCTCTCATGTACTACTGAATGATATTGAAGTAGATAAAAGATTGAATTATGTCGAAAAGCCAGTGGCTATACCCGACAAGAAAGAAAAGAGATTACGAAATAAAGTAATCAAACAAGTGAAGGTTCAGTGGCAACATCGAAAGGGATCTAACGCCACATGGGAAACAGAGGAAGCGTCGAGGCAATCTTATCCCCACTTATTCAAGTAAGTGTCCGGTTTCGAGGACGAAATCTTTATAAGAGGGGTAGATTTGTAACACCCTAATTTTTTAAGAAAAATATGTAGAAGGACTAAAATGGTCCTTTAATAAAACCCTGGGGGTTAAGATGACATTATGTTAAAGTATAAGGGGTTAAAAATGCATTTGACTCAATGTTTAGGGGCTAAAAATGAAACTTTGTAGTTTTAAACATGTGACGGACCGTCACGGATGGGTAACGGTCCGTTACGGCTTGACCATGGCAATTATTGAGCGGATGACACGTGTCAGCTGACTAAGGGACGCGTGGAAACCCTATGACGGAGCGTCATGAAGGGTAACGGTCTGTCACAGCCACAAATTAGACCGCTCATCGAGAAGTTAGTGCATGGTAGGTGACTCATACTCGTTACGGACCGTCACGGGAGATAACGGTCCGTTACGGACGCCTCAAGAAATTAGGTTACGGACTGTCACCACTTGTAGGTGTGTCGAGAAGTCCCCGTTCGCATATAGAAGTCCGGTTTCCAGTCTTTCGACCCCAACACGTAGTAGATAGTTCTGAGGTAAGGTTCTGACCCCACTACGCTAGGAACTTGTAATTGAGTAATGTTGTAATGACTTAGGACCCTGATCCAAGTCATTGTGCTACTTATGTTAGCAAAGGTTAAAGTTATCTGAACAGGAAGGAAGTTAGAGGTGAGTTCTATGATGCCCCTTTTAAACGTTTTTAAATGTTTTGGGCATGATACACGTGTTATGAATGGTTTAGATATTGTATGCCATTGATTTAAATCCGTTAGCCAGTATCCATGATGTTGCATGAGAAATGTTTATGTTATAAAATAAAAGGTAACCATCCGACCAGTATGTAGTTATCTGGCCAACGGAATGTTCTGTCTAAGGAGAGAGTGGTGTATATATCCCTCCTGGACCCGTCATTCTTTCCTGGGAACATATCTGTTGGAGGTACGACTCAGGAAATATAACCACCTTGTAATATTTTGAAAGGAAGATTATGGTTTGACACGTAAAAATGTTTGAAGGACTTATCTTGGTTTACCAAGATAAGTAATGATGAAAATATGTCATTGGCAGTGATTGCATTGACATGGAATGTTTTGACCATATTGGTCTGTAAAAAAATGTTTTGTCTAATCCCACATAATATCTTGCAACTTAAGGGCAGTTATTGCTATATATCCGAAAGGGGTCGAATTAAATGTGGACCTTTACATTCATTCGTGGTATGTAACGGGGAAAGGTCCCTTTATAAAGGTTATGGAATGTCGTGAAGACCACTTAAGAGATTTACGAACTTGATAAGATATTAGTCGTGTAAGAATAAATGTTATGTTTGGGCAAGGGCGTATGTGAAAGGTAAAAGTGATATTTTAAAACGTATAATATACAAACCATTTGAATGGATCAAAGAAATTTGATTTAAACTCAGAACTCACTAGCGTAAGCTGACCCATGTTTTAAGCATGTGTGTCATGTAAGAGCGTAGCCTCAAGCAGTAAGGACAAGGAGGCATCATAAGCAGAATATCTGGCATCCAAAGCTAAAGACTGGCATTAAGATTATGTTGTACTTTCTTTAGAATGTACTAAGACAAGTTTTTTAAATAAATAATGTTTTTAAAATCTTCTGTTGTGTATGTTCTCTGATTACTATATGTTCATGAGTAAATCCGACAAGTGACCGGCATTCCGGGTGATCCGGGATGTCGGTGTCAAAACTTGAGTGAGGGCCGACTCTCTCGGGTTGACTCTTTGTGTGAGTTTCTCAAGGTGAGTGTCGCTACTGACTTTGTTCAGTCGACTCTCTCTTTGGTTCAACCGACTCTCTCAGTTTCTCTGATACACAATTTAAAAAAAAACTCTTTTCAAATTTTTTAGTGGATATTGCGAAGAACGGGAGGTTTATTGTCCAAAATTTTGGAAACAACTTTTTGAATTTTTTGTGTTTTCGGCAATATCAGATCGGGGGCTGATTAGAGTATTCAAAGAACGACTTTTATCATCTTCTGAATAGGAGAAGATCGCATTGCCATACGGGAGAGCTCATCCATGTTTAACATGATTGGGATTATGTGATTTAACATTAGTCTATTATGTTTGAATTCTTATCTTAGTCCTAAATGGAAGGTTTTCACAATTAACGAGAACCAAATTGAAGACTGTTGGATTAGGTGATGATCATAATGAGCCCGGTCTGACTAAGTCAGAATGTTTGTTATAAATCCGGTTACTTGGAGTTGATTATTGGAAGATTGAACCTTTATCCTAGCCTATTACAAGATTATCCTAATGAAGAGATACGAGACTTTGACTGAAATATACCGGGGAGCTACATTTTCGAGGGAGATCGACAATGAAAGACTTTGGGTTATCGGTGGACTCATGAAGATACGATACAATGTTAGATATAGACCCCCTCGAAATCATAAAATTTTTTTCGAGGGAGAGGGAAGGGGGAAGGGGAGAGAAAGGAAGAGGCAACGGATTATCAACTGCTGATAAGACATTTAAAGATCTTTGGATATAAATGATATAGTCATTCTCAGGGAGAGATTGTTGGGTCTAGTTTAAGAATGATGTTAATCAATTAATGCCATCACGAGATGTTTAGGTTCACGTATGAAAATGGGTCTGAGAGTCACTTGGCTGGTTTCAGCTGACTCTCTGAGAGTTGCTAGGTTATCTTTAGCCGACTCTCGGAGAGTCGCTAGGCTGGCTTCGGCTGACTCTCTGAGAGTCGCTAGGTTGGTTATCTGGACGCCGACTCTCTCAGGTCCCTTATATACACCTGACCATTTTCATAGCTCTGGGACCTCCTTCTCCACCATTTTGCTCTGTTATTTTCATTTGTTTAGCTAACTAGAGAGGGTTTTCGGTTTGTGTTTGTTCCACCACCACGGGGGAGCTCACCCGTGGTGGATGGTGGTGGTAGATCTTTATAATCATTTCAGAAGCATATTGTAATCATCTTAGTGGAATAATAATCAGATTTGAGAGATTTTGTTTTATGCTCTTTTTCTTTCTTTTTCTCTTGATTCATCAATAACAGCTGATCTATAGCTGATTTGTTGATTAGATCATCACTAGAATCATCATAGCACTTGATCCCCCTTGATCGGGACTTATCACCAACCTATTATGAGATGACTCTGGAATTCTTGGCATCCTTCCAATTTGACTGGCCCGTGCTGAGCAAGTCAAAGCACTATTGTGTACGGTTTAGGATGGCTCAGCAGTGGCATGAGATGTCTTTAGCTGATTTTTGGATTCAGATGAGATTATATAGGCACAGAGAGTTGCATCTCCCTGTATTCACTAAGAGCATATATGAGTTTGGGGAAGGCGAAGCACAATTGGTTTGGGCCAGGATTGGATCAGGGCCATATGATCCTCATAGACAAAAGAGCACCAAAATCCACGATCCTCTGCATCGATACCTTCATCGAGTCATCGTCCACACCATTGGAGGGCGCAAGGATAATACCGGAGTTGTGACAGTCCGGGACTTGTTCCACCTACATTGCCTCATTGATCAGATTCCCTGTAATTTGGCCTACAGTCTTGACAAAATTTTCACTCGTGCTTACAGATACTCTTTCAGCAGCCATATCTTTTGAGGTCCCTACATTACTCACTTAGTAGCATACTTGGGGGGGTCCTAACTCCTATAAACCTTGGTATTCTTACCAATCTGGACCTTCCAATGGAAGACGTAAACAGGCAGATGCTGATCAACATGAGGATGACGAGGAAGATACAAGGGGTGCATAGATTGGTAGAACATCGGGGAAATCCTTGGCAAGGAGCAGTAATTACATCAGATAAAGAAGGTGAACTAGTACCACAACTGTAACATCACGCGAAGGAGACAGGTATGTACCATACTACTGCTGACCCCACCATGATGGACTTGATTATCCGTATGGGTCAACTGGAGCAAATGATGGACGACATGCGATAAGACTTCTACGATCACACATACGATCCGTATGCCCACGAACAGTATCAGCAGCAGCCCCTAGGTCCGCATCAGCAGTGGCCTCGTCCTCCATTTCAGTAGCAGCTCTTCCCTCCTTCATCTCTGATGGTTGTGGGTCTTTTTTGATAAAATTTGTGGTTCTTAACTATTGACAATGGTTTGTTTGTTTTGGTTGTTGACTAGATACAATATCATTTTTACCGGTTACATGGGTAACCGCTAACTTGGTGGCACCGCCACCGAACCTATTTGGCCGCCATTTATTGGCGAATATTAGTTTAACTCTTTTTATTTTCAGTACTTGTTTTAGATTTTAAGCATTGCATAGCATCACATGTATTATAGGTTTTGGTTCTTGCATGGAAATACATTTTTGGCAGATGTGGAATTTGACCATATGCATGATGATGACGTATCATCAGGGGAGTATTAGTTTCCTTTCACCACTATTTTACCCATGACATTTACTACATATCATATTTTCGTACAATGAGGACATTGTCAAATTTTAAGTGTGGGGTGGAAGCTTACCAATACATTGACTGCCTGATTTTTTCCTAAGTATTACAAGAGCATGATTAACAACTACCGAACCTATTGAATTAAAATACATATAGAAGTAATAAAAACATTTTCAAAAATAATATGCAAGCATGACTGCGTCCTAAATAATTTAAAAGCAAAAGTCTTAAAAATCATTTGGCATACTCGGAATAATAATAAAAACAGCAATTTGAATACCGTTGAAGTGAATCAAGGAAACAAATAGGTAAGATTAGTAAGCACAACAGAAAGAAATAAATAAGTTTATGCACATTCTTACTTTATTACCCTTTACCTTCCCTTTTCATGTGAGAATTTGAGCCTATGTGAGCATTATCACACAAACACATCAAGTTTTTGACGTCATTGATTATCACATATTTCACATCCTCATTTCGTTTGATAGAGTGTTTGTTAATGATTTCTTTACATGTTAGAACTTGTGCAAAATATACATTTCAAGATCATAGACTAAAAGAATGCATAAAAATGATTGAGGCGTTATGATTAACCCATTTTCTTTAGCCTTTTCTTCTTTCTTTTACATACCCTAAACATTATTCCCTAGTTAATCCCCTTGAGCCTAAACCTTTTCATTTCTAAACCTAACCTTCAAATCCATAAACCCAAAAAATTAGCCTTTTTATCTTTTTAACCCTTTTCGTTGAAAATCGATTTGGCTATGATTTAAGGAATAATTATTCACCACTAGTTGGCAAATTCATATTATGTTCGAAGAATGAAACTCGTTCTGTTTAAAAAAAAGAGAGTTATTATGAAAAGAAGAAAGGGCAACAACAAGAAATGCATTACCGCCCAAAATATTGAAGAAATCTCATCAAAAGAGAATCAAACTTACTCGAAAAATTAGAGTATGTAAAGCTGATCAAAGTGGATGTATTAGGAGGATATAGCCGAACGATTCATCGGGAATTGATAGTAATGTGTATTTCAAAGACAAGAAGAAGTTGACATTCATAAAGAAGGGATTTGTTCTTGACGATCTGACTTCAAAAGAGTTCTTATATTAGTCACAATGTCTAATCTAAGTTTAATAATAGATTGTTTACCTTTAAAATCATTAAGCCAAGTCAGACTTTCAACATTTAGCCACTCTTCCAAAACACTTCCTACCGTAACCCTAAGCCAATGATTACAACCCTTTACAAAGCCCTCTTGATTTATGCACATATTTTATGTCAATTGGTGGAGATTTGATTTCTATACAATCCTGTGATTATGCAAGTATTAAGTGTTCTTCTTGACATACCTTATCCATATATTTAACCAGAGTGTTGAGTGAACATTTGTGAGACTGTAATTTTGTTCATAATCATAGTTCCATCAAGTATGTTGGGCTTGCTACCCTCTTGTGGAGAAACACTCGAAAGGTATAACCACCAAATACTTGTTTTTAAGAAGGTCATTTAGTGATGTGTGATATTATATATATTAATTTTACCAAGTTTTAAATGTAGAAATGGACTCACAACTAAATCACACGTTTACGGCAAGTGTACCAGTCACGTGTAGTAAAGAAAGCAAGCCCGAGTTTTCGAACCGTGGACACAAGAGGTGGCGGCCCTCGATATTAGACCTCTATTGACTCCTAAACGATGTAAAACAAGTGATTATTTTTCTTTTTATAATTTTAGAACATGCAAATTAACCTTAACAATTAAAATACTGACTCGACTCAAAAACTGCAAAGACACGACAAAAGCTAGACACTAGAAAAGCCGAACACAAGAACAACACAAGACACTAGAAATAGATAAAACAAACTAGAACTCGAATCAAAGCCCAACTAAGAGATAGACACCACTCAGACCAGGAATCCTATTGGCTAATTTAACTACTTTCGGGTAAACTGACTGTACGACACACGTTCTAAAGATAGACTAACTCGGGAATCACTAAGACACGCAGGATCTCCTCTCAGACTCACCTACACACCTCAACTATCCTAAGGGTCGGATTAAGCTCACCGGTAGGAATTGGATCTCCTCTCAGACTCACCAAGACCTTAAACACCATGTACTCGACAACAGTTTCACCTCTTGGTCTCAACCGCTCTATACTCAAAGGCTACCCTAGACAGTCCTAAGACCAAGGAGTAAACTGCCAAAATACTGTTTATGACACAAAATTGCAAACGATAAAGACGACTCAGACAACCCACTCTCATGCAATTGCAACCCAAACCGATAAACCAAAAGACAACCCGACAACCTATCTCCACTCGAACTCAAGATTGGTAAAACGCTGACTTTTATGACCACACAAACCTGCTACAACGATTGGCCTAATCGTCTAGATCACAAACACAATGTAAATGACCCGAAAACCCGATATCTTACCCAAAACACACAAAGCATTCAAATAAAACCTCAAGTACAGCAAGTTCATGCAAGATCAGTAGCAAATCAGTTTACCTACTCATAATACTCAAGAACAATCCAAAATATACACGAAACATGTTTAGAAGTCGGAGTAAATGACTGGAATAAGGAAATAAATGGAAAACCCATTTTTGCAAACCGAAAAGATGCAATTTCTCTCAATCTGGATGATCTCTAGCCTTTATTCTTCGATCCTCCAAGCCCTCTGGTCGTCTACATCCACAAGAAAACAATGCCTCTCAATCAATGTCGACTAAAGCCTTTAACACGGCTGAATTAGGGCATTCTCCCCGACCGGAAGCATGTCAGACCGACATGGAGTGGAAGTCGGTCCGACTAGGGCTGACACAATCCTCAATGATTAGGGCCAAATTATTCTCAAATGATTATGTCTTTTTGATGCGCGTCGGACCGACATGGTGATCGCGGTGTCAACGCTAATAAAAAAATGTTGAAAACTACTCTTTAGCTACTTAGACTATAGATAGAGAAGTAGGGTTGTCGAATCAATAGACAGGGAAGTAGGGAAATGGTGGAAAGAATGAATTGTAATAGTTTAGCAAATTCTTTTAATTAAAATTCAAATTAAGTAAAAATGCAACTTCCTCCAAACTTCAGGTTCTAGGTTTATGAAAAACTCAATTGTTCAATTGGACACCACATAGACATAGTGTTGGAAAATCAGTTAAAACAATAATTGAAGAAAGGCTGTTGTCAGCAACCTATACAACCACTTTCATCACAAACCAGTATAATTCAATCACCCAATTTATAAATGCCAAGTTTACCCCATTTAGTCACCCAACCCTGCTACTAGGTTTTATCATCAACCGAACAAGATTTTAAAGCAGAAAACTCAAAGAATTCAAATACACTGTTTAAATTAACTAATACATCAATCTATAACGTTCTTGTAAAAAAACTAACAGATCCAAATCATATAAACAACTGAATAAACACACAGAACCTATTCGAACCATCCGCCCGGAGGAAGCCACACGCAGCTTAGTCGCGCATGCTTGTCAAACAAATGAACATAGCTTCAACTGATGATATGGAATGATTGGGAACTCTGAAAATCTCCTTCACCTTGCTATGGAATCATCTGATTGAAAGTTGTTTGCGAATTAGGGTTGGATTTGGTTAAATATGGAAATTAGGACTGTTTCCCTGATTCACCAGGCCTTCGCGTACCGCGAACTTTCTTGGCCAGTCCTTCGCGTGGCGCGAAGGAAAAATTAGTCGGGGCAGCTTTTCCATTTGCTCGCGTGTCGCGAACAATCTCTTCCCCATATTCGCGTACCGCGAAGATCCAAAATCCCAAGAAATTGACTTTTGACTCTTTGACCCCATGTACTTTCGTGCCTTCTCGATTATATCTCGTTCTCCCGCTCAACACTTTTAACCTGTAACAACTAAAACTACAAAACACATGTAAAACCGACTCAAAATACAAAACTAAACGCTTAAGATTATACAAACTGACACATTATAAATGGGATATTTGACCTTACATCACATCCCCACACTTAATCTTTTGCGTCCCGAAAAATAATTATGCATTGAAATCATAATCGGAAAAATTTCTTCTTATACTTTCATTTTACACAACACAAATATATCAACACGTTAATCGTAACAATCGGTATTTCTATCTGATTAAACCCAACCACCGACTCATCAGGCCCCCAATTTTGTGATCTAATATATTACATATTACCAATTAGTCAGTCTATATATGGGTCCCACACTCAAAAAGCTATGATCCTATCTCAAGGTCATGTTTAGGCCCACGTTAAACCTTATAGATTTCCCATTATTATAAACCTTAGAAGTTTTAAAAATTAGATGAATTATGGATCGATGAGTGAATGATATGAGCTTTTATTAACTATATATGAATAAACCTTAACCATTAGTGTTTCAAGCAAGTTACTATCCCAAAGGGTAACACATAGGATTTAGTTTTTAGCAATGAAGAATATAAACTCAGCTTAGAGGCGTTTCAACCAGGTTGCCATCCTAGAAGGTAACACATAAGTCAAACTTAGTCATCTATGATTGATCACTTAACAATCTGCCCATGGGCGTTTCAACCAAGCTTGTAACCCGGAGGGTAACACGTAGGCAGATCTCAAGTTTTCAATTTAATTAATTAAGCTCACGAATGATGGATTATGGAATACGGGCGCCACCAACTTTTGGATTTATTTTTATAAAAAGAAAGCGATGTGCCAAAGATTTTAAAAACTTATAAACTCTTGCTTAAAGTGGTACCTATCACTCTATGTTGACAGTTTCGACCTTAGCGACACCCCTAAGAGGAGAACTCACAAGACATCCTGAATTAATTATTAAATTAAATCTAGATACACTATCAGGATGTTTAAGCCTTTCAAAGTTGGTTGGGCATACCAAAATGTTACAAATTAGACGTGTTTTCTATTTTATTATTCAATTCAATTCAACACGCAAAGTTCCCGATTCTACTATCATTTTCCATTTAACTGCAAAAATTCTGATCCATTGACATTTTTGAAAATTTTTAAATTTTTATGGATTTTTGGATTTTTATGACTCAAACACAGACTCAAATACAGACCTGAACTAAGGTCTCCCCACAGCCCTGGACTAAGGTCTCCCCTCCCCACACGTAAACTCTACATTACCCTCAATGTAGGAAGAGCGACTCTAAAAATAAGTATACAAAAATAAAAGAAGCTAAGCTGATAAGACGATCGTATAGCATTTCATTCGCGATCGTAATCACGCGAAGCTCGGAAATCACCACCCGAATGGAGATTGAGTACGGGCAATTTTAATCCAACCTACACAATTAAGCTCGAAACAAACCCACAAGCATCATATCGACTCAATAGCAAGACTCAATAAAAATTAGAAGACACTACGGACTCGATATGACTCAAAAATTATAAAAATAAAAAAAATACAAAAATCAACCCTAAATTCGGGGTCTTTGCGTATCGCGAAAAACTGGAGGGCAACCTTCGCGTACTGCGAAGAGTAGGAAATTGACCCAGCCTTTTGACTTTTATCCTTCGCGTGTCATGAAGTTTGGAGGAGGCCTCTTCGCATACCACGAAGAGGTGTTATTCACAAAAAGTTTTGACTAGTTTTGTGCTTAGAAAATTTTCACACCACGAATCCAAACTTGTTCAACTCCTCCAAAACCCCGCACACGCACCCAATTGCACCCCACGTGCATGATAACCCATGTGACTTCCCCACACTTGGCCGGTTCACACACAAAAACATACAAAACAAAAATAAAATTCTAACTCACTTTCTTAGGAATCACGGATGCATTTAGCGTATGCAACAAGCCTTTTAAACCCCTCGGTAGCCCGAGTGGAGGAGTTTAGTCTCGTGAGGGTTTCTAGAGAACACACCCACAACGTTCATTTAACTAGACAAGAATATAAATTAACTAACCTTAGGCTGCCTCCCAAGAGCGCAAAGTTTAACGTTTTCAGGCAGACGCGGTGTACGTTACTTTCCTCATGGTGGTTGGGTGGGGTGCTTGCAGTCCTCCTACCCTGCACCTACATTCCTCTCATCATCGAATTTCCTCCAAGCTTTCACAAACAAAGCAAACAGCTCTTGCTCTGCATCCGGAACTTGCGGTACTTCCCTTTCTGCTTCCTTTTCCGGGCCCTTTTATTCCTTCCCTCTCTAGAGTCTCACCATCCTTATTCTCTGCTGAACTGTCAAAAACAATACCATCTTTCTTTTCTGTGTGATTCACCTTTTCAGGCGAGTCACACTTGTTAGCATTCAGGTTCGGCAAGTTTGAAAATATTTTAAGACTCCTCTTCTGAGCCCCAAATCTCATTCTCACTGTCCCCTCAGCACAATTAATAGTTGCCCGTGCAGTGGCCAAGAAAGGTCTACCCAAAATAATAGTCGGCTGTGTATTCTTGACACAATCCAACACCAAGAAATCCACCGGGTAGTAAAACTCTCCTACTTTCACAATCACATCCTTTACAATCCCCGAGGATGTGAGGGAGTCTGATCATCCAACACCACAGTGGTATGGACTCTCTGTAATGGACCAAAATAATGATGATCGTACAGACTCCCTTGTAAAATACTCAAAGATGCCGTCGTTTCAACTTGTAGTGGACCAAAATCATGACGTCGTTTCAACGCTCTATCCAGTTTAAATTCACCTACTTGTATTGAAATAAGAGGTTCCCCTGGATTTTGGAGTTTCGGGGGAAGGGTACCCATAAACACGGCATTCACACTAGCACTTAATTCAACTTGTTTACGACATTTGTGCCATCGTTTTTGGGTCTCATACCTTTCAGACACTCAACATTATCAGGATTCTCTTTTAGTGCATTTAAAAAGGGTAAATTGATTTTATGCTTTTCAAATTTTTCCCATCTCTCATCCGGTGTTGGATCCCTTTGTTTTAAAACCGGGTTGATCAAAGCTGAAGGGAATGGAATTTTCAATGATTTATTCACATTTTCAGTTTTCAAGGTATTTTGTGACATAAAATCCTGATTCGGGTCAGATTTAGACTCACTATGCTCCAACACTCTCTCTACACCCGGTACTGGAGTATGTTCAATAGCGTGAATTTCAAATGAGGATTGGAGACTTACAGCATTTATTTATGCACAGTTTGTGGGTTGGGAATTTGAAGACTGATGTGCACTGCAAGGCTTACCCGAATCTCTGACGATGGCTGCAACTACCTCGGCTAGTTATGCAACTTGTTCTACCAAAGCTCGATGGTCTTTCGCCTGAATCTCTTGTTGTTGCACGACTGCTGCAACCAGGCCTGTCAATTTCTCAATATCTGACCTGATGTCTTCCAATTCGAATCGGCCTGTTCGTTGCTTCTCTTGACTCTGTCAGTTCTCTTGATAGTTGCTTTGACCATGTGAATCTCTCGGGTGGTATCCTTGATTGTAATTCTCTTGATAATTCTGATAATCTGGTCTACCACAATGTTGATTGTACGCTTCAACGTTCTGGTTCATCTGGTTGAGAGAATCATAGTGTGGATAATTAGGAGGCCTCTCTTCATTTTCATATTCCATCTGGCTCCTGTAATTGCCTTCGAACCCTGGGCAATCTAGAGCCCAGTGGCCATGATTGCCACAGCTCATACACGACTCATAGTAGTTTTGACCATCATCATTGTCCCCGTCCATGACAACCTGCACAAATAGCATACCCAAGTAGTTCTGAACGAATAAAAAAAATTAAAACTAACTAAAAATAAATAAAATATTTTTGGGTTTTTGTTTATATAAAAAAAATAAACTAAACTAAAACAAAAATTAAGCTCACCGATTCCCCGGTAGTGGCGCCATTTTGATAGAGGTGTTAAGGCTAATAAAAAAAATATTGAAAACTACTCCTTATCCACTTAGACTATAGATAGGGAAGTAGGGATGTCGAATCCACAGGGAATTGGTGGAAAGAATAAATTGTAATAGTTTAGCAAATTCTTTTAATTAAAATTCAAATTAAGTAAAGATGCAACTTCCTCCAAACTTCAGGTTCTAGGTTTATGCAAAACTTAATTGTTCAATTGGACACCACATAGACATAGTGTTGGAAAATCAGTTAAAACAGTAGTTGAAGACAGGCTGTTGTCAGTAACCTATACAACCAGTTTTGTCACAAAACAGTATAATTCAATCACCCAAATTATAAATGCCAAGTTTACCGCCTTTAGACACCTAACCCTTCTACTAGGTTTTATCATCAACCGAACAAGATTGTAAAGCAGAAAAGTCAAAGCATTCAAATAAACTGTTTAAATTAACTAATACATCAATCTATCACGTTCTTGTCAAAAACAAACAGATCCAAATCATATAAACAACTGAATAAAACACATAACCTATTCGAACCATCCGCCCGGAGGAAGCCACACGCAGCTTAGCCGTGCATGCTTGTCAAACACAGGAACATAGCTTCAACTGATGATTTGGAATGATTGGGAACTCTGAAAATCGCCCTTACCTGCTCTAGAATCGTCTAATTGAAAGTTGTTTGCGAATTAGGGTTGGATTTGCTTAAATATGGAAATTAGGGCTCTTTTCCTGATTCGCCAGGCCCTGGCATACCACAAACTTTCTTGGCCAGTCCTTCGCGTGGCGCCACGCGAAGGACAATATAGTCAGGGAAACTTTTCCATTTCCTCACGTGTCGCGAACAATCTCTTCCCCATATTCACGTACCGCGAAGATCCAAAGTCCCAAGAAATTGACTCTTGACTCTTTGACCCCCTGTACTTTCATGCCTTCTCGATTATATCTCGTTCTCCCGCTCAATAGCACTTTTAACCTATAACAACCAAAACTACAAAACACACGTAAAACCGACTCGAAATACAAAACTAAACTCTTAAGACTATACAAACTGACACATTATACATGTGATATTTGACCTTACATCACATGGCAACAGAAGTCGGTCCGATATGAGATGACATCCAAAAATTCTTGCTATTTTTCTTGTTTAACTCCAGCACTTTATTTCCACGCCTTTTACTCACATATTTGGCTTATTTTCTCCATGTCACCTATGAATTCAACATTTTAACAAACCAGTAACATATTCGAACGATTTATAACCAAAACTTGGGCAATTACGAGGCATAATTAGCATATAAAGCATGCGTATTTTGTAACACATCAAACATCCTCACACTTGAAGTTTGCTTGTCCCTAAGCAAAGCCCAAAGCAATACATCCAACCAAGTAATCACACAAATACAAAAACCCTAAGCCAAAGTCAGAAACAGGCCACGAAATCCAACAACAACGAATGACGCCCCAAGTTTTACAACGGTCAATAGATTTTCAATTCAACCAGTCTAGACGAACCTAACTATTTGTAAAAATGGGCATACCTATTCAAGACTCTCTTTCTTTCAAGCTTTAACTGTGCACGACTCGTACCCCTCATAAGAGTTCTCTCTTCTCGGTTTATTTCTGTGAGTAGCAAAAATTATGCCAGTTTCTATTCTAACTCTCAGACCTACCAATGAAATGCCTAAGTCATATGCTTGAGAATCAATCAAATCTCCACCCGAATGTGAAGACGAACAAACATATCAAAAAGGTCTTTAATTGGGTTGTAATGACAGGCTAAGGTTCAGGGTACGGATAGGGAATTTTAAGTGGCTAAGGTGAAACCGGTCCGGACTAAAGAGAATACCCAAATAAGAATCAAACTAACCTAAGGAAACCAGGCTACATCATGAGAATCTTTGATTCTCACACTTATTCTTTTGAACCACTCTATTTTTTTTTCTTTTTGATTTTATCATAACTTTTCTAATTTTTTTTTCAATCATTCAACCGCCACATTTTCTTTATTTATTTTTTCTCTTGCTATCACTAATTATACAAGTAAAACAGTCCGGACCAATGACACAGGGTTAAAAAGTAAACGGTTGCAAGGCTAGGGGTGTATTAAGTGGGTTTTTAGAAATGAAAGGGAATCGAGCTCAAGTGGGCTAACTAGGGGTTAATGTTCAGGTAGGGATAATCAAAAGAAAAGGCTAAACAAAAAGGACTGAATCCTAATGCCTTAGATCATTTCTGTGTGTTGTCTAAACCTAGGGTCTCAACATGTATCAAGATAATCAA
Source organism: Smallanthus sonchifolius (assembly GCA_023525975.1). NCBI lineage: Eukaryota > Viridiplantae > Streptophyta > Magnoliopsida > Asterales > Asteraceae > Smallanthus > Smallanthus sonchifolius. The sequence goes on along the minus strand of CM042030.1, from coordinate 65,706,185 downwards.
GTTCTAACCAGACAAATCATGCAGGTAAAACACACATCAAACGAAAAGCAGTGAATACAAATGAATATGAAAAGGCTCAATGTCTCACTGAAGTGTGTGGAATCGGGTTACCGATACAAGTCATGCATAATCATTACCATCTAGTCTGCTAAACTCTCCTAGGCACCCCAAATAATTTTATTACTGAAAAACCGACTAGTTGAACTACTTAATCCCGAATACTTGGAGAATACCGCGTTAAGGAAATGCAAACCCACACGCAGCCCGCTTAAAGCACTTGGTTTACATCGTACGAAAACAGGTCTTTTGTATGCCCCGGTGAATAAAATAGTATGTGAAGCTCTTATGACTTGCAAAAATAAACAACCTTTATTTTGTATTTTTTTATATTAGTTAAATCTATTAAATACTCTCCATCCTCACACTTAAAATGCACATTGTACCTAATGTGTTCGAAAGAAAGATAACAAGAAACTAAAAATAAAGGAGACCAAAAATAAAAATAAAAATAAAGCAGAATTGAAACTCAAACTCCCGAGGTGATGATGGTACTCAGATGCGCGTGGAATATTCTGACTGTCAAGTTGAACGTCATCTACTGTTATGTACATGATACTACACAACCAAGCATCAAACATACAAGAAATATACATAAACTGAAGTACATAACCATAATTTACATAATACAGTGGGATAAAAACTTTACAACCAACCTATCGTGCTCTATACCGTACCTGAATAAAAAAACTAGCTACAAACACAACGATAAGTACGATTACAAAAGAAGAAATACATAATACATAAATAGAAAAGTACAAAAGACAAAATTACAAATAACAAACCCGACTAAGGTGGTGGAGGCTGAGCAACAGGGGGGATGTGAAGATGGTCTATGAGCCGCTGAAGCATCTTGTCCCTGAAGGCCTGATAATCGGCGTGAAGGCTCTCGAGTGTAACTGATGTGGTCTCTTGGGACAAGGCTGTGCGAATGGGCGTGTGTGTCGTGGTGGTGGCACCCCCTATCGGTGCCATATCTGTCGGATCAGCTCCTGGTGGTGGTAGGGGAAACTGGATGGGCCTGATATCCATAAATCTCCTGGGCTCATCAAATGGGCAGAGGCCCATCTGCTGCATGTCCTTAGAACGATACCTAGACACGGGAGGGCCCAAGGTCAGTGTAGCGGGAGGATGAGCAGTGAAAACTCCCAACGATCGCGTTAGACGGGACACGTAGAAGTCCTGACATAAACGCGAACCCTGGCCGCAAATACGTGTCCTGGCGAGGGAGATGAGTAAAATGGTGGCAAGGTTGGCCTCGCAGACCGTCACCAAGCAGTAGAGGACAAAGTGGTTCCCCTTGGTTACCTTCTCAATCCCCATGAATCTCGCCATGATAGTGGAGGCGACGATCCGATGGAGAAATCGAAGGACCGGGTCGCGAATGCACGAGGCAGAAATGCTGGAGGTGAAAGAATCGTCACCAATGGTAATCCACCAGTCGCCTAGTGTCTGTGAGGTGATGGCGACTTACACGGCCTCCCTAAAAATCCTACGAAGGCTCTCTGTAAAAATCGGATAGGTGGTCTCCTCCGCGATGTATAAACCCCTGTGGATAGCAAAATAGGGTATGGTCATGTGGTACTGAGTACATCCAAGTACGAACTGGACCACGTACTCTTCGGTGAAACTCCCGGAGTGGAAAACGAATGTGGAAAAGAACACGAGGGTAAGCTCCTCGTACTGTGGCAATATCAATATCAAATTTATTCATGACATCATTTTCTTTGTCATCACATGGCTATATCAATATCAAATCATCCTTACCTGTAAAATGTTTGAAAATATTTTATCAGCATAAACTGGTGAATACAAGTATATTTTGAATCATAATCTGACAAGGGTGAATAAATAGAACAATTTGCCCATAGTTTCTGGTCAATTTACACAGTCAACGGACTAACCACCAGCCAACAACGGACCTTGTATTTTTATGTCTATCTTCCTCACGCTTCAAGTGATGGGCTTTACAACAACCAAGGGTTCAACCGCTAGCCCTGTTACAGCGTCTCATCTGTAACACGTGTATATATACGTGACTCTATGGACTGACTACTATATAGTAAATGTAACATCCCAAAAAAATAAAATGACAGTTATAATAACGGAATAAACGAACGAGGCATGTCGGGTCGGGCCGGATGGGCTAGAAGGGGAGCCTCCCTATAAATAGCCAAGGATCATCATCATTTTCTCTCATTTACAACATCTAGAGAGAGAAACCGTAGAGAGAGAAAGTTGGAGGATCGACCCGAGATTTCAGCAAAGTGTTACTCCATAACTCGTGAGAAGAACCTCCGGATCAGAAGCTCGATTCAGGTAACGATCCGACCTAAATATGAGTTTTAGTTCGTTTTTGGGTTTTTCAGGTTTTGGGTGAAAATGTAACATTTTAACGGATGAAACTGAAGGATAAACATAGATTTGAGTTCCTTAATGGAAAACGAACGTTTTGGATGCAAACAGGTTCGAGATCTTGACGAGATCAGACCTGAATGTGAAAGTTAGGGTTTTGTGAAGAAACAGGTCGTGCGCACTTACCAAGTGCGCACGGAGCAGGTCCTGCGTATTTATCAAGTACGCAGGAAGAGGGGTCTGCGCACTTGCTAAGTGCGCAGGCAGCAGGGTCTGCGCACTTGCTAAGTGCGCAGGCAGCAGGGTCTGCGCCCTTGCTAAGAACACAGGCATCAGGCTGATTAGGTAAAGTCGGTATGTTTAGAAGGTTAAACCGTTAGAGTCGGGATTTGGTCTGATGTGTATTTAACTAATCAATTCAAATCGGAAGTGACGTAGTGGGACCTTTGTTTAGGGCAACCCGGATTAGCTTATCAGGTGAGTTCTAGAAGCCCACTTTTAAATGTTTTATATAATGTTTTCGGGCTGGTGTGCATACATATGAAATGATGTTTTATGAAATGATATTTTATGAAACTATGATTATGAAATGAAATGATTTGGAATGAACGGTTTATGGAAAGAAAGTTTTATTCATGGAATGTCTACGAACGAATGTTTAATAAGAAATGGTTTAAAGTAAAGGTAAAGGGTTTTGAAAACGAGTGAAAGGTTTTATGTAAAGGAAAGAAAAAGGGCAAAGGTTTTAAAGAAGTCATTACAAATCTAATCTGATGAATGAATGGAATTGACGAATGAAGTCTGGGAATGAGATTCCCAGCCTTGTGGTAGATTATGGACAACGAGCCATAGTTACCATAAGAACAACGGGGGTAGTGTCTTAGTGGCCTGCCAATGGTTTGATGTTGTACAACTGGTATGGAGTAACGACGGTTACTCAGGGGTTAACGTGACCCCACGTGAGGTTAAATTATGATCCGACAGTGTTATGGCTGAGAGCCATAGCCGTCGATGGAAGTTATCGGTTTATGGCTGAGAGCCATAGCCTTCAATGGAGGTTGTCGGTCTATGGCTGAGAGCCATAGAGGGGCAACTGAATGGGTATTGTCGGTCCTCGTTCAGTTAGCCTTGAGGGCAATACCAAAAAGGGAATTGACGGAATGTGGTGGCAACGACGGTGATACGTAACGGTTGACCACGACATGCAGGGTTCCTTCGGGGACACAGAGACGCGTAACGATACAGATTTTAGATAGTAATGTATGACTTAAATGAATGTTAAATGTTTAAAACAAATGATCCGTTCAATGTGTTTAAATGTTTGAAGGTTTACGAATGAAAGGCCCTGTTTTCTTATACGTGATGTTAAACCCTATTGAATGTTTTGAATGATGAACCATTTCTTAAATCGAACGAAAACTAGAACTCACCAGCGTAGCTGACTTTTTAGTGTACACATTCAGGTTAAGGCAGGTTATGAGGATGGACGGTGATGTTTGGCTAGAGATGAAGAGTTACCCGACTGCTTTTGATGACTGGTAATCCCGTTATGTTTTGTTTTAGTTTATTTATGTTTTAAGCAATGTTTACGCTTCCGCATGTATGAACAATGTAATAGTTATGATTTAATGAAGTATTTTCTGCTGCGTTATTTGATATTCATGTTTAAGAACTGTTTGTGAATGAGTAAATCCAACAAGTGAGGCCTCCAGGGGTTTGGGGACTTACAAGTTGGTATCAGAGCAATAGTTTGAGAGATTTGGACACTCTCAGTGTCTGAACTTAAACTTTGAATGGGACCGAAAGCGGATGCCAGTACGGGTAACTCGAGCCACAACATCAGGTATGAAAAGTAGAGTATGTGTATGTAGTATGCCTTAAAAAGGGTTAAGAAAGGACTTGTGTTCAGATGGAATCACAAAGGTGGTCAAATAGAAATCGAAAGGTAGTGTAATGGTTAATTGCATATGGCCAGTGTATATTAACATCTTACAGTACTTATTGAATTTTATTTGTTAACTAGCGTGATAACGTTGGATTCCTTGTCTTTTAGAACGGAATGGAGGGTAGAATAGGCGGAAGGCGTGGTGGGAGTCGTACCGGACAACACGGTAGGATTCCCACCCACCAAGTTTATAGTAAAGAGGCAAGTGTTCTTGCGGAACCGGAAGGTAGGGTGCATGAGATCGTACAAGTGTGATGCGAGATGCCCTCCATTGTGTTGACTTAGCGCGAAAGTGGTAAGAGGTGTCGAGGAGAATACCGGGACAAAATCTCAACTTTGAAGAGACGCGAGTATTAGGAAGTGTTACAAGAGGAACTACAATGCTCGAGTAAGGTAAATTGGTAATTTCGTTTGGATCCGCGAAATTGTGAATTCACAGGTGCACGTGCATGATGGTGAATCTTATGGTATTGATTAATGCTTACGTATCAGAGTTGATCCAATTAATCAACCACGACTACGAGATGTTTGTCACCCGAGTATCGATTAAGGAGATTGATGAACATCATTAGTAATGGTAACGATGTCAAAGATGGTGTACCTTACAACGGTGAATGATGTCAGCAAGTACGAGCCACGGGCAAGATGAGGAGGAATGAAACTTCGGTTTACCTAAGTCAGACGAGCATACGTATGAAGGATTCCAAGGAGCTAGGGTGGACTACGCTTAGCACAAACACGTTATGATGAATAAGAATCGGTCTACTGTTGAAGTATGCATGAGCATGATAGAAATAACCTCACAAGTGTAGGTCCAAAGAATATATGAGTGAACGAATGCACAAATGGCATCTTTCCATGTAGAAGACAGTCCAAGACAACTAATAAGAGTATCTGCTGAAATGAGAAAATAGATATGCCAACAACAACAAGAGAAGGGAACCGCGATGTTAATTAGGGCGTGCAGGCTAAACCAAACCAAACCAAACCAGATCCGACCCAAGGATTGTTTGTCTAAAATGAATGTGAAGGACAAGTTTTGACCAATAATATGAAGTAAGGCATGTGCACAAAGAAAAAGAGATTCAAGGCGACTCAGAGAATGCTCTACTATGGCTAAGTCTATTCAATAGCTGCGAGTGTTGTTAGAATTGGAAAGCCGTTGAGGGACCTACTGAAACTAGAAAGGAAATGAAAGTACAAGTGTCACCGCACGTGTCATTTATCTATAGTAAGACCAACGAATGTGACTTTAGAAGAAATGCATGCAGAAAAGGCTAATGGAAACGAGTAGCTAGAGAATATATATTGTCGGTCGGATGGGATGCCAATCCCTAAGACCATCCAGTGATATGTAGGAAGAATGGTGTTAAGTGAACCAACGATGTGAAATGTAAAACCTGACAAGTATGTTTGAAAAAAAGACTAGAAGGAGATTGTGTATGAAAGCATGAATGAAAAGTTTGAGTGACTAGTGTGCCATCTGAATGAATACCTTCCCGACACGTTGAGTGTGATAAGGGATACCTCATATGTTTGGGGGATACCCGATACGGTTCCTACGGGAACGAAGCGATACGGTTCCTACGGGAACGAAGCGATACGGTTCCTACGGGAACGAAGCGATACGGTTCCTTCTGGAACGAAGCGATACGGTTCCTTCTGGAATGAAGCGATATGGTTCCTTAGGGAACGAGACGATGTGGTTCCTTCGGGAATGAGATGGTACGGTACCTTCGGAAACTTGATAGTAGGAATCATTCGGGAACGGTATGGTATGATTCATTCGAGAACGGCATGGTATAGTCCTTCAAGGACGAATGCACCATGGATAGCATATGAGGTATACACAATGATCCAAATTGTCGAGAGACGATCGATAGTAACCGTCCAGATGGCAAGGTAGATAACCTTAACGAGGAGTTGAAATTATGGCCATGGAGTCTTCTGTGGACGACTCCGAGTTTGATAAGACATATCACATAGAATGACGATATAAGAACCCTAACGGTTAGATGTGAAAGACCGACTAGGGATGTACGATGCTGAAAAAGATAACGTCTATCAAGAACGAGAGAGGTATATTCAAGACTACACAAGAATCTGTCAACGGGAGAGTGATTGCATATACGTCGCGGCAGTTGAAAGGTCACGAAGTCAACTATCCGACTCTTGATTTGGAACTTGCTGCTGTCGTATTTGCATTGAAAATATGGAGGCACTACCTCTATGGGGTGAAGTTTACTATTTACTCCGACCACAAAAGTTTGAAATATTTCTTCAAATAAAGAGAGCTTAATATGAGGCAGAGACGATGGTTGAAGATTATAACTGTGAAATCATATACCATCCTGGAAAGGCAAACGTGGTGGCTGACGCTCTAAGCCGAAAGGATGTGCCTACTCCTATTAGAGTGAAAGCTTTCCAGTTGGTGGTAACATCAGACGTGATGAGAGAAATTGAAAAGGCTCAAGATGAGGCACTTAAGGAGGAAAACATAAAGAAGGAAAGGATGGTTGGCCAACAGGACAAGTTGGAATATAACACTCTTGGTGTTAGGACACGTTTTGGACGAGTATGGATACCTATGGGTGGCGAGCTTAGAACCAAAATCTTGGATGAGGCGCATAAGTCTCGTTACTCTATCCACCTCGGTACAAAAAAAATGTACCAAGATCTGAGAAAGGAATACTGGTGGCCTGGAATGAAACGTGATGTGACAAAGTATGTAAACAAGTGCTTGACTTGCTCGCAAGTAAAGGCCGAGCACCAGAAAACGTATGGAAAGATTCAACCACTTGATATACCGGAATGGAAGTGGGAACACATTACCATGGACTTCATAACTAAGCTACCTCGAACAGCTAAAGGTCATGACACCATTTGGGTAATTGTGGACCGTTTAACGAAGAGTGCTCATTTCCTACCTATTCGTGATACGTTCTCGTCGGAAAGGTTAGCGGAAGTATTTATTAACGAAGTAGTAGCACGGCATGGGATGCCTTTGACAATCGTATCTGACCGGGACACACGATTCACAACGAGGTTCTGGAAGAGATTTCATGAGGCGATGGGCACGAGGCTTAATATCAGCACGACATACCACCCACAAACGGATGGTCAGTCTGAAAGGACCATTCAGACATTGGAGGATATGCTTCATGCTTGTATTATCGATTTTGGCGGCAGTTGGGACAGTCATCTGCCGTTAGCCGAATTTTCATACAACAATAGTCATCACATGACTATAGGCATGCCGCCATACGAAATGTTGTATGGGAGGAGATGCAGGACCCCGATTTGTTGGGGTGAGATTGGACAAAAGGAATTAGGGAGTCTGGAAGTAGTAAGGGAAACGTCTGAAAGGTTTGATCAATTCAAAGCACGAATGAAGGCCGCACAAGATCGTCAGAAATCCTACGCGGATAAACGACGAAGGCCTATCGAGTTTGATGTTGGGGACAGAGTAATGTTGAAAGTGTCACCCTGGAAAGGGATCATACGATTCAGGAAGAGAGGAAAGTTAAGTCCGAGGTTTGTCGGACCATTCAGGATAATGGCACGGGTTGGTGAAGTCGCTTATCGGTTAGAGTTGCCTGATGAGTTAAGTGGGATTCATCCTACCTTCCATGTATCACACTTGCGAAAGTGTTTGGCGGATGAATCGGCTCACGGACCACTTACTGACATCGAGGTCGACAACAGCCTTAACTACATTGAAGAACCCGTGGCCATCTTAGACAGAAAGGAGAAGCGTTTGCGTAGTAAGGTTATCCAATTGGTTAAAGTCCAATGGAAGCATCGAAAGGGATCGGAAGCCACTTGGGAATGGAGACGGAAATGAGGGAGTCGTACCCTCAACTATTTGACTTATGATAGGTTTCGGGGACGAAACCTATTGTAAGGGGGGTAGACTTGTAACATCCCAAAAAAATAAAACTACAGTTATAATAACGGAATAAATGAACGAGGCATGTCGGGTCGGGCCGGATGGGCTAGAAGGGGAGCCTCCCTATAAATAGCCAAGGATCATCACCATTTTCTCTCATTTGCAACATCTAGAGAGAGAAACCGTAGAGAGAGAAAGTTGGCGGATCGACCCGAGATTTTAGCAAAGTGTTACTCCATAACTCGTGAGAAGAACCTCCGGATCAGAAGCTCGATTCAGGTAACGATCCGACCTAAATATGAGTTTTAGTTTGTTTTTGTGTTTTTCGGGTTTTGGGTGAAAATGTAACATTTTAACGGATGAAACTGAAGGATAAACATAGATTTGAGTTCCTTAATGGAAAACGAACGTTTTGGATGCAAACAGGTTCGAGATATTGACGAGACCAGACCTGAATGCGAAAGTTAGGGTTTTGTGAAGAAGCAGGTCGTGCGCACTTACCAAGTGCGCACGGAGCAGGTCCTGCGTACTTATCAAGTATGCAAGAAGAGGGGTCTGCGCACTTGCTAAGTGCGCAGGCAGCAGGGTCTGCGCACTTTCTAAGTGCGCAGGCAGCAGGGTCTGCGCACTTGCTAAGTGCGCAGGGATCAGGCTGATTAGGTAAAGTCGGTATGTTTAGAAGGTTAAACCGTTAGTGTCAGGATTTTGTCTGATGTGTATTTAACTAATCAATTCAGATCGGAAGTGACGTAGTGGGACCTTTGTTTAGGGCAACCCGGATTAGCTTATCAGGTGAGTTCTAGAAGCCCTCTTTTAAATGTTTTATATAATGTTTTCGGGCTGGTGTGCATACATATGAAATGATGTTTTATGAAATGATATTTTATGAAACTATGATTATGAAATGAAATGATTTGGAATGAACGGTTTATGGAAAGAAAGTTTTATGCATGGAATGTCTACGAACGAATGTTTAATAAGAAATGGTTTAAAGTAAAGGTAAAGGGTTTTGAAAACGAGTGAAAGGTTTTATGTAAAGGAAAGAAAAAGGGCAAAGGTTTTAAAGAAGTCATTACAAATCTAATCTGATGAATGAATGGAATTGACAAATGAAGTCTGGGAATGAGATTCCCAGCCTTGTGGTAGATTATGGACAGCGAGCCATAGTTACCAAAAGAACAACGGGGGTAGTGTCTTAGTGGCCTGCCAATGGTTTGATGTTGTACAACTGGTATGGAGTAACGACGGTTACTCAGGGGTTAACGTGTCCCCACGTGAGGTTAAATTATGATCCGGCAGTGTTATGGCTGAGAGCCATAGCCTTCAATGGAGGTTGTCGGTCTGTGGCTGAGAGCCATAGGGGGCAACTGAATGGGTATTGTCGTTCCTCGTGCAGTTAGCCTTGAGGGCAATACCAAAAAGGGAATTGACGGAATAGGGTGGCAACGACGGTGATACGTAATGGTTGACCACGACATGCAGGGTTCCTTCGGGGACACAGAGACGCGTAACGATACATATTTTAGATAGTAATTTATGACTTAAATGAATGTTAAATGTTTAAAACAAATGATCCGTTCAATGTGTTTAAATGTTTGAAGGTTTACGAATGAAAGGCCCTGTTTTCTTATACGTGATGTTAAACCCTATTGAATGTTTTGAATGATGAACCATTTCTTAAATCGAACGAAAACTAGAACTCACCAGCGTAGTTGACTTTTTAGTGTACACATTCAGGTTAAGGCAGGTTATGAGGATGGACGGTGATGTTTGGCTAGAGATGAAGAGTTACCCGACTGCTTTTGAAGACTGGCAATCCCGTTATGTTTTGTTTTAGTTTATTTATGTTTTAAGCAATGTTTACGCTTCCGTATGTATGAACAATGTAATAGTTATGATTATAATGAAGTATTTTCCGCTGCGTTATTTGATATTCTTGTTTAAGAACTGTTTGTGAATGAGTAAATCCAACAAGTGAGGCCTCCCGGGGTTTGGGGCCTTACAGTAAATCACCTTATGTAACGAATGGTTGTATTAATTCATTCAAGTCAGAGTATAATCAAAACCATTTTCAGTTTTGAAATCATTTTATAAAAATACATGTATTCACCTTGACAGAGGTTGGACTTAGGAATCTTCTAGAGTGGGTGTTCTAGTGGGCATCGTCTCTGCATATGAACCTTGCTTAGTTTCTCCAAATGAGCGTTTCCTAGCTTCTCGGGTATTTCTAGGATGATCTGGCACCTCGGGAACTTAATCGTACGAGCGGGAATGGTTTTGTGAGAGTGGAAATAGCTTACTAGAAATTGGAATTCAGTTTTTGGTATGAATTGGAAATGAACGGCAATCAAATTCTATTTATAGGCTGAAAAGGGGTCCGTAGCAGACCGTTATGGTAGCGGGTAGCGGTTAGGCTGTCGCTTAAACCCTAATTAGTCAGCATGAAACGTGCCACGTTCAGAAGTTGCGGCGTATGTTGCGGCTAGCGGATCGTTAAACGTTAGGATAGCGGTGCACTACCCAACTTGGCAGCCATAGCGGACCGTTATGGTTTTAGGTAGCTGTCCGCTATCGGTGACACGCGTCAGAAACCCTAGATGTCTCATCAGATACCTGTCATTCCCACATTATTGCCTTTGGGACAACGTGGCGGACCGTTATGTACATGGTAGCGGTCCGCTACCATTGAAATTTTAGAACTTTTTCATTTTTAGTCCCTGATCTTTGATGTAAAAATACTTATAGACCCTATAGTTTATATTTTTATTATTTTACCACAAAATTTTTTACGAATGTTACATTCTTCCCCCTTTAGAAAAATCTCATCCTCGAGATTACTAGAATAGGTGTGGATACTTCTTCTTTGTTTCTGATTCTAGTTCCCAAGTGTATTCAGTACCACGTCTAGAATTCCACTTGACCTTGACCAGTTTCAATCTTTTCCTTTTCATCTTTTTAGTCTGATTATCTTCTATTTGTTGAGGTTGTTATACAAACCTAAATTTTTCATTTACCTCTATGTCTCGTGTAGGCATTATCAAAGATTCATCAGCTAAACATTTGCGAAGATTAGATACATGGAATACGTCATGTATTCCACTCATTTTTTCTGGTAATTCCAACTGATAAGCCACTGGTCCAATTTGTTTAATAATTTTGAAGGGTTTAATAAATAGAGGAATTAGTTTACCCTTTTTCCCGAATCTAACAACACCTTTCCAGGGTGATACTTTCAATAACACATTGTTTCCAATGTTAAATTCTAGGGGCTTTCTTCTTATATCAGCGTAGCTCTTTTGTCTATCTCTTGCTGATTTCAATCGTTCTTGTATTTGAGCTACCGTGTCAGTGGTTGACAATTGGTTTTCTCCTATATCAGCCAAGCATACAGGAGTTCGGTATTTTCTACCATATAAGGCTTCAGAAGGTGCCGCCTGAATGCTTGTGTGAAAACTATTGTTGTATGAAAATTCCATTAGGGGTAGGTGATCATCCCAACTACCACCTAAGTCTATTACACAGGCTCGGAGCATATCTTCTAAGGTCTGAATTTTCCTCTCGCTCTGCCCATCTGTTTGCGGATGATAAGCAGTGCTTAAGTTCAGACGAGTTCCCATGGTTTTTTGGAAACTTTGCCAAAATCGAGATGTAAAACGACTATCTCTATCTGACACTATGGATAATGGCACTCCGTGTAAAGATACTATCTCATTTACCTACAGACGAGCCAATCTATCCATACTGAATGTTTCCTTCATTGGGAGAAAATGAGCAGATTTAGTTAATCTGTCAAGGATAACCCATATAGTATCATTTCCCCGCCTGGTTCAAGGAATTTTAGTAATAAACTCCACTGTTATCATTTCCCATTTCCATACAGGTATTCCTAATTGTTGCAATAAACCAGAAGGTTTCTAGTGTTCTGCTTTTACTTGTACGCAAGTAAGACATTTTGCAACATATATGGCAATATCTTTCTTCATGCCAATCCACCAGTAATTGTCCTTCAGACTTTAATACATCTTATCACTTCCTGGGTGCATCATATATTTTGATTTATGTGCTTCTTCGAGTATTCTTTCTTGAAGATTTCCGGTGATCGGAACCAAGATTCTTTTATTCATACGAAGTATTTCATCGTCTCCTTTAGCTAACTATTTGATCATGCTCTCCATTCCTTCTTGTTCTAAGTCTTCTTCTGTTTGAACAGAATGTAGAGCATCTTTTAATTGAGACATGAGATCATACGAAGTTCAAGTCTGAGAGCACGAACCCGTTTAGGTTTCTCTCTTTCTTTTTTACTTAAGGTATCTGCAACAACATTTGCCTTTCCTTCGTGGTAATAGATTCCACAATCATAGTCACTTAAGATCTCTAAGCATCTTCTTTGTCTCATGTTTAGTTCTTTCTAACCAAAGATATATTCCAAACTCTTATGGTCAGTATAAACAGTAAATTTAACTCCATAGAGATAGTGTCTCAATAATTTCAAGGCAAAGATTATGGCACCTAACTCTAGATCATGAGTTGTATAGTTCTTTTCATGAGTTCTTATATGACGAGATGCGTAGGCAATAACTATGTTTCTTTGCATTAACACACAACCTAGACCGTTGTGAGAAGCATCATAATAGACTATAAAGTCTTCATTTCCATCTGGCAGAGCCAGTATTGGAGTATGGGTCAGTTTCTCTTTTAGAGTTTGGAAAGCTTCTTCTTGCTTTGTTCCCCATTCATACTTTACATTCTTATGAGTTAAAGTAGTAAGAGGAACTGTAATCTTTGAGAAATTCTGAATAAATCGTCTGTAGTATCCTGCAAGTCCCAGGAAACTACAGACTTTTGTCGGAGATTTAGGAATTTCCCATTTGGACATGGCTTCAATTTTGGATGGGTCTGCTTGAATACCTTCTACATTCACTATATGACCCAAAAATTATACTTCTCTAAGCCAGAATTCACATTTAGAGAATTTAGCATACAATTTATCATTTTTCAAAAGTTCAAGCATTAATCTGAGATGATTTTCATGATCTTCCGCATTCTTAGATTAAATAAGTATATCATCAATAAAGACAAAAACCAATTTATCTTGATAGGGTTTACAGATTCGATTCATCATATCCATAAATGCGGCAGGAGAATTAGTAAGTCCAAACGGCATAACCGTGAACTCATAATGTCCATATTTGGTTCGAAAAGCAGTTTTAGGGATATCTTCTTCTTGAACTTTTAGTTGGTGATATCCTGATCGAAGATCTATTTTAGAAAAATGGCAAGCGCCTTGTAATTGATCAAATAGATCATCAATTCTAGGAAGAGAATAACGATTTTTAATTGTTACTTTGTTTAGCTCCCGATAATCAATGCACATCCGCATTGTACCGTCTTTCTTTTTAACGAAAAGAATTGGAGCACCCCAAGGAGATGAACTTGGGTGAATGAATCCTTTCTCCAGTAATTCAACCAATTGATTCTTCAATTATTTCATTTCAGTTGGAGCTAATCGGTTTGGAGCTTTGCAAATAGGAGCCGTCCTTGGTATAAGATTGATTTTGAATTCTAATTCTCTTTCTGGTGGTATACTAGGTAATTCATCTGGAAATATATTTGCATAATCAGCTACTACCGGTACATCTTCAATCTTCTTTTCTTTTGTACTGGTAGAAATCTGAACCAAGTATGCAACGCATCCCTTCTGAAGGCATTTCGTTGCTTTCAGCATTGAGATGATTCCCAGAGGTCAATTTTGTTTGTCGCCATAGTTTGTTAAAGGTTTTCGTGAAGGAATCTCGATATTTATGGCCTTTTTATCACAAATGATATGGGCTTGGTTACTGGCTAACCAATCCATTCCTAAGACAACATCAAATCCTGCTAATGTCATAGGCCTTAATTGCACAGGTAAGATGTGTCATGATATTGTGATATTACAATCATTTAGGAATTCAGAAATTTTGACAAGATTTCCTTCGGCCGTTTCTACTTCATAAATCTTATCTAATGGAACTAAAGGATTGTTTAATAGATTACAAAACTTATAATCTATGAAACTCAAATTTGTACCAGAGTCAAATAATACTCTAGCGTAAATATTGTCAATGAGAAAAGTACCAGTGACTGCATCTGGAACAACTGCAGCATCACAAGTATTAAGTATGAAAGCTCGTACATTCTTTCTATTTCCTTCATTGGTCTTTGCCCCACTAGATCCACATTGATTAAGCTTTGGGCAGGTTTATTTAAAATGGCCAGTCTCTCCACAATTGAAACATGAGATATTTTTCTTCTTTGGGCTGTTTTCAAAGACATGCCCATTCTGCTTACAAAAATGGCAATAGTATTTCTCGAAGAAGAATTCTCTCGTATGCCTCTTCTTGCAGATTTTACATTCAGTGATGGGAGAATTAAATCCTCCTTTGGCAGGCTGATTTCTTCTTTTCCAAGGAGAATTATTTTTCTGGTTCTCCGTAGCCCTCTTGTCCACTTCCCTTGCCTTCCCTTCTTCTTGTTTTCTTATCATACCGTCAGTTAGAATTCCTCCTAACTGTACGGCAGAAGCAATGGTCTGAGGCATAGTAGCCTTAACCATATCTCTGATTTCTTCCGTAATACCCCAAATATATCCTTTTATTAGATTGGATTTGGGGGTTGAGAGGTGTGGAACTAAACGAGCATACTCGAACACCTTGGAGACATACTCTTGATGTTTAGTTCCATCCATATGAAGATTTAAAATTTTGGTTTCAATTCTCTCTCTCTCATTGATGGGACATAATCTTTGTATCACCATTTCCTTAAATTATTCCCACTCTATGGCATAGGCTTTGTGTCTACTCATGGCTTGAATGATAGAGTTCCACCATTCCAATGCTTCATCTTTAAAAGGATTTGATGCATAAAGCACCATATCTTCATCAGCATATTTGCTGATGGAGATGACAGATTCAGTTTTCTCCAACCACCTCAGGGCTGCCACTGCTCCCTCATTTCCAGCATACTCTAGAGGTTTACAAGCTCGGAATGCACGGAATGTACATCCCTTCCTTCTCTTTCTTTTCTTACTATCTTCTTCATTTTTACTTGATGAATTATCTCCATTGGAACTATGGTTTTCTTAATGATGATTATTTTTAGATTCAGCCATTTAATTTTTCATTTCATCTTCCTTTATAGCTTTCAAAATTTTAGGAAGAGCTTCCTCTATTGGTTCTGCAACCATTTTCTTTATTTCTGCTTTCTGTTGCAGTTGTTCAGAATTTTCATTTTGGATTTGTTTGCTATTGCCCCTTGTATTATAAGAAGGACTTTGTGTCGACATTCTATTCACAAGAGGAATTTTATTAATATTTGGAATATATATTACAAGGATCGGAAAAGAATTTTACGTATAACCATGGTTACGTGCATTTTCTAGCACTTGTCTTAATGCTCTATTCTGGGCGTCTACAGATGCTAATCTATGATTTTCGTTTTTCCAATTCTGCTACTCATTATTGTAAGGCTCTAATATGATCATTATCAGAACTTTCCTCATTTTGTTGAGGATTTTGTACATTTGTAGGCTCATAATACTTATGTGGCCTATTTCAATCTTCTCTTTCTTCTCCTTAAGGAACAAGATTCTTTTTGTAAGGGATTTCAGGTAGTCCCTGATAATAATAATAATAAGGATTATAACATGGATTTTCTCCATAATTCGGATTTCGGCTTGTAGCCGTTAGAGTAGAATGAAAACTGATAGAAGGTACATAAGGATTTGCTGGAGGTGTTAATTCTCCTAAGATCCGATATGTACTTCCTGAATGTCTTGAACTTGTTCCAGTTTCTAAATCTGTTTTATTTGTAAGCTAGAATTCATATCAAGGTGGAGCATATTTTTGAACATTGAAGGGACCTTTTCCTTTTCCATTCATCTGAATAAAATAAAATACTTTTATTTAGACTTTATATTTTACATATTGAAATAATAAATTGTCCTATTTATTATATTTAGTAGACTAGGGTAATTATCGTTCGAGAGTAATACCTCCAACTAAATGTTCCAAGGAAAGAATGACGGGTCTCAAAGAGATTTATACACCACTCTTTCCTTAGACAGAACATTCCGTTTTCCAGATAACTACATACCGGTCGGATGGTTACCCTTACGTCTAGTTAATTTATTCTTTTTATCTTTTCTTTTCTTTTCTTTTTCTTCCTCTAGTTGACGGACCCTTTCCTTGAGCTGCCTTGATTCTTTCTTGACTTCATCAGTTTCTCTTAAGGCACGATCAAGGAATTCTATGGGTGTTCCAAGATGAGCTGAAGAATAATTATACTGAGGAGGGGGTTCACGAATACCAAATAATATGTCGTTAAACACATTATGGAATGGATCATTAGGACCATCAGTTGGTTCTTCAATATACTCCTCTAACATTGTTGGAAGAGTATAAAGATTTGAAGTACCTTTAGGATACAAATATGGATCTCTCATTTCCATTTCATTAGGTTCCTCTTCTTCCGGTACTTCCCGGTAGACCTCCTCCATTTGTTCTGAAGATACATGCACATGCTCTATCGGAGTTCGTACACACATCCTTGGTTTAATAGACCGACTGGGTCCAGCTTCATTTATATCTACATGTTTTACTAAAGGTGGAGTATCAGTTCTATAGTTTTCAAAATCCAAAGTAGCTTGCATCCAGGGTGAGCTAGATTAATTTTAATGATAGGATTCATTATCAGAGACAATGATAGGATCAGAAAGGGATTCACCAGTATCAGGAATGATTACAGGATTTTCCATAGATCTAGTAGGATGATAACGTTCTTCTTCAGATCGTCCGAAGATATAAGTTTAGTAACTATTTCCAAATATCTGTATAGTTATCACTTAATTATTATGGAGATCTGCCTACTTTTCTTAGCAGGAAGTCTATAATGGTTTAAGCTTAGATACCTTACCTGAGTAACTTAATTTTCTAAACCAAATAATATCATAATCAAGTTACAGCTTAGATACTAATCTCTAGGATCTAATATGCTGAAAAAATGGCTCTGATACCAACATGTCACACCCCGGGTTTAGCCCACCCGGGCGTGCGACCAACGATTGGTACATGTTTCTTATTTTTATCCTACCAGAGATTTATAAACACAACGGAATAATTCATAACTCCGGATCTTTTAAAAAGACGGGAAATCTCCCGTTTCATTTCATTTCATTTCATTTCATTTCATAAATAGGGATGAACCCTGATATTGTATACAAACGTTTTAATTTACAAACCAAGGTTTTCATGAGCCATTTCTTTCAGATGATGTCTAGGGTGGACGTTCCCTTTTTCATGACATCATTTTCTTTGTCATCACATTGCTATAACAATATCAAATCATCCTTGGTTACCTGTAAAACGTTTGAAAATATTTTATCAGCATAAACTGGTGAATACAAGTATATTTGGAATCATAATCTGACAAGCATGATTAAATAAAACAATTTGCCCATAGTTTTTGGTCAATTTATAAAGTCAACGGACTAACCACCAGCCACACCACGGACCTTGTATTTTTATGGTAAATTACCTTATGCAACAAATGGTTTAATTAATTCATTCAAGTCAGAGTATAATCAAAACTATTTTCAGTTTTGAAATCATTTTATAAAAATACAAGTATTCACCTTGATAGAGGTTGGACTTAGGAATATTCTAGAGTGAGTGTCCTGGTGGGCAGCGTCTCTACTTATGAAACTTGCTTGGTTTCTCCAAATGAGCATTTCCTAGCTTCTCGGGTATTTCTATGATGATCTGGCACCTCAGGAACTTAATCGTATGAGCGGGAATGGTTTTGTCAGAGTGAAAATGGCTTACTAAAACTTGGAATTCGGTTTTTGGTGTGAATTGGAAATGAACGGCAATCAAATTCTATTTATAGGCTGAAAAGGGGTTCGTAGTGGACCGTTATGGTAGCAGGTAGCGGTCCGCTACCTCTTAAACCTTAATTAGTCAGCATGACACGTGTCACGTTCAGAAGTTGCGGCGTATATTGTGGCTAGCGGATCACTAAGCATTAAGATAGCGGTTCACAATAAACAATTTCTATAGAGAACGGCAGTATTTACACTTGAATACTCAAACCCTAAACGCAATACTAACTAGATTACTTACATATGATGTATTCATTATATACATGTCTCATCAAGTGAAAGGCAAATACAAATGACAAGGAACCAATCTTTGATGTATAGAGTACTGTCTACACACATTACGGAGCCTAGGTGAAGAACAACACAGAGAATCCAAGAAACATTTTACATTTATACAATGTACAATTACCGAGTCCCGGTATTGAAATCGCAGATTAAATTCAAGTAATAATCCCAAATTATGCCATTATGCATGTCGGACCGACATGGGGTGTGATATCGGTCCAACACCCAACTTCAAACCCTAATTTTTCATTCCGGCAGAAAAACTAATTGTACCTCAATTTAACACCCAATCAAAAGATTTTCGAGATAATCATGCAAATATGAGCCTAGTTAGAGTTCTGGAAGGGGGAGACGGGTGGCGTACTTGAGAAGAGGGTGGAGAATCGGATGTGCAGGTGGCGACGTACGGTGGTAGGGTGTTCCGGTGTGGAGGAGGATGGAGGAGGTGCTTCGATGGCAGCAGCGGTGGTGAGCAGTGGGTGGTGAACAGTGGTGAGGAGAGGGATGAGGTCGGATAGGGGTGGTGGTTGGTGAATGAGTTTAAGTCGGACCGATGAGGGGTATTTAAAGTTCTGCGCATGTGCCCATTGCGGACCGACATTGGAAGTAAGTCGGTCCGACTAGTTCCTGTGATCTTTCAAATTCCAGATCCTTTCGGACCGATATGTGTTTGGATGTCGGTCCGACTTGTGATATGTGACTTTCCATCTTCTTCAGCGTTGCGGACCGATATATGTTTGGATGTCGGTCCGCTATGGGTGTTATTGCTCAGAATATAGGGTATGTAAGTCGGACCGACATGAGAAGTAAGTTGGTCCGATATTCCCCGAATTCCTGTACCTTTTCTTTGAAAATCTCATGAATTTTGACACCCAAAGCAACTTTCTTTACATGCAAAAATGTTTTTATACATACCGGTATGGTCGGATTATTCATTCTCGCGTGTTGTGACCTGCGCAGACTCGGTAAACGATTAGAATAAAGTTACAAAGAATATACAATCATGATGTGAATACAAAAATTTGTGGAATATAAATCTGGGGCTGCCTCCCGGGAGCGCTTGGTTTAACGAGTCCTCAGCCTGACTCGTCCTCACACATAGTTCTGCGGTGGGTCGAGGTGCTGAGCGTCCCCCGACTGGGCCAGTAATAAAGTGCTTCAACCTATGCCCGTTCACCTTGAACTTAGCTCCATCTTCTCCTTCAATCTCTATCATCCTGTATGGAAAAATCTGAATAACTGTGAACGGGCCCGACCATCTAGATCTTAGCTTTACCGGGAATAACCTCAACCGGGAATTAAACAATATTATTCGATCTCCTACCTCAAACTCATTTCCACCTTTTATGTGGTGATCATGAAACTCCTTAGTCCTCAACTTATAATCATATGAACGCGTATAAGGATGATCCCTCAGCTCCTCTAACTCATGCAACTCATACATCTGATTTTTCCCTGCTTTAGGCTCGTCGAGATTGATGGTACGAAGGGCCTAATATGCACGACGCTCTAAATCAACAGGCAGATGGCACGCCTTCCTATAAATCAACCTAAACGATGTAGAACCGATAGGTGTCCTGAATGTCGTACGGAAAGCCTAGAGTGCATCATCTAGCTTATCCGCCCAATCCTTCCTATTTGACCCAACCGTTTTCTACAGGATCCGCTTAATCCCACTGTTGCTAAGCTCTACCTGCCCACTATTCTGCCGGTGATAAGCCGTTGCAAGTCTATGCGTGACCCCATATCGTTGCAAAGTTTTCTCCATCTGTGCATTACAAAATTGGTTACCCCTGTCGCTAATCAGTGCCTTTGGCACCCCAAACCTAGCAAATAACTTCCTCAAGAACCTCATAACTACTCTCGCATCATTCGTGGGTAAAGCCTCGACCTCCACCCACTTAGAGACATAATCCACCGCGACGAGTATGTACTTATTCCCTTGAGATGAAGGGAATGGCCCCATAAAATCAATCCCCTAAACATCAAAAGCCTCAACGATCTGGATGGGATTCGGTGGCATCTCATTCTTAGAAGAAATGTTCCCCATCCTCTATCATGCATCACATATCCTAACAAACCAGTGAGCATCCTTAAATATCGTTGGCCAGTAGAAACCCGAATCAAACACTCGCTTAGCCGTATAGGTGGCTCCATTATGCCCTCCAGTGGGGCCCTCATGGCAATGTCTCATAATACTCTCTACATCACTCTCAGCCACAGATCTCCTAATCACCTGATCCGCTCCAACTCTGAACAAATGCGGATCCTCCCAGATATAGTGCCTAATGTCGGCGAATAATTTCTTCTTCTTCTGGTGAATCGTGCCATTTATCAAGCTGCCATCACCAAGGTAGTTCGCGTAGTCCACGAACCAAGGGCAATCATCCTCACTCACAATCACTTTCGTCAAACTTTCCATGGGAAAATGATCATCAATCTGAACTCCCACGTGCTCACTCTCAGCACCCTCTAATCGTGACAAGTGATCGGCTGCCACATTCTCTGCCCCATTCTTATCCTTAATCTCTATGTCAAACTCTTGCAGCAACAAGATCCAACATATAAGGCGGGGTTTAGCACCTGCTTGCTGAAGAGATACCTCACTGTGGCATGGTCCATGTAAACGATGGTTTTGGACAACACAAGATAGGACCTGAATTTGTCGAAAGCAAACACCACGGCTAATAACTCCTTCTCCATAGTGGTGTAATGCTCTTGGGCATCATTCAAGGTCCAGCTAGCATAGTAAATGGGATGGAAGTGTTTATCCTTTCGCTGTCCTAAAACCGCCCGTACTGCGAATTCGTTCGCATCGCACATCAACTTGAATGGCAGTGATCAATCTGGGGCTACCATGATAGTGGCATCAACCAACTTCCCCTTCAACAACTCAAACGCCCTCAAACACTCATCAAAAAACACGAAGGGCACATCCTTCTCCAACAACTTAGTCATCGGCCTCGCTATATTAGAGAAATCGTGAATGAATTACCGGTAGAAGCCGGCGTGGCCAAGAAAACTCCTAATCGCTCTCACACATGTCGGCGGTCGAAGTTTAGAGACCGTCTCCACCTTAGCTCTATCCACCTCTATGCATGTACGTGATATCCTGTGCCCTAGTACTATGCCCCCTCTCACCATAAAGTGGCACTTCTCCCAATTCAGCATCAGGTTTGTCTCCTCACATCGTGCTAACATCCTCTCTAAATTCCTCAAGCAATGGTGGAAGGAGCTCCCAAAAACCGAGAAATCGTACATAAAGATATCCATAAAGCCCTCGACCATATCATGTAAGATAGCAATCATACAGCGCTGGAAGGTAGCTGGAGCGTTGCATAGCCCGAAGGGCATGCGGCGGTAAGAAAACGTACCATAGAGGCACGTGAAAGTGGTCTTCTCCTGGTCCTCGAGTGCAATGGGGACCTGGAAATAACCAGAAAAGCCATCGAGAAAGCAATAGAGCTGCTGTCCTACAAGACCTTCCTGCATCTGATCAATGAACGATAGTGGAAAATGATCCTTCCCAGTCGCGTCGTTCTGCCTCCTATAATCTATGCACACTCTTTTAACATCCCAAAAATAGTAAATAAATAAATAACGCGATCGAGACTTAAACGTCAAAAATGAAAGGAAAATTGATGGGCTCGGGCTCGGCTCCAACGGGCCGAGGGAAACCCATCTATATAAGGGCCAAGAAAGCCTCAACTCTCTCATTTGCAACATCTAGAGAGAGAAAGGAGAGCTCGGGTCTAGGGAGATAAAGTTGACGGATCGACCCGACATTAAAGGAGCACGTTACTGCTGGGCTCGTGAGCAAAACCTCTGAATCATAATTCCAATCCAGATAACGATTCGACCTTAAACTGAGTTCTTGTTCGTTTTTGGGTTTTTCAAGTTTAGGTAAATAGGAGACGTTTTTATGGGTGTAACTTGAAAATAAGCTTAGAACTAGCATCTAGAATGAAAACCGCACAATTTGACCAAGAAAATTGTAAGATTGGCATGATCGGGTTTGCATGCAAGAATTTCGGACTTATTCAGGAAACAGGTCTTGCGTAATTATCAAGTACACAAGACGGATGTCCTGCGTACTCATCAAGTACGCATGAGGAAGATCCTGCATACTTATCAAGTACGCAAGAAGAATGTTCTGCGCACTTGTCAAGTACGCATGACACAAGGCCAGGCCAGTTAGTGAAGTCAGTATGTTCGCCTAATTCAGTGTGATTAAACCGTTAGAGTCGGGATTGGGTCTGATGTGTATTTAACAACCTAATTCAGATCGTACGTGACGTTGTTGGGCCTTTGTTTAGGACAACCAAGACTAGCTTATCAAGTGAGTTCTATGTGCCCCCTTCTATGTTATGTGCAAATCATTTTAAATGTTTTGGGGCTGAAGTGTATACACTAAATGATTAAATGCTATGAATGTCAATGTGATCATACGTGGTATACAAATATATATATATATATACCTAAATTTGAAAATGAATTATGAACCAAGAATGAAACGTATGATTATAAAAAATGAATGAAAGAATGACATAACGTGAATGAATGAAATCTTGCTTTATAATTTATATATTGTGTGTTATGAATGTATGAATACGTTATGGACGCTTCGATGACAACGGCTACTTCGATAGACGGACGACCACGTGACTATTTTGCAACCGGGACAAAAACGTTCCTTCGCAAACTAGGACGTATAAAAAGGAACTCATGGACGGTCGAAGCAAATGCCTTAACTCATGTAGAACGGTTGCATACATAATGGTCGCGTGGGAAACGGATGCCCTAGGGCAGATGTACAAAATGACGGACTACGACGGTAGGACGGTTTAAGAGCGGACGGACAATGGTTGCCGGACGGATTTATGTTTCGACGGACGGTTTTCTAGAGCCGGACGGTTTATGAAAAGGGCTACGACGGTAGTTCTCACTGCGTTGTCTTTGTGACATTCGCGACAAGTATGACGGGTTGATCACACCTATGTGTATGGCCAATAAATTTTCTCCCCAAGTAAGTATGTATGTACATATGTATATACTCAATATGAATGTTATGTGAGAACAGTAGAGCAAAGAATATGTAAAAGCACGAATATTACGTTTATTATATATATATATATAATACTTAACGATAAGATAAATGCTATGTATGATTGTTTTTAAACTAGAACTCACCAGCGCTAGCTAACTTTTAGTATGCATTTCAGGTACAGAAAGGAAGGGTCGTGCGAAGGTGTGACGGTTACTCGGAAAGCGACTGACATCCCAATCTTGATTGTTAATTAAAAATGTTGTGTTTTTAATTGCTAAGACTTCCGCTGTTATGTTATGTATTTGAATGATGTTTGTTTTCGCTACCCTCGATTGTTTTAATTTAAGTTCAGTATTTATGACTATGTTTATGAGTAAATCCAACGAGTGAGGTTACCCGGGAAAGGGGCCTTACAAGTTGGTATCAGAGCAATAGTTTGAGAGATTCAGACATCCCTAAATGTCTGCACTCAAACTGATTATGGGACCAACGCACGGATGTCAGTATGGGTAACCAACGCCAACGCTTGCACGGTAAGTAAGTACTAAAGTTAATGCACTTGGATAAGAATAGATACCTTAACTTAGAACAAATAGATGTCAATGTCACAACCGATCTGAAGAGTTTTGAACCCGAAAAGCAATGTAAATTAGTAATTACAAACCGGTCACTGTAATTAAAAATTTACCTTGCTCGTACTGTTCTAAAACTATGATCTGAATGAATGGCATTGATGTATTCCCTTTATGACTATCAGGAAACTAGGAATTATGGCTGGTGGAGGAAGGACAGGACGCCGAGGCGGTCGCACTGGCCGAGTCGGTAGACCTCCATTGAATCAAAGACATGAAGAGGAAGAAAGTGTTCATGCAGAACACACTGAGAGTGTGCACGAAACAGATGTGACCCGAACTGGAAACGACAATCAAGGGTCTCTACAGTTGGAACCCGAGGTCAGGGATGCTATTGCCCGCGAAGTTGTACTCATTCTGAAGAAAGTATTGCCTAATCTACTATCCGAGGCACTAAAGAAAAGTAGAGAGGAGGATGAAGGAGACCATGAAGAGAAAGTGTATGATAGTGATGGGGATGAAGTAAAGGTGGGATCAAACAATCATGGGTGTACTTACAAAGGTTTCAAGGACGGTGACCCACCCAAGTTCGATGGGAACAAGGATTCGGTGAATGGATTGAGAGGATGAACGGTGTAGTCAACATCTGCGAGTGTCGACTGGACCATGCTGTTAAGTATGTTGCTCATTCTTTCACCAATGAGGCACTAAGTTGGTGGAGGAACATTCAAAGGACAAAGTCGCCAAACGCTCTTGCCAGAATGACATGGGAAGATCTGAAGAAGCTGATAATCCAAAAGTTCTGTCCCCAGAATGAAATTGATCGAGTGGAAAATGAATTCCTAAACTTTAAGGCTGGTAGCAAGACGCACCGCCAGTATACTTCTAGGTTCAATGAACTAGCCCAACTGGTACCCCACCTGGTGGAGACAAAAGAACGAATGATTAAGTACTATGTAAAGGGCCTACCTCAAAGGGTTCGTGTTCATGTAAAAGCTAATCTACCATCCACCTTTGAGTCAGTAGTTAACCTGTATGGAATCGTCTATGACGATTATGCTAATGAGGACACAGCTCCCGAAGCACCAAAACGGAAATGGGAGAACTCGTTTAAAGGAAATGGAAAGGGAAACTACACCGCTAAGGCGAAGAAGCCTAGGGCAGAAGGGTATGAAGTTTGTAAGAGATGCTCAAAGAAACACCAAGGCGAATGTCTTGTTGGCTCAACCATGTGTTATAAGTGCGGGAGGCCGGGGCACTACTCCCGAGATTGTTTGAAGGACGTCAAGTGCCAAAGTTGTGGAAGATATAGACACCAGACTAGGGATTGCAGGAAAACCAGACAATCCGGTTTGGGAAAGGAAAAGGAAGCTGAAAAGGAACAACTGAAGGCGAGGACTCGAGCCTTTGTCCTGACAGAGAAGGAAGCAATGGGAAACCCTGATGTTGTGTCAGGTACGTTCCTAGGTAATGATGAACATGCTGCTATTTTATTTGACTCTGGTGCTAGTAAAAGCTTTATATCCAATGCATTTAGTCGTAAACTAGATTGCACTATCAACACCATAGTAAAGGCCCTTAGCGTACAAACTGCCGTTGGTAAAAATTTGGCAGTATTCCAAGTAACAAAGGATTGCATCATAGAAATAGAGAGCCATAAGTTTCCTTCTAGATTATTCCTTCTCACCTTAGGAGGATTCGATATAGTATTGGGTATGGATTAGCCAGCTGCCAACGAGGCTCAAATCATATGTAAACGTAAGAGGATACACCTCAAAGCTCCTAGCAGCAGTCCAATTACGGTTTATGGGGATTGGAATTGCACGAAGCCGAATGTCATCTCGATGATCAAGGCCGAAAGTTACATGAGGCGCGGTTGCGAAGCTTATCTGGCGTATGTTATTGACAATAGAATGAAAATGAAAGAACTCAAAAATATACCCGTGGTGTGCAACTTTCCGGATATATTCCCAAAGGATCTACCTGGGTTGCCACCTGATCGGGAAATAGAATTTCAGATTGACTTACTGCCAGGAGCTGAGCCCGTTGCCAAAGCCCCCTACCGATTGGCTCCGTCAGAAATGAAAAAATTGATGTCTCAACTAGAGGAACTAACAGAAAAAGGATTTATTAGACCGAGCAATTCCCCATGGGGTGCTCCGGTAATATTTGTAAAGAAGAAGGACGGCAGCATGCGCATGTGCATTGACTACCGCGAATTGAACAATAGGACAGTAAAGAACAAATACCATTGCCTAGAATAGACGACCTTTTTGATCAACTGCAAGGTGCGAGTTGGTTCTCAAAGATCGATCTTAGTTCGGGTTACCACCAGTTAAAAGTAAGAAAAGAAGATGTACCAAAGACCGCGTTTCACACACGTTATGGGAATTATGAGTTTCTCGTGATGTCCTTCGGATTGATGAACGCACCAGCAGCGTTCATGGATTTGATGAATGGAGTCTGTCGACCAATGTTGGATCGATCAGTGATAGTTTTTATAGACGACATACTGGTATATTCAAAAAGCGAGGGTGATCACCACTGCCACCTAAGAGAGGTTCTAGAGGTGCTAAAGCATGAAAAATTGTATGCAAAATTCTCCAAATGCGCATTTTGGCTTAGGGAAGTCCAATTCCTAGGTCATGTCATAAACCCAAACGGCATTATGGTGGATCCTGCAAAGATCGAAACCGTAAAAGGTTGGAACATCCCAAAAACGCCAACAGAGATACGAAGTTTTCTGGGATTGGCATGATACTATCGGAGATTCATTCAGGATTTCTCGAGAATAGCCTCGCCGCTGACGAAGCTAACACGTAAGGAAGTAAAGTACGAATGGGGTCCAACCCAAAACAATGTGTTTGAGGAACTTAAGACACGATTAACCCAAGCTCCAGTCTTGGCACTACCTGAGGGAAATGAAGACTTGGTAGTCTACTCTGACGCTTCGAGTCAGGGTTTAGGTTGCGTACTTATGCAACGAGGAAAGGTAATTGCTTACGCCTTGCGACAACTAAATATTCATGAGGTTAACTACCCAACTCACGATCTAGAGTTGGCGGCAGTAGTTTTCGCGTTAAAAACATGGAGGCACTATCTGTATGGAGTTAAATGCACCATCTACTCCGATCACAAAAGCCTGAAGTACTTTTTTGAACAAAAAGAATTAAACATGAGACAAAGGAGGTGGTTAGAGCTACTGAAGGACTATGATTGTGAGATATTGTACCATACAGGCAAGGCAAACGTAGTGGCTGACGCTTTAAGCAGAAAGGAAGAATCGGAACCTATCCGAATCAAAGCATGTCAGCTGATTATAACGCCTGATTTGATGAGTGAAATATCAAAGGCACAAGATGAAGCACTATTAGCAAGAAATATAAAACGGGAAAGAATAGTAGGACAACAAGGAAATTTGGATGCAAATACATACAGTGTACGAACTAGGTTTGACCGGATGTGGATACCTAAGATTGACGAGCTTAGAGCCAAAATACTCGATGAGGCCCATAGGTCTCGCTATTCCATCCACCCCGGGACAAACAAAATGTATCAAGACTTGAAGAAAGAGTACTAGTGGCCCAGCATGAAGAACGATGTGACTAAGTACGTGAACAAGCGATTAACGTGTTCACTAGTTAAGGCCGAGCACAAGAAACCATGCGGTAAAATGCAACCTTTACCAATACCGGAATGGAAGTGGGAGGAGATCACGATGGACTTCATTACCAAGCTACTGTGATCAGCTAAAGGCAATGATACCATTTGGGTGATCGTCGACCGCTTGAAGAAAAGTGCTTACTTCTTACCAATACGTGAGACTTCTTCGTCTGAAAAGCTAGCAGAAATATTTATCAAGGAAATTGTGAGCAGACATGGTATGCCGCTGTCGATTGTGTCCGACAGGGATACGAGATTCACGTCAAGGTTTTGGAAGAAATTCAATGAAGCGATGGGCACTAGGCTGAACATCGGCACCGCTTACCACCCTCAAACTGGTGGTAAATCTAAAAGGACCATTCAGACCTTGGAGGACATGCTCCGGGCCTGTATCATTGACTTCGGTGGGAGCTGGGACAGCCATCTACCATTGGCAGAATTTTTATATAACAACAGCTATCACTAAACTATTGGCATGCCGCCATTTGAAATGTTGTATGGGAGGAGATGTAGGACCCCAGTTTGTTGGGGGAAATAGGACAAAAGGATTTTGCATGTCTCGAAGTGGTCAAAGATACTTCCGAGAAGTTCGATCAAATCAAGGCCGAATGAAGACAGACAGAAATCATACGCGGATAAGAGAAGAAGGGATTTAGAGTTTCAAGTAGGGGACATGGTACTGTTAAAGGTATTACCATGGAAAGGAATCATTCGATTCAGAAAACGTGGCAAACTAAGTCCAAGGTTTGTCGGACCTTTCAAGATTTTAGCGAGAGTGGGTCAAGTTTACAAGCTCGACCTACCCGTTGAGCTTAGTGGAATACACCCTACGTTCCACATGTCACACTTACGCAAGTGCCTAGCTGACGACACATCTCACATACCTTACGACGAGATCGAATTGGATAACAGTCTAAATTATGTAGAGGAACCGATAGCCATCCTTGACCGAGCTGAGAAACGACTACGCAATAAGTCGATTCCTTTAGTCAAAATACATTGGATGCACATAAAAGGGTCAGAAGCTACGTGGGAAAAAGAAGACGAGATGCGGGGACTATACCCTCAATTGTTTAACGTATAAGCGGTTTCGAGAACGAAACCTCTTTAAGGAGGGTAGACTTGTAACATCCCAAAAATAGTAAATAAATAAATAAATAACGCGATCGAGACTTAACCGTCAAAAATGAAAGGAAAATGGATGGACTCGGGCCGAGGGAAACCCATCTATATAAGGGCCAAGAAAGCCTCAACTCTCTCATTTGCAACATCTAGAGAGAGAAAGGAGAGCTCGGGTCTAGAGAGAGAAAGTTGATGGATCGACCCGAAATTGAAGGAGCACGTTACTGCTGGGCTCGTGAGCAAAACCTCCAAATCAGAATTCCAATCCAGGTAATGATTCGACCTTAAACTGAGTTCTTGTTCGTTTTGGGGTTTTTCGAGTTTTAGCTAAATAGGAGATGTTTTTATGGATGTAACTTGAAAATAAGCTTAGAACTAGCATCTAGAATTAAAACCGCACATTTTGATCAAAGAAAATTGTAAGATTGGCATGATCGGGTTTGCATGCAAAAATTTCGGACTTGTTCAGGAAACAGGTCTTGCGTACTTATCAAGTACGCAAGAAGGATGTCCTGCGTACTTATCAAATACGCATGAGGAAGATCGTGCGTACTTATCAAGTACGCAAGAAGAATGTTCTGCACACTTGTAAAGTACGCATGAACAAGGCCCTCCGCACTTGCTAAGTGCGCAGGCATCAGGCCAGTTAGTGAAGTCAGTATGTTCGCCTAATTCCGTGTGATTAAACCGTTAGAGTCGGGACTGGGTCTGATGTGTATTTAACTACCTAATTCAGATCGTACGTGCAAATCATTTTAAATGTTTTGGGGCTGAAGTGTATACACTAAATAAATAAATGCTATTAATGTCAATGTGATCATACGTGGTATACAAATATATATATATATATATATATATATATATATACCTAAATATGAAAATGAATTATGAACCAAGAATGAAACGTATGATTATAAAGAATGAATGAAAGAACGACATAACGTGAATGAATGAAATCTTGCTTTATATTTTATATATTGCATGTTATGAATGTATGAATACGTTATGGACGCTTCGATGACAATAGCTACTTCGGTAGACGGACGACCACGTGACTATTTCGCAACCGGGACAAAAATGTTCCTTCGCAAGCTAGGACGTATAAAAAGGCACTCATGGACGGTCGAAATAAATGCCTTAACTCACCTAGAACGGTTGCATACATAATGGCCGCGTGGGAAACGGATGCCCAAGGGCAGACGGACAAAGTGACGGACTACGACGGTAGGACGGTTTAAGAGCGGACGGAAAAAGGTTGCCAGACGGATTTATGTTTCGACGGACGATTTTCTAGAGCCGGACGGTTTATGAAAAGGGCTACGACGGTAGTTCTCACTGCGTTGTCTTCGCGACATTCGCGACAAGTATGACGGGTTTATCACCCCTATGCGTATGGCCAATAAATGTTCTCCCCAAGTAAGTATGTATGTACATATGTATATACTCAATATGAATGTTATGTGAGAACAGTAGAGCAAAGAATATGTAAAAGCACGAATATTACGTTTATTATATATATATATATATAATACTTAACGATAAGATAAATGCTATGTATGATTGTTTTTAAACTAGAACTCACCAGCGTTAGCTGACTTTTAGTATACATTTCAGGTACAGAAAGGAAGGGTCGTGCGAAGGTGTGATGGTTACCCGGCAAGCGACTGACATCCCACTCTTGATTGTTAATTAAAAATGTTATGTTTTTAATTGTTAAGACTTCCGCTGTTATGTTATGTATTTAATTGATGTTTGTTTTCGCTACCCTCGAATGTTTTAATTTAAGTTCAGTATTTATGACTATGTTTATGAGTAAATCCAACGAGTGAGGTTACCCGGGAAAGGGGCCTTACAACTCTCCATCCTGTAACTGTCCTAGTCAGAATCAACTCATTCCTCACATTCACCACAACTGTCATTCCCCCTTTCTTGGGGACAACTTGCATTGGACTAACCCATGCGGAGTCAGAAATGGGGTAGATTAACCATGAATCTAACAACTTCAACACCTCTTTCTTCATGACATCCTGCATCTTAGGGTTTAGTCTCCGCTGCCCTAGCACAACTGGCTTAAAATCATCCTCCATCAAGATCTTATGTGTGCAAAAGGAAGGGTTTATACCCTTGATATCCATCAGTTTTCATGCGATCGCATGCTTATGTGCCTTCAGCAAGCCAGTCTGTCTCTCCTTCTCATCTCCCGTCAGATCCGCAACAATAATCACGGGAAGCTTCCTCTTATCATCCAGGAAAGCATACTCTAAATGAGAAGGTAACTCCTTAAGCTCTAAGGAGGATGGTGGGCTCTCAACAGACGGCGTCTCCACAGGCTCACTCCTCTCTATCTCCTCGAATCCAGTGGAATCCTGGGTAGCCTCACTCTCTAGAGGACTCGAACTCTCACCAACGGCTACTACTGTCATTTCAATCTCGTCGTTCTCTCTAACCAGGATTTACGTGTCAGACGCATCTCTCCCACAGATATCACTCAAGAACTCTCCCACATGTGACATGATCGACACTATGAAGAAAAGTGTATCATGTTGACTGCTCAGATGCTTCGTGGACTTATTCACGTCGAACGTCACCTTCTCATCATTCACACCAAGGGTCGGCTTACCGCTAAAGACATCAATCATCGCGTGTGCGGTAGCCAGGAATGGACGGCCTAAAATAAGAGGGACATGCTCATCCTCGTCCATATCCAATATGACAAAGTCCACCGGGAAGATGAACTTGTCGACCCTAACCAACATATTCTCAACAAAACCGTGCAAATACTTAACCAATCAATCGGCAAGCTGAAGACTTATCCGCGTTGGTTACGGCTCTCCTAGGCCTAGCCTCTTAAAAATAGAGTACAGCATCAGGTTGATGCTAGCACCTAGGTCGGCAAGAGCGTTGCCGACAAAAAACCCACCTATAACTCAAGGGATAGTGAAACTCCCAGGATCCTTCATCTTCTTTGGAAGACTGGGCTCTATAACCACATAACACCGTTCATTAATCACCACGGTGGAAAGTGCCTCAAGTTTAGTTTTGTTCATTAGCAAGTCCTTGAGGTACTTGGCATACTTGGGTATACTAGACACTGCCTCAACAAATGGAATGTTAATGTGTAGCAGTCATAGCATGCTGAGGAACTTCTAATAGTGACTGTCCTCTTGCTCTATACTAAGTCTACCCGGATATGGAAGTAGGGGCTTATACTCTCTTATAGGCGTCTCAGTCGCCTTCCTAGTGGAGTCATATGGGTGTGCTATACTTGCTGGGCTTCGCCTCTCTTGCACCTTGCTAGTGTCTGCCTCCATCTCAATCTCCTCATCGACCAGCTTATCATCATCTACTGCCAGTTTAGGAGTCTCGGCACCTCGGTCGTGCCTTGTAGTCACTGCCTTTGTGAACTGCCGTGATTGACCAGGGTTCGTATCTGTGTTACTAGGCAAACTACCCTCCTTCCTACTCTTTAAGATCTCAGCTATCTCTCCTACATGTCTCTCCAGATTCTACAATGCCACTCCCTGGCTCTTGATCATCGTGTCATGCTCTTTAAACTTTACTGCATTCTCCTAATATCTCCTCTTGTCACGCTCCAGAAGCTTAGCCATCATCTCATCAAAGCGGTCATTTTTCTCACCGCTTCCCTGACCCGAATTTTGGAACAGACTCTGGTTTTGATTGCTCCTCCAATAAGAACCAAAGTTGTTTCTCCATCCAGAATTATCATATGAGTTATTACGGTGTTGGTTTCCTAAGTACTCTACCTGCTCCTGCGTCATCTGATAATCAGCAGTGTTGTGGCCTCCCTTACAGATCTCACAGCTCCTATCAGACTTCACCTGCAAATCTTTCACTATTCTAGCTAATGCCTCCATCTGTGCGGCTAAGGCCGTAGTCAAATCAACATGCATAACCCCTATCTGTGAACTCTCAGTATCCGAACTCTGGTAAGAGGTCATAGAAATATCCTCAAACAGGTCAAAGCACTCCTCAGGGGACTTACTCGTAATCATGTTCCCCCCTGCAGCAGTATCTAACTGCCCCTACTAGTAATGGAGCAGACATTATAGAATTTCTGACCTAAGCACCAATCCTCAACACCATCACATGGGCATTCATTACATAACCCCTTGAACCTCTCCCACGCGTCTTGAATACTCTCCCCCTACTGCTACTTAAAAGCATGGATCAAACTCATGTGGTGAGCAACCTTAGAAGGCAGGTAGTATTTAGCAAGAAACTTGTCCCTCAGAGCAACCCAAGTGGTGATGGAGCCATTGGGTAGGGACTCAAGCCAGGTGGTGGCTTTATCAGCCAAGGTGAATGGAAATAGACGCAACAACTTTGCATCTATAGAGACACCATTAAGGCGGAAGGTGTCACAAACCCTATAAAATCCAGAGAGGTGGGAGTGTGGGTTCTCATGAGAGCTCCCATAGAATTGAACGTTAATAGAAATGGTGCTCATGACGTGGGATGGAAATTGCAAGGCGTTAGCCTCTATAGTAGGCTGAGTGGTAGTAGAACGTACGCCGCCATCATCTGATTTGGCGTAGTCAGAAACGGTCCTACGAACAGGTCGGTCGCCCATCTCTTCAGCAGATGATTCAACTGTCTCTTCAACGGGCTTCTTTCGAAACAGTCGCTCGGGCTCAAGGAGAGAAGAAAACTAAGCAGATCCTGTGGATTGGGTGCGGCGGGAATGTTGCCTACACTGCACAAAGAAAAATAAATACAAAAAATAAAGATAGTATGCTAACTAATTCTAAAGGAAGATAGAACAAAGTGAATTACTAAATTAAAATAAAATAAGAAAATAAAACAAGAACACACTAAACAAATAAACAGATAAGTAGCATAAATAGTGAACATAAAGTGGTTAGACCCCCAACTCAGGTCGTTCTCGAAGTCGCCAAAAAGTGTCCCCGGTAGCGGCGCCAAAAACTTGATGTGTAATATTATGTATATTAATTTTACCAAGTTTTAAATGTAGAAATTGACTCACAACTAAATCACACGATTACGGCAAGTGTACCGGTCACATGTAGTCAAGAAAGCAAGCCTTAGTTAACGAACCGTGGACACAAGAGGTGGCGGCCGTCGATACTAGACCTCTATTGACTCCTAACCGATGTAAAACAAGTGATTATTTTTCTTTTTATAATTTTAGAACATGCAAATTAAACTTAACAATTAAAATACTGACTCGACTCAAAAACTTCAAAGACACTAGAAAAGCCGAAGACAAGAACAAGACAAGACACTAGAAATAGATAAAACAAACTCGAACTCGAATCAAAGCCCAACTAACAATAAACACTACCCAGACCAGTAATCATATTGGCTAATTTAACTGCTTTCGGGTAAACTAACTGTACGACACCGGTTCTAAAGATAGACTGACTCGGGAATCACTAAGACACGCAGGATATCCTCTCAGACTCACCTACACACCTTAACTATCCTAAGGGTCGGATTAAGCTCATCGGTAAGGAATTGGATCTCCTCTCAAACTCACCAAGACCTAAAACACCACGTACTCAACAACGGTTTCACCTCTCGGGCTCAACCGCTCTATACTCAAAGGCTACCCTAGACAGACCTAAGAACAAGGAGTAACTCCCCACATAATTTTTATGACACGAAATTGCAAATGATTAAGACGACTTGGACAACCCAATCTCATGCAATTACAACCCAAACCGACAAACCAAAAGACAATACAACAACCTATCTCCTCTCTGACTCAAGATTGGTAAAACACTGACTTTTATGACCACACAAACCTGCTACAACGATTGGCCTAATCGTCTAGAACACAAACACAAAGTAAATGACTCGAAAACCCAAAATCTTACCAAAAACACACAAAGCATTCAAATAAAACCTCAAGTACAGCAAGTTCAGGCAAGATTAGTAGCCAATTAGTATTAGAACACATTCATAAACATCAAATCAGAAGTCTTTACACTAGCATCCGTCATACGATCAATAAACAAACCGAAAACAATCAAATCAAACCAATATTCATCCAAATCTAGGTATCAACAAGTTTAGCTACTCATAATTCTCAAGAACAATCCAAAATATACTGGAAACATGTTTAGTCGAAGTAAATGACTGGAATAAGGAAAAGAATGGAAAACCGATGTTTGCAAACCGAAAAGATGCAATTTCTCTCAATCCGGATGATCTCTAGCCTTTATTCTTCGATCCTCCAAGCCCTCTGGTCATCTATAGCCGCAAGAAAATGATGCCTCTCAATCATGTATAACAAAGCCTTTAACACGGTTGAATTAGGGCATTCTGCCCGACAGGGAACATGTCAGACCGACACGGAGTGGAAGTCGGTCCGACTATGGCTAACGCAATCCTCAATGATTACGGCCCAATTATTCTAAAATGATTATGTCTTTTTGATGCGCGTTGGACTGACATGGAAACAGAAGTTGGTCCGATATCATATGACATCTAGAAATTCTTGCTATTTTTCTTGTTTAACTCCAGCACTTTATTTCCGCGCCTTTTCCTCACATATTTGGCTTATTTTCTCCATGTCACCTATGAATTCAACATTTAAACAAATCACTAACATATTCAAACGATTTATAACCAAAAATTGGGCAATTACGAGGCATAATTAGCATATAAAGCATGTGTGTTTTGGAACACATCATTCAGTCATGTGGGATTAAAGCTCTGGATTATCATTTAATCAATACTTTACTTCTATAGGTATAATCATGCATGAGTTTGCTTGAGGACAAGCAAAGTTTAAGTGTGGGGTGTTATGATATGTCGTAAATTATTCACATTTTGCATGCACAACTATCCCCATATTCATCACAATTATTAATAAAATGATGGGAATTGGTACTTAATCCATTAATTTCTGTTACCACAGGATAATTGACCTTGGTATTCAAAAACATGAAGAAATCACTCAAAATCAAGGAGAAATCAGCATTCGAGAGTCAATTGAACGAACCTTGACCAAGGAAGTCAAAGCAGGAAGTCAAAAGTCATCAGGGAGCAGAAAAAGCCCAATGCACGGGCGTGCATCCCAATGCACGGTCGTACAAAGGGTCAATTATGTCCCAGCACTCCCCAAAGCTGCCAAATTCCCTCACGTGCAAGAAAAGGGTACTTTGCATGCCCGTGCAATCCAATGCACGTCCGTGCATTGCCAAAATCTTAGCCTATAAATATCAAGCTCATTCTAGTGTTTTAGGTGTCCAAGACCAAGGGTTTTGAAGGCCCTAGTGCTCTGCTAGAGCTGGAACTCTCTCGGTTTTGGTCCGTTTTAGCTTTTATTTGTTTATTTTATGTTTTTAGTCTTGTAATATGAAATGATTCTTCTCGTTTGAGTAAACAAGAGGCAACCTATACCCACTCTCCCTTGGTGTTGGAACACTTCAACACATTGTTTAAGGGTTAGTACTTTGTATGGTCATTCGTGCCTAGTCTTCTTGCGTTACTTGGGTTGGTTGATCTTTGCTTAATTAATAAAGTATTTTTATTATGTTATGTTTCTAACGTCTTTCTTTTGATATATCCTAAAAAGACAAGAATAAGTAATCTTTAAACCAACTTAATAATGTTAAATCTTGTGAGTTTCTTAAGCAAGACTTCTTGTTTAAGAAGCTTATTCGAGTTTGTAAGGTCTATATACAAATCTCGACGTTAGCAATGGCCGAGTTAGTATAGGTTTAATCTTATGGGTTGATTAGAGGTTTGTGTATTCAACGATTTGTTCGAGTCCTAGCTGGACCATATAAATCGTGTCGGTATTTCTTTACTTCTCTTGTGTTAGCTTGCAGAGGACTTATAGCGGAAGCCATGAGGCTTGATCTTGAGAATGAAAGTTATATTTATTTAAAATATTATTATAAGTAAAGACAACTATTTTAAGAGTATAAAATGTTAGGTCCAAGCGTTCATAAAGTAATTTTGGAGGATTTTACACATTTCGACTTTCCAAAAGAAGTTACAAGACTTGGTGTATGTCATTCGACAGGATAATCTTAGTCCGAATAATAATTCATGGGACAGCCGACGGACTTGAGACCCCGTTAGGATTCTGGGAATTATTAGGAGCAGTTGGTCGACCGTATCCACTGTTCTGTTACGAAATACTAACTCCCCTATCGAAAGGGTTAGTATTAGTAACATTGACCAACTTTACTAAAATACAAACAGTAATTAACAAGTGATAACAGCCGAATTAACACCTTAAATGAGATATCATTTCTAATTATGTTTCTTATCCTTTTTACTTCCCTTTAAACAAAACCCCATTTTCCAACTTATTATCATAGTCAGACAACAACGAGGATTGAGTAAAGGATCCGTGTCCATGGTTCGATACTTGGTTCTTACCAAGACTATACTACACTGCGATAGGTTTACTTGTCTATTGTGTGTGTATTTAGTTGAAGTAATTATCATTTTAATTTATAAATTTAAAACCTGATTTTGTGTAACTCTAAACCAAACATTAAAAATATATATTATCTCACTCGCATTTGACATCAAGTTCTTCGTGTCGTTAATAGGGATATATTTCTTTATATATATTTTTATAATCACACTAAAAACACGCTATCAAGTTTTTGGCGGCGTTGCCCGGGACACGGTAATTCTGTGAAAGATCTAAGTCGTTGGACTCACTATTGAAGGAGCCCCGATTTTTAGAATTTAACTTCGTTTAATTTTTAGGTTTTAACAAGAACAAAAAATCAGTATATATGAAAAACATTTCGTTTTAGTAAAACTCACTCCAACTTTAATATGTGTGATTGTGTGCCTATAACCAGTGTTGTAAAAATCGGGATTAATCGGATTAGTAGGAAATCTGTCGATGCCTATGTAATTTTAGCCTAGTTGGACCATTAATCGGAAATCGGGATTAATCGGGGCTAGGCGTAGCTAGGCGGCCCAGTTTGAAAAGTGGGGTTTAAATAGAAAATAAGCTAAAATAAACACCTGATACATGGATCCATGGGTTTTATCTAACCTAATCGCTATCTGATTCTTTTTTAGTCAACAACCTGCTCCGACCTAATCACTACCTTTTTGCTTCTGTGAGTTGTTCTTGTTTCAGTCAGCAAGTGTTAACCACCAATCTGCTCCGATCTTTGAAGTATTTTAGATTTTGAATTAATATGATACTATGTTAATGTTTGTATTTGTGTGTGTGTGTATAATATATATATATATATGTATATATATATATATATATATATCGTATGTATGATCTCAAGTTCTACGTAGCATAACACCGTTTATTGCCTGCTCACCTGTCACATTTTCACTGCATCCTGCCTCTCACGTCTAGAAACATTCGTCATGCTTCCAAATTGAGGTCGTCATACTTCTCGCCTCATACCCTAATCGCCATCATGCGATGATTTCTCAAAACTCAGCCATCACTTCCTTACCTATATAGGTATTACATATGTCCCTCTCTGATGATCTCCAGGAGCTTGTACAAAGCTACACTTGTCTCCACAAAATCTCTCTACCACAGTATCTTGATACTTCATTACCACGCGTTCAATATGCCCCATTAAGTATGTGCATGCACCTAACACTATGGTCATCTTCAACAGCTCTCGATATTTCTCTAAAGCTCACTTATCACCGCCATGTCTGTTATAACAGCCACACACTCTCTTTACTTGAATGCTCTGCAGGAGCTCACACTAAGCTAGTCTTAGATTTACCAGTGTAGGCTTCTCCTTCCTAGTCACTTACGTGCAGTCCTGCACTTACGCTCCTTGGTTTCACTTTTCTCATTATTGTTCTACTATTACCATGCAATTACCGACGGCATCTCGTTTATCCTGTACGAACATCTGCTTACAAGCCTCAGCTATTCGTCGTCTCGTTGAGGGAAAAACAACCCTAGTTTCACAGCTCCGCCCATTGGCTTTGTGCTCCGAATTCTCAAGATATAAACAAAGGAATCTCATAAGAGCACCTCATCGATCACCTAGAAAGACGTCAAAACTCCTCGCATCACCTCGATGTATCAACGTCAAGAAAATCGCCAAGATAGAATATTATTGTAGGATCGTGAAAGTATAATATGGTTATGTTCTTAGTTGAAATTGGCGAAAACAATAACAACTACACAAGTATAATCGATTAAACAGAAATAATACTTTTAAGAACACTGTTGTATTAAGCTTTTTGCAATTAAATGATTACAAATGAAAACTCAATCAAAAAGCACACTTACAATGAAGTGTTTACACAGTATTTATACTCACTTAGAATCAAGACAGCCCCTTGATTCTAAGGATCAGATCTAACACAGACCGTTGATCTGTTGTATATAGCTAACTATTGCACGTTTAGTCTAAAACTAGTTAACTTTATTGAAGCGTCTTCTTTATGCATTATTGCTTGCATGCTTGGAGAAGAGCATTGTTTTCTGTCATTGGTTGTGCCATTGAGGTTCCTTCTGCTTTGAGTGTGTCAGTTGCTTTTGCAGAAAGTTGTCAGTGACGCTTGGCATGGATAGTCAGCTGCAACGATTTGTCTTCAAACGGCTGTCAGCAGCAAAGTTGAGGATCAGTAGCAAGATGTGACCATCCAAAGCTGCTGATGATTTGCCTATCAGCACCATCAAGTGTTGATCCTGCTGAGAAGCCTATCTGCCGCAACTCTGGTCTTCAGCAGATAAGGCTATCCGCAATTGATTTGTTCTTCAGCAGGAGAACAATATCCGCAGCAGATAAGCTTGTCCGCAGCAGTTTGTTGGTCAGCAGCAAACTCTGAGATCAGCAGCATTTGTACTTAGAAAATTTTGTAGTCATCGGTCTTTGTTTATACAAACTCCCCCTATACTGATGCTACCAAAACTCTCTTACTACCTTTGTTGCTGAAGCTTTTGCATGTTTCTGACTATCCTTTCAACCTCATATCCTCTCTGGTCCATGATGGGATTATTCTTTGAAATACAGCCTGCTCTTGAATCCAGTCGTCAAGACTGTCTGAGTCTTCCTCCATTGGGACCATCTCCCCCTTTTTGGTTGCATCAGTGGACAAATAAGCATCAGTTTAGGTGCCCACTGATACAAGGGAGGGAGTAGGTAAAGTTGGGCATTGATGGGCTTCATGCATAAAGACTTGGTGTCATAGTTTAGACACTTCAGCCTCTAGCATAGCCACCCTGGCCGTCAATTCCAAGATATGAAGTTGCAGTCTGTCCTCATCCACAGTTGTGGAATCCTTGGATCCAGATGGGGCCTTAGGCCTAGCCTCTTCATCCCCATCACCCATGGTTTCTTGGCACCTGGGATTCCTCTTAGTGAGGGGAGTTTCCAAGGAAGCATCCTCACTTTGAGTTGCCGTGGTTGAGGTCTTAGCAATGTTGTCACTGTCCTCCAGGTCATTTGATGGACCAGCAGTAGTGACAGCCTCTTCCACATCCACTCTTTCATAACTCATGGAGTGGACCTTCAGGGTAGAAGAACTTGGGTTGGGTGTGTTGGAAGCAAAATCAATCAGTACCTCCGAGATAGTGGTAGTTGGAGAAGGTACATCATCTTGATCAAGTTCCTTAACACTTAAGTTCGGAAGAGAAAGGAAAGGCTCAGGGGGCTGTTCTATGGATCTGGGAAGTGATACTGATCCTAATAGAGAGACATCCAAAGGAGTCTCCCTATTAATGTGGCTTTCCCTTATGCTATTCTCACCAGAATGTTATGATTCTGAGTGAGGGCTGTTAGGTTGGGTTTGGGCCTTGGAGGCAAGAGAAGAAGGTGTTCTCTTGCCCCTTTTCCTAGTATATGTCGTTGCAATCGGGGCCCTGTGTTCCGGTTGAACGATATCATTCAAAAGAGGTGTAAGTGATTTTTGTGCCTGTGCATCCTAAGTAGTATGCACAAGGGTTCGAATGGTGAAAGCAGATTGTTGTTCAGGATGTGAGGTGGAGGGTGTGGGATCAGTATCAGCTGGGATTGCTGAACTGTCACTCGGGATACTTTGTATGTTCAGCATTGTAGAGAACAATGTAACATTGACCCCTAAGAGCTTTTTGGAAACAGCTTCATCTTATCACTCCAAATCGGCGAAAATGAAAATCTTCGTGAAAACCCTAACGGGTAAGACGATAACGTTGGAGGTCGAATCCTCCGACACAATCGACAACGTAAAGGTAAAGATCCAAGACAAGGAAGGCATCCCGCCAGACCAGCAGCGTCTAATCTTCGCCGAAAAACAACTCGAGGATGGCAGAACCCTAGCCGATTACAACATCCAGAAGGAGTCAACTCTCCACCTCGTCCTTCGTCTCCGCGGTGGCACGAAGAAGCGCAAGAAGAAGACCATGGAAGGCGGAGGCAAGTGCGGAGCTCTCCTGAAGCCATCCGCTCCTTTTCTGAGATATGCATTGGAGAAGAGTGTGAAAGAGATACTTTCATGGAGGGCCCATCAGCGCCTTCTCTACTGTATACTCATTTTGATTTCCACTGTACCCTATGGATACAAAGGTCCTCATGTACTAGTCCTTTGAGTATGAGATGGCTTCTCCCTCATCTTGAAGCTTAAGATGTTTTCTGGGTGTGGCTTTCGAGATGGTGATATCTTTGCCGTCTACCTTGGCATTGATTTGGGGAATCCCTTGTTTGTTAGAGTAGACGACAGTACTCCAGAAATCCTCCATATGAGGGATATATATGGTAGGGTTGGTTGTGAGGGCAAATTGGGTCTATGATCGACATAAGGAGTATGATGTAAGGTTATGGTAAGGGGAGAACTTATCGTCAGGGTTATTGGTAAGAGGAGAACTTATCGACATAAGGAGTATGCTGTAAGGTTATAGAGTAGACGACAGTTCTCAAGAAGTATACCCATGAGAATCTGGTGTAGTCATCCGTTATCACCAGACGGTATGACTTTTTGCCCATTGACATGACATTTGTAGGACCGAAGAGATCCATATGCAGCAGTTGTAGTGGAGTGTCATTTGAATTCAAGGTCTTGGGCTTGTGAGAACTCTTGTGTTGTTTCCCTTTTAGGCATGCAATGCAGTGGTCTGCCAGCTGAAATTCTTTGTCAGGAATCCCTCTGACAAGATTATTTTTCACTAATTTGTTAATGGTTTTGATATTAACATGGCTTAATCTCATGTACTAGAGAGCTGATTCTTCAACTGAGGCTTTTGATAAAAAGCAGGAGACACTCCCAGATGGAGTGACTTCATTCATATCCAATACATAGAGATTTTCTTTTCTCTGAGCAGTCAGTAAAATTCTTTCTGGAAGAGGTGTGGATAAGTCAGGTGATAGTACAAAGCATTCTTTATCTGTGAAGAGCATCCAATGCTTTTGGTCACAGACCTGGGAAACACTCATGAGATTGAAATCCAACTCTTTGACATAGTTGACCTTATCAATGCTCATTCTTTCGTTGGACACAGTTCCTTATCCAGTAATGGATCCTCCCTTTGAGTCACTTCCAAAGGCAACATATCCTCCATTGAAATGTCTGAATTTGGAGAGGATGGATCTGTTACCTGTCATATGTCTGGAACAACCACTGTCTACCACCAAGATGTTATTCTTGTGACCTGACTGTCCTTGCACATGATAGATTTGTAATTAGTAGGAGGAACCCAAGAGTCTGCAGACTTGAAAAAGATGGTTGTTAGTTTATCCTTTTCAGTATGTTTGCAATCAATGGAACCAATGACAATGCTTGGAGATGGTTTGGCTTTCCATTTCCTTGTTGGTGATTTTCTAGTTTTCTTCACATTGTCAGCAGCAGATTTTGCTACTGATGTTTCTGGCTTGTCAACAGTAGATCCTACTGCTGATGGCTTTGTTGAAGTAGCAGCATTCTTTGCTGCTGAAGGCTTTGCCTTGGATTTTGCCTTATCAGCAGTGGACTCTCTTGCTGCTCATGGCTTTGCCTTATCAGCAGCAGATTTTCCTGCGGAGGATTTTAGCTTATCAGCAGCAGACTTGGTTGCTGCTGAAAGCTTCTGCTTTGTTTTCTTGGGCTTAACTTGACTAACAACCGATGTATGTTGATCCTTCTTTACCTTTTGTCTTTTAGGGGCTTGATGAAGGATCTGGTTGAAGGGGTTAAACTTACAGTTTGCAGCAAAGTGGTCTGATTCACCACAAATGATGCAAGTTTGTTGAGATTTAGGAAGCTTCACTCTCGGGGGAGATAAAGACTCCCTGAACTTAGTTGCTTTGACCTCGTAGCTTCTTACCTTCTTGTTTTTGTTAGTCTTTTCAAAGGCATGTTGCTTTGAATTTCTTTGGTATTCTAGGTAATGAAAGCAGGTGCTGGCAGTGTGGTTATATCTGCCATACACAAAGCACGATCTTGCCAGTTTGTCTCTTAAAAGGTAGACATAGTCCTTTCTTTGGAACAGATCCTTGAAGTTCCATGGATGAGCTTTGTTATGTTCAAAAGTGGCTTCTTCTAGGGTCTTTTGAACATATGGAACTTTTTCTTCAGGCTTACGACATATATCAAATACCTTCCTCTTTGTGATCGGCTTTGACTGAGGCTTGGGGTTTATGGGTCCTGATGTCTGTCCCTTTTCATTGTTTAGCTTTCTTCCATCTGGAGGATAGTTGATCTTGATCTATTTGAATGGTACAAGGGCTGGAACAGTTGGAGTAACAGCAGGAACTTCAACTCTATTCAGAACAGCTTTAGATGGAGCTGCACTGGTTTCAACATGGTCTGAGTAGGTTGACTCAGATTTTGATGAGGTAGTGCAGTCTTCGACGAAAGGTTCATCCGTTGAAGGATCAAGATTTCGGTTTGCAGTGTCAAGATTTGCAACATTGAAGCTTGGTTGGTAAATGGCAATATAGTCAGCAGGAAGAGGAACAGATTTGTACTGATCATTGTTATACCCAAGTCCAGTCTTTACCTTTTCATGGACTTGAATAACTAAAAGTCTTTGTAACTTTTTAGAGGAAAATTCATATTTTTCAATATGAACTTTATGTTCTGCTAGTTCAGCTCTGGTAGCTTTTAGTTTGATCAGTAGATCATCAATCTGAGTTTCAAGATTAGTTTGTTCGTGTTTTAACGATGAAATCTCTTTCTTAAGGCAGTTAATCTTTTCTTTATTAGTATTTTCAACCTTTTTGAACTCAGATTTCATCTGATGAAACTCTTCATTTAGATCTATAAGTTTTTGGTTATGCTTTCTATAACCCAAAACATTATCAATACAGGCTTGAGAGCAAAGATGTTCAAATACCTGAGGTGGTATCTCTGTAGTGTCTGCCATAGGAGCTTGATTATTGATAGGCAGTTCTTCATACTGGAAGCTCCAGTCGAACTCAGAAGTTCCAACAGTTGCACAGGCTGCAGTTTGAACTGGAGGAGTAGCTTGTTGT
Organism: Smallanthus sonchifolius; assembly: GCA_023525975.1. Classification (NCBI taxonomy): domain Eukaryota; kingdom Viridiplantae; phylum Streptophyta; class Magnoliopsida; order Asterales; family Asteraceae; genus Smallanthus; species Smallanthus sonchifolius. The sequence continues at coordinate 65,661,957 of CM042030.1, read as the reverse complement.
TGTTGTTGTCTAGGTTGGGCTTGGTGAGCTTGTCTTGACTGAGGAGTAGGTGGATTTGATCTTGGTGCCTTGCATTCTCTAGCAAAGTGACCTAGTAGGTTACAGTTGTTGCTGGGAGGATAATACCTCATCCAGATGATTTAGAAGAAATGGACATACCTCATCTTAGTTTGCTTTTATCCAAGCCAACTCTGGTGTTGGGGTTGTTACTTGGAATGGGTCTTCCGGTTCTATAGTAGAACCTTTTTGCACTTATAGAGAGCATGGCATACGAGTGAGGTATGTCCATTTCTTCTAAATCATCTGGATGAAAGCATTCCAGATCCTCCTTAATAAAGGACATGTTGCTTGAGTTTTCAGAAACAAAAGCAGCAGAGGTTGATGTTTGAGGAGGAGCTTCTAGGAGGAATGGAGATGTGTTTGTTTGAGAGATTGGAGTTTGAGGATGAGTGATGATGGGAGGATAATAGTTGCTTGAACTAGGACCTGAGTGCTTAGAATGGAGGAAAGAGGAGGTGGTGGTGGATGTTGAGGCTGTTTGGTAGCTTGAGCTTCTTTCTTTTGCCTGAATCATCTCTAGCTCATAGGTTTTTAGCATTCCAAAGAGCTCAGTCATCTGGAGAGTCTTCAGATTATCAGTTCTTCTGATTGACACTGTGTAAAGTGTCCAGCAGCTTGGTAGAGACCTGATGAACTTCTTGAGAATATCTTCATTCTATAGCTTCACCTTTGAGCACTGCAGCTCACCTACAAGATAGGTAAATCTGTTGTATAAAACAGTTAGAGACTCACCTTCCTTCCAGACGAAGTTTTCATACTGCTGCTTCAGGATGTCTTTTCTATTTTCTTTGACTTCCTCTGAGCCAGCAAACATCTTCTCAAGAGCCTCCCAGAGCTCTTTAGCAGTTTTGTAGCTTCTGAAGTTATGGAAAACTTCATTTGGAAGGCACATTTGGATAGCTCATAGTGCCTTGAAGTCCACCTCCATCTTCTTTATGTCCTCTTCTGAGTACTTGGAGGGCTCCTTTGGAACTGGTGGTCCTCCAGAGTCAGCAAAGGCCACCATGAGAGTGTAGGGTCCATTCCTGATGGATTTACACATTCCGTACTCCTGATAACAGAAAAAGATTTCCATGCGATTCTTCCACATGTCGTAGTCTTCCCCAAATACCAATCTTGGTGGTCGGTTGATGCTGCCGATGTCTTCAAATCCATTGCTCTGTGCCATCTTTGTTTTTGTGGTGACTTGATGAAAGAGAGAGTTTAGAATAGAACCAGAAGTGATTAAACAAGTGTGAGTTTGTTTAATCTGAGCCAAAGCTCTCATACCACTTGTAGGATAGTGAAAGTACAAGATGGTTCTGTTCTTAGTTGAAATTGGCGAAACAATAACAACTACACAAGTATAATCGAGTAAATAGAAAGAATACTTTTAAGAACACTGTTGTATTAAGTTTTTTGCAAATAAACGATTACAAATGAAAACTCAATAAAAAAGCACACTTACAATGAAGTGTTTACACAGTATTTATACTCACTTAGAATCAAGACAGCCCCTTGATTCTAAGGATCAGATCTAACACAGACCGTTGATCTGTTGTATATAGCTAACTATTACACGTTTAGTCTAAAACTAGTTAACTTTATTGAAGCGTCTTCTTTATGCATTATTGCTTGCATGCTTGGAGAAGAGCATTGTTGTCTGTCATTGGTTGTGCCATTGAGTTTCCATCTGCTTTGAGTGTGTCAGTTGCTTTTGCAGAAAGTTGTCAGTGACGCTTGGCATGGATAGTCAGCTGCAACGATTTGTCTTCAAGGCACACGGCTGTCAGCAGCAAAGTTGAGGATCAGCAGCAAGATGTGACCATCCAAAGCTGCTGATGATTTGCCTATTAGTAGCATCAAGTGTTGATGTTGCTGAGACGCCTATCTGCAGCAACTCTGGTCTTCAGCAGATAAGGCTATCCGCAGCTGATTTGTTCTTCAGCAGGAGAACAAGTATCCGCAGCAGATAAGCTTGTCCACAACAGTTTGTTGGTCAGTAGCAAACTCTGAGATCAACAGCATTTGTACTTAGAGAATTTTGTAGCCATCAGTCTTTGTTTCTACAATTATGCTTGATCATACTAACCACCTGTCCTATGTACGACATAAGCGTGTACTACAAGGACACACACCGACACACATATCTTCAGAACACACAATGTTCTACACACGTACTAGTAACTCAACCTTATAACTCGCACAAGGTGCACATACACAACTAGCTAGCCCTGAGTAAAGCTACGTGCATACAATATGACCTCGTCATTCATAGACACAAAAACTCCTGAACCCGCCTTCTATTTATTACAACGGTAGCCCCTATCACACGTCATCATATACTCACACATAGTTTCACCCGGTCGTACCCATACGGGTCGTACCGAAAGTTCAAGACGACACACTACTCAGTCTAGACCCAAGACATCACCCTAAACATTTAAATACACAAGATTTGAAATATCTTATTTCCCCACAGGATCTGGTCCTGAACATGTATACCTAGACATAAGGTATGTGACTACAATTTCCCACAGGACCTCGTCCTGAACATTTATACATACTAAAGATGTATATTTATGATTTCCCACAGGACCTCGTCCTAAACAGTTACACAAGCTGCAATACACCCCTTACACTTCAAACATCACCTAGACATTAACACATTGGTGAGACTATCTTAAGACCGTAGACACATACAAGGTCAAAACTCATGTCTATACAAGTCTACCCACATATTCTAGTCAACCATGTCCTAGTACCACAACAAATTTTACATTTAATGCTGACTCACATCATTTAGAATGCAATCACACAATCACACCATGCCGCACGTATTCCACTACTGTAAACACAATTATACGTCGTCACAAACACAATTATCGTTAACTATGTTCAAATCATCGTGTGGTAAAACTCACAATCAATGTCAAAAATCAAATAGTTAATATTTGAATTAAGCATCACACCACGTAAACGTCTAATAAGTCATAACGTCAAATCACCTCAAAATCTCTCGTGAAAACTGCCACACTAACAAATCATCAAGCAATCGAGTATCCCGAACACTGCCCCCCAAATCACTGATAGACCATGTCAGGTGCATCTAGCGTGTCTCCCTCTAGTTCCTCCTGACATAGAGCTTTCGTAGACATTGCAAGAGGTTGATCTCTCGACCATGCAGTTCCACATTCTGGAGGGAAATTACGCACTACCGACACTACCCTCCTTTTTCATCCGGTCATTCTGTTCACAGCACCATGCGGTATACTGCCATCCTCGGCTCTAGTCATACTTGGTGCGGTAAGCACCAACACTACTCCTAACTCACTGGAAGTACCATCTGCAGCCACCGTTGGCTTGACTTGTCGATCTGCATTACTCTTAGTAAGAGTTCTACTCTTACCCAATCTCGTACGCTTGGTCTTAGCCACCTAATCCTACTCAAGATAGAACGTTGGAGTGATTACTATGGGAACAAATTTAGAATATAAGGGTAATCATAGACTGCCAAATCACGGTGATCAAATGCAATTTGGTGGTCCTCGTTACTACTCAGATTCTAAACCTTCCCCCTCATACTCACACTAACCTTCTACCTTACACACACACCGGATGCACATGCATCCCATACAAATCACATAGCACCATGTAACAATCTACCAGATCATCATATTTATCACAATTTCAAACCACGTATAGTTACACACAAAATCACTAAACCATGTCAACACACCAAACTATCTCACATAGTTTTCTCTTAAACCTCGGCTCTGTTATCAACTTGTAAGGCCCCAAACCAGGAACCTTAGAGTTGGTTCTCATAACTGGTTATACTCTTTAAAAGTACTTGTTTTATTTAACAAACGTATAGTAGAAGTCTTTCTAAATTTATTTATTTCTCTTTAAGGTCATTAATGTTATTAACCTTACCTCATGAATTCCTGCACACCAATCCGAGTAGCACCGATCCCAAGCCAAGATACGTCAACCCAAAAGCTCACCCGCAACACAATCTATCGTACACACAAAAGCCAACTCGTCTCATTTAATATTTATTTCCACTCAATACCCTCCGGTCTTTAGAACATAGTTTTATAAATTTTTTTCATATAGATAACCCCCTGTTATCTTATACTATCCCAAAAGGGTTTACCATCCCAGACTCAACCCACAATTATAACTCAGTAAGTCTCTCCGATATGGACCGAGCTTACTATTCTGATGACTCACAATTTACCACCTAAAGTAACCATACACTGGTTATCTCAATCTTACCTATAGACACCGACTTAACCGGCCCTAATCAAGACTCTCACAAATCAATTGACACAACAGTTGTTCACAATGTACTCATCCTGACACAACGGTCAATATAACTCTACACATTCACATTAATAGCATCTATCCACCACGTCAATGTCATCTCATACACAATAATTATACTCAACACTTGTACGCAATTTAACACATATATATGCACATAAACACATACCTCATCACTGCACCCTCGTCAGGGCATTTGATACACCCCGAGCTCATCACTAACCTACTCAAAATTTGCCACCTATAGTGACCTCCCGAAGGACATAGTCCCCCACAATCATGTTTGTCGTGTCATAAAGACAACGATGCAAATACAATACCTGTCGTGTCAGAAGGACAACGACACAATAACAATTCACGCTGTGCCACAAGGGCAACAACACAATACACACAACACATGTATGAACACATAACATTATACTCTATGCACATGACTCATTAGCTACACCTGCGCCTCACACATAGCACTAGGATAAGGTATCCTACACGTATTCATAAGCGTTTAGCTCATATTCTGACTCACCCATACTAGACCACTATACATCATTCGTTTGTTCTAAAACACATATGTTTATGGAGTTGTTTTTGACAAGTTTTACCCGGTTTTATTAGCAAATATCTTAAGAAATTGGTACTTAATGAAATTATTGTTGAATTTACAGGTTTACATGATAAACCAAAGAATTATACTGAAGAAACGGAGCCGGAGAGAGACAAAAGAAAGAAAGATGGAAATTATACTCTTCGCGACACGCGAAGAGTGAGCTCCAGAAGTTCATGACACGTGAAGATCTCAAGAACCGGGCCCGACTAAATTGGCCTTCGTGACACGCGAAGGGCCGGGTAGATTGTTTCGCGACACGCGAAGGGCTAAAAAGCCGCAAAACCCTAGTTTTAGATTATTTAAAGATTTGAGCGGCCATTATTCAAAGGGTTCGATTGTTTGCGACTGTTGATGACCAGAGAGATTTCAAGGACAAGTTTTGAGCTTTAGGATCACTTGGATTGCTTGTGGGGATTCCTATTCGGTTTGCAATTCGCGTTTTCATCATTCAGTTTCTTCTATTTACATTTGTTTCGAATTATAAACATGTTTTGAGTATTTTGTGGCTTGTTACTCGGTATTATGAGTAGCTAAACTTATAGCTACCTAGATTAGGATGAATGTTGATATGTTTTGAGTGTTTTCGAGTTTTAATCGATCGTATGACGGATATAAGTGTAAGACTCTTGAATTATTGCTTATGAATGTGTTTGAGTACTGATTTGATTCTGATCTTGCGTGAGTTAGTTGCTCTTGGGGTTTTTCTTGAATACTTTGTGTGTTTTGGGTGAGATTTTGGGTTTCTGGGTCATTTGCTTTGTGTTTGTGATCTAGACGATTAGGCTAATCGTTGTAGGAGGTTTGTGTGGTCATAAAAGTCAGTGTTTTACCAATCTTGAGTCCGAGAGGAGATAGGTTGTCGGGTTGTCTTGTGGTTTGTCGGTTTGGGCAGCAATTGCATGAGAGTGGGTTGTCCTAGTCGTCTTTATCATCTTGCAATTTTGTGTCATAAACAGTACTTTGGGAGTTTACTCCTTACTCTTAGGTCTGTCTAGGATAGTTTCTGGGTATAGGACGGTTGAGACCGAGAGGAGAAACCGTTATTGAGTATGTGGTATTCTAGGTTTTGGTGAGTCCAAGAGGATATCCAATTCCTTACCGGTGAGATTAATCCGACCCTTAGGATAGTTGAAGTGTGTAGGTGAGTCCGAGAGGAGATCCTACATGTTTTAGTGATTCCCGAGTCAGTCTATCTTTAGAACCGGTGTTAAACAGTTGGTTGTCCTGAAATCAGTTGAGTCAGTCAATAGGATTCCTGGTCTAGGTAGTGTTTGTCCCATATTTGTTCTTCGTCTGAGTTCTAGTGTGTTTGATCTTTATAGTGTCGTTTATTTGTCTATAACCTTTAGTATCTTGTCTATCCTTAAGTCGAGTCAGTATTTAGTTGCTTTATTCAAAATTACATGTCCTAAAAGTATTAAATAGAATCATATTGTGTGTTACATCGGTTAGGAGTCAATAAAGGTTCAGTATCGAGGGCCGCCGCCTTTTGTGTCCACGGTTCGATAACTGGGGTTACTGTCTTTACTACGCGCAACAGGTAAACTTGCCGTGAGTGTGTGATTTAGTTGTGAGACCATTTCTACATTTAAAACTTGGTTAATTTAATATATATATATATATACATATATATATGTATATATATATATATATAATATCACGCATCAAGTTGTTGGCACCGTTGCCGGGTACACTTTTAGGCGACTTCGAGAACGACCTGAGTTAGGGGTCTGACCACTATTTGTTAACTATTTGTGCTACTTATTTGTTTAGTATTTTATCATTTTTCTCATCTATTTTATCTATTTTGTTTTGTTTCCTAGTTAACATACCATCTTTATTTTCAACATTTATTTTTCTTTTTGCAATGTATGCAACATATTCGCCGCACCCGTTCCACAGGATCTGCCGAGTTTACTGCTCTACTTGAGCCCGAGCATTTGTACCAAAAGAAACTTGTTGAAGAGACCGTTGAAACATCTTCTGAAGAAATGGGTGAGCCACCAGCACGAAGGACCGTTTCTGATTACGCCAAGTCGACCGACGGTGGCGTGCGTTCTAGCATCACTCAGCCTACTGTAGAGGCTAACTCGTTGCAGTTTCCATCACATGTCATGAGCACTATCGCCACTAATGTGCAATTCCATGGAAACTCGAATGAGAACCCACACTCCCATCTCACTAGATTCAGTAGGGTCTGTGACACTTTCCGCCTTAATGGCGTCACTGTGGACGCAAAACTATTGCGTCTATTCCCATTCACTTTAGCAGATAAAGCCGCGACTTGGCTTGAGTCCTTACCCAATGGTGCCATCACCAATTGGGCTGCTATGAAGGACAAATTTCTTGCTAAATACTACCCACCTTGTAATGCTGCTCACCATAAGAGTTTGATCCATGTTTTTAAGCAGCAGTAGGGGGAGAGTTTTTATGACACGTGGGAGAGATTTAAAGGGTTGTGTAATGATTTCCCGCGTCATGGTATAGAGTATTGGTGTTTGGTCAAGAATTATTACAATGGTTGTTCCATTGCTAGTATAGGACAGCTAGAGACAGCTGCAGGGGGAACATGTTGACGAGTAAGACCCCTGATGAGTGCTTTGACCTCTTCGAGGATATTGCTATGACCAGTTACCAGAGCCCACATTCTGAGAGTTCACAGAGAGGGGTTATGCATGTTGATTCAAATACAGCCTTGGCAGCGCAGATAGAGGCATTAGCTAGGATAGTGAAAGATTTGCAGGTGAAGTCGGACAGGAGCTGCGAGATCTATAAGGGAGGCCACAACACTGTTGATTGCCAGATGACCCAGGAGTAGGTTGAGTACTTAGGAAATCAAAACCGTAACAGCTCGTACGGTAGTTCTGGATAGAGAAATAATTATGGGCCTAACTAGAGGGGTAACCCAAACCAGAATTTATTCCAAAATTCAGGTAAGGGAAGCGGGGAGAAGAAGGCCCGCTTAGAGGAGATGATGGCTCAGTTTCTGGAGCGTGATGATAGGCGGCAGCAAGAGAATGTTGCGAAGTTTAAGGAGCATGACACGATGATCCAAAGCCAAGGAGTGGCGTTGTAGAATGGGGAGAGGCATGTAGGAGAGATAGCTAAGATGCTGAAGAGTAGGAAGGAGTGCAGTCTGCCTAGTAATACTGATGCGAACCCCGGTCACTCACGACAGTTCGCGAAGGCAGTGACTACTAAGAGCAGTCGAGGTGACGAGACTCCGAGACCGGTGGATGATGAGGATGAACCGGTCGATGAGGAGATTGAGATGGAGGCAAATCCTGGCAAGGTGCAAGAGAGACGAAGCCCAGCAACTACAGCACAGCCAAAGGATACCGCTAGGAAGGCGACTGAGACGCCTGTGAGAGAGTATAAGCCCCCACTTCCATATCCTGGTAGGCTTAGAAAGGAGAAGGAGGACGATCACTATCAGAAGTTCCTCAGCATGCTACGAAAGCTACACATTAACATCCCATTTGTTGAGGCTCTGTCTAGTATGCCCAAGTATGCAAAGTACCTCAAGGAAATGTTGACTAACAAAACTAAACTTGAGGCACTTTCCACCGTGGTGATGAATGAACGGTGTTCAGCAGTTACAGATCCTAGCCTTCCACAGAAGATGAAGGATCCAAGTAGTTTCACTATCCCTTGTGTTATTGGTGGGTTATCTGTCGGCGACGCCCTTGCCGACCTAGGTGCTAGCATCAACCTGATGTCCTACTATGTTTTTAAGAAGCTAGGCCTAGGAGAACCGCAGCTGACGCGGATGAGTATTCAACTTGCCGACCGATCAGTTAAGTATCCGTGTAGTTTTGTTGAGAATATGTTGGTTTGGGCCGACAAGTTCATCTTCCCTGTGGACTTTGTCATATTAGATATGGACGAGGATGAGCATGTCCCTCTTATTTTAGGCCGTCCATTCCTAGCTACCGCACACATGATGATTGATGTCTTTAGCGGTAAGCTGACCCTTGGTGTGAATGATGAGAAGGTGACGTTCGACGTGAATAAGTCCATGAAGCATCCGACCAGTCAGGATGATACACTGTACTTCATAGAGTCGATCATGTCACATGTTGGAGAGTTCTTAAGCGATATCTATGGGAGAGATGCGTCTGATATGCAAATCCTGGTTAGAGAGAATGGCGATATTGAGATGACAGCAGCAGCCATTGATGAGAGTTCGAGTCCCCTAGAGAGTGAGACTGCCCAGGATCCCACTAGATTCGAGGACATTGAGAGGAGTGAGCATGTAGAGAGGCCTTCTGTTGAGAGCCCACCATCCTCCTTAGAGCTTAAAGAGTTACCGTCGTATCTAGAGTATGCTTTCCTGGATGATGAGAGAAAGCTTCCAGTGATTATTACGGCGAATTTGACGGGAGATGAGAAGGAGAGACTGACTGGCGTTGAAGGCACATAAGCATGCGATCGCGTGGAAGTTGATGGATATCAAGGGTATAAACCCTTCCTTTTGCATGCATAAGATCTTGATGGAGGATGATTTTAAGCCAGTTGTGCTAGGGCAGGGGAGACTGAACCCCAAGATGCAGGAGGTAGTGAAGAAGGTGGTGCTGAAGTTGTTAGCTGCAGGGCTAATCTACCCCATATCTGATTCTGCATGGGTTAGTCCAGTGCAGGTTGTCCCCAAGAAAGGGGGGATGATAGTTGTGGTGAATGAGAGGAATGAGCTGATTCCAACATGCACAGTTACAGGTTGGAGAGTGTGCATAGATTACCGGGGGCTGAACGACGCGACTAGGAAGGATCATTTCCCCTTTCCTTTTATTGATCAGATGCTGAAGCGTCTGGGAGGACAATAGTTCTATTACTTTCTTGATGGCTTCTCTGGTTATTTCCATGTCCCTATTTCACCCGAGGACCAGTAGAAGATCACTTTCACGTGCCCCTATGGTATGTTTGCTTACCGTCGCATGCCCTTCGGGCTATGCAACGCTCCAGCTACCTTCCAGCGCTGTATGATTGCTATATTTCATGACATGGTCGAAGAATTTATGGAGCTCTTTATGGACGATTTCTCAGTTTTTGGGAGCTCTTTCGACCACTGCTGGAGGAATTTAGAGAGAATGTTGGCACGATGTGAGGAGACAAATCTAATGCTGAATTGGGAAAAGTGCCACTTTATGGTGAGAGAGGGCATAGTGCTAGGGCACAGGATATCACATGTAGGCATAGAGGTGGATAGAGCTAAAGTGGAGACGATCTCTAAACTTCCACCGCCAACATGTGTGAGAGCGATTAGGAGTTTTCTTGGCCACGTCGGCTTCTACCGGCGATTCATTCACGATTTCTATATGATAGCAAGGCCGATGACTCAGTTGTTGGAGAAGGATGTGCCCTTCGTGTTTTCTGATGAGTGTTTGTGGGCATTTGAGTTGTTTAATGGCAAGTTGATTGATGCCCCCATCATGGTAGCCCCGGATTAGTCACTTCCATTCGAGTTGCTATGCGATGCAAGCGATTTCGCATTAGGGGCGGTTTTAGGACAGCGGAAGAACAAACACTTCCATCACATTACTATGCTAGTCGGATCTTGAAAGATGCTCAAGAGCACTACACCACCACGGAGAAGGAGTTGTTGGTCATGGTGTTTGCATTCGATAAATTCAGGTCCTATCTTATGCTGTCTAAAACCATCGTGTACACAGACCACGCAGCAGTGAGATATCTCTTCAGCAAGCAGGACGCTAAGCCCCGCCTTATTCGTTGGATCATGTTGCTGCAAGAGTTTGATATAGAGAATAGAGATAAGAAGGGGGCAGAAACCATGGCAGCCGATAACTTATCATGATTAGAAGGTACTGAGAGTGGACACACGGGAGTCTAGATTGATGATCAGTTTCCTATGGAGAGTTTGATGAAAGTGAGTATGAGTGAGGATGATTGCCCTTGGTTCGTGGACATTGCGAACTACCTTGTTGATGGCACCTAGATAAAGGGAATGACTCACCAACAGAAGAAGAAATTCTTAACGGATATTCGGCACTACATTTGGGAGGATCCACATCTTTTCAGAGTAGGAGCAAATCAGGTGATTAGGAGATGTGTAGCCGAGAGTGAGGTCGAGAGCATTTTGAGGCAGTGTCACGAGGGTCCCACTCGAGGTCATAATGGGGCCTGCTACACAGCTAAGAGGGTATTTGATTCAGGTTTTTATTTGCCAACGATATTTAAGGATGCTCACGCGTTTGTCAGGAGATGTGATGCATGCCAGAGGACAGGGAATATCTCTTTGAGGAATGAGATGCCATAGAACCCCATCCAGATTGTTGAGGTGTTTGATGTCTGGGGGTTGACTTTATGGGACCGTTCCCTTCATCTCGAGGGAATAGGTACATACTCGTCGCAGTGGACTACGTTTCAAATTGGGTGGAGGCCGAAGCTCTACCCACGAATTATGCGAGAGTAGTTGTAAGGTTCTTGAGGAAATTGTTTGCAAGATTTCGTGTGCCAAAGGCACTGATTAGCGATAGAGGTAACCACTTCTACAATGCGCAGATAGAGAAAACCTTGCAAAAATATGGGGTCACCCATCGATTTACAACGGCGTATCATCCGCAGACTAGTGGGCAGGTAGACTTTAGCAACCGCGGATTAAGCGGATCCTAGAGAAAACGGTTGGGTCGAATAGGAAGGATTGGACAGATAAGCTAGATGATGCACTCTCGGATTTCCGTACGGAATTTAGGACACATATCGGTTCCACACCATTTAGGTTGATTTATGAGAAAGCGTGTCATCTGCTAGTTGAGTTTGAGCATCGTGCATATTGGGCCCTCCGCACTGTCAATCTTGACGAACCCAAGGCGGGGGAGAACCGGATGTATGAGTTGCATCAGTTAGAGGAGCTGAGGGATCATGCATATACGCGATCATATGATTATAAGTTTAGGACTAAGGAGCTGCATGATCGCCACATAAAAGGTAGTAAGGAATTTGAGGTAGGAGATCGAGTGCTATTGTTTAATTCCCGGTTGAGGCTTTTCCCGGGAAAGTTGAGATCTCGATGGTCGGGCCCGTTCACAGCCATTCAGGTTTTTTCTTACGGGACGATAGAGATAGAGGGAGAAGATGGAGCGAAGTTCAAAGTAAATGGGCATAGATTGAAGCACTATATCACTGGCCCGGTTGCGGAACGCTCAGTTGAGGTGGTGCACCTCGACCCGCCACAGAACTAAGTGTGAGGATGAGTCAGGCTGAGGACTTGTTAAATCAAGCGCTTCAGGGAGGCAACCCGAGATGTATTTCTCATCTGTTTTCGGTGTTTATGTCTGTCTGTGTCATGTCTTGCAGGGATTCATGCGTGATTCAGTGGGGAAAATCATCAGGAATGCAGTCCCAGCTATTCTTACAGTTGTTTTTATATTCGGACAGGTTTTTATTGGAATTGGGATAAAAAAAGTTTTGGGGGCCAAAATTTTTCTAAGTATAAAAAAACGAATTAACTTTCTATGATTAACACCCCTTCACGGCACGCGAAATCCGGAGAATGGATCTTCGCGACACGCGAGGATGCATTATTTAGGCCGGCCTAAAACCCACCTCCTCACGACACGCGATGAGTGTCCATTGAATCTTCGCGACACGCGAACGTGCCCTGGACTTGCCTTTTTCCTTATTTTCCAGGGTTTTCCACCAATATTCATCACCATCACCCATTACCATCTCATCCATCATCATCATATCATCTACCATTATCCACTACCATGGGAAGCTCAGAGCCATACATGACCGAAGATCCACCTTGCCACATATCAGGTGTGTTCCCCACGTATCAGGTACGTACCCCGACATTCTATCTTGAGTCTTAGTCGGTCCGTAGAGTTTTTTATTTTAACTTGAGTCTGTAACATGAGTCAGTTTAAAGCTGCGGGTTGGTTTAAGTTTTATTTTGTAGGTATTGATCGCTCCATCCGTACTCAATCTTCATTCGGGCGGAGTTGATCTTAATCTAATCTTTGTGTAAAGGTAACCCGACAAGAAGTGTGCAGCCGCGACCAAAATGCTATACGGTGCATAAATGGAAGAACAACGCTGGACATTTCAGTGCCTATACATTACCAGCTAAGTCATTTTTTGTTTTTTTTTTTGTCTTTTTATTTTTGGTTGTTTCTTTTTTCACATTGAGGACACTGTGTCTTTCAAGTGTGAGGATCGGAGACTGTTGAGTCTTAGGTTTATATTTCTTTAAAAATAAAAAATAAAAAAAGAGAGTTGTTTGGTTGTGCAAGTCCCGAGTGGTTCACATAATATACTTTTACCCGGGCATACAAAAGACCTGTTTTTGTGCAATGTAAATCAAGAGTTTTAAGCGGGTCGGTTGTGGGTTTGAAATTTCCCTAACCCGGTATTCTCCAAGTATTCGGGATTAAGTGTTTTCAACTAGTTTTTTTTTTCAGTAATAAAATCATTTTGAGATGCTTAGGAGAGTTTAGCAGACTAGACGGTTTTGATTGTGCATGACTTGTATCGGTAACGCGATTCCACACATTCAGTGAGATTTGAGCCTTTTCATATTCATTTATATTCACTGCTATTCGTTTGATGTGTGTTTACCTGCATGATTTGTTTGGATTATAACTTGATTATCTTGATACATTTTGAGACCCTAGGTTTAGACGGCACACAGAAATGATCTAATGCATTAGGATTCAACCCTTTGTATTTAGCCCTTTTTCATCTGTTTTCCCTACCCGAACATTATCCCTTAGTGAACCCAATTTGAACCTTTATCCCTTTCATTTTTTTTAACCCACATATTACACCTTGAGCCTTTTAGACTTTTTATTTTCGTGTTATTAATCCGGTTCGAGTTAGTCGTGTTAATATGTGTGTGTTTCAGCAATATAGCTTATATAAAAATAAAAAAAAATATAAAAAAGATAGTCAAAAGAATAAGTGTGAGGATCAAAGATCCTCAAATGTTTAGTTATGTTTGTTTGTTCGTGCTTAGCTTGACTAGTCCCGGATTAGTTTCACCTTAGCCACTTGTATACCCTTTATCTGTACCTAAACCCTAACCTTACATTATAACCCAGGAATACCTTGTTGATCTGTGTGTTTGTCTTCACATTCGGGTGGAGATTTGATTGATTATCAAGCATATTACTTAAACATTTCATTGGCAGGTCAGAGAGTTAGAATAGGAGCCGGCACATGTTTTGCTAGTCACAGACATAAACCGAGTGGAGAGAACTCTTGTGAGGGGTACGAGTTGTGCACAGTTAGAGCTTGAAAGAAAGTGAGTCTTGATTGGGTGTGCCCATGTTTTTCAAAAAGTTAGGTCCCATCTAGACTGGTTGAAGTGTAAATCTATTGACCGTTGTAAAACTTGGGGAGTCATTCGTTGTTATTGGATTTCGTGATCTGCTTCTGACCTTAACTTGAGAATTTTAGTATTTGTGTGATTACTTGGTCGGATGTACTGCTTTGGGCTTTGCTTAGGGACAAGCAAAGTTCAAGTGTAAGAATGTTTGATGTGTTCTAAAACACATATGTTTATGAAGTTGTTTTTGACCAGTTTTACCCAGTTTTATTAGCAAATATCTTTAGAAATTGGTACTTAATGAAATTATTGTTGAATTTGCAGGTTTACATGATAAACTAAAGAATTATAATGAAGAAACGGAGCCGGAGAGAGAAAAAAGAAAAAAAAATTTGGAAATTATACTCTTCGCGACACGCGAAAAGTGAGCTCCAGAAGTTCGCGACACGCGAAGATCTTCAGAACTGGGACCGACTAAATTGGACTTCGCGACACGGGAAGGGCCGGGTAGATTGTTTCGCGACACGCGAAGGGACAAAAAGCCGCAAAACCCTAGTTTTCGATTATTTAAAGATTTGAGCGGCCATTATTCAAGGGGTTCGATTGTTTGCGGCTATGGACGACCAGAGAGACTTCAAGGACAAGTTTGGAGCTTCAGGATCACTTGGATTGCTTGTGGGGATTGCTATTCGGTTTGCAATTCACGTTTTCATCATTCGGTTTCTTATATTTACATTTGTTTCGCGTTTTCATCATTCGGTTTCTTATATTTACATTTGTTTCGAATTCTTAACATGTTTCAAGTATTTTGTGGCTTGTTTCTCGGTATTATGAGTAGCTAAACTCATAGCTACCTAGATTATGATGAATATTGATATGTTTTGAGTGTAAAGATTCTTGATTTATTGCTTATGAATGTGTTTGAGTACTGATTTGCTTCTGATCTTGCATGAATTTGTTGCTCTTGGGGTTTTTCTTGAATACTTTGTGTGTTTTGGGTGAGATTTCGGGTTTCTAGGTCATTTGCTTTGTGTTTCTGATCTAGACAATTAAGCCAATCGTTGTAGCATGTTTGTGTGGTCATAAAAGTCAGTGTTTTACCAATCTTGAGTCCGAGAGGTGATAGGTTGTCGGGTTGTCTTGTGGTTTGTCGGTTTGGGTAGCAATTGCATGAGAGTGGGTTGTCCGAGTCGTCTTTATCATCTTGCAATTTCGTGTCATAAACAGTACTTTGGGAGTTTACTCCTTGCTCTTAGGTTTGTCTAGGATAGTCTCTGAGTATAGGACGGTTGAGACCGAGAGGTGAAACCGTTGTTGAGTACGTGGTATTCTATATTTTGGTGAGTCTGAGAGGATATCCAATTCCTTACCGGTGAGCTTAATCCGACCCTTAGGATAGTTGAGGTGTGTAGGTTAGTCCGAGAGGATATCCTACATGTTTTAGTGATTCTCGAGTCAGGCTATCTTTAGAACCAGTGTCATACAGTCGGTTGTCCCAAAAGTAGTTGAGTCAGTCAATAGGATTCCTTGTCTAGGTAGTGTTTGTCCCATATTTGGTCTTCGTCTGAGTTCTAGTGTATTTGATTTTTCTAGTGTCGTTTATTTGTCCGTAACCTTTAGTATCTTGTCTGTCTTTGAGTCGAGTCAATATCTAGTTGCTTTATTCTAAATTGCATGTCCTAAAAGTATTAAATAGAATCATCTTGTGTGTTACATCGGTTAGGAGTCAATAAAGGTTCAGTATCGAGGGCCGCCGCCTTTTGTGTCCACGGTTCGACCGGTACAGTTGCCGTAAGCATGTGATTTAGTCGTGAGTCCATTTCTATAGTTAAAACTTGTAGAAATATATATATATATATATATATATATATATATATATATATAATATCACGCATCAATCATACCACCATGAATTCCATAACCAGCCCCCATACTATAGGTACAAGACCCGCACCCTTAGTCTCGTATTTGAATATTTAAATACATAGCTCATTAGTTTAAATCTCGAAACTCGTAATACATTTAGTCTCACAAACACGTTTGCTCACACCCTCTAAGGACCCCACGTAGACCCTTAGATAATAATTATATATTTAACCCATAAACACTTCTAAATCACCGCATGGCTTGCGTAACATTTAGCTAATAGCATATAATGCATGAGTATGTACGATAACCCCAAAATGTTTAAAAACATTTAAAAGAGAGGACTAGAAACTCACCAGTTGTGAAGGTCCAAGCCTAGCTCTGCAATCGTCCTCTCGCTCGAAACCCGAACATGTCAATGTGTGATCACTTGATCAGAGTACGTTCAAAACGCACATCGAATAACATAAATAAATAAATCCCGACACTCGTCTCATCTGCTCGTCCGCCCGATTCACCAAAACCTACTCTCCACGAATACTCGTATCGACTCGACTTTGACCCGTTTGGAACCTGAGTACACGAACCAGGCTACATGCATGCATGTAACCATGCCATGTAATACCCTAATCCCACGAGGGCACACGTACCCGAACCGGGTTGTATACACTCATGCATGTCATACACGAAGAACCATAACCATGTGTAACGTATGAACTCGTGTCGGGTTTCCTTCACGCGCACAAGCCATGCATGACTCTGCTCAGAATTGGCTCTATCCGGGTCCCCATGCATGCACGTATGTGTCATGCAAAACCCTTGTCGGGAAACCATATCCGGTTCCCGCTTCCGTCCCTTGCCTTCTCCACCGTACACCACCGCCAAGTTACCTCCGTCTTCGTCATGCATAAAATTCTAGCCGAGCCCTAATTAATCAATACCACCTTCGTATTCCGCCTTTAGCCACCGTGATGCACCACCATGATCGGTAGCCACCATCCTTTTCCGTTGTTGTCTCCCTGCTGTGCACCAAGAATACCCACCAGTCGGCCGAATCGCATCATCCCAATCCGGCCCTACTTACCTCACCATCACAGCCACCTCCTGACCATATTCGCTCGCCGTCGAACGCCTTTGCTAGCTACTCTGGCCACCACGACACACCGCTGTATCGCCATAACCTCCCCGTGTCACGTACCGCCACCCTAACGGTTACTTCCATCTGACCGCCACTCCTCCCTGATCGTCCCTCCCTTGCTCGTCCCTTTCCTTTCCGCTCCGCACACACCTAGGCCGAATGGCCTCGGGTTTCCTCCAACAAAGTCTTTAAACCCTTACATGTTACACTCGGTTCCTTATGTTTCCTCTATCGTGCGCTTCGATCTCAAACCGTACGTTAAATGGCAAACCGGTCCCTTTACTACAGTTAAAACACCCTCTTCGTGAAGTCCTTGCTCCATCATACCTTGACATAGGATCCAGGCCGTCCACTAACCCGATCCGTTGTCTTTAGGATTTTCGGGATGTTACAAGCCGACCCTGTTCCATTTATTATATGATAATATTTAACCTGTCACTTATATCTTTAATTTGTTTGTTTCGTACTTTCGTGGCAGAAAGCAGTCTTCAAACTAGAGATACGTTACTTGAGTTGGAAGTCAAGGTACATCCTTGTTGATAATGAAGTTGCTTGGGAATAGGCTGGTGAGGTTGGCTGGATAAGGTAACAAACTGATGTCCATTCTTAGTGATCAGTTCGAAACATCTAGGTTCCATGTATTAAATACAAAGAAATAAAAGTTTAAATTTTAAAAATACCAAATAAGAAAAGATTTGGAAAATATAGTAACGCTTAATGTGAAGGAAAATCGTGATTTATTATAAAAACTAGGATAGAACCCCGTGTATTACACGTGTTGAATAAATGAAAAATATTCACTATTTAGTAATAAAGATTTAGAAATTATAAACAAGAAAAATAATTTTAGGAAAATTAAATAGTTGGTAATGAAGATTTATAAAGTATTAAAGGAATTAAAAATAAGCTGGAAAAATAGTATTGAGCTCACCGAATTATGACATGTAACATAACCAGTTACTTATTTATCAAGTATAAAAGATATTAGTAAGAATTTATTAGTTAGTTGGATCATGTTAATAGACAGTTGGTGAAGTTGATTTACCAACTTAGTTGATAGACATGTGTCGATGTAACATTGGCATGTTGAAATTGTGAGAAAATGAGTTTTCTTAATGAAAAAGTATGTTTCGATATGATTTTAAGACGATTACACAATATTATGTATCATCATTAATTAAACAATTGTTATGAAAGTTGTATGAATTGTTACGAAAGTTGTATGAATATATATGTAGTTTTTATTTTACTTTTAGCATATATTAGTATTGTGCTATTGCTGTACTTGGTATTTTTATATGTATTGGTTCCAATAGATATGTAGTTTTGTGATCATTAAAACATGTCCATAACCAATTAAAAACTCATGTTAGAAACTATAGCTGACATGCAAGTAAATTATAGAATAAATTTACCCTTTTCTTGTTGTTGCATATGATTATATGCATATACCTTAACATGAGAATGTACAATACGAGAATGTACACATATGCATTTTCAAAGTTATTTTAAATCTTAAGCGACCTTTAATATATATTGTTGTTCGTGGTGTAACTCTTTGAAACCTATCTCGATGCCCGTGTTGTCAAAAGTCATTACTCGGTCATATAAGTCCAATAGTAAACTCATCTGGAAGGCAAGGAACATTAAACTCGGTTCAAAGAAAGGAAATCTTGGACTTAACCGGTCCGGGAGTAAGGCGATGTTGCAAAAGACGCAATGGTAGTGAAGCAAGATCGGTATAACGGGACTAGATGCTTCAATTGTAAAAAACTCGGACATATTGCAATCTACTGCATGGGTTAGTATCTAAATACTCAAAACTCCCCTAAAGAAATAGGTTATATGGTGATAGGGACAAATGGGGGAAGTTGGGATAATATTTGGATGGTAAGTACGTCTTGTAAACATCTCAATACCGGAAACAAGAACTTGTTTGTTAAGTTAAAACGGGATTTTGGAATTGACACTTATAAAAAGAAAAAAAAAACAATTTGTTTTCATACACTGGCTGGGAATAGATGTCTCGGTAGATGGAAGGTTAAAGAAAATTCTGTGTGTAAGTTACATCCCTAAGGTTGAGAAAAACAACTTAACTGTTGAACGATTATACAACAAGGCATTGAGGTTATATTTGAAGGGGATAAGTGTTGGTTGAAAAGGATGTTTTTCAAGAAGAGGAAAATGGTTGATTTGTTTGAAAATCAGTCAAAGAGTGATCTTAAGAAAGAATACTTAGAAGATTACTTTAAAAGTCATGATAAAACATGTCACAAGGAATCAAATGACATGGGAGAATGTAGCAAGTACCAGGAGGAAATGGGAGATAATAGTGATATGATAAAAGTTTGGGATGAAGATATATCTTGAGAATTAAGGGGAAAGTCCAGATCAAACTGATGAAGAGCTTAGACAACAAATATGGGGTTTTGTGACCAAAATGTCGGGTAATCCTACGAATGAACTCAATCTTCAAAGCTGTATTGGTTTCTTAGACTTGCTAAAGATTCATGACCTACTTATGAAATACAAAGTTGTAGGTCCCGGGAGCCTCGTCGCGCAGCGAAAATACATGGACCATATCTGTGATTTGTGTGGTAACTAAGAAAAACGAGACAGAGAAACACGAACAAAGACAAGAGAAGAATCCATAATAAGTAATCCATAACATAAAAGTCATCCTGTATTACAGACTACATACCGAAGGAGCACACGAGTATCCCGGATACGAGTTTTTTGGCGGGAAAACATTTTTTAGCCAAATTTGTTAGGGATCATTTGTACGCATGTTTCGGACCATTTTTGAGAAGATGGTAATTTTGCTTTTTCCGGACCACAATTCGTATACGATGTGGCTTGGCGAAGCACGGACGAGATTTTTGTTGGATGATACCACTTGTCATACATTGTTTAAGTGTTCATACCTGAAAATGTGGGCTACGAGTATCTGGGATACTTTTTTAATAGGGTATGAATGCTGAAATAATGGGAGCAATTGGGTCGTCATCGGCTAAAGGTCTCATTCTATTTGTGAAGATGTTGCTGCTTTGGGTCTTTCGGAAAAAGAATCATCTTGTTTAGGTATTCAAACCTGAATATGTGGGCTATGAGTATTCGGGATACTTCTTTAATAGGGAATGAATACTGGAACAACTTGAACACTTGCTGTTTTGGATCTTTGCAAAGGAATAAAGGAATAAAATCCTCGAGTTAGCTAGTTGTGCTTTTTGAAGATTTGAGTGACGTGATGATGAAGCTGGTTATAGTTTACAGAGAAATAAAGGGGATAAAAATAAATGTATCATCAACCGTAATTTCTCGTGTAAACTATATTTTTCATGCTCATTGGTCAAGCCTGTGTTCAAGATTTGATGTGATTCAATTATGATGGGATTTCTCACTTGGGATCTGGGCGGAATCCAGATAGACAACCTAGTTTTGGAACTTCACCGCGGTGAATGTACACAGATTAGGAGGTGTAAACCAGGAATGAAGATATAATTGAAGAATGTTGGACTTTGGATATAAGGTGATCACTGCTGAGCATGATTTTGTGTTTGATTCTATAAAGTGTTTTCAGGATAAAACTAGATATCCGTTGGATTATTAGTTGAAGATGGAACCTTTTATCATTGGCCGATGGGATAGGAAACATACCCTTGTTTCTGGTCTAGTCACATGAAGCTTAAACTGAAAGGGGATATTAGAAATGAACATCTTCGGGAATTTGGTTGACTCGTGAAGATACAGGATAGAGTTGGACACATCTGGTTGAAGACTTAAGTTTATCATACTGGAATTCCTATGGGAGCTGATTAGTTTGATGCAGACATTGTCAGACTCAGAATTCTAAGTCAGGGTGGAGGTTGCTACTGCTGAGAGGATGAACTACAATGAGTTGTGTTGGGTTAGTTGGTTCTTATTGAAGCACTTGGTTTGGTCTACAATGAAATCTACAGTTAAGGGGGAGTCGTGTGTGTCATCAATCGGCAAGTTAAGACTGAAGTTTGAAGATTTGAAGATCTCAAGTGGAATGTCAGAAGATCAAGTCTCGCAAAAAGACACGTGATGTCATTAGTTTAGAGGGAGTCTATTAGGACATTCTTTGTAAACTGATGATTATCAGGGTTAGTGATAGATAGAATTTGATGCTATAGTTAAGAGGGAGTCTATAGAAGCATGTTTTAGTAACTATAGATTAAATTCTATGTATCGGTGTACTAGGCTAGTATGCAGGAAAGTGTCCCTGCGTACTTAGCTTGTTCACCAGTTGGTCCACATTTTTTTCAATCCCAGATGCTAGTTCATGCGTACTTAGTAAATACGCACATAAAGGGTGTTCATGCGTATTTAGTAAATATGCAAAGCCAAGTACCCATGCGTATTTGATAAGTTCGCAAAGCCAACCCATGCATACATGCTAAGTACGCAGAGTCAAATACTCAGGCGTACTTAACAAGTACGCAGGACAACTTCTCTTGCGTACTTAGTAAGTACGCAAGACAAAATGTCACACCCCAACCGACGGCGAAATCATCGGGGCGGGACATGTAGACTGTTCATGAGCTCAAGGTTGACTAAATTGTTATATGTTAAATCCATTTCATTCAAACAAACATGAATCAAATTCAAAGTACATAATGAAATACAATTTGTTTTTGAATTAAGATTAACTAGGTCCAAAGCCTATGTGTAGCATGTCTTGATCAAACTCATATGAAAGCACCTGAAACATGAATAAAATAAGGTCAACTAAAAAGTTGGTGAGTATAACACAGGTTTGTATATAGGTAGCATATAATTCGTAAACCAAATCCTTTACATAACATGATAAATAAGGCATTTATGGGGAGCAGCTATTGTGTAACCATGTACAACCAAACCTTGTAACTAGCATGCAAAAATTATGTTGTCGGTTTCAATCACCGCGCACCTGGATGGGTTTGTCAGACTCAATAGATCTATCATTGAAAACCGTCGGCTTGTATAGTTAATGATTGCACATAATCGCATACAAAGGTTAGCACACCTACCACTCGGGCATAAAGCTCAAATTGCACACATGAAATTAAATAGGATTTGTACTTTGTGTTGTTTGTGTAAATATAATGTGTAAATTGAATAATGTTCATGTTTCACCCCAAAAGTGTAAAAGAGTAAAAGGGGTTGTGAATACTCACTTGATTCGAAGGCGTAGCTAACACGAGATACTAGCTAGTAATGTGATCCTTGTAATGCACAACGTTAACCTAGTGTGGAATATATATTGAATTAATAGTGCACAATAGTCTATGTCTAAGTCTAGGGTGGAATTGGATGAGTGTATGAAGTTTGAGATTTGTACTTGGAAGGTGTTGTGTGAAATGAACGATTTGAAAACAAACCTTTTTAGAACATTTTGATTAAGGTTAGGGTTCGAATAACTAAATATATAAATTAAATAATTATTATTTATTTAGTTATGAAAAATAATGTAAGTATTTAAATGTAATTAAGTATAAATAAATAATTGATTTTGTTTAAACATGAATTAAATAAATAATCATCATCTTATTTATTTAAAAAAAAATTGTAACTTAACCACTTAAAATACCATTTAAGTGAAAGATTTTACAATAAATATAAATTTAATTTTTATAAACTTTAAATAAATAATATTTATTCCAAGATTAAACATTTAATCTTTTTTTTTTAAATAAAGAAAACACATTTTTATAAAATCTGAAATATTACTGATTGAAAAATATAAAATTTATAGTTCTGCCAAAAATCTGACTCACACACGACCGTGCCTTGGAAGGGCACGATCGTGCTCAAGCCACGGGCGCGACCGGGTTGATCAACAGAGGGCATAAACTAGACAAATCAATAGGCACGACCGTGCCTTAGCAGGCACGATCGTGTCTATGATTCTGAGACATGACTGAGACAAGCCAAGGGCATGATTGGGTATGGACAGGAGGACACGACCGCGCTGCTACTCAGCACGACCGCGTTTCATGAGGCACGACCGCGCTAGATGATTAGCGCGACCGTGTCTCTTCCAAATCAAACACGAATTGACAAAATCTTGTATTGTAAATGTTGGGATTGTTAGGGTTTTTACTTATATAGTTATTACGAGTATTCTGAGATGTTTTAATTGTATTGAAAACATGATTAGGATCGGATTCGATTAAACCATTTTTGAATAAAATACGAGTTCTGATTCGGGATGATTTACATATTGTAAGCCCAAATTGATAAGGGGCTTTTGATAAAGAGACTGAATCGACTGAGGAAACGATTATAGTTACCCTGAAGCGTATCGAATTGACGGAGCACGGTAGAACGGAATTCCGACGTCGGTGAGAAAGGCTTCCGGCGTCTTCTGATATGATTCCGGCGACTACAAAGGATCAGTAGCTCCTGGGAGGATCGAGTAATGTGACTCTGCTGCTGGATTGAGAGGATTTGGATCGAAAAGCGGATTCTAGCTTTTTGGAATGCTTGAGAGAGTTTTTCTTCGAGTTTGATGGAATGTAACTGAGGCGTTTGAGTAATTTGAAAATGGTATTACTCTCACAATCGGAATGAAACGAAGGAACGGTTACGGATTCTCGACGATCGGTGATTAAAAGTGTATTTACGTTTTGACAGTTACGCAGGCGCGACCGTGCCTAATAAAGGCGCGACCGTGCTTAGGCACCGGGCGCGATCGTTCCAGGACCAGTCGCGCGATCGTGCCGAGGCACTTGGCGCGACCGTGCTAAACTAGGGTTCCTTAATATTTTTCAACTTTAGTCCTTGACTTTTCAGGTTTGATAAGTTTGAAATAAATAGTTACTTGTATAGGGTTTAAGTATATATAATCGAGTAAAACTTGTGAATTTGTATTGAATCATTGCATTTAATTTGTGGCGGAAAATAGAACAAGACACTGCACGAGTATTGAGTTCGAAATGCATTACATTGAATTGAAAATATGAATACTAAAATCAGAAATGTTACAGTCTCCCCATGTTAAGGGAATTTCGTCCCGAAATTTAACTAATGGAGGCTACTAAACCAAGAAAGAGGTGAGAGTTTTGGGTTCTCGGTGAGTTTTGATTGTTGCACATGGCTTAGGCCAGATCATCGAGGTTGAATATGAATGATGACAATGAATTTAGTTTTGAAATGAACTTAAGGAGAAGATTGTCGAATAGCAATTTGAATTCTAAACGTGAGATGTATTACTTGAAATGAATTTGATGGGATTTTGAAATTTTGCGTTTGTGTAAGATGTAGTCTAATGTGTTCAAAATTGTTAGTGGGTAAAAGATTTCATAAACATTGGTCTAGGTCAAAACCTCACGTGACACGAACAACGCTACTTATGATAATATGATAGGACACTTATATATAGGAAGTACCATCGGCTTATCCACCATGCCCTCGTCACATTACATCCGTTCGTTGTTACACATCATGATAAGTTTTAGGTCACAACACACGACAAAATTTCACTATAGTTTCCATGCGCTGATTTTCATAATTCCGTGTGCACCCGTAATTATTCAAATCATCGTATGGTCCGTATAGGTTGTTTCGTTGTGTGTGGGTAAGGGGCACAATTTCGCTATGATCACGTCTATTGTTTACACATAGAAAGTCGCTAACAAGTAACTAAGTCCCTAATCAGGTCAGTTCGCAACTAAAGAGTAGTAAAGTAGTAACACTTAAAGTTTCTTAGTTTGCTCGTGTTTGAACAAGAATACGTCAAACCCCGAGTCGTTTCAATGTATTATGGTCTTCAACTTTGGTGTACAAAGTGCATGACCATGTCTTGTGTATAATGAAATCAATCCATTGCAATAATTGTAAGCAAATTTTGTTTCGAGTATATAGTAAGCACACAAGTCTCAGGTATGATCTAGTGTCACGTAGTTTGTAATCAAATAGGTCTCATATATAGCTTAAATAATTTAGCGTCTTGTATCTTGTAAATCAAAAAGCTTTAATGTGTAATGTATACAACATAGTATTATGTGTATTGTAGGAAATGGATCTCATGTATAGTGTTAGCAACTTAGCATCATGTATTTTGTATAATGTACACCGTTTAGTATAAAGTGCTTTGTAACCAAATGAGTTTCATGTATAGTGTGGTCAATCTAGAATTATGTATCAATGAAGCAATTCTTATGTATAACATATATTGCAAACAACTAAGTTTCGTGTATCATGTGCTCAATCCGGTAGCATATGTATTGCAAGTAAACATGTTTCGTGCATTACGTGATCAATCGAGCAAATTGTGATTTGTAGGCAAACTAGTTTCATGTATTATGTAGTTTGTGTAGAATTGGATATATTGAGGATAATTGAGTTTCATGTACCATGAGATTGCGTTGAATATATTGTGAACGTGTATACATGAGTATTGAACTTCGCGTGCGATGTGTACTAACGGGTCTTGCATGTGATCGAGTGCTGCGGACAAACGTGTTGTTTGGCGTTCTTGCATAATGTGGTAGTTAGGTTCAAGTCCTCAAATCTCATTGAGGTTGGTGGGAAAGGTTAATGTTTACGCATTATGGATCGTCTCTTGAAGCGTCGAGTGAAAGGTAACGAGGAGGTTTTGGAAATATTCTGGAATTTGTGTTTACAAATACGGGTCTTTGTTTGAACTAGGAAGTGGGAAATTGTTTTTGGTTGTAGATATATAAAGTTGTGAAATCATTGAATCGCATATTTTAAATGAATATGCAATTTATGAGAAAATATTTTTAATTTAAATTTTCAACTATAGGCTAAACAAGTAGGAGCATATTAATTTAACCAAAGTTTAGAAATATTTACTATAATGAGGAAAAATCATAATTATTTATCAGTAAAAAAAAATAATAATATTTTTACAAAATTGGTTGCATTACTTTCCTTATTAGGTGAACAAGTTTTATGGATAATTTATGTTTTTGATATTATCTAAAAATTCGTTAAACATTTTGTTTAAACAAGATAATGAGGTTTTGTTTAAATCACAAAATAGAATGATTTATTTAATGAAAGAGATTGTTGGTAATGTACTAAACCATGTTGAATGAAAGAAGTGATATTTGGGAAATTTTGATTGGAATATAACAGGTGTAATTTACGCTCCACGGGTCAAATCAATGAACAATAACTGTAGAGTTGAAATATATGGAATTGACTAGATGCTGAAATGTTAAACATTACTCAAAACATAAGGAAATGGTTCTCAAATCGAAAATTTAAAGGAAATCATTAGAAGCTCCTTCTAACGTCTCTGGTAGCTTTCCACTAGGAAGAAGATAATCGCCAAGATTAGCACCGCTATAGTCACTCGAGTAGTAGACCTGGCTTCAGTTCTGGCGGTCTCCGTGCGATGATCTTGTATTTCTTTTTCGAGGATAGAGATTAACTCCTTTTGGTATCCTAATTGGTTTGCTAAGTTATCCATTCTTTGTCTTTGGAAGTCGTGTATCACTCCCTGCTCTATCCTTTGCCTCTCAAATTCTGAATTCCTTACATATTGATGGAAGTCACTGGTTGGAATTCCCATAACACCAGGGGGTGTCATGGTATGCCTTACCCAAGGGTTAGGAAGGTACGGGTCGGGCATTAGGTATGGGTCTCTTAGTGGGGGTGGGAATTGATTGTGGATATGGGGTGTATGATACGGGTTTGTGGGTGCGGGTGATCCAGGTGTTCGAAGTCTAGGGTCGGGGTTCCTAATCCAGTCCGCCCTTACCTCAAACCTTGACCTAGCAGCTGGGGGTGTTGGTGACCGGTACACGGGTGTCTCAGTGTCTTCTTCCCAATCAGATTCTGATCCAGGACGGTAAACCGGGGAGGGAGGAGGGTAGGAGTCCATGTCTAGCAGAAAAACAATGAAAAAGTTGTAAGTGATAATGAAATATTGCGGGTTGAACATAAGAGTACTTATAGGTTTTAGAGTTTGACTAGTCATAACACCGAACCTTCACGATAGTATTTTAGAAATACACTTGACCTATAAGCAATGTATCCCTGAGGAGAATTCCCAGGAAAGAGGGGTGGGTCACTAAGACACACTTAAGTACCCTATCTTTCCTTAGCCAGATTTTCTCATGGGCTTACACACTCTTCCAGCCATCATGTATTAATAATGCTATTGTTGGGCTCATGGTTATGATGGGAATTGTTGTGGACTGGGCTTTGAGGCCCAAAGGTAAGGTTCATGCATTTCAGCGGGCTTCTTCTTCTTGGAAAATAGGTGGGCTTCTTAGTTTATTGTTGATGGGCATTAGGCCCAATAGTTTAAGTCTTTGCTCATAAAGGGTGATGGTATCATGTATTTGGGTCCAAAGGAGTATGAATAATTTTGGTGTGTATGTGTGTGTGTTAAACTTAGGATAGTGTTTTAAATAAATTAAGTAGGTAGCAATGAATAGAAGGAAAAAAGTTGGCAGGTAATGTGACACACAAACTATTGAGTATTGTATAATGTGATGTAATCATATAGTATAACATGTAAAGATATTCACATAGGAAATAATCAAATAGCATGTAGGTAGTAATGAGTGTAAGTACAAGAGTTATCAAGTAGTGTGACACATAAGTCATTATGTATTGTATCAGGTAGTGTAAGTACTTAGGATAGCATGTAAAAATAATCACACATGAATTGATAATGTAACATGTAGTAGCATGGCATTGTATGGGTGTCCTAAAGTTATAGTCTAGGTCAAGAGTGTCTAATAACCTAGTTCCCTATAACCAAGACTCTGATACCAATCTGTCACACCCCAACCGACGGCGGAATCATCGGGGCGGGACATGTAGAGTGTTCATGAGCTCAAAGTTGACTAAATTGTAATATGTTAAATCCATTTCCATTCAAACAAACATGAATCAAATTCAAAGTTCATAATGAAATACAATTTGTTTTTGAATTAAGATTAACTAGGTCCAAAGCCTATGTGTAGCATGTCTTGATCAAGCTCATATGAAAGCACCTGAAACATGAATAAAATAAGGTCAACTAAAAAGTTGGTGAGTATAACACAGGTTTGTATATAGGTAGCATATAATTCGTAAACCAAATCCTTTACATAACATGATAAATAAGGCATTTATGGGGAGCAGCTATTGTGTAACCATGTACAACCAAACCTTGTAACTAGCATGCAAAAATTGTGTTGTCGGCTTGAATCACCGCGCACCTGGGTGGGTTTGTCAGACTCAATAGATCTATCATTGAAAATCATCGGCTTGTATAGTTAATGATTGCACATAATCACATACAAAGGTTAGCACACCTACCACTCGGGCATAAAGCTCAAATTGCACACATGAAAGTAAATAGGATTTGTACTTTGTGTTGTTTGTGTAAATGTAATGTGTAAATTGAATAATGTTCATGTTTCACCCCAAAAGTGTAAAAGAGTAAAAGGGGTTGTGAATACTCACTTGATTCGAAGGCGTAGCTAACACGAGATACTAGCTAGTAATGTGATCCTTATAATGCACAACGTTAACCTAGTGTGGAATATATATTGAATTAATAGTGCACAATAGTCTATGTCTAAGTCTAAGGTGGAATTGGATGAGTGTATGAAGTTTGAGATTTGTACTTGGAAGGTGTTGTGTGAAATGAACGATTTGAAAACAAACATTTTTAGAACATATTGATTAAGGTTAGGGTTCGAATAACTAAATATATAAATTAAATAATTATTATTTATTTAGTTATGAAAAATAATGTAAGTATTTAAATGTAATTAAGTATAAATAAATAATTGATTTTGTTTAAACATGAATTAAATAAATAATCATCATCTTATTTATTTAAAAAAAAATTGTAACTTAACCATTTAAAATACCATTTAAGTGAAAGATTTTACAATAAATATAAATTTAATTTTTTTAAACTTTAAATAAATAATATTTATTCCAAGATTAAACATTTAATCTTTTTTTTAAATAAAGAAAACACATTTTTATAAAATCTGAAATATTACTGATTGAAAAATATAAAATTTATAGTTCTGCCAAAAATCTGACTCACACACGACCGTGCCTCGGAAGGGCACGATCGTGCTCAAGCCACGGGCGCGACCGGGTTGATCAACAGAGGGCATAAACTAGACAAATCAATAGGCACGGCCGTGCCTTAGCAGGCACGATCGTGTCTATGATTCTGAGACATGACTGAGACAAGCCAAGGGCATGATTTTGTCTGGACAGGAGGACACGACCGCGCTGCTACTCGGCACGACCGCGTTTCATGAGGCACGACCGCGCTAGATGATTAGCGCGACCGTGTCTCTTCCAAATCAGACACGAATTGACAAAATCTTGTATTGTAAATGTTGGGATTGTTAGGGTTTTTACTTATATAGTTATTACGAGTATTCTGAGATGTTTTAATTGTATTGAAAACATGATTAGGATCGGATTCGATTAAACCATTTTTGAATAAAATACGAGTTCTGATTCGGGATGATTTACATATTGTAAGCCCAAATTGATAAGGGGCTTTTGATAAAGAGACTGAATCGACTGAGGAAACGATTATAGTTACCCTGAAGCGTATCGAATTGACGAAGCACGGTAGAACGGAATTCCGACGTCGGTGAGAAAGGCTTCCGGCGTCTTCTGATATGATTCCGGCGACTACAAAGGATCAGTAGCTCCTGGGGGGATCGAGTAGTGTGACTCTGCTGCTGGATTGAGGGGATTTGGATCGAAAAGCGGATTCTAGCTTTTTGGAATGCTTGAGAGAGTTTTTCTTCGAGTTTGATGGAATGTAACTGAGGAGTTTGAGTAATTTGAAAATGGTATTACTCACACAATCAGAATGAAACGACGGAACGGTTACGGATTCTCGACGATCGGTGATTAAAAGTGTATTTACGTTTTGACAGTTACGCAGGCGCGACCGTGCCCAATAGAGGCGCGACCGTGCTTAGGCACCGGGCGCGATCGTTCAAGGACCAGTCGCGCGATCGTGCCGAGGCACTTGGCGCGACCGTGCTAAACTAGGGTTCCTTAATATTTTTCAACTTTAGTCCTTGACTTTTCAGGTTTGATAAGTTTGAAATAAATAGTTACTTGTATAGGGTTTAAGTATATATAATCGAGTAAAACTTGTGAATTTGTATTGAATCATTGCATTTAATTTGTGGCGGAAAATAGAACAAGACACTGCACGAGTATTGAGTTCGAAATGCATTACATTGAATTGAAAATATGAATACTAAAATCAGAAATGTTACAGTCTCCCCATGTTAAGGGAATTTCGTCCCGAAATTTAACTAATGGAGGCTACTAAACCAAGAAAGAGGTGAGAGTTTTGGGTTCTCGGTGAGTTTTGATTGTTGCACATGGCTTAGGCCAGATCATCGAGGTTGAATATGAATGATGACAATGAATTTAGTTTTGAAATGAACTTAAGGAGAAGATTGTCGAATAGCAATTTGAATTCTAAACGTGAGATGTATTACTTGAAATGAATTTGATGGGATTTTGAAATTTTGCGTTTGTGTAAGATGTAGTCTAATGTGTTCAAAATTGTTAGTGGGTAAAAGATTTCATAAACATTGTTCTAGGTCAAAACCTCACGTGACACGAACAACGCTACTTATGATAATATGATAGGACACTTATATATAGGAAGTACCATCGGCTTATCCACCATGCCCTCGTCACATTACATCCGTTTCGTTGTTACACATCATGATAAGTTTTAGGTCACAACACACGACAAAATTTCACTATAGTTTCCATGCGCTGATTTTCATAATTCCGTGTGCACCCGTAATTATTCAAATCATCGTATGGTCCGTATAGGTTGTTTCGTTGTGTGTGGGTAAGGGGCACAATTTCGCTATGATCACGTCTATTGTTTACACATAGAAAGTCGCTAACAAGTAACTAAGTCCCTAATCAGGTCAGTTCGCAACTAAAGAGTAGTAAAGTAGTAACACTTAAAGTTTCTTAGTTTGCTCGTGTTTGAACAGGAATACGTCAAACCCCGAGTCGTTTCAATGTATTATGGTCTTTAACTTTGGTGTACAAAGTGCATGACCATGTCTTGTGTATAATGAAATCAATCCATTGCAATAATTGTAAGCAAATTTTGTTTCGAGTATATAGTAAGCACACAAGTCTCAGGTATGATCTAGTGTCACGTAGTTTGTAATCAAATAGGTCTCATATATAGCTTAAATAATTTAGCGTCTTGTATCTTGTAAATCAAAAAGCTTTAATGTGTAATGTATACAACATAGTATTATGTGTATTGTAGGAAATGGATCTCATGTATAGTGTTAGCAACTTAGCATCATGTATTTTGTATAATGTACACCGTTTAGTATAAAGTGCTTTGTAACCAAATGAGTTTCATGTATAGTGTGGTCAATCTAGAATTATGTATCAATGAAGCAATTCTTATGTATAACATATATTGCAAACAACTAAGTTTCGTGTATCATGTGCTCAATCCGGTAGCATATGTATTGCAAGTAAACATGTTTCGTGCATTACGTGATCAATAGAGCAAATTGTGATTTGTAGGCAAACTAGTTTCATGTATTATGTAGTTTGTGTAGAATTGGATATATTGAGGATAATTGAGTTTCATGTACCATGAGATTGCGTTGAATATATTGTGAACGTGTATACATGAGTATTGAACTTCGCGTGCGATGTGTACTAACGGGTCTTGCATGTGATCGAGTGCTGCGGACAAACGTGTTGTTTGGCGTTCTTGCATAATGTGGTAGTTAGGTTCAAGTCCTCAAATCTCATTGAGGTTGGTGGGAAAGGTTAATGTTTACGCATTATGGATCGTCTCTTGAAGCGTCGAGTGAAAGGTAACGAGGAGGTTTTGGAAATATTCTGGAATTTGTGTTTACAAATACGGGTCTTTGTTTGAACATAGGAAGTGGGAAATTGTTTTTGGTTGTAGATATATAAAGTTGTGAAATCATTGAATCGCATATTTTAAATGAATATGCAATTTATGAGAAAATATTTTTAATTTAAATTTTCAACTATAGGCTAAACAAGTAGGAGCATATTAATTTAACCAAAGTTTAGAAATATTTACTTTAATGAGGAAAAATCATAATTATTTATCAGTAAAAAAAAATAATAATATTTTTACAATATTGGTTGCATTACTTTCCTTATTAGGTGAACGAGTTTTATGGATAATTTATGTTTTTGATATTATCTAAAAATTCGTTAAACATTTTGTTTATACAAGATAATGAGGTTTTGTTTAAATCACAAAATAGGATGATTTATTTAATGAAAGAGATTGTTGGTAATGTACTAAACCATGTTGAATGAAAGAAG
This sequence comes from Smallanthus sonchifolius, assembly GCA_023525975.1. Classification (NCBI taxonomy): domain Eukaryota; kingdom Viridiplantae; phylum Streptophyta; class Magnoliopsida; order Asterales; family Asteraceae; genus Smallanthus; species Smallanthus sonchifolius. Next base: position 65,629,365 of record CM042030.1, on the reverse strand, counting down.
TGATATTTAGGAAAATTTGATGGGAATATAACAGGTGTAATTTACGCTCCACGGGTCAAATCAATGAACAATAACTGTAGAGTTGAAATATATGGAATTGACTAGATGCTGAAATGTTAAACATTACTCAAAACATAAGGAAATGGTTCTCAAATCAAAAAATGTAAAGGAAATCATTAGAAGTTCCTTCTAACGTCTCTGGTAGCTTTCCACTAGGAAGAAGATAATCGCCAAGATTAGCATCGCTATAGTCACTCGAGTAGTAGACCTGGCTTCAGTTCTGGCGGTCTCCGTGCGATGATCTTGTATTTCCTTTTCGAGGATAGAGATTAACTCCTTTTGGTATCCTAATTGGTTTGCTAAGTTATCCATTCTTTGTCTTTGCAAGTCGTGTATCACTCCCTGCTCTATCCTTTGCCTCTCAAATTCTGAATTCCTTACATATTGATGGAAGTCATTGGTTGGAATTCCCATAACACCAGGGGGTGTCATGGTATGCCTTACCCAAGGGTTAGGAAGGTACGGGTCGGGCATTAGGTATGGGTCTCTTAGTGGGGGTGGGAATTGATTGTGGATATGGGGTGTATGATACGGGTTTGTGGGTGCGGGTGATCCAGGTGTTTGAAGTCTAGGGTCGGGGTTCCTAATCCAGTCCGCCCTTACCTCAAACCTTGGCCTAGCAGCTGGGGGTGTTGGTGACCGGTACACGGGTGTCTCAGTGTCTTCTTCCCAATCAGATTCTGATCCAGGACGGTAAACCGGGGAGGGAGGAGGGTAGGAGTCCATGTCTAGCAGAAAAACAATGAAAAAGTTGTAAGTGATAATGAAATATTGCGGGTTGAACATAAGAGTACTTATAGGTTTTAGAGTTTGACTAGTCATAACACCGAACCTTCACGATAGTATTTTAGAAATACACTTGACCTATAAGCAATGTATCCCTGAGGAGAATTCCCAGGAAAGAGGGGTGGGTCGCTAAGACACACTTAAGTACCCTATCTTTCCTTAACCAGAATTTCTCATGGGCTTACACACTCTTCCAGCCATCATGTATTAATAATGCTATTGTTGGGCTCATGGTTATGATGGGAATTGTTGTGGACTGGGCTTTGAGGCCCAAAGGTAAGGTTTATGCATTTCAGCGGGCTTCTTCTTCTTGGAAAATAGGTGGGCTTCTTAGTTTATTGTTGATGGGAATTAGGCCCAATAGTTTAAGTCTTTGCTCATAAAGGGTGATGGTATCATGTATTTGGGTCCAAAGGAGTATGAATAATTTTGGTGTGTATGTGTGTGTGTTAAACTTAGGATAGTGTTTTGAATAAATTAAGTAGGTAGCAATGAATAGAAGGAAAAAAGTTGGCAGGTAATGTGACACACAAACTATTGAGTATTGTATAATGTGATGTAATCATATAGTATAACATGTAAAGAAATTCACATAGGAAATAATCAAATAGCATGTAGGTAGTAATGAGTGTAAGTACAAGAGTTATCAAGTAGTGTGACACATAAGTCATTATGTATTGTATCAGGTAGTGTAAGTACTTAGGATAGCATGTAAAAATAATCACACATGAATTGATAATGTAACATGTAGTAGCATGGCATTGTATGGGTGTCCTAAAGTTATAGTCTAAGTTAAGAGTGTCTAATAACCTAGTTCCCTATAACCAAGACTCTGATACCAATCTGTCACACCCCAACCGATGGCGGAATCATCGGGGCGGGACATGTAGACTGTTCATGAGCTCAAGGTTGACTAAATTGTAATATGTTAAATCCATTTCCATTCAAACAAACATGAATCAAATTCAAAGTACATAATGAAATACAATTTGTTTTTGAATTAAGATTAACTAGGTCCAAAGCCTATGTGTAGCATGTCTTGATCAAACTCATATGAAAGCACCTGAAACATGAATAAAATAAGGTCAACTAAAAAGTTGGTGAGTATAACACAGGTTTGTATATAGGTAGCATATAATTCGTAAACCAAATCCTTTACATAACATGTTAAATAAGGCATTTATGGGGAGCAGCTATTGTGTAACCATGTACAACCAAACCTTGTAACTAGCATGCAAAAATTGTGTTGTCGGTTTCAATCACCGCGCACCTGGGTGGGTTTGTCAGACTCAATAGATCTATCATTGAAAACCGTCGGCTTGTATAGTTAATGATTGCACATAATCACATACAAAGGTTAGCACACCTAGCACTCGGGCATAAAGCTCAAATTGCACACATGAAAGTAAATAGGATTTGTACTTTGTGTTGTTTGTGTAAATGTAATGTGTAAATTGAATAATGTTCATGTTTCACCCCAAAAGTGTAAAAGAGTAAAAGGGGTTGTGAATACTCACTTGATTCGAAGGCGTAGCTAACACGAGATACTAGCTAGTAATGTGATCCTTGTAATGCACAACGTTAACCTAGTGTGGAATATATATTGAATTAATAGTGCACAATAGTCTATGTCTAAGTTTAGGGTGGAATTGGATGAGTGTATGAAGTTTGAGATTTGTACTTGGAAGGTGTTGTGTGAAATGAACGATTTGAAAACAAACATTTTTAGAACATTTTGATTAAGGTTAGGGTTCGAATAACTAAATATATAAATTAAATAATTATTATTTATTTAGTTATGAAAAATAATGTAAGTATTTAAATGTAATTAAGTATAAATAAATAATTGATTTTGTTTAAACATGAATTAAATAAATAATCATCATCTTATTTATTTAAAAAAAAATTGTAACTTAACCATTTAAAATACCATTTAAGTGAAAGATTTTACAATAAATATAAATTTAATTTTTATAAACTTTAAATAAATAATATTTATTCCAAGATTAAACATTTAATCTTTTTTTTTTTAAATAAAGAAAACACATTTTTATAAAATCTGAAATATTACTAATTGAAAAATATAAAATTTATAGTTCTGCCAAAAATCTGACTCACACACGACCGTGCCTCGGAAGGGCACGATCGTGCTCAAGCCACGGGCGCGACCGGGTTTATCAACAGAGGGCATAAACTAGACAAATCAATAGGCACGGCCGTGCCTTAGCAGGCACGATCGTGTCTATGATTCTGAGACATGACTGAGACAAGCCAAGGGCATGATTGGGTCTGGACAGGAGGACACGACCGCGCTGCTACTCGGCACGACCGCGTTTCATGAGGCACGACCGCGCTAGATGATTAGCGCGACCGTGTCTCTTCCAAATCAGACACGAATTGACAAAATCTTGTATTGTAAATGTTGGGATTGTTAGGGTTTTTACTTATATAGTTATTACGAGTATTCTGAGATGTTATAATTGTATTGAAAACATGATTATGATCGGATTCGATTAAACCATTTTTGAATAAAATACGAGTTCTGATTCGGGATGATTTACATATTGTAAGCCCAAATTGATAAGGGGCTTTTGATAAAGAGACTGAATCGACTGAGGAAACGATTATAGTTACCCTGAAGCGTATCAAATTGACGGAGCACGGTAGAACGGAATTCCGACGTCGGTGAGAAAGGCTTCTGGCGTCTTCTGATATGATTCCGGCGACTACAAAGGATCAGTAGCTCCTGGGAGGATCGAGTAGTGTGACTCTGCTGCTGGATTGAGGGGATTTGGATCGAAAAGTGGATTCTAGCTTTTTGGAATGCTTGAGAGAGTTTTTCTTCGAGTTTGATGGAATGTAACTGAGGCGTTTGAGTAATTTGAAAATGGTATTACTCTCACAATCGGAATGAAACGAAGGAACGGTTACGGATTCTCGACGATCGGTGATTAAAAGTGTATTTACGTTTTGACAGTTACGCAGGCGCGACCGTGCTTAGGCACCGGGCGCGATCGTTCCAGGACCAATCGCGCGATCGTGCCGAGGCACTTGGCGCGACCGTGCCAAACTAGGGTTCCTTAATATTTTTCAACTTTAGTCCTTGACTTTTCAGGTTTGATAAGTTTGAAATAAATAGTTACTTGTATAGGGTTTAAGTATATATAATCGAGTAAAACTTGTGAATTTGTATTGAATCATTGCATTTAATTTGTGGCGGAAAATAGAACAAGACACTGCACGAGTATTGAGTTCGAAATGCATTACATTGAATTGAAAATATGAATACTAAAATCAGAAATGTTACAGTCTCCCCATGTTAAGGGAATTTCGTCCCGAAATTTAACTAATGGAGGCTACTAAACCAAGAAAGAGGTGAGAGTTTTGGGTTCTCGGTGAGTTTTGATTGTTGGACATGGCTTAGGCCAGATCATCGAGGTTGAATATGAATGATGACAATGAATTTAGTTTTGAAATGAACTTAAGGAGAAGATTGTCGAATAGCAATTTGAATTCTAAACGTGAGATGTATTACTTGAAATGAATTTGATGGGATTTTGAAATTTTGCGTTTGTGTAAGATGTAGTCTAATGTGTTCAAAATTGTTAGTGGGTAAAAGATTTCATAAACATTGGTCTAGGTCAAAACCTCACGTGACACGAACAACGCTACTTATGATAATATGATAGGACACTTATATATAGGAAGTACCATCGGCTTATCCACCATGCCCTCGTCACATTACATCCGTTTCGTTGTTACACATCATGATAAGTTTTAGGTCACAACACACGACAAAATTTCACTATAGTTTCCATGCGCTGATTTTCATAATTCCGTGTGCACCCGTAATTATTCAAATCATCGTATGGTCCGTATAGGTTGTTTCGTTGTGTGTGGGTAAGGGGCACAATTTCGCTATGATCACGTCTATTGTTTACACATAGAAAGTCGCTAACAAGTAACTAAGTCCCTAATCAGGTCAGTTCGCAACTAAAGAGTAGTAAAGTAGTAACACTTAAAGTTTCTTAGTTTGCTCGTGTTTGAACAGGAATACGTCAAACCCCGAGTCATTTCAATGTATTATGGTCTTCAACTTTGGTGTACAAAGTGCATGACCATGTCTTGTGTATAATGAAATCAATCCATTGCAAAAATTGTAAGCAAATTTTGTTTCGAGTATATAGTAAGCACACAAGTCTCAGGTATGATCTAGTGTCACGTAGTTTGTAATCAAATAGGTCTCAAATATAGCTTAAATAATTTAGCGTCTTGTATCTTGTAAATCAAAAAGCTTTAATGTGTAATGTATACAACATAGTATTATGTGTATTGTAGGAAATGGATCTCATGTATAGTGTTAGCAACTTAGCATCATGTATTTTGTATAATGTACACCGTTTAGTATAAAGTGCTTTGTAACCAAATGAGTTTCATGTATAGTGTGGTCAATCTAGAATTATGTATCAATGAAGCAATTCTTATGTATAACATATATTGCAAACAACTAAGTTTCATGTATCATGTGCTCAATCCGGTAGCATATGTATTGCAAGTAAACATGTTTCGTGCATTACGTGATCAATCGAGCAAATTGTGATTTGTAGGCAAACTAGTTTCATGTATTATGTAGTTTGTGTAGAATTGGATATATTGAGGATAATTGAGTTTCATGTACCATGAGATTGCGTTGAATATATTGTGAACGTGTATACATGAGTATTGAACTTCGCGTGCGATGTGTACTAACGGGTCTTGCATGTGATCGAGTGCTGCGGACAAACGTGTTGTTTGGCGTTCTTGCATAATGTGGTAGTTAGGTTCAAGTCCTCAAATCTCATTGAGGTTGGTGGGAAAGGTTAATGTTTACGCATTATGGATCATCTCTTGAAGCGTCGAGTGAAAGGTAACGAGGAGGTTTTGGAAATATTCTGGAATTTGTGTTTACAAATACGGGTCTTTGTTTGAACATAGGAAGTGGGAAATTGTTTTTGGTTGTAGATATATAAAGTTGTGAAATCATTGAATCGCATATTTTAAATGAATATGCAATTTATGAGAAAATATTTTTAATTTAAATTTTCAACTATAGGCTAAACAAGTAGGAGCATATTAATTTAACCAAAGTTTAGAAATATTTACTTTAATGAGGAAAAATCATAATTATTTATCAGTAAAAAAAAATAATAATATTTTTATAAAATTGGTTGCATTACTTTCCTTATTAGGTGAAAAAGTTTTTAGGATAATTTATGTTTTTGATATTATCTAAAAATTTGTTAAACATTTTGTTTAAACAAGATAATGAGATTTTGTTTAAATCACAAAATAGGATGATTTATTTAATGAAAGAGATTGTTGGTAATGTACTAAACCATGTTGAATGAAAGAAGTGATATTTGAGAAAATTTGATGGGAATATAACAGGTGTAATTTACGCTCCACGGGTCAAATCAATGAACAATAACTGTAGAGTTGAAATATATGGAATTGACTAGATGCTGAAATGTTAAACATTACTCAAAACATAAGGAAATGGTTCTCAAATCGAAAATTTAAAGGAAATCATTAGAAGCTCCTTCTAACGTCTCTGGTAGCTTTCCACTAGGAAGAAGATAATCGCCAAGATTAGCACCGCTATAGTCACTCGAGTAGTAGACCTGGCTTCAGTTCTGGCGGTCTCCTTGCGATGATCTTGTATTTCTTTTTCGAGGATAGAGATTAACTCCTTTTGGTATCCTAATTGGTTTGCTAAGTTATCCATTCTTTGTCTTTGGAAGTCGTGTATCACTCCCTGCTCTATCCTTTGCCTCTCAAATTCTGAATTCCTTACATATTGATGGAAGTCATTGGTTGGAATTCCCATAACACCAGGGGGTGTCATGGTATGCCTTACCTAAGGGTTAGGAAGGTACGGGTCGGGCATTAGGTATGGGTCTCTTAGTGGGGGTGGGAATTGATTGTGGATATGGGGTGTATGATACGGGTTTGTGGGTGCGGGTGATCCAGGTGTTCGAAGTCTAGGGTCGGGGTTCCTAATCCAGTCCGCCCTTACCTCAAACCTTGACCTAGCAGCTGGGGGTGTTGGTGACCGGTACACGGGTGTCTCAGTGTCTTCTTCCCAACCAGATTCTGATCCAATACGGTAAACCGGGGAGGGAGGAGGGTAGGAGTCCATGTCTAGCAGAAAAACAATGAAAAAGTTGTAAGTGATAATGAAATATTGCGGGTTGAACATAAGAGTACTTATAGGTTTTAGAGTTTGACTAGTCATAACACCGAACCTTCACGATAGTATTTTAGAAATGCACTTGACCTATAAACAATGTATCCCTGAGGAGAATTCCTAGGAAAGAGGGGTGGGTCGCTAAGACACACTTAAGTACCCTATCTTTCCTTAGCCAGAATTTCTCATGGACTTACACACTCTTCCAGCCATCATGTATTAATAATGCTATTGTTGGGCTCATGGTTATGATGGGAATTGTTGTGGACTGGGTTTTGAGGCCCAAAGGTAAGGTTTATGCATTTCAGCGGGCTTCTTCTTCTTGGAAAATTGGTGGGCTTCTTAGTTTATTGTTGATGGGCATTAGGCCCAATAGTTTAAGTCTTTGCTCATAAAGGGTGATGGTATCATGTATTTGGGTCCAAAGGAGTATGAATAATTTTGGTGTGTATGTGTGTGTGTTAAACTTAGGATAGTGTTTTAAATAAATTAAGTAGGTAGCAATGAATAGAAGGAAAAAAGTTGGCAGGTAATGTGACACACAAACTATTGAGTATTGTATAATGTGATGTAATCATATAGTATAACATGTAAAGATATTCACATAGGAAATAATCAAATAGCATGTAGGTAGTAATGAGTGTAAGTACAAGAGTTATCAAGTAGTGTGACACATAAGTCATTATGTATTGTATCAGGTAGTGTAAGTACTTAGGATAGCATGTAAAAATAATCACACATGAATTGATAATGTAACATGTAGTAGCATGGCATTGTATGGGTGTCCTAAAGTTATAGTCTAAGTTAAGAGTGTCTAATAACCTAGTTCCCTATAACCAAGACTCTGATACCAATCTGTCACACCCCAACCGATGGCGGAATCATCGGGGCGGGACATGTAGACTGTTCATGAGCTCAAGGTTGACTAAATTGTAATATGTTAAATCCATTTCCATTCAAACAAACATGAATCAAATTCAAAGTACATAATGAAATACAATTTGTTTTTGAATTAAGATTAACTAGGTCCAAAGCCTATGTGTAGCATGTCTTGATCAAACTCATATGAAAGCACCTGAAACATGAATAAAATAAGGTCAACTAAAAAGTTGGTGAGTATAACACAGGTTTGTATATAGGTAGCATATAATTCGTAAACCAAATCCTTTACATAACATGTTAAATAAGGCATTTATGGGGAGCAGCTATTGTGTAACCATGTACAACCAAACCTTGTAACTAGCATGCAAAAATTGTGTTGTCGGTTTCAATCACCGCGCACCTGGGTGGGTTTGTCAGACTCAATAGATCTATCATTGAAAACCGTCGGCTTGTATAGTTAATGATTGCACATAATCACATACAAAGGTTAGCACACCTAGCACTCGGGCATAAAGCTCAAATTGCACACATGAAAGTAAATAGGATTTGTACTTTGTGTTGTTTGTGTAAATGTAATGTGTAAATTGAATAATGTTCATGTTTCACCCCAAAAGTGTAAAAGAGTAAAAGGGGTTGTGAATACTCACTTGATTCGAAGACGTAGCTAACACGAGATACTAGCTAGTAATGTGATCCTTGTAATGCACAACGTTAACCTAGTGTGGAATATATATTGAATTAATAGTGCACAACAGTCTATGTCTAAGTTTAGGGTGGAATTGGATGAGTGTATGAAGTTTGAGATTTGTACTTGGAAGGTGTTGTGTGAAATGAACGATTTGAAAACAAACATTTTTAGAACATTTTGATTAAGGTTAGGGTTAGAATAACTAAATATATAAATTAAATAATTATTGTTTATTTAGTTATGAAAAATAATGTAAGTATTTAAATGTAATTAAGTATAAATAAATAATTGATTTTGTTTAAACATGAATTAAATAAATAATCATCATCTTATTTATTTATAAAAAAAATTGTAACTTAACCATTTAAAATACCATATAAGTGAAAGATTTTACAATAAATATAAATTTAATTTTTATAAACTTTAAATAAATAATATTTATTTCAAGATTAAACATTTAATCTTTTTTTTTTAAATAAAGAAAACACATTTTTATAAAATCTGAAATATTACTGATTGAAAAATATAAAATTTATAGTTCTGCCAAAAATCTGACTCACACACGACCGTGCCTCGGAAGGGCACGATCGTGCTCAAGCCACGGGCGCGACCGGGTTGATCAACAGAGGGCATAAACTAGACAAATCAATAGGCACGGTCGTGCCTTAGCAGGCACGATCGTGTCTATGATTCTGAGACATGACTGAGACAAGCCAAGGGCATGATTGGGTCTGGACAGGAGGACACGACCGCGCTAGATGATTAGCGCGACCGTGTCTCTTCCAAATCAGACACGAATTGACATGTTTTAATTGTATTGTAAGAGACACGGTCGCGCTGTGATGTTTTTACTTGTATAGTTATTACGAGTATTCTGAGATGTTTTAATTGTATTGAAAACATGATTAGGATCGGATTCGATTAAACCATTTTTGAATAAAATACGAGTTCTGATTCGGGATGATTTACATATTGTAAGCCCAAATTGAAAAGGGGCTTTTGATAAAGAGACCGAATCGACTGAGGAAACGATTATAGTTACCCTGAAGCGTATCGAATTGATGGAGCACGGAAGAATGGAATTCCGACGTCGGTGAGAAAGGCTTCCGACGTCTTCTGATATGATTCCAGCGACTACAAAGGATCAGTAGCTCCTGGGAGGATCGAGTAGTGTGACTCTGCTGCTGGATTGAGGGGATTCGAATCGAAAAGCGGATTCTAGCTTTTTGGAATGCTTGAGAGAGTTTTTCTTCGAGTTTGATGGAATGTAACTAAGGCGTTTGAGTAAATTGAAAATGGTATTACTCTCACAATCGGAATGAAACGAAGGAACGGTTATGGATTCTCGACGATCGGTGATTAAAAGTGTATTTACGTTTTGACAGTTACGCAGGCGCGACCGTGCCCAATAGAGGCACGACCGTGCTTAGGCACCGGGTGCGATCGTTCCAGGACCAGTCGCGCGATCGTGCCGAGTCACTTGGCGCGACCGTGCCAGGACGAAGCACGACCGTGCTAAACTGGGGTTCCTTAATATTTTTCAACTTTAGTCCTTGACTTTTCAGGTTTGATAAGTTTGAAATAAATGGTTACTTGTATAGGGTTTAAGTGTATATAATCGAGTAAAACTTGTGAATTTGTATTGAATCATTGCAATTAATTTGTGGCGGAAAATAGAACAAGACACTGCACGAGTATTGAGTTCGAAATGCATTACATTGAATTGAAAATATGAATACTAAAATCAGAAATGTTACACAAAACCTATGTGTACTTAGTAAGTACGCAGAAAAGCTGAATTTGAGTACTTATCAAAAAGTAACAGCGTTCTTGACGGATCTTGAGGAGAATGCTCGAAAAGTGATGGATCTGAGAAATTGATGCTTCCAAAAGCTTAGAAATCATCATCTAACAAACCCTAAGCCTTCCAAACACTAAATGATGTGATAACAAACTCGATTTTAAGGATTTTAGGTCTGAAAAAGTACGAACCCGTATCTGCTCAAAACCCTAAAAAATCAAAACTGGAACACAAATCAACGAACACCGAGGCTCTGATACCACTTGTAGGTCCCTGATCCTCGTCGTGCAGCGGAGATAACACGATCTGATCTGTGATTTGTGTGGGAACAAAGAAGAACGAGACAGAGAGAAACACCAACATAAAGAAGAGAATCAACACAAAAACGATACGTAATCCATAACAACGAAGTCATCTCACATTACATACCGAAGAAGCACACATCTCTCGTCTAAGCTCACGGTCCAAGGGCGGGAGAGCTCGTCCCGACCCGGACACCTCTCGACCTAGTTCCCACAAGTTCCACCTACAAATGAAGACAAGTCTTCTATTTATAGGGGAAGGAACACTACCTGCGTACTTGGCTAAGTACGCAGGGCATTAGTCATGCGTACATGCTTCTACAAAAGTTGCTTTCAAAATTAAATTTGAAAGGATAATAAAATGATTCATAGAAGACTACTTAAGAATCATGAAAAAGGAAAGGTTCCCTCACATGCTAAAGAATGGAACAAAGATTGACCTGTTTAATCTCTATTTGAATGTACAAGCGAAAGGCGGGTACATCAAATCATGCACAGAAAAGAAATGGGAACTAGTTGTCATCAAACTCGGTTTTAATTGGAGCATTGCAGAAGAACTAAGGTTAATATATGTCCATTACCTTGACATCCTTAAACTGTACTATGAAAAAATGAGCGACAAGGTGAATTTGAATGACAAAGACGATTGGGAACTAATGCAATGTAAAGAGTGGGAAAGGAAGAAATGGAAGAAGCGCAAGGATTGTGATGTGAGGGATTTTCCTCGAGAATGTGATATTGCTTACCATATCAACAACAATCAAGCAAGGACTCAAGAACCGAGCGAAGGATAGTCGAAGGAAGATATCAACAATGAAGAGCCAATGGAAGAAGAACCTGAGGAAGATACCAACAGTGAAGACTCGGAGGAAGACTTCATTCTCATCGAGAATGAAGGTTGTGAAATGTAAGGCCCCAAAACCCTGGAACACTACTTGTTGGCATTTAGACAAGCATAATAGTTTTAGACATCAAATAGTCTCATAAATGCAGCGAAAATAACGTCAAACACATATCTGGAGTCAAAACGCCATAAACAAACATCCAGACATAAGTACTAAATTCAAACAAAACGACAGTAGTTCGGGAATGATATAAACCCACACACACATCCGGGTAATCGCTCGCCTATCCAAGTGCCGCCAGTTCACACCTTCTCCTTGCCTGAAATACATGCTGAAAAGTCAGCTACGCTTAGTGAGTTCTATAGTGAGTTTAAAATAAATAACCATCAGACAAATCATCTTTGTCCACAAAACCATTTAGAAAACACATTTCTCATTTTAAAAGGCTCACCTCATTAATCTCATTTGGAAAACAAGTAGTAAAATATAAATTTATCAACAACTATTCCCGTTTGCCATATCGTTAGTTGGTGGCAAACCTAAGTTCCCGCCTGACCGTCGCCATACACAATAACCCGTTTGACCTCGTCAAACACATCCACACATAACGTGCGTTACCCGCATGTATCACAACAATAAACCCGTTACGTCATTCACATACGTAACACAAAAATAGCACACATACACAAGCATATAAATTACTGAATAAACCATTCATCACATTAGGACGCATATGCATTGCGTTTATTAAAAACCTTTACGTCACATGTATTGCGTGCCCAAAATAGTAAAACATTTAAAAAGGCAAGGAAAGTCTTTGTGATTTGCCCACTTTTAACTCATCTGGGTGACCCATTCTTCTGAAGCATTCTCTGATGTAGAAACTAGGAAATTCCACAGGGGCTTCATAATTATCACCAAATTGTAGTACCTCTCTTATGGTGGCCTCCGAAAAAAGAACTTCTTGGTTGTACACAGTTGCTCTTATGTGCTCCACATTTTTTATGGATACTCTTTCAGCAGTGGCCCAGAATTGCCTGATTGTGGCTTAAAAAATGGGCAAGTTGTGACTTATAGCAAAGCTAACATTAGAGTTAGCCAGAAAATTGAGCACAGGTACAAATCCCTCACTCTTGGGATCAGAAGCATTAAGAAAGGCATAGATATTGTGCTTCTTCACAAACATAAGATCCATATCTGTCAGAAACAAAAAATTATCAAAAATCAGTCCAACACTTGGAAAATATTTCAGAAAAGCCTGACCGAAACTACTAGTTTCGGGTGAAGAAAGCATATCGAAACGACATAGTTTCGGGCCAAAGACTTGGTCAAAATTACAAAGTTTCGGGAAGCAAAGAGTATCGAAACAACTAGTTTCGATAGAAACCTGTTCAAATTCTGAGACACTCATTTTAAAACCAAAACACCCTTTAATCAAAACAACTAGTTTCGATGCCTGAATTCTAAACAGATATACAAGCATTCAAAAAGCAGAAAAAACTAAGTTAAAACTATATACAGATTATCAAACTATAAACAGAAATAAAAAGAATGGTAAAGTTCGCCTGAGGTGTCGAAACTCCGTCTTACCAAGAGTTTTTTTAGATAATCTGCAAAATTAAACATAGAAGAATGATATATTAACAATGGTGAGTTTATAAACAAGATTTGAACACAAAACGACCTAGATTATGAATATTTAGTCGTAAAACTCTCAGAATTGAAACCCTAGGACCGGCATTTTTATAAAATTGCACACATAAACAGAAATCAGTACCTGATGATGAAGACGACGGAGGAATCAGATAGGATATACTGACTTCGCAAACTTAGACCGATGAATCTCGAGCTTTTGTGTGTGAAAACGAAGGTGAAAAGGGTTTCGAAGAGTGAGAGTGAGAATGAGAATGCGAAGGAGTCTGATTATGAAGACATTTAATTTGAGCTTGACAAAGGACCAAAATGCCCATGTCGAAACTACTAGTTTCGATAAGGCAAAATAGTTTCGGGTGAGAGGTAGTTTCGGGTGGAATGTTGTTTCGGGTGACATGAGATACTTGAACATAGACAAAGTTAAAAAAAACTCATATGTACACAATTTAAACAAGATAATAAGGAAGATTAATAAATTTATAATAAAAAAAATAACAGTAAAAGCAATAAAAGATATAAACACTTAGCCTTGGAAAAGATCCAATGTGAGATCATGTCTGGTCAATACCCTTTAAACACTTCATTTTTTTCACTCAGCTACTGTGAATCCCTGAAGATAGCCGATATTTGTGCAAGATAAACCCGAACATTTGCTTGTACAATGATTTCATGTGATTAAGTGGTACAATTTGAGCACGAAACACGACGTACCCCACATTTTAAAATAAAATGGTTTTGAAAGCCTATTAATCCTCAAGAAATATCCACATTCATCTTATCATCTCTTACAAGTAAACCAGGGTAACATCTTGGTAAGTCAAAATCGCCGCCAAAAGTAAAATAAGATCCAACTAGATAACAAAAGATGTAAAAAGAAAAATATCCAAGTGGATATTAAAAAGGTACGAAGATTCTAGGTCTTTGCGTAAGCAAAACAGAAGAAGTCATAAAATTATCCAAGCGGATAGGAAAAGATTGAACACCCGAGATCTTTGCGTAAGCAAAACAGACGGGGTCAAATCATCCAACTGGATGGGAAAAAGATGAAATCCCGAAATCCTTGCGTAAGCAAAACAGATGGGGTCATCGGCGGTAACTTTCGTTACTTTGACAGTCACCTGGCGCATGAATCAGAATCCAACACGTAAGCCTATTTCTGATTGAATCGGTTTTCTTAGCTTAAAATGGGTTAGATGTATCAAAAATGGGTTCAAACACACGTGTACGATTGATAATTAGGTTTTCACTCTACTAAAGAGTTATAACCATATGTCGTGCCTACCGGCTATACCTTAGTAAGCACCATCGCTTATGGTCCATTCTATGTTCAAGAAGTGTGATCAGACTCTATCATTTCTCACGAGATCGGATCCGATTTTCCTGAAACAAAACATGATACTTACAGTGAGTTTTTCTGAAGCAAACAATAAACAAATCAAATATTTTATTTTCTTTTTGACTATGCAAAGCAAATCTTTTTCTTACTAACTACAAATTCCAATTTCTCACCCAAAAGTTTTGCTTTCACAAACTGAAATAGGAAACAACTGTAGAGAAAAATAAAATCTTTTTGGAAATCTTCCCGATTAACAAGTTTAAATAGAAGAGACAATATGCACAAGGGTTACTGAAAGTTGATCATGCCGAGCATCTCCACCAATTTCTCAAATCTGGCAGAATCAAATGCTTTTGTAAAGATGTTGGCGGTTTGCTTGTCGGTTTTGACTTCAACAATTTTGATATGTTTCTTTACGACACAGTCACGGATGAAGTGATGTTTGATCTCAATGTGTTTGGTTTTTGAATGCTGAACGGGATATTAAGTGATATGGGGAACGACGGTGTTATCACACAGGATGGGGGTTTCATGGAAGGTGATCCCGTAATTAAGCATTTGATGGTAGATCCATCTTACTTGGGAGTAATAAAGGGCTGCGGCAATGTATTCGGCTTCGGCTCTGGATTGGGAAACGGTGGTTTGTTTCTTACATTGCTAGGAGACGAGGCGGTTGCCAAGGAACTGACAACCCCCAGAAGTGGATTTTCGGTCTAAGTTGCATCCCCCGTAGTCTGAATCTGAATATGCCAAAGGATCAAAAAAGTTATTTTTGGGATACCAAAGCCCAAGTTTTGGCTTGTACTTCAAATATCTTAAAACACGTTTGACAGCAATTAAATGAGAGAGTTTAGGATTAACCTGAAAGCGTGCATACAAGCACACTGCGAATATGATGTCTGGTCTGCTGGCAGTGAGATACATAAGAGATCCTATCATTGAGCGATACAAGAGCTTATCAACGCTTTCACCATCCAAATCAGGAGACAGACAGTGTCGAACTTCCACGGGAGTCTTGTAAGGATGAGATTCAGTCATTTTGAAATTGGTCAGGATTTCTTTGACATACTTCTCTTGATGGATACGAATTCTTGACTCAGACTGATCTACTTGCAAACAAAGAAAGAACTTCATTTCTCCCATAGAACTCATTTCAAATTTAGAATGCATCACTTCCTCGAACTCTTTACATAACCGATGATTTGTGGATCCAAAAATGATATCATCAACATAGATTTGCACCAAAATGGTATCCGCACCATCCTTTCGTTTGAACAAGGTTTGGTCAATAGCCCCTCGTGTGAAACCATTATCAAGCAGATGCTTAGATAACTTCTCATAGCATGCACGAGGTGCTTGATGAAGACCGTACAATGCCTTGTCAAGTTTGTAAACTCTGTCAGGATAGCTTGGATCAATGAAACCCAGTGGCTGCTTGACATAAACTTCCCCTTCAACTTTTTCATACAGAAATGCGTTGTTAACATCCATTTGATGAACTGTGAAGTCCATATAGGCTGCATATACGAGAAACATTCGGATGGCTTCTAAGCGAGCCACTCGTGCAAAGACTTCCTCAAATTCAATCCCTTCTTCTTGATAAAACCCCTGAACCACCAAGAGAGCTTTGATATGAATCACGATTCCCCTTCGTCCTTCTTGTTACGAAATACCCAACGAGTGTCGATTGGGACTTTGTTCTTTGGAAGGTCTACCGGATTCCACACATTTAACTTGTTGAACTGCTGCAATTCT
The DNA here is from genome assembly GCA_023525975.1 of Smallanthus sonchifolius. NCBI lineage: Eukaryota > Viridiplantae > Streptophyta > Magnoliopsida > Asterales > Asteraceae > Smallanthus > Smallanthus sonchifolius. The sequence goes on along the minus strand of CM042030.1, from coordinate 65,613,031 downwards.
TCCAACATGGCCTCTACCCAACTGTTCTCAAGCAAAGCAGCATTGATATTCTTAGTTTCAACTTGAGATATGAAGCAAATGAAGAGACCATCATTCAACTGTTCTCAAGCAAAACTTAACTAAACATTGCTCAAAGAAATACGTTGATGATAACAGCTTATACAAATATAAGACTTTACATTTCTTGTCCATGTGATTCACTTTTTCAGGTGATTCACACTTGTTAGCATTCAGGTTAGGTAAGTATGAAAATATTTTAAGACTCATCTTCTGAGCACCAAATCTCATTCTTACCATTCCTTCAGCAAAGTTAATAGTTGCTCTAGCAGTGGCTAAGAATGGTCTACCCAAAATAACAGTTGGTTGTGTGTTCTTGACATAATCCAACACTAAGAAGTCCACTTAGTAATAAAACTCACTCACCTTCACAATCACATATTTGACAATCCCCCTAGGACACGTAGGGGTCTGATCAGCCAACACCACAGTGGTGTGAACTTTTTATAACGGACCAAAGTCGTACTGATCATACAGACTCCCTGGTAAAATACTCACACTTGCCCCATGATCCAGTAATGCTCTATCCAATTTAAATTCACCTACTTGTACTGAAATAATATGTGCTCCTCGATCTTGGAGTTTCGGGGGAAGGGTACCCAACAACACAGCATTCACACTTGCACTCAATTCAACTTGTTTTGCACATTTGTGCTATCGTTTTTGGGTACTCAAACCTCTCAGACACTCAACATTGTCAGGATTTTCTTTAAGTGCATTTAAAAATGGCAAATTAATTTTATTATTTTCAAATTTTTCCCATCTCTCATCGTGTGTTGGGTCCCGTTCACTCAAAACTGGTTTGATTAAAGCTGAAGGAAATGGAATTTTCAAAGATTCTTTCACATTTTTAGTTTTCAGTTTATTTTATGAAATAAAATCCTGATTATGATCAGATTCAGACTCACTGTGCTCCACCACTCTCTCTACTACCAGTGGCGGAGTATGTTCAACAGAAGGAAATTCAAATGATGATTGAAGACTTACTTCATTTAGGTGTGCACTGTTTGTGGTTTGGGAACTTGAAGACTGATATGCACTAGGAGACTTACTTGAATCCCTAACGATTGCTGCAACTGTAGGATCATGAAAGTACAAGATGGTTCTGTTCTTAGTTGAAATTGGCGGAAACAATAACAACTACACAAGTATAATCGAGTAAACAGAAAGAATACTTATAAGAACACTGTTGTATTAAGCTTTTGCAAATAAACGATTACAAATGAAAACTCAATCAAAAAGCACACATACAATGAATTATTTACACTGTATTTATACTCACTTAGAATCAAGACAGACCCTTGATTCTAAGGATCAGATCTAACACATACCGTTGATCTTTTGTATAAAGCTGACTATTATAAGTTTAGTCTAAACTTGCTAACTTTATTGAAGCGTCTTCTTTATGCATTATTACTTTCATGCTTGGAGAAGAGCATTGTTGTCCGTCATTGGTTGCACAATTGAGGTTCCTTCTGCTTTGAGTGTGTCAGTTGCTTTTGCAGAAAGTTGTTAGTGACGCTTGGCATGGATAGTCAGCTGCAACGATTTATCTTCAAGGCACAGGGCTGTCAGCAGCGAGGATGATGATCAGCAGTAAGATGTGACCATCCAAAGCTGCTGATGATTTGCCTATCACCAGCATCAAGTGTTGATGCTGCTGAGAAGCCTATCCGCATCAACTTTGGTCTTCAGCAGATAAGGCTATCTGCAGCAGATTTGTTCTTCAGCAGAAGAACAAGTATCCGCTGCAGATAAGATTGTCCGCGGCAGTTTGTTGGTCAGCAGCAAACTCTGAGATCATCAGCATTTATACATAGAGAATTTTGTAGCCATCAGTCTTTATTTCTACAAACTCCCCCTAGACTGATGCTACAAAAACTCTCTTACTGCTTTTATTGCTGAAGCTTTTGCATGTTTCTGGCTATCCTTTCTACCTCATATCCTCTCTGGTCTATGCTGGGATTGTTAAGAGGAAGCTCAGATAGAGTCTTGATGTCTTTGCTTGCCATTTTGAAGATAGCCTTGCTTGAACACCTCATCTTCTGTCCTTTAACATCTGTCAGGGTGAATTCATTCTTCTCAGCATTATAGGACCGGCTGATGAATGGAGAGTGGGATTAGAGAGGTTTGACATCAATGATCTCATCTTTGCTGGGGTTGAAGTAATGTTTAATTACCAGCAATAGATGTCTCCCACCTTCATTCCCAGGCTCATTGGCTTCACCCAGCTCCATCATTCTTTGTAGATCAGAATCTAGAAGCTGCAGTACCTCATCAACAGATATATAAATTAATCTTTTAGCTTCTGTCCTCCACCTGAACACTTCAAACCATTGGTCTTGAGGGCTGTATGACCATCTGATTATTTCTCTTGAGTCTTCTGGTTTGGAAGTGGGTTTGTTTTTCTTTTTGGGAGGTTGTTCATGGGTAGGAGCTGGGTATGAGGATTTGGACTTTGAGCGAGGAGATGAGGGAGGTCTAGGAAGGAGAGTGGAAGGTTGCATGTTCAAACCACTTCAAAAATACCCCTTTTCTTGGAGCCTTTCTTCTCCAATCTTTCTTCCTCATCCTTCTTGACTTTGAAATAGAGGGCTTGCATGTTCATAAAATTCATGGGACATAGCCTCTTTCCACTCTGTCCTCTAGCCTTAAGGAAGTAAATCATGATCTTCCTTTCTTCATGGGTCTTTTTATTAAAAGCAATGGTCTTTTTGGACTTTTGTTTGGCTTTTTCTTCTTCTTTAGCCTTTTTCTTCTTTGCCAATTGACCTTGCTAACCCATGAAGGCTCTGTAGATTTCTTTATTTGATAGTTTCTCAAGGTAGTCTGCATCCTCACCTTGAGAAACTAGAGCCTTTACCCACTGCTCTCTCATTTCTTTGGCTAGTTCAGAATCAGTTATTCTGAACTTAGCCTCTTCCTTCTTCTTCTCCTATATCTCTTCTTCTTCTTTGTCAAATTGTTCCTGCAGTTGAAGAGCAAGAGCTTCATCTTCTTCAATCTGATAAACTGCAGGAATCTTTACTTTTAGATCATCCAGCTGTTTTGCATACAGCTGGATTTGTTGTTCTCTGAGGAGAATGGCTGTGAGTCTATCTTGAGCTTTCTTTGTTTCAGCCATCTCCTCTTCTTCTCTTCTTCTTCTTCTTCTTCTTCTTTCTTCCTTCTCTTTCTTTTCTCTTAGCAACCTCTCTTCGTCTTCTTTGGTCATAATTCCCTTTCCCTTATCTTTGTTGGATGCCTCTGCTTCAGATTCACTTATTACAAGAGCAGATGATGGTGCTGCTGTTGGAATCTCAGCCTCAGCTTCATTGGCAATTTGGGGAATGGATAAGGGAGGGGAACTTACTTCATCTTGTTCCCATTCCATACCTGTCACATCCTTCCATGCCTCTTTCATCTTTTCCTCTTCTCTTCTTTTTGATTCTTCTTATGTGTTCAGTCTGACTGTTGGAGAAGAGAGAAAGGATAGGTCTGAGTCAGATCCAGATTCCTCCTTATACAAAGAAGCCTTGATGATCTTGATCATTTCTTGACTTTCTAAGGAGTTGACATTGAAGATGAGTGATCTGAGCTCAAAGACCTTGTACAGGAAGGCTGAAGGTAGGAGCAAGATCTCCTTGATGTTGATTGTTAGAGAAGATCCATTGCTCAGGAAGAAGGTGAATTCATGGGAGTCAGTGCTTGTCCATCCTTGCACTTCGACATCCCTGACCATTCTATTGTACAGGAATCTTCTCCAGCACAGAACTTCTTCTTCTTCAGTGAGAAGACTGCTCCTTATTATTTCAAGTCTTCTAGGAGTCAGTCTTCTTTCTGCTGCTGTTGAAGATTCAGGATAGGCTACCCTTTTTGCTTCTTGTTTTTGTCTTTCGAAGTTGGGTAGATTATCCTCCATCAAGTCATAGAACCTGTCAATAGCAAGTTTTGCTGAGAGGTTTGTTGAGTTGTTAATGCATTGTAGATGGTATAGGTGAAGGACTTGGATGTTGTTGAGAAAGTCCCAGTTTAGCTCTTCTACTCCGCCAAACTCCCAACCAATCTAGAACCTCTCAGACTTTCAATCATACCCCAAGCTAGTATTGTGTCAAACTCTAGCTGTGTTGAAGTCAGTGAAAATTGCGGGGCAGTGGATTGACTTATGATGGCTGCTGCTTCAAGAATGATGCTGAAAGATGTATATGTTTGATCTATGTCTTCAGCATTAGTCAGCATCTCATCAACAACCCTGACGACTAACTTCCAGTCTTCAGATGTCTCTTCGTCTTCGTCATCTGAAGCTGGCAAGTCATGAACTTGTACAAAAGCTGGCTTGAAAAGTGTGCTTTGAAATACAACCTGATCTTGAATCCAGTCGTCAAGACTGACTGAGTCTTCCTCCAATGGGACCATCTTCCCCTTTTTGGTTGCATCAGTGGACAAATAGGCATCAGTTCGGGTGCCCACTGATACAAGAGAGGGAGTAGGCACAGTTGGGCATTGCTGGGCTTCATGCACAGAGACTTGGTGTCTTAGTTTAGAAACTTCAGCCTCTAGCATAGCCACCCTGGCCGTCAATTCCAAGTTATGAAGTTGCAGTCTGTCCTCATCCATAGTTGTGGAATCCTTGGATCTAGATGGGGCCTTAGGCCTGGCCTCTGCATCCCCATCACCCATGGTTTCTTGGCGCCTGGGATTCCTCTCAGTGAGGGGAGTTTCCAAGGAAGCATCCCCACTGTGAGTTGCCATGGTTGAGGTCTTAATGATGTTGTCACTGTCCTCCTTGTCATTTGATGGACCAGCAGTAGTGACAGCCTCTTCCACATCCACTCTGTCATAACTCCTAGAGTAGACCTTCAGGGTAGGAGAACTTGGGTTGGGTGTGTTGGAAGCAAGATCAATCAGTACCTCTAAGATAGTGGTAGTTGGAGAAGGTACATCATCTTGATCAGGTTCCTCAACACTTATGTTCAGAAGAGAAAGGAGTGGCTCAGGGGTTTGCTCTACGGATCCAGGATATGATCCTGATCCTAATAGAGAGACATCTGAAGGAGTCTCCCTAATAATGTGGATGTCCCTTATGATATTCTCACCAGAATGTTGTGATTCTGAGTGAGGGCTGTTAGGTTGGGTTTGGGCCTTGGAGGCAAGAGAAGAAGGAGTTCTCTTGCCCCTTTTCCTGGTATATGTCGTTTCAACCGGGGCCTGTGTTCCGGTTGAATGATAACATTCAAAAGAGGTGTAAGTAATTTTTGTACCTGTGCATCCTTAGTAGTATGCACAGGGGTTCGAATGATGGAAGCAGACTGTTGTTCAGGATGTGAGGTGTAGGATGTGGGATCAGAATCAGCTGGGATTGCTGAACTATCACCCGGGGTACTTTGTATGTTCAGCATTGTAGATAACAATGGAACATTGACCCCTGATAACTTTTTGGAAATAGTTCTCATGCTTTGAAAAATATTATTTTTATGTCCCAGCATGATGTAGATTCTTGCAGGTTTCGAAAGTTCTTTTAGTTCTTGATTGAAAACCTCCTGCAAGAATCTTGGGTACATAAAAAATTGTTTCTTTGCACCCTCTTGAAGGTTATATCTCAAACCCTCAAATATGAGGTGTGCAAAGTTGAAACCTAGGTTAGTCACCATACCATGGAAGGCAGAGGCAAGTGCGGAGCTCACCTGATGCCATCCACTCCTCTTCTGAGATATGCATTGGAGAAGAGTGTGGCAGAGATACTTCCATGGAGGCCCCATCAACGCCTTCTCGATCGTATACTCGGTCTGATTTCTAGTGTATCCAATGGATACAAAGGTCCTCATGTATTCGTCCTTCGAGTATGAGATGGCTGCTCCCTCATCCTGTAGCTTAAGATGTTTTTTGAGTGTGGCTTCCGAGATGGTGATGTCTTTGCCGTCTACCTTGGCTTTGATTTGGGGAATCCCCTGTTCGGTAGAGTAGACGGTGGTACTCCAGAAATCCTCCATTTGAGGGATATATATGGTAGGGTTGGTTGTGAGGGAAAAATAGATCTTTGATCAACATAAGAAGTCAATCATATCATTAAAACCTTTGGATTTCTTTCCCTTGGTAAGGTATGTTGTAAGGTTATGGTGTAGGGAGAACTTATCGTCAGGGTTATTGATGTCTGCCATTGATGTATGATTTGGAGGGAAGGTTTAGAATATGAAAGGCTTTGAATGTTTTAAGTATGAAGGGCTTTGAATGTGGTGGGGACTTGAGAGAAAGTGATGTGGTTTTAGGGTGAAATTGAAGGTGAAGAGGTGGTAAGGAAATTTGATTTGTTCTTGTAACGGCAGAGGAGGGAAAAAGCAAAATGACTTGTACAGTACAACCTAATTCACCTTTTATTGTTACAGATGTAATACACCGAGGCAGTCATGGTAAAGACTGTCGTTAATTTTTATAGCGGGTAAAAGTTAATTTGGACTTAAATTTACCTATCAGCAACAAATTTGGTTGATGTGGATTAGTAAGCCTGTCCGCTGCAACCTTGGTTGCTGCGGAAGGTTAAGTCTGTCAGCAGCAAACTCATCTGCTGCTGATGGATTTAATAATCCGCAGCAAGGATGTTGCTGCTGACAGTCTTAAAGAAATCTGCAGGAAACCTGTTCCAACTGATAACTTAAAGCAGTCAGCTGCAAATCTTTTGCTGCTGAAGATTAAACCTGTCAGCAGTTAACTCATCAGCTGCTGATGGATTTAATAGCCTGCAGCAAGGATGTTGCTACTGACAGTCTTAAAGAAATCCGTAGGAGACCTGTTCCTGCTGATAACTTAAAGCAGTCAGCTGCAAATCTTTTGCTACTGAAGATTAAACCTGTCAGCAGCTGAAGGACAAAAAATGATGCTGATTTATAGCTTTTATTTACAACATAAGACAAAACACATTTTGAAATTGAATTTTAGAGATAGATTTTAATCAAAGTTCATCATACCAATGGATTCAACAAAATATTTAAATCTAGCTTCATCAAAAGGTTTTGTAAACAAATCAGCATATTGCTCATTCGTATGAACTTTGGTTTAAATAATCCTCTTTTTCTCAGCATGATCTCTTATGAAATGATACCTGATATCAATGTGCTTTGTCTTTGAATGTTGCACCGGATTGTTTGTGATTGAGATAGCACTCATGTTGTCAATGTGAATTGGATTTGCCATGAAAGTCATCCCGTAATCCAGCATTTGATTTTGTATCTAGATGACTTGTGGATAGCAACTTGAAGCTACAATGTATTCTGCTTCAGCTGTAGAAGTTGAAACAGATGTTTGCTTCTTGCACTGCCATGAAATCAGTCTCCCTCACAGAAACTGACATCCCCCTGAAGTGGACTTTTTGTCCAAGTTGCATCCCCCATAGTCACTGTCAGTGTATGCATACAGATTAAACATGTCATTTTTAGAGTACCATAGCTCAAGTCTTCATGCACCCTTTAGGTATCTAAAGATTCTCTTGACGGCTTAAAGATGTGAAACTTTTGGAGCTGCTTGAAATCTTGCACAGAGACATACTGCAAACATGATATCTAGCCTTGAGGCAGTGAGATACATGAGAGACCCTATCATAGCGCGGTACTGATGTTGATCAGTGTCTTGGCCATCTTTGTTTGGAGTCAGCTGATGATGCACATGCATAGGGGTTCTTGCAGAAGAGCAGTCAGCCATTTTGAATCTTTCCAAAATGCTCTTTACATATTTGGATTGACTGATGAAGATTCCATTTGGGACTTGTTTGACTTGTAGACCCAAGAAGAAATTTAGTTCACCCATTGAACTCATTTCAAACTTTGAGTGCATCAGAATTTCAAAGTCTTTGCACAGTTGTTTCCTTGTTGATCCAAAGATGATTTCATCAACATAAATTTAAACTAGTAAGATTTTTCCCCCTTCATCTTTGATAAACAAGGTCTGGTCAATGGCACCTCTTCTAACGTTGTTGCTCAGTAGATATCCTGACAAGGTTTCATCCCAGGCTCTTGGTGCCTGATGTAGGCCATACAGAGCTTTGTCTAGTTTGAACACTTGAGTAGGATGTGTAGGATCTATAAAGCCTGGAGGCTGTTTGACATATACTTCCTCACCAATCTTCCCATACAGAAAGGCACTTTTTACGTCCATTTAATAGACAGTGAAATTCTTGGATGCAGCATATGCCAGGAAGATTCTGATGGCCTCCAGCCTGGCAACAGGAGCAAAGACTTCATCATAGTCAATTCCTTCTTCCTGAGTGTAGCCTTGAGGTACATGTCTGGCTTTGTTCTTGACTACAATGCCTCTCTCGTCTTTCTTGTTCCTGAAGACCCATCGTGTGCCAATAGCATATTTATCTGGTGGAAGATCAACAAGTTTCAAGACATCCTGCCTCTTGAATTGCAGCAATTCTTTCTGCATTGCCTCAATCCAGCTGCTGTGTTTGAGTGCTTCATCTATCTTCTTGGGTTCCACCTGAGATAGGAAACATGAAAACAAGCATATATTGGCCTCGTGAGATTTGCTTCTTGTGAGAACTCCTTGGTGTACTTGGCCAATAATATTCTCTTGAGAATGTTCTTTATGGATCCTCTGTGCTGGTACTACCTCCAGCTGTATCCCATGCTCCAGATTACTTTGATTTTGATTAGGGGTCTCTTCATTCATGGTGAAAGAGTCTTCAACATCATTAGCCACATCAATATTTTCAGCAATAGCATCATCAGCATCCACAACATTTACCGAGGAGTCTTCATTTAGATTTTCAGTTTCAGATAGGCTGATGCTGGTTACATTAGACAGTCTTGTTCCTGCATCACTTGCTTCAATTGCTTCTAAAACTGATGGAGGATCAACTGATGGTCTTCTCAGACTGATAGAAGATTTGGGAAAATCCAGTCTGTAGCTAGTGGATGAAGTGGAGGCAGGTGTTTGTGTAGACGTAGACTCCATATTTGAGAAGGTGAGAGGCTCAAATATTTGGGAGAAGGAGTCTATGTCAAAGAGCCAGTTTGAACCTTTTCCCTGCTCACAAACAATGTGTTCTCTGCATTCCACATTTGCTGATTCTTCCACAATTCTTGTTCTTGAATTGAATACTCTATAGGCCTTTGATTGAGAGGAATAGCCTACGAAATATCCTTCATCAGATTTGGCACCAAACTTAGGAAGAACCCCATGTGTGATGAGAATGGTGCATTGACACCCAAAAGGTTTTAGGAACCCAATGTAGGGAATTCTTTGAAACCAAAGTTCATAGGGTGTCTTGTTGAGCGGTTTGACAATTAGAACTCTGTTTTGCACATAACAGGCTGTGCTAACTGCTTCTGCCTAGAATGTGAGTGGCAGTTTTGAGTCAGCCAACATAGATCTTGCTGACTCAATAAGAGTTCTGTTTCTTCTTTCAGCAACTCCATTTTGTTGAGGAGTTCTTGGAACACTGTATTGTCTCTCTATCCCCTTGCTTTCACAGAAACAGTTTGAGGTGTGGTTTTTGAACTCTGTGCCCTGATCACACCTTATGATTTTCACCTTTTGATTGCTTTGATTTTCTACCCTCAGAATGTAGGATTTGAGAATTTCAGCAGTTTCATCTTTAGTTCTCAAGAAGTATACCCAAGAGAATCTGCTATAGTCACCTGTTATCACCAGTCAGTATGACTTTTTGCCCATTGACATGACATTTGTAGGACCGAAGAGATCCATATCCAGCAGTTGCAGTGGAGTGTCATTTGTATTCAAGGTCTTGGGCTTGTGAAAACTCTTGTGTTGCTTCCCCTTTAAGCATGCAATGCAGTGGTCTTCCAGCTGAAATTCTTTGTCAGGAATACCTCTGACAAGATTATTCTTCACCAATTTGTTAATGGTTTTGCTATTAACATGGCTTAATCTCCTGTGCCAGAGAGCTGATTCATCAACTGAGGCTTTTGATAAAAAGCAGGAGACACTCCCAGATGGAGTGACTTCATTTATGTCCAGTACATAGAGATTTTCTTTTCTCTGAGCAGTTAATAAAATGCTTTCTAGAGGAGGTGTGGATAAGCCTGGAGACAGTACAAAGCATTCTTTATCTGTGAAGAGCATCCAATGCTTTTGGTCACAGACCTGGGAAACACTCATGAGATTGAAGTCCAATTCTTTGACATAGTTGATCTTATCAATGCTCATTCTTTCGTTGGACACAGTTCCTTGTCCAGTAATGGATCCTCATTATGAGTCACTTCCAAAGGCAACATATCCTCCATTGAAATGTCTGAAGTTGGAGATGATGGATATGTTGCCTGTCATGTGCCTAGAACAACCACTGTCTACCACCCAGGTGTTATTCTTGTGACCTGGCTGTCCCTACACATGATAGATTTCTAATTAGTAGGAGGAACCCAAGAGTCTGCAGACTTGAAAGAGATGGTTGTTAGTTTATCCTTTTTAGTATGTTTGCAGTCAATGGAACCAATGACAATGCTTGGAGATGGTTTGGCTTTCCATTGCTTTGTTGGTGATTTTCTAGTTTTCCTCACATTCTAAGCAGCGGATTTTGCTACTGATGTTTCTGGCTTGTCAACAGTAGATCCTGCTGCTGATAGCTTTGTTGAAGTGGCAGCATTCTTTGCTGCTGAAGGCTTTACCTTGGATTTTGCCTTATCAGCAGTGGACACTCTTGCTGCTGATGGCTTTGCCTTATCAGCAGCAGATTTTCTTGCGGAGGATTTTAGCTTATCAGCAGCAGACTTGGTTGCTGCTGAAAGCTTCTGCTTTGTTTTCTTGGGCTTCACTTGACTAACAACCGATGTATGCTGATCCTTCTTTACCTTTTGTCTTTGAGGGGCTTGATGAAGGATCTGGTTGAAGGGGTTAAACTTACAATTTGCAGCAAAGTGGTCAGATTCACCACAAATGATGCAAGTTTGTTGAGATTTAGGCAGCTTCACTCTTGGGGGAGATAGAGACTCCCTGAACTTAGTTGCTTTGACCTCGTAGCTTCTTACCTTCTTGTTTTTGTTAGTCTTTTAAAAGGCATGCTGCTTTGAATTTCTTTGGTATTCCAGGTAATGAAAGCAGGTGCTGGCAGTGTGGTTATATCTGCCACACACAAAGCACGATCTTGCCTGCTTGTCTCTTGAAAGGTAGACATAGTCCTTTCTTTGGAACAGATCCTTGAAGTTCCATGGATGAGCTTTGTTATGTTCAAAAGTGGCTTCTTCTAGGGTCTTTTGAACATATGGAACTTTTTCTTCAGGCTTATGACATATATCAAATACCTTCCTCTTTGTGATCGGCTTTGACTGAGGTTTGGGGTTTGTGGGTCCTGATGTCTGTCCCTTTTCAATGTTTAGCTTTCTTCCATCAGGAGGATAGTTGATCTTGATCTGTTTGAATGGTACAGGGGCTGGAGCAGCTGGAGTAACAGCAGGAACTTCAACTCTATTCAGAATAGCTTCAGATGGGGCTGCACTGGTTTCATCATGGTCTGAGTAGGTTGACTCAGATTCCGATGAGGTAGTGCAGTCTTCGACGAAAGGTTCAACCGTTGAAGGATCAAGGTTTCGGTTTGCAGTGTCAAGATTTGCAACATTGAAGCTTGGTTCGTGAATGGCAATATAGTCAGCAGGAGGAGGAACAGATTTGTACTGATCATTGTTATACCCAAGTCCAGTTTTTACCTTCTCATGAACTTGAATATCTAAAAGTCTTTGTAACTTTTTAGAGGAAAATTCATATTTTTCAACATGAACTTTATGTTCTGCCAGTTCAGCTCTGGTAGCTTTTAGTTTGACCAGTAGATCATCAATCTGAGTTTCAAGATTAGTTTTTTCGTGTTTTAACAATGAAATCTCTTTCTTAAGGCAGTTAATCTTTTCTTTATAAGTATTTTCAACCTTTTTGAACTCAGATTTCATCTGATGAAACTCTTCATTTTGATCTATAAGGTTTTGGTTACGCTTTCTATAACCCAGAACTTTATCAATACAGGCTTGAGAGCAAAGATGTTCAAATACCTGAGGTGGTGTCTCTGTAGTGTCTGCCATAAGAGCTTGATTGTTGACAGGAAGCTCTTCATACTAGAAGCTCCAGTCAAAATCAGAAGTTCCAACAGTTGCACAGGCTGCATTTTGAACTGGAGGAGTAGCTTGTTGTTGTTGTTGTCTGGGTTGGGCTTGGTGAGCTTGTCTTGACTGAGGAGTAGCTGGATTTGCTCTTGGTGCCTTGTATTCTCTAGCAAAGGGACCCAGTAGGTTACAGTTGTAACATCTTAGTTTGCTTTTATCCAAGCCAACTCTGGTGTTGGAGTTGTTACTTGGAATGGGTCTTCCGGTTCTAGAGTAGAACCTTTTTGCTCTTATAGAGAGCATGGCATACGAGTGCTGTATGTCCATTTCTTCTAAGTCATCTGGATGAAAGCATTCCAGATCCTCCTTGATAAAGGACATGTTGCTTGAGTTTTTAGAAACAAAAGCAGCAGAGGTTGATGTTTGAGGAGGAGCTTCTAGGAGAAATGGTGAGGTGTTTGTTTGAGAGGTTGGAGTTTGTGGATGGGTGACAATGGGAGGATAGTAGTTGCTTGAACTAGGAACTGAGTGGTCGGAGTGAAGCGCAGACGAGATGGTGGAGGAAGAAGAGGCTGATTGATGATTGGAGCTCCTTTCCTTGGCTTGAATCATTTCTAATTCATATGTTTTCAGCATGCCAAAGAGCTCTGTCATTTGGAGAGTTTTTAAATTCTCTGTTCTTCTTATAGACACTGTATATAGTGTCCAGCAGCTTGGAAGAGATCTGATAAACTTTTGAGAATATCTTCATTCTCTAGCTTTACTTTGGAGCACTGCAGTTCTCCCACCAGGTAAGTGTACCTGTTATACAAAACGGTTAGTGACTCACCTTCCTTCCATACGAAGTTTTCGTATTGCTGTTTCAGGACGTCCCTTCTGTTTTCTTTGACTTCCTCAGAGCCAGTAAACATCTTCTCAAGAGCCTCCCGGAGCTCTTTAGCAGCTTTGTAACTTCTAAAGTTTTGAAAAACTTCATTTGGAAGGCACATTTGGATAGCTCCTAGTGCCTTAAAGTCCACCTCCATCTTCTTTATGTCCTCTTCTGAGTACTTGGAGGGCTCCTTCAGAACTAGTGGTCCTCCAGAGTCAGCAGAAGCCACCATGGGAGTGTAGGGTCCATCCCTGATGGATTTCCACATTCCGTACTCCTGATAACAGAAAAAGCTTTCCATGCGATTCTTCCACATGCCGTAGTCTTCCCCAGATACCAATCTTGGTGGTCGGTTGATGTTGCCGATGTCTTCAAATCCATTGCTCTGTGCCATCTTTGTTTTTGTGATTTTGGGTGACTTGACTGAAGAGAGTTTAGAATAGAACCAGAAGTGATTAAACAAGTGTGAGTTTGTTTAATCTGAGCCAAAGCTCTGATACCACTAGGAGACTTACTTGAATCCCTAACGATTGTTGCAACTGTAGGATCGTGAAAGTACAAGATGGTTCTGTTCTTAGTTGAAATTGGCGAAAACAATAACAACTACACAAGTATAATCGAGTAAACAGAAAGAATACTTATAAGAACACTGTTGTATTAAGCTTTTTCAAATAAACGATTACAAATGAAAACTCAATCAAAAAGCACACATACAATGAAGTGTTTACACTGTATTTATACTCACTTAGAATCAAGGCAGACCCTTGATTCTAAGGATCAGATCTAACACAGACCGTTGATCTTTTGTATAAAGCTGACTATTACAAGTTTAGTCTAAACTAGCTAACTTTACTGAAGCGTCTTCTTTATGCATTATTACTTGCATGTTTGGAGAAGAGCATTGTTGTCCGTCATTGGTTGCACCATTGAGGTTCCTTCTACTTTGAGTGTGTCAGTTGCTTTTGCAGAAAGTTGTCAGTGACGCTTAGCATGGATAGTCAGCTGCAACGATTTATCTTCAAGGCACAGGGCTGTCAGCAGCGAGGATGATGATCAGCAGCAAGATGTGACCATCCAAAGCTGCTGATGATTTGCCTATCAGCAGCATCAAGTGTTGATGTTGCTGAGAAGCCTATCCGCAGCAACTTTGGTCTTCAGCAGATAAGGCTATCTGTAACAGATTTGATCTTTAGAAGAAGAACAAGTATCCGCTGCAGATAAGCTTATCCGCAGCAGTTTGTTGGTCAGCAGCAAACTCTGAGATCAGCAGCATTTGTACTTAGAGAATTTTGTAGCCATCAGTCTTTATTTCTACAGCAACTACCTCAGCTAGCTGGGCAACTTGTTCTGCCAAGGCTCGATGATCTTTTTCCTAGATCTCGTGTTGTTGCACGACTGCTTTGACCAGGCCTGTCAACTCCTTAATATCTGACAAGATCTTATCCAATTCCGATTAGCCCGTTTGTTGATCTCCGTAATTCTGCTAGTTATATTGATAATTACCTTGATCGTGGTTGATGATTATTGTAATTCCCTTGAATTCCTGACTGGCGGGTCTGGTACTGTTGCTTCTGACTGAAAAGGAGGATTGAATTGATTAGAATCATTATTGTAATTATAATTGGGATGATTTTCTAAACCTGGATGATATGTGTTTGACTCCCTATCATATTGCTTTTGTTGACCACAACCCTGATTTACTTCCTCACTCATTCCCAGCTGTTGATAACCCCTTTGTCTCCTTAAATTGCCTTCAAACATTGGGCAGTTCTGAGCCTAGTGGCCAAGGTCTCCACAGCACATACATGGCTCATCATCATAATCCCTGTCCATCATAACTTGCAAAAGTGACACACCCGAGTAGTACTGAACGGAAAATTAAAACTAACTAAAAAAAATAAAAATAAGAATAAAAAAATATTTTTGGATTTTTGTTTTTTTAAAAAAAAGAAACAAACTAAACTAAAACATAAACTAAGCGCACCGATTCCCCGGAAACGGCTCCACTTTGATCGCGTTGTCAAGGTCAATCAAAAACAATAATAATTCTAATCCCTAGCAACCTTAAACTATAGTATAGTGAAGTAGGGTGTCGTATCCACAGGAAATTGGTGGAAAAAATAACTTGTGTTAGTTTAGCAAATTCTTTAAATTAAACTTCAAATTAAATAAAGAATGTAACCTCCTACAAACATCAAGTTCTAGGTTCATACAAAACTCAGTTGTTCAATTAGACACCAAATAGACATAATGTTGGAAAATCAGTTAAAAAGTTATTGAAGACAGGTTGTTGTCAGCAAACCTATACAACCAGTTTTGTCAGAACCAGTATAATTTAATCACCCAATTTATAAGTACAAAGTTCACCGCTTTTAGTCACCCAACCCTGCTACTAGGTTTTATCATCAACGAACAAGATTGTAAAAAGACAAAACTCAAAGCATAAACATAAATTGTTTATATTAACCAATACATCAATCTACTCCGTTATTGTCAGAAGCTAACCGGATCCAAAACATGTTAAACTGAATCAAACATAAAAACTTATACGAACCATCCGCCCGGAGGAAGCCACACGCGATTTAGCTGCGCATGCTTGTCAAACACGCGACCATAGCTTCAATTGATGATCTGGAATGCATTCTCCCTCTGAAAATCGCCCTAAGCCTCTCCAAATTCGTCTGAATGAAAGTTATTTGCGAATTACGGTTGGGTTTCCTTAAATATGAAAAGTTGGGCTCTTTGCTGATCTTGTCGGCGCTCGCATACCGTGAACATCTTTAGCCTGTCATTCGCGTGGCGCGAAGGACAATATAGTCGGGCTCACTTTTCTACTTCCTCGCGTGTCACGAAAAATGCCTTTTCAGTCTTCCGTACCGCGAAGATCCTAAAATCCAAGAATTAGACTTTTTACTCTTTGACCCCCTGTATTTTGATGCCTTCTTGATTAATGCTCGTTTTCCGCTCATTTAGCACATAAAACCTGTAACAACCACAACTAACAAATACCACATAAAACCGACTCAAAATACATGATAAAATACTAAAAACTATACAAAACCGACTTATAAACACGGTATATTTAACCCTACATCAGCGTGATAGAAAGAAGATGAAAGCTATAGAGTTGAAAGATGTACCTGTGGTGTGCGACTTTTTGGAAGTGTTCCCTAAGGACCTGCCCGGGATGCCACCCGATTAGGACACAGAGTTCCAGATAGACTTGAAGCCAGGAGCACAACCGTACCGTTTAGCTCCATTAGAAATGAAGGAGTTGATGACTCAAAGAACTTCTAGAAAAGGGTTTTATCAGGCCGAGCATTTCGCCTTGGAGTGCTCCGGTGCTGTTTGTCAAGAAGAAGAATGGTAGCATGCGTATGTGCATTAACTACCGAGAACTGAACAAACGCACAGTAAAGCACAGGTACCCGTTGCCAAATATAGACGACCTTTTCGACCAACTGCAAGGGGCAAGCTGGTTCTTGGAGATAGATCTTAGGTCAGGATATCATCATTTGAAAGTTAGAGAAGAGGACGTGTAACACCTGCCACAAAAATGTCCAAGAAATGCCAATGTTAGAACCTATAAGGACTTGTGTATCTAAAGTACCAAAGTCTAAGGTTGAAAATGAAAATTTTGGAAATTTAGTTGATATCGGACCGACATCTAGTTCATATCGGTCCGAAGTGAATAAGGTCTTGGATATCGGACCAAAGCAAAACTCAGTCAAATATCGGACCGACATCCTTATTCATAACGGTCCGCAATTGGTTGTTTAGTCATCTATCGGACCGACATCAACCCATAACGGTTCACAGACCTCCTCTCAGCCGCAATTTGTGGTGTTAACGCGTGTTCTATGACTCAGCCCTAGAATCTGACGCGTGTCGTGATGTCAGACCGACATGGACCACATATCGGTCCAATATGCACCCAAAACATGTGCAGTCGAATCAGATGTTGACATTTAGGGCTGACGCATGCATAGCTGGATGTCGAGCCGACATCCCTTTGATAACGGTCCGACATGGATCCAGATTTCATCCTATAAATAGCTGAACAATCTCATTCGTTTTCTTCACTTCAAACTCGATTTCAACTTTCAAAAACTCGTTCCAAGTGATCCCTAGCCCACTCCTGACGATCCCGGTCCAACTCCCGCTCATTCTAGCTCCCGGATTAAGAAGAAACGCTTGTAGAAGTGCTGCTAGGCTAGAGAAATAAAGTTAAGAAGCTAGTCTATAAGCTTGCAACTTAGAGGCTCATTCCTATACTCAAGGTGAATACTTTATTTCTTTCAAAACTTGTTTCAGACATTTACGTTTACGAAAATGGCCAAATAAGGTTAAGGGAATAATGCTCAACATTCTTCTACGAACAAAACATTCAGGCCATAGGTATGCGTAAAACTTGCAACGGATATACAGGTCTCGGGTGAAATTCCCGGATTGCGGCTGGTGCTTCTCTTGTAACAACTTCGGAGGCAAACCTGTCCCTTGTTATAAGACATGGCTCCAGTGTATACTGTGGTGCGATTGAACAGGATGGGCCTGCTGAATGTGTGGATTGAACATGAAGTTGTGATTATGAAGGGCAGTAATCAACGTATAAGTTTTGTCAGAAGAAGCCAAGAAGAACCTTGACGTGGTGTCAGGTATGTTTATTACTGATAATACATACGTGTCGATTATTTTTTATTCCGATGCAAGTAAGAGTTTTGTAGCTACTGAATTTTGTCCTAACCTAGAAAGTATGGTTAGAATAGTAACACGGGCCTTTAATGTAGAAACTGATGTGGGTAAGACCACGAAAGTGACAGACGTTATAGATGACCGCATGATTAGATTTGAGGGCCATATATTTCCTTTTAGGTTATTTTGCATAGCCTTAGGGAGATAGGGCATTGTATTAGGTATGGATTGGCTATCTGCCAATGAATCATTCGTTGTTTTTAAGAGAAAGGTGATTCATCTTAAAAAACCGGATGGTAGTCAAATTACGTTTTATAGGGACATAGATTGTATTATGACTAATGTCATTTAGATGATTAAGGTTGAAAGTTGTATGAGGCGTGGTTGCGAAGCTTACTTGGCGTATGTCTTGCGTGAAAGAAAGAAAGCGAAAGCTGTAGAGTTGAAAGATTTTTCAAAAATGTTCCCTGAGTACCTGCCCTGGATGCCGCCCGATGGAGAGACAGAGTTCCAGATAGACTTGAAGCTAGGATCACAACCCCTTACAAAAGCACGCTACCGTTTAGCTCCATCAGAGATGAAGGAGTTGATGACTCAAATGAATGAACTTCAAGACAAGGGTTTTATCAGGCCAAGCATTTCACCTTGGAGTGCTCCAATGTTGTTTGTCAAGAAGAAGGCCGGTAGATACGTATGTGCATCAACTACCGGAAACTGACCAAGCGCACAGTAAAGAACAAGTACCCGTTTCCAAATATAGACGACCTTTTTGACCAATTACAAGGGGTAAGCTGGATCTCGAAGATCGATCTTAGTTCGGGGTATCATCAGTTGAAAGTTAGAGAAGAGGATGTTCCGGAAACAGCTTTTCAAATGCGGTATGGACATTACGAGTTCCTCTTGATGTCGTTTGGATTGACGAATGCCCCCAATGACATTTATGGAATTGACGAACGTGGTATGTCGGTCGATGTTGGACCGATAAGTCATTGTGTTTGTTGATGACATTCTAGTCTACTCAAACTTTGAGGCGACCATGCGTGTCACCTTAGAGATGTGCTAGAGATGTTGGATAAGGAGAAGTTGTATGCGAAGTTCTCCAAGTGTGCATTTTCTATAAAACCAAACTGTTTAATCAAACCCAAATAAACAAAATAAATCAACTAACCAAAAGATCGAGTCAAAATGTAATCTAATGTCAAGTATGAACCGGTTGAATCCATCTACTAGCACAATCCTACACCCGGATACAACCACGGGTGATTTAGCCGCGCATCTACATGATTAGATCTTCAAAACTTAATTTCGTTCTTCCAAACATGAACGTATATGCAATTGGGATGATAAAGAATCCTAAAACCCTATAAGATGGGGCTTAAATAGGGCAAAAATCCAAAATTTCAAGAGCTAACCGACCCTTGGCGTATAGAACGTCGGCGCCCAGTTTATGGTACACTGCTCCTTGCTTCACAAAACCCCTTCCTCTCTGTCAACATTGGAAAAACGCTCGTTCCTATGCTAATTCTATGGTGACGGACTGTTACGACCTCGTGACGGTCCGTCACGGGTCCTAAACTTCAATTCCTGAACAACTAGTGTTTTGTTTTCTTTCTTTTCATTTGTTTCAATAAAATGAATGTCATGAATTATATGTTCTATAGACCCAGAATCTTAATCCAGTTTTTCTATTCAAATAACATACCTACCATGTTTGCCTTGGGAATTTTATCACAATGTGAAGTTCTTTCTCCTTCTATGAAGAGTCTTTTTAAGGTTTGGTATTGATCCTCAATCAGGCTTGCAACTATCTTTGGCTCGGCGTCAACGTTTTCCACTTTTGCTTTGCCCTTTTCTTGTTTCGCCTTTCCCGACCACCACTCGGGGTATCTGATTCGTTCAAAGAAACCTTCACGATATGTACAGCCTTGCCAAAGTGGGTGCAATGTTCTAACTCGCCTACATTACTTCGCTTTGTCTCCTTTTGCCCGGTTTTATTCCAATATCCTCCTATTGTACCCTCTCAGCGAGTCGACGTCTGAGAGGCAGTCGTCTCCATCTGTGGTCTTCTCATGTCGGCAATTGTTATTTGCTGCTCGTCCTCAGACATTAGTCAGTATGCCTCCCCCAAAGTAGGGTTCAGTTTCATGTCCAGTATCTGAGTCCTTATGGTAGAGAATTCATTGTAAAGCCCCATGAGAAACTCTTACAAATTTTCCTTTTTCTTTGAACTTGTTCATCCTCTTTCCAACATAGCAAGAACAACTCCCACATACGCAATAGGGTGCAGGTAACAATGTGTGAATCTCATCACACAAAGCCCGTAGCCTAGTGTAGTAAGCCGAGATGAAATATCCTTCTTGACGTGTGATGGTCAAGGATTAATTCAACTCAAAAGCACGTGGGGTGCTTTCCTTGCCAAATCTTTCTTGTAGATCCTCCCAAATTTCTACAGCGATGTTTGTGTACTTTATAGTGCCTCTCATGTTTTTATCCATGGCAGTGGTTAACCATCCTTTAATCATGGCATCTCAATGCATCCATAGCATGTGGTTTGCTACAATTTTGTTAGGTTTAGGGATTGAGCTATTGACAAAACCCATCTTGTTCTTGGCAAATAAGAAGTTCGTCATCTCT
Source organism: Smallanthus sonchifolius (assembly GCA_023525975.1). Taxonomy (NCBI): domain Eukaryota; kingdom Viridiplantae; phylum Streptophyta; class Magnoliopsida; order Asterales; family Asteraceae; genus Smallanthus; species Smallanthus sonchifolius. Next base: position 65,592,754 of record CM042030.1, on the reverse strand, counting down.
TGAATGGTCATTAGAAAGTCTTAATTTAGTTACATGTTTTTAATGTTTTAAGGTGTCATGGGTAGTTTAATTAAAGAGTAAAAGTAATGGGTTAGTGGGGTAAGTGGTTTTCCTTTTATTTAGGTGCAAAGGTTTTTATTTTTTTTTCCTATTTAATGTAAGTCTTTTGGGTTGAATGAAATCAAGTCTTTAAGCAGTAAAATTGCTCTCTAAACATTAGTCCAGGCCAACAGCATAGTACTCAAGATTGATGGTCTATGGTTACCAATGAGCCCTATATCAATTGGTTTGGGATAAGCCACCCCTATGGCCTTCCAATGTGGTGGTCATGAGTTTGAGACCCACTTGGTGCAATATGCTCAGGTAGGCTAGGGGTTTTCCACAGTGGACCTTAGGGTGGTGGCTTTCCCCCGGAATGGTGGGCGGACTGAGCGCTGTCTGCGTTTTCAGGCGTGGGTGGCCATTCGCCAATGGGTTTACCCGGGTGGCCGGGCTTATAGTATTTGTTGGCCGTTAAAAAAGGTGCTTTTAACGTGGAGATGGCGATCGAGGGCCGAGGCTAGAGGTGCACAAATCGGTTTTTTTTTTGAACCGGATCCGGTTCGGATCCGGACCGGTTCCGTCAAAGTTGGTCAATAACCGGATCCATTAGAACCGGTTCCGGTTCGGATCCGGTTCCGGGTGTGGAGACTTGGAACCTATTGGGACCGGTTCGGATATTTAGAACCGGACCGGTTAAAAAAAACCGGTTCCACCGGTTCCGAAAAAAAAAATTAAAAATTAACAAAGATACACTATAAAATACATGTTTTATTTATTTTGTAGATTTTTTAAAGTTATTTAACAATAGTTCGTACAAAAAAAATACAAAAAACATAATTGAATCACAAAGCATTAATTATTTATTATGTTTTCAATATTCTTCGTCGTAGTCTTTGTAACATCGGTTTTCATTCTTCTTCGCTTGAGATACGTTGGGCTTCATCGTAAGCTTGTTCTTCGTCCGAAAGTGGAGTCGCCGCCCCATGTTCTACTTCGAATTCATGTATTTCTTGTTCAACGTCAAGCTCGCCTTCTAGTTTTGCAACATGTTGTACACGTTCGGCGGCATCCAAATGGTCCTTCAAGCAAATACACATCTCCATAGATTCCGGTGTAAGCCTCGTTCTTCGAATAGATAAAACCCTGCCACTAAAAGAAAAAGCGGATTCCGAAGCTACCGTGGAAGCTTGGACGGTTAGTAGGTCACGGGCCATTGCGGCTAGAACGGGATATTGGGATTCCCTTCCTTGCCACCAACTCAAGATATCAAAGTTTTCAAACTCTTCGGATCTTAGAGTAGAAATAAAGTCGGTTGCTTGATATCTCCCAAGCTCGCTACTTGGTGTGGTTCCACGAGCTCGTTTAGTATTTTCGTTTCTTAAAGTGTTAAATAAATTTAGCATCGGGTTCCTTGAACTACTAGAAGTTGAACCCGAACCCATTGATTCACGTATGTTTGATGGATCACCACTTCCACCATATTTGCGTAAATAATAATCAAACATATTATTAAAAGCCGAATTGAAATCCCTTATTGCATTTGATTCAAAATTTGGGTCTTCCTCGAACATATTTAAATCATCCGATATTGATCCAATTAATGTTTCAACACCGGTTACATTAATCGTTGGGTTTAAGGCGGCCGAACATGTAACAACGGCCGGCATTTCTGAAAAATATTTTTTAAATTTAGCTTTCATAGGTTTTACCATTTTTTCAAAAATAGTGCCGTGATATTCAAACTCTTTTAATTTATTACATATTAAGTATAATTGTTGAAGTATTAGCGAAGACGTGGGATAATAAACTCCCGATAAACATGTAGTTGCATTTTTAAAAACCTCAAGCAAATTAGTTAGTTTCTCGATCATATCCCAACTTATATTATCAAATTTTTGTAAACAACGTTTCTTTTGCACAAGTTCATCATGGAAATGTTTTAAAGTAATTCTTTGCCTTAAGGCCGATTCAAACATTTTCCAAGTCGAGTTCCATCTAGTAGGTACGTCCCAATTCGGACCTAAAAAGATGGAATCCGTTTGTTGGCACAAGTTTCTATAGTTTATATATCTTTTTTTGCTTGTGCTAAAAACTTCACGTAACATCACTTTAAAATTTTCTTTTACGTCTCTTATTTCTTGGACGTTTAGACCGTCTTGCACAACCAAGTTAATGATGTGTGCAACACATCGACTATGAAAAAAAACACCGTTACAAGGCGGTTCATATTTTATTTTTAATTTTTCGACCGCGTTTGTGTTATTTGAAGCGTTATCAAAAGATATTGAAAATATTTTCGGTTGAATTTTATAAGTTTGAATTACCGAGTCTAAAATATAAAATAAGTTTTCACCGGTATGTGGATATCCAAAATAATCAAACGCAATCGTACGCTTCATCATTTGCCACGACTCCGGTTGAACCCAATGTGCGGTAACGCAAAGGTACGATTCGGGTAAACCATGTGGAGCGGACCAAACGTACGTTGTTAAGTTAATGCCGGTATTTAATTTTTCAAAACCTAAAATTAATTCTTTTTTGGCTCTTTTCCACATTTTTAAACAATCTCTTCTCAAAGTAGAACGACTTACATTTGTGTAATTCGGTTGAAGCGTCTCTTGTATCATCCTCGTCAAGCGCGGATTATCAAAATGATCGAAAGGCAAGCCTTCTTGAATGACGAAATGTGCCATTCTCTCACGAACACTTTCGACATTGTATTGCCAAACTCCTCCATCCCTACCAATTTGAGTTTGATTTTCACCTTCTTGAGTGTGTCTTGCGTGACTAGCAATATGTTTCCTTAAACTGCTATTTCCCGCCGCAGCCAAAAGTTTACCACAACGTTTGCAACAAGCCTTTTGCGAGCCGTTCGACATTTCGCATAAATCGAAATAAGCCCATATTTCGTGGTTTCGGGAGCAAGGAAGTATTGACACAACCGTAACATCGCTAGTAGAACCACCAACCGAATTTTGAGTGCTTGCGGAAGCGGAAGCCATGAGAGCGTTTTTTTTTTTGCTTAACGTGAGCGTTTTTTTGCGTTTTGAGAGCGTTTTTGAGTTTTGAGAGCTAGAATGTTGTGGTGAACTAACACAAACACCCAATACCTATTTATACTAAATTTCAATCCTTAAAAACAAAAAAAAAAACAAAAAAACGGCCATAAAACGGCTATATAGCCGTTTTTTTTTTAACCCCAACGGCTAGAACCGGTTCCGAACCGGTTCCAAAATGTCCGAAAAAAAACCGGTTCCAAAAAATCCGATTTTTATCTGATTTTTAACCGGTCCGTCAAAAAACCCAGAACCGGTCCCGGAACCGGCGGTTCTCATAATATCCGGACCGGTTCTAAAAAAACCGGTTCTCACCGGATCCGGTTTCGGATAATCCATCGGATCGGTTCCGGTTCCGGTTCTTTTGTGCACCTCTAGCCGAGGCTGACGGTGATGGTGTGGTGGTGGTTTTGATGTGGTAGATGGGGAATAACTATTCAAAATAATAATAGTAATAGTCATAGTAAGAGTGTGGCTATATCTCGTGATGCACGGCCTATGTAGTTGTTAAATCATTAAAATTTTGTTTTAAAACTAAAAAATTAGTGATTACCATCATTAAAATTTTGTTTTAGAAACAATAAAAAACGTTAGTGTTCGATTACCATTTCTACACTTGTATAAATGGTGTCATTGGGGTTTTGCCCTGATCAAGGAGTTTTCTACATAGTGGTTTCTTTTTTAGGAGGTCTCGGGTTCGAGTCTATGCAGTTACAATCTATAGGGAATGACATGCATGACTCACATAAACACTCGGGTTGTTATCGAAGGTAGTAGAGGTTTAAAAAAGTCGCATTTCAAAAAAAAACAAAAAAAACCTTGTATAAAATGGTAAAAATTAAATGTTTTATACATTAACATAATTGAAGAGTCAATAGTAGATTATGATTCACTTCCCCTAATAACGTTTATTGTCATAAATAAATTAAAAATTCATTAGGTTGATAATTTGAAAATGACTTCTCTTATGAACGATTCCGCCCAAGTGGGCCATTGACTTGTCTTAGGTATTAATTTATGAACTCCACATAGTAAAAACGTAATATATAAAAACAATGAAACAGACAATTAAGCTACCAATCTGAAATAGCTGTGAAAAAGTCTTCTCTTGTTCTCCTTTAATCCCCTTTAAATACCACTTCACACAACAATCTGTATTCCCACTCGATCAAATCCATCTTTTCTTTTTCTGTAATAATAATCAAAGATTTGCTATGGCTTCTACTGATTATGGGTTGATGATTGGCATGATGATGACCATCTTCATGGCTTCCTTCGTGTCCGCAGATCCTGACTTGCTTCAAGATGTCTGTGTTGCTGATCTCAATTCAGGTACATCATCTTCTTGCATTGATCTTCACTAGTATAAAACGATTTGATCTATACAAACTGATCTTGTTGTCGTTTTTGAGCCCGCATGAGATTTTGAATAAAACCAGTTTAGATTCTTGGAAAAACCCTACATTTTTGTGTGCATTTTTGAGATATGAAGATGAAATTGTTGGTCATCAATAGATAGGTTTGAGCCCGTTTGATGTATTTGGGTAGTGGCCATGATGTGTATTTTTTAATTATAAATATATTAATAATTTTATCGAGCAACTTTATTTGGTAAAAAAAAAAGTTGGTTGGTAATTCATTTGCCATTTTCTAATAATTGTTCATACACAGAATGTAAAGAAAATTTAATCTTGACAAATTATTGTAAAAAAAACAGGCGTAAAATTGAATGGATTCGCTTGCAAAAGCAACATATCTGCAAATGATTTCTTCTTCGCGGGTTTAGCAAAGCCAGGACTCACCAACAACACTTTCGGTGCAACCGTTACACCAGCCAATGTCCTACAAATCACAGGGCTAAACACCTTGGGCGTGTCCATGGCTCGCATTGATTATGCACCAGGTGGTCTAAACCCACCACACACCCATCCACGAGCCACTGAGATAGTGTTTGTGCTTGAAGGTGAATTGGATGTTGGTTTTATCACCACAGATAATAAACTCTTCTCCAAGACTATTAAGAAAGGCGAAATCTTCACATTCCCCAGAGGCTTAATTCACTTTCAGATAAACAACGGTAAAGTTCCTGCTGCCGTTATTGCCGGCTTCAACAGCCAGTTGCCGGGCACCCAACGGGTGGCAGACGCTTTGTTCGCCTCGTCTCCGACGGTGGACGATGTTGTGTTGACTAAAGCATTCCAAGTTGGAACCAAGGAGGTTGAGAAAATTAAGTCTAAATTTGCTCCAAAGAAGTAAAATCGCAAGAACCCAACTGTCGATTTATGGGTTTTCATGTTTTTATTTGTTTTATTGCTTTTGAATGAGTGGTATGTGACGTTAGATCTTGTTTTCATGTTGGAAACAAAGAGGTGGAGAAAAGTTGCTATCAAATCCATGTATTATGTACACTCTTGTCTTTAAATTTTATTAATAATAAGATTCTTCCTCTTTGCCCTTCTTCATCTCTGTCTTATTTTAAAGATGATCATGAATATATTGTTGGGTTTAATCGGATGTTAGGGTTACATGGGTCATGGGTTCACGGGTCAACAGGTCAAATGAGTCAAACGGGTTTAAAAAAATGTTAATTAATGTGACTTAGATCACCTCCAACGGCTCCATCCGGTTGGAGTGGATGTAGGAAGCGGACAAGCAGAGCATTGGAGGGTGGCGTCCGGTTTCGTCCGGTTGGATATCCATTTGGATTTGCGGATGGAGGTGAACGGCAAATGGTGGGCCACCCTTCAAACACTAATTCCAAAAATGGTTTTTAATTCCAATTTCAAATTAAATTAAATACTGAACGGCAATTGTTTTTTTAATTTAAATTATATATTAAATATTGAATTTAAGTAAATTTTAAACTAAACTTAAAAACATTTAAATTTAAAATATTTTAAATTCAAAAAAAAAATTATTTTGTTTATTTTTATTTTTTTTAAATATTTTTTGAAAATATATTATAATTTCTAACGACTAGTTTTCAAACGATTACTTTTCCAACGGCTATATTCTACTGAATATAATTTCAAAACGTATTTCTACTCTCATTTTCACTACAAAGATTATATTTTTAGCAAATATGGGTGGAGGGTATCAATTTCCAACAAACTCTTCGACTTCGGCACAGCCTACAAACCCATCTCGTCCAACTGATAAAACAATGACCTAGACGGATGAAAAATAAAATTGGACATTTGATTAGGTCTTTGGCCAACTGCGAATTGCGGACGAGCACGTCCCTACTTCAGATGAGGGGTACGTCCCCAAATCAGATGAGGGGTACGTCCCCAAATCAGATGAGGGGTACGTCCCCAATTAAGAAGAGGGGGCGTGATAGCGTGCGTGTGATATAGTAAATAATAAATATATATATATATATATATATGGAAGGGTTCAAATACTAATAAACTTTTTATGTGATAACCATGCTAACCACTATAAAACAATCACATATTTATTAATTATTTTTTCTTTTAATTGTTAAAATAGTATTTAAGTATCTTGAATAAATATTTTGAGCGTAAATACGTAAATGATGAATCTTACGTATACGTACCAAATAATGTTATATATACGTGACACATAGTGTTTACATATATTTAACATTAACATAATGATAATTGTTATATATACGTAACACTGTGTTTAAGAGTGGTTATCATGGTTATCACATAAATATTGGTTAGCATTTAAATCTCTCCCTATATATATATATATATATATATATATATATATATATATATATATATTATATTTAGAGATGTTGTTGGTTTCACGAGATCAGGTTTTTTTTACATATTTCCCCTTATTAAACTTCGAAATTACATATATCTCTAACCCTTAACTTTAATTACATATTTCCCCAACTAATTTAAAATTACCCAATTGCCCTTACAAATATTTAGGAAGGGAATATATGTAAATATTATTTTAATTGGTTCATTAAAGGTAAAATGGTAATAAAATAAGTTATTTTAAATGAATTGGATAAATATGTAATATATAAGTTTTAGGAAGGGGAAATATGTAATTAAATTTTAGGTTTGAGTAAATATGTAATAAAGGAACTTAGGAAGGAGATATATGTTAATGCCCCTTAAATTTATAACATAAAATGATAATTAGTTTAAACTTAAAACACACACAATAGGCAAGTGTACCTATCGCAGCGTAATATAGTTCATGTAAAAATCAAGTATCGAACTAATGAACACAGCCGAGTTCGAATACTCAACCTTTGTTATCGTTTAGCCGGTTTAATTAGTGAGTGGGTTTGTGTGCTTGTGAAGTAGAAAAGTAAATGACGGAAAAGTAAATGGCCAAAAAGTAAATGACGGTAAAGTAAATGACAGAAAATTAAACACGTGCATGAACTGTGCAGTAGAAATGTAAATAAGAGAATAGTAAATAGCAGAAAAGTAAATATCTCGAGGATGATTAGGTCACGAAAAGTATTGTTTTGGGCTTCGAATCCGCTTGGTATATGATAATGTTAAGTTGACTAATCCGGTGGTATGACTAATACTAATGTGTGAACGGTACACCGGTAAAGCCTCATTCTCACAACATTTGGTTCACGAATTATAATCTTTAATAATAAAATGTTAATGATTCCCTCCTAGGGACAACGTTACCCTCAACTCTTTGAATGCTATCTCTAAGTTCACCGGGAGGCGGTGCAACAATGGGACCATTTATAAAGACGTACCGTTCCCAACGTGAGTTCACCAATTCTTAGTCTCATAACAAATTCGTATAAAGATGTACGATCTTGTTAGTATTAACCAAGCCTTGGCTAATCAAAATATTCTTGTATAAAGACGTACAAGTTTCAAGAAAAGTTTGATTAAAAAGGTTTTATGATCTTACACTTTAAATTCAAGAACACTCACAAGTGTAAAGACAAGTTTAGAAAATAATTAAAAGCCCACCTAGAAATGTGGTTTTAAGAGGGAATAATTAAAGACATAAACATACCACTAGATTAATACGTTAAACATTAACATACACCAAACTTCATCTTTACCCTAGCAATACAAATAGTTTAGCCACGAATAGCCATGCTAACTAGCGTAGCGCTAAGTTTCGTTGGCTCCTCTATTACGGACAAAGAGGATGAGTCTCTCTACTCTCTACTCTAAACTATAGAAACGAACTCTCTAGAGCTATGGTAATGTGTATTCAGGTGTGTGGAATAAAGAACCCAAGCCTCCGATTTATAGACCTCAAAATGAGCAATGCACGGCCGTGCATTGGATTGCACGAGCGTGCAAACACCTCGGGAATCAAACATGGTACAAAGGACAGTGTAATAGAGCTTGGGGAGCAAGCATGGCAAATGCACGGCCGTGCATTGTGATGCACGACCGTGCATCCCCCTGCTGCTTCCCAGTTTTGTCTTTTAGCTTCCTGGTTGACTTTTGTTGACCTTGGCTGACTTCTTGGGGGTCAAAGCTCGGGAATGATCTACCAACATGCTTGATTTCTTGGTGTTTTTGACTGGTTTTAGCTTTGTTTATCTCAGGACACCGAATAAACTGCAATTATGAAATATTAACGTTTTAAGTATCAATTGCAAGGTTATTAATCAATTAGTAGCATAATATGGGGATTATTATGCATGCAAAACATGTATAATTTAGGGCATATCAGGACGTCACTGACCCTGGAGAGGAATACGTACCCAATTCAGATGAGAGGTATCTCCCCAACTCAGACGTGGGGTATCTCCCCAACTCAGACGCGGGGTATTCCCCAACTCATAGGAGGAGTACGTCACTAACACCGGAGAGGAATACGTGCATAAGTCTGAAGACGAGGGCACGGATGACGGGCGTCCCATGTAACATGATCCATGGGAAGATGAGCGCTCGTAGGATTCAGATAACTCGTTTGATTCATTCGAGCATCTTTAGTTTTTAGTTTATGTAATTTCTAATTTTTATGTTGTTAAATTTTTTATTTTTAGTTTATGTAATTTTTAATTTTTAGTTAATGTAATTTTTAATTTTTTGTTTATCTAATTTTTAATTTTTGTTTATTTTTATTTTTTGGAAATATAATATTATTTAAAATAATACGAAATATAAAAATTAAGATTATAATAAATAAATTTTTTGGTATATAGAATATAAATGTAAAAGTAGGTAATGAGGTGGAAATATAGGGGTGTTTGAAAGTGGATGTATGGTTGGAGTAAAAAAATTGGTTTTGAAGGATGAATGGAAATCTGATTTGGCGCGTTTGATATGGTGGATGGCATCCACCATTGTGGGTGCTCTTAGCCTCCAATGATGAGTCCGTAGAATTGTTGACCAAGTAATAAGGAGACAGTGGCGGATTCAGAAATTTTTTCAAGGGGTTTACTGTTTTTAGATGCTTCAATTTCATAGGGCCGGACATAAAAAATTTCGGGTCGGGTAAGGTTCATCACATAACAAAAATACGATACAATAATAAAAAAATATCGTCATAAGAAATTAAAAAACACATAATATAAATAAAATAGTCTTTAGAAATTAAAAAAAACTAGAGTTGTTCCCTACGAGTTTTCATCTTTTGTTATCGTTGCATTACATATTCGTCCAAAACGATAGAGCAACGGATAATCAATGTGTTTATTTGTTTCCACCATCTGAGTGCTTATGGTAGAGAAGTCGCTATAAAGCCCCATGATCAAGAAACTCTTACAAATTTTCCTTTTTCTTTGAACTCGTTCATCCTCTTTCCAATATCACAAGAACGACTCCCACATATGCAATGGGGTGCAGGTAACACAGTGTGAATCTCGTCACACAAAGCCCGTGGCCTAGTGTAGTAAGCCGAGATGAAAGATCCTTCTTGACGTGTGATGGTCAAGGATTGTTTCAAATCATAAGCACGTGGGGTGCTTTCCTTGCCTAATCTTTCTTGCAGATCCTCCCAAATTTCTGCAGCGATGTTTGAGTACTTTATAGTGCCTCTCATGTTTTTATCCATGGCGGTGGTTAACCATCCTTTAATCATGGCATCTCAATGCATCCATAGCATGTGGTTTACTACAATTTTGTTAGGTTTAGGGATTGAGCTATTGACAAAACCCATCTTGTTCTTGGCAAACAAGAAGTTTGTCATCTTTTGAATGGGCATTAGAGAGTCTTAATTTAGTTACATGTTTTTAATGTTTTAATGGGTCATGGGTAGTTTAATTAAAGAGTAAAAGTAATGGGTTAGTGGGGTAAGTGATTTTCCTATTCTTTAGGTGCAAAGGTTTTTATTTTTTTTCTATTTAATGTAAGTCTTTTGGGTTGAATGAAATCAAGTCTTTAAGCAATAAAATTACTCTCTAAACATTAGTCTAGGCTAACAACATAGCACTGAAGATTGATGGCCCGTGAGTATGTGATTGATGGCCCGTGGTTACCAATGAGCCATAGATCAATTGGTTTGGGAGGAGCCACCCACATGGCCTTTCAATGTGGTGGTCATGGGTTCGAGACTCAATTGGTGCAATATGCTCTGGTAGGCAAGGGGGCCACAGCGGACCTTTAGGTGGTGGGTTTCCCCGGAATGGCGGGCGGACTGAGCACTGTCTGCGTTCGTGGGCGAGGGTGGCCATTCGCCAATGGGTTTACCCGGGTGGCCGGGCTTATAGTATTTGTTGGGCGTTAAAAAATAGGTGGAGATGGCGACCGAGGGCCGAGGCTGACGACGGTGGTGGTGGTTTTGATGCGGTAGATGGGAAATAACTATTCAAAATATTAATAGTAATAGTAATAATAAGAGTGTGGCTATATCTCACCAACAACACTTTGGGTGCAACCGTTACATTAGCCTCGGTCCTACAAATCCCAAGGCTAAACACCTTAGGCGTGTCCATTGCTCGCATTGATTATGCACCAGGGGGTCTAAACCCACCGCACACCCGCCCACGAGCCACTGAGATAGTTTTTGTGCTCGAAGGTGAATTGGATGTTGGTTTTATCACCACAGATAAGAAACTCTTCTCCAAGACCATTAAGAAAGGCGAAATCTTCACATTCCCCAGAGGCTTAAGTCACTTTCAGATAAACAACGGTAAACTTCATACTGTCGATATTGCCGGCTTCAACAGCCAGTTGCCGGGCACCCAACGGGATGATGTTGTGTTGACTAAAGCATTCCAAGTTGGAACCCAACTTTCCATTTACAGGTTTTCATGTTTTATTGTTTTCGAATGAGTGGTTTGTGACGTTAGATCTTGTTTTCATGTTGGAAACAAAGAGGTGGAGAAAAGTTGTATCAAATCCATGTATTATGTACAATCTTGTCTTTAAATTTTACTAATAATAAGATTCTTCCTCTTTGCCCTTCTCCATCTCTGTCTTGTTTTAAAGATGATCATGAATATATTGTTGGGTTTAATCAGATGTTTGGGTCACACTGGCCATGGGTGCATGGGTCAGTAGGTCAAATGGGTCAAACGGGATTGAGAGACTGTTAATTAATGTGACTTAGCCTCCAAGGATGAGTCGGTAGAATTGTTGATCGAGTAATAAGGAGAAAAAGGTGGCACTCAGTTTGTGGGAGCATGGAAAGGAACGTGGACTAAGTAGCTCAATTCAGTTCTATTTTGTTTTCTTTTAAATAGCAACAGTAGCATCACTTTGTTAAGCAAGTTAAGTTTTTCAATTTCCTTGTAATCGTCTATTTGAGTTCGAGAAATAAACAGAAAATTCGTCCCATAATGTGTGTTTGTGTGTAACCATGGCCTGTACCAACATATATCAAAACTAAACTTCACTTTTAAACATAAAAACAATAAATTAGAGGGTGTTTGGGATTGCTTATTTAACTCAAAAAGCGCTTTTTGTTAAAAGTGCTTATTAGCTTATGACTTTTTAAAAATGAGTTTTTAAAAAAATGTTTGGATTAGCTTTTGTGGTGGGAAAAGCCAATAAGTCAATAAGTTGTTTTTTAAAAAGTGTTTGTCTTAGCTTATTCACGTAAAATGACCAAAAAGGACACTTTTTTTAAAACCAAAATGATTAAAAAAAAAATACCAAAATGATTCATAAAAAACGAAATATAAGAGGGTGTTAGAAAAAAAAATTTAAAACCATAACGATCATGCAGACCTGCGATGGATGTTATCTAGGGTTTTGATCTGATCGTAATATATATAAGAGGGTGTTAGAAAATTGTAAGGGTAGATTGGTAATATTATATTGCAAAAGCCAAAAGTCATTTGAAAAGCCAGGATTTTGTGGCTTCTTAAAAATCAACTTTTTAGCTTTATCAAAAAGTTAAAACCAAAAGTGCTTTTACATTTGCCAAACACTTTTTTTAGCTTATTGGCTTTTGAAAAAGCCAATAAGTCAATAAGCAGTTTTCAAACGCAATCCCAAACACCCCCTTAATATCATCCCTATACGAATATGTTTGAAACTTCTTATATGTCAAAAGGACAGTAATCAACGTATAAGTTTTGAAAGAAGAAGCTAAGAAGAACCCTGATGTGGTGTCAGGTACGTTTCTTGCTGATAATACATACGCGTCGATTCTTTTTTATTCCGGTGCAAGTACGGTTAGAACTGTAGCACGTGCCTTTAATGTAGAAACTGATGTGGGTTAGACCACGAAAGTGACAAACGTTATAGATGATTGCATGATTAGATTTGAGGGCCATATATTTCGCATAGCCTTAAGGGGAGTTGACATTGTATTGGGTATGGTAGTCTAATTACGGTTCATGGGAACAGAGATTGTATTGTGCCTAACGTCATTTCGATGATTAAGGCTGAAAGTTGTATGAGGCGCGGTTGCAAAGCTTACTTGGCGTATGTCTGCATGATAGAAAGAAAGCGAAAGCTGCAGAGTTGAAAGATGTACCTGTGGTATGTTTAAGGCTGAAAGTTGTATGTTTCGGAAGTGTTCCCTGAGCGTCTGCCCTGGATGCCATCCGATTGGGAGAATGAGTTCCGGATAAACTTGACGCCACGAGCACAACCCCTTGCGAAAGCACCCTACCGTTCAGCTCCTCCAGAAACGAAGGAGTTGATGACTCAGTTAAAAGAACTTCTACACAAGGGTTTTATCAGGCCGAGCATTTCGTGTTTGGGTGCTCCGGTGCTGTTTGTCAAGAAGGACGCTAGCATGCATATGTGCATTGACTACCAGGAACTAAACAAGCGCACAGTAAAGAACAGGTACTCATTTCCATATATAGACAACCTTTTCGACTAATTGCAAGAGGCAAGTTGGTTCTCGGAGATCGATCTTAGATCGGGGTATCATCAATTAAAAGTTAGAGAAGTGGACGTTCCGAAAACTACTTTTCAAACACGGTATGGAGGCTACGAGTTTCTCGTGATGTGTAACATCCCGAAACCTCGTAAAATAATGGTTCGGGCTTATAGGCGACCCGACCCTTTATTTGATAAGGAGACTTATATGATTAGGCGTTTAAGGTACGGAAATGAGTTGGTTGGTCATATAAAAGAATAGTTCTGGGTTAAAATGTACGGGACGATTTAAGAAGGATCAAATCGGAACATTGGGAGGTTTATATATCATCTAAGTCACAAACCCTAGGCCATTCGGCTAGGAGTTTGCGATTGTTGGAAGGTGAAAATGCAAGAAAGGGAGAGAGGTGGCCGGCAAGGGGGACGGCGGTGGTGTCACGCGTCGACCTCCACATCGTCAAGGTAATTTTCGCATATGCTTTAACTCGTGACTATGTTTTTGTTGTTGCTCGAGATCCGATTAGTTTTTTTGGAGTATTTAATCATGGCACTAAATAGTGATGGTCACATCTGTGAATGCCCATGGGTGAGATGCAGTAGCAGCGACAACTGTAAGGGAGGCTAGCCCGACGTCAGGTACGGCTAGATGATGATGGCGTCATAGTTGGCAAGTTCGTGTCATGGTGATGGCCGGTTTGCTTGGTGACGGGCTACCCGAAAAAGAATGGTGGGAGAGGAGGCATGTACGGAGGAACTAAGAGAAGGAGGCGGAGACTGGTTGCTGCGGTGGTGTCCTACGGTGATCCTTGGCGGAGGTGATAAACCCGACAGAGATGGAAGAAGAGGGTGGTTGTGATGGTAGCGGTGGTGAGTCGTGGTGGCATGAAGCAGAGAGTGATGGAGGTGAAGCCGGCCAGGGTTGATCTCGACGAGGTGAAGGGAGATGAAGGTGCATGGTGGGTATGGCTAGGGGTGTATAAGGGAGAGGAGGAAGGTGATCGCGGTGTCAAGGTCAATAAAAAACAATCTTAATTCTAATCCCTAGCTACCTTAGACTGTAGTATAATGAAGTAGGGTGTGGTATCCACAGGGAATTTGTGGACAGTGTTAATTAGGAAAACTACTAAAAACTTTAATGAATTCAGGAAATCAGATTGAAAAGCAACAAACTTTAATAACTTTGAAAACAGTTGTGAGAAAACAGATTGCTACCGGTTTCAGATTACAAGTTAGGTGATCACTGATTTGTACTAATTGAAAATTACATGGACATAACTTGTTGACTGTTTGATAAGTAATTGACAACCAAGATAATTGACCGTGTTGAGCAACGATTATAAAAAACGGATACTTGACACAAGTTAAATCCTCAATAGTTAATTACCAATTCAGAAAACCGAACAAAACAAACACTAGTTCACGATATAAATTCGAAAAACTGATGCATGCATTAATTCAATAAACCAAACTGTTTAATCAAACAAAGAAAACTATAGAATTCAAATAACTGAATGTTTAAACAAGGTCTAAACCAAATCAAAGTATGTACCAAGTAAAAAATCACCTTACAAGATCAGTCCTACACCCGGAAATAACCACGGGTGGATTAGCCGCTCATAGACATCTACGATCTTCAACAATGATTAAGAATCAATCCTACATGAAAGATGGTGATGGAATAGTGTATTATCCTTCAAAAATTTCCCTAGAGACTCCCAAAAAACGGCTAGAAAGAGATCCCCCTCGAAAACCTAAAGATTGGACTTAAAAAGGGCTAAAAATCCCAAAAAACGGAGCTGGGCCGACCCCAGCGCAATTTGCAACAACACCAGCGCATTATGCGCTGGTACTCTGATCCAGGTCCTTGCTCACTGATTTGCGCTGACCAGTGCGCTGAAATACACCTCCGGCAGTGCATAATGCGCCACCCCTAGCGCATAATGCGCCGGTGCTCTGACAAAACTCTATTTTCACATCCGGCTCGTCGAGCTACCCTAAATCCATATAGTATGGGCAACGTAACTCAGCCCTTTCCAAGTTCTGGACTCTAGAACTTCGTATTTAGACTCCATGTTTTGCATAGTTTCACCTTTAGCTCATCCTACTTTCTCCTAGATGCCTTCAAAACATTCGTTTAAGTTCTAAACACCTGTATACCATATTATACTCAAAGTAACGATGTTCCACACCAATAAACACATAAAAACATGTATTTAATCATTATAAACCTTGGTTAAATACCCTCACATCACATCCCCACACTTATCTTTTTTCATCCAGAAAAATATTTTGCAATGGAATCATAACTGGAAACCGACTTTCACATTCTTATTCATCACGCATTAATTGTAACCATTGGTATTTCGCTCCGATTAAACTGAACCACTGACTTATCCAGCCCCCAATTCTGTGATGTAGTATCTTATATATTTACCAAAACAACAATCTATACATGGGTCTCACACTCAGAAGTCTATAGCTCAGTATAATCCCGTCTCACTCAGAAGGCTATAGCTCAGTCTAATCCCGTCTCACGGTCATCTAAGATAACAAGGGATTAGAATTAGATCACTGATTTGTACTAATAGGAAGTTACGTAGACATAACTCCTTGACTGCTAAGTTTGATAAATAATTGACAACCAAGATAATTGACCGTGTTGAGCAACGATTATAAAAACCGGATACTTGATACAAGTTAAATCCTCAATAGTTAATTACCAATTCAGAAAACCGAACATAAACAAACACTGGTTCACGATATAAAACCGAAAAACTGATGCATGCATTAATTCAATAAACCAAACTGTTTAATCAAACAAAACAAACTATAGAATTCGAATAACCGAATGATTGAACAAGGTCTAAAGCAAATCAAAGTATGAACCAAGTAAAAAATCACATTACAAGATCAATCCTACACCCGGAAACAAGCACGGGTGGATTAGCCGCTCATAGACATCATACAATCTTCAACAATGATTAAGAATCGATATAACATGAAAGATGGTGATGGAATATGGTATTCTTCTTCAAAAATCTCCCTAGAGACTCCCAAAAATGGTTAGAAAGTGACCCCCCTCGAAAACCTAAATATTGAACTTAAAAAGGGCTAAAAATCCCAAAAAATCGGAGCTGGGCTGACCCCTAGCGCAATTTGCACAAACACCTGCGCATTATGCGTTGGTACTCTGATCCAGGTCCTTGTCTCACTTATTTGCGTTGACCATTGCCTGAACTACACTTTCGGCAGCGCATAATGCGCCACCCCTGGCGTATAATGCGCCGGTGCTCAGACAAAACTCCATTTTCACATCCGGCTCGTCGAGCTACCCCAAATCCATATATTATGGGCCCCGTAATTCATTTTCTAGCTTGAGATATGCCCTTTCCAAGTTCTGGACTCTGGAACTTCCTATTTAGACTCCATCTTTTGCATAGTTTCACCTTTAGCTCGTCCTACTTTCTCTCTAGATGCCTTCAAAACATGCGTTTAAGTTCCAAACACATGTAGACCATAATATACTCAAAGTAACGATGTTCCACACCAATAAACACATAAAAACATGTATTTAATCATTATAAACCTTGGTTAAATACCCTCACATCAAAAGGCGACGATGACGATGTGAGGCATGGTGGTGCATGATGCGGAGGCCGGAACAACACTGGTTAAGATCTTACGTTTGCATGGCGAGCATGCGTGGAAGGAAATTGGCTTGGGTATACGTGTCATGTGGATCAGGGTTTTATCAAATCCCGACCATGCATGGCATCGTATATGCGTGGGTATGAACACCCGGGTTAAGCCTATGATTTCTAAGCAAGTGGAGGGTGACCCCTTACGAGTCGGTATTTACAAGATGAGGACGGTTCGCCTGGCACCCGTACGTGTATGCATGTGAAACTAGGGTTTCATGAGGAGGTGTCATTGAGATGATGAGATAAATGTGGAGGATTTATTTATAATTATGAGACATTCAATATACGATTAGAACGTGTCTGATCGTGTGATCATGCATTGACAGTTTTGGGATTCGAGCGTGAATAGACGAGTTGTAGAGCAAGGATTGAGGCTCAGCATAACCAGTGAGTTTCTAATCCCTTACTTCTTAAACGTTTTACTATTTTTGGGGCTATCGTACATGCTTACAAGGTGTGTTTATTGTATTGAACCTATTAAGAGTTTTGGGTTTTAACCCAAAGCGTTTACGAACTATAATTTTCATTAATGAGTCGGAGGGTCTATGGGTGTCTATGTGATCATGTGAGCTAGAGATAAAAGAGTCAACGGTTAAGGGTTAGTCGGGGTGAGTCGGGATATAAGCTAGACGCTTATGAGTATGTGTAGGATGTGTAATCCTAGGGCTACGTGTGGGGTGCAGGCCTAGTTAGTTAGTCATGTAAATGATATGTGATGTTATGTGTTATAAGCTTGTTGTGTGTGTTTGCATAGCTGTCTCTGTGACACAGAAAACGGGGTTATGGAGGACGAAGTCCTTCGAGAAGTCACCAAATGTGACAATTGTCCAGCAGGTCAGTGATGAGCTCGGGGTGTGTCGAACGCCCTGACGAGGTTGCATGTGACCAGGTATGTTTTTGTGTGCATTTATATGTGTTTAAATTGCATGCAAGTGTTGAATTATAGTTATTGTGCATGAGATGATAATGATGTGGTGTGTAGTGTTAGATTGACCGTTGTGTCGGGACGATGACGTTGTGTCTACATCTGTGATATTAGTTTACTTGAGAGAGTCTTGGTAAAGGCCGGTTAAATCGATGTCTAGGGGTTGGTTGTGCTAGCCGGGTTTCGGGTTATTATGTGCAGTAGAATACGAGTTAGTAGTGTAGTAAGCTCGATCCATATCGGTGAGACTTACTAGGTTAAAATAATTGGGAAGAGTCTTGGGTGATAAACTTTTATAGGTTATCGTAGGATAACATGGGTTATCTATATGGCAATAAATCATAAAACTAGTTTGTAAGGACCGAGATGTCCAGAGTGGAGATAACTAATACCTGTGGAGCAGTGGTTTTTATTTAAATTAAACTATTAGAACTCACTCAGCGTAGCTGACTTTGTGTGTATGTTAGATTGTTTTGCAGGTAAGCTTTGTGGTCGACATATCTTGGCTTGGGAGTGGTGCTACTCGGATTGGTGTGTAAGCATTCGTGAGGTAAAGTTAATAACGATAATGTGTAACAAAGACGACTATTAATTTTAGAAAGACTTCCGTTGTATGTTTAAATAATAAAACGAGTATTTTAAAGAGAATACCTAGTGATGAGATCCAACTATAGGGTTCCTGGTTTGGGGCCTTACATGATGTCGTTTGGATTGACGAATGCCCCAGAGACATTCATGAAATTGATGAATAGGGTATCTCATCCGATGTTGGACCGATCAATGATTGTGTTTGTTGATGACGTTCTGGTCTACTTAAAGATTGAAGGCAACCATGCATGTCACCTCAGAAAAGTGCTAGAGATGTTAGAGAAGGAGAAGTTGTATGTGAAGTTCTCCAAGTACGCATTTTGGCTTCGGGAAGTTCAATTCCAATGTCACGTTATAAACCCGCACGGTATAATGGTGGACCCAGCAAAGATACCAACAATTAAGGATTGGGAAAACCTGAAGATGCCGACTAAGGTTCGGAGTTTCTTGGGATTGACAGGTTATTATTGAAGGTTCATTCAGAACTTCTCGAAACTAGCCTCGCCGCTGACTAAGTTGACCCATAAAGAGAAAAAGTATGAATGCGGTTCAGCTCAGGATAATGAGTTTACTGAATTTTAGATAATGTTAACATAAGCTCCAGTCCTGACGCTACCCAATGGTAATGAGGACTTGGTGGTTTATTCTGATGCATCCTATCAGGGGCTAGGATGTGTGCTTATGCAGAGAAGAAAGGTGATCACGTACGCATGACGACAGCTAAAAGTGTATGAAGTTAACTACCCGACTCGTGACTTGGAACTTGCTGGAGTGGTGTTTGCGTTAAATTTTTGGAGACACTACCTCTACGGCTTCAAGTGTACCATTTATTCTGATCACTAGATTTTGAAATACTTCTTTGAACAGAAAGATCTGAACATGAGGTAGAGGAGGTGGTTGAAATTTTTGAAGGATTATGACTGTGAAATTGTGTACTACCCGGGGAAAGCGAATGTGGTAACAAACGCGCTAAGTCAGAAAGAGGGGCCAACTCCTATTAAGGGGAAAGCGTACCAGCTAGAGGTAACACCAAATTTCATGATAGAGATAGAGCAAGCACATACACAGGAACTTAAGGGCGAGAATGTGATAAGTCAAAGAATGGTAGGTCAACAGAAGAAACTGGAGTATAACACCCATGGGGTGAGGACCCGGTGCGGTAGTATGTGGATACCGAAGGGTGGTGATCTTAGGGCCAAAATATTTTATGAGGCCCATAAGTCTTGTTATTCAATCCACCTGGGACCACGAAGATGTACCAGGACTTGAGGAAGGATTAATGGTGGCTTGGATTGAAGTTTGATGTTATGAAGTATGTGGCTATGTGTCTTAATTGCTCACAAGTTAAGGCGGAACACCAAAAGCTGTACGGAATGATGCGGCTTTTACAGATATCGGAGTCGAAATGGGAGCCCATCACTATGGACTTCGTGACTAAGCTGCCACGTACAGTTAAAGGTTACGATACCATTTGGGTGATTGTGGACCGGCTGACAAAAAGTGCTCACTTCTTGCCTATATGTGATACTTTTTCGTCTGAACAGTTAGCTGAGGTTTTTATGAACAAGCGGTAGTACGGCATGGAGTGCCATTGTTGATTGTATCTGACCGGGACACCCGATTCATATCGGGATTCTGGAAAATATTACATGAGGCGATGGGCACGAGGTTTAATATTAGCACGGAATATCACCCACAGATGGATGGTTAGTCTGAAAGGACCATTCAGACGTTGGAGGATATGCTCCGGGCTAGTATCATTGATTTCAGAGGAAGTTGGGATAGTCATTTTCTGTTGGCAGAGTTTTCATACAACAACAGCTGTCACGCCAGCATAGTTATGCCACCCTATGAAATGCTTTATGGTAGGAGGTGTAGAACTCCTGTGTGCTGGGGTGAAGTTGGTCTGAAGGAATTGGGGAGTCTTAAGGTGGTCAAAGCTATGTTAGAAAGATTTTGACCAAATCAATGCTTGAAAGAAAGCGGTTGAGGATTGACAGAAATCTTACACCGATAAGAGACGTCGACCTATTGAGTTCAATGTTTGGGATATGGTTATGTTAATGGTGTCCCAAGGTTTATAGGACCTTTCCGGATTGTCGTACAGGTGGGAGAAGTAGCTTACAGGCTGGATATACCCGATGAACTATCACACCCCAACCAACGGCGAAACATGTTAGAGTGGGACATGGAGACTGTTCATAAGCACATGGTTTACTAAAGTTGTAATATATTAAACAATCAATTTCATTTCATAATTCAAATAACCAAATCCACAATACAAGAATTGAAATTACATAAATAAACTCATTTAAATTTAAATTCTAGGTCCTCAAACTTAAGTGAATCATCTTAATCATAACTCAATTATTCGTATCCGAAACAAGATAAAAACGAGGTCAACTAAAATAGTTGGTGAGCAAACATAGATTTTGACACCACAAATAGATTTCAAATGTTTTATACAATTCATATGATACATGGTATATATGGCATTTATGGAGAATCTATATTTAAACTATGTGCACAATCAAACCTTGTGACTGAAGGGCATAACACTCAATGTTATCCTAATGTAGGGCATAACACTTAATGTTATCCTGATGTAATGTCGGCAACAATCACCCTACCTGGGTGGGTTTGTCAGACACAATAGATCTATCAATGTTACCGTTGGCATGTAAAGAGTTAATGATTGCACGAGAATGTCATGTATATGTAGTCTTAACTAATAGCATTCAAGCATAAAGCACAAATAACACATATGATCATATTGTAGAATTGTATGTTTGTAAATGTAAATAGTTTTCATTGAACAATCATGTTTCACCCCAAAATATGCAAAAATATAAAAGTGGCTATGTAAAACTCACTTGTATTAGTTGTGTAGGTAACACGAGCAATAGGTAGCATAAGTGATTTGCAAATCACAAAGTTTAACCTAGAGTGAATAGTATGAATTTGAATCAATGACATGCACAAAGTCTAAGGTGAAGTCTAAGGTTGAACGGGATTCGAGTAAATGGATTTGAACAAAAGGTTTGTGTTATTTCATGTAAAGAATGTACATAAGTTGATATTTATATTTGAATAAAAGTTTAAATGTTAAATGTGATATCAAAGTATATTTGACTTAAAGAAAATGATAATTGTTTTAGGGTTTTTGATAAGATTAATAAATAATTTAATAAATAATTTTATTTATTTATTTATTATTAAAAATAATGTGCCATAGAAAAGGGGAGTAATATATATTAGTATTTAAGAAATTATACTAAATATAATTTTAAACCTTAAATGGCTTATTAATGTACAAAGACGTACAAAGACAACTAAA
Organism: Smallanthus sonchifolius; assembly: GCA_023525975.1. NCBI lineage: Eukaryota > Viridiplantae > Streptophyta > Magnoliopsida > Asterales > Asteraceae > Smallanthus > Smallanthus sonchifolius. The sequence continues at coordinate 65,570,900 of CM042030.1, read as the reverse complement.
TTAAATAAATAAATTCTTTATATTTAATTATTTATTATTAATAAAGTATGTCTTTTAAAAAAATGAGAAGTGTAAATATATATAAATATATATTTAGGAAAATATATTTGTTAGAATAGGGTTTAAACCCTAAAGTATATAATTATTAAATAATGATTTCTAAAATTGTTTTTATGAAATTCTCTAATATTATAAAGTATTTTATAAAAACTTTCACATAATTTTTATAAAATAAGCAATATAAATGCTCAAATTAAAATCATTAAAAATGAATTCCTTTCATAATTTTTATAATGTAAATAAGGTTTTAAAATCATTTAAATTATGAAAATAATAATTCTAATTCAAAATCTGATTATTTTTGCACAAATTAGTTCCAAATGGTATTAAATTTTATAAAATTATTTTTATAAAATAAATGGGGTTGTAAAAACGGTTTTAAAAATGTTTGGGGCTCGCCCGGATCGAACGCGGGTCTGCCCGGTGAAAGCATCAAGCTCTAACCACTGAACCAGGGGGTGACTATTGATACAGAACCGGTCTAAAATCGTTTTAACAGGTATTTGAAAAGGGGGTTGGGTTCAGGGCAGGTATACGCGCCAAAAGACCTTGGATGTGGGTTTCGAACACACGCCACCGGGTCCAATGGTGCAGTGTCTTAACCAGTTAGACCGGGTGGTTTCGCTGGTCTAACATGATGTCTAAAATTTTAAATACGTTATCTGAATCAAGCTTTATCCCCAAGTCAGAAATCGCATGAACATGTCGAGAACACAAATTGAAATTGAGCCCGATGCAAATTGTTGATATGAATTGATAAGGGGCTATTGATATACATTCAAAAACGAATCTAATGAGATTAATTTTACCTGTTTTGGTTGGGTAACGAAGGCTGACGGCTAGAGAGACTCGGACTTGAGGATGACAACTGTCGGCAGTGAATTATGCGTCAATTCGATTAAATGTAGATGAATTGAGTCACAAATTAGGATCGAAAACATGCGAGGGTTGATTGAGCGTGATTAGCGGGCTTTAACGCGTTCAAATCCTTTGATTGGAGATTGAATTCGACTCGGTTTGACTCTGGAAAGTCAAATCCGTTTGAATTTCAAAATTGGCCGCCCACAACTTGAGTTGAGGTGTTAATTGAGTTCGGTTATGGACGATAATCCATCTAGGATTTAAGGCAAGTCCGAATCCATCGGTTCTTGATCGAATTTAGCCTTGATTTGCAAGAGAATGGGGTTGTTGACTTTTCGAAAATCAAAATAGGTCAAATGGGGGTGAATGGAGTCAAAATTGTGGTTAATGGGTTCGAAATTGAGGTGATTGGGTTCAATTCCAAGGGTCCAAATGTTTGAGGGGTTCAACTTGTTTATTTAAATTGTACTTTTATATATATATATATATATATATATATATTTATAAATTGATTCTTGTTTAAAAACTCTAAAACATAATAAATTTTATAAACAAGTTTTGAATGTAATAATATTTTATAAGATTAACTTTTATTTACTTATATTTCACATGTAACAATATATATATATATATATATATATAGAATAAATTGTATGAATATAAAATCCTTCCGGTTAACTTAATTTACAATGTAAAAGTTTGGGATTTTATTAAATGAAACCTTGGATAAAAATGTTTGCATAGATAATACAAGATATTGCACTAGAACAAATACAGGAAAATCAAGATTGTTATAGTATCACCACGTTGAGGGAATTTCGTCCCGAAATTCAACTAGTTGAGGCTATTGAATCAACAAAAAGGTGTGGATACTTGAGCTTCATTTGATCTTCACGTTCCCAAGTAAACTCAGGACCACGTTTAGATTCCCAACAAAATTTGCCAATAGGAATACGGCTTCGCTTGAGTTGTTTTACTTCACGATCCATAATCTCCATGGGTTTCTTAACAAAGTGCATCGTGTCATCAATGCGCATATCGTCAAGGGGTATATGGAGATTCTCGTCAGCAAGACATTTCTTCAGATTGGATACATGAAATGTAGGATGCACATTGCCAAGTGATGGAGGTAACTCGAGTTTGTAAGCCACTTTCCCAATCGTTTCAAGGATCTTTAATGGACCCACATAGAGAGGTGCTAGTTTGCCTTTCTTCCCAAAACGGATCACACCCTTCCAAGGAGACACCTTTAGAAGTACAAGGTCATCGACTTAGAATTCCAAGGATTTTCATCGTTTGTCGGCATAGCTCTTTTGCCGACTCCGCGTTACTCGAATGTTGTCACAGATTTGAATGATCTTATCGGACGTCTCTTGAATTAACTCGGGACCAGTGATTTATGCTTCACCAATCTCAGTCCAACAGATAGGAGAACGACACTTACGACCATAGAGAGCTTCAAATGGAGCCATGTTTATACTTGTGTGGTAGCTATTGTTGTAAGAGAACTCAATGAGGGATAAATGTGAATCCCAATTGCCACCATAATCAATAACACAAGCTCTAAGCAAGTCCTCAAGGGTTTGGATTGTTCGTTCGGTCTGACCATCAATTTGGAGATGGTAAGCCGTGCTCAAATCCAATCGTGTACCAAGAGCAGTTTGGAGGGATTGCCAAAAACGGTAGGTGAAACGAGCATCTCTATTGGAGATTATGTTTAGTGGAACATCGTGACGACTCACAATTTCGTCAATGTAGATTCTGGCCAATTTCCCAACCCGATAGTCTTCACGGATGGGCAAGAAGTTAGCCGATTTAGTGAGACGGTCGATGATCACCCAAATGATATCATAACCACTAGAAGTGCGAGGGAGTTTGGTAATGAAATCCATGGCTAGATTCTCCCATTTCCACACTGGGATTTCCGGTTATTCAAGAAAATCGGAAGGGCGTTGGTGTTCGGTTTTGACTTTCGAGCAAGTTAGACATTTGCAACATAGAGTGCAATGTCTTTCTTCATACCGGGCCCCAAATATTGTTGGTGGAGATATTTGTACATTTTTTCCACATCGAGATGAATCGAATAACGAGTCTTGTGTGCCTCGTTCAACAGAAATGTACGGAGATCATCACGATCGCGGACCCAAATACGATTCAAGTAATAGAGTAAGCCATTGGGTTTGGATTCTAGCTGAAGTTCAACTCCACACGACATTTCATTGTACATGTTACCCTCAGTGACTGAGACGTGTTGAGCTTCTAGAATACGATCTTGAATGTTGGTTTGAATTCTGACACAATGAAGCATGACGTAATCCTTACGACTCAAAGCATCGGCCATAACATTCGCTTTGCCAAGATGGTAACGATGAGGATTTGACGGTTAAAACTTATCTAGGATGGAGTCTAATATGTTCAAGAATTGTCACCGGATAAGAGATTGTACAAACATTAGTCAAAGTTATAATAACATAAAACTTCACGCGACACGAAAAATGCTACTTCTGACAATATGACAGGAACACTTATATATAGGAAGTACCAGTGGCGTATCCCCCATGCCCTTATCATATCCCGTTAGTTTCGTTACTATATGTCACGATAGGTTTTATGTCATAACACATGACAAAATTCACTGCGTTTTCCATGCGCTGACTTTTATAATTACGTGTGCACCCGTAATTATTCAAATCGTCGCATGGTCCGTAAAGTTCATCCCATTGTGTGTGGGTCAAGAAAGGACACAGAATTACTTAGTTCATATCTATTGTTTTCACGTATGAGTTGCTATTAAATAAATGTGCCCCTAGATACTGAGGTCAATCAGAAAACCAAAGAGTAATAATGTGGCATAACTTAGAGTTCCCTATCTTGCTCGTGTTTGAACAAGAATACGTCAAACCCCGAGTAGTTTTACAGCTTTCAAATTTTATGAGTAAAGTGAATGATCATGCCTTGTGTATAATGTGATCAATCAATTGCAACAATTGTAAACCGTCTAGTTCCGTGTATAATGTAAACACCCAAGCTTCATATATGATCTAGTGTCATGTACATTGTAAACAAATAGGTTTCATGTATAATGTGAACAATTTAGTGTTATGTATATAGTAAACAAATAAGTTTCATATATAATGTAAACAATTTAGTATCATGTATATTGCAACAACTAAGTTTCATGCATCATGTGATCAATCTAGTATTATGTATATTGTGAACAACCAAGTTTTATGTATATTGTGAATGTTCATATGTAAGTTATTGAATCTCATGAGTAACGTAAACTATCGAATTTTGTTGGTGGCCGTTTATGTGTAATGCGGGTAGTTGGGTTTTAAACATTTAATTCTATTGAGGTTTATATGGATGGTTAACGCCCACGCGAAAAGATTCCACTCTTTGAAATGAGTAGTAAGCTCGCACATTTTCGAAGGTGCAAGATAATAAGAAGGCTTGCATGTATTTAGAGTAGCGTGCTTGTGAATAACCGATTTGTGCCTTTTGTCTGTGAATAGCAAGTAATTGTAATTTATTCTTATTTGTAAGTTAATAAAATAATAAGTTGAATAACTAAATAAATGGATAATTATATGAAAACCTTTTATTTAATTTTAATTATTAATAAGCGAATGTTTTAAAGGAAAATAATGGCTAAATTATTTAATAATTAAGTCAAGATTTAATAATAACTAATTTAACGAAGTAAAAGATAATGTTTTTATAAAAACAAGTTGTATTATGTTTCCTTACAATGTGAAAAGGTTTATAGAAAAATTTATATTCCAAATAATATTTATAAACTAAGGGTTTGATAAATGCTTTGTTTGGACAAAATAACGATGTTGTTTAAATTAAATAATAAAATGAGTAGTTTGCAAAGAATGCTTAGGTACGTGTACTAAATTTCAATGAATGAAAAGATGATATTTGGGTGATCTTGATGAAAATATGATGGTAATATTAAATCAACGAATAATGGCATTTAAGTTTTAATATAAAACTTAGGGTTAAATGATAAAATGTCAAAAGCTTAATCTAGACATAAAGTAGTGGTTTCAAACGGGAATTTAAAGACAAAAATAGAAAAATCCAGCTAGTGTCTCAGGTAGCTCTCCACGAGGAAGCAGAGGAGTACTAACATGAACATGGATAGCAAATCGGGCCTTAGCTCTAGCTGCCTCCGTATGTGTGTCAAATATCTCCCGGTCTCCTTCCATCATGTCAATGTGGGTACCTAGGTTTGCAATCAGGTCCTCCTGGTACCGTACTTGACCCAAAACGCTATCTATTCTCTGACCTAGCACATCGTGTCTTTTCCTGTGCTCCATCCCTTGCCTCATAAACTCTGTGGTCCTCACATATTGGTGAGTTGCATCAGCTGGGACTCCTATAGCACTTGTGGGTGCCATGGATTGCCTTGTTCCTGGGTTTAGGTGGTATGGGTCGGGTGCTAAGTAAGGGTCTCTCAGCGGGGGTGGTAGCTGGTTGTGTAGATGAGGTGCTTGATAGGGATTTCGTGATGGGGGTGGCTCAGGTGCTCAAAGTCTCAGGCCGATGCTCCTAAACCAATCTACTCTTATATCAGACATGGATATAGTAGCTAGAGGTGTCAGTGACTGATGGTTTGGTGATGGTGATCCGATGTCTTCCTCCTGCTCAGATTCTGCCCTGGGATAGTATACCGGGGAGGGAAAAGAGTAGGAGTCCATGTCTAGCACAAAATAAAGAGACTGTAAATGATAAAGTACTATATGTTAGGTACAGAAGTTTTCATGAGTTCAGAGTTTAACCAATCATAACACCGAGTTTTCACAATAGTGCATCAGAAGTAACACTTAACCTATAAGTAGTGTACCCATGAAGAGAATTCCCAGGAAAGAGGGGTGGGTCACAAGGGACACACTTAAGTACCCAGTCTTTCCTAAGTCAGAATCTCTTACGGGTCTACACCCACTCTTCCAGCCATCATGTACTAATAACACTATTGTTTGGGCTCATGGTCAAGATGAGAATCATTTTGGACTAGGCTCTGAGGCCCAAGGGTTTAAGTTTTGTTCACAACTGATGATGGTGACATAATTCCCAATGTGTAAGAATAAGGGTGTATGGAGTCTTAGATAAGGACGAGTGTATAGTAAAGCTTAGGATAAGGGTATGGGTATTATTGTTCAGTTTATTATTTAGACGAAGCCTAGTAAGTCATGTAGTCTAACAAATAGGGCATCAAATAGATCAACACATGAAGTAGTAAACATGTAGCACATAGTATGTAGCAATATCATATAATGTAGATCATGGCATAAGATGGGTGTCCTATGGTTGTAGTCTAGGTCAAAGTGTCTAATAACCTAATTCCCTATAACCATGGCTCTGATAACAATCTGTCACACCCCAACCAACGGCGGAACATGTTGGAGTGGGACATGGAGACTGTTCATAAGCACATGGTTTACTAAAGTTGTAATATATTAAACAACCAATTTCATTTCATAATTCAAATAACCAAATCCACAATACAAGAATTGAAATTACATAAATAAACTCATTTAAATTTAAATTCTAGGTCCTCAAACTTAAGTGAAGCAACTTGATCATAACTCAATTATTCGTTCCTGAAACATGATAAAAACGAGGTCAACTAAAATAGTTGGTGAGCATAAATAAATTTTGACACCACAAATAGATTTCAAATGTTTTATACAATTCATATGATACATGGTATATATGGCATTTATGGAGAATATATAGTTAAACTATGTGCACAATCAAACCTTGTGACTGAAGGGCATAACACTCAATGTTATCCTAATGTAGGGCATAACACTTAATGTTATCGTGATGTAATGTCAGCAACAATCACCCTACCTGGGTCGGTTTGTCAGACACAATAGATCTATCAATGTTACTGTTGGCTTGTAAAGAGTTAATAATTGCATGAGAATGTCATGTATATGTAGTCTTAACTAATAGCATTCAAGCATAAAGCACAAATAACACATACGATCATATTGTAGAATTGTATGTTTGTAAATGTAAATAATTTTCACTGAACAATCATGTTTCACCTTAAAATGTGCAAAAATGTAAAAGGGGCTATGTAAAACTCGCTTGTATTAATTGTGTAGGTAACACGAGCAATAAGTGATTTGCAAATAACAAAGTTTAACCTAGAGTGAATAGTATGAATTTGAATCAATGACATGCACAAAGTCTAAGGTGAAGTCTAAGGTAGAACGGGATTTGAATAAATGGATTTGAACAAAAGGGTTTGTGTTATTTCATGTAAAGGATGTATGTAAGTTTATATTTGTATTTGAATAAAAGTTTAAATGTTAAATGTGATATCAAAGTATATTTGACTTAAAGAAAATGATAATTGTTTTAGGGTTTTTGATAAGATTGATAAATAATTGAAACAAATAATTTCTTTTTATTTATTATTAAAATAATGTGTCATAGAAAAGGGAGTGTAAATATATATTAGTATTTAAGAAATTATACTAAATATAATTTTAAACTTTAGGTGGCTTATTAATATACAAAGACAACTAAATTAAATAAATAAATTCTTTATATTTAATTATTTATTATTAAAAAAGTATGTCTTTTAAAAAAATGAGAAGTGTAAATATATATATATAAATATATATTTAGGAAAATATATTTGTTAGAATAGGGTTTAAACCCTAAAGTATATAATTATTAGATAATGATTTATAAAATATATTTGTTAGAATAGGGTTTAAACTTTCACACAATTTTTATAAAATAAATAATATAAATGCTCCAATTAAAATCAATAAAAATGAATTCATTTCATAATATATTTATATTGTAAAAAAGGTTTTAAAATCATTTAAATTATGAAAATAATATTTCTAATTCAAAATCTGATTATTTTTGCACAAATTAGTTCCAAATGGTATTAGGTTTTATAAAATAATTTTTACAAAAATAAATGGGGTTGTAAAAACGGTTTTAAAAATGTTTGGGGCTCACCCGGATCTAACCCGGGTCTGCCCGATAAAAGCATCAAACTCGAACCACTGAACCAGGGGCTGACTATTGATACAGAATCGGTCCGAAATCGTTTCAACATGTATTTGAAAAGGGGGTCGGGTTCAGGGCAGGCATACGCGCAAAAAGACCTTGGATGTGGGTTTCGAACCCACGCCACCGGGTCCAATGGTGCAGTGTCTTAACCAGTTAGACCGGGTGGTTTCGCTGGTCTAACATGACGTCTAAAATTTTAAATACGATATCTTAAGCAAGCTTTATCCCCAAATCAGAAATCGCATGAACAAGTCAAGAACACAAATTGAAATTGAGCCCGATTCAAATTGTTGATACGAATTGATAAGGGGCTATTGATATACATTCAAAAACGAATAGAATGAGATTAATCTTACATGTTTTGGTTGGGCAACGAAGGCTGACGCCCGGAGAGACATGGACGATGATCTTGGAGCTTGCCCGCGATCTAGAGATGAAATGCGATGGTTGTGAGTGTTCAGAGAGTTTGTAAGGGCGTTTGCGAAGGTGTGGGTATGGTTTGAAATGTTCAATTTTTACTTAAATGTTCAAATCGACTCAGACTTGAGGATGACCACTGGCGGCAGTGAATTACGCGTCAGTTCGATTAAATGCAGATGAATTGGGTCGTGAATTAGGATTGAATACATGCGAGTGTTGATTGAGTGTGATTAGCGGGCTTTAACGCGTTCAAATCCTTTGATTGGAGATTGAATTCGACTCGGTTTGACTCTAGAAAGTCAAATCCGTTTGACTTGGTTTGAATTTCGAAATTGGCTGTGCACAACTTGAATTGTGATGTCAATTGAGTTTGATTATGGTCCATAATCCATCTAGGATCCAAGGTAAGTCCAAATCCGTCGGGTCTTGATCGAATTCAGCCTTGATTTGCAAGATAATGGGGATGTTGACTTTTCGAAAGTCAAAATAGGTCAAATGGAGGTGAATGGAGTCAAAATTAGGATTAATGGGTTCGAAATTGAGGTGATGGGGTTCAATTCGAAGGCTCCAAATGTTTGAGGGGTTCAACTTGTTTATTTAAATTGTACTTATATATATATATATATATATATATATATATATATATATATATTTATAAAATGATTCTTGTTCAAAAACTCTAAAACTTAATAAATTTTATAAACAAGTGTTGAATGTAATAATATTTTATAAGATTACTTTTTATTTACTTATATTTCAAAAGTAACAAAATATATATATATATATATATATATATATCTATAGAATAAATTGTATGAATATAAAATCCTTCCAATTAAATTATTTTAAAATGTAAAAATTTGAGATTTTATTAAATAAACCTTGGATAAAAATGTTTGCATAGATAATACAAGGTATTGCACTAGAAAAAATACAGGAAACTCAGGAATATTAAATGAACTAAGTGGAATTTGATGTAAGGTCAAATATCCGGTGTTTAAGAGCCGTTTTTGTATACGTTTTAGTAGTTTAACATTGTATTTCGAGTCGGTTTTATGGGTGTTTTGTAATTTTGAGTGTTTTGTAGCTATTGAGCCGGAAATACGAGCTATAAACAAGAAGGTATCAAAGCACGAAAAGTCAAAGTCAAAACTCAAAAGTCAAAATCATGAAGTTTTGGATCTTCGAGGTACGCGAAGACCTGGGTGAAGTTGTTTGCGGTACGTGAGAGAAGGAAAAAGGGGGGCATGACTATTTTGTCCTTCTCGGTACGCGAAGGCTCGTCCAGAAATCTTCGTAGCATGCGAAGGAAAGGAATACAGCAAAATTAAACCTAACTTTAATTATATAGCATGAAGGCTCCCTTTCTCGAATTATCTTCTTCTCAGCCGTCCCAAAGGTGTTCTAAGGCGATTTCAAGCTTTTCTTGGTCAACTGTTCTTGTTTTTCAATGCTTGTAAGTTCTAGATTAGATATTGCGATGTTTGTTACGATTATGAGCGGCTAAGCTCTTCGTGATCCCTCCGGGTTAACGATTTATGCATGTACTCATCTGGTTTTAGTAGATTATCAGTGTTGGATTGAATTTTGTGAACCTATTATGTTCTTTGGATTCAATTGTCTGTTCGATTTATTATCAGTTTGATTTTGTTTAAGGTTTGCGCATGTGTCATCGTTTCTTGGTTTTCTTGCATTGGGAATAATTTGGATTGAACAATTTAAACAAGGTTATGTCTATGTAATCTCCTATCTGATTTGAAACTAAAACTGGACTTGTGTTTTGCTGAATCTGAAACCCGGAGTAGTCCTTCTCTAATAGTTTTTACTAATCAAATTATGTTCGCTTTTGATAATCGTAAGTGTTTTGAGTAATAAGTCTGAATTTTTAGTAGTAATTGAAAAGTTTTGCTAAATAGCATTCTCCACGAGTTCCTTGTTGATTCGACAACCCTACTTCCCGTACTACAGTCTAAGTAGCTAAAGAGTAGTTTTTAATATTGTTTTTGATTAGCCCTGACACTGCGATCAAAATGGCGCCTTTGTCGGGGAATTTGTGTGCAAAGTGCTATTTTTGATTTGTTTATTTCAGTGCTACTAATCATGTGCTTACGTGTGTAGGGATAGTCTTATGCATACTAGGCGTTTAGGCAGAGAATCACCATTGCTTTTTGATTATGAAATAGAGAAAACAACAAAAGCTAACCGAAATCTTCAAGGAACAGTTCAGACAATTCTAGAAAAGCTTGACAGTCCGAAGGTAAGGATGTCACAGAACCAACCAGAAAACACAGATCCTAACCAAGGTGGCGGACCAAACCCACCTATTCCACCATTACCAAATCTCCTATTTCCAAACCAACAACAACAACCACCCCAAAACCAACATCCACAAAACCCACCCCAGTCAGGCATGATCAAGGGGTGGATAGCCATTTCCGCCCCGCTTTAGCTCTGAATGGTTCTCCTGGTATACCACTTGTTCGTAGGGGGGATGCATTCGAGATCCAGCCTGGATGTTTTAGGATCCTCCCACACTTCTTTGGGAGAGCTATTGAAGATCCATACACACATCAATCAGAGTATGAGGCTACATGTGGGACCATAGGTGGTCAAGGATTCACCACAGATGAGGTAAAACTGGTACTCTTCCAGTTTTCACTTAAGGACCGGACAAAATAATGGTTCTTGTCATTACCATCCGCTAATATTGCCACCTGGGCAGAGCTGCAACAACAGTTACTTAATGAGTACTTCCCGCCTCACAAAACCAATGAGGCCAGAGCTGCAATCCGAGACTTTAGGCAACAATCAGAGGAGCCTTTCTATGAGGCATTTAAAAGTTTCAAGGAGTTGCTGAGAAACTGCCCGCATCATGGAATAGAGAAGTGGGAGTTGATATAGGCCTTTTATGACGGGTTGCTACCTGAAGATGTGAGGGATGTCAATTCAACTAGTAACGGGTCCTTCTTTTCAAATCATGTGGATGACGACGGGGAGATACTAGAGAGGATGGAGGTAACATCCAAGAGGCATGCCCATACCAGTAGGAGAGCAAAGAATGTAGCATCTGCCAAGGCAGTTGACTATGACACACACAAGCGTTTAGATGCCATGGAACCCCAAATGGCAAGGCTTCGCAGGTCGGGTGGAAAAGAGTGGCAAATGTGTCATAAGGATATCCGTTTTGTGACGGGTGTGGTGATTTGGGACATAATGTGGCAAGCTGTCCAAGGGACCAAGAAAAGGCGAAAGAGGTGAACCAAGTTGGGGGAGATTGGAAGCAGGACCTGAATGCAACCCACTACCATCCGGGACTCCGGAAGCATCCAAATCTATGGTATGGAAATGCATCAAATCAATTAAATCCTAACTTTCAGGTTTCTGATGTGCAGGGTGGAAATCAATAACAGTACCAGATGTATTTATATCTATCTAAGGGACCAAGGAAAGGCGAAAGAGGTGAACCAAGTTGGGGGAGATTGGAAGCAGGACCTGAATGCAACCCACTACCATCCGGGACTCCGGAATCATCCAAATCTATGGTATGGAAATGCATCAAATCAATTAAATCCTAACTTTCAGGGTTCTGATGTGTAGGGTGGAAATCAACAACAGTACTAGAGCCACCAACAAGGCTATAATCAAGGCGGGTACCAAAGAAATCAAGGCAATCAAGGATATCAGCAGAGAAATTATCAACAAAATCAGGCCCAACAGTTCCAGCAACAAGGGAACCAGAAAAATAGACCACCAGCCGGTAATTATTCATAGCTTGCAGTCATAATAGAATCCTTGAAAAGAATTGAACAGGATTGGTAGATCCAGACCAAGACCAACGAATCCTTTGAGAGACAACTGGGTTAATTAGCTGAGAAGTTAGCTGAAGTGGCAGGGAGACCACAGGGGCAACATCAAGGAGCAAGCTCCTCTAGGTCAAAGAATGCTTATGTTAGTGTCGTTAGTACCATGAAGATGATGAAGGGAGTGAGCCAGAAGATGACGGTGAGCAAGGTGAACCCATTATCCCAGTTAAAGAGGGGGGTTTGCAGATTGATCAGGCTTTGTTAGATTTTGGGTTGAGTGTCAGTATATTACCACCAATCTGACTTTGGCCCACTGCAATAAGTTGACACTACTATGGTGTTAGCTGATTTAACAAGGAAACGTGCTCGAGGCATGATTAGAGGTGTTGCGGTGCAAGTGGGGAAATTCTATTACGCCGAAGATTTTCTGGTGATTGAATATGAACCGAATGTGAAAGAGAAGCAAGCAAGGGTCATCCTGGGCAGACCATTCTTCGCAACTGCAACACTCTGATCAACTGCATGGACAATACAGTAAGCATGACCTTCGGTAATAGGGAATTTAACTTAGATATTCGTTTAAATACTTTTACATATTTTAGCAAAGTTAAATGTTCTAAACAGGTGCTGCTAACAAATGTCCTCCTTGGTCCAAAGTGGTTGAGGATGGCACAAAAGTTAAAAGTGTTGTGGTTGACAGGTCAGAGTTGATGAATGTGATCAACAAGGTAGTTGATGCAGTAAACCCCAAGTGTGGGGAAGTTGGAATACAAGTGGGAAAGCCACCATCGAAACCTCAGATGGAAAGTGCAAGTAATCATACCAGATCAGGAACAGGACCATCAAGGTCACCAGGGGGTCAAAGAAACCTCCTAAATTCTTTAGGACTTCATATGAAACGGGTGACTCTTGGGTAATGCGGGGTGAAGAAGAAATCACACCTGTAGAACACACGCAGAAGCTGAACCTGAATGGTAATGACTACCAAAAGGCATGTGCAACAGCATTTGGTAAGCAGTTTGTGTTCCAACCACCGTAACATCAGTGAGGTACACCGCGTCTGACTGAAGACGTTAAACTTAGCGCTCTTGGGAGGCAACCTAAGGTTAGTTAGTTTTATTTTTGTCTAGTTAAATGAACGTTGTGGGTGTGTTCTCTAGAAACCCTCACGAGACTAAACTCATCCTCTCGGGCTACCGAGTGGTTTAAAAGGCTTGACGCATACGCTAAATGCATCCGTGATTCCTACGAATGTGAGTTAGGTTTTTATTTCGGTTTTGTGCTTTTATCTGGGAAAGGCCTAAGTGTGGGGACGTTATGGGAGCGCTGAGGCTTGTACTAATGCAATGGGGTTCATGCATCATTCTCTAGGGGTAGGATGCCGTTGTAGAGTTTGTAGACTTGTTTAAGTTTTTTGGTGTTTTCGGTAGATTTTTGTGTTTTTCTAAGTTTTTTTTTAGGGATTTGTGGCCATTCGGGGGGTGACAAATCATTGGGAATGACGTTCCAGGTATGTGTGCATCTAATCTATGTGTTGTTTGGAGAATTTGAAAAAATTGAGTTTTAAGATGTGAATTTTTTTCTAAGTATAAAAAATTGTCAAAACATTCTGTTACCCACGTGTCTTCGCGGTAAGCGAAGTCCCAAAAGGAACTTTTCGTGACACGCGAAGAAGTTCTATTATGGTCGGCATGATTTTTCCACTCTTCGCGGTACGCAAAGAGTGAGGGTCAGTGCTTCGCGGTACGCGAGGGACAAGAAAATGGTCCTTTTTCCCTAATTTTTTATTTTTATTTTTTGTAAATTTTGAGTTGTGTCAGTCCGTCGGGTCTTTTATTTCTGTTTTGCGTCTTTTTATTGAGTCGTTATGATACTCTTGGATTGTTTTGAAGCTTATATTTGTAGGTTTGTATTAAAATTACCCGTACTCAATCTCCATTCGGGTGACAATAGTTCGAGCTTGACCCGTGTGTACAAGGCAGCCCATCAGCACAATTTGATGGCGATCGCGAATGAAATGCTATACAATCGCATGTCCAGCTATGTTTTCTAATTTTTGTATTTGTATTTCTTTTTAGTGTAGCTCTTCCTACAATTAGGGCAATGTAGAGTCTAAGTGTGGGGAGGAGAGACCTTAGTCCAGGTCTGTATTTTGAGTCATAAAATCAAAAATCCATAAAAATTTAAAATTTTCAGAAATGTCCCTAGATCAGAATTGTTGCAAATATATGGAAAATGATAGATAGAATTGGAAACTGTGCTTTTGTGGAATTTAATTGAAATAATAATAATAATAATAAGCGAGTCTAATTTGTAGCGTTGTGGTAGACCTAACCGACTTTAAGAGCTTAAATATCCTGATAGTGTATCTACTTTTAAATGAATAATTATACTAGGATATCTTCTGGGTTCTCATCTTAGGGATGTTTTTTGTTTAAAAGTCGTTTTTGTATACGTTTTAGTAGTTTAACGTTGTATTTTGAGTCGGTTTTATGGATGTTTTTTTGTAGTTTTAAGTGTTACAGGTTTAATTGCTATTCAGCGGGAAATACGAGCTATAAACAAGAAGGTATCAAAGCACGGAAAGTCAAAGTCAAATCTCAAAAGTCAAAATCATGAAGTTTTGGATCTTTGCGAGGGTGAAGTTATTCGCGGTATGCGAGAGAAGGAAAAAGGGGGCGCGACTATTTTGGCCTTCGCGGTACGCGAAGGCCTAGCCAGAAATATTTGCGGTAATCGAAGGAAAGGAATACGACAAAATTAAACTTTATTTTAATTATATAGCATGAAGGATCCCATTCTCGAATTATCTTCTTCTCAGCCGTCCCAGAGGTGTTCTAAGGCGATTTCAAGCTTTTCGTGGTCAATTGTTCTTGTTTTTCAATGCTTGTAAGTTCTAGATTAGATATTGCGATGTTTGTTACGATTATGAGTGGCTAAGCTCTTCGTGAACCCTCCGGGTGGACAATTTATGCATGTACTCATCTGGTTTTAGTAGATTATCGGTGTTGGATTGAATTTTGTGAACCTGCTAAGTTCTTTGTATTCAATTGTCTACTCGATTTATTATCAGTTTGATTTTGTTTAACGTTTGCGCATGTGTCATCGTTTCTTGGTTTTCTTGCATAGGGAATAATTTGGCTATGTGTAGGTTTTATAAAATTGAAATTGGATTGAACAATTTAAACAAGGTTATGTTTATGTAATCTCCTATCTGAATTGAAACTAAAACTGGACTTGTGTTTTGCTGAACTTGTGTTTTTACTAATCAAATTAAGTTGCTTTTTACAATCATAAGAGTTTTGAGTAATAAGTCTGAGTTTTTAGTAGTAATTGAAACAGTTTTGCTAAATAGCATTCTCCACGAGTTCCATGTGGATTCGACAACCTTACTTCCCGTACTACAGTCTAAGTAGCTAAGGAGTAGTTTTTAATGTAGTTTTTTATTAGCCCTGACACCGCGATCAGAATTCACCATACTTTTCACGTGTCACACTTGCGAAAGTGTTTGGCTGATCACACGGCTCACGTGCCACTTATGGACATCCAAGTAGATAACAGTATGAATTACATCGAGGAACCTATTGCCATCTTAGATAGAAAGGAAAAGCAACTAAGAAACAAAGTGATTCACTTGGTTAAAGTTCTGTGGAGGAACAGAAAAGGGACAAAAGCTACTTGGGAAACTCAGGAGGATATGAAGGACTCGTACCCGCATCTGTTTGACTTATCAAAGGTTTCGAGGACGAAACCTCTATAAGATGGGCAGACTTGTAACATCCTAAGACTCGGTTTTTTTGTTTTGCAAGTTCGGGGTCTAAAAGGAAAGTTTTAGGGACTCGAGGGCTGAAAAGTAAAAGAGAAAAGGCTCACTTATACCCTAGCAGCCGCCACCAGCCACTCACAACTCCAAATTTACGAATTTTCATAGAGAGAGGTAGAGAGGAGAAAGCTTGAGAGAGGAAGCTTGAGTAAACAAGATTTATTGGTGATTTGGAAGCTTCAAGCATTGGGGAATCGTTGGTATTAATTCCAGCAGAGAAAGCATGAAGAATCAGATCCATTACACGGTAAGAATCGCTCTAAATCTTGCGTTTATGTTTGGTTAGGGTTTTGGGCGAAAAACTAGCGTTTTGATCCATAAATGGGGGTTTTAACGTATGTAATGGTGTTTAGACTAAAGGATTTTCTTAATAAATGATAGACAGAAGTTTTGGAAGTCAAAATTTACGGATTTGGGTAAAAAAAACAGCGTCTGAAACGCTTGATCTTCAATTGGTGACACTGTTTCTTGGGGAGACACTAGTCGTGGATCTGATGGGGAAGGAATGACAATAGCAGAAGTGATTTCACTCTAAGTGTCGATACTCATGGGACGACATTAAGTCCATAACGAAAGTTATGGCGACACTCGTGTACGCGAATTTTTCATTGCAACATTGTTGGGCGACACTGTTGGTTAACAATGTTGGGCAACACTAGCCGGGACGACACTGTACGCGACACTAGCTAGAATTGATAGTTTTCACATGTTGAATTCGTACATATCATGTAGCTTACTGCCTAGCTTGACCGAAGTATAGAGGATAGTGATAGCGTATCTGGTGAGTCTCTATTGCCCTTTTTCTTTATGTTTTGGGTTGAGATGCATACTTAACTAGTGAACGGGATTAATGAATGGCACATATGAGCGAATGAATGTTTTATAAAATATCTATATATTTTGTAAAAGAAATGAAAGTGAAGGGATAGAGTAAACTTATTTTTACAGTCTTTGAAAGTAATTTTTTAAAGGTAACAGAAATAATTGAATGGCGGTACTTCGGTACTGGAATGACTGTGATAGAGTCATATATTATTCCTACGTTATATGCTGAATGGTTAACGTTCATGGGAAATGGCAATACTTCAGTACTGGCTGAATGTGATAGATGGCATATGTTATACTTAAATGTTAATACGTGGTGTATGGTAATGGGTATGTGTTAAAGTGTTAAGTGATAGTTAAATGAATTTATGTGCATGCATTGAATGAATAGTGGAGTTTTGTATACAAGCAACAGAGGAGTCTTTTCTCTTGCAAGCAACATAGTTGTCTTGTCTTTGTGACAAACAACATAGGAGACTTGTATATAAGCATATGGGAACTTTGTCTTCGGGAAATGGTTCGGTGATTATATTGTCGGTCTTCGTGCAGTTAGCCTTAGGGGCAATATAATCTGAATGGAACGAAATGAATGAATAGTTGAATGTAGGATTCCTTTTCGTTTTCCTAAAGCAAGGTTTTTAACAAATGATAGTGAACGTAAAGGATTTCATAATAATGAAGTTGTAACGGTTGAATGTCCCGTGACTGTTTTGTTAAAACTTAAATGTATTGAAAGCTTATATTATTTTAATAATTAAAACTATGCTAAATGATATACCGTGTTTATAGTTATTAAAGTAAAGATAGAACTCGCTCAATATATCTTACCTTTTATTATGCATTTCAGATGGGAATTGAGTTGAATTGTGGAGTTGCTAGAGCTCGGATTGGCTTGATAGAAGGGCTATATTGACCGAAGACTGACATTTCTAGTTGATTGAAGTATTTGAGTGTTTATGTTTAAATGTTTATAATTGGTTATGAAATTTGGAGTTTAAGAACTATGAGATGGACCCAGTTTAGGACATTTCAAGAAGTCATACCAATGGCAGATCAATGGATGATTACTCATTATGCAAAACCATCACCGGAAGGGACGTACCCGAGGGTGACAAGAAACTGTGGAGGCGAACAACTTCCAAATCCCGCCCCAAATCATTTCAATGATCCAGAACACATGCCAATTCGGTGGTCTTACCGATGCACACCCGAATACACATGTCTCATACTTCCAAGAAGTGTTTCAGTTCTCTCTACGGGGAAAGGCTAGAGCCTAGCTGAGCCAGCCGGCTCCATCACTACTTGGGCCATCATAGCCGATAAATTTTTGCAGTAGTACTTTCCACCGTTTAGAACTACTCAATACCGAAACAAAATCCAATCTTTTTCTCTAAACATTCTACAATGATTTGTACCCACAGGCCAGACAGACAATGGGCACCACAGCTGGTGGAATCTCTAACAGTGTGACTTCAACTTACGCATATGCGTTGTTAGAGAAACTAGCCACCAACGATTAACAGTGGCCTACCATCATAGCTCGTGTGCCTATGCCTAAAGCAAGTGTGCACAAGATTAATACTCAAACAACTCTGGAAGCCAAGTTAGATGCCATGGCTAGCTGCATTGATCAATTGCTAAATAACCAAGTGAGGTGCGAAACTTGCAGTGGCTCGTACAAGACAAGAGCTTGCTCTATTGGAACTTTGTCTGCTCAACAAGGAGAACTAGAATTCATATGGAAGCAAAAACAGCCTCAAGGCAACCCTTACATCAACCCCTACACTCATGGGTGGAGAAACCATCCCAACTTAAGATGGAAGGACTCAAACAACTTTGGATCACCCAAATTTAACCAATAGGCCCAATTTCAAGGCACTTGAACTCGTTCTTGGCAAGAGAGGAAGTCACGTTTGGAAGAGTTAATGGAAAAATACACTGAGGCGAATAAGAAACGCATGGGTAGGGCAGAGCTCAGATGAAACTGCAAGGAAATGCTCTCTTGAACATAGAGAACGAGGTGGGGGAAACTAGTCCAACAAATCTCTGAAAGACAAATGGGAGGTTTTCCAAGTAACGTGGAGAGCAACCCAAAGGCACATTTGAGAGCCATAACAACCAGGAGTGGGATGGCCATTCAAGATCTTGTTATGAACCCTGTGGCCCACCAAGAAAGCCGCAAGAGCCAAGTTGAGGACCAATATGAGAAGCCAGAGAATAAGGGTGAAAACAGTCACACGAAAGTTGGTGAGAAAGAAAGAAGACTCCACTGAGGTAGTATCAGCAGTGCGTTCCATACCAAGGGAGGCTTAAGCAAGATCAGTTGCACAAGCAACACGGTAGATTCTTGGAGCTATTCAAGAAGCTGCAATTCAATTTGCCATTTGTTTCCTAAATTCCCAACTATAACAATTTCCTTAAGAACCTCCTAGCTAAGAAAAAGAAGATTGGCGATCTTTCAAAAGTAACACACACTAAGGAGTGTTTAGCCATTTTGCAAAAGAAGCTACCTGAGAAGTTGGCTGATCCGGGAAGTGTCACTATTCCCTGCTACTTGGGTTGCTTAACAATCAGCAACGCGTTAGCAGACTTTTGTGCCATCATTAACTTAATGCAATATTCCGTATTTGCCATGCTCAATTTAGGAGAACCTGCACCAACGCGTATGAGCATCCAGCTTGCTGACCGATCAATCAATCACCTACGGGGTTTAATGTAGAACGTTTTGGTAAAGGTTGACATATTCGTGTTACTAGTAGACTTTTTCATCCTAGATATGGACGAGGATACAAAAGTACCTATCATTCTAGGTCGTCCATTCCTAGCAACCGCAAGAGCAACGGTTGATGTGTTCGAGGTGAAATTACCCCTTCGAGTTGATGAGGATAAAGTGGAGTTCACTTTCCCGTACCGTACAACATGTGATGAACAATAAAATGAGAGTATAACCTACCACATTGAAATATGCACAGGAAAAGCAAGAGGAGAAACCCACTGTGTGCCTGTCTCAGTAGAGGAAGCTGAAACCGAAGCGTCATGGGAAGAAGAATTCGGTGATGAACTATCACAAATTCCCATGATAGAGGTGAACGAAGAGACGCTTGATCCTCAAATAGATATTGAGGAACTAGAGCACTACTTTATAATACGCAAGAAGTGTCAATCGAGAGAAGCAGGAACGTGAAGTAACAATTCACAAGATGACAATACCTATCCAATAGAATAATTGTGTAGATGGGGTTCTTAACAAAAAGCTCCAAGAACTCTCTCAGATCAAACCCATTCATAAGACTAAGTGTGGGGATTGGTATTTTTCTACAAAGCATACACTCTCAAGGTACGCGAGGGACAAGAAAATGGTCCTTTTTCCCTAATTTTTTATTTTTTTTTTTGTAAATTTTGAGTTGTGTCAGTCCGTCGGGTCTTTTATTTCTGTTTTGCGTCTTTTTATTGAGTCGTTATGATACTCTTGGATTGTTTTGAAGCTTATATTTGTAGGTTTGTATTAAAATTACCCGTACTCAATCTCCATTCGGGTGACAATAGTTCGAGCTTGACCCGTGTGTACAAGGCAGCCCATCAGCACAATTTGATGGCGATCGCGAATGAAATGCTATACAATCGCATGTCCAGCTATGTTTTCTAATTTTTGAATTTGTATTTCTTTTTAGTGTTGCTCTTCCAACAATTAGGGCAATGTAGAGTCTAAGTGTGGGGAGGAGAGACCTTAGTCCAGGTCTGTAATTTGAGTCTATATTTTGAGTCATAAAATCAAAAATCCATAAAAATTTAAAAATTTTCAGAAATGTCCCTAGATCAAAATTGTTGCAAATATATGGAAAATGATAGATAGAATTGGAAACTGTGCTTTTGTGGAATTTAATTGAAATAATAATAATAATAATAAGCGAGTCTAATTTGTAGCGTTGTGGTAGACCTAACCGACTTTAAGAGCTTAAATATTCTGATAGTGTATCTACTTTTAAATGAATAATTAAACTAGGATATCTTGTGGGTTCTCATCTTAGGGATGTTTTTTGTTTAAAAGTCGTTTTTGTATACGTTTTAGTAGTTTAACGTTGTATTTTGAGTCGGTTTTATGGATGTTTTTTTGTAGTTTTAAGTGTTACAGGTTTAATTGCTATTCAGCGGGAAATACGAGCTATAAACAAGAAGGTATCAAAGCACGGAAAGTCAAAGTCAAATCTCAAAAGTCAAAATCATGAAGTTTTGGATCTTCGCGATACGCGAAGACCTGGGTGAAGTTATTCGCGGTATGCGAGAGAAGGAAAAAGGGGGCGCGACTATTTTGGCCTTCGCGGTACGCGAAGGCCCAGCCAGAAATATTCGCGGTAATCGAAGGAAAGGAATACGACAAAATTAAACTTTATTTTAATTATATAGCATGAAGGATCCTATTCTTGAATTATCTTCTTCTCAGCCGTCCCAGAGGTGTTCTAAGGCGATTTCAAGCTTTTCATGGTCAATTGTTCTTGTTTTTCAATGCTTGTAAGTTCTAGATTAGATATTGCGATGTTTGTTACGATTATGAGTGGCTAAGCTCTTCGTGAACCCTCCGGGTGGACAATTTATGCATGTACTCATCTGGTTTTAGTAGATTATCAGTGTTGGATTGAATTTTGTGAACCTGCTAAGTTCTTTGTATTCAATTGTCTATTCGATTTATTATCAGTTTGATTTTGTTTAACGTTTGCGCATGTGTCATCGTTTCTTGGTTTTCTTGCATAGGGAATAATTTGGCTATGTGTAGGTTTTATAAAATTGAAATTGGATTGAACAATTTAAACAAGGTTATGTTTATGTAATCTCCTATCTGAATTGAAACTAAAACTGGACTTGTGTTTTGCTGAACTTGTGTTTTTACTAATCAAATTAAGTTGCTTTTTACAATCATAAGAGTTTTGAGTAATAAGTCTGAATTTTTAGTAGTAATTGAAACAGTTTTGCTAAATAGCATTCTCCACGAGTTCCATGTGGATTCGACAACCATACTTCCCGTACTACAGTCTAAGTAGCTAAGGAGTAGTTTTTAATGTAGATTTTATTAGCCATGACACCGCGATCAGAATTCACCATACTTTTCACGTGTCACACTTGTGAAAGTGTTTGGCTGATCACACGGCTCACGTGCCACTTATGGACATCCAAGTAGATAACAGTATGAATTACATCGAGGAACCTGTTGCCATCTTAAATAGAAAGGAAAAGCAACTAAGAAACAAAGTGATTCACTTGGTTAAAGTTCTGTGGAGGAACAGAAAAGGGACAAAAGCTACTTGGGAAACTCAGGAGGATATGAAGGACTCGTACCCGCATCTGTTTGACTTATCACAGGTTTCGAGGACGAAACCTCTATAAGATGGGCAGACTTGTAACATCCTAAGACCCGGTTTTTTTGTTTTGCAAGTTCGGGGTCTAAGAGGAAAGTTTTAGGGACTCGAGGGCTGAAAAGTAAAAGAGAAAAGGCTCACTTATACCCTAGCAGCCGCCACCAGCCACTCACAACTCCAAATTTGCGAATTTTCATAGAGAGAGGTAGAGAGGGGAAAGCTTGAGAGAGGAAGCTTGAGTAAACAAGATTTCTTGGTGATTTGGAAGCTTCAAGCATTGGGGAATCGTTGGTAATAATTCCAGCAGAGAAAGCATGAAGAATCAGATCCATTACACGGTAAGAATCGCTCTAAATCTTGCGTTTATGTTTGGTTAGGGTTTTGGGCGAAAAACTAGCGTTTTGATCCATAAATGGGGGTTTTAAAGTATGTAATGGTGTTTAGACTAAAGGATTTTCTTAATAAATGATAGACAGAAGTTTTGGAAGTCAAAATTTACGGATTTGGGTAAAAAAAACAGCGTCTGAAACGCTTGATCTTCAATTGGCGACACTGTTTCTTGGGGAGACACTAGTCGTGGATCTGATGGGGAAGGAATGACAATAGCGGAAGTGATGTCACTCTAAGTGTCGATACTCATGGGACGACATTAAGTCCATAGCGAAAGTTATGGCGACACTCGTGTAGGCGAATTTGTCATTGCAACATTGTTGGGCGACACTGTTGGTTAACAATGTTGGGCAACACTAGCCGGGACAACACTGTACGCGACACTAGCTAGAATTGATAGTTTTCACATGTTGAATTCGTACATATCGTGTAGCTTACCGCCTAGCTTGACAGAAGTATAGAGGATAGTGATAGCGTATCTGGTGAGTCTCTATTGCCCTTTTTCTTTATGTTTTGGGTTGAGATGCATACTTAACTAGTGAACGGGATTAATGAATGGCACATATGAGCGAATGAATGTTTTATAAAATATCTATATATTTTGTAAAAGAAATGAAAGTGAAGGGATAGAGTAAACTTATTTTTACAGTCTTTGAAAGTAATTTTTTAAAGGTAACAGAAATAATTGAATGGCGGTACTTCGGTACTGGAATGACTGTGATAGAGTCATATATTATTCCTACGTTATATGCTGAATGGTTAACGTGCATGGGAAATGGCAATACTTCAGTACTGGCTGAATGTGATAGATGGCATATGTTATACTTAAATGTTAATACGTGGTGTATGGTAATGGGTATGTGTTAAAGTGTTAATGAATGAATGTTTTATAAAATATCTATATATTTTGTAAAAGAAATGAAAGTGAAGGGATAGAGTAAACTTATTTTTACAGTCTTTGAAAGTAATTTTTTAAAGGTAACAGAAATAATTGAATGGCGGTACTTCGGTACTGGAATGACTGTGATAGAGTCATATATTATTCCTACGTTATATGTTGAATGGTTAACGTGCATGGGAAATGGCAATACTTCAGTACTGGCTGAATGTGATAGATGGCATATGTTATACTTAAATGTTAATACGTGGTGTATGGTAATGGGTATGTGTTAAAGTGTTAAGTGATAGTTAAATGAATTTATGTGCATGCATTGAATGAATAGTGGAGTTTTGTATACAAGCAACAGAGGAGTCTTTTCTCTTGCAAGCAACATAGTTGTCTTGTCTTTGTGACAAACAACATAGGAGACTTGTATATAAGCATATGGGAACTTTGTCTTCGGGAAATGGTTCGGTGATTATATTGTCGGTCTTCGTGCAGTTAGCCTTAGGGGCAATATAATCTGAATGGAACGAAATGAATGAATAGTTGAATGTAGGATTCCTTTTCGTTTTCCTAAAGCAAGGTTTTTAACAAATGATAGTGAACGTAAAGGATTTCATAATAATGAAGTTGTAACGGTTGAATGTCCCGTGACTGTTTTGTTAAAACTTAAATGTATTGAAAGCTTATATTATTTTAATAATTAAAACTATGCTAAATGATATACCGTGTTTATAGTTATTAAAGTAAAGATAGAACTCGCTCAATATATCTTACCATTTATTATGCATTTCAGATGGGAATTGAGTTGAATTGTGGAGTTGCTAGAGCTCGGATTAGCTTAATAGAAGGGCTATATTGACCGAAGACTGACATTTCTAGTTGATTGAACTATTTGAGTGTTTATGTTTAAATGTTTATAATTGGTTGTGAAATTTGGAGTTTAAGAACTATGAGATGGACCTAGTTTAGGACATTTCAAGAAGTCATACCAATGGAAGATCAATGGATGATTACTCATTATGCAAAACCATCACCGGAAGGGACGCCCCCGAGGGTGACAAGACCAACTGTGGAGGCGAACAACTTCCAAATCCCGCCCCAAATCATTTCAATGATCCAGAACACATGCCAATTCGGTGGTCTTACCGATGCACACCCGAATACACATATCTCATACTTCCAAGAAGTGTTTCAGTTCTCTCTACGGGGAAAGGCTAGAGCCTAGCTGAGCCAGCCGGCTCCATCACTACTTGGGCCATCAGAGCCAATAAATTTTTGCAGTAGTACTTTCCACCGTTTAGAACTACTCAATACCGAAACAAAATCCAATCTTTTTCTCTAAACATTCTACAATGATTTGTACCCACAGGCCAGCCAGACAGACAATGGGCACCACAGCTGGTGGAATCTCTAACAGTGTGACTTCAACTTACGCATATGCGTTGTTAGAGAAACTAGCCACTAACGATTAACAGTGGCCTACCATCATAGCTCGTGTGCCTATGCCTAAAGCAAGTATGCACAAGATTAATACTCAAACAACTTTGGGAGCCAAGTTAGATGCCATGGCTAGCTGCATTGATCAATTGCTAAATAACCAAGTGAGGTGCGAAACTTGCAGTGGCTCGTACAAGACAAGAGCTTGCTCTATTGGAACTTTGTCTGCTCAACAAGGAGAACTAGAATTCATATGGAAGCAAAAACAACCTCAAGGCAACCCTTACATCAACCCCTACACTCATGGGTGGAGAAACCATCCCAACTTAAGATGGAAGGACTCAAACAACTTTGGATCACCCAAATTTAACCAATAGGCACAATTTCAAGGCACTTGAACTCGTTCTTGGCAAGAGAGGAAGTCACGTTTCGAAGAGTTAATGGAAAAATACACTAAGGCGAATAAGAAACGCATGGGTAGGGCAGAGCTCAGATGAAACTGCAAGGAAATGCTCTCTTGAACATAGAGAACGAGGTGGGGGAAACTAGTCCAACAAATCTCTGAAAGACAAATGGGAGGTTTTCCAAGTAACGTGGAGAGCAACCCAAAGGCACATTTGAGAGCCATAACAACCAGGAGTGGGATGGCCATTCAAGATCTTTTTTTTATGAACCCTGTGGCCCACCAAGAAAGCCGCAAGAGCCAAGTTGAGGACCAATATGAGAAGCCAGAGAATAAGGGTGAAAACAGTCACACGAAAGTTGGTGAGAAAGAAAGAAGACTCCACTGAGGTAGTATCAGCAGTGCGTTCCATACCAAGGGAGGCTTAAGCAAGATCAGTTGCACAAGCAACACGGTAGATTCTTGGAGCTATTCAAGAAGCTGCAATTCAATTTGCCATTTGTTTCCTAAATTCCCAACTATAACAATTTCCTTAAGAACCTCCTAGCTAAGAAAAAGAAGATTGGCGATCTTTCAAAAGTAACACACACTAAGGAGTGTTTAGCCATTTTGCAAAAGAAGCTACCTGAGAAGTTGGCTGATCCGGGAAGTGTCACTATTCCCTGCTACTTGGGTTGCTTAACAATCAGCAACGCGTTAGCAGACTTTTGTGCCATCATTAACTTAATGCAATATTCCGTATTTGCCATGCTCAATTTAGGAGAACCTGCACCAACGCGTATGAGCATCCAGCTTGCTGACCGATCAATCAATCAACTACGGGGTTTAATGTAGAACGTTTTGGTAAAGGTTGACATATTCGTGTTACTAGTAGACTTTTTCATCCTAGATATGGACGAGGATACAAAAGTACCTATCATTCTAGGTCGTCCATTCCTAGCAACCGCAAGAGCAACGGTTGATGTGTTCGAGGTGAAATTACCCCTTCGAGTTGATGAGGATAAAGTGGAGTTCACTTTCCCGTACCGTACAACATGTGATGAACAATAAAATGAGAGTATAACCTACCACATTGAAATATGCACAGGAAAAGCAAGAGGAGAAACCCACTGTGAGCCTGTCTCAGTAGAGGAAGCTGAAACCGAAGCGTCATGGGAAGAAGAATTCGGTGATGAACTATCACAAATTCCCATGATATAGGTGAACGAAGAGACGCTTGATCCTCAAATAGATATTGAGGAACTACAGAACTACTTTATAATACGCAAGAAGTGTCAATCGAGAGAAGCAGGAACGCGAAGTAACAATTCACAAGATGACAATACCTATCCAATAGAATAATTGTGTAGATGGGGTTCTTAACCAAAAGCTCCAAGAACTCTCTCAGATCAAACCCATTCATAAGACTAAGTGTGGGGATGGGTATTTTGCTACAAAGCATACACTCTCATGGTACACGAGAGAAAAAACAAGCCATTGTGGAATCCAAAAAGTTCCAAGCTTATTACAATTAAGCCACTCGAACTCAAAGTACACTAGACCGACCCATCCACGACTATCAACTTTGATAGAATGAATATTATCCTAATAATCATTATGTTTTGTGTACTATTGAGAAAAAGAGAAGCCACCACAATAATCTCAAACGGGACGATTGGCGCGAGCCCAAACACTTGTGAGAAAGCCAGTCCTAGCGAAGAGGACGGTTGATTGGGAGTTCGTCGACACGATTGGCGCGAGCCCAAACAAGAGTAGATTTTCACACCTCAATGGAGCAGTTTTTTAGTACCACTCGACTTGTCTACCGTGAGCTTGTTTTAGAGTTCTAGGGCTTATTTTACTTCAATCCACGTTGCACCAACGCAGGTGTCAGCCATGACACTCGCTGAGCGGTGGTCTACAGTCGCCGATGGTCTGCACAACTAGGACGTGAGGACCATCTCTGTGAGATATCAAAGCACAGAGCGGAACCATCACTTCCAAAATGCAACAGATTATTTATGTTTCCAAATGTACATGTAATTTATTTCATAATTTATAAATATGTACCTACTTTCATATTCAATTATTTATGTATGAGACATATTCTTACATACATACATCACTCTATATTTTATAAACAACACATATGCTAATCTACATATATGAAGTAATAAAAAATACATGCACATATACATATATATATATATATATATGATGCGGTTCAAATGATAATATTTATGTGATAACCGTGATAATCACTCTCAAACATAGTGTTACGTATACGTAACACTTATCATTATGTTATTGTTACACGTACGTAACACTATGTGTCACGTATATGTAACATTATGTTTTACGTACATGTAAGACTCCTCATTTCCATATTTATGTTCAAGATATATGTTCAAGATACTTAAATACTTTTTTAACAATTAAAAGAAAAAATAATATTTAAATTATGTGACTGTTTGAGAGTGGTTATCACGATTATTACATAAAAACTTGTTTAGCATTTGAACCCTTCCTTATATACATATATGTGTGTGTGTGTGTGTGATTATGTGTATATATATATATCTAATTATGCATATATATACTTTCCTTGAGTTATCTAAATTCTTTTTATACATGGATATAAATTTATACATACATATATACATCATACCATATTTACGTACACATATATTCTTAAGTATATATAGGAAATCATAAGATCATTTTTATTAAAAAACCTTCAATTTTATAAATATCTTACAATCTTTTAGTGAAACCTACATCTAATCACGCCATACCTCATGCCCCCATCATCTTCACTCTAACTCCGTACCTCTATATTTTATTAGTTTTAAGTACCAGAGCCATGACTTTATCATCTATATAAACCCTTCTAAAACTCTCATTTGAACACAGCTACTTGAACATCTATATCTCTCTCTTAATCTCTCGGCTCTCTCTCCCTCTTGAAACCGATATCTTTCAAACCCACAAACCTTTCAGGTTTTGAAGTTTGTTGCAAGCTATATTTATTATTATTATTCTTCTTTAGCTAGCTAGGCTTATAAATAATATGTTCATACATGAGACCGTAACCAAACCTAACTGGTGAATGCCCCTCGTTCGCTTTACCACGAGAACGGAATAAGACAATATGCGGCCATTCGACCCTTCAGGTCCCGGTTAGCGCGACTAACCATGACCGGGGGCATCACCCCCAATAGTACTATTCATATAATCCTAGGCTAAGTCCATAGCTAATGGTTACAAATGTTGATGATGTTCAAGGGACTTTAAGAGCTCTCCTCATGTAAAACATAATGTTAGTGTCTTGTTTTCTTGTTATCATATAAAAATGTTTGTAGTGTTTTCTCAAGTGCATGAAACCACAATGTTTCCAAATGTATTGTTCAATAACGTAAAGCATGATATGTAAGTATGTTTCTCCCCCGTAGTTTACAAAACATTAAAAGCGAAAAAGGGGCTGTGAAGTTACCTTGTGTCCGATGAAATGCTAGCAAATAACAATTTGTACTAAGGAGACTCGACGATTCGTATCCTAATTATAGAAGTATCTTACTGTTAGGATCATATATCTCATATGCAAGTTGTTCACCCAATATGTTAGGTTTCGTTGGAAAAAGTTTTTTGTTTAAGAAGATGTCGTATGTTACGGCCCGTTGGTGTTTAATATCCATCTATTCGTATGACTATTCACACATGTATTATACTCACACAATCGAGTACAAGAATGTAAGTCGTGATCATCGAGTACTTATACCTTTTAAAGATATATATATATATGCATATATATATATATATATATACATAACTTATTTTTAAGAGAATATCCCATTTCTCATCGTACAAATGTAAATAATATAACTCATATTATTTATATTTCTCAACATACGTTTTTATTGAAGTTTCATGTTTATCACAAATAGTTTAAGTACTCGTTTCGACAAATGACATCAATTATTCATTAAAGTTTCGACGTAATTAATTTATAACAAAACGTATGTTTACTAATAATTTGATATATTTATATATATCGTGTCTTCAAAACCCATAATGTATCGTACGACATATAATTATTTAAAATAACTATTTGAGACCGTTTAACGGTTTTATTCATCAAAATACATATATGAGTTTCATTCCTCCAAGGTATTATTATCCAAAGACACCATTATATAAGTTACTAGTTTCGCCAACTAGTAGTTTCGATTGAAGAATTTCTCCGCAGATCTGTGTCTACAGTTCTGCTCAGGACCTACAGTTGGTATCAGAGCCATGGTGGCTCTTATTGCTCTCGAATCTGCTCAAAATCAAGAAAAACCCGCCATTGAGACGTTAAACTTGAAGAAATCGATGTGTAGCAGGTTCGTGACTGTTGTTCTACATTTCCACTTTCAAAATCTAATGATGTAAGGCTTTTGAAGCATTTTTCAGACCTGGTTTGGGGGTATCGAAGTAGCTGAAGGTTGA
Organism: Smallanthus sonchifolius; assembly: GCA_023525975.1. NCBI lineage: Eukaryota > Viridiplantae > Streptophyta > Magnoliopsida > Asterales > Asteraceae > Smallanthus > Smallanthus sonchifolius. The sequence goes on along the minus strand of CM042030.1, from coordinate 65,541,121 downwards.
AGATGGTCAATCGAAACTATGTGGCGGCTGAACATTTTCTATCGAAACTACAGGTGTTGCCCTAAATCAGAAGTAGAAGACATCGAAACTAGGCTATCGAAACTAGAGGGTATCAAAACTAATAGTTTCGATTGAAGAATCTCCTATCGAAACTACTAGTTTCGATTGAAGAATCTCTCTATCGAAACTTCTTGTTTTGATACTGCCTCTATCGAAACTAGCCTTGTTTCGACTGAAGTAGAGCCTATCGAAACTACAGGCAGAACTGTCCAAGTACTTTCCAAAAAAAAAGTCAAGCATAGAAGGAGGGAGTTTTGGAAGAAAACTTGGAGACAACCTTTTTCGGGTTTTCGAAAATTTCGTTTCTTCGGCAATATACACGATGTTCTGCCTGATTCAGCCGTAATTCCTTTGATCAAAGTTCAAGTTTGGGCAGCGGGTAACAAAGTCAAGCATACTTGTGACAAACCGGATCATTAGTTGTTGATTACATGGTGATTCGATCCTTATCTTTTGCCTAGAAATAGGAGGGTCTACACTTCAGGGGGAGAATTACCACGAAAGACTTCAAATTATCAGCAGAGTTATGAAGATGCAAGACAAAGTGAGCCTTTGCTTGAAATTGACCTTTTTTTAAGGGGAGAGAAGGCAAAAGTTGATCAAGTGTTCGAGAATGTCAAGAATCCTTGTAGAAAGATGGTTATTTACTGCTAAATACTTGGGATTCAAACCTTTATCATTTTCCTACAAGATAGGAGGGTCTACACTTGAGGGGGAGAATTACAACGAAAGGCATTGGATCATCAGTCAATCTATGAAGACGAAAGACAGAGTCGGACAAGATTGTTGGGTATAATTTTGAGACTGATGTTGTCAATCGAAATTACAGTATCGAAACTACTAGTTTCAGTTGAACTTTTGTTCAATCGAAACTACTAGTTTCGGTTGAACATTTGTTCAATCGAAACTAAGTAGTTTCGATACCTGTTTTTCAGGCCCATTGGGCGGTGGCTTGGAAAACAAGGCGCATGTGCTTGGCCTCCTATATATAGCAGATTATGTCCTAGGAGTGAGAGTGTGTCTGTAGAGGGAATCACCACCCCAGGGGGAGCTCACCCTGGGGTGAGACTAATTGTTAGTGTATGATCGAGCGTTTATTTTCATTTCAATCAAAGAATCATATGTTTTATGCTTTCAATTATCTGTTCTTTTCATTTTCATATGTTTCTGTTCGTGTATGTGATTCCCACACCTGTCTCTACCATTTCTGATTCGAGAGTGATACCGGATCCAGAGATTCCGCCTCTCAATCCGGACTGTTTGAAGAATTTCTCCGCAGATCTGTGTTTGCGGATCTGCTCAGGACCTACAGATATATTTATATATATCGTGTCTTCAAAACCCATAATTTATCGTACGACATATAATTATTTAAAATAACTATTTGAGACCGTTTAACGGTTTTATTCATCAAAATACATATATGAGTTTCATGCCTCCAAGGTATTATTATCCAAAGACACCATTATATAAGTTACTAGTTTCGCCAAAAATATATTTATTGTCAACACGTTCCATATTTTGTAAAAACTCATGTTTATTCGAAACGACCAACATATATATATTTTCAAAGTAACCACGTATTCTTTTAAAACTACATTGTTTTACAATTCATGTTCCATATAATGAACGTCTTTAATCTCTAAATATGTGGATCTAATATATATATATATATATATATATATATTTTAAGCATTTGTAACAATATACATGTTATGGATACATATATAAACATGGTTTCGTGTTCAATATCGCAATATTCGTATATCTATATATTTTCCATGTTTATAGATGATTAAATCTCATATTCTTTCAAGATCTAAATATTTAGTAACTCATACTTAAAAATAGCAACCTTTAGGAGCAAAACACATACATATATACATGTATATATATACCTACGGTATGCATACACACACACATTTACATGTTTTATCTTCTAGATCTAGTTCCTTTTTCATTGTTTGAAAGTCATGTAAAACCATTTCCGTGTTAGGTGAACAACATGCATCCCTTTACCATAAATCAATGAAAATAATAAAGATGTAGGGCATGTTCTTACCACTAGCCAAGATAGGGTAGATCTCACAAATGGAAGACGATTTAGAGGAAGAAAAGTGATGATTTCTTGGATCTCTAGCCAAATCCTCTTGAGACTTTACTTGTAGGCTTCCAAGAATACCTTAGTAAAGATGATATTGAGCAACAAAGTGGATGATCTTCAAGAAAATGGATGAAGTGTGTGTTTGGTTTGTGAGGCCGAGAAAGAGAGGGAAAGGGTTAGATATTTAAGAGTGTGATCTTTGGTTTTCAACTTGAATCTCTTACAATCTCCTCTTGAATGCTCCTTAAATAATCATATTAAGATGTTCCTTCCTTGAATCCTTGATCTTGATACTTGAAACAACAAGTGTATGTGTCATGAGAGCCAAGAAAGAGAGAGGTAGAAGCAAGAGTTCTTGCTTTGGTGTTGAACACATTCTTATATGCTAGATGGGTGGAGTAGGATCTTGTACAAAATCATTCATCACCATGAGAGTGGATAGATTGAGTGTGTGGTTTGATATAATGAGTACATGGCATGTTATCTTGAGTGTGAAAGAGGGGTGGAGTGTTCTAGTGGTTGATTGAAAATGGTCTTGACATCAATCACATGTCATGGAAGAAGATTTTGTATTGTATGGCCCCCTTGTAGGGACTCTCGGCCGAGAGAAGGCCAAAGGGGTGGGTGGCTTGGGTCGGCAGATGTCTAGGTAGGTTTAGGTAGGATATATTTAGGATAATATATGGTAATTTAGCTCGGTGTTGATGCATTAGGGACGTACGGGCTAGTATACAACTAGTTCAATAATGTATGCTTTATATATGAGCGACTAAACTCATATATATTTAGAGATTGTGTGTGGAAATGACCATAATCCTCATCATTTAGAATGGACATCTTGAGTGTGGTGTTGGTAAAAGAATAATGATGAAGGAGTGGAGTGTGAGTTAAGTAAAATGATGACAAGTTGGTGTTGATGGCGTTTCAAACGCGGTACACTACCCGCAATTAATATCCGCTTTAATATATAAATCTCGGAGTTGTCAATATGTAATATATATATATATATTACAAGTTTAAGTGTTGATTTTATTTGTAAATGTGTTCACTCACATTTGTATGCATTCTAAGAGAATAATATACAATGATGATTCTAGTAATGTTCTTACGAGAACCTTCATATATATCATAGAATATATATTCAAGACTTAATCGTCGGAACATGATCGTTTATTTAGAATACAATTCTAAAAAATTTTCGTTGTAATAATTAATTGCTATCGTTTGTGTTATACGGATTATACGTCCGCATGAACTGGCAATTCGTATAATTATTACGGTATGAGACGATCGATGCATTACGTTCGCTAGACTTTTATCGTTCAAGAGCATGATTTTGAGTGTTTCAAGAAACACGTTTAAGTCGTGTACGGACGATGTTTTGGAAATGTCAGGTGTCATAATAAATTTCAAAAGCTTGGACACTTCAAGTAAGATTATCTTTAGAGGGAGACTACACAAGAACAGTCAAACTTGGTACAAGAAGACGAGGAACCATCACTGTTGATGGCAGTCTATGGACATGGTCCATGGACATGGTCTATGGACATCTCTTTTTCCTATATCCCCACCCACATACGCAGGAAAGAAATACATATTCCTACTTGTTGATGATTGCACACGTTACATACGCGTTTATTTCTTCTCATCAAAAGATCAAGACAAGGTGAGTTCACGTCAAGTGAATTCTCTAAGTATTATAGTAAGGATAATGGAATAGCAAGGAAATTAACATCACCTTACTCACCACAACAAAACTAGTTGAAAGAAGGAATAAGACGATGTTGTCCACTACTCGAAGCATGCTAAAAGCAATGAATATGTCATAGGACTTCTGGGCAGAAGCAGTTAGACATACCATAATCGTACTGAATAGGGTTCCCACAAGAGTTGTAGTAGACAAGACACCATACGAAGCATTGAATGGCGGAAAACCAAATCTAGGAGACTTGAAGATATTCGATTGCACATCATATGCCAAGATTATACCATCTCATCTAAAGAAATCCGAATTCACCATGTGACCCAAGAATTGCATCTCCCGTAGCCAAAAGGCACACTTGGAGAATTTAGCAAATTTCACGGAGATGACAAGCATGATCGTCTTCATTTAGAGAATAGACAAAAATATAATCGATGAACACGATGACTAAACGATCAAGAAATGACCTAGAGACTCGGTTCATAAGATCCATGAAAGTTGTGGGTGCATTTATTAGGCCAAAAGGCATAGCTGTAAATTTGTGATTACCATAACGGGTACGAAAAGCCGTTTTAGAGATATATTCTTCCTTCACCTTCAATTGATGATACCCGGACATCAAGTCGATTTTTGAAAACCATGATGCTCCTTGAATTTGATCAACATCAATCTGAGGTAACGAGTACTGATTTTTAAAGGTCAACTTATTCAACACCCGATAATTGATGCACATCAGCATACTCAGATCATTCTTCTTAACAAAGAGAATTGGTGCATCCCGGTGAGAGACACTCGGGCGTATAAAGCCCTTGAGTAACTCTTGAAGTTGAGTCATCGACTCCTTCATGTGGGGCCAACCGATAGGGTTTCTTAGCAACCGGCTTAGCCCCTGATATTAGATCAATTCCGGATTCTACTTCTCTCTCAGGTGGAATACTCGGTAATTCATCTGGGAGGACATCAAAAAAATTATTCACAACTGGAACATCATGAATCTCCGAAACGCCCCGATTAGTGTTTGTGACACACGCTATAAACGTCGTACAACCGTGCCTCAAATACTTCACCACCTTAAAATAAGAACATAACATGTCCCCTATTCTTTCACCCCGAATATATATAGATTTCCCGGAGAGGTAAGTTGATCCGCCTACGATCCACACAAGATATTGGTGTTATGTTTGAACTATATTTTGATTAGTTATGTAAATTTATTGTCTTGAAGATGAAAAATAAAATAATTAATAATTTGAACACTAAAAATAACTTCTTTTGATGAAAGATTCCCCAAGTGGGCCATTGACTTTTCTTATTTGATTTGGGTTCCATATATGTTATATCAAAATCGATATTAAACATACAAGTTTTTATAACCTGTTTCAAAGTTTTGCTTTTTTATAGATTTTTTTTCTCATTATAAAACCTTTAAAATATAATATTTTATAAAATTCCGGATTTACCGTTTCGACGTGAATTTTTAGAACTTTTTTCGCGGGGTGAATATCAGTGTATATATCGTTGAAACCGAGTCTTACAAATTTTAACACATTGTCGCAAATCCTCGTTGTAATACTGAATAACAAATAAATCATTAGTATTTTTTCAAATTGAAACTATATTTTATTTGGTTGCAATGTTATTGTCTGAACATGGAAAATAAAAATTGAATAATTTGAACACTGAAAATAACTTTTCTTGATGAAGGATTCCCCAAGTGGGCCATTAACTTTTCTTAAGCATAAATTAATGAACTCCACATAATATATCAAGACGTAAATATTTAAAAACCATGAAAACGGACCACCTACCGATCTAAAATTCCTGTCAAAAAGTCCTATTTCTACCCACTTTAATACCACATAACCCACCAATCTCTAATCGCACTCAAATCCATCTTTTCTTCTTTCTGTAATAATAATCAAGATTTTCCATGGCTTCTAGTGATTATGGGTTCATGATTGGCATCATGATGACCATCTTCTTGGCTTCCTTCGTGTCTGCAGATCCTGAACTGCTTCAAGATGTCTGTGTTGCAGATCTTAATTCAGGTACACCATCTTCAAGTTATGAATAAACCCGTTTAGATTCTTGGAAAAAGACTACATTTTTGTGTTCATTTTTGGGTTTGAAGATCAAATTATTGGTCAAATTGTGTATGCGAATTGGGAGAAGAAAGATAAGGGTTTGAAAAGTCAAGTCAATGTCTTAACGAATATGCAACGGCTTTCTTGTCGTGTATATTATCTTCTTGGTAGATTCACATATATTTATTATTTCTCATTGTCCGGTACACGTGTTCTCATCTGGAGTTTTCATTTTCTGACCAAATTCATGGTTGTGGGATCGCCAATATTCTTAATTTAATACTTGTCAATTTTATGAAACTAACACGAAAATAATATATCTGGTGTTTCAGGTTTACATGTTTAACATATTTAATTAAACACGTTGTGTTTGGTTTACTTTTTAATTAAACATGTTGACGTGTTTATTACTAATTTAATCTCTTTTTTACTTGATATCAAATCATTTGCAAAACGTCAATTTAACGATTTAAATGTGTCTGGATTACAATCAATATTTTTTAAAAAGTAAATTTTTAATTGACCATTGTTAATATTATTATTGAACAGTAGTTTTATCTATTCAAATATTTTCTTTTGCCCTTGCGTTTTAGCCGAAATTTGCACACTGTATATCTAAAGTGACTTATATAGTTATATTGTCTGCATAACAAGTTGTTTAATAATACATCTGTCTTTTCCTAATAATTGTTCATATATATAGGACATGACTATGTTTCAGGATTCAATGAGAAATTAAATCTTTGACAAATTATTGTACAAAAACAGGTGTAAAATTGAATGGATTCGCCTGCAAAAGCAACATATCCGCAGATGATTTCTTCTTCGGGGTTAGCAAAGCCAGGGCTAACCAATAACACCTTTGGTGCAACCGTTACACCAGCATCAGTCCAACAAATCTCAGGGCTAAACACCCTGGGGGTGTCCATGGCTCGCGTCGATTATGCACCGGGGGGGATCAACCCACCACACACCCACCCAAGAGCCACTGAGATAGTGTTTGTGCTCGAAGGTGAATTGGATGTTGGTTTCATCACCACAGATAATAAACTCTTCTCCAAGACCATCAAGAAAGGCGAAATCTTCACATTCCCTAGAGGCTTAATTCACTTCCAGATAAACAGTGGTAAAGTTCCTGTCGCCGTTATTGCAGCCTTCAACAGCCAGTTGCCGGGCACCCAACGGGTGGCAAACGCTTTGTTTGCCTCGTCTCCAACGGTGGAAGATGTTGTGTTGACTAAAACATTCCAAGTTGGAACCAAAGAGGTTGAGAAAATTAAGGCCAAATTTGCTCCAAAGATGTGAAATCACAAGAACCAAACTGTCCATTTATAGGTTTTCAAGTTTTTATTTGTTGTATTGTTTATGAATGAGTGGTTTGTGATGTCAGAATTTGTTTTCATATTGCAAACAAAAAGGTGGAGAAAATTTGTACTCAAATTCATTCATTATATATGCACACTATTACTTTTACTAATAATAATATTCTTTTTTTACCCCTCTTCATCTTTGTCTTACTTTTAAAGTGCAATTACATATATTCTTCTAAAAACTTCATTAATTACATATACACCTAACTCAGAATTTTATTTTCGTATATCCCCTTCATTAATTACATATATATCCAACTGGATGATGGAATCGATTAGAAACGACGTTGGATGTTAGAATCGATCGGAAATGAGAATCAAAATGTTAGGGTTGGGATAGATGGAATAAAAATAGTCGTATTTCTAGAACTTTTAAAAAGGTAATTTTATAAAAGAGAGGGATATATGTAATTTAAGTTTTGGGTTGGGTATATATGTAATTATGATTGAAAATAGGTGATATATGTAATTCTACCTACTTTTAAAGATGATGAACATATCAAAATTGAACTTCAATTTTAAACATGAAAACAGTAAATTAAAATCATCTCTGTACGAATATGTTTGACAAAATTAGTACAAAAGTGTTAAATAAAACTAGTTATAAAATGATATAATACAACACACAAAAAAATATTAATTAATAAAGAACATGATTATTATAAACATCATTTGAGAATTTTACGGTATGTCGTTCCAACCGACCAAGCCGATTACCGGTTGGATTTGTTCCTCCCATGTCTTTCATGGTTCACCGATCATGATCATGGATCATCGACGGTTCTCGGTAATAGCTAACTTCTATTCAAAAATAAATAAATAAAAAATGTTGTCTATAAGAGTAATTGCATTATATAAAACCATGTCTCTAAAAACCAGGAGCGTAGGATCTTCACGTGCAGGAACTACCAGGATCACTGGTAATGGCATAGTAGGATCATGAATGGTCCTAAAGCCGAAGAGAGCACTCTGCCCTGCAGTCGTGGTTCAAGAACAGATCGAGCGCTAGGCTCGGTCTCAGCATATTTGTCATTATATACTTGAGTATACGTCTCCTACGGGTTACCGAAACAAAAAAGAAATGGATCAGTTCATATAAATTTCGACAACATAACTACTATAAATCTAATATTTCCCTAACATGTGTTAAACAAGTATCTTAAAGTCTGCTCAAGAGTGACAACACAGTAACAAATAAGATAAAACTATATTAAAATAAAAATAAGAATTAATTACACGGATGGCCCCTCTGTTTTACCCAGATTTCACTTTTGGCACTTAGCAATCAGAAATTACAGGTTTGAACCAATATTTTGCACGTTTGTAACATAAATGGCCCCTGGGTTGAATGTCAGTTATCTTTTGGGGTTAAATTTTTTAAAATAACCTATATACCCCTTTATAAATTAAAAACTAAAAAACAATATAAATAACCCCCACCCCCACCCCCACCCCCACCCCCACCCCCACCCCCACCCCTACCCCACCCATCTTCTCTCTAACCCCACCCCACCCATCTTCTCTCTACCCCACCCATTCTACACAAACACACAACACAGTACTCACAAAACTTAGCTCCACGAAATCCATGTTAACGTCTAATTCGATCAAATTTCTGACGAAAATTTCCACGAAATCAAAGGTTTGTTTCGCTGGAGGAGCCAGAAAGAGATCGAATTTCACTGTGCGTGCTGAGTATTTTGAAGTGGAAGGCAACGAATCCTACGTGGCGGTGGTAGAGGAACCGACGGAGATCGATTTTCCGGGATGAATTTTGGATTGAGCGCCACAAGTGAAACGCGGGGGTGGTGTGGTGGTTTTCCGAGACGAAGTGTGGAGCTGATCGATTTCGGCGGAGATCGATTTTCCGGTGGTAGAGAAACCGACGGAGATCGAATTTCGACGGAGATCGGAGACGAATTGTGGAGCTGATCACGCGGGGGGTGGTGGTGGTGTGGTGGAAGTGGTTGGGTGGAGATGGAGATAGCGGTGGTGGCCGGTAATGGTGGTGGTGGCGGCGGTGGCGGTTAATTATAGAGATGAAGTGGTTGGGTGTTTTATTCTATTTTGATTTTCAGTTTGGATAAAAGGAACTAGTTGATATGTGTAATTTTTCTGGTGGCGGCAGCCGGAGGCAGTGGTGGTTGTCGCCGGAAATGGGAGGAGGAAGCTAGGGTTTGGTGGGAGAGTTGGTTTGATTTGGAGAAGATGAAGTGGGTGGTTTTGATGGGTCCCACTTTTTTTAATGAGTTAATTCTTTTTTGTTTTTATTATTTTATTATGTAAGGGTATTTTAGTCATTTCACATGCACTTAACTAAAAAACTTAACTGACATCCAACCCAGGTGTCATTTATGTTACAAACGTGCAAACTATTGGTCCAAACATTTATGATTCCTAAGGGCTAAAAGTGAAATTTGGGTAAAACACATGGGTCATCCGTGTAATTAATTATAAAAATAACTGTTACTTTAGGAACCTTAAGAGTATTATACTATGGGGATCAGTGTGTGAACGATGATTCCCCCTGGTGAGACCTAAAGTTTTTATAGTGCGTCCTCGAATAAATGTCAACACGAATGGGTGGGTCTCCGAAAAACTTCGTTTACAACAAATGGTTAATTCTTTAGTTAGTTAAATAACCACATATGTAAGACCAAGTTAAAAAAAACTACCATCTTCTGCCGATGTGTGGCACCGATAGAACCCCCCCCCCCCCTGTGTCGAGACGACACCCCCTCAAAAGGGACCGCCAGATTGGCCTTACCAGCCTGGACTGCCAGGCATCCGTCGAACACATATTTCACAAAAAATGACTCATCAATTCATATAAAACAAAATCGTCATATGTATTTGGTTAAATTAAAAGTAATATGTACCTCTTCGATCATTTGGTGCCAAAATGGCCATGGGATCAAATTAGGGCGGTATGGCATGCGTAAGTATTCACCATCAAACAATTGCTCATCAAGCTATAAGGCCTTTTTCTTGGCACAATTATGTTCACCCCTCATCAGATCGTATCGAGTATGTAAGGAACAACACCATGTAGCGTACTTCTTCTTCTCCCGGCTAGGATCCCACTGATAAATCCCTCGCGACGCATACACTCACTCACCATTTAATATACAATAATTAAAAAAATTAACAATCTAATTACACAAAAGTTCTAGTGAATGTGTTGTTAACTAATAAACATGTACAGAGAAAGATGGAGGCTCAATACTATTCAAGTGAAGATTTAGGTTACAATGAAGAGAAAACAAACATTAAATAGGTAGGTTAAGCCTAACAAGCTAAATGGGCTAAAGCCCATAAACTGACTTATTATGCTAACATCCCCCCTCAAACTCACAATGCAACAGAAATAAACATTGAGAGTTTGTCACACAAAAAACGAAACCGAGATGCCGATTGAGCCTTGGTGAAAACATCTACAATCTGCAATGCTGATGGAACAAAGGGAAGCGAGATGGTCCCGAGTTGAAGATGATGACGAGTAAAATGACAATCTATCTCAATATGTTTTGTCCGTTCATGAAATATAGAGTTCTTAGCGATCTGCATAGCACTTTGATTATCACAATGTAACGGGGTAGGCGAGAAAATGACAACCACCATGTCTGCTAGAAGCCATCGTAACCAAACAATTTCACATGTAGTCACAACCATAGCACGATATTCAGCCTCAGTAGAGAACCTAGAATCAACATCATGTTTCTTACTTTTCCATGAGATAATAAGGATTACTATCCTAATCAGCATCACTATAGGCACGCAATTCTAGAAAAGATGTCGAGGGGAATAGAAGACTTTGAAACTGAGTGCCACGAATATATCTCAAAATACGAAGAACAGCTCCCCAGTGAACAGAAGTAGGAGTGGTAACAAACTGACTAACCACATAAACAGCATGAGCGATATCAAGGCGAGTAACTGTAAGATAAACCAAGCTGCCTACATTGGTACGATATAGGCTTGGATCAGATAGAGTAACAACATCAGTGGAAGAGTAACGCGCGTTGGTTTCAAGAGGAGTGTCTGCAATTATGTTATCATAGAGTCTCGCACGTTGAAACAAGTCAGAAATATACTTCGTTTCAGAGAGAAGGTATCCTTTTTTAAATTGGGCTACCTCAATCCCCAAAAAATACTGTAATAATCCCAAATCTTTCATAGCAAAACGGTGAGCCAAGTCACGTTTCAAAGACTCAATGTCATCATAATCATCGCCTGTAATAATCATATCATCCACATATAAATACAAGAGAATGCGTCCAACATTCGTACATCGAACAAATAATGCTAAATCATTATTACTAGGAAGGAAACCAAAGGAAGTGATGACTGTAGAGAATTTCTCAAAACAGGCACGAGGAGCCTGTTTGAGCCCATATAGAGCTTTTCGAAACCAACAAACTTCCCCGGGCTGATGAGCTATTCCCGGGGTGGAGTCATGTAAACCTCCTCATGAAGATCACCATTCAGAAAGTCATTTTTGACATCCATTTGACAGATCTTCCACTGAAGATGGACGCAACAGCTATTAAAGTACAAAATGTCATCATTTTTGGCACTGGGCAAAAGTCTCCTCATAATCCATACCATACGTTTGCGAATATCATTTTGCCACAAGTCTGGCCTTGTATCGTTCAACAGACCCATCAGACTTCGTTTTAATCTTATACACCCAACGATAACCAACTTTATATTTACGTAGTGGTAGTGGAACCAAATCTCATGTGCGAGTCTGATGAAGAGTTGTGAGCTCTTCAGCCATAGCATTCTGCCATAGAGGGTTAGAGATAGCCTCTTTATATGATTCTGGTTCATACAGATGATGAATGCTAGTGATAAATGAAACAAACGAATCAGAGTAAGCAGAGTATGCAAAGTTTGGTAGTTGAGTAGACTTACACTCACGAGTAGACTTTCTAGGAGGTGGAGGATTTCTAGTTTCAACCGACGGAGGACCAGCAGTAGTACCGGATGATGTGGATGGTTCATGAGCTGGCACATCATGTGCAACAGACGTATCTTGAGCAGACATATTAGGATCAACAGACGAATATGGTACATCAGAGTTTGAGACATCAATGTTGCTAACAAAAGGATCAATGTTTTGAAGATGTAACTTTGTTACATCGTGTGACTTAGCTGGAATCGAATAGAAGGGAATATGTTCAAGAAAGGTAACATGCCTTGATACATATAACTTCTGACATACAAGATCAAAACAATGATAACCTTTTTGTCCCGTGCCATATCCTTTGGGACCACTCGCATATCCTAAGAAAACATATAAGGCTGACTTATTTGTCAATTTGTCTTGTTCAACATGAGGACGGAGAGCAAAGCAAGTACATCCAAAAACCCGTAACTTACCATAATCTGGGCGTTCACCAAAAAGACTTTCACATGGATCCTATTAATCACATGTTGGGCGGTCAGGAGTGCTTCTCCCCAAAAGACACTAGTACCTCAGCGGATAAAAGGAAAGAGCGAGCGGTCTCCATAACATGGTGATGTTTCCTTTCAGCAACACCATTCTGTCGAGGGGTGTCAGTACAAGACGATTGGTGATGGTACCATCTGATGCAATCAACTTAGTAAAATCATTAGAGGTGTATTCACCCCCTAAGTCATACCTGAAGCACTTTATCACAGCCGAATGTTGCGTCTGAACATAGGCCCTAAAGGGTAGTTTCCAAGATAGTCATCTTTCCCAGCCATATTATCAAATCAGAACGACAACATAATCAAGTAGAATAGTAGTTTCGATAGGCTAGTTTCGATAGGGTAGTTTCTACAGTAGATAAAAAATTAGGGTTACCTAGTTCGATGACGGCGGCGCAGATTCAGTAATCAGACGAATGCGAAGGTGACGAACACGAAGACAACAAATCAACAAGCTAGTGTGAGCAGCAACAACGAGACAGCAACAAACAATCCTTCAACAACAAACAAACCAAAACGACTGAATCAACAACGGAGCGGAAGCGACAACAAAAGTCTTCAATCAAGCATGGATCGAATTAGCTCTGATACCATGTTAACTAATAAACATGTACAGAGAAAGATGGAGGCTCAATATTATTCAAGTGAAGATTAGGTTACAATGAAGAGAAAACAAACATTAAATAGGTAGGTTAAGCCTTACAAGGTAAATAGGCTAAAGCCCATAAACTGACTTATTATGCTAAGATGTGTCAAATCTCAGAGTAAGGACGTCTTTCCTACAACCCTAAAAACCAGCAAACAGGCTTTTCAGTACGATGATATATCATGTGGTTGATAGCTAATGAGTAACACATCTACAAAAGTCACACATAAGTAACAAACATTTGATTAATATTACAATACAAAGCATGTGAATAATTTCCTACCACAGAAATTTGTGTGCGTCCTACGAACCGAAGCTCATAATTGCATCGTAGTATTGGACCTCGGCTGTTACCGAAGCGGTGTGTTCAGAGCCAGGGTCATATGCAATGTCTTCTAGACAAAGATCTTACTCGGTTTGGCTTGCAACAACGGCCTCATCAACATGTGAATCACCACACCCGGTAGAGTTGTTGCCCCCTCCCCCCATCCATTGTCGAATACTGGAGTCCTTCCGCTAGTGCTACCCTTATGGATGTGTCGTTTAAAACTATGTTTTGTCATTTTTAAAAAGTCAACATAGCATCTTACGTCAACCATGGTTAAACATGGTACATTTCGTCAAAACAAATCATTAGCTCAAACAGATGTTTACGAGGAAAGCCCTTGATCTTTAGGGATCGCCGACATAAGATCTCGGAAGGTGACAATCGACACCTGCCTCGTTTCTTGAATAAATGGTAAAGAATTACAAGTGTTGAACAGTAAATGATCGAGCTATGAGTGTTACAGATACATTCATTATCTCAAAATATATACATTAGCTTAAACATATGACCATAATCAATCTAATTTGTATACATATATACAAGAAATGCAAAAACATACACATTACTGCAAGAAAAACGACTTTTAGCGACGACTATGGCCTATTTGTCGTCGCTAATGACCCTCGCGACGACTTGTCGTCGCTAAGAGTTCCACCGTCGTTTCGTGCCTAAATGTGGAATGAGTCGTAGGAAAAAAAGGTCGTCGCCATAGATCTGACCAATCTAATTGCACACATACTTATACATACATAATATATTATTTTCAATCTAACCAAATGTAAAAAAAATCATATAATGAACCCTAGTTTTAAATTTAAGGTTAAAAATTAAAATAACTAATCTCAAGATTAAATTGGTTTTAATGACATGTATATGATGATTAGGGATGTAAACGCCAGGGCTCAAGCTCAGCTCGTGAAAAGTTCGAGTCAAGCCGACTCGGCTCGAAAATTTTAACGAAGTGAAAATTTGAGCTCAAGCTCTTCACGTGAAAATCTCGAGCCAGCTCGTGGCACGTCGAGTCAACTCGTTTATTTTTTTATTTTTTATTTTTTGCACATATTGATATATAAAAGACAAAAAAATGTATTTTCAATATACATAACCCAAAACTTGAAGGGGAAGCGGGAGAGACGAATAGTTTTAGGAGGAAATTAGGGTTTGAACTTTGAAGTACAATTAAGATTTAGGAATCTAAAGGTTGAATTATGATTTAGAAAATTAGAATTTGAAAGTATTTTGAGTGACAGAGTCCGACACTTTGACTGTTTGAGTTATTTCTTTAAATAATTAATAAAGTAACTAAGTGTGTGTGTATATTTGTTATATATATATATATATATATATATATATATATATATAGGGAAAGGATCAAAAGAAAACCACAAAGTTAGTCGAAAACCGAGAAATACACTAAAAGCCAATCAAATAATTTATAGATTTTTTATTTTTTTAATTAATTTCTAAGTGCATTAATATAATATTACACAATTTATCAAAAAATCATTAACGTATTGTGTTTTACATATACGTAACCGTAATTTTTTTATTTTCTGTTTACGTATACGTAACACTATGTGTTACGTATACGTAAGCTAATACTTGACTGATTTTTTGGTAAAAATGTGTAATATTACATTGATACTCTTATAAATAAATAAAAATAAAATTAAATAAAAAATAAATATTATTATGTGATTGGTTAAAATTGGTTTTTAGTGGTTTTTTCTCCTTCAACCGAAAAACTGATGCATGCATTAATTCAATAAACCAAACTGTTTAATCAAACAAAACTGTTTAATCAAACAAAACAAACTATAGAATTCGAATAACCGAATGATTGAACAAGGTCTAAAGCAAATCAAAGTATGAACCAAGTAAAAAATCACATTACAAGATCAATCCTACACCCGGAAACAAGCACGGGTGGATTAGCCGCTCATAGACATCATACGATCTTCAACAATGATTAAGAATCAATACAACATGAAAGATGGTGATGGAATAGTGTATTCTCCTTCAAAAATCGCCCTAGAGACTCCCAAAATACGGCTGGAAAGAGACCCCCCTCGAAAACCTAAAGATTGGACCTAAAAAGGGCTAAAATTCGCAAAAAATCGGAGCTGGGCTGACCCCTAGTGCATTTTTGCGCCAAAACTAGCGCATAATGCGCTGGTACTTTGATCCAGGTCCTTGTCTCACTGATTTGCGTTGACCATTGCTTGAAATACACCTCCGGCAGCGCATAATGCGCCACCCCTGGCGTATAATGCGCAGGTTCTCAGACAAAACTCCATTTTCACATCCGGCTCATTGAGCTACCCCAAATCCATATATTATGGGCCCCGTAATTCATTTTCTAGCTTGAGATATGCCCTTTCCTAGTTCTGGACTCTGGAACTTCCTATTTAGACTCCATCTTTTGCATAGTTTCACCTTTAGCTCATCCTACTTTCTCCTAGATGCCTTCAAAACATGTGTTTAAGTTCCAAACACATGTAGACCATAATATACTCAAAGTAACGATGTTCCACACCAATAAACACATAAAACATGTATTTAATCATTCTAAACCTTGGTTAAATACCCTCACATCAGAAGGCGATGGTGACGATGTGAGGCTTGGTGGTGCATGACGCGGAGGCCGGAACAACACTGGTTAAGATCTTACGTTTGCATGGCGAGCATGCGTGGAAGGAAATTGTCTCGGGTATACGTGTCATGTGGAATAGGGTTTTATCAAATCCCGACCATGCATGGCATCGTATATGCATAGGTATGAACACTCGGGTTAAGCCTATGATTTCTAAGCAGGTGGAGGGTGACCCGTTACGAGTCAGTATTTACAAGATGAGGACGGTTCACTGGCATCCGTACGTGTATGCATGTGAAACTAGGGTTTCATGAGGAGGTGTCATTGAGATGATGAGATAAATGTGGAGGATTTATTTATAATTATGAGACATTCAATATACGATTAGAACGTGTCTGATCGTGTGATCATGCGTTGACAGTTTTGGGATTCGAGCGTGAATATACGAGTTGTAGAGCAAGGATTGAGGCTCAGCATAACCAGTAAGTTTCTAATCCCTTACTTCTTAAACGTTTTACTATTTTTGGGGCTATCGTACATGCTTACAAGGTGTGTTTATTGTATTGAACCTATTAAGAGTTTTGGGTTTTAACCCAAAGTGTTTACGAACTATAATTTTCATTAATGAGTCGAAGGGTCTATGGGATGTCTATGTGATCATGTGAGCTAGAGATAAAAGAGTCAATGGTTAAGGGTTAGTCGGGGTGAGTCGGGATATAAGCTAGACGCTTATGAGTATGTGTAGGATGTGTAATCCTAGGGCTACGTGTGGGGTGCAGGCCTAGTTAGTTAGTCATGTAAATGATATGTGATGTTATGTGTTATAAGCTTGTTGTGTGTGTTTGCATCGCTGTCTCTGTGACACGGAAAACGGGGTTGTGGAGGACGAAGTCCTTCGAGAAGTCACCAAATGTGACAATTTTCCAGCAGGTCAGTGATGAGCTCGAGGTGTGTCGAACGCCCTGACGAGGTTGCATGTGACCAAGTATGTTTTTGTGTGCATTTATATGTGTTTAAATTGCATACAAGTGTTGAATTATAGTTATTGTGCATGAGATGATAATGATGTGGTGTGTAGTGTTAGATTGACCGTTGTGTCGGGATGATGCCGTTGTGTCTACATCTGTGATATTAGTTGACTTGAGAGAGTCTTGGTAAAGGCTGGTTAAATCGATGTCTACGGGTTGGTTGTGCTAGCCGGGTTTTGGGTTATTATGTGCAGTAGAATACGAGTTAGTAGTGTAGTAAGCTCGATCCATATTAGTGAGACTTACTAGGTTAAAATAATTGGGAAGAGTCTTGGGTGATAAACTTTTATGGGATATCGTAGGATAACAGGGGTTATCTATACGGCAATAAATCATAAAACTATTTTGTAAGGACCGAGATGTCCTGAGTGGAGATAACTAATACCTGTGGAGCAGTGGTTTTTATTTAAATTAAACTATTAGAACTCACTCAACGTAGCTGACTTTGTGTGTATGTTAGATTGTTTTGCAGGTAAGCTTCGTGGTCAACGTATCTTGGCTTGTGAGTGGTGCTACTCAGATTGGTGTATAAGCATTCGTGAGGTAAAGTTAATAACGATAATGTGTAACAAAGACGACTATTAATTTTAGAAAGACTTCCGTTGTATGTTTGAATAATAAAACGAGTATTTTAAAGAGAATACTCAGTGATGAGCACCAACTATAGGGTGCCTAGTTTGGGGCCTTACATGATGTCTTTTGGATTGACGAATACCCCAGCGACATTCATGAAATTTATGAACAGGGTATGTCATCCGATGTTGGACCGATCATTGATTGTGTTTGTTGATGACATTCTGGTCTACTTAAAGATTGAAGGCAACCATGCCTGTCACCTCAGAAAAGTGCTAGAGATGTTGGAGAAGGAGAAGTTGTATGTGAAGTTCTCCAAGTGCGCATTTTGGCTTCGGGAAGTTCAATTGATATGTCATGTTATAAACCCGCACGGTATAATGGTGGACCCAGCAAAGATACCAACAATTAAGGATTGGGAAAACCCGAAGATGCCGACTAAGGTTCGGAGTTTCTTGGGATTGACAGGTTATTATTGAAGGTTCATTCAGAACTTCTCGAAACTAGCCTCGCCGCTGACTAAGTTGACCCGTAAAGAGATAAAGTATGAATGCGGTTCATCTCAGGATAATGAGTGTACTGAATTTTAGATAAAGTTAACATAAGCTCCGGTCCTGACGCTACCCAATGGTAATGAGGACTTGGTGGTTTATTCTGATGCATCCTATCAGCGGCTAGGATGTGTGCTTATGCAGAGAGGAAAGGTGATCGCGTACGCATGACGACAGCTAAAAGTGTATGAAGTAAACTACCCGACTCATGACTTGGAACTTGCCGGAGTGGTGTTTACGTTAAATTTTAGGAGACACTACCTCTATGGCTTCAAGTGTACCATTTATTCTGATCATAAGAGTTTGAAATACTTCTTTGAACAGAAAGATCTGAACATGAGGTAGAGGAGGTGGTTGAAATTTTTGAAGGATTATGACTGTGAAATTGTGTACTACCCGAGGAAAGCAAATGTGGTAGCGAACGCGCTAAGTCAGAAGGAGGGGCCAACTCCTATTAAGGGGAAAGCGTACCTGGTAGTGGTAACACCAGATTTCATGACAGAGATAGAGCAAGCACATACACATGAACTTAAGGGCGAGAATGTGATAAGTGAAAGAATGGTAGGTCAACAGAAGAAACTAGAGTATAACACCCATGGGGTGAGGACCCGGTGCGGTAGTATGTGGATACCGAAGAGTGGTGATCTTAGGGCCAAAATATTTGATGAGGCCCATAAGTCTTGTTATTCAATCCACCTAGGACCACGAAGATGTACCAGGACTTGAGGAAGGATTAATGATGGCCTGGAATGAAATTTGATGTTATGAAGTATGTGGCTATGTGTCTTAATTGCTCACAAGTTAAGGCGGAACACCAAAAGCGGTACGGAAGTATGCTGCTTTTACAGATATCGAAGTCGAAATGGGAGCACATCACTATGAACTTCGTGACTAAGCTGCCTCGTACAGTTAAAGGTTACGATACCATTTGGGTGATTGTGGACCGGCTGACAAAAAGTGCTCACTTCTTGCCTATATGTGAGACTTTTTCGTCTGAACAGTTAGCTCAGGTTTTTATGAACAAGCGGTAGTATGCCATGGAGTGCCATTGTTGATTGTATCTGACCAGGACACCCTATTCATATCGGGATTCTGGAAAATATTACATGAGGCGATGGCACGAGGTTTAATATTAGCACGGCATATCACCCACAAATGGATGGTTAGTCTGAAAGAACCATTCAGACGTTGGAGGATATGCTCCGACGGCTTGTATCATTGATTTCAGAGGAAGTTGGGATAGTCATTTTCCATTGGCAGAGTTTTCATACAACAACAGCTGTCACGCCAGTTATGCCACCCTATGAAATGCTTTATGGTAGGAGGTGTAGAACTCTTGTGTGCTGGGGTGAAGTTGGTCTGAAGGAATTGGGGAGTCTTAAGGTGGTCAAAGCTCTGTTAGAAAGATTTTGACCAAATCAATGCTCGGAAGAAAGCGGTTGAGGATTGACCGAAATCTTACATCGATAAGAGACGTCGACCTATTGAGTTCAATGTTTGGGATATGGTTATGTTAAAGGTGTCCCAAGGTTTATAGGACCTTTCCGGATTGTCGTACGGGTGGGAGAAGTTGCTTACATGCTGGATATACCCGATGAACTGTCACACCCCAACCAACGGCGGAACATGTTGGAGTGGGACATGGAGACTGTTCATAAGCACATGGTTTACTAAAGTTGTAATATATTAAACAACCAATTTCATTTCATAATTCAAATAACCAAATCCACAATACAAGATTTGAAATTACATAAATAAACTCATTTAAATTTAAATTCTAGGTCCTCAAACTTAAGTGAAACATCTTAATGAAAACTCAATTATTCGTACCTGAAACATGATAAAAACGAGGTCAAATAAAATAGTTGGTAAGCATACATAGATTTTGACACCACAAATAGATTTCAAATGTTTTATACAATTCATATGATACATGGTATATATGGCATTTATGGAGAATCTATAGTTAAACTATGTGCACAATCAAACCTTGTGACTAGAGAGCATAACACTCAATGTTATCCTAATGTAGGGCATAACACTTAATGTTATTCTGATGTAATGTCGGCAACAATCACCCTACCTGGGCGGGTTTGTCAGACACAATAGATCTATCAATGTTACCATTGGCATGTAAAGAGTTAATGATTGCACGAGAATGTCATGTATATGTAGTCTTAACTAATAACATTAAAGCATAAAGCACAAATAACACATATGATCATGTTGTAGAATTGTATGTTTGTAAATATAAATAGTTTTAATTGAACAATCATGTTTCACCCCAAAATGTGCAAAAATGTGCAAAAATGTAAAAGGGGCTATGTAAAACTCACTTGTATTAGTTATGTAGGTAACATGAGCAATAGGTAGCACAAGTGATTTGCAAATCACAAAGTTTAACCTAGAGTGAATGGTATGAATTTGAATCAATGACATGCACAAAGTCAATGGTGAAGTCTAAGGTTGAACGGGATTTGAGTAAATGGATTTGAACAAAAAGGTTTGTGTTATTTCATGTAAAGAATGTATGTAAGTAGATATTTATATTTGAATAAAAGTTTAAATGTTAAATGTGATATCAAAGTATATTTGACTTAAAGAAAATGATAATTGTTTTAGGGTTTTTGATAAGATGGATAAATAATTTAAATAAATAATTTCCTTTTATTTATTTATTATTAAAAATAATGTGCCATATAAAATGTGAGTGTAAATATATATTAGTATTTAAGAAATTATACTAAATATAATTTTAAACCTTAAGTGGCTTATTAATGTACAAAGACAACTAAATTAAATAAATAAATTCTTTGTATTTAATTATTTATTATTAATAAAGTATGTCTTTTAAAAAAATGAGATGTGTAAATATATATAAATATATATTTAGGAAAATATATTTGTTAGAATATGGTTTAAACCCTAAAGTATATAATTATTAAATAATGACTTATAAAATTGTTTTTATGAAATTCTCTAATATTATAAAGTATTTTATAAAAACTTTCACATAATTTTTATAAAATAAGCAATATAAATGCTCAAATTAAAATCAATAAAAATGAATTCCTTTCATAATTTTTATATTGTAAATAAGGTTTTAAAATCATTTAAATTGTGAAAATAATAGTTCTAATTCAAAATCTGATTATTTTTGCACAAATTAGTTCCAAATGGTATTAGGTTTTATAAAATAATTTTTATAAAATAAATGGGGTTGTAAAAACGGTTTTAAAAATGGGGATTGCCCGGATCGAACCCGGGTCTGCCCGGTGAAAGCATCATGCTCTAACCACTGAACCAGGGGGTGACTATTGACACAGAACCGGTCCGAAATCGTTTTAACAAGTATTTGAAAAGGGGGTCGGGTTCAGGGCAGGCATACGCGCAAAAAGACCTTGGATGTAGGTTTCGAACCCACGCCACCGAGTCCAATGGTGCAGTCTCTTAACCAGTTAGACTGGGTGGTTTCGCTGGTCTAACATGATGTCTAAAATTTTAAATACGTTATCTGAAACAAGCTTTATCCCCAAGTCAGAAATTGCATGAACAGGTCAAGAACACAAATTGAAATTGAGCCCGATGCAAATTGTTTATACTAATTGATAAGGGGCTATTGATATACATTCAAAAACGAATCGAATGAGATTAATTTTACCTGTTTTGGTTGGGTAACGAAAGCTGACGGCTAGAGAGACAGGGACGATGATCTTGGAGCTTGCCCTTGATCTAGAGATGAAATGCGATGGTTGTGAGTGTTCAGAGAGTTTGTAAGGGCGTTTGCGAAGGTGTAGGTATGGTTTGAAATGTTCAATTTTGTCTTAAACGTTCAAATCGACTCGAACTTGAGGATGACAACTGTCGGCAGTGAATAACGCATCAATTCGATTAAATGCAGATGAATTGAGTCACAAATTAGGATCGAAAACATGCGAGGGTTGATTGAGCATGATTAGCGGGCTTTAACGCATTCAAATCCTTTGATTGGATTTTGAATTCGACTCGGTTTAACTCTGGAAAGTCAAATCCGTTTGAATTTCGATATTGGCCGCCTACAACTTGAATTGAGGTGTTAATTGAGTTCGGTTATGGTCGATAATCCATCTAGGATTTAAGGAAAGTCCGAATCCATCGGTCTTGATCGAATTTAGCCTTGATTTGCAAGAGAATGGGGCTGTTGACTTTTCAAAAATCAAAATGGGGGTGAATGGAGTCAAAATTGGGGTTAATAAGTTCGAAATTGAGGTGATTGGGTTCAATTCCAAGGGTCCAAATGTTTGAGGGGTTCAACTTGTTTATTTAAATTGTACTTATATATATATATATATATATATATATATATATATATATATATTTATAAATTGATTCTTGTTTAAAAACTCTAAAACATAATAAATTTTATAAACAAGTTTTGAATGTAATAATATTTTATAAGATTAACTTTTATTTACTTATATTTCATATGTAACAATATATATATATATATATATATATATGTATATATATATCTATAGAATAAATTGTATGAATATAAAATCCTTCCAATTAACTTAATTTAAAATGTAAAAGTTTGGGATTTTATTGAATGAAACCTTGGATAAAAATGTTTGCATAGATAATACAAGATACTGCACTAGAACAAATACAGGAAAATCAAGAATGTTATAGTATCCCCACGTTGAGAGAATTTCGTCCCGAAATTCAACTAGTTGAGTCTATTGAATCAACAAAAAAGTGTGGATACTTGAGCTTCATTTGATCTTCACATTCCCAAGTAAACTCAGGACCACGTTTAGATTCCCAACGAAATTTACCAAAAGGAATACGACTTCGCTTGATTTTTTTTACTTCGCGATCCATAATCTCCTTGGGTTTCTTAACAAAGTGCATCGTGTCATCAATGCGCATATCGTCAAGGGGTATATGGAGATTCTCGTCAGCAAGACATTTCTTCAGATTGGATACATCAAATGTAGGATGCACATTGCCAAGTGATGGAGGTAACTCGAGTTTGTAAGACACTTTCCCAATCCTTTCAAGGATTTTGAATGGACCCACAGAGCGAGGTGCTAGTTTGCCTTTCTTCCCAAAACGGATCGCACCCTTCCATGGAGACACCTTTAGAAGTACAAGGTCATCGACTTAGAATTCCAAGGATTTTCATCGTTTGTCGGCATAGCTCTTTTGCCGACTCCTCGCTACTCGAATGTTGTCACAGATTTGAATAATCTTATCGGACGTCTCTTGAATTAACTCGGGACCGGTGATTTGTGCTTCACCAATCTCAGTCCAACAGATAGGAGAACGACACTTACGACCATAGAGAGCTTCAAATGGAGCCATGTTGATACTTGTGTGGTAGCTATTGTTGTAAGAGAACTCAATGAGGGATAAAATGTGAATCCCAATTGCCACCATAATCAATAACATAAGCTCTAAGCATGTCCTCGAGGGTTTGGATTGTTCGTTCGGTTTGACCATCAATTTGGAGATGGTAAGCCGTGCTCAAATCCAATCGTGTACCAAGAGCAGTTTGGAGGGATTGCCAAAAATAGTAGGTGAAACGAGCATCTCTATGGGAGATTATGTTTAGTGGAACATCGTGACGACTCACAATTTCATCAATATAGATTCTGGCCAATTTCCCAACCCGATAGTCTTCACGGATGGGCAAGAAGTGAGCCGATTTAGTGAGACGGTCGATGATCACCCAAATGATATCATAACCACTAGAAGTGCGAGAGAGTTTGGCAATGAAATCTATGGCTAGATTCTCACATTTCCACACTGGGATTTTCGGTTGTTCAAGCAAGCCGGAAGGGCGTTGGTGTTCGGTTTTTACTTTTGAGCAAGTTAGACATTTTGCAACATAGAGTGCAATGTCTTTCTTCATACCGGGCCCCCAATATTGTTGGTGGAGATCTTTGTACATTTTATCCACATCGGGATGAATCAAATAATGAGTCTTGTGTGCCTCGTTCAATAGAAATGTACGGAGATCATCACGATCGGGGATCCAAATACGATTCAAGTAATAGAGTAAGCCATTGGGTTTGGATTCTAGCTGAAGTTCAACTCCACACGACATTTCATTGTACATGTTACCCTCGGTGACTGAGACGTGTTGAGCTTCTAGAATACGATCTTAAATGTTGGTTTGAATTCTGACACAATGAAGCATGACGTAATCCTTACGACTCAAAGCATCGGCCACAACATTCGCTTTTCCAGGATGGTAACGATGAGGATTTGATGGTTAAAACTTGTCTAGGATGGAGTCTAATATGTTCAAGAATTGTCACTAGATAAGAGATTGTACAAACATTGGTCAAAGTTATAAAAACATAAAAATTCACGCTACACGAACAATGCTACTTCTGACAATAAGACAGGAACACTTATATATAGGAAATACCAGCGACGTATCCACTATGCCCTTATCATATCCCATTAGTTCCGTTACTATATGTCACGATAGGTTTTAAGTCATAACACATGACAAAATTCACTACGTTTTCCATGCGCTGACTTTTATAATTACGTGTGCACCCGTAATTATTCAAATCGTCGCATGGTCCATAAAGTTCATCCCATTGTGTGTGGGTCAAGAAAGGACACAAAATTACTTAGTTCATATCTACTGTTTTCACGTATGAGTTGCTAATAAATAACTGTGCCCCTAGATAGTGAGGTCAATCAGAAAACCAAAGAGTAATAATGTGGCATAACATAGAGTTCCATAGCTTGCTCGTGTTTGAACAAGAATACGTCAAACCCCGAGTAGTTTTAAAGTTTTACAGCTTTCAAATTTTATGAATAAAGTGAATGATCATGCCTTGTGTATAATGTGATCAATCAATTGCAACAATTGTAAACCGTCTAGTTCCGTGTATAATGTAAACACCCAAGCTTCATATATGATCTAGTGTCATGTACATTGTAAACAAATAGGTTTCATGTATAATGTGAACAATTTAGTGTCATGTATATAGTAAACAAATAAGTTTCATGTATAATGTAAACAATTTAGTATCATGTATATTGCAACAACCAAGTTTCATACATCATGTGTTCAATCTAGTATTATGTATATTGTGAACAACCAAGTTTTATGTATATTGAGAATGTTCATATGTAAGTTATTGAATCTCATGAGTAACGTAAACTATCGAATTTTGTTGGTGGGCGTTTATGTGTAATGTGGGTAGTTAGGTTTTAAACATTTAATTCTATTGAGGTTTATATGGATGGTTAACGCCCACACGAAAAGATTCCACTCTTTGAAATGAGTAGTAAGCTCGCACATTTTCGAAGGTGCAAGATAATGAGAAGGCTTGCATGTATTTAGAGTAGCGTGCTTGCGAATAACCGATTTGTGCCTTTTGTCTGTGAATAGCAAGTAATTGTAATTTATTCTTATTTGTAAGTTAATAAAATAATAAGTTGAATAACTAAATAAATGGATAATTATATGAAAACCTTTTATTTAATTTTAATTATTAATAAGCGAATGTTTCAAAGGAAAATAATGGCTAAATTATTTAATAATTAAGTCAAGATTTAATAATAACTAATTTAACGAAGTAAAAGATAATATTTTTATAAAAACAAGTTGTATTATGTTTTCTTACAATGTGAAAAGGTTTATAGAAAAAATTATATTTCAAATAATATTTATAAACTAAGGGTTTGATAAATGCTTTGTTTGTACAAAATAACGATGTTGTTTAAATTAAGTAATAAAATGAGTAGCTTGCAAAGAATGCTTAGGTACGTGTACTAAATTTTAATGAATGAAAAGATGATATTTGGGTGATCTTGATGAAAATATGACGGTAATATTAAATCAACGAATAATGGCATTTAAGTTTTAATATAAAACTTAGCATTAAATTATAAAATGTCAAAAGCTTAATCCAGACATAAAGTAGTGGTTTCAAACGGGAATTTAAAGACAAAAATAGAAAAATCCAGCTAGCGTCTCAAGTATCTCTCCACGAGGAAGCATAGGAGTACTAACATGAACATCGTTATGGTTACTCGGATAGAAAATCGGGCCTCAGCTCTAGCTGCCTCCGTACGTGCGTCAAATATATCCCGGTCTCCTTCCATCATGTCAATGTGGGTACCTAGGTTTGCATTCAGGTCCTCCTGGTACCGTACTTGACCCAAAAGGCTATCTATTCTCTGACCTATCACGTCGTGCCTTTTCCGTGCTCCATCCCTTGCCTCATAAACTCTGTGGTCCTCACATATTGGTGAGTGGCATCAGCTGGGACTCCTATAGCACTGGTGGGTGCCATGGTTTGCCTTGTTCCTGGGTTTGGGTGGTTTGGGTCGGGTGCTAAGTAAGGGTCTCTCAGCGGGGGTGGTAGCTGGTTGTGTTGATGAGGTGCTTGATAGGGATTTCTTGATGGGGGTGGTTCAGATGCTCAAATTCTCAGGCCGATGCTCCTAAACCAATCTACTCTTATGTCAGACATGGATATAGTAGCTAGAGGTGTCGGTGACTGATGGTCTGGTGATGGTGATCCGATGTCTTCCTCCTGCTCAGATTCTGCCCTGCGATAGTATACCGGGGAGGGAGAAGAGTAGGAGTCCATGTCTAGCAGAAAATAAAGAGATTGTAAATGATAAAGTACTATATGTTAGGTACAGAAATTTTCATGAGTTCAGAGTTTGGCCAATCATAACACCGAGTTATCACAGTGCATCAGAAGTAACACTTGACCTATAAGTAGTGTACCCATGAAGAGAATTCCCAGGAAAGAGGGGTGGGTCACAAGGGACACACTTAAGTACCCAGTCTTTCCTAAGTCAGAATCTCTTACGGGTCTACACCCACTCTTCCAGCCATCATGTACTAATAACACTATTGTTTGGGCTCATGGTCAAGATGAGAATCATTTTGGACTAGGCTCTGAGGCCCAAGGGTTTAAGTTTTGTTCACAACTGATGATGGTGACATAATTCCCAATGTGTAAGAATGAGGGTGTATGGAGTCTTAGATAAGGATGAGTGTATAGTAAAGCTTAGGATAAGGGTATGGGTATTATTGTTCAGTTTATTATTTAGACGAAGCCTAGTAAGTCATGTAGTCTAACAAATAGGGCATCAAATAGATCAACACATGAAGTAGTAAACATGTAGCACATAGTATGTAGCAATATCATATAATGTAGATCATGGCATAAGATGGGTGTCCTATGGTTGTAGTCTAGGTCAAAGTGTCTAATAACCTAATTCCCTATAACCATGGCTCTGATAACAATCTGTCACACCCCAACCAACGGCGGAACATGTTGGAGTGGGACATGGAGACTGTTCATAAGCACATGGTTTACTAAAGTTGTAATATATTAAACAACCAATTTCATTTCATAATTCAAATAACCAAATCCACAATACAAGAATTGAAATTACATAAATAAACTCATTTAAATTTAAATTCTAGGTCCTCAAACTTAAGTGAAGCAACTTGATCATAATTCAATTATTTGTACCTGAAACATGATAAAAACGAGGTCAACTAAAATAGTTGGTGAGCATAAATAGATTTTGACACCACAAATAGATTTCAAATGTTTTATACAAATTATATGATACATGGTATATATGGCATTTATGGAGAATCTATAGTTAAACTATGTGCACAATCAAACCTTGTGACTGAAGGGCATAACACTCAATGTTATCCTAATGTAGGGCATAACACTTAATGTTATCGTGATGTAATGTCAGCAACAATCACCCTACCTGGGTGGGTTTGTCAGACACAATAGATCTTGTAAAGAGTTAATAATTGCACGAGAATGTCATGTATATATAGTTTTAACTAATAGCATTCAAGCATAAAGCATAAATAACACATACGATCATATTGTAGAATTGTATGTTTGTAAATGTAAATAATTTTCACTGAACAATCATGTTTCACCCCAAAATGTGTAAAAATGTAAAAGGGGCTATATAAAACTCACTTGTATTAGTTGTGTAGGTAACACGAGCAATAAGTGATTTGCAAATAACAAAGTTTAACCTAGAGTGAATAGTATGAATTTGAATCAATGACATGCACAAAGTCTATGGTGAAGTCTAAGGTTGAACGGGATTTGAATAAATTGATTTGAACAAAAGGGTTTGTGTTATTTCATGTAAAGGATGTATGTAAGTTGATATTTATATTTGAATAAAGTTTAAATGTTAAATGTGATATCAAAGTATATTTGACTTAAAGAAAATGATAATTGTTTTAGGGTTTTTGATAAGATGGATAAATAATTGAAATAAATAATTTCTTTTTACTTATTATTAAAAATAATGTGCCATAGAAAAGGGGAGTGTAAATACATATTAGTATTTAAAAAATTATACTAAATATAATTTTAAACCTTTGGTGGCTTATTAATATACAAAGACAACTAAATTAAATAAATAAATTCTTTATATTTAATTATTTATTATTAAAAAAATTATGTCTTTTAAAAAATAAGAAGCGTAAATATATATATAAATATATATTTAGGAAAATATATTTGTTAGAATAGAGTTTAAACCACAAAGTATATAATTATTAGATAATGATTTATAAAATTGTTTTTATGAAATTCTCTAATATGATAAAGTATTTTATAAAAACTTTCACACAATTTTTATAAAATAAATAATATAAATTCTCCAATTAAAATCAATAAAAATGAATTCTTTCATAATATTTATATTGTAAATAAGGTTTTAAAATCATTTAAATTGTGAAAATAATATTTCTAATTCAAAATCTGATTATTTTTGCACAAATTAGTTCCAAATGGTATTAGGTTTTATAAAATAATGTTTACAAAAATAAATGGGGTTGTAAAAACGGTTTTAAAAATGTTTGGGGCTTGCCCGGATCGAACCCGGGTCTGCCCGGTGAAAGCATCATGCTCTAACCACTGAACCAGGGGGTGACTATTGACACAGAACCGGTCCGAAATCGTTTTAACAAGTATTTGAAAAGGGGGTCGGGTTCAGGGCAGGCATACGCGCAAAAAGACCTTGGATGTAGGTTTCGAACCCACGCCACCGAGTCCAATGGTGCAGTCTCTTAACCAGTTAGACTGGGTGGTTTCGCTGGTCTAACATGATGTCTAAAATTTTAAATACGTTATCTGAAACAAGCTTTATCCCCAAGTCAGAAATTGCATGAACAGGTCAAGAACACAAATTGAAATTGAGCCCGATGCAAATTGTTTATACTAATTGATAAGGGGCTATTGATATACATTCAAAAACGAATCGAATGAGATTAATTTTACCTGTTTTGGTTGGGTAACGAAAGCTAACGGCTAGAGAGACAGGGACGATGATCTTGGAGCTTGCCCTTGATCTAGAGATGAAATGCGATGGTTGTGAGTGTTCAGAGAGTTTGTAAGGGTATTTGCGAAGGTGTGGGTATGGTTTGAAATGTTCAATTTTTACTTAAATGTTCAAATCGACTCGTACTTGAGGATGACCACTGGCGGCAGTGAATTACGCGTCAGTTCGATTAAATGCAGATGAATTGGGTCGCGGATTAGGATTGAATACATGCGAGTGTTGATTGAGCGTGATTAGCGGGCTTTAACGCGTTCAAATCCTTTGATTAGAGATTGAATTCGACTCGGTTTGACTCTGGAAAGTCAAATCCGTTTGACTTGGTTTGAATTTCGAAATTGGCTGCGCACAACTTGAATTGAGATGTTAATTGAGTTCGGTTATGGTCGATAATTCATCTAGGATTCAAGGCAACTCCGAATCCGTCGGGTGTTGATCGAATTCAGCCTTGATTTGCAAGAGAATGGGGATGTTGACTTTTCAAAAGTCAAAATAGGTCAAATGGAGGTTAATGGAGGTTAATGGAGTCAAAATTGGGGTTAATGGGTTCGAAATAGAGGTGATGGGGTTCAATTCCAAGGGTCCAAATGTTTGAGGGGTTCAACTTGTTTATTTAAATTGTACTTATATATATATATATATATATATATATATATATATATATTTATAAAATGATTCTTGTTCAAAAACTCTAAAACTTAATAAATTTTATAAACAAGTGTTGAATGTAATAATATTTTATAATATTACCTTTTATTTACTTATATTTCATATGTAACAATATATATATATATATAGAAAAGTGTATGAATATAAAATCCTTCCAATTAACTTATTTTAAAATGTAAAAGTTTGAGATTTTATTAAATAAATCTTGGATAAAAATGTTTGCATAGATAATACAAGGTATTGCACTAGAAAAAATACAGGAAACTCAAGAATGTTACATGAACTAAGTGGAATTTGATGTAAGGTCAAATATCCGGTGTTTAAGAGCCGTTTTTTATACGTTTTAGTAGTTTAACATTGTATTTCGAGTCGGTTTTATGGGTGTTTTGTAATTTTGAGTGTTTTGTAGTTATTGAGCCGGAAATACGAGCTATAAACAAGAAGGTATCAAAGCACGGAAAGTCAAAGTAAAAAGTCAAAATCATGAAGTTTTGGATCTTCGCGGTACGCGGAGACCTGGGTGAAGTTGTTCGCGGTACGTGAGAGAAGGAAAAAAGGGGGCATGACTATTTTGTCCTTCTCGGTACGCGAAGGCTCGGCCAAAAATCTTCACAGTATGCGAAGGAAAGGAATACGGCAAAATTAAACCTTCTTTAATTATATAGCATGAAGGCTCCCTTTCTCGAATTATCTTCTTCTCAGCCGTCCCAAAGGTGTTCTAATGCGATTTCAAGCTTTTCTTGGTCAATTGTTCTTGTTTTTCAATGCTTGTAAGTTCTAGATTAGATATTGCGATGTTTGTTACGATTATGAGCGGCTAAGCTCTTCGTGATCCCTCCGGGTTAACGATTTATGCATGTACTCGTCTGGTTTTAGTATATTATTAGTGTTGGATTGAATTTTGTGAACCTGTTATGTTCTTTGGATTCAATTGTCTGTTCGATTTATTATCAGTTTGATTTTGTTTAAGGTTTGCGCATGTGTCATCGTTTCTTGGTTTTCTTGCATAGGGAATAATTTGGATTTAACAATTTAAAAAATGTTATGTCTGTGTAATCTCCTATCTGATTTGAAACTAAAACTGGACTTGTGTTTTGCTGAATCTAAAACCCGGAGTGGTCCTTCTCTAATAGCTTTTATTAATCAAATTAAGTTGCTTTTGATAATCATAAGTGTTTTGAGTAATAAGTCTGAATTTTTAGTAGTAATTGAAAAGTTTTGCTAAATAGCATTCTCCACGAGTTCCTTGTGGATTCGACAACCCTACTTCCCATACTACAGTCTAAGTAGCTAAGGAGTAGTTTTTAATATTGTTTTTGATTAGCATTGACACTGCAATCAAAATGGCGCCTTTGTCGGGGAATTTGTGTGCAAAGTGCTATTTTTGATTTGTTTATTTCAGTGCTACTAATCATGTGCTTACGTGTGTAGGGATAGTTTTATGCATACTAGGCGTTCAGGCAGAGAATCACCATTGCTTTTTGATTATGAAATAGAGAAAACAGCAAAAGCTAACCAAAAGCTTCAAGGAACAATTCGGACAATTATAGAAAAGCTTGACAGTCCGAAGGTAAGGATGTCACAGAACCAACCAGAAAACACAGATCCTAACCAAGGTGGCGGACCAAACCCACCTATTCCACCATTACCAAATCTCCTATTTCCAAACCAACAACAACAACCACCCCAAAACCAACATCCACAAAACCCACCCCAGTCAGGCATGATCAAGGGGTGGATAGCCATTTACGCCCCGCTTTAGCTCTGAATGCTTCTCCTGGTATACCACTTGTTCGTAGGGGGATGCATTCGAGATCCAGCCTGGATGTCTTAGGATCCTCCCACACTTCTTTGAGAGAGCTACTGAAGATCCATACACACATCTGTCAGAGTATGAGGTAAAACTGGTACTCTTCCAGTTTTCACTTAAGGACCGGACAAAATAATGGTTCTTGTCATTACCATCTGCTAGTATTGCCACCTGGGCAGAGCTGCAACAACAGTTCCTTGATGAGTACTTCTCGCCTCACAAAACCAATGAGGCCAGAGCTGCAATCCGAGACTTTAGGCAACAATCAGGGGAGTCTTTCTATGAGGCATTTAAAAGATTCAAGGAGTTGCTGAGAAACTGCCCGCATCATGGAATAGAGAAGTGGGAGTTGATATAGGCTTTTTATGACGGGTTACTACCTGA
The DNA here is from genome assembly GCA_023525975.1 of Smallanthus sonchifolius. NCBI lineage: Eukaryota > Viridiplantae > Streptophyta > Magnoliopsida > Asterales > Asteraceae > Smallanthus > Smallanthus sonchifolius. Next base: position 65,508,404 of record CM042030.1, on the reverse strand, counting down.
AGATGTGAGGGATTTCAATTCAACCAGTAACGGGTCCTTCTTTTCAAATCATTTAAATGACGACGGGGAGATACTAGAGAGGATGGAGGTAACATCCAAGAGGCATGCCCATACCAGTAGGAGAGCAAAGAATGGAGCATCTGCCAAGGCAGTTGACTATGAGACACACAAGCGTTTAGATGCCATGGAACTCCAAATGGCAAGGCTTGGCAGGTCGGGTGGAAAAGAGTGGCAAATGTGTCATAAGGATATTCGTTTTGTGACGGATGTGGTGATTTAGGACATAATGTGGCAAGTTGTCCAAGGGACCAAGGAAAGGCGGAAGAGGTGAACCAAGTTGGGGGAGATTAGAAGCAGGACCTGAATGCAACCCACTACCATCCGGGACTCCAGAATCATCCAAATCTATGGTATGGAAATGCATCAAATCAATTAAATCCTAACTTTCAGGTTTCTGATGTGCAGGGTGGAAATCAACAACAGTACCAGATGTATTTGTAGCTGTCTAAGGGACTAAGGAAAGGCGGAAGAGGTGAACCAAGTTGGGGGAGATTGGAAGCAGGACCTGAATGCAACCCACAACCATCCAGGACTCCGGAATCATCCAAATCTATGGTATGGAAATGCATCAAATCAATTAAATCCTAACTTTCAGGGTTCTGATGTGCAGGGTGGAAATCAACAATAGTACCAGAGCCACCAACAAAGCTATAATCAAGGCAGGTACCAAAGAAATCAGGGCAATCAAGGATATCAGCAGAGAAATTATCAACAAAATTAGGCCCAACAGTTCCAGCAACAAGGGAACCTGCAGAATAGACCACCAGCCGGTAATTATTCACAGCTTGCATTCATAATAGAATCCCTGAAAAGAATTGAACAGAATAGGTAGATCCAGACCAAGACCAACGAATCCTTTGAGAACTAGGTCAATTAGCTGAGAAGTTAGCTGAAGTGGCAGGGAGACCACAAGGGAAACATCAAGGAGCAAGCTCCTCTAGGTCAAAGAATGCTTATGTTAGTGCGGTTAGTACCATGAAGATGGTGAAGGGAGTGAGCCAGAAGATGACGGTGAGCAAGGTGAACCCATTATCCCAGTTAAAGTGGGGGGTTTGCAGATTGATCAGGCTTTGTTAGATTATGGGTCGAGTGTCAGCATATTACCACCGGTCTGACTTTGGCCCACTGCAATAAGTTAACACTGCTATGGTATTAGCTGATTTAACAAGGAAACGCGCTCGAGGCATGATTAGAGGTGTTGCGGTGCAAGTAGGGGAATTCTATTACGTTGAAGATTTTCTGGTGATTGAATATGAACCGAATGTGAAAGAGAAGCAAGCAAGGGTCATCCTGGGCAGACCAGCAACTGCAACGCTCTGATCAACTGCATGGATAATACAGTAAGCATGACCTTCGGTAATAGGGAATTTAACTTAGATATTCGTTTATATACTTTTACATATTTTAGCAAAGTTAAATGTCCTAAACAGGTGCTGCTAACAAATGTCCTCCTTGGTCCAAAGTGGATGAGGGTGGCACAAAAGATAAAAGTGTTGTGGTTGACAGGTCTGAGTTGATGAATGTGATCAACAAGGTAGTTGATGCAGTAAACCCCAAGTGTGGGGAAGTTGGAATACAAGTGGGAAAGCCACCATGGAAACCTCAGGTGGAAAGTGCAAGTAATCATACCAGATCAGGAACAGGATCATCAAGGTCACCAGGGGGGCCAAAGAAACCTCCAAAATTCTTCAGGACTTCATATGAAACGGGTGACTCTTGGGTAATGCGGGGTGAAGAAGAAATCACTGTTGTAGAACAGATGTAGAATCTGAACTTGAATGGTAATGACTACCAAAGGGCATGTGCAACAGCATTTGGTAAGCAGTTTGTGTTCCAACCACCGTAACATCAGTGAGGTACACTGCGTCTGATTGAAGACGTTAAACTTAGCACTCTTGGGAGGCAACCTAAGGTTAGTTAGTTTTATTTTTGTCTAGCTTAATGAACGTTGTGGGTGTGTTCTCTAGAAACCCTTACGTGACTAAACTCGTCCTCTCGGGCTACCGAGTGGTTTAAAAGGCTTGACGCATACGCTAAATGCATCCGTGATTCCTACGAAAGTGATTTAGGTTTTTATTTCGGTTTTGCGCTTTTATCTGGGAAAAGCCTAAGTGTGGGGACATTATGGGAACGTTGAGGCATGTACTAATGCAATGGGGGCCATGCATCATTCTCTAGGGATAGGATGCCATTGTAGAGTTTGAAGACTTGTTTAAGTTTTTCGGTGTTTTCGGTAGATTTTTTTGTTTTTCTAAGTTTTTTTAGGGATTTGTGGCCATTCGGGGGCGACAAATCATTGGGAATGACGTTCCAGGTATGTATGCATCTAATCTAAATGTTGGAATGAGTTTTTGGAGAATTTGAAAAAAATTGAGTTTTAAGATGTGAATTTTTTTCTAAGTATAAAAAATCGTCAAAACATTATGTTACCCACGTGTCTTCGCGGTACGCGAAGTCCCGAAAGGAACTTTTCGTGACACACGAAGAGGTTCTATTATGGTCGGCATTATTTTCCACTCTTCGCGGTACGCAAAGAGTGAGGGTCAGTGCTTCGCGGTACGCGAGGGACAAGAAAATGGTCCTTTTTCCCTCATTTTTTATTTTTTTTGTAATTTTTGAGTTGTGTCAGTTCGTCGGGTCTTTTATTTTTGTTTGCGTCTTTTTATTGGGTCGTTATGATACTCTTGGGTTGTTTTGAAGCTTATATTTGTAGGTTTGGATTAAAATTACCCGTACTCAATCTCCATTCGGGTGACAATAGTTCGAGCTTGACCCGTTTGTACAAGGCAGCCCATCAACATAATTTGATGGCGATCGTGAATGAAATGCTATACAATCGCATGTCCAGCTATGTTTTCTAATTTTTGTATTTGTATTTCTTTTTAGTGTTGCTCTTCCTACATTGAAGGCAATGTAGAGTTTAAGTGTGGGGAGGGGAGACCTTAGTCCAGGTCTGTAATTTCAGTCTATATTTTGAGTCATAAAATCAAAAATCCATAAAAATTTAAAAATTTTCAAAAATGTCTCTAGATCAGAATTGTTGCAAATATATGGAAAATGATAGATAGAATTGGAAACTATGCTTTTGTGGAATTTAATTGAAATAATAATAATAATAATAAGCGCGTCTAATTTGTAACGTTTTGGTAGGCCTAACCGACTTTAAGAGCTTAAATATCCTGATAGTGTATCTAGTTTTAAATGAATAATTAACTCAGGATGTCTTGTGGGTTCTCATCTTAGGGGTGTCGGTAAGGTCGAAACTGTCAACATAGGGTGATAGGTACCTCTTTAAGCAAGAGTTTATAAGTTTTTAAAATCTTTGGCATATCGCTTTCCTTTATGAAAATAAATCCGAAAGTTGGTGACGTCCGTATTCTATAATCCACCATTACATGAGCTTAATTAATTAAACAGAAAGCTTAAGTTCTGCCTACGTGTTACCCTCCGGGTTACAAGCTTGGTTGAAACGCCCATGAGCAGATTCTTAAGTGATCAATCATAGATGACTAAGTTTGACTTACGTGTTACCCTCCGGGATAGTGACCTAGTTGAAACACCTCTAAGTTGAGTTTATGTTGTTCATTGCTAAAATTTGAAGCCTGTCTGTTACCCTCCGGGATAGTGACTTGGTTGAAACACTAATGATTAAGGTTTATTCATATATTATTAATCAAAGCTCGATCATTCATCCATCATTCCATTATCCATATTGATTTTTAAAACTTCTAAATTAGTGTTTATAGTGGTGGGAAATCTATAAGGTTTATCCAGGGCCTAAACATGACCGTGAGAAGGTATTAGGCTGAGCTGTAGCTTCCTGAGTGTGAGACCCATAGATATTTTGTTGCTTGGTAATGAATAAGATAGTAGATCACGGAATTAGGGGCTCGAGAGTCGGTGGTTGGGTTTAATTGGATCGAAATACCGATTGTTACGATTAACGTGTTAATATATTTGTGTTGTGTAAAATGAAAATATAAGAAGCAAGTTTTTCGATTATGATTCCATTGCATAATTATTTTTCGGGACGCAAAAGGTTAAGTGTGGGGATGTGATGTAAGGTCAAATATCCCATGTTTAAGAGTCGTTTTTGTATACGTTTTAGTAGTGTTATAGGTTTAATTGCTATTCAGCGGGAAATACGAGCTATAAACAAAAAGGTATCAAAGCACGGAAAGTCAAAGTCAAATCTCAAAAGTCAAAATCATGAAGTTTTGGATCTTCGCGGTACGCGAAGACCTGGGTGAAGTTGTTCGCGGTACGCGAGAGAAGGAAAAAGGGGGCACAACTATTTTGGCCTTCGCGGTACGCGAAGGTACGGCCAGAAATCTTCGTGGTAATCGAAGGAAAGGAATACGGAAAAATTAAACCTAATTTTAATTATATAGCATGAAGGATCCCATTCTTGAATTATCTTCTTCTCAGCCGTCCCAGAGGTGTTCTAAGGCGATTTCAAGCTTTTCGTGGTCAATTGTTCTTGTTTTTCAATGCTTGTAAGTTCTAGATTAGATATTGCGATGTTTGTTACAATTATGAGCGGCTAAGCTCTTTGTGATCCCTCCGGGTGGACGATTTATGCGTGTACTCATCTGGTTTTAGTAGATTATCAGTGTTGGAATGAATTTTGTGAACCTGCTAAGTTCTTTGGATTCAATTGTCAATTCGATTTATTATCAGTTTGATTTTGTTTAACGTTTGCGCATGTGTCATCATTTCTTGGTTTTCTTACATAGGGAATAATTTGGCTATGTGTAGGTTTTATAAAATTGAAATTGGATTGAACAATTTAAATAAGGTTATGTCTATGTAATCTCCTATCTGATTTGAAACTAAAAGTAGACTTATGTTTTGCTGAATCTGAAACTCGGAGTGGTCCTTCTTCTCCAATAGTTTTTACTAATCAAATTAAGTTGCTTTTGATAATCATAAGTGTTTTGAGTAATAAGTCTGAATTTTTAGTAGTAATTGAAACAGTTTTGCTAAATAGCATTCTCCACGAGTTCCATGTGGATTCGACAACCCTACTTCCCGTACTACAGTCTAAGTAGCTAAGGAGTTGTTTTTAATGTAGTTTTTTATTAGGCCTGACACCGCGATCAGAATTCACCATACTTTTCACGTGTCACACTTGCGAAAGTGTTTGGTTGATCACACGGCTCACGTGCCACTTATGGACATCGAAGTAGATAACAGTATGAATTACATCGAGGAACCTGTTGCCATCTTAGATAGAATGGAAAAGCAACTAAGAAACAAAGTGATTCACTTGGTTAAAGTTTCGTGGAGGAACAGAAAAAGGGTCAGAAGCTACTTGGGAAACTCAGGAGGATATGAAAGACTCGTACCCGCATCTGTTTGACTTATCACAGGTTTCGAGGATGAAACCTTCTATAAGATAGGTAGACTTGTAACATCCTAAGACCCGGTTTTTTTGTTTTGCAAGTTCGGGGTCTAAAAGGAAAGTTTTAGGGACTCGAGGGCTGAAAAGTAGAAGAGAAAAGGCTCACTTATACCCTAGCCGCCACCACCAGCCTCTCACAACTCCACATTTGCGAATTTTCATAGAGAGAGGTAGAGAGGATAAAGCTTGAGAGAGGAAGCTTGAGTAAACAAGATTTCTTGGTGATTTGGAAGCTTCAAGCATTGGGGAATCGTTGGTAATCATTCTAACAGAGAAAGCATGAAGAATCAGATCCATTACACGGTAAGAATCGCTCTAAATCTTGCGTTTATGTTTGGTTAGGGTTTTGGGCGAAAAACTAGCGTTTTGATCCATAAATGGGGGTTTTAACGTATGTAATGGTGTTTAGACTAAAGGATTTTCTTAATAAATGATAGACAGAAGTTTTGGAAGTCAAAATTCACGGATTTGGGTATAAAACAGCGTCTGAAATGCTTGATCTTCAATTGGCGACACTGTTTCTTGGGGAGACACTAGTCGTGGATCTGATGGGGAAGGAATGAAAATCGAGGAAGTGATGTCACTCTAAGTGTCGATACTCATGGGACGACATTAAGTCCATAACGAAAATTATGGCGACACTCGGTAGGCGAATTTGTCATTGCAACATTGTTGGGCGACACTGTTGGTTAACAATGTTGGGCGACACTAGCCGGGACGACACTGTAGGCGACACTAGCTAGAATTGATAGTTTTCACATGTTGAATTCGTACATATCGTGTAGCTTACCGCCTAGATTGACAGAAGTATAGAGGATAGTGATAGCGTATCTGGTGAGTCTCTATTGCCCTTTTTCTTTATGTTTTAGGTTGAGATGCATACTTAACTAGTGAACGGGGTGAATGAATGGCACATATGAGCAAATGAAAGTTTTATAAAATATCTATATATTTTTTAAAAGAAATGAAAGTGAAGGGATAGAGTAAACTTATTTTTACAGTCTTTGAAAGTATTTTTTTAAAGGTAACAAAAATAATTGAATGGCGGTACTTCGGTACTGGAATGACTGTGATAGAGTCATATATTATTCCTACGTTATATGCTGAATGGTTAACGTGCATGGGAAATGGCAATACTTTAGTACTGGCTGAATATGATAGATGGCATGTGTTATACATAAATGTTAATACGTGGTGTATGGTAATGGGTATGTGTTAAAGTGTTAAGTGATAGTTAAATGAATTTATGTGCATGCATTGAATGAATAGTGGATTTTTGTGTACAAGCAACATAGGAGACTTGTGTATAAGCATATGGGAACTTTGTCTTCGGGAAATGGTTCGATGATTATATTGTCGGTCTTCGTGCAGTTAGCCTTAGGGGCAATATAATCTGAATGGAACAAAATGAATGAACAGTTGAATGTAGGATTCCTTTTCGTTTTCCTAAAGCAAGGTTTTGTAACAAATGATAGTGAACGTAAAGGATTTCATAATAATGAAATTGTAACGATTGAATGTCCCGTGACTGTTTTGTTAAAACTTAAATGTATTGAAAGCTTATATTATTTTAATAATTAAAGCTATGCTAAATGATAAACCGGGTTTATAGTTATTAAAGTAAAGATAGAACTCGCTCAATATATCTTACCTTTTATTATGCATTTCAGATGGGAATTGAGTTGAATTGTGGAGTTGCTAGAGCTCGGATTGGCTGGATAGAAGGGCTATATTGACCGAAGACTAACATTTCTAGTTGATTGAACTATTTGAGTGTTTATGTTTAAATGTTTATAATTGGTTGTGAAATTTGGAGTTTAAGAACTATGAGATGGTCCCGGTTTGGGGCATTTCAAGAAGTCATACCAATGACAGATCAATGGATGATTACTCACTATGCAAAACCATCACCGGAAGGGACGCACCCGAGTGTGACAAGACCAACTGTGGAGGCGAACAACTTCCAAATCCCGCCCCAAATCATTTCAATGATCCCGAACACATGCCAATTCGATGGTCTTACCGATGCACACCCAAATGCACATATCTCATACTTCCAAGAAGTGTTTCAATTCTCTCTACGGGGAAAGGACAGAGCCTAGCTGAGCCGGCCGGTTCCATCACTACTTGGGACATCATAGCCGATATATTTTTACAGTAGTACTTTCCACCGTTTAGAACTACTCAATACCGAAACAAAATCAAATCTTTTTCTCTAAACATTTTACAATGATTTGTACCCATAGGCCAGATAGACAATGGGCACCACAACTGGTGGAAACTCTAACAGAGTGACTTCAACTTACGCATATGCGTTGTTAGAGAAACTAGCCACCAACGATTAACAGTGGCCTACCACCATAGCTCGTGTGCCTATGCCTAAAGCAGGTATGCACAAGATTAATACTCAAACAACTCTGGAAGCCAAGCTAGATTGATTAATTGCTAAATAACCAAGTGAGGTGCGAAACTTGCAGTGGCTCGTACAAGACAAGAGCTTGCTCTATTGGAACTTCGTCTGCTCAACAAGGAGAACTAGAATTCATATAGAAGCAAAACCGGCCTCAAGGCAACCCTTACAGCAACCCCTACACTCATGGGTGGAGAAACCATCCAAACTTAAGATGGAAGGACTCAAACAACTTTGGATCTCCCGAATTTACCCAATAGGCACAATTTCAAGGCACTTGAACTAGTACTTGGCAAGAGAGGAAGTCATGTTTGGAAGAGTTGATGGAAAAATACACTGAGGCGAATAAGAAACGCATGTGTAGGGCAGAGCTCAGATGAAGCTGCAAGGAAATGCTCTCTTGAACATAGATAACGAGGTGGGGGAAACTAGTCCAACAAATCTCTGAAAGACAAATGGGAGGTTTTCCAAGTAACGTGGAGAGCAACCCAAAGGCACATGTGAGAGCCATAACAACCAGGAGTGGGATGACCATTCAAGATCCTGTTATGAACCTTGTGGCCCACCAAGAAAGCCGCAAGAGCCAAGTTAAGGACCAATATGAGAAGCCAGAGAATAAGGGTGAAAACAGTCACACGGAAGTTGGTGAGAAAGAAAAAAGACTCCACTGAGGTAGTATCAGCTGTGCGTTCCATACCCAGGGAGGCTTAAGCAAGATCAGTTGCACAAGCAATACGGTAGATTCTTGGAGCTATTCAAGAAGATGCAATTCAATTTTCCATTTGTTGAAGCATTATCCTAAATGCCCAACTATGCCAATTTCCTTAAGAACCTCCTAGCTAACAAAAAGAAGATTGGCGATCTTTCAAAAGTAACACACACTAAGGAGTGTTTGCCGTTTTGCAAAAGAAGCTACCTGAGAAGTTGGCTGATCCGGGAAGTGTCACTATTCCCTGCTACTTGGGTTGCTTAACAATCAGCAACACGTTAGCAGACTTTTGTGCCATCATTAACTTAATGCAATATTCCGTTTTTGCCATGCTCAATTTAGGAGAACCTGCACCAACGCGTATGAACATCCAGCTTGCTGACCGATCAATCAATCACCTACGAGGTTTAATGTAGAACGTTTTTGTAAAGGTTGAGATATTCGTGTTACTAGTAGACTTTTTCATCCTAGATATGGACGAGGATACAAAAGTACCTATCATTCTAGGTCGTCCATTCCTAGCAACCGCAAGAGCAACGGTTGATGTGTTCGAGGTGAAATTAACCCTTCGAGTTATGAGGATAAAGTGGAGTTCACTTTCCCATACCGTACAACATGTGATGAACAATAAAATGAGAGTATAACCTACCACATTGAAATATGCATAGGGAAAGCAAGAAGAGAAACCCACTGTGAGCCTGTCTCAGTAGAGGAAGCTGAAACCGAAGCGTCATGGGAAGAGGAATTCGGTGATGAACTATCACAAATTCCCATGATAGAGGTGAACGAAGAGACGCTTGATCCTCAAATAGATATTGAGGAACTAGAGCACTACTTTACAATACGGAAGAAGTGTCAATCGAGAGAAGTAGGAACGCGAAGTAACAATTCACAATATGACAATACCTATCCAATAGAATAATTGTGTGGATGGGGTTCTTGACCAAAAGCTCCAAGAACTCTCTCAGATCAAACCCATTCATAAGACTAAGTGCGGGGATGGGTATTTTGCTACAAAGCATACACTCTCAAGGTACACGAGAAACCGCGGAGGAACGAAATTCGAGAGAAAAAACAAGCCACTATGGAATCTAAAAAGTTCCAAGCTTGTTACAATTAAGCCACTCGAACTCAAAGTACGCTAGACCGACCCATCCACAACTATCAACTTTAATAGAATGAATATTGTCCTAATAATCATTATGTTTTGTGTACTATTGAGAAAAAGAGAAGCCACCACAATAATCTCAAACGGGACGAGTCAGGTTGACGACTCGGTAATAAATCAAGCGCTTCCGGGAGGCAACCCAAGGGTTCTGAATTTCTTCTGTTCCTTTAGATCTAAATGAACAGAGCATGTACTTAAATTTTAATGACCGTACGACCCGTACGCCAACCCATAATGGTGATAAGACCGGACGCATAGCTTGATTCCTTTTCAAACCCCTAAACCAATTACTTATCCTCTTCCGATCAAATTTAACACTCGTTCCAACTTTTGAATCTCGAAAACCCTCCAAATCATCCATTGCAAGTTAAAACCCTTTTCTTGGGGTTTGATTTACGAACAAGAAGGTAAACCCTAGCTCGTAAATCATCACCTTGTTTGAACGTTGGATGGGCTCAGGTTTGAATCTGCCCTTCAATTGAACTTTCGTTCCACCGACTGTACGTACGACCCGTACGCCGTTTTGGTACGAGCATTCCTGAAAAAATCGAAAGGGTTAATCGCTTATGGCCCGTATGTGCAGTTTGCTAAAACTAATATGAGAATTCCAATCTTTGCAGATGGTAGAACTGTCGCATGCACGGAGAAAGCGTGCACGATTACTAAGAGACTAGTCATCTCCCCGACAAGAAGAAGAGTTGTAGGAGGAAATAGAGATGGAGTTGCCATACGTGGTGTTACACCCGCACGCATGGCTGAGGTACGCTATGCATACCACAAAGTATAGACTTCTACATACACTTGTGAGAAAGCCAGTCCTAGCGAAGAGGACGGTTGATTGGGAGTTCGTCGACACGATTGGCGCGAGCCCAAACAAGAGTAGATTTTCACACCTCAGTGGAGCAGATTTTTGAGTACCACTGGACTTGTCTACCGTGAGCTTGTTTTAGAGTTCTACGGCTTATTTTACTTCGATCCACGTTGCACCAACGCAGGTGTCAGCCATGACACTGGCTGAGCGGTGGTCTACATTCGCAGATGGTCTGCACAACTAGGACGTGAGGACCATCTCTGTTAGATATCAAAGCACAGAGCGGAACCATCACTTCCAAAATGCAAAGATTATTTATGTTTCCATATGTACATGTAATTTATTTCATAATTTATAAATATGTACTTACTTTCATATTCGATTATTTATGTATGAGACATATTCTTACATACATACATACATCACTCTATATTTTATAAACAACACATATGCTAATCTACATATATGAAGTTATAAAAAATACATGCATATATATATATATATATATATATATATATATATATATATATATATATATATATATATATATGATGCGGTTCAAATGATAACCAGTATTTATGTGATAACCGTGATAATCACTCTCAAACATAGTGTGACGTATATGTAACACTATTGTTACACGTACGTAACACTATGTGTCACGTATATGTAAAATTATGTGGTACGTACATGTAAGACTCCTCATTTCCATATTTATGTTCAAGATACTTAAATATTTTTTTAACAATTAAAAGAAAAAATAATATTTAAATTATGTGACTGTTTGAGACTGGTTATCACGGTTATTACATAAAAACTTGTTTAACATTTGAACCCTTCCTTTTATATATATATATATGTGTGTGTGTGTGTGTGTGTGTGTGTGTGTGATTATGTGTATATATATCTAATTATGCATATATATACTTTCCTTGAGTTATCTAAATTCTTTTTATACATGGATATAAATTTATACATACATATATACATCATACCATATTTACGTACACATATATTCTTAAGTATATATAGGAAATCATAAGATCATTTTTAATAAAAAACCTTCAATTTTATAAATATCTTACAATCTTTTAGTGAAACCTACATCTAATCACGCCATACCTCATGTTATTCATACACCCCCGTCAAGACATCACCTCATCTTCACTCTAAGTCCGTACCTCTATATTTTATTTGTTTTAAGTACTAGAGCCATGACTTTATCATCTATATAAACCCTTCTAAAACTCTCATTTGAACACAACTGCTTGAACATCTATATCTCTCTCTTAATCTCTCGGCTCTCTCTCCCTCTTGAAACCGATATCACTCAAACCCACAAACCTTTCAGGTTTTAAAGTTTGTTGCAAGCTTTTCTCAAGTTCTATCTTTGGTTGTCCAACCATAACCCTTAGTAAGTTATCATCCATGTTTTATTTAAGTCTTACAAGCTTTACTTTGGTTATTTTGCATCCTAGAAATCGAAATCCATGCATACACCACCATGCCAACACTTTGTTTATAACAGAAAAAGGTTTGTGGGCTTGTAAATCACCATCTAACACATTTAGTGTTCTTGTATGATGTTCCCTGATCAAACCGACACACAAGCATACCTTCAACACTAAGATCTACATAGTTTCTACATTTGTAACCATAACATTCTATCTTTCACTTAGTGTATGATCTTTGGTTGTTAACACAAAGGTTTGTGTGTTTGTAGACTACCAATTAACACATTTAGTGTTCTTAGATGGTGCTCCATGATCAAACTCATACACGAACATAACTTCAATATAAAGATCTAGATGGTTCTTACTTTGGTGTTTATATTTATTATTATTATTATTATTCTTTAGCTTTATTCTTTCATGGATATTTTGAATCATATTCTAAAAGTCTATATACATATATATATATATAGACATATGTTCATATATATAATCCTATCAAGATGATCCAAGACTTTATCATGAAACTTTGGTTATTAACAAGTTACACACTTAAATGGCTATTTATCTTTCAAGAATATATATATATATATATATATACTAGGTTAAAATACCGTGTATTACACGGGCTGAATAAATGTAATTTTATATACTTAGTAATAATAAAGTTTATGTTTTTAAAACCTGTGTAATACACAAGTTGAATAAACCCGTGTATTACACGAGTTGAATAAACCCGTGTATTACATGATTTGAATAAAATATAATGTAATATATCAACATATACACTCGTCAAAGTGGAACAATGTGAATATGTAAATATATGATTAAAAGTTTTTTATTTGAATTCTAGTGCCTGTAAAATTGTTTTCAGTTTGTAGAATTCATAAAAATATGATTTAACAAATTAATTGATGATAAACACAATTTTAAATTAAAAATTGTGTAGATAAAAATTGAAACAAATAATTAATTGTATTGGCTAAAATAGTGGAGTTTATTATTAATAGGAGAGAGATGCGGTAAAAGGAGAAGGAGGAGACCTACAATTGTGACAAGTATCTTCTCAATTTACTTGTTTATTAGATAGTATATATTATTCAACTTAATTTGACTTTTATTTACAATTTTATTAAAAAAATAAGCTAAATGATTACATTTTAAAGTTTCTTATAATATGAGATAATTTAAAATAAATGTGTTTTATTAGTATAATTAATAATTTATTTAAAAATATATTATTATTGAAAATATGGAAATGCATTTATTATGAAAGAGAGGCGGGAAAAATTGTATGAGGATAAATATGAAGGCGACACGTGACATTAGGAAACCTTTATTTATTATATAGTATAGATATGTATATATATATATATATATAAACATGATTTTATTTACAAGACATTATTTGTAAATCACCAATTGTTTAGTTAGGTGTTTTTCTACGCATAATATACGTAGGTATTATTATACCTTTTTTCAAGGATCTAACACAAGACATGGTCATGTTACATATATATATATACATAATATAAAATAACAGTTATGACATTGTGTGTCCATTTATGCATTTACGACCTAGATCATATAACCCTATGTTGATTAGTACATATATTATTGTGATGGGATTATTATGGAATTTGGAAACTGGATTTAAATCATTTGGCATATTATACAAATACAGTCGTTATAATGCTAGATTTTCATCAACGCCCTTATGTTTTGTTTATTCAGGATTTCATGAACTCTATGGCACTTTTATAAATATAACGTTAATATTTATACGAATAGAACTTCTATGCACTTGGGTTACTATATAAACCCTAACAAAGTTAAAGTTTACCATAGTTCACAATCAAACGGGTACGTACATTTGACAAAGTATTTCATAATGACATTATTAACATATTTTGAAACCTAGATCCCATAGCCATCATAACATTACACATAAGCATTTGGACAAGGTTTATATAGATATATTAAGCCGACATGTTCTCCAAACATGGCTTTTAACAAGCAAACATTTATCACCATAGTCTCATATATTTGAAGCTAAGATGGTTACACAAGTTGAACATACATGATTACATTAGGGTTGGTCCTTAGAACTCAATAGTATGTATTTGCTTTTTAGTACTCTAATAGGACCAGAACCGTTACATTAAGTTGTGAAGCATTGGTAATACATAAGACATCAGACAACTGCATATTCGCAACCCCTTTTTTCATTTTACATATTTGGGGGGAAAACTTACTTGGAATACTTGATTTTACGTACATTGATACCCAACTCGTTTACTTTATACATTGCTTATGTTACACGGTGATAGTTGTGGCATTGATTATAACACTTAAGTCCCCTTATTCTATACAACTAGTTGACTCATGGATTTGAGTCGATTGTTTAATATAGATAGTACTATTTAGGTAGACATCCCCCATTCACTTGTTGGTTGGACGGGTCAACCAATAGACACAACAGAACCTGCATTGTTAATTGAATGCTTATTTCCACACATTTACATTTTCTAATGTTTTGTGATAAAACATTAGGCGGGGAAATTCAGTCGTAGACTTGGTTGTGGACTCATGTTGATTGCATCTATTTTACATATTTCATTTGTATAGTAAACACTTTCATTACTACTATTTGATCTATTCGGAAACCTTCGAACTCACCAATTATTTTTGTTGACACGTTTTAGCATGTTTTTCAGGGATCAACTATGTGGTCCATTAGGAGTACTGATGTATTGCAAAATACATGCATTTTACTGTCAATTTTATTCCAACTTTGTGTTTGTTTTGCTTCGGTTTTCTTCTATAACTGCTTGTACTTAATATTTCTATATATTTTGGTTGTTAGGTCACAAAGGAAGCGGATATGATTGAAAACGAAGAAGAACGAGTTTCCGGTTCGTGCGAGAGGGCTGTGGATAAAAAGAAACTTTCTGGATTTTTACCCCTGTCGCGTAGCGCGACAGGTCTTGGAATGTCGTCGCGCTACGCGAGGATTGCAAAATGGCAGAATTGCCCTTTTAATGATTGCCCGACTGTTTTGTCTGTTTATGGGGTCCTCACGCTACGCGAGGGGGGTGCAAGTTCCCGTCGCGCCAAGTTTTTGGCGCTGTTGCCGGGGACACTTGGCAATAGCGAAATTGACTTTGATTTTAGGATTTGTGTATATTTTCTTTTATTTGGGTGTTTTAGATTAGGTTGTATTTCTTTATTTTTCTCTTTATTTTTATTTTTATTTATTTTGAAAGAAGAGGAAGATGTGGTGCGAGAATTGTGGTGGACCCCATTGGACGCAGCAATGTCAGCATTTTTATTCATATAGGTATTCTGCGCACCGGTACGATGAGAGATATCAGGAGGATGATGCGTTGGCGAGATCGTACCATTTGATGGAGCTAATGGAAAAGGAAGCGAGAGCCGAAGACATCAAATGGAGAGCTGAGATGGATCTTCTGACAAGTCAGATTGAAGCACTTAAACTTGCAATGGCTACATCTATGAAGCAGATAGAGGATCCTGTGATTGATGATTCATTAGAGCCGGAGACGAGAACGGACAGCGGAGTTTTTGCTATTTCCGATAGTTCTTCCCAAGTCCCACCTCCGGCTCAGCATATATTTGATTTTGAGGATCCGGATGTAGAAGAACACATCCAAGCTTATTTGAGGCACGATCTGCAGGCGGACAGACCAGCTGATGTGGAGAGAGTCGTGATTTTTGCTGTAGAGGATACACTTGTTCCGAGTGTAGATGAGGCTGTAGTTGCTCACTTCCGAGCGCAGGAGGAGAGTCTTCACATCCCATCAGCAGAAGAAGTCAGGCAGATAGATTAGAGTGCTCGGTTTGCTGAGATGTAGGCCAGGTGGGTAGAGGAAGGTGAAGTATTCGACACACCAGGACCAGAGACGTTAATGGACGAGTCAGTCCCACCTCTGGTTCAGCAGGATGTCCCAATTCAGCCGATTTCCGCATTGTGGACCGATTCTGATGATGAGTTGGAGTTTTCATCTGATCCCGTGACCACAGAGCATCCTAATGATCAGATTGATGAGGAAAGTGAGAGAGCCAGGATAGAGGATGACATGACGAAGGAGGAGGAGCATGTACTATCCTGGAAGTTTGAGTTTGGTGACGAGTTGGTTGGTTTTACAACTCAAGAGGCTGATGAGGTGTTTGACCCTGTTGGTGACATTACTACTCTCGAGACATTACTTTATGGAGAGCCAGCAGCGGTTATCGAGCAGTCACCAAACCGAGAGGATGAAGAAGAAGTGATGGAGATGGAGCGACCACTTCTTGTTGAGGATGAGCAAACCCCAAGTGTGGGGATTGCTGATGATGATAGCCGGCCCGTGGATGACGACGATGATTATGGATCGCCACCCAGATCCAACGTGCCACGAGATAGGGTGAGAGAGCGCCTGGACCGGCGCATTTCGAGGACAAAAACCTGGTCGATTAGAGGCCCTGCAGTTGTTCCAGACTGCAGAGACGACCATGCTCCTCATTACATGCATGGCATACAGTTCGGTCCAGGAAAATTCAAGTCTTGGTGGCCCGACTCGAGTCTGTTTCGAGTCTTCTGGGGCCTGGTTGTTGGATTCTTCCCGTCCATCGACAAGAGAATGAGATTGAGTAAAAATGATGGGAAGAGGATTAAGGAGAGGCCTCCTGATTGAGTTTACTTGTGAGGCACGAGTCTGGCTGAAGACTCTTCTGTAAACTTAGCGCTACTGGGAGGCAACCCAGATTTTCGCTTTAGTTATTTATTTGCTTTATTTTAGCTGTCATTGTGTTTGTTGCTTCTCCTGTTCTGTGATTCGTCCTCATTATTATGGCTGCTTGTATTTTGTACATTATCTGTTTAGTTTAGTTTTATTTTTATTCTATTATTTGTGTCAGTGTTATGCTGCTCGGGTTTTGCTTGTTTTTGTTTTGCAGGTTTTGTGTTTTGATGTTTGCATGCAGTGATTATAATTGATTTTTGGAAGAGTTTTTAGCAGCAGAATGCGGGTCCCCAGGTATGTTTGTTTTTGTAAATGGTGGTTGGAAGGTTTGAGAAATAAGGGGGTGAGAAATTTGACTAAGTGTTGGAAAATTTTGAAACTTTCTGTCAAATTCCACCCCTCGCGCTACGCGACGCTTTTCTCGTCCCCCGTCGTGCTACGCGAAAAAAAAAATTACAATGTGAATTATAGTCTTTTGAAATTACTACAAAGTACATTTGGAGATTTCTACATATAGTCTTTTGAATTAGGACCTATTTTGAAAATCTTTGGTAATGTACTTAAACAATTACAATGTAATGACCTATGTACTAGGCAAGAAATAGATTATAGTTTTTCTCTTGAATAACATGTGTTTTTTATAAGAGTTTCGTTACAGTCCCGTGTTTCAGCTTTAGCGGGGTGTGACAACAACCACAGTAGCAGCACCAGTTGTAGTTTAGGCTGTATTTTTTTAATTTTGGGTGTATTACCAATGAGTTGTACGTTAGAAATATTGATGTATTTCCACTTATTTTGAAGTACAAACTCGTTGCGTCATATATATGGGTATTTACATGTTTGTGGTTGTGATATTTAATGTTTATCATGCTTTAAAATTTGGTACATTTACGTTCTTTGTTGAGTATTTTAGACACTAATCGAGGAGGAAATGAGTGGTTGTGGCTCGCAACCCTTTTCCGATTTGAGCCACATACTCTTGGAACTGCTATCAATCAGGGAAATTTTTTAGTTCCCTTTCCTTGCATTTGTTTTAATACTATCAGTACATTAGGGATAATGTACGCTTAAAGTGTGGGGATGCATAATTTAGTAAAGCTAACTGAATAACAGGTCAAAATTGGATAATATTTAAAAAATTTTGAATCCAAACTCCCCAGCACCAAACAAAACACTTTCTTGCACAGAAACGTAAACCGTAGCCTAGAAACTCGCATGTGTGATGCCCTAGAACTGAAAAAAAAACTTATTTTTAAGCATTTGTAATTAGTTTTCTTAAACAAGCATTTTTCAACAAAAAAATGTTTTGGAAAATCTAGGACAATGAAATTGAAACGTATAATTTCAAAAGTGTTTTAACTCACATCGGTAACCCAAATCCATTGTTTTCATACTGAGATTTTGAGCATGTTTATTTGAGCAATATATTTAGCTCAGATTTCATTTGTTGAGTGACTGCGACTGTACACAGAAATGATAAATGTATTACGATAAACCTCCTATGTTTTAGCCTTTTTTGTTTGTTTACTTACCCAAACACAAACCCTTAGTACATCATTTTGAGCTTATTACCATTCGTTTGTTTAACACACGTTACAAGACAATAAAGCCTTTTTAGCCTTGTCACTTTTAATCCGTGTGTTAACAATACGGTTAAAGTAAGTATCTAAGTATGTTAGTCTTTTGTGTTTGCATTATAGCATATTTACTAGAAAATCAAAGAAAAAATGTATAAGAAAAAAATAGAGTTAGAAAAGAATAAGTGTATGGATTAAAGATGCACAGTTCCAAACCATTCAGCAGCTTAGTATTTATATTTCGAGTCCCTAGCCTAACTAGACTGGATTGTAACCACTTAGTCGCTTTAAATTCACTATTCTGCACCTTAACCCAAGCCATTTCATTACAACCATTTTTAAAGACCTTTGGATTTGTGTATGTGTCTTAGTAGTGGAGAGTTGATTTCGGTACAAGCCTTTGAAAATGTTGTGTTATGGCTTGGTTTGAGAGTTGCACATACATTAGCATATATGCTGCTAAATTTAGAAAACAACTGAGTGGACAGACGATTGTGAGGGGTGTGAGTTTACATGGTTGGGCCTTAAGGTGAGTTTCATTAAGATGATTCTTTGTTTTTAAATACAACACCTATTGCTTATTTAGACATGTAAGTCTATAGAAGATGTAAGCCTTAGGAGTTGGTTAATAACTGGGGATGGGGATAACATTTGGCTGAGGTAAAAGGTAACGTAGTCCACTGCAAGGGAGCATGCTTAGGGTCAAGCAAGAATTGTGGGGATATTTGATGTGTTCCAAATAAAAGAACTATTTCATGCATATTTCCCTACATTATGAGTTTTTTTATTGTCTGATAAAATTGATACCTAATTTGGTTCTCTCTTGATTTATAGGTATTGATGCAAAAGAAGGATAGCGTGAAGAAGTGAAGCTGTTAGATGGAAGTCTGAAGAAAGAAGCCCAAAACAGATCAGGGTAAGACCCGTATGTCACACGGCCTGTACATAAGCCCGTATTTGTTTGTGAGGATACGGACAGTACGAAGACAAAGTTTGACATTGCACGTTTAATGAACATATGGGAAGCCACCGACAAAGCCTATTTACTTACTCTTAATAGGCAATGTCGGTAGCAAATGGGAAGCCACCAACAAAGCCTCTTTTCTATGTTTTGTACTTTGTTTTCCGTAGGTTGATCAAAAGTATGGGTAGGTGGGTTGGTTAAGTCTTGGTTTGTTAAACACTATCTTTGTTCCCAGGTTCGAACCCTGCTCTCTATAGTTTTTTTTTTCTTTTTAGATTTCTTATTTCTTTTAGTTTTGATTACTTTTTTTAATTCATTAGGTCGTAGTGTGCGAGTCATAATACTTTTTTCTATTTTTGGTTCAATCTCTAAAACCGATTCGTCTTAAATTTGTACGGTTTTTTTATGTACTTAACCACGCACGTTAATGTTTTGACATAAATTTTTTTTGGTTAACGCCGCCGCAGACTTCACACTAGTTATTATTATTACTTAGTTGAGGGCTAAACTTAATATTTCTCATTTATATATTCTGAAACTCCTGATCGGAGAAGAGAATAAAAGAAAAAAACACGTCTTCTTCGGTCATCAACACCAATCCTCGGAACTCATTTCATATCATAATATGATAATCATATTCGTTCGGTTCATGAACCTAAATCAGAGCGTTTAGATGGAATTTAATGAGTTACCATATTACGTAGCTAATGGTCGTCAACACATTCCTATTTTACTCGAAAAACCTGCTCTAAAGTTTCCTATGCAGCGGGGACAATTATTGGTGGTCTTCGTTTGGTGTTTGGCTGAGAGTGAGTGGTTTCGTTATTGTCGAACTTGACCTGAAGGCGAACGTAGCAGCAAACCGTGAGCAGAGAGGTGAGAATATTTTTTTGTCGAATTCTACTGAGTGAAGTCGGCTTCTTATAGTCGAAGGGAGGAGTGTTGGTTTAACGTAGGTACTCCCCGCCGACAAAGTTTCTTGTAACCGTGGAGATTACCGGAAGGTCTCTTAAGGAACCAAAGGGTGGGTTTGTCGAGTTGACCAATGTTTCTTGCAACTCTTGGGTAGTGGTTTAGTTGTATAGTGTTTGCCCATGACAAAAGTTGTATACTTATATAAAAAGGTAAAAATTAAATTTATGATACATTAACATAATTGAAGTTTCGATAGTAGATTATGATTCACTTTCCCTAATAACGTCTATTATCATAAAAAAACAAATTAGAAAAATCCATCAGACTTTTTTTCCAATTTGGAAATATATTTTGTATGCTTTGCAATTTGATTGTCTGAACCTGGGAAACGAAAAAAAAAATAACTTGAAAATAACTTCTGTTGATGAACCTTCCCCAAGTGGGCCTTTGACTTGTCTTGGGCATAAACTAATGAACTCCACAATGAAACAGATAAGCTACCGATCTGAAGTTGTATCAAAAAGTCTTCTCCGGTTCTCCTTCTATTGACTTAATTGTTAATCAAGTTAGAATGAGTCAATTATATAATTAGTGTCTTATGTAATATGTTAAAGTCAAAAGGGTCCAAATGTAATGTGCCAAAGTGTATAAACGTATGTGAAGTCAAGGGATGCGACGGTAGGGTTAAACAACACGTCGCTTCATCCGTGTGTATGTATATAAATCGAAGTTAAGGGTTAGAACGATCCTTTGCAAGTTCTAATTGAAGATTTTTGTTTTTTCATTGTTAAATCTTTGATTGTGTTTATTCAATCCTGGGCCAATAACTAGGTATCAGAGCCAAAAGGCTTAAACAAATCCGATCGCGTGAGTGCCTCCTATTCGTGCAGTACGTTCATCACCATCATCATCGGTTAATTTGTGTTCTCAATTTACCACAAAAAATTGAAAGCAAATATGTCTGGTATAGCGAAAAAAGGACCTGATCCTGTTTTGAAATTGAGTTATTGTTTAAATCACAAAGGGGTAATTAGAATCTATTTGTTGCGAATCTTAGACATAAAAATAACGTTTTTTTGTTGTATGTTAATCAGCGATCTTAAGAAACAGAGAACAAAGTTCGCTTTTGTCTGCTTGTGTCGCCTAGAACCAAAATCACATAAGGGTGTTCGGGTGTTTTGAAATCAGTCATAGATTCAAGGGAAAGTTTGTAGGCTGTTTCTATAATTGATTTTTGAACATCAATTACACGAAAGGTGTGTGTTTGGTGCCCCTAATCGAAGTTAGAAAGGAGGCCAGAGGGCTGTTGATCGTCGTTTCAATTCCCTGTTCTAAACATCAGAAATCAGTTTGGTGGAGTGGATTGAATACACTCGAGAAACAAGAACAAGTTGTTGACTTTCTTTGTTGGTTGGTCTACGTTAATTGGAGTCAACGACCACAAAAAAAAAAACAAGTGTGCTAAGATAAATCAATTAATCATTATAGAAAAAAAAACAAGTGTGCTAAGACTTCAAGATTAAAAATGGAGTGATGAAGGAATCAAAGGAAGAAGCATTCAAAGTTGAAGAATCAAACTTGGATCAACAACTAGGGGGTGAATGTTGGTTTTATTTGTGTGATCAAGTTTGGATAAAAGTTAGCGGGTCAAAGAAGTAATTAGTCTCAAGTATAGTTTTAGTGTCTTTATGTATTTGTTATATATTATTTATAAGTTAGAAATTGTATTGTACGTATAATTGGAACACTTCAGTGAAGCGTTGTGTCGTTTAGGGTTAATCGCTATATATGCGATCCATGTAAACAACAGAAGATTCGTTCGTCAATCCAAATTCGTTTTTAAGGTTCATCCCATATTGTTCTTGTATCTTATTGTTCTTGATTGAATGGTTGAATCATGGTCTCCTAGGATCTATAATACAGTTGTAGAGATGCTAATGTTTTCTAGAACTCTTCAACAGTTGCTTCAAATAAGAGTGATTCAAACATTTTTCTAGCCACATTAGGGTTAATCGCTATACGTGTTAAAAATTGTTAAAATAAAATCCAAATAGGATTAGAGAGGACAAAGTCTTGATTTGTTTATTGGCTTTTAGTGTATCACTTAATTAATGGCTTTAACCATGCATGAAGCATGCTCACTTCTCTTTGTCTCGAGGCTGCCAATTTTATGCTGTTTAGAAAACTAAATCCCGTTTATTTAATTGGGATGTCATATTATAGTACAAAAGGTATGAATATGATAGTCTTGACTGGATTAAAAGTCTTGAGTTTGCTTTGAACCAAAAAAAATATAACCATTAGCTATTTTTCTAGGATGTTGAAAGTTTCGGATTTCAGACCCGAAACTTTCAAGATCTTAGAAAAATAAAGATAGGATGGGTTGCTTTAGGTTCATTTGCTATGCAAAACATGAAGAAAAGGTTACTCCTAGAGAGTTTGAGGTTCTACGTTGTATGTTCATGGACTTCATCCGTTTCTTGCTCCATCCTAAAGTATTTAGCAATTGTTTGGATCACAACCTTGTTTGGTTTTTATGTTTTTATGGATAAGGGAGAAAATCATATATATACCGTTATAAATATGGAAAATAGTATGTTAAATTCTCTAATGGTTAGGGGTGGTTTGCAACTTGCAAACACATGAAAAAACTAGGAATTTCCCTGCACACAAGGCAGATAAAACCTGTATATTGTAAAATAAAAGGTTTGTTTATAACAGTATTATGTTTGATTTTACAAAAGTTGTTTGTGCAAAAACATAAAGTTTTAACATGCTTAAAAACATATCGATGCGTGTTTTATATTGATGGTAGTTAGATACACTACAAGGATATGACTATGTCACGACGCTGCCTATCCGGACGACATTTGTCGTCGGGATAGGTCACCCTATACCGACGACATATCGTCGGGATAGGCCAAACCCAAAATTTAATAGGGGAGACCCTATACCGACGACATGTCGTCGGTACATGGTTGAGCCAGATTGGAGGGAAAACTGGCGCCCAATGAATTATTGGGGAAAACTTTTACCGACGACAAGTCGTCGGTATAGATTAATTTTTATTTTCTTTTTCCTTTTTTTATTTATTAAATTTGTCGTGATAATTTTTTTTTAAATTAAAAAAAACTGGAAAACCTTATACCGACGACAGCTCGTCGGGATATGGTCTTTAATTTGTTGACCGGTCAAACATCCTACAAAAGCCTATACCGACGACATGTCGTCGGTATAGACTACGTGTAACCGACGCATATTTGCAAATTTAATAAATAAAAAAATAGAAAAGATCTAAACTGACGACATGTCTTCGGAATAGGCTTTTCCAAAAATTATTAGAAAATGGAAAAAAAATCTATACCGACGACATGTCGTCGGTATAGGGTGGGTATGTCCAGACGACATGTCGTCGGTATAGGCCTAAATCCTATACCGACGACATGTTGTTGGTATAGATTTTATTTTTGAAATTTTTAATTAGACCCTATAGCGACAATTCTATCCAGACATGTCGTGGATAGAGATTTTCTTTTTGATTTTTTTAATTAGACCTTATACCGACGACATGTCGTTGGTATAGGGTGGGTCTGTCCAGACGCCATGTCGTCGTTGTAGATTTTCTTTTTGAATTTTTTAATTAGACCCTATAGCGACGAGTCTGTCCCGACGACATGTAGTCAGTATAGGCCTAAACCCTATACCGACGACATGTCGTCGGTATATATTTTCTTTTTGAATTTTTTTAATTAGAACCTATAGCGACGACATGTCGTCGGTATTGGTCAGTCTATCCCGACGACACATATACTGACGACACCTTTGAGCTATTGGTACGAAGCAATCTCGACGAACCCTGTACCGACGACTTGTGATTTATTTACTTAATAAAAAAATAAAGATCGCAACGATTGATTCATTACACAATAGCGGAAGCTGTAATAGTGATTTCAAATACTTGAGTACATATACAATTATTAAGACTAAGTAACATAATGATCTAAGTTCTTCTAGATCAACGATAGACTTGAGGCTTGATAATCTAAGCTCCTCCAGCTACTAGGATATGATCCAACATAGCTAGCATATTCCAACCGCGCCATGGCTAAGGGTCACCTGAGAAACATATTTGAAAATGTCAACAAAAAGGTTAGTGAGTTCACAGAGTTAGTTATTTCAGTGCAAGTAGTATTTCCCCGAAAACATGTATATGACCTAACAGTCATAAAAATAAAATAGTTTTCCCTCGAAAACATGTACATGACCTTACCGTCACAAAATGAGTAGTTTTCCCCAGAAAACATGTACAAGACATTACTGTCATAAAATAAGTGATTTTCCCCCAAAAACATGCACATGACATTACCGTCATAAAATAAATAGTTTTCCTCGAAAACATGCACATGACATTACCGTCATAAAATAAGCAGTTTTCCCCGAAAATATGCACATGAAATTACCGTCATAAAATAAGTAGTTTTCCCCGAAAACATGCACAAGACATTACCGTCATAAAATAAGTAGTTTTCCCCCGAAAACATCCACATGAATTTCTTGTAAATAAATAATTCTAAGCGCATATGATAAACAAAACAAGTATTGTTGATCCATTTCTAGGCTTACAAATAATATGTTCATACATGAGACCGTAACCAAACCTAACTGGTGAATGCCCCTCCCTCGCTTTACCACGAGAACGGAATAAGACAATATGCGGCCATTCAACCCTTCAGGTCCAGGTTAGCGCGACTAACCATGACCGGGGGCGTCACCCCCAATAGTACTATTCATAGAATCCTAGGCTAAGTCCATAGCTAATGGTTACAAATGTTGATGATGTTCAGGAGACTTTAAGAGCTCTCCTCATGTAAAACATAATGTTAGTGTCTTGTTTTCTTGTTATCATATAAAAATGTTTGAAATGTTTTCTCAAGTGCATGAAACCACAATGTTTCCAAATGTATTGATCAATAACGTAAAGCATGATATGTAAGTATGTTTCTCACCCGTAGTTTACAAAACATTAAAAGCGAAAAGGGGGTTGTGAACTCACCTTGTGTCCGATGAAATGCTAGCAAATAACAATTTGTACTAAGGAGACTCGACGATTCGTATCCTAATTGTAGAAGTATCTTACGGTTAGGATCAGATATCTCATATGCAAGTTGTTCACCCAATACGTTAGGTTTTGCTGGAAAAAGTTTTTTGTTTAAGAAGATGTCGTATGTTACGGCCCGTTGGTGTTTAATATCCATCTATTCGTATGACTATTCACACATGTATTATACTCACACAATCGAGTACAAAAATGTAAGTCGTGATCATCGAGTACTTATACCTTTTAAAGATATATATATGCATATATATATATATACATAACTTATTTTTAAGAGAATAACCCATTTCTCATCGTACAAATGTAAATAATATAACTCATATTATTTATATTTCTCAACATACGTTTTTATTCAAGTTTCATGTTTATCACAAATAGTTATGTATAAGTACTCGTTTCGACAAATGACATCAATTATTCATTAAAGTTTTGACGTAATTAATTTATAACAAAACGTATGTTTACTAATAATTTGATATATTTATATATATCGTGTCTTCAAAACCCATAATTTATCGTACGACATATAATTATTTAAAATAACTATTTGATACCGTTTAACGGTTTTATTCATCAAAATACATATGTGAGTTTCATGCCTCCAAGGTATTATTATCCAAAGACACCATTATATAAGTTACTAGTTTCGCCAAAAATATATTTATTGTCAACACGTTCCATATTTTGTAAAAACTCACGTTTATTCGAAACGACCAACATATATATATTTTCAAAGTAACCACGTGTTCTTTTAAAACTACATTGTTTTACAATTCATGTTCCATATAATGAGCGTCTTTAATCTCTAAATATGTGGATCTAATATATATATATATATATATTTAAGCATTTGTAACAATATACATGTTATGGATACATATATACACATGGTTTCGTGTTCAATATCGCAATATTAGTATATCTATATATTTTCCATGTTTTTAGACGATTAAATCTCATATTCTTTCAAGATCTAAACATTAACTAACTCATACTTAAACATAGCAACCTTTAGGAGCAAAACACATACATATATACATGTATATGTATATATATACTTACGGTATGTATGCATACACACACATTTACATGTTTTATCTTCTAGATCTAGTTCCTTTTTCATTGTTTGAAAGTCATGTAAAACCATTTCCTTGTTAGGTGAACAACATGCATCCCTTTACCATAAATCAATGAAAATAATAAAGATGTAGGGCGCATGTTCTTACTACTAGCCAAGCTAGGGTAGATCTCACAAATGGAAGACGATTTAGAGGAAGGAAAGTGATGATTTCTTGGATCTCTAGCCAAATCCTCTCGAGACTTTACTTGTAGGCTTCCAAGAATACCTTAGTAAAGATGATATTGAGCAAGAAAGTGGATGATCTTCAAGAAAATGGATGAAGTGTGTGTTTGGTGTGTGAGGTCGAGAAAGAGAGGGAAAGGGTTAGAGATTTAAGAGTGTGATCTTTGGTTTTCAACTTGAATCTCTTACAATCTCCTCTTGAATGCTCCTTAAATCATCATATTAAGATGTTCCTTCCTTGAATCCTTGATCTTGATACTTGAAACAACAAGTGTGTGTGTGTGTGTGTCATGAGAGCCAAGAGAGAGAGAGGTAGAAGCAAGAGTTCTTGCTTTGGTGTTGAACACATTCTTATATGCTAGATGGGTGGAGTAGGATCTTGTACAAAATCATTCATCACCATGAGAGTGGATAGATTGAGTGTGTGGTTTGATATAATGAGTACATGGCATGTTATCTTGAGTGTGAAAGAGGGGTGGAGTGTTCTAGTGGTTGATTGGAAATGGTCTTGACATCAGTCACATGTCATGGAAGAAGATTTTGTATTGTGTGGCCCCCTTGTGGGGACTCTCGGCCGAGAGAAGTCCAAAGGGGTGGGTGGCTTGGGTCGGTAGATGTCTAGGTAGGTTTAGGTAGGATATATTTATGGTAATATACGGTAATTTAGCTCGGTGTTGATGCATTAGGGACGTACGGGTTAGTATACAACTAGTTAGTAACTAGTTCAATAATGTATGCTTTATATATGAGTGACTAAACACATATATATTTAGAGATTGTGTATGAAAATGACCATAATCCTCATCATGTAGAATGGACATCTTGAGTGTGGTGTTGGTAAAAGAATAATGGTGAAGGAGTGGAGTGTGAGTTAAGTAAAATGATGACAAGTTGGTGTTGATGGCGGTTCAAACGCGGTACACTACCAGCAATTAATACCCGCATTAATATATAAATCTCGAAGTTGTCAATATGTAATATATATATATCCTTATATATATATATATTCTCTTAGTTAAACGCGATTACGAACTTGAATAAAGGCGTTCAAGTTTAAGTGTAGATTTTATTTGTAAATGTGTTCACTCACATTTGTATACAATCTAAGAGTAATATACAACAATGATTCTAGTAATGTTCTTACGAGAACCTTCATATATATCATAGAATATATATTCAAGACTTAATCGTCGGAACATGATCGTTTATTTAGAATACAATTCTAAAATTTTTCCGTTGTAATTGTTAATTGCTATCGTTTGTGTTATACGGATTCTACGTCCGCATGAACAGGAAATTCTTATAATTATTACGGTATGAGACGATCGATGCATTACGTTTGCTAGACTTTTATCGTTCAAGAGCATGATTTTGAGTGTTTCAAGAAACACGTTAACTTAAACACGTTTAAGTCGTGTACGAACGATGTTTTGGAAATGTTGGGTGTCACAATAAATGTCAAAATCTTGGACACTTCAAGTAAGATTATCCTTAGAGGGAGACAACACAAGAACAGTCAAACTTGGTACAAGAAGACGAGGAACCATCACTGTTGATGGCAGTCTATGGACTTGGTCTATGGACATCTCTTTTTCCTATATCGCCACCCACATACGCTGGAAAGAAATACATATTCCTACTTGTTAATGATTGCACACGTTACATACGCGTTTATTTCTTGTCATCAAAAGATCAAGACATGGTGAGTTCATGTCAAGTGAATTCTCTAAGTATTATAGTAACGATAATGGAATAGCAAGGAAATTAACATCACCTTACTCACCACAACAAAACTGAGTAGTTGAAAGAAGGAATAGGATGATGTTGTCCATTACTCGAAGCATGCTAAAATCAATGAATATGTCATAGGACTTCTGGGCAGAAGCAGTTAGACATACCATAATCGTACTGAATAGGGTTCCCATAAGAGTTGTAGTAGACAAGACACCATACGAAGCATTGAATGGCGGAAAACCAAATCTAGGAGACTTGAAGATATTCGGTTGCACATCATATGCCAAGATAATACCATCTCATCTAAAGAAATCCGAATTCACCATGTGACCCAAGAATTGCATCTCCCGTAGCCAAAAGGCACACTTGGAGAATTTAGCAAATTTCACGGAGATGACAAGCATGATCGTCTTCATTCAGAGAATAGACAAGAATATAATCGATGAACACGATGACTAAACGATCAAGAAATGACCTAGACACCCGGTTCATAAGATCCATGAAAGTTGTGGGTGCATTCATTAGGCCGAAAGGCATAGCTGTAAATTTGTGATGGCCATAACGGGTACGGAAAACCGTTTTAGAGATATATTCTTCCTTCACCTTCAATAGATGATACCCGGACATCAAGTCGATTTTTGAAAACCATGATGCTCCTTTAATTTGATCAAAGAGAACATCAATATGAGGTAACGGGTACTGATTTTTAAAGGTCAACTTATTCAACACCCGATAATTGATGCACATCAGCATACTCAGATCATTCTTCTTAACAAAGAGAATTGGTGCACCCCGGTGAGAGACACTGAGTAACTCTTGAAGTTGAGTCATCAACTCCTTCATGTGGGGCCAACCGATAGGGTTTCTTAGCAACCGACTTAGCCCCCGATATTAGATCAATTCCGGATTCTACATCCCTCTCGGGTGGAATACTCGGTTATTCATCTGGAGGACATCAACAAAATTATTCACAACTGGAACATCATGAATCTCCGAAACGCCCCGATTAGTGTTTGTGACACACGCTATAAACGTCGTACAACCGTGCCTCAAATACTTCACCGCCTTAAAATAAGAACATAACATGTCCCCTATTCGTTCACCCTGAATATATATAGATTTCCCGGAGAGGTAAGTTGATCCGCCTACGTTCCACACAAGATATTGGTGTTATGTCTGAAGTATATTTTGATTAGTTATGTAAATTTATTGTCTGAACATGAAAAATAAAATAATTAATAATTTGAACACTAAAAATAACTTCTTTTGATGAAAGATTCTCAAGTGGGCCATTGACTTTCCGTATTTTATTTGGGTTTTCATATATGTTATATCAAAATCGATCTGTTTCAAAGTTTTTTTTTATAGATTTTTTTTCTCCTAATAAAACCTTTAAAATATGATGTTTTATAAAATTACGGATTTACCGTTTCGACGTCCTTTTTTTCAGCGTTTCGACGTGAATTTTTTTCGCGGGGTGAATACCAGTGTACATTTCGTTGAAACCGAGCCTTACAAATTTTAACACCCTGTCACAAATCCTCGTTGTAATACTGAATAACAAATAAATTATAGTATATTTTTAAATTGAAACTATATTTTGTTTGATTGAAATGTTATTTTCTGAACATGGAAAATAAAAAATGAATAATTTGAATACTGAAAATAACTTTTCTTGATGGATTCCCCAAGTGGGCCATTAACTTTTCTTAAGCATAAATTAATGAACTCCACATAATATATCAAGACGTAAATATTTAAAAACCATGAAAACGGACAGGCTACCGATCTAAAATTCCTGTCAAAATGTCCTCTTTCTACCCACTTTAATACCACATAACCCACCAATCTCTAATCGCACTCAAATCCATCTTTTCTTCTTTCTGTAATAATAATCAAGATTTTCCATGGCTTCTAGTGATTATGGGTTCATGATTGGCATCATGATGACCATCTTCTTGGCTTCCTTCGTGTCTGCAGATCCTGAACTGCTTCAAGATGTCTGTGTTGCAGATCTTAATTCAGGTACACCATCTTCAAGTTATGAATAAACCCGTTTAGATTCTTGGAAAAAGACTACATTTTTGTTTTTGGGTTTGAAGATCAAATTATTGGTCAAATTGTGTATGCGAATTGGGAGAAGAAAGATAAGGGTTTGAAAAGTCAAGTCAATGTCTTAACGAATATGCCACGGCTTTCTTGTCGTGTATATTATCTTCTTGGTAGATTCACATATATTTATTATTTCTCATTGTCCGGTACACGTGTTCTCATCTGGAGTTTTCATTTTCTGACCAAATTCATGGTTGTGGGATCGCCAATATTCTTAATTTAATACTTGTCAATTTTATGAAACTAACACGAAAATAATATATCTGGTGTTTCAGGTTTACATGTTTAACATATTTAATTAAACACGTTGTGTTTGGTTTACTTTTTAATTAAACATGTTGACGTGTTTATTACTAATTTAATCTCTTTTTTACTTGATATCAAATCATTTGCAAAACGTCAATTTAACGATTTAAATGTGTCTGGATTACAATCAATATTTTTTAAAAAGTAAATTTTTAATTGACCATTGTTAATATTATTATTGAACAGTAGTTTTATCTATTCAAATATTTTCTTTTGCCCTTGCGTTTTAGCCGAAATTTGCACACTGTATATCTAAAGTGACTTATATAGTTATATTGTCTGCATAACAAGTTGTTTAATAATACATCTGTCTTTTCCTAATAATTGTTCATATATATAGGACATGACTATGTTTCAGGATTCAATGAGAAATTAAATCTTTGACAAATTATTGTACAAAAACAGGTGTAAAATTGAATGGATTCGCCTGCAAAAGCAACATATCCGCAGATGATTTCTTCTTCGGGGTTAGCAAAGCCAGGGCTAACCAATAACACCTTTGGTGCAACCGTTACACCAGCATCAGTCCAACAAATCTCAGGGCTAAACACCCTGGGGGTGTCCATGGCTCGCGTCGATTATGCACCGGGGGGGATCAACCCACCACACACCCACCCAAGAGCCACTGAGATAGTGTTTGTGCTCGAAGGTGAATTGGATGTTGGTTTCATCACCACAGATAATAAACTCTTCTCCAAGACCATCAAGAAAGGCGGAATCTTCACATTCCCTAGAGGCTTAATTCACTTCCAGATAAACAGTGGTAAAGTTCCTGTCGCCGTTATTGCAGCCTTCAATAGCCAGTTGCCGGGCACCCAACGGGTGGCAAACGCTTTGTTTGCCTCGTCTCCAACGGTGGAAGATGTTGTGTTGACTAAAACATTCCAAGTTGGAACCAAAGAGGTTGAGAAAATTAAGGCCAAATTTGCTCCAAAGAAGTGAAATCACAAGAACCAAACTGTCCATTTATAGGTTTTCAAGTTTTTATTTGTTGTATTGTTTATGAATGAGTGGTTTGTGATGTCAGAATTTGTTTTCATATTGCAAACAAAAAGGTGGAGAAAATTTGTACTAAATTCATGCATTATATATGCACACTATTGTCTTTAACTTTTACTAATAATAATATTCTTTTTTTACCCCTCTTCATCCTTGTCTTACTTTTAAAGTGCAATTACA
Source organism: Smallanthus sonchifolius (assembly GCA_023525975.1). Classification (NCBI taxonomy): domain Eukaryota; kingdom Viridiplantae; phylum Streptophyta; class Magnoliopsida; order Asterales; family Asteraceae; genus Smallanthus; species Smallanthus sonchifolius. The sequence continues at coordinate 65,476,440 of CM042030.1, read as the reverse complement.
TATATTCTTCTAAAAACTTCATTAATTACATATATACCCAACTCAAAATTTTATTTTCGTATATCCCCTTCATTAATTACATATATATCCAACTGGATGATGGAATCGATTAGAAACGACGTTGGATGTTGGAATCGATCGGAAGCGGGAATCAAAAGGTTAGGGCTGAGATAGATGGAAAAAGAATAGTCGTATTTCTTAAACTTTTAAAAAGGTAATTTTATAAAAGAGAGAGATACATGTAATTTAAGTTTTGGGTTGGATAAATATGTAATTATGGTTGAAAATAGGTGATATATGTAATTCTACCTACTTTTAAAGATGATGAACATATCAAAATTGAACTTCAATTTTAAACATGAAAACAGTAAATTAAAATCATCTGTGTACGAATATGTTTGACAAAATTAGTACAAAAGTGTTAAATAAAACTAGTTATAAAATGATATAATACAACACACAATAAAATATTAATTAATAAAGAACATGATTATTATAAACATCATTTGAGAATTTTACGGTAAGTCGTTCCTACCGACCAAGCCGATTACCGGTTGGATTTGTTCCTCCCATGTCTTTCATGGTTCACCGACGGTTCTCGGTAATAGCTAACTTCTATTAAAAAATAAATAAATAAAAAATGTTGTCTATAAGAGTAATTGCATTATATAAAACCATGTCTCTAAAAACCAGGAGCGTAGGATCTTCACATGCTGGAACTACCAGGATTACTGGTAATGGCATAGTAGGATCATGAATGGTCCTAAATCCGAAGAGAGCACTCTGCCCCACAGTCGTGGTTCAAGAGCAGATCGAGTGCTAGGCTCGGTCTCAGCATATTTTTCATTATATACTTGAGTATACGTCTCCTACGGGTTACCGAAACAAAAAAGAAATGGATCAGTTCATGTAAATTTCGACAACATAACTACTATAAATCTAATATTTCCCTAACATGTGTTAAACAAGTATCCTAAAGTCTGCTCAAGAGTGACAACACAATAACAAATAAGATAAAACTATATTAAAATAAAAATAAGATTTAATTACACGGATGGCCCCTCTGGTTTACCCAAATTTCTCTTTTGACCTTTAGGAATCAGAAATTACAAGTTTGGACCAATAGTTTGCACGTTTGTAACATAAATGGCTCCTGGGTTGGATGTCAGTTATCTTTTGGGGTTAATTTTTTTAAAATAACCTATATACCCCTTTATAAATTAAAAACTAAAAAACAATATAAATAACACCCCACCCCCACCCCCACCCCTACCCTACCCTACCTATCTTCTCTCCCACCCCACTCCACCCATCTTCTCTCTACCCCACCCATCCTACACAAACACACAACACAGTACACACAAAACTTAGCTCCACGAAATCCATGTTAACGTCTAATTCGATCAAATTTCTGACGAAAATTCCCACGAAATCAAAGGTTTGTTTCGCCAGAGGAGCCAAAAAGAGATCGAATTTCACAGTGCGTGCTGAGTATTTTGAAGTGGAAGGCAACGAATGCTACGTGGCGGTGGTAGAGGAACTGACGGAGATCGATTTTTTGGGGCGAATTTTGGATTGAGCGCCACAAGTGAAACGCGGGGGTGATGTGGTGGTTTTGCGGGACGAATTGTGGAGCTGATCGATTTCGACGGAGATCGGTTTTCCGGTGGTAGAGGAACCGACGGAGATCGAATTTCGACGGAGATCGGAGACGAATTGTGGAGCTGATCACGCGGGGTTGGTGTGGTGGTGGTGTGGTGGCCGTGGTTGGGTGGAGATGGAGATAGCGGTGATGGCCGGTAATGGTGGTGGCTGGTGGTGGTGGTGGCGGTGGTGGTTAATTATAGAGATGCAGTGGTTGGGTGTTTTATTCTATTTTGATTTTCAGTTGGGATAAAAGGAACCAGTTGATATGTGTAATTTTTTTGGTGGCGGCAGCCGGAGGCAGTGGTGGTTATCGCCGGAAATGTGGGGAGGAAGCTAGGGTTTGGTGGGAGAGGTGGTTTTGATTTGGAGAAGATGAAGTGGGCGGTTTTGGTGGGTCCCACTTTTTTTAATGAGTTAATTCTTTTTTGTTTTTATTATTTTATTATGTAAGGGTATTTTAGTAATTTGACATGCACTTAACTAAAAAACTTAACTTACATCCAACACAGGGGCCATTTATGTTACAAACGTGCAAATTATTGGTCCAAACATGTAATTTCTGATTCCTAAGGGCTAAAAGTGAAATCTGGGTAAACCAAAGGTGTTATCCGTGTAATTAATTCTAAAAATAACTGTCACGTTAGGAACCTTAAGAGTATTATACTATGGGGATCAGTGTGTGAACGACGATTCCCCCTCGTGAGACCTAAAGTTTTTATAGTGCGTCCTCGAATAAATCTCAACACGAATGGGTGGGTGTCCGAAGAACTTGGTTTACAACAAATGGTTAATTCGTTAGTTATTTAAATAACTACATATGTAAGACCAAGTTAAAAAAAACTACCATCTTCTGCCGATGTGTGGCACCGATAGAACCACCCCCCCCCCCCCCCGTGTCGAGACGACACCCCCTCAAAAGGGACCGCCAGATTGGCCTTACCAGCCTGTGGAACACATATTTCACAAAAAAATGACTCATCAAATCATATAAAACAAAATCGTCATATGTATTTGGTTAAATTAAAAGTAATATGTACCGCTTCGATCATTTGGTGCCAAAATGGCCATGTGATCAAATTTATGCGTAAGTATTCACCATCAAACAATTGCTCATCAAGCTATAAGGCCTTTTTCTTGGCACAATTATGTTCACCCCTCATCAAAACCATGTAGCGTACTTCTTCTTCTCCCGGCTAGGATCCCACTGATACATCCCTTGCGACGCATACACTCGATCACTATTTAATATACAATAATTAAAAATTTTAACAATCTACTTACACAAAAGTTTTAGTGAATATGCTATTAACTAATAAACATGTACAGAGAAAGATGGAGGCTCAATATTATTCAAGTGAAGATTAGGTTACAATGAAGAGAAAACAAACATTAAATAGGTAGGTTAAGCCTAACAAGCTAAATGAGCTAAAGCCCATAAACTGACTTATTATGCTAACATCCCCCCTCATACTCACAATGCAACAGAAATAAACATTGAGAGTTTGTCACACAAAAAACGAAACCGAGATGCCGATTGAGCCTTGGCGAAAACATCTGCAATCTGCAAGACTGATAGAACAAAGGGAAGCGAGATGGTACCTAGTTGAAGATGATGACGAGTAAAATGACAATCTATCTCAATATGTCATGAAATACAGAGTTCTTGGCGATCTGCATAGCACTTTGATTATCACAATGTAACGGGGTAGGCGAGGAAACGACAACCCCCATGTCTGCTAGAAGCCATCGAAACCAAACAATTTCACATGTAGTCACAATCATAGCACGATATTCAGCCTCAGTAGAGGACCTAGAAACAACATCTTATTTCTTACTTTTCCATGAGATTAAGGAATCACCAAGGAAAATACAGAAGCCAGTAGTGGATTTACGATAATTAAGATTACTATCCTAATCAGCATCACTATAGGCACGCAATTCCAGAGAATATGTCGAGGGGAATAGAAGACTTTGAAACAGAGTGCCATGAAGATATCTCAAAATACGAAGAACGGCTCCCCAGTGAACAGAAGAAGGAGTGGTAACAAATTGACTAACCACATGAACAGCATGAGCGATATCAGGGCGAGTAACTGTAAGATAAACCAAACTGCCTACAATGGTACGATATAGGCTTGGATCAGATAGAGTAGCACCATCAGTGGGAGAGTAACGCGCGTTGGTTTCAAGAGGAGTGTCTGCAATTATGTTATCAGAGAGTCTCGCACGTTGAAACATGTTAGAAATATACTTCGTCTGAGAGAGAATGTATCCTTTTTTAAATTGGGCTACCTCAATCCCCAAAAAATACCGTAATAAATCCCAAATCTTTCATAGCAAAACGGTGAGCCAAGTCACGTTTCAAAGACTCAATGCCATCATAATCATCGCCTGTAATAATCATATCATCCACATATAAAGACAAGAGAATGCGTCCAACATTCGTACATCGAACAAATAATGCTAAATCATGATTACTAGGAAGGAAACCAAAGGAAGTGATGACTATAGAGAATTTCTCAAAACAGGCACGAGGAGCCTGTTTGAGCCCATATAGAGCTTTTCGAAACCAAAAAACTTCCCCGGGTTGATGAGCTATTCCCTGGGTGGAGTCATGTAAACCTCCTCATGAAGATCACCATTCAGAAAGGCATTTTTGACATCCATTTGACAGATCTACCACTGACGAATGGACGCAACAGCTATTAAAGTACAAAATGTCATCATTTTTGCCACTGTGGGCAAAATTCTCCTCATAATCCATACTATACGTTTGCGAATATCATTTTGCCACAAGTCTGGACTTGTATCGTTCAACAGACCCATCAGACTTCGTTTTAATCTTATACACCTAACGATAACCAACTTTATATTTACCTAGTGGTAGTGGAACCAAATCCCATGTGTGAGTCTGATGAAGAGTTGTGAGCTCTTCAGCCATAGCATTCTGCCATAGAGGGTTAGAGACAGCCCCTTTATATGATTCTGGTTCAGACAGAAGATGAATGCTCGTTATAAATGAACCAAACGAAGCAGAGTATGCAATGTCTGGTAGTTGGGTAGACTTACACTCACGAGTAGACTTTCTAGGAGGTGGAGGATTTCTAGTTTCAATCGACGGAGGATCAGCAGTAGTACCGGATGATGTGGATGGTTCATGAGCTGGCATATCATGTGCAACAGACGTATCTGGAGCAGACATATTAGTATCAACAGACGAATCTGGAACATCAGAGTTTGAGACATCAATGTTGCTACCAAAAGGATCAATGTTCTGAAGATCTAACTTTTTTACATCATGTGACTTAGCTGGAATCGAATAGAAAGGAATATGTTCAAGAAAGGAAACATGCCTTGATACATATAACTTCTGACATACAGGATCAAAACAATGATAACCTTTCTGTCCCGTGCCATATCCTTTGGGACCACTAGCATATCCTAAGAAAACATATAAGGCTGACTTATTTGTCAATTTGTCTTGTTCAACATGAGGACAGAGAGCAAAGCATGTACATCAAAAAACCCGTAACTTACCATAATCTGGGCGTTCACCAAAAAGACTTTCACATGGAGATATCCCATCATTGTGAGAAGTAGGGATCCTATTAATCACGTGTTGGGCGGTCAGGAGTGCTTCTCCCCAAAAGACACTAGTACCTCAGCGGATAAAAGGAATGGGCGAGCGGTCTCCATAACATGGTGATGTTTCCTTTCAGCAACACCATTATGTCGAGGGGTGTCAGTACAAGACGATTGGTGATGGTACCATCTGATGCAATCAACTGAGTAAAATCATTAGAGGTGTATTCACCCCCTAAGTCATACCTGAAGCACTTTATCACAGCCGAATGTTGCGTCTGAACATAGGCCCTAAATGTTTTGTAAATGTCAAAGAACCCAGATCTACGTTTCATAAGGTACACCCAAGCATAACGAGTGTAATCATCTATAAAGGAAACATAATAACGTGAACCACCTTTAGTGTTAGTGGATATCGGTGATGGTCCCCAAACATCAGAATGAACAATATCAAAAGGTGCAACAGAACGAGAAGTACTTTTATCAAAAGATAAAGTAGAAAATTTAGCAAGTTTGCAACCACTACAATCAGAAATATCAGAAGTGTTCAACCGACCCAAAACACCTGTGGAAACCAAAAATTTTAAACGAGATGTGGACACATGTCCCAAACGAGAATGTCAAATATAAAATTCAGACGACAAAGGATTTAAACGAAAAGAAGATAAATCAACACTGGAGGCAACAACACCAGGTGCAGGCACTTTGAGTTCTTCTAAAGCATAAAAATCTCCAACCCTATGGCCGATCCCAATCACCCTCTGAGTGTGTTGATCCTACACAACACAAACAGAGTCACAAAAGAGAACCCAAATTCCAGACTTACATAATTGACTGACCGAAGAAAGATTTAAGGCAAGCTTCGGAATATTATAGACATCATAGAGAGAAACATGAGGGGTAGACACAGAGCCAACACCCTCTACCGACTTAGATGTAACACTAGCAGACATTATAGAAACAGGAGAAACAAGAGACAAAGAAAGAAAAGAAGACAGATAGGGAGACACATGATGTGAGGTACCAGAATCCAAAATCCATAACGATGACGAAATACCTGAGGTACCAGATGAAAACAGCCCCGCATCAGACATGGCGGTAGGGTTGGCGGTCAGAAACTGTCTAAACTGTTCAACAACCTGCAGATCCAAAGCAGACTGTGGTTTAGCAGTTTCTACAGATGGTGGTGTAGCAGCAGCAGTAAACTGAGGTGGTCTAAATGTCCATGAAGATGGACCAGATGAACCAACAGAAGCAGATGAGCGAGACAGAAATTCTCCACTTGATATGTTCTGTTGTGGGGGCTTCTACAAGTTTGGATTCTTTCTACTAAGTAAGAACGGACATTGAGACTTCCAATGATTTTTCCCTTTACAGAATGCACATTCATCAAAAGAAACTTTAGCACCTTGTCTAGACTGATTAGGGGGAACGACAAACACAGCTAGAGTAGTAGTTACTTTAGGACCCTTATCAACATGAGATTTTAACCGAGTTTCCTCTGCAATCCACTCGTGAACAACTGAATCAACTGTTAGAAGAGGGGAATGATGAAGAATCGTTCCACGCAGTCCTTCAAAATCTGAACGTAATGCCATCAAAAACTGTACCAAACGTTGTTCCTCCCTTCTAGAAATATAAGGTTTAAACACCTTCAGTTCTGCGGATTTCGTAAGTGCCAATTGATCCAATAAATCAGACATAGCTCCATAGAAGTCTTGAATGTTCATCTCATTCTGTTGAAGAGCACGAATATTAAACTCCAACTGATACTGCTTAGAAAAATTAGACTGAGTATACAGCCTTTCCAAATGATCCCAAACTTCCTTAGGGGTATCATACTTAGCTAACTGAATACCAATGGACTGACTTACATAGTTGTTGATCCAAGTGATAACTTTAGAGTTATCCATTTCCCATGTATCGAGGGCTAAGGCATACTTAGCAACCTTAGACTTGCCGTTAAAAAAAAAGCAGCCTTAGATTTATCAGTAGGCTTTCCAACTCGTTTATTTTTTTTTATTTTTTGCACATATTGATATATAAAAGACAAAAAAATGTATTTTCAATATACATAACCCAAAACTTGAAGGGGAAGCCGGAGAGACGAAGAGTTTTAGGAGAAAATTAGGGTTTGAACTTTGAAGTACAATTAAGATTTAGGAATCTAAAGGTTGAACTATGATTTAGAAAATTAGAATTTTGAAAGTATTTTGAGTGACAGAGTCCGACACTTTGACTGTTTGAGTTATTTTTTTAAATAATTAATAAAGTAACTAAGTGTGTGTGTGTGTATATGTGTTATATATATATATAGGGAAAGGATCAAGAGAAAACCACAAAGTTAGGCGAAAACCGAGAAATCCACTAAAAGCCAATCAAATAATTTATAGATTTTTTATTTTTTTTAATGAATTTCTAAGTGCATTAATATAATATTACATAATTTACCAAAAAATCATTAACGTATTGTGTTTTACGTATACGTAACCGTAAATTTTTAATTTTCTGTTTACGTATGTGTTACGTATACGTAAGCCAATACTTGACTGATTTTTTGGTAAAAATGTGTAATAATACATTGATACTCTTATAAATAAATAAAAATAAAATTAAATAAAAAATAAATATTATTATATAATTGGTTAAAATTGGTTTTTAGTGGTTTTTTCTGGGTTTTCGCCTAACTATGTGGTTTTCTCTAGAACCCTCCCATATATATATATTATTGAGACGAGCCAATGAGCCTAGTCTAGCCTAACCTGGCTAGGGCTCGGCTCGTTTACAAACCTAGCCGAGCCGGCTCGGCTCGTTTACAACCGAGCTTTTTTCGAGCCGAGCTTTTTTCGAGCGAACTTCGAGCGAGCCACGAGCCGCGAGCTTTTTGAACAACTTTAATGATGATTAGTAAACTAATGGGTCTTATCATGTTTTAGTTAGTTGTTTTAGGTCACATTAGGTTATAACAAATTTATTTCTTCTTTAATGACATATGCATGATGATTAGTACACTGATTACCCTTAATGGGTCTTATCATGTGTGATTGGGTCGTTTTAGGTTACCAAAAGTCTCATTAAGTCATAACAAGTCATCTTGGTGTTAATGACATGTGTATAACATCATATTTATTTTTTGTATTACACTATATTTCCGGGTATTACGTAAGATTATAGATATTTTTTGTGCCACATTACACTAGGGAGAAACTTATGTCATATGCGTTGTTGGCTTGTGTATCTTCACATTGTGAGTACATATGCATCATTGGTTGCCATATCCTCCACAATGCAATATAGAAGACGTGGAAACCATGTGATATATGAGATATATCCTAACTTTGTTTCACTCAATAAACTTTGCCACCAAAGGTTCATTGCTCTAGAAAGAAACGTATATGAAAGGTGTATACATAGGTTTCCAGCTCTCACTTTCTAAGCACCTAAGTGGAAACAATATTTGGACACTCATAGGTCCAAATATTTCGACAGCACCCACTCCAACATTATACGGCCACCTATTCTTGTGAAAATGTTAAAACTGAATTATATTTTTGTACACCATAGGCTTCCTAATGCACATATCTTTTAAACACATTAGAAACCACACAAACTCATAAAACATTTTAAGAAAGTTATCGTTTTTAGAGAAACCTATGCCATGTACACATTGTTGTCCATTCTACCTGAGAAGATGTGGAAACTTAGTGATTTTATCAGGTATCATCCAACCTTTATATTACTCCTAGAACCTGTCAACAAAAGGATCACCTTTAGTGCTAGATTGAAACATATGTCAATCGATCACATGTTGTTGAAGATGTTGAAACAGAGTGACCATGTGCAAAAACCAACTTACATTACTATAGCCGATCATAATTGTGAGATCATCAATTCTAACAAACTAGTTACCACCGTAGCTCAGTTGAGAGATTCAACGCCACGTTTACCATATTTAACACTCGAAACCACCAATTTCAACATATAGTAGGGTTGCAGTATGTATATATACATATTCAACAATCAAAAACCTAGAAGGCTTGGGCTTTATTTATAATAATTCTTTTAGATGAATTGCCAACGCATTATATGTCGGTGAACTTTTCAATTGACGACGACTACAAAGTCTTACAAGAAATCTTACTCGAGACATTATCTTCAAATATAGTATTTTTGTTGCATTATGATCGAGTTTCTATCACAAATCACTACAAATCCTTGGACGGAATCGTATCTGTAATCTAACCCTTAAGTCCAAATTAAAAGTGACGGTAGCAACCGGTTTCCTACCGGCCGTAGCAAACCATCGGTACTCCATCAGTAAAAGTACTGACAGTAGGAATTGAGTTCGTATCCACCCAAATCAACCTTCGGTAGCAACCCAAATCCTACCGACCACCGCCTCCGTATGTATTTCATCGGTTGTTACTGACAGATGAGTGATATATATATTTATAAAATTTATTTTTTGGTTTTCTTTTTTGATTTTTCATTATCCATCACTAAGTTACTGACGGATATTTATAATAAAATTCATCTTAGAATTTTATTTTTTGGTTCTTTTGCTATCAGTCGGTAATTACCGACGATTTTAAGCCGTCAAAGATGTTTCATATGTGACGGTCAATTTTCTAGTAATGCATTAAAAAAATAAAGCAAATAAATTGTATATCGAACTTCTAAGAGAGAACTTCAAAAAACGATCATATTATTTCAAAATTCAATTCAAGATCATGTTGAGTACATTGTATATCGAACTTCGAAGTTTTAGTTACCGATGAAATAAATAAAGCAAATAAATTAACAACGTAACTTGCAAGTACTTTCCAAAATGATCGAAATCATTATTGATGAAATAAAACTAATCATGTTATTTAAAACAAACAATAATTGCCATTAGTAAATGGTTGGTGAACTACTCGGACATTAATGAACCATGATAATAGCTTAGGAATCAACCTTTGCTAACCACTCCATTTTCTTTTGATGGTAATTTCCTGATAACTTATTAATTTATATTTAGAAGAGGGCGGCCCATATAGCTTATTGGGCCAAGCTAGGGTTTGTAGCCACCCAAAAAATAGGGCATCCAATTAAAAAAAATATATGTGTTAATTTGGGTTAAAAAGATGTTTTGGGCTTTAGGAATTAAGCCTAATATGTGAACGCGTGGGAATTGTGATTTAGGCACGACCTAAATTGGGATGCCGATAATTGGGAACTGGGACTGGGAGCGGGAGTAACGGGGGTGGGGGGGGGGGCGATAATTAGGATTAAAGAATCAAGTTTCGTTTGGGATAATCATCAATCAATTTTGAAGATGAGTAGTCGAAGAGAGCCGTTACGCTTGGGATCAATCCCGTCGGAGGGAATTTAGCCTTTAGGCGTCCTATATATCGTTCAATGATCGTTGACTCATTCAAATTCAATCGGTCGATACAGCAAGTTCTAAGAATGTGATACAATCGATTTGCTTTCAAACCTTTCTTCATTTCTTGCCTTTTAAGTTGTTTCTTGGTTGTTGCTGACTTGTATCCAAACTTGGACAAGAGAGGCCGAGAGGGCCGCTTTTTGCTTTTTGTTGTTTGGATGATTGGAGTCTTGGAGAGGATCCATCAATTTGATTGGAGTCTTGGAGTTGATGTCTAGGGTGTACGCTCCCTTTCTGACATCATGGCTTCCTTGCCAAGGATACATCGTCCTTTCGGCATATTCATGCAAACATAATTACCTTTGGTTAACTGTAAAACATTTTAAAAATATTTATCAACACAGGCTGGTGAATACATATATGCTTTTTGTTATCTGACAATTTTGAATAAATAGAACAATTTTTTCATATTTGACCGGTCAATTTACACATTCAACGGTCTATATCGCCCGAAGGTATAACCACCGCCCACACAATGTACTTTCTCGGGTGATACTTGTTTTATGCTATCCACAACCTTACGCACATTCAATGTAGGTGTCTAACATCACAAAATAACGAAGAATTAATAAACGGGTTTTAATACGCAACGAAAGGAATAAACGAACAAGGCTCACGGCTCGCATGTTGGGCCGAAGAGGATGGGCCGGAAGGGGGGGCAGGTGGGGGTGAAACTACGGGAGGAGGGGGTTGGGCTTAAGTCCCAAGCCTCAGCCTTGTTTCCGTCATTTCAATCTTCCACCCAACTATAGAGAGAGAAACCGTAGAGAGAGAAAGTCGGTTTTAGCTCGAGGGAAGTTCAAGGATTGGAGATCCTCGTAGAGAGAGAAAGTCGGTTTTACGTTTGGAATGTAAAAAAAAAAAGCCTAGATCTAGTATCACTAACATGAAACATGAAGTTTTAACGTAAAAATTTGCTACCATGACGAGATTAGACCTTGGCCGCCACTCCATGCAGAAACCCTAAGGTTTCTGCTGAGGAAGATGACCAAGCGAAACTAGCTTGCAGGTGAAACTAGTCATGTGACGAAACTGAATAGATTCGCTAGAGTATGGGAAGCGAAACTAGCCTAGTTTCATTTGAAGGTAGTTTCGTCTGATGCTTAGATTCACTAGGAGCATGAAAGAGAAAGTACCATAGTTTCGCTAGGAATGTTGGAGGAAACTAACCTTAGTTTCGCTCAGTTCGGAATGAAGTTTAGAACTGACACATTTGACTATTGATTCAGATTTCGAGCGTCTTCAGTTGAGTTGAGATAGTACTTTTGAGTTAGCTGATTAGGTGAGTTCTAAAGCCCCCCTTTGAATGTTTTAAACGATGTTTTGGATTGATGTGCATTCATATGAAATGATGTTTTTATGAATGAATGTTTATGAAATATGTTTTGAAAGTGAAGTTTTGAAAAGGGTGTACGAAATGTTTTGTCAAAAAATTTTACGAAGTGTTTACGAACTTAAAGGTTATTTAGTAAAACATACGAATGCTTTAACTGAAGTGTGATGTAAAAGAAGTGAATGTTTTATGAAAGTCACAAAACATACGAATCTGACATGATTCCTTCGGGAATCGAAGTTATGTATGTTATGTATGGGCAATTCCTTTATAGAGGCCTTTGTGGCTGGCCAACTGTTATATAACTGGGGGTAATGACGGTCACCATAAGGATTACCGTGATCCTTGAAGTTTGGTACGTGCTATCCTTTGGGACGCCGTGCTTGAATTTTATTATGTTTTGGTCTTCCTAGAGGTAACGAGCCTTAGGAGACCTAAATGTTGAATGGCCTAGAGGTAATGAGCCTTGTTTCTCCACTAGTATGTATGTATAGAATTGACGGTTACGTGAAGGCGCAGATTTGATGTATTTGTTGACTTATGTTTTCCCATATGTTATTGCATGTTTTGCGTACGCTTTTATTAATGAAGTTGAATGTTATGTTTTGGCAAATATTTGAAGTTCATGCTTTATGTAAAAGCTAGAACTCACCAGCGTAGCTGACTTTTAGTATACACATTCATGTTAAGTACATGTATGAATCTTGTTCGTGGATGCTTGGCAAACAAGAAGAGTTACCCGATTACTCTTGAGGGCTGACATCCCGTTATGTTTTGTTTTATGTTTACGATTATGTTAATACAATGTTTACGACTTTTTTTGTAATGTTCAACAAAGTTTAAGTTATGTTTGAATGAAAGTTCCGCTATGTTATTTGATGTTCAACTTTAAGAACTGGTTGTTTATGAGTAAATCCAACACGTGAGGCCTCCCGGGTTTAGGGTCTTTCAAGGTGTTTTATGTGATGCGAACAACCGAGCCATAGTCCTGGCCCCGTTACAACGTTTCATCTGTAGCACGTGCATAATTATATGTGACCATGTGGTATGTGACCAATGGTTGTATTAGTTCATTCAAGTCAGACCATAAATCAAATTAGTTTATGGTTTTGAAAGCATTTAAAAATAACATGTATTCACCTTGGTAGAGTCTCCGCTTAATGAATCTCTAAGATGGTATTCTTATTGGAACAACACCCCTACTCAGTTTCCTAGCTTTAGGTATTCTTGACAGCGGTTTTATAAGAGTTCCTTAAGCGTTTCTTGCTTATTTGGCTAGTGTGGTTTATAAATGAAAGTCAGATATTTCTGGAAATAGTGTTTTTGGTAGTGGAAATAGGCTTACAAGGACCGGAAGTTCGTAATTTGGAATGTTGGTATGATTTGGAAATGAACTGTATTGAAGATCTATTTAGAGGCTGAATTGGGGTCCTTACCGGACTGCTAGGTAGACGGGTAGCAGTCTACTATCGCTTCAACCCTAGCCAGTCAGCTAGGACACATGGAGGGATCTCAGGTGGTGGCTGAGATTACGGCTAGCGGACCGCTAAATACTAGGGTAGCGCACCCAAACCATTTCAGGCTTGGCGGACCAGCCTAACGGACCTCTATCAAATTGCGGTGCTAGCGGACCGCTAAGGAACGGGTAGCGGCCCGCCACCCATGACATGCGTCAGAAACCCTAGATGTCTCATCATGACACACGTCATTCACTCATTATTTTCTTTAGGGATATGTAGCGGACCGTTAATAACATGTTAGCGGTCCGCTACCGATGAATTTTCCAAATTCTTCATTTTTAACCCTCATTCTGTTGGGCATTTATTGTTTTGGTCCTTCAAGTGTCTTTTTGATAACTTTTTGCCCCTGTATAATGGCTAAATGTTACAATAGGAACTAACTTTGTTCACTTACAATCTGCTATCACGCTGTCTACAATCTGGTGTTATCCTTTAGACAAGATAATCCTATTTAGTGTATATCTTAGATGGTATAACCCCCTTACGGATAATTCGTCGTCCCTATACTAATCTATCTTTGTTGGCATTATCCGGGCATTTCCCTATGGCCATGCCAACTCTCCAGGTATAGCCTTTACTAGTTGCCACTTCCCGGGCATTTAACTTATGCCCGTGCCAACCCTCAGGGCTATCCGATCCTAACTAAGGGAGAGGACATACCGAAGAACTATCTATGACACGTTGATGTAGAGTTTACTCGTCCTTTGCTCGTAAAATGACTTGTTTGTAGCGCCCAAAGGGTACCCCCTCTCTCTCTCTCTCTAATCTCAGTCTCTCGTAATATTCTTCCTCGTGGAGAAATCCCCTTCTCTCTATTCAAACTCTTCAGACCAAAGTTGCCACGAGGATTTAATATCACAAACATCCGTGGGCCATGGTTTAAAACCTTAGTAACACTCCAGGTGGCGGTTATTAGAGTATAGTTCCAAAACTTCCTGCTTTCCACCGCCATTTTTTTTGTCTACAGAAATCAAACCCTCAATTTTCGTTGCTTTGTGCCTGGTCAGTCTAGGACACGTGCTTTTTCTATCCTATATATATAATGTATCTATATATTCATCACATCAGACGGGTACCTGTATCTCTTTCTTTCCCCTTCCAAGCAACTTCAGGTACTTTCTCTTTCTTGTTTATCTGCTGATTTTGTGTTCTAATTCATGTTGGTCTTCTTCGTTTCCTTTTCATCAAATATATACAAAACATTGCTTCAAATATTAATTTCAAAGGTTTCATGATCATTCAAAGCTCTTGTGTTTGGTAACCAGATTAGATCATTATGTCAACTTCAGCCAACTCTGCTCGATCAAAACACAATGCTAGAATCGTCCAGCAAACCACTGTGGATGCAAAACTCCACTCTGACTTCGAGGAATCACGCGAGTTATTCGATTACTCAAATTTAGTGCATGTTAGCACCACGATGGTTGGCCAGGAACAGCCTTGTTCCGATAAGCTAACCACCACGTATCTCCACCACATCCAAAAGGGTAAGTTTATCCAACCCTTTGGATGCTTAATAGCCCTAGATGAGAAAACTTTCAAAGTAATCGCCTACAGTGAAAACGCGCCTGAAATGCTCACAAAGGTTAGCCAAACCATACCAACCGTTGGTGATAATCCTGTTCTCGGTATGGGCACAGATGTTAGAACCATATTCGCGAGTCCAAGTGCGAACTCGTTATTTAAAGCCTTAGGATTTGGGGAGGTATCTTTACTGAATCCCATTTTGGTCCTCTGTAAAGCAACCAGGAAGCCCTTTTACGTGATTATCCATAGGGTAACAGGTAGCTTAATTATAGATTTCGAGCCCGTTATGCCAAATGAAGTCCCAACAACTGCTTCTGGTTCTCTGCAGTCTTACAATTATGCAGCCAAATCCATAGGTAGGTTACAATCTTTGCCTAGTGGCAGCATTGAACGGCTAGGTGACACAATGGTCCAGGAGGTTTTTGAGCTCACGGGCTATGACCCCGTCATGGCTTATAAGTTTCATGATGATGATCATGGTGAGGTTATAGCCGAGATGACCAAACCTGGGCTTGAACCATACATTGGCTTGCATTATCCCGCAACTGACATCCCTCAAGCTGCAAGATTCTTGTTCATGAAGAACAAGGTCCAAATGATTTGCGATTGTCGAGCTAAAAATATAAAGGTGGTTCAAGATAAGAGGTTACAGTTTGATATAACGTTCTGCGGGTCCACCCTCCGGGCTGCACATAGTTGTCATCTACAGTATATGGAGAACATGACTTCCATTGCCTCTTTAGTCATGGCTGTGGTGATAAATGATACAGATGAAGACAATGAGAATTGTAATTTACAGGAAGGGAAGAAGCTTTGGGGATTGGTGGTCTGTCATAATACGACTCCAATATTCGTCCCCTTTCCATTGCGTTACGCTTGCGAGTTTTTAGCGCAATTTTTCTCGACTCATGTCAACAAAGAGTTGGAATTGGAGCACCAGATTCTGCAGAAGAATATCCTAAGAACGCAAACGGTTTTATGTGATTTATTAATGCGGGATGTTCCCTTAGGAATCGTGTCAAAGAGCCCGAACATTATGGACCTCGTGAAATGTGACGGGGCGGTTCTGTCGTATGAAAATAAGGTGTACCGGATGGGTGTGAGCCCGACTGAGTCTCAGATTCAGGATATAGTCTCGTGGCTCTATGAATATCATATGAATTCAACAAGATTGTGTACTGATAACTTGTATGATGCTGGATATCCTGGGGCTCTTGCCCTTAGTGATGTTTGTGGGATGGCATCGGTTAAGCTAACCGAGAAAGATATTCTTTTTTGGTTTAGATCTGGCACGGGTTCCGAGGTTCGATGGGATGGTGCGCAACACGAAAAGGGTGACACAGATGATGGTAAGCGAAAGCACCCAAGGTCTTCGTTTAAAGCTTTCTTGGAAGTTGTGAAAAATAGGAGCAATCCATGGAAAGAGTTTGAGATTGATGCAATTCGCTCATTGCAGCTTATCACGGGGGATGCTTTGAAAGAGAATGAAGCCGCGAGTTTGAACTACACGAAGGTGATTCAGGCGGGTTTTAATGAACTTAAGCTTAATGGGATGCAAGAACTACAAGCTCTCACAAATGAGATGGTCCGCTTGATTGAAACTGCTTCGGTTCCAATACTTGCAGTAGATGGTCATGACTTAATAAATGGATGGAATACAAAAATTGCTGACTTGACCGGTTTGACCAGGGAAGAAATTGGGAGCCATGCTCTCACACTTGTTGAAGATTCTTCAGTCGAAACAGTCCAAAGGATGCTAAATCTGGCAATGGAAGGTATCCTCGCGCTCTCGCAAGTTACACTAATTCTTTTCTAAAATACTAAGGGGCGTTCGGATTAATGTTTGACACAAGATTGTCCTTTACGTAGGCCCCACGTTTTATTTTGTTTTTAAAGGAAATGATAGTTTAGTCATTTTACCCTTAACTACAGTTTTAATAACTGTTAGTCGAAAGGAGGAAATGTATGAGAAACCCCTCACGGATGACCCGTGTACTTTTTGAAGTTTAAAGATGAAAATTGCAAGTTGATATAAACTTAATATCTGTCTATTACAACTTCTAACACAATCAAACGTTAATGATCGGTTTATTGCATTTGATTATATACATGATCATTCATGTTGTGTTTTTTATATATGATTAGGAAAAGAGGAGACCGGCGTGCAGTTTGAAATCAAAACACACGGGTCAAAGAGAGAGTCTGGACCGATCACTCTTGTAGTGAATGCTTGTTCAAGCATAGATGTGAACCAAAATATTGTTGGCGTATGTTGTATTGCACAAGATATAACTTACAAAAAGAGTATAACGCACAATTTCAAACGAATAGAACGCGATTACAAAGCCATCATGCATAGCCCCAACCCACTGATTCCCCCAATCTTTGGAACCGATGAATTTGGTTGGTGTTCTGAGTGGAACCAAGCCATGACTGACTTATCTGGACTATCAAGAGAGGAAGTAATTGGTAAAATGCTTTTGGGTGAGGTTTTGGGGATCCATGGAGCATGCTGTCGGCTAGGTAATCAAGAGGCTTTCATAAACTTTAGCATGTTTGTAGCATAGTTTTGACTAGTCAAGAAGCAGAAAAGATTTATTTCGGGTTCACGCTAAAAGTGGAAAGTATGTAGATTGCATGCTACGTGCTAGTAAAAGGGTGGATAATATGGGTGCAGTTACCGGGCTTTTCGGCTTCTTGCAGTTAGCAAGTAAAGATCTTCAGAAAGCTATCCATTTTCAGAGAACTTCTTACCAAATTGCAGCCAAACGACTTAAGGCTTTAGCTTATCTAAGAAGACAGATCGAAAATCCGCTTTCTGGGATTATATTTTCAAGAAAAATGATGGAGGAAACCAATCTGGGAGACAAACAGAGGGAGATTCTTCACACAAGTGCTTTGTGTCAGGAACAAATCAATAAAATACTTGATGACACTGATCTTGATGGCATAGTCAACGGGTCAGTTGAAGTTGAACTATAAGTATCATGAATTCTGGAATTCATATTTAACATTCATCAACATATGGATTTTTTTACCTAAAATTTATGCAGGTATTTAGATCTTGAAATGACAGACTTTACTCTCCAGCAGATCTTGAGTGCCTCCATGAGTCAAGTAATGACAACTCGCAATGCAATGAGAATTCAAATAGTGAACAATATAGCACGAGATATGTTGTTGGAGAAACTATATGGGGATAATGTGAGGCTTCAACAAGTTCTTGCAGAATTCTTGTCACTATCAGTCTCTTGTACACCACCTAGTGGCATCCTCATAATTGCAGCCAATTCGACGAGAAATCATTTAGACAGATTAGCTCAGCTTGTGAATTTAGAACTCAGGTACGCGCTATCTTAAATCATTAAGACAGATTAGCTCAGCTTGTGAATTTAAAACTCAGGTACGCACTATCTTGACTCAGATCGGTCATATGTATTGCCCAAGATCTTCAAGAACAGATAGACACAAACTAATTCTGAATAAACCAAAGATCGTATGAATGTTACGTATATCAGACTTTGAAGAATGGCGTGGGTTTTATAACCCTAATCACCAATCGACGCAACGGTTCTTGGATCTGTTTCCATGTTTAAACCTTGACACTAATTACATAACATACCCAAACTACAACTTTAGACTAAATACATAACAGACTCAAACTACAACTTTAGACTAAATACATAAATGACCCATTAATTTTGACCCAAGTGGATTAAGAAATTATAATTCAATATTCCCCCCTAATTTCTTAATCCATCCCTTCAACATCTTTATGCTTTAACATATTCATTCTCCAAGAGAATGAAGTCTTCGACTTCCTTTGGATCTTCTTTACTCGCACCTTGACCCTTCTCCTTGTCTTGATCACCATCCTTTACTTCATCATCTTTATCACGAGCATATTGTAGTAGATCCTTGACTTTAAACTTTGGTTTCCTACCTATTTCTTGCTTGATTTCTTGATGCAAGTCTTCATTAATTGTAGCACGAGCTTTGTCTTGAATATGAACAACCACTTCCATGTCTTCATATTTTCCTTGAATATCATCCACTATAACCTGTATCCCATCCTTTTGAATTTGCCCAAATCCATTTCGAATTTTCACTGGTCCATCTTTGGGTGGTATATCACCAACTGCTTACAGTTTCCTTTTCTTATATGGTTGTTCAACATCTTTGACAATCTTGCTTTCTGGTGATAATACATCTTTGGATGACATCTTTTCATATCCTTTTTGTTCTTGAACACATGCACTAACATGTTCCTTTCCTCTAAGAACTTGTTCATCAATATTTCCCATTGTTTCAAACTGCTGACCTTCAGGGTCCTTTTGAAAAAAAACATCATGTTTTTCTTTTCCTAATCATACCTTTTCTAGTTTCAATTTCTCCAATTCACTATTTGCAATATTCCTCACGGATTTCACTTTTACCATTTCTTTGTCTATCTTATCTGCAAATGATTTCTCCCTTTCATACATTTACTGTCAAATTGTATTTCTCTATTTTTCACCTCAGTCTTGAGTTTTTCTTTCTTCACTTCAAAGTCATGAAGTATATCTAACTTCCAAGACTCTAAGTCTCTCATCATGTCACTCTCTGTTTCCGACCTTCGGTCTTTCAACTTTCCTTCTTCTGAAACTTGAACCCTTTTAGTAAATAATCCTCTCCATTCTGGTTCATCATGATTGAAGTACTTTGATAATGAGAACCAATAATTGCTAGATTCCTTTTCCTCCGCATCTAAGGAAAACTCTTGATGATCCTTACAATCTTCTCTAATTGCCATTAGGAGAGTTGGTTCCTTGTCTTCTTGCACGAGATTTGATTCCTTTCCTCTTTGGTTTGCTTCAGGGCAATTTGAGACATAATGTCCAAACTTCTGGCAATTATAGCATTTTACTTCGCTTAAGTTCTTCCCAAACTTCTTCCGGTTGCTATAATTTTTGCTTCTATTCTTGTACATATTATGTGAAAGATCTTCTTCCTCTTTCTTGTCTAAACTTTTCATCACTGTAAGGCCCCACTTTCAGGGAAATCTCACTTGTTGTATTTACTCATAAACATAGCCATTGATACCGAATTATAACATTTAAAACATTCAAAACGCAGCGGAAACATTCATCATTCAAGTAAACAACAGCGGAAGTCTTATGTAATCTCCAGGAAATTTCCCGCTTTTATTTTAACTTTTCCGGCAATGTAAGTTCATTATTTTGGTGAATCGCATTTATGAAGAACCTTAATTACCTACTTCAAATTCATAAGTAATAAATATTTATGTTATATGCTTTGTAAATAATTGTCACCATCCTATTCCATAAATATATAGGTACATACCAAGTCATTTCTAAAACTATATATATACACACATGATATAAACAATTTATTATGAAAATATAACATTGCTAGTATTTTTAAATTACTAAAGGTAAATAAAACAAATAAATATATAATTATATCTATAAACATATTAAATATGAATTATGATGGAATGAAGTCATGTACATAAAATTTATGAGCACTTAAGTTGAAATATGTTATGAAATTAAAAACTATTTTTCATATTTTGCAATCTTAATCCCTATAACAAATTAAATTTTGTAAATAAGCCCATGATACTACCCTATAAATAGACCCTCATTCTTCCCTCATTCTCACACCATATCAAGTTCTAATCCCTCTCTCAAGATTCAAAGTCGTTTCCATATTCATAAGTAAGTTCTTCTTATATTCTTGCTTGTTCATACTTTTCCTTTAAAAAAACTCTCATAACTAGCTAGATCTATGATCCCTAACATGTTTATGTTATAATCATAGACCTATCCAAGATCAAAAGCCCTATTTTAATTAAAATTGTGTCAAACTTTTATTTAAAAGCCTGGTTAATCATTCTTACTACTTTCAATTTCAAAAATTATGTTTTTACTAAAAATCCTCATTTTCAAGTTAAATTATTTAATATTCAATTTCTATCTTTACATAAACTTATATTTTCACTTTAGCCCATATACTTTTCAAACACAAACTAAACTTGGTTAAGTATGCAAATAGAGTAAATTTCAAACCAGTATGTAGTTATCCGGCAAACATTAAAGTTCTGGCTAGGAAAAGACGGGGTTCTGATCCGACCAACTCTTTCCTGGGAACTTTTTCTGTTGGAGGTACTACTCTGGAATGATAACCATTCTAGTGTACAATAACCACTTTCAACTAATTATGATTATGATTATAAACTCATTTCTTTATAAATATTTATACAAACTTTTATATAATTTATTTTTATTATATGAGAACATTTAAAACTCAATTCTATACTTTTAATTAATAATTAATTATGGTTTAATTATTAATTAATTAAAATATTATTATACTTTAAGTTTTGGTTTAATTACCAACTAATTAAATCATTATTTTTAACACTTGTTTTTCATAAATCAAATGAAAGGTTTCATTCATTTATTTATGTAGTAAATTATTTAATTACTCAACTAATTATTACTCAGTTATTTATTAATCTATCTATCTATTAATTTATGCAATTACAAATAAAAAAAACTAGTCATTTATTTATTTGTGTATTTATTTACAAACAAAAGAAACCTAATTATTTATTCATACGTTTATATAATTATTACAAACAAACAACATCGTTATTAATTCTTTCACTTATTACAATACAAATATTTATCAAAGATTTACATAAAATATTATTTGCAACTCAAATAATTATTTTATTATTAAAATGAGGACACTCACATCAATCTCATCGCACAATAGGATTCTCTATTTCAGTTGTACAAATCATTGATATATATGTTCCATCAAACATAGGTTAACCTTGTGATTAGCTAGAACATTTGTGCAATATACTTGTGTGACATCCAATCTACTCATTGCAAGGTGAGTTTACATAGCCCCTTTTTACTGTTTTGCTTTTGGGGTGAAACATGTTATCAACTTTATCTATTTAAATAATTCAATATATCTTGTGCTTGATATTTATGCTTTATATTTGAACTATTTGGTGACATTGCATTTGTTTCATGCCAATACATTCATTAACTTGCAGCCCAAGCCTAAGGTAGTACCTAACATGATCATTTATATGAGAAACTGAAACTATAAATTACCACAAGACCTTGACGGGTTTTGTTGGGTATCAACTATAACTTGGAGTATCCGCTTGCTCCCTTTTAAAATGGCAATCAGTGGGATTGCGTATCTAGTTTTCTATTATCAGGCTTGAATTGTACGCTTGGAACCTCGTATGTTCTCACATATATGCTTTAGACATGCGTTGAACATATTGAATTGTAATCTATACTAACTCTTTGGTGTCAAAACCTGTGTATCTCACCAACTACATGTAGTTGACAGTTACTTACATGTTTCAGGTGCACCTGTTTGAGGACTACTTGCTCACCTAGGACTTGGACCTAGTTTAATTTAAATTATGTTTTGAACGTTTCATTTTCCTATGTAACGGATGCTTTTAATTTGAATAATAAATATTATCACATTTAATAGATGATCATGTGCTTATGAACAATCGCGTCAGCCCCGGCGTTTAATCCGCCGCCGGCCGGGGTGTGACAGATCATGGTTATAGGGAATTAGGTTATTAGACACATGACCTAGACTATAACCTAGGAGTCCCAAACATGAGTTTAACTCGTGTCTTTTGTTAGGAACTCCACTCTATACTTACTATGCATGCTTACCTACACTTACCTACTTCTGATTTCTTGATGTAACTACATGAACTACAATATTCAAGGGTCCACATGAAACTATTTGGGACTACTTGAACTACATGAAACTTACATTTAGACTTAATATTCTGATCCGAATGAAACTCTCGTCAAAGGTATGTAAGTTCTAACTAATGAATGAGAACTTGTGCAATCCGGAAGGGTGGATGCCTGTATTCTAGAAGTTCTGTCTAGGAAAGCATTTCGTATAAATCCAAATCAACCGATGGACCAGTTATGCTTTCCCAGGAATTCTTGGGATGAGTGTCCACTTATAGGCTAAAGCATGACTTCTCAAACATTAGAAAGACTTAAAGTACTTTGATAAGTCAATGTGCCCATTAGGGTAGCATGTATGCTTCATCTAACATCTCATGATTAAATTACAAACCCTTACTCATGATTCATATCTTATGAACTTTCTATTCAACCGTTTGTAGAATGCCTCCCCGTCGTGAGCGTAGGAACAACCTCACCGATAGGATCATCCAGTAAATGGCTACGATCCTACCAACTATGGTCAACCAACTGAACCAGAATGTTGCACCGAGAAATCCCGCGTGTACATTCAAACACTTCAACTCCTGCAACCCCACCAAGTTTTACGGAAACGAAGGAGCTACTGGAATGCTCCAATGGTTTGAAAGCATTGAGGGGACTTTCATCAGTGCGGACTGCCCTGAGAACCTGAAGGTTCGCTATGCTACTAGTGTCTTCCAGAAGAGGGCACTCACATGGTGGAATGGATAAAAACGAAACCGTGGGATTGAGGTTGCACTAGCCTTGCCTTGGGCGGATGTCAAGACACTCATGACATATGAGTTTTGCCCCTGTAATGATGTCAAGAAACTAGAAGCTGAGTTCTGGGATCTCAAACAAGACAGTGGTGAAAGCCTTGCCTACACCACCCGCTTTCATGAGCTTAGCCTACTGGTGCCCCATATGGTCACTCCTCTCTCGCGAGCCATTGAGAAGTACATCAATGGTCTGCCCATGCAGATTCAGGACACTGTTTTGGGTAGTAACCCAGCCACTCTCGAGGAAGCCATCCGTCTTGCAGCAACCCTGTCAGACAATCATGTTAAGGCAGGGACTCTATCTAAAAAGGGTGCTAAGAAGACTTTTGAGAAAGCCACCACTGAACCCCCCAAGGAGACCAAGTCTGAGTCTTCCTTCAATAACAGGAAAAGGAAGGGCAAAAATTTTGCCATTATCATGCCCGCTACTCCTTTAGCCCAAGTGGCCCCTACTGCCTTCAACTCCACCAAGAAACAATATGCAGGGACTTCACCACTTTGTAATACCTGCAAACTTCACCACCCTGCTCACGCATAATGTCGTCTGTGCACTACTTGTGGACGTTATGGACATTGGGCTAACACCTGTCGTATTCCACCAACTAATCAAGTCTACCAACCTGCAGCTCCTGTTCCTGTCGCCCAGGGTCGCGCTTGTTACGAGTGTGGTGACCCTAATCACTTTAGGAACCGTTGCCCTAGGCTAGTCATTGTGAATCAAGCAAATCTAAACCAGGGCAACATGGTTCAAGGAAACATAAACCAAGGGAATATGAACCGAGGGAATATGAATCAGGGGAATGCAAACCTGGTAGCTCGTGGACGTGCCTTTAACATCAATGCCAACGAGGCTCAAGCCAACAACGATGTGGTGAACGGTACGTTTCCAATTAATCAGCAATATGCTTCTATCCTGTTCGATACTGGTTCCGATAAGAGTTTCGTGTCCTTTGAATTTGAACCACAACTTGCTATGAGTCGAGCTAAGTTAGACAAACCCTTTGATATTTTAGTAGCGGATGGTTATTTTGTTTCATGTGACACCATTATTAGAGATTGTACCTTAACCTTGAGCGATCATGACTTTTCAATCAATCTTATTCACATGGCTCTCGGAGGTTTCGACATCATAGTAGGCATGGACTGGCTGACCAAGCACCATGCTGAAGTCGTCTGTTTTGACAAGTATATCCGTATCCCTCTTGACTCGGGTGAAATTTTGAACGTTGATGGTGAGAAACCGTCAAAGGGACTCAAGCTTATGTCTTGCACTACCGCACAGAAGTATTTACGGAAGAAATGTGTGGCATTCTTGGCCCATATTGTGGAACGAAAAGGCAAAGATAAGAGTCTCCAAGACATTCCTGTAATCAAAGACTTCCCTGAAGTTTTCCCCGAAGACTTACCTGGCCTTCCTCCTATACGCCAAGTCGAATTCCGTATTGACTTAGTGCCAGGAGCAAACCCCGTGGCCAAGTCACCTTATCGTCTTGCACCATCAGAGATGCAGGAACTTTCAAGTCAACTCCGAGAACTTTCTGACAAAGGATTCATTCGTCCTAGCGTTCCCCCTTGGGGAGCACCTGTTCTATTCATCAAGAAGAAGGATGGTTCTTTTCGGATGTGCATCGACTATCGGGAACTTAACAAGCTTACCATGAAGAACCGTTATCCACTTCCTAGGATTGACGATTTGTTCGATCAGCTTCAAGGCTCGACTTATTTCTCTAAGATCGATCTTCGTTCTGGTTATCACCAGTTACGAGTGCTCGAATACGATATCCCTAAGACAGCCTTTCGTACAAGATATGGTCATTACGAGTTCATGGTTATGCCATTCGGACTAACCAATGCACCCGCGGTATTCATGGATCTTATGAACCGCGTGTGTAAGCCGTACTTGGACAAGTTTGTAATCGTCTTCATTGACGACATTCTCATCTATTCAAAATCAAAAGCAGAACATGAGGAACACTTGCGTTTGGTTTTGGACCTATTGAAGAAGGAGCAATTATACGCTAAGTTCTCCAAATGTGAATTTTGGCTAAAGGAAGTCCAATTCTTGGGACACATAGTCAACGAGAAGGATATTCACGTGGATCCCGCTAAGATTGAGGCGGTAAAGAACTGGCAAGCCCTAAAGACCCCTACCGAAGTCCGCTCATTTCTAGGTTTAGCGGGCTATTATCGTCGTTTCATAGCGAACTTTTCAAAGATCGCGGTACCACTCACAGCCTTAACTCACAAAGGCAAACCCTACGAGTGGGGACCAAAACAAGAGGAAGCCTTTCAAACCCTAAAACAGAAACTGTGTGAGGCTTCTATCCTGACTCTTCCCGATGGAACCGAAGACTTTGTCGTTTACTGTGACGCTTCCCACTTAGGCCTTGGTTGTGTACTAATGCAGCGAAGCAAAGTGATTGCTTATGCGTCCCGACAACTCCAAATCCATGAGAGGAATTATACGACGCACGATCTTGATTTGGGTGCGGTCGTATTTGCTCTAAAAATTTGGAGACATTACCTATATGGTACCAAATGTGAGGTTTACACCGATCATAAGAGCCTCCAGCACATTTTCAATCAAAAAGAACTCAACATGAGGCAAAGGCGTTGGGTTGAACTCCTAAACGACTACGACTGCAATATTCATTATCATCCGGGTAAGGCGAATGTCGTGGCCGATGCTCTTAGCCGTAAGGAACCTATGAAGATCCACAACATTCGAATCTAAAATAATATTCAAACTCGCATCCTAGAAGCACAACATCTTTCTGTCACTGAAGGAAACATGTACGACGAAATGTCATGTGGTGCTGAACTCCAACTTGAAACCAAACCCAATGGGTTACTTTACTTTCTAAATCGTATCTGGATTCCAGACCGTGACAACCTTCGTACCTTTATCATGAACGAGGCTCACAAGACGCGTTATTCTGTGCATCCTGGTGCAGACAAAATGTACATGGATCTCCGTACCCAATACTGGTGGCCTGGTATGAAGAAGGAAATTGCCCTCTATGTGTCCAATTGCCTTACTTGTTTGAAGGTTAAAGCCGAGCACCAGCGTCCATCTGGTTTACTTGAACAACCCGAGATTCCCGTATGGAAATGGGAGTGTATTGCCATGGACTTTATAACCAAACTCCCACACACATCTCGTGGTCATGATAGCATTTGGGTAATCATCGACCGTCTGACAAAATCTGCTCATTTCATACCCATACGTGAAGACTATCGAGTGGAGAAACTAGATTGAATCTATATTGATGAGATCGTTAGTCGTCACGGTGTACCTCTCAATATTATTTCTGATCGTGATGGACGATTCACCTCTCGCTTCTGGCAATCCCTGCAATCAGCTTTGGGCACTCAACTAAATCTTAGTACTGCTTATCACCCGCAAACTGATGGTCAATCTGAGCGAACGATTCAAACTCTCGAAGACATGCTTAGAGCCTGTGTCATTGACTTCAAGGGAAATTGGGATTTACATCTACCCCTAATCGAGTTCTCGTACAACAACAGTTATAACACGAGCATTAGCATGGCTCCTTTTGAAGCACTTTATGGTCGGAAGTGCCGATCTCCTATCTGTTGGACTGAAATTGGTGAATCACAAATCACTGGTCCTGAACTTATTCAAGAGACTTCCGAAAAGATAATATTAATCCGAGACAACCTTTTGGTAGCAAGAAGTCGGCAAAAGAGCTATGCCGACAAACGTCGAAAACCCTTAGAATTTCAAGTTGACGATCTGGTTCTTTTCAAGGTATCCCCTTGGAAAGGTGTAGTTCGTTTTGGAAAGAAAGGGAAACTTGCTCCAAGATTCGTAGGTCCTTTTAAAATCCTTGAGCGGATTGGGAAGGTAGCCTACAAATTGGATCTACCTGAAGGACTCAGTAACGTTCATCCTACATTTCATGTCTCAAACCTAAAGAAATGCTTAGCTGACGAGAATCTCCACATACCACTTGACGAGGTTCACATTGACGAAACAATGCACTTCGTGGAGAAGCCCGTGGAGATCATGGACCGAGAGGTTAAGCAACTCAAGCGAAGTCGCATTCCAATTGTTAAGGTTCGGTGGGAATCCAAACGTGGCCCTGAGTTCACATGGGAACGTGAGGATCAAATGAAAGCCAAATACCCACATCTGTTTCCAGGACCCTCTTCCTAATCAATTTCGGGACGAAATTTTCTAAAGTAGGGGAGACTGTAATCTCCAGGAAATTTCCCGCTTTTATTTTAACTTTTCCGGCAATGTAAGTTCATTATTTTGGTGAATCGCATTTATGAAGAACCTTAATTACCTACTTCAAATTCATAAATAATAAATATTTATGTTATATGCTTTGTAAATAATTGTCACCATCCTATTCCATAAATATATAGGTACATACTAAGTCATTTCTAAAACTATATATATACACACATGATATAAACAATTTATTATGAAAATATAACATTGCTAGTATTTTTAAATTACTAAAGGTAAATAAAACAAATAAATGTATAATTATATCTATAAACATATTAAATATGAATTATGATGGAATGAAGTCATGAACATAAAATTTATGATCACTTAAGTTGAAATATGTTATGAAATTAAAAACTATTTTTCATATTTTGCAATCTTAATCCATATAACAAATTAAATTTTGTAAATAAGCCCATGATACTACCCTATAAATAGACCCTCGTTCTTCCCTCATTCTTCCCTCATTCTCACACCATATCAAGTTCTAATCCCTCTCTCAAGATTCAAAGTCGTTTCCATATTCATAAGTAAGTTCTTCTTATATTCTTGCTTGTTCATACTTTTCCTTTAAAAAATCTCTCATAACTAGCTATATCTATGATCCCTAACATGTTTATGTTATAATCATAGACCTATCCAAGATCAAAAGCCCTATTTTAATTAAAATTGTGTCAAACTTTTATTTAAAAGCTTGGTTGATCATTCTTACTACTTTCAATTTCAAAAATTATGTTTTTACTAAAAATCCTCATTTTCAAGTTAAATTATTTAATATTCAATTTCTATCTTTACATAAACTTATATTTTCACTTTAGCCCATATACTTTTCAAACACAAACTAAACTTGGTTAAGTATGCAAATAGAGTAAATTTCAAACCAGTATGTAGTTATCCGGCAAACATTAAAATTTTGGCTAGGAAAAGACGGGGTTCTGATCCGACCAACTCTTTCCTGGGAACTTTTTCTGTTGGAGGTACTACTCTGGAATGATAACCATTCTAGTGTACAATAACCACTTTCAACTAATTATGATTATGATTATAAACTCATTTCTTTATAAATATTTATACAAACTTTTATATAATTTATTTTTATTATATGAGAACATTTAAAACTCAATTCTATACTTTTAATTAATAATTAATTATGGTTTAATTATTAATTAATTAAAATATTATTATACTTTAAATTTTGGTTTAATTACCAACTAATTAAATCATTATTTTTAACACTTGTTTTTCATAAATCAAATGAAAGGTTTCATTCATTTATTTATGTAGTAAATTATATAATTACTCAACTAATTATTACTCATTTATTTATTAATCTATCTATCTATTAATTTATGCAATTACAAATAAAAAAAACTAGTCATTTATTTATTTGTGTATTTATTAACAAACAAAAGAAACATAATTATTTATTCATACGTTTATATAATTATTACAAACAAACAACATCGTTATTAATTCTTTCACTTATTACAATACAAATATTTATCAAAGATTTACATAAAATATTATTTACAAGTCAAATAATTATTTTATTATTAAAATGAGGACACTCACATCAATCTCATCGCACAATAGGATTCTCTATTTCAGTTATACAAATCATTGATATATATGTTCCATCAAACATAGGTTAACCTTGTGATTAGCTAGAACAATTGTGCAATATACTTGTGTGACATCCAAGCTACTCATTGCAAGGTGAGTTTACATAGCCCCTTTTTACTGTTTTGCTTTTGGGGTGAAACATGTTATCAACTTTATCTATTTAATCAATTCAATATATCTTGTGCTTGATCTTTATGCTTTATATTTGAACTATTTGGTGACCATTGCATGTGTTTCATGCCAGTACATTCATTAACTTGCAGCCTAAGCCTAAGGTAGTACCTAAGATGATCATTTATATGGGAAACTGAAACTATAACTTACCACAAGACCTTGACGGGTTTTGTTGGGTATCAACTATAACTTGGAGTATCCGCTTGCTCCCTTTTTAAAATGGCAATCAGTGGGATTGCGTATCTAGTTTTCTATTATCAGGTTTGAATTGTACGCTTGGAACCTCGTATGTTCTCACATATATGCTTTAGACATGCGTTGAACATATTGAATTGTAATCTATACTAACTCTTTGGTGTTAAAACCTGTGTATCTCACCAACTACTTGTAGTTGACAGTTACTTACATGTTTCAGGTGCACCTGTTTGAGGACTACTTGCTCACCAAGGACTTGGACCTAGTTTAATTTAAATTATGTTTTGAACGTTTCATTTTCCTATGTAACGGATGCTTTTAATTTGAATAATAAATATTATCACATTTAATAGATGATCCTGTGCTTATGAACAACCGTGTCAGCCCCGGCGTTTAATCCGCTGCCGGCCGGGGTGTGACATCTTAGCATTTAAAACATAAACATTGTCTTAACATAATTTAAAGTGGGATGTCAGTATTATGCAGGATAGCCATCACGCCTTCGCACGACCCTTCCTCTTGTTACCTGAAATGTATACTAAATGTCAACTAACGTTGGTGGGTTCTAGTTTAAAGCATTAGGTATAACATTAGTCATTCATTCATATCATTGGTTCATATATATATATATATATATATATATATATATTTGTAAATACATACATCGTTGTTTCATTGAACATACATTGACTATACACGCGAGTAGGTGCATATGCATTCATTGAACATTCATTGGTAATACACATAATGGTGATCAACTCGTCATTGATTGCGTCAGTCACAAAGACAGACGCTCCGTCCTACCGTTGTAGGCCGTAATTCATACCGTGTCTACCGAAGTAGTCCGTCCTTCATTACCGTCCGACAACCATTGGTCGTCCGTCTACCGTGTCTACCGTCGTAGTCCGTCCGTTCGCCCGTCTGCCCGAAGGCATCCGTTTCCCATCCAAACTATTATTCAAGCAACCGTTCAACTTATCATTGATAAGGCATTTGCTTCGACCTTCCATTGATTACCTTTAATACGTCCTAGCTTATGATGGAACGTACATCTCCCGGCTGCATGATAGTCACATGGTCGTCCGTCTACCGTAGTAGCCGTTAGCATCGAAGCGTCCATAACATTCACATATATTCATAACATGTAGTATATAGTATATATATAAAGCACGATTTCATTCTTTTGTGTTGTATCATACTTTCATTCATAATTCATAACATACTTGCTATGTTTCTTTATTCATAAGCATATCTGTCATACATATAACTATCATGCATTATCATATAACACATATCATAACATTCATTCATATCATGTATACACTTCAGCCCCAAAAAATCATTTTAAACCATTTGCACATAACACGTAGGGGGCACATAGAACTCACCTGATGAGTGGTTTCTGTAATACACTTAGCTGGTTACTGAGCGTCACTAAGGTATCTCTCAATCTGTATAATGAAGTCATACACATAAGGTAGTGCTCCTATATGACACTAGACATTACTATGCTTGAACCCAATAGTTTTGATGGATGAATCACATTGAAACTATGGTAGTTTCCGGTTATGGGTTTATATCAAAACTATGATAATTTCGGGTAATGTGTTTATATCGAAACTATGATAGTTTCGGCAAGTAACTTATGTAAAGTCTTAGTAGTTTCGGGTTAGGGGTTTATATCGAAACTATGATAGTTTCGATGGGTCTGCATATATCATTGATAAGGCATTTGCTTCGACCTTCCATTGATTACCTTTAATATGTCCTAGCTTATGAAGGAACGTACATGTCCCGGCTGCATGATAGTCACATGGTCGTCCGTCTACCGTAGTAGCCGTTGGCATCGAAGCGTCCATAACATTCACATATATTCATAACATGCAGTATATAGGATATATATAAAGCACGATTTCATTCTTTTGTGTTGTATCATACTTTCATTCATAATTCATAACATACTTGCTATGTTTCTTTATTCATAAGCATATCTGTCATACATATAACTATCATGCATTGTCATATAACACATATCATTACATTCATTAATATCATGTATACACTTTAGCCCCAAAAAATCATTTAAAACCATTTGCACATAACACGTAGGGGGCACATAGAACTCACCTGATGAGTGGTTTCTGTAATACACTTAGCTGGTTACTGAGCGTCACTAAGGTATCTCTCAATCTGTATAATGAAGTCATACACATAAGGTAGTGCTCCTAGATGACACTAGACATTACTATGCTTGAACCCAATAGTTTCGATGGATGAATCACATTGAAACTATGGTAGTTTCCGGTCATGGGTTTATATCAAAACTATGATAATTTCGGGTCGTGTTTATATCGAAACTATGATAGTTTCGGCAAGTAACTTATGTAAAGTCTTAGTTGTTTCGGGTTAGGGGTTTATATCGAAACTATGATAGTTTCGATGGGTCTGCATATATCAAAACTAGGTAGTTTCGATGGATTTACCTATATCGAAATTAGTAGATTCGATGCATCAGTCTTCTTCCCCAACCAGAAACCCTATATCTAGCCAATTATTTCTAATCGATCAAACCTTGAACTTTTTACGTTCAAAACATTTCTTTTTCATCCATGAACACGATTATGTGGTCTATTTTGAATGTCATACGTAAAAACTAAACCTTTACATAATTTTAACCCGAAATCAAAAAGTTATTAAAACTCAGATTTGGGCATGATGGTTACCTGGTTTTCCTTCCTTCTTGTTTCTATACGTTCCAGAGATGGTGAGCAACAATCATCGAGACTTTGAGCTTGATCCCGAGCTTTCTCTCGCTAGACCCGAGCTCTCTCTTTCTCTCTCTAGCCTTGCGCAAATGAGATAAGTGAGGAGAGGCTGAGGTGATGGCGCTGATATGAGGGGTTTTTCCCTCATGATCTCGGCCCATGGGCCGACCAAAGGCCAAACCCCCATGTTCCTTTTCGCCTTTGTGATGTTAGTCCCGATCTTTATTTCCTTTTACTTTCGTTTATTTATTTTTGGGATGTTACAAGTCTACCCTCCTTATAGAGGTTTCGTCCTCGAAACCTGCTACAAGACAAATAACTAAGGGTACATATCCCTCATCTCGCTTTCTTTCTCCCAAGTCGCCTCTGACCCCTTCGTGTGTTTCCGTTGTACCTTAACCAAAGGTATTGACTTATTGCGTAGTCATTTCTCGGCTTGGTCAAGAATGGCTATTGGTTCTTCTACATAGTTTAGGTTGTTGTCTACCTCGATCTCATCATATGGTATGTGAGTCGTATCGTTGGAAAGGCACTTGCGTAAGTGTGATACGTGGAATGTAGGGTGGATTCCACTGAGTTTATTGGGTAAGTCGAGTCTGTAAGCAACTTGACCAATTCTTGCTAAAATTTTGAATGGTCCGACAAATCTTGGACTTAGTTTGCCACGTTTTCTAAATCGGATGATCCCTTTCCGTGGCGATACTTTTAACAGTACCATGTCCCCTACTTGAAACTCTAAATCCCTCCTTCTCTTATCCGCATACGATTTCTGTCTATCTTTAGCGGCTTTCATTCGAGCTTTGATTTGATCGAATTTCTTAGAAGTAGTTTTGACCACTTCAAGACTCGCAAAGTCTTTCTGACCAATTTCTCCCCAACATACCGGGGTCCTACTTCTTTTTCCATACAGCATCTCAAAAGGCGGCATGCCGATTGTTGAGTGATAGCTGTTGTTATATGAAAACTCTGCCAAGGGCAGGTGGCTATCCCAGCTCCCACCGAAATCAATGATACAGGCTCGGAGCATGTCCTCCAAAGTCTGAATGGTCCTTTTTGACTGACTGTCGGTTTGGGGTGGTAAGCGGTGCTGATATTAAGTCGAGTGCCCATTTCTTCATTGAATTTCTTCCAAAATCTTGACGTAAATCGAGTGTCCCTGTCGGACACGATCAATACTGGCACACCATGTCTACTCACAATTTCGTTGATGAACAACTCCGCTAGTTTCTCAGACGAAGAAGTCTCACGTACTGGTAAAAAGTGAGCACTTTTTGTCAAGCGATCGACGATCACCCAAATGGTATCATTGCCTCTAGTTGTTTGCGGTAGCTTGGTAATGAAGTCCATTGTGATCCCTTCCCACTTCCATTCCGGTATCGGCAAGGGTTACATTTTACCGCATGGTTTCTGGTGTTCGGCCTTAACTAGCGAGCTTGTTAAGCACTTGTTCACGTATTCGGTTACATCGTTCTTCATGTCGGGCCACGAGTATTCCTTCTTTAGATCTTGGTACATTTTGTTCGTCCCGGGGTGGATAGAGTAGCGAGACTTATGGGCCTCATCAAGTATTTTGTCCCTACGTTCACCAATCTTAGGTATTCACGTCCGGCCAAAATGAGTTCGTACACCATACACATTGGTCTCTAGGTTACCCTGTTGTCCTACTATTCTTTCCCGTTTCACATTCCTCTCCAACAATGCTTCATCTTGTCCTTTTGCTATCTCATTCATTATATCCGGTGTTTAATCAACTGACATTCTTTGATTCAGATAGGCGTTGATCCTTCTTTCCTGCTTAAGGCGTCGGCCACTATGTTTGCCTTGCCTGGATGGTACAATATTTCGCAGGCGTAGTCTTTTAGTAGCTCCAACCACGTTCTTTGTCTCATATTTAATTCCTTTTGCTCGAAGAAGTACTTTAGGCTCTTGTGATTGGAGTAAATTGTGCATTTAACCCCGTACATGTAGTGTATCCATATCTTTAATGCGAAAACTACCGCCACCAACTCCGGATCGTGAGTCGGGTAGTTAACCTCATGAATCTTTAACTGTCGCGAGACATAAGCGATTACTTTCCCTCGTTGCATAAGTACACAACCCAATCCCTGACCCGAAGCGTCGGAGTATACTACCAAGTCTTCGTTCCCCTCAAGTAAGGTCAAGACTGGAGCCTTGGTTAATCGTGTTTTTAGTTCTTCAAACGCATTATTTTGGGTTGGACCTCGTTCATACTTTACTTCCTTTCGCGTTAGTTTCGTCAGCGGCGAGGCTATTCTCAAGAAGTCCTGAATGATCCTCTGATAGTAGCCTGCCCATCCAGAAAACTTCGTATCTCTGTTGGTGTCTTTGGAACGTTCCATTCCTTTACTCTCTCAATCTTTGCAGGATCTACCATAATGTCGTTTGGGTTTATCACATGACATATTTGGAGAATTTGGCATATAGTATCTCCTGCTTTAGGACCTCCAAAACCTCCCTTAGGTGACAGTGGTGATCACCCTCGTTCTTTGAGTAGATGAGAATGTCGTCTATGAAAACTATCACTGACCAATCCAACATTGGTCGGCATACTTTATTCATTAAGTGCATGAATGCTGCAGGTGCATTGGTTAGTCCGAAGGACACTACGAGGAATTCATAATGTCCGTATCGCGTATGAAACACGGTTTTTGGTACATCTTCCTCCCTTACTTTCAATTGATGGTACCCCAACCTAAGATCAATCTTGGAGAACCAACTTGCGCCTGGTAGTTGATCAAAGTGGTCATTTATCCTAGGTAGTGGGTATTTGTTCTTTACTGTTCGTTTGTTCAATTCACAGTAGTCGATGCACATGCGCATACTGCCATCCTTTTTCTTGACAAAAATACTGGAGCGCCCCATGGAGAGATGCTCGGCCTGATAAATCCTTTCTCTGTTAGCTCTTCCAATTGAGACATCAGTTCTTTCATTTCTGGCGGAGCCAATCGGTAGGGTGCTTTGGCAACGGGCTCAGCCCCTGGCAGTAAGTCAATCTGAAATTCTATCTCCCGATCGGTGGGCAGGCCAGGTAGGTCCTCTGGGAATACTTCTGTAAAGTTGCACACCACGGGCACATCTTTGAGTTCCTTGGGTTTCATTCTATCATCAATAACATACGCCAAATAAGCTTCGCAACCGCGCCTCACATAACTTTCAGCCTTGATCATCGAGATGACGTTCGACATTGTGCAATTCCAATCCCCGTATACCGTAATCGGACTACCGTCAGTGGCATTGAGATGTATCATCTTTCGTTTACATATGATTTGGGCTTCGTTGGCAGCTAACGAATCCATGCCCAATACTATATCGAATCCTCCTAAGGTCAGAAGGAGTAGTCTAGAAGGAAACTTATGGCCCTCTATTTCTGTCATGCAATCCTCATTTACTTGAAATACTCATGAGTTTCTACCCACGGCGGTTTCTATGCTAAAAGCCTTTACTATGGTATCAATTGAGCAGTCTAGTTTGCGAGAGAAGTTGTTTGATATAAAGCTTTTTCTAGCACCAGAATCAAATAAAATAGCAGCATTTTCATCATTAACTAGGAATGTACCTGACACGACGTCAGGGTTTTCTCTCGCTTCTTCCTATGTTAGGGCATAAGCCCGAGTCCTAGCCTTTGGCTGTTCCTGTCCCTTTTCCTTTCCCGAACCAGATGGTCCAGTCTTCCTGCAATCCTTAGTTGCATACCCAAAGACGCCACGGTTTTGGCACTTGGTATTACCCCTACAATCTTTCGAGTAGTGCCCAGCCTTCCCACATCGGTAGCATATCGTAGAGCCAGCCAAACATTCATTGCGGTGTTGTTTCCCGTATTTCAGGCAATTTTCGCCTTCATCAATTCTCGACTTCTTAGCCTCAGTTGTGACAACTCCTTTTCTATTACCCCTTCCCATCTCCTCTTCTGTGTCTCAGGTGACGGGTCCTCATTTGCATAGTCGTCGTAGACGATCCCACTCAGATTTACTACTGACTCGTTGATCGAGGGTAGGTTGGCTTTAACATGAACACGAACCCATTGTGGCAGGCTCTTGACATAGTACTTAATCAATCGCTCTTCAGTCTCTACCAAGTAAGGTACCAGTTGAGCTAGCTCATTGAATCTAGAAGTGTACTCGCGATGAGTCTTGTTGCCAGCCTTGAAGTTAAGAAACTCATTCTCCACCCGATCTATCTCGTTCTGGGGACATAATTTTTGGATTATCAGTTTTTTCAGATCTTCCCAAGTAATCCTTTTGAGAGCGTTTGGCGACTTAGTCCTTTGAATGTTCCTCCACCAACTCAGTGCCTCGTTGGTGAAAGAGTGAGCCACATACTTCACAGCCTGGTCAGATCGACACTCGCTTATGTTGATTACTCCGTTCATCCTCTCAGTCCATTCAAACGTAGCTACCGAATCATTTTTCCCATCAAACTTGGGCGGGTCACCGTCATTAAACGTTGTAGGTACACCCTCGGGTGTTCAGTACCACAGTGACCTCATCCCCATCACTATCATAAACTTTTTCCTCATGGTTCTTTTCTTCCTCTTCCTTGTTCTTCTTCAGTGCCTCAGATAACAGATCAGGCAGTACGTTCTTCAGAGTTAGTACAACCTCACGGGCAATAGCATCCCTAACTTTGGGTTCCAGTCGTAAAGATCCTACGTTGCCTTCACCCAGTGGAGTCACATTAGTTTCGTGCACACTCTCTTTACGTTCTTCGTGCACACTTTCCTCCCGTTCCACATGCACACTTTCCTCATTATTACGTCTTCGGTTCAATGGTGGTCTACCGACTCGGCCACTGCGACCGCCTCGGCGTCCAGTTCCTCCTCTACGAGCCATAGTTTTCTAGATTTCCTGATAAGTAAAAGGGTATACATCAATTTCATTTCTTCAGATCATAATTTTGAACAGTACGACCAAGTTAAATTCTTAATTACAGTGATCGGTTTGTGATTAATAATTTGCTTTTCTTTTCGGGTTTGAAACTCTTCACATCAGTAGTGACAATGACATCTAATCGTTCTAAGTTAAGGCATCTATTCCTATCTAAAGGCATTAACTTTAGTACTTACTTACTATGTTGGCGTCGGCGTTGGCTACCCAGACTGACATTCGTGCGTTGGTCCCATTATCAGCTTGAGTCCAGACATTTAGGGATGTCTGAATCTCTCAAACTATTTCTCTGATACCAACTTGTAAGGCCCCACTTTGAAGGAAACCTCACTTGTTGTATTTACTCATAAACATAGCTATTGATACCGAATTATAACATTTAAAAAATTCAAAAAGCAGCGGAAACATTCATCATTCAAATACATAACAGCGGAAGTCTTAGCATTTAAAACATAAACATTGTCTTAACATAATTTAAAGTGGGATGTCAGCCATATGCAGGACAACCATCACGCCTTCGCACGACCATTCCTCTTGTTACCTTAAATGTATACTAAAAGTCAGCTAACGCTGGTGAGTTCTAGTTTAAAGCATTAGGTATAATATTAGTCATTCATTCGTATCATTGGTTCATATATATATATATATATATGTATATACAGTGAACATACTTTGACTAAACACACAAGTAGGTGCATATGCATTCATTGAACATTCATTGGTCATACACATAAGTGTGATCAACCCGCCATTGATTGCATCAGTCACAAAGACAGATGCCCCGTCCTACCGTCGTAGGTCGTAATTCATACCGTGTCTACCGAAGTAGTATGTCCTTCATTACCGTCCGGCAACCTTTGGCCATCCGTCTACCATGTCTACCGTCGTAGTCCGTCCTTTCGCCCGTCTGCCCGAAGGCATCCGTATCCCATGCGAACTATTATTCATGCAACCGTTCTACTTATCGTTGATAAGACATTTGCTTCAACCGTCCATTGATTGCCTTTAATACGTCCTAGCTTATGAAGGAATGTACATGTCCCGGCTGCATGATAGTCACATGGTCGTCCGTCTACCGTAGTAGCCGTTGGCATCGAAGCGTCCATAACATTCACATATATTCATAACATGCAGTATATAGTAAGCAAGATTTCATTCTTTTGTGTTATATCATACTTTCATTCATAATTCATAACATACTTGCTATGTTTCTTTGTTTATAAGCATATCTGTCATAAATATAACTATCATGCATTGCCATATAACACATATCATAACATTCATTCATATCATGTATACACTTCAGCCCCAAAAAATCATTTAAAACCATTTGCACGTAACATGTAGGGGCACATAGAACTCACCTGATGAGTGGTTTCTGTAATACACTTAGCTGGTTACTGAGCGTCACTAAGGTATCTCTCAATCTGTATAATGAAGTCATACACATAAGGTAGTGCTCCTAGATGACACTATACATTACTATGCTTGAACCCAATAGTTTCGATGGATGAATCACATCGAAACTATGGTAGTTTCGGGTCATGGGTTTATATCGAAACTATGATAGTTTTGGGTCATGGGTTTATATCGAAATTATGATAGTTTCGGTATGTAACTTATGTAAAGTCTTAGTAGTTTCGTTATATCAAAACTATGATAGTTTCGATGGGTCTGTATATATCGAAACTATGTAGTTTCGATGGATTTACCTATATCCAAACTAGTAGTTTCGATGTATCAGTCTTCTTCCCCAACCAGAAACCCTAGATCTGGCCAATTATTTCTAATCGATCAAACCTTGAACTTTTGACGTTCAAAACGTTTCTTTTTCATCCATGAACACGATTATGTGGTCTATTTTGAATATCATACGTAAAAACTAAACTTTACACGATTTTAACCCGAAACCGAAAAGTTATTAAAACTCAGATTTGGGCATGATGGTTACTGGTTTTGCTTCCTTCTTGTTTCTATACATTCCAGATATGGTGAGCAACAATCCTCGAGACTTTGAGCTTGATCCCGAGCTTTCTCTCGCTAGACCCGAGCTCTCTCTCTCTCTCTCTAGCCTTGCGCAAATGAGGTAAGTGAGGAGAGGCTGAGGTGAGGGCGCTGATATGAGGGTTTTTTTCCCTTATGATCTCGGCCCAGGGCCAAACCCCCATGTTCCTTTTCGCCTTTGTGATCTTAGTCCCGATCTTTATTTCCTTTTACTTTTGTTTATTTATTTTAGGGGTATTACAATCACGCCACTTGCCTTGTGATGATTTAGATCTTCCTTGTACATAGTTTCTAAAACCTCTTTCATGACCCGACTTGTTGTTATGATGTGTGAACAAAAGTTTGTTTTGATTGTCCACCGGGTCTTCATTCACTAGATTGATCCATTCCTCAAAGGCTTCCAATCTTTCGATTATCTCATCTAGAGTTGTTTCTAGATCAGTGACTTATTCAATTGTCGCAACGATTAGAATGAAGTTATTTGGTACATAACTTAGAATTTTCCGTACTAAAATTGGTTGATCAAATATTGATCCAAGACCACTTATCGTACTGACAATACTAAGGTGGCAATCTTGACCCATCCTTTAAGAAATGGGTTCATTTGTGCAAAAATCAATTGAATATGGGTCAATTTGGGTGACTTCCAATTAGTCAAAAAGCTAATTTGGGTCACCTTAAATTAGTCAACGGGTCAATTTGGTTCACCTCAAATATTCAACGGGTTAATTTGGGTCACCTTAAATTAGTCAACTAAAATTTTGTTAATTTAAAAAGTGCATACGGGTGCACCCAACTTTTTCATCTCACCCCCACCCCCACCCGCAACCATTCCAACAGTTTTCTTTCGTACTAAAATAGTATAATTCTTTAACGGAAATAAGATGCCGTGAGAAACGTTAATCCCATCCATGCAAGCATACAAAATCACCTCTTGCAAAACTATAAACTACGTGTCCACTTTGGTAAGTAAAATTCAGTAATTAAATTAAGCACTACTAATTGATAGTTTTTTTTTAACAACCCATTTTGACCCGGACTCATTTTGCTCCAAACCCGTTTTGACCCGAAGTCATTTTGCTCCTAACCCGTATTGACCCGAACCCATTCTGACTCAAACCCGTTATGACCCGTAACCCGAACCCGCCCAACCCGTCCAGTTTTCCAGGCCTAGACAATACCATTGAGTTTAGCGGTGAACGAGTCGATGTTCTCCTTCATTCTCAACATCTCAAACTCTATTTTGAGTGTTTGAAGACGTGCTTTTTGTACGCGATCCACACCGACGTGCCTAATCTTGAGTGTATCCCAAATCTCCTTTGCACTATTGCACGTTGCAATTTGTAATATCATCTCTTCTTGTAGCGCCTCATATAGGTATGAAGTTGTCGACATATCCTTCGTTTCAACGGGTTACATATCAGCCTTAGGTTCTATCATATCCTACTGTCCGTGTATAGTCTTTACGCGTAATACCCATATAGTATAGTTGGTGAATTTTAATATGTGGCACTGGAACTGAGAGAGCGAATTACCCTCCTTATGAATTACAATTTCCTTTGTCCAGCTTTTCTTTCTAAAATCCTAAATGAATCAAAGTTCCAACTAGTTGTTTTAATTTGAATCAAATCATTATTTCTAAGTCTAAGTAGTAATAAAATAAATTTCAGATTTAAGTAAATACGTAAAACGATGGTTCTGATTATGACGAAATGAATTTCTTTTTGAATCGGTCTTGCCCAAACAAACACGCCTTTGCTTTGTTTCTTGTTTTCTCTTGCTTTTGATAACCAAATTACACAAAAAAGAATTCCGACACTCCTCCAGCCTTACACACCACCGAACCAATCTTCCTTGCCCCGCGAAACAACTATCCTAGATCCTTTTTTTTGCGCCTTCCGATTGAGTTGGCAAAACAAAAAAAATACCTCCCGTTTCTTTTGGGCAAAACCCAAACAACACCAAACACCAAATTGATTTCCTTTCCTTTGAACGAATGTGACTTGCAATTCAACACCGATAAAAAAACATGACTTGTAATTCAACACCAATCAAAAAGCGATGTTTAATAATTTGTTTTTCTTCTTTTCGGTGTTCGCTACAACATAAAATCAAGAAGCGATTTTCCCTTCCTGAATTCCGAACACATTTCTGGCGAAATTCCGAACTAACAAAAAAAAAACAACCCTCTTGATTTGTGGATGGAAATCAAAACCAAATTCCCTCTGTGGTTTGCGATTTCTTGCAGTAAAATAGAGAACAAAATTTCCCAGATCTTGTCTCTGATATTCGATGATGATTCAGCCCCAAAAATGCCTTCTTTTTTGTGACTGGGACTGAAAACGGAAGTCTGATCAACCCGCTTGATCGAACGTCTTCCTAGTAATTGGATTTCTTCAACAGTGAATGAAATTGATAATCAATTAGAACCCGGTTCTGATACCATTGTAAATCCCAGGAATCATTGAAACCAGTCCACCAATCAAGAAAGAATGAGATGAACAAGAAGAAAGGGATTTAACCCTAAACCAATATATTTGATAGAACCATCATTGTTTACATCCGATCGAAGGTTTTATAACCCTAAACATGAATTAGAAACGTCGTATCCCTTACAAATACAGTTTCTAAAAATTAAATGATACACATTTTAACCCTGACTAATTAAAATTACATACACAATAATAAACTATGACTTTAGATTATTAGTTGCATGCACGACTTTTAACTCTCTTGATACTATTTGATCAAGATTGAAGCGGGAAACATTTCCTTCCTTGAATTATCATGACTTTTCAGTTGCTATTTGAACTAGATTCTAGCGCGGTTAGCGTTGCCATGATTATTCAAACCAATTTGTTTAGTGTTGAATAACACAACAACAAGAAACTTTCTTCTTCTAGAATCCAAATGCAAACTACATAATCCAACCCTGATCTCCTGAAAAACATAACCTTGGATCCCGTCTGAATCCATTCCTTTTATCATACTCTTAACCAATTCCTTCAAACTTACATGGAACACGTATTGCAATCTCAACCGAACTTGCACTTGAATTCTGTTTTCTTTCTTCTTTCTTCTTTAAACCATCAACACAAAACAAGATTTCTTGAACACCAAACTTTTGACCATGATTCATCACATGATAATATCTTACGATTACTTGGGTATAATATGCATAAACCGAAACTGCCCTTTCCGATCCTTCTTCTAATCTGCCTTTGTACAAGCCCGAGACTTTCTATGTCTCCTTCTGATCAAACAAATCAAAACCAATTCCTGATCCAGTTGATTTCATCCGACTTTTAAAACAAAATCGCCACAACCCCAATGCTACTTGTCTTGCAATATTCTTCAAATTTCCAAGTACCCTCCTTTGGTAATCGGCACCAACAGTAAACAAAAATGAATTCTCGTTTCTGCCTCAAACAGTCAACAACATAAACAACTTACTTGTTTTTGTCCTCTTTGAAACCGTTAATTACCAACAGAAACAATTTTCTAGTTTTTGTCCTTCCTTTTCTTGATTCATCTTCAACCGAACAAACACAAGCACCTACTACGTCTTATGTTTATGTTTAAACTTAAACAACCCCAAAATAACCCTTGAATCGGCGACTGATCTGACAATTCCGGATTCAACTTTGCCTTTGTTCTGGCCTTGATTCCGACTCCAGAGAACAAACAACCTTGTTTCTGATTTTCGAAATATTTTGCGGTCAACCCAAACACCAAAAATCGCTTTTTTGATGTCTACTATCGTAACAAGCAGATTCCAATTACTCCTTTGTGATTGATCTTCAACGGCGATCTTCAACATAAAACAAACTTCTTGATTGAAACATTTGAAATCAATGATCTTTATCATGTTTGAGCCTTATCCCTGATACCACTGTTGCCCAAGATATTCAAGAACATAATGATAAACACAAACTAATTCCGAATAAACCAAAGATCATATGAATGCTACGTATATCAGACTTTGAAGAATGGCGTGGGTTTTATAACCCTAATCACCAATCGACGCGACGGTTCTTGGTTCAGTTTCCATGTTTAAACCTTGACACATGGACCCATTGGACTTATACTAATTACATAACAGACTCAAACTACAACTTTAGACTAAATACATGAATGACCCGTTAACTTTGACCCACATGGATTAAGGAATTCTAATTCAATAATATGTATTTGTTTGTATCAACTATTGGTTTAGTTATATTGATTTGAACTTGTTTTGGTAGAATAACTCGCACCGGAGATGGGATCCCCGATGAGCTTTTAAGGCAGATGTTTGGAAGCAATGTGGACGCGACTGAGGAGGGAATAAGCTTGGTGATTAGTAGAAACATGTTGAAGCTCATGAATGGAGATGTTAGATACATGAGGGATGACACGAAGTCGACTTTCGTAATATCTGTTGAACTTGCATCTGCCGGTGGAAAGAAGACATGAAAAGAATTGATTTATTTTTGTTGTTGTCTTCAGGAATTGATGCATGTTACTTCTCGGTTTTCAGTTCGTCTTGTGTTAATTTCCAAGTGTATCACGGGCTTTGTTGCCTTTGGAATTAGAGTTGATTATCTGATTGTCTCTAAATTACGGTTTTGGTCCTCACTTTTCAAAAATTATAGTTTTTGTATCAACTCTGTTTAATCTTAACATTTTTGGTCATTGGAGTAGATACACGTTTAAATCCATGTTAAATGTTAACAAAATGACTATAATACCCTTTATATTTAAGATGCAAAAGAAGAAAAAAAGAATTAACAAAAACACTCCTAAAAGAAGAAGAAATCGTTAAACATATGCCACTAGCAAAGGAATAACTAATTACATAATGGCTATATGTCATAATGGTTATATGTTGAACCAACTGGGAATGAAAAGGAAAAGAAGATGAAGGCTGGCATACAAACATATATCGTTAGGATTTGTGAAATCCCTCAATCGTTAAGATTAAATAAAGAATTGATTTATTTTTTTTGTTGTATTCAGGAATTGAACTTTACATGTTAGTTGTCGGTTTTTAGTTCATCTGATGTTACTTTGCAAGTGTTTCGCGGGCTTTGATGCCTTTGGAAATAGAGTTGATTATCTGATTGTCTCTAAATTACGGTTTTGGTCCTCACTTTTCAAAAATTATAGTTTTTGTATCAACTCTTTGTTTAATCTTAACATTTTTCGTCATTGGAGTAGATAGACGTTTAAATCTCTGTTAAATTTTAACATAATGATTATAATACCTTTTATATTTAAGATGCAAAAAAAGAAAAAAATTATTTATAAGAACACTCCTAAAAGAAGAACAAATCATTAAACATATGCCACTAGCAAATGAATAGCTTATTACATAATGGGTATATGTTGAACCAACCGGGAATGAAAAGGCAAAGAAGATGAAGGC
This sequence comes from Smallanthus sonchifolius, assembly GCA_023525975.1. NCBI lineage: Eukaryota > Viridiplantae > Streptophyta > Magnoliopsida > Asterales > Asteraceae > Smallanthus > Smallanthus sonchifolius. The sequence continues at coordinate 65,431,516 of CM042030.1, read as the reverse complement.
TGGCATGCAAACATATATTTCTGGTATTTTAATCTTAGAAAAAGCAAATTTTGACGTTTTAGTATCATTAGTTCAAAGGGATATTTTTTAGTCTAAGGATCTTGGAAGTAATTGATACAATTACTGCTGATACAAAGTTACTATTGGATGATGTTGTTGCTGGTATGAACTTAATGCAGATATAGGAAAGTGTCCACATAGATAAAGGTGTTAGGATAATCCTGATCATACATCAAAGATAAAGTTTGGTTAGAATTGTAAACTACTAGAAGTATAGGTTTATTGTGAAGTTAATAGAACTTAGGGTGTTAACGTGTAATTAGTATAAAGATTATCCGATGCATCGCTGGTTTTAGAGAACCATCATGTCAGTTCACCACCGTTCTCTGGCACATATAAATAGGGCCTCTGATGATCATTTGTAAACAGTTCGTTCATTATAGAAATCAATAATGAAATCAGTCGATCCAATATCTTGATTCAAATAATCCTATAATTGGTATGTATAATTGGTATCAGAGCAAGGTTGAATAAATAAAGAGATTGGATAACAAAAATCGTGTAACACCCCAAATTTTATAAGAAATAATACTAGAAGGGTTAGAAATATATAAGGGCCAAAGTCTAGGGACCAAAATTGAAAATTCAACCGGTCGCGGACCGCTACCGATAAACTTCGTGGTCTGCTACGTAGCGAGCAAGGCAGCAAAGATGAGCAGCCACGCGTTAGCTGACTAACGGGTCAAAACTTATGTGTGGAAACGCTACCGCGGATCGTCACTAGGACCTTAGCAGTCCGTTACGCCACAACAGGGCTAGCGGTCCACTATCCTGTAACATCTCGTATTTCAATGGAACTAGATCGTACTCGGGATTTACAAGGAAAAGGAAAACAAGATAAAAAGGAACGAGATGGGCTTTGAACCTTGGACTTGGATTCAAACTTGGGCCGAAAAATAGATAGATGGGCCCTAAAAACCCTGAATTCAGCCCCCACCCCTATCATTTCCTCATTCCAAGCGAATCTAGTGAGAGAGAGAGAAAGAAAGAGAGAGCCTAGAGAGAAACCGTCCCAGTTTCCATTTCCCAGCTTCAAGGATCGTTGGTGCGAGTCTCTAGAGTGTCTAGCTGCGAAGAGGAAGCGTTTCAGGTAACAACACGAACCAAAATATGAGTTTTTACTATTATTGGGTCTTTATGGTTTAAGGATCAAAGGTGAGATTTTGATGTTCTAAACGCGAAAAAAATCCTAGATCTAGCATCATGGTTGTAAAACACATCAATCGGATGTAAAAAGTAAGCACCTTGGCGAGTCTGATCCTTAGCCACCTTTCCCATGCATAAAACCCTAGTTTTCTGCTGGGGAAGACGACATGGCGAAACTAGGGACCGAAAGTGTTCTTGAAGCGAAACTGGCCTAGTGTATTCCTAGAGGTAAAGAGTCTTAGGAGACATAGTGAGTAGTGAATCCTAGAGGTAAAGAGCCTTAGGATACACTGCAGTTACAGATGGATTTGACGGTATGGTGAAATAGTTATGGTGATGCATTGTGTAAATCTTTCTTATTTATCGACCTTGGGACTTGAGCCATCGGGACGATATGGAAATAATCAGAAAGATAAAGAAAAGTTTTCAGCTAAGATAATTCATGAATGACTTAAAAGTTTATATGTAAAGTTTTTACCTTATTGGTATTTAAAGTTATGATCAAGCAAAGCCTTCTTCTTTTAATATATGTATTATGTTTTATGTAAGCGTTAGAACTCACTCAGCGTTGCTGATTTTTAATATGCACATCAGTTAAGTGTAGGTGGCAGTTTGGATGTTATATATGGATGCTTGGCTTGCTTTGAGGAGTTACCTCGAAGAGAAGATCTAACATCCCGTTGCTATGTTTAGTATTTTATACTATAAGACAATGTTTTAATTTGTACCAGACAAGTTATGACTTGATATGTTATGCTTCCGCTGTTCATGTTATGTAATAACAATTTTCCGCTATGTTATTGAATCTTATGTTTAAAAGCTAGGTGTTGATGAGTAAATCCAATACGTGAGGACTCCCGGGTTCGGGGCCTTACAAATCCCAGGACTTAGCGGTTTGCTACGTGCGCGTTAAGCAAAATAGGCCAACCTTTGGGGCGGTATGGGTGCCTTTGCAGCCTAAAAATTGAGGAGTTGTGAGGTTGTTTTAGGCATCAAGCACACAACAAACACACTCATAAAACACATACTTAAGGTATGAGATCCAATCCTAAGCCCGAAACGCGTTTATAAGTCAGAATTCCCGCTCTTCGACAGCAATAGGCTAGGTATGTATACTTAAGTCAGAATCTCGATCTTGCAATAGTAGATATTTCCGAGGTAAGGTTCTAACTAGCTTCCTACTACTTGGTTATTACCACTAAGCTAGGTATGTATACTTAAGTAATGTTGTAACGGCTTAGGGCTTTGAGCCAAGTAATTGTGATATTATAAGCCAAGTAAAGATATTGTAGGAAAAGAAGGATGAGTTCTATAAGGCCTTGTTTTAATACTTTTAAACTGTTTTTGGCCGTTATACATGCCGTGAAATATTTTACGTGAGTTCTATGATGCCCACTTTTAAATGTTTTAAATGTTTTGGGCAAGATATGCATGTTATGAAAGATTTTACATGAATACTATAAGCCATTGATTTAAATGCTTTGGGCTAGTATGCATGTGGTTGCAAGAAGTCATGGTAAGAAAGGGTCTAAACCCTAAAACTCATGTAAAAGAGTATTCATGAAGAATGAAAGCGGTGATGGATATACCGCTGGTACACCCTATATATAAACTTCTTTGATACATTAGGGAGAAACCTTTATAGGGGTTTAGGGTAAGGACAAGTTTTGAAAGATGATTTGAAAGGAAAGATGTTTTTGGAATGATTTGCCATAGCAATGATTTTAGAAAAAAAATGGTTTTAACACGTAAAACGTTTTTAGAACTTATCATGGTTTACCATGTTAGGGGGTAGAGAAAGAAGCCTTCGTTGGACTACATTGACTAAAAGATGTCTTGCCATAGAAGAGAAAGAGTTTTGGCATGTATTGCCATGTCAAAAAGAATGTTTTAACCTCAAGGTTTGTAAAGAGAGATTTTGTCATGTCTGGCTAAATGCTAGGTAATACCTTGCAACTTAAGGCATGACTGTTATAATCCCTGTGTGGGGTGAATAGTAAGGTCCCATTGTACCGTGACAGAGTAAATGGTGACGACCGCTTAGAAGTTAAAGTGACCTCGCATATAAGTTGTGCAAGAAATAAATATTATGTGTTACTAGAAGTTAATGAGATGTTTCAAAAACGTGTCATATAAAACCATTTATATGAAAGGCAGAGGTCAAAGAACATTTTGACTAAAACTTAGAACTCACTGGCGTAAGCTGACACATTTTAGCATATATAACAAGGGAAGATGTAGCTTCTTGTAGTAGAAGCATGGAGCTGGAATAGAGGTATCAAGGAAGGCTGCCTGGCATCAGTTAGAACACTGGCAATAAGAACAGAGTGGAAATTGTACTTTCTTTTAGATTGTATAAGGATAAGTTTTTGATATAAAATGAAAGTTTTTAAATTCCGTTGCGTAAGATCTCTGTATTACTATATGTTCATGAGTAAATCCAGCACGTGACCGACGTCTCGGGCCGAGCCGGGATGTGGGCGTCACTAATCGATCACTTTCCAAAAATCCATTGTTTTCATCGTACACATCGCTCCCCTTGTTCTTCAATTCCGTTCTTAATATCAATTCAATACCTTATATCAAAAGTGTTGCAGGATTACTTTGAATCTCGTTGATTTAAATCTGAAAAATAAAAAATCAATTATGTTCATATGACACTCATAATAACAATGACAATGGGTATAATAGAACAAATAAATACCCTAAAAATAAAAGTAAATTCATGCAAGACATAAGTAAACTAAGATGTTATAACTGCAACATATATGGACACTATGCTTCACATTGCCATCAAACAAGTCAAAGACATGAGGAATCAAACCCTGTGGAAGAAGATGAAGAACCATCCCTGTTATTGGTAGTTGCAACAAACAACAATGACTATCTTGAGGAAGGAAGCATTCAAAAGGAAGAAAGGAAGCGTTCAAGTATAAATATTACTGGCATGAAGATATAAAGAAAGAAGATACGGGAATCGGATGTTAAGATTCTATTATTGCAAGATCGAGATTAAGAGGGTGATCGTTAACCTGTTAAACCGTTGTATTCCAATTAAATTACAGGGGCTAGATTGCAATTTTTGTAAAGACAAGAAATTGGTCTGAGAGTCGCTTGCGACACTCTGAGAGTCGCTACGACTCTCTTAGAGTGTCGGCCAAGCTCTAGCCGACTCTCAAGTATTCTACATAAATACCTAACCAATTTCTTATCATTAAGACCTTTTGCTAGTTTGCTATTGTAATTTCTTGTTGGTTAGCTTGTTTGAGGGGTTGTTGTAATCGTTTCATGTCTAGGAGCTTATGTGTAATCATTCCAGTGGATCTTAATTAGAATTTGAAGTTTTATGTCTATTATTTGCTTACTCTTCATCTTTATTTCTATTGATTTATCAACAAACAACTTGTCTATAGCTGATTTGTTGATCTGATCTTGTCTAGAATCATTCTAGCACCGAGAGCCAAGCTTTCAGGACCTACAATTAATCCTGATCAAACGTCAAAGATAAAGTATGTTATGTATGTTACGTACGTTATGTTACGTATTTTAAGTTATGTTATGTATGTTGCATATGTTATGTTATGTATTTTATGTACGTTATGTTATCTTATGTATGTTACATATTTTAGGTTATGTTATGTATGTTACGTATGTTAGGTTATGTTATGTATGTTACGTGTATTATGTTATGTTATGTATGTTACGTATGTTATGTTATGTCATGTATGTTATGTACGTTCTGTTATGTCATTCTTTGGATGATATGAGATAAGATAAAAGATGTCGAATGGAAATGTTAATGCTATGATACGATGTGTTATATTAGGAGATACTATGTATGTTATGCTAAATAGGATCTGCTAACGTATGTTTCTAACTAATATTTTAAAGTTTATATGCTAGAATTTTAAAGAAGTTAGAAGTTTACAAAACTAGAATCCACTCAGCCTAACTGAATTTTGTATGCATAAGACTCTCCGTAACACTGGCGTGAAAGCTTGGGGCGTGATCCACCTAAGCTTTTCACGCCCGGGAAAACTGCCCCCGTGGGCGTGAAAAGTGGCGTGAGTGGGGATGGCGTGAGGCATTTCACGGGCGGGGTTGGGTGATTTTGTGGGACCCCAGTCAAAGTAGCCCTTAGGCTACCGTTGTAAAAAAAAATAATTATTTAATTTATATATATATATATATATATATATATATATCACATTTCAACCAATAATCTCACCCATTCTCTCATTTTTAACCAAAAACCTCACCTATTATCATATTTTCTTAACCAATAACACCCCACTATTTAAAATGGACCGGTCTTCTACGTCGTCGGGTTCAACGAAAGAAGATGAAGTGATTGTTGAAGCGATTTGTTACGTGTACGAGCTACTTGTAGAAGCGGAGAGTTCACAGAGGGTAACACGACGACTTCAAGTGATGCGGGATCGGGAAGTCGCTAGTGAACGTCTAATACGTGATTACTTTAGTGACAATCTAATGTATGATGAAGTAAAATTTCGAACCCGTTTTCGTATGAGACGAGAACTTTTCTTACGAATATGTGGTGATTTATAGAGAGAGTACCAATATTTCCAACAAAGGGAAGACGCGAGACACAGACTTGGATTTACTGCTTTACAAAAATGCACGTGCGTAGTTCGACAGCTATCGTATGGTACGGCTAGTGATTCATGGGATGAGTATTTAAATATTTTTGAAAAAACCGCACGCGATACTCTACATATGTTTTGTGAAGGTATTATATTATATTATTATTAGTTTTTTTATTATTATTATTATTATTAGTATTATTAATTTTTTTTATTATTATTATTATATGTTTTTAGGTGTGATTAATCTATATGGCAAGAGATATTTAAGGAGACCGACGTTTACTGATATTCAACAAATATTTGAGATGCATGAAGCCGTACATGGATTTACCGGGATGCTTGGTAGCATCGACTGCACACATTGGGAACAGACATATTGTCCGACTGCTTAGCGAGGTCAACACCAACAGGGGACCATCCACATCCGACGTTAATGCTTGAAACCGTTGCGTCATATGATCTTTGGATTTGGCATGCATTCTTTGGTGTTGCGGGGCCAAACAACGATATAAATGTTTTGGATCAATCGCCTATATTTGATGACATCATAGACGGAGTCGCACCTGGTTCGTCATTCATTGTTAATGATGTCAAATACGAGCACGGGTATTATCTTGCCGACTGTATATATCCGGAGTACGCCACGTTTATCAAAGCATATACTAGCCTAATTGGTGAGAAAAGAGAGCTTTTCAAAAAAGCACAAGAATCGGCATGGAAGGATATCGAACGTGCGTTTGAAGTTTTAAAGAAAAATGGGCTATGATTAAAAATCCATGCTGTATTTGGACCAAAGAAAAAATAAGGAATGTTATGTACACTTGCATAGTATTACATAACATGATATTAGAAGACAAGGGCCTAGCCATTTGCCAAAACTATGATGATAACCTGCAGACGACGCCAGCACAACTATGCTCGGAAGAGAAACACGTAATTCGTAACGCATTACGTGACACAGATACACATCTAAGCCTACGTGGTGATTTAACGGAGCATATTTGGACTAATCGTACGAGTGACGATTGATTTTTTGTATTTTAAAATGTTTGTTTTTTAATTAAATAAATTTGTATTTTGTTATCTTTATATTTTAAATAAATTTATTTTTATTTTAATTAAAGGATTAGTTAATGATTAAAAATTAAATGCGGAGCGTGAAACCACTACGCACCTTAGTGAAAATGGGCAGTGAAAACCCCTGCGCTGATGTGGCGCTGAAGTGGAGGGGCGTGAAAGAGAGGGGCGTGAAACCACTACGGATAGCCTAGTTAGACTTAGTAATTTATGGTTTTCCCGCATGATTGCATGACTTTTCCACTACTATGGTTTTATTGACTTTTAAAAGTTCTAGTTTTTGAACTATGTATGCTTATGATATGTCAACTGTGAGACTTCCCGGGTTTGACGTCTTTCATAAGCAACAATATTTTATCTGATATGGTGTATTGGGAATAATCATACTCATTAATATATGTTGTGTGTAGTATTAGCATGTTTAAATCCATGAATAACTAGGTTATTCTAAATTGTCCGTAGTCGATCAAAATTCTGGGAATAATATTGAATTAAGACTATTATGTATTAGATTTGTTGACATTCTTGATAATGAATGTATAAGGAGTTATAAGCATTATTCATAGATATTTAATGGAGAATAAATATTAGATGTGACTCGCTTTCAAAATTACTTCATGGATCTCTATCATGAGTAAGCTTTGAAAATAGTAAAGTCACTTTGTCCTTAGACCTGAGATACATATTGGTGGCTTGATTATACTTGCCATACTTTGACATTGTTTAATGATGTTCTTTAATCAGACAGTGATAAGGGTTATGATCGGGTATAGTGCAAGGTATAGTGAGAAACATATGTGATCTAGATGGAATTCGTTCCCAGTTTAATAAGCATATGACATCTATATGCCCCTCGTTGATTCAAACTGGTTCAAATGAATGGTCGTGCTCAAAACGTTGTTTTGATAAAACACTTTGAATCTTTTTCATGAAATAAAATAGTTGAACACTATATGAGATTGACCTTCATCCATTTCTAATGCTTCAAATTACCGTATGCTATCATCTTTGATGCTAATTGTCTTAACTTTTGTTTATGGTGGATGACTCAAGTCATATATCATTAGAGGCAGTGGGGCGTTACTAGACGTACTACACTGCTTACACTAATACATATTGAATTATGTGCAAGTGGAAGATTGTTGGAACCATATGCCCAAATCACAATATATATATCATAGTGGCTACTGACATGTGATACTTTGAGGTTCACACGCTATGCAACATTATCCAACATACGTTTAAAGTGATTAAACGGTAAACCACATCAGGACTAGTTTTATATATATTTACTAATTTGTGAAATAATAAATAGAATAATATAAGTTAATAATAGTTGTTATTATTAATCTACATAAATGATGTATTAATAAATATTGATTTATTATCTTTACAATTAATTTTGTGATTATGTATTAATCTAGTTAGTTAGTTAGTTAGTAACTAACCTAGATTAATCTTATAACTAAGTCTTAGTTAGTAATTCAACTAGATATTGGGCATCTAATTAAAGTTAAACCAAATGAGTTGAAATGGAACAAGATACTCATTACAATGCATAATGTACAAGTAGGTGACTTTCTGGTATTTGGGAAAGGAGACCAGTTCCTTTCTTGATTCCCTTAGCCACCCCTTTGTAAGAGCAAATCTTGAACTTGCAAATCCCCTTGAAAGACTCCATCTAAAGCTTGGTCAAAGGATAAGTTACAATGCGGTAAGATCTAGCTTCTTGATTGGTTCTTTTTGGATTTCCTAAATGACATGTCTTCCTACTTGGCCCCTAATCCCTTTTCTTTCTTCCTTAAAGCCATGAGCCGTACTAGGCTTGTAAAACTCATGGTTTTGAGATACTAATAAGAGAGAAATTGGATCTAGTTCATAATCTCACAAGTACTTTAACTAATAAGGTAGTTTGTGAGATTATAAGAGGCTTTTGAGAGTTCTTACACTACATACATACATATATATATATATATATATATATATATATAATAATCAGAAATAATAATCAGAATCTTTTTAATAAATATCTTAAAATAATTAAAATAACTAGTTAACGAAATTAAACATATTTAAACATTTTAGTATAAGATTAAAAACATTAACGAAATATAGAGCAAAGGAAATTATTACAAAAACATAATAGAATTTTAAGATGGGGTTAGTAAAGGTCAAACCATAAAAAGCGTTTTCTCACACTTGCATTAGCGGCTATAAGGTCCACAAGAATTCAACCACCACCTTATTATTCTATTATGTTCTTAACCTGTCTATACTCTTTTCAGAAAATATTTTCAATTTTATACTTTTTTTTATATATATGTTTGTTCTAGTTATCATTACATATCAACATTTAAAAAACTTAGCCTCTAAAGGAGGCAATCATAAGATAAAAATTATTAAAACAAATAAACTATAAATTTTTACTAGACTGTCTTTAGAACACCAGGATTCAAACTTGAAAAACTTCAAATATTATTAAGAGTTGTGTACAAGAGAGAGAGAGAGAGTAGTGGAGCATATAAATTACAATCTTTTTAATAAATATCTTAAAATAATTAAAATAACTAGTTAACAAAATTAAACATATTTAAACATTTTAGTATAAGATTAAAAACATTAACAAAATATAGACCAAAGGAAATTATTATAAAAACAGCATAGAATTTTAAGATGGGGTTATTAAAGGTCAGACCATAAAAAGCCTTTTCGCACATACCATAATAATTAGAATCTTTTTAATAAATATCTTAAAATAATTAAAATAACTATTTAACGAAATTAAACATATTTAAATATTTTATTATAAGATTAAAAACATTAACGAAATATAGACCAAAGTAAATTATTACAAAAATAGCATAGAATTTTAAGATGGGGTTAGTAAAGGTCAGACCATAAAAAGTCTTTTCGCACATCCTGGCATTAGTGGCTATAAGGTACCCAAGAATTCAACCACCACCTTATTATTCTATTATGTTCTTAACCTGTCTATACTCTTTTTAGAAAATATTTTCAATTTTATACTTTATATATATATATATATGCTTGTTCTAGTTATCATTGCATATCAACACTTAAAAAACTTAGCCTCTGAAGGAGGCAATCATGAGATAAAAATTATTAAAATAAATAAACTATAAATTTTTACCAGACTGTCTTTAGAACACCATGCTTCAAACTTGAAAAACTTTAAATATTATTAAGAGTTGTGTACAAGAGAGAGAGTAGTGGAGTTTTTCTCCGGATGCTTTTAGAAGTAATAAGAGTCCCCTTATATAGGCGGAGAGAAAGAAAAAAGACAAACATACAATGATCCCGTCATGGGACCTACTAGACACATTTGTCAAAAAGAAAACAGTAAATAGCAATTATTTTGCTAACTTTTCTAAAAGGGAATAGTGTCTGGCCATTATTGTATTAGAATGCATAATTTTGTCTTCCACTCCACCTATTATTGTAGTCGACTCTTGATAAAGCTGTTTGTGGGGCCTATTGTGGTCTTTTGTATTTGAGCTTGCTTGAAGATTCTTCTAGGATGAACGCCAGCTTGTATTCTGCAAGAACGTTGTTGATATAATCTTCATCTATAGGATCAGTATCTTGTCATTGTTGGAAAATTGAGTCTTTTTCTTCTTCAGCCTGGGAAGATGTAGACATTGTTGAAGGAGATGCTCCTTCTTTTCTTAGATTTTTCATCATGTCTTTCTTCATTTTCGAATGATAGAAATCCATCATTTCTTTGTTACTGATATCATCAGTTCCTTTAAGTGTTTGGATTTTTCTGACAGTATGTCTGAAAGGACTAGGTGCTTCCTTATGAGGATGGCTGTTCTTTTGATTCGTATAATCAGCAATTGTCTTTTTTATTTTCTCTATGGTATCATAGCTTTCTATGACTCCATCAATGTTTTTGAGGGTCATCTTTTTCCAGAATTTGGTAAAAAAGGTTCTTTGAATACAAAGAATATTTTGGTCATCATAATCAACCTCTGGGGACCACTTCCAGATCAATGGGATACTGAATTGAATGTAAAAATGTGAAGCAGACATATTTTTGATGAAATTATCATCCTGCTGAGCCTCTATTAAAACTGGAGATACTTCTACCCATTGAGTATAAAGGGTTTTGTATAATTCAGGGAGAATATTCACTGAAGGGCCAAATGATTGCCACCATTTATAAAAGCAGACCAGAATTTCTTGTCCGTAAATATGAGAACAGATTTTTATGAACCACGAATGTTTTTGTTTCGGGTTCTCATATAAAAATGTTTTATAAAAAGCATTTTTATAGTCCTAATAATTGTATCGAATTGGGGCTTTGGTTTGGGGATGTATAAGCTCCCTTTCCTTTAATGGAGAAGTTCCCCATGTTTCTACAGATATAATCTGTTTTACTACTATCTTACTGAAATTATAAACATCAGGTTGTCCGCATGATAGTGTTCTATTTCGTAATTTTCTTTTTTAAGAATTTGCTCATAGTAATATATGGGCTTATAAGCCTCTGTAGGATAGAATCCTGTGTCCATGTATTATCTCTCCATTTGATGTCCTTGTTTTCTAAAAGAAGTATGACTTCTTTATGTGGACTTTGAGCCCAATTTGTGATATCATCTTCTGCTTCATTAGAAACAGTTCTAGCATATGATGCTGATGATTCAGGGTCTTTGTTAGATTCCTCTTTTGAGGCTTTATAAGCCAAAAATTCCTTATAAAGGATATTATCTGGTTGTGAAGAAGAACCAGATGATGATGCAATGTTTTCAGCTATAAGCTTACGACTTCCGATTTGGGATATAACCCTCGGATTTTGATTACCTCTTCCTCTATAAGAGGATCTTCCTCTTCCTCTTCTTCCTTGCTCCCAAGGAATCATTTCTGAAAAAATTATTCACATGAGATAATTATTTTTTCTTGTTGTAATAAACAAATTTTAAATTTGCAAAAAGAAATGTGAAGATTAATATTATTAATCATGTTTCTTTTTGTTTGTAATCCTAAGAAATTATTTTCTTGGATCTCTCTTTTGGCCACTTCTTGATTATTAATCTGAAGAATGCGGCCTTCTATCATCTCTTGAATTTTGAGGAGAGCCTTTTTAAGTGGTCCCTTTGAATGAGCAATTAATTTAAGTATTCTCTGGTAAGAAAATCAGGGAGACTATTGTCACTACCCTTTTATAAATAATTTCAAAATCAAAAGGGGCTAAATGAGACTGCCATCGAGCAAACATCTGTTTTGAAACATCATGTTTGAAGTCTTTAGCGAACATAAATTTAGCCGCTTGGCAATCTGTTTTTATAATAAATTTTTGATTATATAAATCATCTTGAAATTTTAAAACACATTTTACTATTGCTAGAATCTCTTTTGCAATAGTAGCATAGTTCTTCCGGCTGTTATTCCATTTTCCTGAATGGAATCTTACCAGACTTTTTTGTTTATTTATTAGTGAAATTTGTTTTAAGATTCCATCATAGCCTATATCAGAGGCATCTGTTTCAATAATTTTTTTCCAAATCTGGGTTGGTTATCATTAAGCAAGAAAGATTTTGAACCTTTTGCTTAATCTTTCGAATGGTCTTAGTATGATTTTCTTACCATGGCTGAGGATTCTTTTTTAATCTATCATATAAAATGGCAGTATCCTCTGCTAAATTTTTATAATAGGGAAGATATAATTTAAACTTCCTAAGAATCTTTGAAGTTGAGTTTTGTCATAAATTTTATCTGGAAATTTTGACCCAAATTCAATACTTCTGTTGATACGAATAATATTTTCTGTTTCAATATTATGACCCAAAAATCTTATTTTAGTTTGGAAAAGCATCATTTTTGGTATGGAAATAACTAAACCGCTTTTTATAATTATATTCTTGAATATATCAAGATGTTTAAAATGAGTTTCAATATCTTTAGAAAATACAAGGATATCATCTATGTAGACTATTATGAAGTTACTATATGGAATAAAGATATCATTCATAATATTTTGAAATTCTGACGGGGCATTTTTCAACCCAAAAGGCATTACGTTTCATTCATAATGGCCAGTAGGTACTGCAAAAGCAATTTTATACCTATCTTTTTCATTTATCTGAATCTGCCAGTATCCAGATTTTAAGTCAAATTTTGAAAATATTATGGCATTATATAATTTGTCTAATAAATCATTTTTATTAGATATAGGATACCTAATCCATTTTAAATTTTTATTAAGAGGTTTGTAGTTTATAACTAATCTAGGAATACCTCTTTCTTTCTCAAAATGTTTATTAATATAAAAAGCAGTACAAGACCAAGGGGATTTTGATCTTCTGATTAGGTTTTTGTCAAGAAGAGATTTGATCTCTTGTTTGCATAATTCCATATATTTGGAATTCATCTTAGAAGGTCTAGCCTTAGTAGTGATTTTGCTATCGTTAAAATCATCTTCATAAGGGAGAGAAACAATATGTTTCTTCCTATCCCAGAAAGCATTTGGATGATCATTACATATTTGTAACGTAAATTGATTATTAATCATTTTGATCTTATCCTGTAATTTTGGATTGTTTATCCTATCTTGAATTTTTAAAGAAAATATTTCTTTTTGTAAAAAATCAATCTGATTTATTTTTGCTTGTAAAAGGAATTTTTTTACATTGTTCAAAGTCCTGGAAAAAGGATTTGTAATAAATGAAAAATATATTTCTTTATTCCAGAAAGATCCAGTTATCCCTTTATTATCAATATGCTTTAAAGGAAATATTTTATTTAGAAAAGGGGTTCCAAGAATAACTTGCCTAGTAAGGTTTTTAACTAGAATAAAAATAGTTGGAATGCAGGTCTCATTATGACAAATATGAGTCTGGGAATCTTATATTCAATATTTAATTTTTCTCCTCCCGCAGAACTTAAGTTATGGGAGGTTTTATGAAAATATCTAGTAGAAATAATTTCTTAGTTTAGATCAGCACCCACTATCCACTAGTGTTGTAACTGTTATAAAAATTTTATCTTCAATAAGAAGTTTTACTTTGATATTCCACTTCAGTGTGGTTATAATATCTATAATACTTTCTAAGAAAACTTCTTGATTTTTCTGAGGAATTTCTTTAGTATTTCTTTTCTGAGGAATTTCAAGCCTCATAATTCTTTCTTCTAGATTTCTATTATCTTTTTGAAGAATTTTGATATCTATATTAAGATTATCAATCTCAATTTTTAAATCTTGTATATTAACAGGTCTGGAAATTTGATTTCTTTGAGCTAGCTGTCTTTTTAACTCAGCTAGAGAAAAAAGTTTTAAATCCCGTTGTGGATTGCTTGAGGAAGATGCTTCCTCAGTATTCTGTTTATTTAAATACCCAGAAATTAATTTTTCTTTTATTTGAGGATCATTTATAACTTTTAAGAGATCTAAAATCTCATTGCTTAAAACATTGATTTCCATATTTTGAAATTGAAAAATAATTTGAGAAAGACCTTCTTCTATCTCAGAAGGGTTTTTACAACAGTTCTTTATGCAATTTGCTGGACAATGATCTTCCTCTGTTTCTGAGGAATTAAAACTTTCATCTTCTAAAATATTTAGATTTTCTTCTTCTTCTGAGAATGATTGCTCAGAATCAGTTTTAAAAGTTTTATTTAATAAGACTTCATTAATTTTGTCTCTTAAATCTTTATCTTCGATCTTGTTAAGTTTCTTTCGAACCCAACAAGTTTTTGCCTTGTGGCCTAATTTTCCACATTTTCTACATTTTATAAATTTTTTAAATTCATTAGGAAATTCTTTCTTTTCCTTATACCTTTTCCTTTTATAATTATTTTATAAATATTATTTTTTTATAATATTTTTTAGGAGAAGAATTTCTTTTCCTGGTTTCTTTATACCTATCAGGTTTATTTTCTATGCCAAATTGGCCACAGAAATCTCCTAATTGTTTTTTCTCATTTAGAGAATGTTTCTTAATCTGTCGATTAAGCTTTATTTCATTGCATAGTCTTATTCCTTCCTAAACACAGGTGCCTATAAGTTTACCATAAGTGTAACTGTCATAATTTATGACTCCATCTATTCTTAATTTGCTCTTTATTCTTTCAACAAATAAATGGGGAAGACCATCTATAAATTTTGACTTCCAATGAGAACTATTAGCTTCGAGGAGTTCCATGACTCTACACAAGAAAGTATCTTTATACCATCTAAAAGATGTTAGAGTTCTAAATCTTAGGTTTTGTAGAAGAGTTCTAATATTCTCAAAATCTTCAGACCACCTACCTGTAAAATATTCTATAATATTAACAATTAGGGTGTAGACTGCATTATTTTCAGTACTACTAGTGTCTTCTTCTTGTTTGACACTATTTAAAATCTTATTTTTATCTTCTTGAGATAAATAATTATCTCACCATCCTTTTAATTGACCTGTGAATCCTGATATAATCATATTTGCTATGTCTGGACGGAGTTGTTATTATTCTTATAAATTGTGCTATATATAAGAATTCTGTGAACAGTATTATAAATCTGTCTTTCTGACTGGCCGTCTATGTTCCATTCATAGATCATTTTCTCACTATAAGATTTATTTACAATATACTCTTGTTCTTCTATAAGGACATCTTGTGGGGTTGGTCTAGGATAATAATACTTTCTCTGAGTAAGCTTATCTGCCCACTTAGAAAGTTTGGAGATTTGATCTTTTATCTCCTCTTGATAGTTTTCCTCAGAGAGTTCTGTTAAAGTGCTTATCTCAAGATTCTTAAGAGCACTTATTGTTTTATTTAAAATTGCTACTAAACTATCTTTAGATTTTAATTTAAAATCTGTAACTTCTGGAGGAAGTTGTATACTTGGAGTAGCAATTTTTTCTTGTAGAGAAGTCTGCTTAGTAGGTCTGTTTTTCTCTATAAAGTAGGATATTATCCTTTCCATTTTAGCAGATAAATCTTGAAATTGTTCTCCCAGAATTATTAAATATATATTTGTATAATTCTGTTGTTTAATTAGCCCATTTATATGGGAAATTGTTACATTAAGAGTATTCCCTTCTAACAATTTTTGAAAGGTTTGATAATATCTTAATTCATTATCTTTTTCTATTTTAAAGGGTTGAGTAGGAGGAAAAACCATAGCGATTAATTCTTCTCCTTTAATAATGAATTTTCTCTCAATAACTGAAATGATACTTCCCATATAACTTTCGATAAACCAAAGAATAAAAGGTAAAATTTCATTTTTTATGATTAAATCTTTATAAAATTTATTTTTAAAGAAGTTTATATCAGTTTCTTTAAAATTATTAAAAAACCAATTTGTAAATAATTCCCATTTGGGTAATTAGAATTCTTTATTTATCTCTTTTCTTATAGGAGATCCCGGATTAAAGTATATTTTTTCTTTATAATCCATTAAACAAAATTGACTTCTGATTCGGTTAATTCCGGATCTACTTGGACTCCTTAGACTCCTGTGACTATATTGTTAGGATTTATTCTTAATCTATTAAATGTTTCTTTTATAGGGAAAGTTTCCCTGACTCTCGAAGTAGAAGCTCTAGAAGGGCTTCTAACAGTATACTCCAAAGGAGATATATGTTGACGAGAGGTTAAAGACCTAGATGATAAGGATCTAGGTATATAAGAAGTATTCCTAGGCTGTTCAAACTAGATTTGGACAGTTCCTTCTTTAGATTGTAGAATTTCTAAAGAGTTATTATCTATATATTGTTGAGATGTTGTGGCCTTATCAAGGACCCAGTTTTCTGGAAAATTAATTTCTTCCCATTTTATCTTTCTTCTGGAAGTTATATTAGACTTACCGAAATTAGTTTCTATTACTATGGTTTCATTTAATGGTTTATCAACCATTCACTGTGTATTTAAAGCGTATAAAGGTTTATAATAAATTCTACTCCTTTAGATTTTCATCTTCTTCTTGGATCTACTTGGACTCCTGTGACTATATTGTTAGGATTTATTCTTAATCTATTAAATATTTCTTTTATAGGGAAAGTTTTCCTGACTCTCGAAGTAGAAGCTCTAGAAGGGCTTCTAACAGTATACTCCAAAGGAGATATATGTTGACGAGAGGTTAAAGACCTAGACGATAACGATCTAGGTATATAAGAAGTATTCCTAGGCTGTTCAAACTAGATTTGGACAGTTCCTTCTTTAGATTGTAGAATTTCTAAAGGGTTATTATCTATATATTGTTGAGATGTTGTGGCCTTATCAAGGACCCAGTTTTCTGGAAAATTAATTTCTTCCCATTTTATCTTTCTTCTGGAAGTTATATTACACTTACCGAAATTAATTTCTATTACTATGGTTTCATTTAATGGATTATCAACCATTCACTGTGTATTTAAAGCGTGTAAAGGTTTATAATAAATTCTACTCCTTTAGATTTTCATCTTCTTCTTGGATCTACTTGGACTCCTGTGACTATATTGTTAGGATTTATTCTTAATCTATTAAATATTTCTTTTATAAGGAAAGTTTCCCTGACTCTCGAAGTAGAAGCTCTAGAAGGGCTTCTAACAGTATACTCTAAAGGAGATATATGTTGACGAGAGGTTAAAGACCTAGACGATAATGATCTAGGTATATAAGAAGTATTCCTAGGCTGTTCAAACTGGATTTGGACAGTTCCTTCTTCAGATTGTAGAATTTCTAAAGGGTTATTATCTATATATTGTTGAGATGTTGTGGCCTTATCAAGGACCCAATTTTCTGGAAAATTAATTTCTTCCCATTTTATCTTTCTTCTGGAAGTTATATTAGACTTACCGAAATTAGTTTCTATTACTATGGTTTCATTTAATGGTTTATCAACCATTCACTGTGGATTTAAAGTGTATAAAGGTTTATAATAAATTCTACTCCTTTAGATTTTCATCTTCTTCTTGGATCTACTTGGACTCCTGTGACTATATTGTTAGGATTTATTCTTAATCTATTAAATATTTCTTTTATAGGGAAAGTTTCCCTGACTCTCGAAGTAGAAGCTCTAGAAGGGCTTCTAACAGTATACTCCAAAGGAGATATATGTTGACGAGAGGTTAAAGACCTAGACGATAACGATCTAGGTATATAAAAAGTATTCCTAGGCTGTTCAAACTGGATTTGGACAGTTCCTTCTTCAGATTGTAGAATTTCTAAAGGGTTATTATCTATATATTGTTGAGATGTTGTGGCCTTATCAAGGACCCAGTTTTCTGGAAAATTAATTTATTCCCATTTTATCTTTCTTCTGGAAGTTATATTAGACTTACCGAAATTAGTTTCTATTACTATGGTTTCATTTAATGGTTTATCAACCATTCTACACTGTGGATTTAAAGTGTATAAAGGTTTATAATAAATTCTACTTTTGAAAAGTTAGGATTAAAACAAGTTGTCAAAACAACTGAAGAAACATTTTCTTTAAATAAAGAAGATATGATTATTAAACTATTGTTAAATAAAGATTTAAACAAATATAAAAATGATTATAAATTCCTTCACATAGGGCTTGTGCAAATTGCATTCAAACCCTTAACCTTAAAAGTTCTTCTAGAAAGTTTTGTAACAGCTCTAAGAGATGCTAGAAATCTAAACTGGAAACAATCTCTTATAGGGATTGTCCAAACTAGCCTGGCTCATGACCAGTCTATTTTAATGTTTATCCGAATTTACAATTATCTTTATCTGATGTTAATATCTCAGATGCTTTAACTTTAAATATTAAAACTCATGGTTATAATTATGCTCTAGGTTTAGAAGTTATCTGTATCTATTATAGAATTTATTATAAACCTTTATACACTTTAAATCCACAGTGTAGAATGGTTGATAAACCATTAAATGAAACCATAGTAATAGAAACTAATTTCGGTAAGTCTAATATAACTAGCAGAAGAAAGATAAAATGGGAAGAAATTAATTTTAAAGAAAACTGGGTCCTTGATAAGGCCACAACATCTCAACAATATATAGATAATAACCCTTTAGAAATTCTACAATCTGAAGAAGGAACTGTCCAAATCCAGTTTGAACAGCCTAGGAATACTTATTATATACCTAGATCGTTATCGTCTAGGTCTTTAACCTCTCGTCAACATATATCTCCTTTGGGGTATACTGTTAGAAGCCCTTCTAGAGCTTCTACTTCGAGAGTCAGGGAAACTTTTCCTATAAAAGAAACATTTAATAGATTAAGAATAAATCTTAACAATTTAGTCACAGGAGTCCAAGGAGTCCAAGTAGATCCGGAATTAACCGAATCTGTAAGGCCCCAAACCCCGGAGGCCTTACTTATTGGATTTACTCATTCACAAACAGTTATTAAACTTGAATATTAAATAACGCAGCGGAAAATTTCATTAAAACATACTCATAACATCGTTCAACATGTGGAAGCGTAACATCGTCTAATACATAAACATAACATAAACTATTCATAACGGGATGCCAGTCTTCATGATCAACCGGGTAACTTTTCTTGATTGCCGAGCATCACCGATCATCATCCATACCTGCCTTAACCTGAATGTGCATACTAAAAAGTCAGCTATGCTGGTGAGTTCCAGTTTTTCATTCAATTTATAAAATGGTTCATCATCCAATAATTCATTAGGGTTTAACATCATGTATAAGAAAACAGGGCCTTTCGTTCATCATTAAAAACATTTAAACATTTATCATCATCATAAACACCATTGAACGGATCGTTCGTTTAAAACATTTAACATTCATTTAAGTCATACATTACTATCTAAATCTGTGTTACCATTTGTTCCATCATCTAGTATTGTATTGCCCCTAAGGCTTAACTGCACGAAGACCAACAATACAATACATTCCGTCAATTCCCTTTTGTATTGCCTCCAAGGCTTAACTGCACGAGAACCGACAATACCCCTTTAGTTGCCCCTATGGCTCTCATGTCCATAAACCGACAACTTCCATCGACTGCTATGGCTCATGGCCATAACACCGTCGGATCATAATTTAACCTCAATAGGGTCACGTTAACCCCTGAGTAATCGTCGTTACTCCCATACCAGTTGTACAACATCATAACCATTGACATGCCATAAAGACACTGCCCATGTTTTCTTATGGCAACTATGGCTCGCTGTCCATAATCTACCACAAGGCTGGGAATTACATTCCCAGACTTCATTCGTCAATTCCCTTCATTCGACATATTAGATTTGTAATGACTTCTTTAAAACCTTTGCCCTTTTCTTTTCTTTCCATAAAACATTTCATTCATTTTCAAAATCCTTTACCTTCATTTTAAACCATTTCTTTATAAACATTTCGTTCGTAACCATTCCATTCATAAAACTTTCTTTCCATAAACCGTTCATTCCAAATCATTTCATTTCGTAAACATAGTTTCATAAACATCATTTCGTAAAACATCATTTCGTATGTATGCATACCAGCCCAAAAACATTATATAAAACATTTAAAAGAGGGCTTCTAGAACTAACTTGATAAGCTAATCTGAGTTGTCCTAAACAAAGGTCCCACAACGTCACTTCCGATCTGAATTGATTAGCTAAATACACATCAGACCAACCCCCGAATCTAACGGTTTAACCTTCTAAACATACTGACTTTACCTAAATAACCTGTTGCCTGCGCACTTAGCAAGTGCGTAGGGCCTTGCTCTTGCGTACTTAATAAGTGCGCAAACCTCGCTTCATGCGTACTTGATAAGTACGCATGATTCTCTTCATGCGTACTTGATAAGTACGCATGACCCTCTTCCTGCGTACTTGATAAGTACGCAGGACCCTCTTCCTGCATACCTGATAATTACGCAGGATCTGCTTCCCCGCAAAAACCCTGACTTTCGCCTTCGGGTCTGATCACGTCAAGATCCCGAACTTGTTTACATTTAAAATGTTTGCTTTTCATTAAGGAACTCAAAACTATGTTTTTCTTCCAGTTTCATCCGTAAAAACGTCACATTTTTGTCCAAAACCTGAAAAACCCTAAAACGAACAAAAACTCAGATCTAGGCTAGATCGTTACCTGTATTGAGCTTCTGGATGTTGCACACTTCTTCAATCTCCAAAGCTTCTGGATCTAGGCCAGTTTTTCTTCCAGGTTCTTCTCCAAAGCTCTGGAGCTACACACTTCTTCAATCTCGTGTCGATCCGCCAACTTTCTCTCTCTATGGTTTCTCTCTCTAGATGTTGCAAATGAGAGAAATGGGTGGTGACCTTGGCTATTTATAGAGGGGGTCCCCTTTAAACCCACCAGCCCATCCGGCCCTTCCCGTCATGCCTCGTTTGTTTATTCCGTTATTATAACTGTCGTTTTATTTTTGGGATGTTACAGAATCAGAAGTAATTTTTGTTTAATGGATTATAAAGAAAAAATAGACTTTAATCCGGGATCTCCTATAAGAAAAGAGATAAATAAAGAATTCTAATTACCCAAATGGGAATTATTTAGAAATTGGTTTTTTAATAATTTTAAAGAAACTGATATAAACATCTTTAAAAATGAATTTTATAAAGATTTAATCATAAAAAATGAAATTATACCTTTTATTCCCTGGTTTATAGAAAGTTATATGGGAAGTATCATTTTAGTTATTGAGAGAAAATTCATTATTAAAGGAGAAGAATTAATCTCTATGGTTTTTCCTCCTACTCAACCCTTTAAAATAGAAAAGGATAATGAATTAAGATATTATCAAACCTTTCAAAAATTGTTAGAAGGGGATACTCTTAATGTAACAATTTCCCATATAAATGGGCTAATTAAACAACAGAATTATACAAAAATATATTTAATAATTCTAGGAGAACAATTTCAAGATTTATCTGCTAAAATGGATAGGATGATATCCTATTTTAAAGAGAAAAACATACCTACTAAGCAGACTTCTTTACAAGAAAAAATTGCTACTCCAAGTATACAACTTCCTCCGGAAGTTACAAATTTTAAATTAAAATCTAAAGATAGTTTAGTAGCAACTTTAAATAAAACAATAAGTGCTCTTAAGAATCTTGAGATAAGAACTTTAACAGAATTCTCTGAGGAAAACTATCAAGAGGAAATAAAAGATCAAATCTCCAAATTTTCTAAGTGGGCAGATAAGCCTACTCAGAGAAAGTATTATTATCCTAGACCAACCCCACAAGATGTCCTTATAGAAGAACAAGAGTATATTGTAAATAACTCTTATAGTGGGAAAATGATCTATGAATGGAACATAGACGGTCAGTCGGAAGGACAGATTTATAATATTATTCACAGAATTCATATATATAGCACAATTTGTAAGAATAATAACAACTCCGTCCAAACCATAGAAAATGTGATTATATCAGGATTCACATGTCAATTAAAAGGATGGTGGGATAATTATTTATCTCAAGAAGATAAAAATAAGATTTTAAATAGTGTCAAACAAGAAGAAGGCACTAGTAGTACTTAAAATAATGCAGTCTACACCCTAATTGTTAATATTATAGAATATTTTACAGGTAGGTGGTCTGAAGATTCTGAGAATATTAGAACTCTTCTACAAAACCTAAGATGTAGAACTCTGACATCTTTTAGATGGTATAAAGATACTTTCTTGTGTAGAATCATGGAACTCCCCGAAGCTAATAGTTCTCATTGGAAGTCAAAATTTATAGATGGCCTTCCCCATTTATTTGCTGAAAGAATAAAGAGCAAATTAAGAATAGATGGAGTCATAAATTATGACAGTTACACTTATGGTAAACTTATAGGCACCTGTGTTCTGGAAGGAATAAGCCTATGCAATGAAATAAAGCTTAATCGACAGATTAAGAAACATTCTCTAAATGAGAAAAAACAATTAGGAGATTTATGTGGCAATTTGACATAGAAAATAAACCTGATAGGTCTAAAGAAACCATGAAAAAAAATCTTCTCCTAAAAAATATTATAAAAGAAAGAAATTTAGGAAAGATGATAAACCATATAATAATAATTATAAAAGGAAAAAGTATAAGGAAAAGAAAGAATTTCCTAATGAATTTAAAAAATTTATAAAATATAGAAAATGTGGTAAATTAGGCCACAATGCAAAAACCTGTTGGGTTCGAAAGAAACTTAACAATATCGAAGATAAAGATTTAAGAGACAAAATTAATGAAGTCTTATTAAATAAAACTTTTGAAACTGATTCTGAGCAATCATTCTCAGAAGAAGAAGAAAATCTAAATATTTTAGAAGATGAAAGTTTTAATTCCTCACAAACAGAGAAAGATCACTGTGCAGCAAATTGCATAAAGGACTGTTGTAAAAACCCTTCTGAGATATCAGAAGAAGGTCTTTATCAAATTATTTCTCAATTTCAAAATATGGAAATCAATGTTTTAAGAAATGAGATTTTAGATCTCTTGAAAGTTATAAATGATCCTCAAATAAAAGAAAAATTAATTTCTAAGTATTTAAATAAACATAATACCGAGAAAGCATCTTCCTCAAGCAATCCACAGAATGATTTAAAACTTTTTTCTCTAGCTGGGTTAAAAAGACAGCTAGCTCAAAGAAATCAAATTTCCAGACCTGTTAATATACAATATTTAAAAATTGAGATTGATAATCTTAAGATAGATATCAAAATCCTTCAAAAAGATAATAGAAATCTAGAAGAAAGAATTATGAGGCTTGAAATTACTCAGAAAAGAAATACTAAAGAAATTCCTCAGAAAAATCAAGAAGTTTTCTTAGAAAGTATTATAGATATTATAACCACACAGAAGTGGAATATCAAAGTAAAACTTCTTATTGAAGATAACGTTTTTATAACAGGTACAGCACTAGTGGATAGTGGTGCTGATGTAAACTGTATCCAGGAAGGAATTATTCCTACTAGATACTTTCATAAAACCTCCCATAACCTAGGTTCTGCGGGAGGAGAAAAATTAAAGATTGAATATAAGATTCCCCAGGCTCATATTTGTCATAATGAGACCTGCACTCCAACTAGTTTTATTCTAGTTAAAAACCTTACTAGCCAAATTATTCTTGGAACCCCTTTTCTAAATAAAATATTTCCTTTAAAGCATATTGATAATAAATGGATAACTGGATCTTTCTAGAATAAAGAAATATATTTTCCATTTATTACATATCCTTTTTCCAGGACTTTGAACAATGTAAAAGAATCTCTTTTACAATAAAAAATAAATAACATTGATTTTTTACAAAAATAAATATTTTCTTTAAAAATTCAAGATAGGATAAACAATCCAAAATAATAGGATAATATCAAAATGATTAATAATCAATTTACGTTGCAAATATGTAATGATCATCCAAATGCTTTTTGGGATAGGAAGAAACATATTGTTTCTCTCCCTTATGAAGATGATTTTAACGATAGCAAAATCACTACTAATGCTAGACCTTGTGTGATGAATTCCGAATATATGGAATTATGCAAACAAGAGATCAAATCTCTTCTTGACAAAAACTTAATTAGAAGATCAAAATCCCCTTGGTCTTGTACTGCTTTTTATGTTAATAAACATTCTGAGAAAGAAAAAGGTATTCCTAGATTAGTTATAAACTACAAACCTTTTAATAAAAATTTAAAATGGATTAGGTATCCTACACATAATAAAAAAGATTTACTAGACAAATTATATATTGCCATAATATTTTTAAAATTTGACTTAAAATCTGGATACTGGCAGATTCAGATAAATGAAAAAGATAGGTATAAAACTGCTTTTGCAGTACATACTGGCCATTATGAATGGAACGTAATGCCTTTTGGGTTGAAAAATGTCCCGTCAGAATTTCAAAATATTATGAATGATATCTTTATTCCATATAGTAACTTCATAATAGTCTACATAGATGATATCCTTGTATTTTCTAAAGATATTGAAACTCATTTTAAACATCTTGATATATTCAAGAATATAATTATAAAAAGCGGTTTAGTTATTTCCATACCAAAAATGATGCTTTTCCAAACTAAAATAAGATTTTTGGGTCATAATATTGAAACAGAAAATATTATTCGTATCAACAGAAGTATTTTTGGGTCATAATATTGAAACAGAAAATATTTTTGGGTCTAATATAGGCTATGGTGGAATCTTAAAACAAATTTCACCAATAAATAAATGTAACATCCCAAAAATAAAATGACAGTTATAATAACGGAATAAACGAACGAGGCATGTCGGGTCGGGCCGGATGGGTTGGCGGGCCGGAAGGGGAGCCTCCCCTATAAATAGCCAAGGTCACCACCCATTTCTCTCATTTGCAACTTCTAGAGAGAGAAACCATAGAGAGAGAAAGTTGGCGGATCGACCCGAGATTTGAGAAGTTTGTTGCTCCAGAGCTCGTCAGAAGAACCTCCGGATCAGAAACTTGATTCAGGTAACGATTTGGCTTAAATCTGAGTTTTTGTTCGTTTTTGGGTTTTTCGGGTTTTGGATGAAAATGTAATGTTTTTACGGATGAAATTGGAAGGAAAAATTATATTTGGGTTCCTTAATGAAAAGTAAACGTTTTGAAGTAAACAAGTTCGGGATCTTGACGTGATCAGACCCGAAGGCGAAAGTTAGGGTTTTTGCGAGGAAGCAGTTCGTGCGTACTTATCAAGTACGCATGAAGCTGATCCTGCGTACTTACCAAGTACGTAAGAAGAGTACCCTGCGTACTTATAGAGTATGCATGAAGAGGGTCATGCGTACTTATCATGTACGCATGAAGCAGGTACTGGATATTTATCAAGTACGCATGAAGCAAAGTCTGCGCACTTATTAAGTACGCAAGAACAAGTCCCTACGCATTTGCTAAGTACGCAGGCATCATGCTGATTAAGTAAAGTCAGTATGTTTAGAAGGGTTAAACCGTTAGAATCGGGATTGGGTCTGATGTGTATTTAACTAATCAATTCAGATCGGAAGTGACGTTGTTGGACCTTTGTTTAGGACAACCCAGATTAGCTTATACAGTGAGTTCTAGAAGCCCTCTTTTAAATGTTTTAATAATGTTTTTGGGCTGGTGTGCATACGTAACGATGTGAATATTTTATAAAACGATGTTTATGAATGTTGTATGTGACGTTTTATAAAATGATGTTTATGAACGATGTTTTGGAAGGAAGGGTTATGAAAGAAGTGTTTATGAAATATTTTGCCAAAAGAAGTTTATGAAGTTTATGAAGTGTTTATGAATGAAGGAATGATTTTTAATAAAACGTACGAATGCTTTAACTGAAGTTTTGAAGTAAAAGAAGTGAATGTTTACGAAAGTCACAAACGAACGAATCTGCCAATATTCCTTAGGGAATGAAGGTTATGGGTATGGGAAGTATGTTATGGGCCTTTACCTTTTAGGAGCCTTTGTGGTTGGCCAACTGTTGTACAACTTGGGTGATGACGGTCACCAAGGGGATTATCGTGATCCTTGAAGTTTGGTACAATTTACCTTACGTGGTAGTCGTGCTTGAAGTTTGGTACTTGCGCCTTATGAGGTGCAGTGCTTGAAGTTTGGTACGTGTCATCCTTGTGATGCCGTGCTTGAAGTTTGGTGCTGAATAACCTAAGTATTGGGCCCTAGGAGTTCCTCACCCGAAGGACAGTACGGTGTTGATGGGCCTAGTGGTGGTGATCTTTTGGTTATTCCACTAGTATGTGACGTATGGATTTGACGGTTACGAGAAGGCGCAGATTCGATATGTTCGTTGACTTATGTTTTGATGTTATGTTATGTTATTGCATGTTTTTGTACGCTTTTATTAATGAAGGTTAAGGATATGTTTTTGGCAAATATTTGAAGTTAATGTTTTATGTAAAAGCTAGAACTCACCAGCCTAGCTGATTTTTTAGTATGCACATTCAGGTTAAGGCAGGTTACGATGATGGAAGGTGATGCTGGGCGGCTTGATGAGTTACCCGGATGATATGAAGACTGGCATCCTGTTATGATTAGATTATGTTATGTTTGTGTAATAGACTATGTTACGCTTCCGCATGTTGAACAATGTAATGGTTATGTTTTAATGAAGTATTTTCCGCTGCGTTATTTTGATATTCAAGTTTAAGAACTGTTTGTAAATGAGTAAATGCAACAAGTGAGGCCTCCCGGGTTTGGGGCCTTACAAGTTGGTATCAGAGCAATAGTTTGAGAGAATCGGACACTCCTAGTGTCTGAACTTAAACTGTGAATGGGACCGAAAGCGGATGCCAGTACGGGTAACTTGAGCCACAGCATCAGGTATGAAGGTAGTATATATTTACATATATAGTATGCCTTAGAAAGGGTTAGGTAAGGACTTGTGTTCTGATGGAATGGTTAATTGCAGATGGCCAGTGTATATTAAAATCTTACATTGCTTATTGAATTTTATTTGTTAACTAGCGTGATGACATTGGATTCCTTGTCTTATAGAACGAAATGACAAGGAGAGGAAACGGAAGACGTGGTGGGGGCCGTACCGGTGGTCGTACCGGCGGTCGAAATGGTGGGCGTGGCAGGACCTTGCGTGCCAAGAGTATAGTGAAGAAGGAAGTGTTCACACTGAACCAGCGGTTAGTGTGCATGGAACTGAGCAGACATTGGTTGAAGAACAACCTTTCACTTTTGAACCAGAAGTGAGAGCAGCTATAGCTCGGGAGTTCATAGAGTTGATGAAGACTTCTCTGCCAGGTCGGTTAGCCGAAGCATTGAAGAAGGTTAGTGGGGAAGGTGGGTCTAGCGCGGCAACTGGTGCCCAGAATAACGTGACTGACAGCGCGCCGCCTGCTCGCGGATGCGACTATAAGTCATTCAAGGCGTGACCCGCCGATCCTGACTTGGAAGAAGGACACGGTGGCTACTTTTGATTGGGTAGTCCGTATGGAAGCTGCCATTCGCCTGAGCGAGTGTCGAACGGATCAAGTTGCGAACTTTGCTGCTAACTCCTTGAGAGAGGAAGCATCCCATTGGTGGGAGGGTGTACGTCAACCAAAAGGGAGCGAGGTTGTGGATGCGATGATGTGGGCTGACTTGAAAACCTTGGTGATCAAGAATTTCTGCCCAAGGAACGAGATTGAGAAGGTAGAGAGGGAATTTCTGGGTTTGAAGGCCGGGAGCATGACGACCGGCAATACACAACCCGATTCAAAAGGGAGCGAGGTTGTGGATTGCATGCTACATTCAAGGACTGTCGAACCACGTCTGCACCTATGTTAAGGCAAACGCCCCTACTACCTATGATTCGGTAGTAGAACGGAGCGGCGTGGTATTTGATGATCTGGCCCTGAATGTCGTTGCCATTGAAGAGCCCAAGAAGAAGCTGAGTTTTCCCGCTAAGCGATTGGGTGGAAAGTTGTTTGGGCTCGGGACAAGCAGGCCAGGGTAGGCGAGGCGGCAGTCTGTGGAAGATGTGGGGTAAGACATGCGGGTGAATGTCGGTTAGGGTCTAATATATGCTTTAAATGCGGCAAAACCGGACACTAAATGCCCGCAAGGTTTCAAATGCTACAACTATGGGGAGAGTGGTCATATGAGCCAGAAATGCACCAAGCCCAGGATGGGTTAAGCCTGGAAAGGGGAAGGCCCGGAGAAGAAAGAAGAGAGACCCCGAGTAAAGACTCGCGCCTATGCGCTGACGCAGGAACATGCCAGAGCGGACCCTGACGTGGCGTCAGGTACGTTTATCCTTGACAACACTTTTGTATCTGTGTTATTCGATTTGGGTGCCAGTAAGAGTTTTATATCTGTGACTTTTTGTAAAAGGGTAAAGTACACTATGAGTAAACTAGAAAAGGCCTTTAGCGTAGAAACCGCTGAGGGTAGAACTGCGAGGGTGACTGATGTAGTTGACAATTCCACGATAAAAATAGAAGGCCATAGATTTCTCATCAGGTTGTTTGTCATGGTTTTGGTTGGGTTCGATGTCATGTTAGGAATGGATTGGCTAACTGCCAATGAAGCACAAATTATATGTAAACGAAAGATAATCCGACTCAAGGCTCCGGACGGTAGCAAAGTCGAGGTTCTTGGAGATCGTGACGCCCCGATGCCAAACGTCATCTCGATGATTAAGGCAACAGATTACTTGAGGCGCGGATGTGAGACTTATATGGTGTACGTAATTGACGAGTGTAAGGAAGTGAAGGAACTAGATGATGTACCCGTGGTACGCGAGTAGCCGGAGGTGTTTCCAGAGGATTTGCCTGGGATACCACCCGACAGAGAGATCGAATTTCGAATCGACTTAGTACCAGATGCCCAGCCCGTGGCTAAGGCTCCATATCGACTATCACCAGTGGAGATGAAAGAGTTAATGGCACAACTACACGAGTTACTTGAAAAGGGATTTATCAAACCGAGCATCTCGCCGTGAGGTGCTCCGGTGTTGTTTGTGAAGAAGAAAGACGGTTCGATGAGAATGTGTATTGATTATCGCGAGTTGAATAAACGTACGGTGAAGAACAAGTACCCTTTACCAAGGATCGACGACCTGTTCGATCAATTGCAAGGCGCAAGTTGGTTCTCAAAAATCGACCTTCGGTCCGGGTACCATCAGTTGAATGTGAGGGAAGAAGACATACCGAAAACTGCATTTCGCACGCGTTATGGACATTTCGAGTTTCGCGTAATGTCTTTTGGATTGACGAACGCACCCACAGCGTTCATGGATTTGATGAATAGGGTGTGTCGACCGATGCTGGACCGATCGGTAATCATGTTCATCGATGATATCCTCATCTACTCCAAGAATGAGGGTGATCACGCATGTCACTTAAAGGAGGTGTTGGAGGCTCTGAAAAAGGAAAAGTTGTATGCTAAGTTCTCCAAATGCGCGTTCTGGCTTAGGGAAGTCCAATTCCTAGGTCACGTAATTAACCCGAACGACATTATGGTTGACCCAACAAAGATAGTGACGGTAGGGGAATGGAATATTCCTAAGACGCCAACTGAAATCCACAGTTTCTTGGGATTGGCAGGCTACTATCGGAGATTCATCTAGAATTTCTCAAAAATAGCTTCGCCATTGACAAAGTTGACTCGGAAGGAGGTAAAGTACGAATGGGGTTCGACCCAGGATGAGGCATTCAAGGAATTGAAGGAGAAACTAACCCAAGCTCCGGTCTTGGCCCTTCCCGAGGGCAATGAAGACTTAGTGGTATACTCTGAAGCTTCGGGTCAGGGATTAGGGTGCGTGTTGATGCAACGCGGGAGAGTGATCGCATATGCATCATGACAATTGAAGGTTCACGAAGTCAATTATCCGACTCACGATTTGGAACTTGCTGCTGTCGTATTCGCATTGAAAATCTAAAGGCACTACCTTTACGGGGTGAAGTTTACTATTTACTCCGACCACAAAAGTTTGAAGTACTTCTTCGAACAAAAGGAACTTAATATGAGGCAGAGGCGATGGTTGGAACTGTTGAAAGACTATGACTGTGAAATAATATACCATCCTGGAAAGGCAAACGTGGTGGCTGATGCCCTAAGCCGAAAGGATGTGCCTACTCCTATTAGAGTGAAAGCTTGCCAGTTGGTGGTAACATCGGATGTGATGAGAGAAATTGAAAAGGCTCAAGATGAGGCACTTAAAGAAGAAAACATAAAGAAGGAAAGGATGGTTGGCCAACAGGACAAGTTAGAATATAACACCCTTGGTGTTAGAACACGTTTTGGACGGGTAAGGATACCTATGGGTGGCGAGCTTAGAACCAAAATCTTGGATGAGGTGTAGGTCCCTCGGGTGTGACGGATCGTCACATGCAAGTGGGTATACTAGTCAGACCGGGTGCAGAATGCCCGTGACTAGGCGAAGAGTCTAGCTAAACAAAGTAAACCGACAAGAGAAAACACTTTAAACGTTCTTTGTATTATAAACACTTGAAGGTTACAGAGAAAAGCACTGAGATTACAATCTGCGTATTTGCTATAATGTCTGCGTACTTAACTTCTGTCAACCTATCCTACTTATACCTGACCTGATGCCTGCGCACTTAACAAGTGCGCAGGGCAAATTGCTCTTGCGTACTTAACAAGTACGCAAAGGTATTCTTGCGTACTTGCTAAGTACGCAGGAGCATTCTCCTACGCACATGTAAGTGCGCAAAACACTTGGAAAGAAATGCAACATTCAATATGTAAAAGTAAATACAACTCGATAAACTAATACATAAAGACTCTTACATACAAAGACAATTACAGACATGAAAATACAAACTAAGACTCTATCCAGAGTGTTGTCACAGGAAAGTGCTTCAACAAACTACGCCTTGACAACAGCTCAGGATCTTCATCGTCTTCAGTCTTCAATCTTCAGTCTTCACAGCTTCAATCTTCAGCTTCCATCTTCTTCTTGTAATCAAGGCAGAACTTAATCACCTTGTCGTATTTAGAAGCAAGGAGCTTTGTCCACTCATCCGTGTAGACGCAGTAGCGTTCTGCTAGTACCTCCAGATCTTTCACAGAAAAGTTGATGAAGCAGACTTCATCAAAAATTTTGATCAGTTCCTTTGGCACCATGTTCCCGCTCTTTGAACGTCCTTTTCCCATGATCACAGCCTCGCCCGTTTTTGGATCTACGTACCAGTACCACATGTCACCAAGAATATCCTGAGATAACTTGCTCAGGGGAATCTTAGTTTCACATCGCACCGGCTTGTATACCAATTTCTTTAAATGCTTCTTAGTCACAGGATGTACAGCGTGCTTATCCTTGACTCTCTTAGGCACTTGAGGCTTGACCATTTCAAAGTTCCCAGATCTTGCTTCACGCTGCAGAACCACCCACAAACCCATCGCCACTGCGTGATTGGAATGACCCAGCAGCTCTCGGTTTGCTAGGTTCACCAGGTCGTATTTGGGCAAGGAGCTGAACGCTTCACTGGTGGGTTTCAAGTATTGAACCCCGCCAGATCTTTTGATGGCGAACAGCTGCTTGTCCTCCTCAAACCTTACAGCCAAGATCATCCCGTTGCTCCGTGCTTGTCTATGATAGACGTCTTTTGCCACACCGGAGCTGGACCCTTTGAACTAGTAGAAGGCATATCTGTCTCTTTTGGTGCCTCTGGGTCCACAGGTGCAGGGTCGACTGGGGAGGCTTTAGTCGAGGCTTCTACATTACTAGCCTGCTCGACTGAACCTGTGTCAAGCGGAGCGTCGAAAGATGGAAATTCAAAGATCTCTCCATCTTCTAGCTCGTACTCTCCTTCCCCGTCACCCTTGGGAATCTCTATCACCACGTCTTCATTTTCATCATTCCAGTCATCACCAGAGTCGATCTCTCCTTCTTCCAGATTAAGGAGAGCATCGATCTGTGCTTCCTTGGAATAGTCAGACTCAAGATAAAGGATCTCATCATCAGATAAGTCCTTGAGCACATCGGCAGCTGACTTCCCTTTATCACCACCACCACCAGAGGTATCACCACCCTCTTGCTGAGTAGACTCCCCCTTAGCCATTGGAATAGCAGAGATGGGCACAATTGCCAAAGCTTGGTGCTCACCTCCACTAGGACCGGCTTCAGGATCCTTGTCTTTATCGTCATCCTTAGTCAAGTCGACTGGATGACAAGGCTCAGCACCAGTGGACTTCTTTTCTTTCTCTTTCTCTTTCTCTTTCTCCTTCTCCTTCTCTTTCTCCTTCTCCTTCTCCCCCTGAGCTTCAACAAACTCCCCCTTGACAACAGCTCGGGATCTTCATCGTCTTCAGTCTTCAATCTTCAGTCTTCACAGCTTCAATCTTCAGCTTCCATCTTCTTCTTGTAATCAAGGCAGAACTTAATCACCTTGTCGTATTTAGAAGAAAGGAGCTTTGTCCACTCATCCGTGTAGATGCAGTAGCGTTCTGTAGTACCTCCCGATCTTTCCCAGAAAAGTTGATGAAGCAGATTTCATCAAAAATTCTGATCAGTTCATTTGGCACCATGTTCCCGCTCTCTGAACGTCCTTTTCCCATGATCACAGCCTTGCCCGTTTTTGGATCTACATACCAGTACCACATGTCACCAAGAATATCCTGAGATAACTTGCTCAGGGGAATCTTAGTTTCACATCGCACTGGCTTGTATACCAATTTCTTTAAGTGCTTCTTAGTCACAGGATGTACAGCGTGCTTATCCTTGACTCTCTTGGGCACTTGAGGCTTGAACATTTCAAAGTTCCCAGATCTTGCTTCACACTGCAGAACCACCCACAAACCCATCGCCACTGCGTGATTGGAATGACCCAGCAGCTCTCGGTTTGCTAGGTTCACCAGGTCGTATTTGGGCAAGGAGCTGAACGCTTCACTGGTGGGTTTCAAGTATTGAACCCCGCCAGATTATTTAATGGCGAACAACTGCTTGTCCTCCTCAAACCTTACAGCCAAGATCATCCCTGTTGCTCCGTGCTTGTCTATGATAGACGTCTTTTGCCACACCGGAGCTGGACCCTTTGAACTAGTAGAAGGCATATCTGTCTCTTTTGGTGCCTCTGGGTCCACAGGTGCAGGGTCGACTGGGGAGGCTTTAGTCGAGGCTTCTACATTACTAGCCTGCTCGAATGAACCTGTGTCAAGCAGAGCGTCAAAATATGGAAATTCAAAGATCTCTCCATCTTCTAGCTCGTACTCTCCTTCCCCGTCACCCTTGGGAATCTCTATCACCACGTCTTCATCTTCATCATTCCGGTCGTTACCAGAGTCGATCTCTCCTTCTTCCAGATTAAGGTGAGCATCGATCTGTACTTCCTTGGAATAGTCAGGCTCAAGATAAAGGATCTCATCATCAGATAAGTCCTTGAGCACATCGGCAGCTCACTTCCCTTTATCACCACCACCACCAGAGGTATCACCACCCTCTTGCTGAGTAGACTCCCCCTTAGCAATTGGAATAGCAGAGATGGGCACAATTGCCAAAGCTTGGTGCTCACCTCCACTAGGACCGGCTTCAGGATCCTTGTCTTTATCGTCATCCTTAGTCAAGTCGACTGGATGACAAGGATCAGCACCAGTGGACTTCTTTTCTTTCTCTTTCTCTTTCTCTTTCTTTTTCTCTTTCTCCTTCTCCTTCTCTTTCTCCTTCTCCTTCTCCCCCTGAGCATCAAGCTTCTTGGTCAGTTCTGCAACTAATATGACCATCGATTCGTGCTCTTTTCTTTGTAAATCCAGCCTTAGCTCAAGTGACGTTCTGTGGCCTAGAATCATTTCATTTGTCTTCATTAACAGCTCATTCTGTGCCATTACGTTCTTCAGTCGCTCATTAGTCCCCGTTCTCTGGCTATGTAGAATCCTAACTTCATCGGCCAGTGAATTAATCTGTGCTTGTTGAGTATCAGATTCCTCCTTTGACTTCTGAATAGTCTTCAGCAATCCAGCAACTTGGGTTTCTAGCACATCGATCCTTGCCTCATTCGGATCAGGATTCCTAGACGATGACGCTTTGGCATTATGGATAGGGGAGGAGAAGATGGTACCAAAGTTAAACCCTTGTGAGAAATCGTCTTAAGTGAAGGGTTGACTTGGAGGATCAATGGTGGGTGTTGGGATTTGGGATGAGATGATGGGAGTGGGTGTTATGGTAGGGGTTATGGTGACAGACTCTGTGACAATTGGAGTAGTCACTGTCACCTGGACGGATGTAGTAGGGAGTGTCACCGTCACAGGAACCTCCTCTGTGACTGCCGTGACTGCCACGTCAGCTTGAACTTGTGGTCTTCTCCTCCTATAGTACAATTGCTGTTCTGGTGGGGTAGAGGCTGAATCTGGACTGGCAGCTGAAACATGTACTTGCTGCACAATCGGGACCTTTACTACACTGGGGATAGCAACCTGTTGCCTATCACCCTTGTTCTTATGAACACTTTCTCTTCTTTGTCTTTGTAGAGCAGCGTCAGAGTCAGATGTTGGCTCATATTCGCTGCTCGAGCTCTATCGCTTCCTTTTGGAGGACGACTCAGGTAGGGTTACCTGTGCCGATCTCCTGGGGTGTGCCTGTGATGGTGCGTCATCGGAATCAGAAGAATCTGGTTTTGTTGCTTCTGAATCGGATTCCTCAACACCACCATCACCGCCTTCGTCGTCTCCATCCTCAGACGAACCATCATCACTATCATTCTCCTCATCGTGTTGTTCCTGCTGTTCATCGAAATGTTCACTCAGTTCAGGCTCCGATTCGTGGCTGTACCATCTCCAGTCTTCAGGTGCCACATATGCTTCATTTAGAAGGTGGCCAAAGAGTTATGTGTGCACAGGGGTAGGTTCTACACTACATGGCTTCAGGAATTGAGCAAATACTCTTTTGTCCACCCGCTTGACTTGCAGTCTCTCCCCTATAGCAGGAAGGTTTGGCAACGCGTCTTCGATCAAGAGTTGCACAAACCTAGGGTACAACAAGAATCTAAACTTCTCCGCTGTGTTGATCTGGTCATTGATTGCTTTGAAGATGTAGCGCGAGAAGTTGTAGCCCCTATTAAGAGACAAACCCACCATGGCTGCTGCAAGGTCATGACCCATGGCATCTTTACCAGCTTTCCTTGACGAGATGCACACGATCATGACATGGGCGAAATACCGCCATTGGTCTAATACCCACATCTTTTTGTATGAAGCATAGTCCCTAGCTCCGACATATCCCAATCTTTGTCTCCAACAGCCATCCACAAAGTAGTCTGGATAGGATATCGGGTCGGTCGCGAGGTCTCTGAACTGCAGGACCCTTCTTATAGTATCTTCCGAGAAAGAAATAGTCTGACCTGCAACGTTAGCCCTAATGACATTGGGGGATACCGTGCAGTCGTGCTCCGCCGTCTCCCGGAATTGTTCCAAGTAAGGTCTTGACAAGGTCGGGTCAGCTGAGATAGCATAGCTGACTCTTGAGCGGTTCAAGAAGTCAACTATCTCCCTACCTTGCAATGCTGCACCTTTCCATTCGGGTTGAGTGTTCGCTAACAGGTTAAATTCGTTAGTAAACGCCCGAGCCATAATCTATAAAAGCACACAGAAAGCACAATCAGAACAACACGTATCATTGGAAATGAACAAACATGACACGGTATAGTAGTTACTCTTTGAACAGAAATTTCAGACAAAGAAAATTTCCTAAGTGTTGGTGCTACGCACTTAGCAAGTGCGCAGCTTTTTCTTCTTGCGTACTTAACAAGTACGCAAGAACTACTTCTTGCGTACTTGCTAAGTGCGCAAGAACAACACTTAAAGAAAAATTCCAGAAAGTTTAGAATTTGATTGATCGTTCAAATGGCGGGTCAAATAGGTCCCATAGGTCACCACTAGGTCGGAATCAATGATTCTAACCTATGGGACCAGTATTAACACCACAAACTACCTAACCAGGACTAATTTTGACCTAAAAAGGCCCCCTTGATCCACTGTCGGTTCGACTTCAAACCCCAAACTCAAAAATCAAAGATTAAAAAGGACGTTCAAGGATCGGTTATGTGATCTAATCATGTTTAATGATAATAGGTTACCCAAACAACCCTCAATTTGCCCTAAAAATCACAGATTGAACTTAGGTTTTCTTAGTCAAGAATCGGTCCAAAAGTCACGAAATTACGGATGGATTTAGCCTAGAATCTCATCAAGTCGATGAAATGAGATGATGAAACAATAGACGGGAAGAAAAGATGGTTTAGGAACACTTGTTTTTGAGTAAAAATTTGCAGAGGGAAACTATCGGTTTGAATGTGATGAAATTGAGAAAATTTTCTAAGTCCCACTTTTATACCCAGCCACAATCAGTCGTGCGTACTTGTTAAGTGCGAACGAGTTAACTCTTGCGTATTTACAAGTACGCAAGCTTTAACTATTGCGCATTTATAAGTGCGCAAGACTTACTTCGTGCGAACTTGACAAGTACGCACAACGATTAAGTACGCAAACTTTCAACTCAGAATTTATGAAGTCTTTCAAATCAACTAACGAACAAGATAAAAATATTCAATCACGTGGTTTCAAATACAATTCAGGAAGGTTAAACACAAATATTTTTGGCTTTTCTGAATAAAATTGAACTATGCATAAACTTAAAATATTTTTGATCTTTTCTCATAGAAATATACAAGTATCCACACAAACTATTTTTGATCAAAGACACGAGCAGAGGATCATATCAGGCTATCTTCTAGCAAAAACGATA
This sequence comes from Smallanthus sonchifolius, assembly GCA_023525975.1. Lineage (NCBI taxonomy): Eukaryota > Viridiplantae > Streptophyta > Magnoliopsida > Asterales > Asteraceae > Smallanthus > Smallanthus sonchifolius. The sequence continues at coordinate 65,394,535 of CM042030.1, read as the reverse complement.
CAAAATAAACATCAAAGAATATGAGATCATGTCATGGATTACTATTTATTCATACGTAATAAGCACATAAACAAGTAATTCAAATTGACAATATTATAAAATTTGAAACTATACGCATTTTTGTTTTTGTTTTTGGAAAATATTTTGAAACTTAAAAGAACTAGACAAAAAATTTAAAAAGAAATAAAGTTTAACTTCCATGGATTGAATTGAATTAAGAAAAATTAATTTTTACTCAGGATTGAACATTCCTATCAAGTTGACAAGATGCTCAAAACGGGATCGATCAAATGCCTTTGTGAAAAGGTCAGCAAGATTGTCATCCGTGTGAACTTTTACAAGTTCAATTAAATGCTTTTCAGCACAATCACGGATGAAATGATGGCGAATCTCTATATGTTTAGTTTTGGAATGTTTCACCGGGTTATTTGTGAGGGACATTGTGGCATTGTTGTCAATGAATAGAGGAATTCCAGTGAAGTTTAAGCCGTAGTCTCTCAACTGCTGCTGAATCCACAGTATCTGAGAACAACCGCTCGCTGCAGCAATGTATTCTGCTTCACAAGTTGAGACAGAAACCGTTGACTGCTTCTTACACTGCCAGGAGACCAGTCTGTCTCCTAAGAATTGACATCCACCAGAAGTTGACTTTCTGTCAAGGTTACAACCACCATAATCTGAATCAGTGTAGGCTTTGAAGTCGAATGACTGCTGCTTAGAGTACCAAAGACCTAATTGGGGTTTTCCTTTTAGGTATCTGAAAATTCTCTTCACTGCTATCATATGTGACTCCTTCGGTTGAGACTGAAACCTTGAGCACAAGCACACAGCAAACATTATATCGGGTCTTGAAGCTGTGAGATACATAAGTGATCCGATCATCCCACGGTACAATCTGCTGTCTACATCCTTTCCATCTTTGTCAGGATGCAGACCATGATTGACTGGGATAGGTGTTCCATAAGTACTGCTATCATTCATCTTGTATTTTGATAAGATGTCCTGCACATACTTAGTTTGATGTAGATAAATGCCATCCTCTCTTTGACTGACTTGCAGAACCAGGAAGAACGACAATTTACCTATATTACTCATTTCAAATTTGGACTTCATCACCCGCTCGAATTCCATACACATCCCTTCATTGGTAGATCCAAAGATAATGTCGTCGACGTATACTTGTACAAGAAGAATGTCACCTCCTGCTTTCCTAATGAAGAGGGTCGAGTCAATCTGTCCACGGTCGAAACCATTAGACAATAAATGCTTAGATAATGTCTCATACCATGCCCGCGGTGCTTGATGAAGACCATAAAGTGCTTTGTCGAGCTTATACACTTTATTAATATTATGCGGATCTTCAAAACCGGGAGGTTGAGTGACATAGACCTCTTCATGAACTTTACCATAAAGGAAAGCACTCTTCACATCAAGTTGATAGACCTTGAAGCCAACATAAGTGGCATAAGCCAAGAACAGTCGAATGGCCTCAATTCTAGCAACTGGGGCATATACTTCTGTGTAATCCAAGCCCTCTTGCTGATAAAAACCCTGAACAACCAATCTTGCTTTGTTCTTCACAACAACATGACGATCATCCGTCTTGCATTTGAACACCCATCTAGTTCCAATTGGCTGAAAGCCCTTTGGCAAGTCAACCAAATCCCACACGTGCAACTTTTGGAATTGAGATAGTTCATCCTGCATTGCCTCAATCCAACAGTTGTCACTGAGAGCCTCCTTCACATTCTTCGGCTTTATCTGGGACACGAATGAAGCATGCAGACATGTTTCCATGACACCAGTGTCAAATATCTCTGTGTAAAGACCGGTGTTCTCAGTGATGGTTCGATGACGAGTCTGAACACTGGCATAAGGATCACCAATAATGTTGTCGATTGGATGATTCATATGCACTCTCGTCTCCAGTACAATCGGTTCCTGAATTTATGGATCAAGATTCGTGCTTAACTCCCCCATTTCCTGTGTTCCAGAGGAAGAAGATTCAATGTTAATTGGATCAGCTGGAGCTTCATTTCCTATAGTTGTGTTAGGATTGGCTTGAGCGTCATCTCCAACAACAAGAACATCCTCACTGTCATCACCGTCATGAGTTCCAGATACAGATGCAGCATTGGAATAAGGAGTTACAATTGGTACAGTAGCACGAGTAAAGAAGCTGGAGTCATCACCGCCACCCAATAATTCATAAACGTTTGCAGTGTCAACTGCAGATAAATCAGGAAGATTGAATGACTTGAATATCGCATCATAATCAAAACCCCAAGCTGGACCTGTTGGTTCGGGTGGAATGCTGTGTTTACTACAATCCACTTCAAACCATTCCTCGACAGTACGAGTTCCTATGTTGTACACTCTCTTGCAATGCTAGTTGGCAACGTATCCTAAGAAGATGCCTTCCACCGCTTTTGCATGAAACTTAGACCGGCGGTCTTTGTACTGTAGCAGCAAGGAACAAGGACTACCGAAAGGAACTAGGTAATCAAGATTGGGAAGTCGATTGTTGATCAACTCGTAACAAGTCTTGTTGTGCCTCTTCACAACCAGAACTCTGTTTAAGACGTGACAAGCTGTATTAACGGCTTCTACCCAAAAAGTGACAGGAAGCTTTGCATCTGACAGCATAGTCCTTGCAGTCTCAATCAGTGTTCTGTTCTTCCGTTCAGCAACTCCATTTTGCTGAGGCATGTACGGCGCGCTAAATTCGTGACGGATCCCTTTCTTGAGACAGAAAAGCTCCATCAAATTATTCTTGAACTCAGTTCCGTTGTCACTTCTAATTCTTCTAACTTTCAGCTTGCAAAGAGATTCCAAGCTCAGGATCAAATATTGAAGAATATCAGCAGTCTCGTCTTTAGTACCTAAGAAATGCACCCAAGAAAATCGTGAGAAATCATCAGTTACTACTAGACAGAACGACTTACCTCCAATACTCCTGATACTTATGGGGCCAAACAGATCCATGTGTAATAGCTCCAAAGGGGTATCAATAGAGTTTTGGAGTTTGGGCTTGTGAGATTTACGTTGCTGTTTGCCCTTTTTACAAGGAATACAGTCATCTGCAACGGTAAACCTCAGCTTAGGAACCCCGGTTACCAAACCGTTTCGGACAAGATGATTCATTTTACGATACGAAATATGTCCGAGTTTCCTATGCCACAAGATGGAGTCGAGCTCTGTTTCTTTAGAAAGCAAAAAGGTAGGAACTGATGAGGTGGTTGTTGCCACGCTCATATCGATCTGATAGGTGTCGTTTGTTCTTGGCGCTCTCATCAGGATCCAATCTTTCGGAACTTCAAAACCGGGTTTGAGAATCAGGCATTCTGACTTGTCAAACATCACCGAGTACTCCTTATCACACATTTGGGAGACACTCAACAGGTTATGCTTCAGCTGCTCGCAGAAGTTGACATTGTCAAAGCTGACACAACCGTTCGAAACCATGCCTTGACACGTGATGCTGCCGCCTTTTTCTCCGGCAAAGGCCACATAGCCGCCTCTGAATGGTTTAACATCTTGAAGCAGGGCCATGTTTCCTGTCATGTGCCTGGAACATCCACTATCTACATACCAGCGGTTAGAGATAGTACCATTCGGAAGTCCCTGCACGAGTCACAAAAGAATTAGTTAGATTTGGAGACCCAAGCCATTGTGGTCTTGGGTCGTCCATCCTTTTCAAAATAAACTACTTCCTTTAACTCACAATCATGATGACTGTTTAAAATTGATGAATCTTTGAAAGAATTAGAATTGGGAGATTGAGAATTTTTGGATTTGGCAGTCCAGGATCTCTTCTGTTTCTTAACCGGAACAGGAGACTTTGATTCAACAACAGCAGGTGAACTTGTGGAAGCTTTCACCTGATTGAACTGAAGTCAGCTGTTCCAGCTTTCTCAACCTCTTGTTTCTTCTTCTTCTCTGTGGCTTTGAGAGTCTTGCCACAGGTTTCTCACCAGTGCGTGTACTACCAGATGTAGATACACGAGGTACAGCATGTTGCATTACCTTTCTTGTAACAGATGGTTTAGCTTCAGACTTTATCTTAGGCTTTACTATCGGTTTGACTGGTGGTTTCACCACATTTTGTTTTGGATTTTTGGGAGCTTTCACTGATGGCGACCTGGGGATAACAGCTGGTTGTGGAACAGCATACCGTTTCCCTTGGTTCTTAGAAGGACAGTTCACAATAATGTGACCAACCAAGCCACAGTGAAAACAGTTCCTCTTGTCCATATAAGTTCTCTTGTAAGGCTCATTAGATCTGGCCTTAGATAACTCAGCATTATGAGAAGGAGGAGTTGGTTTATGAACATTAGTCTGAGCCTTTACAGTTTGGTTTTTGGGGGTATAGTATTTTTCCAAATTTTATTTATACCCAAGCCCATAGTGAGCTGAAAAAGCCTCTTTCTTAGCTTGGTTAAGACTTTTATACCCCCCATAAAGCATTACCTTTAGATTATCATTTGTTTAAATGATATCGGGTTCAGTTAAAATGCAATTATCACCATTAGCGATAAAGTTTTTCATTACCTTTTGTTCAGTCAACAACTCCTCAGATACTACTCCTTCAGGGCAAGAGTTATTCGACCCGTCTTCAGAAGCAGTAACAAACTCCTCACTGGATGTGGAGTTAGCCTTACTTGAGGATTCATCCTTTTTAGGGGAATCATCCTTATCAGAGGACTCATCTAGACAAGTGAGATCAATGTGTATTAAGCTATTGACAAACTTCCCGCTCACTGGTGGAGGAATGGCATTAGTACCCAAACCTAACCCATTCAGTTGTCTCACCACAGACTCGTAGTGTTCCACCACAAAGCGAGAGTTTTTCAACTTCTCATTAGTGCATTTTAACTGCAAGATCTCATTTTGCAGTTTGTTGATTTCATTGTTCCATTTTTCTAACCCCCTGTATGCAACATCTAAGTGAAGCTGTTGATCACTTATTTTTAAAGAATATTCAGATTTTTCCCTTTTTAACGTTTCAATAGAATCTTTAAAACATTTTTCATTTTCTTTATAGTTTAGAGCTGCCAAGCTTAGGGGTTCGATTTTGTCTTGGAGCCTACAATTTTCCAGTTTTAGCCCTTGACATTTAGAACATGAAATAACAGAGAAAGGGTTAGAATCTACCTCAGACGATGAACTTGTTGCTTCTCCAATGGCCATGAGAGCAACAGCAGTGGTTGAATCCTCTTCCTCAGCTACAGGTGCTTCCATTTCTTCAGCATCCTTCACCTCCTCTTTAGCAGCTGTTGTAGATTCTTCTAGGTCAGCCATAGAAGCTTCCCTTTTCTCTGCTTCCATCATCTCCATGATCTCATCCATGAGACCAACCTGGGTTTGTGCGATGATGGCATCCTCAAGATGAACACCCTAGTCAAGGCTGTCGTCCTGTTGTGCAACCAGTGCATTGGACGTTCCACTTTGGCTTTGATTGTGGTGGTTTGGATTGTTTTGGCCATGGCTGTTTCCTTGGCTGGGTCGGGTGAAACCAGAGGCAGGTGCTCTGTCTTTCTGACACTCACGAGCAAAGTGTCCATAGTTCAGACACTTGTAGCATTTGGCCTTGGATTTGTCAAACCCGACCTTGGCATTAGGATGCCCACCAATAAACTTTCTACCTGTTCTGTTCAGTAAACGCTTGGCTCTCCTCAATAGCATAGCCATATTCCATTGAATATCCATGTCCTCCATGTCATCAGGATCCACTTGATTAAAATCTTCTTCAATCGTCTCTGGATCAGTAAGCTTGCCACCTATGAAAATTTCATATGCAAGCATGCAAGATAAGAATAGTGCTACATGATCTTCAGCTATTCTGGCTATAGCTGATTTGTTAGCTGAAGACGTAGTAGGAGGATTTCTTGAGGTATTTTGATGATGAGACCCCAACCCTGATCCTGAAGCATAACAAGCATGACCACCACACCCAGTTGAGTGGTCTTCTTCAGTAGATTTCCAGTGAAGAGGGCAATTACAGAGCCCGATGACTTGGATGTAGAAGTCGTCCCATGATACATAGAAGGGTCTTGTATCTGGGGTCTTCCAGAGCTCTCCTTTCTTCTTAGGTTCATGTCATGAGCTTGAACCTTTCCTATTGCCTCTTCAACTGTCAGCTCATAGAATTTAGGATTTTCCCTCATCAGGGTTGTGTACATCTCAAATTTGGGTGGTAAAGCATCCAAAAACTTTTCCACCATCTCTTCATCCGGATACCTGAGTTCAAAAGCCTTCAACTCAGTTTGTAAATGATAAAATCTAGAGATGAGGTCATCTAAAGATTCGTTCTCTAAAAATCTGAAGCACTCATACTGCTTCCTGAGAAGATCTCTCTTACTCTTCTTGATGTCACTATTTCCTTCGAATCTCTTCTGTAAAGCTTTCCAGAGATCCTTAGAATTGTCATACCCTCGGAAACTGTGGAACAATTCCTGAGTTAATGCCATAGTGATCGAGCCAAGTGCCTTCTTTTCACGATCATAAGCTTTTTTTTCTTCGTCAGTAAGTTTAGAGATAGGTTTGGGCATGGTTTCATCAAGATAGATGTGCGTGGGATGCTTATATCCCTCAAGGATTGGTATCCATAATGATGAGTCGGTATAAGAAATGTAGTGCTCGAAACGTGCTTTCCAATTAGAATAATCGTTCACGTTCAGCAACTTAGGTGGTTTCTGTGGTGTACCGATCTCATTATCATAATTTAGCAGGTTTCCAAGATTCTGAAGATTCGACATAGTGAACACTTAGTCAAATTTCAGAAAAGTCAGACACAGTTGCGCACTTGGTTTTGGCCTTGCGCACTTGAGAAATGGTCTTGCGTATTTAGATTTCCTCTTGCGTACTTGTAAGTACGCAGGAGTAGATGTAAGTACGTAGGATATAACTTAAGGTCTTTCAAGTTCAGTCTTGCGCACTTATAAGTACGCAGGAGATAATTCTTGCGTATTTAGTAAGTACGCACAAAACTGTACTTTTTGCCAGAAATGGTAAGTACGCACAACACCTTTTCAGCAACTTTCACCAAACTTTTTCGGTCACCAGAAACTCGCCGGAGATGGTAAAAATTGGTCTGATGATCAATGCAAATGAGCCAAAGGGTCAGAAACTTATTTCTAACCAACCTTTGATGCTCAAAACACTCAAATACACAACAAAAATCAGTTTTTGAGTGATTTTTGTTTCTAAAATAGTGCTCAAGAGCTACCCCTATTTTATCACAAAAATCAACAAAAATACCTCTTTTTGCTTGTAAAAACTCTCCAAACTCACTCATAACACTCGAAATCAGGAGCAAGAGCTCTGATACCACTTGTAGATCCCTCGGGTGTGGTGGATCGTCACATGCAAGTGGGTATACTAGTCGGACCGGGTGCTGAATGCCCGTGACTAGGCGAAGAGTCTAGCTAAACAAAGTAAACCGACAAGAGAAAACACTTTAAACGTTCTTTGTATTATAAACACTTGAAGGTTACAGAGAAAAGCACTGAGATTACAATCTGCGTATTTGCTATAATGTCTGCGTACTTAACTTCTGTCAACCTATCCTACTTATACCTGACCTGATGCCTGCGCACTTAACAAGTGCGCAGGGCAAATTGCTCTTGCGTACTTAACAAGTACGCAAAGGTATTCTTGCGTACTTGCTAAGTACGCAGGAGCATTCTCCTGCGCACATGTAAGTGCGCAAAACACTAGGAAAGAAATGCAACATTCAATATGTAAAAGTAAATACAAGTCGATAAACTAATACATAAAGACTCTTACATACAAAGACAATTACAGACATAAAAATACAAACTAAGACTCTATCTAGAGTGTTGTCACAGGAAAGTGCTTCAACATGAGGCTCATAAGTCTCGGTACTCTATCCATCCTGGTACCAATAAAATGTACCAATATTTGAGGAAGGAATACTGGTGGCCTGGGATGAAACTTGAGGTGACTAGGTATGTAAGCAAATGCTTGACTTGCTCACAAGTAAAAGCCGAACACCAGAAACCGTATGGAAAGATTCAACCACTTGATATACCGGAATGGAAGTGGGAACACATTACAATGTACTTCATAACCAAGCTACCTCGCACAGCTAAAGGTCATGATACCATTTGAGTAATTGTGGACCGTTTAACGAAGAGTGCTCATTTCCTACCCATTCGCGAGACGTTCTCGTCAGAAAGGTTAGCAGAAGTATTTATTAAAGAAGTTGTAGCACGGCATGGGATGCCTTTGACGATTGTATCCGACCGGGACACACGATTCACATCGAGGTTCTGGAAAATATTTCACGAGGCAATGGGCACGAGACTCAATGTTAGCACGGCATACCACCCACAAACGGATGGTCAGTCCGAAAGGACCATTCAGACATTGGAGGATATGCTTCGTGCTTGTATTATCGATTTTGGCGGCCGTTGGGACAGCCATCTGCCGTTAGCCGAATTCTCCTACAACAATAGTCATCACACGACGATAGGCATGCCGCCTTACGAAATGTTGTATGGGAGAAGATGTAGGACCCCGGTTTGTTGGGGTGAGATTGGACAGAAGGAATTAGGAAGTCTTGAAGTCGTAAGAGAAACGTCAGAAAGGTTTGATCAAATCAAAGCACGAATGAAGGCCGCACAAGATCGTCAGAAGTAGTATGCAGATAAACGATGAAGGCCTATTAAATTTGATGTTGGGGACAGAGTAATGTTGAAAGTGTCACCCTGGAAGGGAATCATACGATTCAGGAAGAGAGGAAAGTTAAGTCCGAGGTTTGTCGGACCATTCAGGATAATGGCACGGGTTGGTGAAGTCGCTTATCGGTTAGAGTTGCCTGATGAGTTAAGTGTGATTCATCCTACCTTCCATGTATCACACTTATCGGTTAGATTTTCCTGATGGTTAAGTGTTTGACGGATGAATCGGCTCACGTGCCACTTACTGACATCGAGGTCGACAACAGCCTTAACTACATCGAAGAACCCGTGGCCATCTTAAACAGAAAGGAGAAGCGTTTGCGTAATAAGATTATTCAATTAGTTAAAGTCCAATGGAAGCATCGAAGGGGATCGGAGGCCACTTGGGAAACAGATACAAAAATGAGGGAGTCGTACCCTCAACTATTTGACTTATGATAGGTTTCGGGGACGAAACCTATTGTAAGGGGGTAGACTTGTAACATCCTAAAAATAAGACGACAGTTATAATAACGGAACAAACGAACGAGGCATGTCGGGTCGGGCCGGTTGGGCTGGAAGAGGAGCCTCCCTATAAATAGCCAAGGTCACCACCCATTTCTCTCATTTGCAACTTCTAGAGAGAAAAACCGTAGAGAGAGAAAGTTGGCAGATCGACCCGAGATTTGAGAAGTGTGTTGCTCCAGAGCTCGTGAGAAGAACCTCTGGATCAGAAACTTGATTCAGGTAACGATTTGGCCTAAATATGAGTTTTTGTTCGTTTTTGAGGTTTTTCGGGTTTTGGATGAAAATGTAACGTTTTTACGGATGAAATTGGAAGGAAAACATATATTTGGGTTCCTTAATGAAAAGCAAACGTTTTGAAGTAAACAAGTTCGGGATCTTGACGTGATCAGGCCCGAAGGCGAAAGTTAGGGTTTTTGCGAGGAAGCAGTTCATGCGTACTTATCAAGTACGCATGAAGCTGATCATGCGTACTTACCAAGTACGCAAGAAGAGGATCCTGCGTACTTGTCAAGTACGCATGAAGAGGGTCATGCGTACTTGTCAAGTACGCATGAAGAGGGTCATGCGTACTTATCAAGTACGCATGAAGCAGGTACTACGTATTTATCAAGTACGCATGAAGCAAAGTCTGCGCACTTATTAAGTACGCAAGAACAAGTCCCTACGCACTTGCAAAGTGCGCAGGCATTAGGCTGATTAAGTAAAGTCAGTATGTTTAGAAGGGTTAAACCGTTAGAGTCGGGATTGGGTCTGATGTGTATTTAACTAATCAATTCAGATCGGAAGTGACGTTGTTGGACCTTTGGTTAGGACAACCCAGATTAGCTTATACGGTGAGTTCTAGGAGCCCTCTTTTAAATGTTTTAATAATGTTTTTGGGTTGGTGTGCATACGTAACGATGTGACTATTTTATAAAACGATGTTTATGAATGTTGTATGTGATGTTTTATAAAATGATGTTTATGAACGATGTTTTGGAAGGAAGGGTTATGAAAGAAGTGTTTATGAAATATTTTGCCAAAAGAAGTTTATGAAGTTTATGAAGTGTTTATGAATGAAGGAATGATTTTTAATAAAACGTACGAATGCTTTAACTGAAGTTTTGAAGTAAAAGAAGTGAATGTTTACGAAAGTCATAAACGAACGAATCTGCAAATATTCCTTAGGGAATGAAGGTTATGGGTATGGGAAGTATGTTATGGGTCTTTACCTTTTAGGGGCCTTTGTGGCTGGTCAACTGTTGTACAACTGGGGTGATGACGGTCACCAAGGGGATTATCGTGATCCTTGAAGTTTGGTACGATTTACCTTACGGGGTAGTCGTGCTTGAAGTTTGGTACTTGCGCCTTACGGGGTGCAGTGCTTGAAGTTTGGTACGTGTCATCCTTGTGATGCCGTGCTTGAAGTTTGGTGCTGAATAACCTAAGTATCGGGCCCTAGGAGTTCATCACCCGAAGGACAGTATGGTGTTGATGGGCCTAGTGGTGGTGATCTTTAGGTTATTCCACTAGTATGTGACTATGGATTTGACGGTTACGAGAAGGCGCAGATTCGATATGTTCGTTGACTTATGTTTTGATGTTATGTTATGTTATTGCATGTTTTTGTACGCTTTTATTAATGAAGGTTAAGGATATGTTTTTGGCAAATATTTGAAGTTAATGTTTTATGTAAAAGCTAGAACTCACGAGCATAGCTGACTTTTTAGTATGCATATTCAGGTTAAGGCAGGTTACGATGATGGAAGGTGATGCTGGGCGGCTTGATGAGTTACCCGGATGATACGAAGACTGGCATCATGTTATGATTAGATTATGTTATGTTTATGTAATAAACTATGTTACGCTTTCGCATGTTGAACAATGCAATGGTTATGTTTTAATGAAGTATTTTCCGCTGCTTTATTTTGATTTCAAGTTTAAGAACTCTTAGTAAATGAGTAAATCCAACAAGTGAGGCCTCCCGGGTTTGGAGCCTTACAATAAACAAGAAAGTCTGGTAAGATTCTATTCAGGAAAATGGAATAACAGCCAGAAGAACTATGCTACTATTACAAAAGAGATTCTAACAATAGTAAAATGTGTTTTAAAATTTCAAGATGATTTATATAATAAAAAATTTATTATAAAAGCAGATTGCCAAGCGGCTAAATTTATGTTCGCTAAAGACTTCAAACATGATGTTTCAAAACAAATGTTTGCTCGATGACAGTCTCATTTAGCCCCTTTTGATTTTGAAATTCTTTATAAAAAGGGTAGTGACAATAGTCTCTCTGATTTTCTTACTAGAGAATACTTAAATTAATGGCCCATTCAAAGGGACCAGTTAAAAAGGATCTCCTAGAAATTCAGGAAATGATAGAAGACCGCATTCTTCAGATTAATAATCAAGAAGTGACAAAAGAGAGTTCCTAGAAAATAATTTCTTAGGACTACAAACAAAAAGAAACATGATTAATAATATTAATCTTCACATTTCTTTTTGCAAATTTAAAATTTGTTTATTACAACAACAAAAAATAATTATCTCATCTGGATAATTTTTTTAGAAATGATTCCTTGGGAGCAAGGAAGAAGAGGAAGAGGTAATCAAAATTCGAGGGTTATATCCCAAATCGGAACTCGTAAGCTTATAGCTGAAAACATTGTATCATCATCTGGTTCTTCTTCACAACTAGATAATATTTCCTTTATAAGGAATTTTTGGCTTATAAAGCCTCAAAAGGGGAATCTAACAAAGACCCTGAATCATCAGCATCATATGCTAAAACTGTTTCTAATGAAGCAGAAGATGATATCACAAATTGGGCTCAAAGTCCACATAAAGAAGTCATACTTCTTTTAGAAAACAAGGACATCAAATGGAGAGATAATCCATGGCTTTTGATAAACAGGTACATGGACACAGGATTCTATCCTACAAAGGCTTATAAGCCCAGATATTACTATGAGCAAATTCTTAAAAAAAAAATTGTGAAATAGAACACTATCATGTCGGACAACCTGATGTTTATAATTTTAGTAAGATAGTGGTAAAGCAGATAATATCTGTAGAGACATGAGGAACTTCTCCATTAAAGGAAAGGGAGCTTATACATCCCCAAACCAAAGCCCCAATTCGATACAATTATTGGGACTATAAAAATGCTTTTTATAAAACATTTTTATATGAGAACCCGAAACAAAAACATTCGTGGTTCATAAAAATTTGTTCTCATATTTACGGACAAGAAATTCCAGTCTGGTTTTATAAATGGTGGCAATCATTTGGCCCTTCAGTGAATATTCTCCCTGAATTATACAAAACCCTTTATACTCAATGGGTAGAAGTCTCTCCAGTTTTAATAGAGGCTCAACAAGATGATAATTTCATAAAAAATATGCCTGCTTTTCATTTTTACATTCAATTCAGTATCCCATGGATCTGGAAGTGGTCTCCAGAGGTTGATTATGACGACCAAAATATTTTTTGCATTCAAAGAACCTTTTTTACCAAATTATGGAAAAAGATGACCCTCAAAAACATTGATGGAGTCATAGAAAGCTATGATACCATAGAGAAAATAAAAAAGGCAATTGCTGATTATACGAATCATAAGAACAACCATCCTCATAAGGAAGCACCCAGTCCTTTCAGACATATTGTCAGAAAAATCCAAACACTTAAAGGAACTGATGATATCAGTAACAAAGAAATCATGGATTTCTATCTTTCAGAAATGTAGAAAGACATGATGAAAAATCTAAGAAAAGAAGGAGCATCTCCTTCAACAATGTCTACATCTTCCCAGGCTGAAGAAGATGAAGACTCAATTTTCCAAGAAGGATAAGATACTCATCCTATAGATGAATATTATATCAACAATGTTCTTGCAGAATACAAGCAGGCGTTCATTTTAAAAGAATCTTCAAGCAAGCTCAAAGACAAAAGACCACAATAGGCCTCACAAACAACTTTATCAAAAGTCGAATCCAATAATAGGTGGAGTGAAAGATAAAATTATGCATTCTGGCACAATAATGGCCAGACACTATTCCCTTTTAGAAAAGTTAGCAAAATAATTTCTATTTACTGTTTTCTTTTTGACAAATTTGTCTAGTAGGTCCCATGACGGGATCATTGTATGTTTGTCTTTTTTCTTTCTCCTCGCCTATATAAGGGGACTCTTATTACTTGTAAAAGCATCCGGAGAAAAACTCCACTATTCTCTCTCTCTTGTACACAACTCTTAATAATATTTAAGGTTTTTCAAGTTTGAAGCCTGGTGTTCTAAAGACAGTCTGGTAAAAATTTATAGTTTATTTATTTTAATAACTTTTGTCTTATGATTGCCTTCTTCAGAGGCTAAGTTTTTTAAGTGTTGATATGCAATGATAACTAGAACAAACATATATATAAAAAAAATATAAAATTGAAAATATTTTCTGAAAAGAGCATAGACAGGTTAAGAACAGAATAAAATAATAAGGTGGTGGTTGAATTCTTGGGGACCTTATAGCCGTTAATGCCAGGGTGTGCGAAAAGGCTTTTTATGGTCTGACCTTTACTAATCCCATCTTAAAATTCTATTCTGTTTTTGTTATAATTTCCTTTGGTCTATATTTCGTTAATGTTTTTAATCATATACTAAAATGTTTAAATATGTTTAATTTCGTTAACTAGTTATTTTAATTTTTTTAAGGTATTATATATATATATATATATATATATATATATATATATATATATATATATATATATATACACATATATATATATACATACTAGAAGAAGGTGGTTCTTGAAGTTCTTCATCTTGAAAAGACCCTGCTTTATGACTAGCACCTAGTTGGAGCTAATTGCCTCATGTGGATACTTCTTTGTGAGCATTAACATCTTCATCAAAGTCAACCACTCTGGTGCCTCAAATCTAGGTTATGAATATCTGTCAGATCGGACGCAAAAGATGTTCACATGTCATTACATAGCTTTTCAAACATTTCTCGTGGTTTAATGAAACAAAATAGAACTGTTCGTTTAAAAAAATATATTATGGCATATGAAAAGGTTTTTTTTATCAAAAAAAACTTACAACTCGGATAAGGGTAAATCACCAACCCATCATTACCCTTCTTTGCGTGGGTTTTCTTGAAAATGTTATATCAATCCTATTCCACACCTTTTTCTGCTCTCTACAAAGATAGGTTAAGTTTCAAATTAGTTACTAAACAAAAATAAAAGTGTTGAAGAATGTTAAAATTAAAACACCATGACCCTATGGTTTTATAACATCGGTATCAACCCCCCCCCACCCCACCCCACCCCAGTGTGCCGGGATGAATACCCCCGTACTCGGTGTCATGGTTTTTCTTGCCAGACCTCACCTTTGCTTTCCACATTTCATTTCCTCATCTCGATGTCCCACTCCTTAAATAAAATCCTACCAAATTAATATAACAAATAAGTATACTAAAATAAAAATATAAGTAATAAGTACCGCGCTGATCATCTCCTCCTAATCAAATTGTGATTCCAACGAGCAAGGTACGACCTAGTAATGTTGAGTCAAGGCTCGGTTGCTCAAATACCCATCCATTTTTGGCGAGTGCAGTTTTCCGTTGCCTTGAGGCGCGCAACACTCATAACGCCCTTGTGCCATGAGGCGACGACTTTAGTCCATCTTTCGTAAATCTCGTGATCTATGCTAGTGTTGGAGTTGTATGCCCGAATAACGACATTTGAAAATAATGCTAACAAAATAAGATCTAAAGGGTTACACTTTGGGCAACAATTACGATCAATGGATATATTAAAGGTTAATATAGTCCATTACACGAATACTTAAAAAGGCTAGATAATTATTTATGATATAAGTTATCTAGACGAACGAACAGTTGACGCGATTATTATTAATGAGATTAATAATAAAAAGGTGAAAATATGTTTGGAACATATTTACTAATTACGATATTATTTTAATTGTAATTATTATTATATATTTAGTTAACTAACTGTTAGTTAATTGAAAGTTAAACTAATGGAATTCCTTAAATGTAACTATGTAAAGCCCAAATCCCGGGAGACCTCACATGTTAGATTTACTCATTCACAATCAGTTCTTAAACATCAAATAAGATTAAGCAGCAGAAATAACATTCATACATTGTTCTAAATTAGTGGTAAATTAAAACATTGTCTTAAACATTCACTCATTCAAAACATTTATAGGGATGCTAGTCTCTTAACGTCGGGTAACTCCTCTTGTAACCAAGCAGCATCCATTCATCCATCATCTAACCTTAAACTGACACGCATACTAAAAAGTCAGCTAACATTGGTGAGTTCAAGCTTTTCATTCAATTATAAGAAAATGGTTTACCGTTCGTACATTCATTAGGGTTTTATCATTTCATAATTAAAATAGGGCTTGACATTCATTTTTCTTTCAATCATACATACATTCATAAAACCATTTACCATTCCTTTTTATCACTCTTAGGTAGTCAAGGCGATTCCATTCCTTTTTATCACTCTTAGGGCCCGCACGCCCCAAAGTGATTCCTTTCCCAGGTCACGTTAACCCTGAGTGACGTCGTCACTCCCAGTCCCGATTGTAGAACCTTAAAACATTTGCCCATTTCCTTTCATAAAACATTTCATTCGTTTATAAAACCCTTTCCTTTTGTTTTAAAACCATTACTTTATAAACATTTTATTTCATAAACATTCCATTTCATAAAAAATTCTTTCACAACGTTTCTTGTTTCAAACATCATTCCTTTATAAAACATTCGTTTTGTAAACAATACATTTAGCAATCATTTCATAAATATTTCATAAGTATGCATATCACCCTACAAACAAGTAAATAGGGAATCTTTACTCACCTGTGGTATGCACAATCAAAGGTCTCTAAAGTGTCTTCTAAACTGTTCATACGTATCCAAGAGACTTAGTATTACACACAATACATTCATTTCGTTATCAATACGAAGAACTCGAAAGTACTCGGCTCATTCCTAAGAACTTAGAAGTACTCTGCTTATAGGGGAGTTCTCGTAAGCTTACCTGAGAATTATGGAAGTTCTCAGCTCAGTTTCATACATGAGAACCATGGCCGAAAAATAGGGTCACAAGAACATAATGCTGAGAACATATGGCCGTGAACCTTGGCTGTGAACTTCACGTTCATGTTTGAAAACCCCATTTTTTGCATGGTTTCTGTAACGAACCAACTTTCAAGTTTATAATATAGTATGTTAAACCGATTATAAGAGTGTAAATAAACAAAATGAAAAGTTAGAGGTTTGTTGCAAATATGGAGTTTTTACAAGTTTGGGTGAAAGGAGTCAATTATGGAAGTTCAGGGGCTGTTGTTTAACTTCCCAAAAATCAGATTTTAGGGGTGGAGAGTTCACACAAACACACTTGGGCTGTGTGTGTGTTTTGAAAAGTACAAGAGAGAAAGGGAGAGAAGCGTTTGATCAAGAACTCAGATTTTAAAGGATTGCATGCTCGAAATTGAAGGTTTTTGTTTGCTCAATCCCTTTAGATAGCAAGTAAGTTCTCTTTCCTCACTTGATTCCTCTATTTTTAGTGTTCTTGGTGGGTTTCTAGTGAAAACGATTTGGGGCTGAATTGGGTGGTCTAGGTGGTTAATAACTTGTTAAAAGTGATAACCTAGCTTGATTGAATGTAATGGGAAGTAGATAACAAAATCTAAACATCCAATTTGACGTTTCAAGAATTAGCATTCTTGAGGGTGAATTGGGGGTTTTCATCCTAGTGTTGTTTAAATGATAAGTTGATATTGGATAAATGTTTATGGTGTTGATAGACACGTTTTTATGTAAGAAACCTCATCCAATTTCATGATTGAAAGTTAGGGTTCTTGATGATATAAAAAATTGGGGGTTTTTGATTTGGGGATGTTTGAATGTTGAATTGAGGTTGGGTAAGTGTCTAGGGAGTTAATAGACACAAAACTAACCATAAAGCCCCAATTTTTATAGTGAATTGTAAAATGGAGTTTTGGTGTAACTTGGGTGAATCCTTAACGGGTAATTTGGGTTGAAAGGTTGTTTATGTGGTTGGATGTTTAGTTGAGGTTGTGATAACCAAACAAGTTAGGGTGATGGTCACTAGGTCATAAGGGTGTGTTGGAATGTCAATTGGTGATCAATTGGTTTCTAATTGCGCAAGTGTTAAATAGGTGATCAGAGTGGTAAAGGAGCTAGCTTGGAGGATCAAGCGGGATCATCTTTAGCAAAAGGTAAGTGATTTGCACTTACTTAGTAATGATAGGAGGTAGTAAATGCGTATACTAGATATCTATGTTTTTTTGTTGATTATCTTATGTGCAAATGTGTGTATGTTGTTTGGTAATATTGTATATGGTGTGTGTATGTAAAGGGTGGGTGCTTGGGGTCTAACAACCTCACAATGTCATATGGTAATTATAGCCATATAATTTCTTATGTGCTCTATGGCATCATTTTTATGTATGTGTAGAATGTAGGGGTGGGCTGAATATGATGTAATTGAAGTCTTTGAACTTCACAACTAATTGGTGGGATTGGGGTCTTGAACCTCACAATGTCATGTATAACGTCTGGGTTATAAGAATGGGTTAGTAACTTGTGTGTGTGTTTGTTGTATGTTCAAGGTCAGTGTTTGAATTCTAAGAACCCCACACATGGTAATTGAGGTCATGAACTTCATTCGTGTTGATGTTGTTTTAAGTCATGAACTTCACTAATTGTTTTGGTGTTTGAGGTCTTTGAACCTCACATGGGAGTAATTATGATCATAAGGAGGAGTTTGAAGTCTAAGAACCTCACACGGAGTTAATTGAGGTCATGAACTTCACGAGGCTGTTTGGGGTGTTTGAGGTCATTAGAACCTCACAAAGGAGTATAGTCGGGTTGGAATGGGTTGAAACGGGTAAGACGAGTTGTGGTTCTTACACCGAGGCTTCGTAAGCCAACTAAGAGGTGAATAATGGGTGGGGGTAAACTTGTGTGGTGTCATAACAAGTCTAAATGGTGTCGTTTAGCACAAAAGTGCAAACGGGCAAAAAGGGGAGTATGGGTAAAACGGGTGTGGAACACGTACCATGGTGTTGAAAGTCAATCAAGAGGGTTTAAATGGGTGGGGGAATACTTTTTTGGTGTTAATACAAGTTAAGATTACCATTTACAAGCAATGGGGAGAGGACGAGTTGAATAATAGGTCAGATATGTCAAAAAATGAAATTTGGCATTGCTGATCTGCAGCGGGAGCATGCTGCATAGCCATCACAAACTGCGCGTGTAAAAAGTGAAAATGTTGTTTTTGAGCCAAGGTTCAGGTGTTAACTTGGTGGTAGCCCTAAGGGTTTATTATCATTACTAAAGGTGAGTTGTTTGGGTGTTCTTATGTAGGGAAAGCTCCGGTCTAGCCTTAGGTCATGCTTCTGGTCGATTGGATTCTCATGAAGATTTCGACGATCGTTTGTTAAATTTAACCTCGGTGTGAGGAGTTATTTAAAGTTGTTTTGTAAAGTCGTTGAAGTATAAATATGTCGTTGTTTGATTTTGTTAATAACTTGATGTTAGTTTACAAAGGGGTGTAAGTAGGACCTAATTCCGCATATTTGGAAAGTTTAAATCAGTTTGAAATTTTTGGGTGTTATAGTTTCAGATCCGGTTCGATTATAACATAAAGTTTGAAACGTTATACATTCAAAATGTGTATTTTCCTTTCATGATTCCAGATCTATAATCCTTTTCTCATTTGACTCGTAAAACCCAACCTTTTATCCGAAAAATCCATAAAAACCCTTTTCAATTGAAACTCGGAAAATTAAGGGTTTCTTACCTCGAAACGATCCCGTTCTTCAGCAAATCTTCTCCAGATTAGTGGAGAATGGTAGATGATCGCTCTTGGCCAAAACCGGGACCTTCTCTCTACGGTTTCTCTATCTAGAATGTGGTATGGAGTTGTGTGATGAGAATGGGGTTGTATTGTGTGGAGGCTAGGGTTTAATCCACCTCCCCCTTTCCCAGCCCAAATCCTTGGCCACACCTAGCCCACCATCGCGGCCCTTGAGCCCCATTCCATTTATTTCGTTTATCTTGTTCTAAAAACGATATGTTATTTTGTAATTATTTTGTGAAGTTACAAGTCTACCCTCCTTACAAAAGGTTTGGTCCTCGAAACCTGCTATAAGTTAAATAATTGATGGTACGCCTTCCTCATCTCTTTCTCGGTTTCCTATGTAGCCTCCGAACCTTTTCTATGTTTCAATTGAATCTTAACCATCTGTATGACCTTATTATGTAACCGTTTCTCCTTCGTGTCTAAGATGGCCATGGGTCCCTTGACATAGTTCAGTCAATTATCAACCACGATGTCCTTTAATGGCACGTGCGCGGTCTCATCAGCTAGACACTTTCGTAAGTGCGACATGTGGAAGGTAGGATGAATCCCACTTAGCTTATCGGGTAGTTCCAATAGGTATGCTACTTCGCCAACTTGTGCCAAAATCTTGAAATGTCCGACAAACCTTGGACTTAACTTTCCCCATTTCCAGAAGCGAATTATCCCTTTCTAGGGAGATACTTCCAACAGTACCATATCCCAACCTGAAATTCGAGTCGCCTCTTATCAGTGTTAGACTTCTGTCTGTCTTGGGCAGCTTTCATATGGCTTTAATCTGGGCAAATTTATCAGATGTAGCCTTAACCACTTTAAGACTCTTGAATTCCTTCTTTCTAATCTCCCCCAACAAACTGGTTTTCTACACCTTCGCCCGCACAACATCTCGAAAGGCGACATGCCTATGGTAAAGTGACAGCTGTTGTTGTAGGATAATTCTGTCAAGGTTAGGTGGCTATCCCAACTACCACCAAAGTCAATAATACACACACAAAGCATATCCTCAAGGGTCTGGATGGTATTTTCAGACTAACCATCCGTTTGGGGATGATATGCCGTGCTAATGTTTAATCGAGTACCGATTGCCTTGTGAAAACTCTTCCAAAATCTCGATGTGAACCGCGTGTCCCTGTTAGAAACAATGGACACCGGTACCATGTGGTGAGCTACAACTTTGTTAATGAACACCTCGGCCAAACATTAAGAAGAATACGTCTCTCTAATAAACAGGAAGTGCGCGCTTTTCGTCAATCGGTCAACAACCACCCGGATAGTGTTATAGCCTTTAGTTGTACGAGGTAGCTTGGTTATGAAGTCTATCCTGAAGTGCTTCCATTTCCATTATGGTATTTACAAAGGTTGGATTCTGTTGCAGGGCTTTTGGTGCTCGGCATTTACTTGTAAGCAAGTCAGACACTTGATCACATAAGTAATTATATCATTCTTCATGCCAGGCAACCAGTAGTCCTTCTTCGTGTCTTGATACATATTCGTGGATCCGGGATGTATAGAATAGCGAGACTTATGAGTTTCGTCGAGGATCTTATCCCTAAGTTCGCCTTCCTTGGGTATCCAGATTCGGCCAAACCTAGTACGTACACCAGGAGTGTTGAATTCAATTGACTCTTATTGGCCAACCATTCTTTCTATCTTTATGTTCTCCGGTTTAAGTACCTCTACTTGTGTCGTTTCAATTTTAGTCATGAGATCACGCTTCACTACCAATTTGCATGCTTTTACTCTGATAGAAGCCGATCTCTCCTTTCGGCTCAGAGCGTCGGCCACCACCTTGGCCTTTCCCGGGTGATACAAGATCTCATAATCATAGTCCTTCAATAATTCTAACCAAGGCCTTTGCCTCGTGTTCAAGTCCTTCTGTTCAAAGAAATACTTCAGACTCTTGTAATAGGATCAGATGGTGCACTTAACCCCGTAGAGGTAATGCCTTCATATTTTTAGTGCGAAGATAACCACCGCGAGCTCTAAATCATGAGTCGGGTAGTTTACTTCATGAGTTTTTAGTTGTCATGACGCATACGCGATGACCTTCCCCTGTTGCATCAAAACACACTCCAATCCTAGATTCGAGGCATCATAATAGACCACCAGCTCTTCATTACCTTCAAGCAAAGCCAAGACCGGCGCCTGAGTTAACCTTTCCTTCAATTCTTTGAACGCATTTGCCTGAACCGGGCCCCATTCGTACTTGGCTTCTTTCCAGGTCAGTTTTTTTAAGAGGTGAGCCTATTCTTGAGAAATCGTGTATGAATCTTCGATAGTGGCCTGCCAATCCCAAGAAACTCCGTATTTCGGTCGGCGTTTTAAGGATGTCTCAATCTTTCACCGCTACGATATTTACCGAATCCACCAAAATGTTGTTCGCATTGATAACGTGGCCTAGGAATTGAACTTCTCTAAGCCACAATGCATATTTAGAAAATTTAGCATACAAATTTTCATCCTTCAGAGTATCTTGTACTTCTTGTAGGTGACACGCATGATCGCCTTCACTCTTTGAGTAGACGAGGATATCGTCTATGAATACTATCACTGATCGATCCAACATCGATCGACATACTCTATTCATCATATCCATAAAAGCTTCCAGGGCGTTCGTTAATCCAAAGGACATCACACGAAACTCATAGTGCCCATTGTTGGATATTAGATGTCCGATCATCGATAATATCAACATTGCTATCGAGGTACGATCCGAAGAGTTACACTTTGGGCAAACAACAAATTATATCGTTTAATTTGTTAAACGTTATTACACGAAACAAGAATTTAGAATTCGGTGAATTAAATATTTATAGAAATATTTATTAATTACGTCGTATTTAATTATTTAGAATAATTAAATATAAAGATAGACGGAATGAGGTTATATATATTAGTGATATATATAGTCAGGATTTTATATTTAACAGTTGAATATAAATTGATCGTTTTTAGGCAAGTTTTATTTATGATTAATGTAATCATAAACTACGGGGACTGGAACTGATTAGTTGTTATTCAATTAATAATTAAAGTTAATTGTTTAAGGGTTTCAAGTGTAATTATATTTACTATAAATATATCATTATACTAAAACCCTAATACCATTCCTTTCCACCTCCATATTTGTGCAAGAAAGGAAAAACCAGGCAACCCGGTTTTGCGATCCACCCTAGCCAGCCGCCCCCTCTACCACCGTAACCAGCCACCACCGGCCACCGTAAGCAGCCGCCGTCCCTTGCGCAGGTAGCCGTACGCCACCGCTGTGTTCCTCCCGTCTCTCTCCGCGAGCCGGGAACCGGTCTTGAGTCGTGGACCGGGTTTATGCGACTAGAGGTGTTTTGTAAGACGAGTTCGTGTGACGAGTTCGTTGTTGTTATCTAGCGTGACGTTCTTTGTACCCGAGTTTTACAATCCTGTTATTCGTCAGATGTATAAACCCTAAACACCCTGTGTTTATTTATTTATTGTTATTGTCTAAAAGCTTTGTAATCAGATCACTGTCGGAAAAGATCAGATCTTTATTATCGTGTGCTTTTGTAAACGCTTCCGCTGTTTTAAATATGATTTTATAAGTTTTCGTTTTAAATGTTAAAACCGGTGCACGATATCCCAACAGTGGTATCAGAGCCACCTCTAGGCGCGTTTAGACATAATTGTTTATTTTTCGATCTCCGTTTTATTTGTTAACACTTTTGGTTAACAAAAGATACATTGAGGCTTTATCGTTTTGGTTGTGATTGTGTTTGATACATCGAGCCCTAGTGACCCGTGGTTTTTGTTTGTCATGGTTGTTTTTATATTATTTGTATTTGTATTTTTATTTTTTGGTTATTTGGAACCCGGATGTAATAGTTAGGTTTCTTATATTTATTTATTTTTAATGTAAAAGTATAAAAGTTGTAAATCTAACAAGACGAATATTTGAAGACAAGGATTGACAAAGACAGGAACTTGAAGATAGAGATCTTGGACTAAGTGGGAGGCGACAAGTTTATATTTTATTTTTTGTCCCTTAGACCGTTTCGGTTATTTGTTTGATGGTTCGAACGAAACCGAACAAACTTACTAGTGGCTCGATGGTTGTTTTATATTTTTACGGTTGCTACTATTATTTAGGATAATAATTTAAACTGCAACTATTTTATAAAATGTTTAACACAATCTTATAAAACGGCGAGAATACTAAAAGGTTTAAAATTTCCCGGAAAGGTAATTAAATAAAAATAGTTTTTATTTAAAAGTAAAACGAGTTTTTAAATTTAATTGTTTTAGTTAAAAACACATTTAAATTAATTAAAGGTTAATTAGTTTAAACTTAAGTTCGTTACTAACGACCAATTTAGTTTATAAATAAGGTATTTAAAATTGGACCGTGTTTAGTGTTGAAATCGTTTCACAAACTTATATATAGTAAAATTGGTTTACTAAAATTTGGACGACTTGTTTCATGCTACCGGTCGTCCAAAATGTTTTTTGACCCTTAATCGGTAATGTAAAACATTAAAGAAATCCCAATGAAAATCGATATTTCTACGCCACCATAAATTATGACACTTCAACTAATTTATCCGAAACTTCGATGTTAGTGAATTACCCTGCATCCGGCGCCACGGTTTTGGTTGAAGGTAGAACCGCGATTTCTGAGTTACTTAGGCCGGGTCTACAGTCACAATTGAAGGCCAAATATCACATAAGTCGTATAAGTGGGTGTATTTGAGGGAAACGTATCCAAAGTTTGACCTTGCTCATCATGCCCCTCAAACCGAGAATTGTGTAGTCGACACAATTGGTATTCTCATACCTACCTATCTAGCTATGCCAGTGGAGAGTGCTCAGCCATTCACTGTGTCATGGTGAACTGGTATCTTATTCCTAAATATATATTTTTGTCCTTGTGTCATTAATTTAATTAGGAAGTTCAAGCATGAAAGTACTAAACTTTATTTGAATTTTGTAGATGTCTCCATCCACTGATTTGGTTATTCTAGAACGTCTTAACAACATCCTAAACGTTAAACTCGATGGAACAAATTTCTTGACCTGGTACTACAATCTGAAGAACGTCTACAGATACAACAAGAAATTACATGTTCTTACGTACCCCTTACCTAAGC
The DNA here is from genome assembly GCA_023525975.1 of Smallanthus sonchifolius. Classification (NCBI taxonomy): domain Eukaryota; kingdom Viridiplantae; phylum Streptophyta; class Magnoliopsida; order Asterales; family Asteraceae; genus Smallanthus; species Smallanthus sonchifolius. The sequence continues at coordinate 65,370,308 of CM042030.1, read as the reverse complement.
AGCCACCTGAGGATGCTAGCGAGTTTGTTCTAAATGCCTGGAACAAACTTAAGGATGATACCTATGCTATATCAAACCTTATGCTTGCATCTGTTAGCCCTGGGATTAAAGAATTACTCCAGAGCTTGACTGCTTATGACATGATCTGTAACTTGAAGGAGAGATACCATCAGGATTACAACAATGATCCTTCTCACTCTTTAATGTCATACATTAGAGACGTTGCTTTGGAGAATCCAAGACGTGCTATGATCATGAGGAAGAAAGTGGCAGACCTCGAAAAAGCATGCATTCGCATAAACGATCACTTGATCATAGATATTACCATTGATGACGTGTTTGACGACTATAAATGGGAAAAGCGTCTACTTAGTGGTTATGACGAAATGAGGGATTTCATCTCTTGGTACGCCAAGATGGAACCCAAGGATGCTTTGAGCATGACATGCTTTATTGACCAGCTTAAGAGGATAGGGGGTTTACCCTAGTGATAATATCATTCGAGCAATATTCAATGATGGCCTTCACTTGTCCAACACAAGCAAAGAGGTACCGGATGACACTGTCAAGACCGGGGATAAGGGCAAAGCTATTAGTGAGACCAAGGCGCACCTCTCTAAACCCAGGTGCCGTGTGAGAGAGATGCCCAAAGCTACTGTTGCTAGAGAATGCTTCAATGCATATACTCCAGGTATCTAGGCAACTTTTTCGTTGTTTCTTTATCACTTAAAAGCCAGTCTTTTAACATATCCAAACTTGCTTTTTTGCAGAGATTAAAGAAAAGAAGGAAAGGAAGAAGAAAAGGAAGACGGACAGAGCTTGAAGATTGTTTCAAGTTGTTGATTACACCATTTGATTATGGTATTTTATTTTGTTTAGAACAAATTTAAATTCCGGATTTGCTTTATTTTGAATATTGCTTGATTATTTTAAGTATGACTTATTTAAATCTTTTATGCATTATGATTATTACCTGATTATGAATTACGAGTTCAATACCAATCTATTTTGACATGAAATATTAAAGACATGTGAGGCATGTTATTCAAGTCCATTAGATAATTCATTAGATCGGATCTAATAGATATCATGAAACATATTAAGTCTTGTAAAAGGTATATATAAGATATAATGTTCACATATGACTTTATGATTGAAATAGTTTCAATGAAATTCCTCTAGAAACAAACTTATGAGATAAGATATAAAAGAGCGATAAAAGTTATCACTACTTCAAGACTAAATGGTTAGTAATGTGAAAAACAACTGCCCAAAATTGACATAGTCTAAATCACTAGCCTTGAACCGTAATGTTCATCTAGAACAAGTATGACAATTCATATGTGATTTGAATATGTAGAAAGAGTCCAATGAACAATTAAGGATAGGATGTTATGAACTCCTATACGAAAGAGTTTCGTGTGCCACCTTAATAAGCCTTCAAGCTTAATCATGAGATTGAAAATGTTCATGACTAAGATATACCTTGTTCTTGAACAATAAACAATTGTTGTTTAAAGTTTTGAATAAATGGTATTATTCAATTGCATAAACACAAAGTTCATATATACACACAAAGATGAGATCTTTTAATAATATATGAAAGTTTATCATAAGCAAAAGATGAGATCTTTTACAATAGACAATTCGTGATGAAAGAATGAGATTCTTCAGTAAATCATTTGATGATGATCCAAACAAGCAATCCATATTATGAAAAATAAAGATTTGATCAGACTACACATGAATAAGATTCATCGAGATGTAGAAGTTGTTTTGAAACAACAAATGGATCGTTCATACTAGAAGCCCGACATACTATCAAAAGTTGATAACATATTATGACAGAAGAAAAGGATACTGCTTGAGAAGCACAACATGGTAATCATAAACTGTAATGATGAGATAATACTATCTTATTGGATAAGTAGCTAAGAGTACCAACTTTGACTATCAAGAAGGGTTCTTAAAACAAGATCATAACTAGTTATGACAACTTGTCGGTCAAACACTATTGTCTTAAAAGTTAAGATATTAACACCAAAAGGCGATCATTGAAAATGATTAGATGAATACACCATAAGATATGCCAGCGTTATCTAATGAAAGAGTTTCATCAATTACACAAACATGAGATGTTGTGAATTAGAAACATTAGAAGATAGCATTGTGAAAAGAGTTCAGATAACTTCTAATAGTTTGGAAAAAAGTTCCAAAAGAGGGTTTTCCATCGTTAAGTTTCATTAATGGGATCATGAAACTTAGAGACATCATGATATAAAACGAAATTCACACAAAATCAATATCTAGCTGACCCATTCGCTAAACCTATACCTCAACCTGCATATGAGGAGCATGTGATAGGTGTTAGACATGCTAGACTTGAGTTTGATTTGTTAGTATTGGGTGCTTCGAACATTATATAGAAACATTAGTGTTTTATATTGATTTAACGGTTAAGTGCATTATAAATAGATGCTTCTATGATTCGATATTTTGTAAGTTTTAGAAATCCTTGAATATATATATATATTCTAAATGTTCGTAGTCGATCAGATTCGTGGGAATCAATCTGAACGAAAGACTATAGTGAATTGGATGATTGGTTCATTAGGAATGAAAGTCCAAACGGTTGGATGCCAAATTCATAGGTAATAATTAGAGAATGATTATTGAACATAACTCGCTTCAAAACTATCTTCATGAATCAAAGTCTTGAAAAGTTTTGAATATGGTAAGATCTATTGATCCTTCGACCCGGGGCACACACTAGAACTAACTCTTACTAAAGTTTATTCTTTGATCTTATCTAGCATTGTACCTTAACAGGCAGTAATAAGGATATGATCAGGAGTAATATGAAGTTAAGTGAGAGTTGTACGTGGCTAAAGGAATTCTTTTATCCTTTGATTAGGATTTGGAGATTATGGCGCTTTCGTTGATTCAAGCTGGTATAAGTCGCGTCGCCACGCACAAACTAAAGAGTAGTTTTTTAGACCCTTTTTGAATTGGAGAAGGAGAACAATAATAGTTGAGCCACATATGAGAAGTGACTTATATCCATGTCTCATGTTCAACGAATGAACTAAACAGAAAGGACACATAGATATGTTTACCATGGCTATTGTACTTGGTTAAGTAAAGGTTACTTGAACACAAGTAATTAGTTGATGATTGTGAATACGTCATACCTTGTTAGGGGCAGTGAGATGCAGCTAGGCGTCCACCAATGTCTACGTTGACCCGATTACTCGATAAATCGACCAAGTGGGAGATTGTTGGAAATTAGATGTCCGATCATCGATAATATCAACGTTGCTATCGAGGTATGATGTGAAGAGTTACACTTTGGGCAAAGAACAAATTATATCATTTAATTTGTTAAACGTTATTACACGAAACAAGAATTTAGAATTTGGTGGATTAAATATTTATAGAAATATTTATTAATTATGTCGTATTTAATTATTTAGAATAATTAAATATAAAGATAGACGGAATGAGGTTATATATATTAGTGATATATATAGTCAGGATTTTATATTTAACAGTTGAATATAAATTGATCGTTTTTAGGCAAGTTTTATTTATGATTAATGTAATCATAAACTACGGGGACTGGAACTGATTAGTTGCTATTCAATTAATAATTAAAGTTAATTGTTTAAGGGTTTTAAGTGTAATTATATTTACTATAAATATATCATTATACTAAAACCCTAATACCATTCCTTTCCACCTCCATATTTGTGCAAGAAAGGAAAAACCAGGCAACCCGGTTTTGCGATCCACCCTAGCCAGCCGCCCCCTCTACCGCCGTAACCAGCCACCACCGGCCACCGTAAGCAGCCGCCGTCCCTTGCGCAGGTAGCCGTACGCCACCGCTGTGTTCCTCCCGTCTCTCTCCGCGAGCCGGGAACCGGTCTTGAGTCGTGGACCGGGTTTATGCGACTAGAGGTGTTTTATAAGACGAGTTCGTGTGACGAGTTCGTTGTTGTTATCTAGCGTGACGTTCTTTGTACCCGAGTTTTACAATCCTGTTATTCGTCAGATGTATAAACCCTAAACACCCTGTGTTTATTTATTTATTGTTATTGTCTAAACGCTTTGTAATCAGATCACTGTCGGAAAAGATCAGATCTTTATTATCGTGTGCTTTTGTAAACGCTTCCGCTGTTTTAAATCTGATTTTATATGTTTTCGTTTTAAAAGTTAAAACCGGTGCACGATAAACCAACACCCGTATCGCGTGCGAAACGCGGTTTTCCGTATATCCTCTTCCCTTACTTTTAGTTGGTAATACCTTGACCGCAGGTCAATTTTGGAAAACCAACTTGCGCCTTGCAATTGGTCGAACAGGACATCAATCCTAGGCAACGGATATTTGTTCTTAACAGTTCGCTTGTTCAGCTTCATGTAATAATTGCACATTCTCATAGCACCATCTATTTTTTTTCACGAACAACACCGGAGCACCCCAAGGGGAAATACTCGGTCTGATAAAGCCTTTGTCCAATAGTTCCTCCAATTGTCTCATCATCTCTTTCATTTCCAATGGTGCAAGTCGATACGACGCCTTGTCAACGGGCTGGGCACTTGTTACTAAGTCAATTTGAAATTCCGTTTCCCTATCGGGCGGGAATCCAGGGAAGTCGTCTGTCAACACCTCCGGATAATTACACACCATGGGCACATCGTTCATTTTCGTTACTTCCTTATAGGTATCAAACACGTATGCAAGGTACGCCTATCACCCACGTCTCATATACTTTTCCGCCATAATCATTGAGATTACATTCTTCATCGAGAAGTCACGATCCCCGTAAACCTCAACTTCGCTACCATCCGGAGCTTTGAGCTGAACTATCTTTTGTTTACACATAATCCGTGCTTCGTTGGCAGCTAGCCAATCCATTCCCAATACGACATTAAATCCTCCCAAGGCTATAACATACAACCTAACAGGGAATCTATGGCCTTCTATTTTCATGGTACAGTTTTCTACTACTTACGTTACTTTCGTGGTTTTACCCACCACAGTTTCTACGCTAAATGCTGGTTCTACTTTGTTTGTCATGCATTTTATTCATTTACACAATGAAGAGGAAATAAAACTCTTGCTGCCACCAGAGTCAAACAATACGGAAACTAAAGTATGATCAAGAATGAACGAACCCGACACCTCGTCCGGATTTCCCCTTGCCTCCTCCTAGGTTAGGGCATATGCCCAAGTTCGTGCCCTTGGCTTCTCAGCCTCCTTTCCTTTCCCAGAATCCCTTGGTTTCTGACAATCTCTTCTCACATGTCCCGTTCCACCACAGTTGAAACATTTTGGGATACGTTGACATTCTCGGGCAAATTTTCCCAATTTTTCACATTTGAAGCACAGGTTTGATCCCAACCTACACTCTCCCGAGTGTTCCTTTCCACACTTTCCACAAATGATAAGCTCACCCACTCTAGCTTTGTTATGGCGAGCGCCAATCAGTTTCCCACCGGCTCACTTGCCAGGCATTATCAGTTTCTTTTCAGGTTCCTTGATGGAGGCATTATTCAACGCAAGTTCGTCGTACACCACACTGCTCAATTCCACTATAGAATCAAAAGTGCTAGGAGTGTTCGCTTTAACAAACTTGCGAACCTTGTGCGGTAGTCCCTCTATATGACAAGCAATCTTTCGTTCCTCGGTGGTGATCAGGTGCGACACCAGTCATGCCAGTTCGTTGTACCTTGTGGTGTAGTGCCGATGTGTCATGTTTCCAGCCTTCAACCCCACGAAAGCTCTTTCCACTTTCTCAATCTCATTCCTAGGGCAGAAGTTTTTGATTACCAATTCTTTCAAATCATTCCACGTCATCAAATCAACAGTTGTGTCTCTCTTGGTTTATCTTACCCCTTCCCATCAATGATACGCTTCTTCCATTAAAGACTTCGCAACAAACTTCACAACCTGATCCGCTCGGCATTCGCTGAGACGGTGGGTGGCCTCTATACGAATTACCCAATCAATAGTAGCCACCGCGTCCTTCTTCCCAATGAGTATCGCTTGGTCACATGCCTTAAAGGACTTATAGTCGCAGGCGGTGCATTGTTTGTCCCCAAGATTGGTGCATCAGTTGCGGGTTAGACCCGCCCGCCCTGCTGGCCTTCCTCATAACCTCTGTTAATAGTTCTGGCAATGAGGCTTTCATCATTTCAGTAAATTACCGTGCTAGAGCCACTTTCACCTCTGGTTCAAAGATGAACTGTTGTTCGACCACTAGGGTTCGTTCAGTCTCGTGCAGGCTAACCTCCTGTCCAGCATGGACACTTTCCTCCTCGCTATGTACTTGGTTAGTAGGTGCCTACCGCGTCATCCGGTATGACCCCCACCACACCTTTCGCCTATTCTTCTAGCCATTTCGTTCTATAACAACAAGTAATCCAATGTCACAATGCTAGTTAACAAATAGAATTGTATGATGTAAATATACATTGGCCATCTACAATTAACCATTACACTACCTCTTGATTTCTATTTGACCACCTTTATGATTTCATCGGAACTCTTGTCCTAGTCTATTACTTTCTAAGGATTAACTATACATACTACCATCGTGTCTGATGTTGTGACTCGAGTTACCCGTAATGGCATCCGTTGCTTGGTCCCATTCTCAGTTTAAGTCCAGACATTAGGGATGTTTGAATCTCTCAAACTATTTGCTCTGATACCAACTTGTAATGCCCCAATCCCGAGAGGCCTCACGCGTTGGATTTATTCATTCATAATGTGTTCTTAAACATCAAATAATACTAAGCAGCGGAAATAACATTCATCCATCCTCTAACCTTAACTTGACATGCATACTAAAAAGTTAGCTACCACCGATGAGTTCAAGCTTTTTATTCAATTATAAGAATATGGTTTACCATTCATCCATTTATTAGGGTTTTATCATTTCAAAATTAAAACGGGTCTTAACATTTATTTTTTTTTCATTCATACATACATTCAAACATTCATTCATAAAACCATTTACTATTTCATTCAAGTCATACATTAAAAATCTAAATCTTTTTTACCGTCCATTCCGTCGTTTAGTATTGTATCGCCCCAAAATCTATCATGCACGAAGACCGACAATACAATATATTCCGTTCCTTTTATTGCCCCTATGGCTCATACGTCTATAAACCGACATTTTTTGTTATCACAGTTAGGACCCGTAGGTCACCAAGCCGATTCTATTCCTTTTTATCACTCTTAGGGCCCGCAAGCCCCAAATTGATTCCATTCTTGGGTCACATTAACCCTGAGTGACCGTCGTCGCTCCCAGTCCCAATTGTACAACCATAATACCATTGGGAAGCCACAAAGGCACTACCCATTTTGTACTTATGAAAAAACATGCCATAAGGCTGGGAATATTCCCAGACTCCGTTAAAACATTTGTTAGATTAGATTTGTATTGACTTCCTTAAAACATTTGCCAATTTCCTTTCATATAACATTTCATTCGTTTATAAAACACTTTCCTTTCGTTTTAAAAACATTTCTTTATAAACACTTCGTTTCATAAACATTCCATTTCATAAACATTCGTTTCACAACGTTTCTTGTTTCAAACATCATTCCTTTAGAAAACATTTGTTTTGTAAACATTACGTTTAGAAATCATTTCATAAGTATGCATATCACCCTATAATTAAGTAAATAGGGAATCTTTACTCACCTTTGCTACGCATAGTCAAAGGTCTCTAAAGAGTCTTCTAACTAACATGTTCAGACGTATCCTAGAGACTTTGTATTACACACAACACATTCATTTCGTCATCAATACCAAGAACTCGAAAGTACTCTGCTCAATCCCGATAGCTTATAGGAAGTTCTCAAACTAAGGAACTTCTCATCTCAGTTTCATACCCGAGAACCGTGGCCAAAAACTAGCGACACGAAAACATAATGTCGAGAACATATGGACGAGAACCTTGGCCGTGAACTCATGCCCGAGAACCCAGAAGCCATGAACTTCGTGTTCATGTTCAAAAACCCTAGTTTTTGCATGGTTTCAAATCCGGTTCGATTATAACGTAAAGTTTGAAACTTTATACATTCAAAACGTTTATTTTCTTTTCGTGATTTCAGATCTATAATCCTTTTCTCATTTGACTCGTAAAAACCCATAAAAACCCACTTCGAATGAAACTTAGAAAAGTAAGTGTTTCTTACATTGAAACGTTCTCGTTCTTCTACAAATCTTCTCCTAAGTAGTGGAGAATGGTAGATGATCGATCTTAGCCAAAACTGAGACTTTCTCTCTCAATGGTTTCTCTCTCTAGAATGTGGTATGGAGTTGTGTGGTGAGAATGGGGTTGAATTGTGTGGAGGATAGGGTTTAATCCACCTCCTCCCTTTCCTGGCCCAAATCCTTCGCCACACGTGGCCCAACATCGCGGCCCTTGAGCCCCATTCCATTTATTAAGTTTATCTTGTTCTAAAACCGATATGTTATTTCGTTTTTATTTTGGAATGTTACAAACTAGGGAATAAATATGGACTCATTTGTAATTAGTGCACCATAAAACCCTAACTTGGAGAGGAAGTTAAGTGGTTATAAATAAGGGTCATAAGGAGGTGGAAAAAGTCAGACTTTTGCATAAGAGAGAAATCAGGTTTTAAAAGTTGGGAACCTCAGTTCTTACCTCCCCCCTTTTACGTCGTCCCTTCCGCCGGCGGCCTCCCTCCTGTGCCGCCGAGTCCCACGTCACCGCCGTTTGCGTCGCTTGTAAGCACACCAACACCACCACCGCTGTTGGACATCGTGAGACTGTTGTCGTCATGTCGTCGCTTGCACCACCGTCAGTCGTCTTCGCCGTACACCACTAATCGTCGGAATGACTCGGTTATTGTCAAGTTCAAATTAACGGGTGTTTTTGTGGGCTCTTGGAGATAGGATTTGAAGGAGATCAAATCCAGGTAGAGATTCGTGTGAACCAGATCTAGCAACTGGATTGTTGTCTCTAGGTGTTGATCTTGTCAGCTAGCCGGTTTCTTGAAGGGTACAAAAGTCTAAACCCCCTACGGTTGTGTTTGTTTCTTATTGGTTTGCATCTCCAGGTGGGCGATCTAGGGTAATGGCCTATATTGGTTGGTGTATATTTTCGACTGCGTTTGTTTTGTCTGATCAAAATTGTTTGGAACCATATGCATGAAACCCCAACAGTGGTATCTGAGCCACTTTTGCCAACAATAAGAAACATTTATTTTTTTAACTACAATCAGAGTGCAATTTTGTCAAAACTTTTGTTTAAAAAAAGATTGCATCCTTTATGTTTCGTTATATTTGTGTTGTTATTTGTGGATCAAGCCTAGACCCTTGGTTGTGTTTGAATGGTTGTTTTTGGTTTTTATTTTTGTCTTGCATTTTTATGGTTGTTTTGGAAGCCAATTGTAATTGATTATGGTTTTTTAATTTTATTATAAATATATATATATATATATATATATATATATATTAACCTAATCAAGACAAGACAAGAGGAAGATTAAAAACCAAGAGACCGAGATGACCCGGAGGACAAGATGGATATCTTGAATCAAGTGGGAACTAATCAAGAACAAGGAGTAGTGTCTTGGTTTATCGTCCCCTTGACCTAGTTCGGCTTGGCTAAATGGCTATAGCAAACCGAACAACTTTATGGCTTGATTCAAATTATGTTTTGGTTGGTATTATGCATTGCTTGAATGTTAATCATTTAGGTTTAATTGCTCTTATAAAACAATCAAACGGTTTAAATGGTTTAAACTAAACAACACGAACTGAAACAATGAGATTTTAAGTTATCTCGTTAAAGGTTTATTAAAATAAAAGAATTTATTTTAAGAGTTAAAACCAGAGTTTTGGTAACATAACTAATGAGATTAATTATTCAAAACTCGAATATTAATAATGAGTTTATTAATTGATAAAATGGATTGCGATAATGAACACACTTATTAATATATGATATTAAAATACAAGCGTGTGTGAGATAAAGAGTTTATCCGTATCACAAAAAAATACATATAAAATTTAGAATTTTATAAACTCGTGTTTATAATAGCATGCATATATGCTTCATGGTATGTTTTTGACCCGTAATTGGTAAAACGCTAAATAAATTTCTAATGAAATAAATATGTCAGTGTCTCCTTATTTTCAGGACACTTGCAAGGATATATCCAAATCCCCGAGTATATATGCCTCAGCCTTACACTTGGGCCTACGGATATCGAGACAAGTTGGTGTCGCGATTCCGGAGAGTCTTGGGCCGACATGCGCATGTTGCTGGATTTGGATGAGATATTGCTCAAACATGTAATAAGTGCTTCAGCCAATTACCAACGATGAGTGGGCACACACAAGGCTAACCGTACCAACTCAAGACATTAGATGTATTTGACCGGCCTTATAATCATGAGAATTGTGTGAGATACAATTGGTAATCGTTACCTACCTAAGTAACTATGTATTATGGAAAGTGGATTCCCATTCATAAAACATATTGAACCATGGATCTCATTCCAAAAACAAGATATGATCTTTTTCTTAAAGTTAAGGAAATATTTTTCATCGAAATTACTAAAACTGACTTTGTTCTTTGTATATGTCTTCAAATTCAAACTTATCGCATAATGCTCTCCGCTATATCTTTGAGAAAGAAACTCTCAATGGTACTAACTTTGTGGACTAGTCTAAAGCCTAATAATTGTTCTTAGGGCTGAGAAAAAGGAATACTTTCTTAAAGGTCCCTTACCCGAACAACCTGCTAATAATCCTAAAGAAGCCCTTGATTCCTCAAATAACCATGTTAATGACTCATTGGATGTGTCAATGCTTATCCTAGCAACTATAGAACCTGAATTTAAGGGATGCCTTAAAACGGGTAATGCTTTTTTGATGAACAATCTGTTGAAGGAAAAGTTCCAAAATCGGATAAGGATTAAACATATGAGATACATGAATATCGTTTCGTCATGCAAGTTGGAAGAGGGTGGCAGAGTTAGCCGACATTTTCAGAGAATGGTTGGCTATGTTTATCAGCTGAAGGAATTGGATTTTGACATGGGGCGTGGCATGCTTGTGGATTTAATCCTAACCTCTCTCCCAGACTCATATGATGGTTTCATAAAAAAACTATTTAATGAGTAATATAGAATGTTCTTTAACCGAACTGCACATGATGCTAAAGGGTGTAGACATGACTTTTCCAAATCCAAATCGATTCTCAATACTGATGATGGAAAGGAAAAAGAACGAGTTCAATGCTTTTGGCAAGGGTATGGAATACGTCAAAGCAAAGCTGTTGCTAAAGGCCAATTTGCTAGTAATTCTCATAACAATGTCAAGTGCTTTAATTGTGGTGACCTTGGTCACTAGATGAGGGATTGCCCGGTATACCTGTCACAACTAGATGAGTACACTGCTTTCGTAGCAAAACTCCTGGTATGTAAAACCTATCATTTTCTTCAAGTACATATGAATATGGTATTCATACTAACACTGAATATTTATGGTGCAGAGTCTGAGGAATAATGAGGAACTTAAGATATGGAAATTTTGAAGAGCATGTCGCCGTGAAATAAGTAGATTGATCTACATTCTTTAAAATTTGCCTAGTTTGAAACATTGTATGTTTTTTTAACAATTTTCAGTTTTGGGTTTTTTGTTTGACAACACTTTAGGTTATGAAATTTTGGTTGGACGTATATTTTAACTTGTGTTATCAAACATAAGTGTTTACATACTTGTTACTTAAAATGTTATCTGTAGTCATTCTTAGACAAACTAAGATGGTTTTTGAATGATGAGTTACTCGTAAGTTCTTCCACTGTACATCCGAAAGGATCATGTTTGAAGAGGAATAATAGCAATGGATTCGTCTTAATATCTCTAGAGAATTTCACGGGATAAGGAAACCCATTTTAGTAACAAACTTCAAAGTCATGTGAGACATGAAATTACTCGAAAGCGTTTCAAGTAATTAATGAAGTATAACCAGCAAAGGCAATAGAAGAAATATTTGATTAGATCAAAGGTTTCTCAAAAGAAAAGTAAAGTTGTTACCTTTAGATTGCTAAAGGCGTTAACGCAAGGCTCATTGATAATTTTAAAACATAGATTCCTTATTTCTCAAAAGATATCCAACAACTTCCAGGAAGTTAAAGATAAACTAGAAACGTTTTAGCAACTTGGAATCTTTTGGCAAAAGAAATTTAGAATCATCATCAAATAAATAGTTATTTAATACACACTTACCAAAACAATACATGTTCATGTTTGGAATATGAAAGTAAGATCCAAGCCATCTCCTTAGTTTATGAAACTAATAGACAACTTGTATGTCATAAAAGTTAAAATACTATAATGAGTTTAGAACTCAACAGTTATGCTCTAACCGATTGTCTGTTATGACCAACATGTTTCAAAAACATACATACCTTTAAACGTAGCTAAGATGTTATCTAATGAGATCAGTAAACGGTCTTAAGCTAATAGATCATGAGATGATCAACATGCATTATGAATACATGCTTAAAGGGTAACACATCCAATTATAGACGGTTTATTGAATGTTTAATGATGTCACCAGACAAAGGTATAAACGACTCATGTATTTTAACTCAATATGAATTAGGTTTTCATTTGATAAAGTAGTTGTCAAAGGAGATGTGTGGAGGTAAGTGGGAGCTAAGATCCTTAGAGGCTAAGTATATAACTAACATACTACATATAGTCTAAATTCAAGATATGGATCTTGGAATATAGATTATTTCTCAAATCACACTGGATGTGACTGATAAAGGAACACATATCTATGGGATAGATAGAGAACCACATCCAAACTTAAAAGGACCTTTTGCACAAAGGAAACATAGGATGTTTAATAGAACATAAGGTTGGTTCATATGGAAGCTACCTTAGTGGTTGCTTATGCAAAGACGAAAGGGTTCTGTCTATATCATTACAGTATTAAGAGTCATATTGATGCACTATAAGGATAACGGTTTTAATTCCCATGTAATTAAGAATTACGCATTGGATAGTTTGTATTATAAATATTAACAAGGGTTGTTAATAGGATTGTTCAAGGATTATATAATACTCAGTTAAAACCTTGAGGCCTTAATCTAGAAGTTAAGTTTTAATACCATCTTGAACGCTTTGGAAGCATACTTGAAGTAAAGCATTCATTATGATGGAGAAAAAGTATAGATGTTAAGAGTAACATTATATAAGCTTCATTTTGTCAAAAGGTTTTAGCCATAAGAAGCATAAAGTAATTAAATAATGCATAGTGTATTATAAAAGGTAACTGCTTGAAATAGTTCAAGAATAAACAATTACAAACTACTTGAAAGAGTTCAAGGTAGTGATAATTACTTTGGAACACATTATTTGAACTTGAAATACATATATAAGTGAATTGCAATGAAGATAAACTAAATGAAGGAGTTCATTCATGATATCAGCAAATGACGTTGGACATCAGGAATTTGTTGAGATTATCTAAAACGATGTTAAACATAGATTAAATCTAGATTACTCAAGAAAGCTTAAACTTTAGATTCTTATTGGATAAGAATAGCATGCTAAATGTTCAACCTAGCAAGAAGGAATCTTGATTTATGCCTTAGTATTTAGATGATATTGAATGGTACATGAACATTCTATCTAATCTTGTAATTAACGGTTAATTCCTGATTATTAATGATTTCTCAGTTCAATTTTTAGTACGGTTAATCCCTGAATAAAAGTTATTCTAAATGCCCGTAGTCATTTGGATTTAGCGAATAAATCTGAGATAAGACTATTGTGAATCGTTGGCTTGTTAATAGATATGAATCATTCATGATATGAAAGTTCAAGGAGTTGAAGGCCAAGTTCACAAATATTCATTAGAGAATGAATATTGGACGTAACCCGTTTCAGAACTAATTCATGGATTGTTTTCATAAGTAGGTTTTGAAAATGGTATTTTCATTGTATCCTTAGACCTGAAATATATATTAGAACTTGATTCTGTGGAAGGTTGTTTCATGACATTGTCTAACATTGTTCTTTGGCCACGCAACAATAAGGGCGATAGTTGGAAACTAATCTGAAACTTTGTGAGAGTTGTATATAGTAAAGAAGGAATTTTTTCCACTTACTACTATAGGGCTATAATCAGGTTTAAAAGTTGAAAGCCCTAGTTCTCACATCCCCCTTTACACCATCCCTTCCGCCGCCGACCTTGCGGCGCTTATTTCCATGCCGCCGCTGGTCACCACGCTGACGCCACCGCAGCTTCCGGACACCGTGAGGTTGCCGCCACCTGCACCAATATCAGCCGTCGTCGTAATACACTGCTTACAGCCGGTTCATTCCGTTTGATTTGTTTTTTCGATTTCTGGTAGGAATACTCAGTTACTGTCAAGTCCAATTTAATGGGTGTTTTGTAGGTTTTTGGAGATAGGATTTGAAGGAGATCAAATCCGGGTGCAGATTCATGTGAACCAGATCTAACGACTAGATCGTTGTCTCAAGGTGTTGAGCTTGTAAGTCAGCCGGTTTCGCGAAAGGTATAAAAGTCTAAACCCCATATGGTTGTGTTTGTTTCTTATTGGTTTGCATCTGGACTCCTGGTGGGCAATCTATGGTAATTGCCTATATCGGTTCGTGTATATTTTTCACTGCGTTTGTTTTTAATGATCAAATTTTTTTTGAAAACATATGCACGAAACCCCAACAACTAGGATCTCATTGATAAAACGCGTACACATACATACACTTAATTAGTTAGGGTTGATGATATAAATTTAAATATTAAAATATAATAATAAAGGTTAAATATATATTTACACCACAGTTGTCGAACAAGATTTGGCGGTTTGTCGTCTGGACGTCCTACCAATAATACCACAAACCATCAAAACAACTCTTTAGTATGCTTTTTGTTTTCTGGGTAGCACGATTATCATCAAATTTGCATAAGTAAGAAACTCTCTAAGGAACATAATTAATAATTTATAAAAATTGAAAGTGACATAACTAAAAGTTAATAACATGCCCTCCTTATTCACCTATTTGAATCTCTTTTCACTGATTAGGATTTTGTTGAACCTCCCTTTGAACATTGAGCCCACGTCCAAAATGGGTCTGCGATCCCAAAATACCAGCATCTTGACAATCCTGGGGACCAACCTCAACTTCAAAGCCCTCTAAACGAATATCACTAAGATTCACATCTAACATGGCTCTATAATCATGCAAATCTGACCACTCGTCACCCTGACCATAATCACTAGTACTAACCCCTCGAGATGCATGGGTCATTGGGCCATGTGTAACAGAGAGGTCCTCTCGCCGGTGTTGTCCTCCCGGCGTGAATCAGAGTGGCTCCTCTGACCTGTACCCATATTGATGGATTTCCTCTCGCTCGTGCTACCTATGTTGCTCTATAATATTCCACGTTTTACAAATAAATAACAAGTCACATTATATTTTTAAATATTACATTACATCAATGGGTAACCACATACAAAGACGAGGATTCCAAGACCACCTCAAAATTCCAACTTCGTTATCCAATGTGACTTATCATGCATAAAGGTAACACCACATGGAAAGAAGGAATATTTTAAATTTGAGACCACTCATTTCAAAATTTTAATCACCGAAGGACAAATACAGAGGGTAAAAACGAGGAGGTTTGGCTCGTGGTGGAAAGAATAATGAAAAAGAACAACCATTACTTGTTGGATATAAATAATAAAATGATATTATCAATCGAAAGATCTAAACAAAAACAAAGTTTTAGTGTGGTAACACTAGTAGTGTCGCATGAGTTTGTTCGGGCGACACTTGCTAGTGTCGTTAACCTACATGGCAACACTAGTGGCAACACTAGCTAGTGTCGGCCAGGCAAGACTACGCTGTTCTTCAGCAGAGGCGGATGACTTGAAGAACAAGGCTTAGGGGCTATAAATAGGGCTTTATGTCTTATTTGTTATTGTTGGTTTTTCTGTGAGCCACCACCCCCATGTGGTTGAGAGGGTAGTTAAACCTGGAAGTTCAAGCCTTATCTTATACCTTCAAGTTAGGAGGGTCTCCACCTACGAGGGAAAATGACAATGAAAGACGTTGGGTTATCGGTGGATTCATTAGGATGCAAGACAAAGTCAGAAGATATCGATAGTATCATTCTAGGGGGAGATTGTTGGGTATAAATAATATAATGATGTTATTAATCGAAAGATCCAGACGAAAACGAAGTGTTAGTGTGACGACACTAGTACTGTCACAAAAGTTTGTTCATACGACACTAGCTAGTGTCGTTAGACGATAGTATGCGGTTCTTCAGTGGAGGCGGCTAACTTTGAATGTACATTAGACTGTTTTACAGGTAAGGTCAGGTGACGGTGTATCTTGGTTTGGGAGCGGTGCTACTCGGGTTGGTGTTTATGCATTCGCACGGTAAGGTGAAACATAATGACACTTTTAAATGATAAATACTATTTTGAGTTAAGACTTATGCTGTATGTTTTAATAAAGAGTTAAGTGTTTTTAAATAAATACCCTATGATGTGACCCAACTGTAGGGTGCACAGTTTGGGCCTTACAAGTTGGTATCAGAGCAGAGGTTTAAGAGAAAATATGTGTTTTTAAATACCTAAACTTAAACAGAATATGGGACGAACATAAATGAATGCCATCACAAATAACCGCGAGCGAAGAGGTACATTTTTTTAGTTGAGTTTAATAGTTAGAGTATCACCGGTGTAGTGTTACTCTATGTGAAGCTGTTTATTGTGATTATATGGCTTGGTGATTTCGTGTGGGAATATGTTGTGTAACTATGTATTATGACATTGTATTACGTGTAACTACGTGGTAGTTAGTGCATTATGTTTTGTGTGGATTGTGTGGGATGCGTGTGCATCCATTGTGTGGAAGGTAGAAAGCTAGTATGAATATGATGGGAAACGTTTGGAATCCAAGCAGTAATGTGGATGCCCGATCACACTTGATCAACATGATCTGGTGGGCTATTGTTACCATTATATTCTGGATTTGTTGCCTATGATAATTACATAAATCTTCTATCTTGTGTAGGATCAGATGGCTATGACGATTCGGACGAGGTGGATCGGACGTGGGGCTCTTGCCATAGGCGGATCGTCGAGCTAGACTTGTAGCTGTTGTTGTGTCAGGTATTTTCATGATAAATTCCTTGCCTGCTCTTACTTTATTTGATTCGGTTGCTAGTCGTTCTTTAATATCCTTGAAATTTGCCAATCGCACTTCGTTTCTAAGTAAAAGGTTAGGTGAACCACTAGAAATTGAGGTAGCTAATGATAGGAGCTTCTTGGTGTTTGATGTTTATGTGGATTGTAAGTTGGAGGTGGAAGGTGAAACCTTCTCTATTGATCTTATTCCCATGACATTAGGATAGTTTGATGTTATTGTGGGGATGGATTGGCTTTCTAGACATAGGTCTAATATTTTGTGTGGGCCTAAGGCGATTCAACTTATCTCTCCTTCGGGTAGATCTCTTTACGTTCGGGGTGAAAGAATAGGGGGCGTCCTATTGTGTTCATATATCAAGGTGATGAAGTATATTGCACATGGTTGTAAGGCGTTTATGGCTTGTGTCACGGACTCAAGTCGGGATGTTGTGAAGGTTCATGATGTTCCTGTCGTGAATCAATACGTAGATGTCTTTCCGGAGGAGTTACCGGGGGTTCCATCTGAGAGAGAAGTGGAGTTTGGGATTGATCTAATCCCGGGAGCAAAACCGATTGAAAAAGCACCTTATCGGTTAGCCCCACCGGAGATGAAGGATTTGATAACTCAACTCCAGGAGTTGATAACTCACCTCCAAGAGTTACTCGATAAGGGCTTTATACAGTGTCTCTCCTTGGGGTGCTCCCGTTTTGTTTGTGAAGAAGAAGGATGGGAGTATGTGGATGTGCATAGACTACCGAGAATTGAACAAGTTGACAATCAAGAACCGGTATCCTTTACCTCGGATTGACGATCTCTTTGATCAACTACAAGGGGTTTCATGGTTTTCCAAGATTGATTTGAGATCCGGGTACCATCAGTTGAAGGTGAAAGATGACGATATTCCTAAAAAGGCATTTCGAACTCGTTATGGTCATTACGAGTTTACTGTTATGCCTTTCAGTTTATCTAATGCGCCCGCGACTTTCATGGATCTCATGAACCGGGTGTGTAGGCTATTCCTTGATCATTCGGTTATCGTGTTTATCGATGACATCCTTATCTTTTCACGCAGTCAGGGCGATCACGCCTGCCATCTTCGTGATATTCTTGAAATTTTTCATCGGGAAAAGTTGTTTGCTAAATTCTCGAAGTGTGCCTTTTGGCACCGAGAGATGCAATTTTTGGGTCATGTGGTGAATGCGGAGGGTATTTCTGTGGACCCGTCAAAAATTGAAGCGGTTAAGGGTTGGGCATCACCGAAAACACCGACGGTGATTAAAAGCTTTTTGGGGTTATTATCGGGGATTTATCGAGAACTTCTCTCGTATTGCCTTGCCTATGACTAAGTTGACTCGTAAGGAGACAAAATTTATTTGGGGCGCTGATCAGGAATCCGCCTTTCAACTTCTGAAAGAGAAGTTAACCAAGGCACCCGTGTTATCATTACCTGAAGGGACCGAGGACTTTGTTGTTTATTCTGATGCCTCGCATTCCAGACTGGGGTGTGTCCTTATACAAAGGGGCAAGGTGATTGCTTATGCTTCTAGACAGTTGAAGATTCATGAGGTGAATTATCCAACCCACGACTTAGAGCTTGCAGCCGTGGTTTTCGCTCTCAAAATCTGGAGGCATTATCTTTATGGGGTACGTTATACAATCTTCACGGATCATAAGAGTCATAAATACTTCCTTGACCAAAAAGATCTCAAAATGAGACAAAGGAGGTGGCTCGAATTGGTCAGAGATTATGATTGTGAAATACTTTATCATCCGGGGAAGGCGAATGTAGTGGCGGATGCACTTAGTCGAAAGACCAGTCATACACAGCTTAAGGTGAAATCTTTTAAGATGACTATCTCGTCATCTCTTGTTGACCAAATTCGGGAGGCTCAATTGATAGCTCTCGGAGGGGATTTAAAAAAGGAGTGGATGGTTCCTTATGTAGACAAGCTTGGGGAGAATAGCTTGGGGTTGAGTACGTGCTTTGATAGGATTTGGATTCCTATGTTGTCAAGTGTTTTGACTTCCATTCTTGAGCAGGCGCACAAATCCAAATATTCTATTCATCCGGCTGCGACTAAGATGTTTTATGACTTGAGGTTTAACTTTTGGTGGCCGGGCATGCGGAGAGACATAGTAAAGTATGTTGAAAAATGTCTCACATGTTCTAGGGTGAAAGTCGAGCACCAAAAGCCGTATGGAAAGCTTCAACCGCTTGAAATACCTCTTTGGAAGTGGGAGAACATCATGATGGATTTGATTACCAAATTACCCAAAACCCGGAGGGTGTATGATGATATTTGGGTAGTAGTTGATCGGTTGACTAAAAGTGCACACTTCCTTCCGATTAAGGAGACTTATTCATCGGAAAATTTGGCGAAAATTTGTATTAAGGAAGTTGTGTGACGACATGGAGTACCTATTGCAATCATGTCAGATCGGGATACCCAGTTCACTTCACGATTTTGGAAGAAGTTCCAGAGGAGTTAGGGACCAGGCTAAATCTTAGCACTGCTTATCATCCACAAATGGATGGACAAGGCGAGAGGAAGATTCAAACGCTTGAGGATATGCTCCGGGTGTGTGTGCTAGATTTTGGGGGTAGTTGGGATGATCATTTACCGTTAGCAGAATTTTCATACAACAATAGCTACCACTCAAGTATCGGTATGCCTCCGTTCGAATTGTTGTATGTAAGACGGTTTTGAACACCCGTTTGTTGGGGTGAGATTGGTCAAAAGGAGCTTGGTAGTAAAGATGTGGTTGAAAACACGACGAGTGTAATCGACCAAATTAGAGCGCGCTTAAAAGCCGCTCAAGACCTCAAAAGTCCTACGTGGATAAAAGGAAGAGGCCGATTGAATTCCAAGTAGGAGACTTCGTGTTGTTGAAGGTCTCCCCATGGAAAGGTGTGATCCGGTTCCGAAAACGGGGGAAGTTAAGTCCCCGTTTTATTGGGCCCTTTAAGGAGGTAGATCGAATGGGGAAGGTAGCCTATGGCTTGGAGCTACTAGGGGAACTAAGTAAACTTCATAACACATTTCACGTGTCGCATTTACGGAAATGTTTGGCGGATGAGTCTACTTTTGTTCCTATAGATGATATAGAAGTGGACGAGAAATTGAATTATGTGGAGCAACCGGTTTCTATTTTGGATAGGAAGGTGAAATGCTTGCGCAACAAGGAGATTAGCCAAGTGTTGGTGAAATGGAAGCACAGAAAGGGAGTAGAAACTACTTGGGAAAATGATGAGGAAATGCTCAATTATTACCCTAATTTATTTATGGAGGCGGGTTTCGGGGACGAAACCCAAAGTTAGGGGGGATGATTTGTAACGAACCAACTTTCGTATTATTATTATTGTAACATCCGGCCCCTCATACCAACAATATTATCCGCTTTGCCCACTAAAAGCTCACGGATTTGTTCACTTAACTGTGGAGTTCTCCTCTCATCCACTACATTAAGCCCCAAAACGCGTTGTGCTATTTGAGGCGGGGCATTCCTTATAAACCCAGTATCTCTCCCGTGGACAGAACAGAACAGAACGATATGGGATTTGCCTAAGGTGTTATAATTATAATATGGAGTTTATATTATAAGGGTGTAAATAATTAAAAGATGGAAGTTGGAGGTTTGTTGCAAAAGTGGAGATTTAACTAATTTGGGTGAGAGAGGTCATTTTTGAAACTTCAGGGGCTGTTTTATAAATTACAAAATTCTGCAATTAGAGGGGGGCGAAATTTACACACACAAAGTGTATGTTCTTGAGGTTTTGCAAAGAGAAGAGAATAGGTGGTGCATTTAGGAGCAAAATATGGGTGTTGCATGCTTGGATTGAAGGTTTTGGCTTGCCCAATCCCTTCATAACATCAAGTGAGTTCCTTTTCATCTTTTGAATCCACCATTTGAGGTGTTCTTGGTGGGTTTCGGGTGAAATCCAAATTTGGGGCTGTTGGGAGTGTTTCGAACGGTTAGAACTTGAAATAACTTGTTAACTAACTTGTATTAAGGTAATGGGAGGTGGATAAGATCATCTAAACATCTTATTTCGTGATTCAAGAATTAGGGTTCTTGAGGGAATATTGGGGGTTTTCAATTAGATGATGTTAGAATGTTAAATTGAGGTTGGATAAGTGTCTAATGAGTTAATAGACACATAATTAACCATAAAGCCCCAATTTTTATGATGAATTGAGAAACAGGAGTTTTGGTGGAACTTAGGTGATTCCTTAATGGGTTATTTGGGTTAAGGGAGTATTTGATGGGTGTTAAGGGTTTGATTATGTTAATCTAACCTAGACAAATGTTAATGTTGACTATTGGGTGATAGGAGTGTGTTAGAATCTCAAATGGTGTAAATTGGGATGTCTAGACTAATGTTGAGGTGTGTTGTATAGGTGATCACGTGGCTAAGATTGAAGCTAAACTGGAATCATCTAAAGCACAAGGTAAGTGCTTTGCACTTACTTAGTAATGATAGGAGTCAGTACATATACATAATTGATTTACATGTCGGTTGTTCAATGTCTTTTATGTGTTTATAAATATTTGTTGAATTTGGGGATGTTATATATGGTGAAATATGCAAGGGTGGGTGTATGGTGTTTGAGGTCTAAGGACTTCATTATGTTGTTTGGTGAATCAAGTTATTAAACTTACATGGTGTAATGGTGATAATAAGAATTCGTAAAAGACGAAATACATAGGTGAAATATGTATTTAAATGGTGATGTACATGGGTGAAACATGTACATAAATGGTGAAATACATAGGTGGAATATGTATTTAATTGGTGATATACATGGGTGTAACATGTATATAAAGTGGTGATATATACATAGGTGAAATATGTATATAAAGGTAGCATACATGATTGTAACATGTATGCAAAAGGCGAAACAAATTCCTAAAACTTAAACGGTTGAATCGGTGTTTGAGATTCATAAGAATCATGTGGGGTGTTAAGGGTGGGTTATTGGGTGATTATAACCATCACTATATGTTAACGATTGATTAAAATGACTAGGGATCGAGTCGGGAGGGTCGAAAATTCAAAAAATGCAAAAACTGCAAAATTGGGTGTGCTGGTGCGTCTAGGACGCCAGTTTTGGCTGTCTGACGTCGGGCAGACACCGGTTGGCTGAATTTTTGAGTTTTCTTCCTAAGACACTTGAAAGTTCTTGGGACTTGTTGTATCTTTACTAATGGTGTTTTAAATGGTGTTCTTATAGGTAAAGCTCTGGTTTGATGTCTCGGGTCAAGCTTCGTGTTGGATGGATTCTCAATCTTTTGGATGGTTGTTAATGTTAGGAGTTATGACTCAATGTTGGGAGTCACTTAAATCATTTTAAACTACCTTTTGGGTCTTGAACCTTGTTGCTATTTTTGAATGTTGGTCGAATGTTTTTAACGAATTTATGTCATTGTCGTTTTGTCGTAATTAACATAAGGTGTTTTGTCAAGAGTGTTTAATGGGACCTACTTTCGCGTGTTTTGTAAAGTTAAAATTGGTCGAAAATTTTAGGGTGTTACAGTTCAAACTCTCATCTGGCAGATTCTCCACCATACGTCTTCTAGTCCTCACCTACTGTCCTCCTTATCTGCTATCACTTCTGCTTCGTGAGAGTTATGGAATTCCCGATTTGGACATCCGTCTGATTATGTTTTATCTTGTCTTTCCTTTTTATCTATGTCAAATAAGTCGTTAACACAAAGTCTGTAACTCTTGTCAAACTTCTAAATCTAGTATATTACCTTTTTATGTTGTTGATTCTCATTCTATTGTGTCCTTACACATTATTCATTTTAATATCTGAGAACCTACTTGTTGAAGCACTTTTGTGTGACAAACACTCTCGATAGTGTCTTAGTTTATTGTACTTATCTTGTATGTCATGTCTTTGTATGTTAGTGTATGTATGTATTAGTTATCGAGTTGTAATTTCTAATGCATGTCATTGTTGTATTATTTATCTAAGTGTTTTACGCATTTAGCATGTGCGCAGGAATTAGTTCCTGCGTACTTAGCAAGTACGCAGGAATACTCTGCGTACTTGCTAAGTACGCATGAACAATTTGCCTTGCACACTTGTTAAGTGCGTAGAGATCAAGTCTTGTATAAATAGAATAGGTTGACATAAGATATGTACGCAGGCATTTTGCACTCAGTATTTTCTTTCTTTAACCGTTCAAGTTTATAATAGACGGAACTTTAAAGTGATTTCTTTGTTGGTTTACTTTGTGTTGTTTGATTCTCCACCTAGTCACGGGCATTCCGCACCCGGTCCGACTAGTCACACACCCACACGTAACGATCTGAGACACCCGGGGACCTACAAGTGGTATCAGAGCTTAGCTCTTGATTTCGAGTGTTGTGGGTGTGTTAGGAACATCTTCTACACATCCTACAGAGTTTTTGCAAGCAAAAGTGGGTGTTTTTGTTGATTTTTATGATAAAATAGGGGTAGCTCTTGAGCACTATTTTAGAAGCAAAAATCACTCAAAAACCGATTTTTGTTGTGTATTTGAGTGTTTTGAGCATCAAAGGTTGGTTAGCACGAGTTTCTGACCCTTTGGCTCATTTTGTTTGGTCAATTTTTCGATTTCTGCCGACTCCGGTGATTTTCGGTGACCGTAAAAAGTTGGTGAGAGTTAGTGAAAAAGTGACATGCGTACTTACCTTATTTGGCAACAAGTATAGTCTTGCTGCGTACTTACTAAGTACGCAAGACCATATTTGCTGCGTACTTAATTGATCTCATGTGTACTTATCATTTAATCCTGTGTACTTATCATTTAATCCTACATACTTATCAAGTATGCAAGAGCAAATTCTAAATACGCAAGACTAGGTTTGTTAAGTGCGCAAGGCCAGAGTCAAGTGCGCAAGTTTCTTTGACTTTTCTGAAATTTGACTAAGTGTTCACCATGTCAAATCTTTAGAACCTCGGTAACCTTCTAAACTATGACAACGAGATCGGAACCCCATAGAAACCCCCAAAGCTGCTTAATGTAAATGATTATTCAAACTAGAAAGCACGCATTGAACATTATATTTCTTATACCGATTCTTCGTTGTGGATACCCATTCTAGAGGGCTATAAGCATCCCACATACACTTACCTTGATGAGGAAGTCTCCAAGCCTATCTCTAAACTTGATGAATAAGAAAGGAAATTTTATGATAGAGAGAAGAAGGCACACGGATCTATCACTATGGCCTTGACCAGGGAGTTATTCCACAGCTTCAGAGGATACGATAACTTCAAGGATCTCTGGAAGGCGTTACATAAGAGATTCGAGGGTAACAGTGACACCAAGAAGAGTAAAAGGGATCTTCTCAGGAAGCAGTATGAATGCTTCAGATATTTGGAGAACGAATCCATAGATGAGCTCATCTTTAGATTCTATCATCTGTAGACTGAGTTGAAAGCTTTTGACCTCATCTATCCAAATGAGGAATTAGTTGAAAATTTTCTGGATGCTTTGCCACCCAAATTTGAGATGTATACTACCCTGATGAGAGAGAATTCTAAGTTTTATGAGATGACAATTGATGAGGCAATTGGAAAGGTTTAAGCACATGACGTGAACCTAAAAAGAAAGGAGAGCTCAGGAAGACCTCAAATACAAGACCATTCTATGTATTATGGGACGTCTTCTACAACTAAGTCATCGGGCTCTGAAATTGCCCTTTTCTCAGGAAACTCTCATGAGGAAGAAACTTTAAAGGCTTGTGGTGGTCATGCGTGCTATGCAGCATCTGGATCTGGTTCTGGATCTCATCACCAGAACTCCTCAAGAAATCCTTCTCCCACATCTTCAGCTAACCAATCAGCAATAGCCTAGATAGCTGAAGATCATGTGGCTTTATTCTCATCATGCATGCTTTCCTATGAGAACTTCATTGGCGGCAAGCTAACGGATCCTGAAACCATCGAAGAAGATTTTAATCAGGTGGATCCAGATGATATGGAGGATATGGATATTCAATGGAATATGGCCATGATCTTGAGGAGAGCCAAGCGTTTCCTGAATAGAACAGGAAGAAAGTTCATTGGCGGGCATTCAAATGCCAAGGTTGGTTTTGACAAATCCAAGGCCAAGTGCTATAAGTGTCAGAACTTTGGACACTTTGCTCGTGAATGTCAAAAGGACAGAGCACCGGCTTCGGGTTTCACCAGACCTAGCCAAGGAAACAGCCAAGGTTACAACAACTCAAACAACCACAATCAAAGCCAAGGTGGAACGTCCAATGCTTTGGTGGCTCAACAGGATGAAAGTTTTGATTGGGGTGTTCATCTGGAAGATGCCCTTATTGCACAAACACAGGTTGGTCTCATGGCTGAGATTATGGAGATGATGGAAGCTAAGGAACGGGAAGCTTCTGTGGCTGATCAAATAGAGTCTACAACTGCAGTTGCCCTCATGGCTATTGGAGAGGCATCATGTTCATCGAATGAGGTAGATTCTAATCCTTTTGCTGTCATTTCTTGTTCCAATTGTCTAAGCTTAAAGGTTGAAAACTCTAAGCTTCAAGACAAAGTCGAACCCCTTCATATTGCAGCGTTAAGCTACAAGGAAAATGAAAAACGTTATAAAGATTCAATTGAATCTTTAAAGAAAGAAAAACGTGATTATTCACTTAAAATCAACGATCAATAGTTTCATTTGGATCTTGCGTACAAAGGGTTAAAGAAAAGGAACAATGAGATCAACAAGCTGCAAAATGAGATCTTGCAGTTAAAAGGTAATATTGAGAAGTTGAAAAATTCTCGTTTTGTGGTGGAACACTACGAGACTGTAGTGAGGCAAGTGAATGGCTTAGGGCTGGGTACTAATGCCATTCCTCCACCAATTATCGGGAAATTTGTCAACAGCTTAATTGACATTGATTTTTCTTGCCTTGATGAGTCCTCAAGTCAGGATGATTCCTCTAACAAGGATGAATCCTCAAGTAAGGCTGACTCTGCATCTAATGAAGAGTTCTTTACTGCTTCTGATGATGAGTCTGAGAACACCTGCCTTGAAGGAGTAGTCTCTGAGGAGTTGCCAGGTGAACAGAAAGTTAAGAAAAACATTATCACTAATAGTGATAATTGTATTTTGACTAAACCCGATATCATTGAATATAATGAGAAATTGAAAGTGATGCTTTATGGAGTATATAACAACATTAATCAAGTTAAGAAAGAAGCTTTTTCAGCTCATTTTGGGCTTGGTTATCAAGAAAATTTGCAAAAATTTTATACTCCCAAAATCCAATCATCATCGGGTCAAACTACTGTTCACCAAACAACTTCTCCTGCTCATCATGTTGAGTCATCTAATGCCAGATCAAATGAGCCTTACCGGAGGACTTACAAAGAAAAGAGAACTTGCTTTCACTGTGGTATGATTGGTCACATTCTTGTGAACTGTCCTGCTAAGAACCAAGGAAAACGGCCAATTGTCTCACAATCGGCTGTTATCCCTAAGTCACCACTAGTGAAGCATTCCAAAAGTCTAAAAGCAAATGTGGTGAAACCACCAGTAAAACCTATGGTAAAGCCAAAGATCACATCTGAGGCTAAACCATCTATTTCAAAAAAGGGAAAGCTACATGCTAAACCTAGTGCATCTACCTCTGGTAGTGCATCAACTGGTGAGAAACCTGTGGTGAAACTCTCTAAGCCACAAAGGTGAAGAAGGAATAAGAGATTGAGAAAGCTAGAACAGCTGGCTGAAATTCAATATGGTGAAGCTTCCACTAGTTCACCTGCTGTTGTTGAATCTAAGTCTACTGTTCCAGTTAAGAAAAAGAAGAGGTCCTGGAATAACAAATCCAAATGTTCTCAATCTCCTGATCCCAAATCTTCTAAAGATTCATCCATTTTTGACAGTCACGACTGTGAGTTAATTGATGTTGTTTATTTTAAGAAAGGCGGACGACCCAAGACCACTATGGCTTGGGTCTCCAAATCTAATTAATTCTTTTTGTGACTCGTGCAGGGACATCCGAAGGGTACTATCTCTAATCGTTGGTATGTAGATAGTGGATGCTCCCGGCACATGACAGGGAACATGGCCTTGCTTCAAGATGTGATACCATTCAGAGGCGGCTATGTGCCCTTTGCTAGAGAGAAAGGCGGTAGTATCACGTGTCAAGGCGTGGTTTCAAATGGTTGTGTCAGCTTCGAAAAGGTCAACTACTGCGAGCAGATGAAGCATAACATGTTGAGTGTCTCCCAGATGTGTGATAAGGAGTACTCGGTGATGTTTGACAAGACTGAATGCTTGATTCTCAAACCTGGTTTTGAGGTTCCTGAAGACTGGATTCTGATGAGAGCGCCAAGGACAAACGACACCTATCAGATTGATATGAGCGTGGCAACAACCACCTCATCAGTTGCTACTTGTTTGCTTACCAAAGCGACGGAGCTTGACTATATCTTGTGGCATAGGAAACTCGGACACATTTCTTTTTGAAAAATGAATCATCTTGTCGGAAACGGTTTGGTAACCGGTGTTCCTAAGCTGAGATTTACCGTTGCAGATGACTGTATGCCTTGTTAAAAGGCAAACAGCAACGGAAGTCTCACAAGCCCAAGCTCCAAAACTCCATCGATACCCCTTTGGAGCTATTACATATGGATCTGTTTGGCCCCATAAGTATCAGGAGTATTGGAGGTAAGTCATTCTGTCTGGTTGTAACTAATGATTTCTCACGTTTTTCTTGGGTGCATTTTTTAGCTACAAAGGACAAAACTGCTGACATTCTTCAATACCTGATCCTGAGCTTGGAATCTCTGTGCAAGTTGAAGGTTAGAAGAATAAGGAGTGACAACGGAACTGAATTCAAGAATAATTTGATGGAACTTTTATGTCTCAACAAGGGGATCCGTCACGAATTTAGTACCCCGTACACACCTCAGCAGAATGGAGTCGCAGGATGGAAGAAAAGAACCTTGATTGAGACTGCAAGCACAATGCTATCAGATGCAAAGCTTCCTGTCACTTTCTGGGCAGAAGCAGTTAATACAGCTTGTCACGTCTTGAACAGAGTTCTGGTTGTGAAGAGGCACAACAAGACTTGTTATGAGTTGATCACCAATCGACCTCCCAATCTTGACTATCTAGTTCCTTTTGGTAGTCCCTGTTCCTTATTGCAACAATACAAAGACCGAAAGTCTAAGTTTCATGCAAAAGCGGTGGAAGGCATCTTCTTAGGATATGTTGCCAAATCGCCTTGCAAGAGAGTGTACAATATAGGAACTCGTACTGTCGAGGAATGGTTTGAAGTGGATTATAGTAAACACAACATTCCACCAGAACCAGCTGGTCCAGCTTGGGGTTTTGATTATGATGCGCTATTCAAATATTTCAACCTTCCTGATTTGTCTGCAGATGATGCCGCAAATGTATATGAATTATTTGGTGGCGGTGATGACTCCAGTTTCTCAACACGTGCTACAGTACCAATTGTAACTCCTGATTCCTATGCTGCATCTGCATCTGGAACTCATAACAGTGATAACATTGAAGATGTTCTTATTGACGGAAATGACGCTCAAGCTAATCCTAACACTTGTGTAGGAAATGAAGCTCCAGCTGATCCAATCAACATTGAATGTTCTTCTTCTGGAACACAGGACATGGGGGAGTTAAGCACGAACCTCGATTCAGAAATTCAGGAACCGAATGTACTAGAGATTAGAGTGCATAAGGATCATCCAATTGACAACATTATTGGTGATCCTCATGCCTGTGTTCAAACTTGTCATTGAACCATTGCTGAGAACACTAGTCTTTACTCCGAGATACTTGACACTGGTGTCATGGAAACATGTCTGCATGCTGCATTCGTGTCCCAGTTAGAGCCAAAGCATGTGAAAGAGGCTCTCGCTGACAACTGCTGGATTGAGGCAATGCAAGAAGGACTGTCTCAATTTCAAAAGTTGCATGTGTGGGATTTGGTTGACTTGCCAAGAGGCGTACAACCAATTGGCACCAGACGGGTGTTCAAATGCAAGACGGATGATCGTCATGTTGTAGTGAAGAACAAAGCAAGGTTGGTTGTTCAGGGTTTTTATCAACAAGGGGGCTTGGATTACACAGAAGTATATGCCCCAGTTGCTAGACTTGAGGCCATTCGACTGTTTCTGGCTTATGCCTCCTATGTCGGTTTCAAGATCTATCAACTTGATGTGCAGAGTGCTTTCCTGTATGGAAAGGTTCATGATGAGGTCTATGTCACTCAACCTCCCGGCTTTGAAGATCCGCATAATATCAATAAAGTGTATAAGCTCGACAAAGCACTTTATGGTCTTCATCAAGCACCTAGGGCATGGTATGAGACATTATCTAAACATCTACTGTCAAATGGTTTCGACCGTGGACAGATTGACTCGACCCTCTTCATACGGAAAGCAGGAGGTGATATTCTTCTTGTACAAGTGTATATCGATGACATTATCTATAGGTCTACAAATGAAGAGATGTGTAGGGAATTCGAACAGGTGATGAAGTCCAAGTTTGAGATGAGTAATATGGGTGAATTGTCGTTCTTCCTGGGTCTGCAAGTCAGTCAAAGAGAGGATCGCATTTATCTGCATCAAACCAAGTATGTGTAGGACATCTTGTCAAAATACAAGATGAATGATAGCAGTACTTATGGCACACTTATCCCCGTCAATCATGGTCTGCATCCTAACAAAGATGGAAATGATGTGGAATGCAAATTATACTGTGGGATGATCGGATCTCTTATGTATCTCACAGCTTC
This sequence comes from Smallanthus sonchifolius, assembly GCA_023525975.1. Classification (NCBI taxonomy): domain Eukaryota; kingdom Viridiplantae; phylum Streptophyta; class Magnoliopsida; order Asterales; family Asteraceae; genus Smallanthus; species Smallanthus sonchifolius. The sequence goes on along the minus strand of CM042030.1, from coordinate 65,340,311 downwards.
AAGGCCCGACATAATGTTTGATGTATGCTTGTGCTCAAGGTTTCAGTCACAACCGAAGGAGTCCCATATGATAGCTGTAAAGAGGATTTTCAGATACTTGAAAGGGAAACCCCGATTGGGTCTTTGGTACTCTAAGCAGCAGTCATTTGACTTCAAAGCCTACACTGATTCAGACTATGGAGGTTTAACCATGATAGAAAGTCAACTTCTGGTGGATGTCAATTCTTGGGAGACAGACTGGTTTCCTGGCAGTGTAAGAAGCAGTCAATGGTTTCTGTCTCAACATGTGAAGCAGAATACATTGCTGCAGCTAGTGGTTGTTCTCAGATATTATGGATTCAGCAGCAATTGAGAGACTACGGCTTGAACTTCACTAGAACTCCTCTGTTCATTGACAACAATGCCACCATGTCCATCACAAACAACCCGGTGAAACATTATAAAACTAAACATATTGAAATTCGCCATCATTTCATCCGTGATTGTGATGAAAAGCATCTCATTGAACTTGTAAAGGTTCACACGGATGACAACTTTGCTGACCTTTTCACTAAGGCATTTGATCGATCCCGTTTTGAGCATCTTGTCAACTTGATAGGAATGTTCAATCCAGAGTGAAAACTTGTTTTTCTTAACTCAATTCAATTCATGAAAGTTAAATTTTATTTCTATTAAGATTTCTGTATAGTTCTTTTAATTTTCCAATATTTTACTAAAATCCAAACAAAATAGAAAATAGAGAAAATTTCAAAGATATCTTGAGAAAATAGGAAATGATAGTACATCAGAAATGATCTAAACGCCATAGACTGCTCATATGGGAAATGATTGCGTCATGCTTACTTGATTGTTTAAATAGTTATGTTTTTAATCTGCTTATTTACAAGTAATTTGAATTGTCAGTAGGTTGTAGGCGTCGTTGAATCATTAGTAGTGTGGAAACTAAATCTAGACTACAACTATGATTTGAACCTATGTATGCATGTGTGTGTGTGTAAAAGAATACAAAAAGATCATTATCAGATAAAAGATGTAAGATGTTAGCAAATATTTTCTTAAGAGACTAGTTTCGGGTTATGTCTTTAGCACAATTAATGCGGTTCATCTCACTGCCCATACTCACAAGTATGTAATGAGAGATTGAATCAAGACATGTGTTTACATCAACCGTTGAACATGTATTCACCCTTGAATCATATCTGATTCATTGAAATCAAATCCAGATAAAAGTTGGATCACCTTACCTAAATCCTCAGACTCCATATCTATTAACCTGAATCATCATATGATATTCATAGAAGAAAATCCAATCAACCAAGACATCCGAATCACTCAATTCTAAATCTTATGATTCTTGATAATCCTTATGGATTCTGCTTGATTTTTTCTGTGCTAAACGATGTAACTTCATTCTGAAGATTTGAAAATCTTTGGGAAAATCTTAGATGCCTTGAGATAGTGCAAGTTACATTTCTATAGCATATCAGTGGGGTACACATTGTACATCTTAAAATTAATACCTTAACACACAAGAACGTGATACAAAGATGCTTATAGTTTCAAATATCATAATATTTCGAACTTGAATTACTTGTTTATGTGCTTATTACGTATGAATAGATTGTAATTCATGACATGATCCCATATTCTTTGACGTTTATCTTGTATCGTTTTTACTAAACTTTAGCCTGATATGATCCTCTACTCGTGTCTTTGACCAAAAATAGTGTGTTTGTATATACTTGTATATTTCTATTCAGAAAAGAGCAAAAAGATTTTAAGTTTGTGTACAGTTCATTTTAATCAGAAAAGCTAAAAATATTTGTGTTTAACCTTCTTGAATTGGCTTTGAATCCTCTTGATTGAATGTGCTTATCTTGTTCGTTAATTGATTTGACTTCTTCATAATTTGAGTTGAAATTTTGAGTGAACACTGGTTTCTGCGTACTTGTTAAGTGCGCAAGAGTTAAACCTTGCGCACTTAGCAAATGCGCAAGACATAAGTCATGCGTACTTGCTAAGTACGCAGGAGCTACTTCCTGCCCACTTATCAAGTGCGCAAGACCTAGTGTGTTGGGGTATTTAAACAGGTGTTAGAATTTTTTTTATTTTTTATCAGTCTCTCATTCAAACTTCGAACCACTGTTGAATACCCTCTGCCCATTTTTCCTCAAATTTTACGTGTGTTCCAAAGAGCTTTTTCGTCCCGATCATTATTTCATCTACGGATAAACAACATTTGGTGAAAATCTTAGGGCATTTCATCCGCTAAACGACTGTTTGGGATTGACTTCTTGCCCTCAAGAACTAGGGTTTTGATGATATTTTGTGGACCGTGTGTTGGTTGTTCTTGTCCTAAATTGTGACTTAAAACATGGTTAAATGCATTAATCGAACCTCAATATTAAAGAAATCGTCCTTAACTTGTCTTGAGTTCGGTTTTGATCTCGTGTGTGAACCGAAAGATAACGTTGGTTCACACTTAGGTCAAATTTACCATCTTATGGTACCTTATTGGGGTTGGAATAGGTTACATTGGTCATAAACATAGTTTTCGACGTAATGGAAACCATCTTCAACATCAAATTCACAAGCTTCTGATTTTGGTTTTTCAAAATTTGTCTAAGTGTTAAGTCATGCGTACTTAACAAGTACGCAAGACACTAGTCATGCGTACTTGCTAAGTACGCAAGACCTAAACCCTACGTACATGACAAGTACATAGGAAGGCTTTTTCTGAAATTTTTCTAAGTCTGGTTTTTAAGTTCAGTGTGAATGTACTATACTTGGTCATGTGTATTCAATTCCAATGAATCTTCTTGTTCTTATTATGTTTACTGTTTGTTTTTAAGTGATGGCTAGTGCCTTTACCAGTGAGTTCAATCTCCTTGCACTTGCAGAACCGGAATGGAAGGGTGCTGCACTTCAATACAGAGAGATAGTTGATTTCTTAAATCATTTAAAGATCAGCTATGCTATATCAGCAGATCCAATAGTCTCAAGACCGTACCTGGAGCAGTTCTGGGATACAGCGGATCATGACTGCACGGTAACCCCTAATGTCATTCTGGCTACTTTGGCGGGTCATGACATTGTTTTTTCTGAGGACACAATTTGAAGGGTCTTACAGTTCTAGGATCTCGCCACCGACCCAACTGCCTATCCTGATTACTTTGTGGACGGTTGTTAGAGGCAGCGTATGGGATACGTCGGTGTATGAGATTACTCTTTCTACAAGAAGATGTGGGTGCTAGATCAGTGGAGGTACTTTGCCCACGTGATGATCATGTGCATTTCTTCCAGGAAGGCGGGGAAGGATGCTATGGGACATGATCTTGCAGCAGCCATGGTTGGCTTGTCTCTCAACAGGGGTTATAACTTCTCAATATACATCTTCAAGGCCTTAACTGATCAGATCAATACGGCTGAGAGGTTTAGATTCCTGTTATACCCAAGATTTGTGCAACTACTGATCAATGATGCGTTGCCAAACCTGCTTGCTATTGGGGAGAGACTGCAAGTCAAACGGGTGGATAAGAGAGTGTTAGCACAATTTTTAATGCCAGGCAGTGTAGAACCTACCCCTGAGCACACTCCACTCTTTGGCCACCTGATTAATGAAGCGTATGTGGCACCAGCTAATTGGAGATGGTTTAGTCATGAGTCTGAGCCAGAACTCAGTGAACATTCTGATGAGCAACAAGAAGATGAGGAAGTTGAAAGTGAGGATGAATTGTCTGAAGGAGGAGACGAAGAAGCGGGTAATGATGGTGCTGAAGAATCCGAATCTGAAGATACAGATTCTGATTCATCTAATTCTGATGATGCACCATCACAGGAACACCCGAGAAGACTGACGAAGGTGACCCTTCCCGAGTCATCTTCTAAGAGAAAGCGACAATCGACTAGCAGTGAATACGAACCCGATTCTGATTCGGACACTGCTATACAAAGACGTAGGGGAGAAAGTATCAATAAGAAATGGGGGGATAGGCCGCAATAAGCTATCCTTCGTGAGGTAGAGGTCAGTACTCAGAGGCAAGTACATGTATCGGCTGCGAGTACTGATTCCGCTTCTACCTCACCTTCACAACAGCTGTACCGGCGACAGCGGAGGAGGCCACAGGTAACACCTGATGTGACTGTCACTGCTATCACATAGGAGGTTCCTATGATAGTGTCCCTCCCTGTATCATCTGTCCCATTGGCGGTGACAACTCCTATTCTTACCGAGTCAGTCACCATCACCCCTTCCACCACTGCTACAACCACCATCCCATCCACAATCCCTACTACCACCATTGAACCTATCAGTCAACCCTACAACTTTGGAGAATTTTCCCAGGGTTTTGACTTTGATACGATCTTTTCATCTCCCCTCCATAATGCTGAAGCCTCTACGTCCAGGAATCCTGATCCAAATAATGCACGTATAGATACTTTGGAAACACAAGTCGCTGGTCTACTTGAAACTGTTTGGAAATCAACGGAAGAATCTGAGGCTTAACAGGCTCAGATAAATTTGTTGGTGGACGAAGTTACTATTCTGAGAAGCTAGAGGACTGGGACTAAAGAGAGACTTGCAAATGATTTGGCCCAGAATGAACTTCTGATCAAAACGAACAACATGATTCTGGGACACAGAACGTCCTTAGAGGTACGTTTTGACATGCAGCGGAAAGAACATGAAATGATGGTCAAGTTAGTAGCTGAACTGACCAAGAAGCTTGCTTCTCAGGGGGAGAGAGAAAAAGAGAAGGAGAAGACATCAAAATCTATCGGTGATGAGGCTTGTCATCCGGTTGATCTGACAAAGGATGATGACAAGGATCCTGAAGTCGGTTCTAGTGTAAGTGAGCGACAAGCTTTGGCGATAGTGCCCATTTCTGCGGTTCCAATGGCCGAGGGGGAGTCGACTCACCAGGAAGGTGGTGATGCTTCAGGTGGAAATAAAGGAAAGCCGGTGGCTAATGTTTTGAAAGATCTATCTGACGACGTGTCGGATAATGCGATCTTATTCTTAGAGACAGACTATTCCAAAGAAGCACAGATCGAGGCTCTCTACAATCTTGAAGAAGGAGAGATTGACTCTGGTGACGATTGGGGTGAGGAAGATGATGATGTGGTGATCAAATTTCCCAAGGGCGACGGGGAAGGAGAGTATGAGCTTGAAGATGGAGAGATCTTTGAAGTTCCATCTTTTGAATCACATCTTGACACAGGTTCAGTCGAACCTGCTAGTACTGTTGAGGCGTCGACTGAAGCCTCCACTGCCGACCCTACACCTGTGGATCCAGAGGCAAAGAAAGACAAACATATGCCTAATAGTTCATCGAAGGATCCGTCTCCTGTCTGGCAAAAGACTTCAATCATAGACAAACACAGAGCGATAGGGATGATCTTAGCTGTGAGGTTCGACGAGGATAAGAAGTTGTTTGCAATAAAGCGAGCTGGGGGGTTCAATACTTGAAACCAACCAGCGAAGCTTTCAACTCCTTACTAAGATACGACCTCGTGAAACTAGTAAACTGAGAGCTGCTGGGTCACTCAAATAACGCAGTAGCGATGGGTTTGTGGGAGGTTCTACAGCGAGAGGTAAGATCTGGGAAATTCGAAATGTTTAAGCCTCAAGTGCCCAAGCGAGTCAAGGACAAGAATGCTAGACATCATGTGACTAAGAAAAGCTTAAAGAAACTGGTATACAAGCCAGTGTTGTGTGAAACCAAGATTCCCCTGAGCAAGTTATCTCAGGATATCCTCGGTAACATATGGTACTGGTACGTTGATCCTAAAACGGGCGAGGCAGTGGTGATTGGAAAGGTGTGGTCCGATAGTGGAAGCTTAGTGCCAAAGGAACTGATCAGAGTGTTTGATGAAGTCTGCTTAATAAACTTCTCTGTGAAAGATTTGGAGGCACTAGCTGACAAATACTGCATGTACACGGACGAGTGGACAAAGTTCCTTGCTTCTAAATACGACAAGGTGATCAAGTTCTGCCTTGACTACAAGAAGAAGATGGAAGCTAAAGTTGGGGAGCAGTGAAGACCGAAAACAATCCAGAGCTGTTGTCAAAGGGGAGTTTGTTGAAGCACTTTTTTGTGACAAACACTCTGGATAGTGTCTTAGTTTATTGTACTTGTCTTGTATGTCTTGTCTTTGTACGTTAGTGTCTGTATGTATTAGTTATCGAGTTGTAATTTCTAATGCACGTCATTGTTGTATTATTTCTCTAAGTGTTTTGCGCACTTAGCATGTGCGCAAAAATTAGTTCCTGCGTACTTAGCAAGTACGCAAGAATACTCTACGTACTTGCTAAGTACGCATGAACAATTTTACCTTTGCACTTGTTAAGTGCGCAGAGATCAGATTTTGTACAAATAGAATAGGTTGACAGAAGATATGTAAGCAGACATTTTGCACTCAGTATTTTCTCCCTGTAACCGTTCAAGTTTATAATAGACGGAACTTTAAAGTGATTTCTTTGTCGTTTACTTTGTGTTGTTTGATTCTCCACCTAGTCACGGGCATTCCGCACCCGGTCCGACTAGTCACACACCCACACGTAACGATCTGAGACACCCGGGGACCTACACTACTCCCATTGTTTCTAGATATCTTTTTTTATCACATTTATTGATGATTTTAGTCGTTTTACATGGATGTATCCTCAATCTCATCGTTCACAGGCTGTTGATTCCTTGCGTCGTGTCAAAGTTCAAACCCCTAGTTGACAATCTATTCTCTTGTACCATCAAACATTTACAAAGCGATCGTGCTCCTGAGCTTGTTCATTGCTAGATGGCTAAATTTTCTATATAATGTTGGTATAACATATCTATTACATGTCCCTACACACCCCGAACAAAACGGGGTTGCTGAGCGGAAAAACCGCCATCCCTCTGAGGTTGCACAAGCCTTATTGTTTCATGCTCATCTGCCACTGTGTTTTTTCATGGACCAAACTACTCCATTCTTTGTACTTTTGGGTGTTTGTGTTATCCATTTCTTAGTGACAATCGTACAAACTTTCACCCAAATTTGTTCCTTGCTTATTTCTTATTTATGCTCTATCTCATCATGGTTATCTTTGCTATGATCCTCACACACGCCACGCTATTACCTCTCATCATGTTACCTTTCATGAGACATTTTTTGACATACGTACTGGTATAGTACATCCCATGCTTCATCTTCCATATCTACCATCCCTATTCTTTCACCTCCTCCATTGGATATATCATCTCCTACTTCTTTTCCTTCATCCTCAGCCTCATTACCATCATATCCATCTACAGACTCTTCATCCTCGCTTCACATCCATCACCCCCCCACCACCCTCACGTTTACCTTCTCTTCCACCACCTCCTCCTCCTGCTTATCCCATGATTACTCACTGTCATTATCATACATGTCAGCCTCACTAGTTCCTGATCATGCGCTTCTTCCATTCTTCTACTTCTCCTTCCACTAAGCCTATCACATTTACTCAGTCTCTGAAACACTGCATCAAAAATGGCCTATGGCCACACAAAAAATGTGTGACCGTAGGCCGTTCGCCACACTTTTTTTTCCATCTCAATTGTGACTAAAGCTCGAGTCATCGTAGGTATCATACGGCCACAAACGTTTTTTAGTGGCCGTAGCAGCTTAAAAGTGTTGCTAAAGGGTATCAACATTTCTTGTTGGAATCAAGCATTCCCTCCGTTAAGTGTGGCTAAAGGGTAGCAACGGCCACATAACTTTACTTTAAGTGTGGCTAACAGGTCGCAATGGCCACATGAATTTACTAAAAAGTTTGTTTTAGCCACACTTATTTAATAAAACCGTGGCAAAAGGGTTGTTGTGATCAAATATTTCGTCCCAATAAGTGTGGCTAAAAGCTAACAACGACCACATGAATTTTCTATAAGTGTGGCCGTTCATATTATATAGTCACATGTAGGGGTGTGCAAAGTCGGTTATGGCCTCTTCCATAAGCGGTTATGGCCTTTTCCATAACCACAACCATAACCAATTGGTCGGTTATGAATGGGTCGGTTAACCGTCAGTTATGGGTCAGTTTCGGTTAATTTCGGTTAATTAACCAATATATGTTAGACTCCTGCTGTGACTCATATGAATTTATTGTAAGAGTGGCTGACACAAAAAAAATTATTGTAATTTTAAGTGTGGTTATTGTCTAACCTTTGGTCACACATAATTGTTTTTTCCCATGACATTTGGTATCATTCCGTCACACAAACAAAAAACAAAGTAACTACGGTGTGGCTAATGGTTAATTTATAGCCACACGAATTTTGGAATTTTAAGTGTGGCTATTGTCTTACCTTTACCTTTGGTTACACATATTTTTTTTCCATGACGTTTGCTATCATTTCGTCACCCAAACAAAAAAACAAAGTGACTCTGATGTGGCTAATGGTTATTTATAGCCACACGAAATTTTGGAATTTTAAGTGTGGCTATTGTCTTACATTTGGTCACACATAAAGTTTTTTTCCCATGACGTTTATTATCATTCAGTCACACTAACAAAAAAAACAAAGTGATTTTGGTGTGGCTAATGATGTAGTGTTAAATAACCCCGGTTTATATGTCAGTTTGTATCCGTTTTGGTCGGTATAGCATGTATCTTTGTATGGTTTTATGTGTGCATTTGGTATGTGTGTTCATCCAAGGTTTGTGTGCTAAATGAGCGGAAAACGGAAGCCAATCAGTTGGATACAAAGCACGGAAAGAATCAAAGATTAAAAAAAAAGAAAAACATGATTTTTATCTCTTCGCGCCACGCGAAGAATTGGGGGAGAAAGTTCGCGCCACGCGAAGACCTAGAAAAGGCGCCCAACTGTTTTGTCCTTCGCGCCACGCGATGGACTTGCCAAGGGATTCTCGCGACACGCGAAGAGGGGCTTTTACGGGAAAATTAATCTAATTTGGGTTTTAACCTTTCTCAGCCCCCATTATCATTCTATCTTCGATTCCAGTCGTTCCAGAGCTTCAAGAGGGCGATTCCCACTGTTCTTGGGTCGATTGTTCTTAAAGTTTGATGATTGTAGGTTCCATTATATTAGTTTTTATTATTGTGATGAGTATGAGTAGCTAAATCACCCGTGGTCTTCTCCGGGTGTAGGGTTTTGCGTTTACACTTGTTATTTTCTGGAATGATTAGTCTTGGTTTGTAATCTTGAGTGACATATTCAGCCATATGATTTCATTAATCGATTGAATGCTTTAAACTATTTTGGTTGATTTCGAATTGTTGTTCAAGTCTCATCAGTCTCAGGTTTCTTTACGTCAGGGATATTGTGAGGGTTGGATGATAGTTGGTTAATCTAAATTAATTATGTAAGAATAGATTTTCTTTACAACTCGTTCTTCCATTTTCACTGAATTCAATTTAACCTTGTGTGATTATTTCTATGTATTTGTTGTCTAATTAACTAGAAGTGACTTGTGTTTGCAAACCTGAACCCTGGAGAGGATTGCCTTTCTCATTATTGTTTAAACCCAATCCAAATCAGTATTTACTATTTTCTATCTTCCAATATTTGTAAACAAGTGACACTTTCCACAAACTTCTCGTGGATACGATAATCTACTTACCCTTACTAGTTAAGATGTTTAAGAATTGTTTTTGACCGACCAAACGACATCGATCAAAATGGTGTTGTTGCCTTGGAGTTAGTGCGCAAGGTGTTAATTTGTTCTTTTTGCTACAAATCACAAAAATAAAAAAATTTTGTTTTTAATTTCTTGTTTTTTTGTTTTGTTCAGTATTACACAAGAGTTTCTTGTTTGTGTTGTGCAGGTGATTCTGTAATTGCATGCATCATACAAGGTATTTTAGGAAATCATACAAGGTATTTTAGGAAATCCTCACCATTGCTTTTTGATCCGGAAATTGAGAAGACTGCTAGAGAGAATAGAGTGTTTCACAGAACCAACATGGTAGTAGCTTCTCCAACTCAAATGGAGAATAAACAGGATCTAGGAAAGCAATCCGGTCTGCCTCCTGCAGGTCAGTTACCACCCGAACAGCAGCCCACTTCGGGTATGTTCTCACCATCCGTTCCTTCGCCTACGACATATGGTAACCAGTCTACTAGCCAACTTCCACCACTACCAACTTTTGGTCAAACTCTACCACAAGTAAACCATCCTTTTGAATTCAAACCAGAACCTCATTATTCTTCACCATACGTGAGGATAGTGCCGGATAACATACCACCAACATCACAGCCACCCATGACCAAGCCTTCCTTATTTCACTCAACCCCTCCACCGGGTTCTCATCCATACACTTCAAGTTTAGACTATGAAGATGAAGCAGATGGTTTTGATGATGAGTTTGGGGAATATGAGTTCGATCCTGACTCTAGGGGGTTTTCCCACAATGGTGGGTTTTCTCCTGAACCGGTGATACGCATGGTGCGACTAACGTACGAGCTTCTCACTATGTGGGACGCGCCAGTCGATCTTTTAAAAAATTAATTATTAGATTATTCTATTATTTACGGAGAAAGAAAAATAAAAAGATACATTTGTCCCCACAAAAATTCCACCTCTCAGTAGACCAAGGGTCCAAGGCTGTCACAAGGACACCACGACATCTGTTGCGCATGGTCTAAAACCTTAGTAACACTCCAGGTAGCGATTATTAGAATATAGATCCACCGCCATAATTTTTTGTCTTCAGAAATCAAACCCATAGTTGCTTTGTGCCTGGTCGGTCTCTGACACGTTCTTATTCTAAACTATATATATATTCATCACCTCAGACTGGTACCTGTATCTCTTTCTTCCCCTTCTAAGCAACTTCAGGTACTTTCGCTTTCTTGTTTATCTGCTGATTTTGTGTTCTTCGTTTCCTTTTCATCAAATATATACAAAACATAGCTTCATGTGTTTGGTAACCAGATTAGATCACTATGTAAACTTCAACCAGTTCTGCTCGATCAAAACACAATGCTAGAATCGTCCAGCAAACCACTATGGATGCAAAACTCCACGCTGATTTCGAGGAATCAGGCGAGTCATTCGATTACTCGAGTTTAGTGCATTTTAGCACTACGGTGGTTGGCCAGGAACAACCTTGTTAGTTGTTCCGATAAGCTAACCACCGCGTATCTCCATCACATCCAAAAGGGTATGTTTATCCAACCCTTTGGATGCTTAATAGCCCTAGATGAGAAAGCCTTCAATGTAATCACCTATAGTGAAAACGCACCTGAAATGCTCACAAAAAGTTAGCCAAACCACTATGGATGCAAAAATCCACACCTTAAATGGCACAGATGTTAGAACCATATTCGCGAGTCTCAGTGCGAACTCGTTATTTAAAGCTTTAGGATTTGGGTAGGTATCTTTACTGAATCCCATTTTGGTCCTATGTAAAGCAACCGCGAAGCCCTTTTACGCGATTATCCATAGGGTAACAGGTAGCTTAATTATAGATTTCGAGCCCGTTATGCCAAATGAAGTCCCAACAACTGCTTCTGGTTCTCTGCAGTCTTACAATTATGCAGCCAAAGCCATAGGTAGGTTACAATCTTTTCCTAGTGGCAGCATTGAACGGCTATGTGACACAATTGTCCAGGAGGTTTTTGAGCTCACGGGCTATGACCGCATCATGGCTTATAAGTTTCATGATGATGATCATGGTGAGGTTATAGCCGAGATGACCAAACTTGGGCTTGAACCATACATTGGCTTTCATTATCCCGCCACTGACATCCCTCAGGCTGCAAGATTCTTGTTCATGAAGAACAAGGTCCAAATGATATGCGATTGCCAAGCTAAAAATGTAATGGTGGTTCAAGATAAGAGGTTACAGTTTGATTTAACATTATGCACATAGTTGTCATCTATAGTATATGGAGAACATGACTTCCATTGCCTCTTTAGTCATGGCTGTGGTGATAAATGAAGACACTGAGAATTGTAATTTACAGAAAAGGAAGAAGCTTTGGGGATTGGTGGTGTGTCATAACAGGACTCCAAGATTCGTCCCCTTTCCATTGCGCTACGCTTGTGAGTTTTTAGCGCAATTTTTCTCGACTCATGTCAACAAAGAGTTGGAAATGGAGCAGCATATTCTGCAGAAGAATATCCTAAGAACGCAAACGGTTTTTTGTGATTTACAAATGCGGGATGTTCCTTTAGGAATCGTGTCCTAGAGCCTGAACATTATGGACCTCGTGAAATGTGACGAGGCGGGTCTGTTGTATGAAAACAAGGTGTACCGAATGGGTGTGAGCCCGACTGAGTCTCAGGTTCACGATATAGTCTCGTGGCTCTATGAATATCATATTAGTTCAAAAGGATTGAGTACCGATTACTTGTATAATGCGGGTTATCCTGGGGCTCTTGCTCTTAGTGATGTTTGTAGGATGGCATCGGTTAGCCTAACAGAGAAAGATATTCTTTTTTGGTTTAGATCTGGCACGGCTTTCGAGGTTCGATGGGCTGGTGCAAAACACGAGAAGGGTGAAATGGATGAAGGTAAACGAATGCACCTGAGATCTTCGTTTAAGCTTTCTTGGAAGTTGTAAAAAATAGGAGCAATCCATGGTAAGAGTTTGAGATTGATGCAATTCACTCATTGCAACTTTTCATGAGGAATGCTTTGAAAGAGAATGAAACCGCTGATTTGAACTACACGAAGGTGATTCAGGAGGGTTTTAATGAACTTAAGCTTAATGGGATCCAAGAATTACAACCTGTCACAAGTGAGATGGTTCGGTTGATTAAAACTGCTTCGGTTCCAATATTTGCAGTAGATGGTCCTGGCTTAATAATTGGATGGAACACAAAAATTGTTGAGTTGACCGGTTTGACCGTGGAAGAAGCTATAGGAGCCATGTTCTCACACTTGTTGAAGATTCTTCAATTGACACTGTCCAAAAGATGCTAAATCTTACAATGGAAGGTATGCTCGCACTCTCGCAAGTTAAACTAATTATATATAATATACAAAATGTTGCCTTTTCTTCGATCAAAACACAATGAACACACACACACCAATCGAACACAAACTTTTCTGTACAAATCGAAATATAAAAATACGAATTCTTGGGGTACAAATACAGACTCAATCGACACTTATTTATACTACTAATCCGAACCATTGCGTCGCATCCTTTTGTTAAAACGCTGCCTTCAATCGATGTGTAGGTTAAGGAGTTTCCATCTTGACACATCTGGTCCTTGTAGTTATAGTTATTACATAACCTATTCTAAATACATAAACATATTAAATACATAACTAGTCCCTAGACTTACGAGTGAACGGGATTAACCCTCACATTCACCCCCTTAATCACGATCACGTAGTTGCAGGTCTTGAACTCCGAGCAGCTCTCATTGTAGTAAATTTGACTCTTGCTAAAGCCATGGTCAATATGTCTACCCTCTGCAATTCTCCACTAATGTGTTCTACATTGACGTGGTTGTCTTCAACACACTCCCTTATAAAATATTAACGTGTGTCTATATGCTTGCTCCTTCCATGAAATACTTGGTTCCAATGTTTAAAAGAACGGAAACGCGCCTCGAGGCGTTTTCCCTTCGCCTCACGAGGCGTAAGCCTCGAGGCGAACCGAGGCGTAAGCCCGAGGCGGAATTAAAAAATAAATATAAAAATTATATATCTTACAAAAAATAAAATACTAAACATCAAACAATGTTTGTATCTTGTTTGTTGACTACATCAACCCCTTCCAAACCTTTCCTAGGAATGATGTGTGAGAGAAGAATAAGAAATTAGGTCAAATTAAGGAGAAGAATGAGAAAATAGGTCAAATTAAGAAGAACCAGACGCTAATTATGGACTTTTGACCCATTTGAGTTGTGTATTTCGTTAATAAAACGATATACACAGCTCAAATGGGTCAAAAGTCCAGTCAAAAGTCAAAATTTTCCATTTCTACTGCCTCACCGCCTCAGCCCCGCCTCAGCCCCGCCTCAGCCCGCCTCGACCGCCTCAGCCCTAGTGAGGCGTACGTACCAAAATACCTTGTGAGGCGTACGCCTCAGACTCGTTTTTCTACCGCCTCGCCTCGAGGCGTACGCCTCGACCGTTTTTTTAAACCATGCTTGGTTCTTCATTAATGCTATAGTTGATATGTTATCAACTAGTAAAGTAATCTTTTCTTCCTTCCAGCATGTTATTCCACTGAGCAGTCTCTTTAACCATAATGCTTGACATGCTGCTGCTATTGCTGCCATAAACTCATATTCACATGACGATAATGCAACAGTCTGTTGTTTCTGAGTGCTCCATGTTATAGGTGAGTTCCCGAAGTAAAATACTATCCCTGTAGTTCCTTTTCCTTCTTCAGTGTTAACTCCATAACTACTATCACTATAACCTGTAATCTTGCAGCCTCCGAATTTCCTGTAAGTTATACCGAACTCCTTTGTTCCTTTGATAAAACGCAAAACTGTTTGATAGCTTTCAGATGATGTTCCTTTGGCTCTTGCATAAATGTACTAAGTAATCCAACTGAGTAGCATAGATCTAGTCTTGTATGCAATAAGTATCTCAAACAACCAATTAAACTTCTGTATTCTGTTTCATCAACTGAATCTCCTCCTTCGGTCTTTGTCAGCTTGGGTCCATGGGTATCTTTATTTCATTAATATCCATCATGTTAGCATCCTTAAGTATCTTGTTTATATATCCCGTCTGTTTGATTGATATCTCACCCCCTAATTGGGTAACTTCTATGCCAAGATAGTATGCTAATAACCCTAAGTCACTCATTTCAAACTTCTCTTCCATTTGACATTTGAAAAGTTGTATCTCTTTCTTTGGAGTTCCCGTCACTATTAGATCGTCAACATAAACTCCAACTTCTCAAATCCTAGTGACTTCAAAGTATGGTCTAACTTCATGTTCCATGCACGTGGTGCTTGTCTTAAACCATATAGTGCTTTAGAAAGTTTATATACTTTCCCTTCACTTCCTGTCTTCACAAATCCCTCTGGTTGTGAGACATAAACTTCTTCCATTAAGTCTCCATGCAAGAATGCGGACTTTACATCTAGATGATGTACTTCTCATTCATTATATGCTACTAATGCCAATATTAGCCTTACTGTCTCTATTCTTGCTACTGGGGCAAAGACTTCCTCAAACTCTATCCCATGTTGTTGCACGTATCCCTTTGCTACTAATCTAGCCTTGTGCTTTGTAATCTTTCCACTTGCATCCCTTTTGGTCTTGAATACCCATTTCACTGTTGCCTTTTCAATGAATTTCACATCTCTACTTACACAAATTCGTTTCGTCTCTAGATCAAATAATCTGCACGCCTTTGATCCTTCCTCTATTCCTAGGTACACCATCGAAATGCTTCGATCATCCAATTTTCTTTCGATGTTGTGATGGTACCTTAGAATATGATACGCAACCAAATGTCCTTAAATATTCTAAATTTGGTTTCCTACCCTTCAAAGCTTCATACGACGGACTGTCCTTTAAAGATTTAGTAGGTATTCTGTTCAATACATAGATAGCATGTCTTACTACCTCTCCCCAAAAGTTCTGAGGCATCTTCATTGCCTTTAACATGCTTCGCGTTGTAGACAACATTGTCATGTTCCTTCTTTCAATCACTCCATTCTGCTGTGGCGAGTATGGTGCTGTCAGTTGTCTTGCTATCCCGTTGTCTTTATAGTACTGTGAGAACTCAGTACAAGTAAACTCTCCTCCTCTATCTGTTCTCAACATCTTCAACTTTGTTCCTACTTTGTTTTCCACCCTTTGCTTGAACTCTTTAAAGTTTTTAAATGCTTGATCCATTGAGTTCATAAAGTACACCTACATGTAGTGTGTACAATCATCTACAAGTAAAATTATGTACTTCTTTCCTGTGTTGGTGGCGATATAGGGCCACATAGATCTCCATAGACTAAGTCTAATGCTTCCATTGACATAAACTTAGCTTGTTTTGGAAATAGAGCTCTGTTGTGTTTTCCTAATAAACATGCATCACAAATTTGACTAGCATGGTTTATCTTAGGAATCCCATGAATCAAATTCTTCTGGGTCATTTGTTTAATTGAATCAAAGTTCAAATGACCTAACCTTGCATGCCATAACCATGCTTGATCTTCTAGGCTTCCCAACAGACAAATAGATATACCAATCTTCAAATTGATGTTGTAAAGTCTATTCCATGAACGTGTGACTCTCATTAGAAGCTTCTGTTCTTGATCATGCAGAAGTAGTAAGTCATGTTCTATAGTCACTTTACATCCATTTTCTGTTAATTGTCCAAGGCTCAGTATGTTGCATTTCAAACTTGGAATGTAATAAACTTGGGATATCACCCTTTGTTCCTTGTTTTTACATTAAAGTACTATTGAGCCTTTGCCTCTTATTTCTACATACGACCCATCTCCAAACCGAACATTTCCAGTAATATTTTCATCTAATTCTTGAAAATGCTCTTGTATACTAGTCATATGGTTACTTGCTCTGTTTTCTAAGTAACATAGACTTTAATCTGTTGTCGTATACTTGCTAGGTTCAATCTGCTCGTTTAAGAAAATCTCTTCTATTTTCTTGTCTTCACTAACTGCCATTAAGAGCGTTGGTTCAACATCCTCTTGCACTAAGTTAGACTGTTCATGTGCATGCTCTTGCTGTGGGCAGTTCCTCTTGACGTGTCCAAACTTGTTACACCCGTAACATTGTACCTTGCTTAAATCCCCTGCTGGATTTCTCCACTTCTTGAAGTTCTTATACTTGGGCTTAAGAGAAGAGCTTTCTCCTTTCTTGTATTGCTTGAACTTTCCATCACGCCTGCTCCCTCCTGATGTGTTGAATTTATTAAACCTCCCTTGTCCACGGTTTTCAAAACGATTCCCACGACTCAAGTTGTTATTGTGTCTTGTGAACAGTAGTTTATCTTGATTGTCAGCTGGGCCTCCTTTCTTCAGTCTAAGTCTCTCTTCTTAGGTTTTTAATCTTCCAATTGTCTCATCAAGGGTTATTTCATCTAGATCGGTAAATTGTTCGATTGATGCGACAATTTGGGTAAACCTATCTGGTACGGTATTTAGAAGTTTCTGTACTAGCATTGGTTGAATAAATGTTGTTCCTAAACAACTCGCCTTTGTGACAATACTATTCATCTTTCCTGTAAACGAATCTATTGTTTCGTCTTGCTTCATTTGCAATAACTCAAACTCTGTTGTGAATGTTTGCAATTGTGCCTTCTTCACTCGGTCTACACCGACATGTCTGGTCTTTAACACATCCCAGACTTCCTTTGCTGTCTTGCAACTTGCTATTTGTAATATCACATCCTCCGGTAGTGCTTGATACAGAAAAGCCAGACAAGCCATCGTGGCTTTGTCTTTCTTGACATCGCATTCTGTGTCGACACTAGGTTCTATTGTTTCCCATAAACCATTAGCCTCAAGTAATAGCATGATGCGTAATGCCCATATTGTATAATTATTTGATTTTAATATAGGGCATTGGTAATGGGTCAAAGAACTAGCTTCTTTGTGAATTACAATCTCTTTTCCACTCCTTCCTGCTGGTGGTGTCTCCGCATGGTAAATTCTAAGTTTTTCTAAAACTCTAATGCAAGTATCTATGCAAGACTGGTTTTCTCTAAAACCATAATTATGATTCCAATAGTTCTTCTAACTAATCTAGGAATCAAAGCAATTTCTAAACGTAACTCGTAAGGTATTATAAAATAAAACTAGTTCGAATATAAAACCTGTTTGTCCCGCAAATTCCTTTCTTGAATTCTGTCCTGTGATCCAGCCTTTTGATCACGCCTTTCTTTTGAACTTCGTTCCTAACGTTACCATAACACGTTCTTGAGCTTTATTCTTTCTCTCCGAGCACGTTCCTAGTCTCGGTCTTGTTTGGCACCGCACCACGCCTTTGTGCGTTTTCCCCAGTGAAGCCTTAATCCAACAAACAATCCCCTTTGATTGTTCCTGTCTCCACGTAACCAAACACCCCAAAAATCTGCACCTCAGATTCTTGTCTTCACGGTTACATTTTCTAATCCAAAACGAAAACCTTTGCGTCCCTTTCCTTGTTGCCTTACGTCTGTCTCTGTTTACAGCAGCCTTAACAAACTGCAACACAAATTCGTTTTTCCTGACCACAACTCCAAATTGAACACCTCTGATTAATTTCTAATTCTGCAGCGTACCACCACTTGTTCCCTGATTCTAACAAATCCTGCAATTCCTTCACTGTTCTAATCCAAACAGCCCCGTGTTCAACAATCCTGCTCTTCAACTTTGATCAGGCCTTTGATGAAATCTGCAATCCCTTCAATGATTCTGCAGTGTTTCTCCAATCGATTGTGCCTGGTGTTCGTCCTTATGACTTGTCTCGTTAATTCCACTTTAATTTGATCAGGCCTTTGATCACACTTCGTTCGTCCCTGTGTTCGTTTTCGTCCCTGTTCTGCAATTTGAAGAAACTAAAATCGCGCGCTTGATTTTAATCCTTCCGGTCGTTCCCCAACCTTGTCTAATTGCAGTGACTACCGATTCCTTTAACCTGGCTCTGATACCACTATTGCCTTTTCTTCGATCAAAACACAATGAACACACACACCAATTGAACACAAACTTTGCTGTACAAATCGAAATATATAAATACAAATTCTTGGATACAAATACAGACTTAATCGACACTTATTTATACTACTAATCCAAACCATTGCGTCGTTTCCCTTTGAGTCGCTATACACACATTCATACGTCGCATCCTTTTGTTAAAACGCTGCCTTCAATCGATGTGTAGGTTAAGGAGTTTCCATCTTGACACATCTGGTCCTTGTAGTTATAGTTATTACATATCCTATTCTAAATACATAAACATATTAAATACATAAGTAGTCCCTAGACTTACGAGTGAACGGAATTAACCCTCACATTATGCACGAAAGATGAAGCGTGCACGATGTTATGTATGCAACATAAAAGGACATGTCTATTGGAATTGCCCAACCCTAAAATCAGACAAAGTAACCCAACGATTCACAAAGGAAGAAAAGGGAAAAAAAGGCCCGTGAATCGGTTGCAGTCAATGATACAACCACTGGAAAGGACCAGATACAAATTGATTTCATCCCAACAACAATCATCGACAAGATGGTTGAAGGAACAGACTCAGGAGATTGGAATCAAATCTGTTATGTAAGTCACTCACCCTCTACACACATGACACCAAACACTGATGTTTACACTAAGTATAGGGCTTACCCAAGTCAAAATGCAAAGGAAACAAGTTTCCTATTTAGCCTAGGGGTAGGAGAGGCTAAAGTAAGAACGCTTGAACAATAACTGGTGATTCCTTGGGTATCATTAGTACCAAGCATTAATCTGAACCTATTGAGTTATACACAGTTAATATCTCAAGGGTTTGAGATTAAAGATAAGGAAGACAAATGCAGTATTAGGTAGTTTGATGACACCAACACCTCACTTAGGAAGAATAAGAACCCAAACATTGGTGAGATGTTGGAGGAACTTGAGAGGGAAGTGGCTGTAGATATAACTAGAAAGGTCTTAACAGAATACGTAGCACAACATTGTGATAGGATAGGGGAACCAAAAGGAAAAGGGTTATATGATGATAAGCTCATGAGGCAAGAAAATGTGATCCCAAAGGAATTAAAGAAAGTAGTTGATTTCATTGATGAAAGCCTCACAAAGAAGTCAAGTTATGAACTAAGGAGGGTATATGCTAGGAGTTTCGAACACATGATAGAATGGTTCTATGTATGCTACATCAAAAGTCCACATACAAAGACAATCCCACCGATTGTTGGAGGAAAAGAGGTATGTTTACTTGATCTATTAAGGGTCACAAAGGATTTTGATGGGGCAGGGCGGATTATGGTAAAGGACCGTTGGGACTTCGTAGCAATGGCAATGGGATACCCATAAGGTTATTGCACTAAGATTGAGGAGTGTTATGTAAACTACTTACAACTGATAGACACCCACTCTGAGGCAGCAAAGGAGTTAGAGAGTATTGATAACGAGCAAACAATTGTTTGGAAAGGAGACAAAGTCAAGTTAACCATTGACACATTCGAGAGGTTCATTGAATTTATGAAAATAATTCATGATAAACCTACAACCATGAGATACAAGGAACTACTAACAAACAAGCTCGATGAAGTAATATTATGGTTTCATAATGATTACTTGGAATATGCCCTTGATGCACCCATAAGCCCAAAGATAGGAGAAACACAAATCTGTTTGTTTGATTTGTACATGCTGATAGAAGAAATGGGTGGTGCAGAAAGAATTTCAAAAAAGGATGAATGGGATGAAGTAGCTTTAAGCTTTGGATTCCCAAGCGGTTTGAAGTTTACATTCAAAGGAATCTATGAAAGGTACTTGAGTCTACTAGATACCTACTATAAGATTATGGTGAATGACCATAAAGAGGAACAAATGGAGACCTGGACAGAAGAGATTGCAGCGGATGCTAAAGACGACTATTCGACACCAAAAGGGAGTGATGTCGTGAGCATAGGATCAGAGAATGATCAAGCTTCATTAGAGAAAAATGGAGCAGCAGCAGCAAGTCTGGATTTTGTTCGTAGAAACAAGGTTGGTATAGGGGCTGATCTGGAGGATAGAAAAGCAGTAGCATGTGACAAAGAAGAACCAAGTGAAATTTAAGAAGGAGACTCGGACAAAGGAAGCACCACAAGTGCATTTGGGCCGGAACAAACAGGGGAATTGAGGATTGCTGCAGGAGGCTGGGAGCTGAACGAGGATGGTGATTTCATCATCATCTTGGAATGAACATAACGCCGCTGGAAAAAGGATTGAAGATTAAGGGGGAGATGTTGGAAATTAATCTTCAATAGTTTTTAGTTAATTGTTTTTATTATGTAATCGGTCAAAGTAAATGGGTCAGAATATTAAGTATTTGTAATTAGTATTATGGGTTGATGGCAAGACCTATTATAAAGTCCACAAAACCGGTCGTATAGGTTTAGAATGAAACGGTACAACGCTTGGTAAAACACCGATTCGTTTGGCGGTTGTAGAACGGTTGTTTCTGAACCAACACATCATTTCATCTTGTATATATAGGACTGATTGTAATCGATTATAGTATCAAGAATTAAAGTTACATTACAATAAAAAAAACAAAAAAAAACAAAAAAACACAATGAACACACAAACCAATCGAACACAAACTTTGATGTACAAATCGAAATATATAAATACGAATTCTTGGGTACAAATACAGACTCAATCGGCACTTATTTATACTACTAATCCGAACCATTGCGTCGTTTCCCTTTGAATCGCTATACACATTCATACGACGCATCCTTTTGTTAAAACGTTGCCTTCAATCGATGTGTAGGTTAAGGAGTTTCCATCTTGACACATCTGGTCCTTGTAGTTATAGTTATTACATAACCTATTCTAAATACATAAACATATTAAATACATAACTAGTTCCTATACTTACGAGTGAACGGGATTAACCCTCACACAAAAGACCAACTTTGTGACTGTGATGAACAGTGACGTGAGGGCCGACCAGGCCTGTCATTTGGCAAGCTTAAATTTATTTATTTTTATTTTATTTTTATTTTTTTAGGTTTTTTTTCATTAACATTATTTGAGAAAAATACTAAGGGGCATTCGGATTAATGTTTTGACACAAGATTGTTCTTCAAGTGGGCCCTTTGATTTATTTTGTTTTTTAAAGACTGAAAATTGCATGTTGATAGAAAACTAATATCTGTCTATTGCAACTTTTAACTCAACCAAACGTTAATGATCGGTTTATTACATTTGATTATATGCATGATCATTCATGTTGTGTTTTCTATATGATTAGGAAAAGAGGAGACGGGCATGCAGTTTGAAATCAAAACACACGGGTCAAAGAGAGAGTCTGGACCGATCAATCTTGTGGTGATTGCTTGTTCAAGCATGGATGTAAACGGAAATATTGTGGGTTTGTGTTGTATTGCACAAGATATAACTTACAAAAAGAGAAGAAGCTATCATGCATAGCCCCAATCCACTGATTCCCCCAATCATTGGAGCTGATGAATTTGGCTGGTGTTCTGAATGGAACCAAGCCATGACCGAGTTATCTGGACTATCAAGAGAAGAAGTAATTGGTAAAATGCTTTAGGGTGAGGTTTTTGGGACCCATGGAGCATGCTGTCGGCTAGGTAAACATGAGGCGTTCATAAACTTTAGCATTATTAGTAATAAAGTTATGACTAGTCAAGAAGTAGAAAAGATTTCTTTCAGATTCATGAACTACCGTTCACATAACATCAGATATTTCTGTAATACACGATGTTCCATACACATGTATGGAAAGACTCATTGTCGGTAAAGGTATGTTGCTTCCCATTTCTCATATTGGTCATTCCTTATTACGTTTATCTAATCATACATTTGTACATAAAAACGTTCTTGTTGTTTCTGGTTTACCTAAGAATCTATTGTAATTACACAACTTGTTATTGATCTTCCTATTGTTATCATTTTCTCACACTTTGGTTTGTCTGTTCAAACTCTCATCAGGCAGATTCTCCACCATATGCCGCCTAGTCCTCACACGCTCTCCTCCTTATCTGCTATCACTTCTGCTTCATAAGAGTTATGGAATTCCCGTTTAGGACATCCGTCTGATTCTGTTTTATCTCGTCTTTCCATTTTTATCTATGTCAAATAAGTCGTTAACACAATGTTTGTAACTCTTGTCAAACTTCTAAATCTAAGTATATTACATTCTTGTGTTGTTGATTCTCATTCTATTGTGTCCTTACATATTATTCATTGTAATATCTGAGAACCTACTCCCATTGTTTCTAGATCTAGATATCTTTTTTCATCACATTTATTGATGATTTTAGTCGTTTTACATGGGTTTATCCTCAATCTCATCGTTCACAGGCTATTGATTCCTTGCGTCGCTTCAAAGTTCAAACCCTTAGTTGAGAATCTATTCTGTTCTACCATCAAACATTTACAAAGCGATGGTGCTCCTGAGCTTGCTCATTGCTAGATGGCTAAATTTTCTATATAATGTTGGTATAACATATCTAATACATGTCCTTACACACCCCCAACAAAACAGGGTTGCTGAGCGAAAAAACAGCCATCCCTCTGAGGTTGCACAAGCCTTATAGTTTCATGCCCATCTACCACTATGTTTTTTCATGCACCAAACTACTCCATTCTTTGTACTTTTGGGTGTTTGTGTTATCCATTTCTTGGTGACACTCGTACAAACTTTCACCCAAATTTGTTCCTTTCTTATTTCTTGGTTATGCTCCATCTCATCATGGTTATCTTTGCTATGATCCTCACACATGCCACGCTATTACTTCTCATCATGTTACCTTTCATGAGACAGTTTTTGAGATACGTACTGGTATAGTACATCCCATGCTTCATCTTCCACATTTACGATCCCTATTCTTTCACCTTCTCCATTTGACATATCATCTCCTTCTTTTCCTTCTCCTCAACCTCATTACCATCCTCTCCATCTACATGATCTTCATCCTCTCTTCCACATCCATCACCCCCTCCCACCCACAACCTCACCTTTACCTTATCTTCCTCCACCTCCTCCTCCTCATGCTTATCCCATGATTACTCATTCTCATTATCATACCTGTCCTCGCCAGTTCCTGATCATGCCCTTCTTCATTCTTCTACTTCTCCTTCCACTATGCCTATCAAATTTACTTAGTCTCTAAAAAACTGTGTCAAAAATGGCCTACGGCCACACAAAAAACGTGTGACCGTAGGCCTTTCGCCACACTTTTTTTTTCGGCTCAAGTGTGACCAAAGCTCGAGTCATCGTAGGTATCATACGGCCGCACACGTTTTTTAGTGGCCGTAGCAGCTTAAACGTGTAGCCAAAGGGTATCAACATTTCTTGTGTTGGAATCAAGCATTCCTTCCGTTAAGTGTGGCTAAAGGGTAGCAATGGCCACATGACTTTACTTTAAGTGTGGCTAACGGGTCGCAACGGCCACATGAATTTACTAAAAAGTTTGTTTTAGCCACACTTATTAAATAAAACCGTGGCAAAAGGGTTTTTATGATCAAGCATTTTGTCCCAATAACTGTGGCTAAATGGTAACAACGGTCACATTAATTTACTGTAAGTGTGGTCGTTCATATTATATAGTCACATGAATTTATTGTAAGAGTGGCTAAAATCTTTTACCTGACACAGAAAAAATTATTGTAATTTTAAGTGTGGCTATTGTCTAACATTTGGTCACACATAATTGTTTTTTTCCCATGACATTTGATATCATTCCATCACACAAACAAAAACAAAGTGACTATGGTGTGGCTAATGGTTAATTTATAGCCACATGAATTTTAGAATTTTAAGTGTGGCTATTGTCTTACCTTACCTTTGGTCACACATTTTTTTTCCATGACGTTTGCTATCATTTCGTCACCCAAACAAAAAAACAAAGTGACTATGATGTGGCTAATGGTTATTTATAGCCGCACGAAATTTTGTAATTATAAGTGTGGCTATTTTCTAACATTTGGTCACATGACGTTTGGTATCATTCCGTCACATAAGCAAAAAACAAAGTTACTTTGGTGTGGCTAATGGTCATTTATAGCCACACGAAATTTTATAACTTTAAGTGTGGTTATTGTCTTACCTTTGGTCACACATATAGTTTTTTCCCACGACGTTTGCTATCATTCCGTCACACAAACAAAAACAAAGTAACTATGGTGTGGCTAATGGTTATTTATAGCCACGCGAAATTTTGTAATTTTAATTGTCGCTATTGTCTAACCTTTGACCACACATATTTACTTGGGTTTTATGTGGCCATTTTTGTATAATTAGCCATTTTATTTTTATTTTTTGGGTAAAATAATGGAAAACAATATTAAACATGCATGAGAAAACCTAAAAATCAAATTACATTAAGAATAATAAACCAAAATATTTACATAAGTTTTTAACCTAAATACTAAAACAATTTCTTGGCTATTGGTTTCCTTCTTCTTGCTCTTTCGGTATTTTGGCCAATTCTACTAGTAAAAATGCTGCCAACTTTATAACTTAATCAAAAGATGCTTTATAGCAATCATCTAGGTATGGTTTGCTTATCCTAAACACATGTTTTGTTAAACATTGAGAAACAATCCCGAGACCAGTCTCACAGGTTACCTGAACAGATATAAACAACAGACCATTAATAAAATGTGCATAATTGGGAGAAAATATGTGCTTACTTTAATTGGGTCATATGTGGTTGTGTTATGTCTACAGGGTCAAATTGAAAAAAAAAGCTTACATGAAATCAGGTTAAAATTAAAAGTCAATGAACATGTCTTTTTTATGCATAAAAAATATATTATTATAAATTGTATAATATGTCACTGAATTGTCACAGATTTATACGAAAGATTGAAGTATACTGATAATAAACAAATCCAATGTGTCAAAATTTAATACCATAAATAAAGTCATTGTTGTCTGACAGAATGACAATAAGTAAATCAATTTCCTTTCCTTTGGACTTGAGATTAGTCATGGCATTATGAAAATGAGCTCCATTTTCATGCCATTAAATTGTTGTCCATAGAACTAACCTACAATTCAATTAATTAGGTTATGGAAAATGATAATAGGAATGAAAATATAAAATACTTTTGATGTGGTAGCACTAGACACCATTTTAGCCCGGATAAAGGTTCACCGGATAATTTGTCGATGGATCATGTGATCTTAAGTTGTCGATGGGTCCTTGAGCACCAGAATGATTGCCATGCACTTCATGGACACGTCTTCAGAAATCTCTTTGGTTATGGTTGTTATCGGTATGGAATCGACAAATATATGCAGTTAAGCCTTGGTTAGTAATTCCTAGTCGAGTTTGGTCCACTTTTGAATCTTGACCTTAGTCAAGAACGGCGCAACTGTTTTCCCCTTTTTTTCTTTTTCGTAGTACTCTTGAGCTGTGTGGACGGGTTGGATGTGAATGCGGATTCAGTGTCCGGGGTTTTGGAAATGATGTAAAACCGGTACTTCAAAACTGTTGAAACCTAGTATTTTGAAACCAGGAGAACCCGATATTTTGAAAGTGGGGTTTTGAAAGGGTTGAAAACCTATCTTTTGAAAGGGTTGAAACCTAGGATTTGAAACTGGTACTTTGCTATCGGTGTTAAAAAAGTTAATTATTTGTTTTCATATTAATTATATTTTTGTATGTAATGAAATACGTAGCATTATTTCTATCGGTGTTAAAAAAGTAGAGAGTAGGTAATTATTTTACTATTTTTGGGCATTGTAATAACTTTGTGGGATTTGGCCAAGAGAAAAGCTATACCAAATAAAATAACAAACATGCCCATTAAAATTCTACTTAAGGAGTAGAGTCGGAGGAATGTGGAATGAGAGCAAACCTTACCTCTATCCTATAGGGTAGAGAGGTTGTACACAGAGAGACCCCAAACTTGAAAAACATACTAAACATGCATGCAATAGACAACCGGTAACAAATATCCAGTATCAAAAGCATATATAAGAACAATACATAGAAGTTCATACCATAAGCATACAGAAAGAGCAGTAGGCTTAATAGTCCCTAAATCGAAAACTTTAAAGCGTACAAGAACTACATGTACCAAGAATCAAGTAGTTATAACATATACAAGAATAATAAGGCATACAAATATGTGTCATAACCATACAGAAAGACCACTATGACATACAAGTCCTTAAGGCTAAAGTAGATAAGACTAGAGGCCTACCGGCAACTAAGGGCCTATCAGTTAAGCCATAACACCTACGACTAAAGGCAACCTAAGGTAGCCTAGGTGAACTACCAGGCAAGCGGTGAATCCTCACCAATGGTGAAGCCTATACTCACCCCTAGAAATCCCTAACCTTTATCCAACGTCTCAGCGAACTCATATCACTGATCATGTCCTCAAATAGGTGCAAGTCTATCAAATCCTACCAAATCTTCTCATCCCAGGTCAGTTTTGGTCTGCCTCTGCTCCTCTTTCCCTCCACATTGAGGGTCTCCATGCTCCATACCGGTAGCGCCATCTGTCTCCTCCACACATGCCTGAACTATCGCAATCTCCCTTCCCTTACTTTATCTGAGATACGTGCTACCCCTAATCTGTCTCCACGCTTTATAAACTTAAGTGTTGTTGTATGTGATAATGTGGCTTGTAGATCATATGACTTTGTATTTTATTGTTTTTGATCATACACACTTTATAAACTTAAGTGTTGAGGGACATGTATATGATATATGACCATTTGTTGTTAGCACACAACTATACAAGTTAATAATTTTTGTCATCATTAAAACAAAGGACTAATGATTTCTGACTAATGAATTTCAAACATTGTTATCCCAACACTTATTATCACTCACAATCTATGCTTGATTAGTAGCTAACCAATCCATCCCTAGTAAAACATCAATGCTTCAAAAGGTCATGGGAAAAAAACTAACAGGAAATTCATGCCCATCCTAATTAATCTAGTAATCCTTAACTAAATCTGTTATACTTACCTCACCTCCTTCTGCAGTCTCTACTAGGAATGCACTACTCCTATTACATAAATGCCAATTCAGATAAGGGCAAACATCACATCTGCAAAACTTCTATTCGCACCAAAATAAATTAACACATTGTCATACACATTGTTGATGAGGAACATACATGACACCATGCCTGGCACTACTTTAGCCTCCTTAATGTTTAACAAGTAAGCCATCTCCTTCACCTTTGATGCATCCCTATCCCTCACTGTCTCCCCTTCTGGGGTTCTCAAACCTCTAGTTCCTTCCTTCTTAATCTTCGGACAGTTATGTAATCCCCAGTAAATTCCGGCCTTTACCTTTACTTTTCCAACACTTGTAATTTCATTATTATGTTGTTTACATCTATCCATTTCAATAAATTATCCTATTTATCCATCTCATTTCATGAGTATACACACATACATACTTTGAGTGCAATTATTTCAAATTCAAAAATAATAAATATTTATATAAAAAATTATATAAATAATTATTACTATCCTATTAAATAAATATATTTGTATATGTTAAGTTATTTCTAAACCTATATGTCACACCCCCAAATTCCACTAACGGGGTTTTACCGTTTAGAAGGTGACACACCAGGATCTCAGTCATTAGTTACATCAAACGACACTATATAGGACTTGAAATGTCATAACATAAAAGTTCAGAGTTAATGCGGAAGCGTAAACGTTAAAAATGAAGTCAAAAGTAATTACACGCAACAAGCGTTAATTAATATAATTAAGTAAACTGTTAAAATGTTTAAAATGAATGATATGACACTAGGACTCCATGCATGTCCTAAGTGCGAAACCTGTGCCAAAGCGACCTGAGAAACATGTAAGAAAAAGTGTCAACACGAGGTTGGTGAGTTCACAGGTTTCAAGTTTACAATAAGAGAGTGTTTGCCAGATTATGTACTTTCAATATGCATATCTATAGGCAGCTAGCCTATGTTCATGTCTTACTAAAGCGCTCGCAACCGAAGCTGACTGTTTGTGTTTATATGCCTCCTGCCAGGTATATCAACTCTGGCAAATGTGAGTAGGCTAAAATTTCACCCGTTCGACCTCCAATAGAGTTAGCGCGACTAACGCGGGTGGGGCTTGTCAAACCCAGTAGTACTACTAAATATTACCTCTCTAAGATCCATATTAACGGTCCGATATAAGATGAGGACTTTCTGTGATAGTGTGTCACGCTTAGCCTCAACAGTAATAACATATGAATTACAATAATCTAAAATAGTTGTGTCATGTTTTCTCCCCCAACGGGGAAAAACATGTAACATAATGTTTGTCTGCGTACCTGTTTCTCCCCCATGGGGAAAACAAGTAAAAGTATGATAGTTTGTGTACATGTTTGTTTCTCCTCAACAGGAAAACAAGTAAAATATGTTTGTGTGTAAGCATGTTTCTCCCCCAATAGTAAAACAAGTAAAAAGGGGCCGTGAAACTCACATGAGTTTGAGTAGTGGATTGGATCACACAAGTATGAGATTTGGAACCTTAAATGTTAGCCTGCACGGCTTACGAATGCCCTTGTATTATAAACACATAAGTTAGGGACATATGGGATTTTGTGACGACGACACGGAATAAGGAACTTCCTAAAAGTAACGTTCTTATGACCATGAGTAGACGATTGTGTCCACGAGAATACAAGATTCTTGAATTATACAATTAAGGAAAACTACGGTTTGTGACGAGTGACAAATAATAATATATATATACATATATATCGTTTCTAATTGAGTTCAAGGATTGAAAATAATATATTATTTTATAAACGAGTTTTAAATAACAGATAGGAGTTACAAGACTAAAACCGAGTCTATGGGTGGTTTTCCGGCTTTAAAACATATTAATATAATATAATAATTATTGTTTTGAAAATATAAATATTAATTAAACATTCTGACAAAAGGCTTTCCTACACACGACCGCGCCTAAGACAAGGCACGACCGTGTTCAGGACACAGGGCGCGACCGTGTTGATCAAACATAAGACACAACAAAGTCTTGTCGTCAGGCATGACCGTGCTTGTGTCGGGCACGACCGTGTCTAGGGTTTTCTAGGCATGACCTTGTCTGGCTAGCAGGCACGACCAGGTCAGGTACGGGGCAAGACTGTGCTCGGATAGGCACGACCGCGCTAGAAGATTAGCGCGACCGTGTCTGATTAATTTCAGAAACAAATCGATTAAATCTTATAATATTAACGTTGGAGTTTATGGGGCTTTCAATAAGCAAAGATTTTCGAAGCTATCCATGTATTTTAATTGGATTAACAACATGTCTAGATTAGTATTCGATTAACTCGAAAGTGTATGAACCCTAGGTTTCTGATTGAGTTAAATTCGATAATTCAAGCCCGAAATATGATAGGGCTTTTGATTAGAAGATTGAAACGAAGCTAAGGATGAGTTTGATTACCAGAATAGATGATGGATTGATAGCGTACGGTTAGAACTCGGTCCGACGGCCACGGGTTTGGTCCTTGGTGTTTCCGGCCACTCTTCCGACCAAATTGGTATATTCAGAAGCTTCTGGGAGGCTCGTCTAACGTGTGCAGATGCTAGATCAAGAGGATAATTGACGAATTTAGTCGAATTGGTGAGGAGTAGCGATGAACTCGACGGTTTTAGTTTAATTACAATAACGAAGTTGAATTCGGCCATTACGAGTGTTAAAGTGCCGAATAATGGCTCAATGATGATCGCCATTAGAGATTTTACGTTACAACTTGATATTCGAACGGATTTGTGATTAAAGGCTGAGTTTACGTTTCAACTGGGCAAGAGGCGCGACCGTGCCAACAGGAGGCGCGACCGTGCCAGGACACTTGGCGCGACCGTGCCAAAACAAGGCGCGACCGTGCCTACTAGGATTTCTAGATATTTACAAAACTAGTCCCTGCAACTTCAGCTTTGACAGAATGATTCCTTGGCCTTAGAATTTGGGTTAACTTGGTTAGGATTTAACAGAATATTTAACGGGATCACTAACGGAATTAACTTGAAAAGTCGGATTGTCACACTATATATACATACACATATATTTATAAATAAACAACTTACAAAAAAGTTAAATTATAAATTCTATAAAAATTAGGGTTAATGTGTTTTAATCAAAATAAAAATTAATTCTATTTAGTAAAATACATTTTAACATTTATAACATTTAATTATAACATAATGATTTATTAGATTTTATAAAAAAATTTATAAGATTAATGATTTTATATTTTATAAAAGTCCATGGTTCAAACTGTAATTTCTGAAACTTATTTCTAATTAAAAACAAGTTTCATACATAAAATAATAAAACCTTAAAAGCTCAGGGACTGCTTTGCCATTATCTGAACTTCGTTTCCCCCAAACCGGTCGCGAGTTCAAGCCTATACGACCACCGGTTTGCAAGCTATAGTCCCGAACCTGTAATTTTGATATTTTCGCACGAATTTGAAACCGGCATCACGTTTATAACAATCAAACGACCCACTCCCTGCGATTAGTTGGGTTTTTATGATAGTTTTGATCTGTAACACGTAACCCATAAACCCACTCACAATCATTTACTCGATCGATCATTACAGTGCAAATAAACTATAAATAGGGACTTGTAATCATGTACGAAACACACCACAAGCTCCCCATATACTAATCGCGTCTGAATCCACCCCTGTGCAACCCAATTCCACTTAAGAAGCCGTCCGTATTTCGTTCAGTCGTTCTCTCATTCTACACAACCATTACAGGTGATTTTGGTGTCATTAGGTTCGTATTGATACGAGGATTAGAAGCCCCATGTCTTCGGGTTCGATTTCTATTCAATCGAGAGTATTGAATGGGTTAGGATTACTGGTTCAAATAGGGAAGAAGATAACTTGGGAACTTGTATTTTTAAATTAAACGAGCCGGTTAAGACCAAGGCATCATGATCTGGTCTGGTGGTTAGTGTGTGTGTGTGTGCAAGTGTAACTCGGTCCTGGCGCGGGTTCCAATTCGGCCATGCCTAGTTTTGGTTTTCTTTTTCCATTTTAATTCTTTTAATACATTATCTAATATTTAAAGATTCCAAATTAATTTTTTTAAATTTTATAAAAATATTCTGTAATATTTATAAAAAAAGAAAATATAAAATAGTATTTCAACTATTTTATTTTATTAAAAATAAAATTAAACCACTTGTAAATTTCTAAATAAAATAATATAAATGATTGTTTAGACATATTTTATTACGTTATTTATCTTTACATTAATAATATTTATTACACAAATTTTAATTAAATGTGTAGGCATTATTAATCACTTTCAAACTTATAAATTATTATTTTTGTGAGAATAATTATTTAAAACACTTTTAAATTTATAAAATACTTAAATACTTGTTGTAAATAATTATTTTATACAAAGTTCAATTAGTTCTATTTAAAGCCTATTTACTCTTGTATAATTAAATTAAAATGAATTAATTAATAGATTAATTAGCTATTTTAGTTACTAGTTTAATTAATCAATTTAATTACGTAAAATCAATTAATTAAACCTTTACCATTGCAAAATTTATTTATAAATTATTTTTAGAATAATTATATAAATAAAACCAAAGTTATTATTTAAACTATTCCATTCCATAACTTCATTTATTAATTATCTTTAGAATAGTTTTAGATAAATTACTATGTAATTAATTAGAAGTCTTGTTTAATTCTAATTTATAAACAACTTTTACTAACATTTCAATACTTCTATTTTCTTACAAAATATATGTATACAAGTCCATCTTCAAACCCAAACCTCATGAAACCCTAAAGTTTCAAAATCTCCTTAATTCCTTTTTGACGTACAATGAATTTAGAGTACCATTACACGTGTAGATTTATTGTGAGAAATCCTCACGAGGCCTATCAGTCTTTACCAATCCATACCACTTCTAGCCTTATTACAGTTGAGTTTCATAGCCCACTTTCTCTTTACTATTGTTTACAAATACTCGGGGTGGAACATGTTTACATACATTACATATACAAATTCAATACCATCGTTCTCATGCTATTACCTATGTGCTTTATGTCTTAAACTACTTGGAGACCATACGTGTGTTCATGTTTAGTATAATCATTAACTTGCGAGGTAGGCCTAAGATAGTACCTAACATGATCATTTATACGGGAAACCGATACCATACTTAGAACAAACCTAGGCGGGTTTTCTGTATACCATATTACTTCTTTTTCCAAAATACAATCAGTTGGATTGTACATACCAGTTTTTCGTTTACTACGGTTTGATTGTACGCTTTGGAACTTTGTATGTTTTCACATTTATGCCTTAGTTTATGCTTTGAACATATTGAATTTTAAATCCTTTTTCAACTTTTGTTTGGTGTCAAAACCTATGTTACTGACCAACTACTTGTAGTTGCCATTTACTCACATGTTTCAGGTGCACCAGTTTGAGGATACTACATGATCACTTAGGACTTTAGACCTAGTAATAATGAAACTTAATTATGTTTATTTTTGGAACTCTTTTTTTTTTCTATTTTCACTTGTAACGGATGCTTTAATTATGTTGAATATTATCACTTATTAATAGATGATCATGTGCTTACAAACAACCGCGTCAGCCCCAGCGTATAATCCGTCGCCGACCGAGGTGTGACGGATTGATATCATAGCCATGGTTATAGTGAATTAGGATATTAGACACACATGACCTAGACTATAACCTAGGAGTCCCAAACATGTGTCTAACTCGTTTCTTTTATTAGGAACTCCACTCTATACTAAATCCACTTACATATACCTATCTACATCTATCCATTCATGCCTACATAGTACAATTGCATACACAACAACTACATGGATTACTTCGTACTCTTAGACCTAAGGGTCTAATCCAAATGAAACTCTGGTCAAAGGTATGTAGGTTCTAGCTAATGAATGAGAAATTGTGTAATCCGGGAGGGTGGGCAAATTTTGTCTAGGAAAGGATTTCGTATAAATCCAAATCAACCGATGGACCAGTTATGCTTTCCTAGGAATTCTAGGGATGAGTGTCCACTTATAGGCTAAAGCATGACTTCTCAGACATTAGGTGAACTTAAAATACTTTGATAAGTCAACGTATCCATTTATAATGGGTACCACCCATGTTTTATTAAATACCCCATGATTTTATTACAAACTCTTATAAATGATTCATATCTTATGAAATTCATGTTCATCCCTTTTGTAGAATGCCTCCTCGTCATGAACGTAGAAACAACCTCATCGGCAGGATCATCCAGCAAATGGCTACGATCCTACCAACTATGGTCAACCAGCTGAACTAGAATGCAGCTCCAAGAAACCCCACGTGCACGTTCAAACACTTCAATTCCTGCAACCCCACCAAGTACTATCTAAACGAATGAGCCACTGGACTTCTCCAATGGTTTAAGAGCATTGAAGGTACTTTCATCAGTTTCTACTGCCCCGAGAACCTGAAGGTTTGTTATACTACTAATGTCTTCCAGAAGAGGGCACTCACCGGGTGGAACGGGGAAAAGCGTAACCGTGGGATTAAGGTTGCACTGACTCTACCATGGGTTGATGTTAAGACACTCATGACTGATGAATTTTGCCCCCGTAATGAGATCAAGAAGCTAGAAGCAGAGTTCTGGGATCTCAAACAGGATAGTGGTGAAAGCCTTGCCTACACCACTCGTTTTCATGAGCTTAGCCTTCTGGTGCCTCATATGGTCACTCATGTCTCAAGATCCATTGAGAAATACATCAATGGTCTGCCTATGCAAATCCAGGACATAGTCTTGGGTAGCAATCCAGCCACACTCGAGGAAGCCATCTGTCTTGCTGCTACCCTGTCATACAATCATGTCAAGGTAGGGACTCTATCTAAAAAGGGTGCCAAGAAGACCGTTGAGAAAACCACTACCAAACCCATCAAGGAAGCCAAGGCTGAGTCTTCCTTCAATAATAGGAAGCGGAAGGGCAAGAACTTTACCATTATCACGCCTGCTACCCCTCTAGCCCAAGTAGCCCCTAATGCCTTCAACCCCAACAAGAAGCCATATGTGGGAACCCTGCCTCTGTGTAACACCTGCCAGCTCCATCATACTACCAACATGCCATGTCGTCTATGTACCAATTGTAGACGTTCTGGGCATACGGCTAACATTTGTCGTAGTATTCCCCAAGTTAACCAATTCCATCAACCTACTGTTCCTGTTCCTGCTGCTATCACTCACGGTCATGCTTGTTATCAGTTCGGTGACGCTAATCATTTCAGGAACCGTTGTCCTAGGTTGTCATTATGAATCAAGCCAACATGAACCAAGGCAACATGGTTCAGGGAAACATGAATCAGGGGAACATGAACCAAGTAAATGTGAATCAAGGGAATGCAAACCCCAGTAGCTCGTGGACGTGCCTTCAACATCAATGCCAATGAGGCCCAGGCCAACAACGACGTGGTGAACGGTACGTATCCAATTAATCACCAATATGCTTCCATCCTGTTTGATACTGGTTTCGATAGAAGTTTCGTGTCCTTTGAATTTGAACCACAACTCGCTATGAGTCGAACTAAGTTAGACAGATCCTTTGATATCCTAGTAGCGGATGGATATTCAGTTACATGTGACACCGTTATTTGAGATTGTACCATAAACTTGAACGATCATGACTTCTCGTTTAATCTTATTCCTATGGCTTTCAGAGGTTTCGACATCATAGTAGGCATAGACTTGACAAGGCATCATGCCGAAGTCGTCTGTTTTGACAAATACATCTGTATCCCTCTTGACTCGGGCGACAATTTGAACTTCTATGGTGAGAAGCCGTCAAAGGGACTCAAGCTGATGTCTTGCACTACCGCACAGAAGTACTTACGAAAGAAGTGCGTAGCTTTCGTATCACACATTATGGAGCGGAAAGACAAGGGCAAAAGCGTACAAGACATTCCTGTGATCAAAGACTTTCCAGAAGTATTTCCCGAAGACTTACCCGGTCTTCCTCCCGTAAGTCAAGTCGAATTCCATATTGATCTAGTGCCAGGAGCAAACCCCGTGGCTAAGTCACCTTATCGTCTTGCACCATCAAAAATGCAAGAACTTTCAAGCCAACACCGAGAACTTTCCGACAAAGGATTTATTCGTCCCGGTGTTTCTCCTCGGGGAGCACCCATCTTATTTGTCAAGAAGAAGGATGGTTCTTTCCGGATGTGCATAGACTACCGGTAACTCAACAAGCTTACTGTGAAGAACCGTTATCCACTTCCGAGGATTGATTATCTATTTGATCAACTCCAAGGCTTGACTTATTTATCGAAGATTGATCTTCGTTCTAGGTATCACCAGTTACGAGTCCTTGAATCCGATATCCCAAAAACAGCTTTTTGTACAAGATACCGTCATTACGAGTTCATGGTTATGCCCTTCGGACTAACCAACGCACCCGGGGTATTCATGGATCTTATGAACCGCGTGTGTAAACCGTACATGGACAAGTTCGTGATCGTCTTCATTGACGATATTCTCATCTATTCAAAATAAAAAGCGTAGCACGAAAAACACTTGCGTTTGGTTTTAGATCTCTTGAAGAAGAAGCAATTATATACCAAGTTCTCCAAATGTGAATTTTGGCTAAAGGAAGTCCAATTCCTGGGCCATGTAGTCAACGAAAAGGGTATTCACGTGGATCCCGCTAAGATTAAAGCGGTGAAGAACTTGCAAGCTCCAAAAACCCCTACAGAAGTCCGCTCGTTTCTTGGTTTAGCGGGCTATTATCGTTGTTTCATATCAAACTTTTCAAAGATCGCGGTGCCACTCACAGCCTTAACACATAAAGGCAAACCCTACGAATAGGGACCAAAACAAGAGGAATCCTTTCAAACTCTAAAGCAAAAATTATGTGAGGCTCCTGTCTTGACTCTTCCCGATGGAACCGAGGACTTTGTCGTTTACTGTGACGCTTCCCACTTAGGCCTTGATTGTGTTCTTATGCAACGAGGCAAAGTGATTGCTTATGCATCCCGACAACTCAAGATCCATGAGAATAATTATACGATGTCACAATCTGACTTTTCAAGTTAACTCCGTTAGCAATCTCGTTAAGTATTATGTTAAAACCTAACTCAGTTAAACCAATATTAAACCCCAGGGTCTAATTCTGCCATCATTTAAACTAGAATTACAAGGTCTAATTATGTAATTACCCTAAACTCAAGCCGGTTGACTTTGAAAGTCAAAATTGAAGAATCCTTTGTTCCTGTTGACTTTCTAAGTCAAACCGAGTGTGTGTTAATCCAAATCCAAAAGCTATAGCCAAAATTCATCCGAAATTATAACCGAAATGGATGTTAATGTCAGTTTCGATCATCATTGAGACTATTAACATCGCCATTATGTTCGAATTATTCTCAATTATGGGTATTAAACCCGTAACCGTCGACCACCTCTTCGTATACATCAAATTCGATGGATCCTTGTATTGTTTTTACAAATTGAACATACACTCACATAACTCGCACCTCTCTGAAGCTTTTGACAAACTGAATTGGCCGGATTAGCAGTCGAAGACGCCGGAGACCACCACAGTCGCAATCGGTCATCATTTTAGTCGAGAACCTCCAATTCATCACGCATTTTGGTAATTTCTTGTATCCATAGTTTCGTTTTAATCTGTTGATCATTAGCCCTATGCTAATTCGGCTTTATAACATCAACCCAATCAAAATCGAACTCTAGGGTTCTTATCATTTTCGGTTTAATCGAATCCTACCTTAAAACGTGTTTAAATCCAATTAACTTATATCATTAGACTCGTAATCATCTGTGTAGTGAAGCCCTATATCATTTAATCTCAGAACATCGAATCTGCCATGATCTATATCTAGGGTTCTTCATAAAAATGATTTGGGGGTTTCGACCCTAAACCCAATATCAATCAAATTAAACCTAGGCGGGTTTTCTGTATACCATATTACTTCTTTTTCCAAAATACAATCAGTTGGATTGTACATACCAGTTTTTCGTTTACTACGGTTTGATTGTACGCTTTGGAACTTTGTATGTTTTCACATTTATGCCTTAGTTTATGCTTTGAACATATTGAATTTTAAATCCTTTTTCAACTTTTGTTTGGTGTCAAAACCTATGTTACTGACCAACTACTTGTAGTTGACATTTACTCACATGTTTCAGGTGCACCAGTTTGAGGATACTACATGATCACTTAGGACTTTAGACCTAGTAATAATGAAGCTTAATTATGTTTATTTTTGGAACTCTTTTTTTTCTATTTTCACTTGTAACGGATGCTTTAATTATGTTGAATATTATCACTTATTAATAGATGATCATGTGCTTACAAACAACTGCGTCAGCCCTAGCGTATAATCCGCCGCCGACCGAGGTGTGACGGATTGATATCATAGCCATGGTTATAGTGAATTAGGATATTAGACACACATGACCTAGACTATAACCTAGGAGTCCCAAACATGTGTCTAACTCGTTTCTTTTATTAGGAACTCCACTCTATACTAAATCCACTTACATATACCTATATACATCTATCCATTCATGCCTACATAGTACAATTGCATACACAACAACTACATGGATTACTTCGTACTCTTAGACCTAAGGGTCTAATCCAAATGAAACTCTGGTCAAAGGTATGTAGGTTCTAGCTAATGAATGAGAAATTGTGCAATCCGGGAGGGTGGGCAAATTTTGTCTAGGAAAGGATTTCGTATAAATCCAAATCAACCGATGGACCAGTTATGCTTTCCTAGGAATTCTAGGGATGAGTGTCCACTTATAGGCTAAAGCATGACTTCTCAGACATTAGGTGAACTTAAAATACTTTGATAAGTCAACGTATCCATTTATAATGGGTACCACCCATGTTTTATTAAATACCCCATGATTTTATTACAAACTCTTATAAATGATTCATATCTTATGAAATTCATGTTCATCCCTTTTGTAGAATGCCTCCTCGTCATGAACGTAGAAACAACCTCACCGGCAGGATCATCCCGCAAATGGCTACGATCCTACCAACTATGGTCAACCAGCTGAACTAGAATGCAGCTCCAAGAAACCCCACGTGCACGTTCAAACACTTCAATTCCTGCAACCCCACCAAGTACTATGTAAACGAATGAGCCACTGGACTTCTCCAATGGTTTAAGAGCATTGAAGGTACTTTCATCAGTTTCGACTGCCCCGAGAACCTGAAGGTTTGTTATACTACTAATGTCTTCCAGAAGAGGGCACTCACCGGGTGGAACGGGGAAAAGCGTAACCGTGGGATTAAGGTTGCACTGACTCTACCATGGGTTGATGTTAAGACACTCATGACTGATGAATTTTGCCCCCGTAATGAGATCAAGAAGCTAGAAGCAGAGTTCTGGGATCTCAAACAGGATAGTGGTGAAAGCCTTGCCTACACCACTCGTTTTCATGAGCTTAGCCTTCTGGTGCCTCATATGGTCACTCATGTCTCAAGATCCATTGAGAAATACATCAATGGTCTGCCTATGCAAATCCAGGACATAGTCTTGGGTAGCAATCCAGCCACACTCGAGGAAGCCATCTGTCTTGCTGCTACCCTGTCATACAATCATGTCAAGGTAGGGACTCTATCTAAAAAGGGTGCCAAGAAGACCGTTGAGAAAACCACTACCAAACCCATCAAGGAAGCCAAGGCTGAGTCTTCCTTCAATAATAGGAAGCGGAAGGGCAAGAACTTTACCATTATCACGCCAGCTACCCCTCTAGCCCAAGTAGCCCCTAATGCCTTCAACCCCAACAAGAAGCCATATGTGGGAACCCTGCCTCTGTGTAACACCTGCCAGCTCCATCATACTACCAACATGCCATGTCGTCTATGTACCAATTGTAGACGTTCTGGGCATACGGCTAACATTTGTCGTAGTATTCCCCAAGTTAACCAATTCCATCAACCTACTGTTCCTGTTCCTGCTGCTATCACTCACGGTCGTGCTTGTTATCAGTCCGGTGACGCTAATCATTTCAGGAACCGTTGTCCTAGGTTGTCATTATGAATCAAGCCAACATGAACCAAGGCAACATGGTTCAGGGAAACATGAATCAGGGGAACATGAACCAAGTAAATGTGAATCAGGGGAATGCAAACCCCTGTAGCTCGTGGACGTGCCTTCAACATCAATGCCAATGAGGCCCAGGCCAACAACGACGTGGTGAACGGTACGTATCCAATTAATCACCAATATGCTTCCATCCTGTTTGATACTGGTTTCGATAGAAGTTTCGTGTCCTTTGAATTTGAACCACAACTCGCTATGAGTCGAACTAAGTTAGACAGATCCTTTGATATCCTAGTAGCGGATGGATATTCAGTTACATGTGACACCGTTATTTGAGATTATACCCTAAACTTGAACGATCATGTCTTCTCGTTTAATCTTATTCCTATGGCTTTCAGAGGTTTCGACATCATAGTAGGCATAGACTTGACAAGGCATCATGCCGAAGTCGTCTGTTTTGACAAATACATCTGTATCCCTCTTGACTCGGGCGACAATTTGAACTTCTATGGTGAGAAGCCGTCAAAGGGACTCAAGCTGATGTCTTGCACTACCGCACAGAAGTACTTACGAAAGAAGTGCGTAGCTTTCTTATCACACATTATGGAGCGGAAAGACAAGGGCAAAAGCGTACAAGACATTCCTGTGATCAAAGACTTTCCAGAAGTATTTCCCGAAGACTTACCCGGTCTTCCTCCCGTAAGTCAAGTCGAATTCCATATTGATCTAGTGCCAGGAGCAATCCCCGTGGCTAAGTCACCTTATCGTCTTACACCATCAAAAATGCAAGAACTTTCAAGCCAACACCGAGAACTTTCCGACAAAGGATTTATTCGTCCCGGTGTTTCTCCTCGGGGAGCACCCATCTTATTTGTCAAGAAGAAGGATGGTTCTTTCCGGATGTGCATAGACTACCGGTAACTCAACAAGCTTACCGTGAAGAACCGTTATCCACTTCCGAGGATTGATTATCTATTTGATCAACTCCAAGGCTTGACTTATTTATCGAAGATTGATCTTCGTTCTAGTTATCACCAGTTACGAGTCCTTGAATCCGATATCCCAAAAACAGCTTTTTGTACAAGATACCGTCATTACGAGTTCATGGTTATGCCCTTCGGACTAACCAACGCACCCGGGGTATTCATGGATCTTATGAACCGCGTGTGTAAACCGTACATGGACAAGTTCGTGATCGTCTTCATTGACGATATTCTCATCTATTCAAAATAAAAAGCGTAGCACGAAAAACACTTGCGTTTGGTTTTAGATCTCTTGAAGAAGGAGCAATTATATGCCAAGTTCTCCAAATGTGAATTTTGGCTAAAGGAAGTCCAATTCCTGGGCCATGTAGTCAACGAAAAGGGTATTCACGTGGATCCCGCTAAGATTAAAGCGGTGAAGAACTTGCAAGCTCCAAAAACCCGTACAGAAGTCCGCTCGTTTCTTGGTTTAGCGGGCTATTATCGTTGTTTCATATCAAACTTTTCAAAGATCGCGGTGCCACTCACAGCCTTAACACATAAAGGCAAACCCTACGAATAGGGACCAAAACAAGAGGAATCCTTTCAAACTCTAAAGCAAAAATTATGTGAGGCTCCTGTCTTGACTCTTCCCGATGGAACCGAGGACTTTGTCGTTTACTGTGACGCTTCCCACTTAGGCCTTGATTGTGTTCTTATGCAACGAGGCAAAGTGATTGCTTATGCATCCCGACAACTCAAGATCCATGAGAATAATTATACGATGTCACAATCTGACTTTTCAAGTTAACTCCGTTAGCAATCTCGTTAAGTATTATGTTAAAACCTAACTCAGTTAAACCAATATTAAACCCCAGGGTCTAATTCTGCCATCATTTAAATTAGAATTACAAGGTCTAATTATGTAATTACCCTAAACTCAAGCCGGTTGACTTTGAAAGTCAAAATTGAAGAATCCTTTGTTCTTGTTGACTTTCTAAGTCAAACCGAGTGTGTGTTAATCCAAATCCAGGAGCTATAGCCAAAATTCATCCGAAATTATAACCGAAATAGATGTTAATGTCAGTTTCGATCATCATTGAGACTATTAACATCGCCATTATGTTCGAATTATTCTCAATTATGGGTATTAAACCCGTAACCGTCGACCACCTCTTCGTATACATCAAATTCGATGGATCCTTGTATTGTTTTTACAAATTGAACATACACTCACATAACTAGCACCTCTCTGAAGCTTTTGACAAACTGAATTGGCCGGATTAGCAGTCGAAGACGCCGGAGACCACCACAGTCGCAGTCGGTCATCATTTTAGTCGAGAACCTCCAATTCATCACGCATTTTGGTAATTTCTTGTATCCATAGTTTCGTTTTAATCTGTTGATCATTAGCCCTATGCTAATTCGGCTTTATAACATCAACCCAATCAAAATCGAACTCTAGGGTTCCTATCATTTTCGGTTTAATCGAATCCTACCTTAAAACGTGTTTAAATCCAATTAACTTATATCATTAGACTCGTAATCATCTGTGTAGTGAAGCCCTATATCATTTAATCTCAGAACATCGAATCTGCCATGATCTATATCTAGGGTTCTTCATAAAAACGATTTGGGGGTTTCGACCCTAAACCCAATATCAATCAAATTAAACCTAGGCGGGTTTTCTGTATACCATATTACTTCTTTTTCCAAAATACAATCAGTTGGATTGTACATACCAATTTTTCGTTTACTACGGTTTGATTGTACGCTTTGGAACTTTGTATGTTTTCACATTTATGCCTTAGTTTATGCTTTGAACATATTGAATTTTAAATCCTTTTTCAACTTTTGTTTGGTGTCAAAACCTATGTTACTGACCAACAACTTGTAGTTGACATTTACTCACATGTTTCAGGTGCACCAGTTTGAGGATACTACATGATCACTTAGGACTTTAGACCTAGTAATAATGAAGCTTAATTATGTTTATTTTTGGAACTCTTTTTTTTCTATTTTCACTTGTAACGGATGCTTTAATTATGTTGAATAAATATTATCACTTATTAATAGATGATCATTTGCTTACAAACAACAGCGTCAGCCCCAGCGTATAATCCGCCGCCGACCGAGGTGTGACGGATTGATATCATAGCCATGGTTATAGTGAATTAGGATATTAGACACACATGACCTAGACTATAACCTAGGAGTCCCAAACATGTGTCTAACTCGTTTCTTTTATTAGGAACTCCACTCTATACTAAATCCACTTCCATATACCAATCTACATCTATCCATTCATGCCTACATAGTACAATTGCATACACAACAACTACATGGATTACTTCGTACTCTTAGACCTAAGGGTCTAATCCAAATGAAACTCTGGTCAAAGGTATGTAGGTTCTAGCTAATGAATGAGAAATTGTGCAATCCGGGAGGGTGGGCAAATTTTGTCTAGGAAAGGATTTCGTATAAATCCAAATCAACCGATGGACCAGTTATGCTTTCCTAGGAATTCTAGGGATGAGTGTCCACTTATAGGCTAACGCATGACTTCTCAGACATTAGGTGAACTTAAAATACTTTGATAAGTCAACGTATCCATTTATAATGGGTACCACCCATGTTTTATTAAATACCCCATGATTTTATTACAAACTCTTATAAATGATTCATATCTTATGAAATTCATGTTCATCCCTTTTGTAGAATGCCTCCTCGTCATGAACGTAGAAACAACCTCACCGGCAGGATCATCCAGCAAATGGCTACGATCCTACCAACTATGGTCAACCAGCTGAACTAGAATGCAGCTCCAAGAAACCCCACGTGCACGTTCAAACACTTCAATTCCTGCAACCCCACCAAGTACTATGTAAACGAATGAGCCACTGGACTTCTCCAATGGTTTAAGAGCATTGAAGGTACTTTCATCAGTTTCGACTGCCCCGAGAACCTGAAGGTTTGTTATACTACTAATGTCTTCCAGAAGAGGGCACTCACCGGGTGGAACGGGGAAAAGCGTAACCGTGGGATTAAGGTTGCACTGACTCTACCATGGGTTGATGTTAAGACACTCATGACTGATGAATTTTGCCCCCGTAATGAGATCAAGAAGCTAGAAGCAGAGTTCTGGGATCTCAAACAGGATAGTGGTGAAAGCCTTGCCTACACCACTCGTTTTCATGAGCTTAGCCTTCTGGTGCCTCATATGGTCACTCATGTCTCAAGATACATTGAGAAATACATCAATGGTCTGCCTATGCAAATCCAGGACATAGTCTTGGGTAGCAATCCAGCCACACTCGAGGAAGCCATCTGTCTTGCTGCTACCCTGTCATACAATCATGTCAAGGTAGGGACTCTATCTAAAAAGGGTGCCAAGAAGACCGTTGAGAAAACCACTACCAAACCCATCAAGGAAGCCAAGGTTGAGTCTTCCTTCAATAATAGGAAGCGGAAGGGCAAGAACTTTACCATTATCACGCTGCTACCCCTCTAGCCCAAGTAGCCCCTAATGCCTTCAACCCCAACAAGAAGCCATATGTGGGAACCCTGCCTCTGTGTAACACCTGCCAGCTCCATCATACTACCAACATGCCATGTCGTCTATGTACCAATTGTAGACGTTCTGGGCATACGGCTAACATTTGTCGTAGTATTCCCCAAGTTAACCAATTCCATCAACCTACTGTTCCTGTTCCTGCTGCTATCACTCACGGTCGTGCTTGTTATCAGTTCGGTGACGCTAATCATTTCAGGAACCGTTGTCCTAGGTTGTCATTATGAATCAAGCCAACATGAACCAAGGCAACATGGTTCAGGGAAACATGAATCAGGGGAACATGAACCAAGTAAATGTGAATCAGGGGAATGCAAACCCCTGTAGCTCGTAGACGTGCCTTCAACATCAATGCCAATGAGGCCCAGGCCAACAACGACGTGATGAACGGTACGTATCCAATTAATCACCAATATGCTTCCATCCTGTTTGATACTGGTTTCGATAGAAGTTTCGAGTCCTTTGAATTTGAACCACAACTCGCTATGAGTCGAACTAAGTTAGACAGATCCTTTGATATCCTAGTAGCGGATGGATATTCAGTTACATGTGACACCGTTATTTGAGATTGTACCCTAAACTTGAACGATCATGACTTCTCGTTTAATCTTATTCCTATGGCTTTCAGAGGTTTCGACATCATAGTAGGCATAGACTTGACCAGGCATCATGCCGAAGTCGTCTGTTTTGACAAATACATCTGTATCCCTCTTGACTCGGGTGACAATTTGAACTTCTATGGTGAGAAGCCGTCAAAGGGACTCAAGCTGAT
The DNA here is from genome assembly GCA_023525975.1 of Smallanthus sonchifolius. Lineage (NCBI taxonomy): Eukaryota > Viridiplantae > Streptophyta > Magnoliopsida > Asterales > Asteraceae > Smallanthus > Smallanthus sonchifolius. The sequence goes on along the minus strand of CM042030.1, from coordinate 65,295,319 downwards.
GTCTTGCACTACCGCATAGAAGTACTTACGAAAGAAGTGCGTAGCTTTCTTATCACACATTGTGGAGCGGAAAGACAAGGGCAAAAGCGTACAAGACATTCCTGTGATCAAAGACTTTTCAGAAGTATTTCCTGAAGACTTACCCGGTCTTCCTCCCGCAAGTCAATTCGAATTCCATATTGATCTAGTGCCAGGAGAAAACCCCGTGGCTAAGTCACTTTATCGTCTTCCACCATAAAAAATGCAAGAACTTTCAAGCCAACACCGAGAACTTTTCGACAAAGGATTTATTCGTCCCGGTGTTTCTCCTCGGGGAGCATCCATCTTATTTGTCAAGAAGAAGGATGGTTCTTTCCGGATGTGCATAGACTACCGGTAACTCAACAAGCTTACCGTGAAGAACCGTTATCCACTTCCGAGGATTGATTATCTATTTGATCAACTCCAAGGCTTGACTTATTTATCGAAGATTGATCGTCATTCTAGTTATCACCAGTTACGAGTCCTTGAATCCGATATCCCAAAAACAGCTTTTTGTACAAGATACCGTCATTACGAGTTCATGGTTATGCCCTTCGGACTAACCAACGCACCCGGGGTATTCATGGATCTTATGAACCGCGTGTGTAAACCGTACATGGACAAGTTCGTGATCGTCTTCATTGACGATATTCTCATCTATTCAAAATAAAAAGCGTAGCACGAAAAACACTTGCGTTTGGTTTTAGATCTCTTGAAGAAGAAGCAATTATATACCAAGTTCTCCAAATGTGAATTTTGGCTAAAGGAAGTCCAATTCCTGGGCCATGTAGTCAACGAAAAGGGTATTCACGTGGATCCCGCTAAGATTAAAGCGGTGAAGAACTTGCAAGCTCCAAAAACCCCTACAGAAGTCCGCTCGTTTCTTGGTTTAGCGGGCTATTATCGTTGTTTCATATCAAACTTTTCAAAGATCGCGGTGCCACTCACAGCCTAAACACATAAAGGCAAACCCTACGAATAGGGACCAAAACAAGAGGAATCCTTTCAAACTCTAAAGCAAAAATTATGTGAGGCTCCTGTCTTGACTCTTCCCGATGGAACCGAGGACTTTGTCGTTTACTGTGACGCTTCCCACTTAGGCCTTGATTGTGTTCTTATGCAACGAGGCAAAGTGATTGCTTATGCATCCCGATAACTCAAGATCCATGAGAAAAATTATACGATGTCACAAGCTGACTTTTCAAGTAAACTCCGTTAGCAATCTCGTTAAGTATTATGTTAAAACCTAACTCAGTTAAACCAATATTAAACCACAGGGTCTAATTCTGCCATCATTTAAATTAGAATTACAAGGTCTAATTATGTAATTACCATAAACTCAAGCCGGTTGACTTTGAAAGTCAAAATTGAATAATCCTTTGTTCCTGTTGACTTTCTAAGTCAAACCGAGTGTGTGTTAATCCAAATCCAGGAGCTATAGCCAAAATTCATCCGAAATTATAACCGAAATGGTTGTTAATGTCAGTTTCGATCATCATTGAGACTATTAACATCGCCATTATGTTCGAATTATTCTAAATTATGGGTATTAAACCCGTAACCGTCGACCACCTCTTCGTATACATTAAATTCGATGGATCCTTGTATTGTTTTTACAAATTGAACATACACTCACGTAACTCGCACCTCTCTGAAGCTTTTGACAAACTGAATTGGCCGGATTAGCAGTCGAAGACGCCGGAGACCACCACAGTCGCAGTCGGTCATCATTTTAGTCGAGAACCTCCAATTCATCACGCATTTTGGTAATTTCTTGTATCCATAGTTTCGTTTTAATCTGTTGATCATTAGCCCTATGCTAATTCGGCTTTATAACATCAACCCAATCAAAATCGAACTCTAGGGTTCTTATCATTTTCGGTTTAATCGAACCCTACCTTAAAACGTGTTTAAATCCAATTAACTTATATCATTAGACTCGTAATCATCTGTGTAGTGAAGCCCTATATCATTTAATCTCAGAACATCGAATCTGCCATGATCTATATCTAGGGTTCTTCATAAAAACGATTTGGGGGTTTCGACCCTAAACCCAATATCAATCAAATTAAACTATAGGGATAGATTCGCAATACCTTGTTTTGTAAAAGCCCCATGGATTCATCAAATTGTACTTTCAGATTTTATCAAATTGATTTTTAGTTTATATCTAGGGTTCCGAATCTTGAATCTGGAATTAAACAAACCTAAACACGTTTATTTCACAATTAAACCCAACCCCAGACTCGCCTCTACCAGATTAACAAAACCCCTAGGTCACTTTGATCGATCATTATCAGTTTTAGGGGAATTGGGGCTGGTTTCGATCGGATCGTGATATGGGGGAAGTTCACGCTGAAACTGTATGATAAAACGAATTGAAACCGGGTTTGTACGCGATACCCTAGCGGGCGCGACTGGTTAAGACAGTGTGTGTGTGTGTGTAGGAGAGACCCGGGTTCGAGACCGAGCTCCCACGTTTTTATTTTGGGACACTTTTTAGCATATTTATTTATTAAAAATCAAACCCCTTATTATTATAATATTATACAAATGTGTTTTAGCCCGGGAAACAACCCGTAGGCTCGGCTTTGAATTATTAACCTACTTTTGTTATTATTTCTCACTTTTAAAAATATTATATTTATATTATTTTCAAACCATAACTTCGTATAAAATAATATGTTTATATTATTTTCAACCCGTGACTCGTGTTATTAAATAATATATATTTATATTATTTCGTATCGTTTTATAACCTCGTGTAACGTTTGAAACTAAATAATAATATAATTAGCTATATTCTTTACTCGCATTTATTACCTCCATAAAAATAATATATTTATTATTTTTACCACGAACGAGTAATTAGAATATTCATATGAACCTAAAAATAATATATTAAATTATATTATTTTCCAAATTTTTGTAAACGACAAAACGCTCGAATATATTTATTATATATTATTTTATCATTCGTCGCGTAACGTATATATATCTTAATTAAAGAATTCGTATTCCCGTGGACACATTCGTTTACTCTTGGTTATTAGAGCATTTCCTTAGGACGTTTCTCATTCCGTGTCGTTGTTACAATTCCCATTTTATCCCTAATTTATGTGTTTATAATTTTAGGGCATACGTAAGTCGCCTGAGACTAACACTCGTGGTTCCAACTTATCTCTTGCGTGATACTACATACAACGCAACGCAGGTGAGTTTTCATGGCCCCTTTTTACTGTTTTAACTTGGGGGAGAAAACATGATTCAACTATTTTGAGATTTTGTAATTCATATGTTACCAATGTTAAAGCTAAGCGTAACACGCTATCACAGAAAGTCCTCTTCTTATATCGGACCGTTAATATGGATCTTAGCGAGGTAATGTTTAGTAGTACTACTGGGTTTGACAAATCCTACCCGCGTTAGTCGCGCTAACTCGATTGGAGATCGAACGGGTGAAATGTTAGCCTACTCACACCGCCGGGGTTGATAGACCTGGCAGGAGGCAAATAAACAAACAGCCAGCTTCGGTTGCGAGCGCTTAAGTTAAACATGAACATAGGTTAGCTACCTATAGATACATATTGAATGATCATAAATCTGGTAAACGCTTATTTATATATTGAAACCTGTGAACTCACCAACCTCGTGTTGACATCTTTTCTTACATGTTTTCTCAGGTCGCTAAGATAAGGCACAGGTGCACGTTAGGACATGCATGGATTCTTCTATTTTGATTGTTACTTTATAATAATTGTTTGGACTATTTTGGATTGTGTTGGTTTGGACATTTGGACTTTTGGGTGCGTGTGTCTTGCGCATTTTCTTTTCTTTACGCTCCCGCATTTGAACTCTATTTATTATGATATTTTCATTTGAGTCCCATGTAGAGTCGTTCAATATAACTATTTTCTGAGATCCTGGTTCGTCACTTCCCAAACGGTAAAACTCCGTTAGCTGAAATTGGGGGTGTGACAGATTGGTATCAGAGCCATTGGTTATAGAGAACTAGGATTTCATACTAGACTATAACCTCACAGATTAGTTACATGTCATAAATCTTGAATGTTTGGCACTTATATGTTATATTACAGCAACATGTCGTCAACTCCACCACCATCACCTAAGGCACTTGGACACGATGCACCTATCTTATCATCCCCGAAGCCCAAAAGGCGTCGGACTAGTTCTAATGACTATTCAGTTGATCAGGGTGAACCAAGTAGCGCGCAAGCAATGAATCCTGCTCGCAATTGGAATGCATACCCGTAAATGATCCAAAGGTGGATCGAAATGGGAAATGTCCCATCACCTTACTTTGGTTCTGCTTCCTCATCATCTACTTTACCTAGCTTGCCATGCACTATGGAACAAGCTTTTGCAGCCTTTGTATTTTACATGTCTAGGGAGTTGAGCATTGTGAAAGATGCTACTGAAGAGATACCTGGCATTCTGCAGCGAGAGTCACAAATAGAGGAGAACAAGGTAGGTATTGAGCTGTTGAATGCTGAGCTAGTAGTGACGGATCAGGTCCATAAAGTTTTGGTGGATCAGGTGACACATTTGGAGACGAGGGTGGATACCTCGGATCAAGATGTAGAAGGGATTCTGGAGAGAATGGCTAATATGGAAGGCCAGCTGCAAGTAGCAAATCATGCTGCCGAAGGACTTCAAGAAAGAGTGACTTACTTAGAAGCCCAACTGCAAGCAGCCCTATTTCCTGAGGAAATTCCACTTTCGGACGGCGAGGAGGAGCCTTTCGAGGAGGAACCTTTCGAGGAGGAGCCCTTCGAGGATGAGCCACTAGAGGAGGAGCCACCCGAGGAGGAACCGGTGGAGATCGATGATGCTCAATCATACGTTTCTTCCGATGACGAGGATGTTTGATGATCTTCCTATTCTATCTTTCTTTCTTTCATGTTTTGCTTATGTTGTTTCTCTTTTCAAACCTAGATGGGTAAGGTTGTTCCCTTTCAATAAAAGCATGAGAAGTTTAATGTTTGAATTATTTATTTTGTAGCCTTATAATTTATTTAATTTCCAAAATATTAGATGTTGTATTTCCTTACTTGTACATGAATAATGTTTAATATGCGATATATTTCTCATTGTTTTGTGTTTGTGAATGTGAAGAATCATGTCGGGAAGAGGACGTGGAGGTCGTGCTGGTGGCCGAGGTACCATCAACATGACAGTAGCGGAGCTAACGGCACTAATAAACGATAGTGTGGCGGAGGCTCTAGCAGCATAGAATGCTACAGGTAAATGCTTTAGCTATTGACTAATGATGTCAATTCATCTCTTAAAAAGCCTGTCCTAAGCTCTATAATTCCAATCCTATATTGTTTCTAAATCCAGGCTAGCAAAACCAGCAGAATCAGCAGCCAGCCTACACCTTCAAAGCATTTATGGACTGTAAGCCCCACGCCTTTAATGGAGTTGAAGGAGCTGTCGGACTACTCCGTTGGTTCGAAAAAGTAGAATCAGTGATTGCCATGTGCAACTGCCCGGTGGCCAATTAGGTCAAGTTCGCCGCTGGAACTTTGGAGGGCCCGGCTCTCACGTGGTCGAACGCCCAGCTCCAAATGTTGGGTCTGGCCATGGCAAATGGACTCTCGTGGGAAGTGTTTAAGTCGATGATGAAGGAGGAGTACTGTACTCACGATGAAATTCAGAAGTTAGAGGGAGAGTTCTGGAACCTAAAAATGGAGGGTTCTGAAATTGAACTTTATACCACTCGTTCACATGAACTTGCTACTATGTGCCCACATATGGTAACTCCTGATTACAAGAGGATTGAACTATATATTGGAGGTCTAGTTCCACAAATTCAGAGCATGGTTACTTCATCCAACCCTACTACCATCCAGCAGACGATCAGGCTAGCTCACAAGTTAACCGATCAGGCGGTGACACAAGAGACTCTACCTCCGAGAGGTTCGGTCTCTAAATCCACCGAAAGTCACAAGCGCAAGTTTGATCACCACTCCAACACTCACTCCAACTCTAAAGGACCCCAGCTCAACCAACCCTAGTTTAATTAACCATAGCATCAACAGCAGCATAAGTTTGAGCCTGCTAAGAACTTCAACCAGTCGACCTCTTCAGGTCAAAATCAGGGTGGTTATACGGGAAAATCTCCTAAGTGTAACAAGTGCAACTTCCATCACTTCGGGTTTTGCAACCGTTGTCAGAGGTGTGGCAAAATAGGTCATGCTGCCAAAGATTGTATGGGTGAATTACAAGCCAAGCAGCCTTTTTAACAGCCCGGATTTACAAAGGGTTGTTTCGAGTGTGGGAAGGAGGGGCATATTCGGAATAATTGTCCTCAATTGAAGAAAGGGAGTAATGGAAACCATAACTCTAACCAGAATAACAACAATGGTGGCAACAACGGCAATGGTGGAGGAAATGGTGCGAAGGGACGAGCCTTCGTGCTAGGATCTGGAAAAGCTCGTTATGATCATAATGTGGTCATCGGTAAGTTTCTCTTAAATAATTATTTTGCTTCTGTCCTTTTTGACACTAGTGCTGATAAGAGTTTTATATCTAAGAAACATAGTGATATGATAAAAGGAACTCCAACCTTGTTAGAAGCTAAGTATATAATAGAGATAGCTGATGGCCAAATAATTGAAGCAACCCACATTCTTAAGGGTTGTAAGCTTGAGCTAGCTAATCATATACTTGATATCGACCTTATGCCGGTCACGCTTGGTAGTTTTGATGTAATTGTCGGCATGGATTGGTTATCTAAAAACCAAGCTGAAATCATCTGTCGCGAGAAAATTGTTCGCATCCCTCTCCCGAGTGGAGAAACTCTTTCCGTTCAGGGCGAAAAGGTTTATACAGTCATGGGCATCATATCCTTTATGAAAGCACAAAAATGCCTTCGAAAAGGGCATACTGCTATTTTGGCTCTCATTGCTGAGCAGTCCTCAGAAGAGAAGAAGATTGATGAAATTCCCGTCGTTCGTGATTTTCTGGAAGTATCTCCCGAAGATTTTCCTGGTCTGCCACCACACCGTCAAGTCGAATTCTAAATCGATCTAGCACCCGGAGCGGCACCGATCGCTTGGGCACCTTACAGACTGGCACCTAGTGAATTGCAAGAGCTATCTACTCGGTTACAAGAATTATTGGATAAAGTTTTCATCCGACCTAACTCATCACCATGGGGAGCTCCAGTCCTATTTGTCAAGAAAAAGGACGGGACTTTCCGTATGTGTATCGACTACCGTGAACTGAATAAATTGACAATCAAGAATCGTTACCCTTTGCCTCATATAGATGATCTTTTTGATCAACTACAAGGATCAAGTTTCTATTCCAAGATAGATCTTAGGTCCGGTTACCATCAATTGAGAGTCCGAGAGGAGGATATCTTAAAGACTGCATTCAGGACTAGGTACGGCCACTATGAATTTATGGTCATGCCTTTCGGATTAACCAACGCACCCGCGGTATTCATGGACCTCATGAACCGTGTGTGTAAGCCATACCTTAATCAATTTGTCATTGTTTTCATCGACGACATTCTCATTTATTCCAAGGACAAGGAGGAACATGACGAACATCTACATTTAATCCTGGAATTACTTAAAAAGGAACATCTGTATGCTAAGTTTTCCATGTGTGAATTCTGGATCCGGGAAGTTAAATTCTTAGGACATGTGGTTAACGAGAAAGGAATACATGTCGACCCATCAAAGATAGAAGCCATCAAAAGTTGGGCAGCACCATCGATTCATCGAGGGATTTTAAAAAATTGCACAACTTCTCACTGCCTTAACTCAAAAGGGTAAAGCCTATAACTGGGGAGATAACCATGAGTCAGCATTTCAACTCCTTAAGCAGAAACTTTACAGTGCACCTATTCTAGCTCTTCCGGAGGGAACGGACGATTTTGTGGTGTATTGTGATGCATCTATTCAGGGCCTGGGTTGTGTTCTAATGCAACGAGAAAAAGTGATCGCATACACTTCACGTCAACTAAAGATTCACGAGAAAAACTACACCACTCATGATCTAGAGTTGGGAGCCGTAGTTTTCTCACTTAAGATATGGAGACATTACTTGTACGGTACCAAGTGCACTATCTACACCGACCACAAGAGTCTTCAGCACATCTTCGAGCAGGAAGAGTTGAACATGCGACACCGTCGTTGGGTCGAACTCTTGAATGATTATGACTGTGCGATCCGGTATCATCCGGGTAAAGCTAATGTTGTAGCTGATGCCCTAAGTCGAAAGGAAACTAAGCCCAAACGAGTTCGAGCATTACAGCTTACTATTCACCCCAGATTACCTGACAAAATCCATAATGATCAACTTGAAGCCCTGAAGGAGGAAAACCTACCGCTGGAAGGTACACGCGGTATGGAAGCACAACTCGAGGTCAAATCTGACGGTATTCGCTACTTCGCCGACCGAATATGGGTACGAGTATTCAGAAATTTAAGGGAACTAGTCATGGATGAGGCTCATAAATCTCGTTACTCTATACAACCAGGTTCCGACAAGATGTACCATGACCTAAAGGTGCTGTATTGGTGGCCAAAGATGAAGGCCGATATAGCCACCTATGTGAGCAAGTGCCTGACTTGCGCAAAAGTCAAAGTTGAATATCAAAAGCCTTCTGGTCTTCTCCAACAACCAGAGATTCCCATGTGGAAATGGGAACAAATATCCATGGACTTTATCACAAAATTGACACGAACTCCTACCAGATGTGATACCATTTAGGTAATAGTCGATCATTTAACAAAGTCCGCTCACTTCTTAGCAATCAAGGAAACCAACAAAATGGATAAGCTTACTCGTACTTACTTGAAAGAAGTAGTCTCTCGACACGGGGTGCCAATCTCTATCATTTCGGATCGTGATGCACGATTCACCTCTCGTTTCTGGCAGTCGTTACATAAAGCTTTAGGCACGCGTCTAGATATGAGCACAACATACCATCCTCAGACTGATGGCCAGACAGAACGTACTATTCAAACTCTGGAGGACATGCTACGAGCTTGTGTGATTGATTTCGGTAACACTTGGGAGTCTCACCTACCGTTGGTGGAGTTCTCTTACAACAACAGTTATCACACTAGCATCAAGGCAGCTCCATTTGAAGCACTATATGGACAGAAATGTCGTTCTCCTATTTGTTGGGCCGAGGTTGGGGATAGTCAACTTACAGGTCCTGAACTCGTACTTGAAACTTCTGAGAAAATCGTTCAAATTAGAAACCGTATGGCAGCAGCTCGTGATCGTCAAAAGAGTTATGCTGATAAGCGTCGTAAACCGTTAGAATTTCAAGTAGGGGATATGGTCTTGTTAAAAGTCTCACCTTGGAAGGGTGTCATTCGTTTTGGTAAACGGGGCAAATTGAATCCTCGTTATGTTGGACCATTCAAGATAGTGAAGAGAATCGGACCAGTAGTGTTTCAACTGGACTTACCTGAAGGACTTAGTGGTGTACACAACGTCTTTCACATCTCAAACTTGAAGAAATGTCTAACAGACGAGTCGCTCGGAGTTCCTCTTGAGGAACTACACATTGATGAACAGTTACGTTTCATCGAAGAACCCATGGAAATTATGGATAGGGAAGTCAAAACATTAAAGCACCGTAAATCCCTATTGTCAGAGTTCGTTGGAACTCGAAACGCGGACCGGAATTCACGTGGGAGCGCGAGGATCAGAAGATGCGCAAATATCCTAATCTATTCAAGCACTTCACGTCAAATTCTTAAGGTACTATTTAATTTTCGGGACGAAAATTCTTTCAACTAGGGGATGATGTGATATCCCGGGAAATTTTTTTTTATTTATTTAATTTTCGGGGCAAAAATTCTTTCAACTAGGGGATGATGTTACAATCCGACTTTTCAAGTTAACTCCATTAGCAATCTCGTTAAGTATTATGTTAAAACCTAACTCAGTTAACCCAATATTAAACCCAGGGTCAAATTCTGCCATCATTTAAATTAGAATTACAAGGTCTAATTATGTAATTACCCTAAACTCAAGCCGGTTGACTTTGAAAGTCAAAATTAAAGAATCCTTTGTTCATGTTGACTTTCTAAAAGTCAAACCGAGTGTGTGTTAATCCAAATCCATGAGCTATAGCCAAAATTTGTTCGAAATTATAACCAAAATGGTTGTTAATGTCAGTTTCGATCATCATTGAGACGATTAACATCGCCATTATGTTCGAATTATTCTCAATTATGGGTATTAAACCCGTAACCGTCGATCACCTCTTTGTATACATCAAATTTGATTGATCCTTGTATTGTTTTTTACAAATTGAACATACACTCACATAACTCGCACCTCTCTGAAGCTTTTGACAAGCTGAATTTGCCGGATTAACAGTCGAAGACGTCGGAGACCACCACAGTCGCAGTCGGTCATCATTTTAGTCGAGAACCTCCAATTCATCATGCATTTTGGTAATTTCTTATATCCATAGTTTCGATTTAATCTGTTGATCATTAGCCCTATGCTAATTCGGCTTTATAACATCAACCCGATCAAAATCGAACTCTAGGGTTCTTATCATTTTCGGTTTAATCGAAACCTACCTTAAAACGTGTTTAAATCCAATTAACTTATATCATTAGACTCGTAATCATCTGTGTAGTGAAAGCCCTATATCAACTTAATCTCAGAACATCGAATCTGTCATGATCTATATCTAGGGTTCTTTATAAAAACGATTTGGGGGTTTCGACCCCAAACCCAATATCAATCAAATTAAACTACAGGGATAGATTCACAATACCTTGTTCTGTAAAAGCCCCATGGATTCATCAAATTGTACTATCAGATTTTATCAAATTGATTTTTAGTTCATATCTAGGGTGCCGACTCTTGAATTTGGAATTAAACAAACCTAAACACATTTATTTCACAATTAAACCCAACCCCAGACTCGCCTCTACCAGATTAACAAAACCCCTAGGTCACTTTGATCGATCATTATCAGATTCGGGGGAATTGGGGCTGGTTTCGATCGGATCGTGATATGGGGGAAGATCACACTGAAACTGTATGATAAAACCAATTGAAACGGGGTTTGTACGCGATACCCTAGCAGGCGGGACTGGTTAAGACAGTGTGCGTGTGTAGCAGAGACCCGAGTTCGAGACCGGGCTCCCACATTTTATTTTTGGGACACTTTTTAGCGTATTTAATTATTAAAAATCAAACCCCTTATTATTATAATATTATGCAAATGTGTTTTAGCCCGGGAATCAACCCGTAGGCTCGGGTTTGAATTATTTACCTACTTTTATTATTATTTCTCACTTTTAAAAATAATATATTTATACTATTTTCAAACCATAACTTCATATAAAATAATATGTTTATATTATTTTCAACTCGTGACTCGTGTTATTAAATAATATATATATTTATATTATTTCGTATCGTTTTATAACCTCGTGTAACGCTTGAAACTAAATAATAATATAATTAGCTATTATCTTTACTCGCATTTATTACCTCCATAAAAATAATATATTTATTATTTTTACCACGAACGAGTAATTAGAATATTCATACGAACCTAAAAATAATATATTAAATTATATTATTTTCCAAATTTTTGTAAACGACAAAACGGTCGAATATATTTATTATATATTATTTTGTCATTCGTCGCGTAACGTTTATATATCTTAATTAAAGAATTCCTATTCTCGTGGACACGTTCGTCTACTCTTGGTTATTAGAGCATTTCCTTAGGACGTTTCTCATTCCGTGTCGTTGTCACAATTGCCATTTTATCCCTAATTTATGTGTTTATAATTTTAGGGCATACGTAAATCGCCTGAGACTTACACTCGTGGTTCCAACTTATCTCTTGCGTGATACTACATACAACACAACGCATGTGAGTTTTCACGACCCCTTTTTACTGTTTTAACTTGGGGGAGAAAACATGATTCAACTATTTTGAGATTTTGTAATTCATATGTTATCAATGTTAAAGCTAAGCGTAACACGCTATCACAGAAAGTCCTCATCTTATATCGGACCGTTAATATGGATCTTAGCGAGATAATGTAAAGTAGTACTACTGGGTTTGACAAATCCTACCCGCGTTAGTCGCGCTAACTCGATTGGAGATCGAACGGGTGAAATGTTAGCCTACTCACACCGTCGGGGTTCATAGACCTTACAGGAGGCAAATTAACAAACAGTCAGCTTCGGTTGCGAGCGTTTAAGTTAAACATGAACATAGGTTAGCTACCTATAGATACATATTGAATGATCATAAATCTGGTAAACGCTTATTTATATATTGAAACCTGTGAACTCACCAACCTCGTGTTGACATCTTTTCTTACATGTTTTCTCAGGTCGCTAAGATAAGGCACAGGTGCACGTTAGGACATGCATGGGATTCTTCTATTTTTATTGTTACTTTTTAATAATTGTTTGGACTATTTTGGATTGTGTTGGTTTGGACATTTGGACTTTTGGGCGCGTGTGCCTTGCGCATTTGCTTTTCTTTACGCTTCCGCATTTGAACTCTGTTTATTATGATATTTTCATTTGAGTCCCATGTAAAGTCGTTCAATATAACTAATGTCTGAGATCCTGGTTCGTCACTTCCCAAACGGTAAAACTCCGTTAGCTGAAATTGGGGGTGTGACATACGATGCACGATCTTGAGCTGGGTGCGGTCGTATTTGCTCTCAAAATTTAGAGGCACTACTTATATGGTACTAAGTGTGTGGTTTACACCGCCAATTAGAGTCTCTAGCACATTTTCAATCAGAAAGAACTCAACATGAGGCAAAGGCGTTGGGTTGAACTTCTAAACAACTACGACTGCGATATTCGTTACCATCATGGTAAGGCGAATGTCGTAGCCGATGCTCTTAGTCATAAAGAATCTATCCAGATCCACAACATTCAAATCCAGAATGACATTCAAACTCGCATCTTTGAAGCACAACATCTTTTAGTCACTGAAGGAATCATGTACAATGAAATGTCATGTAGTGTTGAACTTCAACTAGAAACCAAACCAATGGGTTACTTTACTTTCTGAATCGTATCTTGATTCCGGACCATGACAATCTTTGTACCTTTATCATGAACGAGGCTTACAAGACTCGTTATTCATTGCATCCTGTTGCGGATAAAATGTACAAGGTCCTTTGTACTCAATGCCGGTTGCCTGGTATGAAAAAGAGCATTGCTCTATACGTGTCTAAATGCCTTACTTGCTTGAAGGTTAAGGCCGAGCACCAGCGTCCGTCTAGCTTACTTAAACAACCCGAGATTCCCGTGTGGAAATGAGAGTGTATTGCCATGGACTTTATAACCAAACTCCTGCACACGTCCCATGGTCATGATAGTATATGGGTAATCATCGACCGTTTGACAAAATTTGCTCATTTCCTACCCATTCGTGAAGACTATCGAGTTGAGAAATTGGCTCGAATCTATATCAATGAAATAGTTAGTCGTCACGGTGTACCGCTCAACATTATTTCTGATCGTGATGGACGATTCACTTCTTATTTCTGGCAATCTTTATAATCGGCTTTGGGCACTCAGCTGAATCTTAGTACGGCTTACCATCCGTAAACTGATGGTCAATCCGAACGAACGATCCAAACCCTCGAAGATATGCTTAGAGCATGTGGCATCGATTTCAAGGGAAATTGGGATTTACATCTACCCTTAGTCGAGTTCTCGTATAACAACAGCTATCACACGAGCATTGACATGGCTCCTTTCGAAGCACTTTATGGTCGAAGTGTCGTTCTCCTATATGTTGGACTGAGATTGGCGAAGCACAACTCACGGATCCCGAACTTATTAAGGAGACTTCCGAAAAGATCATGTTAATCCGAGACAACCTTCAAGTAGCAAGGAGTCGGTAAAAGAGTTATGCCGACAAACGTCGAAAACCCTTAGAATTTCAAGTTGGCGATATGGTTGTTCTCAAGGTATCCCCTTGGAAAGGCATGGTTCGTTTTGGAAAGAAGGGAAAACTTGCACCAAGATTCGTAGGTCCTTTTAAAATCCTTTAGCGGATTGGGGAGGTAGCCTACAAATTGGATCTACCTAAAGGACTAAGCAACGTTCATCCGACATTCCATGTCTCGAACCTGAAGAAAGGCTTAGCCAACGAAAATCTCCACATACCGCTTGACGAGGTTCACATTGACGAATCAATGCACTTCGTGGAGAAACCCATGGGGATTATGGACCGAGAGGTTAAGCAGCTTAAGCGAAGTCGTATTCCAATCGTTAAGGTTCGATGGGAATCCAAACGTGGCCCGGAGTTCACGTGGGTACGTGAGAATCAAAAGAAGGCTAAATACCCACATCTATTTCCTGGACCCTCTTCCTAATCAATTTTGGGATAAAATTTCCTAAAGTAGGGGAGACTGTAATCCACAGAAAATTTCGGCATTTACCTTTACTTTTCCGGCACCTGTAATTTTGTTATTATGTGGTTTGCATCTATCTCTTTCAATAAATTATCCTATTTATCCATCCCATTTCATGAATATACACACATACATACTTTGAGTGCAATTAAATGTGTAGCTATTATTAATCTCTTTCAAACTTATAAATAATTATTTTTGTGAGAATACATATTTAAAACACTTTTAAATTTATAAAATACTTAAATAATTATTGTAAATAATTATTTTATACAAAGTTCAATTAATTCTATTTAAATACTATTTAGTATTTTATAATTCAATTAAAATGAATTAATTAATAGATTAATTAGCTATTTTAGTTTCTAGTTTAATTAATCATTTTAATTACATAAAATCAATTAATTAAACCTTTACTATTACAAGATTTATTTATAAATTATTTTAAAATAATTATATACATAAAACCAAAGTTATTATTTAAACTATTCCATTCCATAACTTTATTTATTAATTATCTTTAGAATAATTATAGATAAGTAACTATATAATTAAATAGAAGTCTAAATTAATTCTAATTTATAAACTACTTTTACTAACATTTCAATACTTCTATTTTCTTACAAAATATATGTATACAACTCCATCTTCAAACCCAAACCCCATGAAATCCTAAAGTCCCAAAATCTCCTTAATTCCTTTTTGACGTACATTGAATTTAGAGTACCATTACACGTGTAGATTTATTGTGAGAAATCCTCACGAGGCCTATCAATCTTTACCAATCCATACCACTTCTAGCCTTATTACATGTGAGTTTCATAGCCCTTTTCTCTTTACTAGTGTTTACAAATACTCAGGGTGGAACATGTTTACATACATTACGTATACAAATTCAATACCATTGTTCTCATGCTGTTACTTATGTGCTTTATGTCTTAAACTACTTGGTAACCATACGTGTGTTCATGTTTAGTACAATCATTAACTTGCGAGCCAGGCCTAAAGTAGTACCAAACATGATCATTTATACGGAAACCGATACCATATTTAGCACAAACCTTGGCGGGTTTTGTGTATACCATATTACTACTTTTTCCAAAACACAATCAGTTGGATTGTACATACCAGTTTTCCGTTTACTATGGTTTGATTGTACGCTTTGGAACTTTGTATGCTTTCACATTTATGCCTTAGTTTATGCTTTGAACATATTGAATTTTAAATCCTTTTTCAACTTTTGTTTGGTGTCAAAACCTATGTTACTCACCAACTGATTGTAGTTGACATTTACTCACATATTTCAGGTGCACAGTTTGAGGATACTACATGATCACTTAGGACTTTGGACCTAGTAATAATGAAACTTAATTATGTTTGTTTTTGGAACTCTTTGTTTTCTATTTTCACTTGTAACGGATGCTTTAATTATGTTGAATAAATATTATCACTTATTAATAGATAATCATGTGCTTATGAACAAACGCGTCAGCCCCGGCGTATAATCCTCCGCCTGCCGGGGTGTGACAAGTCAGGCCTTATATGCCCCAACTCACCACATTCATAGCACACAAATCCTATCTGGCAAGGCCTAGATATATGTCCTTCCTTTCCACACTTATAACAAGTACTCGATCGTGCCTTGTACTCTCCATGATGCTCTTTATTGCATTTCTTGCACTTGCTCTTCTCTTTCTCTTTCTTCTTGGACCCAGTGTCCTGCTTCTTACTCTCATTGGTCGTACCCTCTCACATATGCTTAGAGCTTTGGAGCGACTTCCTTACCTCAAGAGCTCGGTCTCCATCTTTCACTGCATCCTGAAATGTCGTTGGCTGAACAGCCCACACTCCAAATATACCGAGT
Organism: Smallanthus sonchifolius; assembly: GCA_023525975.1. Classification (NCBI taxonomy): domain Eukaryota; kingdom Viridiplantae; phylum Streptophyta; class Magnoliopsida; order Asterales; family Asteraceae; genus Smallanthus; species Smallanthus sonchifolius. The sequence goes on along the minus strand of CM042030.1, from coordinate 65,279,011 downwards.
GATCTGCTTCTTGTCCACAGGCACCTGGTGTGGAACCAAATGTGTCATCTCATTGAACTTAGCCACATATTCACGATGAATCATATCACCCATTTCTAGCCTCAAAAACTCTTCCTCAAGTCTCTCAAGTCTGTTCTCTAGATAAAACTTCTCTATCACCAGATCCATTAAGTCATCCCAAGTCATTCTCTTCATCTTTTCCTTGTTTCTGGTCTGCATGATTATGTCCCACCAGAACAATACCTCAGACTTGAAGGAATGCGATGCATACTTCACTTTCTAATGGTCAGCACAACCGCTGATCAGAATCATAGCTTCCGTCTCTCTCATCCACTTCAGTTTCGCTATCACATTCCTTTCCCCTTCAAAGTCTAGGGGTTAACACTCTTTGAATTTCTTGTAAGAACGTCCCTTATCGCCACCACTTGGAGATGCCTCCACAACCACAGCAGTTAACCTCCGCCACCGTCATCGATGTACACACCCACCAGTGCCACCGATCATCGCCAGGTGGCTGTTATCTCCCTTCTTAGCCGATTACTCATCACACACACATATACCACTCGAATCCCAAGAACAATTGAATCAACAAATCTTAATCAAAAAGAATAAATGTTTACCTGACTAATTCGTCTCTTCACTTGGCTTGAATTCTATGTTGTTTGCTCTCCAAAAATTCTAGAGAAATGAAAGTACTTAACTAATTTTGGGAGGCTGGTTAGGGTTTTAATCAATCTAAATTCCGGGTTCTATATCGGTTAATGATTCCATAAATGTATGAATATCGTCTATGTTTATACATGGTTTGAAGTTATAAAGTACTAGTTAGAAAACTCTTTGTATCCAAATAGATACTTATATATGGATAATATTACATAAGTTATATTTCTAAACATGATTTCTTTATACAAAACATTAAGTATTTACTTTATTTTTCAACGACGATCATATGAAAACTATTAAAATATAAGGTATAAAGTATCACGTTTATGCATCTATACATTCTTTTTAATGTATCTAAAATCATATATAGTTTAGACTTTGTATAAAATCCATAATTGTCAACAATATAAGCTTTCTCTACGAAAAATAGATATTATGAGGATTTCCGTCGTAACTTGTTTAAAATACTTTTTAAGACGTTCTATCATACGAAAATCATTCTAATGTGAATGCAAAATATGTATCTAGTATACTTGTATGAAAATAATGATTCATGAGTGTGAATGAATATGCATGAATCCTTTTATTTTTTGTATGATACATATATATATAAGCCGGTCTTAGTTCGTATGCTCAAATGTCTCGTTTAAATTCTTGGAACTTATACTTTACACGTCATGGGTCACTTACAACTCACTAAATGAAAGCTTTGATGTATAAGTCTACTAGGTTAGAATCCTGTGTATTATACGTGTTGAATAAATATAATATTATATTAAGTAATAAAAATATTATTTTTTTAAAACTCGTGTTTTACACGGGTTAAATAAACCCGTGAAATACAATATAATCTGTTAACACATACACTCGTCAAAATATGTCATAAGATTTATTAATATAGAGATTATTATTTTCTTTAAAAATATATTATTATTAAAAGATAGAAATGTATTTAATAAGAGAGAGAGGCGGGAAAAAAATGATGAGAATGAATATAGAGACGATACGTGGCATGAAAAACCTTTATTTATTATATATTATAGATAGATATGATTATATACATTTTAGTACATGTAATTTTAAGATAAGTATTCTTAGTTTAGAACGTTAATAATATATTACCGGGTTTTACAAATGGGTCTCGTTCTTGGGTCTTGGACAAGATGATGCATGTTTATTAAGATTAGTATGCTTATTTATATATATATACTCTATATTAAGACGATGAACCTTGAATGAATGGAGGAATCTACATAGAATATTGTTACTTTTATATATATATATATATATATATATATATATATATATACACACATATATAGGGGAATGTTGCACTAAAAATGGGTTTTCCCTAAAAAACGCTAAAAATGGGCCAACGAACTCTGATTGAGCTCATTCCAGTGGCGTTGGAACCGTCTTATCAAAACCTAACCCGCCCTCAAAAACCTAAACCCCCTCCACCCACACCCCCAAAAACCTAAACCTCCCTCCAACCCCACCCCGAAAAGCCTAAACCCACCACCCCCACCCCCCCCCCCCCAAAACCTAAACCCCCCACCCACCCCCCAAAAACCTAAACCCCCTCCTAACCCAGCCCCCCCCCCCCCCCGTTAAATCTAAACCCATCCCCAAAAACCTAAATCCCCAACCCCTAAAAAAAACCTAAACCCTAAAATCTAAACCATAAGGATAAAACCCTAAAATTCACCCCTAAAATATAAAACTTAAAAAGCTAAACCCTAAAAGCTAAGATGCTAGAGTTCGACGAGACGGTTCCAACGCCGCTGAAATGAGCTTAATCGGAGTTCGTTTGATATCGTTTCTTAAGGTTTTTGTCATTTCTTAGGTTTTTTAGCGAAAAACCACTTCTTATTTAAACCTCCCCCTATATATATATATATAAATATATATATATATATATATATATTCAATAACATTTTTCACATTCATATGTTGATGATAATGGTTCGTATGTTTTTCTTGTGTCATAGGACACTACCTTGAACGTGCCGGGTAAGTCACACATGAACATATAAATTCACAAACATCAATCCTTCGACATAAAACATGTATGGCATGAAGGGTTATAAAGAATACCATCACCCAATGTGTTATTTTATGTGATAATATAAGTGTATGTATGCAATGTTTATGTTAATGTATATGCATGTAGTTAAGAGTTTATCATCCTAGGATGTCATGGATGTATGAAATGCTTATGTTTGTGTGTGAAAGACTCAAATGAACTTACCTAATGGAGCTTGCTTATGATTCAAGTTCTTGAACTTCAAAATGCAAAGTGCGTGTGTGTGTGGAGACCTACGGCTAAGAGAGGGAGAGAAAGAGTGGAATGGTTGGTGAATTGTTGATTCATGTTCTCCACACCTAACTCTCCTAATCAATTGGTCAATGCATAAGAGTTTGTGTTGTATGGAGCATATGCTTGATTTCAAATGGATGTGGTGGTGTGGTGTGGGTGGGTTTTCGGACGAGATCAAGGGGAGGGGAGGGAGGCGAAGTGGTAGATGACAAAAGGTTAGTTGATTGGTGAATTCCATGTATGTAAGTTGTCATACTTGGTTTTTAGTGTAGGATAGTAAGCATGTGCAAGATTTTTATAAAATCTTGAGTTTTTATAAAAGTAATGGATGAGTAGTCAAGTCTTATAAAAACTTAGAGTTACATAAAGAATACTCATGTCTAGACATTTTTATAAATGTTGTATGAGTTGTTAGTAAATGTCTAAGTGATCAAGGATGTAAACATATATATGTAAATTTATTTTTACAAAAATAATCATGTATTTCGTCGTAAATGCATCAAATGCTCTGAAGATAATGACGTAGGGTGTTTCGAATTAAGAATTGCCTCAAATATATATGTATACAAATTTATATAAACGAAGGTTAGCTAGGTTTATAAAAATGATGACGAAATAACCCGAATTCATAAAAAAGTGCACTAAAATATTAATTCGCGTCGTTAGGAATTAACTTAAAGCTAATAATGTATTTCTTATATTATAAACTTGAATTCCTTGCATAACAGTTAGTCGGTTTAATAATTACGTTGCCTCATCACCAATGATCATAGAGTCCTATTGTATGATCTTGAATTCACATCATAATGAAGTGCATTATTCATAGTAATTCATTTTGGATTAATTAGTTTCAAATAGTGCACATAAAATCATAAATGAACCAGATATATTACATGATCATGACCTGATAAAATGACGGTTGATAGAAGGAGCCAACACTCTTAATGGCAGTTACCAGAGATAAGCATGAAGAGATTTCCTTGGGAAAGGAGGAAAAGGATTCTAGCGATTACTGGTTTTCATATCTAAATATTTTAATCACAGATAACTAGAATTGGGGGATTAGTTACTGAAAGGAATCAAGTTCCAGAAGAAGAAAGGTTGAAGTATTTAAGGACAGAAATAGAGATCGATATAAAAATAAAATTAGAATTTTGGAAGTTAGATATGCTTCATGACTTGAAGTAAAGAAAAAAGAACTGAAGACTGAATTGAGGAATAAAGAAATAGAGTTTCAAAGGCAGATGCATGAAATAGAGAAAATATTTGCAGACAAGATAGAAAATGAGAAGGCAAGTATGAAATAGCTTGAAAGATGTTGCAAGTAAAGAAATGGAAAAGGTAAAAGTAAAAAGAGCATGGTTAGACAAGGAAAAACATGAAGTTCTTACAAATCAGAAGCATCAAGAAAATAAACATGTTAGTGCATGTGTTGAAGAACCAAAGAGATGCAAGGGATATCTAGAGACATCATCATTAAATGATTACTATGTCTATAACATTAAAGAATGAATATCAATTTTTAAAATACTTTAGAATTTTAATATGTATCCTTTTGATTTATATTTATATTCACGTATTTTGTTATAAATATTAGTAACTTATGATATTTGACATATATATAATTTCCCGAAAATTATTTTTTTTATAATTTACCATGTCCGAGTACCCATCGAGTACTCCCCGCCTAGCCATAATACTTGCAACCCAGAAATAAGTTTATGAAGAACATTAACTTATAATTAGTCATTTATGTTCTTGAAACATAAATGATGTTTTCTATGTCTATACATCTAAATGACTAAATCTAAAACAAACTCAAGTGTGTATATTCTTTCATAACTTGGTTTGAGACCTAAACAAATCGAAACCAAATAGGATCGCTCTTAAGTTTAGTTTTTCTTATTTCCTTATTTTGCATTTTAATATCTTACGATCTCATCTTTGTCTAGCTACCTTGATCATCATTCTTGATTGTTGTATGTCACATTGTAGCTTGTGGATCATATGACTTTGTACTTTATTGTTGTTGATCACGCACACTTTATAAACTTAAGTGTTTAGGGCCATGCATATGATATATGATCCCATCTGTTGTTAGCACACAACTATACAAGTTAATAATTTTTGTTATTATCAAAACAAAGGACTAATGATTCTCAAACATTGTCATCCCAACACTTCTTATCACTCACAATCTATGCTTGATTAGTAGCTAACAAATCCATCACTAGTAAAACATCAATGCCTCAAAAGGTAATGGGAAAAAGACTACCAGGAAATTCATGCCCATCCAAACTAATCTGGCAATCCTTAACAAAATTTGTTATCCTTTCCTCACTTCCATCAGCAGTCTCTCCTAGGAATGCACTACTCATCTTACATAAATGCCTATTCAGATAAGGGCAAACATCACATCAACAAAAACTTCTATTCGCACCATAATTAAATAACACATTGTCATACACATTGTTGTGAGGAACATACCTAACACCCCGTCTGGCACTACTTTAGCCTCCTTAATGTTTAACAAGTAAGCCCTCTTATTCACCTTTGATGCATCCCTATCCCTCTTTGTCTCCCCTTCTGGGGTTCTCAAACCTCCGGTTCCTTCCTTCTTAATCTTCGGACAGTTAGGCCTAATGTGCCTAGACTCACCACATTCATAGCACATAAATCGTGTCAGGCATGGCCTAGATATATGTCCTTCCTTTCCACACTTATACCAAGTACTTGATCATGCCTTGCATTATCCCTGATGCTCTCTATTGCATTTCTTGCACTTACTCTTCTCTTTCTTTTTATTCTTGGACCAGTGTCATGCTTCTTACTCTCAGTAGTCATACCTTCTCACCTACGCTTAGAGATATGGGAGCGAATTCCTTACCTCAAGAGCTCGGTCTCCATCTGAGCTCTTGTATTCACTAACTCTCTCATTCCAGACTGTATTCTCCAAATGTACCGACTGATCCGCTTCTTATCATTTTGCACCTTGCATGGAACCAAATATGTCGTCTCATTGAATTTAGCCAGATACTCACGATGAGTCATATCACCAATTTCTAGCCTCAGAAACTCTTCCTCAAGTCTCTCAAGCTTGTTCTATAGATAAAACTTATCTGTCACTAGATTCATTAATTCATCCCAAGTCATTCTCTTCATCTCTTCCTTGCTTCTAGTCTGCGTGATTATGTCTCACAAGAATAATACCTCAGACTTGAAGGAATGCATTGTATACTTCACTTTCTGATGATCAGCATATTCGGTGATCAGATTCACAGCTTCCATCTCTCTCATCCACTTCAGTGTCGCTATCACATCTCTTTCCCCTTCAAATTCTAGGGACTAACATGTGTAGGTCACGGGAGACTCGTTGCACAACGGAAGAAAAACTTTTGGGCATATCTGTTCGTGATTCGTGTGGGAATGAAAGGAGACAAGATGAAACAGACAAAAGCATACAAATAAGAGAATCAACTGTCACAACCTAACCAGGGGCTAGGCGTGATGATTGAATACCAAAACAAAACACAGCAGAAATATCATGACATATATTTTTTAAATGTCATGGGTCTAGCGAAGTCAAAATATACATTTACAAATGTACATATCATCTATACACTAACTAAAAATAAAATAAAATAATGGATTATATCTTCTCATCAAGGCTTTCTCGGGTGGAATCTATGGCTCGACATAAGTTTTCTAAGGAATCATCTATCTTTAAGCAAGCTCATGGCTAAGTTGCTAATTTCCAAACTCGAGAAGGGTACCAGAATACATGCTTAAAAATATTGTGTCAACTAAAAATTTGGTGAGTTCATGAGTTTAGTTAATAGAGCATTTATATTGAGAATCCAAAGATGTATGTTGAGTTCATGAGTTCAATTAATAAAGCATTTAAACAAGTTTACAATCAACTTGTGCCCACGACCAGTGGACATTAAGTAAAACCCCTTAACCATATTATTGTTATGGGTCATACTTATGTCTGCCCATATAAGTCAACAAAATATGCCGATATATGTCACAAGATACCCATGTATCATGCAGTGAGTGGTCTCCCCGGTCAATTAGGCCCACTGTGTGCGGGGGTCTTCCCTAGATAGTACTACCCATATATCCTGTCGGCTCCTTATGGAGTTAATGATTGTGCTAAAAGTTGGGGTTAGTTGTGGCAACAAAAATCGTCCTATTTAATTAATACACCAAGTACGTAAACAGTTTAGAAGCATGTAATCACCCCAAAAGTTTAAGTAAAAGAGGGGAAAAGCACATGAACTCACCTCGTAATCTTGTATATGCCAAATCAATATGCTAAAGTTACGAGCTTCCTAGCGTGTGTGTAGTCATCAAGACAAATCCTAATTATGATTGTGACATTAGTATATTGTACTTGAGTAATGTCATTAACTGTGTGGTTGAGCTCGACCGATTCGTTAAAGTATTGGGTAGTTAATGGGCCGAGTCTGTTTATCTACAGTTGGGCCAAGTCTAATGGGCCTAGTTCATTTGTGTAAGCACAATGTGTTTATTGGGTTCTAAATGGTAGCCCAAAGTAAATATTTCAAGTGTAAAAAAAATAAGTAACACGTAAATAAACAAAAATCAAACCCTAAATTTGGGGCTGTTACAGTCTCTGCTTGTTAAAGAAATTTGGTCCTCGAAATTTAAGTTGGTTATTTTCTAAAATTTGATTTTGAATCTCGATTGTAATGCAAGTTTTCAACCACTTGACGAATCTGGAAGGAATAGATATTTTTAAGTTGGTGTTTCAAAGGTAAACAATGACAATCAGAACTCAAAAGTTTGAGTGGACAAGTCATGAATAGTATTCGGGCTATTAGAGAAACAAGGAAGAATAAATCATTAAATCTCGACAGTGGACCAACGGTTGATTTGTTGTAGGATGAGCTTATGGGTACCTATTATGAAACATACAATTTAATTTTTAATAGCTCGAGAATTAGGGGAAGCAATTTCAATGGATTGATTAAAGGAAACAGACGGTTGGCTTTATCATATGAGGTCGGTATTTTGGCTAAGTGGCTCATAGAGACTTTCACATTATAAGTTTATGTAGACCTAATGAAGTGACAATTAATCTTAAAATGCAGTACGATGTGGAATGTGAGTGCTTTATCATTCTTATACGAGGAAAAGAATAAGTGCTTACATGTGCAATAGCTAGAATAAGGTCTTGAAAAATAAGGATGACAAAGGATGTCTTAAATGATCCATACACCGGGGGGTTTACTATGTATTCATTGGGATTAGCTCTAGACGGTTGATATCATCGTCACAGATAAGGAAAGAAAAGGATGCAAGTATATGTGGGAACTCTTGGGCAAGAGATCACACACGTAATGATTATTACTTGATGATTATTTCTCCTATATATTGGTTATGGGATGGTTTGGGAATAAAAATTAGACAAGGGTCAGAAAGGATTAAACGGATAACTTACTTAAAAGACTATGCAATAGTTCGAAATTAAGTAGAGGACTATTTATCACAAGAGGGTCTAAAAGGAGATCAATTGGGTAGATCGCTTGGAAGACTATATATAATAGTTCAAAATAAGGCAATGGGCCGTTTTTCGCAAGGAATTGGAGTCTTGATACGTTAGTATTTGAAGAACCTAGTTGTCTTGTTGATATAGAACAAGAGATTTTCACTGAAATGTGGGCCATTGAGGGGGTTTATTGATTTAATCGGATTCATCGGGAGTAAAGATGACATTTTCTTCCGCAGCTTCCTTGGTGTTTAGTGGAAATACTTGAGGCGTGTTGATAGTAGTTGTCTAGGTAGTGAAATAGACAGTTATGACATGGACTGAAATTTCATGGAAACAGGGTTTCCTGATATTGATTTCTAGGCTTGCTAAGTCTATTTCGTTGATGAACTTTGACATAACATTGTAGTCGGTCGGTCGGTCTGTGGCTAGAACTTCACAGGGTAGGTGTAGGATAGTCAACATGGAGATGACAGAATTTCATGACGTCGTCAATTGTGGACTCGTCGAATTTCTGGGGTTTCTCTGAAAGGATGCATAGGCATTCAAATGGGATAAGAAGAAATTTGAAAATGGGGGTTGAAAAATGATTTGTTTGTTGGAAATACCTAACGGTAGAAAGGGAAATGAACGTGTATGGGCTTCTAAGGGTAGTGAAGATGTTGATTTTTATCAAGATTTGGGTAATGGATTTGATGTATATGGTGCTAGTTGTTGGAGTTGGGCCTTTTTAAAGAAACATTTTTTCTAACAAAGTTTTTAGTTTACGACGAGAATTCAAGATCAAGAAGGGTCCTTTGGCGTTCTCATTATGAGGTGTTAATGATATCGAGGGGAACAATTTCCTGCGATGTGATCTAATGCCATGAGAGACAAGGTAAGTCTTCAGTGTTTTGAATTGACTGATGCTTCCGCCATGCTTAATTCCAAATCTCTTCAGCTTCTTCGAGACAATAGGAACTTTGATAGGAAGTCAAATTAGTGAAGTAATGAAGTTGGAATATGACTGGTGTTTGAAAATGGGTCAGCAAGTGTGTTGTTAAGGATAATATAGTTAATATATGAGGATATGAACTCGAAGAAATATGGTTGCAGCAATGTCGTTCATGAGTGATCTATGATGCTTTGTATAAGAGAGTCAAAGGATATGAAAGGGGAAATTGCTCGGTTATCATGAAAGATCACAGTTGAGTTGAGTTCCTAAGAGGAGTGTTGAATTTTGAAAGATACGATGATGAATTGAGTTGATGAATGCCTCCTTATCGTCAAGGGTTGTTTTAATTTATGTATAGATTTATGTTTGTGGCTTACGCATATGGAGACCCGATAGGATTTCCTAGAATTCACATGTGCATGTAAGTTCTCAATTACGTGATATCAAGTGTAATTGTCAACTTACTCACAAGATCACTCTAGTAGTCTCCTAGCATAGTCATATTGCATGCGTGCACCAATTTTTTTTCAAGTGTCGATGTGGAAGTGATCGTCCTAAAGTGTACTTATGAGCCAAGGTCCTAAAAGTCATGTCTCAGGGTACTTAGATCTTCCTAATGTACTAAGATGTAATCAAAGCCATAGTAGTTTTAGAGTCCTAAGGTTGAGGATCCTTAAGGTGTTCTCGGTTAGAGCCTAGGAATCCTAAGGGAAACCTAATTTTCTAAAACCGCTGCCTTTGATACCAGTCTGTCACAACCTGACTAGGAGGCTAGGCGTGATGATCGAATATCAAAACAAAACACAGCGAAATTAACATGACATATATTTTATGAATGTCATGGGTCCAGCTAAGTCAAAATATACATTTACAAATGTACATATCATCTATACACTAACTAAAAATAAAATAAAATAATGGATTCTATCTTCTCATCAAGGCTTTCTCGAGTAGAATCTATGGCTCAACATAAGTCTTCTAATGAATCATCTATCTTCAAGCAAGCTCGTGGCAAAGTTGCTAATTTCCAAACTCGGGAAGGGTACCTGAATACATGCTTAAAAATATTGTGTCAACTAAAAATTTCGTGAGTTCATTAGTTAATAGAGCATTTATATTGAGAATCCAAAGATGTATGATGCAAATTAAACAAGTTCACAATCAACATGTGTCCACGACCCGTGGACATTAAGTAAAACCCCTTACCCATACCACTTATTGTTATGGGTCATACTTATGTCTGCCCACATAAGTCAACAAAATGCGCCGATATATGTCACAAGATATCCATGTATCATGCAGTGAGTGGTCTCCCCAGTCAATTAGGCCCATTGTGTGCGGGGGGCTTCCCCGGATAGTACTACCCGTATATCCCGTCGGCTCCTTATGGAGTTAATGATTGTGCTAAAAGTCGGGGTTAGTTGGGGAAGCAAAAATCGTCTTATTTAATTAATACACCAAGTACGTAAACAATTTAGAAGCATGTAATCACCCCCAAAAGTTTAAGTAAAAGAAGGGAAAAGCACATGAACTCACCTCGTAATCTTGTATATGCCAAATCAATATGCTAAAGTTGCGAGCTTGCTAGCATGTGTCTAGTCATCAAGACTAATCCTAATTATGATTGTGACATTAGTATATTGTACTAGAGTAATTTCATTAACCGTGTGGTTGAGCTCGACCGATTCGTTAAAGTGTTGGGTCGTTAATGGGTCGAGTCTGTTTATCTACAGTCGGGCCAAGTCTAATGGGCCTAGTTCATTTGTGTAAGCACAATGTGTTTATTGGGTTCTAAATGGTAGCCTAAAGTGTTCGAGCTTGTTATCTAATAGTTCAAGTATAAAAAAAAATAAGTAACACGTAAATAAAAAAAAATCAGACCCTAAATTTGTGGCTGTTACATCAACAAACGTAATCTATAACAACAAAGTCATCCCGTCATTACAGATTACATACCGAAGGAGTACACATCTCTCGTCTACGATCACGGTCCACGGGCTGGGAGAGCTCATCCCGGCCAGACCTCTCTTATTCTCTACATTTGTCCCACCTGCAAATGAAGGCAACACCTCTATTTATAGGGGCAGGAACTATTCGTGCGTACTTACTAAGTACGCGGGACCAAACTGGTGAACTTACTAAGTACGCAGTAACACTCTCCTGAGTACTAGCTAAGTACACCGATACATAGAATTTTATCTATAGTTACCAAAAATGCATCTACAGACTCCCTCTTAACTATAACATCAAATCCTATTTATCACTGACACTGATAATCATCAGTTGCAAAGAATGTCCTAACAAACTCCCTCTAAACTAATGACATCACGTGTCTTCTGGCGAGACTTGATCCTCTGACATTCCACTTGTGATCTTCAAATCTTCAATCTTCAGTCTTTAGTTGCCGAGTGACTGTTAAACATGACTCCCTCTAAACTGATGCTTGCATTGTAGATCAAACCAAGATATTCAATAAGAACCAACTAACTCAACCCACCTCATTGTAGTTCATCCTCTCAGTAGTAGCTTCCTCCAATCTGACTTAGACTTCCTACAAATCAGCTGACATATGATAGAGAGTTTGAATTTACAATAACCTGCATCAAACTACCCAGCTCCCATGAATATAGGAATTCCAGTACGATAAACTTTAGTCTTCAAGCCAGGATAGATGTGTCCAACTCTATCCTGTATCTTCACGAGTCAACTAAATTACCGAAGATGTTCATTTCCAATTTCCCCTTTCAATATAAGCTCCTCCTAACTAGATCAGAAAGTAAGGGATGTTTCCTATCATGTAGGTAAATGATAAAAGGTTCCATCTTCAGCTAATAATACAACGGACGTCCAGCTTCATCCTGAAAACACTAGACTGAATCTAACACCAAATCATGCTCAGCAGTGATCATCTTGTATCCAAAGTCCAAATTCTTCAATTGGATCTTCATTACTGGTTAACATCTCCTAATTGGTAACATTCACCGCGGTGAAGTCCCATAACTAGGTTGTCTATTTGTATTCTTCCCAGATCCCAAATGAGAAATCCCATCATAATTAAATCAAATCAAATCTTGAACACAGCCTTGACCAACGAGCACAAAAATATAGTTTACAAAGAAATCTTAGTTAAAAATCTCAGTTGAGATAAAGGTTTCCCCATGTTACGTTAAAGAGGTTTATATATAGGAAGTACTAGTGGTGTATCCACCACCCCTTTAACGTCCCATGAATACTCCTTAGCCTTTATCCCCTCATTTCTCTGTATACTATGACCAACTTCGTCACTGCTTCACCCGAGTCCTCAAAACCTCGATTAGTCAAATCTAGGATTTTATTCCCTTTAATTATTTGCAAAGACCTAACAGCCAAACTATGGGTTCAAATTGTTTTAGCATTCATCCCATGTTAAAGAAGTATCCCAGATACTCGTATCCTACATTTTTAGGTTGAATATCCAAACAATATGATTCTTTTCCCAAAGACCCAAAGCAGCACATCTTCACAAATAAACCGAGACCTTTAGTCGATGACGACCCAGTTGCTCAAATCGATTTGTCATTCATTCTCTATTAAAGAAGTATCCCTATAAGTTGTTTTGTCTTTTGAACATGTTATTTAGTTGATTTAAGTTGAGATTTATGTAATGAGATTTTAACTCTATGAAATTTAATAGTAATCTTCTTATTACCTTGTGTTCTTTTTGAAATTTAATATGTAATAAATATGTGGAAATATTTTTGGAACATATTTTCTAATTACGATATTATTTTAATTATAATAATTATATTGGATATAATTATATATTTAATTAACTAACTGTTAGTTAATTGACAGTTAAAATAATGGAGCTCCTTAAATCTAATTATGGGATAATTATATGGGCTCAATTGTAATTAGTGGATCCTAAAACCATAACTTGGAGAAAAAGTTAAGTGGTTATAAATAAAGGCCATAAGGAGGTGGAAAAAGTCAGACTTTTACACAAGAGAGAAATCATGTTTTAAAAGTTGGAAACCCTAGTTCTCACCTTCGACCTTTGCGCCGTCCCTTCCGCCGCCGGCCTCCCTCCTGTATCGCCGGCCTTGCGCCGCCGAGTCCCATGTCGCCCCATTTGCTTCGCCGATCACCACACCGCAGCTGCCGGACGCCGTGAGGCTGCCACCGCCTGCACCACCGTCAGCCGCCGTCGTCGTACACCACTAACCGCCGGTTCATTCCGTTTATATTTGTTTTGTCGGTTTCGGGTGTTTTTGCGGAATACTCGGTTACTGTCAAGGTCAAATTAATGGGTGTTTTTGGAGATAGGATTTGAAGGAATTCAAATCTGGGTGGAGATTCGTGTGAACCAGATCTGGTGACTGGATCGTTGTCTCAAGGTGTTGAGCTTGTCAGTCAGCCGGTTTCGTGAAAGGTATAAAAGTCTAAACCCCCTGTGGTTGTGTTTGTTTCTTGTTGGTTTGCATCCGGACTCCTGTTAGGCGATCTAGGGTAATGGCCTATATCGGTTTGTGTATATTTTCCGCTGTGTTTGTTTTTTCTTATCAAAATTGTTTTGAAACCATATGCACGAAACCCCAACAACTAGGATCTCATAGATAAAACGCCTACACATACATACACTTAATTAGTTAGGGTTAATGATGCAAATTTAAATATTAAAATATAATAATAAAGGTTAAATATATATATTTACACCAAAGCGGTCGAACAAGATTTGGCGGTTTGTCGTAGGGACATCCTTCCAATGACACCACAAACCATCAAAACAACTCTTGAGTGTGCCTTTTGTTTTCTGGGTAGCACGATTATCATCAAATTCGCATAAGTAAGAAACTCTCTAAGGAACATAATTAATAATTTATAAAAATAAAAAATGACATAACTAAAAGTTAATAACATGTCCTCCATATTCGCTTATCCGAATCTCTTTTCGGCGATTAGGAATTTGTAGAACCTCCACTTGAACATTGAGCCCAAGTCCCAAATGGGTCTGTGATCCCAAAATACCAGCATCTTGACCATCCTGGGGAGCAACCTCAACTTCAAAGCCCTCTAAACGAATATCACCAAGATTCACATCTAACATGGCTCTATAATCACGCAAATCCGACCACTCGTCACCCTGACCATAATCGCTAGTACTAACTCCTCGAGATGCATGGGTCATTGGGCCATGTGTAACAGAGAGGGTCATCTTGCTGGTGCTGCCCTCCCGATATGAATCAGAGTGGCTCCTCTGACCGGTGCCCATACTGTTGGATTTACTCTCGCTCGTGCTACCTCTGTTGCTCTATAAAATTCCAAGTTTTACAAATAAATAACAAGTCACATTATATTTTCAAATATTACATTACATTTCCAAATATTACGATCTGTAATAATTGTTCAACCTCACCTACGCCAATAGACGGGATTCCATGCATTAATGTAGGCCACCATTTATTTAGTGTGAGGCACATTAACTCCATATTTTGTTAACCAAATTGGTAAATCACCATAACTTGTTAATATAGATGACTTACCAGGTATCAATGGTGTTACCTCAGACAAACAAGAGGAATTAAATCGCTCATGGACTATTCAACTAAGCTTTCCTAGGTGACTTACCATACATCAATGGGTAAACAACATACAAACACGAGGATTCC
This sequence comes from Smallanthus sonchifolius, assembly GCA_023525975.1. Lineage (NCBI taxonomy): Eukaryota > Viridiplantae > Streptophyta > Magnoliopsida > Asterales > Asteraceae > Smallanthus > Smallanthus sonchifolius. The sequence continues at coordinate 65,263,931 of CM042030.1, read as the reverse complement.
AAGACCACATCAAAATTCTAACTTCTCTATCCAATGTGACTTATCGTACATAAAGGCGACATCACATACAAAGAAGAAATATTTTAATTTTGAGACCACCCATTCCAAAATTTTAATTACCAAAGGACAAATACCGAGGGTAAAAACGAGGATGTTTGACTGGGGGTGGAAAGAATGATGAAAACGAACAACCATTACTTGTTGGGTATAAATAATAGAATGATATTATCAACTGAAATATCCAAACAAAAACGAAATTTGGCGACACTAGTAGTGTCGCCTGAGTTTGTTCAGGCGACACTAGCTAGTGTCGTTAACCTGCATGGCGACGCTAGTGGCAAGGCAACACTACGTGATTTTTCAGCAGAGGCGGCTGACTTGAAGAACAAAGCTTAGGGGCTATAAATAGGGCTTTAGGTCTCATTTGTTATTGTTGGTTTTTCTGTGAGCCACCACCCCAAGGGAGCTCACCCGGGGTGGATGAAAGTTTTGTATTTCTTTGTCTAAAATCAATAAAAGATCGTAACTTTTATGTATCTATCGTGTTTATGATTGTTAGTTTGTTTTTTTTACTCACAACAACCCGTCTCTACCCATTTCTATTAAAAACAGAGTTAGAATCAAGATCTCGAGGACTATCATTTGGTATCAGAGCTTCGGTTGCTGATTTCGACTTCTTTTTTATCGGATCTTCATCAGAAACCCACCAGAGACGTTAAACGAGGTCAGATTTGAAGATTTTTGGTGATTTTTTGCCTTTTTTGGGGTTGTTCAGATCTGGAAATTCATTCGACGACACTAGATGTTCATCTCGTGACACTAGAAGAAAACTGCTTTAGGTGACACTAGTGTTAGATGAAACTCGAATCTTGAACACAAGTTCACTTGGTAACATAAATTAATGTTGCCATGTCTAAGCTAGTGACGACACTAGTTAGTGTTGCCCAGACGACACTAGTAGCGACACTCTCGAAAATACTCTTGAAAAAGGAGTATTTTGGAGAAATTCTCTAAGATGATTGATGCGTGATATTATATATATTAAATTAACCAAGTTTTAAATGTAGAAATGGACTCACAACTAAATCACACGCTCACGGCAAGTGTACCGGTCACGCGTAGTAAAGACAGTAAGCCCGAGTTATCGAACCATGGACACAAAAGGCGACGACCCTCGATACTAAACCTTTATTGACTCCTAACCGATGTAACACATAAGATGATTTTATTTATCAATTTTAGGACATGCAATATAATTTAAAACAACTAAATACTGACTCGACTCAAAAACCCAAAAGACACGAAAATACTTAAACACACAGAAAGATAAACGAAGACAAGATAAGACTCTAAAGATAGACTAAATAAACTAAAATACGAAACAAAGACCAAATATGAGATAAAACAATACCTAGACCAGGAATCCTATTGGCTAATTCAACTACTTTTGGTGGAACTGACTGTATGACACCGGTTCTAAAGATAGACTGACTCGGGAATCACTAAAACATGCAGGATCTCTCTCAGACTCACCTACACACCTCAACTATCCTAAGGGTCGGATTAAGCTCACTGGTAAGGAATTAGATTTCCTCTCGGACTCACTAAAACCTAGAATACCACGTACTCGAAAACGGTTTCACCTCTCGGTCTCAACCACTCTACACTCACAGGCTATCCTAGACAGACCTAAGAGCAAGGAGTAAACTCCAAAAATATTGTTTATGACACGAAATTGCAAGATGATAAAGACGACTCGGACAACCCATTCTCGTACAATTGTAACCCAAACCGACAAACCACATGATAACCCGACAACCTGACAACCTATCCCCTCTCAGACTCAAGATTGGTAAAATACTGACTTTTATGACCACATAAACCTGCTACAACAATTGGCCTAATCGTCTAGATCACAAACAGCAAGTAAATGACCCGAGAACCCGAAATCGTACCCGAAACACACAAAGCATTCAAATAAAACCTCAAGAGCAACAATTTCATGCAAGATCAGTAGTAAATCAATATTCAAACACATTCATAAACACTAAATCAGAAGTCTTTACAATAGCATTCATCATACGATCAATAAACACACCAAAAACAATCAAATCATGCCAATATTCATCCTAATCTAAGTAGCAATGAGTTTAGCTACTCATGAAACTTAAAAAGAAGCAAAAGATTACTAGAGACATAGTTTAAACTCGAAATAATTGGCCGGAAAGAGAATTAGAACATAAAACCGATGTTTGCAAACCGAAATACGTCAATTCTTCTCAATCCTTGTGATCCTAGACCTTGATTCTTCAATCCACAGAGCTCCCTGGTCTTCTACAGCCGCAAGAAGTCGACCCCTCCATAGAAAATCGACCAAACCTTTTAAAAACGACGAATTAGGGCTTTCTCGCCCGTCAACTTCATAACAGATCGTCACCACCCGTGACGGTCCGTCACAGGGCTAAGGTTTTAAATAATTAATTAATCCCGGATGTGACCCTGGCGGCTGGTCGTGACGGACCGTCACCACCGGTGATGGTCCGTTATAGGCTTGAATTTCCAACCTTTTGTGATTTTCTTCCAACTCTCTTCCGCTTCTTTCCGGATCCGTTTCTTCATCAAATCCCTCTGTTTATCAATTGAACCTGCAATTTGAACAATATCATCATTAAGTATCGATTATCTTGGATTTTAACCGATAAAACCAAACGAAACAAGTTAAAATGACCCTAAAAACATATGTGTTTTAGAACACATCAATGATATTTTCGGAGGTTATTGCAAAGAAAAGGGGGAGTATTGTCCAAAAACTTGGAGACATCGTTTTCAGGTTTTCAGAAAATTCGTTTCTTTGGCAATAGTGGATCTAGGATGTTCGAAGATCTTCACAGATGTCCAAGACTTTATTTGTATGAGATGCATGTTACATATGAGAGTATTTGTATCCTGAAAATGTAGGCTACGAGAATATAGGATGCTTATTTAATATTGTCACAAGTAGTCAAAGATTTGGAGTTTCATGGAATAAATTTAGAGTTTTGTCGTCTTCTAAATATCTGACCTTTTGGTACTGATCAGTAGAAGTTCAAACCTTTATCTTATGCCTACAAGTTAGGAGGATATACACTCGAGGGGGGGGGGAATCACAGTGAAAAGTACCAGATTATCAGAAATTCGTGAAGAGGTGTGACCGAATTGATCTTTGGATATGAGGATTTTAAGAATCATTATCAACATAAATTGATAGGATTAAACACCTATGTGTTAAATCCGATTATTTGATGTTGATCGTTGGAAGTTCAAGCCTTATCTTATGCCTACATGTTAGGAGGGTCTACACCTACGAGGGAGAATGTCAATGAAAGACGTTGGGTTATCGGTGGATTCATGAGTATGCAAGACAAAGTCAGAAGATATCAGTAGTATCATTCTACGGGGAGATTGTTGTAGAATGATATTATCAATCGAAAGATCCAGATGAAAACAAAGTTTTAGTGTGGCGACATTACTGAGTTTGTTCATGCGACACTAGCTAGTGTCGTCAACCTGCATGGAGACACTAGCTCAGGCAACAGTACGTGGTTCTTCATCTGTTCCACCACCTTCTCCACATATTCCACCACCTTCTCCACAACCATCTCCACAACATACACCTGTTCCTACACCACCTGCATCCCCTGTCCCTGACCTATCACCATCTGTCCCAAGAGTTAAAACCCTAACCCTGGAGGTAAAAAGGTTACAAGAAACAGTAACAAAGCAAGATGAAGTGATTGAGAAACTAAAGGCTGAACTAAGAGAAAGCAAGGAAGAAGTGAAAGATCTTAAACTGGAAGTTGGCGGCTTACATACCCAACATGAAAACCCAGCTTGAAACCCAACAGAAGATAATCTCTTAGCAACAACAAGAGTTTAAAGCCTTATCTGATACTGTTGAACAAGTCAAGGCTTCAATGATTAAATCTTCTCAACAAGAAACCCCTTCAGCAGCCCAGGGGGAGACCATTTCTGCTGGTGGACCCTCTTCCCCTGTCTTTGTTTCAAATACTCAGTCTGCACTGACAATCTTCACTGGCCAAGTTGCCAAGACAAAGGATGTTGTGGAAGTTAAGATTGAAAAAACCAGTTATGATCTTCCATCAGTTAGTGAAAGGAGAGCCAATAGAGAAAGAGGAAAGGGAATAGATTCAAGTGTTGATGTGGTTATTCTTGATGAAGAAGAAATTGGATCGGATCATGCGCTGGATGAGCTGCTAAAGCAGGTTGATGACTTTGGAACAATTGAAGATTATCCTGAAATTGTTACCTTAGAAGAAGAACATGGAGATAAGCTCAAGTAATTTACTGAAGAAGGAAATGAATTTGATGCTCCAACAGATACTTAGCTAGAAGATCAAGATGTCACAGTGACCTTCGTTGAGCCTGAAAACACTACGGGCCAACAGGCACAACTACAGAAACTCCAATAGCTACTCCATCACCAACTGTCACAAGGATCTAATACTCCATCTATCCAGGCCTCAGATCCTAGAAGGTCTTGGTTCAAAGAGATACAAGCTCAGGAACCACCAAAGCACTATGAGTGGTTTGCTGAGTATCAAGAGCTGAAAAGGCCACAAGTAGGGTGGAAGTACGACAAGGAACACTCACTTTTCATTGTTAGAAGATACAAAGGAGGAGTGGAGCACTTCAAGTCTCCTCATGACTTCAGCTCCCTCCCTAAATATGATTTAAGAGCTCTTGCCAAGCTACCTCTACAAAATCCTGGAAATGTGGGCATTGCAAAAGACTTTGAGACCTTCTTGAGAAATCAAACCTTCAATGATTTCAGATCCTTGACCACTGCTAAGCCAAGAAGAGTTATCTCAAAGACAAGAGTCCATCCTAGAACTCAAAGGCCTTGGGTAAGCCTTAGGTACAAGCCGACAGAAACTGTCAAATCTATCATACAGCCACGATCTGTACCTGTGTAGCTTCAGAACTTTAGAAAATTGTTTTACAACCCTACCATTGGAAGTGCAGTTATTGAGTGTGAAGGAATGGAGGACATCAACATTTTTGAGCCCATGGAGCTGCTAAAATTTCAACCTGAGGATCTTGAAGTGTTATTCAACAACCCTATCAAGATCTTTAGTGATGATGACGAAGCTGATGCCAAGGCATATCAAAGGATGGTGACTATCAATGCAAAACCTCACTTTCATAAACCAAGTCAAGCACCAACTATTTAGAGAAGTTGAAGACATTGATGCAGCAGCTTAAGGGGAGATTGTAGAGTCTTATTTTTGTATAAGCTGTTGTCATCAATGTATTTCTTTTGAACATTGTTTAGTTTAAGTTTTGAATACTTGTAATTTCATTTTATGTACTTTTCTGTTTTATTTCTAAGTCTGGGCCATCGAAACTATCTAGTTTCGATTGAGGTTTGTTAAATCGAAACTAGTAGTTTCGATAGATAGGAAGTTTCGATAGGAGGTTCATTCATTTGTAAATGCTCAACCGAAACTACTAGTTTCGGTGAGCATAGTTTCGAGCCTGTCAGCTTCATATAAATAGCCTAGTTTGAGAATGTTTAGGGCGTGAGTAGCGGCTGTAACCCTGAATTTTCTCTTTCACTGTTCTTGAAGAATCAATACAATCTGCATTTGTTTAATACTTTGTTTTTACAATTTCACATCATATTTGTGTTGATTCCTGTGTTGTTAGCTGGTATCTTCACCATTTCTGTTTCTACCCTCTGTTTCACCACCATACACACATATTCCGCCTGTGTGTGTGTGCGTAATCGATCTTGTGTATGATTTCTGATTGAAATCTGGACCTACAAATAATAGAATGATATTATCAATCGAAAGATCAAGATGAAAACAAAGTTTTAGTGTGGCGACACTGAGTTCTGACTTGAAGAACAAGGCTCAAGGGCTATAAATAGGGCTTTAGGTCTCATTTGTTATTTTTGGTTTTTTCTGTGAGTCACCACCCCGTGAGAGCTCACCCGAGGTGGATGAAAGTTATGTATTTCTTTATCCAAAGTAAATGAAAGATCGTAGCTTTTATGTTTATATTGTGTTTATGATTGTTTGTTTGTTTCACTCACAACAACTTTTCTCTACCCATTTCTATCAAAAACTGAGTTGGAATCATGATCCGGAGGACTATCATTACTACTTCTTGTTTGCTTGATCTTGGGTTGCCATTAAAAGTCGAATATATAGACATTTTTACTAACGGATTAGCGAGGGATCGTCTATTGGTAACGGGAAAAGCTCAAACATATGTTGAAAAGCCTGGATGGGAGTCTTATCGGATCTCCAACCATCGATTTCTGACGGCATATCGATGGATTACCGACGGAATTCCCGGTCCACGCTAACAATTTCCTGAAAAGCCCGGGCAAGAATAATATGGGAACTCTAATTAAAACGTTTTGACGGATTAGCGAAGGATTTGCTGCCGGTAATGTTTTTCCTCGAAACCAATGACAATTTGAATTATAGCACTATTTTTTAAAATATTTTAACCTTTTTATTGTGTTTTTTTTCGGAAATCCATCGGTAATATCGACCTGCTTTCGATCCCGACTCTTGGGGGTTTTCTCGCAGTGGTGGGTTTCCTCCTGAACTGGTGATAAAAATTGTGTGACTGATGTACGATATTTCCACAACGTGCCAGTCGAGCTTTCGCTGTTAAAAAAATAATAGATTATTCTATTATTTACGGAGAAAGAAAAATAAAAAAAGAATGTTCACATACATTTGTCCCCACAAACAATTCCCACCTCTCTTTTCAAAGTCAGTAGACCAAGGATCAAAGGCTATCACAAGGACACCACGACATCCGTTGCGCATGGTCGGTTATTAGAATATAGTTCCAAAACTTCCAGCTTTCCACCAACATATCAAACCCCCAATTTTCGTTGCTTTGGGTCTCTGACACGTGCTTATTCTAAACTATATATATAATGTCTATATATTCATCACCTCAGACGGGTACCTGTATCTCTTTCTTTCCCCTTCTAAGCAACTTCAGGTACTTTCGCTTTCTTGTTTATCTGCTGATTTTGTGTTCTTCGTTTCCTTTTCATCAAATATATACAAAACATAGCTTCATGTGTTTGGTAACCAGATTAGATCACTATGTCAACTTCAACCAGTTCTGCTAGAATCGTCCAGCAAACCACTGTGGATGCAAAACTCGACTCTGACTTCGAGGAATCACGCGAGTTATTCGATTACTCAAATTCAGTGCATGTTAGCACCGCGATGGTTGGCCAGGAACAGCCTTGTTCCGATAAGCTAACCACCGCGTATCTCCACCACATCCAAAAGGGTAAGTTTATCCAACCCTTTGGATGCTTAATAGCGCTAGATGAGAAAACTTTCAAAGTAATCGCCTACAGTGAAAACGCGCCTGAAATGCTCACAAAGGTTAGCCAAACCATACCAACCGTTGGTGAAAATCCTGTTCTCGGTATGGGCACAGATGTTAGAACAATATTCACGAGTCCCAATGCGAACTCGTTGTTTAAAGCCTTAGTATTTGGGGAGGTATCTTTACTGAATCCCATTTTGGTCCTCTGTAAAGCAACCGCGAAGCCCTTTCACGCTATTATCCATAGGGTAATAGGTAGCTGAATTATAGATTTCGAGCCTGTTATGGCAAATGAAGTCCCAACAACTGCTTCTGGTTCTCTGCAGTGTTACAATTATGCAGCCAAAGCCATAGGTAGGTTACAATCTCTGCCTAGTGGCAGCATTGAACGGCTATGTGACACAATGGTCCAGGAGGTTTTTGAGCTCACGGGCTATGACCGCGTCAAGGCTTATAAGTTTCATGATGATGATCATGGTGAGGTTATAGCCGAGATGACCAAACCTAGGCTTGAACCATACATTGGGTTGCATTATCCCGCCACTGACATCCCTCAGGCTGCAAGATTCTTGTTCATGAAGAACAAGGTCCGAATGATTTGCGATTGTCGAGCTAAAAATGTAAAGGTGGTTCAAGAAAAGAGGTTACAGTTTGATATAACGTTCTGCGGGTCCACCCTCCGGGCTGCACATAGTTGTCATCTGCAGTATATGGAGAACATGACTTCCATTGCCTCTTTAGTCATGGCTGTGGTGATAAATGATACAAATGAAGACAGTGAGAATTGTAATTTACAGAAAAGGAAGAAGCTTTGGGGATTGGTGGTGTGTCATAACAGGACTCCAAGATTCGTCCCCTTTCCATTGCGTTATGCTTGCGAGTTTTTAGCGCAATTTTTCTCTACTCTTGTCGACAAAGATTTTGAATTGGAGCACCAGATTCTGCAGAAGAATATCCTTATAACGCAAATGGTTTTATGTGATTTATTAATGCGGGATGTTCCCTTAGGAATCGTGTCAAAGAGCCCGAACATTATGGACCTCTTGAAATGTGACGGGGCGGTCCTGTCGTATGAAAATAAGGTGTACCGGATGGGTGTGAGCCCAACTGAGTCTCAGGTCCCCGACATAGTCTCGTGGTTGTATGAATATCATATGGGTTAAACAGGATTGAGTACTGGTAGTCTGTATGATGCGGGTTATCCTGGGACTTTTGCTCTTACTGATGTTTGTGGGACGGCATTGGTTTAGATCTGGCACGGCTTCCGAGGTTCGATGGGGTGGTGCAAAACATAATAAGGGTGAAACGGATGATGGTAAACGAATGCACCCGAGGTCTTCGTTTAAAGCTTTCTTGGAAGTTGTGAAAAATAGGAGCTATCCATGGAAAAAGTTTGAGATTGATGCAATTCACTCATTGCAGCTTATCATAAGGAATGCTTTGAAAGAGAATGAAACCGCGGGTTTGAACTACACGAAGTTGATTCAGGCGGGTTTTAATGAACTTACGCTTAATGGGATGCAAGAACTACAAGCTGTCACAAGTGAGATGGTCCGGTTCATTGAAACCGCTTCGGTTCCAATACATGCAGTAGATGGTCATGGCTTAATAAATGGATAGAGCACAAAAATTGTTGAGTTGACCGATTTGACCGTGGAAGGAGCTATAGGGAGCCATGTTCTCACACTTGTTGAAGATTCTTCAATTGACACGGTCCAAAAGATGCTAAATCTTGCAATGGAAGGTATCCTCGCGCTCTCGCAAGTTACACTATATACATATATATATATATATATATATATATATACACACAAAAGACCAACTTTTGTGAGTGTGATGCAGGGTGACGTGAGGACCAATGTTTGACACGTGGCACGTGGCAAGCTAAATATTATTTATTTATTTATTTAGGTTTGTTTTTTATTAACATTATTTTCTAAAGAGTAAACTACAGTTTTCGTACCTGAGGTTTGTTGCTGTTAACAGGTTCAGTCCCCCTTTAACTGTCTAAGTCCCTGATGTTACATTTCTTAACAGTTTCCATCCCTGACCCTAACATCCATCCAAAGTCTCGTTAGTTTCCCCCCACGTGCCCCTCACGTGAGGGGTATTTTCGTTATTTCGCCTCGATTTAACCTTTAATAGTTAGCTTATATCCAAACACTCCCAATTTTCTTATTTAACCTTTAATCCAAACACTCCTAATCTCCCAATAGATTATCTGAACCTCAACCTTTAACCCCCTCTTTAGTGTGAAGGAACTAAAAGCTTCAATCTCCCAACTGGATTTCATGGAAGGTACCACCAATCCATGGGGACAGACGATGATGATGATGTGAAGGAACTAAAAGCGTGTTTTGATATAGGTTTCAGTTTTGATCTGTATAGCAATTTAGATCTGTATACAATATGTCACCACCATGGTGTTCAAGAAGGTCCACCTCTACCTCCTCCACCACCACCACCGACCGCCATCTCCACCTCTACACCCCGACATCTCCACCACCTCCACCTTCAAAACCCCTTAATTTCTCGCCCCTTCATTTTCCCCGATCAAAACCCTAGTCCAATTCCTTCATTTTCCCCACCACCACCACCTCTAATACCATCGTATACCCTAATGCCCCAACACCACAAATCCAACCATGGCTTCTCGCCGGTTTCCGCTGTGGCACCCCAAGGCGTCCAAACCACCCCCTCCAATCCCGTATGTCGGCAAATCTAGATGACAAACACGCAACCATAAACAAACCTGCTAGGGGCTGGGGATGCTCTGGTCGGAAACCACCGATCCGTTTGGGGCTGGGGTTAATACCTATAGATTTGTCTCAACCACCGCGGATGGTTTCCGGCAACCCCAAATGCCACACGAAATCTAGCTTGTTACTTCTCTTTCAGATCTAAAGCGAAGTGAGAGAGGGAGCCGGATAGGGGGAGAGAGATAGAACCACCACCGGAAGTTGCATGCTTGCCGGAGATGGCCGACTGTGGTCTGGCCGGGGAAGAAGAGGTTTGGTTGGGTGGAACTAATTGCCTGCATTTGCTTTGTCAAAATATACGAAAACTGCAGTTTATATTTGTCAGGTTGGGTTAGGTGTATAATGACATATTTACCCCTCACGTAATGGGCACGTGGGGGGATTTAACGGACAGTTAGTATCAGGGATGGTACCTGTTAAGAAATGTAACATCAGGTACTCAGACTGTTAAGGGGGGACTGAACCTGTTAATAGCAACAAACCTCACGGACGAAAAGTGCAGTTTACTCTTTTCTAAAATACTAAGGGCATTCGGATTAATGTTTGACACAAGATTGTTCTTTAAGTGGGCCCCATGTTTTATTTTGTTTTTAATTTCATTTTTGTTTTTTAAAGACTGAAAATTGCAAGTTGATAGAAAAATATCTGTCTATTGCAACTTCTAACACAACCAAACATTAATGATCGGTTTATTACATTTGATTATATGCATGATCATTCATGTTGTGTTTTCTATATGATTAGGAAAAGAGGAGATGGGCGTGCAGTTTGAAATCAAGACACACGGTCACAGAGAGAGTCTGGACAGATCACTCTCGTGGTGAATGCAGGTTCAAGCATGGATGTAAACGGAAATATTGTGGACGTGTGTTGTATTGCACAAGATATTACTTACAAAAGAGTATAATGCACAAGTTCACACGAATAGAACGCGATTACAAAGCTATCGTCCATAGTCCCAACCCACTGATTCCCCCAATCTTTGGAACTGATGAATTTGGTTGGTGTTCTCAATGGAACCAAGCCATGGCAGAGTTATCTGGACTATCAAAAGAGGAAGTAATTGGTAAATGCTTTTGGGTGAGGTTTTTGGGACCCATGGAGCATGCTGTCGGCTAGGTAATCAAGAGGCGTTCATAAACTTTAGCATTTTTCGTAACAAAGTTATGACTAGTCAAGAAAATATGTAGATTGCATGCTTTGTGCAAGTAAAAGGGTGGACAATAAAGGTGCAGTTACAGGGCTTTTCTGCTTCTTGCAGTTAGCAAGTAAAGATCTTCAACAAGGTATCCATTTTCAGAGAATGTCCGAGCAAATCGCAGCCAAACGACTTAAAGCTTTAACTTATCTAAGAAGACAGATCGAAAATCCGCTTTCTGGGATTATATTTGCAAGAAAAATGATGGAGGAAACTGAGCTGGGAGATGAGTAGAGGGAGCTTCTTCACACTAGTGCTTTGTGTCAGCAACAAATCAATAAAGTACTTGATGACACTGATCTTGATGGTATTGTCGATGGGTCAGTTGAACTATAAGTGTCTTCAATTCTTGGATCCGTACTTAACATTCATTAACATATGAATTTTTTTATCTAAACTTTATGCAGGTATTTGGATCTTGAAATGACAGAGTTCACTCTCCAGCAGATCTTGAGCGCCTCCATGAGTCAAGTAATGACAACAAGCAATGCAATGAACATTCAAATAGTGAACAATATAGAGCGAGATATGTTGTTTGAGAAACTATACGGCGATGGTGTGAGGCTTCAGCAAGTTCTTGCAGAATTCTTGTCACTATCAGTCTCTTGTACACCTCCTAGTGGCATCCTCATAATTGCAGCCAATTCGACGAGAAATAATTTAGACAGATTAGTTCAGCTTGTGAATTTAGAACTCAGGTACATGCTATCTTGACTCAAACAGGACATGTGGGTTGGTTTGTATCGACTTTTAGTTTAGTTATATGTGTTGATTTGAACTCGTTTCGGTAGAATAACGCACACAGGAGATAGGGTCCCGAAGGAGCTTATAAGGCAGATGTTTGGAAGTAGTGTGGACGCGACTGAGGAGAGAATAAGCTTTGTGATTAGCAGAAACCTGTTGAAGCTCATGAATGGAGATGTTCGATACGTGAGAGATGACACAAAGTCGACTTTTGTAATATCTGTTGAACTTGCTTCTGCCGGTGGAAAGAAGACATGAAAAGAATTGATTTATTTTTGTTGCTGTCTTCAGGAATTAAACTTTGCATGTTAGTTGTGGGTTTCAGTTTGTCTCTTGTTAATTTGCAAGTGTATCATGGGTTTTATTGCCTTTGGAAATAGAGTTTTAACCCAGGACCAATGACGTTCAACCATTTGGGCCTCAACTCTTTATCATTGGACTTTAATTCATCCTTAGGCCAAAATGCACACCCTTTTTCATTGGGCTTAGACTCCTTTGATGGACAGCCCACAATTCAAGGCATACTTGTGCGGCAACCCGAACAGGTCCAGAACCGAACTGAACCGGTTCGACAGACGGTTTAACCCGAACCGGTTTAGTCAAAACCGGTTTAAGGTTTGGTCAACGCAAACCGGTCCGGGCCGGTTTGGAACCGGTTCGGTTCAAAAAACCCGGTTTGTGCACCTCTACTTGTGCCAGCCCCAAAATCTACATTTGATTCCACTACTTTTATGGGCTTTAGCCCAACTGGGTCTAATCCCTTTGTTGATACTTATGGACAAACACATTTTACCTCATGGGTTGCAGTTCGTCTGGTGTTAATTTGCAAGTGTATCATGGGCTTTGTTGATCTGATTGTGTCGAAATTACGGTTTTGGTCCTCACTTTTCAAAATCTATAGTTTTTGTGTCTTAACATTTTTGGTTAATGGAGTAGATAGACGTTTAAATCTCTGTTAAATTTTAACAAAATGACTATAATACCCCTTTATATTTAAGATGCAAAAGAAGAAAAAGAATTAATAAAAACACTCCTAAAAGAAGAACAAATCATTAAACATATGCTAATTACATAATGGGTATTATATGTTGAACCAACAGGGAATGAAAACATACCTTTCTGGTATTCTAAGTTTAAAAAAGCAAATTTTGAGGTTTTAGTATCATTAGTTTAGACGGATATTTTTGAGTCTAGGGATCTTGGAAATAAGTGATACAATTACTGCTGATACAAAGTTACTACTATTGGATGATGTTGTTGATGCTATGAACTTAATGCAGATATAGGAAAGAGTTCACAAAGATAAAGGTGTTGGGATAATCCCGATCATACATGAAAAATAAATTTTGGTTTAGAATTGTAAATTACTAGAAGTATGTGTTTATTGTGAAATTAATAGAACTTAGGGTGTTAACAATCCTATAATTGGTATCAGAGCAAGGATGAATCAATCAAGAGATTGGATAACAAAAAATCGTGTAACACCTCAAATTTTATAAGAAATAATACTAGAAGGGTTAGAAATATATAAGGGCCAAAGTCAAGGGAACAAAATTGAAAATTCTAAAAATTCAGCTGGTTGCGGACCGCTACCGATAAGCTTCGCGGTCCGCTATGTATCCGAAATGGCAGCAATGATGAGCTGCCACGTGTTAGCTGACTAACCGGTGAAAACTAACGCATGGAAACCCTATCGTTGACCGCCGCAACAAGGCTAGCGGTCCGCTATAGGACTTGGCGGTCTGCTACGTGCGAGTTATGCAAAATAGGCCGACCTTTGGGGGTAGCAGTCCGTTACCAACCCCTTTAGTGGTCCGCTACGTGTGCCTTTTGCAGAGTTGGGATGTCGTTTTAGGCATCAAACACACTCACAAAACACATACTCAAGGTCTGAGATCCGATCCCAAGCCCGATATGCGTTTATTAGTCAGAATTCTCGCTCTTCGAAAACAATAGGTAGTAGATAGTTCCGAGGTAAGGTTCTAACTAGCTTTCTACGACTTGGTTATTACCACTAAGCTAGGTATGTATACTTAAGTAATGTTGTAATGGCTTAGGGCTTTGAGCCAAGTAATTGTGCTATTATAAGCCTAGTAAAGATATTGCAGGAACATAAGGAAACATTAGAGGTGAGTTCTATGAGGCCATGTTTTAAATACTTTTAAACCGTTTTAGGATGGTATACATGCTATGAAAGATTTTAGGACATCCGAACATTTTAGGATAACTCTGTTAGCAAATCCCGTTAAATCTTAACCTATTTAACCCCATCACAAACCTCAGGGACCATTTCTTTCATAATCCAAACTCTATTATAGCTGAAAACACAAGGACTAAACCTGTAATTAACCCAAACTCAATCTGTTGACTCTGCAAAGTCAAAATCAAATGAAAGTAGTTATGTTGACTTTTAAAAGTCAAACTAGTGGCATTTCATCAAATTCAAACTCCATAAACGATTTTCTTCAAAACTGTAACTGTATTTGCATGTTGATGACATTAATGGTCATTACTACGGTGTTAATCATCATTGTCGAATTAAAATCAAATAATGGGAATTAAAGTCATAACCGTCAACCATCATCGTATATACAGCAAATTCGACAAAGTCTTGTATCATTCTCACAAATGAATCATCTGCGGGCCTTATACGAACTCCCTTGAAGCTGTTTCACACCTCATTTCGCCCGGAGTTGCAGCAGGAGTCACCGGAAAGAAAGAACACGTCGTCGGGACTGAGTTTTGGTCGAACACTATCAACCCGACATCCAATTTGGTAATTGAAACTCCCCACACCTTCATTTTTGTCTATTGATTGAAAACCATGTGTTAATTTAACATCATATCATCGATTTGATCACAAACAGTTATCTAGGGTTCATATGAAACAGGTTTAATCGAACTCTACGCAATACTATGTTTAAATTCAATTAAATCACATCATTAGCTTCGCAATCCTCTACTTGATGAAAGCCCTACGCTAATTTAATCAATTATCATCGGATTAATCGTGACCTATAACCTAGGGTTTGTTCATAATCGATTTGGGGGGTTTTGATCTTAAACTCAATATTAATCTAATTAAACTACATAAACAGATTCGCAATAACCTAAGCAAAGAAAGCCCTATTTTCCAACAAGTTTTATTATCGAAATTGATCGAATGGATTTGGTGTTCTTGATCTAGGGTTTCGGCCCTTCAATCCTTAATTAAACGATCCAAAACTAGTATTTTTTGAAATTAATTTCACACACAGGTTCGTAACTGGTCAATTAACAAAACCCCTATGCTTTGATTTCAAATCGTGGTCGAATTCTATGGATTGGGACTGGATTCGATCGTTTGTGCATATGGGGGGAAACCCACCGGACTTGTATGTTTTAAACAATCAGAACCGGTTATGTTTGCGATGACCCTAGCGTGCAGAGTGGCTAAGACCTTGTGCTCGTGCGTAGGAGACCCGGGTTCGAAACCGGCCTCCTGCATTTTTTTTTTGGGACTTTTCTAGACTCCTATTTACAATAAAAATTATCCCTACATTATTTTAATAATATGTAAATATGTTTCGAACCCGGAAAAACACCCATAAGCTCGGGTTTGGTTTTTTTAACCCGTTTTTAAATTTTTTTCCCACATTTAAATAATATATTTATATTATTGCTCAACCCATGACTCCAAATAAAAATAATATATATGTATATTATTTTCACTGCATTAATAATTACCGTGTCACACTTCGAACTTAAAAATAATATAATTATTTATCTTATTACCCACGTATATATTCTCGATAAAAATACTATATTTATTGTTTTTTCCACATAAATGATTAACGTGTTATTTCTTCAAACCTAAGAATAATATAATAAGCTATATTATTATCCTAGATCATTATTTAATGGTGTGAACACACGAATATTTATTTAAATAATATTATTCGTAATTAGAAACTCTCGATTCGAAACACACCTATCTTATTTATTATATTAAGGAAAACCCTTATTCCAGTGGACAAGTTCGTATATTCGTTAATACGTTCACTCTTCCGTGTCATCGTCACAATCCCATGTGTCCCTAACTATTATACATATTATTCTAGGGCATACGTAAGTCGTTCACTGGGAAACACTTGTGGTCCCAATTGCATCCTTGTGTGGTGCTATCTACTCGTACATAACTCAGGTGATTTTCACGACCCTTTTTATTGTTTTAAATTGGGGGAGAAAACATGACGCAAACTCTTTTGATTATTGTAACTCATATGATATCACTTATTAAGACTAAGCGTACCACACTATCATTGAAAGTCCTCACACACATCGGACCGTTAATATGGATATAACGAGGTAATTTGAGTAGTACTACTAGGTTTGACAAACCCACCCGTGTTAGTCGCGCTGACTCGATTGGAGGTCGAACGGGTGTAATATTGACCTAAACACATTCGCCATGGTTGATAGACATGGTGGGAGGCATGCAAACACAAACAGTTAGCTTCGGTTGCGAGCGCTTTAGTAAGACATGAACATAGGTTAGCTACCTATTAATACGCATATTGAATGTACATAATCTGACAAACGCTTTTATTACAAACTTGAAACCTATGAACTCACCAACCTAATGTTGACATTTTCTTACATGTTTTCTCAGGTCGCTAAGTACAGGTGCAGAATAGGACATGCATGGAGTCTTGTCATCTGTTCAAACATTGATTAAACATTTATTATGTTCTACTTATATTTGACTATATACGTGTTTGTTTTGCGCATTTATTTCTTTGCTTAACGCTTCCACACTCACTCTGAACTTTTATGATATTTCATTTATGTCCCATATAGTGTCGTTTAATGTAACTAATTTCTGAGATCCTGGTTTGTCAAATGCCAAATGGTAAAACTCCGTTAGTGGAATTTGGGGGTGTCAAGGACTGTAGAGGTGAATTGCAAAACGTAAAAACAGTCGACCTCCTCAGGTCAAAACCAGTGTGGTTATACGGGGAAATACCCCAAGTGCAACAAATGTAATTATCACCATCTCGGTAGGGGTGTTCATCGGGTTTCGGGTTTTTTGTTATAAGAATCCTACCCGTTTACCGACCCAAATAAGATTCGGGTTAATCGGTTTCGGGTTATTCGGTTTCGGGTTTATTCGGGTCGGGTTTATCGGTATTCGGGTTTTTAAATACAAGTTGCAACGCATACTTTATTATTTAACTTATATTAAATAATAAGCACAAAATGTCAAATAAAAACCTTCTCAATATGATTTTTCATTCAAACCCATGCACTAAACACATATTAACTAAAAAAACACCAAATAAAATAATCAAAAAACTAAAGTGTATCAACCAATCCTATAAACTAAAAAAATGACAAATCGTATCAACCAACAAGCTCGTTAACAATGTTCACTCTTCAAATTCTCACATGTATGTCCGCTCGTACGTTTTCAATCATAAATTAAAAAAAAAGTGAAATAAAATAAGCATTAAAAATGGTTAGATGTATACTGAGCTAAGATTACAAATAAATATTAATAATAAAATACCTTTTTATTATTATTCGGGTTAATCGGGTTAACCCGATTAACCTTTTTTTAACCCAATTACCAAACCGAATACTACCTTCGGGTTCGGGTTCCATCTTAAACGGGTTCGGGTTGTTCGGGTTCCATCTTAATCGGGTTCGGGTTTATTTGGGTCGGGTTCGGTATTCGGGTTTCGGATAAAATGAACACCCCTACATCTCGGTGCTTGTGATAAAAATCGTTGCCAGCGGTGTGGCAAGATGGGCCATGCTGCCAAGGACTGTAGAGGTGAACTGCAAGCTAAACAACCCTTTCAGCCACAAAGATATACTAAAGGGTGTTTTGAATGTGGCAAGGAAGGACACATCCCGAAGGATTGTCCTCAAGTAAAGAAAGGGGTAATGGTAACAATAACCATAATCAAGGCAACAACAACAACAACGGTAACAATAATGACATCAATGGCGGAAATGGTGCGAAGGGACGAGCCTTCATGATTGGATTCGGAGAAGCCAGATATGATCACAATGTGGTTACCGGTAAGTTCCTTCTGAACAACTATTTTGCTTCTGTCCTTTTTTACACCGGTGCGATAGGAGTTTTATATCTAAGAAACTTAGTAATCAAATAAAAGAAACTCCAACCCTGTTAGAAGCTAAGTACACTATAGAAATAGCTGATGGATAGATAATAGAAGCAAACCACATTCTTAAGGGATGTAAAATTGATTTGGCTGGTCAAAAACTTGACATTGACCTTATGCCAGTCACACTCGGTAGTTTCGACGTAATTGTCGGTATAGATTGGTTATCTAAAAACCAAGCCGAGATTATCTGTCGTGAGAAGATTGTTCGCCTTCCTCTCCCGAGTGGAGAAACCCTCTCTGTCCAAGGTGAAAAGAGTGGTGCCGTCATTGGCATCATATTTTTCATGAAAGCCCAAAAGTGTCTACATAAAGGTCATACTGCCATTCTGGCTCTCGTCGCCGAGCAGCCATCTGAGGAGAAGAAGATTGACGACATTCCGATCATTTGAGATTATCCAAAAGTATTCCCCGAAGACTTCCTGGTCTTCCGCCTCATCGTTAAGTCGAATTCCAAATTAACCTAGCACCCGGAGCAACGCCTATTTCTCGGGCACCGTATAGACTTGCACCTAGTGAATTACAAGAACTATCTACATAACTGCAAGAGTTGCTGGATAAAGGCTTCATCCGACCTAGCTCATCGCCATGGAGACCTCCAGTCTTATTCGTCAAAAAGAAAGATTGAACTTTCCGCATGTGCATCGACTACCGTGAGTTGAACAAAGTAACCATCAAGAATCGTTATCCTCTACCCCACATTGATGATGTGTTTGATCAACTCCAAGGATCAAGCTTCTATTCCAAGATAGATCTTAGATCCGGTTATCATCATTTGAGAGTCCGAGACGAAGACATCTCAAAGACGGCACTCAGAACTAGGTATGGTCACTACGAATTCATGGTCATGCCATTCGGACTGACCAACGCACCCACGATATTCATGGATCTCATGAACCGTGTGTGTAAACCTTACCTTGATCAGTTCGTTATCGTCTTCATTGATGATATCCTCATCTATTCTAATAATAAGGAAGAACATGAGGAGCATTTGCGTTTGATTTTGGAATTGCTGAAACAAGAACAGTTGTACGCAAAATTTTCCAAGTGCGAATTCCTGATTCGTGAAGTGTAGTTCTTAGGGCATGTAGTCAATGAGAAAGGAATACATGTCGATCCATCTAAAATAGAAGCCATCAAGGATTGGGCGGCACCTACAACTCTGACTTAGGTTCGACAATTTCTAGGATTAGCTTGCTATTACCGTCGTTTCATCGAGGGATTCTCCAAGACTGCTCAACCCCTCACTGCCTTAACCGAAAAGGGTAAACCCTATAACTGGGGTGACACCCAGGAGTCATCATTCCAACTTCTTAAACAGAAACTCTGCAGTGCACCCATCATATCTCTTCCAGAGGGAACAGACGACTTTGTAGTGTATTACGATACCTCCATTCAAGGTCTCGGCTGTTTGTTGATGCAACACGAGAAGGTTATCGCATACGCTTCTCGTCAACTGAAATTTCATGAGAAGACCTACACGACTCATGATTTAGAGTTGGGAGCCTTGGTATTTGCACTAAATATCTTGAGACATTACTTGTACGGTACCAAGTGCACTATCTACACCGATCACAAGACACTTCAGCACATCTTTGAACAGGAAGAGTTGAACATGAGATAGCGTCGTTGGGTTAAACTCTTGAATGACTATGAATGTGCGGTTAGATATCACCTGGGCAAGGCTAATGTGGTAGCCGATGCCCTAAGTCAAAAGGAAACCAAACCCAAACGAGTTCGAGCATTACAGCTCACTATTCACCGTGGATTACCTGATCAAATCCGTAGTGCTCAACTCGAGGCCCTTAAAGAGGAAAACGTACCATCAGAAGCCGCATGTGGTATGGAGAACCAACTCGAAGTCAAATCGGACGGTATTCGCTACTTCGCGGAACGGATATGGGTTCTAAAGTATGGAAACATAAGGGAGCTTGTAATGGATGAATCTCAAAAATCTCGGTACTCTATTCATCCAGGTTCTGACAAGATGTACCATGACCTAAAGGTACTATATTGGTGGCCGAATATGAAGGCTGATATAGCCACCTACGTGAGCAAGTGCCTGACTTGCTCAAACGTCAAAGTGGAATACCAAAAGCCTTTTGGTTTACTCCAACAACCAGAGATTCCAATGTAGAACTGGGAGCAAATTTCTATGGACTTTATCACTAAACTTCCCCGAGCTCCTAGCGGATGCGACACCATCTGGGTGATCGTAGATCGTTTGACGAAATCCGCACACTTCCTAGCAATCAAAGAAACTGATAAGATGGAGAAGTTAACTCGCATTTATCTGAAAGAAGTTGTCTCTCGGCACGGAGTGCCAATCTCAATCATCTCTAATCGTGATGCTCGATTTACCTCACGTTTTTGGCAATCTCTACAAAAAGCTCTAGGCACGCGCCTGGATATGAGCACGGCATACCATCCTCAAACAGATGGTCAAATGGAATGTACCATTCAAACCCTAGAGGATATGCTACAAGCTTGTGTGATCGATTTCGGTAATAGTCGGGAAACTCACTTACCCTTAGTGGAGTTCTCCTACAATAACAGTTATCACACTAGCATCAAGGCAACACCATTTGAGGCATTATTTGGGCGGAAATGCCACCTATTTGTTGGGCTGAAGTTATGTATAGCCAACTTACGTGTCCTGAACTTGTGTTCGAAACCTCAGAAAAGATCTTTCAAATTCAAAATCATATGGCGGCAGCCCGTGATCATCAAAAGAGTTATGCTGATAAGCGTCGTAAGCCGTTAGAATTTAAAGTAGGCGACATGGTACTACTAAGAGTCTCACCTTGGAAAGGTGTAATTCGTTTTGGGAAATGAGGTAAACTAAACCCTCGTTATGTCGGACCGTTCAAGATAGTGAAGAGAATTGACCCAGTAGCGTATCAACTGGACCTACCTGAAGGACTTAGTGGTATACACAACGTCTTTCACGTCTCAAACTTGAAGAAATGTCTTGCAGACGAGACACTCGCAGTTCCTCTTGAGGAACTACAAATCGATGAACAATTACGCTTCGTTGAAGAACCAGTAAAAATCATGGATAGGGAAGTCAAAACGCTCAAACACAGTAAAATCCCTATTGTAAGAGTTCGTTGGAACTCGAAACGCGGACCGGAATTCACATGGGAGCGCGAGGATCAGATGATGCGCAAGTATCCTCATCTGTTCAAGCACTCCACATTGAACACTTAAGGTACTATTCTAATTTTCAGTACTAAAACTCCTTCACTTAGGGGATGATGTGACACCCAGAAAAAAAAATTTATTCTAATTTTCGGGACGAAAATTCTTTCAACTAGGGGATGATGTGACATCCGGACATTTTAGGTTTACTCCGTTAGCAAATCCCGTTATATCTTAACCTATTAAACCCCATCATAAACCTCAGGGACCATTTCTATCATAATCCAAACTCTATTATACCTGAAAACACAAGGACTAAACCTGTAATTAACCCAAATTCAATTTGTTGACTCTGCAAAGTCGAAATCGAATGAAAGTAGTTTTGTTGACTTTTGAAAGTCAAACTAGTGGCATTTCATCAAATTCAAACTCCATAATCGATTTTGTTCGAAACTGTAACTGAATTTGCACATTGATGACATTAACGGTCATTACTATGGTGTTAATCATCATCATTGTCAAATTAAACTCAAACAATGGGAATTAAAGTCATAATCGTCGACCATCATCGTATATCCAGCAAATTCAACAAACTCTTGTATCATTCTCACAAAGGAATCATCTGCGCGCCTTATACGAACTCCCTTGAAGTTGTTTCATACCCTCATTTCAGCCGGAGTTGCAGTAGGACTCACCGGAAAGCAAGAACACGTTGTCGGGACTGAGTTTTGATGGAACACTATGAACCCGACATCCAATTTGGTAATTGAAACTCCCTACACCTTCGTTTTTGTGTATTGATTGAAAACCTGTGTTAATTTAACATCATATCATCGATTTGATCACAAACAATTATCTAGGGTTCATATGAAACCGTTTTAATCGAACTCTACCCTAGGATCTGTTTAAATTCAATTAAATCACATCATTAGCTGCGCAATCCTCTACTTGATGAAAGCCCTATGCTAATTTAATCAATTATCATCAGATTAATCGTGACCTATAACCTAGGGTTTGTTCATAATCGATTTAGGGGGTTTTGATCTTAAACACAATCTTAATCTAATTAAACTACATGAACAGATTCGCAATAACGTAAGCAATGAAAGCCCTATGTTTCCAACAAGTTTTATTATCGAAATTGATCGAATGGATTTGGTGTTCTTGATCTACGGTTTCGGCCCTTCAATCCTTAATTAAACGATCCAAAACTAGTATTTTTTGGAATTAATTTAACACACAAGTTCGTAACTGGTCAATTAACAAAACCCCTATGCTTTGATTTCAAATCGTGGTAGAATTCGATGGATTGGGACTAGATTCGATCGTTTGTGCATATGGGGGGAAACCCACTGGACTTGTATGTTTTCAACAATCAGAACCAGTTATGTTTGCGATGACCCTAGCGGGCGGAGTAGACCTTGGGCTCGTGCGCAGGAAACCCGGGTTCGAAACCGGTCTCCTGCATTATTTTTTGGGGACTTTTCTTAACTCCTATTTACAATAAAAATTATCCGTACATTATTTTAATAATATGTAAATATGTTTCGAACACGGAAAAACACCCGTAGGCTCGGTTTTGGTTTTTATAACCCGTTTTTAATATTTTTCCCATATTTAAATAATATATTTATATTATCGCTCAACCCATGACTCCAAATAAAAATAATATATATGTATATTATTTTCAATGTATTAATAATTACCGTGTCACAATTCGAACTTAAAAATAATATAATTATTTATCTTATTACCCACGTATATATTCTCGATAAAAATAATATATTTATTATTTTTGCCACTTAAATGATTAACGTTTTATTTCTTCAAACTTAAGAATAATATAATAAGCTATATTATTTTCCTAGACCATTATTTAATGTTGTGAACACACGAATATTTATTTAAATAATATTACTCGTAATTAAAAACTCTCGATTCGAAACGCACCTGTCTTATTTATTATATTAAGGAAAACCCTTATTCCCGTGGACAAGTTCGTCTATTCGTTAATCATTAGAACGTCTTATGACGTTCACTCTTCCATGTCATCGTCACAATCCCATGTGTCCCTAACTATTATACTTATAATTCTAGGGCATACGTAAGCCATTCACAGGCAAACACTTGTGGTCCCAATTGCATCATTGTGTGGTGCTATCTACTCGTACACAACTCAGGTGAGTTTCACGGCCCTTTTACTGTTTTAAATTTGGGGAGAAAACATGACGCAAACTCTTTTGATTATTGTAACTCATATGATATCACTTGTTAAGACTAAGCATAACACACTATCATTGAAAGTCCTCACACACATCGGACCGTTAATATGGATTTAGCGAGGTAATTTGAGTAGTACTAATGGGTTTGACAAACCCCACCCACGTTAGTCACGCTAACTCGATTGTAGGTTGAACGGGTGTAATATTGACCTAAACACATTCGCCATGGTTGATAGACATGGTGGGAGGCATGCAAACACAAACAGTTAGCTTCGGTTGCGAGCGCTTAGTAAGACATGAACATAGGTTAGCTACCTATTGATACGCATATTGAATGTACATAATCTGACAAATGCTTTTATTACAAACTTGAAACCTATGAACTCACCAACCTAATGTTGACATTTTCTTACATGTTTTCTCAGGTCGCTAAGTACAGGTGCAGAATAGGACATGCATGGAGTCTTGTCATCTGTTCAAACATTGATTAAACATTTATTATGTTCTACTTATATTTGAATATATGCGTGTTTGTTTTGCGCATTTATTTCTTTGCTTAACGCTTCCGCACTCACTCTGAACTTTTATGATATTTCATTTATGTCCCATATAGTGTCGTTTGATGTAACTAATGTCTGAGATCCTAGTTTGTCACACACCAAACGGTAAAACTCCGTTAGTGGAATTTGGGGGTGTGACGTTACGTGAGTTCTTTGATGCACACTTTTAAATGTTTTAAATGTTTTGGGCAAAATATGCATGCTATGAAAGATTTTGCATGATTACTATAAGCCCCTTGATTTAAATGCTTTCGGCTAGTATGCATGTGGTTGCAAAAAGTTATGGTAAGAAAGGGTCTAAACCCTAAAACTATTGTAACAGAGTATTCACGAAATATCAAAAGGGCGGTGTGTACGCCGCTGGTACCCCCTATATATAAACTTCTTTGATACATCAGGGAGAAACCTTTACAAGGGTTTAGGGTAAGGACTAGTTTTGAAAGATGATTTGAAAGGAAATATGTTTTTGGAATGATTTGCCATAGCAATGATTTTTGAAAGAAAATGGTTTTGACATGTAAAACATTTTTTGAACTTATCATGGTGTACCATGGTAAGGGTCCGAGAAAGAAGTTTTGGTTGGACTACCATGACTAAAAGATGTCTTGACATTTATTGTCTTGATATAGAAGAGAAAGAGTTTTGGCATGTATTGCCATGTTAGAAAGAATGTTTTAACCTCACGGTTTGTAAAAAAAGATTTTTCCACCTCTAGCCAAATGCCACATAATATCTTGCAACTTAAGGTAGGACTCCTATAATCCCTGTGTAGCAGGGTCAAATTGTACAGTGGAAGAGTAAATGGTGATGACCGGCTAGAGGTTAACGTGACCTCGCACATAAGTTGTGCAATAAATAAATATTATGTGTTGCTAGAAGTTAATGGGATGTTTTAAAACGTTTCATATAAAACCATTTATGTGAAAGGAAGATGTAAAAGAACATTTTGACTAAAATTTATAACTCACCGGCGTAAGCTGACACAATTGAGCATATATAACAGGAAAAGATGTAGCTTCTTGTAGTAGAAGAAAGGAGTTAGAATAGAGGCATCAAGGAAGGATGTCTGGCATTAGTTAGAACACTAGCAATAAGAATAGACTAGAAATTATACTTTCTTTTACATTGTATAAAGACAAGTTTTTTGAAATAAAATGAAGTGTTTTTAAATTCCGTTGTGTAAGATCTCTGTATTACTATTAGGGGTGTCAAATCCTGACAAGACCCGAAACACGACCCGAACCCAACACGAAACAAAACAGGTTTTGGGTCGATGACATGACCCGTTTTAAATAACGGGTCAATGTAGGCCCCTCCGAGTGGAGGTGTCGGATCAAAAACGTGTGATTATGTAGCCTAGTAATTAGGCGAGGAATGCCTGTTACTAGGTGGAACAATCTATGAATGAAAACAAAGTAATCAACACGAGCTTGTATAATAAAAAGGTGTTTCAAACAAGTACAGACACAAATAGAATGAATTCTGGACTGTAAAGCTGCTGACTTGTGCGTACTTGTGTGTGGGATACGTCTCTGTTACAAATTAAACAAACTCTGCTATTTGTAGACCTGGTCCATGCGTACTTAGCAAGTACGTATGAACAACCTTCATGCGTACTTGACTAAGTACGCATGACCATTTGTACTTGACAAATACGCAGGAATACTTCCATGCGTATTTGTTTAGTACAAATCAAAATCATACAAGTTCAAATACAACCATGTCATATTACAACTCGATAATCAAAATAAAACAAGCACTAATACATATAGGACTGAATAAATAACAAACAAAAGCTTGAGCTCGATCAAGAGTGCCTGTCATAAAAACGTGCATCAACAGACTCCCCCTTGATAGCATCTCTAGATATCTTCAGTCCTTTACGAGCTTCCCGCTTAACTTCCACCGCTGATCTTCAATTTGTAATCAAAGTAGAATTTGACCAGCTTGTTGTATTTGGTGGCAAGAAGTTTGGTCCACTCATCTGTATGTAGACAGTATTTGTCTACCAAAACCTCCAAATCTTTTACTGAAAAATTGATCAAATTGATTTCATCAAACACTCTGATGATTTCACGCAATCTTGTCTTCTCCATCATTACAGCCTCCCTGGTAAGTGGATCCACATACCAATACCACATGTTACCTAGTATTTTTTGAGGGATTCTCCTCAACGGTATACGGGTCTCACATAGAACAGGTTCATAGATTAGTCGTTTCAAGAATTTTTGAATCACATGATGTATTACTGACTTATCCTTGACACGCCTTGGGATCTGAGGCTGAAAGAACTCGAATTTTCCCTATCGTCCTTCTCTCTGCAGTGTATTCCACAGACCATTTGCAACTGCATGTGAAGATTCACCACATAGTTCACGGTTGGCAAGGTTGACTAAATCATACTTATGTAAGGAATTGAATGCTTCAGTTGATGGTTTTAGGTACTGTACTCCACCTGATCTTTTGATGGCAAACAATCTTTTGTCGTCTTCAAACCGTACTGACAAAATCATACCAGCTGCACCATATTTATCTGTATACTGTGGTTTATACCGCGGTGCCTCAACCATTTTCTTAATCCACTCCTGAGGTATGTTCCTCCAAGAGGTGCCACTTGTGCCTACTTCTTATGTTGGGTTGGGATCAGGAGCGTCGGTTGTAGTTTCATTAACATCAACAATGTAACATCCGGCCCCTCATACCAACAATATTGTCCGCTTTACCCACTAAGAACTCACGTATTTGTTTTTGGTTTCACGGGTGAAAACTTCCCAGAGGGTCACCCATCCCTGGATTACTCCCACCCGAGCACGCTTAACTGTGGAGTTCTCCTCTCATCCACTACATTAAGCCCCAAAACGCGTTGTTGATTTAAGAGGCAG
This sequence comes from Smallanthus sonchifolius, assembly GCA_023525975.1. Classification (NCBI taxonomy): domain Eukaryota; kingdom Viridiplantae; phylum Streptophyta; class Magnoliopsida; order Asterales; family Asteraceae; genus Smallanthus; species Smallanthus sonchifolius. Next base: position 65,236,884 of record CM042030.1, on the reverse strand, counting down.
GACATTTCTTATGAACCAAGGATCTCTCATGTGCACGGCCGATGTGGGATTCGCCTAGGGTGTTACAATCACCCCCTTTTTGGACTCATCGTCCTCGATGAGGTTTGCCCCACCATCCAATTCAGGGATGTGGGATTCGCCTAAGGTGTCCTTCTGAACACCCCTGGGGACTCAACTGTGATCGGTGAGGTTTGCCCCACCATCCTGAACGACACAAGAGTGGCTCTGATACCATTTGTAACATCCGGCCCCTCATACCAACAATATTGTCCGCTTTGCCCTCTAAGAGCTCACGGATTTGTTTTTGGTTGCCCGGGTGAAAACTTCCCAGGGGGCACCCATCCCTGGATTACTCCCACCCGAGCACGCTTAACTGTGGAGTTCTGCTCTCATCCACTACATTAAGCCTCAAAATGCGTTGTTGATTTAAGAGGCAGGGCATTTCTTATGAACCAAGGATCTCTCTTGTGCATGACCGATGTGGGATTCGCCTAGGGTGTTACAAGTGCCTATTTCGTTATCATAGTTCAACATGTTACTGATATTTTGAAGATTCTCCATATTGGTAAGTTTTAAAATGTCACTTGGAATTTCAGACAAAGTTTTTGTCTTGTGTATTTGCCTAAGTACGTATGAACAATTCTTGTCTTGCGTACATATAAGTACGTAGGAGTAACCAATCACAAGGAACAAGTACGCAGGGTAACAAGTACGCAGGAGACAAAAAGGTGAGTTTTGACAAGCGTAGCCACTTGTCTTGATCAAAAAGTGATCTGAATAAGTTGATAGGTATGAACAATGTGGTTTAGAAAATAGCTCAGTTTTGTGACTTTAAACAGATGTTGGAGAATAGACTATTAAAACAACAACAACAAAAGGATGAAAGTGTGATTCTTTCAAGATGAACAAATGTATGAAACAAGACTCAGAAATCACCAATGCAGATGTAATCAGACCAACATTTTGATGAAAGATGTTCCGAACATTCTCACAACACTAAAAAATAAGAGCAAAGGCTCTGATACCACTTGTAGGCCCCTCCGGGTGGATGTGTCAGATCGAAAACGTGTGAGTATGTAGCCTAGTAATCAGGTGCGGATGCCTGTTACTAGGTGGAACAATCAATGGATGAAAACAAAGTAATCAACACGATCTTGTACTTATAAATACAAGGTATATACATAAACAAGGTGTTTCAAACAAGTACAGACACAAATAGAATGACTTCTAGACTGTAAAGCTGCTGACTTGTGCGTACTTGTGTGTGGGATTACGTCTCTGTTACAAATGAAACAAACCCTGCTATTTATAGACCTGGTCCATGCGTACTTAGCAAGTGCGCATGAACAACCTTCATGCTACGTACTTGACTAAGTACGCATGGACCAGGTCTATAAATAGCAGACAACCTTCATGTGTACTTGACTAAGTACGCATGACCATTTATACTTGACAAATACGCAGGAATACTTCCATGCGTATTTGTTTAGTACAAATCAAAATCATACAAGTTCAGATACAACCATGACACATTACAACTCGATAATCAAAATATAACAAGCACTAATACATATAAGACTGAATAAATAACAAACAAAAGCTTGAGCTCGATCCAGATTGCCTGTCACAAAAACGTGCATCAACAGTGAACTCAAACACGACCCGTTTAAAAAGTGGGTCAACCCGAACACGACCCGCTTAATAAGTGATTTGACCTGTTAACCCGTTTAAGAGTTTTTTAAAAAGTTAGTATTTATATTTTAGAGATGAAAAGTGTTAATATTTAAAGTTAAATATTTTGATTTTTAATTTTTCCTCTAACTATTAACTCTTAAAGGTGAAACTATTTTTTTCTTTTGAATCATTTCATCAATCCTTCAATTTCAACAATTTTATTTTATTAGTTTTAATAACCCATTCTCCAATCTTTCCATTCGTTTATTTTAATCTCGATCTAAATGTTTAAACCCAAGTTATTCATTGAGAACGAAAGATAAAGAAACAATAACAATAACTAGAACAAGGACGACATTTAAAAAAAAGTTTCATTTTAGTTGGAGTATTAATTGTTTAAATTGTTACTAAGTCACTAACGGGTCACCCTGAAACATGACCCGAACACGACCCGATTTTATGTGGGTCAACACGACACGACACGAATAAATATATTGGTTGGGTTAGGGTTGAATAATTCAACCGGCCAACCCGAAACCCATCAACCCGACACGATTGACACCCGTAATTACTATATGTTCATGCGTAAATTCAGCACTTGACCGACGTCTCGGACCGAGCCGAGATGTGAGTGTCACAAATCGACCAGTTGCCAAAAATCCATTATTCTCATTATACCCATCGTTCCCCTTTTTCTTCAATTTCGTTCTTAATATCAATTCAATACGTTGAATCAAAAGTGTAAGGATTATTTTGAATCCCGCTGATATAAATCAGAAAAAACAGAAAATCAATTGTGTTCATACGACACTCATAATAACAATGATAATTGGTATAATAGAACCAATAAATACCCTAAAAATCAAAGCAAATTCATGCAAGACGTAAGTAAAGTAAGATGTTATAACTGCAATAAATATGGACACTATGCTTCACATTGCCCTCAAACAAGTCAAAGACATGAGGAATCGAAGCTTGTGGAAGAAGATGAAGAACCAGGCCTGGTATTGGTAGTTGCAACAAACAACAATGATTATCTTGAGGAATGAGGCATTCAAAAGGAAGGAAGGAAGCCAAAGTTCAAGTTTAAAGATTACTGGCATGAAAATGGAAAGAAAGAAGATATGGGAATCAGATGTTAAGATTCTGCTATTGCAAGATCGAGATTAAGGGGCTAATTTTGGATTAATCCTGATCATACCTCAAAGATAAAGTATGTTATGTTATGTATATTACGCACGTTATGTTATATATGTTACGTATGTTAAGTTATGTTATGTATGTTACATACGTTATGTGGTGTTATGTATGTTAGGTACATTATGTTATCTTATGTATGTTGCATATGTTAGGTTATGTTATGTATGTTACATATGTTAAGTTATGTTATGTATGTTACGTATGTTAGGTTATGTTATGCATGTTACGTATTTTATGTTATGTTATGTTATGTGTGTTACGTATGTTCTGTTATGTCATTCTTTGGATGATATGAGATAAGATAGAGGTTGTCGAATGGAAATGTTAATGCTATGATATGATGTGCTATATTAGGAGATGCTATGTATGTTATGCTAAGTAGGATATGCTAACGTATGTTTCTAAATGATATTTTAAAGTTTATATGCTAAAGTTTTAAAGAAGTTTACAAAACTAGAACCCACTCAGCCTAACTGACTTTTGCATGCATATTGACTGATTTCAGGTTATGATGACCTTCATGGATCTCTTGGTAATGCATATGGAGCTACTCGTACCCCGAAGACTGGCATTTCTGTTTATCACTTTACTTTCAATTAGACTTAGCAATTTATGGTTTTCCCGCGTTATTGTATGACTTTTCCACTGCTTTGGTTTTACTGACTTTTAAAAGTTCTGGTTTTTGAACTATGTATGCTTATGATAGCCAACTGTGAGACCTCCCGGGTTTAGCGTCTTTCATAAGCAACAATATTTTATCAGAAATGGTGTATTGGGAATAATCATACTCATTAATATACGTTGTGTTATGTATTAGCATGTTTAAATCCATAAATAACTAGGTTATTATAAATTGTCAGTAGTCGATCAAAATTATGGGAATAATATTAATTAAGACTGTTATGAACTAGATTGATTGACATTCATGATAATGAATGTATAAGGAGGTATAACCATTATTCATAGATATTTAATGGAGAATAAGTATTGGATGTGACCAACTTTCAAAATTACGTCATGGATCCCTATCATGAGTAAGCTTTGAAAATGGTAAAGTCACTTTGTCCTTAGACATGAGATACATATTGGTGGCTTGAATATACTTGCCACTATACTTTGACATGGTTTAACGATGTTCTTTAATCAGGCAGTGATAAATGATATGATTGGGTATAAAGCAAGGTATAGTGAGAAACATATGTAGTCTAGATGGAGTATGTTCCATGTTTAATATGCAAATGGCATCTATGGGCCCTTCGTTGGTTCAAACTGATACAAATGCATGGTCATGCTCAAAACGTTGTTTTGATAAATCACTTTGAATCTTTATCGTGAACTAAAATAGTTGAACACTATATGAGATTGACCTTGATCCATGTCTAATGCTTTAAATTACCATATGCTATTATCTTTCATGCTAATTGTCTTAACTTTTGTTTATGGTGGATGACTCAAGTCATATATCATTAGAGGTAGTGGGGTGTTGCTAGACGTACTACACTGCTTACACTAATACATATTGAATTTTTCGCAATTGAGAGATTGTTGGAACGATATGCTCAAAACACAATATATATCATAGTGGCTATTGAAATATGATACTTTCAGGGTCACACACTAAGCAACATTATCCCACATACATTTAAAGTGATTAAACGTTAAGCCGCGTCAAGACTAGTTTTATATATATTTATTAATTGGTGAAATAATAAATAGAATAATATAAGTTAATAAAAGTTATTTTTATTAAATTACATAAATGATGTATTAATAAATATTGATTTATTAGCTTTACAATTAATTTTTTTGATTATGCATTAATGTAGTTAGTTATTAGTAACTAACCTAGATTAATCTTATAACTAACTCCTAGTTAGTAGTTGAACTAGATAATTGGCATTTAGTAAAAGTTAAACCAAATGAGTTGAAATGGAACAATATACTCATTACAATGCATAATGTACAAGCAGGTGACTTTATGGTATTTAGGGAAAGGATACCACTTCCTTTCTTGATTCCCTTAGCCACCCCCTTGTAAAAGCAAGTCTTGAACTTGCAAATCGCTTGAAAGATTCCATCTAAAGCTTGGTCAAAGGATAAGTTCAAATGTGACAAAGATCTAGCTTCTTGATTGGTTCTTTTTGGATTTCCTAAATGACATGGCTTCCTAATTGGCGCGTAATCCCTTTTCTTTCTTTGTCATACCCCCAAATTTATTTACTTAATAAATAAATACAGGTTGCAACGATTGGTTCATTACACGATAGTAGAAGCTGTAATAGTAATTTGTAAGACTTTACTACATATACAATTACTAAAACTAAATAATACAATGATCTAATTTCTTCTAGATCAATGATAGACTTGAGACTTGATACTCTATGCCCTTCCAGTTACTAGGAATTAATCCAGCATAGCTAGCGTATTCCAACCGCACCATGGCTAAGGGTTACCTGAGAAACATACTTGAAAGTGTCAACACAAAGGTTGGTGAGTTCACAGAGTTAGTTATTACAGTGCCGATAGTTTAACCGAAAACATGTACATGACCTAACAGTAGTTTTACCCGTAAACATGCACATGATATTACTGCCATAAATAAGTAGTTTTACTCGAAAACATGCACATGACATTACTGTCATAAATACGTAGTTTTACCCGAAAACATATATATGACTTAACCGTCATAAAAATAAGTAGTTTTCCCCGAAAACATATACATTACTTTATCGTCATAAAATAAGTAGATTTCCCCTGAAAACATACACATGAAGTCCTTGTAATTCCAACGTTCTCAAAACGTTTAAATGAGTAACCAATGCATTGAAAAATGAGTACTTAACCGACCAATTACACCTTTTATAAATACCCAATGTATTGTATAAATGAATAAACAATCAATGCATTAAAACTTTAGTAAATAACCAATGCATTGAACCATGAATGAACAACTAATGCATTAAACCTTTAGTAAATAACCAATGCATTAAACCTTTAGTAAATAACCAATGCATTGAACCATGAATGAACGACCGATAGACCCCATTAGTAAACTAGCTAGGAATACAAATAATAATATGTTAATACATAAAACCATAACCAAACCTTGACAAATGAATGCCCCTCCCTCGCTATACCACGAGAATAAGATGATATGTGGTCATTTGGCCATATGGTCCACTGGTTAGCGCGACTAACCATGACCGGGGGCGTCACCCCCAATAGTACTATCCATATAATCCTAGGCTAAGACCATAGCTAATGGTTACAAAAAAAATATTAATGTTGTTCAGGGGACTTTAAGCGCTATATTGTTCCTCATGTAAACATACGATCTGGTCTTTGTTGTTTCATTATATGAAAACCGTTACAAATATGTTTTCCTCCCCAAAACATTTCAAAACCAGAAAAGGGGACAGTGAAACTCACAAAGTGTTAAACCAAAATGTTCATGTTGTCAAACGTGTAAGCAATTGTATTTCATGTTTTCAAAACATAACAAGTAAGTATGTTTCTCCCCCGATGTTTACAAAACAGTAGAAAAAGTAAAAGGGGGCCGTGAACTCATCTTGTGTCCGATGAAATCCTAGCAAACATCGGTGTGCTAATAGTTGTTGACTATCCGTATCCTAATCATGCAAGAATACCTCATATGTTAAGACTACTCATCTTAAACGCAAGTTGTTCACCCGACTTAACGAACCCCGTTAAGTACGTCTTTGTTTAGTAAAACAGTGTTTTCATGTGACGATTCGTTGGTGACTATTATTCCGGTCTAGACGCTCATCTATTTTTCAAGAAAATATTATGTTACCATATTGATGACTTATTACGTGTATCAAAAATAAATATTATTTTTGTAACAACTTATAATATAATCACATTATAGTTCACGTATAAACATATAATTATTTCTTAAAAAAATTATATAAAATCTTCAAATATCGTTCAAGTATATACATGCAAGTTAATTATCATACGTTCGTACAATCCACGTTACCACGTCAACATGCAAATACTTATATTCCGAATGACATTTATTAACTTGTTTATGTTCAACATGTATTTATTTATACCAATATATGCACACAAGTATAACCATATTTCAACAATTCAACATATACTTAAACACGTTTAATATTAACATGGGATCATCTATTTATTTTTAACCAAACGTAATTAGATTTCTTGTATTCATGACAACATCCTATGTCATCAACTATAAATAACTTAGAAACTTATGAATGATTTCAATTATTTGGTCACTTTAGTACTCATTCCGAGTTAACTATTTTTCATCATTCACATATATATATTTACATGCATATGTTTAAAAAATTTCCAAGTTCAACAAGTTATGATCATACTCATATATTTATATACTTTCCGGTTTCTAAACATGTATACATACACTAGATCATTTATTCAAGTCGACAATTTGTCATCATCCACATAATCATAAAATCACGATTTCTTTATGTATATGTCTATACATTTCATTTTTCCGACTTAACAACCATACTTTCCATTTAAAATCCTCATCTTAATCTCAAATGATTAAACAACATCTACACATGGGTATATATACAAATCATGATTTTTCACACAAGTATACACGTAGTTAATTATTTCCAAATTACTAATCAAATCAAACACGTATACGTGCATGTATATCTCAGCCTACATGAATATATGCATATACATTTTAGTTCTTCTTATTTTAAATCTTATCACCATATGATCAATGACAACTTATCATAAGATGATCAAAACAACAATTTATACATATTCTTTCATTATTTTCGGTCCATATACATATATATTTATATCAAAACCCTAAGTTTTAAACTTAATAAAGTTAAGCTTCATAAAAACCCTTTTAATCTTTAAAATCTTTTGTTTTCCTTGGTGAACAACATGCTTTGAACTAAAAATAAAGACAAAGATGAAATGTGGTGTCGGTTTCATACCTCTAGACAAGCTAGGTGAAGATTCACGAGTGGAAGATGGTAGAGGCTTGTGTTGCTATCAAAAACCGACTCCTAGACCTGAAGAATCCCTTGAAACTCCAAGACTTTCACCCAAATTTTCTCTAGTGAATCTTGCTCTTGTTTTTTTTTCAAATTATGTAGTGTGTGTGCAAGTGTTGATATATATAGATGGATAATGAGTTGGATTGAGTGTTTAACTTAGCAAAATCATTACAACACATGGATGACTTGATGGATTGACCTTTGTTTGATCTTATGGTTGATTGAGTACGGAAGTTATGACAATAGGAATGGAGAAACAAGTGAATAAAACAATGTGGGTGGCCCCACTTGAATCTCGGCCGAGATTTTGGGAGTGCGTGGGGGTTGGGTCTTGTTTCAACTACTAATTACACTCTAAGTATTAGTTAGGTCGGTCCTAGTTAGGGTAAACCCGATAGGTGATCCCGTAATATAATACCCGGTGTAGGGACTTTTAGTGATTTAAACTTTATATCTATATACCTAGATATTTATATATATATATATATATATATACATATATATACAATTATTAGATGAAATGGGGGTTGAGTGTAGATCTCAACAAGTCATCATCATTACGATTTGATGTTGGAGTGGAGTACAAGCAAAGATATAATGATGGTGGTGTGATCTTTAAGTTGCTTGCACTCTTGGTCATAATCATGATGATTATTACGCTTGAGCGTTGTGTAAGCAAAGCAATCATGATGATGATGTAGGTTGATTTAGACGCGGTATATTACCCGAAATTAATACCCGCTTTAATATATTTAATTATTAAGACGTACTACATTTTGTGTAGTTTGACTAGCTTTAATAATCTGCTAGTGAATCCTGACATAGTTATTACTTTAACTATATTATACATGTATACACATAAAATAACTCAAGGTCATGCAACCAACATTTTTATGTCCATGTTTTAAGGTTTAGTCACCAATATATACGTTTTTCTATTAAAACGTGTTCCTAGACTTTTACTGGAATAAAATCTCGTTAATCACCAACGAACGTTCAATGCGGGTTATTATTGTTTATTTTCTAGTAATTCTTAAAAATTACTAAATATGATATGTGTTTCTCTGCTAGGCTCCTTGATAATACTTTGTCAAAATAAAATCTCACGAAATATATAAAATATGAACGTGCAAATATACCCATGGGTATTGGCCTGGAATACTGGGTGTCACATTCTTCCTTAAAGCCGTGAGCCTTATGAGGCGTGTAAAACTCACGTTTTGAGATACTAAGAAGATAGAAATTGGATCTAGTTCTTAATCTCACAAGTACTTTAACTAATAAGGTAGTTTGTGAGATTATAAGAGGCTTTTGAGAGTTCTTACACTACATACATCTTTATATATACTATAAGAAGGTGGTTCTTGAAGTTATTCATCTTGACAAGACCCAGCTTTATGGCTAGCACCTAGTTGAAGCTATATGTCTGGTGTGGATACTTCTTTGTGGAGCATCAACATCTTCATCAAAGTCAACCACTCTGGTCCCTCTTATCTAGGTTATCAATATCTGTCATATCGGACCCAAAATATGTGCACATGTCATTATGTAGCTTTTCAAACGTTTCATGTGGTTTAATGAAACAAAATAAAACTGTTTGTTTATAAAAAAAATTATGGTATATGATAAGGTTGTTTTTTATTAAAAAAACTTACAATTGCTTCTGGAGCCTTCGGATAACGGTAAATCACCAACCCATCATTACCCTTCTTTGTGTGGGTTTTTTTGAAAACGTTATATCAATCCTATTCCACACCCTTTTCTAATCTTTACAAAGATAGGTTAAGTTTCTAATTAGTTACTAAACAAAAATAAAAAGTGTTGAAGAATGTTAAAATTAAAACACTTACCATGTCCTTCTGGTGTTATAACATCTGTATCGACCCCCCCTAGTGTGCCAGGATGAATACCCCCATACTCAGTGTCACGGTTTTTCTTGCCAGCCCTCGCCTTTGCTTTCCACATCTCGATGTCCCACTCCTTAAAAAAATCCTACCAACGTAATAAGTACAGTGTTGATCATCTCTTCCAAATCAAATTGTGATTCCAACAAGAGCAGGGTACGACCTAGTAATGTTGAATCAAGGCTCGGTTGCTCAAATACCCATCCATCTTTGGCGAGTGCCATTTTCCGCTGCCTCGAGGAGCGTAACCCACATAAAGCCCATGTAACATGAGGCAAAGACTTTGATCCATCTTTCGAAAATCTCGTGATCTATGAAAGTGTTGGACTTGTATGTCCGAGTAACGACATTTGACTATATTGCTAACGAGATAAGATCCAAAGGGTTATACTTTGGGCAACGATTATGATCAATGGATATATTAATGGTTAATATAGTCCATTACACGGATACTTAAAAAGGCAAGCTAATTATTTATGAAAAAGGTTATCTAGACGAAAAAACGGTTGACTCGATTATTATTAATGAGATTAATAATAAAAAGGTGGAAATATGTTTGGAACATATTTACTAATTACGATATTATTTGAATTGTAATTATAATTATATATTTAATTAAATAATTGTTAGTTAAATAACAGTTAAAATAATGGAGCTCCTTAAAAGTAATATGGGATAATTATATAGACTCAGTTGTAATTAGTGGACCCTAAAACCCTAACATGGAGAGGAAGTTAAGTGGTTATAAATAAGGGCCGTAAGGAGGTGGAAAAAGTCAAACTTTTACACGAGAGAGAAATAGGTTTTAAAAGTTGGAAACCCAAGTTCTCACATCCTAACTTTACGTCGTCCCTTCCGCTGCCGACCTCCCTCCTGCGACACAGAGTCCCAAGTCACCGACGTTTGCGTCGCCAGTCAGCACATCGACACCAACATCGCTGCCGGACGTCGTGAGGCTGCAGCCCTCGCATCACCGCCTCTACCACCATTGTAGTACACCGCTAACCGCTGTTCATTCCAGTTAGATTTGTTTTGTTGGTTTCAGGTAGGAATACCCTATTACTGTGAAGTTCAAATTAACGGGTGTTTTTGCGGGATCTTGTAGATATGATTTGAAGGAGTTCAAATCCGGGTAGAAATTCTTGTGAACTAGATCTAGCGACCAGATCATTGTCTTAAGGTGTTTAGCTTATTAGTTAGCATGTTTCTCGCATAAGGTATAAAAGTCTAAACCCCCTATGGCTGTGTGTTCTTTCTTATTGGTTTGCATCTTGCCTTCTGGTGGACATTCTAGGGTAATGCCCTAGATCATTTCCTGTATATTTTCTGCTCTGTTTTTTTTTTTTTTATCAAAACTGTTTTGAAACCATAGGCACGAAACCCCAATAGTGGTATTAGGTCCACTTTTGCGAACAATAAGAAACATTTATTTTTTATTAGCAATCATGTTTTATTTTTGTCAAAACTTTTGTTTGATAAAAGATTGTATCCTTTATGTTTTATTATATTTGTGTTGTTATTTGTGGATCAAATCTAGACCCGTGGTTGTGTTTGAATTGTTGTTTCGGTTTTTATTTTTGTCTTGTATTTTTATGGCCTTTTGGAAGCCGGTTGTAATACATTAGGGTTTTTCAATTTTATTGTCAATATATATTGTAGCCTAATCAAGATAAGACAAGAGAAAGATTAAAGACCAAGAGACCGAGACGACCCAGAGGACAAGATGTAGAACTTGAAGCAAGTGGGAGCTATTCAAGAACAAGGAGTTGTGACTTGGTTTATCGTCCCCTTGACCTAGTTCAGTTTGGCTAAATGGCTTTAGCTAACCGAACGAGATTATGGTTTGATTCACATTAAATTTTGGTTCCTTTCTATCCATTGCTTGAATGTTGGTGATTTAGGTTTAAATGCTTTTATAAAACACTCAAACGGTTTAAATGGTTTAAGCTAAACAACACGAACTGAAACAACGAGATTTTTAAATAGAGATTTTAGTTGTCTTGTGAAAGGTTTATTAAAATAAAAGAGTTTATTTTAAGACTTAAAACTAGGGTTTTGGTAATATATAACTAATGATATTAATTATTCAAAACTCGAATATTAATAAAAGAGTTTATTAATAGATAAAATGGATCATGATGTAATGAATACGCTTATTAATATAGGATATTAAAATACAAGCGTGCGTGAGATAAAGAGTTTATCCGTATCACGAACCATACATATAAAACTTGGAATTTTGTAAATCTATGTTTATATTAGCATGCATATATGTTGCACGGTATGTTTTTGACCTGTAATGGGTAAAACAATAATTAAATCCCTAATGAAGTAAATATGCCAGTGCCTCCATATTTCAGGACAGTTGAAACGATATATCCAAACCCTCGAGTATATGTGCCTCAGCCTTACACGTGGGCCTATGGATATCGAGACAAGGTGGTGTCACGATTCCCAAGAGTCTTGGGCCAACATGCACATGTTGCTAGATTACGACGAGATTTTGCTCAAACCTGTAAGAAGTGCTTCGGCAAATTACCAGGGATGAGTGGGCACACATAAGGCTAACCATACCAACTCAAGATAATAGATGTCTTTGACCGGCCTTATAATCATGAGAATTGTATCAGATACAATTGGTAATCCTTACCTATCTAAATAGCTTTTTATTATGAAAAATGATTTCCCATTCATAAAACAAATTGAACCATGGATCACATTCCTAATACAAAATATAATGTTTTTCTTAAAGGTCATTATTTTAAGGAAATATTTTTCATCGAAAATACTAAAACCGACTTTGTTCTTTGTAAATGTCTTCAAATTCAAACTTCTCTCATAATGCTCTCCGCTATATCTTTGAGAAAGAAACTCTCAATGGTACTAACTTTGTGGATTGGTTCTGAAGCCTAAGAATTGTTCTTAGGGTTGAGAAAAAGGAATACGTTCTTAAAGGTCCCTTACCCAAAAAAACCTGCTAATAATCTCAAAAAAGCCCTTGATGCCTAAACATCTACCCACTTTTTATAGGGATGTGGAGTGTGTGGGTGTAAAAAGAAAATTTTATAAAAATTTACCCACTTTTTATAAAAGTTTCACCTCTAAACATCAAGATAAATACTTTTATCCAAATAAATAAATCTAGTATCTAAAATAATGAATTTTGATAGTTTTTTAAACATAAAAACTTAAAAATTTTTAAAAAGTAATACCGGGTATCTACCGGGTGAACCACCACTAATCGTCAGTTTAATCAAGAATCACAAAAGTTAGCACAAGTGATAGTATAAAATATCATTCTCAACTCAATTATAAATACAAAAATTATTTTTTTTAGGTAAAATTTTTTACCATTTATTTAATTCGTTCGCGGTACACGTGGTGTATGCACTTAACCGGGTATTCTTGTTGGGACCTTAGTGTTCGTCTAAGGTAATGCTCCTAGAATTCCTAGAAATACTTAAAATATATAAAACCATAAAATTTAAAAATATAAAGGTATAAAAAGTTGAGAAACAGTAAGGACCTGAAAAGCCACGGTTGTCACATTCTACCCCGGTTAAAAGAATTTCGGGACGAAATTCAACTAGTGTCAGTATTAACCACTTCCTTCTCAAAACGTTGAGGATATTTCTGCTTCATGTGGTCCTCTTGTTCCCATGTGAATTCGGCTCCACGCTTTGAGTTCCATCGGACCTTCACGATAGGGATACGACTACGTCTAAGATTCTTGATCTTGCGATCCAAAGTCTAGACTGGTTCCTCGATAAAGTGAAGCTTCTTGTCTACACGGACTTCCTCTGATGGTATAATCAAGGACTTGTCGGCTAAACACTTTTTGAGGTTTGATACATGGAAAGTATCGTGTATGCCGCTGAGCTTCTAAGGTAATTTCAATTTGTATGCCACGGGACCGATTCAATCAACAATTTCATACCGTCCAATATACCTCGGATTGAATTTACTCCTCTTTCTGAACCGAATAACGCCCTTCCAAGGTGAAACCTTTAAAAGCACCATGTTGCCAATTTGAAATTCCAAGGGCTTCCTTCGATGGTTGGTGTAGCTTTTCTTTCTATCCCGTGCAGCTTTTAGTCTATCTCGGATCTTGAAAATCTTATCCGTAGTTTCCTGAATAATATCAAGGCCAGTCAAATGATTGTCACCAACCTCGGCCCAACAAAGTGGCGATCGACACTTACGCCCATACAAAGCTTCAAGTGGTGCACATTTCAGACTCATGTGATAACTATTATTATAAGAAAAATCGATTAACGGCAAATGGGTATCCCAATTACCGCTGAAGTCTATAACACATGGCCTTAACCTATCCTCCTTCGTCTAAATCGTCTGTTCACTCTGACCGTCAGTCTGAGGATGGAAAGTTGTGCTCATAGCCAACCATGTTCCCAAAGCTTGTTGTAGTGTCTGCCAAAATCGGGAAGTAAAACGACTATCCTTGTCTGAGATGATGAAAACGAGCATTCCAAGCCAAGAAACATTTTCACCAACGTATACACAAGCTAATTTTTCCATGTTGTAATCCTCTCAGATGGTAATGAAGTGTGCAGATTTCGTCAACCGGTCGACAATGACCCATATCGAATCATAACTGCTAGAAGTTTGCGGTAAGTTGGTGACGAAATCCATAGTAATTTGCTCCCATTTCCACTGCGGAATGTCGGGTTGCTGCAAAAGTCCCGACGGTTTCTGGTATTACCCCTTGACTTTAGAACAAGTCAAGCACCTTCCGACATAACTTGCAATCTCTTTCTTCATACCGGGCCACCAATAAAACTCTTTCAAGTCTTTGTACATCTTGTCGGCTCCGGGATGTACTGAATACCTCGACTTGTGGGCTTCAGTTAAGATTAATTTCCTCAAATTGTGAGAATCCGGAACCCACATTCGATCCAAATAATAAAGTAACTCATCAGTTTTCTGTTCGAATTTCTTCTCAACACCACACAAAAATTCATGCTTTAAATTATTCCTCTACAGTGCTTCGTTCTGTGCTTCGAGAATTTGAGCTTTCAAGCTCGTTTGGATTGTCATCCCCAAAGCACGCATTCAAAGAGGTTTTATTCTTTCCTTTCTACTCAGAGCATCCGCCACCATATTTGCTTTTCGAGGGTGATAACCGATCTCACAGCCATAGTCGTTGAGAAATTCAACCCATCTCCATTGCCTCATGTTCAACATCTTTTGATCGAATATGTGTTAGAGGCTTTTTTTGATCGGTAAAAATGGTGCACTTGGTGCCATAAAGGTAGTGCATCCAAATTTTAAGTGCAAAAACAACGGCTCCTAACTACAAATCATGAGTTGTATTATTCTTTTCGTGCACTTTCAATTGTCCGGATGCGTACGCGAGAACCTTGTCCTTTTGCATCACCACACAACCAGGCCCTGGTGTGATGGATCACAGTATACGACAATGCCATCCCTCCCTTCGGGAAGAGTTAGAATAGGTGTGTTACTTAACTTCTGCTTTAACAACTGAAACGCCTCTTCCTGTTTCTCACCCTGTTTAAACTTTCTATCTTTCCGTGCCAAGAGGGTTATGGGCTGAGCTATTTTTGAGAAGTTCTCTATAAATCGTCTGTAATAACCCGCTAAACCAAGAAACTGATGGATCTTGGTCGGGGTCTTAAGCGTTTCCCACTTCTTTATCGCCTCAATCTTGGTCGGATCCACATGTATGCCTTTCTCGTTAATCACGTGGCTAAGAAAGTGGACTTCTCTAAGCCAAAACTCTCACTTTGAGAAATTGGCATATAGCTTCTCATTCCGGAGCAACTCCAAAACTAACCGCAATTGTTGCTCGTGCTCATCCTTACTCCAAGAATATATCAAAATGTCGTCGATAAAGACTATCACGAACTTATCTAAGTAGGGTTTGCATACCATATTCATCAGATCCATAAACACTGCCTGAGCATTGGTTAGCCGAAAGGCATAACCAAAAACTCGTAGTGACCATACCGAGTCCTGAATGCTTTCTTCGGTATGTCATCCTCCTCGATCCTTAATTGATGATAATCGGATTTGAGATCGATCTTAGAAAAATGAGTCGATCCTTGTATTTGGTCAAACAAGTCGCCGATCCTCGGGAGTGGATATCGGTTCTTGATCATCGGTTTATTCAACTCCCGGTAGTCGATACACATCCAGAATGATCTATCCTTCTTTTTCACGAACAAGACCGGAGCTCCCCAAGGTGAGAAACTCGGTATCCCTTCTCCAAAAGTTCATGTAATTGATTCGACAACTCTTGTAACTCAGACGGTTCTAGACGGTATGGGGATCTATCAATGGGTGCGGCGCCGGGTAACAAGTTCATCCTGAACTCAACTTTCTGTGGAGGAGGTAATCCCGGCAAATCCTCGAGAAAAACTTCCGGATACTCGCGTACAATCGGAATACCTTGGATCTTTATCTCCTCCGATCTCTTCTCAACAACGTTAGAATGAAAGGCGTAACTTCCTTTCTTAAGGTACTTACAATCCTTCATACAAGACACAATGTTCAAACTTCTTCCGGGCTTATCGCCTTGGATAATTAGGACTTTGCCGTTTGAAAGCGGAATTCGAACTATCTATTCTAAGCACACAAATTCGGCTCAGATTTTAGATAACCAGTCCATGCCGATTAAAACATCAAAACTACCGAGCTCTATCGGGATAAGGTCTACACTAAATTGGTGATTATTTAGGTTCATAATGCAACCTCGGATAATATCACTAACTTTAATCAATTTACCATTAGCTAGTTCCATAGTGTAAGCCTCATTCAATTTTTGTGACTTTAGGCTAATCCATGATCTAAACTCAGTAGAAATAAAACTTCTATCAGCCTTTGTATCGAAACATATTGATGCATATATCCATTGATGAGAAACATACCCGCCATCACATTCGGGTCCTTACTAGCATCTCAAGCCTCAGTCACGAAAGCTCTTCCCTTACCTTGGTTTAATGTGTTCCCACCATCTCTACCCAATTTGTGACATTGTTCATGAAGTGACGAGTCGCTCCATATTCATAATAACCCCTCGGTGCATTGGGGTCGTATCTGCAATAGTTTGTGGTATGCCCCACTCGTTTACACTTTGAACCAACGAACGGTTCCCAAGCCCCCAAAGTGCTGAGAATTGCACCTGTTGCAAAGAGGTGAATTCCCAGTATTAGCCTTCTTCTGTTGTGTCACTACCCCGTAATTCTTGGTAGACCTTCTTTTCATATTCATTCCCTGGTGTTCTTTTTCACAAACTTTCCTTCCCGCTTCTTCTCCACGAATCCCTTCTTTACCAACATACCATTTCTTACCATCTCATCTGTCAATTGCCCAGCCAACTGTATTATACTCTGGATAGTAGCAGGTTTGGATGAAGTAACCATCCCTCAAATCTAGGGTACCAATCCCCAGATGTATCTCTCAATCCTCTTAGATTCCGGTGTCACCAGGTGTGGCCCCAAACAAGACAACTCTTGAAACCGAGTCGTATACCCTAGAATGTCAGCTCCATCCATTTCTGAATTCCAGAACTCAACTTCTATCATTTTTATCTCATTCCTGGGACAATACTCATCAATCAACATTTTCTTAAACTCATTCTAGGTGAGATTATCAGTGACTTCTTCTCCCAAAGCTTGGATTTGAGAGTTCCACCAAGTTAAGGCTTCACTCTCAAGTGAACAGGCATTATATTTCACTTTTTTGATTCTCCAAACAATTGTTGATCTTAATTACAGATTCCATCTTTTCTATCCACCTCACAAGGCGAATTGCTCCTCCAGAACTGTAAAATTCAAGTGGTTTTTCTACAGAAAAGTGTTTAAAAGTACAACCACGGTTGTGGTTATTAGTATTGGTGCCACCACCGCCAGCTCCACCACCAGCTCCACCGCCTAAGGCACCACCATCGGTGCCACCACCGGCTCCACCGCCAGGGCCCCCACTTCCTGATGCACCACAACTGGTGCCACCACCAGCTCCACCAACAACGCTAGTCGCATTCCTGATCAAACCAGCGGTGACCGTTTCCACAATGTCAGAAATGGACGTGTCAATTCGTTGACTTATCATTTGTGCCAGATTAGGTGGATTATTTTCCGGTTTAGTTTCTCGAGTATCTCTTCTTGGCGAAATTCTCTAAAAACAAAGATTGATAGAAATTTGTTAAGAGTTTAAGTGAAGGCACTTGATTAAAAAAAGTTACTCAAATCATAGTAAACAAGTCATACATAAGAGAAAAAAAAAACATGTGCTCTAAGATGACGATAAAATTAGATTTGATCAGACAGTGTACACAAAGTAACAAACAAGGATGATAACGATACACAAATAATAACCAAATAAAATTTCTAGTACACAAGAATCATCTAAAATAAAATTTCATTCCATCATCCCAAACAATTTCCAAAAAGGCTTCACAGAGCACTAATAGTTAGTAACAATGTTTACAAAATTAGGCATTGGTTTAGTACCATGCCAAGTTGCCCAAAATAAAGTTTTGTAACCCATCAAAAGAACCTAGGCACATGTCGCTCGGTTGCTAAACAGGAAAAACAACACAACAACAATAAACGCAACAACGAATGCCCTTAAGATAGCTCCTTCAAGATGAATCATCCTCTCAATCTTCTCCAATCGCCGGTTCCCTCCAAGTGCCGATGCCTGAGCTGTAATCACATGTTCGCGCATCTCCGGGATCTGCTCTAGGATCTCCTCTATCACAGTATGAAGATTATTCAGCCTCATCTCATGCCCAAAGTTCGACTCAAGTAGCTCATCCACCTGAACCTCTCTCCAAGTCCTCGTATCTTTCGGCTCTAGCTCCTCCTCTTCCTCGTCAGACAAGATCTCAATCGGGACTGGTGTAGCCCTACAAGATGATCCCCTGACCTCAAAGGTCAATCCAGGGAATCGAGGCTGACCACTAGCGGGAGTAATAGCGTGAGGTACGTCCGCCGTCGGTGCTACGCGATGAGGGGGCAGGACCGAAGTGGGTGATGAGAAAGGGCTACCCAAATCCTCTAAGCAGATCTCGTAACCGGATCATTGGGCAAATAATGCTCTGAAGGGTCCTCTTCTAAAGAAAAGTTAGGCTGTGGCACGTCCCAGCCACCTGACGTGCTCGGAATCGGTACCAATGGAAAGTTGTTAAGGCTGTCCACCTCATCGTCCGAGAACTACTGCTGATGCGAAAAAGAGGATGAGGAAGACATGCTGTGATGAAGAACATAAATCTGGTAAGAAAAAGTAATGCAAAGTAATATGCAATGCACACATAATTACTAAGGTTCTTTGCAATGTTTTCTAAGGTCATAGTCTAGGTTCAGTTTCGGACAAACCTAACTCTCTATAACCAGTGCTCTTGTACAAAGTCTGTCACACCCCGCCGAAAGCAGAAACACGGAGGTGAGACGAGAGCGGTGCATAGAACACTTAAGCAAGAGATATTAATGGGTACATTGCAAATTATAAGGAACCACAAAATTCATACTAAAATAAAAATGTCTTACAAACCGAACATAGCAAACATTGTTCCAAATTGTTATACATTACCAAACAAAATATATAATTCAACCCAAAACCACAAGTTCTAAAACAAAGCGAGCCCCCATGAACCTTATCTTCAAATATGTTTACATCGAAGCATATTTCAAAAACGGGTCAACTATAAAAATAGTTGGTGAGTTCACAGGTTTTGCCACTCTATAAAAAGTTTATAATAATTCAAAAATTAAGTACACATGTATTAGTCAGCATATTTCCATGAGTCGTAATCAAAGCCTTGACAAAATAAAACAATGTACCCCATACGGAAGTCTTATGCAAACAACCGTCTAAAAATTGGCTAACTCTACGCCCAAGTGATCCTACAAGTCTGGTTGGCGTGACCAACCATGGGCGGGTGTGTCAAACCAAGTAGTACTACCCAAAATTCCCAACAGCTACGCTCAGCTAATTGACTACCCAAAATTGGGGACTTTAATGCATAAAAAAAATAACTCATGTATTTTATATATCTTATAACATGTGACTAAAATTAAATAAAGAAACAGCTTCCCCCAAAGACAGTAACTAGTAAGTAAAGTGGGGCCGCGAAACTCACATGAAAAGTGTGGGCGAGTACGGCGTCACAGACGACAAAACTCCGATAAACTCCAAGTCCTAATAGGATCCTACCGGTCAAGTGGAAACAAACGATGCATTCAGGACTCCTAAAGGTTGTGACTAAGTCAACAAAGGTTAAACGATATGCAATCTAATGCATACCAAAAAAACCCGTGCATACGCTTATGAACCGCTTAAAGTAGTAAAACCGGCATTTTATGTAAATTCGTGACTTTAAAACTTTAAATTTAAGATTTTATTATAGTATATCAGTAGTTATTTAACTTTATTAGGTATAATTTTAAGTCACGGTTTCATTTGTCCAAAAACGCGGTTACGCGCGTAAACTCCGGTTTACGGTATAAAGTTATATTCGTCCGAAATTAAGGTTTTAGTGTGATCTTAAAATCCAAATTAAAATTCCAAACTTATGTTTTTAATATGTCATAAACTTCTGTGCAAAACTTATAAAAAGTTTATAATTTAAATTTTTATATAAAAGTCTTTAAAAATGCCATTTTTATAAAGATTTAATGGTCCATAAATTCAAAACCGTACATAGACACAAAAGTAATACTTGAAACATTTAACAAATCTTTATATATGTATAAAATAATTACTGTCCAAGTTTTATAATTTTTAATTATCCAGATTATTTATTATGAATATAATATGCTTGAAATTCAATAAATTCGGGAAAAATAGTTAAATTTGTCAAAAATTCATCAAACGTATACCAGGTTAGTTATTTGTCGACATTTTCAGAGAATGGTTGGCTATGTTTATCAACTGAAGGAATTGGATTTTGACATGGGGTGTGGCATGCTTTTGGATTTAATCCTAAGCTCTCTCCCTGACTAATATGATGGTTTCATCAAAAACTATCTAATAAGTAATATGGAATGTTTTTTAACTGAACTACACATGATGCTAAAGGGTGTAGAGATGACTTTTCCAAATCAAAATCAATTCTCAATGCTGATGATGGAAAGGGAGAAGAACGAGTTCAATGCTTTTGGCAAGGGTATGGACAACGTCAAAGGCAAAGTTGTTGCTGAAGGACAATCTGCCAGTAATTCTCATAACACCATCAAATGCTTTTGTTGTGGTGACCTTGGTCACTAATTAGATGAGGAATTGCCCGGTATACATGTCAGAGCTGGATGAGTACACTGCTTTCGTAGCAAAAACTCTAGGTAAGTAAAACCTATCATTTTCCTTAAGTACATATGAATATGGTATTCATACTAACACTGCACATTTATTGGTGCAGAGTCTGAGGAAGAATGAGGAACTGAAGCCATGGAAATTTTTATGATCACATCGCAATGAAATAAGTAGATTAATCTACATTCTTTAAAATTTGCCTAGTTTAAAACATTGTATGTTTTTTTAACAAATTTTAGTTTTGGGTTTATTGTTTGACAACACTTTGGATTATGAAATTTTGGTTGGACCTTTGTCTTAATCTGTGTTATCAAACTTAAGTTTTTACATACTTGTTACTTAAATGATAACCATATGAAATGTCGTCTATAGTCCCGCCATTAGTTCCTAGACAAACTAAGATGGTTTTTGTATGATGAGTTACTCGTCAGTTCTTGAACCATACATCCGAAATGATAATGTTTGAAGAGGAATAATAGCAATGGATTCGTCTTAATATCTATAGAGAATTTCACGGGATAAGAAAACCCATTTTAGTAACAAACTTCAAAGTCATGTGAGACATGAATTACTCGACAGTGTTTCAAGTAATTAATGAAGTATAACGGGCAAAGGCAAGACAAGAAATATTTGATTAGATCAAAAGTTTCTCAAAAGGAATGTAAAGTTGTTACTTTTAGATTGCTAAACGCATTAACGCAAGGGTCATTAATAATTCTAAAACATAGATTCCTTTTACTAAGAAAAGGGATGCATACATAGAGATGTGATGATCCGTAGCAAGTGTTGCTACCTTAGTAAGAAAATGAATTTTGCCTTCTATGAGAAATATGGAATTTCTCAAGAGATATCCAACAACTTGAGGAAGCTAAAGATAAACAAGAAATGTTTTAGCAAATTGGAATCTTTTGGCAAATGAAATTTAGAATCATCATCAAATAAAGAGTTATTTGATACACACTTACCAAAACAATACATGTTCATGTTTGGAACGTGAAAGTAAGTTCTAAGCCATCTCTTTAGTTTATGAAACTAGTAGACAACTTGTATGTCATAAAAGTTAAAATACTACAACGAGTTTAGAACTCGACGGTTATGCTCTAACAGATTGTCTGTTAAAACCAACATGTTTCAAAGACATACATACCTTTAAACATAGCTAAGATGTTATCTGATGAGATCAGTAAACGGTCTTAAGCTAACAGATCATGATATGATCAACATGCATTATGAATACATGCTTAAAGGGTAACACATCCTAATACAGACAGTTTATTGAATGTTTAATAATGTTACCAGACAAAGGTATAAATGACTCCTGTATTTTAACTCAATATGAATTAGGTTTTCATCTGATAAAGTAGTTATCAAAAGAAATGTGTGGAGGTACGTGGGAGCTAAGATCCTTAGAGGCTAAGTATATAAGTAACATACTAAGTATAGTCTAAATTCAAGATATGGATTTTGGAATATAGATTATTTCTCAAATCACACCGGATGTGACGGATAAAGGAACACATATCTATGGGATAGATAGAGAACCACGACCAAACTTAAAAGGGCCGTTTGCACAAAGGAAATATAGGATGTTTAATATTAACACATGGTTGGTTCATACGGAAGCTACCTTAGTGGTTGCTTGTGCAAAGACGAAATGGTTCTGTCTAGATCACTACAGTATGAAGAGTCATACATTAAGTGCAAGATATGAGATATCATATCAAGATATGAAGAATCATATCACAATATGAAGAGTCATATCGATGCACTATAAGGATAACGGTTTTTATCCCCATGTAATTACAAATTACATATTAAATAGTTTGTTTGAACAATCATATATATATATAGCATAGATCAAATCTAGATTAACCAAGAAAGCTTGAACATTAGATTCTTATCGGATAAGAATAGCATGCTAAATGTTCAACCTAGCTAGAAGGAATCTTGACCTATGCCTTAGTATTTGGATGATATTAAATGGTACAGCAACATTCTATCTGATATTGTAACTAATAGTTAATTCATGATCATCAATGATTTCTCAGTTCAATTTTTAGTACGATTAATCCCTGAGTAAAAGTTATTCTAAATGTTCGTAGTCGTCAGGATTTATGGGAAAAAATCACAATTTTGAATCGTTGACTTGTTCATTGTTATGAATCATTCATGATATGAAAGTTCAAGGAGTTGAATGACAAGTTCACAATATTCATTAGAGAATGAATATTGTACGTAACCCGTTTCAGAACTACTTCTTGGATTGTTGTCTCTTTCCCCTCGTTGATCCATACCGGTGTAAATGCATGGCCGTGCTCAGACTGTGTGTATGAAGGAACTACTTTGCATCTCGATCAAGTAAAGAATTTTTTAAAACTATATGAGAATGAATGAGATCATTGTCTCATGTTCAAACGGTATATCCGGAACGGATAGGAGAATTGATTAAGAATACCATTACTATTACGAATAGTTAAGTAAGAGTAGTTAAACTAATTGGGAATAGTTGACTATTGTAAAGTGTCATACCTTGATACGGGCAGTGAGGTGTAGCTAGATGTAACATTTCTACTTTTCGCATACTTGTAAAGCTTACCATATTCATGAATCAATGAAGCTCAAAACCCTTATCATAACTCGTGTTCACATAATACTTGAAACATATGTATTTCATGCACATTAAACTTATTACATGGTCACATGTTGACTGCAACGCTTGGAATTGCCTTAAATTGCAACTTGGACCGTTAAAACGTTTAATAACTCGTTTACCAACACGAAAACTCACCCACTACTGACTCGAGGAAATGTATCAACCATATGTGCCTAACGTAGTTATTTAACTCATTCAAGTTGCCACAAAATTCAAATTGATGCCCTAGTACGTTAGTTAGTACTTTCGTGCGATCGTTCGCCTTTTAAACCGTCGTTAGCTGCGTACCGTCCAAACCAGAAAAATTCTTCTAACATGACATTAATTTATGTTTTAAATGTTTAACATATTAATTTATTTAATTAAAACAAAGTTTGTTTGCAAAACTTTCCTTAAATAAATCCTGAAATTCGAAAAAAACGATAAAAAACCGCGAAATCGAACCGTTGGATCAACCATAGGTAAAAAGGCCACCCATGACCCATGAAAGAATTTTGCAGCCCACAAGGCCAAGAAATTTCGTCCACCCCCCTTTAAACAACCTAAAAACCCTAAATTCCATTCCAATACATTCCATTTTTACACCCCTTCACCCATTAGTATAAATAGGAGGCTTGGAAACTTGTTAAATTTGCTCATTCTCCCTCAAACACTCTCAAACCTTTATAATTTGTGAAATACCTTCCTCCCTTTTTGAAGATTTCAAAAATCCCTAGAGGATTCCAATAGTTGAAGATCAAACAAGTAAGCAACCCTCTGAATTTCAATACCGTCTTTTAATTCATTCTTTCTTCATCCCCTCAATCTTTTTTTCTATTTTCTATCCATGATCAATTGATCATGTGAAACCTCAGCCCTAAAAACTCTCTAATAATCTTAATTAAACCAAGAAATCAAGCTAACATCACCAACAATCAAACAAAGGATCCCGTTTGCAATGGCGGCTATGCCGTCGCATTCTGTGAATCCTCAAGACAACTATTGAAAAAGTGGCTCTGCCGATGCTTTAGTAAGTTCTTGATAAATTAAAACATGGTAATAAGTATGTATTATCACTTATATGATAGAATCCTCTTGCTCATGTCGGCTATGCCGATTGCATTCTACGATTCTCCAAAACGCATATGTGAATATAATGGCTAGACCGGTGACACGGGACGTTTTGGCTAACCTAATCCGATTATATTATATAATATAATGATATAATAACATTCTACTAATTTTTTTATTTACGCGTCCGGTAACCTTAAAACCCTAAACGGTCCACTTAAGTGCAACCGTTGATTGTGGACAGAAACTGTGCTGACTTTAACTAATCATAACTTGAACATAATTAAATGAAACTAAGCAAACTCAAATTCCACAAGGTAGTTCATCGAATTTTATTTCCAACCATAATTTGCTCTTTTTTTAATTCAAACGTGTGACTCCATAGTAGCCAAAACATGACATAAACCTTTTTCAGTACCTTCTGTCTTGTTGGATTGTTTTGGCTATGATCCGAGTCTCAAATGGAAAAACTTTCTAAACGAAACTTGTTTAAAACGACTTATACTAATTACCTATAAAATTTCATTATTTTTGGACGTCTTTTAGTATTTTTAACAAGTCCATTTCTGTTCAGCTACTTTGTTGTCCAAATCAGTAAAACAACTAAAACTCTACTTTTGCAACTAATTCTTAACCTTATGACCTGAACCGCTTATCTAACACTCGTAGCCATCGAACCTACCCTAAAACTAGTCTATTCATTTGTTTAGGGTCTGGCCCGTGATCCACCTCCTCAATTTGCTCAAGTCTCTTATCGCTCCTAGTTATCAAGGTGAGACTTTATCGCCCCACTTTATTCAAATCGTTTTGGGGGAA
Source organism: Smallanthus sonchifolius (assembly GCA_023525975.1). Classification (NCBI taxonomy): domain Eukaryota; kingdom Viridiplantae; phylum Streptophyta; class Magnoliopsida; order Asterales; family Asteraceae; genus Smallanthus; species Smallanthus sonchifolius. Next base: position 65,211,265 of record CM042030.1, on the reverse strand, counting down.
ACATTTACGCGTTGGCACGCATTAAAACACATTCATTTTCAAACAATTCTAAAACAAGTGAATCTTATATGTATGTGAATAAATGAACACAACATGATAAACATTAAACTTGCAAATCCTTAACTTGGAACTTTCAAGCCAACGGTAGTACATATATGGGCCATAGGATGGAAACCGCATATACTTTATAGGCAATTGATGGTTGGACATCTTATTCGTTATCAGTGTAACTTGCGAGTTGTACCACTTATTCGTTATTAATCATTTTATGTTGGATTTGCTAATCATGTGTTTGTTTTATTTATGTGCTAAATGATGATCTTGAATTGTGAATTGTTACTTTTGCCAAACTTATGATTTTATTAAACCTGTGATTTCTCACCAACTATTTTTAGTTAACACTTTTTTTCGTACATGTTTCAGGTGATTAAGCTTATGATAGGTTAAGCAAAGGATCACATAGGAATTGCCTAGATGTTAAATGAAGAAACTCTGTTATAAGTTGTTTTGTCTTTTGAACATGTTATTTGGTTGGTTTAAGTTGAGATTTATGTAATGAGATTTTAACTCTATGAAATTTAATAGTAATCTTCTTATTACCTTGTGTTCTTTTATTAAATTTCATCACACTCCCGTGTTTCCACCTTAGCGGGGTGTTACAGATTATTATCAGAGCCTTGGTTATAGAGAATTAGGTTCCCTTAGGAATAACCTACACTATAACCTAAGTGTCAAATTATTAGGAATTATGTGCTTACATGTAATTACTATGCTTTCACTGTATCTCGTCCACAACCCTCACGTTACACACAAGAAGGCCGCAAGAAGGCACGTTCGATACAACTAACCGTTTGATACAACAAGCCCGATCAAGAAGGCCGCAAGAAGGAAGACCTCAAACTATATAACTAACCCGCACTACTCACGACCCGAGGAAGAAGTCATCTACATTCCTAGCAAATTGGTGCCCAACAACAAGAAGGAAGAAGAAGCTTGCACGAAGCTGAATCCAATTCTTGGGCAAGGCCCAATCCATGACACTCTCATCAAAATCAAAGGCTCGCATAATGGTACTAGGGACATGTGTAATCTGGAAGGGTGAGCGCTTGTACACTTGGGGTCTTGGCACTAAGGAAAGTGAGGCATGTTTGTTACGAGTCGCACTTACCTGGAGACCCTTGGAGTGAGTGCCCACCTATAGGCTAAAACACGTCTCATTAGTATTATTCATCCGTACCTTGAGTTTTGATTAGTCAATTTTATCTTTAATTTCAATTGTAATTCAACATATATGTTTTATTAATCTTGTAAGACATTTGATATTAATGAATGAGTGATTTTATTATTATTTGAATGTGTATCTTAACTTTCAACTTGTGATTTCTCTTTCGTAGAATGCCTCCTCGTCGTGATCCCGATACCACCGTGGCCAACACCGGTGAAGCCTCCAACCCTTTAGCCAAAACCTCTGCCATAGCCACCCTTCCCACTAAACAACTTGTTGCTGTCTTACCCACTATTGTCACTCAAATCAACAACTCCATTGGAAGATCTAGTGGGAGTGTTTGTACATTCAAGCACTTTAACTCTTGTGACCCACACAAGTACCTTGGATCTGAAGGTGCAACAGGGCTATTGCAATGGTTTGAAGGCATGGAGAACACGTTTGAGATGAGTGACTACCCCGATGAACTTAAGGTAAAGTATGCTGCAAGTGCCTTCCAAAAGAGGGCACTGACTTGGTGGAATGTTGAAAAGAAGATTCGGGGTAGGGAAGGAGCTCTTGCTATGACTTGGGATAAGCTCAAGGAAATTATGATCGAGGAGTTCTGTCCCATCAATGAGATGAAGAAGTTGGAGATTGAGCTGTGGGACCTTATCCAGGATAGTGGGGAGAGTGAGGCATACACCACACGCTTTCATGAACTCTGCATCCTAGTCCCGGATCTGGTTACACCCCTGACTCGGAAAATTGATCGTTACATTGGAGGCCTTCCGCCTCAAATTCGGGGTACCATCATGGGAAGTAGCCCCACAACACTTGAAGCTGCTATTCGTTTGTCTGGGTCCTTAACGGACGATCTAGTTAAGTCTGGGATCTTGTTCAGGAAAAGTAACAAGCGGACCAACGAAGAAGTAATGATGGATCCTGAGTACCATCATAAGAAACAAAAGACATCCAATGGCTTTGCTATAGTAAATCATGCCACTCCTATTACTCAAGTTGCCCATGTTTCTGCCAAGAAGCCATATGGTGGACCTTACCCTCTATGTGCAAAGTGCCAGTATCATCACCCTTCTGCACAACCGTGTCGTAAGTGCACCAAGTGCTGAAGAAATGGGCATCTAGACACCTCTTGCCGCATACCTACTCCGGCTGCTGCCAACAACGCCATGGTCCCTTTTAATACCAATGGTAGGTCTTGCTTTGAGTGTGGTGCAACCGATCACTTTAAGCACCATTGTTCAAAGCTTAACAACAATCATGGTGCTCGTACTCACACCTTTGTCATAGGAAAACTGAGGCTCGTGAAGACCCTGCCCCCCAAGACAACGCAAACCCCACTCGTTAAGGTTTGGGAGGAAATCCCCTTAACTGGGGGAGACATGATAACGATGTTACTTATTTGATTTCTTAATTTGTTACCTTGGTTCGTCAAAACTTGAATTCTATGTTTGTTTGGATGACACTATCTTGAGACTTAGGTTGATTTCTTTTATCAATGAATCATGTTTTCTCATAAATTTTCACTATGTTTGGATGTATTATTATTCAAGATTCATTTTGTGGATTTCTATGTGAATATCCCACTTTATACATTACTACTAAATATGCATAAGATACCTATTTAATCATGATTCTTAAATCTCAAAACAACATGTTTTCACTACCCTTCGATATTGTTCGTAACCTCCGTCTACATTACTATCATCGATAATTTTATAGGTGTACAGTAGAAGGACATATCACACTCGTGTAGGGTAAATTGATGATTGCGGTCATGAACGTAATCGTGAATTTACAGGTACATTGGTGTGAAGTGAAATTCTACGATGTAGCTACCCATAACCAATTCCTGAACTCGAATCATGCCACCCAACATTATCTGTGTTAGTGGTAGTCTTGATAGGTGGCTAGTACTCTTCCAAGGCGCCAAAAGTGTGGTGGGTTAGCTGTGGTACACCCTATATCTAAACATTGATGGTGCATTGGAAGTGGGACTATGCGTCGGTTCAAGGACTAGCCCTAGTCAACGTATATCATAACCTATACATTTCTAGTTATCACCGTCTCTACTAGTTGAATTTCAGGGACGAAATTCCCTTAACCAGGGGAGACTGTAACATTTCTACTTTTCGCATACTTGTAACGCTTACCATATTCATGAATCAATGAAGCTTGAAACCCTAATCATAACTCGTGTTCACATAATACTTGAAACATACCTATTTCATGCACATTATACTTATTACATGGTTACATGTTGACTGCAACACTTGGAATTGCCTTAAATTGCAACTTGGACCATTAAATCGTTTATCGACACGAAAACTAACCCACTACTAACTGAAAGGAAATGTATCAACCATATGTGCCTAGCGTAGTTATTTAACTCATTCATGTTGTCACATAATTCAAATTGATGTCCTAGTACGTTAGTTAGTACTTTCGTGCAATCGTTCGCCTTTTAAACCGCCGTTAGCTGCGTACCGTCCACACCCGACAAATTCGTCTAACATAACATTAATTTATGTTTTAAATGTTTAACATATTCACTTCATTAATTAAAACAAAGTTGGTTTACAAAACTTTCCTTAAATAAATCCTTAAATTAAAAAAAAACGATTAAAAATCGCGAAATCGAACCGTTGGATCAACCATGGGTCAAAGACCACCCATGACCCATGAAAGAATTTTCCAGCCCACAAGGCCAAGAAATTTCTTCCACCCCCTTTACACACCCTAAAAACCCTAAATTCCTTTCCAATACATTCTATTTTTACACTCCTTCACCCATTAGTATAAATAGGAGGCTTAGAAACTTGTTAATTTTGCTAATTCTCCCTCAAACACTCCCAAACCTTTATAATTTGTGAAATCCCTACCTCCCCTTTTGAATATTTCTAAAATCCCTAGAGGATTCCAAGAGTTGAAGATCAAACAAGTAAGTAACCCTCCGAAGTTTAATACCGTTTTTTATTTCATTCTTTCTTCATCCCCTCAATCTTTTTTTCTATTTTATATCCATGATCACTTGATCATGTGAAACCTCAGCCCTAAAAACTCTCTAATAATCTTAACTAAACCAAGAAATCAAGCTAACATCACCAACAATCAAACAAAGGATCCCGTTTGCAATGGCGGCTATGCCGTCGCATTCTATGAATCCTCAAGACAACTATTGCAAAAGTGGCTCTGTCAATGATTTAATAAGTTATTGATAACTTAAAACATGTTAATAATTAGGTATTATCATTTATATGAACTCACACGCTAATTTAATATAGAATTTGCTTGCTTGTGTCGGCTATGCCGATTGCATTCTTTGATTCTCCAAAACGCTTCTGTGAATATCATGGCTAGACCGGTGACACGAGACGTTTAGGCTAACCTAATCTGATTATATTATGTAATATAATGATATAATAACATTTGTCTAATTTTTTTATTTACGCGTCCGGTAACCTTAAACGGTCCACTTAAGTGCAACCGTTGATTGTGGATAGAAACTGTGCTGACTTTAACTAAGCATAACTTGACCATAACTAAATAAAATTGAGCAAACTAAAATTCCATGACGTAGTTCGTCGAATTTTCTTTCCAACCATAATTGACTCTTTTTCAAACGTATGACTCCGTAGTAGCAAAAATGGGACAGAAACCTTTTTCAGTACCTTCTATTTTGTTGGACTGTTTTAGCTATGATCCGAGTCTCAAATGGAAAAACTTTCTAAACGAAACTTGTTCGAAACGACTTAAACTAATCACCTGTAAAATTTAATAATGTTTGGACGTCGTTTGATATTTTTAACAAGCCCGTTTCTGTTCAGCTACTTTGCTGTCCAAATCAGTAAAACAACAAAAACTCTACTTTTGCAACTAATTCTTAACCTTATGATCCGAACTGCCTATCTAACACTCGTATCCATCGAACCTACCCTAAAACTAGTTTATTCATTTGTTTAGGGTTTGGTCCGTGATTCACCTCGTCTATTTCCTCAAGTCTCTTATCGCTTCTAGTTATCAAGGTGAGACTTTATCGCCCCACTTTATTCAAATCGTTTTGGGGGAAACATGTACGCGTTGGCACGCATTAAAACATGTTCGTTTTCAAATAATTCTAAAACAAGTGAATCTTATATGTATGTGAATAAATGAACACAATATGATAAATGTTAAACTTGCAAATCCTTAACTTGAAACTTCCAAGCCAACGGTAGTACAGATATGGGCCATAGGATGGAAACCGCATATACTTTATGGACAACTGATGGTTGGACATCTTATTCGTTATTCATCATTTTAGGTTGGATTTGCTAATCATATGTTTGTTTTATTTATATGCTATATGATGATCTTGAATTGTGAATTGTTACTTTAGCCAAACTTATGATTTTATTAAACCTGTGATTTCTCACCAACTATTTTTAGTTGACACTTGTTTTTCGTACATGTTTCAGGTGATTAAGCTTATGATAGGTCAAGCAAAGGATCACATAGGATTTGCCTAGATATTAAATGAAGAAACTTTGTTATAGGTTGTTTTGTCTTTTGAACATGTTATTTGGTTGGTTTAAGTTGAGATTTATGTAATAACATTTTAACTCTATGAAATTTAATAGTAATCTTCTTATTACCTTATTTTCATTTATTCAATTTTTTCGTACTCCCGTGTTTCCGCCTTGGCAGGGTGTGACACTAGACGTCCCCCAATGTCTGTACTGACGAATGAACGAGACTCGTGCAAGTGGGAGTCTGTTGGACTTGTGTGCCCAAGTAATGACATTTGATAATACTGATAACGAGGTAAGATCTAAAGTATTACACTTTGGGCAACGATTACAATCAATGAATATATTAAAGGTTATATAGTCCATTACACGAATACTTAAAGAGGCGAAATAATTATTTGTGAAATAAGTTATCTAGACGAACAAAAAGTTGTCGCGATTATTATTAATGTGATTAATAATAAATATGTGGAAATATGTTTGGAACATATTTTCTAATTACGATATTATTTTAATTGTAATTATAATTATATTGGATATAATTATATATTTAATTAACTAACTGTTAGTTAATTGACAGTTAAAATAATGGAGCTCCTTAAATGTAATTAGGGGATAATTATATGGGCTCAATTGTAATTAGTGGATCCTAAAACCCTAACTTGGAGAAAAAGTTAAGTGGTTATAAATAAGGGCCATAAGGAGGTGGAAAAAGTCAGACTTTTACACAAGAGAGAAATCAGGTTTTAAAAGCTGGAAACCCTAGTTCTCACCTCCGACCTTTGCGCCGTCCCTTCCACCACCGGCCTCCCTCCTTTACCACCGGCCTTGCGCCACCGAGTCCCATGTCGCCCCATTTGCTTCGCCGATCACCACACCGACGCCACCGCCGCTGCCGGACGCCGTGAGGCTGCCACCGCCTACACCACCGTCAGCCGCCGTCGTCGTACACCGCTAACCGCCGGTTCATTCCGTTTAGATTTGTTTTGTCGGTTTCCGCTGTGTTTGTTTATTCCGATCAAAATTGTTTTGAAACCATATGCACGAAACCCCAACAACTAGGATCTCATCGATAAAACGCCTACACATACATACACTTAATTAGTTAGGGTTAATGATACAAATTCAAATATTAAAATATAATAATAAAGGTTAAATATATATATATTTACACCAAAGCGGTCGAACAAGATTTGGCGGTTTATCGTCGGGACGTCCTTCCAATGACACCACAAACCATCAAAACAACTCTTGAGTATGCCTTTTGTTTTCTGGGTAGCACGATTATCATCAAATTCGCATAAGTAAGAAACTCTCTAAGGAACATAATTAATAATTTATAAAAACTAAAAATGACATAACTAAAAGTTAATAACATGTCCTCCATATCCGCTTATCCGAATCTCTTTTCGACGATTAGGAATTTGTAGAACCTCCACTTGAACATTGAGCCCACGTCCCAAATGGGTCTGCGATCCCAAAATACCAGCATCTTAACTACCCTAGGGACCAACCTCACCTTCAAAGCCCTCTAAACAAATATCACCAAGATTCACATCTAACATGGGTCTATAATCACGCAAATCCGACCACTCGTCCCCCTTACCATAATCGCTAGTACTAACTCCTTGAGATGCATGGGTCATTGGGCCATGTGTAACAGAGAGGGTCCTCTTGCTGGTGCTGCCCTCCCTATATGAATCAAAGTGGCTCCTCTGACCGGTGCCCATACTATTAGATTTCCTCTCGCTCGTGCTACCTCTGTTGCTCTATAAATTTCCAAGTTTTACAAATAAATAACAAGTCACATTATATTTTCAAATATTACATTACATTTCCAAATATTACGAACTGTAATAATTGTTCAACCTCACCTACGCAAATAGACGGGCTTCCATGCATTAATGTAGGCCACCATTTATTTAGTGTGAGGCACATTAACGCCATATTTTGTTAACCAAATTGGTAAATCACAATAAATTGTTAATATAGATGACTTACCGGGTATCAATGGTGTTACCTCAGACAAACAAGAGGAATTAAATCGCTCATGGACTATTCAACTTAGCTTTCCTAGGTGACTTACCATACATCAATGGGAAAACAACATACAAACACGAGAATTCCAAGACCACCTCAAAATTCCAACTTCGCTATCCAATGTGACTTATCGTGCATAAAGGCCACATCACATACAAAGAAGAAATATTTTAATTTTGAGACCACCCATTCCCAAATTTTAATTACCAAAAGAAAAATAGCGAGGGTAAAAACAAGGAGGTTTGGCTGGGGGTGGAAAGAATGATGAAAAAGAACAACCATTACTTGTTGGGAATAAATAATAGAATGATATTATCAACCGAAATATCCAAACAAAAACGAAGTTTTAGTGTGGCGACACTAGTAGTGTCGCCTGAGTTTGTTCAGGCAACACTAGCTAGTGTCGTTAACCTGCATGGCAACACTAGTGGCGAGGCAAAACTACGTGGTTCTTCAGTAGAGGCGGCTGACTTGAAGAATAAAGCTCAAGGGCTATAAATAGGGCTTTAGGTCTCATTTGTTATTGTTGGTTTTTCTCTGAGCCACCACCCCAAGGGAGCTCACTAGGGGTGGATGAAAGTTATGTATTTCTTTGTCCAAAATCAATGAAAGATCGTAACTTTCATGTATCTATCGTGTTTATGATTGTTTGTTTGTTTTTTAGCTCACAACAACCCGTCTCTACCCATTTCTATTAAAAACAGAGTTGGAATCAAGATCTCGAGGATTATCATTTGGTATCAGAGCTTTGGTTGCCAATTTCGACTTCTTTTTGATCGGATCTTCATCATAAACCCACCAGAGACGTTAAACGAGGTCAGATTTGAAGATTTTTGGTATTTTTTTCCTTTTTGCGATTGTTCAGATCTGGAAAATCATTCGACGACACTAGATGTTCATCTAGCGACACTAGAAGAAAATTTCTTTAGGTGACACTAGTGTTAGATGAAACTCGAATCTTTAACGCAAGTTCACTTGGTGACACTAATTAGTGTTTCCATGTCTAAGCTGGTGACGACACTAGTTAGTGTCGCCCGGACGACACTAGTAGCGACACTCTCGAAAGTACTCTTGAAAAAGGAATATTTTGGAGAAATTCTCTACGATGATATTTTGGGAGGTTATTGCAAAGAAAAGGGGGAGTATTGTCCAAAAACTTGGAGACATCGTTTTCAGGTTTTCAGAAAATTCGTTTCTTTGGCAATAGTGGATCTAAGGATGTTCGAAGATCTTCACAAATGTCCAAGACTTTATTTGTATGATATGCATGTCACATCTGAGAGTATTTGGATCCTGAAAATGTAGGCTACGAGAATATAGGATGCTTCTTTAATATTGTCATAAGTAGTCAAAGATTTGGAGTTTCATGGAATAGATTTAGAGTTTTGTCGTCTTCTGAATACCTCACCTATTGGTACTGATCAGTGGAAGTTCAAACCTTTATCTTATGCCTACAAGTTAGGAGGATCTACACTCGAGGGGGCAGAATCACAGTCAAAAGTACCGGATTATCAGAAATTCTTGAAGAGGTGTGACCGAATTGATCTTTGGATATCAGGATTTAAAGAATCATTGGATCATATCAACACACATTGATAGGATTAAACACCTATGTTTTAAAGCCGATTATTTGATGTTAATCATTGGAAGTGTAAGCCTTATCTTATGCCTACATGTTAGGAGGGTCTACACCTACGAGGGAGAATGACAATGAAAGACGTTGGGTTATCGGTGGATTCATAAGGATGCAAGACAAAGTCAGAAGATATCAACAGTATCATTCTATGGGGAGATTGTTGAGTATAAATAATGTAGAGTCTTATTTTTGTATAAGCTGTTGTCATCAATGTATTTCTTTTGAACATTGTTTAGTTTAAGTTATGATTACTTTTAATTTCATTTTATGTAATTTTTTGTTTTATTTCTAAGTCTGGGCCATCGAAACTATCTAGCTTCGATTGAGGTTTGTTCAATCGAAACTAGTATTTCGATAGATAGGAAGTTTCGATAGGAGGTTCATTCATTTGTAAATGCTCAACCGAAACTACTAGTTTAGGTGAGCATAGTTTCGAGCCTGTCAGCTTCCTATAAATAGCCTAGTTTGAGAATGTTTAGGGTGGGAGTAGCGGTTGTAACCCTGAATTTTCTCTTTCACTGTTCTTAAAAATTCAATACAATCTGCGCTTGTTTAATGCTTTATTCTTACAATTTCACATCATATTTGTGTTAATTCCGGTGTGTTTAGCTGTTATCTTCACCATTTCTATTTCTACCCTCTGTTTCACCACCATACACACAGATTCCGCCTATGTGTGTGTGCGTAATCGATCTTGTGTATGATTTCCGATTGAAATCTGGACCTACAATTGGTATCAGAGCTTTATGCTCTTGATTTCTGAGTATATTCAGGTTTTTGTGATCGATTTTAGGTGTTTATCAGTATATTATTGAAGTTTTTCTGCATCTGAGTTTTGGAAGTACTGTTTCATCATTTTCGGCTGTCTTTGTTCGAGTTTTTAAGTTTAAAGGTTATTTTCATGATTTGGAGTATTATAGGAAGCTTTTCGCCGGACTGGATTGTGATTTCTTCACTATTGATTATTGAAGTTGTTATTCAATGGAGGTTTTCTGAAACTTGGGGTAGAAGACATCAAAACTACTGGGAGACAATTTCTGCTTTTTATTGATCATCGAAACTTCTTGTCTGTACTCTTGTCTAGAGAAGGTATCATCGAAACTAGATATTTTCCTGTTATATAGAAACTAACCTTTGCAGATTGATCAACCGAAACTACTGTCCTATCAAAACTAGTTTCAATCGAAACTTGTAGTTTCTATTGCGTTTGCTGAATTTTATGCCAAGTCTTCTTCATCGAAACTAGTTGTTTCTAGATTATGTTTTCTCTATCAAAACTAGAAGTTTTGAGCAAGCATTGATCTATCGAAACTAGGAGTTTCGGTCAGATTTTTCTCTATCGAAACTAGTTGTTTCAATCAACCTTGTTCACCCGAAACTAGCTACTGTTTGATTTTAGATTGTCTGAGTTATGGCATCTTCAAGCAACAATGAATGTGTTGGAGGAAACAAACCACCTGTATTGGTGTCCACTAGAGACTTTGGTGATTGGACCAAGAAAATGAAGACTTTCTTTCAGTTCCATGACCATACTCTTTTGCAGTCAATAACTGATGGTCCACACAAGCCAGTTACTACCACGGCAGATGTTCAGCGTCCCAAGCTTGTGTCTGAATATGATGAAAAGGACATTGCCTTAATTGCTAGAGACAACAAGGCTTATGGATCTATTGCTATGGATCTTCCTATGGATGTTTTCAACATATTTGCTGAGTATACTACAGCCAAAGATCTTTGGGTTTCTTTATGTACCAGGTATGAGGAAAATGCTAAGGTTAGAGAAAGCAAGAGGGACTTGATCAAGAAGCAGTATGAGATGTTTAGTAGTGTCCCTAGAGAACCCATGTCTGAATTGATCAACCGTTTCTCAAACATTGTCTCTAAGTTAAAAGTTTTGGGAACTGAGTATCCCACTGTTGAGTTAAACAAAGAGATGCTTGATTCACTGCCCGAGGAATGGAATATGTACCGGATTATGATCAAGAAAACTGAAAAGCTGAGTGATTTGTCACAGCAAGAACTCTATAGCATTCTGGAGTCTTGTGAGTTGGAGATAAAGAAGGGTGCAGTCACTCCAACTAATCAGTCTGGAAACACAGCTCTTCTTGCTGGTCAAGGTTCTTCCACTTCATCCAACAAAACTACAATGGCTTCAATTACTGGAGTTCAGCCTACTACTTCATCCACTTCTCAGAAACCAACCACTATGATACCTGATGAATATCTACCTATCATGATTGCTTTCATGTCGTGCTATGATGCACTGATTTCTGGAAACCTGACACCAGTCAGCTTTCAACCTGATGACTTGGAGCAAATCAACCCGGATGATTTGGAAAAGATGGATATTGATTGGTGTATGGCTATGCTGACTCTGAGAGCCAAAAGATTCATCAAAAGGACTGGGATGGATAGATTCAAGCAAGGAAAGACTCTAGGGTTTGACATCAAAAAGGTGAGATGCTACAACTGCGACCAGTGGGGTCATTTTGCAAGGAATTGCAAGGAGCCATCATCAAAGGAGCAGCATGAGAAGAGCATGAGAAGAAGAACTCATCTGGAAAGCAAGCTGCCATCTCTCCCAAATCCACTACAACTTCTAGCTCAACAGCTCTCGTCTGCAAAGCTGATGGACACTATCATTGGTGAGATCAAGAAGGGGAAGCAGCCGACAAGGCACTGATAGCAGATATTGATGAGAAATAAAAATGTGTCATGATTGAACCTGCTACGGATCTCACCGCCGTACCAGCTGAGGTAATGTCTAGACTTTGCAATGCTAAATCTTGTTTAAATGAGATTCAAAAATATAGATTCATCAACCAGGAATTGGTCGATGAACGTGATCACATAAAGGTGATGTATGATTCTGTGGCTAAAAATGAGAAACTTTACTTAAAGAAAATTCGTGATATTTCTAGAGAAAATCGATCTTTAATTGTACAACTTACTACACAAAAGAATAATAATCAAATTCTAATTGAAAGACTTCAAAAGGCTAAAAAGGCAAATTTTCAAGTTGAACACATGGGTATGGATCAGAAAATTCTTTTTAGAATCATTGATAATCAAATTCATAAAAAGGTCACAGAAGGCATCGGGTATAACTCTCACCCTCCTCCGTATTCCAAGTCTGGTAGATTTGCTGATATGCTAGTTCCTCATGTTCCCACACCCTTTGTTTGCAATTTATCTGACAGTTTTGCTTCATGTGCAGAATCAGATTGTGTAGGTTCCGAAGATGATTATGATGAGAGTTCTAGTAAGAAAAATTTTTTAAATGAACTTGAGTCGGATGAATGTAATAATATGTCCGTGTCAAAAATAGATATTTGTGAACACATTGAAAATCTGTATTTTGGTTATGTGCCTTGTGAGCATGACAGTTTGAGAAATGCTATTTCTAAGTTTAAGAATGCTTTGCCTTTTGCTCCTAAATCTGTAAATGCTATGAGTTGTATTGCAAATTTTAAAAGTGCAGGAGTTGTTGTGACTGACATTCCACAAGAAACAAAAAGCAATCTTGAATTTTTTAGATTAAAGGAAGATCAAAGCCTTCATGAAAGAAATATTGAAGAACGAGTTGCCTCTAGTTTTGATGTCTCACCATCACAATCATCTTGTGATGACAATTATCAGGCTAGGCCGACATGTGAAAAAGTTTGTTTTAGTTGTGGGGAATCCAATCATGTTTTTAAGATATGTAAATTGTCTACATATCATTTTGAGGAAGAAAACGTATCATCTGTTATTCAAAATTCAGTTGATTGTGTTTCAAATGTTTTCTCTAAATCTCGACATAGTAGAACTTTGCGACGTAAAAGGATTAAAAATGCTAAAAATTGGTCGAAAAGGATTTGGAATATTAAGAATAATGATCTTTTTTAGAACACATTAAAGGAGGATTTTGACTATGATTTTCGAAATACATCTTGTAAAACTAAAACGTTCCAAGTTAGCCATAACTTGGGTACCAATGTCTAAATGATTCATTTTGTATAGGGACAATCACGGAGGACTGGAGATAATATCTGGCATGTCGACAGTGGTTTCTCAAGACATATGACTGGTCATTTTTCTTTATTGCAAGATTATCATCCAATAGACGGAGATTTTGTTGCCTTTGCAGGCAATCCAAAAGGAGGAAAGATTGAAGGACAAGGAACTGTGTAAAATGGTGTAAATAGCTTGGAGAATGTCAACTTCGTTCCTCGGCTAAAGTATAATCTGATGAGTGTGTCCCAGATTTGTGATAAAGACTTTTGTGCCCTCTTCAACTCAAGAGAATGTTTGATTCTGAAGCCTCGAGTGGTGATTCCTGAAGACCTAATCCTCATGCGTGCTCCTCAAAGATTCAATACCTACAGTCTGGATATGAATAACCCATAAGGAATCGAATCCCGCATTCTTTCAAAAGCTTCAGAGGATGAGTCCTTTCTTTGGCACAAGATATTAGGACACGTGAATTTCAAGACTATGAACCGCCTTGTATGAGGAAACCTTGTCACCGGTTTACCTCTAAAAGACTTCTCACCCGTGGAACATTGTCTTTCCTGTTCCAAGGGCAAGCACCACAAATCATCTCACAAGCCTAAAACCACCAATTCCATTGACTCCCCTCTACAATTGCATCACATGGATCTCTTCGGTCCGTTGAGTGTCATGTGTCATGGAAGAAAAATCCTATTGCTTGGTGGTAACCGATGACTTCTCTCGGTTTACTTGGGTATTCTTCCTAGCAAAGAAAGATGAGACGCTAGAGACTCTGAAAATTCATCTCCTAAAAATCGAGAATCTGTTCAATCTAAGTGTAAAGACTATTCGCAGTGATCATGGCACAGAGTTCAGAAATGCCATTCTAGATTCTTTCTGTGAAAGTAAGGGTATCTCTCGGCAATTCAGTGCACCTCGTACTCCACAACAAAATGGTGTAGCTGAACGAAGAAATCGCACGTTGATAGAAGCAGCAAGAACTATGATCGTTGATTCTAAGTTTCCTGTAACGTTTTGGGCCGAGGCAGTCAATACCGCATGTTTTGTGCAAAATCGAGTTCTCATTACCAAAAGTTGCAACAAGACACCCTGTGAAATTATGTACAAGCGCAAACTTGTTATTGATTTTTTCAGGAAGTTTGGGTGTGTTTGCACAATGTTGAATTCTTCTGATCAGCTGAACAAGTTTGAAGCCAAAGCGGATGAATGCTATTTTGTGGGCTATTCCTCTAACCAAAGAGCTTTTCGTTTTTACAACAAGAGACGAAGGATTGTGTCACACCCCCAAATTTATTTAATTAATAAATAAATAAAGTTCGCAATGATTGGTAACATTACACAACAGCGGAAGCTAAAACAAAGACTGCTAAGGTGTTGAGCACCATTACAAATACTAAATTGAAGTAGTGCATTGACCTAGAACTATATAGGTCAGAACCTACTTGAGGTTTGACAATTATGCTTCTTCGGCTTCTAGGGTTTTAATCCGAGTAGTTAACCAATTCCAAGCGTGCCATAGCTATTTGTTTCCTGAAAAACATACTCAAAAATGTCAACACAAAGGTTGGTGAGTTCACAAGTTTAATTGTTGCAATGTAAAGTCGTTTTCCTTGAAAACATTGATATTACGTACATGGGCATAATATAAAAAGTGTTTTCCTCGAAAACATGTGATGACTTCATAGTCATAAAATGAGTAGTTTTCCCACATGAAAACATGTTAATGAATTTATGCCCAGATAGGAATGTTAACCAAAACGAGTAGCGGTTTCAGGTGTATATGGTAAACAAAACAAGTAATGTTGACCCATTTGTAAACTAGCTAGGCATACAATTAATATGTACATACATGAGGCATAACCAAACCATAACACAGGTGTTTTGACCCTCGCTCGTACCTCACGAGCAATGTTTGAACACTATACGGTCATTTGGCCAGAGGGACCCATGGTTAGCGCGACTAACCATGACCGGGGGTGTCAATCCCAATAGTACTATCCATAGAATCCCAGGCTATCTATAGCTAATGGTTATAAATATGATGGTCAGGGGACTTCCAGGGCTCTATATGTGTTAACTCATGCAAACATAAAGGTCGGGTCTTGTTTTCTTGTTACCATATGAAAATGTTTGTAAATATGTTCTAGGTTTTCAAACGTGTAAGCAAATATGTTTCAGGTTTTCTCAAATGTATCAAATAATGATGTTCCCCAATGTATAAAATGGGTTAAGCAAGTATGTTTCTCCCCCCGATGTTTCTAAAACATTTAAAAGTTAAAAGGGGGTCGTGAACTCACCTGTAATGTGTCAGGAACAATAATGTCTTTTCGATAGAAATGGGAACCAATGTCCACACAATATGATAGTCACGTGTTTACGTCCTACGAGTCCTGTAGGTACGTAAAGAGCTTTATAGACTAACCCTAATATTACAAAGCAAGTCTAAACTCGTGTTGAGTTATCATGTGTGCGGTTGAGCGTGATTGATTCGTTAAAGTGTAGAGACTATTTAATAACCATTCTTGAGTTGTAGTTATACTTAGAGGAGTATTAGTTTGTCTTTGTGTATTTGAATACGCATAATAGAAATACTTGTACACATTTATTTATGTCAAACCATAATCATAGTTTAACTAGTCTTAGGAAAATACATGATATACGCGTCACGTGTGTAAACATGCTTGTATAAAATTAGGTATTGTAAGTTTATACACATATACATCTTGCCCCGCATAATGGTATTAAATGTATTCGGGCGCATACAATTGTATATATACATATCCATATATCTTTTCCAAAACCAACAATATATTATACGAGTATTCTGTTTTGTAATAAACGTTTGCGTTTATGTGAAATATAAATTTGTATATGAATACGATTATATGTATATCTAACATAATATTTGTTCAAATTATACGGATTTAAGTTTTCATATTTATTCGAAACATAATCGTTTAGATTTACCATCGCCCGTGTCTTATAAACAATATATATATATATATATATATTCGATTCAATATATCGTGTTACATAATAATCATTTGATTTTACAAAGACATGGGTATTTACATACCTATCCATATATTTGTCACTATATATAATATATATATATTCATATCATACGTTTATATTTATGAAAAATATATTTATATCGCCCTTTGTTTATTGTTAATTTCCTCGTTTATTCGGTCTATGTTTAAATACCATACAACGTACCAAGTAGATACGTATGTGTTTTATACAAAACGTTAAAGTCCAAATCATCCGATCATAATTATTTTGATTAAATCGGTTTATACTAAAGACATAACATAAATGTTTTCGTCGCTCTAGTAATAATATCTAATAATTGTACGTATTGTTTATTACCGTAACCAGAATATAAGTAATAATAATTACTTATTTCATTTGAGCGGGTTTTCCCTTGTCGATAATACTTTTAATATGACTCGTTTAATGTTTAACGTTACGTTAATATTTACTTTAAACATTAACGAATCACTTAAACCCAACACAACTTGACCGCACGCATGTTTTATTATCGCGTAAATAAATAAAGTCGCGTTAGCGTGCGTTTATACCTTTCGAGAGTCTTGTTTACGAACCGACACGTCCTAAATCTTTAATTTCATGTATTAGACACGTTTTACCGTTGTTGACCCGCGTTGACCAGGTTTGACCACGTCTCGGAATGCTCAAATCTGTCCAAAAACACACGTTTTATAGTCGGGAATGGAACCCGGCCACCAAAGTTACCAAATCTACAACGTACACCCACGGATCTAGACGAAAATTGACAACTCTTATAAATATTATCCTAACACGACTTAACTAACCTTGAACTCGTAGATCGAGATGATAAAACAACGAACGACACGGATCTGTTTGTTTGGGTCTGCCGGAGACTGGCCAGAAAACCGGGTCTTCTTCGGAAAGACGCATCTGTTCACCGGAATCATAAAAAAATAGAACTTTAACGTTAAGAGTGTGTGGATCTAGAATTGAACAACATGAAAAACTAGGTGGGGACTCACCGGAAGCACTTGCACCTCGCCGGAACCCTAGTTCCGTCGTCGAAAATCCCACCGGAAAACCGTTTTTTCCGGATCTTGGACGGAAACACGCAAGACGTAGATCTGGACCGGGATATGCTTAAAACATGATCGGGTGACTTGAGATGACGTCGAGCCCCTAGCTCCGTCACTGGAGCTCGCCGGAACGCCCTGAGAGGGCGGAACCCTAGCCGTCGCCGCTCCTTTGGGGTGAATACCTCCAAATTCATAGCGAATCAGCAAAACGTACCACCACCATCGTGTTTAGGGCCACGAAAGCTATCAGGAAAGCAACTCCACTCGCCGGAAGGTCTCCCGCCACCGTCGCGCGCCGCCGTCTCCGCAGAGCCTTGCCGTCGCGAGCTGCTGTTGTGCTTCCCGTGTTCTGCGGCTTGGTCTGTCGTGTTGCTGGATTCCGCAGTCCATCGCCGGAGGGGAGGCTGCTGGAGGAGAGCTGGCGGCTCCCCCCTCACTCTCGTGGTCTCTTTCTCGTTCACACACATATGTGTGTGTGTTAGGTTGTGTAAAATGAAGGGATAAAGCAAGTGTTTTCTTTTTATACCTAAGGTTTTAAATGGGTAAACGACCTACCAGTATCGCGTATCAAATCTGTAAGTTACCGGTGTAATGTCGTGTAAATTCTTTCTCGTTTAATTATTTCTCGTTCATTATAATTAGTATTAAGATAAATATTCATATAATATTGTTTCGTTAAAATTTACTACCGAGGGACCTCTAAGTCGGCACCGGTTAATGGCGTGTGTCTGAATCCGTTTTGTCAGATTAAACGTTTCACGCTCCGAGCATTATAAAAATAATTATCTTACTTATAATAATAAAATAATTATTTATACTTATTTTTCATATCATTATACTTATCGGAAATAACCGTACTGTTGTTTTCCTTACTGCGTGCCCTAAACATTTAACATGGTTTATCGTACACGCACAAATACTATGCGTGTATTTTTTTGACAGACTTTCCAAATCAATATTACTAATTAATATTAATGTTTCATTATCTTACTTAATCATCTTGTTGAATATCCGGTAATAAACCAATATCTAACACGTTAAACGTTTAAAAATACTGAATCGTGTGACTAGTATGATATTTGGATTATCTAAATTGGACCTCTAACGGGATTGGATCCTTAATGGGTCTCAAATGGGCTTGGATTTTTTTTTTGTTGGGTCTTATTGGACCTAGTTGGATTTATCCCAAAAACTAGATTTTAGAATCTGGAATTTTTTCAGGTGTCACATTCTCCATTCCTTAAAGAAATTTCGTCCACGAAATTTGTCAAAGGTACATGGATTAAGATTTAGTGTCCTTACTCCATTTTCGGATTTCTAGAGAGAATGTTGACTCATTCCAATTAGTAGTCGGTAATTTAAATAAAGTGAATATCTCCTCTACTAATGATATACTAGATGTGTAAAGATTTGAGATGTCGTTGTATCATGTAACTGTGTGCCGTTACTGCCGAGTACACATCATATCAAATGAATAATTATTAAGAAACTCTTTGAACATGTCGTTGTGTGAACGATGTTGACTATGCCACGAAGTGACATAGTCATCGCTAGAGTCCCAAAAACAAAATGGGTTACAATCTGTGAGGTCACCTCTATGTAATGAGTAAGTTATTAAAAGAATGTCTAGCTTAATCGGTGAAGATTGAGTTCGATACCTCATTAATCGTTGTTTGCACTGTACCAGTACTGCAACTAGCATTTAGGTTATGATACCACGATTTGTAAATTATTGACTTGACTCTCATGTCCACGAGGTACGTAGGCCTTAAGAAATTTTGTGTTCGTTTGGAAAGGTCACAGTTCGTCTAGATGGGAAGTAAAAATCATATCCTGGAAATAGCCTCATAGGAGTAGCATTTTATTGAAACCGATTCTGGGTTTGCCAACTATTAATTTGGTAGTCTTTGATGTAGTATCATTTTCTATTTAGTCTGAGGCTTGACTCTCCAAGGTTGGCATTAGGAATTAGGCGAGAATCAAGTATAACTTCAAGAGTTTGTCCGATGCAAGAATGTCTTAGGTTCCATAGAGAAAATATATAGATGTCCCAAATGAACAAGAGAGTAGTGTCAACTACGGTTCGTCCTTTATTCATCTTCCCGATAGCGTACAGCTTTAAATGATCATCAATCATAGAACACATAATTAAATCCTCAAATTAGGTCCATGATTTCCTATGAAAATTGGTTGAAACGAATCATAAGGGTTCAAAATTTGTCTCGTGATTTAAAGATGAAGAGGGTCAATTTGACTAATTGCCAACAACCGATAGTACAGTATGCTTGTAACGTCCTTGGTTTTCGAATGGTATTATAATGACTTTCTATCTAGAATTTTTACCTATATCTGTTATAATCTTAAAGTCATTAGCTCAAGGGCTTAAGCCATAAAATTGCGAGAATGGGTGTTAAGCGTTAGAGATTTGTATTTCCTCTATGCACATTTAAGAGTTTGTATATCATCCTCATGCTTTGATAGATAGGTAGTGAAATCGAAAGGTGAAAATCTATAACTGAATCTCAAAAGTTGTAATAGTACTATACATAGAATTTCAAAACTCGGTCCAAGTACTTAGCTCAAATCAACTAAGAATAGACATATTCAGTGTTTCGGTCAAAATTATCACCAATGCGAGAGTCTCGATAAGAGTGTTGGATTCATTAGCATTAGAAGATAAAGGAGATGATATACATTTCCACGTCACTCGTGGTAGTTCATCACATCACCTGATGCCTTTTGGATCAACCCTTTGGCTATGGTAATTCCGATCATTAATCGAGTGACTGGGAATTGAGATTAGGAATACAGATTAATCATGAACATTAGTTCGGACAGTAAGACTCACCAGACTTCTCATGCGCTGTAAATTATGATTACGTGTGCACCCGTAATAATAATTTACTTCGCATGGTCCCTCTAGTGTTTCTCATATCCCAAGCACTTAGTTAAAAGAGATCTGAGATGTTTGTTAGATCTTGTCGTCGAGTTGCATTCTTGCGTTTAAAAGTATATGCTTTATCAGAATACTCTCAGTCATGTGTACCAGTACTCATAGATCGTTGACCCAGGTTGATATTGGATGATGGAGAGACACAACTGGTGTCCTTTATTAATAATATGTGTGTGGTGGAAGTCAGGCACTATATCAGGGTAGAGATCCTCACATCAATGTCGAGCAACTCATGCTCCAAGTTTGTCTATACGTGTGGATCCACATGTTCCCAATGAGTCTATAGGTATCCTGACTCATAGAGTTCTCTCCCGATTAATCCTGATTTTCCCACCTCGGGTTCCCTCTACTTTTGGCAGTCCGGTCTGCCATATCTCATGGCGAAAGTTTTAATCACCCAATCCAGCATATCATGAAGGAGAGTATACATATCACGCCAAATGGAGGTAACATATGCTAGAAAAGGAAGCTGACTCCATAGTTGAACTAGATACATGAGTGGTGCAGCTACAGACACAGTTCTAGGTACAGGTTCAGCCTATTGTGATATCAAGATCGGTAACTGGCGATTACTACCGTCATCACCCGACCTTAGCTTGTAACTTGATTTTCCAGGATTACAATGTGTTGAGTACCCATCATCCTTAGTTTGTAATCCGAATAGTGATAATTTGTTGAGTAACGTTGTAGATGTGTATTATTTTCACATTGTTGTACGTATTAAATGTTTAATACGTATGTCATTTAATTTTATTATGTATTAGTGTAGCTAATGATACCCTAGTGTAACTACATACACTAATAGTCTACTCAAGTTGTTTTGCAACGGTTGGAATTTCTATGCTCAGATCTTGGGTGTTCTTATTATGATGTAAGTCAAAGAAATCTTGGTCCCTAAATGAGTCTGGTTAGAGCCTAGGTGTCACTTAAGGAAACCTAATTCACTAAAACCATTGGCTCTGATACCAATATTTCACACCCCAAAATTTATTTAATTAATAAATAAATAAAGCTCGCAAAGATTGGTAACATTACACAACAGCGGAAGCTAAAACAAAGACTGCTAAGGTGTTGAGCACCATTACAAATACTAAATTGAAGTAGTGCATTGACCTAGAACTATATAGGTCAGAACCTACTTGAGGTTTGACAATTATGCTTCTTCGGCTTCTAGGTTTTTAATCCGAGTAGTTAACCTATTCCAACCGTGCCATAGCTATTTGTTTCCTGAAAAACATACTTAAAAATGTCAACACAAAGGTTGGTGAGTTCACATGTTTAATTGTTGCAATGTAAAGTCGTTTTCCTTGAAAACATTGATATTACGTACATAGGCATAATATAAAAAGTGTTTTCCTCGAAAACATGTGATGACTTCATAGTCATAAAATGAGTAGTTTTCCCACATGAAAACATGTTAATGAATTTATGCCCAGATAGGAATGTTAACCAAAACGAGTAGCGGTTTCAGGTGTATATGGTAAACAAAACAAGTAATGTTGACCCATTTGTAAACTAGCTAGGCATACAAATAATATGTACATACATGAGGCATAACCAAACCATAACATAGGTGTTTTGCCCCTCGCTCGTACCTCACGAGCAATGTTTGAACACTATACGGTCATTTGGCCAGAGGGACCCATGGTTAGCGCGACTAACCATGACCGGGGGTGTCAATCCCAATAGTACTATCCATAGAATCCCAGGCTATCTATAGCTAATGGTTATAAATATGATGGTCAGGGGACTTCCAGCGCTCTATATGTGTTAACTCATGCAAACATAAAGGTCGGGTCTTGTTTTCTTGTTACCATATGAAAATGTTTGTAAATATGTTCTAGGTTTTCAAACGTGTAAGAAAATATGTTTCAGGTTTTCTCAAATGTATCAAATAATGATGTTCCCCAATGTATAAAATGGGTTAAGCAAGTATGTTTCTCCCCCCAATGTTTCTAAAACATTTAAAAGTTAAAAGGGGGTCGTGAACTCACCTGTAATGTGTCAGGAACAATAATGTCTTTTCGATAGAAATGGGAACCAATGTCCACACAATATGATAGTCACGTGTTTACGTCCTACGAGTCCTGTAGGTACGTAAAGAGCTTTATAGACTAACCCTAATATTACAAAGCAAGTCTAAACTCGTGTTGAGTTATCATGTGTGCGGTTGAGCGTGATTGATTCGTTAAAGTGTAGAGACTATTTAATAACCATTCTTGAGTTGTAGTTATACTTAGAGGAGTATTAGTTTGTCTTTGTGTATTTGAATACGCATAATAGAAATACTTGTACACAATTATTTATGTCAAACCATAATCATAGTTTAACTAGTCTTAGGAAAATACATAATATACGCGTCACGTGTGTAAACATGCTTGTATAAAATTAGGTATTGTAAGTTTATACACATATACATCTTGCCCCGCATAATGGTATTAAATGTATTCGGGCGCATACAATTGTATATATACATATCCATATATCTTTTCCAAAACCAACAATATATTATACGAGTATTCTGTTTTGTAATAAACGTTTGCGTTTATGTGAAATATAAATTTGTATATGAATACGATTATATGTATATCTAACATAATATTTGTCCAAATTATAAGGATTTAAGTTTTCATATTTATTCGAAACATAATCGTTTAGATTTACCATCGCCCGTTTCTTATAAACAATAATCTTAATGATATAGACATATATATATATATATATATATACCTTTTTATATTTGTGCATAACAATATATATATATATATATATATATATATATATATTCGATTCAATATATCGTGTTACATAATAATCATTTGATTTTACAAAGACATGGGTATTTACATACCTATCCATATATTTGTCACTATATATAATATATATATATTCATATCATACGTTTATATTTATGAAAAATATATTTATATCGCCCTTTGTTTATTGTTAATTTCCTCGATTATTCGGTCTATGTTTAAATACCATTCAACGTACCAAGTAGATACATATGTGTTTTATACAAAACGTTAAAGTCCAAATCATCCGATCATAATTATTTTGATTAAATCGGTTTATACTAAAGACATAACATAAATGTTTTCGTCGCTCTAGTAATAATATCTAATAATTGTACGTATTGTTTATTACCGTAACCGGAATATAAGTAATAATAATTATTTATTTCATTTGAGCGGGTTTTCCCTTGTCAATAATACTTTTAATATGACTCGTTTAATGTTTAACGTTACGTTAATATTTACTTTAACCATTAACGAATCACTTAAACCCAACACAACTTGACCGCACGCATGTTTTATTATCGCGTAAATAAATAAAGTCGCGTTAGCGTGCGTTTATACCTTTCGAGAGTCTTGTTTACGAACCGACACGTCCTAAATTTTTAATTTCATGTATTAGACACGTTTTACCGTTGTTGACCCGCGTTGACCAGGTTTGACCACGTCTCGGAATGCTCAAATCTGTCCAAAAACACACGTTTTATAGTCGGGAATGGAACCCGGCCACCAAAGTTACCAAATCTACAACGTACACCCACGGATCTAGATGAAAAACGACAACTCTTATAAATATTATCCTAACACGACTTAACTAACCTTGAACTCGTAGATCAAGATGATAAAACAACGAACGACACGGATCTGTTTGTTTGGGTCTGCCGGAGACTGGCCGGAAAACCGGGTCTTCGTCGTAAAGACGCATCTGTTCACCGGAATCATAAAAAAATAGAACTTTAACGTTAAGAGTGTGTGGATCTAGACTTGAACAACATGAAAAACTAGGTGGGGACTCACCGGAAGCACTTGCACCTCGCCGGAACCCTAGTTCCGTCGTCGAAAATCCCACCGGAAAACCGTTTTTGCCGGATCTTGGACGGAAACACGCAAGACGTAGATCTGGACCGGGATATGCTTAAAACATGATCGGGTGACTTGAGATGACGTCGAGCCCCTAGCTCCGTCACTGGAGCTCGCCGGAACGCCCTGAGAGGGCGGAACCCTAGCCGTCGCCGCTCCTTTGGGGTGGAATACCTCCAACATCACAGCAAATCAGCAAAACGTACCACCACCATCGTGTTTAGGGCCACGAAAGCTATCAGGAAAGCAACTCCACTCGCCGGAAGGTCTCCCGCCACCGTCGCGCGCCGCCGTCTCCGCAGAGCCTTGCCATCGCGAGCTGCTGCTGTGCTTCCCGTGTTCTGCGGCTTGGTCTGTCGTGTTGCGGGATTCCGCAGTCCATCGCCGGAGGGGAGGCTGCCGGAGGAGAGCTGGCGGCTCCCCCCTCACTCTCTGGTCTCTCTCTCTTTCACACACATATGTGTGTGTGTTAGGTTGTGTAAAATGAAGGGATAAAGAAAGTGTTTTCTTTTTATACCTAAGGTTTTAAATGGGTAAACGACCTACCAGTATCGCGTATCAAATCTGTAAGTTACCAGTGTAATGTCGTGTAAATTCTTTCTCGTTTAATTATTTCTCGTTCATTATAATTAGTATTAAGATAAATATTCATATAATATTGTTTCATTAAAATTTACTGCCGAGGGACCTCTAAGTCGGCACCGGTTAATGGCGTGTATCTGAATCCGTTTTGTCAGATTAAACGTTTCACGCTCCGAGCATTATAAAAATAATTATCTTACTTATAATAATAAAATAATTATTTATACTTATTTTTCATATCATTATACGTATCGGGAATAATCGTACTGCTCATTTTCCTTACCGCGTGCCCTAAACATTTAACATGGTTTATCGTACACGCACAAATACTATGCGTGTATTTTTCTGACAGACTTTCCAAATCAATATTACTAATTAATATTAATGTTTCATTATCTTACTTAATCGTCTTGTTGAATATCCGGTAATAAACCAATATCTAACACGTTAAACGTTTAAAAATACTGAATCGTGTGACTAGTATGATATTTGGATTATCTAAATTGGACCTCTAACGGGATTGGATCCTTAATGGGCCTCAAATGGGCTTGGATTTTTTTTTGTTGGGTCTTATTGGACCTAGTTGGATTTAGCCCAACAACTAGATTTTAGAATCTGGAATTTTTGCAGGTGTCACAGATTGTGCTGGAGTCCATTGATATCAACGGGCATGAAAGCAATCATACGGACACCGGGGACGGTCCTGATTGGCTTTTTGATGTCGATTATTTGTTTAAATCATTTATTCTTCCTGATTTCACTAACATATCTGTCTCAGCTAATCCTCTTATGTCTGTGAATATCCTAGGTACTTCTAATGCTTCAAGCTCCTCTTCATCATCCACTCAGGATTCTTCAGACTCTGTGGCAACAAGTGAAACTGTTGAGGAAGAAACTCCTCCAATAGTGGATGTTGCTCCACAGTCATCTATTGAAGGTCCTATTAATGAGGAAGTTGTTCTTCCTGACAACAACGTTACCAATCTGGATGACCACTTGGAAGAGGATGAGATTACACATCTAAGAATTCACAAGGATCATCCTACAGATAACATCATTGGTCCACTCAATGTGGGAGTCCGAACTCATAGTACCACTGAAGCAATGAATGACGATCTCTTTACTTGCTTTATATCTCAAGTTGAACGTAAGAATGTCAAAGTCGCTTTGCTTGAGAACAGTTGGGTAGAGGCCATGCTGGAAGAATTGCAGCAGTTTAAAAACTTACATGTGTGGAATCTGGTAGACCTTCCAAAGAACAAAGTCCCAATTGGCACTCGTTGGGTATTCTGTAACAAGAAGGACGAAGGGGGAATCGTGATTCGTAACAAAGCTCGCTTAGTGGTTCAAGGGTTTTATCAAGAAGAAGGGATTGACTTTGAGAAAGTCTTTGCACCAGTGGCTCGCTTGGAAGTCATCAGAATGTTTCTCGCATATGCAGCCTATATGGTCTTCACAGTTCATCAGATGGATGTCAAAAGAACATTTCTGTATGGAAAGATTCAAGAGGAAGTTTATGTCAAGCACCCACCGGGTTTCATTGATCCAACTTATCCTGACAGAGTTTACAAACTTGACAAGGCACTGTACGGTCTTCATCAAGAACCTTGTGCATGGTATACGTTATCTAAGCATCTACTTGATAATGGTTTTACACGAAGGGTAATTGACCAAACTTTTTTCAAACAAAAGGATGGTGTTGATACCATTTCGGTGCAAATCTATGTTGATGATATCAATTTTGGATCCACAAATCCTCGATTATGTAAAGAGTTCGAGGAAGTGATGCGTTCTAAGTTTGAAATGAGTTCTATGGGAGAAATGAAGTTCTTTCTTGGTTTGCAAGTAGATCAGTCTGAGTCAGGAATTCTTATCCATCAAGAGAAGTATGTCAAAGAAATCCTGACCAAGTTCAAAATGACTGAATCTCATCCTTACAAGACTCCCGTGGAAGTTCGACACTGTCTGTCTCCCGGTTTACAAGTACCTCTGTCGCTCGATGATAGGATCTCTCATGTATCTCAATGCTAGCAGACCAGACATCATGTTCGCAGTGTGCTTATGTGTACGCTTTTAGGCTAATCCTAAACTCTCTCATTTAATTGATGTCAAACGTATTTTAAGATATTTGAAGTACAAACCAAAACTTGGGCTTTGGTATCCCAAAAATAACTTGTTTGATCTTTAGGCCTATTCAGATTCAGACTACGGGGGGTGCAACTTAGACTGAAAGTCCACTTCTGGGGGTTGTCAATTCCTTGGTAACCGCCTCGTCTCCTAGCAATGTAAGAAACAAATCACCGTTTCCCAATCCACATCTGAAGCCGAATGCATTGCCGCAACCCTTTGTTGTTCCCAAGTAAGGTGGATCCACCATCAAATGCTTGACTACAGGATCACCTTCCATGAAACCCCCATCCTGTGTGATAACACCGTCATTCCCCATATCACTAAAAATCCCGTTCAGCATTCAAAAACCAAGCACATTGAGATCAAACATCACTTCATCCGTGACTGTGTTGAAAAGAAACATATCAAAATCGTTGAAGTCAAAACCGACAAGCAAACAGCCGACATCTTTACAAAAGCATTTGATTCTGCCAGATTTGAAAAATTGGTGGAGATGCTCGGCATGATCAACTTTCAGTAACCTTTGTGCATATTGTCTTTTCTATTTAAACTTGTTAATCGGGAAGATTTCCAAAAAGATTTTACTTTTCTGTATAGTTGTGATAGCAAAACTTTTAGGGGAGAAATTGGAATTTGTAGTTAGTAAGAAAAAGATTTGCTTTGCATAGTCAAAAAGAAAAGAAAATATTTTTTTGTTTATTGATTGCTTAAGAAAAACTCACTGTAAGTATCATGTTGAGTTTCAGGAAAATTGGATCCGACCTGGTGAGAAATGATAGAGTCTGATCACACTTCTTGAACATGGAATGGACCATAAGTGATGGTGCTTACTGAGGTATAGCCGGTAGGCCTGCATATGGTTATAACTCTTTAAGTAGTGTGAAAACCTAATTTTCAATCGTACATGTGTGTTTGAACCCATTTTTGAAACATCTAACCCATTTTAAGCTAAGAAAACCGATCCAATCAGATATAGGCTTACGTGTTGGATTCTGATTCATGCGCCACGTGACCGTCAAAGTAACGAAAGTTAACGTCGATGACCCCGTCTGTTTTGCTTACGCAAAGATCTCGGTAGTTCATATTTTTCCCATCCACTTGGATTATTTGACCCCGTCTGTTTTGCTTACGCAAAGATCTTGGGTGTTCAACCTTTTTACTATCCGTTTGGATAATTTTACGGCTTCTACTGTTTTGCTTACGCAAAGACCTAGAATGTTCGTACCTTTTTAATATCCACTTGGATATTTTTTTTCACAACTTCTGATATCGAGTTGGATCGTATTTTACTTTTGGCGGTGATTTTAACTTACCAAGATGGTACCCTGGTTAACCTGTAAGAGATGATAAGATGAATGCGGGTATTTCTTGAGGATTGATAGGTTTTCAAAACCATTTTATTTCAAAATGTGGAGTACGTCATGTTTCGTTCTTAAATGGTACCGCTTAATCACATGAAATCATTGTATAAGCAAATGTTTGGGTTTATCTTGCACTCTTTTCGTAAGGAAAGCAGGGGGAGATATTCTTCTAGTGCAAGTGTACGTGGATGACATTATTTTTGGGTCTACCAATGAAGAGATGTGTAGGGAGTTCGAAAGGGTGATAAATATCGGCTATCTTCAAGGATTCACAGTAGCTGAGTGCAAAATGAAGTGTTTTAAGGGGTTTTGACAAGATATGATCTCACGTTGGATCTTTTCCAGGCTTAATGTTTATATTTCTTTTACTTTTATTTTTCATATAAAATCTTCCTTATTAGCTTGTTTAAGTAAGTGTACATATTGATTATCTTCTCTCTTGTCACCCGAAACAACATCCCCATCGAAACTACTCAAACTGCCCGAAATTTCCTCCCACCCGAAACTAGTTTGCCCTATCGAAACTGGTAGTTTCGACAGGGGCATTTTGGTCCTTTGTCAGAACAAATTAAATGTCTTCATAATTAGTTTCCGTCGCATGCTCATTCTCACTCTCATTCTTCGAAACCATTTTCACCTTCGTTTTCACACACAAAAGCTCAGATTCATCGGTCTAAGTTTGCGAAATCAGTCTCCCTTATCTGATTCCTCCGTCGTCGTCTTCATCAGGTTTGATTACTCAAAAAAAATGTTTGCTACTGTTCTATATAACGATGGCTAGGGTTACATTTTTTACCCTTGTTACAACTGAAATTGCGTGTTTTGGGTTGTTTCATGCTTAGATCCTGTTAATGAACTCACCATTGTTAATATCTCATTCTTCTATTGTTTAATTTTGCAGATTACCTCAAAAAATCTCGGTAAGATAGAGTTTCGACACCTCATGCGAACTCTACCCTTCTTGTGATTTCTGCTTTTATTTTAATAAACTGTATATAGTTTTTAGCTTAGATTTTATTGCTTTTGAATGATTGTATATTTGTTCAGAATTCAGGCATCGAAACTAGTTGTTTTCGATTAAAGGGTGTTTTGATTTTAAAAATGATGAGTCTCAGAATTTGAACTGGTTTCTATCGAAACTAGTTGTTTCGATATCATTTGGTGCCCGAAACTATGTAGTTTCGATATGCTTTCTTCACCTGAAACTATTAGTTTCGGTCAGGCCTTACTGAAATATTTTCTAAGTGTTGGCCTGATGTTTGATAAATTTTCTTGTGTTGCTTCTATGCAGATATGGATCTCTTATTTATCAAAAGGCACAAAGTCTGTGCTGTGTTGAATACTATTGATCCTAAGAATGCAGACTTCATACCTGTACTCGATTTCTTAGCCAACTCCAATATCAGTTTTGCTATAAGCCACAACCTGCCAGTGTTCGAAACTAGTATAAGGCAATTCTGGAGTACTGCAACTACAACAGTTATAGACAATGTGGACAATATCAGGGCTACAGTTTATAATCAAGAAGTAATATTATCTGAGGCAACTATCAGAGAGGTGTTGCACTTTAATGATAATCATGAAGCACTTGTGGAATTTCCAAGTTTTTATGTTAAAGAATGTTTCAGAAGGTTGGGGCATCCAGACGAATTCAAGAGCGGACAGATTATCAAGAATGCTCTTCCACCTCTATGGAGATACATTGTACATGTCTTTATTCACTACCTTTCTATCAGAAAAGGTAGTTTTGATTCAGCCAATGCCATGGTGGCATCTGTAGTCTTAGGATTGATTAAAGGGAGGGATTACAACTTCTCTTGGCTAGTCTTTGGGCAGTTGAAGGAAAACTTGACTGGAGGAGTGAAGGAAAAGTTCTTGGTCTATCCTAGGTTTCTTCGAATCATTATCAATCACCTTCATCCTAACCTACAACAAGATGGGCATGTATTCGTCTTTTATCATATGACTGCCAAGACCCTAAGCTACATGAAGAGTTCAAGCAAAAGAACCAACAGAGTGATTGTTGATATTTCTTTGTTTGGTCATATCTTGGGTGAAGAAGAAGAGAATGTTCCTGACATAGATCCATAACTACAAGTTGAATCATCATCTGAAGAAGAGGAGGCGGAACAAGGTCAAGGGAACCAAGTGCCAGATATTGAAGCCGACCAACAGATAGAGCAAGATATTGAACAGCCTATCTTGGAGGCTCCTTTCATGGATCAACTGTTAGAGAATTTTGAGCCTACAATTGAAGAGCAACCTACTGAAAACATAGAAGCAGAATTATATGATGAAACCGAGTCAAGTGAAACCTTGGACGAAGGCATCTACGGTACTAAATACGACCGGTCGGACTATGAGTCAGAAGACGATGAGCAAACTGTGCATCCCGCATCCTCCTCTAAGAGACCAGCTTCTTCCGAGTTCGACTACGATTTAGAAGAACCCTTTGCAAAGAAAATCAAGACCGGGCTGGAGTCTTTGACCTCTTCTGAAGAATCACTGTTTGACATTCCTGAACACTTAACCCCCACTCACTAACCTACTCATATTCCACCACCTTCTCCACAACCATCTCCACAACATACACCTGTTCCTACACCACCTGCATCCCCTGTCCCTGACCTATCACCATCTGTCCCAAGAGTTAAAACCCTAACCCTGGAGGTAAAAAGGTTACAAGAAACAGTAACAAAGCAAGATGAAGTGATTGAGAAACTAAAGGCTGAACTAAGAGAAAGCAAGGAAGAAGTGAAAGATCTTAAACTGGAAGTTGGCGGCTTACATACCCAACATGAAAACCCAGCTTGAAACCCAACAGAAGATAATCTCTTAGCAACAACAAGAGTTTAAAGCCTTATCTGATACTGTTGAACAAGTCAAGGCTTCAATGATTAAATCTTCTCAACAAGAAACCCCTTCAGCAGCCCAGGGGGAGACCATTTCTGCTGGTGGACCCTCTTCCCCTGTCTTTGTTTCAAATACTCAGTCTGCACTGACAATCTTCACTGGCCAAGTTGCCAAGACAAAGGATGTTGTGGAAGTTAAGATTGAAAAAACCAGTTATGATCTTCCATCAGTTAGTGAAAGGAGAGCCAATAGAGAAAGAGGAAAGGGAATAGATTCAAGTGTTGATGTGGTTATTCTTGATGAAGAAGAAATTGGATCGGATCATGCGCTGGATGAGCTGCTAAAGCAGGTTGATGACTTTGGAACAATTGAAGATTATCCTGAAATTGTTACCTTAGAAGAAGAACATGGAGATAAGCTCAAGTAATTTACTGAAGAAGGAAATGAATTTGATGCTCCAACAGATACTTAGCTAGAAGATCAAGATGTCACAGTGACCTTCGTTGAGCCTGAAAACACTACGGGCCAACAGGCACAACTACAGAAACTCCAATAGCTACTCCATCACCAACTGTCACAAGGATCTAATACTCCATCTATCCAGGCCTCAGATCCTAGAAGGTCTTGGTTCAAAGAGATACAAGCTCAGGAACCACCAAAGCACTATGAGTGGTTTGCTGAGTATCAAGAGCTGAAAAGGCCACAAGTAGGGTGGAAGTACGACAAGGAACACTCACTTTTCATTGTTAGAAGATACAAAGGAGGAGTGGAGCACTTCAAGTCTCCTCATGACTTCAGCTCCCTCCCTAAATATGATTTAAGAGCTCTTGCCAAGCTACCTCTACAAAATCCTGGAAATGTGGGCATTGCAAAAGACTTTGAGACCTTCTTGAGAAATCAAACCTTCAATGATTTCAGATCCTTGACCACTGCTAAGCCAAGAAGAGTTATCTCAAAGACAAGAGTCCATCCTAGAACTCAAAGGCCTTGGGTAAGCCTTAGGTACAAGCCGACAGAAACTGTCAAATCTATCATACAGCCACGATCTGTACCTGTGTAGCTTCAGAACTTTAGAAAATTGTTTTACAACCCTACCATTGGAAGTGCAGTTATTGAGTGTGAAGGAATGGAGGACATCAACATTTTTGAGCCCATGGAGCTGCTAAAATTTCAACCTGAGGATCTTGAAGTGTTATTCAACAACCCTATCAAGATCTTTAGTGATGATGACGAAGCTGATGCCAAGGCATATCAAAGGATGGTGACTATCAATGCAAAACCTCACTTTCATAAACCAAGTCAAGCACCAACTATTTAGAGAAGTTGAAGACATTGATGCAGCAGCTTAAGGGGAGATTGTAGAGTCTTATTTTTGTATAAGCTGTTGTCATCAATGTATTTCTTTTGAACATTGTTTAGTTTAAGTTTTGAATACTTGTAATTTCATTTTATGTACTTTTCTGTTTTATTTCTAAGTCTGGGCCATCGAAACTATCTAGTTTCGATTGAGGTTTGTTAAATCGAAACTAGTAGTTTCGATAGATAGGAAGTTTCGATAGGAGGTTCATTCATTTGTAAATGCTCAACCGAAACTACTAGTTTCGGTGAGCATAGTTTCGAGCCTGTCAGCTTCATATAAATAGCCTAGTTTGAGAATGTTTAGGGCGTGAGTAGCGGCTGTAACCCTGAATTTTCTCTTTCACTGTTCTTGAAGAATCAATACAATCTGCATTTGTTTAATACTTTGTTTTTACAATTTCACATCATATTTGTGTTGATTCCTGTGTTGTTAGTTGGTATCTTCACCATTTCTGTTTCTACCCTCTGTTTCACCACCATACACACATATTCCGCCTGTGTGTGTGTGCGTAATCGATCTTGTGTATGATTTCTGATTGAAATCTGGACCTACAAATAATAGAATGATATTATCAATCGAAAGATCAAGATGAAAACAAAGTTTTAGTGTGGCGACACTGAGTTCTGACTTGAAGAACAAGGCTCAAGGGCTATAAATAGGGCTTTAGGTCTCATTTGTTATTTTTGGTTTTTTCTGTGAGTCACCACCCCGTGAGAGCTCACCCGAGGTGGATGAAAGTTATGTATTTCTTTATCCAAAGTAAATGAAAGATCGTAGCTTTTATGTTTATATTGTGTTTATGATTGTTTGTTTGTTTCACTCACAACAACTTTTCTCTACCCATTTCTATCAAAAACTGAGTTGGAATCATGATCCGGAGGACTATCATTACTACTTCTTGTTTGCTTGATCTTGGGTTGCCATTAAAAGTCGAATATATAGACATTTTTACTAACGGATTAGCGAGGGATCGTCTATTGGTAACGGGAAAAGCTCAAACATATGTTGAAAAGCCTGGATGGGAGTCTTATCGGATCTCCAACCATCGATTTCTGACGGCATATCGATGGATTACCGACGGAATTCCCGGTCCACGCTAACAATTTCCTGAAAAGCCCGGGCAAGAATAATATGGGAACTCTAATTAAAACGTTTTGACGGATTAGCGAAGGATTTGCTGCCGGTAATGTTTTTCCTCGAAACCAATGACAATTTGAATTATAGCACTATTTTTTAAAATATTTTAACCTTTTTATTGTGTTTTTTTTCGGAAATCCATCGGTAATATCGACCTGCTTTCGATCCCGACTCTTGGGGGTTTTCTCGCAGTGGTGGGTTTCCTCCTGAACTGGTGATAAAAATTGTGTGACTGATGTACGATATTTCCACAACGTGCCAGTCGAGCTTTCGCTGTTAAAAAAATAATAGATTATTCTATTATTTACGGAGAAAGAAAAATAAAAAAAGAATGTTCACATACATTTGTCCCCACAAACAATTCCCACCTCTCTTTTCAAAGTCAGTAGACCAAGGATCAAAGGCTATCACAAGGACACCACGACATCCGTTGCGCATGGTCGGTTATTAGAATATAGTTCCAAAACTTCCAGCTTTCCACCAACATATCAAACCCCCAATTTTCGTTGCTTTGGGTCTCTGACACGTGCTTATTCTAAACTATATATATAATGTCTATATATTCATCACCTCAGACGGGTACCTGTATCTCTTTCTTTCCCCTTCTAAGCAACTTCAGGTACTTTCGCTTTCTTGTTTATCTGCTGATTTTGTGTTCTTCGTTTCCTTTTCATCAAATATATACAAAACATAGCTTCATGTGTTTGGTAACCAGATTAGATCACTATGTCAACTTCAACCAGTTCTGCTAGAATCGTCCAGCAAACCACTGTGGATGCAAAACTCGACTCTGACTTCGAGGAATCACGCGAGTTATTCGATTACTCAAATTCAGTGCATGTTAGCACCGCGATGGTTGGCCAGGAACAGCCTTGTTCCGATAAGCTAACCACCGCGTATCTCCACCACATCCAAAAGGGTAAGTTTATCCAACCCTTTGGATGCTTAATAGCGCTAGATGAGAAAACTTTCAAAGTAATCGCCTACAGTGAAAACGCGCCTGAAATGCTCACAAAGGTTAGCCAAACCATACCAACCGTTGGTGAAAATCCTGTTCTCGGTATGGGCACAGATGTTAGAACCATATTCGCGAGTCCCAGTGCGAACTCGTTATTTAAAGCCTTAGGATTTGGGGAGGTATCTTTACTGAATCCCATTTTGGTCCTCTGTAAAGCATCCGGGAAGCCCTTTTACGCGATTATCCATAGGGTAACAGGTAGCTTAATTATAGATTTCGAGCCCGTTATGCCAAATGAAGTCCCAACAACTGCTTCTGGTTCTCTGCAGTCTTACAATTATGCAGCCAAAGCCATAAGTAGGTTACAATCTTTGCCTAATGGCAGCATTGAACGGCTATGTGACACAATGGTCCAGGAGGTTTTTGAGCTCACGGGCTATGACCGCGTCATGGCTTATAAGTTTCATGATGATGATCATGGTGAGGCTATAGCCGAGATGACCAAACCTGGGCTTGAACCATACATTGGCTTGCATTATCCCGCCACTGACATCCCTCAGGCTGCAAGATTCTTGTTCATGAAGAACAAGGTCCGAATGATTTGTGATTGTCGAGCTAAAAATGTAAAGGTGGTTCAAGATAAGAGGTTACAGTTTGATATAACGTTCTGCGGGTCCACCCTCCGGGCTGCACATAGCTGTCATCTGCAGTATATGGAGAACATGACTTCCATTGCCTCTTTAGTCATGGCTGTGGTGATAAATGATACAAATGAAGACAGTGAGAATTGTAATTTACAGAAAAGGAAGAAGCTTTGGGGATTGGTGGTGTGTCATAACAGGACTCCAAGATTCGTCCCCTTTCCATTGCGTTACACTTGCGAGTTTTTAGCGCAATTTTTCTCGACTCTTGTCGACAAAGAGTTTGAATTGGAGCACCAGATTCTGCAGAAGAATATCCTAAGAACGCAAATGGTTTTATGTGATTTATTAATGCGGGATGTTCCCTTAGGAATAGTGTCAAAGAACCCGAACATTATGGACCTCGTGAAATGTGACGGGGCGGTTCTGTCGTATCAAAATAAGGTGTACCGGATGGGTGTGAGCCCGACTGAGTCTCAGGTCCACGACATTGTCTCGTGGTTGTATGAATATCATATGGGTTCAACAGGATTGAGTACTGATAGTTTGTATGATGCGGGTTATCCGGGGGCTCTTGCTCTTACTGATGTTTGTGGGATGGCATTGGTTAGGCTAACAGAGAAAGATATTCTTTTTTGGTTTAGATCTGGCAAGGCTTCCGAGGTTCGATGGGGTGGTGCAAAACATGAGAAGGGTGAAACGGATGATGGTAAACGAATGCACCCGAGGTCTTCGTTTAAAGCTTTCTTGGAAGTTGTGAAAAATAGGAGCTATCCATGGAAAAAGTTTGAGATTGATGCAATTCACTCATTGCAGCTTATCATGAGGAATGCTTTGAAAGAGAATGAAACCGCGGGTTTGAACTACACGAAGTTGATTCAGGCGGGTTTTAATGAACTTAAGCTTAGTGGGATGCAAGAACTACAAGCTGTCACAAGTGAGATGGTCCGGTTGATTGAAACCGCTTCGGTTCCAATACTTGCAGTAGATGGTCATGGCTTAATAAATGGATGGAACACAAAAATTGTTGAGTTGACCGGTTTGACTGTGGAAGAAGCTATAGGGAGCCATGTTCTCACACTTGTTGAAGATTCTTCAATTGACACAGTCCAAAAGATGCTAAATCTTGCAATGGAAGGTATCCTCGCGCTCTAGGAAGTTACACTATATATATACACACACACAAAAGATTCTTCAGGGCCTGTCACGTGGCATGCTGAAATTTATTTATTTATCTTTTTAGGTTTGTTTTTTATTATCATTATTTTCTAAAATACCAAGGGGCATTCGGATTAATGTTTGACACAAGATTGTTCTTCAAGTGGGCCCCATGTTTTATTTTGTTTTCAATTTCATTTTTGTTTTTTAAAGACTGAAAATTGCAAGTTGATAGAAACCTATATCTGTCTATTGCAACTTCTAACACAACCAAACATTAATGATCATTCATGTTGTGTTTTCTATATGATTAGGAAAAGAGGAGATGGGCGTGCAGTTTGAAATCAAGACACACGGGTCACAGAGAGAGTCTGGACCGATCACTCTCGTGGTGAATGCATGTTCAAGCATGGATGTAAACAGAAATATTGTGGGCGTATGTTGTATTGCACAAGATATAACTTACAAAAAGAGTATAATGCACAAGTTCACACGAATAGAACGCGATTACAAAGCTATCGTCCATAGTCCCAACCCACTGATTCCCCCAATCTTTGGAGCTGATGAATTTGGTTGGTGTTCTGAATGGAACCAAGCCATGGCCGAGTTATCTGGACTATCAAGAGAGGAAGTAATTGGTAAAATGCTTTTGGGTGAGGTTTTTGGGTCCCATGGAGCATGCTGTCGGCTAGGTAATCAAGAGGCGTTCATAAACTTTAGCATTGTTGGTAACAAAGTTATGACTGGTCAAGAAGCAGAAAAGATTTATTTCGGGTTCTATGCTAAAAGTGGAAAATATGTAGATTGCATGTTATGTGCAAGTAAAAGGGTGGACAATAAGGGTACAGTTACCGGGCTTTTCTGCTTCTTGCAGTTAGCAAGTAAAGATCTTCAACAAGCTATCCATTTTCAGAGAATGTCCGAGCAAATCGCAGCCAAACGACTTAAAGCTTTAACTTATCTAAGAAGACAGATCGAAAATCCGCTTTCTGGGATTATATTTGCAAGAAAAATGATGGAGGAAACCGAGCTGGGAGATGAGCAGAGGGAGCTTCTTCACACTAGTGCTTTGTGTCAGCAACAAATCAATAAAGTACTTGATGACACTGATTTTGATGGTATTGTCGACGGGTCAGTTGAACTATACGTGTCTTCAATTCTTGAATTCGTACTTAACATTTATTAACATATGAATTTTTTTTATCTAAACTTTATGCAGGTATTTGAATCTTGAAATGACAGAGTTCACTCTCCAGCAGATCTTGAGCGCCTCCATGAGTCAAGTAACGACAACAAGCAATGAAATGAACATTCAAATAGTGAACAATATAGCGCGAGATATGTTGTTTGAGAAACTACATGGCGATAGTGTGAGGCTTCAGCAAGTTCTTGCAGAATTCTTGTCACTATCAGCCTCTTGTACGCCACCTAGTGGCATCCTCATAATTGCAGCCAATTCGACGAGAAATAATTTAGACAGATTAGTTCATCTTGTGAATTTAGAACTCAGGTACATGCTATCTTGACTTAAACTGGACATGTGGATTGGTTTGTATCGACTTTTTGTTTAGTTATATGTGTTGATTTGAACTCGTTTTGGTAGAATAACGCACACAGGAGATAGGGTCCCGAAGGAGCTTATAAGGCAGATGGTTGGAAGCAGTGTGGACGCGACTGAGGAGGGAATAAGCTTGGTGATTAGCAGAAACCTGTTGAAGCTCATGAATGGAGATGTTCGATACATGAGGGATGACACGAATTCGACTTTTGTAATATCTGTTGAACTTGGTTCTGCTGGTGGAAAGAAAACATGAAAAGAATTGATTTATTTTTGTTGCTGTCTTCAGGAATTGAACTTTACATGTTAGTTGTCGGTTTCAGTTTGTCTGGTGTTAATTTGCAAGTGTATCATGGGTTTTATTGCGTTTGGAAATAGAGTTTTAAGGATCCATGTCGTTCTACCATTTGGGCCTCAACTCTTTATCAATGGGCTTTAATTCATCCTTAGGCCCAAATGCACACTTTTTCATTGGGCTTAAACTCCTTTGATGGACAGCCCACAAGTCAAGGCATACTTGTGCCAGCCCCAAAATTTACATTTGATTCCACTACTTTTATGGGCTTTAGCCCAACTGGGTCTAATCCCTTTGTTGATACTTCCTAGTATGGACAAACACATTTTACCTCATGGGTTGCTAATCAATCAACTTCACACTATGGGCTTATTGCTACTTTGTCAGATATTTGTTGGACTATTGAGTCTTGGATTTAAGATTCATGAGCTGCCGTTCACATAACATCAGATATTTCTGTAATACACGATGTTCCATGCACAT
Source organism: Smallanthus sonchifolius (assembly GCA_023525975.1). Taxonomy (NCBI): domain Eukaryota; kingdom Viridiplantae; phylum Streptophyta; class Magnoliopsida; order Asterales; family Asteraceae; genus Smallanthus; species Smallanthus sonchifolius. The sequence goes on along the minus strand of CM042030.1, from coordinate 65,172,428 downwards.
GTATGGAAAGAGTCATTGTCGGTAAAGGTATGTTGCTTCCATTTCTCATATTGGTCATTCCTTATTACGTTTATCTAATCATACACTTGTACATAAAAACGTTCTTGTTGTTTCTGGTTTAGCTAAGAATATTTTGTAATTACACAACTTGTTACTGATCTTCCTATTGCTATCATTTTCTCACACTTTGGTTTGTCTGTTCAAACTCTCAACAGGCAGATTCTCCACCATATGCCGCCTAGTCCTCACCTGCTCTCCTCCTTATCTGCTATCACTTCTGCTTCGTGAGAGTTATGGAATTCCCGTTTAGGACATCCGTCTGATTCTGTTTTATCCATAGTTATCAAAGGCCCACTCAAGGCGCACATGCCTCGCCTGGGGCCTAGGCGCAAGGCGCAAAAAAGGCTATTATATAACATTAAATATATTATGTATTGAAAAATAATGTTATTTTTCAAATAAAATAAAGAAAAGCTATTATATAACATTAAATATCATGTAATTAGTATCAGAATGTTCAAAGTCATAGACCAAAATCATCAAATACCTAGGAAATGAGCTTCAATAGGTATTGTGGAAGCTTTTATAAGATCAACTATAACCTAGGAAATAATAATAATAAAGCTAAAAAAAATTGCGCCTCATTACCATGATGCGCGCATCAGGCCTAAAGGCCCTTTACCTGCGCCTCGCCTCAAAAAAGCGCCAATAACTATGGTTTTATCTCGTCTTTCCTTTTTATCTATGTCAAATAAGTCGTTAACACAAAGTCTTTAACTCTTATCAAACTTCTAAATCTAGTATATTACCTTTTTATGTTATTGATTCTCAATCTATTGTGTCATTACATATTATTCATTGTAATATCTAAGAACCTACTCCCATTGTTTATAGATCTAGATATCTTTTTTTCATCACACTTATTGATGATTTCAGTCGTTTTACATGGATGTATCCTCAATCTCATCGTTCACAGGCTGTTGATTCCTTGCGTCGCTTCAAAGTTCAAACCCTTAGTTGAGAATCTATTCTCTTATACCATCAAACATTTACAAAGCGATGGTGCTCCTGAGCTTGTTCATTATGGCTAAATTTTCTATATAATGTTGGTATAACATATCTATTACATGTCCTTACAAATCCCCAACAAAACGGGGTTGCTGAGCGGAAAAACCGCCATCCCTCTTAGGTTGCACAAGCCTTATTGTTTCATGCTCATCTACCACTGTGTTTTTTCATGGACCAAACTACTCCATTCTTTGTACTTTTGGGTGTTTGTGTTATCTATTTCTTGGTGACACTCGTACAAACTTTCACCCAAATTTGTTCCTTGCTTATTTCTTGGTTATGCTCCATCTCAACATGGTTATCTTTACTATGATCCTCACACACGCCACGCTATTACTTCTCATCATGTTACCTTTCATGAGACATTTTTTGACATACGTACAGGTATAATACAGCCCATGCTTCATCTTCCACATCTACCATCCCTATTCTTTCACCTCCTCCATTTGACATATCATCTCCTACTTCTTTTCCTTCATCCTCAGCCTCATTACCATCATCTCCATCTACATGCTCTTCATCCTCTCTTCCACATCCATCACCCCCCCCCCCCCTCTCACCTTTACCATCTCTTCCACCACCTCCTCCTGTTTATCCCATGATTACTTATTCTCATTATCATACCTAAGAGCCTCACCAGTTCCAAATCATGCCCTTCTTCATTCTTCTACTTCTCCTTCCACTAATCCTATCACATTTACTTCGTCAAAAATGGCCTACGGCCACACAAAAAACGTGTGACCGTAGGCCTTTCGCCACACTTTTTTTCAGCTCAAGTGTGACCAAAGCTCGAGTCATCGTAGGTATCATACGGCCACACACGTTTTTTAGCGGTCGTAGCAGCTCAAAAGTGTGACTAAAGGGTATCAACATTTCTTGTTAGAATCAAGCATTCCCTTCATTAAGTGTGGCTAAAGGGTAGCAACGGCCACATGACTTTACTTTAAGTGTGGCTAACGGGTTGCAACGGTCACCTGAATTTACTAAAAAGTTTGTTTTAGCCACATTATTTAGTAAAACCGTGGCAAAAGGGTTGTTGTGATCAAGCATTTTGTCCCAATAAGTGTGGCTAAATGGTAACAACGGCCACATGAATTTACTGTATAGTCACATGAATTTATTGTAAGAGTGGCTAAAATCTTTTACTTGACACACAAAAAATTATTGTAATTTTAAGTGTGGCTATTGTCTAACCTTTGGTCACACATAATTGTTTTTCCCATGACGTTTGGTATCATTCCTTCACACAAACAAAAAACAAAGTGACTATGGTGTGGCTGATGGTTAATTTATAGTCACATGAATTTTGGAATTTTAAGTGTGGCTATTGTCTTACCTTTACCTTTGGTCACACATATTTTTTTTCCATGACGTTTGCTATCATTTCGTCACCCAAACAAAAAAACAAAGTGACTATAATGTGGCTAATGGTTATTTATAGCCACACAAAATTTTGGAATTTTAAGTGTGGCTATTGTCTTACCTTTGGTCACACATAAAGTTTTTTTCCATGACGTTTGCTATCATTTAGTCACACTAACAAAAAACAAAGTAACTATGGTGTGGCTAATGGTTATTTATAGTCACACGAAAATTTGTAATTATAAGTGTGGCTATTGTCTAACCTTTGGTCACACATAATTTTTTCCACAAGACGTTTGGTATCATTCCGTCACATAAGCAAAAAAACAGTTACTTTGGTGTGGCTAATGGTCATTTATAGCCACACGAAATTTTATAATTTTAAGTGTGCCTATTGTATTACCTTTGGTCACACATATAGTTTTTTTTCTCACGGCGTTTGCTATCATTCCGTCACATAAATATAAAAAAAGTAACTATGGTATGACTAATGGTTATTTATAGCCACACGAAATTTTGTAATTTTAAATGTGGCTATTGTCTAACCTTTGATCATACATATTTACTAGGGTTCTATGTGGCCATTCTTGTATAATTAGCCATTTTATTTTTATTTTTTGGGTAAAATAATTGAAAACAGCATTAAACATGCATGAGAAAACCTAAAATTCAAATTACATTAAGAATAATAAACCAAAATGTTTACATAAGTTTTTAACCTAAATACTAAAACTATTTCTTGGCTGTCGGTTTCCTTCTTCTTGCTCTTTCGGTATTTTGGCCAATTCTACTTGTAAAAATGCCGCCACCTTTATAACTTAATCAAAAGATGCTCTATAGCAATCATCTAGGTACGGCTTGCTCATCCTAAACACATGTTTTGTTAAACATTGAGAAACAATCCCGAGACCAGTCTCACAGGTCACCTGAACAGATATAAACAACGGACCATTAATAAAATGTGTCACAATTGGAGGAAAAAATTTGCTACTTTAATTGGGTCATATGGGGTTGTGTTATGTCTACCGGGTCAAATTGAAAAAAAACTTACATGAAATCAGGTTAAAGTCAAAAGTCAATGAACATGTCTTTTTTATGCATAAAAAATATATTATTATAAATTGTATATTATGTCACTGAATTGGCACAGATTTATACAAAAGATTGAAGTATACTGATAATAAGCAAATCCAGTGTGTCAAAATTTAATACCATAAAGAGAGCCATTGTTGTCTGGCAGAATGACAATAAGTAAATCAATTTCCTTTCTTTTGGACTTGAGGTTAGTCATGGCATCATGGAAATGAGCTTCATTTTCATGTCATTGAATTGTTGTCCACAGAATTAACCTACAATTCAATTAATTAGGTTATGCAAAATGATAATATGAATAAAAATGTAAAATACTTTTGATGTGGTAGCATTAGACACCATTTTAGCCCGGATAAAGGTTCACCGGATAATTTGTCGATGGATCATGTGATCTTAAGTTGTCGATGGATCCTTGAGCACCAGAATGATTGCCATGCGTCTTCAGAAATCTTTTTGCTTCCGGTTGTTATCGGTATCGGAATCGACAGATATATGCACTTAAGCCTTGGCTTGTAATTCTTAGTCGAGTTTGGTCCACTTTTGAATCTTGACCTTAGTCAAGGAGGGCGCGACTGTTTCCCCCTTTTTTTTCTTTTTCGTAGTATTCTTGAGCTGTGTGGACGGGTTGGATGTGAATGCGTATTCAGTGTCCGGGGTTTTGGAAATGATGTAAAACCGGTACTTCAAAACTGTTGAAACTTGGTATTTTGAAACCTGGAGAACCCGGTATTTTGAAAGTGTGGAAAGTGGGGTTTTGAAAGGGTTGAAAACCTATCTTTTGAAAGGGTTGAAACCTAGGATTTGAAACTGGTACTTGCTAGATCGTCATATGAATGTTCATGCTCCCTATCTTTTATATTTCCAAGTTTGAAAGTAGTACCCATTCTCTTTAATCTCTATCATTTTAATCGAAAGTTGAAATTTCAAAACACAACTCCCATTCTATCATTAGCTTTATTCTCTTGTACATGAAGATATATCAACTTCCTTTATATTATTCAAGCTTAGAAATATAAAAACAAATAAAAAGTTACAACCTACCATAAACAAAGACAAGTTTTATGATGATTTAAACAGTGGCGGGTTGAAGACAAGCCCAGGGGGTGGCGAGGCACCCGCTGAGATTCATCATAGTAGTAGAAAACATTAAGGTTTTTAAGCAGGCACCTTCGAAAATACTTGAGAGGCACCTATGGCATCCGATGATTGAGAGAGAAAGAAGGAAACCGAAGATGTTGGTGATTACTTGCTATGAAGAAATGCCTCTATGAAAACGTAAAACCTTAATGGTTGACATTGTTTTGGTGGGGAAGATAAAGTTTAAAGAGATAAAAGTAGAGAGAAGATATGTTGATTAGGAAGAATTCATGTATAGAGAGGTAACTTTGTTTAGAGAAATACATTATTTAATTTCAACATTTAAAAGTGAACTTTAACACCATTAACCCAATTTAATTGACTTAAGTTACAAATTAAGTTTTATTTAAATTTTAAGTAATCATAAAATTAACATCTCATATTATTATATTACGTATTAATTATAATTAATTAAATTAAATAGATAAGTAACGTGTGTTTTCTTTAACAACAGTTTTTTTACTCTTAAAAATAGCACATAATCCTACACTTGTGAAATTTGAGCTCACACCACTTTTGTGGGGTAATTATTTTTTTGTTTTCTATATAGGTTTGAGTTTCATCGGAAGATGTTAAACTTATTATATCATTAAGTAAATAAGTATTTGTAGTTACAATATCATTAAGTAAATAAGTGTTAAATGTTTTTTATCCGACCCATTTTAACCCTGCTTGTTTTTTTATAGTCGACCCGTTTTTTACACGACTTTTTTTAGCCGACTCAATTTTGACCCTACTTATTGAGCCGACCCTTTTTGTGCACCCGCTCAAGAAAAACTCTGGATCCGCCACTGGATTTAAACGAATTAAATTATCCTTTTCTTTTCCTCCCAAGCCCATTGAAGAATCCATGGCGTAGCCTGAACCAGATCATATTTGTCGAACGAAGCTTCACCTAAATGAGTCTCTTCACTCGAAGCGTAGATTTCTTCATCCTTTGACCACCGCTCTCCTTCCTGCTAAACTGATAACTTCTAAGGAACAACTGCCTCTTCTCCACTTCTCTAATGGTTTTGCACAGACCCATACCGATGAGGGAATCACTCCTAAATGTCGGATTCATATCTGTGTCGAGAAGGGGTTGTGTTGTTTCTCTCTATATGAAGTTATACTCCCTTAATTATATACTATAATCAGTTCTTTGTGCATGCTTTTTCTTAATCCTCTTAACCACATATTCGATGTATTATTCTATATATATATATATATATATATATATATTTTCTTACGATATAATTAAATAAAATATCGATTCATATCATGTTTAGGGTGATAGCTATACTTGGTTGAGAATTATCAAACTAAAAGAAAGAACGGAAACCAGTTGAATAAGGATTTGATTTGGATTCTAGATCTGTTTAAACTCAGCTTTCAATTAGGTTTGTGGTCAACTTTTTCATTAATCAGCTCCCAGTTTGGTGTGGCCTTAGTTTAAAATGGAAACAAATTAGTTATTTATGTTCTTGAAACATAAATGATGTTTTCTATGTCTATACATCTAAATGACTAAATCTAAAACAAACTCAAGTGTGTATATTCTTCATAACCTTTTTTGTTATTTTCATATTTTGCATTTTAATATAGTACGATCCCATCTAGTTCTAACCTGGTGCACAAAGTTAATTATTTGTTTTCATATTAATTATATTTTTGTATGTAATGAAATACGTAGCATTATTTCTATCGGTGTTAAAAAAGTAGAGAGTAGGTAATTATTTTACTATTTTTGGGCATTGTAATAACTTTGTGGGATTTGGCTAAGAGAAAAGCTATACCAAACAAAATAACAAACATGCCCATTAAAATTCTACTTAATGAGCAGAGTATGAGGAATGTGGAAAGAGACCAAACCTTACCTCTATTCTATAGGGTAGAGATGTTGTACCCAAAGAGACCACATACTCAAAAAACATACTAAACATGCATGCAAAATACAACCAGTAATAAATATCCAGTATTAAAAGCATATATAAGAACAATACATAGAAGTTCATACCATAAGCATACATAAAGAGCGGTAGGCGTAATAGTCCCTAAATCAAAAACTTTAAAGCATACAAGAACTACATGTACCAAGAATCAAGTAGTTATAACAGATACAAGAATAATAAGGCATACAAATATGTGTCATAACCATACAGAAAGACCACTATGACATACAAGTCCTTAAGGCTAAAGTAGATAAGACTAGAGGCCTACCGGCAACTAAAGTAGCCTATCAGTTAAGCCATAACACCTACGACTAAAGGCAACCTAAGGTAGCCTAGGTGAACTACCAGTCAAGCGGAGAATCCTTACCAATGGTGAAGCCTATACTCACCCCTAGAAATCCCTAACCTTTATCCAACATCCCAATGAACTCCTATCACTGATCATGTCCTTAGAGAGGTGCAAGTCTATCAAATCCTACCAAATCTTCTCATCCCATGTTATCAAAACAAAGGACTAATGATTTTCAAACATTGTCATCCCAACACTTCTTATCACTCACAATCTATGCTTGATTAGTAGCTAACCAATCCATCACTAGTAAAACATCAACGCCTCAAAAGGTAATGGGAAAAAGACTACCAGGAAATTCATGCCCAAGACTACCAGGAAATTCATGCCCATCCAAACTAATCTGGCAATCCTTAACTAAATTTGTTATCCTTTCCTCACTTCCATCGGCAGTCTCTCCTAGGAATGCATTACTCATCTTACATAAATGCCTATTTAGATAAGGGCAAACATCACATCAACAAAACTTCTATTCGCACCAGAATTAAATAACACATTGTCATACACATTGTTGATGAGGAACATACCTTACACCACGTCTGGCACTACTTTAGCCTCCTTAATGTTTAACAAGTAAACCCTCTCCTTCACCTTTGATGCATCTCTATCCCTCTCTGTCCCCCTTCTGGGGTTCTCAAACCTCTAGTTCCTTCCTTCTTAATCTTCGGACAGTTATGTAATCCCTAGGAAATTCCGGTCTTTACCTTTACTTTTCTGACACTTGTAATTTTATTATTATGTGGTTTACATCTATCCATTTCAATAAATTATCCTATTTATCCATCTCATTTCATGAGTATACACACATACATACTTTGAGTGCAATTATTTCAAATTCAAAAATATTAAATATTTATATAAGGAATTATATAAATAATTGTTACTATCCTATTAAATAAATGTATATGTATATACTAAGTTATTTCTAAACCTATATATACATACACATATATTTATAAATAAACAACTTACAAAAAGGTTAAATTATAAATTCTATAAAATTAGGGTTTATGTGTTTTAATCAAAATAAAAATTAATTCTATTTAGTAAATTACATTTTAACATTTAATTATAACATAATGATTTAATAGATTTTATAAAAAAAATTATAAGATTAATGATTTTATATTTTATAAAAGTTCAGGGTTCAAATTGTAATTTCTGAAAGTTATTTCTAATTAAAAACAAGTTTCATATATAAAATAATAAAACCTTAAAAGCTCAGGGACCTGTTTTGCCATTTTTTGAACTTCGTTTCCCCTAAACCGGTTGCGAGTTCGAGCCTATACGACCACCGGTTTAGAAGCTATAATCCCGAACTTGTAATTGTGATATTTTCGCACGAATTTGAAACCGGCATCACGTTTAGGACAATCAAATGACCCACTCCCTGTGATTAATTGGGTTTTTTTGATAGTTTTGATGTGTAGCTCGTAACCGATAAACCCCCTCATAATCATTTACTCGATCGATCATTACAGTGCAAATAAACTATAAATAGGGACTTGTAATCATGTATGAAACACACTACAAGCTCCCCATACCACTAATCGCGTCTGAATCCACCTCTAAGCAACCCAATTCCACTGAAGAAGTCGTCCCTATTTCGTTCAGTCGTTCTCTCGTTCTACATAACCATTACAATTAATTTTGGTGTCATTAGGTTCGTATTGATACGAGGATCAGAAGCCCAATGATTTCGGGTTCGGTCGTCTGCTCAATCAAGATTATTGAATATGTTAGGGTTACGGGTTCAAATGGGGAAGAAGATGACTTGGGAACTTGTATTTTTAAATTAAATGAGCCGGTTAAGACCAAGGCATCATGCCCTGGTCTGGTGGTTAGTGTGTGTGTGTGTGTGTGTGCGCACAAGTGTAACTCGGTCCTGCTGCGGGTTCGAATCCGGCCAGGCCTAGTTTTGGTTTTCTTTTTCCTTTTTATTTCTTTTAATACATTATCTAATATTTAAAGATTCCAAATTAATTTTTATAAATTATATAAAAATATTCTGTAATATTTATAAAAACAGAAAATATAAAATAGTATTTCAACTATTTTATTTTATTAAAAATACAATTAAACCACTTGTAAATTTCTAAATAAAATAATATAAATGATTGTTTAGACAGATTTAATTACGTTATTTATCTTTACATTAATAATATTTATTACACAATTTTTTAATTAAATGTGTATGCATTATTAATCTCTTTCAAACTTATAAATAATTATTTTTGTGAGAATAATTATTTAAAACACTTTTAAATTTATAAAATACTTAAATAATTATTGTAAATAATTATTTTATAAAAAGTTCAATTAATTCTATTTAAATCTTATTTAGTCTTTTATAATTCAATTAAAATGAATTAATTAATAGATTAATTAGTTATGTTAGTTACTAGTTTAATTAATCATTTTAATTACATAAAATCAATTAATTAAACCTTTACCATTACAAGATTTATTTATAAATTATTTTTAGAATAATTATATAAATAAAACCAAAGTTATTATTTAAACTATTTCATTCCATAACTTTATTTATTAATTATCTTTTGAATAATTATAGATAAATTACTATGTAATTAATTAGAAGTCTTAATTAATTTTAATTTATAAACTACTTTTACTAACATTTCAATACTTCTATTTTCTTACAAAATATATGTATACAAGTACATCTTCAAAACCAAACCCTATGAAACCCTAAAGTCTCAAAATCTCCTTAATTCCTTTTTGACGTACATTGAATTTAGAGTATCATTACACGTGTAGGTTTATTGTGAGAAATCCTCATGAGGCCAATCAATCTTTACCAATCCATACCACTTCTAGCCTTATTACAGGTGAGTTTCACAGCCCCGTTTCTCTTTACTATTGTTTACAAATACTCGGGGAGGAAAATATTTACATACATTACATATACAAATTCAATACCATTGTTCTCATGCTATTACATATGTGTTTTATGTCTTAAACTACTTTGCGACCATACGTGTATTCATGTTTAGTACAATCATTAACTTGCGAGGCAGGCATAAGGTAGTACCTAACATGATCATTTATACGGGAAACCGATACCATACTTAGCACAAACCTTCGCGGGTTTTGTGTATACCATATTACTACTTTTTCCAAAACATAATCAGTTGGATTATACATACCAGTTTTCCATTTACTACGGTTTGATTGTACGCTTTGGAACCTTGTATGTTTTCACATTTATGCCTTAGTTTATGCTTTAAACATATTGAATTTTAAATCATTTTTCAACTTTTGTTTGGTGTCAAAACCTATGTTACTCACCAAGTTGACATTTACTCACATGTTTCAGGTGCACAGTTTGAGTATACTACATGATCACTTAGAATTTTGGACCTAGTAATAATGAAGCTTAATTATGTTTATTTTTGGAACTCTTTGTTTTCTACTTTCACTTGCAACGGATGCTTTAATTATGTTGAATGAATATTATCGCTTATTAATAGATGATCATGAGTTTATGAACAACGTGTCAGCCCCGGCGTATAATCCGCCGCCGGCCGGGGTGTGACAAGTTAGGCCTTATATGCCCCAACTCACCACATTCATAGCACACAAATCCTATCAGGCAAGGCCTAGATATATGTCCTTCCTTTCCACACTTATAGCAAGTACTCGATCGTGCCTTGCACTCTCCATGATGCTCTCTATTGCATTTCTTGCATTTACTCTTCTCTTTCTCTTTCTTCTTGGACCCGGTGTCCTGCTTCTTACTCTCATTGGTCGTACCCTCTCACATATGCTTAGAGCTTTGGAGTGACTTCCTTACCTCAAGAGCTCGGTCTCCATCTGAGCTCAGTCATTCACTACCTCCTGAAATGTCGTTGGCTGAACAGCCTGCACTCCAAATGTACCGAGTGATCTGCTTCTTGTCCACAGGCACCTGGTGTGGAACCAAATGTGTCATCTCATTGAACTTAGCCACATATTCATGATGAGTCATATCACCCATTTCTAGCCTCAAAAACTCTTCCGCAAGTCTCTCAAGTCTGTTCTCTAGACAAAACTTCTCTATCACCAGATCCATTAATTCATCCCAAGTCATTCTCTTCATCTCTTCCTTGTTTCTGGTCTGCATGATTATGTCCCACCAGAACAATACCTCATACTTGAAGGAATGCGCTGCATACTTCACTTTCTAATGTTCAGCACAACCGCTTATCAGAATCACAGCTTCCATCTCTCTCATCCACTTCAGTGTCGCTATCACATCCCTTTCCCCTTCAAAGTCTAGGGGTTAACACGCCTTGAATTTCTTGTAAGAACAGCCCTTATCGCCACCACTTGAAGATGCCTCCACAACCACAGCAGTTAACCTCCGCCACCGTCATTGATGTACACCCCCACCAGTGCCACCGATCATCGACAGGTGGCTATTATCTCCCTTCTCAGCCGATTACGCATCACACACACGTATACCACTTGAATCCCAAGAACAATTGAATCAATAAATCTTAATCAAAATGAATAAATGTTTACCTGACTAATTCGTCTCTTCACTTGGCTTGAATTCTATGTTGTTTGCTTTCCAAAAATTCTAGAGAAATGAAAGTACGTAACTAATTTTGGGAGGCTGGTTAGGGTTTTAATCAATCTAAATTCCGGGTTCTATATCAGTTAATGATTCCATAAATGTATCAATATCTTCTATGTTTATACATGGTTTGAAGTTATAAAGTACTAGTTAGAAAACTCACTGTATCCAAATAAATACTTATATATGGATAATATTACATAAGTTATATTTCTAAACATGATTTCTTTATACAAAACATTAAGTATTTACTTTATTTTTCGACGACGATCATATGAAAACGATTAAAATATAAGGTATAAAGTATCACGTTTATGCATCTATACATTCTTTTTAATGTATCTAAAATCATATATAGTTTAGACTTTGTATAAAATCCATAATCGTCAACAATTTAAGCCTTCTCAAAGAAAAATAGATATTATGACGATTTCCGCCGTAACTTGTTTAAAATACTTTTTAAGACGTTCTATCATACGAAAATCATTCTAATGTGAATGCAAAATATGTATCTAGTATACTTCTATGAAAATAATGATGCATGAGTGTGAATCAATATGCATTAATCCTTTTATTTTTTGTATGATACATATATATATATATATATATATATATATATATATATATAAGTCGGCCTTAGTTCGTATGCTCAAATGTCTCGTTTAAATTCTTGGAACTTATACTTTACACGTCATGGGTCACTTACAACTCACTAAATGAAAGCTTTGACGTATAAGTCTACTAGGTTAGAACCCGTGTATTATATGGGTTGAATAGATATAATATTATATATTAAGTAATAAAAATATTATTTTTTTTAAATTCATGTTTTACACGGGTTAAATAAACCCGTGAAATACAATATAATCAGTTAACATATACACTCGTCAAAATATGTCAGTAGATTTATTAATATAAAGATTATTATTTTCTTTAAAAATATATTATTATTAAAAGATAAAAGTGTATTTAATAAGAGAGAGAGGCGGAAAAAAAATGATGAGAATGAATATGGAGACGACACGTGACATGAAAAACCTTTATGTATTATATAGTATAGATATGATTATATACATTTTAGTACATGTAATTTTAAGATAAGTATTCTTAGTTTAGAACGTTAATAATATATTACCGGGTTCTACAAACGGGTCTCGCTCTTGGGTCTTGGACAAGATGATGCATGTTTATTAAGATTAGTATGCTTATTTTTATATATATACTCTATATTAAGATGATAAACATTGTATGAATGGAGGAATCTACATAGAATGATTGCTACTTTTATATATATATATATATATATATATACACACATATATATAGGGGAAGGTTCCACTAATAAGTGATTTTTCGTTAAAAACGCTAAGAAATGGGTCAAACAAACTCCGATTGAACTCATTCCAGCGGCGTTGGAACCGTCTCATCAAACCCCTACCCACCCCCAAAAACCAAAACCCCCCACCCCTAAAAGAAAAAACTAAATCCTAAAAGCTAAACCATAACACTAAAACCCTAAAATTCACCCATAAAATCTAAATATTAAAATCTAAACCCTAAAAGCTAAGATGGTAGAGTTTGACGAGACGGTTCCAACGCCGCTGAAATGAGCTCAATCGGAGTTCGTTTGATATCGTTTCTTAAGATTTTTGTCATTTCTTAGGTTTTTTAGCGAAAAACCACTTCTTATTTGAACCTACTCATATATATATATATATATATATATAGGGAAATGGTATTAAAGAAACCCTTGTTAGTTAAAGAAACCTACTAAACTCTAACACTTGGAATACATTGCGCCACGTGTCCACCTTCTTTCTTTACCCTCAAGGGCAAGATTATCAATTACTCACTCTCTCTCTATATTGAGAAACTCACCCAACCGAGTTCCAAGAATGGTACTTGAAGGATATTAGAGATTTCACCCATCCTTCTTCCTCATTTATATTATTTCATCTTAGAGAGAGAAAGAGATGGGGTGAGAGAGATGAGAATCTAAGAGAGAAAGTGAAGATCAGAACGGCTCTTGGTGGTTCCCGGCCACCGTCTCCAGTGATAGCAGCGTTAAAATCCACCGAGATGGCGTCGTTTCAGGGGGCATCGGCACCAAGATGGCGGCGTTTAAGGGGGCATCGCATTTCAGATGGTGGAGGTGGTTCAGATGGCAGGAACCCTCCGGCCATCGCGCCTCCGCCTCAAACTCCCTACCATCACCCTCCCCATACTTGTAGCTGGTTGAAATGCGAGTTGAGATGTTACAAGTACCAGATCCACAAGTAAAAAAAAGTATTGATTCAGATCATGGCTGGTTATTTTGGCTGCATCGTTGGCGATTTTGAAAGTTCCATGGAATTGAATGGTGTGTATCTCTTTTCATTTCATTTTTCTCTTTAGGTTTCACCCAACCCCCTTAAATTTAAGTGAACTTACACTTTCACCCTTTTATTTTGATTTGAGTTATATCAGACCTTAACACCTCGTGTTATATATGTTGTATACAAAATATGGTAAAATTATTATTAGTTATGTAGATTGGATTGTTAATTAATTTATTCACAAAAGTGAGAAAAAAATTATTATTTAGTTTAAGTATTAGAATCCATATTACATGTGAAAAAAAATCAATATTATATAAAAAAATATAAATATTATTTGTCTTGCTTATAAAACAATCAATATTTTATATATGTAAATTGATTTTACATATGTAGCATTTGATTCTTACATATGTAACATTTGATTTTACATATGTAGTTGCTAGTTACATATGTAATATCTTTTACGTAAGATTTGATTTTTGCTGTCTCCTTTGCCTTGCTGACAAGTCTGTTAAAACATTATGATATAGTACCTCATAGCATTTAAATAAACTTATTAGTATTTAACCATCATTTACTCGTTAAGTTTGGACATTTCTTTTTACAGTGGCTAAGAAGAAGCCAAGCTCATTTCTTACGCGCTCAACAGGAAGACTAAAATCGGGTAATATTGTTTCTTTAACATATATAGTTCCATATGTTTCATTTGTTGGTTACTTATGTAATCCAACCTGTAAATTTACATACGTAATTTTACATGACCACTTGTTATTTTTGGCAATTTACATACGTAAACTCATGAAAGTTCTATTATAACATACGTAACCTTACATATGTTACAAGTGTTACATGCATTCTAAGTTACTTTATACCTAATATATATTTATATATGTAAGTTGATGAACTTGTTTTCTTCGTATGTGAATGATTTTTGTGTCGAAGATGAAGATGATTATCAAGAAATTAAGCCTATTTAGGTTTTATGTTTTTTGTTAGCTTATTATAGTTCCTGTATCATTTTTAAATATTTAAGTATGTATGAAATACCTTGTTACGTTTTTAATGTTGATTGTAATAAATTTTTATAGTTTTAAGTTTGTATTAACATATGTAACAACACGTATGTTGGATTATTATAGTTTTTGGATCATTTTTAAATATTTAAGTTTGTTTTAACATATGTAACAAACGTAAGCTGCTATAACGCGTAAAATAGTAGTTTTTTTAATTTTTTTCATTTTTAATTTCTAGCTCTTTATAATAAAAAAAAATTAAATAATATAATTTAAAAAGTAGGAGAGACAATATATAATTTAATAAAGTAGAAGAGAGATGATATGATTGTGTTTAGTAAAATACCTAAATTTCTCTTCTTATACTTTAATGTTGTTAAAAAATTAAAGTGAAAGTACAATTTCACAAGATTAAATTCTAGCCATTGATCATCACAAATGAAGGGTTGAGATGGGGTTTAGTGGGTTTCTTCAACTCAAAGGGGTTTCCATTATAACCCTTTCCTATATATATATATATATATATATATATATATATATATATATATATATATATATATGGGCATGTTCTTTTGAGAACCAACCATATGTTGAGAACCGAAAGAACCGCACAAAACGTGTACATATCGCTTTAGTGAAAAAAGTAAAATTCAACAACAATGTTTTATTTTTCTCTTTCCACTCTTAGTTTGAGTTTATCTCCTCTCTCCTGAATTTTTTTAAGAAAAGTATAAAAATATGCATATATGCATTCATTTGTGCATATAGTGTGAGTGCATATATGCATTTAAAAAAAGACTATAAATTCGAGGTCTTTTAAAACCAAACCTTAAACATATTGAAATGTACATGAATTCTAGTCAATTTATATTATAAATAGAGGAAGAGTTAATGCGGTTCTCACGGTTCTTAACATATTGTTGGTTCTCAAAAGAACATACCCCTATATATATATATATATATATAGTGTGAGATTTCGCTAAAAAGGTTAAAAAAATGTAAAAAGTCGTTTAAAACGCTCATAACCGGCTCACACGAACTCCGATTTTACTCATTTCGGCGGCGTTGGAACCGTCTCGTCGAACTCTACGATCTTAGCTTGTAGGGTTTAGATTTTAGGGTTTTTCATTTTAAGGTTTAATTTTTGCCTTAGGATTTAGCTTTAGGGGTTTAGCTTTTAGTATTTAGGCTTTGGGGTGTGGGATTTTTAGGTTTTTGGGGGTGGGTGGGGTGGGGGTTAGGTTTTTAAGGGGGTTGGGTTGGAGGTTTAGGCTTTTTGGGGGTGGGGGTGGTGTTTTTAGATGACTTTTTTGGCTTTTTAGGGTTTTTTTTGTTAGGATTTAGGTTTTTGGGGATGGGGGTGGGGGTTTTAGGTTTTTCGGGGTGGGGTGGGGGTTAGGTTTTGGGGGGTGGGTGGGGGTTTTAGGCTTTTGGGGGGTGGTGTTGAGGTTTTTAAAAGACTTTTTATACTTTTTACAGTTTTTAGACTTTGTAGAATAACCATCCCCTATATATATATATATATATATATATATATATATATATATGTATATATTCGATAACACTTTTCACATTCATATGCTGATGATAATGTTCGTATGTTTTTCTTGTATCATAGGACACTACCTTGAACGTGCCAGGTAAGTCACACATGAACATATAAATTCACGAACATCAATCCTTTGACATAACACGTGTATGGCATGAAGGGTTATAAAGAACACCATCACCCAATGTGTTATTTTATGTGATAATATAAGTGTATGTATGTAATGTTTATGTTAATCTATATGCATGTAGTTAAGAGTTTATCATGCTAGGATGTCATGGATGTATGAAATGCTTATGTTTGTGTGTGAAAGACTCAAATGAACTTACCTAATGGAGCTTCCTTGGATGATTCAAGTTCTTGAACTTCAAAATGCAAAGTGTGTGTGTGTGTGGAGACCTACGGCTAAGAGAGGGAGAGAAAGAGTGGAATTGTTGGTGCAAGTTCTTCTTTCCCTTATGCTTCTATTTATAGTATGATTTCTCCACACCTAACTCTCCTAATCAAGTGGTCAATGCATAAGAGTTTGTGTTGTATGGAGCATATGCTTGAATTCAAATGGATGTGGTGGTGTGGTGTGGTATGGTGTGGGTGGGTTTTCGGCCGAGATCAAGGGGAGGGGAGGGAGGCAAAGTCGTAGATGACAAAAGGTTAGTTGATTGATAAATTCCATGTATGTAAGTTGTCATATTTGGTTTTTAGTGTAGGATAGTAAGCATGTGCAAGATTTTTATAAAATCTTGAGTTTTTATAAAAGTAATGGATGAGTAGTCAAGTCTTATAAAAACTTAGAGTTACATAAGGAATAATCATGTCTAGACACTTTTATAAATGTTGTATGAGTTGTTAGTAAATGTTTAAGTGATCAAGGATGTAAAAATATATATGTACATTTATTTTTACAAAAATAATCATGTGTTTCGTCGTAAATGCATCAAATGGTCTAAATATAATGACGTAGGGTGTTTCGAATTAAGAATTGCCTCAAATATATATATGTATACATATTTATATAAACGAAGGTTAGCTAGGTTTACAAAAATGATGACGAAATAACCTGAATTCATAAAATAGTGCGCTAAAATATTAATTCGCGTCGTTAGGAATTAACTTAAAGCTCATATTGTATTTCTTATATTATAAATTTGTATTCTTTGCATAACACTTAGTCGGTTTAATATTTACGTTGCCTCATCACCAATGACCATAGAGTCCTATTGTATGATCTTGAATTCACATCATAATGAAGTGCATTATTCATAGTAATTAATTTTGGATTAATTAGCTTCAAAGAGTGCACATAAAATCATAAATGAACCAGATATATTACATGATCATGACCTGATAAATTAACGGTTAACACAAGGAGCCAACACTCTTAATGGCAGTTACCGGAGATAAGCATGAAGAGATTTCCTTGGAAAAGGAGGAAAAGGATTCTAGCGGTTACTGGTTTTCATATCTAAATATTTTAATCATAAATAGCTAGAATGGGGGGATTAGTTACTGAAATAAATCAAGTTCCAGAAGAAGAAAGGTTGAAGTATTTAAGGACAGAAATAGAGATTGATATAAAAAGAAAATTAGAATTTTGGAAGTTAGATATGCTTCATGACTTGAAGTAAAGAAAAAAGAACTCAAGACTGAATTAAGGAATAAAGAAATATAATTTGAAAGGCAGATGCATGAAATAGAGAAAATATTTGCAGACAAGATAGAAAATGAGAAGGCAAGTATGAAATAGCTTGAAAGATGTTGCAAGTAAAGAAATGGAAAAGGTAAAAGTAGAAAGAGCATGGTTAGACAAGGAAAAACATGAAGTTCTTACAAATCAGAAGCATCAAGAAAATAAACATGTTAGTCCATGTGTTCAAGAACAAAAGAGATGCAAGGGATATCTAGAGACGTCATCATTAAATGATTACTATGTCTATAATATTAAAGAATGAATATCAATTTTTAAAATACTTTAGTATTTTAATATGTATCCTTTTGATTTATATTGATATTCACGTATTTTGTTATAAATATTAGTAACTTATGATATCTGACATATATATAATTTCCCAAAAATAAATTTCTTTATAATTTACCATGTCCGAGTACTCATCGAGTACTCCCCGCCTAGGCAGAATACTTGCAACCCAGAAATAAGTTTACGAAGAACATAAACTTAAAATTAGACATTTATGTTCTTGAAACATAAATGATGTTTTCTATGTCTATACATCTAAATGACTAAATCTAAAACAAACTCAAGTGTGTATATTCTTCATAACCTGGTTTGAGACCTAAACAAATCGAAACCAAATAGGATCGCTCTTAAGTTTAGTTTTTATTATTTCCTTATTTTGCATTTTAATATCATACAATCTCATCTTTGTCTAGCTACCTTGATCATCATTCTTGATTGTTGTATGTCACATTGTAGCTTGTGGATCATATGAGTTTGTACTTTATTTTTGTTGATCATGCACACTCTATAAACTTAAGTGTTTAGGGACATGCATATGATATAATCCCATCTGTTGTTAGCACACAACTATACAAGTTAATAATTTTTGTTATTATCAAAACAAAGGACTAATGATTTTCAAACATTGTCATCCCAACACTTCTTATCACTCACAATCTATGCTTGATTAGTAGCTAACCAATCCATCACTAGTAAAACATCAACGCCTTAAAAGGTAATGGAAAAAGACTACCGGGAAATTCATGCCCATCCAAACTAATCTGGCAATCCTTAACTAAATTTGTTATCCTTTCCTCACTTCCATCGGCAGTCTCTCCTAGGAATGCATTACTCATCTTACATAAATGCCTATTTAGATAAGGGCAAACATCACATCAACAAAACTTCTATTCGCACCAGAATTAAATAACACATTGTCATACACATTGTTGATGAGGAACATACCTGACACCACGTATGGCACTACTTTAGCCTCCTTAATGTTTAACATGTAAGCCCTCTCCTTCACCTTTGATGCATCCCTATCCCTCTTTGTCTCCCCTTCTGGGGTTCTCAAACCTCCGGTTCCTTCCTTATTAAGCTTCAGACAGTTAGGCCTTATGTGCCTTGACTCACCACATTCATAGCACACAAATCGTGTGGGCATGGCCTAGATATATGTCCTTCCTTTCCACACTTATAGCAAGTACTTGATTCTCACTTGTATTATCCCTGATGCTCTCTATTGCATTTCTTGCACTTGCTCTTCTCTATCTCTTTATTCTTGGACCAGTGTCATGTTTCTTACTGTCAGTAGTCGTACCCTCCCACCTACGCTTAGAGATATGGGAGCGACTTCCTTACCTCAAGAGCTCGGTCTCCATCTGAGCTCTTGTATTCACTAACTCTCTCATTCCAGACTGTATTCTCCAAATGTACCGACTGATCTGTGATGTGTGTAAACTATATATATATTTTTATAAGTATTTTTCACACAATATGAGTTTTAAAAAGGGTTTTCACCAAAGACTAATCACACACACACCGGGCAGTGTACCCGTCAGATAGCAATATAGTAAAGGTAAGAACCGGATATCAATCCGTGGACACGGTGGAATGCAGTAATTAACCGGAACTAAGATTTAATCAAGTAACGGTAAAAGATGTTTTGAAGAGTTTGTTTTAATTAACTATCATGCAAATATATAAACTAAGCTAAAATCACAAATCAAACAATCAAGGAGAAAATATCACTTCGGTGTCGAATCCATCTAGAATACATTCAATACACTCATAGAAACATGGCAAATACACGATACATAAATTGACTAAATTCTCGTCAAAGATATCTAATCAAATGACCATTCGGAAAGCTAGCATGAATTACACAAACCAACCACCTAAAGTCATACAATGAGGCTCACGTGTTTAATAATCATGTCAATGTTTATAAAGATTGAACTAGCTTCCGATTAAGGTACACTAATCCAACAACTAGTTGGAAAGATAATATGAACAACACACTATCCACCTCAAGTTGATTAAATTAGACAACAATATGCATTTCTTCAACATACAATGTTCATATAAAGGTTATATAAATTAGGAGGATGTGTCAACAATTCCTAGATAAACGTAATACTAAATATGACACATCATAACAAACACTTTGTCTTTCCAAACACAAACATAAGGTTACACATACAAATATAATGATTCATATACAAGACTTCATTCACCATTCCTAGTCAAATGCCATAAACTAGTATAAATACATACACCAATCCATGAATATAAGCATAAACCACAAGTTTTCCAACATAAAATGGCATACACAAATACAAGTCTTGTAAACAACTCAAAATACTTGAATACATAATTTCATCAAAGAATAATCATACGGTTGTCATAAAATTAACACAATAATTGCCAATAATCTATGAATGTTGTCAAATGTATATAAACTTCATCTAAACCAAAGTGAACAAGAGTTTTAGCTCATCATGAGCACCAAAATTACAAATAAGCAGGGAAAAATAGTGAGAAACATGATATGAAAACAAGAATCAAACCACTCCTCCAAGCCTAGATGTTGTTGTTGATGTATGATGATCTTCTTGATGTTGTATCCTCTCCAAGAATCTTGAAATATGGCTGGAACAAGGAACACACGCGCCGGAACAGTAGGTTTTTTTTCTCCTGGTTTGCTGAATGTCTGAATGTCTGAATGAGAATTAAGTTCTGTTTAAATAGAAAAGGGGAGGCACGACCATGCCAAGAGAGAGGGCACGACCGTGCCTGGTACAAAGGCGCGGTCGTGTCTAGGTCTTGGCACGACCGTGTGACAGAGGTTTGACCGATCCGTAGCTTCCATTGGGTACCACTGATCGAGGACGTACGGCTATTCACACTCACGAGGTGACACGCGACCGTGGGAGGCCAAGGCACGGTTGTGCCTTGGATTTTGGCTTGGCGTGGTCGTGCATCATGTGGGCGCGACCGTGCCTAGGGTTTGCGAGCTTGGCACGACCGTGCTAAATAGGGGCACGACCGTACCTCCATCACAGAAACCCTAAAAACTTCCCTTTTTATCCTGGAATCTTCTTGTTTGTTCACCAAGCTTCATAAAAACCTACAAAATAGGAAATGAAGCAAATAAGTGTCTAAACATTGAATATAACCAAGAATTGATCATTAAATGAGCGAAGTTTTGTGCCAAAAAGATGTGTAAATACTAACACATCAAACAACCCCACACTTGAACATTGATTGTTCTCAAGCAAGAAATCAAAATGAAACAAAACTTCCAATGACACTATGGATCAAATCGGAAAACCGTAAGTATTAATAAGCTGATAAAGGTTTGAAAAGATTTTCAAGAAATGCAAAATTAACTAAATGAAACCCAATGAGCCCAATGACGTGACAACCGAATGAGCAAATGAATATGCCTAGGAAATCATTAGCATGCAACTTTATGCTTCTCACAATGTTCACACACACTCGGGAATATATATGATCATACAAGTAATGGAGTATGTATAGAACACTCAAATGCCAAGACAATGAATCATGCATAAATTATAAGCTTGCTAAAAGATCAAATCTCTACCAACTAACATGAAACAAAGCATAAATCAAGAGGGTTTTAAACGGGTTGTAACTTAGCAATGGCTAAGGGTAAGGAAGTGGAATTTAAAAGTGGCTAAATGGCTAAAAACCCGGCGGCTATGCTAACTCAAAAACTAAACCAACTTCTAATAAGAAAAATAAACTAGCTAATACTTCCGTATAGATAAGAGCTAACAACCGAATTATTTACATCTTTGCTCACAAAATTGCTCTAATCGGCTATAATTCACCTAATTTTGGTGAATTTTTTTTTACACTATTTCTTTTCTTTCTTTTGAAAGAAACTAAGTCAATATGCATCTTTCCTTAGCTAAAAACTTCTCAAGAATTTGAAAATTACAACAAAATAAAAGCTATAAAATTAAAATTAGCCGACCGGATTTCTAACACGGGCGAAAAATAAATGAAAAGGCTAATGAAGGTTTGAATGTGGTGTAATGTGGGTGATAAAAGGAAACGACATGATAGGCTCAACGTGGCTAACTAGTGGATGTGTTCGAGTGAGGGAAAATAAAAATAAAAGGCTCACAAAGGAGGGTTTATCCTAATGCCTCAATCATTTTTATGCAGTATTTATGTTCATGATTTTGAAATGTATACTAAAAGCAAGTTCTAATAAGCATGAAACATCTGTCACACTCAAATTCGCAAAACGAGAGCAAACAATGTCTAAATCTATCAAGGCTCAAAAATAAACTCACGGAAACGGAAAGGAATGGGTGTAAGCAAAAGGTTACATGCGATTCATTCGTTTAGCCCACTAAAACTCATGGTTATCACAAAAAATTGGGTTTGACTCGATGGAATTTCTATTTCAATTGCTTTCGAAAAATCAAACCTCTATTATTTACTCAAAATTGTGAATGCTAAACGGTTAACTTTTATTATATTTTTGTGTTTTTCAATTTTATAAAACTGATTTAGTGTCAATAAAAATTATGAAGGAAGCTTTTGCAAAAAAAAATGAAGTGATAAAATGCTCAAAAGGACAAACATCGCATGAATAAATTCCCACCCTACACTTAGAATTCTACATTGCCCTCAATGTAGAACAAAAATAATGCAAAGCAAAGAATAAACACCCAACCCCACACTTAGAAATATACATTGCCCTCAATGTATACAAAAACATGCAAAGCAAAATGGAATGCAATGCAATGAAGCGTGAAGGGAGAACTGAAACTTCCCTTATGTCGATCATGGTACACGCAAAAAGCCTACCCACAAAAATGACGTTCCATGAAGTTCCACAATTCCAAGATCTAATCAAGACTAACAACATCAAACACAGATCAGTAACATCAAGCCAAAATATCAACAAAAATGTAAAGACAAATATATATAACAGTACATGGAAATAAAAGTACAACAAAAGAACAACATAAAACGCCGAAGCGTGATACAAGAGTTTGTACAACATACAAGAAAGTACAACTCACAAAAATGATACCAAAATGCAATGGGAGGTACTACTCCCACTGCACGCCCTCAAGGTCGATGCCGGTGGCCCCGCCTCCCTCGCCTCCTGCAGCTGGTGGTGATGGTGGTGGTGACTGATGATGCGGTGGAGATGGTGGTGGCTGATGATGCGGTGGAGATGGTGGTGGTGACTGATGATGCGGTAGAGATGGTGGTGGCTGATCGGGCTGCTGCTCTGGCTGCATAAAGAATGGAAGGGGAACCACGTATGGTGTCCCGCCAGCAGCAGCAGCGGCGCACTGGACCTTATACTGCCAGGTCCAGTAACACATGAACAGGTCATGTGGAATGACAATCGCAGGCGGTGGTGGCGGCGAAGGTGAAGGAGGCGGCTGGTCGGGCTGCTGATGCTCGTGCCCCTGCACCTGCTCCTGCTGAGCAGCGTGTGCCTGATGGGCGGCGGTGATCGCCTCGGCCTGCACAAGATATGGATCGGGACCCAGACGGTCTGGATCCCACGTCCGTCACCATCTATCTACCAATCTGATCCCTCCTGTGCCACGACGAGCGACGTACATGTTTCTCAGTGTCTGCACGGTCATCACGACGGTCTCAGCCACAGGGGTCAGGTCCCCTATCAAGTCGTCGGTAAGCAGCTGAAAATGCCTCGCCGGCTTGGTCACGAAGTGACCTCCACAAATGGCGCTGGTATCATCGCGCCTGGAGCTGTTCACCAAGTACCCCGGGATGGAATGCGCAAGATTGCAGGTGCGCGGGCGTACAAGGCAAAATAGGTAAAATAGCTCCCTAAGGTTCACTACTGTCTCCCCCTGACCTCTCCCAGAAATAGAATAAACAATGCAACGATGAAGAACACGGTGCAAGGGATCCCGAAGGCTTGAAGCCTTGGTCAAACTCGGATCATACATCCCGAATCCAAACTCGTGCCAGAACTGGTCCTTGTCCTCCTCTGTCGAGAACTCGGTGATACCATCGGTGAATATCTCAGTATGAAGCTCCTACCTCGTATACAGGCCCAATAATCTCCTGAACCTGGCAACTGGCATCACTCGCCACTCCCCTCCTAGCCTAAACCTTATCGTCTCCGGCTGCTCTAAGTCTGCGCAAGGATAATCGAACTCATAAGTGGAGAAAAACTCCATCACAAGCTTGACATACTGAATCGCGTGAAGTCTAAACAAGCGGCGCCACGGGGCGGTGACAAGGTCGTTCCACCGGTCCCGCTGACCGATGGCGTCTATGGCGGCCGGCTCTAAACGACGAGCGGCTAAATCTCGGCCTCTGCGTGGCCACAAAACATCCAGACGAGCCTCGTACTCATGCTCGTTCAAGTCAAACTCAAGGTATGGGTGGTCCCTGTTGCCTGCCATCTGCACGACAACAAAATTAAAATCAAAATAGTTATGAAGACGCTAAACTGAAGTTATGAAGTTTCTGACCTCATTATGAAGGGGGCACGGTCACGCCTGGGAAGGGGCACGACCGCGCCTAGGCCAAAAGCTGAGCCCACGGTCGCGGTGTGGCCGACCACGGGCATAATTTCTTGACAACACGATCGCGCCAGGTGCGGGGCACGACCGCGCTAAGGCAAAATTCCAGAGGCACGGCTGCGCTTGACAGAGGCACGGCCGCGCCTGACCAAACCAAGTCAACCTGGGATTGAAAATCCGAGCACGACCGCGCCTAGTCTGGAGCGCGACCGTGCTCAACCTATTTTAGGGTTTTCAGAATTCAAATTTCGCCATTTAAACACGTTTTATAAAGGGGTTTCTTGGCATAGAATCCCAGGGGACACGTGTGACCCAAACCAACTACATATAATAGATAAACGGCCAAAAATTACAAAACCTAAAACTAGCTAAAATTTTAAATTCTAGAGTAAAATCCTAGGGCTAAATACAAATGCAAAAGAAAAAGGGAGGGGTCAGAAACGTACCTTAGATTGCGGAGAAGCAAGTAACGCGGCGGAAGTTAGGGAGAATCGCACGTAGGGGGGGTTCGGTAGGTGAAAGATGAAAAATGAAAAGTTTCTGCCTTGAAACCAATTTGAACTGCCCCAATCTCTTAGGCACGACCGCGCCTAGGGTTAGAGGCACGACCGCGCCAAGTGCTTAGGCACGACCGTGTCTCTAACCCAGCAGACAGAAAAACCTAAGTTTTATGCAGCTTGAACCCAACCCGACTGCGATTCTTCCAAACTAAAATGTCTAAAAATTCAGAAAACATACCTGAGGCATCCCAATCACTAACCAAAGTCCGCTTGATCCAAAACACGTTCCGATCACCTAAACTCAAAAATAAATGGTAAAATCCTGAAAAATAAAGAAAATAAAAATAAGAAGATAAACATAGAAACAAAATTTAAAAATTGTTACAAAAGATGATACCGGAACAGACTAAGTTTATTAACGAGTCGTTAGCTAGACTCAAGTCCCCGAATTCATTTGTCCTTGGGGTGGAGGTCAACCACCTCCAATGTCGGGTCAACCGGTCCGTCAATGTATGGTTTAAGACGATGACCGTTGACCTTGAAGATCCTCCCA
Source organism: Smallanthus sonchifolius (assembly GCA_023525975.1). NCBI lineage: Eukaryota > Viridiplantae > Streptophyta > Magnoliopsida > Asterales > Asteraceae > Smallanthus > Smallanthus sonchifolius. Next base: position 65,146,460 of record CM042030.1, on the reverse strand, counting down.
TCTGCGTGCTCAATCTCGACGGTCCCATAAGGAAACACCTCCTTAACCGTGTAGGGACCCGTCCATCGGGACTTCAACTTCCCGGGAAACAATCGCAACCTAGAGTTGTAAAGCAACACACGACCACCCACTCGGAATTCCTTCTTATACTTCAAGTGTCAGTCATGTAAACTCTTAGTGCGCTCCTTGTAGATCGTGGAGTTTGCATAGGCTTGATTCCTCAACTCATCAAGCTCATGAATCTGAGTGAACCGGTTCTCTCCCGCACTCACCAAGTCAAGATTCACCGTCTTCAACGCCCAATAGGCCTTATGCTCTAACTCCACCGGGAGATGGCACACCTTCCCATAGATCAACCTAAATAGTGTGGTACCAATAGGCGTCTTATAGGCAGTCCGGAAGGCCCAAAGTGAATCATCTAACCTGTCCGACCAATCCTTACGGTTCTGACCAACCGTCTTCTCAAGAATCCGCTTTATGCCCCGGTTCGTGACCTCTACCTGTCCACTGGTCTGTGGATGGTAGGATGCGGAGAATCTATGGTTTACACCATATCAGGATAGAGCCTTCTCCAACTAGGAGTTACAGAAGTGGGTCCCACGGTCACTAATAAGGGCTTTGGGGGCACCAAAGCGAGAGAACAGCTACTTCAGAAATTGAACAACCACCCTAGCATCATTAGTAGGCAAGGCTTGAGCCTCGGCCCACTTAGAAACGTAGTCAACAGCGTCTAGGATATACCGGTTGCCACGAGAAGCTGGGAACGGTCATATAAAGTCAATACCCCAGACATCAAAAATCTTACAAATCTGGATGTTGTTCTGGGGCATCTCATTCCTAGACGAAATGTTGCTCGCCCTCTGGCAAGCGTCACAAGCTCGGATCATTTCATGAGCATCCCGGAAGATGGTAGGCCAGAAGAAACCGGCGTCAAAAACCTTCTTCGCGGTCAAGGTAGCTCCATGATGTCCACTTGTCGGGCCCTCGTGGCAGTGTCTAAGCACCTGACGTGCCTCATCTCCAAATACACACCTGCGCACGATCTGATCAGCCCCGACTCGAAATAAATAGGGATCCTCCCAAAGATAGTGCTTCACATCCGCAAAGAACTTTCGCTTCTGCTGATGCGTAAAGCCCTTAATCACAATCCCACTAGCAAGAAAGTTTGCAAAATCAGCAAACCATGGACACTCCTCATCCTGTGTCTGGATGTGCATGAGAAACTCGTGGGGTAAATTGTCATTTATGGATGACCCCACAAGTTCAGATGAAGCTGAGCACTCAAGACGGGATAAGTGGTCCGCTGCGACATTCTTCGTGCCCTTCTTATCGCGGATCTCAATGTCGAACTCCTGAAGCAGCAAAACCCACCGGATTAGCCGGGGTTTGGCATCCTGTTTTCTGAACAGGTGCCGAAGGGCTGCATGATCGGTGAATACAATGGTCTTTGATAGGACGAGATAAGACCAGAATTTATCGAAAGCGAAGACAACGGCTAGGAGTTCCTTCTCTGTCGTGGTGTAATGCTCCTGTGCGTCATTGAGCGTCTTGCTCGCATAATAAATCGGGTGAAACTGCTTCTCTCTTCTCTGTCCTAAGACCGCCCCAACAGCGAAGTCACTCGCGTCACACATGATCTCAAATGGTAGCTTCCGATCAGGAGCCACCGTGATAGGGGCATTCACCAACTTCTCCTTCAACAGATCGAATGCACTGACGCACTCGTCGAAGAACACGAACTGGGCTTCCTTCTCAAGAAACTGGGTCATCGGTCGGGCAATCTCATAAAAATCTTTAATAAAGCGCCTGTAAAAGCCCGCGTGACCAAGGAAGCTCCGAATAGATTTCACAGAACTCGGCGAGGGCAGCTTAGTTATGGTGTCAATCTTAGCTCTATCAACCTCAATCCCCGCGCGTGAAACCTTGTGCCCAAGCACAATGCCCTCCTTCACCATGAAGTGGCATTTCTCCCAGTTCAACACTAGATTGGCTTCTTTGCACCTAGCCAACATCCTTTCCAGATTCTCGAGGCAATGATCAAAGGAACTCCCAAACACAGAAAAGTCATCCATGAAAACCTCCATGGAGTCCTCAATCATATCATGGAAAATGGCCACCATGCAACGCTGGAAAGTGGCCGGAGCATTACACAATCCAAAGGGCATCCGCCGATAAGCAAATGTGCCATAGGGACATGTGAATGTCGTCTTCTCCTAGTCCTCAGGAGCAATCGGGATCTGGAAGTAGCCTGAGAAGCCATCCAGGAAACAATAGAACATCTTTCCCGCTAATCTCTCCAACATCTGATCAATGAACGGGAGGGGAAAATGATCTTTCCGAGTAGCATCATTGAGTTTGCGGTAATCGATGCAAACTCTCCAACCGGTGACTGTACGAGTAGGAATCAGCTCATTCCTCTCGTTGGTGATGACAGTCATGCCTCCCTTCTTAGGGACAACCTGAACCGGGCTAACCCAAGGTGAATCATAGATGGGATAAATCAAACCAGCATCCAGTAACTTAATCACCTCCTTCTTCACTACCTCCTGCATGTTCAGGTTCAACCTCCTCTGGTGCTGCACAGCGGGCTTGTAATCATCCTCCATAAGGATCTTATGGGTACATAAAGAGGGATTAATTCCCTTAATGTCCATAATCCTCCATGCAATAGCCGGCTTGTGCTGCTTCAGCACCTCCAGTAGCCTCTCCTTCTCATCACTCGTCAAATCAGAGCCGATAATGACAGGTAATCGAGACTCACCATCTAAAAAGGCATACTCCAAATGGCTCGGGAGCTCCTTAAGCTCAACAGGTGGTGGGTCCTCAATAGAAGGCCACTCAATCGGCTCAGACTTTCTGTCAACCATCGCAAAAACCGCTGAACACTGGGGAAACTCATAGCTCTCCTGGCTATGCAATTGCTCATCAAACTGATCCTCACCAACTGGATCAAATGTCTCCCCTCCTACATTCTGGGTGTCCAGGGACTCCTCCTCAGCTGTGTCTTGGAGATGATCACTCACACAAGAATAAATAGCCTCAACAAAGTAAAGTGAATCATCCTGATTCTGGGTATGCTGCATGGATCTCCCTACATCAAAGGTCACTTCCTCTTCATCCACCCTCAATGTAAGCATCCCCTAATACACATCAATCAGGGCCTTGGCAGTGGCCAGGAACGGTCGACCTAGGATAATAGGGACATTCTTGTCCTCATCCATGTCCAGAATCACAAAGTGTACAGGAAACACAAAACGATCAACCTTAAACAACATATTCGCCACTATCCCTCGCGGATACTTGACCGAGCGATCGGCCAGCTGGATACTCATGCGTGTCGGTGTAGGTTCTCCCAACTCAAGCTTAGCAAAGACCACATATGGCATGAGGTTAATGCTAGCACCAAGGTTAGCTAAGGCGTTGCTAACCGACAAGCTACCTATCAAGCAGGGGATGGTAAAACTCCCCGGATCTCGTCTCTTCTCCGGTAGCTTGTTCTGAATCACCGCCGAACACTCCTCAATCAGCGTCACCTGAGACAACTCCTCCAATTTCCTCTTATTCGTGAGGATATCCTTCAAGAATCTCGCATACTTAGGCATCTGAGCTAGAGCCTCCACAAATGGTAAGTTGATATGCAACTGCTTAAACAACCCTAGAAACTTACCATACTGCTCCTCCATCTTCTGCTTCTTTAATCTGCCTGGGTATGGAACGGCGGGAGTGTAATCTCTCACAGGCTCGCGAGGGCGTGATGTGCTCGCCGTTTTACCCCTCGGCGGTGTCTCATCAGGAATCTCAATCACAACCTCCTCCTCAGATGACTCATGCACAGGAACCTGTGGATCCGATCCTGTGTCTCTACCACTCCTCAAAGTGATGGCCTTCACATGAGCATTGGGATTGGGCTCAGTGTTGCTAGGTAGGCCACCTGGCGGTCTCTCAGAAAGAAGATTCACGATCTGCCCGACCTGGTTCTCTATGGTCTGGATCGAAGCTTTCTGATTCCTCAACTCAGTCTCATGTGTGTGGAAACGCTCCTCCGTGTACCGGTTCTGCTTCTCTGCCAACTGATTCTGACTCTCTGAGTTGGCAAGTAGCCGTGCAACCATGTCCTCTAAACTGGATTTACCCTCAGGTGCGGGTGGTGGACCGCTGCTAGAACCTTGGCCTTGAAACTGGCCCTGTTGAGTTCGAAACTGGGAACTCTGTCCCTAAGACTGGTGGGACTGATGCTGGAATGGGGGGCGCTGAGTGAATCCGGGTGGTTGCTGGCTATTGTTGCCAGACTTCCAACTGAAATTCGGTTGATTCCTCCACCCCGGATGTATGTGTTGCTGTAGGGATTATTCTGGGGACGATTCTGGTTGGACATGAAATCAACCTGCTCGTGGGCCCCCTGATCCCCAACCTGACAAGCACTCGTGGGATGCGCCCCACCACAAAACTCACACAAGGAATGGGCCTTGTGGACGTGCATCTGATCAATCTTGGTGGAGAGTGCTTCCACCTAGGTAGCTAAAGAGGTAATTCCATCCACTTGATGGAGACCCTGCCTCTGAGTTCTCGCTCGGGAAGTATGCTGAGTGTAGCTCTTTGCTGCCACCTTCTCTAACAAGTCATACGCCTCCTGGGGTGTCTTCGTTCCAATATCTCCACCCGCGTATGCATCGATCAGCTGCTTCCCAGTCATCTCTAGACCATTGTAGAAGGTCTCACACTACTACCACTTCAACAATCCATGGTGGGGAACCTTCCTCATCAGTTCCTTGAATCTCTCCCACGCCTCATAGATCGTCTCCTCGTCGTCCTGCTGGAAAGAAAGAATCCTAGCCCTCAACTTTGATGTTTTCTCCGGAGAGAAGTACTTTTCTAAGAATTTAGCAGCCATCTGGTCCCAAGTACTAATGGACCTAGGGGGAAGTGACAGTAACCAAGCCTTGGCTCGATCCCGTAAGGAAAACGGGAATAACCGGAGCCGAATAGCATCGTCGGTAGCGTCACGAATTTTGAAAGTGGCGCAAATCTCTAAGAAACCGGCCAGATGAGTATTAGGATCCTCGTGATCCTTGCCATCGAACTGACACATGTTCTGCACCATCTGTATAATGTTGGATTTGATCTCGAACTGATGTGCTCCAACCGTCGGCCTATTGATGCTCGACTCCAAACCCTCAAGTGTTGGTTTGCCAAAATCTGAAAGCGTCCGACCCGCATCCTCGTTCGCCATCTCCTCTACCTCTTCAACAACAACCTCGTCAAATTCGAGTAACCGGGCCACAAATCGGGAACGGGCTCTCAATCTCCGATAAAGATCACGCTCCGGCTCGGAAGACGGCTCAGGAACCTCCAAATGTACCGACTGATATGTGATGTGTGTAAACTATATATATATTTTTATAAGTATTTTTCACACAATATGAGTTTTAAAAAGGGTTTTCACCAAAGACTAATCACACACACACCAGGCAGTGTACCCGTCGGATAGAAATATAGTAAAGGTAAGAACCGGATATCAATCCGTGGACACGGTGGAATGCAGTAATTAACCGGAACTAAGATTTAATCAAGTAACGGTAAAAGATGTTTTGAAGAGTTTGTTTTAATTAACTATCATGCAAATATATAAACTAAGCTAAAATCACAAATCAAACAATCAAGGAGAAAATATCACTTCGGTGTCGAATCCATCTAGAATACATTCAATACACTCATAGAAACATGGCAAATACACGATACATAAATTGACTAAATTCTCGTCAAAGATATCTAATCAAATGACCATTCGGAAAGCTAGCATGAATTACACAAACCAACCACCTAAAGTCATACAATGAGGCTCACGTGTTTAATAATCATGTCAATGTTTATAAAGATTGAACTAGCTTCCGATTAAGGTACACTAATCCAACAACTAGTTGGAAAGATAATATGAACAACACACTATCCACCTCAAGTTGATTAAACTAGACAACAATATGCATTTCTTCAACATACAATGTTCATATAAAGGTTATATAAATTAGGAGGATGTGTCAACAATTCCTAGATAAACGTAATACTAAATATGACACATCATAACAAATACTTTGTCTTTCCAAACACAAACATAAGGTTACACATACAAATATAATGATTCATATACAAGACTTCATTCACCATTCCTAGTCAAATGCCATAAACTAGTATAAATACATACACCAATCCATGAATATAAGCATAAACCACAAGTTTTCCAACATAAAATGGCATACACAAATACAAGTCTTGTAAACAACTCAAAATACTTGAATACATAATTTCATCAAAGAATAATCATACGGTTGTCATAACATTAACACAATAATTGCCAATAATCTATGAATGTTGTCAAATGTATATAAACTTCATCTAAACCAAAGTGAACAAGAGTTTTAGCTCATCATGAGCACCAAAATTACAAATAAGCAGGGAAAAATAGTGAGAAACATGATATGAAAACAAGAATCAAACCACTCCTCCAAGCCTAGATGTTGTTGTTGATGTATGATGATCCTCTTGATGTTGTATCCTCTCCAAGAATCTTGAAATATGGCTGGAACAAGGAACACACGCGCTGGAACAGTAGGTTTTTTTTCTCCTGGTTTGCTGAATGTCTGAATGTCTGAATGAGAATTAGGTTCTGTTTAAATAGAAAAGGGGAGGCACGACCGTGCCAAGAGAGAGGGCACGACCGTGCCTGGTACAAAGGCGCGGTCGTGTCTAGGTCTTGGCACGACCGTGTGACAGAGGTTTGACCGATCCGTAGCTTCCATTGGGTACCACTGATCGAGGACGTACGGATGTTCAGACTCACGTGGTGACACGCGACCGTGGGAGGCCAAGGCACGGTTGTGCCTTGGATTTTGGCTTGGCGTGGTCGTGCAATATGTGGGCGCGACCGTGCCTAGGGTTTGCGAGCTTGGCACGACTGTGCCTCCATCACAGAAACCCTAAAAACTTACCTTTTTATCCTGGAATCTTCTTGTTTGTTCACCAAGCTTCACAAAAACCTACAAAACAGGAAATGAAGCAAATAAGTGTCTAAACATTGAATATAACCAAGAATTGATCATTAAATGAGCGAAGTTTTGTACCAAAAAGATGTGTAAATACTAACACATCAATCTGCTTCTTATCCTTAGGCACCTGGCATGGAACCAAATATGTCGTCTCATTGAATTTAACCACATACTCACGATGAGTCATATCACCCATTTCTAGCCTCAGAAACTCTTCCTCAAGTCTCTCAAGCTTGTTCTCTAGATAGAACTTCTCTGACCAGATCTATTAATTCATCCCAAGTCATTCTCTTCATCTCTTCCTTGCTTCTGGTCTGCGTGATTATGTCTCACCAGAATAAAGCTCAGACTTGAAGGAATGCATTGTATACTTCTCTTTCTGATGATCAGCATAGTCGATGATCAGTTTCACAGCTTCCATCTCTTTCATCCACTTCAGTGTAGCTATCACATATCTTTCCCCTTCAAAGTCTGGGGGCTAACATGTGTAGGTCTCGGGAGCCTCGTTGCACAGCGGAAGAAAAACATTTGGGCAGATATGTTTGTGATTCGTGGGAATGAAAGGAGATGAGATGAAATAGACAAAAGCATACAAACAAGATAATCAACAAACGTAATCTATAACAACAAAGTCATCCCGTCATTACAGATTACATACCGAAGGAGTACACATCTCTCGTCTATGCTCACGGTCCATGGGCCGGGAGAGCTCATCCCGGCCAGACCTCTCTCATTCTCTACATTTGTCCCACCTGAAAATGAGGGCAACACCTCTATTTATAGAGGCAGGAACTATTCATGCGTACTTACTAAGTACGCAGGACCAAACCGGTGAACTTACTAAGTACGTAGGAACACTCTCCTGCGTACTAGCTAAGTACACCGGTACATAGAATTTTATCTATAGTTACCAAAATTGCATCTACAGACTCCCTCTTAACTATAGCATCAAATTCTATCTATTACTAACACTGATAATCATCAGTTGCAAAGAATGTCCTAACAGACTCCCTCTAAACTAATGACACCACGTGTCTTCTGGCAAGACTTGAGCTTCTAGCATTCCACTTGTGATTTTCAAATCTTCAATCTGCAGTCTTCAGTTGCCGAGTGACTGTTAAACATGACTCCCTCTAAACTGATGCATGCATTGTAGATCAAACCAAGTTCTTCAATAAGAACTAACTAACCCAACACACCTCATTGTAGTTCATCCTCTCAGCAGTAGCTTCCTCCAATCTGACTTAGACTTCCTCCAAATCAGCTGGCATATGATAGAGAGTTTGAATTTACAATAACCTGCATCAAACTAATCAGCTCCCATAAAGATAGGAATTCTAGTACGATAAAATTTAGTCTTCAAGCCAGATGTGTCCAACTCTATCCTGTATCTTCACGAGTCAACTAAATTCCCGAAGATGTTCATTTCCAATTTTCCCTTTCAATGTAAGCTCCTCCTAACTAGATCAGAAACTAAGGGATGTTTCCTATCATGTCGGCAAATGATAAAAGGTTCCATCTTCAACTAATAATCCAACGGACATCCAGCTTCATCCTGAAAACACTAGACTGAATCTATCACCAAATCATGCTCAGCAGTGATCATCATGTATCCAAAGTCCAACATTCTTCAATTAGATCTTCATTCCTGGTTAACATCTCCAAATCAGTAACATTCACCACTGTGAAGTCCCATAACTAGGTTGTCTATTTGTATTCCGCCCAGATCCCAAGTGAGAAATCCCATCATAATTAAATCACATCAAATCTTGAACACAGCCTTGACCAACGAACACAAAAATATAGTTTACAAAGAAATCTTAGTTAAAAATCTCAGTTGAGATAAAGGTTTCCCCATGTTACATTAAAGAGGTTTATATATAGGAAGTACCAGTGGCGTATCCACCACCCCTTTAACGTCCCATGAATACTCCTTGGCATTTATCCCCCTCATTTCTCTGTAAACTATGACCAGCTTCATCACCGCTTCACCCGGGTCCTCAAAACCTCGACCGGTCAAATCTAGGATTTTATTCCCTTTATTTATTTGCAAAGACCTAACAGCCAAACTGTGGGTTCAAATTGTTTTAGCATTCATCCCCTGTTAAAAAAGTATCCCAGATACTTGTAGCCTACATTTTCAGGTTTGAATACCCAAACAATATGATTCTTTTACCAAAGCCCCAAAGCAGAACATCTTCACAAATAAACCGAGACCTTTAGTCGATGACGACCCAGTTACTCAAATTGATTCAGCATTCATTCCCTATTAAAGAAGTATCCCAGATACTCGTAGCCTACATTTTCAGGTTTGAACACCTAAACAATATGACAAGTGGTATCATCCAACAAAAATCTCGTCGTTGTTTCGCCATACCACGTCAAATACAAATTTCAGTCCCGAAAAACCAAAATTACTATCTTCTCAAAAATGGCCCGAAACAAGCGTACAAATGATCCCTAAAAAATTGGACAAGAAAAGTTTTCCCGCCAAAAAACTTGTTTTTTTAACCTATAGACTAGCTCTAGCGTACTTGGTAAGTTCGAGCTAAATGTTCATGCGTACATACCAAGTTCGCAGCCCAACTCGTCATGCGTACATGTTAAGTACGCAGAGAAAATAATCATGCGTACTTAGTAAGTACGCAGAGCCTGTTGCTGCGTACTTGCAAGTCAGTACAACAGCACAGTTTAGAGATCTTGAGGAGAATGTTCGAAAAGAGTTGGATTTGTGAAGTTGTTGTATCCAAAAGCTTAGAAATCATCTTCTAACAAACCCCTAGCTTTCCAAACACCAAATGAAGCGATAACGAAGACGAATTTTAGGATTTTGGTTAGAAAAAGTAGCGACCTGCGCTTGAACACAGATCTGTTCAAAACTCGAATCTGGAACACAAATCAACGAACATCGAGGCTCTGATACCAGTTGTAGGTCCCGGGAGCCTCGTTGCACAGCGAAAGAAAAACATTTGGGCGGATCTGTTCATGATTCGTGTGGGAACGAAAGGAGACGAGATGAAACAGACAAAAGCATACAAACAAGAGAATCAACAAACGTAATCTATAACAACAAAGTCATCCCGTCATTACAGATTACATACCGAAGGAGTAAACATCTCTCGTCTACGCTCACGGTCCACGGGCCGGGAGAGGTCATCCCGCCCAGACCTCTCTCATTCTCTACATTTGTCCCACCTGCAAATGAGGGCAACACCTCTATTTATAGGGGCAGGAACTATTCCTGTGTACTTGGCTAAGTACGCAGGGCAAATGCCATGTGTACTTACTAAGTACGAAGCCTGGTGAATTTACTAAGTACGCAGGAACACTCTCCTGCGTACTAAGTACACCGATATATAGAATTTTATCTATAGTTACCAAAAATGCATCTACAACATGCCTTAAATGTCTTGTAAGAACAGCCCTTGTCGCCACCACTTGAATACGCCTCCACAACCACAGCAGTTAACCGCCACCAGGGTCATCGATGTACACCCCCATTGGTGCCACCGATCGTCGCCTGGCGACAGTTGTCCCCCTTCTCAGTCGATTACGCATCACACACACGTATACCACTCGAATCCCAAGAACAATTGAATCAATAAATCTTAATCAAAATGAATAAATGTTTACCTGACTAATTCATCTCTGCTCTTGGCTTGAATTCTTTATTGTTTGCTCTCCAAAAATTCTAGAGAAAATGAAAGTACGTAACCAATTTTGGCAGGCTGATTAGGGTTTTAATCAATCTAAACTTAATAATTACACTAAACACCCTCGTGTTTTAATCCCACTTAGTTCATCCACTTATTTACAAAACAAGCCCAAAACTTTGGGTGTTACAGTGGTGGCTATGGTTTTGATTTCCAACTTTTGGTAATTATGCAATGGTTAATCTCTAAATGAATCCCTTGACATATACTTATAAGCCTTTAATCACTAACCTAATTGCAAACATTTGCCCCCAAGTTTCCTAAAGCCCAAATCATTATACCATTAGAAACTTTGTCCACAAGTTTAACTAAATAAACCCACTTGTTTAGTTAAATAAACCCACTTGTTTAGTATGCAATTCAGGTTTGAATGAATTTAATCAAACCATTTGATTTATTATATTATTTTTTAAATTATATATATACATATATATAATTCTCGGCCAAATAATAATAAATATATGATTCCAAGTTATGTATTTAATCAATCCATTTAATAAAACAAATAAATGTTTATTAAAAATTATAATTAGTTTCAAATTATTATTTCTTCAAATAATAACAATTAATCTTATGGAATTATAACAATAATTCTTTCTCTAAATAATTGTTCACCACATTATTCACGTTAAGTCGTCTAAACTCCTTTAGATACTTAATTAGTTACCGTTGTTTGTTGTGTGACCCTTTAAGATCAAACTTCATATGTTGTCAGTTGGGCATACAGGTTCAACAGTGATAATTCACACACCACAACACGTTGTTGCATCTTTGTGGTAATATCTTTCTACCTCTTACTTGTTTACTTTAACAACGGAAATTCTATTTAGTTGTTATAAATGTCGGTTTATAGATTTAAAATAACCGGATTCTACACATGAACCGACTCTTACGACGGTTAAGCGTATCTCAACTGTTTTTCCTGTCTCAACCATGGCATCGACCCTAACGAATTTTTGGAGATCTCTCTCTTTCCCTCCCACGTATTTAAATGATTTTTCTTCTAGCACTTTGTCTTGCATTTTGCACTTGAAAAAAAATATATATATAATATTATATCATTTCTTAAGTGATTATAAGGTAAACCTATTCAAATCACAACCTTAAGATAACAAAGCAAAGCAAGAGAAGAGCGAGTGAGTCCAGAAACATTTGTAATAGATAGCGATGATCCCTTCTATACAATAACAAGGGAGAAGCAATATCTCTACTATATTAGAGCAAAGTTGTGGTTATCTTTAGTACCATCTTTTAGAGAATATTGTATATTGGTGATTCCATCATTTTAGAGAGAAGTTTAGTGAAGAATTTAATGAAGAACAATTGTTGGTAGAAGATAAAAAAAAGTGTGGGTAAGGTGGCTTTGTTAACATCAACACGCACCACGATACACCGTTATGTTTGTGTAGTAATATCTTTCTACCTCTTGCATATTTACTTTAACAACAAACTATTCACTAATAAAAATTGGTAATAGATCTTATAAATTTAAAAATAACATATCCCTGGGATTTTACACATGAACCGACTGTTATGACCGTTTAGCATGTCTCAACTGTTTGCAAAACGAATAGGTACCAATTTTCGTTAAATCTTAAGACTCTAAAAATTTACTAACTTCTTTGAAGCATTATAAGGCTACTGGGAGTGGGAGGCGGGTAAGGGCGGGTACCACTCCCACTAAAACGGTTAGCACTTGGAGGGTAGTGGAGTGAAGGTTTAGCGGGTATATATACCCGCTATTCAAGTTGTGCGGGTAGTGGAGTGAAGGCTTAGGAATGACCGTTAAAGTAGGTAGTTTGAGGGTACTTGGAGGGTACCACTCCCACCATTGAGGGTACTTTGGGAGGGTAGTTTGGCTAAATGAGGTGACATCTTCTAATTGGTCTAATTTGGGAGGGTACTTTGGGTTGGAGGGTACCACTCCCACCACCCTAATGTTTTATGAAAATGCATGTTAGTTAGTATATATATATATTAAATCAGAACTTGGTTTGAATACTTAAGAAACAATTCTTATGAAAATTCTACAAAAATAATATATAAATACACTATTATATATACTTTAGTAGGTTAGAAACTCATGTTTTGCATGGGTCAAATAAAGAAAATATTAAATAGTTAGTAATAAATATTTAAAAATTATAAAAAAAATATATATTAAATAGTAATAAAGATTTAGGAATTAATAAATAAAATATTAAATAGTTAGTAATAAAATATTAAATAGTTATTAATGAAGAAAAAATAAGCAGGAAAAAGAATCTCGAGCTCACGGAATTATGACACGTGACGCCATGGGCGAAGCTTTCTTAGGGGCCGGGGGGCCCTGGCCCCCTCCGATTTTTCGCTCAGTAGTGTTAATTTATACGTATTCAGCCGATTTTTCACTCAATAATGTTAATTTATACATATTCGGCGAAAATTTTATAGTTCCAGCCCCCACTGATAGGGAAAAAAAACCCGGCTCCCCTTACATTCTTCTTCAAGCTTCGCCACTGCGTGACGCAACTAGTTATTTATTTATTAGATACAGGTTTTTCTCATTCAAAGTACTGTTTAAACTTGCTTGAAATAACACAAAGTTAAAGCATAGAATCACTTCTTTTGGATTGTATTTACCCTAATTCCAAGAATTTTCCCCAACAGGTGAGCAAAATTTATTGACTTTTTCAGTTTTCATGTTGATCTCAACCCATGATGCATATAATCCTCCATTGACCTGGAGTCATAATCTTAAAGCATGTATAGCTTGATAGCCTTTGTTTCACAAAAGTATGGACGTAAAAAAGATATGAAATGCATTTATATTGGATTTCGTTCCTGTTTTGCGAATGAGTCGACTCTATCCCGTGTTATAAAACTCTAAAATCCAAAACATATGCGATGATTATGGATCGCGTATAAGCCAAGCACCACCAAATCCAGTCACACATGTACAAATCCTAATGCCGTGAACTAAGAAACTATATTAGAGAAAAACGGAAACCAATCAAGTGGGGTGGGGTGGGGTGGGTGGGGTGGATACTGTTGTGTCACTTCTTCCCGCTTTCTTTAGCAGCAGCAGCAGGCACACGTACGTCCATGTCAATGAGTGTGAAGTCATATGGTGCGGAAGCTGAATTTGAGGCGTCTGATAACAATGACGAGTTCATTGCCTCCGGTTTTGTTGTTTCTTGTACAGACTTGGGGCTCTGGAGTGTCGGTGAAGCAAGCACTTGTTTGTTTTTCCTAACATTTTCCATCTCAGATCCAATTGGGACAAAGGTTTTTGTTCTGTATTTTCTTGCACCTTCATCGCCCGTATCATTACTATGATTGTAGAGGACATAATCATGGTAGGCTGGTGCAAACTGCAAGAAAAATCAGTTATTATAATCGTAAACTAGCAAACTTGCCCTTCAATATCAAAATTTGAGGCGGAAAGTGGGCAGGTCATGCGGGTTGGGTAAATTTTGGTACGGGTCTGGTTGGATTTACCGGAAACACTTCGTGTCTTTTTTTTAGATTTTAGTGTACAAAATATACTATTATTTTAATAACCACCTAACTTTTTGAATAAGATGAAATTTGGAGGCTTTTGGTAAAATTAAAAATACACTTTGGGTAACTTTTGACCTCTTCAACTCTTTTACTTTTAAACTAATTTCTTTCATTTTAAACCATTGATAAAATGACCCACTTAAAAGTAAATGGATCAAAACTGCCACTTCTAATATACATCAAAATAAATAAAGCACTTGACTAACCTGGTGAACAGTGTCGTGATAGAAGTCGTTCAACATCAAAGCATGTGCAAGGCTAGCCCCGAAGCCACGGGAAGCACCAATGTTGGCACCCGCATACTCTTTGTATGGAAATGCATAAAGATGACCCACGGCTGCAATAAGCATCTCAAAACAAATTATAAAGTTTTGGAACTCAGCAGCTTCCTCTGCATCTTTTATATGTCCAGATTTTGCAGCAAGGAAAACCAAAACACCCTGGAAGCAAAAGCAAAAAAAAAAACAATCAAAAATTATTAAATGAAAGAAATTTAAAACTCACTAATTTCTGGTGTAAATACCTGCCAATATGTCAAAAAGACAACACTCTTGATGATGATGAATTTTGGAACAGGATTATAAGGCTGGAGCAGATCCCGACACGCGACATAAAACAACGCCAACGCGTACAGTGCCATAGAGTATGAAATTGTGTATATGATTGTGATGTATAGGTATGACTGTTTTGCACTGAAATTTCCATCCTGGTATTTCCCCTTTGCATAAAGTATGAATGTAACTGCCACCAAGATAGGCTTAAGAATCACAAATTGCAAGCAGCCTTGCTTGCATCTCCGTATAAAACGCCTGCCATAATAAGTTTCACAAAACATAAATAATGTAATACAAATAAATATTCAATATAAACACAAACGGAAATAGAACTGACCCATCTAATGGGATTGGAGGGAAGCAACATGTCATCAAACACCAGTTGGGCTTCAGAACACGTCCAGTAAGACTTAAAACCACAGCACCTGGACCACCTACCCATTCCAGGCACAGGGACAGAAAATTATATATGACCCAAGCTTCATATCTGAAATAAAATAAAAAAATCCAAAATATTAAATGGTTTTTATCATATCAACCAAGAATGTTCTTGTTATTCTAAAATGGAACCAGATGAAAACACACAAACACAACAAAGATACACTAGTTATCTAACTTCCTCCTACTAGGGCAAATATCATACGCATAGCAAACAAAACAAAATCATGGTAACTTTACACCCCAACATGTAATTTGAGTAGAAGCACTAACAGAAAGCTTGCAGCGTTAGCACATGAGTCCAAATAATGTGGATCAGTCTAACCACCTTCTCACTGAATTGACATCCTAGGAGGAAGCATTATAAGATCTAGTAGCTTGGACCAAAAGCTTCTATAAAAATCATGTCATACTCATATAAGTTTGTGACGTTTGGTCTCAATTCCAAAATAGTTATCCACAACTTGTGCCACTAGTACATAAAACTGTTCTTGCCTTCTTGGGTCATTTAGCAAATCCTATACCTAAACTGAGAAAATGGCATAATCCTACCAAATTGCCATCCTCTTACTAACCCAGAATAGCACCTATATCAGTGGCAACAAAAGAGTACAAATAACGGGACTACATAAACATTAAAAGAAAAAAGTAGACACGGTCGATGCGCCCTAATAGAGTCACGAGTCAACAAAATCAATGGATGAAGTCAGTTTAAGCAGAAACAACTCAAAATCTGCGAGATCTAATAGTAGCTGACGACGCACACAAAAGCTCAGAAAAATAACATGTTACCACAAGAAATTCAAGGCTGGGGTGATTCAAACCATGAATCAGGTTTGTGAATGACCACACCAGACAGTTTAAAAAAACAGATTCCAAGCCATAGTTGTCAATAGCGAATAGCGGTAAATAGCGACAAGCTACCTATATGCTACGTAGCGATAGCGATGAAATAGCGCCTGCTATTTCATGTTTAGCGGTAAAGACGTAAAGTAGTAGAAAATTTTAGAAATACATCAAGTCAACTATTGTAGCAATTATAATCCTAAATCGCTGACTCCAGAATGAAATAAAAACCCTAAATCGCTATTTGCTACTGCTATTTATATTAAAAAAATAAAATAAAATAAAAGCTATTTTCACGCTATTAAGTCGCTAAACACTATATATCGGGATTAGGCCACTTCGCTAAGTAGCGCGCTATAGCGGCCGCTATAGCCGCTATTGACAACAATGTTCCAAGCCTCATTGCACTTCAGCCATGATAGGTAGTTCCACCTAGGTATGCTACTTCATCTTTTTACCTCTCCTCTCCTCTCCTATTTGATGATACTGTTTTGAGGGGCTTGAGACTAGTTCTGGATTTCTAGGAGCTTAAGGTTTGTTAAATTTGAGTGCATTATATGATGTTGATCTTAGTTGGCGTGAACAGATTATGTTGTCAACTTTCATGTTAACTTATGTTTGTAGTTAGCTAATGCCAAAGCTACTATCAAACTGCCCATCAATAATTCTTTATATGGTTGCCAATGATTTCTTTATATGGGTAAATCCTAATAGATGTTAATTGCACTCAAATAAAAACAATACTTCAAGTGCATATGACTATTCAACTCCTTAAGAAGAGTATTATGAGTGTTGCAAGACATATGATTTGTATAAAAACTGTAGCTTCATATAACTAAAGTATCACATACTCACATTTCTCGAAAGGAATCGAAATAGATTGTGCTCTTGTTGAATACAAGTGACAAGAAAGACGTCAACGCATAGACCTGTCAAAAAAGAGAGACAATCAATATATGTGCAAGATAACCATATACATGTTCCATGACATGATCATAGGGCACAGTGTAAAAGTGTTGCACTGTTGATAATAATAACAATACTGGAAGTTGTGATTAACTTCAGTCCTGACTGAACAACCCTATTAGCTGGCCAAATTATAAACTTAATCTCTCACACGCACAAACATACTGGGCAGCTCAGAACTTTATTTTCTCATAACAGTAATAATAATAATGATTATGAGGATGATGATAATAATAACAATACTAATAGCTTCAACACGTCAACATACAGTTAAAAGTGAGATTGCTTATGCAGGACAATAACTCAAAAGGATGGCCCTTGAGAAGAATTTTTTTAACATCAGCGTCAAAGCTACTTTTTAAGGGACTAGCTTGAGAATATTATATTACCACTGCTTAAACTTAGCAAGGACACAGAAAAATGAAACAAAGATCATAACTTTATGTATGGAGAAAAAAAGTCACTCATAGTAATATAAAAACAAATTAATGGAAGCTATAAGGAACCTTCTTTTATAAAAACAACTTTAAAAAGTAACTCGAAAATCTTTATTCATCAATTTCATAATATTTTACACAATACGAATGTCAGTGCGATATACTATTTTTAAGAATAAGTGTTTCCAACTCTTACATTTTTATATGGAAATTTATTTTGCATGTGTGGGCTATGTCATTGTGCTTGTGCATCACTTAAATATGGAAAACAATCAAAAAACAAAGAGCTTTGTATGGCATAACCATCCCTTGACCCTTTATCAAAGCCTTTTTAACATAAACTAGCATGAGTATATCAAAAGTAATAGCATATGCATAAAGAATCACACAGACTTAGACTCAATTAAGGAATCATCAAAACTTAACAAAAAGTGGCAAATAACATCTCTTAAAGATTGATAACAATGTAACATTCAAATTAACAAGACAAAGCATTGACATTTAGATAACATCAAGTAAAGAATCAGCAATCTCTATTACTGGCATATTAAACACTGGCATTAATTTAACACCAATCCCTGTTTATTTGAAAAACAAAGAGGCATACAAAGAGTAGAGTGAACGTCCTAATGTGAATGGTTTTCAAATTCTGGATGGCATGTTGTATTGTTGTTTGAAAACATGTTTCACATGCCTAAATATCATTTATATTAGGAGCTTTAGTAGATGTAGAACTTTTGTATTCAGTAAAATTGGCCAAAAAATCAGCTTGCATCTCAATTCTATGAATCCCTTGCTTTTCACATTAGAAGTACACTGCCCACGCCTCAACAAATCCAAGGAGCACCAACAAGGCAACAAGGCATGTGCCAACAAAACAAAGATCACGTGTCAAATTTATGCCTCAGCAAACCTTTGGACTTCTATGAACAATGTTTCTGCCTCCCATGCATTATATAACTTGTTTTCATGTGAACAATATTGCATTTGCAAATAATATAGATTTTGAAACCTCATGGGCAATGGCCATAAGCTTGCCTCATTGAGTAGTTTACATTTCCATATGGTTCCTTTAAAATAATGATAAGTGATGAAACAGGAGTACAATAAAGTAAAAAGGTTCACACTTTTTTACTTGAAGTGAAAGTGTTGGTAGTTTAGATTATAATTACTATAGAAGTCTCACTGGTATCTATTCTGTAGATTTAGTACATGAGTTTCCCATCTAATCTTAAAGTTCTAGCTTCATTTGCTAGGAAGATTATGTTTTGTCTTCTAATAATTGTAAATTTTAATAATATAATCACAAGTGATCATTAGAAATTCCTGTTCTGACTTGTGAGCTCTGCTCCTGTAGTCCTATCAATCTATAACATTTACTAGGGCATTGTTAATCTCACTCTTTTGCGGAGGGCAAAGTTTAAAAGAACGGAATCGCGCCTCGAGGCGTTTTCCCTTCGCCTCACGAGGCGTAAGCCTCGAGGCGAACCGAGGCGTAAGCCCGAGGCGGAACTAAAAAATAAATATAAAAATTATATATCTTGTAAATATAGAACTTTCCTTACTAATTTCATCATAGAAAGTCTAAAACAGCATATAAAAATTATATATCTTATAAATATAGAACTTTCCTAACTAATTTCATCGGAAAAAGTCTAAAACGCCTAGAGGCGCGCCTCGAGGCGTACGCCTTTCACGTTTTTTTAACGCCTCAGCCCTCTGAGGCGCACGTACCAAAATGGCCCCTGAGGCGTCGCCTCAGACTCGGTTTCTCACCGCCTCGCCTCGACCGTTTTTTTAAACCATGGCGTAGAGAAAGGGCAGCTTCATTCAACTTGCAAGAAACAACAGATACCCTAACGGTTAAATTTAAGTAAATTGCACTAGAAGAATGTCTATTCTTTTTAAAAGAAGACCGGAAGTTGTTATATTCTCTTGAACAGTCAATAAAGTAATCTGTGTTTCCCAAAAAAAAAAGACAACAGTTAAGTACCTTGCTACCTTTTAACATTATACCACTAGATTCTCAAAGCTCAGTTCCAAACTCAATACAAATTACTTCTGTTACTACTCAACAGTAGATGTTTTTTGCAGCGATGAGTAAAGTATATGTGAAACCAGAAAGAAAGCCGCGTTCCCAGAAAACAACTTTCGGGTAGTAGCAGAATTAACAGCATTTAAATGGCCACTAAAACATCACCTCCATTATAGTCCACCCCATCGATAAGATAATCATTTATCATACATATCCGTTATGCATTTAAGAGATTACACTGACAGGTGACACTACCATATAGGTACTACTTTTCAGGCAGTAACACGAGATATATGAAAAAGAAAAAGATAACATACTTACCGGAACCATAAAAATAATCCTGACGATGAACCGCTGGTACGTTGGTTCAGTGTAATTCAAAAGATGCCTGTAAATGTGAACAATCGCCAAAGCAATCGCCCCAACAGTGCAAGGCAATGCAATTATTATGTAGTATACTGGCCCCATTTTATCCCCCTGAAATAAAAGGATCAAACGAATTGAAGAACAACAACATCTCAAAACAGAAACCAACACCGCATCTCTAACCTCATGACAGTCAAATTGGATTACATCAAACCCTAACTAGACGTGCATCAACAAAACCTAGGGTTTTATGAATTAGTTTGCTCAATTTGTACAAGTGTCCGTAAATAAACCCTAACTCGCAAAACCGGTAACCTACGTCACATACATAGATCAATATCATGATGATTTGACGATATAAATGAAAGGAACTAGGGCATGGAGGTAAGATGAGGAAAGTGGATAACCTTTGCCGATTAAATCGGGGGTATTGAGGTGAACGGAGATGATGATTGCATCCACGGATGTGATTGATGAAATGTAAAGCAAATCGCGTGAGAAAAATGGATGTTGATGGTGGTGGTGCGGTGGATCCACCACAGCAAGTATCAGAATTGTTGTATCGATCTTTGTTTTCAGAATCGGCTACAGTGCTAACCTCTATGTTAATTATTGGGATACACATGAAATGATGATTCAATTTATTTTGAAATATTTTGATGTTTTCGACTGAGATTTTACTAAATTCTCGACGTGTTAGGAAGCATGGGGCACCTTCGGGTACCACCATCGGGTATCACGGGTACACCGTCATAAGTCATGCGGGTATCCGTAGCAGGTAGCATTTTCAGGTATATGTACCCGTGTGTTTTCACAAATGTATGGAGTAAATGTTGGAGCCGTTAGGTTGGTTTATCGTATTAGGGTTGTGCCCCCGCCTATTTGGGTACTTGGGGTTGGATTTTGATAAAAATAAGATGGCATTCGTTCATTATTGGACAGATGTATTAGAGTACTTAGGGTATTATGGTTATGACCTTCCTCCCTTATACTCTATATATTCTATAAATATTTATTTTAGAAAAAAACCGCCACTCAAAACACTGGACATGTCAATCTATTCTATAAATATCATGTTACAATCTTGTGTATTACACGTGTTGAATAAATGTAATATTATATACCTAGGGTGTGCAAAAAAAACCAAAAACTGAACCGTATCTGTAACCAAAAAAACCCGAACCGAAGTGTGAATTTGGTTTTCGGTTTGGTTACTAACCGTATCCGAATTGCGAATTTGATTTCCAGTTCGGTTATTGGATATACCTTTTATTTAATTCGGTTTGTTCAGTTAGACATATTTCCAATACGGTTTATTCAGGTATACTTTTTTTTAATCGGTTCAATTCGGTTCGGTTAGAAACATTTCCAATTCGGTTCGGTTCAGTTCATTTAACGGATAACGGTTAAAAAACTAAAAACCAAACAAGCCGTTAACCAACCTGATGAACACCCGTATTGTGTTCTACTTTATCCATACTAGAATACATGTTTGTATCCAATGGTCTTGTGGTATTAGTGATTGTCTTCAACAAAAAATGATATGGGTTCAAATTCATGTAAGTACACATTGATTAGGTGGTATTTAAGAATAATATTTTTTTAAAAATACATGTAGTTTATATTTGTTAGTATATTAAACGTTTTTGTTCTACGTGTTCATATTTCTTAGTTTTTCATTTCCGTAATTTCTATAACATACTGTTTAACTAGACCACAAGATATGGATTAAACATTGCTAAAGTTTGCACCTCAACCAAATACATAATACATAATAAAGATATATGAGAATATCGTTCACGGATAAAAAGTATAATACGAAAAAAATAAATACGATAAAACTAGTCTACATAAATATTACAAACTAGTCATTTACCCGGCGCGTTGCGGCCGTCGCGTGCTGCAACACGTTAAACAACGTATGCTAAACGGTTTCGGACTTTATAAAAAAAAAAGGAAAGCTACCGTTAAATAAATCAAAGTCTTCGAATACGCAAATAAACGGACACCAAACGGCTTCTAAACTTTATAAATCAAAGTCTTCGAAGAGCCACGCGCATGTAGCGGCACATTGAAACACGTAATACGTTAAAAAAAAAGAAATGCTTAATAGAGCGTTGATGATATTAAAGATATTATATAAAAAAACGAAAACGTTAAAAAAATTATTGTGAACGAAATAGCGGAAACAATCCAATCGAAATAGAATCAAAGATCAAAGAGTACCAGTCAAACGATTGAATGCTTTATTGAAATCAAACCCTCAATGCTTACAAAAATTAAAAATTACAGAAAAAAAATTTGAAAACAAGAACAACGAACCGACTGAAAATCAAGCTCATGCTTAACTAACCTAAATCCCCTTTTGTTAACAGAATTAACAAACAATTATTAAACTCAGTAAGTACACCCTTGCAGATTAAATAATGACACAAATAGTCCCTGACGTTTCATAGTGACTGCAAACAGAAACCAAACTTCATGACCAATTGACTTTAGCTCTGTTGACTTTCCTTTTGACTTTCTTTGACCAATACTCACTTAAACACTAATACACAACAATTATTGTGTACGAAATAAATAAGCGTATTCAAAACTTTATATAAAAAAAGGAAAACCTTTATGCAAACCCACGCGTTACAGCGAAATAGCTAGTACCATTACAAACTATTTAAAAAAAACCGTAACAAAGCTGTTAATAAAAGTTAACTGATGTCGCCCAGACGGTCTATAAAAACTATAATAAAAACCTAATCTAGACTTATAAGTAATACTCTGGAAAACCTATGAACTAGACCGCACTAACAGGCAAGTGTACCTATCGAATGTAGCTAAGCTTAACGAAGAGACACTACTATAGCTAAACTAGACTCTGACTAGAACTAAGAATATTGGTTTGGGGGGTTTTCTATAACTAATAATTAAACTAATGAATTCAAGATTATGAAAACATATGAACGACACTAACAATCAGATGAAAGACTCGGGGAAAATATCAAGAATGAGAAGAACACTACCTATGTCGGAATCCTACTTGCAAAGCTCAGACTTCTACCGGTTATGGAAACTATGATGGATCGGGTATCCTCTCAGAGCGTTTACAACTAGATACCTAATACAGAAGACTAATCGACTACCTCTCACCTTTCGGGTATCGAGATAAGAAGAACACTCTATCTAATGAAACATCAACTAATACCCCTATGGATCACTACGTCTAGCAATACCACAACAGTCACAAAAAAATTAAGCAAGCAACCTAAACATGCCTCTAGAACTAAAATACATTCAACAAGAACACATGCGGGATAATAATCAACATCAAATCAGAATTAAACATGCATAATCATCATAACAATTGAACTAGGATCATTACAATATCATCAAACCATCAACAGAATCCAAAAACCAGTAAGAATCCAAACTTTGTCAAGTATTCATCACGGACCTGGGCAGTATCAAAGATCTAGCCAACAACCATACTCAAAAACATCAAAACAGAAGTCAAGAACATAATCATGGTTTCAATCAAATAATTCAAAGACAAACGAAAGAGAATTGAAAACCGAATAAGTTATCTCTAACCAACCCGGATCCGAAAGCTTCAAACTTTGACTCCGATTGCCTTCTCCTCTCTCAAAATCGCCTCTAGACTCTCCTCAGACAGTTGAATGTCGAACTCTACCCGAATAATGGCGTTCTAATTTCATTAAATCATCGATCTATGGTTTTGCGGAATTTAGAACTCTCGCGTACCGCCAAACAAACATCTTGGTCCTTCACGTACCGCGAAGGACAATCTAGTCGGGCCCGGATTTTCAATCTCTCCCGTACCGCGAGACGTTGGTCCATCCTGTTCGCGTACCACGAGAGTCATGATTTCCAACTTTTTAAATTCTTTTCTACGGGCTTCTTCTCGTGCTCGATCTCTTCATGATATGACTTCGTAATTCATACGAGCACCTGAAAAACACAACATAGACTCAAATACAAACTAAAAACGACGCAAAACGAATACGAAACTATATAAAACACACGAATACAATAGGAAATAAGATGTGTACTTTGCACTACATCAAACATCCCCACACTTAACCTTTTTTCATCCCTGAAAAAGTCTGCAATAGAATCATAACTGGAAAACAACTTTCAACAATCTTATTATTTCATTGGCTCAATATACTCACGCGTTAAAAAGCAACAATCAGTATTTCTGTCCGACTAACCCTACCACCAACTTTTAAGTCCCCGATCGTGTTCTAATTTCACTTTACACAACTATCAATCAATCTATGGGACCCACATTCAAAAGCTATAGCTCTACCTAATCCCGTCTCAAAGTCATGTCTAGGCCCGGGTCAAACCGTATATGTAACACCCCCAAATTTATTCACTTATCAAATAAATAAATTAGGGTTGCAACGATTGGTAACATTACACAACATCGGAAGCTAAAATAAGAGTTCTAAGGTGTCGAACACCATTATAGAAACTAAATGAATCCATAGACCTAAAGACATACAAGTCTAAATGTACTTGGCGTTAAACGACCATGCGTCTTCGTCTTCTAAGGTCTTAATCCATATGCATAACCTATTCCAAACTTACCGTAGCTATGTATTACCTAAAAAAACATGCTAAAAAATGTCAACGCAATGTTGGTGAGTTCACACGTTTTAAATAAATACAATTGGCAAAACCATTTGTACGAAATCCTTTGGCAAAAACCATTTGTACGAAATCGTTTGGCAAAAACCATTTGCACGAAATTGATTGACAAAACTATTTGTACAGGTACTATTGGCAAAATACTTTGCTCGAAATTTACTGGCAAACCATTGATACGTATACCATTGGCAAAACCCGTTTCTCGAAATTGACTAACAAACCATTGGTACGTATGCCATTGGCGAAATCCTTTGCTCGAAATTACTTTATGCATATGATAAACAAAACAAGTTAGCGGTTGATTCATCGAATTCTAGCTAGCACTTACGAATTATGTGAGACACAAGCCTATAACCAAACCTTTAACGAATTCTCGAATTTGCCCCAGCCCATTGTACCTTTAAACAATGAGAACAACAAGACTTAATATGCAATCATTTGACCCTGCCGGTCGTAGTTAGCGCGACTAACCATGACTGGGGTGTCAACCCGAATAGTACTATTCATATTGATCTACGGCTAAGTCCATAGCTAATGGTTATAGTTCGAAATTCCGAGGACCTTTATGTGTTAACTCATGCACACAAGTGAATCAGATGCTTGTTTCTCGTTTTCTAGTTATCATACCATTTGAAGTTAACATGTTTTCCCCCAAATATAGAAAACAGTAAAAAGGGCCCGTGAAACTCACATAGTAATGTGTTAGAAACAATGACGTCTTTTATGTATCAACGGAAACCAAAGTCCACGTAATACGATAGTAGCGGGTCTATGTCCTACTCGAGTCATTAAATCCCTGTAGGTACTGAATGAGAATTACGGACTAACCTTAATATAAAAATGCGAGTCTAAACTCGTGTTGAGGTATCATGCGTGAAGTTGAGCTCTATTGATTCGTTATGTTACAATACCGGTCCGGGATATGATAATAATGGTTGGTGCTTAGATCTAAATTACTCAAGCCGAACTAGGGATACCCAATGAACATTGGTTGTATTTCCAATGAACATTACCTATATATACATACTTTAGTATATCAAATTATCATATTTTATTTATTCGAGTCTTAACTGAATATATATATATATGTGTGTGTGTGTGTGTAACTTCATTCCTTGATTGTAATCGTCTCAAATAATCGCACACTTATTTGTTTCCCACAAAACATATATTATATTTTACGTGTGTATAAGAAATATCGTTTAATACGAGTATTAAAAGTATGTAATTACATACACATTTATACTACTTGTAGATGATGTTTTAGCGTCTTAAGTTTTGAAATCGTTCGTATCAATATGTATACAAAATTCTACGGTCATATATTTACTCATTCTCGTATTCAAATATTGTGTTACGTTATAATTATTTGTTTTTTTGTAAAAAGAAATGTGAATATTCATATACATACATGTATCTATATAGATATATAAGTGTATATATTTATGAGGTATGTTTATATCCATGAAAAATAGTCGTATCAGCACTTGTTTACAGTCAACTTCTCGATTAGTAGGTAACTCTATAGTTTTATTCGTATGAGTTCAAAAACGCTCAAACGTGATGTCCAAGATATGAATTTATACAAAATACATTTATTGTCCAATTTGTCCCAAATATAACCATCAACTGTTTGTATGTTACAAATATTTTACAAATAATTATACGATCAAAATAATAATAATTATTTGTGTATATATAACCATTGCAAGGCAAATTTTTATACATTAAAGTAGTATCTATTTATTCGTTCGTGACGATCGTTAGTCTTACTAAAGCTCCATTTTAACCGATGACACGTTCATGTTTATATTTATCGCCTAATATTTCATACTTTTAATTTGTACGTATCTCAATCACCAAACACCCGTTAATATGACTCATTATTATTTATTATTACATTAATATTTATTTGTCACTAACGAATCATTTAAAGCTCAACATATTCAACCACGCACACGATTAGCTTTCTTATACTTAAATATAAATTGATTTAGTTCGCGTTTATACCTCCCCATTCGCTCGGTTCACATAAACGAACCCGTTGACCCGCGTTGACCAAATTTGACAATTTTGACTTTCGTTGACTGAATCTCGGGACTGTCGGGAATGACCCGAAAAGTCCCGCCTATCCGGGTGACGTCTCGTCTTTGCCATAATCTGTCTAAAATGCAAAAGAATACACGGGAATGAAACCCGGCCACTTTGTTTCACCCGGTTCAACTGAAAACTCAAAAACGAAACTGATATTAAAATGGGTATATTTATTTGAAGGTATGACTTGTAAAAGGAAAAAGAACTCACAGGAACCTATTCGTTCGCCGGAACACTGCAACTAGCCAGAGATTTGGTCGAATCTAAACATGCAACAAAAAATTTAGATGTTTAGGTGCTAGTCAGAAGGTCTCCGGATCTGCCATGGGTTCCGCCGCATTTTCTGGAATACCGTGAAGACACCCACCGCCACCATCTCTACCATCGGTGGGCTTGGATCCTGTCACCACCGTCGGTGTCCGCCGGTGTCCGTCGGTGTCCGTCGGTGTCCGCCGGTGTCCGTCGGACCAAGAGAGCTCTTCTCTCTCTCTCCCGTAACTCTATCTCACTCTATATTTGATTGTGTGTTGAGTTTTTAAGAATTTGGGGTTTAGAGAGTTTGTATGGAGAAAAAAAAGAAATTGAGATGTTGTGTAAAGATACAGAGAGAATGAACACATTGGAAAATGGAAGATTTAGTGGGATTATCTAGGAATATAGTGAAGATATGTATCTTTTGAAAAAAAAAATGGAATACCAAATTCTAGAGATTTGAAAGATATGATAGGAAAATTTATAATAAAATAATAATAATTAGATAAAATGTGAGGACTAGGCAAAAATAACAGTATAATTTAGACTGATTTCTGGCCTATCGCGTGTACACAAGAGTCTCCGTCATAACTGTTAGATCCGAATTTTTTTGTTGTATAAATCTTATAAAAGTAAGACGCGTTAATAAATATAATTTAAACATTTATTTCGTAAAAATTCTGTTCCATCTGTTGTCCAGACCGGTATGCCTCGACACCGCGTATCTAATACGTGTTTGCTTAAATAAATGTTTCGCGCTCCGTTTGAATAATATTATTAATAAGAATAACAAACAAATATAAATAATGATTTAATTTATTTACTTAATCGCGTAGTCCTAAAATAGTCGAATGACACTCCTGTACTGCGTGTCTAACCGCGTGTACTCAGAGTAAACGTTTCGTGTCACGAGATTAATTATTATTATATAACTTCTATATTTATATGTCATGGTAATATATATCATTTAAATATTTGTTAAGATCCTCGTCCTGGTTGCTGCCTAAGTCGGTACACGTTGCCAAACGCGTTTGCTCAAACTAACGATTCGTGTTCCGATAATTTCTATTATTTATTAATAATTATATTATTAACCATAATAATAAATATATATATATATATATATATATTTTGCTATTTCTAAAATAGCCGATATCGCCTTGTACCGCGTGTTCGCATGTTGGACCTTTAGTTGGGCCGTTACTAAGTCGAGCCCGTTATTGATGAATTAACTATTAATGTACTTGGCCCTAACTTTAGGGTTGTCACATTCTCCCCTTGTTAAAGAAGTTTCGTCCTCGAAACTTAGTTTAAGTTATCTCCCGATATTGTCTCGACTTATTCAGACAAGGGTTATGCATCCCGAGTTTATTTCTAGCTCTTAGGGAAAATTTTCACTTTGATCACTCATCGATATATGACATCCAATACTTATAAATAATGGCTACTAGCGGACAGAACCGGAATGAATAGCTTTTCGTATATCGAGATTGGCGACAAGCAATTACAAGTAGGTCTTTAGAAATTTTATCAAAAAAAAATGCGGACAATTACACTAGACCTCAAATAAGAGACAGAAATCGAGAAGTTATCTTCGAGGAATAGGTAGTTGATTTAAAATATGGATCATAATGATGAGTTTTGTGAAATCTAAGCATGACGTGGGTACGCTTGACATTATCAGTTGAGAAGTACTAGATGGAAGTGTTGTTGTAACTATCCACTGCTAGAGGTGAACAAAAAAACCGGTTTGGAAATCCAAACCGGTTTCAAACCGAAACCCAACCCAAGACTAAACCGGTTTAGGGGAAACCGGTTTCAAACTGGTGTGAACTGTCGGTTTTGAACCGGTTCACTCTTCCCTATGAAGGAGCGGTTTAGGATCGGTTTTTTGAGAACCGGTTTGAGGAACCGGTTTGGCAAACCGGTTTAACGGTCAAATGAGAAAACTAGCCGTTGGGAAAACAGCTATATAGCCGTTTGGAGCCGTTAGGAGCCGTTATTTTGTCTTTTTTCACTCATTTTAACCCCCAAACACATTATAAATAGGTAGTGGGTGTTTTGGTTAAATCACACTTCTCAAACCCGCTCTCTACACTCTCGTTTATAAAAAACGCTCAAAAAAACACTATGGCCGATTCAAGTTTTGGTGTTTCCTCTTCCGAAGTTAGCGTTGTGAAAATCATACTAACAACGAGGAACCCCGCAATTTGGTCAAACTACGATCTATGTGAGATGTTTAACGGGATGGAACGTGCTCGTTGCAAAAATTGTGGTGGGTTTTTTAAAAAGGATTCAAACTCTACTCTAAGAACTCATATGGAAAAATCTTGCCCGAGTTTGAAGAAAATTCCGGGTGAGGGTCAAGCATCTATGACAAGCGAGGGTGGAATTTGGAACTTCGATCCAAATATTGTTCGAGATAGAATGACGAAGTTAGTTATTCAAAAAGGTTTGTCGTTCAACCACTTCGACAACCCGCTCGTGACGAGGATGATTCAAGAAGCCCTTCAACCACGTTATCATCAAGTAAGTCGTAGTACTCTTAGACGTGATTGTCTAAAAATGTGGAAAAAAACAAAAAAAGAATTAATTTTAGGTTTTGAAAAATTGGAAACCGGTGTGAACTTAACCACCGACGTTTGGTCGGCTCCACATGGTATTCCCGACTCATATATTTGCGTTACCGCTCATTGGGTTGATCCTGATACGTGACAAATGATGAAACGTACAATCGCGTTTGATATGTTTGAATAACCACACACGGGTCAAAATTTATTTCACATTGTAGATGGTGTGATAACCGATTTTAAATTACAAAATAAATTATTTTCAATATCTTTTGATAATGCCTCAAATAATACAAATGCGGTTCAAAAATTAATATTAAAATATAAAGCGATTTGCAACGGCGTTTTTTTTCATAGTCGATGTATTGCACACATCATCAACTTAGCCGTGCAAGACGGGCTTACGGTTGAACTCGTTATTGAATTAAGTAATGCATTTCGAATCATGCTTAAAGACGTTTTTAGTAGTAGCAAAAAAAGATACCATGAAAATATTAGATTTTGTGATGATACGGGTTTGATTTGCTTAGGTCCCAATTAGGACCTCCCAACAAGATGAAATTCAACTCATAAAATGTTTCATAGTGCTATACGTCAAAGAGGAACTTTAGAAATTTTTCATGATTTGCTTTCCTCAAAACCGCGTCGTAAAATTCAAAAATTTTCGTCTACGAGTTGGGACATTCTTGAAAATATAACCGAATTTCTCGAAGTTTTTAAAACCGCCACCACTTTTTTATCCGGGGTTTATTACCTCACAAGTCCCTTGTCTCTTAAACAAATATTTCTAATGTGTCACAAATTAGCCGAATTTGAAAATAAAAATACTTTTTTTACGAAAATGAAAAAACCGATGAAAGAAAAATTTGTTAAATATTTTAAAGAAATGCATCCGGTTATAACTTGTGCGGCCACATTAAACCCTACAATTAATGTTTACGGTGTTGAAACCTTGATTGATAAAATAACTTACGATTTGGATTTGAATTTCGAATATATTCATTTTTCAATCGTAAAAAAAACTTATTTTAACAAATGTTTGCAAGATTTGTTTGATATTTATTTACATAAATATGGTACAACACAAACCCCACATGATACGATGGGCGCGGGCGCGGGCGCATCAAGTAGTAGCTCGAGGAATGTTAACTTAAATTTGTATAACGAAATGAGAAATGAATTTAGTAAACGGGCAAGTAGCGAACTTGGAAGGTATACCAGAACAAACTTTTTATCATTTATGAGTCCGGATGTTTTTGAGGACTTTGATATTTTGACTTGGTGGAAAGGAAACGAATCTACTTTTCCGGTCCTTTCCGCCATGGCCCATGATTTACTAACCGTCCAAGCTTTCACGGTAGCTTCGGAATCCGTTTTGTCTCTTAGTGGCAGGGTTTTATCTATCCGAAGAACTAGACTCACTCCCGCGGCAATGGAAATGTGCATTTTCTTGAAAGACCATTTGGATGCGGTAGATAGGAGACAAGATAGAAGTTCGCTTGAAGACGAAATTGAAGTTGAAGAATTCATACACGAATCTAAGGTCAACCAAGGATTGGCGAGCCCACTTACAAATGAAGAACTCGCCGAAGATGATAGACTACGAGGATCCACTAGTAACTCCGAGAATGACGGCGAAGATTAAACAAAAAAACTCCAAAAAATAAAAATATATTTTTCTTTTTCTCGTATTTTAGAATTATGTTGTTTAATTTTGTAATGTATTGTGATTTCCGAACCAGTACAATATGAATAAACGTTGAACTTTATATTTTTATTTGTTAAATATTTATTTTTTAATTTATTTTATTAAAAATCTTTTTTTTTAAAAACCGGTTTAAACCGGTTCACCAACCCGAATCGGTCCAGAACCGAACTGAACCTTTTCAACAGGTTCGGGATTTTATTTGTTACAAACCGGTTTAACCCGAACCGGTTTTAGTCAAAACCTAAAACCGGTTTAACGTTTGCGTTGACCAAACCGGTTCAGGCCGGTTTGGAACCGGTTCGGTTCAAAAACCCGGTTTGTGCACCTCTATCCACTGCTGGTAGTAGTGACTATTTACAACGGTTAACATGATTCAGATAAGGCATACCTGATTAGAGGTGTTGAGGTTAAACGAAGGGTAATATAACTATCATATCATTGAAGGGAAATGACTAATTGATGGAAGATTTTTGTTTTCAAAATCTACAAAGTAGCGTATCAAAAGGACAGTAATTACAACACCGCGAGTTGGTAAAATCATAACTAAAGTCCTATAAACTAACAAGGTCATAATAAGGTACGTCACCATCAGAGAAGAACAAAGGATGTGGTTTCGTATAGGATTTATTCTCCTTATCGATGTCTGATAATCATTACGATAGGGACTAGATTATGATTCGTTTTTAACAAGGAAAGCAAGCAAATGTTTATAAGAGATAAAGGCTTACTATGAAACTGAAATGGATTTAAGATGCTTTTCCAGGTTCCACGAAATAGTTTCTGATCATGTGGAAGTTTGCTCATTACAACTGACCATTGTCATGGCATGTCCACCTTTGAAGAAACAAGGTTATCACTGTCAAGGAACAAGAGATTCTTACCTAAATTGTATCAACCAAGGAGAGTTATAAGTTCAGTCGGATCGACATAGACCACGGGTAGGTCATTAACCTTCTTAACTTCCTTTACTTGGATAGGGACGGTTTAAAGGAATCTGATAGTGGTTGTCTAGGTAGAGAGGTAGACAGCTATGATGTGGAATAAAGTTTTATGGAAATATGATTTCCTGAGATTGATCCTCGTTAGACTGAATTTTTGACGAATAACCGTCGAATACCAAATGTGACAACAAAATTTCGTCTGGATTTCTATAGTTCTTCTAAAAATTGAGGATGAGTTCAGATGAAGAGGTAAGATATTATCAAAGTATTTGAGCATACTCTAATTGATTTGGCTTCAACTTATTAAATTTTAGACGGTGTGGATCCATTTATTGTCTTGTCACTGTTATCCTGAGATCCATAGATGAAACAGTTGAATTTGAAAGTATGATCATCATGGATAAAGATGACTAAGTTTCATAAAGAATGTTTGTGGGTCGTTGGTAGTCTGTTGATGAAAATAACATCACCCTTTGTATATTTTTTAAACATTTGCTCGTCGAAGACAAATCATTTCTATCTATCACGGAGGGATCTGAAGCAACAATGGTGTATGGTTTTACTTAGATGAGATAAACTAGTCATGGAGTGTCAGCTTCATGTTTGTCTGGAAATGGCAGACAACTCACTCCTAAGTCCTAGGACTCGTCTAATCATAAGTGTGACTTATGGATCATTAGAAATCATATAGAGTAAAGAGTTTACTTATGCACCTGTGATTGTGTGTTCCGATCCAAGAGTGATAGATTTTCGTGAAAACTAAGACTTCCATTCATTTATGTTTGAGTTTCCCACTATCGAAATTAGCAAGTTTTAGGCTTGCCTCTTTGAAGTGAAGTATGATTAGATGATGTTTGCAAGGAATGGTCATGGTTCATTGGCGTGCTATTCATGGAAATAGCATTACCATCCATAACCTTGGTAACTAATCATTGGTCGAATACATTTTCCTTTTCATTAAACGAAAAGGATCATGTATCAAAGGGGTCGACAAGATTGCACGTAGGCGTGATATGTCTTGTGTATAATAGGTTGGGTCAGGATGTGCAAGATAGGAATGATTAATTTATTCCCAACTTCCAAGTCTCATCTTATACGTAAGTATGGCTTGGAGATTGTCGAGGGAGGTGTATACTAATGGTTCACCCAAAGTTTTGTGATTATAAGTCGAAATCTTTTGCATTAGACTTCGAGGAAAATCATGATGACCATTCATAATATAACGTAAAAGAATGTGAAGAGTGTACCGAAAGATAATTGAAATATGTACGCACCGATTAATATAATACAGAAATGTGCTAGGAAAATTCACAATAAGTAGCAAAATGATAGAGATGTAGTTAGACGTACAAAAGGCGTGTGAATAAAGATTAGTCGATGTCACGAGTTGATAGGAATTTCACACTGAATGAGTTGCTGTAATAGAAATGATTCAATAAAGATAAAGAGTTGGGTGAGTTCATAATGTTCATGCCCAGTTGAAGTGTTGCAGAGATCATCTCAAATATCAACGATTCTTGTAAATCTTATAGAATCCAGTTAGAAAGTATGATCACAGTTCGACGAGTCGAAATGTGGTTTGTGCATGAATATAAAGTAGCACATATGTCGTCATGAAGTTCACATAATTACGAGGTGAAAACATGTTTAAAGTGTTACGTTAGTATTAGCATAACATGACTAGTGTCCAAAGATGATAGAGTGATCACTACGGATCGAAAGTCGAGACCGGCAAGATCTTAAGCCAGATTGTCGTTTTGTTTAACTTCGGAATGGAAAGTCGGAGTTAAGACGACGCAATACTAGATGGACTGATGACTACTCCCGCGCCGTTAATAGTGACTAACTATTACGTTATACATAGTTCAACACAATAGCATTTCCTAGAATTCACTAGTACATGTAAATTCACAATTACATGATATCAAGTGTAATAGTCAATTTACCTTACTTGATCACTCTAGTAGTCTTCTGTTGTGGGTCATATTGTAGGTGTTAATTTTTTCAACATAGTTGCACGTATCAGATATTAATCACGTATGTCACATAATTGTTTCTAGTATTAATGTGGCTAGTGATATTCTATTGTAACCACATACACTAATAATTGACTCAACTTGTCCAGCAACGGTTGGAATTCCTACACTCAAGTCTTAGGTGTTCATAGTAAAATGTAAGTCTTAGTAATCTTGGTCCCTAAATAAGTTCGGTTAGAGCCTAGGTGTCACTAAGGAGACCTAATTCGCTGAAACCATTATCTCTGATACCAATCTGTAACACCCCCAAATTTATTCACTTATCAAATAAATAAATTAGGGTTGCAACGATTGGTAACATTACACAACAGCGGAAGCTAAAATAAGAGTTTTAAGGTGTCGAACACCATTATAGAAACTAAATGAATACATAGACCTAAAGACATACAAGTCTAAATGTACTTGGCGTTAAACGACCATGCGTCTTCGTCTTCTAAGGTCTTAATCCATATGCATAACCTATTCCAACCTTACCGTAGCTATGTATTACCTAAAAAACATGCTAAAAAATGTCAACACAATGTTGGTGAGTTCACACGTTTTAAATAAATACAATTGGCAAAACCATTTGTATGAAATCCTTTGGCAAAACCATTTGTACGAAATCGTTCGGCAAAAACCATTTGCACGAAGTTGATTGACAAAACTGTTTGTATGGGTACTATTGGCAAAATACTTTGTTCGAAATTTACTGGCAAACCATTGATACATATACCATTGGCAAAACCCGTTTCTCGAAATTGACTAACAAACCATTGGTACGTATGCCATTGGCGAAATCCTTTGCTCGAAATTACTTTATGCATATGATAAACAAAACAAGTTAGCGGTTGATTCATCGAATTCTAGCTAGCACTTACGAATTATATGATACACAAGCCTATAACCAAACCTTTAACGAATTCTCGAATTTGCCCCAGCTCATTGTACCTTTAAACAATGAGAACAACAAGACCTAATATGCAATCATTTGACCCTACTGGTCGTGGTTAGCGCGACTAACCATGACTGGGGGTGTTAACCCAAATGGTACTTTTCATATTGATCTACGGCTATGTCCATAGTTAATGGTTATAGTTCGAAATTCCGAGGACCTTTATGTGTTAACTCATGCACACAAGTGAATCAGATGCTTGTTTCTCGTTTTCTAGTTATCAAACCATTTGAAGTTAACATGTTTTTCCCCAAAATATAGAAAACAGTAAAAAGGGGCCATGAAACTCACCTTGTAATGTGTTAGAAGCAATGACGTCTTTTATGTATCAACGGAAACCAAAGTCCACGTAATACGATAGTAGCGGGTCTATGTCCTACTCGAGTCATTAAATCCCTGTAGGTACTGAATGAGAATTACGAACTAACCTTAATATAAAAATGCGAGTCTAAACTCGTGTTGAGCTATCATGCGTGAAGTTGAGCTCTATTGATTCATTATGTTACAATACCGATCCGATATATGTTAATAATGGTTGGTGCTTAGATCTAAATTACTCAAGCCGGATTAGGGATACCCAATGAACATTGGTTGTATTTCCAATGAACATTCCCTATATATACATACTTTAGTATATCAAATCATCATATTTTATTTATTCGAGTCTTAACTGAATATATATATATATATATATATATATATTTGTGTGTGTGTGTGTAACTTCATTCCTTGATTGTAATCGTCTCAAATAATCATACACTTATTTGTTTCCCACAAAACATATATTATATTTTACGTGTGTATAAGAAATATCGTTTAATACGAGTATTAAAAGTATGTAATTACATACACATTTATACTACTTGTAGATGATGTTTTAGCGTCTTATATTTTGAAATCGTTCGTATCAATATGTATACAAAATTCTACGGTCATATATTTACTCATTCTCGTATTCAAATATTGTGTTACGTTATAATTATTTGTTTTTTTGTAAAAAGAAATGTGAATATTCATATACATACATGTATCTATATAGATATATAAGTGTATATATTTATGAGGTATGTTTATATCAATGAAAAATAGTCGTATCAGCACTTGTTTACAGTCAACTTCTCGATTAGTAGGTAACTCTATAGTTTTATTCGTATGAGTTCAAAAACACTCAAACGTGATGTCCAAGATATGAATTTATACAAAATACATTTATTGTCCAATTTGTCCCAAGTATAACCATCAATTGTTTGTATGTTTATATTTGTGTATATATAACCATTGCAAGGCAAATTTTTATACATTAAAGTAGTATCTATTTATTCGTTCGTGACGATCGTTAGTCTTACTAAAGCTCCATTTTAACCGATGACACGTTCATGTTTATATTTATCGCCTAATATTTCATACTTTTAATTTGTACGTATCTCAATCACCAAACACCCGTTAATATGACTCATTATTATTTATTATTACATTAATATTTATTTGTCACTAACGAATCATTTAAAGCTCAACATATTCAACCACGCACACGATTAGCTTTCTTATACTTAAATATAAATTGATTTAGTGCGCGTTTATACCTCCCCATTCGCTCGGTTCACATACGCGAACCCGTTGACCCGTGTTGACCAAATTTGACCAGTTTGACTTTCGTTGACTGAGACTCGGGACTGTCGGGAACGACTCGGAAAGTCCCGCCTATCCGGGTGACGTCCCGTCTAGGGGTGAGCTTATTGCAAAACCCGGACCGAAATGGGTAAAACCCGGCCCGGCCCGAACACCGAAGTTCTAGAAATCAAGACCCGAGGCCCGGCCCAATGATGTATATACGGGTTCCGGTCTTCTTCGGGTTCGGGTTTTACGGGTTAGGGTTTTATAGATAACCCGATGAAAGAACATTGCAGTTAACCTCCATCCTCCCGTTTTGCCTCTTTCCACTGGAAATACTATCTGCACCCCGATGGAAATACGATTCGGAACCTTGCGTCCGCCGATTCTTGCACCCGACGGAGCATCAGCGTTACCAGAAATCACTCATGATGTTGGTCAAATTCGTCGTGCTCGGTGGTCCGATCACTTCATGAATAAAAAGGTAATTTCCGATCTTGTTTTACAATTCTTTTTCTCGTGGATCTGAGCTTGAATTTGCTTTGAGGAGCTTGCTGGTGTCGAACAACCCATTTTTGCAGGTTTATAGAGGAATGAGGCTTTAAATTAGCAATACTTTGACTTTTATAGTCAAACAACCCATTTGAAATTTTGTTGGTCGAATTTGTTGCCTAAGTAGGTTTTTTTTTTCAATTTATTTTAAGATTAGATTTGATTTTGATTTGTACTTATCTTTATACTTAATTTAAAAAATTATAAGTAATACTAAACCGGATTTGTAGTTATCTTTATACTCAATTTATTTTAATATTAGATTTGATTTTGATTTGTTAAAACAATTCTGATGGAATGATTTTGATTTATAATAGGAATACTAAACTTGATTCGGTCCTGTCCTTTTAATTCGGGTTTCCGGTCTAAACCTGAGCCCGAACCCGAAAACTGCAGAATATTAGACCCGACTGAAAACCCAAGTACTATAATACGGTTCGGGTTCGGGTATTTTCTGGGTCGGGCTTCGGGTATTTTCGGGTATACCCAAACTTTGCTCACCCCTAGTCCCGTCTTTGCCATAATCTGTGCAAAATGAAAAAGAATACACGGGAATGAAACCCGGCCACTTTGTTTCACCCGGTTCAACCGAAAACTCAAAAACAAAACTGATATTAAAATGGGTATATTTATTTGAAGGTATGACTTGTAAAAGGAAAAAGAACTCTCATGAACCTTATTCGTTCGCCGGAACAGTGCAACTAGCCGGAGATTTGGTCGAATCTAAGGTGTTTGGGATTACTTTTCAAACTACTTATTAACTTATTACCTTTTCCAAAAAGGTAATAAGTTAAAAGTTCGTTTGGATAAATGGGGAAAAAGTCAATTTTATAAAGGATGAAAAGTTGTTTTTCAAAAGTAGAAACTTCTTACTTTTCCAAGAAGTCATAAGTAGAAGTTAATAAGTAATCCCAAACACCAAACATGCAACAAAAAGTTTAGATGTTTAGGTGCTAGTCAGTAGTTCTCCGGATCCGCCATGGGTTCCGCCGCATTTACCGGAATACCGTGAAGCCACCCGCCGCCACCATCTCTGCCGTCGGTGGTCTTGGATCCTGTCACCACCGTCGGTGTCCGCCGGTGTCCGTCGGACCAAGAGAGCTCTTCTCTCTCTCTCTCCCGTAACTCTATCTCACTCTATATTTGATTGTGTGTTGAGTTTTTAAGAATTTGGGGTTTAGAGAGTTTGTATGGAGAAAAAAAGAAATTGAGATGTTTTGTAAAGATACAGAGAGAATGAACACATTGGAAAATGGAAGATTTAGTGGGATTATCTAGGAATATAGTGAAGATATCGTATCTTTTGAAAAAAAAATGGAATACCAGATTCTAGAGATTTGAAAGATATGATAGGAAAATTTATAATAAAATAATAATAATTAGATAAAATGTGAGGAGTATGTAAAAATAACAGTATAATCGCGTGTCCACAAGAGTCTCCGTCATAACTGTTAGATCCAAATTTTTTTGTTGTATAAATCTTATAAAAGTAAGACGCGTTAATAAATATAATTTAAACATTTATTTCGTAAAATTTCTGTTCCAACCGTTGTCCAAACCGGTATGCGTCGACACCGCGTATCTAATACGCGTTTGTTTAAATAAACGTTTCTCGCTGTGTTTGAATAATGTTATTAATAAGAATAACAAACAAATATAAATAATGATTTAGTTTATTTACTTAATCGTGCAGTCCTAAAATAGTCGAATGACGCTCCTGTACTGCGTGTCTAACCGCGTGTGCTCAGAGTAAACGTTTCGCGTCACGAGATTAATTATTATTATATAACTTATATATTTATATGTCGTGGTAATATATATCATTTAAATATTTGTTTTGTAAGATCCTCGTCCCGGTTGCTGCCTAAGTCGGTACACGTTGCCACTGCGCGTGCCAAACGCGTTTGCTCAAACTAACGATTCGTGTTTCGATAATATCTATTATTTATTAATAATTATATTATTAACTATGATAAATATATATATATATATATGTATTTTTCTATTTCTAAAATAGTCGATATCGCCTTGTACATCGTGTTCACATGTTGGACCTTTAGTTGGGCTGTTACTGAGTCGAGCCCGTTTATGATGAATTAACTATCAATGTACTTGGCCCTAACTTTAGGGTTGTCACAGTATAGATTTTCCACCACGATAACTAAAATTTACATGTTTTAGAAATTAAGGTGATTAATGAATGAATAGATGAAAATGAATGAGCTTTAAAATTTAACAAACGAACCTTGTCTAGAGGCATTTCAACCATGCCGGTATCCCGGAGGGTAACAAATAGACTACAGTTCTAGCAATGAAGCACTTAAGAATCTAACCATGTGGTGTTTCAATCAGGCTGGAACCCGACGTGTGACACGTAGGCGAAACTTAGATTTCTAATTAATTAAGCTCATGATTATGGATTTATGGAATGCGGGCGCCACCAAAACTCGGATTTATTCTCATAAAAAGAGAGTGGTGTGCCAATTAATTTCAAAAACATATAGATTTTAGCTTAACGTGGTAACTATCACCCTATGTTGACAATTTCAGTTTTACCGACACCCCTAAGATGAGTATCCACAATATATCATAATTTAATTCAATTAATTTCCTAATCAACACGCACAGGCTATTTAAGCTTTCAAATTGGTTGGATCTACCAAAATATCATAAGTCAGACACGTTTTTTATTATTTATTTCATTTAAACTCAACAGCAGTTTCCAGTTCTACTATCATTTTCCATTTATTATGCAAAAACTTCTACGTTCGAAGGACTTTTTTCAAATTTTTCAATTTTTTTATATTTTTGTATTTTTATAAAAGAAAATAAATTAAACAGACTCACTAAGACGCAGTCTCCTATCCCCACACTTGAAACACACCTTGTCCCCAATGTGAACCGAGAAACAAAGGAAAATAAATTATACAAAAATAAACTGGAAAGACTTAGCTGGTAATGTATTCATGATTGTGTCCAGCTTCGCTCCTCCACTTGTGCAACCGTATAGCATTTCATTCGCAGCTGCACAACACTCTGTCAGGTGGTCTTTACAAAATTATAATATAAGCATCGACCCGCCCGAATGGAGATTGAGTACGGGCGGAGCGATCAATACCTGCAAGATAAACCTCAAACAAACCCACATCATCACACTGACTCATAGCGCAGACTCAAAATTAAAATAAAAGACTCTACTGACCCAACAAGACTCAAGATAACACATGGAAACGTACCCTATGGTTAGATAAACACATAGACATGAAAGTAACTTGAACGACCCTTCGGTTTCCCATGGTGATGGTGGTGGGTGGTAGTGTAATGATAGTAATGAGTGGTAGCGGTGGATGATGGTAGGAGTGGTGGACGGCGAATGGTGGCGGGAAACAATGGGAAACAAAGGAAGTAGGCAAGAACCAGAGGCCCTCGTGTACCGCGAGGAGGCAAGATTTAAGTCGGCCTTAGCTTTTGTCCTTCACGTACCGCGAGAGAACTCCTGTTGGGCTTCGCGTACCGCGAGGAAGGCTCATTCACATAAAGTTTTGAGGGATTCCATACTTAGAAAATTTTTTGACCTCTTAAAACCTTCTTCTCCAATTTCCTCTACAAACAAGTTCCAATGATAAAAACTAGTGTAAACATACCCGAAACTTCGTTCTTAATGATTTTCCTTACCGCATCAGATGCAAATCCCTGCAAGACAGACACAAACAAAGACCCACAAACAAAGACAACGAAATAATCATGAGAATAAACCAAAATTTAAACACACTGTACACCCGGGCACCGGCCCGAGAGGCAAATAAGCCTAATCAGGAGGCTTCTCCTTGATTCTAACCGGAACGCCTTCATCCTGCGCGGTATACCTCCACTTATTACCAACAAA
Source organism: Smallanthus sonchifolius (assembly GCA_023525975.1). Taxonomy (NCBI): domain Eukaryota; kingdom Viridiplantae; phylum Streptophyta; class Magnoliopsida; order Asterales; family Asteraceae; genus Smallanthus; species Smallanthus sonchifolius. The sequence goes on along the minus strand of CM042030.1, from coordinate 65,105,270 downwards.
TCATCATCAATCAGCACACATCTATTGAAACTATCTCTCAGATCAGTCCACCAACACTTATACCTACCGGGTTCGAAGATAACCTGAATCATGTACCCCAGAAATTTCTCACCTATAAACATCCTCACACTTAGGGTTTGTACTATCCTCAAATCATGTGTATCACTCAGCTCTCAGATTTTCTTACGGGGAGACCTAGATTTAGGGGATGACTCGGTCTCAATCCCCTCACAACGAACAACAGTAATAGGTAAGGGCTCATGAATATGTGTCTCTAATGGTATAACCTCTAAACTCTCACATGGATCCTCTTGATCCTCCACTCTCTCAACCAACATCCCCACACTTGGGGTTTGCCATATCATCTCCTCCAGCTCTGCCATCATCTTCTTTAGATCACTACGCACATCATCATCGTATTCATCCGGCTCATTCAACAACTCCTCTAACTCTAGGGCCCAATCAGATGGCTCTCCTAACTCAGTGTCGGGCTCACTAGACTCACTCTCTCCCAGATCAGAATCCCGATGGTCACCTATTAAGGCATCAATCATGCAGACTGCATTGCTCTGCTCAGCAAGCCCCTTCACAGGTTTCATAGCATCGAAAGTAACAGACTCATCCCTTACACGAAGTGTGAGTTTCCCGTCAAAAACATCAATCAATGCCTTGGCAGTGCGCAGTAAAGGGCGCCCGAGGATGAGTGGGACTCTATCATCCACCTCTATATCTAGAATGACAAAATCCACAGGGAAGACAAATTTATCTATCTTCACTAGCAAGTTTTCCACTATTCCCCGTGGATACTTGACCGAGCGGTCAGGCTAAGCTATTCTCATGCGCGTTGGCTTGGGATCTCCCAAGTCTAGCTGCTTATATATAGAATATGGCATCAGATTGATGCTAGCACCCAGGTCAGCCAACGCGTGGTTCATAGGCAAACCGCCAAGCAGACACGGGATCGTGAAGTGACCCGGATATGCAAGTTTCTCTAGCAGCTTGTTTTGCACCATCGTAGAGCATCTCTCACTTAGAGAGACTTTTGAGACCTCCTACAGCTTCTTCTTGTTGGACAGAAGATCTTTCAAGAACTTTGCATATTTGGGCATATGCTGGAGGACCTCAATAAACGGGAGATTGACCTTCAATTGCTTGAATATATTAAGGAAGTTACCGTATTCCCTGGCATACTTATGCGGTAGCAAACGGGCTGGGTAAGGAACACGGCTTAGGTCAATCTCGGGGGTCTTAATCTCCCCCTCTTTCTTCTTCTCAGCCTTCTCTGGATGCTTCTACATCACTAACTCCTCATCCACCACTACCTCCACCGGTGGGTCCTCTTTCTCTTCTACTCTTCGACTCCTGGTCATCACGGCCATCACTGAAGCATTAGAACCCTTATAGGCCGTAGAAGATTCTCTCTACTTATCCTTGAGATTCTATGCTATGTCCCCTACTGTGCGCTGCAGATCTTGGAACGCAGATTGTTGATTCTTCAATAACTTGTCATGTACATCCAATCTCTGTTGAGTCTATTTGTCTCTTGCTACCAGATGGGTGAGTATCTGGGTCTGATTTTCTGACATATCCTCTATCCTCTTATTCCCTATACTGCTCCCAGAATTCGCTCCTGCATCGCCTCCAACATACTGATTCTGGCGCAGCTGAAACCCATGTGGGTTTTCGCCAGACCTTTGTCCTGAGTTAAAAGTATTGCCAAAGACATTATTAAAACCTTGGTTCTGGTTACTCATATAGTCCACATGCTCTTGCTGACTGAACGGACAGTCGATGGTGTCGTGTCCTCCCCTACACACCTCACATTTCTGTGCACTCAAATTCAGCTCTTTGATCTCCTTTGCCATGGCGGCAAGTGCAGCTGCCACGCTAGCATCAGGGGTGAGCTGATGAACACATATAGCAGAAGAGGCGGGTGTCCTAGCAGTAGGAATGGATGTCCTAACGGAATGTGGCTACTGCTGCTCGGCTAAAGCGAAACTCTCAAACATCTCCTCGCATTCAGCTGGCTCCTTCTTGTCCATGATATGGCCTCCTGCAGCAGTATTAAACATTTGCTGCTTCTCAAAAGTGAGGCCATTATAGAACTTCTCCACTATCGCCCAGTCAGAAAGACCATGCTGAGGAGATCGGCTCAACAGGGCGTTGAACCTATCCCAGGCCACGTGATAAGGCTCGTAAGGGTCCATACGAAAAGAGTGTATCTCGTCCCTTAGGCGAGCGGCCTTGGAAGGTGGATAGTACTTTTTCATAAACTTGGCTTGCAATGTCACACCCCAACCGACGGCGGAATACGTCGGGGCAGGACATGCGGACTGTTAAAAAGCTCAAGGTTTACTAAAGTTGAAATATTTAAACAACCAATTTCATTAAAACATCAAAATTCCACAATACAAGAATAGGAAAAATACATAAATAGTTTCTTTAAATTTCATTCTAGGTCCTCGATCCTAAGTGAAGCAACTTGTACTTATTCTCAAGCATTAGTACCTGAAACATGATGAAAACAAGGTCAACTAAAAAGTTGGTGAGCATACATAGGTTTTGACACACAACAAGTTTAAGATGTTTTATACAATTCATACGATACATGTGTATAAGGCATTTATGGAGAATCTATAGTTAAACTATGTGTGTACAATCAAACCTTGGACTGAGGCATAACACGCAGGTTACCCTTATGTAAAGTCGGTAACAAACACCCTAACCGGGTGGGTTTGTCAGACACAATAGATCCATCAATGTTAACCGTTGGCTTGTACGTAGTTAATGATTGTACTAAAGTCATGTGTATGTAGTCTTAACTCATAGCATTCAAACATAAAGCACGTAACACATAATATCATATTATTGAATTGTATTTAAGTCTATGCAAAAGTTTTAAAGAATAGATCATGTTTCACCCCAAAATGTACAAAAATGAAAAGGGGGCTATGTAAACTCACTTAGAAGTTGTTTGTAGATAGCACGAGCAAAAGTTAGCACAAGTGATTTGCAAATCACAAGATTAACCTAGAGTTGAATTATATGAATTTGAATCAATACTATGCACAAAAGTCTAAGTCACAGTCTAGGGTTCCATGGGGTTTGAGTGTAGGGAATTGTACAAAAGTATTTATGGGATTTTATGAAATGGATGAGTGTAAGTTAATGTTCGAAATTGAATAAGAGTTTAATCAAGAATGTAACTTTAAAGTATGAATGAATTTAATAATATAATAATTGACTTAGGGTTTAACTCAAAAGAGATAAATAATAAATAAACTTTTTTTTTATTTATTATAAAAATAATGTGTCACAAAAAGTGTGAATATATATTGGTATGTATTATTAAGAAAATATACCAAATATAATCTAGACCCTAAATGGAGTACAAATGCAAAAAAAGATAATTGGTTTAATTTAAGTAAATCTTTTTATTTATTTATTTAATATTAAATAAAGTGTCTCTCAAAAGAAATAAAGGAATTGTAAAATATATATGTATAAATATTTATTTAGACAAATTTATATTTGTTTAAATACAAATTTTTAAATCCTAATTAGATAATTAATGGAAAGATGATTTATAAAGGTGTTTTTTTTATGAAACGATATTGTATTTTTATAAAATCATAACGAAATTTATAAAGTTACATATTTTAAATGCTTGATTAAAAATTGTAAATAGTTTTAATTTAAAATGCTCTTAAATGATTTCTATATAGAAAACACAAGATCTTAATTAATTTAAATGATAAAAATAGTTGTTCCTCCTTTAAATTGTTAATTATGGAAGTAATCAGTCATAGAGATTTTATGTTTTTATAAAGTTATTTTTATAAAATAATTGGAGTGTTTAAAACGATTTTAAAAAAGGGAAACAGACCACCTGGTTCGAACCCCGGTGGTTTCTGTGTGGGGCGGCTAGTCTACCACCGGACCAAGGGACTACCAGTGTGAAAGTTTGGGTTCAAAAAGGTTTTAAGGTGAGGACAGAAGGGAAATATGGGTTTGGGCATCTACAGAGGCGAAAAGGACCCGGGGTTTGGGTTTCGAACCCGCGGCCAACCGCGTAGAAGCAAAGTGGATCAACCGGTAGGTCTGGGCAGATGCCTTGACATAAAACCAAGTTCGAATTTAATAAAAAGTTTAAGCCATCAGTCCCTTCATCCACAATACATACCCCGAAACCCTAGCCCTACAAATGAGTCGATTAAGCAAGCGGTCGAAGCTCCGACCATAGGGCTTTCGCTTATGGGGTCAAAACGATTACAAAAACACGAGAATTACCAGTTTTGGTTGAGTGATGAATGCAGACGGCTAGAACAACAGGTTTGGTGTTCTTGCGGCTTGTACTCGGTCCAGGGGTGAATTGCAGCTCAAATGTGGGTTTGGAGAGTTTGGCAGAGATGTCGCGAGTGTGTGTGAATGATTCTAATCGATCAATTCCATCTCATTTATTCAATTCGATTCGGGTTAACAGAGGGCAGCTGTTTGCATGGTTTACGCGTTTATACGTTCACGGGATGATGAATTGGGTCACGATTATGGTCTGGATTCATGTGAGACTAGTATACGCGTGATTTGGGGTCAAGAACGCGTTTCAATTTGATGGATCACTTCCCGATTTAGCTTGGTTTGACTCTGAATAGTCAAAATGCATTCAAACTTTGAATTTGGCCGAAAATTATTAAATGGGCTTGTTAATTGGGTGGGAAAACAATTGCGAGTCAGTTATGCATACGAGGAAAATTCCAAGATTTATGGCTTGATCGATTTCAGTGTTGATTTGCAAAATTTGGTAAACTGTTAACCATAAAAAGTCAAAATAGGTCATTGTGTGTACATGGGGTTAAAGTCAAGGTGTGAGGCTTTAAATTGAGAGTTCAAATGTTTAGGGGGGGGGGGGGGGGGGGTTCAAACTAGTTTGTTTAAATTGTAAGTTTTTATTTTATAAAAATGGTTTTATAAAATTTTGAATATTATTCGTTAAGTCATAAAGATTTTATAAAAGCAAGGTTTCTATATATATTTATATATATATATATATATATAAGATTAGAAGGTTTGTATTAATGATTTAGTTCATGAATCGTGAAATGTACATTTATATAAATATGCATTTATATGTGACATATATATAATAGAGAATAATATATTTTTGCAAAGTTGGAAACGAATTTGAATTTAATATTCGTCAAAATTAATGTGGTTAGTACAGGCTTGAAATGTGTGGTTATTATTGTTAAAATAATATCAGAAAAATCATGGATGTTACAGTATCCCCTAGTTGAGGGAATTTCGTCCCGAAATTAAATTGTCGGAAGCTACTGGATCAGGAAAAAGGGTGAGTTTGGATTCTCGACAGGTTTTGATTTTCGGTTTGAGGAGTATGATAGATAACAAGATTCTGATCTAAAGCTCAAGTTAAGTATGAATGATATTAGTGGATCTTAGTTTCATGAGATTGAAGGAGAGAACTGTCTAAGGATTGAAAGGGGAGATGCATTACTTGGAATGAATTTGATGGGAATTTGATAATTAGGGTTTGTTTAAGATGTAGTTTAATCTGCTCAAGAGTTGTCAATGGGTAAGAGATTTCACAAACATTGGCCCGTTAAACAACAAAAAACTTTACGTGACGCGAATAACGCTACTTCTGATAATATGACAGGGACACTTATATATAGGAAGTACCAGCGGCGTATCCACCATGCCCTTGTCATATCTCATTAGTTTCGTTATTATGTATCATGATAGGTTTCATGTCATAACACACGATAGAATTTGCTATGTTTTCCATGCGCTGATTTTTATAATTACGTGTGCACCCGAAATTATCCAAATCGTCGTATGGTCTGAATAGTTAATCCCATTGTGTGTGTGGGTCAAGGGGGTAACACAAAATCACTTAATTCGTAACTATCGTTTTCACGTATGTGTTGCTAACAAATAACTATGTTCATAGATAGTAGAGTCAATCAGGTACTAAAGAGTAATAACGTGGAATAATTTAGGGTTCCATAGTTTCCTCGTGTTTGAACTAGAATACATCAAACCCCGAGTAGCTTTCATGGATAAGGTGAATAATCATGTCTTGTGTACGATGTATTAAATTAATTGCAACAATGTAAACAATTTAAATCTGTGTATAATGTAAACACTCATGTTTCATATATGATCTAGTGTTAGGCATGTTGTAAGCAAATATAGTGTGAACAATTTGGTATCATGTATAAGCAAATATGTATAATGTGATTATGTATTTTATGAATGTGTATTGAGTCTCATGCGTATCGAAAACTATCGGATTTTGTAGGCGATTGGGTGTGTTACTTGGCGTTCATGCACGATGTAGGTAGATGAGTTTTAACTTTTAAATTCATTAGTGCTTATATGTACGGTTAATGGCGAAATGATTCACTTTCTGAAGTTGGCTAGCAAGCTCAAGTTTATAGTGACAGACCGTAGTAGGTGTAAATAGTTTCGAAAATGACAAAAATAACATAAAGGATTACAATGCATAATTTAGTCCAGACTAGATTCCTATTCGACTCCATCTTGCACTAGCTTCAATTGGTTTCATCTATTGCCTCGGCATTGACTTGAGTTTCGTTAGTGTTTATGTTGAAGGCACGCCCACGAGCACCACCTTGGTTTGAATTGGCTATCCTTGCGCATTGGTCTTTGAAGTGGTTTGGATTACCACATTCATAACAAACACGCCCATTAGTAATGGCTGGTACAACTTGATTGGAAACTTGGTGATTGGCTCGGTTCCCTTGGTGGGTTTGACTAACATGTGGTCTGGATTGACAAGTGTTTGCTACATGACCATACCTTCCACAATTGGCACATAGACGGCATGGCATGTTTGGGAAGTGGTGATAGTTGCATGTGTTGCACAGGGGGTTGTTGCCCGCATATGATTTCTTATTATGGTTTTGGGCTAGGGGAGCTACTTGGTTGATTGGTACGGCAGGGGTAATGACAGCAAAGTTACGTTTCTTATTGAAGTGAGGAGGTTTGGGTTTGTCTTCCTGAGAGGGTTCAGAAGAGGCTGTTGGGTCAGTGACTTTCTTTGTGCCTTTCCTTGTTAGTGTACCCGCCTTCACATGGTTATCGGTTAATGTGGCAGCTAAGCGGATAGCGTCTTCAAGTGTAGCTGGATTTCTTCCTAGGACTGTATCTTGGATTTTCATAGGTAGACCACCGATGTACTTCTCAATACTCCGAGTCAGCGGGGTGACCATGTGGGGTACCAGAAGGCTTAACTCATGGAAACGAGTTGTGTAGGCTCAACTTTCACCACTGTCTTGGGTAAGATCCCAAAACTCGGCCTCCAACTTCTTCATTTCATTACGAGGACAGAATTCCTCAGTCATGAGTCTCTTAACTTCATCCCATGGCAAGGCCATGGTCACATCCACACCCCGGTTTCTCTTCTCACCATTCCACCAAGTGAGCGCCCGTTTCTGAAAGACGCTGGTGGCATAGCGAACCCGGAGATGGTCAGGGCAATCACTGTTGAGAAAAGTGTTTTCAATGCTTTCAAACCATTGAAGGAGGCCCGTAGCCCCTTCGGTACCATAGAACTTGACGGGGTTGCATGAGTTAAAGTGTTTGAAAGTGCATTGGGGTGGGTTGGCACCACCACCACCATTAGTTCCATGGGTACCACTAATGGCTCCATTAGCTTGGGTGAGTTGAGTTACAAGTTGTGCAAGGATAGCAGCAATGTCGGTGTTGTTGTTGGTCACGGTAGCACGACGGGGAGGCATTCTACAGATTTGCACAAGACAAGAAAAGACGTAAGAACTTATGAAAGTTGATTGAATTTAAAGGGAACAAAAAAATTAGATGAAGTAGTAAATCATAGTTTCGATTGTACTCGAATAGTGACATAATCATTTGAATACTATGACACATTAAGGTTAATTCATATAACTTTCAAAGAGACATGCTTTAGCCTATAAGTAAACACTCATTCTGGGAATTCCCAGGAAAGCATACGGATCCCTCAGTTGATTGGGATTTATATGAAATGCTTTCCTAGACAGAAAACCCAGAATACAAGTGTCACTCTTCCAGATTGCAAATGTCCTCTACCGGTTAACAAAGTTTAAAACCCTAACGAGGTGTAAAAATAAGTTTTATGACGTCCCATATGCTATGTTGATGATGATTTTAGAGAAGGATTGAGGCTTAGGGTAAGGGAAAAGGTATTATTATTTTGGATTTAGTGCTTAGATAACTCCTAGCAAGAAATGGGGTCTAGCAAATAATCATGTAGCACATAGCATGTAGCATATCATATAATCATAGAACATGGCAATAATGGGTGTCCTAAGGTTATAGTCTAGGTCAAAGGTGTCTAATAACCTAATTCCCTATAACCAAGGCTCTGATACCAATCTGTCACACCCCAACCGACGGCGGAATACGTCGGGGCAGGACATGCGGACTGTTCAAAAGCTCAAGGTTTACTAAAGTTGAAGTATTTAAACAACCAATTTCATTAAAACATCAAAATTCCACAATACAAGAATAGGAAAATACATAAATAGTTTCTTTAAATTTCATTCTAGGTCCTCAATCCTAAGTGAAGCAACTTGTACTTATTCTCAAGCATTAGTACCTGAAACATGATGAAAACAAGGTCAACTAAAAAGTTGGTGAGCATACATAGGTTTTGACACACAACAAGTTTAAGATGTTTTATACAATTCATACGATACATGTGTATAAGGCATTTATGGAGAATCTATAGTTAAACTATGTGTGTACAATCAAACCTTGGACTGAGGCATAACACGCAGGTTACCCTTATGTAAAGTCGGTAACAAACACCCTAACCAGGTGGGTTTGTCAGACATAATAGATCCATCAATGTTAACCGTTGGCTTGTACGTAGTTAATGATTGTACTAAAGTCATGTGTATGTAGTCTTAACTCATAGCATTCAAACATAAAGCACGTAACACATAATATCATATTATTGAATTGTATTTAAGTCTATGCAAAAGTTTTAAAGAATAGATCATGTTTCACCCCAAAATGTACAAAAATGAAAAGGGGGCTATGTAAACTCACTTGGAAGTTGTTTGTAGATAGCACGAGCAAAAGTTAGCACAAGTGATTTGCAAATCACAAGATTAACCTAGAGTTGAATTATATGAATTTGAATCAATACTATGCACAAAAGTCTAAGTCACAGTCTAGGGTTCCATGGGGTTTGAGTGTAGGGACTTGTACAAAAGTATTTATGGGATTTTATGAAATGGATGAGTGTAAGTTAATGTTCGAAATTGAATAAGAGTTTAATCAAGAATGTAAATTTAAAGTATGCATGAATTTAATAATATAATAATCGACTTAGGGTTTAACTTAAAAGAGATAAATAATAAATAAACTTTTTTTTTATTTATTATAAAAATAACGTGTCATAAAAAGTATGAATATATATTGGTATGTATTATTAAGAAAATATACCAAATATAATCTAGACCCTAAATGGAGTATAAATGCAAAAAAAGATATTTGGTTTAATTTAAGTAAATCTTTTTATTTATTTATTTAATATTAAATAAAGTGTCTCTCAAAAGAAATAAAGGAATTGTAAAATATATATGTATAAATATTTATTTAGACAAATTTATATTTGTTTAAATACAAATTTTTAAATCCTAATTAGATAATTAATGGAAAGATGATTTATAAAGGTGTTTTTTTTTATGAAACGATATTGTATTTTTATAAAATCATAACGAAATTTATAAAGTTACATATTTTAAATGCTTGATTAAAAATTGTAAATAGTTTTAATTTAAAATGCTCTTAAATGATTTCTATATAGAAAACACAAGATCTTAATTAATTTAAATGATAAAAATAGTTGTTCCTCCTTTAAATTGTTAATTATGGAAGTAATCAGTCATAGAGATTTTATGTTTTTATAAAGTTATTTTTATAAAATAATTGGAGTGTTTAAAACGATTTTAAAAAAAGGAAACAGACCACCCGGTTCGAACCCTGGTGGTTTCTGTGTGGGGCGGCTAGTCTACCACCGGACCAAGGGACTACCAGTGTGAAAGTTTGGGTTCAAAAAGGTTTTAAGGTGAGGACAGAAGGGAAATATGGGTTTGGGCATCTACAGAGGCGAAAAGGACCCGGGGTTTGGGTTTCGAACCCGCGGCCAACCGCGTAGAAGCAAAGTGGATCAACCGGTAGGTATGGGCAGATGCCTTGACATAAAACCAAGTTCGAATTTAATAAAAAGTTTAAGCCCTTAGTCCCTTCGTCCCCAATACATACCCCGAAACCCTAGCCCTACAATTGAGTCGATTAAGCAAGCGGTCGAAGCTCCGACCATAGGGATTTCGCTTATGGGATCAAAACGATTACAAAAACACGAGAATTACCAGTTTTGGTTGAGTGATGAATGCAGACGGCTAGAACAACAGGTTCGGTGTTCTTGCGGCTTGTACTCGGTCCAGGGGTGAATTGCAGCTCAAATGTGGGTTGGGAGTGTTTGGCAGAGATGTCGCGAGTGTGTGTGAATGATTCTAATCGATCAATTCCATCTCATTTATTCAATTCGATTCGGGTTAACAGAGGATAGCTGTTTGCATGGTTTACGCTTTTATACGTTCACTGGATGATGAATTGGGTCACGATTATGGTCTGGATTCATGTGAGACTAGTATACGCGTGATTTGGGGTCAAGAACACGTTTCAATTTGATGGATCACTTCCCGATTTAGCTTGGTTTGACTCTGAATAGTCAAAATGCATTCAAACTTTGAATTTGGCCGAAAATTATTATAATGGGCTTGTTAATTGGGTGGGAAAACAATTGCGAGTCAGTTATGCATACGAGGAAAATTCCAAGATTTATGGCTTGATCGATTTCAGTGTTGATTTGCAAAATTTGGTAAATTGTTGACCATAAAAAGTCAAAATAGGTCATTGTGTGTACATGGGGTTAAAGTCAAGGTGTGAGGCTTCAAATTGAGAGTTCAAATGTTTAGGGGGGGGGGGGGGGGTTCAAACTAGTTTGTTTAAATTGTAAGTTTTTATTTTATAAAAATGGTTTTATAAAATTTTGAATATTATTCGTTAAGTCATAAAGATTTTATAAAAGCAAGGTTTCTATATATATATATATATATATATATATATATATATATATATATATATATATATATATAAGATTAGAAGGTTTGTATTAATGATTTAGTTCATGAATCGTGAAATGTACATTTATATAAATATGCATTTATATGTGACATATATATAATAGAGAATAATATTTTTTTGCAAAGTTGGAAACGAATTTGAATTTAATATTCGTCAAAATTAATGTGGTTAGTACAGGCTTGAAATGTGTGGTTATTATTGTTAAAATAATATCAGAAAAATCATGGATGTTACATGCAAATCCTCTTAAGTGGTGATGGAATCATCGGGGAGGGTATCAAGCCAAGTGGCAGCAAGCCCAGAGAGCGAGAATGGAAAGAGACGCAAGTAGATTGCTTCCCTAGATACACCAGTGATATTAAAGGTATCACAAATACGCACGAAGAGGGACATATGTCCTGGTGCATCCTCATCCTCGAGGCCATGAAGCTGAGTAGAGTGAGTGATTGTACTCATGATATGTGATGAGATTTGCTAATTATTGTTAGGAGGCACAGTTGGGCGCGTGATCGGAGATCTGGCCCTAGTAACACCATCACTGGCTCTTTGGTGTACGATACGTCTCGCTGGTGGGTCAGCGTCGCCCATGTTAGGAATAGGAATAGGGCTAGGGATACATACCTTTTTCTCGCATAAAACTCTCAACCGCTCACGAAGGTCGCAACTGCGCTCGTGAAGCTCTCGCTCGGGCTCTGAATAAGCTGTAAACTTGGGTGATCCCTGTGAGCGAGTACGTTACATAAACTGACAGAAAACAAAATAAATGAATAAAGATTCAAGGCACAGAAAGACTCAATCCTAAATTAAGACACACAAGTAGCAAGCACGACAAAACACACAAATAAGACCTAAAACGAAAAGACTCAAACTACAAAAAGCAAAGAGAAAATAAAAACAAAGAACTAATGAAAGCTAATTTTGCTATTGCCAAGTGTCCCTGGCAACGGCGCCAAAAACTTGATGTTGCCCGGACGGTCTATAAAAAACTATAATAAAAACCTAATCTAGACTCCTAAGTAATACTCTGGAAAACCTATGAACTAGACCGCACTGACAGGCAAGTGTACCTATCGAATATAGCTAAGTTTAACGGTAAACCAGATATCGAACCCTAGAGACACTATTATAGCTAAACTAGAATCTGACTAGAACTAAGAATATTGGTTTAGGGGGTTTTCTATAACTAATGATTAAACTAATGAATTCAAGATTATGAAAACAAATGAACGACACTAACAATCAGATGAAAGACTCGGGGAAAATATCAAGAATGAGAAGAACACTAGCTAGGTCGGAATCCTACTTGCAAAGCTCAGACTTCTACCGGTTATGGAAACTATCATGGATTGGGTATCTAAGGATAACAACTCTAGACAACCTAGTGGATCTCTAATCACTCTCAGGATGTCACCAAAAGGAAACTCTAAATATGCACAACTCTTACCAGATAGTTGGATTACCTTTTAGTCTCTCCATCAACAATACTGTACCCTACAGACAGATCACCTCTCAGTCTCATTGTCGCTGTACATCAAAGATGCAAGGGGTAATCTCAACAAAAAAAAGACATGACACAGATTAGCAACGAATACTAAGAACCTAGGAAGACCTCCTCTTAGAGCGTTTACAACTAGACACCTAATACAGAAGACTAACCGACTACCTCTCACCTTTCGGGTATCGAGATAAGAAGAACAATCAATCTAATGAAACATCAACTAATACCCCTATGGATCACTACGTCTAGCAATACCACCACAGTCACAAACAGTTAAGCAAGCAACCTAAACATGCGTCTATAACTGAAAGAAATTCAACAAGAACACATGCGGGATAATAATCAACATCAAATCAGAATTAAGCATGCATAATCCTCATAACAATTGAACTAAGATCATTACAATATCATCAAACCATCAACGAAATCCAAAAACCAGTAAAAATCCAAACTTTGTCAAGTATTCATCGTGGACCCAGGCAGTATCGAAGATCTAGCCAACAACCATACACAAAAACATCAAAACAGAAGTCAAGAACATAATCATGGTTTCAATCAAACAATTCAGAGACAAACGAAAGAGAATTGAAAACTGAATAAGTTATCTCTAACCAACCCGGATCCGAAAGCTTCAAACTTTAACTCCGATTGCCTTCTCCTCTCTCAAAATCGCCTCTAGACTCTCCTCAAACGGCTGAATGTCGAACTCTCCCCGAATAATGGCTTTCTAATTTCTTTAAATAACTGATCTAGGGTTTTGCGGAATTTAGAACTCTCGTGTACCGCGAGGCAAACATCTTGGTTCTTCGCGTACTGCAAAGGACAATCTAGTCGGGCCCGGATTTTCAATCTCTCGCGTACCGCGAGACATTGGTCCATCCTCTTCGCGTACCGTGAGAGTCATGATTTCCAACTTTTTAAATTCTTTTCTCCGGGCTTCTACTCATGCTCGATATCTTCATGATATGAGTTTGTAATTCATACGAGCACCTGAAAAACACAACATAGACTCAAATACAAACTAAAAACGACTCAAAACGAATACGAAACTATATAAAACGCACGAATACAATAGGAAATAAGATGTGTGCTTTGCACTACATCATTAACAGTAAGAAATTAGACAACAAAGCAAAACCGTTTAAAAAAAATAAAGAGTTTAAAAAATTTTATAATGACGTTGTACATAAGTGATTAGACAATTTGTACACTATCACGTGCAATTCCGTTTTGAACAAAATTTATATCAAAACGTTGATAAAAATAAGCATGTCGTAACAGTATATTCGAAATTAAAAAAATTTAATATTTTAAAAGTGATAAACTAAAAAGCATAAAAAATAAAGACCTATTAATGTCAAGCATTTTAGTAAAAAAAAATTATTTTTAAGAGAGCGAGGGTGGGGAGAATTTGTTGAGAAAGAGACAAAAAAATGCATCGAGTGTTTGTACCGTAAGCATTAGCACTTTGCAATTTGGGTTTTGTAAGTTACTAATGAAATAATAAATAAGTTGAAAACGGTTATCTTAAACATAGATTTTGTGTTTAATCATTAATATGAAAGTTATACAAGAAAAACATAATTAACTAGTTAACCCATAGGTCGTGCCTATCGTTTTACGTAAGCATAACATCTTTATCTTGTTTTTTGTCGTCTTTTCCTTATCACATGATTTATTTTTTTATCCTTCCTTGTTTTATCTTTATATTCGCATCACTGTAAAACCAAATGGTCATAGTCCTTAGGTCTTCGGATCCTTACATGGTTAAACCATGAGTATCGGATAGATGTTCGGGGGAAACCCACTACATCCGACCAAGTAAAGGAGCACAAAAGCAGTTTACCGTTAACATTGGTTTTCGTCTCTAAACAACATTGAACAAGTAATTCACGCTTGTAGCCCTTGTTGTGTGCCTTAAATATTGTGAAACAAATGTTCACAAAATATATTTAAGACTTTGGTTATTTTTATAAAAGGAAAATGTTTATAAACTAAAATCTTGACCTCAAATATTTTTATCAAAGATTTTATAAACATTAAAACTAGTGTTGGTCAAATGTTGTGAAGGGAACTTCTTTAAGAAGATATAAATCCAATTTGAAATTGGTTAATGAGAAAGAGATTGCATGAATTAAGAAGTGATCAACTTAAATGGTAAAAGGACAAAGAAAAATCTTGGTTTGTAAGTAATGATGCTTTGCATAACTAGCTTTTGTCCCCCTCCATTTGTGTTGACCAATCCCGTTTAATTAAGAACTGATTTAGTCGTTGCTTAAGGTCCGAAAAGGAGAAATAATCAGTTTTGGACTTATTGCAATGGGTTTATTTTTGTGTGTGAAAAAGTGAATTTGCACGGTCCGACCATGAGATCGACCGTCCGGTTGATGTTTTAACTTTTTCACTCACACTCTCACCCTCCCTCCCTCCCTCCTCCCTCCCTTTCTCCTATTTAAACAATCCTCCTTTCACCTTTTTGACTAACCCTTAAAAGCTAAAAATTAAAATGCATATTTTCTTCAAGTGATCTTTAATTCTAAATCCAAAGATGACTAGGAGTAGAAGAAAACAAGATCAAGAACAAGGGGTCTAAGAAATTGAGTTGGTGTGAGTATTAATAATAAGCATTTATTAACCAACTTTATGAGTGTAATTTGAGAGAAATGATCACCATGCAAATAGAAAGATATGTAAAGGTGATCAGTCTCACATGAAATAAGAGATTAAAGGGTGATCATTACTCGTTAAGTGAGATGTACAAGGGTTGTTCACTACCCATTAAGTGAGCTGACAAGGCGTTGGAGAGCACGTTTAAAACATGCATGGGTGATCCAAATTTCGTGAAGTTCTTAGACTTCAACCATGTATAAATCTTAACCCTTAAGGATTAGTTGGAATTTAAAGATTTCAACCCAATGGCTCAGGTTACAATTCAAACTTTCAGAGAGGGCTTAGGTTACAATTCAAACTTTTAGAGACTGAGAATCCCAATGAACAATCAACCCCTTGAATTTGGTGATGTTCTTTGACATCAAACACGAGGTTAATCATAACACATAATACATTTAGGAAATGCACATATAATCATACTTTAAGCACAAATAGTTAATACCAACATATTAACACATTATATCACACACATACAACTTTGGTGAAACTAGTAGTCTTAAACACATCAATTTGATAAACTTTCATTGA
This sequence comes from Smallanthus sonchifolius, assembly GCA_023525975.1. NCBI lineage: Eukaryota > Viridiplantae > Streptophyta > Magnoliopsida > Asterales > Asteraceae > Smallanthus > Smallanthus sonchifolius. The sequence goes on along the minus strand of CM042030.1, from coordinate 65,089,375 downwards.
TTTATGATGGTAAAATCATTTTTTTTGGTGAAAAATCCCCTTTTGGGTCAAATTAGGTCTATATCTATCAAGAACACAAATAGGTAAATCATGATTTGAGCCTCATATTCATGATTGATGAATTCTAATAGTTCTTAAACGTCATCAATAATGTTTCTAAACTATTAGCACACCTATAACATATAAAATTTCCATTCTAAGCTTTAGGTCCAAATTTATTAAAAACCTTAATACCTAACATCATGATTTCAACACAGAATTGAATTCTAACCATTTATAATCATCTTAGGTGATGATTACTAGTTAGACCTTAGAAGGTGTTAATTTATAAAAATTCAAAGGTAATGGCCTTTCATGCTCAAAATCACTACAAGAAGCTTAAATGGAGAAGATTGCTTACCAAGCTTTCTTTAAAATCCTAGACACTTCTATGAAGTAACAAATTGGATTATGAACTCAATTTGATCTTTTGATCTTTAATTATCAGAGAATTGGAGCTTCTTTGGCTATCCCCTTCATCAATACACACACTTACTTTATGGAGTGGAGCTTCTTTGGCCATCCCCTTCATTAATACACACACACTTACTTTATGGAGTTTCCTCTGGTTTCTTTAGTGATACATGGTTCATCACAAATATAACTAGATTTTATTTAAGTTTCCATTTTCCTATAAATGATCCTCAAAGTTTGGTTTAAGATGACATTTGATCACTAAAACTAAATATTTACATTTTCAGCCCTAAAATCCAAAAGATTTAGCATTTTAGTCTCATTTATTTAATGCTAAAAATGAATAATCTTGTCACGTTATAAAGAATTATAATTTAATATTTCACACACACATATATATATATAATCAAATAATCGGGATATTATAAGTAAAATTGAATAATAAACGACAATGGACATGATTTCACATTCTTGTAAGTATAAACATAATCAATCCCTTAAATAAGTAAACCAAATGGACTATGGTCTAACAATACCAAGGTGTGTTGAAAAAATGTTACTCCAGAAATGGTGAGGGTTCAGGTCTAACATAAAAGTATAGAATTAGAAGTAGCATCAAGCATGTTAGTTAGTCTAAAAAAACCTCCTAAATAATTTATAATTTTCTTTGAGTAAATTATAAAAAATGTCCCTGAGGTTTGGACTCGTTTACACTTATCATCCCTGATTAACACCTTGAGCCACCAAACAATCTGATTGTAACAGTTTCTGTCCAATTACAAATGGTGAATTAACGGTCTGTTAAGTGAGTGATAAAATGAACTTTTCACCTAAAACCCTACCACGGAAATTACCCCAAACTTTCCCTTCCTTTTCATTTTATTCACTGGCGTTCATCGACCACCCATCTCCCGCCAATCCTCCTTCCGACATCGCCTCTGACAACGCCATTTTCATCGCCGTAGTCGAAATTTCGATCTCCGACATCAACATTTCCATCTCATTTCCATATCAGACAACCACATATGGCTAATCAGCTTTCCGTGGACCCTAACAAGATTTTTGGTAAGTCCGTCGATTTCAAACACTTTCAAGCTCAAAATATCATACAAGATTGTGTTTTTAAGTAATTTTTTAACTATTTTTGTTACATTTCACATAATTACAGCAAATGAACATGCTTGTTGTGTTATGAGGACATTGCTGATTTGTTTGATAAAGGGAACTTGGATGATTGGTTGTGTAACGAGGATTTAGCTGATTTGTTAAATGAACCTGATTTTCATGCTCCTGATATTTTGCTCTTGAACTTAGATGAGTGGTTGTGCCATAAGGATTTAGCTGATTTGTTTGTAGAAGGTGTGGATGAGGTGCATATTGAGGTGGAGATTCTAGTTTAGGCTTAGTTTCTATAAATATATGTAATATGTAGTTATTTGGTATGTTGTATGGATCTTTGGAAATATATATGTAGTTTTTTGGTATGTTGTAAGTTTTTCATATGGATTATAGCCAAACTGAATTGCATAACTCAATTGAATTATATGGATCATAACTCAATTGGATTGCTGGTTTGATTGAATTAGATATGGATCATAGCCCAAACTGAATTATAGGTAAACTCAAAAGTCAAACACCCAAGGATGACTTGCAGCTTGAATTGTAGGTCAACTCAATTGAATTTCAGCTACTAGGGAAGCAACATGTTAGATTGAATTGCATATGGTTCATAACTAAACTGAATTGCAGGTCAACTAAAAAGTCAAACATTTTGAATTGCAGTTGCTAGGGAACCAACATGTTAGCTTGAATTGCAGATGGATCATAACCCAACTGAATTGTAGGCCAAACCAAAAGTCACACCCCTTAATTGGACTTGCAGCTTGAATTACATGTCAACTGACATGTTAAGTGTGTGTGTCAAACTAGTTGCATATGCTTGAATTACAGGTCAACCAACATGTTAGGTTAGGTGTTTGTGTCAAACAAGTTACATATGGTTGAATTAGGTGCTAAGTAATTGTGTCAAACCAATTGTAATTTGAATTTTGAATAAGGTGTTCCATCCGTTGCAATCTCAAATTGCAATTTGGTTTGAGAATGGATTTTGAATCAGGTGTTCCATCAGTTGCAACAGGTTAGATTGTTGCCCATCTAACAATGGCTTTGAGATTTTGTGTCATAGTTTCGACCAGTAGTTGCAACATTGGTGGTGAAAGGGAGTTATCAAGAAGTAGAGTTTCGAAGGGAATGGTCGAGAGGTTGAGATCTAGGGTTTTGGTAGTGAAGGGAATGATCGAGAGGAAGAGGGGGGAACCTGACTTCAAATTCGGTCATGAAAGGACAATTTTGCCCCTTACGTGATGTGCACGTGCGTGAGGGTTAACAGAACAGAATCGTTGGTCACCATGATCCAATTGAACGGAAACGGTTAAAATCAGAAATTTGAGTGACGTCAAGTATTAAAAAGTTTCAAATCAGACGAAAAGTGATTTTGGTGATAAACCTCATGACCCCTTTTTTTTTTTTTTTAATTTACTCATGTTTTTTAAAAGATTAAATGAGGATGAATTATCCGTTATCTACATCTATCGCGTACCCAAAAAGGGTAGTAGTATATATTAGAGCTTCACTCACAACAACAGGGTAGAGGTCTCTTACCCTTTCCATAAACCTCTCACCTTATCTTTCCAAATTCCGTCATGGCCTATTCCTCTTCTTCAATCGTAACCATCTCCTCCCTTTGCGTCCAAACCCAACCGCCAAAAAAACCCACCACACTCTATCCTCCCTTTCCTTCTCACAAATCCCACTTCATTTCCCTATCCAAACTCACCCACACTTGTTTCGTTCCATCGGCAGTTTCGGCCCGGAATTCGGTTCTTAGCGAGGAGGCGTTTGAGGGTCTTGCTTTGTTTGATACAGGGTCTTCTTTGGAAGATGATGATGACTCGGAATTTGAAGCTTCAATTGTTGATGTTAATGGTGGTGGTGGGGGTGATGATGAACTTGCAGTTTGTAGATTGGGTTTGCCTCAAAGATTGGTTGAAACTCTTGAGAAAAGAGGGATTACTAAACTTTTCCCAATTCAAGTAATTTCAACATTTTTTCACTTTTCTTTATTATTATTTTCAAATTGAACATGATAATGTTACTAGGGTTTAAACTTATCCATTTTCAAGAAATTACATTTGTTTGTTCCTAGGGTTTAACCTTATTCAGTTTGATTAATCTCTTAAAACTTGAATGATATGATATTTAGTTAATAAAAAGTTATGATACTAAATATAGAGTTAGTTACCCTAATAGGTTTGAGTATTAAGGGTTTAAAATGACAGGTTTGGGTATTATGCTTTCAATTTTGTAACGAGTTTGGGTATAAAGGCTAACTTTGGGTAACTTTTCTGTTAACTTGGGGTGAAATGACATGGGACGATTTTGTTCATTATGATGTTGTACATATAGGTTATTTATATATTAAATCATATATAGAGCTTATTTATATCTAAATGTTGGGTATGTGATGCTAGAAACCTATGAGAAATATAAAAAGTTTATATAAATACCTCGCGAGTCGCGCCTCGCTCTCCAGCTCCGGACCTTATTGCCTAGTGCGCCTTGTGATTTTTAAAACCAAGGATGTTATACGTTAAATTTAATGAAACGGGTAAATATGAAATTTCAAGTATTTTGAATCGGATGCATTTGATGTTAATTTTTATGGTTACGTAAATATGATAATATTATAAGTTTTTAGGGGTAGATATGAAATTGCGATATTGTTTATAAGCAAGGTTAGTTCTAAACTAGAAGAGAAGTATTTCACTCTTATTAAGTGTAGTAAGATAAGAAAAATGCTTAAAAATACTAATTTGTTGATTAAGGAAAAATAAATGACAAATCTTTTTAAAAGATATAAATAAATAATTATTGAATATATTATTAAATTTAAATAAACAATAAAAGTTAACAAATATAACAATGTCCTTTTGTTCAATTTGTTTGTTTGTTTCTTATATAAATCATCATTTACTTAACATTCAAGTAACACCATAGTTACAACTTTAAGCAGCATAAGCACATCCCAACTGCCACAATACCTGGTTATCACTTCTAAAATGCACATCCAAACACCCCTTAATTGCTTACTTAAATCTTAACAAGGAATACATACACAAAAAAGTTTGTGACCTTTTCTTTTCTGTTTTACAATGTAGAGAGCTGTATTAGTTCCTGCACTAGAAGGTCGAGATATTATCGGGCGTGCAAAAACAGGAACCGGTAAGACATTAGCCTTCGCAATTCCTATAATTAAACGAGTCACAGAAGAGGATGAAGAAAACCGAAACAGGTACCTATGCAACAAAATCTTCACATCTTCCTTTGATAATACCCGACTTTAAACACCTTACTTTAACCTAGGGGTGTCAATTGTGGCGGGTTGGCGGGTTGAATCGTTAAACCCGAATGCGACCCATATATATTTATTCATGTCAAAGACATCACATCTAACCCGGACACACATAAAATCTTGTAACCCTACACGACCTGTTTAACCCATTTCTAAACGAGTCAAACATGTTTATGGATTATAATCAAGTTGTAAACGTGTTAAACATGTCATAAACGGGTTTGTTGGGTGTAATAATTGGGTTAAATGGGTCGTGAACAGGTTGGTGGTTCGACATTAAACATGTCAAACCGAACACGGCTTTTTTATTAGATGAGTTAAATGCGACAACCCATAACCTGATTATTTTCGTGTCGTGTTCATGTCATGTACGGAATTGCCACTCCTACTTTAAGCCACTGTACTTTATAAAATTGATTATTTTGGTTAATTATAACCGAGAAACCTGTAATATGCTGACATGGGTGAGTGGTTTTTATAACCGGGGTTTGATCCCTGTTTATTTAAAGGCTTGCGGGACGTCTTCCAAGAGTTTTAGTGCTTGCACCGACACGAGAATTGGCAAAGCAAGTAGAGACAGAAATCAAAGAATCAGCCCCGTATTTGCGCACAGTTTGTGTCTATGGTGGCGTCTCTTACACTTTACAGAAAAATCAACTGACCCGTGGCGTTGATATAGTGGTTGGCACTCCGGGAAGACTCATTGACCTGGTCAACAGTAATGTGCTTAAATTAGGAGAGGTTCAGTTCCTGGTTCTTGATGAAGCTGATCAAATGCTTGCTGTCGGTTTTGAGGAAGATGTGGAGACTATCCTAGAAAAACTACCGCCACAGAGGCAAAGTATGCTTTTTTCAGCAACCATGCCTCGTTGGGTTCAAAAACTCTCGAGGAAATTCTTGAAAACCCCCTTGACAATTGATTTGGTGAGTTGTTGGTTAGAAAATTATACAGTTCGGTTCACGGTTCGGGTTTGGCGGTTTGGAACTTGGACTCAGCTGCGTAAACCGAACTGATCGTTTAACCTTATTTATTTATTTATTTTCTTTTTGGAAAATGCAGTTATGTATATGTGTTATATTCATGAACCATCTTTATTCTTTTGAAATTTTGAACGCAAACTAATGATTTTGAAAAAAAAATAAAAAAATCGGTTCAAACCGTCAAAACCGAATGATAAAAGTTCAAACCACCAAACTGCTAAAACGGGCTTGTCTGGCCAACCCACCCAATCAGGCTGGTTTGGTTTGTCGTTTCCCAAAACCGTAGTCAGTGGTTCGGCCCAAAGTTTTCGTCAAAACCGGCTGAACCAGATCCTAAACGCCCCTACTTCCATCCAAACACCTGCATCATGTTTTGCCTATAAAACCCGTCATTAGTTCATATTTTACAATTTGTGTAATATTTAATATTTTACATGTTGCCACCCAAAAGGTTGGTGACCAAGATGAAAAGTTGGCGGAAGGAATCAAGCTTTATGCTATACCAACCACATCAACTACAAAGCGGTCAATGCTTGGTGATCTCGTCACGGTATAAGAACCCATCCACCCGCTTCTATAAAAGGTCTATAATTCCGCCTGATGAAAATTCTTATCTTTCAAGGTTTTAAATGGTTTTAGGTATACGCGAAGGGCGGGAAAACAATTATTTTCACTCAAACAAAAAGGGATGCAGATGAGGTCTCCATGGCGTTAACTAGTAGTATAGCTTCAGAGGCATTACATGGTGACATATCTCAACATCAGAGGGAAAGAACACTTAATGGATTCCGACAAGGAAAATTTACCGTGCTTGTTGCCACCGATGTTGCTTCTCGTGGGCTTGATATACCAAATGTTGACTTGGTATGTTTCCTCTCTATGATGTTGTTTACTTGTAGTTTAGAAGTGGCTAGATGGGCAGGTTGGATTACGGGTCAAAGCTGGTCATTTCTTTTAGTATTGGCGGATTGAGATACCAGCAAACACTTAATTTGTCCACTTTTTAAAAAAAAATTATATATAATTAGCGTGTTTTAAACAATATTATTCCACTAATAATCTAAATCTCTACAAAAAAATGCTTTAGGAGGCCGCATGCATTAAAAATAATGTTTTCATAACCGGACTGGCCGCCTTACCGAGCCACTGGTCGGATTGGACGGACCAGTTTCAAAAACCGGATGACGTCATAAATAGCCTAAAAATTTAAACTATATAGGTATAACTAATTTAAAACAAAATATGAAACTACTTTATCTTTTGGTGTGGATTTGCTATTTTAATAAAATATGAAACCTTAAATAAATATGAATCCAAAAGTAGTAAACGAATCAGTAAATGAGATTTTGAAGAAAAAATAAAAAAACTGAACCGGTTCAACTGGTCTGACCGGTTATCCAATCTAAATGAGGACGTTTCAAATACACTTAGCCGGACTGGTTCTATGGCCTGTTCCCGGTAGTCTGGAAAAATTGATTAAAAGTAGAGTTTGGTTGACTTTCAACCCGTATTATTTATTATTTTCAACTCTTTGACTTGATCATTTGCTTTCCAGGTTATCCACTACGAACTACCGAACGACCCGGAGACTTTTGTGCATCGTTCTGGAAGAACAGGGCGTGCAGGAAAGGAAGGCAAGGCGATTTTGATGTACACAAATAGTCAAAGGAGAACGGTCAAAACTCTTGAGCAAGATGTGGGATGCAAATTTGAATTCATAAGCCCTCCGGGTGTTGAAGAGGTTTTGGATTCATCAGCAGAGCAAGTCATTGCTACCCTTTCTGGTGTTCATGATGAGTCCATAAACTTCTTTACTCCAACCGCACAAAAGCTATATGATCAACATGGTACACGCGCTCTTGCTGCTGCACTTGCACACATGAGTGGTTTCTCCCAACCTCCATCCTCCCGTTCTCTTATCACACACGAGCAGGTATGTTATTGTAATAATAACTTGTTTTAGATGCCTAGTGGCGGCATAACGGGTTGGTCAATCGAGTATTTTTAGTGCGGGTCAAAACATGTGCTTGATTGACACAAAACACTTTTGCATAATAGGGATGGACGACGTTGCAAATGACGCGCGATTCTGATTCATCAATAAGAGGGTACATGTCGGCTAGAACAGTAACTGGATTCTTGTCCAGTGTTTATGCTACTGCTGCTGGTGTACTTGGAAAAATACATGTTATAGCAGACAAAAAGGTATACGTGTAATCGCCTTTAATGTTTCACGAGACTTTGCTTTTAGTAACACGTGTATATATGTTATTTGTTATCAGGTTCAAGGTGCTGTATTTGACCTTCCCGAAGACATTGCCAAAAATCTATTATCGAAGGAGATCCCGCCCGGCACCACCATTACAAAAATTAGCAAGGTAAAATCTTTTCGGCTTTGGAATATGCTCACGCTCAGCTCGTTTATTATTTATTGATTATTTTATTATTCTATCAATATACATATATAGTTATATATATATATAATTATATTTTTTTACATATAACATAATACATGTTATTTAGTTGTTTTTTAAATCATAACTATGTATTTAATATATTAAATAAAATGATAATAATAAACAATGACTCGTTTTGGCTCATGAGCTTAGTCAAGCTTTGTATATGAAGGCCGGGCTCGAGATCGTTTATAAATGAGCTCCAATTTCATCTTGAGCGTTGATAAGCTAAGCTCGATTTGAGCTTCTAGCGAGCCGATCTCGAGTAGCTCACGAGTGGCTCGGCTCTTTTACACCTAGGGTTGGAGGAATCAAAATGGATGGGTGGTAATTTTTGTATGGGTCGGGTCAGGTTGAACCAAAACATTTTTTGAATATATTTTAGATTTCTAACAAAAATTTGCCCTATCAAATATGATTACAAAAGTCTTAGTTTTATCAATAATAATATTAATAAAAAGTTTAAATACAGATAATTTATGAGGTTCTATGCATTAAAAAAAGGGAAAACTTTATAGAAAAGTAACAAAGTTTCAACTTTGTTCCAATTAAGTCACTGATACTTTTTTTGTCTCAATTAAATCACTCAACTTTAAGGGGGTGTTCTAATAATATGTTTTTTACTTGTTTAGCAGGTTAACATGCCCATGTGGCATTTTTTTTTCTTATTCTTTTTTTAATATATGATGACATGAAAAAAAAATATGGCGTGTGTTTTAAAAAAAATACATGACTGTTTTTAAAAAAAATATATATGACGTGTGTTTTTAATATATGAAAATTTTAATTAATAAAGAACTATAAGAAAATATATATATTAAATGATGAGCAACATTCTAACAAAATTCCAACAAAATTCAAAATTCTAACAAAATTCCAATTAAAATTCTAACAGAATTCCAAAATTCATATTAAACTGACCTGCCATTACAAAATTTCCAAAATTCATATCAAAATTCTAACAAAATTCCAAACAAGTTACTAACGATTACACAAAATTCCAAAACAAAATTCCAAACAATGTTAATCATTCTACTGGCCAACATTTTCATCACGGGACACACTTGTTGAATTAACTTTTTTAGGTCTACCTTTTGGCCTCACCTCTTTTGGTTGTGGGTCTCTTTTCTCGTTCGTGCAAGACCTGATATTGTATCCAACTCCTTGACATTTATTGCATGTCATATTTCTTCCAAGTCCAACCTTCGACTTCTTGTTCTCTTTCTCCGAAGGGTCTCTTTTCCTCTTAACTGTCGGTCTACCGGGCATTCGTCTTTCTTTTGGAGGTAGGGGTTTGATATCACCTGTTTTAGGCCAAAACATACTTCCTTTCAATGGTTTGATAGAGTGTTTATATGTTTCCTTAAACATGTCCTTTTTAAACCAATTACTGACATAAGTTTCTACGTCCTTGTTGATGAAGGTTAACGCTGCTACCGTATGAACACAAGGTATGCCTGAAAATTGCCATGATCTACAAGAACGACGATTACAAAAAAAAAAGGAAAAAAAATCAACCAACTAACCTGTTTCTCGTGAGATGAAATCGCAAAACAATGATGATGTACAACAACTAACCAGGTGTGAGATGAAATCGCAAAACAAGATCTAAAACTAACCTGTTTCTTGTTCTCCTTCGATTACTAATTAGGGTTTTGAACAACGTTGGTGAGACGAAGTCGATTGAGTGATTCTTGTTCTCTTGTTCTCCTTTGATTGATTCTTGTATTTTCGAGCGACGATTAGGGTAGCAGATCAATGATCGGTCGCTTCTTCTTGTTCTTGTTCTATGAGTTTTTTCAAGCGACGATTAGGTTGAAGAATATGATCGGTTGTTTTTTCAATCGATTATATTTATCATTTTAATCAATAAATGTTAATTCCATATAATTAAATTCCATGTTATCATATATTAAAAAAAGAATAAGAAAAAAAATGCCACATGGGCATGTTAACCTACTAAATAAGTAAAAAACATAGTATTAGAACACCCCCTTAAAGTTGAGTGATTTAATTGAGACAAAAAAAGTATCAGTGACTTAATTAGAACAAAGTTGAAACTTTGTTACTTTTCTATAAAGTTTTCCCCATTAAAAATACATATTGTGTGGTTTTTCCCGTGTGACAGTTTTCTGTTTAACCCGTTAAGGATAAAATGTAACCCAGATCACCCCATTAATAACTAAACGGGCCGAAAATGCCACCTCTAATATTACTGGCACGACTTGCAGTTGCCGGTACTGGAAGACGACGGCCCGGCAAGCGACTTCTATGGTAGGTTTTCAAACAGGGAGAGAAGTCCACGAGGTGGAAGAAGGGAAGGTGGTTCTAGCGGATCCCGCGGTGGTTGGGGAGGTAGCAGTCGATTCTCATCGGGTGATGAAGTGGATGACATCAGGCGAGGCAGTAGGAGTGGCGGCAGCAGAGGTGGTGGCAGTAGTTGGTCAAGTGGCGGCTCGAGAAGCACCGGAAGCGATTGGTTGATTAGTGACAGACGACGCGCTCCATCATCAGGAAATCGGGACAGGTATTACACATTGCAGATTTCACTGCCTAGATAAACCATACATTAATATTGTGATGGTTGATCAATGTGTAAAATATATAACAGAAATATCGCGGGTCCATGTTTCCACTGTGGGCGGTCTGGGCACCGAGCATCCGAATGTCCCAATATGTAAACGAGGTTTGAACCATCTTGTAGCGTTGAAAAGGATGCAGTCTGCCTCTCGTGCTACCGGTCCTATCAGTGTGCTTTCAATCTTGATCAAAATAGACAACAGATAACCATTTGCTTGCATGATGCTGGAGTAATCTGATGGTATTTCACAGCAGCTAATTACATTTTGTTGTCTGATGATATTTCGGTTTAGGATGTGTAGCTGTTAACTTGGTTGTAATTTTTTTGTGAACTCATGAACCGAACAAAGATTGATTGTAGAATGCAAAGCCAGTTGATATTCATTCCAACAGGAACAAATTTTATGTTTCAGTTTGTAAATGGAATGTTCATTAGTTTTAACTGACCCAAACACATGACATGTTTTGTTATTGTTTTTAAAATATGTATAACATATGTTTTCATTAAATATATGAGAACTATCAGATGATACATAACATATTATTTTTATCATAAGTTGTGTTTGTTTTAATTACATATCTGACTTTAAATGACTTTTTAAATAGACAATAACACCATTTTACATTTGCAATGTCTTGAAGGTCATGCATCTTTGCCTTATGTTAGGTTGATATTATCTGTAAGTTGTTCTCATCTTATTAAATTAACGATCAATTTTAACAAAGCAATGTGTGGTGGTAGCACAAAAAGGCTTGAATTTTAATGTTACCAAAAGAAAGAGGCGTTACAGGGAAGAATGCCAGAAGTAAGCGCTTTAGTAGGTGTTTGTTACCCTATTTTGACAAAGGTATAAAATGATTATTTCCGGTCTTTTCTTCCAACGCCTCTCTATATTAAAAATTGCATTACAAACACTGCTAACGTTTCGTTGTATTGTTGAAATCAATCAAGCCCTATCAACCTAGCAAAATATGAGTTTATAACATAAAATGTTGAAACAAAGTTTAGTGATCAATGTTGGTTGGAATGGATTGTTAGGCAATTTAAGATAACTTCTGGACACTATTCTTCGGCTTCTCTACTATCCCTGTATAATGTAAAGACACTACGAGGCCTATAAACTTCAAACATGCATCTTTAAATTTATTAAAAAGGGCAATAAGACTTAACCCTTTGTATAAGAGCAACACACTGATGTGTATCCCAATATTTTTTGCCACGTGTCATGAATACTTGCGGCTATGAAGTGTCACCATTCGTGCTCTGATTTGATAATGCATCTTACAACACCACTCACATGGTTGACCTTAGGAATCAACTAGAAACAACCATTGCTCTTGTGATTTTAAACAACTCCAATATGATTTGGATCATCGTCATTGATAAAAATACCACAAATTCATATTAGTCTATGTGCCGAGATGTGTTTACATGAGTTATGAAACTGCTTTATAGATGCATTCAAAATTCATTGTTAAATAGGAATACCAATTGCCAGATACACGAATATTAGGGGGAATATGCGAGTTAGGTTCACATGTGAATTGAATTTCATTAGATACGCACATTGTATTGATGATAAATGACGAAAAAGTGGTATGTGAGTAGTTTCACGTACAATGAGACTTTAAGCAAGCATTTCGTGTATTAAAGAGATATACACAAGTTAAAATGGATATGCGATTATTGTGTCGTGTAACGTGTGAGTATATACATTAGTTATTAACATGACTATAGGGCATATAACATGAGTGTTTTTCGTTTTTTATATGTAACAACCCGTTTTCAGGTATAAATTATAAAATCTTTGTAAAAGTTGTGAAGGGTTTTATTTAGATTGAGGGGTTTATTAAATTAATTTATATTATGATTAATTAAAACTAGAAGGTTGCGAGACACTTGAACGAGTTGATATGTTGGGAGTTTAGTTAATAATTTTAAAGATGTGGTTTACATGAAATAAAGTTGAGAGATTAAAAGTGTTTATGTAGAATCTTACCTTATTAGTTATAACACTTGGGACATGTCACACCCCGATAAGGGGTCTAGAGGTAATGATTGTTATCAAACACAAAACAACAAAATAATTTAAATTACTTTTACAAATCTTAATAATCTACACCAGGTCAATATTACAATCCAAAGTGTAAACCACAAGACTATAATCCAAGGTACAATAAAGAAAAAGGTGGTGCCGACTAAATCCATCACATTATCGGTATGCTAATTGTGTAAGACTCCTAGTCCATGTATTCTAGTAAAGGGTATCTATCTTCAAGCAAGATCCGTGTCTAAATGTTAATCCAATTTTCTCTAGTTAGGCCACCGGAAATACATGCTCAAAATACAAGTCAGTTATAAAGTTTGTGAGCTCACAAGTTTAAGGAAAAATAACAGTATGCAGGTGTATATTAAACAAGTTCACAATCAAGCCTAACATCCAGACACAATCCCATCATGCCTGAACGTTCTCCCCAAACAACCCATATCCCCTTATACTGATGGATAAAACAATAATAAGAATATATGTCACAACGATTCTTATGGATATGAGTGGAGTTTTCCTTGTTCATAGGACAGTGTGCGTGGGGGATTTCCCCACGTAATACTAATCATACACTTAGTGGCTTGATGTGCCATCATTTATACATATTTTTCATACATAATCATCCTCATATTTAATTGATTTAAAGACAAATACATTGGAATTAGTGCAAAAAGTGGTTCATTTGAGATAATTACAGATTATTTGGCTTCCCGTGCTAAAAGGAAGAAAAAGTCAAATAAACTAAAAGAATTGTGGCAGTCAGAGGCCAGGCATGCCCGTTCCTCCCTTAAATCCGGTCAGAAAGAGTATGGGTGCACGCCCCGGGTGGTCAACAAATGGTTAACAGATGCACAGCCGTGTGTACTTGTGCATGCCTGTACATCCCTAACGACCTTGAGAGAAAAAGCTGAACTCCGTACAAAAGGTGATTCGCACGGCTAGTAGGAGGCACACCCATGCATCCCCTTGTTTCTGCCTATAAAAGGAAGCTCTTGCCACTTCATTTTCAAGCATCAATTGGGAGAAGTTCCTACAGGTCTCCTCCCATCAGAGAGCAGAGAGAGGGAGTTAGTCACTTCATCCAAGATAAATTTTTTTTTCATAATCACTACACTTGTCTTTGGTTTGATTACCTGTGTTCATTCCATGATCTATATATCAACAGGTGTTTGTGTATTCATTTATATGGTCACTAGTGACTAGTCTTCTTGTATCAGTTGGGGTGAAGATGAAGTTTGGACTAAATTAATATTTTGATTTAGTAAAATGGTGAGAGAGAGAGATGAGTGTGTGTAGGTGATCCAAAAATGGGGAACCAAGGGTCAGATGTAATGGTAGGAGAGGAGTTCGAATCGATAGGTCAAAAGATTATTTTGAGCATGGTTAATGTGTATTAAGCTTTAGTACATATGTAATCATGTTAACAAATTTCAATATATTAATCTTGCTGTGTAATGTTCATTGTCTTGTTCATACTTAACTGACTAAATCCCCAGTTTTGAAGCATCAAAATTGTTAATTAAAGTGATAAAAAAAGAAAAGATCAACAAGCAAGAACAAAAGGAATAAACGAACAGACATTAGATTATATTGTAGTAAAAAAAATACAATAGTCGTATTCAAACAGATTATAGAAAAACTTATACTGGACAAATTCAAATCAGAATTTCATACGAGTTGGATTTGAATGACCAATACGGTATTTATAGCATATCACATACAAGTTTTCAAAAGAAAATGTATGAGTTTAGGTCTTTCGAATCAGAACTGATCGAGGGCCTGAGCTGAGTCGGACACAAAACAGGTACTCGATGTTTAGAAGGAGGTGCAATGATGAATTATCACCAACGAATAGGCTGATTTAGTGGCAAGTTGGGTGGTGTTGGATATTTTAGTATAATTGGATTAACTTGTATGACCAATGTAAATCATAATAATCATCAAGTAAGTCAGGAGGTGCGGAATGCACACTTGTTTAAGTTTGTTATAATTTTAGGAACCTAATTGACACTTAGGGGCTCCCCCTAAGCAATGGGGGTTCAAAACGGGCATCGCCAGGCGGGGTCTGGGTTGTTTTGTGTTCGAGTGGGAGATGTTGAAATTATTTGACCCGGACCCGCCCCGGGTCTGACCCGCTCACAAAACAGGTTTTGTAACTGCTTTGGTAGTTTTATAACCGCCACAGAATGATTTTTTGTTACTGCTTTTGGTAGCTTTGTAACCGCCACAAAACGGCTTTTTGTAACCGCTTTTGGTAGTTTTATAACCACTATTTGGCAGTTAATTAACCATCATGTTGAAACCTTTAAATAGCAGTTACTGGCCCTCACCCTGTGTGGTTTTTCAGATTCGTATTCAGTATCATTTGGTCATATCTCTCAATATTCTGGTTCGCGAAATTCTATACAAAAACTTACTTCGATCTTGTCTCAAATCTGAGTTTTATCCGATCATTAAATTCAGGAGAACATCTGAATTGTTTTGATTTTGAAAGTGACATCACGACTCTTAGATCATCCAAGTTTATTCTCAAAATCCTCTACAAAGATCAAAACAATTTCTGTTGAAGATGACGAACGGGCAATCAGTGAAAAACATGACAAGCAAGTTTGACAAATTGGAGAAATTCGAAGGGCAGGATTTTCATAGATGGCAGAAGAAGATGCACTTCCTTCTTATCACCCTGAAAGTTTTCTACATGTTGACCATCCCCATGCCATTGATTGTGGAAGATGGAAATCTAGAACAAATCAGGAAGAGGTCCATGCGGGAGAATGACAACTGCATCTGTATTGGCCACATCTTGAACGGTACGCGTGACTCTTTATTTGATGTTTATCAAAACGTAGAATTTACAAAGGTTTTGTGGGATACTATGAAAGCTAAGCATATGGCAGAAGATTCATCCAGTAAGAAATTTCCGGTGAGTAATTTCAACAATTACAAGATGGTCGATTCTAGGCCTGTGATGGAACAATATAACGAATTGTCGAGGATTTTGGGACAGTTTGCACAACATGATATGAAGATGGATGAATCCATCTCGGTATCAGACAAACTGCCTCCATACTGGAAAGATTTTAAGCATAATCTGAAATACCAGAAAGATGAATTGACCCTGGTTCAACTTGGAAGTCATTTCCGAATTAAAGAGTCCCTAAGAGTATTCACATCAGTCTGCTCATCTTTATCCTTATAAATTAACTAAAAACACATTTACAGTTAACATTTAAAGTCTTTTTTAAAATCTCTAACATCAGGTTTCCCATATCTATCCTTATTCACATAAATAGTATTTTTTTAAATTCTTTTTATTATGTTTTCTCTTTCATCTACTCACAACCACTCATAAAAAAAAAATAAAATAATATAGGGTTGAATAATATCTCCCTATATTTAGGGGGCTCATAGAGTTTTTTTTAAATTTTAGGGATGGGGTATGGGATGGGGATTCTGATGTGGAGTAAAAAAAAATAATTTCTTATTTTCTCCTTAAATTTTAGAGATAGGGATGCGAATAGGGGAAGTGATGTGAATGGCCTAAGGGCTCAAGAAAAGGTGTGGGTCAATGATGATAAAAAGGTGGTTGGATCTTCTATGAACATGGTTGAAGAGGCTGGACCTTCCAAGAACTCTAACAAGTTCAAAGGAAACAAAAGGAAGTTTCAAGGAAACTACAATTCAACAAGTTTAAAGATACAAATAAGAAGCCTACGTTGACATGTTGGAAGTGTGGAAAAGTTGGTCACTTTAAGAAAAAAATGTCGTATTGGTAAGAACAACAAAGAGGTTAGCCCAAGTGGTTCTAAGGACCCAAACAAGCAATAAGGATGATAATATTGCTTGGTGGGTTGATTCAAGTGCAACAAGTCATGTTTGCAAGGATCTTCGTTGGTTTCAAGATTTTCTACCAATTGAAGATGGGCAACGTTGCAACCGAACCAATTAAAGGACTAGGCAAAGTGAATCGTATTTTTACTTCTGGAAAATGTTTATCTTTAGAAAATGTTTTGTATGTTTCCGGTATTCGAAATAATCTATTGTCTGGTATTGTGTTGAACAATTATGGTTACAAACAAGTGTTAAAAAGTGACAAGTATATTTTGTCAAGAAATGGTACTTTTGTTAGATTTGGTTATGTTCGTAATGGTATGTTTAAGTTGTATCTTGATGTTTCCTTTGGTAATGAATATGTTTGCATGGTTTCTACAAGTTCTAGTAGTAATTTGAATAAATCAGGATTATGGCATGCTAGACTAGGACATATTCATTATAAAAGATTAAAAGATATGTAAAAAATGAGTATGATTCTTGTTTTTGAAATGAATAATGAAAAATGTAAATTTTGCATGTTAACTACGATAACTAGAACACCTTTTAAAGATGTTGTATGGGAGTGCTAGAACTAATACATAGTGACTTATTTGATTTTCATGCAACCCCATCTATAGGAAATAAAAAATATATAGACACTTTTATAGATGATGCCTCTAGATTTTGCTATGTATATCTTTTGTACTCCAAGGATGAAGCTTTAGAAAAGTTTAAATTATACAACACTGAGGTAGAGTTGCAAAGGAATGACTTAATTAAAACATTACGCACAGATAGGGGAGGTGGATATTATGATCCGAGTTATTTTCAGTCAGTGGGTATTATACATCAAACCACTGCTCCTTATACACCACGACAAAATGGTGTATCTGAGAGGAAGAATAGGTCTTTAAAGGAAATGGTTAATTCCATGTTATCATATTCTAGGCTAAGTGAAGGGTTTTAGGTATGAGGCTATGCTAACAGCCTGCTATTTGTTGAATAGGGTTCCTAACAAAAGGAACAAAATAACCCCTTATGAGCTTTGGTATGGTAAGCCTTCAAACTTAAATTACTTAAAAGTATGGGGCTGTATAGCAATAGTAAGGCTCACTGAACCCAAAAGAAAGAATTTGGGTGAAAGAGGTATAAATTGCATCTTCATTGGATATGCTGAGCATTCCAAGGCATATAGATTCTATGCGTTGAACCTAATGATTATGTGTCCATTAACACTGTTATTGAGTCAAGAGATGCTACTTTTGATGAGGAGAGATTCTCATATATACCTAGACCAAAAGACATGGTTGCAAGTTCAAGTAACTCTCAAAGTACTAATCATGAAAATAATATCCCTTCAACTTCAGCTGAACCAAGAAGAAGTAATAGAGCTAGAACAACAAAGAACTATGGTTATGATTTTCAACTATATTTCGTTGAAGGATCTAGGAGCAAAATTAAAACTCAATATCAATATTGTTTCAATATTGAGGAAGATCCTAGAACCTATAGTGAGGCTATGGCCTCTCGGGATGTTGCGTTCCGGAAAGAAGCTCTGAATGATGAGTTAGACTCTATTATGCAGAATAATACTTGGAAACTAGCTGATTTACCACCCTATTAAAAACCATTAGGTTGTAAATGGGTCTTCAAGAAGAAGATGAATGTAGATGGTTCTATAGATAAGTTTAAAGCCGGATTGGTTATTCAAGGCTTTAGACAAAAGGAAGGTATAGACTATTTTGATACATATGCTAATGTAGCAAGGATATCCACTATTAAATCATTGATTGCTTTAGGAGCTGATGTCGTTCAGACGGTCTACGAAAACTTAACCTAGACACTCTAGTAATACTCTGGAAAACCTATGAACTAGACCGCACTAACATGTAAGTGTACCTATCGAATGTAGTAAAGCCTAATGGTAAACCGGACATCGAACCGTAGAGACACTATAAATAACTAAACTAGACTCTGACTAGAACTGAGATATTTGGTGGGGGGGGATTCTATTACTAAGATTAAACTAATTAAACTAAAAAAACAGAAGACAACTAACTATTAGACAAAATAATCAGAAAAACTCAAGAATGGAGAAAGCACTACCTAGGTAAGAATCCTATTTACAAAATTCAGACTTCTCTCGGTTATGGTAACTATGATTGAATTGGGTTCTAATGTATGACACTCTCAGACTACATAAAGGAAACTCTAAGGTGTGACCTAGTAGGAAACTCTAAGGAATGTATAAAGCTCACCAGCTAGTCGGATTACCTTTCAGTCTTTCCAACGACACTAAAGTACCCTACAGATAGATCACCTTTCAGTCTCACTATCACAGTACATTCAAAGAATGCAAGGGGTAATCTCAGAACAACACGATAAGACACAGACTAGCAAAGATACTAAGAACCTAGGGGAAACCTCCTTTCAGAGCGTTTACAACCAGATACCTAACACCGAAGACTAACCGACTACATCTCACCTTTCAGCTATCGAGATAGGAAGAACACTCAATCCTAATGAACTCTCAATCAACGATCCTATGGATTACTTAACTTTAATCATAAACACACAGTAAGTGACCTAAATATGCAACTATAACTAAAATACATTCAACAAGAAGCATACAGAACGATGATCAATCATAAATCAGTAATAAGCGTGCATATACATCAAATCAATTGAACTAAGATCATTACAATAATATCAAACCATCAATAATCACCAAAAACTGATAAAAATCTAAACTTTAACAAACAATCATCATAAACCTAGGTAGCTATTGAAGTCTAGCTAACAACCATTGTCAAACATAGCAAATCAGTAGCAAAACTCAGAAACATAGTAGCAATCAAACCAATCAAACACACAATCATCAATCACAATAACCGAATAATCAATGTCTAACCAATATGACGTCTAAAGCTCCAAGATTTGGCTTCCAACAACTTCTCTACTCCCAAAATCGCCCCTTTTCTCTGCTCTGACAGCTGGAAATCCCCCATCTTTCTCAAGAATGGCATTACCAAACATTAAATAATCGATTTAGGGCTTTTTTGCGGATTTATAAGGTCTTCGCGTACCGCGAAGTAAGGTTAGAAGCCCTTCGCATACCGCGAAGGACAAATTAGTCGGGGCCGGTTTCTAAGTTCTTCGAGTACCGCGCACTCTTTAGGATCCATCTTCGCGTACCGCGAAGATCTAAAATTCCAACTTTTTTACTTCTTTTTCTTGAATTTATTCCCGTGCTTGATTTCTTCATTATTCAACTTCTTATTCCACACGAGCACCTGTAAACCCAATATAGACTCAATACGAACTAAAAACAAATAAAAATGAATATAAAACTATCTAAAACTGGTACAAAATACAAGGATAAAAGACATGTGTTTTGCTACACATCAGGAGCTATACACAATCTTATGATACACAAAATGGATGTGAAAACCGCATTCTTAAATGGTGATTTGGATGAAGAGATATATATGAAACAACCTGAAGGCTTTATTATGCCTGGAAATGAGCATAAAGCATGTAACCTTGTTAAGTCACTGTATGGTTTAAAGCAAACACCTAAACAATGACATAAATTTTTTTATGATGTTGTGTTGTCTAATGGTTATGTCCTTAACCAAGCTGACAAGTGTGTATACAACAAACTTGATAAATTTGGTAAAAGGAGTAATAATTTGCCTGTATGTTGATGATATGCTGATCTTTGGTATGAGCCAAGATCAAGTTGATAACACGAAAGAATTCTTGTCATCTAAATTTGCAATGAAAGATATGGGGGAGGCTGAAGTGATTCTTGGTATAAAAATCAAGCGTGGAAACAATGGTATTTCTATTCTCAATCCTATTATATTGAAAAGGTTTAATTTTCAAGATTGTTCTCCTGTTAGTACCCCTATAGATCCGAATCTTAAGTTGTTACCTAACAAAGGTGTTGTAGCATCACAACATGAATACTTAAGTGTTATTGGATCTTTCATGTATGCCTTGATTAGCACTAGGCCGGATATAGCCTTTGCTGTTGAAAAATTAAGTAGGTTTACTAGTAATCCTAGTTCATATCATTAGTAAGCATTAAACCGGGTACTTAAGTATTTGAAAGGAACCATGAATTATGGTTTGACCTATACTGGATTTCCTTCGGTTATAGAAGGTTACTCTGATGCAAGTTGGATTAATAATATGGAAGATCACTCTTCTACTAGTGGATGGGTATTCCTTCTTGGAGGAGGTTCCATCAGTTGGGCATCATAGAAACAGACTTGCATCACTAACTCAACAATGGAATTTGAGTTTGTAGCATTAGCAACAACTGGTAAAGAAGCTGAATGGCTAAGAAATTTAGTGTATGGGATTCCATTGTGGCCCAAATAGATATCACCAATATCTATAAGGTATGATAGTGCTGCTACCTTGGCTAAGGCCTATATCCAAGTGTATAACGGGAAGTCTAGACGCTTAGGTGTTAGACATAGCATGATTCACGAGCTCATCATGTATGGTGTGATATCAGTTGAATATGTTCGTACACAACATAATCTAGCCGATCATTTAACTAAAGGGGAAGAAATCTTCTACACAAGTCGGTTGTGGGGATGCATTAAAGTTCACTTAAAATCTCTCATGTTAAGATACCCAATTCCCATCTAGTACAACACTAGATGCTGAATTCAATATGGAAAGCTTAACATCTTGAGATTGGAACACATGTACAACTTATCCCAAGGTATGTGTTCTGACTGCAGTGGGTTAGGTTGAAGTTTTGACCTCTTAATAGATCCTTTTGAAAAATTGCATTGCAGGTGCAAGAGAAAAGGAACTATCTATATGAGTATGAAGTTTAACCGCTTCAAAGGAGCTTGGGACTTGGCTTCTAAGTACTCATTGAAGGATAGGACACAAGGCTAGTAAAAATAGTGTCAAGTAAGAACATATATGTATGTAAACTTTTGTGTATATTATTTTCATGTATTCATTTTGAAAGGAAAGGGTTCAATCCATAGAGACACCCTAATATTCGAATATTTGGAATGTGTAATATACTAATATGAAATTCAGTCATCACGATATTTCATTTATGCATAAGTTTATTATTTGTAGTGAGTTTGTTTTGAGTTAAGCAAGGATTTCACTAAAATAGGGGAAGATAGTTGGATATTTTAGTGTAGCTGGATTAACTTGTATGACTAATGTAAATCAAAATAATAATCAAATAAGTCAGGAGGTGCGGAGTGCACACTTGTTTGAGTTTGTTTTGATTTTAGGAACCTAATTGACACTTAGGGGCGTAGCTAGGCTTGTAAACGAACCAAACGTTCAGTGAACCGTTCGGCAAGAAGTTCATTTATGTTCGTTCATTTAATAAACGAATGAACATGAACACAAATTTTTGTTCATTTAATTAAACGAACGAACATGAATACATGTGCCATTCGTTCATTTACGTTTATGAACGTTCGTTTATGTTTGTTCATTTACGTTCGTCTATGTTCGTTCATTTACTTTCGTTTATGCTCATTCATTTATGTTCGTTTATTTACGTTCGTTTAAATATTTATTCAAATTTATTTATTACTAATATTAATTTAAAATCAATTTGATTTTCATATTTTAAAACCCTTAAGCCTATATTAAAATCAATTTAATATTGTAGGATCGTAAGATTACAAGGTGATTCTATTCTAGTTGATATTGGTGGAAACAATAGCAACCAACAAAGTAAACAAGTAAACAGCAAGAATACTGATAAATGCACTGTTGTATTAAACTTCTGAGATTACAAGATTACAAGTAAAACTCTATCAAAAAGCACTAGCAAGGCACGATGAAGGCACACTTGCTTTGAAGTGTTTACAAGGTATTTATAGTAACTTAGAATCAAGACAGACCCTTGATTCTAAGGATCAGATCTAACACAAGCCGTTGATCTTGTTTATTAATCTAAATTACACGCAAAGGCTAATCTAGATAACTTTACTGAAACGTCTTCTTAGGCATCATTGTTTGCATGCTTGGAGAAGCGCGTCAATTGTCCTTTATTGGTTGCACCAGTGAGGTTCCTTCTGCTTGGAGTGTGACAGTTGCTTTTGTAGAAAGGTGTCAGAGGCGCTTCACATGGATAGTCAGCTGCAACGTTTGGTCTTCAGTGAACAAGGCTGTCAGCAGCAGAGATGAGAATAATGCTGCTGATAAGCCTATCAGCAGCAACTTGTGTTGAACGCTGCTGATAAGCCTATCAGCAGCAACAAGTGTTGAATGCTGCTGATAAGCCTATCAGCAGCAACAAGTGTTGAATGCTGCTGATAAGCCTATCAGCAGCATTTGTACTTAGAATAATTTGGTAGCAATCAGTCTTTGGTTCTACAAACTCCCCCTAGACTAATGCAACCAAAATTCTTCTAATCACTTTGCTGCTGAAGCTTTTGCATGTGGCTGACTATCCTTTCTACCTCATAGCCTCTTGGATCCTTGCTGGGATTGTTCAGTGGAAGTTCAGACAGAGTCTTGATGTCTTTGTGTGGCATTTTGTAGATTGCTTTGCTTGAACATCTCATCTGCTGCTTCTTTACATCAATCAGAGTGAACTCATCCAAATCAGCATTATAGGACCAAGATACAAATGGAGAGTGGGACTTGAGTGGTTTGATGTTCATGATCACATCTTTGCTAGGGTTGAAGTAGTGTTTGATTGCTAGCACAAGACGTTTCCCACTCTCATTTGCAGGCTCATGAGCTTCACCCAGCTCCAAAATTCTTCTAAGGTCTGAATCTGGTAGTTGCAGAACCTCATCAACAGACCTGTATGTAGATCTTCTTCTTTCAGTTCTCCCCCTGAAGATCTCAAACCTTTGATCCTGTGGATTGTAGACCCATTCAACTATGTCTCTTGAGTCTTCAGGTTCAGATGAGGATTTGGATTTCTTTAAGGGAGGTTGTTGATGAGTGGGAGCTGGGTGGGATGATTTGGACTTGTTGGGTGGAGGAGTGGAAGGTTTGGGGAGGAGAGTGGAAGGATGATGGACTGAGGAAGAGGTAGGTGAGGGAGAAGGCTTGGGTTTCTTTGTCTTTGGTTTTTCTTCTTCTTTGATAAGTACCCTCTTCTTGGAGCCCTTCTTTCCTAGTCTTTCTTCCTCATCCTTTTTAACTTTGAAGTAGAGGGCTTGCAGGTTCATGAAATTCATGGGACCTAGCCTCTTTCCACTATCTCCTCTAGCCTTAAGGAAGTCAATCATGACCTTCCTTTCTTCATGGGTCCGTTTATTAAAGGCAATGGTCTTTTTGGACTGTTGTTTGGCTTTTTCTTCTTCTTCAGCCTTTTTCTTCTTTGCCAACTGACCTTGCTGACCCATGAAGGCTCTGTAGACTTCTTTAGTTGATAGTTTCTCAAGGTAGTCTGCATCCTCACCTTGAGAGACTAGAGTCTTTATCCACTCCTCCCTCATTTCTTTAGCTAGTTCAGAATCGGTTATTCTGAACTTAGCTTCTTCTTTATTCTTCCTCTCCAATTCTTCTTCTTCTCTATTGAATTGTTCCTGCAGTTGAAGAGCAAGAGCTGTATCTTCTTCAATCCGGTCAACTGCAGGAATCTTTCTTTTCAGTTCATCCAGCTGTTTAGCATACATCTGGATGGTTTGTTCTCTTAGGAGGATGGCTGTTTTTCTTTCTTGAGCCTTTTTCATGTCAGCCATCTCCTCTTCTTCTTTTCTCTTCCCTATCTCTTTTCTCTTTTAGCAACCTCTCTTCATCTTCATCTGTCATGATTCCCTTTCCTTTGTTTACATTGGATGCCTCTGCTTCAGCTTTACTGATCACAACAGCAGATGATGGTGCTGCTATTGGGATCTCTGCCTCGGCTTCATTGGCAATTTGAGATGTGACTAAGGGAAGGTCATCGGTTTCATTTGATTTGCACTCAGGATTTGTGACTTCTTTCAGCATTTCCTTGATAATTGATCTTGACTCATTTGCTGCAGTACAGATGTGTACTCGTGGGGAAGCTGAGTCAGTGTCAGTGTCAGAGTTTGACACATATACTTCCTCAGTGATTCTTCCTACTTGTTCAAGTTTGGCTCTGACAGTAGCTATCATTGCCTGGCCTTCAAGTGAGTTGACATTGCAGATGTTGGCTCTGAGCTGAAAGATCTTGTAGAGAAAGTCTGTAGGAAGTGACAAGATGTTCCTGGTGTTGATGGTGAGAGAGGAGCCGTTGCTGAGCAGAAGAGTGTGATAAAGGGACTTAGTGCTCACCCAACCTAGCACGTCCAAGTCCTTGACCAGGAAGGCATACAGGAATCTTCGAAGGCCCAGAACTTCTTCAGTGAGAAGACTGCTCCTTGTTATTTCAAGATTGCTAGGAGTCAGTCTCCTTTCTACGGCCGCCGAGGATTCAGGATAAGCTACCCGATGTGCTGCTTGTAGAAATCTTTGGAGCCTGGGTAAATTATCCTCCATCAGGTCATAGAACCTGCCAATGGCAAGTTCTGCTGAGAGATCTGCTGAGTTGTTGATGCAGTTTGATACGTATAGCTGTAGGACCTGGAGGGCATTGAGAGAGTTCCAGTTCAGCTCTTCTACTCCGCTGAACTCCCATCCAATCCAAAACCTCTCAGCTGATCCATCATACCCCCAAGCTAGAATGGAGTCAAATTCTAGCTTCTTTGATGATCTGAATAGTTGGGGGGTTGAGGATTGACCAATGATGGCTGCTGCTTAAGGAAGGATGCTGAATGATGTATTTGTTTGTTCTGTGTCTTCAACATCATTCAGCATTTCATCGACAGCCCTGACGACCAACTTCCAGTCTTCAGATGTCTCTTCGTCTTCGTTATCTGGGACTGGCAAGTCATGAACTTGGACAAAAGCTGGCTTGAATAGTGAGCTTTGAAGTACAACCTGCTCTTGAATCCAGTCGTCAAGACTGTCTGTATCTTCTTCCATAGAGACCATCTCCCCCTTTTTGGTTGCATCAGCAGACAGGTAAGCATCAGTTTGGGTGCCTACTGATATAAGAGAGGGAGTGGCTGAAGTTGGGCATTGATGGGCTTCATGCATAGCGACTTGGTGTCTTAGTTTGGACATTTCAGCCTCTAGCATAGCCACCCTGGCCGTCAATTCCAAGTTATGAAGTTTCAGTCTGTCCTCATCCACAGTTGTGGAATCCTTGGACCCAGATGGGGCCGTAGGCCGAGCCTCAGCATCCCCATCACCCGTGGTTTCTTGGCGCCTGGGATTCCTCTCAGTGAGGGGAGTTTCCAAGGAAACACCCTCACCATGAGTTGCCGTGGTTAAGGTCTTAAAGATGTTGTCACTGTCCTCCTGGTCAGTTGATGGACCAGCAGTAGTGACAGCCTCTTCCACATCCATTCTTTCATTACTCCCAGAGTGGACCTTCAAGGGTGAAGAACTTGGGTTGGGTGTTTCGGAAGCAAGACCAATCAGTACCTCCTTGATAGTGGTAGTTGGAGAAGGTACATCACTTTGGGTAGGTTCCTCAACACTTAAGTCCAAAGAAGATAGGAATGGCTCAAAGGGTTGTTCTATGGATTCGGGAAGTGATCCTAATCCTAATAGAGAGACTTCCGAAGGAGTCTCCCTAACAGTGTGGCTTTCCCTTATGATATTCTCACTAGAATGTTGTGATTCTGAGTGAGGGATGTTGGCTTGGGTTTGGGCCTTTGAGGCAAGAGAAGAAGGAGTTCTCTTGCCCCTCTTCCTTGTATACTTGGCTGTAACCGGGGCCCTGTGTTCCGGTTGAGCAATCAAACTGTGGGTGAGTAATGTATGTGCCTGTACATCCTCAGTAGAATGCACAGGGGTTCGATCAAGGGAAGCAGCAGTTTGAGATTGTGGCAGTGAGGTGGAGGGTGTGGGATCAGTATCAGCTGGGTTTGCTGAACTGTCACCCTGGGCACTTTGCGTGTTCAACATTGTAGATAACAATGGAACATCGGCCCCTGAGAACTTTGATGAAACTGTTCTCATGCTTTGAAAAATGTTGTTCTTATGTCCCAGAATTGAGTAGATTCTTGCAGTTTTTGAAAGATCTTGGTGCTCAATGTTGAACACTTCCTGCAAGAATCTTGGGTACATGAAGAACTGTGATTTCACCCCTTCTTGAAGGTTGTATCTCAAACCTTTAAGAATGAGGTGGGAAAAATTGAAACCCTCCCCAGTTATCATACCGTGAATTGCCGACGCAAGTCCGGAGCTAAGTTGGTTCCAGCCACTCCTCTTCTGGGATATGCATTGGAGAAGAGTGTGGCAGAGATACTTCCATTTGGGACCCATGAGTGCCTTCTCTATCGTATACTCTGTTTGATTCCCAGTGTACCCAATGGATACAAAGGTCCTCATGTATACGTCTCTTTGGTATGAGATAGCGTCCCCTTCATCCTAAAGCTTGAGGTGTTGGCGGAGCTTTGCTTCAGTGATAATCATCGTCTTGCCGTTTACTGTGCCACTGATTTGGGGAGTGCCCTGGTCAGTAGAATACACGGCTGAGCTCCAAAATTCTTCCATGTGGGAAGTATAGATGGTTGGGTTGACTGTTAGGGCATGGTGGATTTTGGACCGACAAAGGAAGTCGATCATATCATCGAAACCTTCGGATTTCTTGCCCTTTATTAGGCATGCAGTGAGGTTGTGATATGGGGAAAACTTGTCGTTGAGGTTGTTTATGTTTGCGCCTGCCATTGTTATGGATTTGGAGGGAAGAGTGAAGGGTGTTTGAATGCTGTGGGGACGGGAGAGAAAGTGATGGGAGTTAGGTTTGAAATTGAATATGAAGAGGTTGTGGGAACGTTTGAGATTGTGATATAACGGCAGGCGAAGAAAAAGCAACTTTACTTGTACAGTACAACCTGTTTCACTTTTCATTGTTACAGTTGTAAACCACTCGAGCAGTCATGGTAAAGACTGACGATATTTACTTTTACAGCGGGTAAAAGTTAATTTAGACTTGTTTTACCCATCAGCAGCAAACTTGGTTACTGCCGATGGTGAGCTATCCGCTGCAAACTTGGTTGCTGCGGATAGTGAAGTCTTTCAGCAGCAGATTTGGTAGCTGCTGACTGTTGTATTCATTCCGTAGCAAAAAGGTTGCTGCTGACCGCCTTAAAGCTATCCGCAGGAAACTTGTTTCTGCTGATAACTTAAAGCGATCAATGGCAAAGGCTTTGCTGCTGAAGAGTAAATCTGTCAGCAGTGAAAAAGTGCTGCTGATGATAACCTTTTATTAAGAACAAAAACATAGACATATTTACAAGGAAAGATAAAAATTAAAGACATGTCTTATTCAAAGTTCATCATGCCAATTGATTCAACTAGATATCAAAATCTTGCTTCATCAAAAGGTTTAGTGAACAAATCAGCATATTGCTCATTTGTGTGAACCTTGGATAGGACAATTCTCTTTTTCTCAACTTGATCCCTGATAAAGTGATACCTTATGTCGATGTGCTTAGTCTTGGAATGCTGTACTGGATTATTCGTGATAGAGATAGCACTCATGTTGTCAATGTGAATTGGAGTCTGCATGAAAGTCATTCCATAGTCAAGCATTTGATTTTAGATCCAGATGACCTGTGCACAGCAACTTGAAGCTGCAATGTATTCTGCTTCAGCTGTTGAAGTAGAGACACATGTTTGCTTTTTGCATTGCCATGAGATGAGCCTTCCTCCAAGAAATTGACATCCCCCAGATGTGGACTTTTTGTCCAAGTTACAACCCCCATAGTCACTGTCAGTGTAGGCATAGAGATTGACATTTCCATTCTTTGGATACCATAGCCCAAGTTTTGGAGCTCCCTTTAGGTATCTAAGGATCCTTTTGACAGCTTGAAGATGAGACACTTTTGGAGCTGCTTGAAATCTTGCGCAGAGACAAACTGCAAACATGATATCTGGTCTTGAGGCAGTGAGATACATGAGAGACCCTATCATTGCTCGGTACTGATGTTGATCAGTGTCTTGTCCTTCTTTATCCGGAGATAATTGATGGTGCACTTGCATAGGAGTTCTTGCAGCAGAGCAGTTAGCCATTTTGAACCTCTCCAAAATGCTTTTGACATACTTGGATTGACTTATGAAGATTCCATTTGGTACCTGTTTGACTTGAAGTCCTAAAAAGAAATTTAGTTCACCCATTGAACTCATTTCAAATTTGGAATGCATCAGAACTTCAAAGTCTTTGCAGAGCTTCTTTCTTGTAGATCCAAAGATAATGTCATCAACATAAATCTGGACCAACAAAATTTCTCCCCCTTCATCTTTGATGAATAATGTCTGATCAATGGCCCCCCTTCTGAAGTTGTTGCTAAGTAAATATCCAGATAAAGTTTCATACCAGGCTCTTGGGGCTTGGTGTAAGCCATAGAGAGCTTTGTCCAGTTTTAAGACCTTATTTGGATGTGCAGGATCCACAAAGCCTGGAGGCTGTTTGACATAGACTTCTTCACCAATCTTGCCATACAAAAAGGCACTCTTCACATCCATTTGATAGATCATAAAGTTTTTGGATGCTGCATATGCCAGAAAGATTCTGATGGCTTCCAGACGGGCAACAGGAGCAAAGACTTCATCATAGTCAATGCCTTCTTCTTGAGTGTAACCTTGAGCTACCAGTCTGGCTTTGTTCTTGACCACGATGCCCCTTTCATCTTGCTTGTTTCTGAAGACCCATCTTGTTCCAATGGCTGTTTGACCAGGTGGAAGATCAACAAGCTTCCAAACATCTTGTCTTTTTAATTACAACAATTCTTCCTGCATTGCTTCAATCCAGCTGTTGTGCTTGAGAGCTTCATCAATCTTCTTGGGTTCCACTTGAGATAGAAAGCGGGAGAACAAACAAATGTTGGCTTCATGAGACTTACTTCTTGTCTGGATACCTGTGTTGACTGGACCAATGATGTTTTCCAGAGGATGCTCTTTGTTTATTCTCTGTGCTGGTATCACATCCAGCCGTATTCCCTCTTCAAGATTACTTTGGTTTAGATCAGGATTGTCTTCAGATGAGAGGAGAGGAGCTTGGAGGTTCTGATCATTGTGTTCCACATTGTCAGCAGTATTAGCATCCGAGGCCTCTTCAGCATGGATTGAGGAGGCTTCATTAAGAATTTCTTGGTCAGAGAGATTGCTGCTTGTGGTGTTGGAAGTACCGGCTTCACCTGTACTGGCTTCAATAGCTTCTGCCACTGATGGAGGATCAATGGATGGCCTTTTCATCCTGATGTAGGGACTGGGAAAATCCAGTCTGTAGTCAGAAGAGGAGGTTGAGGCAGAAGATGTTGATTTTGAAGAGGGAGAGTCCATATTTGAGAATATGAGAGGCTCAAATATCTGGGTGAAGGAGTCTATATCAAAGAGCCAGTTAGGACCTTTTCCTTGTTCACAGACAACATGTTCCCTGCATTCCACATTAGCAGATTCTTCCACAATCCGAGTCCTAGAATTGAACACTCGGTAGGCCTTTGATTGAGAGGAGTAGCCCACAAAGTAACCTTCATCAGACTTTGCATCGAATTTAGGAAGAACTCCATGTGTGATGAGGATGGTACATGGACATCCAAAGGGCTTCAGGAAGCCAATGTAGGGAACTCTTTTGAGCCATAGTTCATAGGGTGTTTTCTGGAGAGGCTTAACAATAAGGACTCTATTCTGCACATAACAAGCTGTGCTTACTGCTTCTGCCCAGAAAGTAAGGGGCAGCTTTGAGTCAGCCAGCATAGATCTTGCTGATTCAATCAGAGTCCTATTTCTTCTTTCAGCAACCCCATTTTGTTGAGGGGTTCTTGGAGCACTGTATTGCCTTTCAATGCCCTTGCTCTCACAGAAACTGTTCAAAGTGTGATTTTTGAACTCTGTTCCTTGATCACACCTTATAATCTTTACCTTCATATTGCTTTGATTCTCTACCCTAAGAATATAGGATTTGAGAATCTCAGCAGTTTCATCTTTTGTTCTTTGGAAGAATACCCATGAGAATCTGGAGAAGTCATCAGTTATCACCAGACAGTAGGACTTTTTGCCCATTGACATGACATTCGTAGGACCAAATAGATCCATATGTAGTAGCTGGAGAGGGGTGTCATTTGTGTTCAATGTCTTGGGCTTGTGGGAATTCTTGTGTTGTTTTCCCTTCAAGCAGGCAATGCAGTGATCGTCTAGCTGGAATTCTTTATCAGGAAGCCCTCTGACAAGATTGTCCTTCACTAATTTATTGATTGTTTTGATGTTAACATGGCTTAACCTCCTGTGCCAGAGAGCGGATTCATCAACTGATGCCTTTGACAGAAAACATGAAACACTACCAGATGGAGTGGCTTCATTCATGTCAAGCACATATAAGTTGTCCTTTCTATGAGCAGTTAGGAGAATCTTCTCTGGAGGGGGTTTAGATAGGCCAGGAGCTAACACGAAACATTCTTTGTCAGTGAAGAACATCCAATGCTTTTTATCACATACTTGGGAAACACTCATGAGATTGAAGTCAAGTTCTTTAACATAGTTGACTCTTTCAATACTCATCCTTTCATTGGACACAGTTCCTTGTCCAGTGATAGATCCACCCTTTGAGTCACTCCCAAAGGCAACATATCCTCCATTGAAATGTCTGAAGTTAGAGAGGATTGACCTGTTGCCTGTCATGTGCCTGGAACAGCCGCTATCTACTACCCAAGTATTGTGTTTATTGCCTAGCTGTCCCTGCACATGGAAGATATCTAATTAGTGGGAGGAACATTGTAGCATGCAGCATTGTAGAAAATTGTTGCTAATTTGCCATTGTCAGTATGCTTGCAGTCAGTGGAACCAATAGTTATGCTTGGAGATTGTTTGGCCTTCCATTGCTGTGTTGGTGGTTTTCTAGCTTTCTTTACATTGTCGGCAGAAGATGTTGTTGCTGACAATTTTGGCTTATCCACAGCCGATTTTGCTGCTGAGGGCTTTGCTGGAGCAGTAGCAGTTTTTGCTGCTGAAAGCTTTATTTTGGATTTTGCTTTGTCAGTAGCAGATACTTTTGCTGTTGGAGGCTTTGCCTTTGGTTTCCTGGACTTTACTCTATCAGCAGCGATTTTGTTTGCTGCTGATGGGTTGAGCACAGATGAACGATTTGCAATCTGGTTAAAAGGGTTGAACTTGCATGTTGCAGCAAAGTGGTTTGATTCCCCACATATGATACAAGTTTGTTGAGGTTTCTGCATCTTCACTCTTTGAGGGGATAGAGATTCTCTGAACTTTGTTGCCTTTGCATCATAGCTTCTCATCTGTTTGTTTCTGTTTGTTTTCTCAAAGGCATGCTGCTTTGAGTTTCTTTGGTGTTCACGGTAGTGAAAGCAGGTGCTGGCAGTGTGATTGTATTTGCCACACACAAAGCAGGATAGTGCTATCTTGTCCCGGTGAAAGTCCACATAGTTCTTACTTTGAAACAAATCTTTGAAGTTCCAGGGATGAGCTTTGTTATGCTCAAAAGTGGCTTCTTCTAGTGTCTTTTGAACATATGGACCTTTTTCTCCAGGTGTATGAAAACTATCAAACACCTTTGGCTTTGACTGAGACTTGGGGTTGGTGAAACCTGATGTCTCTCCCTTTTCAATGTTTAGCTTTCTTCCATTTTGAGGATAGCTAATCTTGATTTGCTTGAATGGGATGGGAGCTGGAATAGCTGGAGTAACACTAGGACAACCGGCTTCAGAGAAAGGAGCAGATGGGACTGTACTAGTTTCACAGTGGTCAGAGCAGGTTGAATCAGGTTCTGAAGAGGTGGAGCAGTCTTCCACGAAACATGCATCCATTGAAGGATCAAGGTTTCGGTTTGCCATGTCAAGATTTGCAGTATTGAAGCTTGGTTGGTGAATGGCAACATAGTCAGCAGGAGGAGGAACTGTCTTGTACTCGTCATTATGATATCCAAGTCCAGTTTTTACCTTTTCATGGACTTGAATATCTAACAATCTTTGTAACTTTTTAGATGAAAATTCATATTTTTCAACATGAACTTTCTGTTCAGCCAGTTCAGCTCTGGTAGCTTTAAGTTTTACTAATAGATCATCAATCTGAGTTTCAAGATTGGTTTGTTCATGTTTTAATGAAGAAATCTCTTTCTTAAGGCAGTTAATCTTTTCTTTGTAAGTATTTTCGACTTGTTTGAATTCAGACTTCATTTGATGAAACTCTTCATTTTGATCTATCAGATTTTGGTTATGCTTTCTATAACCTAAAACTTTGTCAATGCAAGCTTGAGAGCAAAGATGTTCAAATACCTGAGGTGGTATCTCTGCATTGTCTGCCAAAAGTGCTTGGTTGGAGGCAGGAACATCTTCATATTGAAAACTCCAGTCAAAGTCTGAAGTTCCAACATTTGCACATGCTGCAGTTTGTGCTGGAGGAGTTCCTTGCTGCTGCTGCCTGGGCTGGCCTTGGTAAGCTTGTCTTTGATGGCTTGTACCCTGATTGGCTTTAGGTGCCTTGCATTCCCTAGCAAAGTGACCCGTTTGGTTACAGTTGTAACATCGGATCTTGCTTTTATCAAGCCCAACTCTGGTGTTTGAGTTGTTGCCTGGAATTGATCTCCCGGTTCTAGAATAAAACCTTTTTGCTCTGAGGGAGAGCATGGCATATGAGTGCTGAATATCCATTTCTTCAAGATCATCTGGATGAAAGCATTCCAGATCCTCCTTTATGAAGTACATGCTGCTTGAGTTGTCAGAGACGAAAGCAGTAGAGGTTGGCTATTGAGGAGGTGCATCAAGAAGAAATGGTGATGAGTTGGATTGTGAAGCAGTTGGTGTTTGAGGATGAGTAACAATGGGAGGATAGTAGTTGCTTGCACTAGGACCGGAATGATCAGAGTGAAGCGCTGAGGTGGTGGTGGAGGAAGTGGTAGCTGATTGATAACTGGAGCTCCTTTCTTTAGCTTGAATCATTTCTAATTCGTAGGTTTTGAGCATGCCAAAGAGCTCAGTCATCTGAAGAGTCTTCAGATTCTCTGTTCTTCTGATGGACACTGTATATAATGTCCAACAGCTAGGAAGAGATCTTATGAACTTCTTGAGAATGTCTTCATTTTCCAGCTTTACCTTGGAGCACTGCAGTTCTCCAACCAGGTACGTGTACCTGTTATATAAAACTGTTAGTGACTCACCTTCCTTCCAGACGAAGTTTTCATACTGTTGCTTGAGAATGTCACATCTGTTCTCCTTGACCTCCTCAGATCCAGCAAACATCTTTTCCAAGGCTCCCCATAATTCCTTTGCAGTTTTGTGAGCCTTGAAGTTGTGAAAAACTTCATTTGGAAGGCACATTTGGATAGCTCCTAATGCCTTGAAGTCCACCTCCATTTTCTTGATGTCTTCTTCAGAATACTTGGAGGGTTCCTTCGGAACTAGTGGTCCTCCGGAGTCAGCAGAGGCCACCATGGGAACATAAGGTCCATCCCTTATGGATTTCCACATTCCGTATTCATGGTAGCAGAAGAAGCTTTCCATACGGTTCTTCCACATATCATAGTCCTCCCCAGACACCAACCTCGGTGGTCGGTTGATACTGCCGATGTCTTCAGATCCATGACTTTGTGCCATTTTGTTTTGTGTGACTTGATCAAGAATAGAGTTTTGAATAGAATCAGAAAGTGATTAAACAAGTGTTAGTTTGTTTAATCTTGAGCCAAAGCTCTGATACCACTTGTAGGATCGTAAGATTACAAGGTGATTCTATTCTAGTTGATATTGGTGGAAACAATAGCAACCAACAAAGTAAACAGCAAGAATACTGATAAATGCACTGTTGTATTAAACTTCTGAGATTACAAGATTACAAGTAAAACTCTATCAAAAAGCACTAGCAAGGCACGATGAAGGCACACTTGCTTTGAAGTGTTTACAAGGTATTTATAGTAACTTAGAATCAAGACAGACCCTTGATTCTAAGGATCAGATCTAACACAAGCCGTTGATCTTGTTTATTAATCTAAATTACACGCAAAGGCTAATCTAGATAACTTTACTAAAACGTCTTCTTAGGCATCATTGTTTGCATGCTTGGAGAAGCGCGTCAATTGTCCTTTATTGGTTGCACCAGTGAGGTTCCTTCTGCTTGGAGTGTGGCAGTTGCTTTTACAGAAAGGTGTCAGAGGCGCTTCACATGGATAGTCAGCTGCAACGTTTGGTCTTCAGTGAATAAGGCTGTCAGCAGCAGAGATGAGAATAATGCTGCTGATAAGCCTATCAGCAGCAA
Organism: Smallanthus sonchifolius; assembly: GCA_023525975.1. Taxonomy (NCBI): domain Eukaryota; kingdom Viridiplantae; phylum Streptophyta; class Magnoliopsida; order Asterales; family Asteraceae; genus Smallanthus; species Smallanthus sonchifolius. The sequence goes on along the minus strand of CM042030.1, from coordinate 65,054,390 downwards.
CTTGTGTTGAACGCTGCTGATAAGCCTATCAGCAGCAACAAGTGTTGAATGCTGCTGATAAGCCTATTAGCAGCATTTGTACTTAGAATAATTTGGTAGCAATCAGTCTTTGGTTCTACAAATATATTTGTTTACTTTTAAAATGTTGGATACAAAGATGATGATACTTTAAACTTTAATTTAGATATTTACTTTTACTTTTAATTGGTGTTCGCTTATGTTCGTTTACGTTCGTTCGTTTGTGTTTGTAAACCGTCCGTTTAGAATATTAATGAACGAACATGAACACACTCATTTTCTTAATGAACGAACACGAACAAAAATTTTTGTTCGTTTAAGTGTTTGTGTTCGTACATTTGTTTGGTTAAAGTTAAACGAACAAACACGAACCAGCTCCGTTCATGTTCGTTCAGTTTATTTACAAGCCTAGGCGTAGCCCCTAAGCAATGGGGGTTTCAAGGGGGCATCGACGTGGAGGGGTCCGAGTTTTTTTGTGTTCGAGTGGGAGATGTTGGAATTATTTGACCCGGACCCGACCCGGGTCCGACCCGCTCACAAAACAGTTTTTGTAACTGCTTTGTAGTTTTATAACCGCCACATAATGATTTTTTGTAACCACTTTTGGTAGCTTTATAATATCCACAGAACAGTTTTTTGTAACCGCTTTTGGTAGTTTTATAACCTCTATTTGGTGGTTAATTAACCATCTTGTTGAAGCCTTTAAATAGCAGTTACTGGCCCTCACCTTGTTTGGTTTTTTAGATTCGTAATCAGTATTATTTGGTCAGATCTCTTAATACTCTGGTTCACGAAATTCTATACCAAAACATACTTCGATCTTGTCTCAAATATGAGTTTCATTCGATCATTAAATTCAGGAGAACCTCTGAATTGTTTTGATCTGATAGTGATATCACGACTCTCAGATGATCCAGGTTTATTCTCAAAATCCTCTACTAGTGGTGGAATGCAACAGTTAAATAATGCAAAGAAACTGAGTTGATAGGTTATGTGAGTAGAATAGAGGGTTGAAGGGGTTTAAGAACTGAATCAGTTGGGACGTAAAGATGTTGAGTGAAGAAGGGAATTAGGTTATCTTTATTTAACACAATCTACTCATGCGAAGGTCTGCAGTTTATGTTGATGATACATAAACAAAAGAACCGACGATGATGATGACGATGCTCTTCCATCGAAGATGATGATGTTCTGCCATGAAAGTTTTCATAAACCCTAATGTTAATGAAGGCGTTGAATGTGTACACGTTTGTTTTAGAGAATGAAAAAATCAATTAAATAAAACAATAAAATAAGATGGAGAGAATAAAGAAAATTCAAAATAATGAGATAAATACCAAAATTAAAAGGTGATAAAATTACGTAAATAACATTCTAATTAAAAATATAAAAATTAAAAAGAAAAACATTATGATTGGTTGAGAGTGGTTTTCGCAGTTTTCGTAAAAATATATAGTTTTGTTATGAGACCATATCCCAAGCTTTGGAAACATAAGTAAGATTTGAAATGTGGAGAGGTTAATTTGATGATTGTGTGTAATTACTCATGATTTCAATCGTTTCCTTACTAACAAATTTGACTTGCAAATAAAGTTGTGTAGGTTGTATGTAAGGCCCCAAATCCCGGAAGACCCCACTTGTTGGATTTACTCATTCACGCATAGTTCATAAACTTAAAACTTCAGATTTACGTAGCGAAAACATTAAGTCAAAATACATTTGTCCAAAACAATTTAAATATTGTCTTAACATAAGTACTTTTAAAAAAAAATAACACACGGGATGCAAGATCTTCAGTAGTCGGGTAACTCCTCGATGTAAGCCAGGCATCCTCGAGCTACCTTCATTACCTACACTCAACAGGATTTATATACTAAAAGTTAGCTAACGCTGAGTGAGTTATAGGTTTACATAAAACAAATCATTTAATAAAAGAAGAAGGATTTAATGCTAACATCGGTGCCGGTAAAGGCAAAACAGTCACACAAACTTCCTACCAAGTCATACATTATTAGTCTAATCCGTATCACGATGTATTCGTCAATTCCTTTAAGTACTTTCCTCCGTGACGACCGTCCACGAAATTTACGTAACATTCATGACGACTATCCATGAAGTATACGCAATGACGACCATCCATGATGCTGACATTTCTAGCCGGGCGTCGCGTTAACCCTATGAGTAACCGTCGTTACCCTTACACACTGAACATATGTACAATCGCACCCATCGACCGGCCATAAAGGCACAGTCTATGTTATCTTATAACAGTCATGGACTTTGGGACCGTGAAACTTTCATAAGGCTTAGGATTGTGCCGAATAATAAAAGTACACGCAAACACTACGCCAAAAGTGACCTACGGCCACACATATTCAAAAAACGCTCTGCCACACTTTCGATTAAATGTGTGGCTAAAGGTTATTAATCATATTTCAAAACCTTCTATCCTACTTTTGGCTACACATTTTATTAATTCATGTGACCAATGTATAACAGTTCAAAACCTTTAGCCACACTTTAAGAAAAAACTATGACATTTAGTAGCCCCACTATAAAAGTGTGGCCAAATATGTTCTACGGCCACAGTATTTGTTTGTTTTTTTGATACATGTGTCCAAAACCACATCTATTAGCCACACTTTATAAAAAAACTGCGACATTTTGTAGCCACACTAGAAAAGTGTGGCCAATTGTGATATACGACCACAACATTTGTTTCATGTGACCAAAAACACATCTACTAGCCACACTTTAAGAAAAAAACTGTGACATTTAGTAGCCACACTAGAAAAGTGTGGCCAAATGTGATCTACGACCACAATATTTGTTTTAAGTGACCAAAATCATATCTATTAGCCACACTTTAAGAAAAAACTATGATATTTAGTAGCCACACTAGAAAAGTATGGCCAAATGTGACCAACTACCATATTGGTATTTATTTGAATTTATGTTTAGCTAAAAGTGATAAATGGTCACGGTAAAATGTTTTACGTGTGGCTAAAAGTAATATACGGACACGGTTAAGTTTTTATGTATGGCTAAAGGTAATGAATGATCATAATTTTCACTTCTCCCCGCCAACTGAATAAGAAGACTAAAAGTCTCACACATTAATTACACTAAAGTTCTTGCTAATAAATTACGATCTCCAAATTAGAAACCTAAACTTCTTGCTTAATTAATTTCGTCTTCAATCGTAAAAATTATGGCATGGAGAATACGATCAGCTGATGCTCCTGCAGCTGACGACAACGTGATGTACGGTGGTGAGTATATATGATCGATATATATATATATATATATATATATATATCTTATCTTCTTTGAAATTTCAACAATTTGAGTTTTTTTAAGCTACTATGTAAACTGTTTTGAAATTTTAGGCAACAATCAGACGTTGTTCTCTTTCAAAATATATCACAGGGGCCGACAGTACTGTGGAGGCCGTGTGACCTACCTGGACTACGTCGACATTGATGTGTGTATCTATATAGTTGCCATTTAAATGGCAATCTTTTGGTAAGCTAATTTAGATCTTTTAGTGATATTGTGTGTATTGATCAGTAATCTAAATATTTGGTTGATGTTTGTGGTTTTGGTTGACGTATACGTCTATATCAACTAATAATTAATGATGATTGTATTCAATTATATATTTGGTTGATGTGTGTATTGCCATATATGTTGAGGTTAGGCAATATGTACTTTTTATGTTCCAAGAATAATGAGATGTTGTTGTAGTTGAATTTTGGATGCTTGTTTTTGGTGTTATGATGTTATGTTACTATTATTGTCAATAAACATGTTATGTTACTAATTTTGGAAATAATATGTATTTTGACCCAACTTTGGTTGGGTCTCTTATCCATATTTGGTTTATGGACACATGGTTCATGTTTATGTCAAGTGGGTCATGATTTAGACAAATGGGTCATAATGATGATTAGTTATGGTCAAATGGGTCAGATTGTAGGTTTGGCTCTAGGTGTAAACTGGTCATTTGTGAAGATAAAATGGGTCAGGTTGTAGTTTTAATGCATGGTGTGTAGGTTTGATGGTAGTCAGGTTATCTTTGCATGTTTAATGTTATGCAGGTTTGTTCAAGCAAGGGTAAGATGGTCATCTTATTTTAAAATGGACAGCTGAGACTTTAATGTCTGCATAAATGAGTCCTTATATATGTTGTTTGAATTCCACGGTGAAAGAGCCGAGGTCATTGTTTAGCTATATTTGGCCAAACAAGGATACTATATGTATGAATATTGGTGATGGCATTGAGTTTGGAAAGAGTTTTATGAAGGCCCGAGACACACAGATGGCTTTATTAGTTAACACAGATGGGTTGAGTGATTAAGACATCTGTGATGGTCTTAGGCTTTGATAAAACCCTTTCAAAACTCAATGACATGCATTTTGTGCAGGTTTAATGCTATATAAGTTTGTTCAAACAAGGATACTATATATGTCGTTTGAATCCCATGGTCAAAGAGATTGTCATCAAATAAACAAATGGTTCAAAAGCTACCATCTTCAAAGTCTGACTAAGTTGATAATGTTTTGTAGGAAAAACATGTTGAAAAAGAGGTTGTGCAAGAAACAAAACTAGTTGTTGAAAAAGATGATGAACAAGCAGCAGAAGCCGAGTACCATGATCCATATGAAGACTATGATCATGATGTATTAAAAAAGGCTTGGATTTACGACAGTCCAGAAAAGGAGGTTGACTACGACTACCATAATCCTTACGAAGGCGAGCATTTCAGACTCAGATTGGTCAAACGATGACTGTCATTGGAAATAATTTTGCTTATTTGGTTTCAACATTACACTTCATGTATGAACTTAACAGACCTGCATTAGTAGCCATACATGCCTGCACTTTTGTTGAAATTTGAGTGTGTGCTTTATGTTTTTCCAAATTGTGCAAATAGTAAATTCAATATGCAGCGGAAGTAATAAGATCAATTATTTACAAAACAAACAAGATGATAAAGGACGTTGTCATCACAGATTTCATTACTTCAAATTAAAAAGTACAAAGTGGCGACTGGTGACATCATATATGACCATTCTATTTATAATTAGTGACGTCTAACTAGGCTAACAAACTGCTGGTTTTGGGAGAACTGCTCCTCACCAGCAGTTTCCCTCACCATGTCTTATGGGAAGCTTTTTCTTTAATCTCCAACCTCAGTTCTTGTAACCAACAGTTCTAGCCAAATTTTTTATAAAACAACAGTTCTTGTACATATTCTTCACTACATAAAAATACAAAGAAAATGACCAACGTAATGACAGGGTTCAATCGGCATTACGTAAAACTATACCCTTACAGTCGGCTCTAAAGTAATTATTACGGGACTCATTACCCAGGTTAAGTGGATCTACACGTGGCAATATATTATCATTGTGAGGAAAATTTAGAGTACTAAATTCCTCATTGACAATGTCATATGAATCTCTATAATTTATGGGAGATGTCATAAGGACAATATGCATTTTTTTATCCTGCTGGTCTTTAACATAAAACACTTGTCGTGCTTGTGAGGCCAATATGAACGGATCATCCTTGTGGCCTAATATGTTAAGTTCGACCAACGTGTAACCAAGACTATCATGTTTGACCCCATTTCTACTCTCAACCTAGTCGCACATGAAAAGCGGAATTTTTTTAATATGATAATCTAGGACCCATATCTCTCGTAAAACCCCGTAATAAAAGTTTTGTCTATATGTTACTAATTCTTTAGAAATGCGCATGTCAGTTGCCTCTACACCAACCCCACTGTTCTGGTAAACTCTACCTTCACGAGCTTTTGTACGAAATGTATAGCCATTGATGTCATATGCCTCGTATTTCAATACGTTGCTGTGTGTTCCATTTGAAATCTATTTTACGGTTTCTGATATACTTTCTGGGGAAACCGTGAATCTTTTTTGACCTGAATTTCATTACAAAAATGAGATTCACCTAGCTTGTACAAACTACAACAGAGAAAAAATAATGATTATGCTGAAATTTAATTTACCTTGTTGCGTAACTAGTGACCAAACGTTAAGCTATGCTCTTTTTCTAGCCATGCTTGTCGTTTACCACCATGTTGGTTTTTCAAAAAGGTTATGTGTTTTCTGCAAGTACATAAATGAGTATCATATTTGATAAATCATATTGCGAAATAAAAAAAACAAAACAAACAAACATGTTACTAATACTTACTCGATATACGGCAGAACTTCAGGCGTATTTTGCAATACATAGAAATGTGCTTTCAAGAAGAGTCGTGGAGAAACTTGATCTGGTTTACCGTCTGACAAAGGATTTCCCTCCCCAGTATCATTATCATTATGCTTATCTGGTGGAATACCAATAGTCTTGATGCTTTTTTGGCATTCGCTGAAAAACTCAATTGTTTCTTCTACAATATTCTGCTCAGCAATGCATCCTTCTAGATAAGTTTTGTTTCACACATGACCTTTTATAAAATTCATACACCGTTCAAAGGGAGACGCCCATCGAAAGCATATTGGCCCACACAATTTTATCTCCCTAACAAGGTGCACAGTTAAATGAACCATAACATCAAAAAATGATGGAGGAAAGTATTTCTCGAGTAGGCACAGTGTCACACATTGCTCTTCCTGCAGCTTATCAGGTTCTTCTAACCTGAATTCTTTGCTACATATTGACTTGAAAAAAAACAAAGCCTGATTATAGCATATCTTGTGGGTTCTGGCATGATAGATCGTATTGCAATGGGCAAAAACTGTTGCATAAGCATATGTTAATCATGTGATTTAAGTCCCACAAGCTTCCTATCCTTACGACTCACCAAACTAGAAAAGTTAGAACAATACCCTTGTGTAACCCTTAAGTTGTATAATGTTTCACAAAACATGTCTTTTTCTTCTTTCGTTAATGTGTAGCAAGCTGCAGGAAGTATTGTATTGTTGCCTTCTATTTTAGCCTGCAACTCTTGTTTTAACCCAAAATGCATCGGATCCAATCGAGCAGGCAATCCATCTTTCGTCTTTCGAAAATACTATCAGCCACATTCTTTTCAATATGCATGAAATCAATACAATGTAGGATACAATTATATCGCCAATACCTAAGTCGTCGACACTATATGTTGAATTTCTTCCAATAGGTTGGTTCTTGGTGTCTAGAATTTGATGTTTTTCTTTTTCTCTTATTTTTATTCCCCTCTTTTCTAGTCGAAGTTTGTAGGATTTCTGATTCTTTAAATCCCTTTCCCTAAATATTCTTAACGTTTTTAACCTCGTTGAATATTTCTTCCCCTGTCATAGGCTTTGCAGCAGTTCTCAACTCTTGTTTTCCATTGAACGCCTTTGTTTTCTTTCTGAAACGGTGGTCATGTGGTAGATATCTCCTGTGACAAGCATAACTCTACTTGGCTGAGTAAGGAAGTTTAACACAGTGAGTTTCTTTCTGACACACTACACAACCATTGAATCCACTGTAAGGGCAAACAAATAGTATACAAAGAGCAGGGTAGTCATTAAGTGTCCATGAAACAACTGCACGTAGTGTAAACTTTTCTTTGCATAGGCGTCATATGTTTCAACTCATTCTTCAAATAGGAGTTCTAGATCGTCAATCAAAGGATCCAAAAACACATCAATATCATTTCCAGGCGCCCCCGATATTAATAACGAAAGCATGATGAACTTTTTTTCATACACAACTGATGTGTTGCAAAACATATGTAATTATCCTAATGTATTTGTGCATATTTGTATAAGTTTGTGTTCGTTTTGTATCATTTTTAGTTCATTCTAAGTCTGGGTCATATTTGCAAGTTATAGTGTGCTAAGGAAGCGAAAAATAGAGTAAAATCCTGGAGATATCGAGCACACGGGGGTTGGAGATAAGAAGAAAAGAAAAGATTTAATTTTCTGAGAAAAAGAGCTCCTCGCGGTACGCGAGGAGAGAGAGAGAAAATCCCTCGCGGTACGCAAGGGAAGTAAGAAGTTGCCCGACTAAATTGTCTCTCACGGTATGCAAGGGACTTGCCATATTCCTCTCGCCGTACACGAGAGGACCGTTAATCCGTAAAAAAGAGAAATTTAGGGTTTTAATTGTTTGAAATGGCCATTCTATTCATTATTCGATTATTAGCTGTCAGAGGAAGAACATGAGGCGATTTTGGCAAAGGAGAGAGCTTTAGGGTCGAGAGTTTGAAGGATTGAAGCTTATACGGTTAGACATTGAATCATTCGGTCACGATTGATCATCTTGATTGCTTTGTTTTGTGTTTAATACTCATGTTTGCTACTTCTTACGTTGAATCTTCTGTTTCTATCATGATTCTTGGCTAAAACCTAGATCTACCTAGGTTAACGATGAATGTTTGCTAAAGATTGGATTTTTATCGGTTTATGGTATTTGTTTTGGTTTTATGCTTTAGTACAGATCTGAGTTCGATTGTTTAATGAATATGCATGTTTAGTTTTGTATTTTGATTGGTTGAATTGGTCCGTACATGTCTTGGTGAATGTCTTTCATAAATAGATGTGTATTAGATCGCTTACTTTGTGTTCGTGATTTGTGTGTGGTTTGCTAGACGTAGTAACCATAGGATTATCAATCAACAACTTACTAAATTAAGTGTTCTGCTTATCTAAATACCTACAAAGTGATAGATAAACGATTAGTCTTCACTGTTAGTGGTTCTGAGAGTCAACAGTCTGAGAAGATATTTCCTTAGGGTTCTAGTATCATTGTTAATTCGTGTTAAACATGTTGAACTCAGGTTAATCCTTGCATCTCCGATGTATTGATATAGTGAAACCGAGAGGTGAGCTGTCTGTTGAGTTCTTTAGCATAATCGGTGAGACCGAAAGGTGATCCGACCACTGGTAAGTCTAGTATCCCTTGAGTTTCCTTCTGGTCACATCCCGAGAGTGATCGGGAATCCATTAGGTAGTTCTGAGGGTGTCACATCGTAAGATCCCAGTTCCATTACATATTCCATGACCGATAGAGCCCAAGTTTGGTAAACAGGATTCACAGCCTAGGTAGTGTCTTTCACCCTTACTGATTTCCTTGAGTCTTTGTCTGCTTGGTTAGTTGTCTTAATAGTCTTCTTCATTCATTCAGTTCTTCTAAGTTTTGTGGGTAATCTTAGTAGTAGAATCCCCCCAATCCAAATCAAACAGTTCAGTCCTAGTCAGAGTCTAGTTTGTGTTAGAGTCAGTGTCTCGTGGGTTCAATATCCAGACTTCCTTTTAGCTGTGTTACAATTGATAGGTACACTTGCCTGTCTTTGTGGACTATTTTAGTAGGTTTGGCTAGAGTTTAACTAGAGTGTCTAGGTTATTTTTGTGTTTAATTTTATAGACCGTTTGACCGACATCAAGTTTTTGGCGCCGTTGCCCGGGACACTTGGCAATAGCAAAATTAGCTTTGATTAGTTCTTGTTTGGTTATTTGTTTTATTTTTCCTTTTTAGTTTATTTCCTTAATTTGCTTGTTTTCTTTTGTGTCCTTATTTGCTATTTGTGTGAGTCTTAGTTTGAGTCTTTTCTTTGTTCTTAGTTCTTCTGTTTCCCCTTTGTTTTCTGTCCAGTTTATGCAACATACTCGCTCACAGGGATCACCCGACTTTGAAGCCTATTCAGAGTCAGAGCAAGAGCTTCGGGAGCGTAGCAGGAAGTTTCGCAGTCGTTTGAGCGAGCTAGTTGTGAAAAAGGTACGCATTCCAATTCCTATTGCTGACATGGTGATGCTAATCCACCTGCTAGGCGTACCGTTCACCAGAGGGCATGTGATGGTTTCACGGGTGCTAGGTCCTCTATTACCCGTCCTGCTCTATCTAACACTAATACTTGGCATATTCCATCTCATGTGATGAACACTATCAGTAACTCTACTCAGTTCCACGGACTCAAGGATGAGGATGTGCCAGGACATCTGTCCCGCTTTGCGCGTATTTGTGATACCTTTCGCATTACTGGTGCTACTGATGATGCCATCCTGTTGCGTCTTTTCCCGTTCACCTTATCTGGTCGCTCTGCCACTTGGTTTGATACAATGCCCTAGGGTTCCATTACCACTCGGGAAGATCTGAAGGCCAAATTCCTGAAGAAGTATTATCCACCATCTCAGGCCGCCCGTCTGAGGGATCAGATCCACTCCTTCCGTATGGACTCCGATGAGCCTTACCACATGGCTCGGGAGCGGTTCAATACTCTGCTGAGCAAGTGTCCTCAACATGGCCTTTATGATTGGGCATTGGTTGAAAAGTTCTATAACGGTCTTACCTTTGAGAAACAACGGATGTTCAATACTGCTACAGGAGGCCACATTATGGATAAGAAGGAGCCGGAGGAGTGTGAGGAGATGTTTGAGAGTTTTGCTCAAGCTGAGCAACAACAGCCTTCCTTTAGGAATTCCACTCCTAGTGCTAGGACACCTACTTCTGCCACTAGAGGTGTTCATCAGGTCACTACTGAGACTAGCATGGCTGCTGCTATTGCTGCTATGGCCAAGGAGATTAAGGAGTTGAAGATGAGCGCGATGAAGAGTGAGGTGTGTAGAGGAGGTCATGACACCATCGATTTCCCTGTCACTCAACTGGAGTAGGTAGACTTCATGGGGAACCAAAAACCCTCTCTGTTCAACTTTGGATGGTGAAAGATCCCCAACTCTAATTGGAGATCTGGCGGGAACCCACCTGGGTTTCAAAATCGTCAAAATCAGTATGGTGGAGATAGAAAAGCAGGGCAAAATTCTGGTAGTAGTGCAGGGGAGAAGAGGATTGAGGAGATGTTAGCTAACAAGACTCAGTTGCTTGCTCAATTGGTGAAGACGGATCAGGAGACTCAGTATAAACTGAAGGAGCACGATACTTTACCGAGGAGTCAGCAGTCTGTATTCTTAGATTTGCAGCGCACATAGGGAGACATAGCGCGCCGGCTGACTGACCGATACGGAGGTTCCTTTTCGGGTAGTACGGACACTAACCCGAAAGCCACGTTGAAGGCGGTGACCACACGCAGTGGTAAGGGAGGAGAAAGTGAGCAGACATCGGCAGATGATGATGATGAGCCGGTAGATGAGGTGATAGAGATGGAGACACCTAGAGGGGTACATGAGAGGTGAGCCCCAGAAAATACCGTACCCAATAGTGAGTCTCCCGCAAAGAAGGAGAAGAGTGAGGGGAAGAAGCAGACCCCTGATGCCGATCTTACTCGTGTTCCATATCGTGCTCGCCTGATGCAACATAAGTATGCTAAGGATTATAGACACTTTTTGGAGTTGTTTAAGCAGCTCAAAATCAATCTGCCTTTTGTTGAAGCCCTCCAGCATATGCCTAAATATGCTGAATTCCTAAAAGATCTTCTGTCCAATAAGAAGAAGCTGGAGGACCTTTCAACTGTCACTCTGAATGAAAGATGCTCTGCGGTGGTCCAGAACAAGCCACCAGAGAAATTAGCAGATCCGGGTGTCTTCACGATCTCGTGTTTGTTTGGTGGTTCGACTCTGCACCACGCGTTGGCCGATCTCAGTGCTAGCATCAACCTAATGCCATACTTCGAGATACTAGGCCTTGGAGATCCGACCCCTACGCGCATGAGCATATCTTTTATCGACCGTTCTGTCAAATATCCATGGGGAATAGTGGAGAATCTGTTGGTGAAGGTTGATAAGTTTTTTTCCCCGTGGACTTTGTCATTCTTGATATGGAGGTTGACGATAGAGTCCCACTCATTTTGGGACGCCCCTTCTTGCGCACCGCCAAGGCATTGATCGATTTCTTCTACGGCAAGATCACACTTCGTGTGGGGGATGAGAATGTCACCTTTGATGTCATGAAGTCGATGAAGCACTCTAGTGGTCAGGACGATTCCATGTTCTTTCTAGACACTTTCATATCTCACATGGATCGTTGCCTTGACTACATGTGTGGCGCTGACCTGCTTAACACACACCACCTGGGTGAGGAAGACAGGAGGTTGAGACTGATGCTCTCCCCGAGCAAAGTCCGAGCCACCCGGCTAGTAAACCTCCTGAGTACCCAGAAGTATTTGAGGTGGCTGAGAGTACCAAGGAGGAGAAGAAGCCCTCGGTTGAGGCACCACCATCCTTTGAGCTTAAGGAGCTACCCTCCCATTTGGAGTATGCCTTCTTGGATGGTAAGGCCGGTTTGCCCGTCGTGATTTCTGCTGCACTGGCGGAGGAGGAGAAGGATAAGGAGAGATTGATAGAGGTCTTGAAGGCGAATAAACAGGCCATCGCGTGGAAGCTCACAGATATAAAGGGCATCAGCCTGACCTTCTGCACGCATAGGATATTGATGGAGGAGGAGCACAAGCCAGTTGTGCAACCGCAAAGGAGGCTTAACCCGAACATGTCGGATGTGGTGAAGAAGGAGGTCCTTAAACTCCTTGATGCTGGATTGATATATCCAATTTCTGACTCCACATGGGTAAGCCCGACTCAGGTCGTCCCGAAGAAGGGTGGGATGACAGTCGTGAAAAATGAGAAAGATGAGTTGATCCCTACTAGGACAGTCACCGGTTGGAGAGTGTACATTGATTATAGGAGGTTGAATGATGCCACAAGGAAGGATCACTTCCCCTTCCTTTCATTGAGCAGATGCTGGAGCGCATATCAGGGCAGCAGTTCTACTGCTTCCTTGACGGTTTCTCGGGTTATTTCCAGATCCCCATTGCACCGGAGGATCATGAGAAAACCACCTTTACATGCCCGTACGGTACCTTCGCGTACTGGCGCATGCCATTCGGGTTGTGTAATGCTCCAGCCACCTTCCAGAGGTGCATGGTGGCTATCTTTTAGGACATGATCGAGACTTCCATGAAGGTTTTCATGCACGATTTTTCTGTGTTTGGGAGTTCTTTCGATCATTGTTTGCAAAACCTCGAGAACATGATGAGGAGGTGCATAGAGACGAAGTTGATGTGTAGAGTCTTATTATTGTATAAGCTGTTGCCATCAATGTATTTATTTTGAACATTGTTTAGTTAGTTTATTTACTTGTATTTTCATTTTAATGTAATTTCCTGTTTTTATTTCTAAGTCTGGGACATCGAAACTACTTAGTTTCGATTGAGGTTTGTTCAATCAAAACTAGTAGTTTTGATAGACAGTTTAGTTTCGACAGACTTATCACACTTGTAAATACTTCACCGAAACTAGTAGTTTCGGTAAGCATAGTTTCGATGCCTGTCAACTTGCTATAAATAGCCTAGTTTGAGAATTTCTAGGGTGTGGATAGTGGCTGTAGCCCTGAAATTCTCTCTTTCACATTTTTCTGAATCAATACACATTTGGAGTGATTTTCATGTGTTGTTCTTACAATTTCATATCTTATTTGTGTTGATTTCTGTGTGGTTTGCCTGTTTATCTTCACCAATTTTGTTTCTACCCTATGTTTCACCACCATACACACAGATTCCGCCTGTGTGTGTAATCGATCTGTTGAGTGATTTCCGACTGAAATCTGGACCTACAATTGGTATCAGAGCTTTATGCTCTTGATTTCTGAGTATATTCAGCTTATTTTGAATTATTTTAGGTGTTTTTCGGCATTTTATTGAAGTTTTTCTGCATCGATGTTTTGGAAGTACTGTTTCATCGATTTCAGCAATGTTTCTTCGAGTTTTTCGGATCTGAAGATTGATTTGTGTTCAAAAGATTATTTGGAAGCTTTTTTCTGGATCAGATTGCTAGTTTATTGTCTTTGATATTTGAAGCTTTTCATCAATGGAGTCTGCTGAAGCTTCAAGAAGGAGGTATCGAAACTACTGGGAGACAATCTCTGCTTTTAGTTGGTCATCGAAACTTCTTGTTTGGAGAAGGTATCATCGAAACTAGCTTTTTGTCTTGTTATATTGAAAATAACCTTTGCAGACTGTTCACCCGAAACTACTGGACTATCGAAACTAGTTTCAATCGAAACTTGTAGTTTCTTCTGAGTTTGCTGGATTTTCTGCTAAGTCTTCCTCATTGAAACTTGTTGTTTCTGGATTCTGTTTCTTCAATCGAAACTAGAAGTTTCGGGCAAGCCTTGTTCTATTGAAACTAGTAGTTTCGATCAACTTTTCTCTATCGAAACTTCAGCTTTTCTCTATCGAAACTAGTTGTTTCGATAATCCCTGTTCACCCGAAACTAGCTATTGTTTGTTCTTTTAACTTCTCTGAGTTATGGCATCTTCAAGCAATAGTGAATATGCTGGAGGAAACAAACCACCTGTCTTGGTGTCCACTAGAGACTTTGATGATTGGACCAAGAAAATGAAGACTTTTTTCCAGTTCCATGACCACACTCTTTTGCAGTCAATCACTGATGGCCCACACAAGCCAGTTACTACCACTGCAGATGTTCAACGTCCCAAGCTTGTGTCTGAATATGAGGAAAAGGATATTGCCTTAATTTCCAGAGATAACGAGGCTTATGGATCTATTTCTATGGCTCTTCCTATGGATGTGTTCAACATATTTTCTAAGTATACAACTGCCAAAGATCTTTGGGTTGCTTTATGTACCAGGTATGAGGGAAGTGAGGAGGTTAGAGAAAGCAAGAGGGATTTAATCAAGAAGCAATATGAAATGTTTAGTAGTATCCCTGGTGAACCCATGTCTGAGTTGATCAACCGTTTCTCAAGCATTGTTTCTAATTTGAAAGTCTTGGGAACTGAGTATCCCACTGTTGAGTTAAACAAGAAGCTGCTTGATTCCCTGCCCTAGGAATGGAATATGTACCGGATTAGGATCAAGAAAACTGAAAAACTAAGTGACTTATCACAGCAAGAACTCTTCAGCATTCTAGAGTCTTATGAGTTGGAGATAAAGAATGGTGCAGTCACTCCAACTAATCAGTCTGGAAACACAACTCTTCTTGCGGGTCAAGGTTCTTCTACTTCATCCAACAAAACTACAATGGATTATTTTAAAATTGATGTCCTACCTTCTATTTCTAGAGTTCAGCCTACTACTTCATCCAACTCTCAGAAGCCAACCACTATGATTCCTGATGAGTATCTGCCTATCATGACTGCCTTCATGTCGTGCTATGATGCATAATTTCTAGAAACCTGACACCGGTCAGCTTTCAACCCGATGACTTGGAGCAGATCAACCCGGATGATTTGGAAAAGATGGATATTGATTGGTGTATGGCTATGCTGACTCTGAGGGCCAAAAGATTCATCAAGAGGACTAGGATGGATAGATTCAAGCAAGGAAAGACTCTGGGGCTTGATATAAAAAAAGTGAGATGCTACAACTGTGACCAGCTGGGACATTTTGCAAAGAACTACAAGGAGCCATCATCAAAGGAGCAGCATGAGAAGAAGAATTCATCTGGAAAGCAAGCTGCCATCTCTCCCAAATCCACTACAACTTCTAGCTCAACAGCTCTGGTTTGTCAAGCTGATGGACACTATCATTGGGGAGATCAAGAAGGGGAAGTAGATGACAAGGCACTGATGGCAGACATTGAAGAAAAAGAGAAATGTGTCATGATTGAACCAACCAAGGATCTCACCGCCGTACCAGCTGAGGTAATGTCTAGACTTTGCAATGCTAAATCCTGTTTAAATAAGATTCATAAATATAGATTCATCAACCAGGCTTTGGTCGATGAACGAGATCATATAAAGGTGATGTATAATTCTGTGGCTAAAAATGAGAAACTTTACTTAAAGAAAATTCGTGATATTTCTAGTGAAAACCAATCTTTGATTGTGCAACTTACTACACAAAAGAATAATAATGAAATTTTAACTGAAAGACTTCAAAAGGTCGAAAAAGCAAATTTTCAAGTTAAACACATGGGTATGGATCATAAAATCATTTTTGGAATCATTGACAACCAAATTCATAAAAAGGTCACAGAGGGCATTGGGTATAACTCACACCCTCCTCCGTATTCCAAGTCTGGAAGATTTGCTGATATGCCAGTTCCTCATGTTCCCACACCTTTTGTTTGCAATTTATCTCCTGATGATTATATCCAAACTTCAGATTCTGACAGTTTTGCTTCCTGTGCAGAGTCAGATTGTGTAGGTTCCGCAGATGATTGTGATGAGAGTTCTAGTAAGGGAAAAGTTTTAAATGAACTTGAGTCGGATGAATGTAATAATATGTCAGTGTCAAAACCAGATATTTGTGAACACATTGAAAATTTGTAAGTTGGTTCTGTGCTTTCTGAGCATGACAGTTTGAGAAATGCTATTTCTAAGTTTAAGAATGCTTTGCCTTTTGTTCCTAAATCTGTAAATGCTATGAGTTGTATTGCAAATTTTAAAAGTGCAGGAGTTGTTGTAACTGATATTCCACAAGAAACAATGAGCAATCTGGAATTTTTCAGATTAAAGGAAGATCAAAGTCTTCAAGAAAGAAATATTGAAGAAAGAGTTGCCTCTAGTTCTGATGTCTCAACATCACAATCATCTTCATCATCCTGTGATGACAACTATCAGGCTAAGCCAACATGTGATAAAGTTTGTTTTAGTTGTGGGGAATCCAATCATGTTTTCAAGACATGTAAATTGTCTACATATCATTTCAAAGAAGAAAACATACCATCTGTTATTCAAAATTCAGTTGATTATGTTTCAAATGTTTTGTCTAAATCACAACATAGTAGAACTTTGCGATGTAAAAGGATAAAAAATGCTAAAAATTGGTCGAAAAGGATTTGGAAAATTAAGAATAATGATCTTTTTGATAATACATTAAAGGAGGATTCTGACCATGACTTCCGAAATGCATCTTGTAAAATTAAGAAGTTCCAAGTTAGCAATGGCTTGGGTACAAATGTCTGAATGATTCATTTTGTGTAGGGACAATTGAGGAGGACTGGAGACAATATCTTGCTTGTCGACAGTGGTTGCTCAAGACATATGACTGGTCATTTTTATTTATTACAAGATTATAATCCAATAGACGGAGATTTTGTCGCCTTTGCAGGAAATCCAAGAGAAGGAAAGATTGAAGGTCAAGGAACTGTGTCTAACGGTGTAAATAGCTTGGAGAATGTCAATTTCGTCCCACAGCTGAAGTACATTCTGATGAGTTTGTCCCAGATTTGTGATAAAGACTTTTGTGCCCTCTTCAACTCCAAGGAATGTTTGATTCTGAAGCCTGGAGTGGTTATTCCCGAAGACCTAATCCTCATGCGTGCTTCTCGAAGATTCAATACTTACAGTCTGGATATGAATAACCTATCAGGAATCGAATCCTGCTTTCTTTCAAAAGCTTCAGAGGATGAGTCCTTTCTTTGGCACAAAGGATTAGGATATGTGAATTTGAAGACAATGAACTGCCTTGTTCGAGGAAACCTTGTCGCCGGTTTACCTTGAAAGATTCCTCACCAATGGAACATTGTCTCTTTTGTTCTAAGGGCAAGCAACACAAATCTTCTCACAAACCCAAAACCACTAATTCCACTGACTCTCCCCTTCAACTGCTTCACATGGATCTTTTCGGTCCTGTGAGTGTCATGAGTCATGGAAGGAAATCATACTGTTTGGTGGTAACCGATGACCTCTCTCGGTTTACTTGGGTATTCTTCCTTGCAAAGAAAGATGAGACGCCAGAGACTCTGAATATTCATCTGCTTCAAATCGAGAACATGTTCAATTTAAGTGTGAAGGCTATTCGCAGTGATCATGGAACAGAGTTCAAGAATGCCATTCTAGATTCTTTATGTGAAAGTAAGGGTATCTCTCGGCAATTCAGTGCACCTCGCACTCCACAACAAAATGGTATAGCAGAACGAAGAAATCGCACGTTGATAGAAGCAGCAAGAACTATGATCGTTGATTCTAAGCTTCCGGTCACGTTTTGGGCCGAGGCAGTCATTACCGCATGTTTTGTGCAAAATCGAGTTCTCATCACCAAAAGCTACAACAAGACTCCTTATGAAATTATGTACAAGCGCAAGCCTGTTATTGATTTATTCAGGAAATTTGGGTGTGTTTGCACAATGCTGAATACTTCTGATCAGCTGAACAAGTTTGAAGCCAAAGAGGATGAGTGCTATTTCGTGGGCTATTCCTCTAACCAAAGAGATTTTCGTGTTTACAACAAGAGACGAAGGATTATGCTGGAGTCCATTGATATCAACTGGCATGAAAGCAATCATACGGACACTAGGGACGGTCCTGATTGGATTTTTGATGTCGATTCTTTGTTTAAATCATTTAATCTTATTGATTTCACTAACATATCTGTCTCAGCTAATCCTCTTATGTCTGTGAATATCCTAGGTACCTCTTCTGTTTCTGCCTCAAGCTCCTCTTCATCATCCACGCCGGATTCTTCGGATTCTGTGGCAACAAGTGAAACTGTTGAGGAAGAAACTCCTCAAATAGTGGATGTTGCTCCACAATCATCTAATGAAGGTCCTATCAATGAGGAAGCTGTTATTCCTAACATCAACGTTACCAATCTGGATGACCACTTAGAAGAGGATGAGATTCCACAGTTGAGAATTCACAAGGATCATCCTACAGACAACATCATTGGTCCACTCAATGTGGGAGTTCGAACTCGTAGTGCCACTGAAGCAATGAATGACGGTCTCTTCACTTGCTTCATATCTCAAGTTGAACCTAAGAATATCAAAGCTGCTTTGCTTGAGAACAGTTGGGTAGAGGCCATGCAGGAAGAATTGCAGCAGTTCAGCAAGTTACATGTGTGAAATCTGGTATACCTTCCAAAGAACAAAGTTCCAATCGACACTCGTTGGGTATTTCGTAACAAAAAGGATGAAGGGGGAATCGTGATTCGAAACAAAGCCCGCTTGGTGGTTTAGGGGTTTTTTCAAGAAGAAGGAATTGACTTTGAGGATGTCTTTGCACTAGTGGCTCGCTTAGAAGCCATCAGAATGTTTCTCGCATACGCAACCTATATGGACTTCACAGTTCATCAGATGGATGTCAAAAGCGCATTTATGTATGGAAAAGTTCAAGAGGAAGTTTATGTCAAGCAGCCACCGGGTTTCATTGATCCAAGCTATCCGGACAGAGTTTACAAACTTGACAAGGCATTGTATGGTCTTCATAAAGCACCTCGTGCGTGGTATGAGACTTTATCTACGCATCAGATTAATAATGGTTTCACACGAGGGGCAATTGACCAAACTTTGTTCAAACGAAAGGATGGTGCGGATACCATTTTGGTGCAAATCTACGTTGATCATATCATTTTCGGATCCACAAATCCTCGGTTGTGTAAAGAGTTCGAGGAAGTGATGCGTTCTAAGTTTGAAATGAGTTCTATGGGAGAAATGAAGTTCTTTCTTGGTTTGCAAGTAGATTAGTCTGAGACGGGAATTCTTATCCATCAAGAGAAGTATGTCAAAGAAATTCTGACCAAGTTCAAAATGACTGAGTCTCATCCTTACAAGACTCCCGTGGAAGTTCGGCACTTTCTGTCTCCTGATTTGGATGGTGAAAGCGTTGATCAGCACCTCTATCGCTCAATGATAGGATCTCTTCTGTATCTCACTGCTAGCAGACCAGAGGTCATGTTCGCAGTGTGCTTGTGTGCACGCTTTCAGGCTAATCCTAAACTCTCTCATTTAATTACTGTCAAACATATTTTAAGATATTTGAAGTACAAGCCAAAACTTGGGCTTTGGTATCCCAAAAATAACCTGTTTGATCTTTTGGCCTATTCAGATTCAGACTACGGGGGATGCAACTTAGACTGAAAGTCCACTTCTGGGGGTTGTCAGTTCCTTGGCAACCGCCTCGTCTCCTGGCAATGCAAGAAACAAACCACCATTTCCCAATCCACAACCGAAGCCGAATACATTGCCGCAGCCCTTTGTTGTTCCCAAGTAAGGTGGATCCACCATCAAATGCTTGATTACGGGATCACCTTCCATGAAACTCCCATCCTGTGTGATAACACCGCTATTCCCCATATCACCAAAAATCTCGTTCAGCATTCTAAAACCAAACAAATTGAGAACAAACACCACTTCATCCGTGATTGTGTCGAAAAGAAACATATCAAAATCATTGAAGTCAAACCGACAAGCAAACCACCGACATCTTTACAAAAGCATTTGATTCTGCCAGATTTGAGAAATTGGTGGAGATGCTCGGCATTATCAACTTTCAGTAACCTTTGTGCATATTTTTTATTTAAACTTTTTAATCGGGAATATTTTCAAAAAGATTTTACTTTTCTGTATAGTTGTTTTCTTTATTTACCTTTGAAAGTAAAACTTTTGGGGGAGAAACTGGCATTTGCTGTTAGAAAAGAAAAAGATTTGCTTTGATTAGTCAAAAATAAAAAAATTATGTTTAAGAAAAACTCATTGTAAGTATCATGTTTTGCTTTCAGGAAAATCAGATCCGACCTTATGAGAAATGATAGAGTCTGATCTCACTTCTTGAACATGGAATGGACCATAAGCGATGGTGCTTACTGAGCTATAGCCGGTAGGCCCGACATATGGTTATAACTCTTTAGTATTGTGAAAACCTAATTCTCTATCATACACGTGTGTTTGAACCCATTTTTGACACTTCTAACCCATTTTAAGCTAAGAAAACCGATTCAATCAGATATAAGCTTACGTGTTGGATTCTGATTCATGCGCCAGGTGACTGTCAAAGTAACAAGAGTTACCGTCGATGACCCCATCTATTTTGCTTATGCAAAGATCTCGGGAGTTCATCTTTTTCCCATCCACTTGGATGATTTGACCCCGTCTGTTTTGTTTACGCAAAGATCTCGGGTGTTCAACCTTTCCTATCCGCTTGGATAATTTTATGATTTCTTCTGTTTTGCCTATGCAAAGACCTAGAATGTTCGTACCTTTTTAATATCCACTTGGATATTTTTCTTCTTACAACTTCTGATATCCAGTTGGATCTTATTTTAATTTTGGCGGTAATTTTGACTTACCAAGATGGTACCCTGGTTATTCTGTAAAAGATGATCATATGAATGCAGGTATTTCTTGAGGATTGATAGGCTTTCAAAACCATTTTATTTCAGAATGTGGGGTACGCCGTGTTTCGTGCTCAAATGGTACCTCTTAATCACATGAAATAATTGTACAAGCAAATGTTTGGGTTTATCTTGCACAAATATCGGCTATCTTCAGGGATTCACAGTAGCTGAGTGCAAAATGAAGTGTTTCAAGGGTTTGACCAGACATGATCTCACGTTGGATCTTTTCCAAGGCTAAGTGTTTATATATCTTTTATTATTTTTACTTTTATTTTTCTATATAAATTTCTTAATCTTCCTTATTAGCTTGTTTAAGTAGTGTACATATGGGTGTTTTTGCTTTGTTTCTGATCAAGTATCTCTTTTTACCCGAAACAACATTGTCATCGAAACTACTCAATCTGCCCGAAACTACCTCCCACCAGAAACTATATTGTCCTATCGAAACTAGTAGTTTCGACAGGGGCATTTTGGTCTTTTGACAAGCACAAATTAAATGCCTTCATAATCAGGTTTCTTCCATGCCAAGCTCACTCTCACTCTCCAAAACTAGTCTCACCTTTAACTTCACACAGAATCTCTCAATATGGTCTAAGTCTGCAAAATCAGGTGTCTCATCTGATTCCCCTGTCGTCTTCATCTTCAGGTAACAAATTTCGATGAACAAAACCTAGGGTTTGATTTTGAAAAGCTTTACGTCTGTTACTTCCTTTTAAGGGTCGATTAGGGATTTGATCTTGTCTTTAATATCATCATTGTTAATATCTCACCTCTTTTGTATATATTTGCAGATTACAATTATATTCCTTGGTAAGAAGAAGTTTCGATCCTCACAGGCTCTTTCTCTTTGCCCTTTTACTTAGTTTTATACATATTCTATGTTTATATGAGTTTTTTGAATTTGTATATATGTTTTGATACTTGTGTTTCTGATCAGATTTCAGGCATCTAAACTAGTTGTTTCGATTAAAGGGTGTTTTCTTTAGATTTTAAAATATGATTTTTTAGAATTTGAACAGGTTTCTATCGAAACTAGTTGTTTTGATACCTAAGCTTGCCCGAAACTAAGTAGTTTCTATTAGAGTTTCTTGCCCGAAACTAGTAGTTTCGATCAGGCTTCTCTGAAATTTTCTAAGTGTTGGACTGATGTTTGAATTTTTTTTTTGACAGACATGGATCTTCTATTTGTGAAGAATCACAATATCTGTGCCTTTCTTAATGCTGTTGATCCTAAGAGTGAGGGATTTGTACCTATGCTCAATTTTTTTGGCTAACTCTAATGTGAGCTTTGCTGTAAATCACAACTTGCCCATTTTTGAAGCCACAATCAGGCAATTATGGGCCACTGCTGAAAGAGTATCCATCAACAATGTGGAGCACATAAGAGCAACTGTGTACAACCAAGAAGTTCTATTTTCTGAGGCCACCATAAGAGAGGTACTGCAGTTTGGTGATAATCATGAAGCCCCTGTGGAATTTCCTAGTTTCTACATCAGAGAATGTTTCAGAAGAATGGGTCACCTAGATGAGTTCAAAAGTGGGCATATCACAAAGACATTTCTTGCCCCTCATTGGAGGTATATTGTGCATGTGTTCATTCACTGCATCTCAATCAAAAAAGGTGGATTTGACTCGGCCAATGCCATAGTGTCATCTGCTATTCTTGGCTTGATCAAAGGGAGGGATTATAATTTTTCTGGGTTGGTATTCAAACAACTTATAGAGAATCTCACTGGAAGAGTAAGAGACAAATTTCTCGTGTACCCAAGATTTCTACAAATGATAATTAACCACATTCTACCAAATCTTCAACATGAAGGACCTGTTCTTGTTCTTGATCATATGATAGACAAGACCCTCAGTTATATGAAGAGTTCTAGTTCAAGATCGAACATGATAGTTGTGGACATTCCACTCTTTGGGCACATTATTGGAGAAATTGAAGAAGTCGTCCCTGATGTTGACCCAAATATTGAAGTCCTTGACTCATCGTCATCAGAAGAAGAAGAGCAGGCCCAAGGGAATCAAGAGGCTGAGATTGATGTTGAGCAAAACATAGAACAAGGTCAAGGGAATCAAGAGCCAAATGTTAATGCTGACCAACAGATAGAGCAAGATATTGAACATCCTATCTTAGAGGCTCCTTTTATGGATCAACTGTTAGAAAATATTGAGCCACTAATTAAAGAGCAACATGTTGAAAACATAGAAGCAGATGTTAATGATGAGGTTCAAGAGAATATTAAAGCTGAAGCTGAGTCTAGTGACACCTTGGATGAAGGCATCTATGGCACTAAGTATGATCAATCTGACTATGAGTCTGAAGATGAGGAACATACTGAACCGCCTGCATCCTCCCCCAAGAGATGAGCTAATTCTGAGTCTGATTATGAACAAAAAGAACCTCTTGCAAAGAAAATTAAGACATGATTGGAGTCCTTAACATCTTCTGATGAATCACTGTTTGACATTCCAGAACACTTAACCCCCACTCACTCACCTACTTATATTCCACCACCCTCACCACAACCATCTCCACTACATACACCTGTTACTACACCACTCGCATCCCCTGTTCCTGATCCATCATCATCTGTCCGATAAGTTAAAACCTTAAGCCTAGAAGTGAAAAAGCTACAGGATAAAGTTAAAAAAGAGGTGAAGTAATAGAAAGCTTAAAGACAGATCTGAGTGAGTGCAAAGAAGAAAAAAAAGATCTAAGGCTGGAAGTTGGAGGCTTACATACCCAACTTGATGTTCAGCAAACTCAGCTGGAAACCCAACAAAAGATAATCTCTCAGCAACAACAAGCGTTCCAAGCCTTATCTGATGCTGTTGAACAAATCAAGGCTTCATTGATTAAATCTTCTCAATAGGAAACCCCTTCCACAGCTCAGGGGGAGACCACTTCTGCTGGTGGACCCTCTTCCCCTGCCTTTGTCTCAAATACACAGTCTGCACTAAAAATTTTCACTGGCCAAGCTTCCAGGACAAAGGATGAGGTGGAAGTCAAGATTGAAGAAACCGGATATGATCTTCCATCTGTCGGTGAAAGGAGAGCATTAAGAGGAAAAGGAAAGGGAAAAGAAGCTGATATTGAACTTGTGGTATTATATGAAGAAGAAATTGGATCAGAACATGAGCTGGATGATCTTCTAAAGCAGGTTGATGACTTTGGAGCAATTGAAGATTATCCTAAAATTGTTACCCTAGAGGAAGAACAGGAAGATAAGATCAGGTACTTTACTGAAGGTGGAGATGAAATACAGGCACTTTCTAACACATAAGCTGAAGATTCAGATGTAAAAGTAACTTTTGTTGAGCAATAATTCAGTGTTGGGCAAACTGGCACCACAAAAGAAGCAACTCAAACTTCACCAACAGCAACATCAACACCAACTCCACCTGCAACTACAGTTGACACTCAATCCCAACAGGGCTCAGAGACGAGGAGATCATGGTTTAAGAAACTGCTTACTGAGGAGCTTCCTAAACATTATGAATGGTTTGCAAAATATCAAGAATTAAAGAGGCCTCCAGTAGGACGGAAATATGACAAGGAAATATCTATGTTTATTGTTCGATGATACAAAGGAGGAGTGGAGCACTTCAAGTCTCCTCATGACTTCAGCTCCTTCCTTAAATATGATTTTAGAGCTCTTGCCAAGCTACCTCTACAAAATCCTGGAAATGTGGGCATTGCAAAAGACTTTGAGACCTTCATGAGAAATCAGACCTTCAATGATATCAGATATATGACCACTGCTAAGCCAAGAATAGTTATCTCAAAGACAAGAATTCATCCCAGAACTCAAAGGCCTTGGGTAAGCCTTCGGTACAAGCCGGCAGAAACTGTCCAATCTATTATACTGCCAAGGTCAGTACCTGTCCAACTTCAAACATTTACAAAATGGTTCTATAACCCCACCATTGGAAGTGCTGTGATTGAAAGGGAAGGAATGGAAGACATTCACATATTTGAGCCCATGGAGTTACTAAAATTTCAACCAGAGGATCTTGAGGTGCTCTTCAACAACCCTATCAAGCTCCTACATGATGATGATGAGGCTGATGCCAAGACATATCAAAGGGTGGTGACCATCAATGCAAAACCTCACTTTCAGCAACCAAATCAAAGGCCAACTGCTTAGAGAAGAGTTGAAGACATTGATGCAACAACTTAGGGGGAGATTGTAGAGTCTTATTATTGTATAAGCTGTTGTCATCAATGTATTTATTTTGAACATTGTTTAGTTAGTTTATTTACTTGTATTTTCATTTTAATGTAATTTCCTGTTTTTATTTCTAAGTATGGGCCATCGAAACTACTTAGTTTCGATTGAGGTTTGTTCAATCGAAACTAGTAGTTTCGATAGATAGTTTAGTTTCGACAGGCTTATCACACATGTAAATGCTTCACCGAAACTAGTAGTTTCGGTAAGCATAGTTTCGATGCCTGTCAACTTGCTATAAATAGCCTAGTTTGAGAATTTCTAGGGTGTGGACAGCGGCTGTAACCCTGAAATCCTCTCTTTCACATTTTTCTGAATCAATACACATTTGGAGTGATTTTCATCTGTTGTTCTTACAATTTCATATCTTATTTGTGTTTATTCCTGTGTGGTTTGCCTGTTTATCTTCACCAATTTTATTTCTACCCTCTGTTTCACCACCATACACACAGATTCCGCCTGTGTGTGTGTAATCGATCTGTTGAGTGATTTTTGACTGAAATCTGGACCTACATGATGCTTAATTGGGAGAAGTGTCACTTCATGGTGACTGAGGGGATTGTGCTAGGACACAAGGTTTCACGCGCCTATATCGAAGTGGATAGAGCTAAGATTGATATAATCAGTAGGCTTCCACCACCGACTAGTGTGAAATCCCTTCGTAGTTTCTTGGGTCATGCGGGTTTCTATAGGTTATTCATTAAATATTTTTCAAAGATTACTCGACCCATGACTTGCCTTCTTGAGAAAGACATCCAGTTTGAGTTTGATGTGGACTGTCTAAAGGCATTTGAGTTCTTGAAGGAGCAGTTAGTCTGTGCTCCTATCTTGATTTCCCCTGACTAGAGCTTACCCTTTGAGCTCATGTGTGATGCGAGTGATTTTGCAGTCGGGGCTGTTTTAGGCCAAAGAAGAGAGAAGCACTTCCACCCGATCTATTATGCGAGTAAAACTCTTAATGATGCTCAAGAGAATTACACAACTTCTTAGAAAGAGTTGTTAGCAGTGGTGTTTGCATTTGACAAGTTTCGTTCATACTTAGTGATATGTAAAACCATCGTTTATACAGATCATGTGGCATTACGATATCTGTTTGCAAAGAAGGATGCCAAACCTAGATTGATTCGATGGATTCTCTTGCTTTCTGAGTTTGATATTGAGATTAAAGATAAGAAGGGAGCAGAGAATGGGCGGACGACCATTTGTCGAGGTTAGAGGACCCCGGTAGAGAAGAGATCCGGGAAGAGGCCATAGGGGACACAATTCCCCATGAGTCCTTGATGATGGTGAGTGTGAGACCGTACATAGATCCGGTATTTTACATGAGCGCCGAGGCGCAAGGTTTGCCATGGTTTTATGACATAGCAAACTACTTGGGTGATGGTGTAGTGGTGAAGGGCATGACATCCCAACAGAGGCGTAAATTCTTTGCCGATGCCAACCACTACATTTGGGATGCTCCACATCTGTTTCGTGTGGGAACTGATAGAGTTTTGAGGAGGTGTGTGAGCTTTGGGCCTCCTACATCGCCAATAAGGTGTTTGATTCTGGATTCTACTGGCCGACGGTGTTTAAGGATGCTCATGAGTTAGTGAAGCGGTGTGACGCGTGTCAACGCACCGTTAATATCTCATCCTGAAATGAAATGCCCTAGAACCCGATCCAGGTAGTTGAAGTATTTGATATTTGGGGCATTGACTTCATGGGTCCATTCCCTGCATCACGAGGGAATCGGTACATACTTGTGGCGATAGATTATGTTTCTAAGTGGGTTGAGTCTCAAGCTTTACCCACAAATGATGCCCGAGTAGTGGTGGGATTTCTGAAGAAGCTGTTCAGCAGGTTTGGTACTCCTAGAGCCCTGATTAGTGATAGGGGCATGCATTTATGCAATGCTCAGATAGAGAAGGTGTTGTCACGCTATGGGGTCACCCATCGGCTATCGATTGCCTATCATCCACAAACCAGCGGGTAGGTGGAGAACGCGAACAGGGGAGTGAAGAGGATATTGGAGAAAACTGTCGGGAAAAATAGGAAGGGTTGGTCCGGCAAGTTAGATGACGTGCTTTGGGCCTTTAGAATCGCGTTCAAAACACCTATTGGGACCACAGCCTTTAGGATGATCTATTGCAAGGCGTGTCACTTACCGGTGGAACTAGAGCATAAGGCGTATTGGGCCTTAAAGGCAGTTAATCTGGACTTGCCTAAAGCAGCACGACACCGATTTCTCCAGTTGCATGAGTTAGATGAGCTACGCGATGAGGTATATGCACGTTCTTGGAGTTACAAAGAGCGTACAAAGGCGTTGCACGATCGTTAGTTGAAGGGAGTGAAAGACTTCAAGTGTGGGGATAGGGTTTTGGTATATAATTCTAGATTAAAACTATTCCCAGGAAAGTTTAAGTCAAGGTAGACAGGGCCATGCATGGTCAAAGAAGCATTTCCATATGGCACGGTGGATTTACATGATGAGAAGGGTAACACGTGGAAGGTAAACGGTCATAGGTTGAAGCATTACATCGGAGGACCGATTGAGAATGTTGAGGTGGATGAGATTCCCCTCGACAAGCTAGGAAACCAAAACTAAGTGAGAGTAAGTCCTCGGGATAGAGCCCGAGTGTAGAGTTTGTACATTTTTTTGTTTTCATTTTCGTTTTAGTTTTTGTATATTTTCGGTTTGTGTGTTCTTGTGTATTCGTGTGTTTCAGGGAATCGTGACCAAAGAGAAGGAAGGAAACCATCAAAAATGACGTTCCAAGTATGTACGCTTAAAATTCTAAGGTTGGAACAAGTTCAGAAAACATGTTGAAAAAAAATCTTAAATGGTCAAAATTTTTCTAAGTATAAAAACGGACTTAACTTTCTATGATGGAGTACCCCTCGCGATATGCGAGGCTTTTGGGGAGTGTCTCTCGCGGTACGCGAGAGACAAATTAAGTTTGCCAGTTTCTTTGTCCCCCGCGGTACGCGAAAGATCCTACCTGGTTTCTCGCGGTACGCGGGGCACTGAAAAGCCACCACCGCTTAACCGGCTTTCGCGGTACACGAGACTGTAAGCGAAATCCTCCCGCGGTACGCAGGAACCAGGTAAATTCAGAAAAAATGTTAAAACTCCCCTTTTTGTCTTCGCACACCACCACCACCTACTACCTCCGGGGATTTCTACCCCCACCATCTCATATTACCACCATCGTCGACCACACCCGCACCCATCATCACCGTCCACCACATTCAACACGTCACATCACCATCAGCGCTGAAATCCTTCGGCCACGACCATGTACTTCCAGCTACCACCGCCGCCACATGGTCTAGGGTTTGTTCTACTCACTTGGATTTGGTCACTTTGCTCCACAATCAGGTAAGATTCCTTGTTTCAATTTCCACCCGAGTCGTTGGTAATGCACGTTGAGCCAAATGGGTTTGTAAATTGAGTGTTTGTATGCTTAGGGGTGCAAGTCGAATACATGTTTCAAGAAATGTGAGTTTCTTGTGTAATTCTGTAAAGTTCTGATTTAACTGTTGCTGTTTTAGCTAGATTGTGTCTATCGTCATGTAATTTTTGTAATCGGAGTCTTGTAATTACTTTTTCAGTGTAACTAAAGGGTAATTAACCTATTAGGGTCGAAAACGAATCATTTTTTATTTGTTCGGGTCAGTCACAAAGGGTATATTGGTTTGGCATGTTCTAACAGCTCGTATATTGGTTTGGCTTACTATTAACGACCCGTATGCACTTTTCCCATGTAAATTTATGTATCGAGTCAAATTGTTTCATGAATCGAGTCGGTTAGACCTGTTGGTTAGAGTTCGAGTTTTTAATTGGTAGTTAATTTGTAAATTAAGTCATTTGCGTATTCTAGTCTAGTTAGCTGTTGTAACTTGTACATCTTTTGTAAATGGAATCTTTGGGTATGCCTTGATTTTTCTTGCAGGTTTAGACCGCCTCGCCCGTACTCAATCTCCATTCTGGCGAGGTTGTCTCGTTTCTATATATACAAAAAGGGTATCCCGAATTTTTCAATTTTTTTATTTATTTTTGTAGTGTCTTTTTGCTATTCTAACACGCCGGATGACCGCGAATGAAATGCTATACGACCGTCATGCCCGATATCTCATCTGTTATTGTATTTTTGTATTACTAACTTGTAAGTGCAGGCATGTATGATTGCGGTGAGTCTTCTAGCGCGGGCAAGCGTAGGAGGGGCCCAGTTCCACATCCGAGGGGCGAGACAGAGGAGTCGTGCCCATTCGTCGGGCGCCACGTGTCATCCGATACGCGGAGCCGATTCTGCTTGACGCTAGGGTTTTACACCACCACACCCTCCTCCGGTTCGAGCTGATGATAGAGGAGGCTGTCCGTTTAGACAGGTTCGTCGACATGGAGCCCTACCAGCATCGTGGGATAGATTGGGAAGCTATAGAGACTACATGAGTATATTGATGCCTGATGGACAGCGGCGTTGGCTTGTGATGCGATCCGGTACCAGGAGCTTACCGTCGAGTTCCATTCTACCTTTCGGTATGTCACATGCCAGTTCGAGGAGCCGGATACAGTTTCTTTTTTGTTGGGCCGACAGGTTTACGAGATGTCGGTGCCACAGTTTGCGGTTGCCACGGGGTGGTACACCGAGGCCGAGGTGGCGAAGCAGCTGTTTTTGCAGTGCTTGCGGGGCTTATTCAGGCGGAGGCACGATTAGGGGGTCATCGACAGTCAGTTGCGTGACTTTTGGCATTCCATCGTCGATGTACCATACTCCCCGTCCCTCTTGGTGTCATCCATTCGCGACCCCCTCATTTGTTACATTTTCAGGATACTAGCTTGTACTCTCATTGGACGCCGGTCCGGTATTGAGAAGTGTAGTCAGCTTGATCTTTTCTGCCTTTACTGTATCGTTGGTCGCCGAGAGGCCAACCTGGCTAGCATTCTCATTTCATCTATTGCCAGGGGTCGTCGCGGTAGGCCGGAGGCTAGACTCGGGCATTACATCAGCAGGCTGGCGGAGAGTTTGGTAGTTTTTGACTGATATACGGGCCGTGTACTCACACCGGGTCCGGATACTATCCCGTATGGGCTTGTTGAGCTAAGTTTGGCAGGGATTGTCACGATGGACGATCCACCGCGTTTGATGGATATCAGGCAGGGTCTACGGGTCCCACCACCTGCAGAGACGCTTGCCGACAAGGCAGTTCAGATGGGGGCGCCCACACCACGCCAGAGGATTTTACATCACATAGAGCGCCCCAAGGTGCAGCACCCACTCCAATTGAGACCACCAGCACCACTCACTCTTGAGGAGCTTAGGGATCAGCTTTTTTATAGGATGGACCGCTAGGATGCGGCCATTTGATATATGATACAACTCTAGGGCATAGAGATACCACCATTCTTCAAGGCACAAGACCAACATCAGCCGGATCAGCCAGACACAGGTGGAGACCCGCAGTGATCATCTTCAGCACCTTTTACCGGGTTGTATATTGTGATTCCTTGTATTTTCTTTCTGTATTTCCTTTTATGTATTTCTTTTCATTTTTATTTTGGTCTGTATTTAAAAACAGATGGTTATATATTATTGTACAGTTTGGGGGATCGGCTGGGTTGGTTGTTATTGTATAGTTATATTACTTGCGTGGTTGAATTGTTTGCTAGTGTGGTAGAATCAGCTGCTTTCGATCGTGAGAAATCTAAGGAATATTAGTGAACTGAGCGCGTTCGAATGGAGGGCTAAGGAGCATGACTTACGGGGAATTTCATCGATATATCAGGGAAATCTGTTCTGATTTTTTGTGCATTTATTTTTTGTATTTTATTTCTGCTTTATTTTCTTTAAATTTTATTTTTATTTTTGTAAATTTCTTTTGTGTTACCGTCGTTTCTCGATCCACATTGAGGACAATGTAAATTTTAAGTATGGGGATGGGAGACATTCGTCTAGGTTTTCTGTTGTTGTAAATTGTAGAATTTTTTTGAAAAATGTCCTTTGAATTATAGTTTTGCACGCACATGGAAAATGATAGGTAAAACTGGGCATTGTGTGATTTGAAGTGAAATAAAATAAACAATAGAAAGCGTGTTTAATTTGTGATGAATTGGTAGGCCCGGACAGTTTGAGAGCTTAAATTTCCTGAAAGTGTTACTTAAGATTAATAACTTAATTAAATCATGAAATCTTGTGGGTTCTCACCTTAGGGAAATGGTGAAACTGAAACTGTCAACAAGGGGTGATAGGTACCATGGAAAGCTAAGGTTTTTATGTTTCTGAAATATTTTTGGCACACCACTCTCTTTTTATGAAAATGGACTGAGAGTTGGTTGCGCCCGCATTCCATATTTTCATCCATATTGAGTATAATTAATTAATTGAGAACTTGAGTTTTGACCTACGTGTTACTCTCCGGGATAGCGACTTGGTTGGTACACCCATGGTCGGGACTTAAGTGATCAATATCTGGGATAAATAAGTTTTGATTTAAGTGTTACCCACGGGGATAGTGACTCGGTGGATACGCTTCTAATTTGATTTCTTATGTGCTTAATTGATAAGGCTGCAACCTATGTGCTACCTTTTGGGATGGTGACCCGGTTGATGCACCACTAGGTGAGGTTGATTCATACATCTAATAATTCCATTTAATTCCATTCAATCATCTATATTTTGAAAACATAAAGATTTTAGTTTGCTATAGTGGGGAGATCTACATGATCTAACCCGGGCCTAGACATGACCATGAGACGGGATTAGGTTGAGTTGTAACCTTGAAGTATGGGACCCATAGTTTGAGTGATATATTGTATAAAATGGATTGGAACACTTTCCGGGGGCTTGAATTTTGGTGTTTGGGTTTAGTCGGATAGAAATACCAGTTATTACACTGTAACGCGTGATTATATTTGTGTTAATTAATTGAGAATGTTAAAGCTATGCCTATTTGTGATTCCATTGCAGATATCTTTTTTGAGGATGAAAAAAGTGTAAGTGTGGGGATGTTTGATGTGTTGCAAAACACATGTAAATATCCTAATGTATTTGTGCGTAATTGTATAATTTTGTATTCGTTTTGTATCGGTTTTAGTTCGTTCTAAGTCTGGGTCGTATTTGCAGGTTATAGTGTGCTAAGGAAGCGGAAAATAGAGTAAAATCCTAGAGATATCGAGCACACGGGGGTTGGAGAGAAGAAGAAAAGAAAAGATTTAATTTTCTGAGATAAAGAGCTCCTCGCGGTACGCGAGGAGAGAAAGAAAATCTGTCGCGGTACGCGAGGGAAGCAATAAGTTGCCCGACTAAATTGTCCCTCGCGGTACGCGAGGGACTGGCCATATTCCTCTCTCGGTATGCGAGAGGACCGTTAATCCGTAAAAAAGAGAAATTTTTGGTTTTAAATGTTTGAAACGGCCATTCTATTCATTCTTCGATTATTAGCCGTCAGAGGAAGAACAAGTGGCGATTTTGGCAAAGGAGAGAGCTTTAGGGTCGATAGTTTGAAGGATTGAAGCTTATACTGTTAGACATTGAATCATTCGGTCATGATTGATCATCTTGATTGCTTTGTTTTGTGTTTAATACTCATGTTTGCTACTTCTTACGTTGAATCTTCTGTTTCTATCATGATTCTTGGCTAAACCCTAGATCTACCTAGGTTAACGATGAATGTTTGCCAAAGATTGGATTTTTATCGGTTTATGGTATTTGTTTTGGTTTTATGCTTTAGTACAGATCTGAGTTCGATTGTTTAATGAATATGCATGCTTAGTTTTGTATTTTGATTGGTTGAATTGTTCCGTACATGTCTTGGTGAATGTCTTTCATAAATAGATGTGTATTAGATCACTTACTTTGTGTTCATGATTTGTGTGTGGTTTGCTAGACGTAGTAACCATAGGATTATCAATCAATAACCTTCTAAATTAAGTGTTCTGCTTATCTAAATACTTGCAAAGTGATAGATAAACGATTAGTCTTTGGTGTTAGTGGTTCTGAGAGTGAACAGTCTTAGAGGACGTTTCCTTAGGGTTCTAGTATCGTTGTTAATTCATGTTAAACAGGTTAAATTCAGGTTGCTCCTTGCATCTCCGATGTATTGAGATAGTGAAACCGAGAGGTGAGCTGTATGTTGATTTCTTTAGCATAATCGGTGAGACCGAAAGGTGATCCGACCACTAGTAAGTATAGTATCCCTTGAGTTTCCTTCTGGTCACATCCTGAGAGTGATCGGGAATCCATTAGGTAGTTCTGAGGGTGTCACATCGCAAGATCCCAGTTCCATTACTTATTCCATGACCGATAGAGCCCGAGTTTGGTAAACAGGATTCACAGCCTAGGTAGTGTCTTTCACCCTTACTGATTTCCTTGAGTCTTTGTCTGCTTGGTTAGTTGTCTTATTAGTCTTCTTCATTCATTCAGTTCTTCTAAGTTTAGTGGGTAATCTTAGTTCGTAGAATCCCCCCCCAACCCAAATCAAACAGTTCAGTCCTACTCAGAATCTAGTTTGTGTTAGAGTCAGTGTCTCATGGGTTCGATATCCGGACTTCCTTTTAGTTGTGTTACAATTGATAGGTACACTTTCCTGTCTTTGTGGTCTAGTTTAGTAGGTTTGTCCAGAGTTTAACTAGAGTGTCTAGGTTAGTTTTTTGTTTAATTTTATAGACCGTTTGACCGACATCAACAACCAAGGTGGAAGGTTGTAAATGACAGTTAAAACAAGCCAGACACTGTGATTTCTATTGCCTCTATTTACGTCCACCCCATTAGTGGAAATGCCAAGCCGAAGATTTCTTTGATCATTAGCAATTTAGGGAAATTTGTCATCTATGGCTTTCCATGCGGGTGAATCCGATGGGTGACGTAAAACACCGGGTTTATTGGAACTGCTGGCATGCCATCTTAAATCTTCTACTGTGCTCTTCGATTGAAAGAGTCGTTTAAATCGTGGAATAATGGGAAAGTACCACAATACCTTTGCAAGAATATTTTCATACGTTATTTTAGCCTTCTCATCCACCTTCTACCTTGACTTCCCACATGTTGGACATACTGTCAAGTCCTTGTACTCCTTCGTGTCAAGAATGCAGTTGGTGATACATGCATGTATCTTTGTATCCTGAACCCATTGCCTTCATTATCTTTTTGGCCTCATATGTATTGTTCACCATTTCGTTACCTTCAGGTAGCATCTTTTTCAACAAAACTGTAAGTTCAATAAAGAACTTATCGGATACTCCATGCTTACTCTTCAAGTTGAGTAGTTGAACTAGTTCAGACAACTTTTTAAAGTTAGGACATCCTTCATACATGGCTTCTCAGCGTCTGCAAGTAGTTCTTGAAACTTTTCATGGTCATCTATGAAATTGTCTTCTGTAGCTTTTACCATTTCTACTGTTTCATAGGCATCTGTTGGAATTTCGGTGTCAACAAAGTCCGTATGATTAATCACAATTTTTGTTGGCTCGTCTTTTTCTACATGTTTAATCCACCTTGTATAGTTTGGATCGATTCCGTTCATGAACAAGTGAAGCTCTACATCGTCCACAGGAAGAGAGTAGTGGTTTAAACAATTCACACATGGACATGGAATTTTTGTTCTTTGTTTATTACATTTTAGTGGGTCCATCTTCAAATTACGAATTGTATAATCTACAAATGCCTCAACTCCAGCCGAATATGGTTTTTTGTTCTGTCGGTTAACATCCAAGACTTATCCATCAATTCCAAGAACTGCATGAGATTAATGCTAATTAATCACAATATTATGAGATTAACAGAACTCATAACATCAAGGGGCCATTTAATATATATACCAACATCAATTGGGAAATCTAAAGTCAAAAACCGATTTACATAACTCATGATTAACATCAATTTGAAGAAGACTAATGATATTAATACCAACGTCATGAATGTTAGTTTAAACCAGTTGCTTATTGTATTAAGACTAATTAATCACATATATTATGATTAATCACATATTAAGACTAGCTAATTAATCACAAGTTATGAGATAAACAGAACTCCTAACATCTATGACATTAAAGACCAAAATCTAATTGATGAGACGAAAACCAAAGTCGATTGGCTTCAATAAATACACAGCAGATTAGGGTTTGGTGAGACGGCAAATAATGAGACGAAAACCAAAGTCGATTACCTTCAATAACTACACTGGCAAATTAGGGTTTGGTGAGACGACAATTAATGAGACGAAAACCAAAGTCGATTAGCTTCAATAACCACACTAGCTAACAAATTTTGAAATCGGGGATGAAATGGAGAAATGTGTTCAATAACAATCTTTTACATTTTGAAAAAAGGAAATTTTAAGATCCCATTGTTTTCGTGTTAATTCTATTTAAATAAATCAAAACCAATCTATTTCGTTCTCAGGGTGGTCGCGAGTTCGAGCCTTAGTAACATTTTTTTCCCTATTTTTTTAATCACTAAATTTCAAATAAAAAAAATAAAATATTGACGGTCAAATATCAACACAGTGACCTTGAGAACACACAAAGACCTTTGAAGTACATTTTTCTATATATTCACAAAGACCTTGAAAAACATTCAACAAAAAATGGAGGTACTTGCAAACATTGATGCTATGATCAACACAGTGACCCGTGAAATAGAAGAACAAAGCCAACTACTAGAAGATCTCCTTGCCCAACCACCAACGGTGACCCGATATGAGTATGGAGCTCTGCTCCTTGAAAAATTCGAGCTAAGCAAATCCACTCTTGAGAAACTGAACAAGCTCAAGACAGAAGTTCTGCAAAGGTGGGTTGAGATTACAAGAGGGAGTTGACCATGAAGTTCTGAGGACAGAAGTTCTAGAGATTGTTGTTAAGTTTTAGTTTTTGGTTGTTAATTTTCATTTTTTGGTTGTTAATTAAGTTTTTGGAACTTTGATCATGAACATTGTTTGTAATTAAATGTTTAATGGTAATGCAATATGTACCAAACTGCTGGTCTCTAATGCACCAATGGATGTCGATTAAGAGTATTAAATGGAGACTTATTTTATTTATATTTCTATCTCTATGACTAGTCATATCTTCCATTAGCCATCATTACCCCATTTATTCCCCATTTATGCTAGTGGTGAAGGTTTTTTTGGTTGTTTTTTGTATTTTGTTACAAACTGATGTAAATGGTTTTGATGGATGTATGTTATGCATGTATGGATCATGTTTTTAACAACAGTTCTATCGCGATGTAATGGTAGATCGGATGTTAACGTTATAATAAAATTATAATAGTTTATATTTACTAATTAATTTGCATTTTTTATTTTTTAGTCAAAATACCTCATATGGTTTTTTCTTACATGATGTAAATGGTTTTTTTATGGCTTTTTGTATGGATCAGCTGGTTTTTTGTAATTTACGTTTTTCATTTTTTAAACAAAAAAACCATTAATTAAAACCATTGATTAAAATCATTGAGACTATGCATATTCATATCATTAGTTCCAACCGTGTAAAACTATTAATTAAATGGAGAAACTGAAACGATTGGCATTAAAAAATATTTTAAGTTCTAAGCAATCTATCGTAACCACCTGTTCTATCCAGCTTTTCTATCCAGTCTTCTCAAACTAAAACGATGGTTTGGTTTACCCATTAGTACCTATAAATAACCACCGTTCACCCTTCTCGCATACACAATTAAAATGGCTACTTTTGGAGGTTTGATCGTGGATTTCTTTTAAGTGTCTCAACCGGATATACTAACAGAGGTTCATGATGCCATCAACACGGTGAGGAGGGCTATACAAGAAAATGACAAACTGCTTGTTGATCTCCTGAAACAACCACCCACTCCAGTACGCAACACGTATGGCACCCTGCTACTTGAAAAACTCTACGCCAACAAAGCCACACTTGGGAAGCTCAACAACTTGAGGTTGGAACTGCTCGAAAGCTGAATTGAGCTTGCAAGAACTATGGCTATAAGGTTTGGTAAGTGAGGGTGCTAAAGTTGGCCGGCTTTTTGGTGAAGCTTTGGTTGTAATGGTAAAGTTGGCCGGTGTATGTAAAGGTTTTTTTTAAACTTTTTTTCAATGTTAATGGTGGATGTAATGCTAGATCGGTTTATAATGAAATTATAACATATAGTTATTATAAATTAACAATCTATAAATAATTTGCATTTCATTCATACTTACAAACCCTAAAATTAACAACACCGATTACAAGCCCTAAAAAAAACAAACATGTAATAAAGAGTTTAAACTGCAATCTCTTAACTTCTTTTTTTAGTTAAGTCTCTGATTCAATCCTTGAAGTTTCATTCATTGCAAGTTGATTCTCTAATTCGTTTTTTGCCCTCAACAAGCAAGGAATGATGTCCTTACGACTTTTGCACACCACATGATCAAACCACTCAAAATAACCACGTTTTAATGATCTCTATTTCAAATATAGAAAGTGAGTTTTAGGTCAAGAGATGACAAGAATTCCAATTTCAATTTCACTTACCTCAGACGCACAAGTGTAGAACCTCCGACCTCGATTTTTTGAGGTCCGTGATGTTCTTAGCATCGCTTCTTGACCACAAGAACAATAAACATGGTCATGATGACCATGAGATCGATTGCTTCTACTACTATTTGTGGAAGATTCCATGGCGATCTTGACTTAGGGTTTTTATTTGTGATTGACGACGGAGATCTTCAAAGAATAAATGCTAAATTCTTTCAACTTAATAATAAACTAAAACGAGAAAACTATGCCCGCGCTTCGCGGCGGGAGGCGGACCTTCGACGGTTGAGGCGGTGACACTGAGGTGGCTAAGCACAAAAAGAAACGTGGTTAAGTACATAAAAGAAACGTATGAAATTATGATGACTCGGTTGTGGAGATCGAAAAATAGACAAAAGACAGTTATATAAAGCTAATGATGTTCTTCAGTCAGTGTTAGTCTCATCATTCATGGTACCAACACGTTACCGTCAATCGATATAACCCACGATACTTAAAAAAATACTATTTTTTGAATACAGGGGGTAAACTCAAACATTAGAAACTTAAGGGAGTTAAAGTGACATTTTATAAAGTGAAGGGGTGAGTTTTGTTAGTTTATTAAAGTTGAGGGGGATTTTGGTTGTTGGAAAAGTTCACCGACCTTTCCATTTAGGACAGTATGTAATTTATGACCCGTGTCTTGTAAAAGTCACGTGTAAAATAACATAAAAGTTTAACGTTTAATTTAGTTTAATAAAATAAAAGTTATGTCTCACTTGTAAAAGTCTTAATATGTCAATTTATAAATGAATAATTTAAAGATATATCTATGTCATAACTCATGTCACCCATGACCCAGCCATAAGCCTTCTAATGTCATAACCCATATGATGATGATGATGATAACCCATATGATGATCATGATAATGATGATAGTGATATATAACCCATATGATGATGATGATGATATATAACCCATATGATGATGATGATGATGTATAACCCATATGATGATGATGATAACCCATATGATAATGATAATGATAACCCATATGATGATGATGATGATACCCATATGAGGATGATGATGAAACTGATGATGATCATCATGATGACCCATATGATGATGATGATAACCAATAAGCTTTGTAATGCCACAACCCATGCCACCCATAACTCACAACCAAACCCACAACCAGTGTGACCCCTATAAGTCATATGGGCCATACAGGCGGTCATGGGTGATATGGGATATGGCATTTTAACCCATGACCCATATGTCGTGTAATGCCATAACCCATGCCACCTTTACTCAGAACCAGTGTGACCCCTACAAGGCTTATTGGTCATATGGGTCATGGGTGATATGTGTTATGGCATTATAACCCATGACCCATGGTCATATGGGTCATGGGTTGTATGGGGTATGACATTATAACCCATGACCCATGGTTAGATGACCATATGGGTCATGGGTGATATTAAGTAATGTTTTTATGTAACAATGATGAAGATGATAACCTATAAGATGATGATGATAAACCATATGAGGATGATGATGATGATAACACATAAGCCTTGTAATTCCAAACCCATGTCAACCATAACTCACAACCAATAACCCAAGCCCAATGTGACCCGTATAAGGCTTATATATAGGTCATACGAGCCATGGGTCATGGGGGATATGACATTTTAACCCATGACCCATAAGCCGTATAATTCCATAACCTGTGTTACCCTGACTCACAACCAGTGTGACCCCTAAAAGGCTTATTAGTCATATGGGTCATGGGTGATACGGGTTATGACATTATAACCAACGACCCGTGGTCATATGGATCATGGGCAGTATGGGGTATGACATTATAACTCATGACCCATGGTCATATGGGTCATGGGTGATATTAAGTAATGTTTTTATGTGGTTTATGTAATGACGATGATGATAACCCATATGATGATGATGATGATAACCCATAAGATGATGATGATGACGATAACCCATAAGATGATGACGATGATAATGATAACCCATATGATGATGATGATGATAACCCATATGAGGATAATGATGGTGATGATCGGGACCCATATGATGATGATGATAACCTATGTCACCCATAACTCACAACCAATAACCAACGACCACTGTGACCCCTATAAGGCTTATATATAGGTCATACGGGCCATGGGTCATGGGTGATATGGGATATGACATTTTAACCCATAAGCCGTGTTATGCCATAACCCATGTCAACCTGACCTGACTCACAACCAGTGTGATCCCTATAAGGCTTATTAGTCATAGGGGTCATAGGTGATGTTAAGTAATGTTTTTATGCGGTTTACGTAATCTTTTAATTTTAATTTCTGTTTTGTTTTTTTAGGGGTTAATTATATATGTGTTTATGTAAATTTTTATTTTTTATTTATTTATGTAATGTTTTAAGTAGGTTTATTATAAACTTAATTAGTTTTTTTGTTTTTTTACAAATATATTTTAGAAACCGTAATTAGTTTTTGGTTTAAAAATTCCCCAAATCTACATGGCGGGATCTTAAACAAAACCAGGGGTAAAATTTTAAGAAAAATGTTGAAACTTCATTAGGTCACAAAATCAACGGTAAAATTTTAAAGAAAAAATTT
This sequence comes from Smallanthus sonchifolius, assembly GCA_023525975.1. Lineage (NCBI taxonomy): Eukaryota > Viridiplantae > Streptophyta > Magnoliopsida > Asterales > Asteraceae > Smallanthus > Smallanthus sonchifolius. Next base: position 65,014,064 of record CM042030.1, on the reverse strand, counting down.
AAGAAACTTGTGCCCCAAATCGATTTCAAATCCGTCCTCTTCCACTCCGATTTCAAATCTGTCCTCTTCCACTCCGATTTCAAATCCGTCCTCTTCCCTACCGAGCTTTTGTATTTCCAATCTCAAATCCTTTTTCATTAATTTGAAACTTATGGATGGTGATGGTCAGTTAATGACCAAGGATCAATTCAACGACGATGGAAATACCTGTTCAAAGCGATGACCTGGATCATCACAATGACGATGTGATGCTTGGGTCACAAGTCAACGACGATATGGATCTGGATCTCAGTTTAGCTACAACAAAAACAACTAAGAGGGGGTTAACCAGGTTACCAAAGTTACGTGCAAGATATACAAAGTCTGGTGGAAGAAAACACAAAGTTACGTTTGATGAACTGGGTAGGTTAACTGGGGAATATAGATCATAATTTCCAAGTTATTTGGGAGACCTAGTAAGGGCAAACGTCGGATTAAGGTTTCTAGCATGGAAGGCAGTGCCAAAAGAAGTAAAAGATAAGCTGTGTGAAGAAATAACAATTAATCTACTTCTTTTAAGTTTTAATTATAAATATACATTTTTATAGTTTCATTTCCGTGTGACTAATTAACTGAAGAAACTCATGGTAATCAGGTATGAATCAACATCTCATATCATCTCAATATATAGTAAGTTAATACAATAAGCATTCAGTGTAAATCAATTATGCAATAAGCATCACACCCGGGGCCGGCTCAACATATTTTGTGGTCTAAAGCGAACGTTGAAATTGAGGCCTTCTGTGAAAGTTTTGTAATTATATAAAAAAATTTAAAATTTAATTTAATGTAGCGTCAAAACATATAATGTTGACATAAAAGTTGTGAAATTATCATTTCTCTCTGAAAACACAAAAGTTAAGAATACAAATTAAAGTAGTTTTTCAATTTTTGGCAGCCTAAAGCGGTTGCTTTAGTTGATTGTACTGCAGAGCCACCCCTGATCACACCTACCTATCTATACAAGCAAATTAACTCAACAGCTCTAGCAAACTCTAATTAATAATAACAAACTAGCCTATGTTATATATTGAAGAAATATTATGAGATTGATGCATGTCATAAGCGTTTTGTGAGGAATCGACTTGGTCACCTTCTTTGAAATTTTAGAAGAAAAGTGTATGTGGGATACATAGAGTTGGAACTAATTGTAGGCCATCGAATATAAAACAATCTTATTACGGAAGAATTCTTTGAAGTTAAAAGATTTCGTCCGAAAACTTTTTCGTTCGAAATTGTTTGCGGACGAAATACATTTCGACCGAAATGTATTTCGGACGAAGTCATTCTTTGTCTTCTTAGTATAAATACTTGTATAGTTTGAACATTGAAAATCGAGAGTTCATTTGATATATCAATAAAGACTTGAGATTTACACCTTTAACTATGTGTTTTTGATTCTATCTCGTTTCATGATTCTTGTATCGGTTTATTGAATCTACTATGAATAACATGTTTCAACAAGTGGTATCAGAGCTTTCGGTGCTCATTTTTGGGGTTTTCTAGCAAGATTCAAGTTTTCTACAAGTTTTGGCATTTTCAAAATTCAAAAGTCATCAAACTGGATTGTTTTCAGCGCCATTTTTTACTATTTAATATTTACAACAATGGAGATGGAGTTTGGAATCATTTTCGGGGCTTAATTTGACGTTCGGGAGTTACAGGTCAGAATTTCACGAGTTTCAGTTGAATGGTCCGAAATCTCTGTTTGAAGGATCCGAAATCTTTTGATCTAAAAGTTTAGTCTGAAATCTCCCTGTTCAAAATCTTTTTCGTCCAAAAAAGTTTTCGGTCGAAAAGTGTGACTAAGTAAAAAAAAAGGGCGGGAAAATTTTTCTTGGTCTAAATTTTTGGCGGGATGTTTGGCGCTGATTATGAAAAAATGAGGTAGTTAAAATATATATATATATATATATATAAAGGGAGGGAATTCTCAATGGCTGATGAAGGGTGTGTGCATAAGGTCTTTGTAAATGGATTGTGATATGTTCATCCAGATCTTGTAAAATCATTACGTGTAACATCCCGAAATTTATTAAATAAATATAACAAGGTCGGAGTTATAACAAAGGGCTAAAATATTGGAAAGGATGAAAAAGGGACTGGCATGGCTAAGGGCCGGCCCATGGGCCGAAAATTTGAAGGTTTCCCCTTCAAATCAGCTGAATCAAACCCTCCCTCACTCATCCCACTTGTTGCGCAAGTTTCAAGAGAGAGAGGGAGAGAGATCAGTTAGATGGAGAAATCTCGGGAATCAAGCTCAAAGTCTCGGGAATCATCACTCCTCGCCTCTGGATCGTCTAGCATCGAAAAGGGAACGAAAACAGGTAACCATCGAGCTTAAATCTTAGTTTTTATTCATTTCGGGTTTTAGTTTAAAATCACATAAAGGTACGGTTTTTAAGTATAGAATACAAAACAAACCACATATTTAAGCTCATGGATGAAAATAGAACGTTTTGAACGTAAAAAGTTAAAGGTTTGAACACCTTGAAATCGGCCGACCAGATCCAGGGTTCTGATTAGGGAAGGTCGCGCAGGCGAACTTGGAACCGTTTTGAGCGAACTTATCAAGTTCGCTGGCTCAAGTTCGCCCAAAGGAACAAAGTAGCGAACTTACTCAAGTTCGCCTAAAGATCAAAAGATAGCAAACTTACCATAAGTTCGCCTATGTAGGCGCACCTACCATGTTCGCCTGAATCCAAGATGGCGAACTTACTTAAGTTCGCCTAAGCCTAAGAATAGGAATGTTAAGTATCGTTTAGGTTCATTATCTTATCTTGTATGACTTTATTATACAGATTGTGTGTGACCTTAAGTGACGCTCTTTAACCAGCTAGAATACTTCAGGGACCGCTCGTCAGGTGAGTTCTATGTGCTCCCTATGTGTTACGTGTAAATGATTTAAAAAAATTTTGGGGCTGAAGTGCATACCTGATATGATATGAATATTATGTGTGTTACGTGATAAAACATGATGATTATAAGTATTGAAAAGTGTGTTATGAATAATGAAATGAAAGTATGATATAATATAGAAGAATGAAATCTTGCTTTATATATTATGTATTGCATGTTTTGAATGTATGTGAATGTTATGGACGTTTCGATGCTAACGGCTACTACGGTAGACAGACGACCACGCAACTATTTTGCAACCAGGACATATACGTTCCTTCATCAGCTAGGACGTACGAAAGGCATTAACAGATGGTCGAAGCAATCGCCTTATTATGAAAAGTAGAATGGTTGCATAAATGATAGTTTGTGTGGGAAACGGATGCCTTAGCGCAGACGAGCGATTAGACGGACTACGACGGTAGTACGGTTAAGACGGACTGCCAAAGGTTTACCGGACGGTATAGCATAACAGATGGCCGAAGGTTTGCCGGATGTTGTGGAGGACGGACTACGACGGTAGGACGGGCGTCTGTCTTCGTAACTTTCGCAAATGAATGTTGGGCTGATCACCCTTATGTGTACGGACGAATGAATGTTCAATGAAGTAATGATACATGTATATAGTTATAGGTATCCTTATGAATGATACTTATAAAGGTAAATCGAATGTTAATTTGTGTATATAAATAAATATATATGCTTATAAAGATATAACGTTTATACCTAATTGTTTTAAACTAGAACTCACCGGCGTTAGCTGACTTTTAGTAGGCACTTCAGGTAAGAAGAAGAATGGACGTGCGAAGGCATGAAGGCTACCCTGAACTAAGGATGACATCCCGCTTATATGCCTAAGAGTTAAAATAATGTTTACATTTAACGTTAAGACTTCCGCTGCTATGTTATGTATTTGATTGATGTTTTTTTTCGCTACTCTTGAATGTTTTTAATTTAAATTCAGTACTAATGACTATGTTTATGAGTAAATCCAACAAGTGAGGTCACCCGGGAAACGGGCCTTACATTACGTGTGAATAAGGAAGATAAGAAAAGACAAGCAAGACATGATACATTAAATAAAAGATATCAAGTGTTCGCACGTGCTGAAGGAGAATCTTTGACTAACTAATATCATAGATATGTGGAATTGATAAATGACTTAAAGGATGTTGATATTAAATACGAAAAATCAGAAGTTATGGATAATTTTCTCAATGCTAAACCAGAGGAATGTATGATGTATAAACTGTACATCAGAAATAAAGGACTAAAATATAACACATTAGAGGATTTGTGTGCAAAGTTACAGTTCGATGCACTCAAAGCGGATAAGGACAGAATATTGTTCAAAGGAGGATACGGTTATGATTTTCAAGGAAATTGTAAGCGTATAGAATCCGATTTGGTTGCTGAAGCAGTAACAGATTCACAGGAACTTAAAGCTTTTTCTGAACTGCTCAACGAGAATATGTGTTATGTGGAGTGTTTTGAGAAAATTGCTGAATACAAGAAACAAAATCAACTTGATGGATGCATTAAATCATGCACATACTACGAACAATATTCTAAAAGATCGTGAAAAAGAGTATAAAAGAAAGATTGGTGACTGTGTCAAATAAAATTCTCACGTGAAGCTTCAGTTAAAGAGAAAGAATTATGAAATTCAACTGTTGATTGCTGACAGAGAAAAAGAAAAGAAATTACTGACTGAGAAGATGGAAAAGGTAGCAAATACAACAATTAAAGTTGATAAAGTAAACATTTCTGGGAAAGTTTCTAGTGGGATCATTGAAGCTGAAATACATGACAAAGTAAAGTCTGGGCTTGGATATAAAAGCACTGGTGAAAACATTGAGGCTCAAGTTAATGATAAAGTAAATAGCGAGATTGGATACAAAAGTGTTCCTCCTCCATTTACTACAAATGGATTTTATTCACAGATGCCTCAACCATACATTCTAGAGCCATTTGTGTCAAACATTTATCCTTCGTTGGAGCCGAAGAGAAATTCTGAAGCAAAGAAAGTTGAATCAAAGATTCCAAGTGATCTTGCTTCTGATGATGATCGTGTCAGTGACAAATCTGAAGAAAGTCAAGAATGTGTGGATTATTTTGACAATAAGGGTGCTTTAGGGTTCAAGAAAGACAGTCCATTAATGCTAATGCCATCCCATTCGTTTCAAATAAATTTGCTCCACTCATGTTCAATAAAGAGGGAGTAGAAAAGTCAAAAGTTGAAGAATAGAAGTCTAAAGACAAATCAGCATATCAAAGAACCTGTCCTGCTTTGAAGAAATGTTTCAGTTGTGAAAAGCAAGGTCATTTATCAAGAGATTGCTGCATCAAGAAACACAAGTCTCCCAAACAAAAGGTCGTTTCTCAACCTCAGATAAAGTTTCAAGAAAAGGTTGTTAAAGCTTTTAATTGGTTGAAGATGTTTTGGATGTCAAAACCAAAACGAGATTATTAGGTTAAAGCTAAACCAAGACAAGTTTGGAGACTTAAAGCTTTGAGTCCAAGATCTACCTTTGATAATGCAAAGTGTACGGGGGAGCTTGGCATAATTCTCGTGTTTTGATATGCAATGGCCTAGGGGGAGATTGTTGGAACTAATTGTAGGTCATCGCATATAAAACAGTCTAATGACGGAAGAATTCTTTGAAGTTTTTTTTCGAAATTGTTTTCGGACGAAATTCATTTCGACCGAAATGTATTTTGGAAGAAGTCATTCTTTGTCTTCTTAGTATAAATACTTGTATAGTTTGAACATTGAAAAGGGGGAGTTCATTTGATATATCAATAAAGACTTGAGATTTACACCTTTAATGATGTGTTTTTGATTCTACCTCGTTTCATGATTCTTGTATCGGTGTATTGAATCTGCTATGAATAACATGTTTCAACACATAGTACCTAACCTAGGTAAACCGGTGAAACTTAAGATAATTCCTAAGCAGTATCGTACATTGGTGGAGCAAACAGACTATGACAAGTTCGTTACATATACACAATCAGACGAATTCAAGGTTTTAATTATTTGCTCTAATTAATGTTCATCATCATTATATTTTTAATCTTTTTTTAATTATTTGCTCTAATTAATGTTCATCATCATTATATTTTTAATCTTTCTCTTTTAAACTCTAATGAAATAATTAAAATGTGTGTTGGAAGAATCTATCAAAAACTAGAAAAGAAGCACGATCAAAGTACGTTTATGATCATCACCTGGGACGAGGAGGATATACTTATCTAAGAGATAAAATGGTAACTTTATTTCTAATTCAAGTGTGTTTTTTTGTTGTATGTCTGATGTGTGAGTGTCTACTGCTTTCTGTTGAATATATTACAAGGTACAAAACAACGAAATTGTAAGCGATGAAATCCCCCCCGTGCTTTGATTTGGAGGAAAGCAAGGGAAGACAAAAAGGGAGAATACAAGAATTCTGATGTCAAAGTCATGGCAGATAAATTAGTAAGTTTAAATTCAAACTTTTAGAAATTATGTTAAAGAAAAATCATTGTCAAACTTAGTTAATAGAGTTGGAGTTATAAGATAAGACTGAAGGGTAATTAAAACTGTCATTAGCCAGGATCAGTGTTTTAATCTTAAAGCCGATAACTCATAGTGACATCTAACTAGGCTAACAAACTTGATTCTATTTATACATTGGTAAGAACTACTCGTTACATCACCCTGATTGTGACATCTAAGTAGGCTAACAAGCTTGTTTCTCACCACTTAGTAAAATTGCTCGAACAAGTAAACAGCTGAAATGGACACAGCTGCTGGTTCAGGGAACTGATGGTGAACAACTTCAACACCAGTTCATGTAACCAGCAGTTACAACCAGATGCTCTATGCTTGTAAGGAATCAACAGTTTGCTCTTTGTAAAGTCAAAGCCCTATTCTTATGTAAAGTTCTAGTCAACGCCTGGAGTTTCGGCTTTCAAAATCAGCAGTTCATGTAACCAACAGTTACAGCCAGATGTTCTATGCTTGTAGGGAATCAGCAGTTTGTTCTTTGTAAAGTCAAAGCCGTATTTTTCTGTAAAATTCTGTTCAACGCCTGGAGTTTCGGCTTTCAGAATCAGCAGTTCTTTTTAGGATCCAACATTTTACTATAATACATGTTTACTTTGTTAAAAAAACATCTCACTACATTTTTTAAACAATTTTTTTGCAGATCGACAGTGAAACACAAATCATGGATGGAACCCTGAACCTTGAACAGGGCACGGATGCCCTCACAGTAGTACTTGGCAAAGAAAGAGGTGGTTTTTTAAAAGGGATTGATTATGGAGTGACTTCCAGTAGTTATTGGCATGTTCCTCGAACAAAAGGATCATCAAAAGAATGAATTGCACTACTTGAGTGTCAACTATACAAAAAAGATGAAAAGATTAGCACCATGTCCATCCAGATGGAAGAAACACAAAACAAACTTAATCAAGTTCTACAACATTTGGCTGCACAAGGAGTGTCGTTGTTACCAACACAAGTAAAAGTGACTTATTTTATTCACAAATTAATTAATGCTTTAACATTTGCCCATCCGTCGTTACATTTTGTAGGTGAATTCTTTGGACAATTATGTTGGATCTAACAAAAGTACTAGTGCTACTACATATAAATTGGGGCAAAAGAAAATGGTAACACCGGTAAGTATTTGACAATTTCATTCTTTTTTTATAAGTTTCCATAACCTAATTAATTGAATTGTAGGTCAATTCTGCGGACAATAATCTTGGCTCTAAGGACAATACTAATGCTACCCCATCTAACGGATCATGTAAAGCAGTGCAAACAGAAGTCACTCCTCAGGTAAGTATTTGACAATTTCATTTTTTTTTATAATTTTCCATGTGATTGTTGATTTTCCATGACCTAATTAATTGAATTGTAGGCCAATTCTGTGGAGACTAAACTTGACAAAACAACAGTGCAAACATAAGTCACTCCTCAGAGTAAGTTATCTAAAAGGGTGCAAAAAACACTGGTGAAAACCAGGAAAAAGGAAAGTTGATGTATCACAACTAGATGTCCCATCTCATTTGGAATCAAAAGAAGATGTACCACAGGTACGTATTGCGTGAAATGCACATATATATTAACTTTAACTATACCATGTTAATATATCCCACAAATTTTTGTAGACATTTAAGTGTAGTCTGTTTTCTGTAAATTTAAACAATCGCGTGGCACGTGGTACAATTCATTGGTCAACGAAATCACAAACCATGCATGGAGTTCCACTACAAGATGATTGCTATAGAGTTTCTATTGATGAATCCATAAAGTAGCAGCGTTTTTACCACTAGAAATTAGTGAGTACAAAACAGTTGAGGACGCGGTAGGTTCTTTTATTCATTGGCCAAAATTTCTTGTCAAAAGTGACCGACAGGTTTGTTCCTTATTTAATATCTGATTAAATGCAACTAAAACATGTATTAATATTTATTTCCATGTTTTGTTGCTCCAGCTACCAGATCCACCATCCAATCAAACACAAAACACTACAACTAAAGTTGCTAAGAAGCAAAAGAAAACTTTTACAACGATAGAAGACATGAAAAAACATCAAGGAAGAAGAAGAAAACCAACAGCCAACAAATAGACATTATTTAGTATTTAGGTTAAAAACTTATGTATAGATTTTGGTTTATTATTCTTAATATAATTTGGTTTTTTGATTTTCTCATGCATGTTTACTGCTGTTTTTAATTATTATATACAAAAAATGAAAATAAAATGGCAAATTACACAAAAATGGTCACATAGAACCCTAGTAAATATGTGTGATCAAAGGTAAGACAATAGCCACACTTAAAATTACAAAATTTCGTGTGGCTATAAATAACCATTAGCCACACCAATGTTACATTGTTTTATGTTTGTGTGACGGAATGATAAAAAACGTCGTGGGAAAAAAAAACTATACGTGTGACCAAACGTAAGATAATAGCCACACTTAAAATGACAAAATTTCGTGTGGCTATAAATGACCATTAGCCACACTAAAGTAACTTTGTTTTTTTGCTTATGTGACGGAATTATACCAAACGTAATGTGAAAAAAATTATGTGTGACCAAATGTTTGACAATAGCCACACTTATAATTACAAATTTTCGTGTAGCTATAAATAACCATTTTTGTTTTTTTATTAGTGTGACTTGATGATAGCAAACGTCATGAGAAAAAAACTTTATGTGTGACCAAATGTAAGACAATAGTCACACTTAAAATTCCAAAATTTCGTGTGGCTATAAATAATCATTAGCCACATCATAGTCACTTTGGTTTTTTGTTTGTGTGACAAAATGATAGCAAATGTCACGGGAAAAGAATATGTGTGACCAAAGATAAGACAATAGCCACACTTAAAATTACAAAATTCGTGTGGCTATAAATTAACCATTAGCCACACCATAGTCACTTTGTTTTTTGTTTGTGTGACGGAATGATAACAAACGTCATGAGAAAAAACAATTATGTGTGACCAAAGGTTAGATAATAGCCACACTTAAAATTACAATAAGTTTTTGTGTGTCAAGTAAAATATTTTAGCCACTCTTACAATAAATTCATGTGACTATATAATATAAATGGCCACGCTTACAGTAAATTCATGTGGTCGTTGTTACCATTTAGCCACACTTATTGGGACAAAATGCTTGATCACAACAACCCTTTTGCCACGGTTTTTTTAAAAGTGTGGCTAAAACAAACTTTTTAGTAAATTCATGTGGCCGTTGCGACCCGTTAGCCACACTTAAAGTAAAGTCATGTGGGCGTTGCTACCCTTTAGCCACACTTAATGGAGGGAATGCTTGATTCCAGCAAGAAATATTGATACCCCTTAGCCCCACTTTTAAGCTGCTACGACCACTAAAAAGCGTGTGTGGCCGTTTGATACCTACGATGACTCGAGTTTTGGTCACACTTGAGCTGGAAAAATAAGTGTGGCGAAAGGCCTACGGTCACACATTTTTTGTGTGGCCGTAGGACATTTTTGATGAAGTGAAAGAGTATTCTAGCAAGTACTTTCACTATCACAGGGAGTATTCCTTGCGAATACTACCGGTATCCGCCTAAAGTACCACCTGCGAGTACCCCAAGTTCGTACTCAAGCCGAGTACTCTATGCGCATACCCAGTTCATATTTACGGGAAAAACCCTAATTTGCATGTTAAGGCGGTTGTTCATAAAAACGGATCCAAATCCAAAATTTTTACGTCCAAAACCTTTGTTTAGCTTCCAGAAGTCCAGATATATAGTTTTTATACTAAAACTAACGTAATAATCCAACTTTTTTTTGGATAAAACCCTCATTTTCCCAAAAACCATTTTTTCAAACTAAAACGAGAGAAACAGGGTTCGATCCTTATCTCAACGTGCTTGTTTCTTCGTCTCCTTCCCTTGTCCCGTTGATTGCAACCAGAAAGAGTGGAATGATTCTCTCTTTCAACCTCTCTCTCTACCATCCCTCTCTCTCCTCACACTCTCTCTCTAGAGTATGCACATGTGGGAAAGATAATGAGGACGGTAATGAGGTGGTTGCTAGCATATAAAGTGAGTATTCTCTCTTCTTTTAAACTTTATCCTTCTAGTTCCTTGACTTCATTTCATTTTTTATTTATATATAAAAATACCCTTTCATTAGAAATTTCGGATGTGACATTGTATCTCTAATTAAAGTGGATATGTTGACATACTATAATGGATCAAATGATTTACAAATGGATTGAAGAACCCTACATCATGTCATGTATGCTGCTTCATAAACTAATTAGTTGTATGAGGCACCAACAATGTAAGTGTTTGTTTAATTTTTTATTTCGTATGAAGAAAATATGTTAATGAAATGGGAAGTATTGTTGATTAAGTAGTTAGAACCCATCATAGACTCACATTACTTGTAATTAGGATGGATGAAAGAGTGTATGAGAAGTGTGGGATCAAACATGCCACGTTAGACTCAAAACTATGGTTTTGGTGCTATAGGGGCCGTACCCTACGTTGCCTAGGTGGAAATTAAGTTGTAATATATTCAGTACTAGGTTAGAATCTCGTGTATTATACGGGTTAAATAAATGTAATGTTATATACTTAGTAATAAAAAGTTTATGTTTTTAAAACCCGTGTAATACATGGGTTGAATAAACCCGTGTATTACACGGGTTGAATAAAATATAATGTAATACATTAACACATTAAAATAGTAGAGTTGATTATTAATAGAAGAGAGGGGTAGGAAAATAAGAATGAGGAGGCCTAGAAATATGACAAGTGTCCTCCAAATTTAGTTGTTTATTAGGTACTATAGATTTTTGAACTTTTTTTGGTTGGAAATCCTTATTTTGTACTGTTTGAACTTGTTTAAGTTTTAGTCATCGTAGAAGCAAATTGACCCGGTAGATATTGGGTTATTCAGTAATTTATAAACGATTATTTATCCGCTGCGTAAGTTTTGTACCAATCAATCTCAATAGGTCCTGGCAAAGTGGAGTGTGAAACAACTACCCTGATCACCACAAATGACCATCATCAACCATAACCAATCAATATCGACTCTAATTGATAATAAATGGCCATAATAATCAAGAATGACTATGATTGACCATCATAATTGACTATAAATAATCATAATTTAGTCGTAAATGCCATTTATGTAGTAGTGATATGGCATGTTATAATAAAAGTATGATTGTTACGGCTAATATTTAAAATTATTTAATCCTTTAAAAAATTTGTTGTTGTGTGATCGAGTGAAATACGAGGTAACTATCGAGTCTTCTGGTTGAATGGTAGCCTCATAACTTTCCAAATGAAATATCATGGGTTCGAGTCTCGCTTAGGACAAAATGTTACATGTTGAGCCAGAGGTTTTCCCAGTTATGGGTTACCTCCTGGGTGGTGTGGGCTGGGTTATCACGTTTCTGTTATTCGTGCGGAAGGGTGATCCGTTTGCCAGATGATTCCGGGTGTACGGGCCTTTGCTGTTAAAAAAAATACGAGGTTCACATTTATTAGAAGTTGTGGTCCACATTTATTGAAAGGTGCTAAAATAAATTAAGAGTAAAGTACCTGGATGGTCCCTGTGGTTTACCAAAATTTTGGATTTGGTCCCTAGCTTTTCAAAAGTATCTGGATGGTCCCTGTGGTTTGCACTTTGCAACACATTTAGTCGCCACCCAAGAAATCTAAAAGTTTTAGAAGGTTCAAGTTAGAGACTAAATGCGTTACAAAGTGCAAACCACAAGACCATACATGTAGTTTTGGCAAATTTAGGGACTACATGCGTTACAAAGTGCAAACCCCATGGACCATCTGTGTAGTTTTGAAAAGCTAGAGACGAAATCCAAAATTTTGATAAACCAGATGAACCATTCGTGTACTTTACTCATAAATTAAGTTGCAACATTCATTTTTGTTGTCATTTTACTCACACTAAAAGGAAGTTGTAATGTCTTGGTGGAGGAATAAATCATTTTTTTTTGCTGTATGAAGTAACAAAAAAATATTTATAATTTAATTATAGAATAAAATGTCATTTTCGTTCGTATGAATTAGTCATTTTTAACAGTTTAATTTAAAAAGTTTTTTTTTTCTACTTTGCGTTCTCGTGATTTACAAAACTTGTTATTTTTATACAGTCAGTTAACTCTATCCATATGTTAACGTTAAATGAGGGGTATTTAAGTCTTTTTATATATTTCTATATTTTATCAACATTTTAAATCCATAATTATTCCCCCATCCTCTTAAACCATGTTTTAGTTGTGTTGTTGATCGGGGCAAAAGGGGAGTCAGACTTTGAGAAATCGGGATTCAATTACATTCGACTTTGAAGAGTTGTTGACCGGAGCAAATACGATCGTAATTCAAGAAGATCGATCGTAATTCAAGAATATGATAGCCACATGGACGATTATAATTAAAGAAGACGATGACCACATGGACGATCGTAGATGGGTAATTAGAGAGTTAATACGGTTTAAGGAGATGGTGAAAATAATTAAGGGTTTAAAATATTGATAAAATAAAGAAATATATAAAAATACCTAAATACCCCTTATTTAAAATTAAAGTATGGATATAGTTAAATAATTAGATGAAAATGGCAAGATTTGTGAACTACGATAACCATATCTCATACCCGTGAAAAATTTCAAAGTAATCCCAAACCCGGTCCCATACCCGGTAACCTGACCTCATACCCATCCCAAATGTTTCGAGTTTCAGATTTTCACATCGGGTTTGGGTTTCATTGCCATCCCTAACCACAATGGTAGTAAAGTAATAAAAATGTAATTAGTAGATAAACTAAAGTTAAAAACTTTTTGAGGAAGTAATAAGAATTTATTTTTTAATTTTTCGACCAATTTAACACTAGAATTTATTTATAATTTTAATTTACGCTTTTCATGTTTTCGGGACTAGAATTTTAGACCGACTTTTGCACCTGACTTGCGACTAGACTTCTATGACCGCTTAAGCCATGTGTATTGGATGGCGTGATCCAACTCAACCATTAACGTCTAGGAACACCACCCCCTAGGCGTTAATGGGGCGTGATCAAGGGGGACGTGGGGCAATTCACGAGAGAGAGGGGCAAATGCCTTCCAATCAATATTTTACACCTCACTATTTCTTTTTCTTTTCTTTTTATTAAATATTTAGTTTAAGATTTAATTTGGTTTTTCTCAAATAACTAATGCCCGGTAATTATTTATAAAAAAATGAAACACACGATTTTGTTTTTTTTTTATTTTTCTAAACATCAATGTATAAATTTTAACGAAAATGAAATTGTTTTGAAAAAAACTATTTTTTTGTCAAATAAGTGGTTTTTTAATGTGTTTGTATCGACATTTCAAACAATAAATAAATATCAATTGTTTATAAAAATTAACAAAATAAAATAAAAAAATTCACTCATTAATGCGGGACGTGAAACCACTACGCACTTAGTGATTATGGGCAGTGATTGCCTCTGTGCTGATGTGGTGCTTATGTGACGGGGTGTAAAACCAGTACGGATGGTCTTAACGACCGGGTTGTGACTATTTTGTGATCGTTTTATCTTTTTTTATTTTTCTATTTTCTCATTTAAATTTGCTAATAATTTTCAAAATTTTGAGTATCTAAATATTCATCTAAAACTTTATAATATCTAAATTATACATACATAAAAGGATAAATATCTAATCATCCAAAACATAAAACTTTAAAAAACCGAGTTATCCGAACATGATAGATATCCAAACATTCAAATCAGAGTGTTTACAAAATAAAGTCAAATAAAGTCATTGCTTAACTCGATAGTGGGAGTTTTCGAGACACAAGTTGTAACATGCTTCAACACGAACGAATAATTTCACAAGTTTGCGATCGAAATAATTTAATAAGTTATACCCTTTCTAATTTGAGTCATTTTCTAGCTCATTTGCCTTTATTTACTCTATCCAAGTACAAGTACGAGTCCATTAGCTTTTGGGTTAGCTCCGTATCATATTGACATGAATAAAACTTTGAACATTTTAAAATTTTTAAAACTAAAGTTTAATCAGGGAAGTAAAAACGTTTTGTCAATTAAGTAACCAATAAAGCCATAATCTACGCTTTGATAGCACTTTCGGTGCATAGAAGTCAAAACTGTTTGCATATCAATTAGTGGAGATTAATTATAAAAAAAAATATGAAAACATAGTTAAGAACATAAATGGCTTACGTAAAATCTGTAGAGGATTTTGAGAATGAACCTGTGTAGAAGATTTCCAGAATAAACCTGTATGATCTGAGAGTCGTGATGTTATTTACAGATTAAAACAATTAAGAGGTTCTCCTAAATTTAATTATCGGATAAAACTCAGATTTGAGACTAGATCGAAGTATGTTCTTGTAGAGAATTTCGTGAACCAGAATATTGAGAGATATGACCAAATGATACTGAATACGGATCAACGTCTTTTTTCGGTGAGGGCCAGTCACTGCTATTTATATGCTTCAACATAACGGTTAAATAACTGCCATATAGCGGTTATAAAACTACCAAAAGCGGTTAATTAACCTCCAAATAGCGGTTATAAAACTACCGAAATAGCGGTTACAAAAAACCTTTTTATGGCGGTTATAAAACTACTAAAAGTAGTTACAAATACCGTTTTGTGAGCGTGTCAGACCCGGGTCCGGGTCCGGGTCAAATAATTCCAACATCTCCCACTCGAACACAAAACAATTCAGACCTCGCCAGGAGATGCCCCTTAGAAACCCCCATTGCTCAGTTCCTAAAATCATAACAAGAAAGCCTAGATTTGGATGAAAGCCTAACTAAGTGCCTGCCCTTAAAGCTCTTCTAGCCCAATCTCCATTCCCAAATCTCATACTTAAATTTTAACAAAATTACCTAAAAAATCACTCTAACCCATGTGAAAGTTGGTACAATACCAAACTAAGACGCATGGACTAGTAGAAGACTCTAGAAGGAGGACCTGGAGATCTCAAGGGTTGGTTATGGCGGAGATCGTAAGTCTAAGGACTAAATGTGTCAAGTGTTTTTAAGTTTATTATTTTTTAATTTCAAACAAGTCAGATTGTTTTGTTTTTGAATAAGAATGTTTAGTTTTAGAATTGGATTAGAATTAGGTGTAGGTTCCTTAGTTTACAAGTAAAGGTTATTATATAACCTGAGTTTACGTTTGTAATGGCAATTAGTTTTGTTTTTCTCAATTAATAAAAAGAGTCGAACATGTTTGTTCAACTGTGAGTGAGTCTTTGATTACCGATACCAAGTTAACAACTAGTATCAGAGCCTTGAAATCCAGAAACGTGATTCAAGCTGCAACAATCACACGAAGTCCATTGAGCCAAAGAAGAAGATTCGATCCAGAAGTAAACCCGCCGAAACATGGGAGATCTACATGTTGTTGGAGGTATAAGAAAACTCAATAACAGTAACTATAGTACTTGGTCTATATGTTTAAAGTTGTATCTTGTGGGACAAGATTTTTGGGATGTTGTGGAAGGAACAGAGATGGTGATGCCAAGAAACGACATCAACGGGGCTATACACAAGTGGGAAGTAAAGGCTGGGAAGGCTATGTTCATTCTGAAGAAGATATTGAAACATCCTTCTTATTTCTTATTTCATCAGAGTATTATATTGCGGAAAATGGTCTCAGTTTGACAAAACCTTGCCATTAAATAACTAAGGTATATTTTTCATTTATAATTACTGTTTTACAAAAGATGATATGATTACATCATACTATATAGGGATCTTTCAACTACGATCGTTCCGTCCTCAGGAAGCTTCATTCCATGTGCCTCTTTCTTGCAGTGTTTGAAAAACGTTTTTGAATTAGCTTTCGCTAAGTAAGTACACTGCATCTTTTCATTTCATTATGAACCCTTTAGGTTCTTATTATTATTCACGTTCTCTCGGGCTCTCGGTGCCCCCGTGACCACATTTGTACGTACCTCCGATCACGGTATTTATGTATTTTATGGGTGTGCTAACCCCCTCGCAACCATCTTAGGCCGTACCTCCGGTCCGAGTATTGGCAAGGTTCTTATACTCGTCAGTATAGACCCCTCGCATTTGTCACGAAACCTCGTTCATTCCACAACCCCGTATGCTTGGAATCTTTTCTCCTTCAGCCCCGTAGGCCTAGAGTTCTCTTTTTAGTTCTCTTCTTTATTATTTATTGAGATCCACCTTACATGCCGGGTATCTCATTTTATTTGGGACCTTGAGTATCTTAAACTCATAGCCTACCAAATGTATCAAACATTTGTTTTCATTTCATGTATATGCTTGATTTATTCCCCCAACCAGTCCTCACCTTAAAACTTCATAACGGTTTCTCCACAATATATTAAAAGGGTTTATATATAGGAAGTACCAACGGCGTATCCACCACCCCCTTAATACTTCCTGAGTACTCTGTTATTCCATTTTAGGGTTTAGACTCGTTCTATCATACTCATTCATATTTGCACGTATCACCGTGCATTCACGTATTCATCATGCATTTCACACATTCATGCTCATCTTGTTTTTCATGTATTCATATTCATCATGCATGATATACTTTCATCATATATTCATATTCGTCATATATTGTAAACTGGGGTGATTATCCTTCAAGAATAGTACCTCCAACAGAGATATTCCCAGGAAAGATTGACGGGTCTAGGAGATATTTATACACCACTCTTTCCTTAGACAGAACATTATGTTTGTTAGATAATTACATACCGGTCGGAAGTTATCCCGTACGTTTACTATATTTCATTACTATCGTTTAGTTTATACCCCTAAACATTCATAATGTTTTCACCACGAAGTATCAAAGAGATTTATATATAGGAAGTACCAGCGGCGTATCCACCACCTCTTGGACACGTCATGACTACTCCATTACTTCCGATTAGTGGTTAGACTAATCCGTCATTACCCTGTACCCTCGTTATATTTATAGCACAAAATACATAACATTTAATCACATAATTCACATAATAGTGCCTAGGGTACGGGTCCAGTGTACTTACAATAGTCTCGGGTCATTTCCTACGTTCGTTCCTCGCTTAAACGTTTCTCCGGATCCGAACCGCACTCGCAGTGTACCGCACTCACACTTTAATGCACCGCACCGGGCCTTCAAACCTTCTTCAGATTGTATGTGTGTTTCATAGTGTTTGTGTGTGATATCTTTCCAAGTGAACGACTCCAACCATCTATTTATAGCCAAAATTCTGATCTTGTAATGGACCGTTACCGTTTTCTTGGCCTCCAAGGGCTTTCTGACCACGTAGCGGACCGTCACGGATCATGACGGTCCATAATGGCCTTAGGATGCAATGACTCAGTGATACGTGCCTTAAAACGCAACGTTTTTGCGTTTTTGCGGTGTGACGGTCCGTTATGGATTTTTGACCCCCGTGACGGACCGTTATACATGGTGACGGTCCGTTACGACTCCAGTTTCAGA
Organism: Smallanthus sonchifolius; assembly: GCA_023525975.1. Classification (NCBI taxonomy): domain Eukaryota; kingdom Viridiplantae; phylum Streptophyta; class Magnoliopsida; order Asterales; family Asteraceae; genus Smallanthus; species Smallanthus sonchifolius. Next base: position 64,996,126 of record CM042030.1, on the reverse strand, counting down.
TTCTCCTCGCCGAGGCACCCAAGTTTCATAAATTATGGCTTCCGTAACTCATTTTCTAGCTTGGGATATGCTTATATGAAGTTTTGGGCTATTTCTGGACGAATAGTCTTTCTGTTTTCGTGTCCGGATATGTTCTAGCGTCGCGTTTCTTAGCCGAAACGTGTCCCAACTTATTTTATGAGTTTGGGATGTTACAAATCTACCCCCCTTAAATTAGGTTTCGTCCTCGAAACCTGTTAGTCCTTAAATAGTTGAGGATATGTTTTCCTCATTTCTTCCTCGCTTTCCCATGTCATCTCCGGCCCTTTTATGTGTTTCCATTGAACTAACACTTGCTTGATCGTTTTGTGATGTAATTGCTTTTCTTTTGTATCTAGAATGTTGATAGGTTCTTCAACATAGGTTAGTTTATCATCAACTTCTATCTCTTCTAATGGAACGTGTGTTGCTTCATCAGCCAAACATATCCTTAAATAAGATACATGAAACGTGTTGTGTATCTTATTCAATTCTTCAGGTAGCTCTAATTTATAGGCTACTTTTTTGACCTTTTTGATGATTCTGAAAGGACCAATAAATCATGGACTTAACTTTCCACGTTTCTTGAATCGGATTAGACCTTTCCAAGGAGATACTTTCAACAAGACATAATCTACTTCTTGGAATTCTATTGGTCTACGTCTCTTATCTGCATATGACTTCTGTCTATCTTGTGCAGCTTTCAAACGTGCCTTAATTAAGTCTAACTTTTCTGATATGGTTTGAACTATTTCTTTGCTGCCTAACTCTTTCAGACCAATTTCTCCCCAACATACGGGAGTCCTACATCTTCTTCCATATTGCATCTTGTATGGTGGCATACCAATACTGGAATGGTAGCTATTATTGTACGAGAATTCTGCTAATGGCAAATGATTATCCCAACTTCCACTGAAATCGATTATACAAGCACGTATCATATCTTCGAGGGTTTGTATTGTCCTCTCACTTTGACCGTCGGTTTGAGGATGATATGCCATGCTGATCGGTAATCTAGTTCCCATCTCTTCATGGAACTTCTTCTAGAAACGTGAAGTGAAACGAGTATCTCGATCAGAGACAATCGAGACTGGCACTCCATGTCTTGAAATGATTTCTTTAATGAATAAATCGGCTAACTTTTCTGAAGAGTATGTTTCACGTATTGCTAAGAAATGAGTGCTCTTAGTTAACCGATCTACAACCACCCAAATGGTATCATAACCCCTAGCTATCCTTGGTAGCTTGGTTATGAAGTCCATAGTGAGATGTTCCCACTTCCATTATGGGATTTCTAATGGTGTAACCTTCCGTATGGCTTCTGATGTTCTGCTTTAACTTGAAGGCAAGTCTGCTTTAACTTGAAGGCAAGTTAAGCATTTCGCTACATATTTCATGATATCAAACTTCATTCTGGGCTGCCAATAATCTCTGCGAAGATCTTGGTACATTTTTGTAGTACCCAGATGAATAGAATATCGTGATTTATGAGCTTCATCAAGAATATTAAGTCTAAACTCACCTGATCATGGTACCCACATGCGACCAAATCGAGTCTTGATTTTATATTCATTCTTTTTTAAAAACCTCTCCTGACCAACCATTCTTTCTTTCTTAATATTCTCACCTTTTAATGCTTCGATTTGTGCGTCTCAAAGCTGGCTCATGAAATCAGGAGTTATCACTAACTTATATTCTTTCAACCGAATAAGATGATGCTCTTCCTTGCGGCTTAGAGCGACGACTACCACGTAAGCCTTTCGGGGATGATATAAGATTTCACAATCATAATCCTTGACCAGTTCTAACCATCGTCGTTGCCTCATGTTTAAGTCTTTCTGGTCAAAGAAATACTTAAGACTTTTGTGGTCTATGTAAATTGTGCATTTCGTTCCGTACAAGTAATGCCTCCAGATCTTTAGTGCGGATACCACCGTAGCTAATTCCAGATCATGAGTTGGATAGTTTGCTTCATGTGTCTTTAGCTGTCGAGAGGCATAGGGTATCACCTTTCCTCTTTGCATTAGAACACATCCTAATCCAAGCTTGGAAGCGTCAGAATACATCACAAAGTCTTCTACTCCTTCTTGCAATGCCAGAACTGGAGCTTGTGTCAATCTTTCTTTCAATATCTGAAATTCCTTATCTTCTGCCGCATTCCATTCGTATTTCGAGTTACTTTAGTTAATGGGGTGGCTATCTTAGAGAAGTCCTGGATGAACCTTCTATAATAGCCAGCTAATCCCAAGAAACTTCTAACTTTCGATGGATTCTTAGGTGGAGACCATTTTATTACGGCCTCTACCTTTGCTGGGTCTACTGAGATACCTTCTGCGTTTACAACATGACCAAGAAATTGAATTTCTCTTAACCAAAAATGCACATTTTGAGAATTTGGCATACAATTTCTCCTTCCGTAAAGTACTAAGTACTCCACGAAGGTGTTGTGCATGCTCTTCTTCATTCTTTGAATAAATCAGGATGTCATCAATGACGACAATAACGAATTTGTCTAACATTGGCCGGCATACTATATTCATGAGGTCCATGAAAACTTCCAGAGCATTCGTCACTCCAAACGACATCACTACAAATTCATAGTGTCCATAAGGAGTTATAAATGCTGTCTTAGGTACATCTTCTTCTCGTACCTTGACATGATGATAACCGGATCTTAAGTCAATCTTGGAAAACCAACTTGATCCTTGTAATTTATCAAACATATCATCGATTCTAGGTAAAGGATACCTATTCTTGATAGTCAGCTTGTTCAATTCATGGTAGTCTATACACATCCTCATACTACAGTTTTTCTTTTTCACGAACACAATTGGTGCACCCCAAGGGGATACACTTAGACGTATAAATCCCTTGTCTCTTGCAGTTGCGACATTAATTCCTTCATTTCTGTTGGTGCTAACCGGTATGGAGCCTTAGCTACTTGCTAGCTTCCGAAATTAAATCGATTTTGAATTCGATTTCTCTTTCAGGTGGGGTACCTGGAAGATCGTCTGGGAATACTTCTAGGAATTCTTTTACTACTAGAAATTGATCCAGTTCTTTCCCTTTCATTTTTACATCAGTTACGTAGGCTAAGAAGGCTTGATGACCTTGTCTCACGTAGCTACTTATCATGGCCATCGTACATAGCGTGATATGGTTCCAGCGTTCACCAATGACACTCATTTCCTTTCCTATAGGCGTCATGAATCGTACAATCTTCTGATTGCATATAGTCGTTGCAACATGTGAAGATAACTAGTCCATTCCAATTGTTACATCAAATTCTTGCATTGGCATTGGAATTAAGTCGACAAGATATTCTTCTTCTTCCATTAGTAGTCGGCAATCTCGACATATTTCAGTTACTACGCAGTTTCGATCACTTGCGATTTCGACTTCTAGTGCCTTAGCCAACTTACTTCTATTGAAGTTTCTAGAGTCCGAATTCTTTAAAGAAATAAACGATCGACTAGCTCCTGTATCGAATAAAACACAAGCAGGTAGGGAATTCAAGAGGAATGAACCTGATACGACGTCAGGAACATCTTTCGCTTCCTCTGTAGTGATCTGAAAAGCCCTACCCCTTGGCTTCGGAGTCTCGATCCTCTTTACCTCATTCTCTACCACTCTAGACCCTTCTCCGTCTGAGATTTTAGCTCAGGACATTCCCTGCTAAAGTGTCCTGACTTATAACAATTGTAGCACAATCGAGTGCCACTCATGCACTGCAATGCAGTGTGCCCTGTCTTTCCACACTTGTAACAAGTTTTTGACTTGAATCGGCACTCTCCCGGGTGCCTTCTTCCACAAGTCTTACAACTTTGGATACTTTTCCTTTGGGAGGAACCACCTCCCGGTTTACCAAACTTAAACCTCTTAAGAGGCATAGGAGAAGGATAACTTTCTCCTTTCCTCTTCCCGTCTCGCTCAGCTTGTCTCTTGAGCTCAGTTTCACGTTCTCTAGCACAATTAATCATCTCCTCCAAGTTCGCACACTTGGATGGATGGATAAACTCTCTAATTTCTGTTTTCAAAACGAGATGGTATCTCGTCAACCACATCTCCGGGGTTGTCAATAAAGCTGGACAGAACCTATCCTTGTCAAAGAAAATCCCCGTGATTTCATCTACCGTCTCTGTTGTCTAACGGAGTTGAAGAAACTTCTCAGTAATTCTTTCAATTGCCGCTCAAGGGCAATAATTTTTTAAGAAGAGATCTTTGAACTCTTCCCATCTCATCTCTTTGATTCTCTTTCTACCTTTTTCTCTCTGCACTACTCCCCATCAATCATCAGCTCGTTCTTTTAGTTGATTGGTGGCGAAGGTGACTTCATCTTCTTTTTCACAGTGGCATGTATCGAATGCTCTTTCATTGAGACGATCCACCTCTGACTTTCTAAGGGATTAACCGTTCCCTTAAACTCCATCGGTTTACATGTCATGAAATCCTTATAAGTAAAACGAGTTGACTTCATATCAACTTTTGGATTTCCTCCTTCTCCATTATGAGTAACCTCTTTATGGTTTTCAAACCAGCTTTCTAATGAATTATGTAGATCTGCTTGTAGGATCGGGAAGTTTGCATCAATTGCCTTTCCTACTTCTATTGTGATTTGTTTCTATATATTCTCCGGGATTTGCTCAACTTCGTTTTCATCATGATGTGGAGATTCAGCTCTCTTGTGGCTTCCCTCGTCACGTACTCCGTCATTTTGATGTTCATCCATTTGCTGAAAAATGATGGCGTTTAATCTCTCATTTGTTTACCCTAATCATAGTCTAGGGTTTTTTTTATACTACAAGCCTTTTATTAGTTTAACCCTATTCCAGTATTCTAGGGTTTCACATAAGGCCCCATCTATGCATTTTACACCTATGCACATTCATTCACTCATTTTAATCATGCATAATCACATTCTCGGCTTACTATCTACTGACATAAGTTATCATATGATGTTTGCGATATCATGATGGTCACATACATTAGCTCCAATACTGGCCAGGTATAAGGAAACGTATGTTACGTATCATGATACTCCCAATTATCATATGGAGCTTATCTCATACAAATTTCTGCCCACATATACTCACACATTTCTGCTTAAGCACTGGAATTTAAACATACATGCTTCCTTGGACGGCCTCAGATTGAATCCCTAATTATATCATGAGCACTTATGGTTTGAGTTTAAGCATCCCCTTTTGATACCTAAATCTCTCAAACCGTGCTCTGATACCAACCTGAAACATCCTACTAATTTCTTATTTCATCAGAGTATTATATTGTGGAAAACGGTCTCAGTTTGACAAAGCCTTGCCATTAAATGGCTAAGGTATATTTTTCATTTATAATTACTGTTTTACAAAAGATGATATTATTACATCATACTATATAGGGATCTTTCAACTCCGATCGTTCCATCCTCAGGAAGCTTCATTCCATGTGCCTCTTTCTTGCAGTGTTTGAAAAACGTTTTTGAATTAGTTTTCGCTAAGTAAGTACACTGCATCTTTTCATTTCATTATGAACCCTTTAGGTTCTTATTATTATTCACTTTCTCTCGGGCTCTCGGTGCCCACGTGACCATCTTCGGACGTACCTCCAATCACGGTATTTATGTATTTTATGGGTGTGCTAACCCCTCGCGACCATCTTAGGCCGTACCTCCGGTCCGAGTATTGGCAAGGTTCTTATACTCGTCAGTACAGCCCCTCACATTTGTCACGAAGACTCACTCATTCCACAGCACCGTAGGCTTGGAATCTTTTCTCCTTCAGCCCCGTAGGCCCGGAGTTCTCTTTTTAGTTCTCTTCTTTATTATTTATTGAGATCCACCTTACAGGCCGGGTATCTCATTTTATTTGGGACCTTGAGTATCTTAGACTCATAGCCTCCCAAATGTATCAAGCATTTGTTTTCATTTCATGTATATGCTTAATTTATTCCCCCAACCAGTGCTCACCTTAAAACTTCATAACAGTTTCTCCACGATATATTAAAAGGGTTTATATATAGGAAGTACCAGCGGCGTATCCACCACCCCCCTTTAACACTTCATGAGTACTCCGTTATTCCATTTTAGGGTTTAAACTCATTCCATCATAATCATTCATGTTTACACGTATCATAGTGCATTGACGTATTCATCATGCATTTCACACATTCATGCTCATCATGTTTTTCATGTATTCATATTCATCATGCATGATATGCTTTCATCATATATTCATATTCGTCATATTTTATAAACTGGGGTGATTATCCTTCCAGAGTAGTACCTCCAACAGAGATGTTCCCAGGAAAGAGTGACGGGTCTAGGAGAGATTTATACACCACTCTTTCCTTAGACAGAACATTCTGTTTGTCAGATAACTACATACTGATTGTAAGTTCTCCCGTACGTTTACTATATTTCATTAATAACTTTTAGTCTATACCCCTAAACATTCATAATGGTTTCGCCATGAAGTATCAAAGAGATTTATATATAGGAAGTATCAGCGGCGTATCCACCACCTCTTGGACACGTCGTGACTACTTCATTACTTTCGTTTAATGGTTAGACTAATCCGTCATTACCCCGTACCCTCGTTATATTTATAGCACATAACACATAACATTTAATCACATAATTCACATAATAGTACATAGGGTACGGGTCCAGTGTACTTACAATAGTCTCGGGTCGTTTCCTACGTTTGTTCCTCACTTAAACGTTTCTCCAGATCCGAACCACACTCGCACTTTAACGCGCCGCACCGGGCCTTCAAAATCTCCTTAGATTGTATGTGTGTGTTATAGTGTTTGTGTGTGATATCTTTCCAAGTGAACAGCTCCATCCATCTATTTGTAGCCAAAACTTTGATCTAGTAATGGACCGTTACCGTTGGTGACGGTCTGTTACCGTTTTCTTCGCCTCCAAGGGCTTTCTAACGATGTAACAAACCGTCACGGCTCATGACGGTCCGTCATGGCCTTAGGGTGCGATGACTCAGTGATACATGGCTTAAAATAGAGCGTTTTCTTGTTTTTGTGGCGTGACGGACCGTCACGGACCGTTATGGACTTTTGACCCTCGTGACGGACCGTTACACATGGTGACGATCCGTTACGACTCCAGTTTCAGATTCTCCTCGCCGAGGCACCCAAGTTTCATATATTATGGATTCCGTAACTCATTTTCTAGCTTGGGAAATGCTTATATGAAGTTTTGGGCTATTTCCGGGCGAATAGTATTTCTGTTTTCGTGTCCAGTTACGTTCTAGCGTCGCGTTTCTTAGCCGACATGTGCCCCAACTTATTTTATGAGTTTGGGATGTTACAGATATGCTTGAACACCTGCGTGGGATAACTTTGCATGGCTGTTTAGCAAGAAGAATGATACTAGGCTACATGTACTTGAAAGCGAACTAATGACCACTTCCCAGAAAGAACTCCCAATATCATAATATTTCCAGAAGATCAAGATGACATGCCAAGAGATCAGTGAACTAGATGAAGATTCCTAGATTAGTGAGGCTCGTATGAAGCGTATAATAATACACGACCTAAAACCGAAGTATAGAGGCTTTAGAGCGGCTATCCAAGGATGGCCTACCCAGCCCACCCTAATTGAACTAGAAAATCTCTTGATCGGCCAAGAGGATTTAGCAAAAAAACTATCTGATATGACTGTTAAACCTGAAGCAAGTGATCAAGCCCTCTATGCCGGTAAGTATAAGGGCAAACCAAAGAACAATAGACCAGGTTATAAAAACAGAGATCAAAAGGGTGGATAGAAGTCAAAATCCAACGAGAAGGAGAAGGAGGAGCCATGCGAGGGAACAAAGAACAAATCGAACTTTAAACGTTTTCCATACAATTGTTACAAGTGTGGGAGACGAGGTCACATGGCAAAAGATTGCAGATCGAACAACCATTTGGTCGTGGTATGTGGGAAAGCTTTCCGACGGCCTAGCAGTTGGTAATCATTCAGCGATATTAAGGACAAGATTTTCGATTAGATTATTATACATACTTCTCAGTCAGTTATCGGAGTGATATGTTTGCGACGTCATATTCGTCATTGATCCCTCGGTAAAAGTTTCTATATAGCAACTGAGAGCTTACCATAAGCGGCAACCTCTTTCAAACTTATGTGTCCTGCTGTCAACATGCTCGAGCCTCAATGGTGGCGGTGTTCTTGGATCAGTCGGTATAACTGTAACATCCCGGTTTTGCGTCTTATGGCTGCCGAGAACAAGGGGGAGGAGGAGACGAGCCATTCATCGTGTTTTGAGTTCGATCTAACGTATTTCTGTGATCTCTAATCCTCCGTTACATGTTTTGGGTTGACGAATCAGGGTTTAACATGTTTATGATTCTAGGGATTGCAAGAGTTGGGATTTGGTGAGAAGCCGGTTCGATCGGGTATTCGATTTGCACGAATCATCCAATTTAAAGGTATAGCCTAATGACTCACTATATAACTCACTTAGTGTAGCTGACATTTTAGCATTTATTTCAGGTAAAGAGAAGGATTGAACTGGCGGCTCTTGGAAGGCGAATGATTACCTGGCTTGTGTTGACAATGACATTCCCGGGTTTTAAGTGTTTATTTGAATTTAGTACGTGACCATTGTTTGTGTCTTGACGTGGGGACGTCGACTATGGGTTAACTATGATATTTCCGCTGCATGTTATGATATTATTTAATGTCTAAGACTACTTAGCTTGTGATTGTGCCAACAAGTAGGGTTCCTGGGTTTGGGGCTTTACAAGTTGGTATCAAAGCAAGGTTTAAGAAATCTAGGCATCGTCGATGCCGAGACTTAGACTGAGAATGCGACCAATGAGTGGGAATGTCATCATAGGTAACCAAAAGCCACGAACGCTAGGTATGAGTCTCTGTGTGTGTGTGAATCATGTTAGTAAGCTAAGACAGGGTTGTTATGCCAAAGATGCAGTACATGGAACGTTTAAAACCTGAAAAGCAAGGCGAAAGGGTAATGGCGATTGGCAACCATCATTAACTAATTGCACTGCTCGTAATGTTTTAAATTGTACCTGAAATTGCTCTGTTTGGTATTGTTTCAGCAACGAAATGGCACCGAAGAAGCAAGTTGCTATTGTTGCGATTGCAAGGAAGGGTCGCATGAGTGTTCGTGGCGAGAACGCTAATCGGGATGAGGTGTTGGTTCATACCGAATCGTCAGTGTACACTGAACCATCTGTGCATACTGAGGAGTTCAGGTTTGAACCAGCGGTTCGTGACGCTGTTAAGAAGGAAGTGGTGGCTATGATCCTTGAGTATCTTCCCGGCATTGTGAAGGCGGCCTTTCAGGAACTAGAAAAGAGAGTCCTGGAGAAAGTCAAACAGTAGAAATCATCTGGAAGTGGCGGTAATGCGGGATTTGAGAATAGGGTTTGCGACTATGGACACTTTAAGAAGTGTGATCCGCCCAAGTTCGATGGCCGCAAGGATTCGGTGGCTACATATCACTGGCTCGCCGAGATGGAGTCTACCATCTCCATTAGTGAATGTAAGCCAAATCAAGTTGTGAAGTTTGTTTCACATTCATTCTCCGTTGAGGCTATACAGTGATGGAACTCAGTAAAGGAAAGGTAGACTGTTCATGAGCTTGAAGCTATGACTTGGGAGGACCTGAAAGGGACGGTGAGGAAAACGTTCTGTGCTCCGGGGGAATTAGATCGGGTAGAGAGCGGGCAAGTTGACAAACCGGAGCTTACTTCGAGGTTTATCGAGATGGCATGTCTGGTGCCGCACTTGGCGGGTAATGATGAAAGGTGGATGAAGCTTTACATAGCTGGTGTACCGGATCGAGTTAGGCACTTGGTGAAAGCTCAGCAGCCACCGAGCTTTGACGAGGTAGTTGAGTTGAGTGGGACGTTGTATGATGACGTCATGGGTTTTGAAGCGCAAGAGACTGAACCAGTGGAAAGGAAGTGGGCTGTGCCGAGTAAGAGGTTTGGGAAGGACCAGAAGGTCCCGTTTGTTAAAAACATGAAGAATGAGAGTCCAGATACATGTCGTACGTATGGAAAGTTGCACTAGAGAGAGTGTAGGGCTGATTCAGTGTTGTGTTATCGATGCGACAAGTCGGGCCATTTTTCTAAAGATTGCCCACGGGACCCTAAATGTTATATGTGTGGGGGAATAGTCCACGTTGCTAGGGATTGCAAAGCATGCCATAATGCGGGGTCGAGCAAGGGGACAACTCCAACGAAGAAGTAAGAAGAGAAATCCAAGGCGAAGGCGAGGGCGAGGGCCTTCACTATGACTGCTGCAGAAGCTAAGACCGACCCGGATGTTGTCTCAGGTACTTTTCTTGTTAATGATGTACCTGCTTTTGTGTTATTTTATTATGGGGCTAGTAATAGTTTCGTGGCCCCATCTTTTTGTAAGAACCTGTGTAGAACGGCTAAGTTGATTGAGAAGCCGTTCGGTGTTGAAACTGCGGAGGGTTTACCCACCAAAGTAATTGAGGCATTGGACGATTGTTATATTGATCTAGAGGGTCATAGGTTCCCTGCTAGGCTATTCATTATCACCTTGGGAGGTTTTACCATAGAGTTGGGGATGGACTGGTTAGCCGCATTCGATGGGGACATAGTTTGTCGAAAGAAGATGATACGGTTGACATCTTCGGAGGGAGCGGTGGAGATGGTCTACGACGCAGTGTAAGCTCTCTACCGAGAATCATTTCAATGATGAAAGCAGAGAAGTCTTTGAGGCGGGGGTGCGGGGCATACCTAGCCTATGTCACTAATACCGAGGCAAAGAGTGTGGAGCTATCAGAGGTACCGGTGGTACAAAAGTTCCCTGATGTCTTTCCTGATGATCTAACGGGAGTGCCACCAGAGTGGGAGATTGATTTCCAGATCAATTTACTACCGGGAGCTCAACCAGTCGCTAAAGCGCCATATCGTTTAGCACCGACGAAATGAAGGAACTGATGGAGCAACTTCAGGATTCGCTAGATAAGGGGTTTAATAGACCAAGCATCTCGCCTTAGGATGCACCTATCTTGTTTGTTAAGAAGAAGGACGGGAGCATGCGGATGTGCATAGACTATCGAGAGTTAAATAAGTTGACGATTAAAAACAAGTACCCTCTACAACGTATCGATGACTTGTTTGATCAACTGCAAGGTGCGAAGTGGTTCTCGCATATAGACTTGAGATCGGGATATCACCAGCTAAGGGTTAGAGAAGAGGACATTACGAAGACTGCGTTGCGGACGCGTTACAGACATTATGAGTTTTTGGTAATGTCGTTTGGATTGACGAATGCTCCAGCAGCATTCATGGACTTGATGAATCGCGTATGTAGGCCATTGTTGGATTGGTCGGTGATTGTATTCAATGACGACATACTAATCTACTCTAGGAGTGAAGAGGAACATGGAGAGCACTTGCGAGAAGTGTTAGAGACCTTGAGACGAGAGAAGCTTTACGCAACCTTCTCGAAGTGCGTGTTTTGGCTAAGAGGGGTACAATTTTTAGGGCACATTATTAATCCAGAAGGAATAATGGTGGATCCTACCAAAATTGAAGCAGTGGTAAACTAGAGTGCACCTAAAACTCCAACCGGGGTTCGTAGTTTCTTGGGATTGGCGGGTTACTACAGGAAGTTCATTAAGGACTTCTCTAAGTTAGAAACACCTTTAACCAAGTTGACTCGCAAAGGGGTGAAATTTGCATTGGGAGTGGAACAAGAGAATGCATTTCAGGAATTGAAGAAAAGATTGACAGAGGCACAAGTGTTAACACTGCCAGAAGGGACAGATGACCTAGTGGTGTATTTAGATGCTTCGTATTTGGGCTTAGGTTGCGTATTGATGCAACGGGGCAAGGTAATCGCTTATGCGTCAAGGAAATTGAAAACTCATGAGGCGAATTACCCTACTCATGATTTAGAATTGGCGGCAGTGGTGTTTGCACTTAAGCTATGGAGGCATTATCTTTTTGGAATCAAGTGCACGATTTACACCGACCACAAGAGTTTGAAATACTTTTTCGAGCAGAAAGAATTAAACATGAGGCAACGAAGGTGGCTTGAGTTGATAAACGATTTTGACAGGGAAATCCTTTACCACCCAGGTAAATCAAACGTAGTAGCCGATGCGTTGAGTCATAAGGAGGAGCACGCACCGATTAGAGTCAAAGCGTGTCAATTGGTTATAGCACCAGATTTTTTGACACTGTTAAGGGAAGCGCAGACTAAAGCATTGTGCGAAGAGAGGTTAAAGGAGGAGAGGATCTTTGGTCAATGTGAATTATTGACTGAGAACAGTCAGGGTGTGTGGGTCCAGAGTGACCGCATGTAGATACCGAAGTTCGTAGGGTTTAGAGAAAAGGTGCTTGACGAGGCTCACAAGTCAAGATACTTGATTCATCTTGGAACGACGAAGATGTATCAGGATGTGAAAGGAAACTACTGGTGGCCAGGGATGAAATACGATGTAACTCAATACGTGAGTAAATGATTGACATGCTTGCAGGTCAAAGCTGAGCATCAGAAACCGTACGACAAGATTCAGCAGTTAGAAATCCCAAAGTGGAAATGGGAGCATATTACTATGGATTTTATTACCAAGTTTCCCAAGACGGCGAAAGGGCATGACATGATTTGGATAGTGGTTGATCGTTTAACCAAAAGCGCTCATTTTCTACCTATTCGAGAGAAATTCTCGTCAGAAAGGTTGTTGGAAGATTTTATGAACGAGGTTGTTGCTAGGCATGGGGTGCCAATTTCAATTGTATCTAATCGAGATACGAGATTTACGTCCAAGTTTTGGAAGGGATTTAATGAAGCTATGGTGACGAGATTGCATATAAGTACGGCGTATCATCCTCAGACTGACGCACAGTCCGAGCGAATGATACAAACATTGGAAGACATGCTTCGCGCATGTGTTATCGATTTTTGTGGTGCATGGGATAGTCACCTACCATTGGTGGAATTTTCCTATAAGAATAGTTATCACGCAACTATTGGGATGCCACCCTTTGAAATGTTGTACGTGACAAAGTGTAGGACCCCGGTTTGTTGGGGTGGGATTGGGCAGAAAGAACTAGGGAGTCTAGACGTGGTGAAAGAAACTTCAGAGAAGTTTGAGATGGTGAAACTGAGAATGAAAGCCGCTCAAGATCGGCAGAATTCTTATGACGAAAAGAGACGACGACCTATAGAGTTTTACGCGGGTGATTTTGTTATGCTAAAGGTGTCGCCCTGGAAGGGCATTATTCGATTCCAGAAGCGTGGGAAACTTAGTCCGCGGTATATCAGACCATTTGAGATCGAGGAGCGTGTGGGTAGTGTCGCCTACCGACTGTTGTTGCCAGATGAACTGGCAGGGATACACTCGACATTCTATGTGTCCCATCTACGGAAGTGTTTGGCGGACGCTATAGAACACGTGTCGTTAAACGACATCGTGGTCTATGATAAACTGAATTATGTGGAGGAACCAGTGGCAATACAGGACAGATAGGAGAAGAGATTGAGGAGGAAAGTGATCCCTATTGTTAAAGTGCAATGGAAGCACCGTAAAGGATTCGAGGCTACTTGGGAGCCAGAGGCAGAAATTCACGAACGTTATCCGCATTTATTTCCAAATGACGTGGGTTTCGAGGACGAAACGTCATTTAGGGGGGGAGACTTATAACATCCTGGTTTTTTTATTATAAAATAACGGGTTTGTAATTATGTAAATCATCGTAAAGGTTAACGGGGTTTTGGCGGGTTTTTATTTAAAAACACAAGAAAGGCCAAGCCAAGGAGATTATTTTTGAGCGTGGGCCAAGCCCGGTCCAAGGGAGGACACCCTTTAGGGTGCGAAGCAAATTGGGAGACCCCCATTTGCATCTTACTGCTCCCGAGAACAAGGGGGAGGAGGAGGAGACGAGCAATTCGTCGTGTTTCGAGTTCGATCTAAGGTATTTCTGTGATCTTTAAACCTCCGTTACATGTTTTGGGTTGACGAATCTTGGTTTAACATGTTTAAGATTAAAGGGTTTGCAAGAGTTGGGATTTCGTGAGAAGCGGGTTTGATCGGATATTCGATTCGCACGAATCATCCGATTTAAAGGTATAGCCTCGTAACTTAACTCGTTCTATCTATGATTTTTGTTTTAAGAGTTGGTTGCGGGCTAAGGAGGGTTCAACCAGACACTTATGGGTGGCCGACGGGGTGGAATGATCGGGAAAAGAGCTGGCTACGGCTAGGATGGCAAACCGTGAAGCCGGGAAAGCCCAAAGGCGCGACGCGGGGCTGTGGCGACATCGGAGGGCCATGGCAACCGTGCATGGGGCTGTTCACGGCTGGATTAGGGCGGCGGAGGGCTGCTCGAAGCCATCGGGAACTCGGGGAAGGGTTAGATTGGGTTAGCGGTGCATGGCAAGGAGGGGAGGTGGGAACCGAGGCGCCCGGTGACGACGGTTCATAAACCCGATGCTCCGAGAGGAGGTGTATGCACACTGGAACCTTGGGGACGTGAGCGGGTGTTCATGTAATGCATGGGAATCATGCATGGTAACATGCGAGAGCGGGTGGCCATATGCATGACGACTAATCGGTCGAGCGAGAGGAGATTTAAAAGTCCGGTCACGTATTGACTCTTGTATTATGCGTATTGTAGGTGCGAGGTCGAAAGACGAGCGTGACAAGTTAACGAGTTATAGAAAACGATTTGTGTCACGTAAAGGTGAGTTTTTATCGCCCACTTTTAAATGTTTTATATTTTGTGCACGAATTACATACGACGTGAACGCTTTATTTTACGCAATTCATAGATAACGTTTTGTGGTGAACTGAGTATTTTATATATTAGTTATGCTTGCGTGTGTGTGTATTTATGTGTCACATACTTAATTGACGTGGCGAGTTATTAAAGCGAAAGCTTTATAGTCTGGCAGAAAATTGTGTTTGCTTGTGTCCACGGATACAGTAAACGGGATATATTGGTGTGTCATTGATATTAACTAAATATATTGAGATGAACTATTTATCGGGAACTGTGGTAAATATTTTTGTGCCGAACCCATTTTGATAACGGTTTTCGGGACTAATCATCCCTACTAACTCACTATATAACTCACTCAGCGTAGCTGACTTTTTAGTATATATTTCAGGTAAAGAGAAGGATTGAACTGGCGGCTCTTGGAAGGCCAATGGTTACCTAGCTTGTTGAAACGCCCCAAACCGGGCACATCTCATAGTTGGTACAAAACATATCAAGCATAGTTCTTAAACCAGAAATCAGAATCTATTAAAGTGGAAGTCTTTAAATTAAAACATGCACCAACTGAAAAAGTAACTCATTGTCTAAAACATAAACTATCGGGAATGGAAATGTCAGTCTTCAGCACAGCACCTGATGTCCATGCTATCCATCCCTCACGACTCTCTTACTTTTCTTTTGCTTTGTCTTTCCTACCTGTCATGGATACTAAAAGTCAGCCCACACTGGTGAGTTCTATCTTTACTTTAAACTTTAAAACTTTCTTTTTGGTAGCTTAGTTTTATAAAAATAAAATAAGCTTTACTTTCTCTGTCTTTGAAAACACTTTAAATTTACTTTAAAACTTTAAAAAGTTACAATTATAAAAACTGTTACGTTACTGTATATTATTAAAACTTTAGCTTTGAGGAAACCGGCTAGGGTGTCCTCCTATACTCTGTCTGACTATCGTTTCACTTGTACAGGACAAGTGAATTTATCACACTTTAACTATCACATATGGATCATGATCAGAGAACCTGTAGAAGCATGTTTTTGTAACTATAGATTAAATTCTATGTATCGGTGTACTTAGCTAGTACGCAGGAGGGTGTTCGTGCGTTCTTAGCAAGTACACCAGATTGGTGCTGCGCACTTAGTAAGTACGCATGGCTTTTGCCTTGCGTACTTGAAAAGTACGCATGACCAATGCCCTGCGTACTTAGCCAAGTACGCAGGTAGTGTTCCCTCCCCTATAAATAGAGATGATGGCCTCATTTGTAGGTGGAACTTTTGGGAACTAGGTCGAGAGGTGTCCGGGCGGGATGAGCTCTCCCGCCCCTGGACCGTGAGCGTAGACGAGAGATGTGTACTTCTTCGGTATGTAATGTGAGATGACTTCGTTGTTATGGATTACGTATCATTTTTGTGTTGATTCTCTTCTTTATGTTCGTGTTTTTCTCTCTGTCTGTTTCTTGGTTCCCACACAAATCACTGAACAGATCGTGTTATTTCCGCTGTGCGACGAGGCTCCCGGGACCTATAGAACCAGATCCTTTTCTCACTTACATCTCAGGGTAAGACTTTTACTTTAGCGTTGCCCACACCTCAAGGTGGGACTTTCTTTCTTGCTTGCACGTCAGTGTAAGACTCCTTTATGATCGTGTTATCAAAGTCAATAAAAAAACAATAATAATTCTAATCCCGAGCTACCTTAAACTATAGTATAGTAAAGTAGGGTGTCGTATCCACAGGGAATTGGTGTAAAGTGTTAATTATGAAAACTATTTAAATTCAGATTAAAAAGCAACAACTTTGAAAACTTTGAAACAATAATGAGAAAACGGATTGCTTCCGGGTTGAGATTGCAAGTTCGGTGATTACTGATTTGTACTAATTGGGAATCACATAGACATGTCTCATTTTATTAAGTTCGATAAATAACCAATAACCAAGGTAATTGACCGTGTTGAGCAACGATTATAAAACCGGATACTTGACACAAGTGAAACTCCCAATAATTAATTACCAATTCAGAATATTAAATATAGACAAACAATGGTTTACGATTTAAAACCAAAAATTGATGCATGCGATAATTCAATAAACCAAAATTGTTTAATCAAACAAAAACAACTATAGCATTCAAACAATCAAACGATTACAATAATCCTAAACCAAATCAAGTATGAACTAGATAATATCACTTACAAAGTAGATCCTACACCCAGAAACAACCACAAAAGGATTTAGCCGCTCATGGTCATCACGTAATCTTCAATATCTTGTGTAACTCGATCTAGCATCAAAAACTCAAAAAGGTTGGAACTTTATCTCTCAAAATCTCCTAGGAAAAGCTCTGGGATGGCTGGATGCAAGTTAATTCGTTTATGTACTCCCACATGGCTTATAATTGAAATTAGGTCAAAATTTCCGAAATAACATTTCCTCGCGTGTCGCGAGCCAAACCAAGGCAGTCTTCACGTGGCGCGAAGAACAAAATAGTCGGGCAGAATTTTAAGGCCCCTCGTGTGTCACGAAAACTCTCCTAGGTCTTCACGTACCGCGAAGACCTCAAATTCCATGAAACTTTGTTTTCTTTGGCTTTGACTTGTTGGAGCATTTATTTGTGACAAGCACTCTGGATACTGTCTCTGCTTTTGTTATTGTTCTTTGTAATTGTATTGTGTATTTCTGTCTTTGTATGTATTAGTTATCGAGTTGTAATCGCGTCTGTAAGTAACTTGTCTTGAATTTGTCGTTTGTGTATTTGTACAAGTGTAGTGCGCACTTAGTCAAGTGCGCAGGTTATGTAACCTACGTACTTAGCAAGTACGCATGAACAAGTTGGGCGTACTTACTAAGTACGCAGGTAGCTGGCCTGTTAGTATATATAGCCATGTGTAGAAGTTTACAAGTACGCTCTCTTTGTAACTCCTGTAATTTGGCTGATATATTGATAATAGACGAAGTTATTCAGTGACTCTTGTTCGTTGTCGGTTTAGTTGTTGTTGTTGATACTCCAACTAGTAACGCACTCGTACGATACGATATGTGACACCAGGGGACCTACAAGTGGTATCAACCCATTCTCATAAGTACGCAAGGTGTGCAGAAATCTCTGAATTTTGACTAAGTTTCACACTATGTCTAACATTCAGAACATCAGTAGTATGTTAAACTTTTACAACGAGATAGGGAGTCTACAAAAACCACCAAAGCTGCTAAATGTAAATGATTATTCTAATTGGAAAGCACGATTTGAGGAGTATGTCTCGTACACTGATTCCACGTTGTGGATACCCATTCTTGAGGGGGTACAAGCATCTAACACATGTATTCCATGATGAGACTGTTCCCAAACCCATCTCAAGGCTTACTTAGGAAGAAAAGAAAGCTTATGATCTAGAGAAGAATGCTCATGGTTCTATAACTATGGCATTGACACGTGATTTATTTCACAGCTTTAAAGGTTATGATACTTCGAAAGATCTTTGGAAAGCGTTGCAGAAAAGGTTCGAGGGTAACATTGATGTCAAGAAGAGTAAGAGGGAGCTGTTGAGGAAACAGTATAAATGCTTCAGATACTTAGAGAATGAATCCATTGACAAACTTATTTCCAGATTCTATCACCTGAAGACTGAACTGAAGTCTTATGAGTTGAAATATCCTGATGACGAACTGGTGGAAAAATTTCTTGATGCTTTACCACCAAAGTTTGACATGTACACGACTTTACTGAGAGAGAACCCTAAATTCTATGAGATGACGATTGATGAAGCAATAGAGAAGGTTCAAGCGCATGACATGAACTTAAGGAAGAAAGAGACTTCAGGTAGACCATAAATACAAGATCCGTCAATGTACTTTGGGACGTCTACCACAGGAAAGTCATCTGGTTCTGGAATTGCACTGTTCTCATGGAATACTACTCATGATGAGGAGAAATCTAAAGGTTGTGGTGGTCCTACATGTTTTGCTGCATCGGGATCTAGCTCGTATCATCAACATTCCTCAAGAGGTCCTACTTCTACATCGTCAATTCACCAAAGTACAATAGCCAAGATTGCTAAAGATCATGTAGCAATATTCTCAACATGCAAGCTTTCCTACGAGAACTTCTTCGGGGGGAAGCTTACTGATCCTGAAACAATTGAAGAAGATTTCAACCAAGTGGATCCTGATGAAATGGAGGATATGGATATTCAATGGAATATGGCAATGATCTTAAGAAGGGAGAAGCGTTTTTTGAACATAACAGGGAGGAAATTCATTGGTGGACATTTGAATGCTAAGGTTGGGTTTGATAAGTCTAAGTCCAAGTGCTACAAGTGTCTGAACTCTGGCCACTTTGCAAGAGAATGTCAAAAGGATAAAGCACCATCATCGGGTTTTACACGACCAAGTCCGGGAAACACTAGAATTTCAACAACCATAGCAATCGTAGTCAGAATCAAGGAGCATCATCTAATGCATTGGTGGTTCAACAGGATGATAGCTTTGACTGGGGAGTACATTTGGAAGATGCCATAATTTCACAAACTCAGCTTGGGTTAATGGTAGAAATTTTTGAAATGATTGAAGCTGAAGAAAGGGAAGCAACTGCTGTTGACCAACCAGAATCTGCACTTGCTCTCATTGCTATTTGAGAGGCGTCCAGTTCATCAAATGAGGTAGATTCTAATTCTTTTGCTGTTGTTTCTTGTGCTAACTGTTTAATCTTAAGGGACGAGAATGATCGCATCGATCAAGTCGAACCTCTACGTAGTGCAGCTCTAAATTACGAAGAAAATGAAAAACGTTTTAAAGATTCAATTGAAAATCTTAACAAAGACAAACAAGACTTTTCAATTAAAATCAGTGACCAACAATTTCATTTAGATGTTGCTGACAAGGGGTTAGAGAAAAATAATGTTGAGATAGCCAAACTGCAAAATGCGATCCTGTAGTTAAGTGGTAAACTTGAGAAGTTGAAAAACTCTCGGTTTGTGGTGGAACAATACGAGTCTATCATACGACAAGTGAGTGGCAAAGGTTTAGGTACTAATGCCATTCCTCCACCGGTAAACGCAAGTTTGTCAATGGGCCAATTGACATTGATTTGTCCTTTTTAGATGAATCCTCTAGTAAGGCAGATTCAGCTTCTGATAAGGAGTTCTATTCTAATGAATGCTCTGAGGACAACAAGGTTGAGGGAGTTGTCTCAGAGGAGTTGATTGATGAACCTAAAATTCAGAAAAAAACATTGTCACTGATCGTGATAATTGCATTCTAGCTTAACCTGATATGATTGAGACAAATGATAAATTGAAAATGATGCTTTATGGAGGTTTCAAAATCATAAAGCGAGCAAAGAAAGAAACTTTTGCTAACAAATTGGGAAAGAATTTTCAAGAAAACATTGACAAACATTATACTCCCAAATGTCAATCAAAATCAGGTGAAGCACAAGCTGTTGTTCATCAAACTGCTCCTACTGCTCATCAAGCTGAACCATCAACATCAAAAACCAAGGAGCCTTATGGGAGAGTTTTAAAGGAAAGAAGATGTTGCTTTCACTGTGGCACTGCCGGTCACATCCTTGTTTACTGCCCTAACAAGAATCAGGAGAAAAGGCCAGTTGTCCCACAACAGGCTGAATCCCCTAAGACACCATCAGTGAAGCAACCAAAGAGTCCAAAATCAAAAGTGGTGAAACCACCAGTGAAGCAAATGGTTAAGTCACAAGCAAAAGATGTGGCTGTACCATTTATTCAAAAATGGGAAAAGCAACCTGCTAATCCCAGTGTATCTACCTCTCATAGTACACAATCTGGTGAGAAGCCTGTGGTGAAACTTTCTAAGCCACAGAGGAGAAGGCGGAACAAGAGATTGAGGAAACTTGAACTACAACTAGCTGGTTGTCAACCGAATGAAACTTCTACTAGTTCACCAGGTGTTGACAATAGAAAGCCCGCTATTCAAAAGAAACTAAAGAAAAGATCCTGGAGAAAGAAAACCAAGAGTTCTCAATCCTCTGATTCTAGATCTCCAAAAGATTCACCAATTTTTGATAGTCATGATTACGAGTTAATTGAAGTTGTTTATTTTGAGAAAAACGGATGACCCAAGACCACAATGGCTTGGGTCTCCAAAACTAATTATTTATTTTGACTCATGCAGGGACATCCAAAGGGAACTATTGCTAACCATTGGTATGTTGATATTGGATGCTCCCAGCACATGACAGGCAACATGGCCCTGCTTCAAGACATGAAACCATTCAGAGGTGGCTATGTGGCTTTTACAGGAGAGAAGGGTGGTAGTATAATTTGTCAAGGTGTGGTTTCCAATGGATGTATTAGTTTTGACAACGTCAACTACTACGAGCAGTTGAAGCATAACATGTTGAGTGTTTCTCAAATGTGCGACAAGGAGTGCTCAGTTATGTTTGACAAGTCTGAATGCTTGGTTCTCAAGCCTGGTTTCGTGGTTCCTGAAGAGTGGATTCTGATGCGAGCACCAAGAACAAGTGACACTTATCAGATCGATATGAGTGTGGCAAAAACCACCTCATCAGTTGCTACTTGTTTGCTTACCAGATCGATATGAGTGGTTTGAAGTAGATTGCAGTAAACACAGTATTGAAAATCATTCAGACAAAAACCACCTCATCAGTTGCTACTTGTTTGCTTACCAATCTTGTAGCTTAGGAAGCTCGGAGACATTTTTTATCGAAAAATGAATCATCTTGTCCGAAACGGTTTGGTAACCGGGGTTCCTAAGTTGAGGTTTGTCATTGCAAATGAATATATGCCTTGTAAAAAGGGTAAACAACAACGGAAATCTCACAAGCCCAAGACCCAAAACTCTGTTGATACCCCTTTGGAGCTCTTGCACATGGATTCGCTCGGGCCCATAAGTTTCAATAGTATTTGAGGTAAGTCATACTGTTTGGTTGTAACTGATGATTTCTCATGTTTTTCTTGGTACATTTTTTAGATACAAAGGATGAGACTGTTGAAATTCTTCAATACCTGATCTTGAGTCTGGAATGTTTATGCAAGCTGAAGGTTAGAAAAATTAGAAGTGATAACGGCACATAGTTCAAGAACAACATGATGGAACTTTTCTGTCTCAAGAAGGGTATTCGTCATGAATTCAGTGCGCCGTACACACCTTAGCAGAATGGAGTTGCAGAAAGGAAGAACAGAACTTTAATTGAAACTGCAAGGACGGTGCTGTCATATGCAAAACTACCAATAATATTCTAGGCGGAAGCAGTCAATACAACATGTCACATTTTGAATAGATTTCTGGTTGTGAAACGACACAATAAAACTTGTTATGAGTTGATCAACAATAGGCCTCCTAATCTTGACTACGTAGTCCTATTTGGTAGTCCATGTTCATTATTGTTACATTACAAGGATCGCAAATCCAAATTTCATGCAAAAGCGGTGGAGGGCATCTTCTTAGGATATGTTGCCAATTCACCATGCAAAAGGGTATACAATATTGAAAATCATTCAGTCGAAGAGTGGTTTGAAGTAGATTGCAGTAAACACAGTATTCCACCAGAGACAACATGTCCAGCTTGGGGATTCAATTATGATGCTGTCTTCAAGTCTTTCAACCTTCCTGATCTATCTGCTGAAGATGCTACCAATTTGTATCAGTGTTGTAGCGGCGGCGACGAATCAAATTTCTCAACCAGATCAACTATACCTATCCCAACTCCCAATTCCAATGCTGCATCTGCATCTGGAACTCTTGACAGTGACAGTGAAGAGGATATTTATGTTGAGGAAAATGATGCTCAAGCCGATCCTAACAATGGTGTAGGAAATGAAGCTCCAGTTGATCCTATCATTATTGAATCTTCTTCTGGTACACATGATGTGGGGGAGTTGAGCACAAACCTTGATTCAGATATCCAAGAACCTCATGTACCAGAGACGAGAGTGCATAAGAATCATCCAATCGACAACATCATTGGTGATCCTAATGCCGGTGTTCAAACTCGTCACCGAACCATTACCAAGAACACTAGTCTGTATGCTGAGATACTTGACACATGTATCATGGAAACATGTTTGCATGCTGCATTCATATCCCAATTAGAGCTGAAGAATGTGAAGGAGGCTCTCGCTAACAACTGCTGGATAGAGGCTATGCAAGATGAGTTGTCTCAATTCCAAAAGTTGCATGTGTGGGATTTGGTTGACCTGCCGAGAGGTGTACATCCAATAGGTACCAGATGGGTATTCAAGTGCAAAATAGACGATTGACACGTTTTGGTGAAAAGAAAAGCGAGGTTGGTCGTTCAGGGTTGTTATCAGCAATAGGGCTTGGATTACACATAGGTGTATGCCCCAGTTGCTAGACTCGAAGCTATCTGATTGTTTTTGGCTTATGCCTCATTTGTCAGCTTCAAGGTCTATCAACTAGATGTGAAGAGTGCTTTCCTGTATGAAAAAGTTTATGAAGAGGTCTATGTCACTCAACCGCCTGGTTTTGAAGACCCACATAATCTCAATAAAGTGTATAAGCTGGATAAAGCACTTTATGGTCTTCATCAAGCACCAAGAGCTTGGTACGAGACTCTTTCAAAGCATTTATTGTCCAATGGTTTCGATCACGGAAAAATTGACTCGATTCTATTCATACGAAAAGCAGGGGGTGATATTCTACTTGTGCAAGTGTACGTTGATGAAATTATCTTTGGGTCTACAAATGAAGAGATGTGTAGGGAATTTGAGATGGTGATGAAGTGTAAGTTTGAAATGAGCAACAAGGGTGAATTGTCATTTTTTCTGTTTGCAAGTTAGTCAAAGAGAGGATGGCATTTATCTACATCAAACTAAGTATGTACAGGACATTTTGTCTAAATACAAAATGAATGATTTTTCGACTTTTGGCATACCAATTCCAGTCAATCATGGTCTGCATCCGGACAAAGATGGAAAGGATGTGGATTGTAAATTGTACCATGAAATGATCGGATCTCTTATGTATCTCACAACTTCAAGACCTGACATTATGTTTTCCGTTTGCTTGTGCTCGAGGTTTCAGTCACAACCGAAGGAATCTCAATTGATTGTTGTAAAGACGATATTCAGATACATGAAAGGGAAACCCCGATTAGGTCTTTAGTACTCCAAAGCAGCAGACGTTTGAATTCAAAGGCTACATGAATTCAAACTATGGCGGTTGTAACCTCGATAGAAAATCAACCTCAGGTGGATGTCAATTCTTAGGAGACAAGCTGGTCTCCTGGCAGTGCAAGAAACAGTCAACGGTTTCTGTGTCAACATATGAAGCAAAGTACATTGCTGCCGTGAGCTGCTGTTCTCAGATTTTGTGGATTCAGCAACAACTGAGAGACTACGGCTTGAACTACACTGGAACTCCTTTGTTCATTGACAACAATGCCACCATGTCTATCACAAACAACCCGTTGAAACATTCTAAAACTAAACACATTGAGATCGTCACCACTTCATCCGTGATTGTGCTGAAAAGCACTTGGTTGAGCTTGTAAAAGTTCACACGGATGACAATTTTGCTGACCTTTGCACTAAGACGTTTGATCGTACACGTTTTGAACACCTTGTCAACGTGATAGGATTGTTCAATCCTGAGTGAAAAACCTTTTTCAAAACAAAAATTATTTAATGGAAGGTAAAATTTATTTCTTTTTCTTTCTGTATAGTTGTTTTCTATTTGAAAATTTTTAGAAAAAATCCAAAAAAAATAGAAAATTAAGAAAATTTCAAAGTCATTTGAAGATATGAGGAAATGATAGCATATCAGTAAGTGATCTAAACGTCTTAGACTTCATGTATGGGAAATGATTACGTCATGATTACTTGAGTCTTAAATTTGATCATCTTGCTTTAATTTGAATATCTGCAAGTAATTTGATTTTTCAGTAGGCTATAAGCGTTTTTGGATCATTAGTAGAGT
This sequence comes from Smallanthus sonchifolius, assembly GCA_023525975.1. Classification (NCBI taxonomy): domain Eukaryota; kingdom Viridiplantae; phylum Streptophyta; class Magnoliopsida; order Asterales; family Asteraceae; genus Smallanthus; species Smallanthus sonchifolius. The sequence goes on along the minus strand of CM042030.1, from coordinate 64,971,433 downwards.
GAAAACTTAGTATAAATTACTACAACTGTGATTTGAACCCATGTTTTGCAAGTGTTTGGATGTAAGATTTTGGCAAGTATTTTCTTATGAGACCAGTTTCGGGTTATGTATTTAGCATAATTTTTTTTTCGGTTCTCTTCACTGCCCATACTCACAAGTATGCAATGAGAAGTTGAATCAAGATATGTTTTGACAACAACCGTCAAGCATATGTTATCCCTTGGATCACATCTGATTCCTTTGAAGACAAATCGAGATAATAGTTGGATCCCCTTACCCAAATCCACAGACTCCTTATTTATTAACCTGAATCATCATCTGATATTCACAGAAGAAAAACCTATCAAACCAAGACAAATGAATCACTCGATTCTGAATCTTATGATTCTCGAAAATCCCTTATGGATTCTGCTTGATTTTTTCTGTAACGATGTAACTTCATTCAAGAAATTTTGATAATCCTTGGAAAAATCTTAGATGCCTTGAGATAATGCAAAGTTAATTTCTGTAGCATAATTGTGGGGTACACGTTTAACTATAAAATTACCTTAACTCACAAGAACATGATACAAAAATGCTTGTAGTTTCAAATCTTATAATATTGACAACTTAAATTGATTTATCTGTGTTGCAAATTCGTTATGTATAAGTAGTAAGACATAACATGATCCCATATTCTTTGATGTTTATATTGTATCATTTTTGCTAAATATTAGCCTGGTATGATCCTCTGCTCATGACATTGACTAAAAAGAGTATGTTTGTATATTTCTGTATATCCAAATCAGCATCTTGTACATATTATCTGTTATTCAGAAAAAAAATTTAGTTTGTACAGTTCAATCATTGAAAAAAAAATGCCAAACAAATTTTAAGTACAGTTTATTAAAATTTTTTGAAAAAACCAAAAATATTTGTATTTAACTTTCGTGGATTGTTTTTGAAAATCTCTTGATTGAACATTCATATCCAGTTCGCTATTTGACGCGACAGACTTCATAAATTGAGTTGATTTCTGAGCATGCTAAGTGTTCTGCGTACTTAGCTAAGTACGTAAGAAGGAACTTCTGCGTACTTAGCCAAGTACGCAGGACTTAGTCATGTGTATTTGCTAAGTACGCAGGAGTAACTTCCTGCGCACTTAGTTAAGTACGCAAGACGTTTAGCTGAGGGGTATAAATACAAGAGTTAAAAAGTTTTCTCATTTTCGTCACATTCAAACAACCGACTACTATTTTATACTCTCTAACTCGAAATCACTCAAAATCATGTGTGTTCCTTCTAGATTTTTTCTCCCATACCTAGTTTCAACGTCCTCTAACTTACATTTGGTGAGAATCTTAGCTCGTATCATCCGTTAAATCTCCTACTTTGGACCGATTTCTAGTGCTCTTGAGACTAGGTTTATGATGCCTAAAATTTGACAAATTATTGATGTTTGGATGTGAAGTTGACGTTCAAAACATGTTTCTAACCATCAAAATATCCTATTGACTTCAAAATTTGCTCCAAAACAGTTGATTTCTAAGTTTTTGATCCTCAGGTTAGCGTAACGTTGCGTCGGTTCTGACTTGATCAAAATGAGTTGGATTTAGCTTGATATTAGTGTTGATGTTGGTCCTATTTGTCTTAAACAATTTTTTCGACACTATGGAGACCAAAGTGATCATCTAAAAAGCACTGATTCTTTGAATCTATATGTTCTAATGTTGTTTATCTTGTGTTCTTGCAGAGATGGCTCGTGCATTCACCAACGAATTCAACATGTTGGCTCTCACTAATCCTGAATGGAAGGGTGTTGTCTTAGACTACCAAGAGATAGTGGCTTTCTTGAACCGATCCAAGATCAGCTGTGCAATTTCTGCTGATCCAGTTGTTTCTAGACCCTACCTGGAGCAGTTCTTGGATACTGCTAATCACGACTGCACAGTGACCCCAAACGTTATTAGGGTTATTATGGCAGGTCTTGACATAGCAATTTCTGAAGCTACCATCAGGCGAGTACTACAGTTCAGAGACCTACCTGAAGATCCGGTGGTCTATCCTGGCTATGTTATCGAAGGGTGCTGGAGGCAAAGGATGGGGTGCGTAGGGAGAGAAGACTATGCCTCATACAGGAAGATGTGGATACTTGATCAGTGGCAGTACTTTGCACACATCATGATCTTGTGTCTTTCAGCAAGGAAGGCAGGAAAGGATGTGATGGGACACAATTTAGCTTCAGCAATGGTCGGGCTATCATTAAAAAAGGGTTACAACTTCTCCCGCTACGTTTACAGATCCTTGACTGATCAGATGAACGCCGAAGAGAGGTTCAGATTCTTACTATACCCGCGATTTATCCAGCTGTTGATAAATGTTTCCTTGCCAAATCTACCACCGATTGGACAAAGATTGCAAGTGAAGAGGGTGGACAAGAGGGTGTTTACCCAATTCCTAAAGCCGGGAACAGAAGAACCAATTCCCGTGCATACACCACTCTTTGGCCACCTCATTAACGAAGCTTATGTGGCCCCTCCCAATGACAGGTGGTTTAGTGTTGATTCAAATCCTGAACTAAGCGAACACTCCGATGAACAACAAGAGGAAGAACAGGTAGAGGAGGAAGAGGAACAGTAAAATGAGTCTGATGATGATGATGATAAAGCTAGTGATGGAGGTGATGAAGAAGAAGGTGATGGTGCCGAAGAGTCAGATTCAGAGCCTGAACTAAGCGAACACGCCGATGAACAACAAGAGGAAGGGGAACAGGAAAATGAGTATGATGATGATGATGAAGCTAGTGATGGAGGCGATGAAGAAGAAGGAGGTGATGGTTCTGAAGAGTCAGATTCCGAAGGTACAGAATCTGATTCATCTGACTCTAATGACGCACCAGATCAGACAAACCCACGGAGAACGGCAAAACTTTCCCTTCCCGAGTCGTCCTCCAAGAGACGACGACAAGACAGTTCTGACACCGATTACGACCCTGAGTCAGAGACTGATGTAAAAAGACAGAGAACAGAGAGACGAATTAAGTAGAAGAATGATAGGCCGTGGGAGGTGATATTGAGAGAAGTGGAAGAACGTGCCCAGGGTCAATCAAGTACTCAGGCCCCGAGTACTACTCAACCTTCAACACAACTCTATCAAAGGAGGAGGCAGCCACGGGTAACGAGTGAAGTGGCTGCTACAACTGTCTCAGTGGAAATTCCTAAGATAGTTTCCCTCCCAATGACAACGGTCCAAGCAATGGGGATCTCTGCTCCCATTCAGACCGAGTCTGTCATTACAACACCAACCACCACACAATTGGTGGAAACCTCAACTGTCCCATCAACAATCCCAACTACCACACTATAGGCCATCAGTCAACCCTTCAATTATGGCGATTTTACTCATGGGTTCGACTTCGATGATATCTCTCCTCCCCTATCCTAGGCACAGGTGAAGCATCCACATCCAGGGATCCTGATCCCCGTGATGCTCAGATTACATAGTTGGAAACTCAGCATTACTTGAAACGGTTCATATATCACAGAGTGAGTCCAAAGCTCAACAAGTTCGGATAAACTCTTTGGTGGATGAAGTCACGCGACTGAGACATCAGGGTGAGGGAACCCAGGAGCAGTTGAAGAGCTTGCTTGCCCATAATGAAATGCTTTTCAAGGTGAATGAATCTATTCTGGCGCATGGCCAATCAATTGAAGGACCTCTTCTACTCCAAAGGGAGGAACACCGGGTGATGGTAAAACTGGTGGAAGAATTGTCCAACAAGCTTGCTGCTTAGGGGGAGAAAGAGAAGGAGAAGCAAAATTCTACTAGCGATGAGGCATGTCATCTAGTTGATTTAACCAAAGACAATGATCTAGAAGTCGGTCCTAGTGGAGTGAGCAACAAGCTCTGGTAGTTGTTCCACTGACCGCTGTTCCTATGGCTCAGGGCCAGTCTACTCAACCCGTGGATGCTTCTGGTAGTGGTGGGGGTGGTGAGTATGGAAAGTCGGCGGCTGAGGTACTTCAAGATATTTCTTATTATGTAATTCTTCTTCTAGAGCCGGACTATTACAAGGCTGAACATATCGATGCTCTCAGCAACCTCGAAGAAGGAGAGATCGAGTCTGATGATGAGTGGGATATAAATGATTTGGATGTGGTGGTAGAGTTTCCTAAGGGTGTCGGTGAGGGTACTTACGAGCTTGAGGACGGAGAGATTTTTGAAGCTTTGGACTTTGAGGCTGCTACTGTAGGCTCAGTCGAGCCTGATAATGTTGCTGAGGCTAGTGGAGCAGCAACCTCGACTGAAGCCTCCCCTACCGATCCCCAACATGCTGATGCAGTTGACGCCTGGAGGAACAAGCTTCCTCATGCATGGTTCAAGAAGGGTCAGCCTCATGCTTGGCAAAAGTCATTAATCATAGACAAGCACGGAGCAACATGGATGATTCTATCAGTCCGCTTTGAAGATGATAAGAAGTTGTTTGCCATCAAACGTGTTGGGGGGGGGTTCAATACTTGAAACCAACCAGTGAGGCATTCAGTTCTCTACCTAAATATGAGCTAGTGAACCTGGCAAATTGTGAGCTACTTGGTGATACAAGTCACACGATAGTGAAGGGTTTGTGGGGGACACTGCAGTGGGAAGATAGATCTAGAAACTTTGAGGTGTTCAAGCCTCAGATGCTCAAGAGAGTTCGGGATAAGACAGCCAGAGATCCCGTTATGAAAAGACACTTAAGGAAATTGGTCTACAAGCTAGTGCTATGTGAGACCAGGATTCCCCTGAGCAAGTTACCTCAGGATATCCTTGGAAACATGTGGTACTGTTACGTGGATCCAAAGACGGGCGAAGCGGTGATGATGGACAAGACAAAGTCAAACGATGAAAGTGTAGAGCCAAGGGAGCTGATCAGTGTCTTTGATGAGATCTGTTTCATCAATTTCTCTGTGAAAGATCTGGAGGTTCTGCATGACAAGTACTGCATCTACACGGACGAGTGGACGAAGCTTCTTGCATCAAGATATGACAAGTTAGTCAAGTTCTGATTTGACTACAAGATGAAGATGGGAAGCTAAGACAGAGCTGAAGTGTGTTGAAGATTGAAGACAATCCAAAGTTGCTGTCAAGGGGGAGTTTGTTGGAGCATTTATTTGTGACAAGCACTCTAGATACTGTCTCTGCTTTTGTTATTATTCTTTGTAATTGTATTGTGTATTTCTGTCTTTGTATGTATTAGTTATCGAATTGTAATCGTGTCTGTAAGTAACTTATCTTGTATTTTTCGTTTATGTATTTGTACAAGTGTTGTGCGCACTTAGTCAAGTGCGCAGGTTATGTAACCTCCATACTTAGCAAGTACGCATGAACAAGCTATGCGTACTTACTAAGTACGCATGAAGATTTTCCTGCACACTTCCTAAGTACGCAGGTAGCTGGTCTGTTAGTATATATAGCCATATGTAGAAGTTTACAAGTACGCTCTCTTTGTAACTCCTGTAATTTGGCTGATATATTGATAATAGACGAAGTTATTCAGTGACTCTTGTTTGTTGTCGAATTACTTGCTGTTGTTGATACTCCAACTAGTCATGGGTATTCCACACCCTGTTCGACTAGTCACGCACTCGCATGATACGATCTGTGACACCAGGGGACCAACATGACTTCTCTAGGGCCCGTGTATGCTGATTTCCTCTTGATTTAAGCTCGTGTTTCCCGCTTAATAAGCATATTTAACCTGTAAGACTCAACAATTACAAATACACATAAAACAGACTCAAGATACAAAGCTAAACACTTAAAACTATACAAATTAGACTCTTAAACACAGGATATTTAGCATTACATCACATCCCCACACTTAATCTTTTTCTTCTTGAAAAAGAATATTGCAATGGAATCATAATTGGAAAACTTGTTTTACACACTTTCATTGATACACAGCACAAACATACTCACGCGTTAATCGTAACAATCGGTATTTCGATCCGATTAAACCCAACCACTGACTCATTAAGCCTCTGATTCTGTGTTCCAATATCCTATTCATTACCAAGCAATCAGTCTATCTATGGGTCTCACACTCAGAAGCTACAGTTCGGTCTAAATCCCATCTCAAGGTTATGTTTAGGCTCGGGATAAACCATATAGATTTTCCCACCACTATAAACAAAGATTTATATGTTTAAAAAATATGGATGGATAATGGATCGATGGATGAATGATATGAGCTTTTATTAACATTATACGATTAAACTTTACCTAGTGGTGCTTCAACCAAGCTGGAACTCGGCATGTGACACATAGGCTGCAGTTTTAGCAATGACGTACATAAGATTCAGCTTAGTGGTGTTTCAACCAGGTTGCCATCCCGAAGGGTAACACATAAACCTAACTTAGTCATCCAATTAAGCTCATGTAATGATGGATTATGGAATGCGGGCGCCACCAACTTTCGGATTTATTCTCATAAAAAGAAAGCGGCGTGCCAAAGAATTTTAAAAACTTATATTTTTTTGTTTATAGTGGTACCTATCACCCTATATTGACAGTTTCAACCTTACCGACATCCCTAAGATGAGAACCCACAAGATATCCTGAATTAATTATCCAATTAAGCCTAGATACACTATTAAGATTTTTAAGCTCTTATAGTCGGTTGAGCCTACCAAAACGTTACAAATTAGACACACTTTCTATTGTTATTTTTTCTTTTATTTTCACAAGCAGTTTCCAATTCTACCTATCATCTTTCATATAATTGCAAAAATTCTAATTTTAATTTTTTATGGGTTTTTCAAATTTTATGACTATAAAGACTTAAAATACAGACCTGGACAAGGGCTCCCCTCCCCACACTTGAACTCAACATTGCCCTCAATGTAGGAAGAGCGACACTAAAAAGAAATATACAAAAATAAGAAAACTTAGCTGGTCAAACGGTCGTATAGCATTTCATTCGCGATCGTAATCCCTCAATGCTATTGGGCTGCCTTGTACACGAGATGTTCATCAAACTCGGAATATCACCACCTGAATGGAGATTGAGTATGGGCAGATTAATCCAACCTGGCAAAATTAAACTCCAAAAAACCCGCAAGCATCATATTGACTCAAAAGAAAGACTCAATAAAAATTAAAAGACACTACGGACTCGACACGACCTAAAAATTACAAAAATGAAAAATAGGGAAAAGGTCCCATAATTCTGGTCCTCGCGTGTCGCAAAGGAACCATCCTCACTCTTCGCGTACCGCGAAGAGTGGTATTTTTAGCCGGCCAAATAAGAACTTCATCGCGTGGCGCGAAGATCCTCCCTTGATCTTTCGCGTACCGCGAGGACACCTCCATCACAGAAAGTTTTGGCCGTTTTTATACTTTGAAAAATTTTTGGCCTCAAAACTTGAAATTTTCAACTTTTTCAAAAACGCATTCTAACACCCCAATGATGTTCATACATACCTCGAACGCTGTTTATGGTGATTTTCCATGCTCGTATGGTCCCAAATCCCTGCAAAAACTTAAAAATACACACAAACATATCGAAAACACTAAAAACTAAGACACACGACTCTACAAACTCTACACACGGTATCCTACCCCCCCCCCTTGAGAATGATGCATGGTCCCCATTGCATTACTACAAGTCTCAACATTCCCACACTTGGGCTCTTCCCAGATAAAAGCACAAAAAAACAAACATAAACTTAACACACTTTCGTAGGAATCACGATTGCATTTAACATATTCAACAAGCCTTTTAAACCCCTCAGTAGCACGAGTGGACGAGTTTAGTCTCGTGAGGGTTTCTAGAGAACTGATGTGCACCTGATAAGTGTATAGATAAATATATATAAATATATATTTGTTTTAGAAATGGTTTCACGAGACCAGGTTTTACATTTATAAAATGATAAATACACAAACTTAAAACACACACAATAGGAAAGTGTACCTATCGCAGCGTAATATAGTTTAGGTAAAAACCGAGTATCAAATCAATGGACACGGTCGAGATCCAATACTCAACTTTTGTTATTGTTTAGAGGGTTTAATTAGTGCTTTTGTGCTTGTGAAGCGAAAAAGTAAATGACAGAAAAGTAAATGACGGTAAAGTAAATGATAGGAAAGTAAAAATGTGCGTGATGTGTGTAACAGAAATGTAAATAACAGAATAGTAAATAGCAGGAAAGTAAATATCTCAGAAATCACCAGCTCACGAAGAGTATTGCTATGGGCTTCGAATCCGATTGGTACGTAATAATGTTAAGTTGACTAATCTAGTGGTATGACTAATACAAATGTGTGACCCGGGTCACCGCTAGAGCCTCGTACTCACAGAATTTGATTCACGAATTATAATCTTTAATCACAAAATGGTAGGACTCCCGGCTAGGGACATCGTTACCCTCAACTATTTGGTGTTATCTCCGAGTTGGTTTAGGACATCGAACTTACACTTAAGTATTCTTGTTAAATAGGTGATTATACTTTGCTCACCGAGAGGCGATGTAGCAATGGGACCATGTATAAAGACGTACCATTCCCAACATGAGTTCACCAATTCTTGATCGCATAATAAGTTTGTATAAAGACGTACACCCTTAATAGTGTTTACCAAGCCTTGGCTTATCAATCTCTACTTGTATAAAGACGTACAAGTATCAAAAGAAGTTTGATTAAAAAGGTTTTACGGTCTTACACTTGAAAATCAAGAACACCAAGAGGTGGTTTTAAGAACGAATAGTTAAAGACATAAACATACCATTAGATTAATACGTTAAACAATAACATGCCCCAAACTTCATCCTCACCCTAGCAATACAAAGAGTTTAGCCACGAATGGCCATACTAACTAGCGTAACGCTGAGTTTCGTAGGAGCCCTTATTGCGGACAAAGAGCAGGAGCCTCTCTACTATCTATTCACTACTCTAAACTACGAAATACTTTCTCTGGATAGTGTCTTTAGGTCTGGTGTGATATGTGGAATGAAGAACCCAAGACTCCTATTTATAGGCCTCAAAATGAGCAATGCACGGTCGTGCATTGGATTGCATAGGCGTGCAAACACCTCGGGAATCAAACAGGGTACACAGGACTGTGTACTGGAGCTTGGGGAGCAAGGGAGGCCAATGCACGAGCGTGCATTGGGATGCACGAGCGTGCATTGGGATGCACGGTCGTGCATCCCCCCTCTGCTGCCTAGTTTTGTCTTTTAGTTGTTTGTTTACTTGTTGTCGTCCAATTTTGACTTCTTGGGGGTCAAAGATAGGGAATGATCTTCCAAAAGGCTTGATTTCTTGGTGTTTTTGACTAGTTTCATCTTTGTTTATGTTTTCAACACTGAATAACCTGCAATTAGAAAATATAAACGTTTTAATTATCAATTGCAAAGTTATTAGTCAATTAGTATGATGTAGTCCAGACGGTTTATAAAAAAACTACTAAACCTAACCTAGACTCCTAAGTAATAAATGGAAAACCTATGAACTAGACCGCACTGACAGGAAAGTGTACCTATCTAATGTAGTAAAGCCTAATGGTAAACCGGAATATCGAACCCTAGAGACACTATGTAACAAAACTAGACTCTAACTCGGACTAAAGATTGATTTGGTTGGGGGGGTTTCTACACTACTGATTTAACTAAAGAATGCGGAAACTAACGACACCAACTATCGGACAGACTAAACGAATGAAATCAATAAAGGAGAAAGCACTATCTAAGTAATGAATCCTGCATGACAAACATGAACTTCTCTCGACTATGATGGTTATGATGGAATCGGGATCTTCGAATACGAAACCCTACAATAACCTAAGGATCCCAGATCATTCTCCAGGCGTGACCTAGTGGAAACCCTAAGGAACGTGTAAATTTACCGGTTATTGAATTACCTCTCAGCTATTTCCAACAATGCTAAAGTAACCTACAGATAAATTACCTCTCAGTCTCAATATCTCTTATTCCCTAAGACACACGGGGTAACTTGATAACTCTCAGTATGACACAGAATATCAATGATGCTAAAAACCCTAGGAATCCTCCTTTCAGAGCAGTTTACCTAAGAAAACCCTAACACCACGGAATACCTGACAACTTCGCACCTTTCAGCTATTGAAGAAGGAAGAACATTCATTTCTAAAACACTCTTAACTTACGTTTCTATGGACGATGATAACAATTATCCATTACTAATTACAAACACAAAGTAGGTAACCTAACATGCATCTAGGATTTGAAAGACATTCAACCAAATACATGTGAAACACACATCAATTGTAAATTAGAATTAAACATGCATAAACATTATACTAAGTGAAATCAGATTCTTTACTTTAACATCAACCCATCAAAATCCAACATAAACCGAAAGAAATTCACGAATTAATCAAACCTTCATCAAATACCTAGATAGTTACTAAAGTCTAGCCAAGATACATGTTTAAACTCTGAAAACAAATCTCAAAAGCCATACACATCATTCAAGTTAAACCAAAGTAATTAAGAACAAAGATCGGAACCCTACGAGCAAGAATTAACCAACCCGGTTGATAAAGATCCGAACTTTAGCATCTCGTTGCTTCTTCCTCTCTTAAAATCGCCACTTTTTGGTCTAGAAACGACTGAAAATCGATTAGAATAAGAATGGGAAAGTTCTAAACTTTTAAACCCTTAAATTAGGTCAAATTTTGTATTCCTGGGTTCCCTTGCGTACCGCGAGGGACCTTGGCCATATCTCTCGCGTACTGCGAGCTAAACAAACTAGATTTTTGAACTCCTCTCATCGAGCCACCCCAAATCGATATATTATGGGCCCCATAACTCATTTTCTAGCTCAAGATATGCCATTTCTAAGGTTGGACTCTTTGACGTTCTCATCCCGTTGTCTCATGTGCTCGTTTCCTTCACACGTCTTGATCATTTAAGCTCCAATTACTCCCCGAATACCTACAAAACAAGACTTAACTCAATACTAACTAAAAATGACCCGAAACGATTCTAAAACTATACGAAAACGACACGAAATAGGGTAAAAACGCATGTGTGCTTTGCAACACATCAAACATCCCGACACTTAACGTTTTTTCGTCCTCGAAAAAGAATTGAGATCTAACTTAACAACTCATTAATTACCAATTAGCAAAACATAGTCACGCGTTAAAAAGAAATAATCAGTATTTCTATCCGATTAAACCCAACCACCAACTTTCAAGCCCCCGTTTAGTGTTCCAGTTCATTTTATACAACTATCAATCAATCTATGTGACTGACACTTAAAAGTTACAACTCTACCTAATCCCGTCTCACAGTCATGTTTAGGCACGGATCAAACCATATAGATTTACCCCACCACGTTAAACTAAAATTTACAGGTTTTTAGAAATCATGATGATCAATGAATGAATGGATGGAAATGAGCATAATTAAACAAAAGAACTTTCGTCTAGAGGCGTTTCAACCAAGTCACTATCCCGGAGGGTAACACATAGACTAGATTCTATAAATAAAGCACATAAATCTCACTTAGGGGTGTATCCTACAAGTCGCCATCCCAGAGGGAAACACATAAGCAAAACTCAGTTTTCTAATCAAATTAGCTCATAAATTATGGAATAACATGGATTATGGAATGCGGGCGCCACCAAACTCGGATTTATTTTCTTAAAAACATAGTGGTGTGCCAAAAATTTCAAAAACCTCTAAATTTTAACTTAACGTGGTACCTATCAACCTATTTTGACAGTTTCAGTATTACCATTACCCTAAGATAAATACACACAAGATATCATGATTTAATTACGTGATTACTCCTAAGTAACACTCACAGGCTATTTAAGCTATTCAAACTGGCTGGGTCTACCAAAACATCACTAATTAGACGCGTTTTCTATTATTTAAATCATTTAAACTCAACAAGTAGATCTAGTTGTACTATCATTTTACATTTATATGCAATTATTTCCAAGGACAATTTTCAAAATTTTTTGATTTTTTTTTTGTATTTTTGAATTTTTATAAACAAGACAAACTAGCTAAACTAGACACTCACATACCCACACTTGAAAGACACATTGTCCTCAATGTGAAGTAAGACACAACTAAAAATAAAAATGCAAAAATAAAAAGGAAGCGACATAGCTGGTAATGTAGATGCAAACAAGTGTATACAGCTTCGTTCCTCTTTGTGTGCACCGTATAGCATTCCGGTCACGATTGCACAAACTGCTGGGTTGCCTTTACAAACTGTGTAATAGTGATAATCGATCCCGTCCGAATGGAGATTGAGTACGGGCGGAATGATAAAACCTGCAAAATAAACTTCACAACAAACCCGCAACATTAAACTGACTCAAACTAAAAATAAATACTCACGGACTCACTAATAAAATAAAAACTCAAGATAGATAGATATGCAGAGAAATGTACTCGATGTGTGGCAAACACATAGACCTAAATGCCACAGCAAGGTAGATCATCAGTCATGAACGCTTTCGAGTTCTCCCATGGTAATGGCAGTCGGTGGACATGGATGATGGTGGTGATAATAGATGGAAGGATGATAGAGGAATGGATGGTGGGTATGATAGATGATATGAATGGTGGATGATGGTGGTGGTGACGGGTATGGAAAATGGGTATGGGAAACCATGGGAAAACAAGGGAATTAGAGATTTTTCATAGGGCCCCCCGCGTACCGCGAAAAGCTAAGCATAATCCCTCGCGTACCACGAGGGACTGAGTTACTAGCCGACTGATTTCTTTTGTCTCTCGCGTACCGTGAGAGACTTATGTTCAACCTTCGCGTACCGCGGGGGACTCTCCATCATAGAAAGTTAAGAAAAACTTTAAATTTTATACTTAGAATATTTTTGACCCCTTAAAAATCCTTCTTCACCCAAATTCCTTAAAAACTCATTCCATGCATAAAAACATATGTAAACATACCTGGAACTTTAGTCACGATGATTTTCCATCACTGAATCAAGCGCGAATCCCTGCATGACACAACACACACAAAACACAATACCGAAAAACACAGAAAAGACACGAACTCAAACCAAGAAAAGCATACTAACTCTACATCCCGGGCACTTGCCCGAGACTCAGATAAACCTATCAGGAGGTTTCTCCTTGATCCTAACAGGTACCGCCTTCATCCTATGCAGTCTACCTATCCTCCACAACTCAAGCAAACAACTACTCCTATCAAACATTAAACTCGTATCACATGTAGCAATCTAGTCCTTCCACCACAACTTAAATCTACCAGGTCCAAAGATCACCTGGTTCAAGTACTTCAGCAAACTGTCACCCCTAAACATCCCCACACTTGGGGTTTTCACTCTCTCTAGATTAACAAACTCACTCAACTATCGGAGTTTCTTGCGGGGCGGCCTAGATTTAGGGGATGACTCGGCCTCTATCCCCTCAGGATGGGCACAAGTACAGGTTAAAGGCTCAATATGTGATATCACTAAAGGTGAGGCCTTTAAGCCTTCGCCCGGATCCTCATGATCCTCAAATCTCTCCACTATGGGCGGCTTACAAACTATCTTCCCCACTTGTGCTAATATCTGGCTTAAGCTGAAATCATCATCGCTAGCATCTAAGAATGAGGACCCTACTAATTTCTTTTCAAACTCCTCCAACCAATCAGGGGGCTCCTCAATCCCTCCTCCTTCATCTCTATCAACCACAACCTCTACTGGTTTAGAGTCCCGAAATTCGTCCATGAAGGTATCAAGCATGCACACGGAGTGGCTATGCTCGCCAACATCCTTCACAGACTGTGTAGCCTCGAATATGATCGACTCACCCCCCACACGAAGTGTGAGTTTCCCATCAAAGTCATCAATCAATGCCTTGGCGGTGCGCAAGAATGGGCGCCCGAGGATGAGTGTGACTTTGTCATCTACCTCCATATCTAGGATGATGAAATCCACGGGGAATACAAACTTACCGACTTTCACTAAAAGATTCTCGATAATTCCCCGTGGATACTTGATTGCACGGTCAGCCAAATAAATGCTCATGCGTGTCGGCTGCAGTTCACCTAGGTCTAGCTGCTTATAAACATTATATGGCATCAGATTGATGCTAGCACCCAGATCAACCAACGCGTGGTTTAGATGCAACCCACCAAACAGACACGGGATCGTGAACCGCCCCAATCTGCCATCTTCTCCGGCAGGTTTTTCTGCACCATAGAAGAACATTGCTCACTAAGTGAGACTTCAGAGATCCCCCTAGCTTCTTTTTGTTGGAAAGAAGATCTTTGAGAAATTTACCATACTTAGGCATGTGCTGGAGGACCTCTATAAACGGAAGATTGATCTTGAGTTGTTAAAATAAATCAAGGAATGTACCGTATTCCCTAGCATTCTTATATGGCAGTACGCACGCTAGGTAAGGAATACGACTCAAGTCAACCCCGGGGGACTTCAACTCTACCCCCTTTTTCTTCTCCACTGCCCTCTCGGCAGGCTTCTCCATCTCTATCTCTTCATCCACCGGCTCTTCTTCTTTTACAACCGGTGGGGTCTCCTTCTCTTCTGCCCTATGACTTATTGTCGACACATCTTTCAACTCGGGCTCCTCTGCCCTCCTAGCATCGATCTCAGCAAATCGAGCTCTCCAGTCTACCTTCTTCACTTCCTCTACCGAAGGTTTGCCATACTCAATGGAGTGGGAGTCATCCTCTACAACCTCTTTCTTCTCCACACTCCTAACTGACACGGCCATCACTGAAGAGTTATAACTCTTATAGGCCGCAGATGCTTCACTCTGCCTCTCCTTCAAGCTCCTCGCGATGTCTCCTACCGTGCGTTGTAAATCCTGGAATGTCGATTGTTGAATTTTCAAGAGAGTGACATGGCTATCCAATCTCTGCCTAGCATCCTTGTCATTCTGGACCAGGTGGGCAAGAATTTGTGTCTGGTTCTCAATCATATCCTCTATCTTCTTGGTGTCGACACTGCTTCCCGAGCTAGTTCCTCCTTCTCCTTGTTGCTGCTGGCGGCCATTAAACCCTGGTGGGTTGTTTCCAGATCATAATCCCGAGCCAAATGAATTATTGTAGTTATTATAACCTCGGTTCTGGTACTGGTTGCCAGCATAGCTTACAAGCTCCTGATTATTTATGGGGCAATCTCGGGTGTCATGGCCTCCCCTACACACCTCACACCACTGAGCACTGAGCTTCAGCTCCTTTATCTCATTAGCCATAGCTGCGACTGCAGCAGCCACGCTAGTATCAGGAGTGACCTAATTCACACCTCTAGGAGAAGAGGCGGGTGCTATAGCAGTAAGAATGGAATTCCTAACAGAACGTGGATGCTGCTATTCATCTTGAGCGAAGCTCTCGAACATCTCCTAACACTCATCAGGCTCGATTATATCCATGATATGGCCTCCCGTACCTATATTGAACATTTGCTGCTTCTCGAAGGTGAGACCATTGTAGAATTTCTCCATTATCGCCCAGTCCGACAGACCATGTTGGGGACATCGGCTTAACAGCGCGTTGAACCGCTCCCAGGCCATGTGATAGGGCTCGTCGGGATCCATCCGGAAGGAGTGGATCGGATCCCTAAGGCGAGCGGCCATGGAAGGTGGATAATACTTATTGAAGAACTTGGATTCGAGATCATCCCTGTGGTGATTGAGTTCTCTAGGAGAGTGTCGAGCCAAGTAGAAGCACAACCAGAAAGGGAGAATGGGAAGAGACGTAAGTAGATTACGTCCTTAGACACACCCATGATATTGAAAGTATCTCATATGCGCGCAAAGCGGGACACATGTCCGGGTGCATCCTCATCCTCGAGGCCATGGAATTGGGTAGCATGAGTGATCGTACTCATGACATGTGATGGGATCTGCCAAGAATTGGTGTTCGGTATAGTGGGGCGTGTGATCGAAGATCTCGTGTCAGTGACCCCATCACTGGCCCTCTGGTGTACTGTACGCCTCGCTGGTGGATCAGCGTCGCCCATGGTAGGAAAACAAATTGGGCTAGGAGAACGTACTTGGTTGCTGTAGAATGCTTTCAAACGCTCCCGAATGTCGCGGGTGCGCTCGTGCAGCTCTCGTTTAGGCTCTAATGAAGCTGAATATGGTGGTGATCCATGTGAACGAGGGTGGTGCATAAACTAACAAAAGAACAAAAAGAAAATAAACAAAGACTCAAGACAGAAAGACTCGATCCTATATTAGACTCACAGATAAGGCACACAAGTAGCAGACAGGACAAAGACACACAATTAAGACTCAAAAACAAAACAAACCAAAAATCACTAAAAGAACTAGTCAAAGCTAATATTGTTATTGCCAAGTGTCCCAGGCAACGGCGCCAAAAACTTGATGTGCAAGTGATAAGTGTATAGATAAATATACATAAATATATATTTGTTTTAGAAATGGTTTCACGGGATCAGGTTTTAAATTTATAAAATGATAAATACTCAAACTTAAAACACACAATAGACAAGTGTACCTATCGAAGCATAATATAGTTTAGGTAAGAACCAAGTATTGAACCAATGGACACGGTCGAGTTCCAATACTCAACTTTTGTTATCGTTTAGCCGGTTTAATTAGTGAATGGGTTTTGTGTGCTTGTGAAGCAGAAAAGTAAATGACAGAAAAGTAAATGATGGTAAAGTAAATGACAGGAAAGTAAAAATGGGCGTGATGTGTGTAATAGAAATGTAACTAAAAGAATAGTAAATAGCAGGAAAGTAAATATCTCGAAAATGATCAGGTCACGAAGAGTATTGCTTTGGGCTTTGAATCCGCTTGGTATGTTATAATGTTAAGTTGACTAATCCAATGGTATGACTAATACAAATGTGTGACCCGGGTCACCGCTAGAGCCTCGTCGTCACAGAATTTGATTCACGAATTATAATCTTTAATCACAAAATGGTAGGACTCCCAGTTAGGGACATCGTTACCCTCAACTCTTTGGTGTTATCTCCGAGTTGGTTTAGGACATCGAACTTACACTTAAGTATTATTGTTAAATAGGTGATTATACTTTGCTCACCGGGAGGCGATGTAGCAATGGGACCATGTATAAAGACGTACCGTTCCCAACATGAGTTTACCAATTCTTGGTCGCATAATAAGTTCGTATAAAGACGTACGCCCTTACTAGTGTTGACCAAGCCTTGGCTTATCAATCTCTACTTGTAAAAAGACGTACTATTAACAAAATAAGTTTGATTAAAAAGGTTTTACGGTCTTACACTTGAAAATCAAAAACACGCACAAATATAAAGACAGATTTAGACAATAATAAAAAGCCCACCAAGAGGTGGTTTTAAGAACAAATAGTTAAAGACATAAACATACCATTAGATTAATACGTTAAACATTAACATGCCCCAAACTTTATTTTCACCCTAGCAATAGAAAGAGTTTAGCCACGAATGGCCATAATAACTAGCGTAACGCTTAGTTTCGTAGGCTCCCCTATTGCGGAAAAAGAGGAGGAGCCTCTATACTATCTGATGTGTGTTTTATATGTAGATAAAAAAATATATATATATCCTTGGCAACGACACCAAAAACTTGATGGCGTAGTTTTAGTAATAAATATATTCTATTTGGAGCTACACAAAATCAGGTTTTAAATTTATAAATTAAAATGATAATTACTTCAACTAAATACATACACAATAGGCAAGTGTACCTATAGCAGCGTAGTAAAGTATGGGTAAGAACCAAGTATCGAACCATGGACACGGATCCCGTACTCAACCCTCGCCATTGTCTGACTAGAATAATAAGTTGGAAAATGGGTTTTGTTTAAAAGGAAAATAAAAAGATAAGAAATGTAATTAGAAAGGTTATCTTGTTTAAGACGTTACTCTAATGTTATCCCTTGTTAATTAATGATATATTTAAAGTAAGGTTGGTCATAGTTACTAGTACTAACCTTTTCGATAGGGGAGTTAGTATTTCGTAACGGAACAGTGGATACGATCGGCCAACTATTCCTTAATGAATATAACGGACCCTAAACGGGGTCTCAAGTCCGTCGGTATCTCACAATTCATTATTCGGACTAAGATTATCCAATGACTGACGTGCGCCATGTCTTGTAATTTCCTTTGGAAATTCGGAATGCGCAACTTCCTCCAGAGCTACTTTATGAAAGCTCGGACCTAACAAATTATGTTCTTAAATAGTTGTCTTTACTTATAATATTATTTTTAATAAATAAGACTTTCATTCTCAAGATCAAACCCCATGGCTCCCGCTAGAAGTCCTCTGCAAGCCGACACGAGAGAAGTAAAGAAATACCGACACAAATCGCCTGGTCTGGTTAGGGCTCAAACGACTTGTTGAATACCCATACCTCCAATCAACCCATAATATTAAATCTATACTACCCGGTCGTGATAGCACCAAGATATGTATATAGACCGTACAAACATCGAATAAGCTTCCCAAATAAGAAATCTTGCTTAAGTAACTTATGAGATTTAAGATTATTAGATTGGTTTAAAGATCACTTATTCTTGACTTTTTAAGATAAATCATAATAAAGACTTTAAAAATATACATACTAAAATTGCTTCATCAATTAATTAAAGTTCAACCAACTTAAGCAACACAAGGGAACGAGCGACGAATGACCATACAAGTGACTCCCCTAGCCCTTAGACAATGTGTGGAAGTGTTCCAACACCAAGGGAGAGTGGGTATAGGTTGTCTCTTGCTTGCTTGAACAAGAAGGATTGTTTCATATTACAAGCCTTTAAAAAGGAAATAAACAAAGAAAAGCTAAACAGACCAAAACCGAGGGAGTTCCGGCTCTAGCAAGGACCTTCCCAACCCAGGTAATGGACACCTAAATGCTTGGAATGAGCTTGCTATTTCTAGGCTGATATTTTGGCAATGCACAACCGTGCATTGAATTGAACGGGCCTTCAAAGTACCCGTTTCTTGCATGTGAGGGAATCTGGCAGCGTTTGGGAGTACAGGGAGGACAAACCCCAAATGCACGGCCGTGCATTGGGATGCACGCCCGTGCATTGGGCACTTTTGCTCCCTGTTGACTTTTTGACTTCCTGGTTTGACCTTCTGTGTCCGGTTTCGTTCAATTGGCCCCCGAATGCTGATTTCACCTTGATTTTGAGTGTTTTCTTCATGTTATTGCAAATCCGGGTCAATTATCCTATCGGAACACAATTGAGTGGATTAGGCATCAATTATTATCATATTGTCTCTAATTGTGATGATTTCGGGGATAATTATGCGCGCAAAACATGTATAATTTACGTCATATCACTATCTATTCTCTACACTAAACTACGAAATACTCTCTTTAGATAGTGTCTTTAGGTCTAGTGTGGTGTGTGGAATGAAGAAATCAAGCCTCCAATTTATAGGCCTCAAAATGATTAATGTACGGCCATGCATTAGATTGCATAGGCGTGCAAACACCTCGGGAATCAAATAGAGTACACAGGACAGTGTACTGGAGCTTGGGGTTTAAGGGAGGCCAATACACGGGCGTGCATTGGGATGCATGGCCGTGCATTGGGATGCATGGCCGTGCATCTCCCCCCCCCCCCCCCCCGCCCGCCTAGTTTTGTCTTTTAACTGTTTGTTGACTTGTTGTTGTCCAGTTTTGACTTCTTGGGGGTCAAAGCTTGGGAATGATCATCCAAAAGGCTTGATTTCTTGGTGTTTTTTACTAGTTTCATCTTTTTTTATGTTTTCAACACCGAATAACCTGCAATTACAAAAATATGAACGTTTTAAGTATCAATTGCATGGTTATTATTCAATTAGTACCATAATATGGTGATTATTATGCTTGCAAAACGTGTATAATTTAGGGCATATCATAATACCCCACACTTAAACTTTGCTTGTCCTCAAGCAAACTCATGCATGATCAGACCCATAACTCTAAACTTTATAAAAGGTAAGAGAGCTCCAAGTAGTTGGAAACTCCAGGATAACTCATGAGTCGCTTTATTCTATTTTTGGCTTTTCTATTTTAGGGTGGTGGAATTCATGACAAGCCTACTAGAACTTCAATTATGCATAATCTATCACTCCTCACAATGTTCACTCAACTCTAGGGTTATATATATGTGGATAATGTAAGTTAAGTGGAACATTCAAGTTCGAATCGAGATATGCAATGGTCATAAGCTTGTATTCAAATCAAGTCTCTACCAACTAACTAAGTAGTATGCATGAATCAAGAGGACTTTAAAAAGGGTTGTAATGTGGCTAAAAGAAAATAAAGGGTGAAAATGAAAATATTTTTGGATTTTTAGTGATTTAAAAGGGTTTTAAGGGCAGCAGCTAACATGGAACACACGGTTACGGCTTCATGGCTTAAGATGGAAAATACTAGCGGGTCCCTCCACAGTACTCAGATAACGAGGGTATAACTAATCTGAGGGCTCGTTTATGGTCAGATTGCCAAGACCAAGATCTCTTATCTTTCTTTACTCTTCCCTCACTGCGTAGTACACATTACTGCTTTTTCGTATGGTTCCTTCGGCTTGTAGCCTAACAGCTCTAACTTTGATCTGATGCGTATACTCATGTTGGGAATAAGTTTGATTCTTGCTACACTTTCCATCGTGGCTCCAGTTGCCACACTTCACACATTTGTCGTATCTTTTGGCTATTCTTTTGGCGGCACTTTTTGACAATCCACATAATGGTGGCAATTGTTCTTGCTTGCGCCACCATTTTCTTACATCACTTGTTTCTTTGAAAACTTTCTCTCGTAGTTCGAGTGGTAATTCAGGATTTGCGAAATGAATACAGGAAAGAAAATTAAAATCAAAAGAATGCATGTCCAACTCTTTAAGGTCTAACCTATAAAAGACCAACTTCTCTCTTTCTTTTTCTTTTCTCATTTTTCTATTTTTTTTTCTTATCATCAAGACTAATTTTTCAATAATTATTTTTCCTCAATTTTCTTGAAATAAATTTTCAATATCTTCCTTGTAGATCGTTCGACTGTTTCTTTCTAATACATCCACTTTCTTCTTGTATATTCCAATTCCCTTGAGTGAAACAGATTCTTTCCAAATCGCCTCAATGGTTGTAAACTTGAAATGACGACATCAAATAGTCTAATAATTTTCCATTCTTGAAGACAATCAGCCAATAACCGGTGTTTATTAAAAGCTGGTTGGGTGATAATTGTGGGTAGTAGAAAAGAAAAGGCTAAGGCTCAGAGGGCTATCTAGGCGGATAATATATTTTGTGATTTTGGGTTTAAGGATAGTATATAAGGGTTATAAAGTCCTAGGTGCCTCAATCATATTCATACTTTTACTAGTTCATGATCTTGATATGTATAAGTCATACAAGTTCTAATTATGCATAGAATTCGATAGAATAACACTCAATATACCGAACGAATGAGCATGTTAAATAATTATAATAATGCTCGTGAAAAGGCTCAAATTATTCTCACATGGAAACGGATGGGATAGGGTTTAGTGATTTGTTATGCATAGTATCCATTTGTTTCTACTTGCCATGTATTCATTTTATTCGATTAAGTGTGAACTCAAAGAGATTTTGGTTTTAGGGTTTAAAATTTTTGAAATTTTTTCTAGTTTTAAGAAAGGTAGGTTTTTAGTAAGGTTTTAGTCAAATGGGTAGAAAATCATAAGTTTAGTTTTACTGCTTTGAGGTTACAAGTAGTCATGAATCTCGAATTCCCCACCCCACACTTAAAACTGTGCATTGCCCTCAATGTACAAATGCATGTAATGTAATGCTATGCTGGAATTTAAATGCATGATGTTTTAAGGGAAAGAAAATTGTACTCCCCCGGTCAATTCGGTGTATAACATAAGGCCAAAACATATTATAGTAGTCAACATTGCTTTAAAGACTTCATCGAATTTCTCAGAAATTTGATGTGCTTTCCAACACCCCAGCTTGTAGAGGTGGAGTGTAACTTCTCAAAGAAGTAGATAAACTACCTGGTGATGTTATGTTGCACATAAATAAAAACATAAACGGAAATAACATGTAGTAGTTAAGCTACTAAGGTCCTAGTATCGAGAAGGCATACCTTGGGGCTGAAGTATAAGAAACTTATATTTGGAAAACCAAACCTGAGGTCCACGTGTTCTGCCGTATTCACCAACTTCTCAATTTATTCATTATCATTGGGTTGCCTCCCGGAAGCGCCACGTGTATTTAAGGGTCATCAGTCTTTCTTTGGGTGGGGGCTATTGACTTTCCCCGTGTCTCCCATTCCTTCATTCAAGTCTTTTAACCTTGGTAGCTTGTCCCAGTAGTTATTAATCCAGTTTGTATTGTCAAGATCTTTGCCAAATTTCGGTTTCTTTCCTTTGTTAAATTCTTTAGCTTTCTTCAGTTGGTAGTCCAGATTGGTATCGATGAATTGAGCAATTTTTCAAAGGGATCATTTGATAAGCATTCATTCCCTCTCAATGTTGTAAGTTACTGATTGTTTTCCGACACGAAGTGTCAGAATTCCTTCATTCATGTCAATGACAGCTTTGGCGGTAGCTAAAAATGGGCGACCCAAGATCAAAGGTACAGAGTAGTCGGGTCCCATTTTTAAAACCATGAAGTCGGCAAGGAAGACAAACTTGCCAAATTTTACTAGTAAGTTCTCAATTACTCCTATAGGTGACTTAACCGAACCATCCGGATGTTCAATGGTTGCATTAACATTCATAGATTCCTAATTTTGAGTATTTGAAACATGTTACATGGCATTATGTTCACACTTGCTCCCAGATCAGTGAGAGTGAAAGTTATCGGTAGTGGTCCGATAGAACATGGTAAAGAAAACGTTCAGGGATGTGAAAGTTTCTTTAGAAGGCATCTTTCAATGAGAGGGACACTATGATTAGTCTTTTTAACTACCTCTTCCATGTTTCTTTTGTTAGTAAGGAAATCTTTCAAGAAATGTCCATACTTAGGCATTTTTTGTATGATATCCAGGAAAGGAAGATTAACATGAATCTGGCTTAAAAGCTCGATGAATTTCTCATATTGTTCGCCAGTCCTTTGCTTCGCCAGCCTTCTTGTGTATGGTATGTGAGATTTGAAGGTTCTCTTTGTCGAAACATTTTGAGGTGTATCCACTGGAGTAGGTTGTGGAATCACTTTTGGTGGTGATTCTTGAGCGGTTGATTCTGCGATCGACGGATGAAGTGGTATTCCGGTGAATATTACCCTCCTTGGTGTTTGAACTTCCTCTTCATCTCGTAAGGGAGGTTCAGGATAAACTTTGCTATTTCTAAGAGTGATAGCACTAACATTTGCTTTTGGATTTGGTTCAGTGTTGCTAGGAAGACATCCTGGTTGTCTTTCGGATAGAAGTTTTGCAATCTGTCCTAGTTGTATCTCAATGGATTGAAGAGTTGCTTTATGTGTCCTAAACTGAGCTTCGTGTAGGCTAAACTTCTCCTCATACTGTTTGTGACGGGAATCTGCTAGAAGGGCTTGACTTTCAGTTGTAGAAATTAACTTAGTTACCGCATCCTCCAAGCTTAACCCATTACTTGGCTTGTTAGTTCCCTGAAATTGTTGACGAGGCTGATAGTTTTGAGATTGTCTTTGTTGAAACTGTTGTTGTTGTCCAAAACCGGATTGTCCTTGGTTGTTGTTATCCTTCCAGCTGAAATTTGGGTGGTTCCTCCATCCAGGATTATAAGTGTTGCTGTAGGGGTTATTCTACGGCCGATTTGTTCCGATAAAGTCAACTTGCTCAGTATTGGTAGTGATGCTTTTTACTTCTTCAGTAGCCTCAGTGATTGCTTTGCCCTTGCTAAGTTGATTGAGTCGAATGGTGAGGGCGTCTATTTGAGTGGAAAGTGAAGTGACAATATCGATGGAGTGAACACCATGCCTGGCTCCCTTATTACTCCTTGGATTGTACCATTGGTAGTTGTTCATAGCTATTTCCTCAATTAGGTTGTAAGCTTCTTGTGGTCTTTTGTTTCAAATAATACCACCTGCAGTAGCATCGAGTGTCCGACGAGCTTGATTGTGCAACCCATTGTAGAATGATGATACTTGTAGCCAAACTTCTAGCCCATGATGAGGTATATCATTTCTCAATTCAGCAGTTTTTGCTAGCGGGAAGTATTTTGACAGGAATTTCTAAACAAGATCATCCCATGTAGTGATTGACCTGGTAGGAAGAGAGTTTAGCCATGCCTTAGATCTTTCCCTTAAGGAAAAGGGAAAAATTCGGAGGCGAACTGCGTCATTCGAAACTTCGTTCAGTTTGAAAGTGTCACAAATTTCGAGGAAATTTGCAATGTGGGCATGTGGATCTTCATAGGGTAATCTATGGAAAGTGCATGATGACTGGATCATGTTAATGACATGTGATTTGATCTCAAAAGCTTCTAGTGACGGTCTTGCAAAATCAGAAATAGTGTGGTTTTCTACGGCCATTTTTCTAGCACGGTTTTCTCGTATTCGGCGGTGAAAGAATCTTTCGGGCTCTGCTACAGGTTGATATAAACCACTAGTGAAGCTATGGATCATACACTACCTGCAACAAAACGTAACAGAAAAAAACAGATGGAAAATGATAAGACTAGTCCGTTAACTCGAATTTTTCTTGAAATCACCGTGTCCCCGGCAACGGCGCCAAAAACTTGATGTGAACGTGATAAGTATATAGATAAATATATTTATAAATATATATTTGTTTTAGAAATGATTTCACGAGATCAGGTTTTAAATTTATAAAATGATAAAAACTCAAAATTAAAACACACGCAATAGTCAAGTATACCTATCGCAACGTAATATAGTTTAGGTAAGAACCAATCGACACGGTCGAGTTCCAATACTCAACTTTTGTTATCGTTTAGCCGGTTTAATTAGTGAGTGGTGTAACTGCGCTTATGATAATCATACAGTAATGAACATTAACAAGGATTAGATGAACGTGTATATATGTGAATATATGTGTGTATATTTTATGTACGTATATGAATGATTATGTAAGGTGGTTGCATATTCACATAAATGGGGGTTAGTGCCTTATAGAGTATTATTAGAGGCGTATACGCAGGTAGAACATCTACATCTTAAACAAAACCTAGTCGGGGAATGACTAACGAGGATAGGTGTTAGTATATGGAAATAATGGATGGGAGTTATCTTAAGGACTCCGGTACGTTAGAGTCTACGCGTGTATCACCTTGGGGGTGGTGAGGAATATAGATTGGCTGAGGGAGCTAGAAAGTGACATCCTAGTGGAGGATGGCTAGACTTTATATCTTGTCGTGTCAATCTACCTTCAAGGAAGATATGTCATATTGAGGCGATCATGTAAAGGAACCGTATGAAGCTTGCGGATCAGGAGGAACGACGATTGGTGAATCTAGGAGGAAGGAGACCTTGTTTTCACAAGGAATTGTGCTGCCCAAATCAAAGGCGTAAATTGGTGAGGTTGAACCGTTGATTTACCTGCGATGCATCACCTGAATGAGTTTGGCTTCGGAGTGAGCCAAGGTGGCCCGAAGAAGGGGGTACTATTTGATGGGAATTAACTCCGGGACATGGCGGGAATTGGTGGGATGTTTTTCATGAGGAGAAAGATGAAGATTGTGAAGACAATGCATCAGGGGAATTCAAGCCGTGTTGGGTCGTTTAACTGAGGAGTTCCTTCACATATAGTGGATAGTGGAGGTAATCAAAAGGATTACGAGCATGTTTTATGACTAGTCATAGTCTTCCTCGAATCTTGGAGTCACGGAAGGAAAGAAGATAGATCGGCCTCTCGATAATATCGGTTGACAAGTTAGAATGAACTCTCTTGAATAGTGAACAACTCTGGTGGAGTCGGTTCTTATAAGTTGCAGAGAGATCAAATTCGGGAGATAAGTGGACTGTAAGGAAGAATTTGAGGCGGCTTCAAGAAAGTCAAATATTTTAGCCGAACTATAAACCTTTTGTGGAGACAATATTTATTACTGTTGTAAGTGTGGAAAGTAACTCTAGTGGAGAATGATGGGACACACTATTCCATAGTGTCATAGTCCTAATATCATGTGCTGTAGTTGTTATAAATCGTGACATATTCGAAGTGAATGCCTTGAGTTAAAACTCAAGGGTGATAAAGGAGAGAAATTAGAAATTGTGTGGCCATCGAGTCGGACATTTCTATCTACCAAGGACGAGACTGAAGTCATTTAGTTTTATTGTCGGGTGAGAAGTTATGTAGATCAGTAGTTTTGGAGAAGATCAACAATGGAGGATTAATTGTTGACGAGTGTATAATTTGATGTTTGTAGGTTGCGGGTGAAACAATCACATAGAATAGAGTTCTACTATTGTAGTGGGAACTTGTGCGGTTACATAGTAACCGTATCAATGTCGTGTGTGATTAAGAAGTGACATGCCGATCTGTTCAGATCTAGAGAAGGTGAAACACATGACACATGAATTGGTGTATACTTGGCTTATGCCAATTACACCAACAGGTGTAATTGAAAACTTGATGTTCGAGTCATCAAGAAGTTCAATAGGGTTTTATACCTGAGTGTCTCTTTTGGGGTGTAACCATTCTCTATAGGGTTGAAGAATGGAAGAATGCGGTGTGCATCAATCGTCGGGGTTGAACAAAGTGACTTTGGCCTTAGATTCAACCAATAAATGTAGAGGAGGTTAACATCCCCTAAATGGTTATGAAATCCATTGAGAATACCATGAGTTTACGGTGTGTCATTTCGGCTTGGGTTGAAATCCATTTTGGATAAGGTGGAAATTCATGAAGGCTTATCTATAGACCCATTAATGATAAAGATAAACAAGGGGCAAGTTTTGTTTGAAGTCTTAGAACTTCACAAGTGGCGTTTGAAGTCTTAGAAATTAACTGAGTGTTTGGGTCAAGGATAAGAGTTGTCTTTAAAGTTGTGAAAGAGGAATTGGTAAGGGAAATTGTCGTGTCCTTACTTGGAAAAACTGTAGGTTTATCAGTTATTTTAGTGCTTCACGCATTAGACTCGGTTATGTCTTTATGCATCAAGGAGGGATTATCATGTATTCTCCTAGACAGTTGTACTCTTGATCGTAGCAACTAGAGGAGATAACTTGAGAAGGGAACGGGTGACTGTTTACGCGAGTAAATGTTAGGAGGTTGAATTGAAGTCTCGAGCTTCAAAGAAGTGTTGTATGTAAGTGATGGGATCCTTGAATCTCATAAGTATAAAACAATTGAGACCTTAAATCTCAATGGACGGGTTGGTGTGGAGGTTATGAAACCTCCAATTGTGAGGTGGGAGAAGCGGTGTGATAGAACTTGAATTCCTTAGTTGTCAAACGTATTCGTTTCTGTTATGAGGTGATTCATAAATTTGAGAATTTTTTACACGCGGAGTGACTGTAATGCTTGGTTATGGAGCATAAACTTTTGGTGGCAAGAGGTGGAAGGAGACAGAGTCGAGATTGTTGACAAATGTCTCGTTGGCTTGTGGATTAAGGTCAATGGGAAGGTTGTGTGGGAAGATTCAACGGCTTCATATACCTAGGTGTGATAAGAGAATCTTGTAGTAGTATGACTACAAGAGTATATGAAAATGATGGTAACATGTTACAATGTGGTTATGTAGAAGTCTTTTTGACCGAAGAGTATGCAATTCCTATTCTTGGAGGAAACCTACTCTTATGAATAATCGAGGAGTGCCGATTTATTGGAGGGTGTGATACGACATGGCTTGATCGTATCTTTTTGAGTTAGATTGAAATATCATTTTCCCTAGTCCAATTTAAGGAAGTCGGGTGATTATCAGTTATTATGGTGTCATGTTAGCTATCTTTGGAGTATCAACATGCCATTGTTCGATTTACTAGATGACGGAAATTGAAAATAGGTATTGTTGACCTGTAGGTGGCGTAAATTGCGCTGGTACCAGTGCATATTCAAAGGTGTGATTCAAGACATGGTGTAGAAGATCTTGTATGTGAGCACGATTGCAAATCCGCTCAAGATGTAACGGAAAACCCTAGTCGAATATAGGGAGGAGGTGAGTTAATATTCAAATGGGAACTTGGTGATATCAAAATTTTCCTTTGAAAAGGGGTGTTTCGGGTTTAAAAACGTGGGAGGCTAAGTCCATGTTTTGTTGGGTCGTCCAACTTACTTCAATGGTGTGGATTTTCCAATTGGAGTTATGAGAGGGGGGTTGAGTATACTCCATGAAACATTTCACGTGGTCTATTCAAGGAAATGTTTGGCTAGAAGTTGTGGTTATTTCTCTTGGTGTGTGTAAGTTATGATTTGAATCTAGTAGAAGAACTGGTGACTATCTTACATAGTGGAGAGAATTAATTGTGCAATTACGGATCTAGCATGTATTGTTTCTAGAAAGCACAATGAAAGGTGGAGATGACCTTGAGAAAGTAAAGACGAGTAATGTTGATTTGTTACCCTAAGTTGTGTATATGGTGTCGGGTTTCGGGGACGAAACCCAATGTTAGAGGGGATGATTTGTAACGAACCAAAAATCCAAATTATAATATTATTTGCCTAAATAATATTGTGAGGGGTGAAGTTAGATTAAATATATGAAATGGGTTTATTTTAAAAGGGGCATTTCATAATTTTGGAACAAAAGGAGTCAAAATGGGAAGTTCAGGGGTAAAAGTGTAAAATCAGCAAAGTTGATTATATGTTGATGTAGGTGGTGCAACACACACTCATTTGAGTGTGTGTGTGTGTGTGTCATGAATTGCAAAGATAAGAGAAGAAGAGAGCCATGAACGAAAATTGAAGAATTGGTGGTGGAAATTCGGGGCTTTTGAGTGTTCATCTCCTTCTAAAACATCAAGTAAGTGTTATATCATCTCTTACATACACCATTGTTGGTGTTCTTGAGGGTTTTGAGGAAAACACGGTTTGGGGTTGATTTGGGTGAAATTGATGATAGATAACTTGTTTTAACTTGTTATCTAGCTTAACTAAGGGTGTTTTGAGACGTTTAACATCCCAGAATCACCTAATTTCAATTATGAGAAATTAGGGTTCTTGAGTAGTAATTTGGGGATTTATGATTTGGAATGTTTAGATGATGATTTTGAGGTTGGATAAGTGTCTAGGGAGTTAATAGACACATAATTAGACATAAAACCCCAAATTTTATAGTGAATTATAAAAATGGAGTTTTGGTGTAAATTGGGTGAAACCCAAACGGGTCAAAATGGGTGAATGTTTTCTTGGGATGTTTAAAACTTGTTTAAGGTGTAATTATTCAAGTTTAGAAAGGGTATAATCCATAAGGTTTAGGGTGGGTGTTAGACCTCAATTGGAATAGTGAAATTGGTGGTTTGGGAGTTTGACTTTAATGAGTCAAACGGGTCATTTGGGTTAAAAGGTGGTCATTGGGTGTTGAGGGTTTGGTTAAGGTTGTGTTAACTAAACTAAGTCAAGTTGTTTATTTTTAGATCATAGGTGTGTCTTGAATCTCAAACTGATGTAAGGGAGGGTGTTTAAGGTGCTTGAGGTCCATGAACCTCACCATGTTTTATGGTGACTTAAAACTATTGAATTGCTTATGTGTTTAAGTAGAAATGCATGACTATATTGTATGCAAGGGGGGAGGGTGAATTGTAGTTTGAAGTCTTGAAACTTCACAATTGGAATTAGGGGATTGGGGTCTTTGGACCCCATATGTCGGGTTTATAGAATATGGGTTATGTATCTTATGTGTTTATATGCTTTGATGTATTCTATAGGTTAGTATTGAGGTTTAAGAATCTCACATGGGTTGATATTGTTTGAAGTCACAAACTTCACAACGGCGGTTGGAATTGAGGTCAAAGAACCTCACAAGAATGTTGGTAATTGAGATCTAAGAATCGCACAAGAATGGTTTGAGCTTGTGGTCAAAGAACCACACAATTATGGTATGGTGTTTGAGGTCTGTAGAATCTCACAAAGGAGTATGGTCGGGTTTTAGGGTGGATTACTAACCATTTTATGTTAGTATATGTGGGTAAACTTATATGTGGTTAAAATATAATTTTATAATTGTTAATAGTTTAAA
The DNA here is from genome assembly GCA_023525975.1 of Smallanthus sonchifolius. Classification (NCBI taxonomy): domain Eukaryota; kingdom Viridiplantae; phylum Streptophyta; class Magnoliopsida; order Asterales; family Asteraceae; genus Smallanthus; species Smallanthus sonchifolius. Next base: position 64,941,405 of record CM042030.1, on the reverse strand, counting down.
CATGCAAACGGGTCGGGATTTGACATGTAAGGTGTCATTACATGTTGTCGGAAAAAGCCCAAAAACTTCAAATAAGTATATCTCGGGCTAGAAATTGAACTACGAAACCCATAATATACGAATTTGGGGTGCCTCGACGTGTGGTAATTGAAAATAGGTATTGTTGACCTGTAGGTGGCGCAATTGCGCTGGTACCAGTGCATATTCAAAGGTGTGATTCAAGACATGGTGTAGAAGATCTTGTATGTGAGCACGATTGCAAATCCGCTCAAGATGTAACGGAAAACCCTAGTCGAATATAGGGAGGAGGTGAGTTAATATTCAAATGGGAACTTGGTGATATCAAAGTTTTCCCTTGAAAAGGGGTGTTTCAGGTTTGAAAACATGAGAGGCTAAGTCCCTGTTTTGTTTGGTCGTCCAACTTACTTCAATGGTGTGGATTTTCCAATTGGAGGTATCAAGGGGGGGGGTTGAGTATATGTGATACCCGACAAATTCAGGTTAATATCCATACCCGACCATTTCTTGATTTCCTATTATTACACGTGTATCATACTTAATTATAGAGTAATTAAGTACATATTTCATATAGCAAGTCCATTCGTTTCATTTCAATACATGCATAGGTAATCAGGCGGATTACCGAGTCACACACGCGTCCTGTCACACGAACGTTGGTGAATTTTAGAAATAATATTTAGACATATAATTGGTGTGCAAAATTTATATTTAATACTGTGATTTAATATTTCATGCTTAGATTAATTTTTCCGGAATTTTTAGAGCAACTTTTATTTTGACGCTTTTTAAGCGGATACGCGATATGTGCCAACAACTCTATATTGGATTTTATAAAAATCACTTTTTTTATATAATGGTCTTATTAATTCAGCTATTTATCTTTATGAATCATAATGGAGCCTAATCCCTTGTAAAAAGCCTAAAAAATGCAACAAAAGCCCAAACCCATTTACTAAAACTACCCTTAAATCATTTTTACACCAAAAACCTTAAACCTAATCCCTCCCTTCTCCTAATTTTTGGCAGCCCCCATCTCATACCAGCCCCCACCCTTTTTTTCAAACTTTGATTCTCCATTCAAGTGTTCTAAGTGCATTCAACGTGAATCCAAGGTGTTTCAAGCTTCCATCATCTCCATTTCATCATCATACCTTCATTGTAAGTGTTTTAATCCATGGTTTCTTTCATATTTTCGACCACTTGGTCATGGACCATCCATCCAAATGAGAATCTTTGTTACAAGTGTTATAACCCACGTTTTATCAAAAGGTTTTCATAATAATAGAGTTGTTGATACATATTTGCACTTTTATGGTTTGAAATGCTTGTTTATGTTGAATATTGCTCGTTGCTATTTATAGAAACTTTGTTGGTTGAGATTTTGCATAAATGAGTATATTATTTGTTTGAAAGCTTAAATGATACATATGCTAGTAGGTTAAGTAAGAAATATAATTTTTTTGGTTGAAATGTTGTGTTACACTATGATATGGTCGACTTACTATTTAAGGAAACTTTAATTTGTCATATTTTGTGTTATGATGTTCTAATGGATAAATACATGTTAATATAGTTTTATAACATCTATTAAAGTGTTAAAAAGAGTTATTTGAAGTTACACATGTGTAAAAGGTCGTTTGGACCCCTTTCCTAAAAATGAAACTTTAATTGAACATATTTTGTATGTATATGTTATAAAGGTATAAAATAGGTTAAATGGATTTATTACTATATGAATAGATGACTTATGCAAGAATATGTGATTTGGAGTTGTATTATGACATGTTTTGGAGGACCTTGCTAAATAAGGAAACTTTATTAGTTTGGGAACTTCACCTTTGCTTGAAATAGAAAGTGTATGTGTAGAATCATGTTTATAGTATGTTACTAGTATAATTTCATGTGTAATTTGTTTGGTTTAGCTAAGACACCTAAAGTACACTAAAACACTAATTGCCTAAAAAGGGAAACTTTGCTATGTTAAGAACTATGGTATAGAAATGGCATGTTATGTTACTTATTCAAATGGGTTGAAATAATGTTAATAGGTTATTAGTGTAATGACATAACTTATGTGGATGATTGGTTTACATGTATGAAATATACCATGAAGATGTACAAATGCCATGTTACTTGTCACGTGTTACTTACTTATGTAATTACTTGAAGCATGTATGGTATATCATATGGTGTTACTTATATGATACCTAGGTATTCCTCATATGTTACTTAGGTATTACTATTATGTTACTTATATGTTACTCATATGTTACGTATGTGCTACTTATACATGTTTTCACCATGTGTCACCAACGGGTCGTCGTGTCACATTGGTCAAGGTTGGTCAACATTGGTCAACATTAGTAAAAAATTTGTCAACTTTAGTCAACATTGGTCAATATTAGTCAAACTTGGTCAACATTAGTCAACTTTAATCAAACTTGGTCAACTTTAGTTAACCTCGGTCAACTTTGGTCAAACCTTTTCAAAACGTCAATGTAACCTTTCAACTTTGAGTCGTTTGGATGAATGTGGTTACATAAACCACGTTTACTTTCATAGACCTTATAGCCTTACTATTCTTAGGGCTTGGTTAGTTCGGTTATCCAGAGTTGCTAGATTTCTCGTGTTGCTTTCATACTTCATTCACCTCATTACCATGTGAGTTTTCACGGCCCATTTTACTTACTTTTCCATTTAGGGAGAAACATGCTAAACCATTTTCTTACTTAGTCGTATGATGATTACTTTGATTTCGCTTTAATATATATAAGTGGGTGCATTTCTCTCACATAAAGTCCTCTCATATTCGAACCGTTAATTATTACACAAAGCGAGGTGATTCATGAATAGTACTATTGGGTTTAACAACCCCCACCCGGGTTAGTCGCGCAAACTCTGACTGGGAGTCAAACGGGTGCATAATTGACCTAATCCATTGCGTGTTGGGCACGTAAGAGGCAAAATGCTAGTTTCTGCATTCCTTCGTTGAGCTTCGGTTTCGGTGTTGCTTATATATTTAATGTTTATTGTCTTATCAACAATCGAATTACTAGTATACATACGTACTGTTACACTGTTTTCATTCTGTTTCTATTACTTAAACCTTTGAACTCACCAACCCTGTGTTGACACTTTAAGCATGTTTATCTCAGGTCGCTAAGCATTCATTCATGGACTAGGGGCACTTCAAGATTCTCACAACATATTTTTCATTAGAAGCTAGGTTTATGGGAACCTAATTTGTTATGCTTTTGTATTTTGCTACATTACTTTTGCTTTCGCACATTACATTCCGCATTTTCAAAATATGTATTACTTAATTATTTTGTATGATGTTCAAACGGAATTTCTTTTCAAAAACCATTTAGAGGTCGTTCGAAATGACCGGGACAGATGATCCTTGACAGTCACAACCCGCGGATAACCTGTTGCGGAATTTCAGGGTGTGACAGTATACTCCATGAAACATTTCACGTGGTCTATTCATGGAAATGTTTGGCTAGAAGTTGTGGTTATTTCTCTTGGTGTGTGTAAGTTGTTGTTTTGAATCTAGTAGAAGAACTGGTGACTATCTTACATAGTGGAGAGAATTAATTGTGCAATTACGGATCTACCATGTATTGTTCCTAGAAAGCACAATGAAAGGTGGAGATAACCTTGAGAAAGTAAAGACGAGTAATGTTGATTTGTTACCTTAAGTTGTGTATATGGTGTCGGGTTTCGGGGACGAAACCCAAAGTTAGAGGGGATGATTTGTAATGAACCAAAAAACCAAATTATAATATTATTTGTCTAAATAATATTGTGAGGGGTGAACTTAGATTAAATATATGAAGTGGGTTTGTTTTAAATGGTGCATTTCATAATTTTGGAACAAAAAGAGTCAAAATGGGAAGTTCAGGGGGTAAAAGTGTAAAATCAGCAAAGCTGATTATATGTTGGTGTAGGTGGTGCAACACACACTCATTTGAGATTGTGTGTATGTGTGTGTGTCGTGAATTGCAAAGAGAAGAGGAGAGGAGAGCCATGAACAAAAAGTGAAGAATTGGTGGTGGAAATTCGTGGCTTTTGAGTGTTCATCTCCTTCTAAAACATCAAGTGTTATATCATCTTCTACATCCACCATTGTTGGTGTTCTTGAGGGTTTTGAGGAAAAAACGGTTTGGGGTTGATTTGGGTGAAATTGATGATAGATAACTTATTTTAACTTGTTATCTAACTTAACTAAGGGTGTTGAGAGATTTTTAACATCCTAGAATCACCTAATTTCGATTATGAGAAATTAGGGTTCTTGAGTAGCAATTTGGGTATTTTTGATTTGGAATGTTTAGATGATGATTTTGAGGTTTGATAAGTGTCTAGGGAGTTAATAGACACATAATTAGACATAAAACCCCAAATTTTATAGTGAATTGTAAAAATGCAGTTTTGGTGTAAATTTGGTGAAACCCAAACGGGTCAAAATGAGTGAATGTTGTCTTGGAATGTTTAAAACTTGTTTAAGGTGTAATTAATCAAGTTTAGAAAGGGTGTAATCCATAAGGTTTAGGGTGGTGGGTTAGGCCTCAATTGGAATGGTGAAATTGGTGGTTTGGGAGTTTGACTTTAATGGGTCAAACGGGTAATTTGGGTTGAAAGGTGGTTATTGGGTGTTGAGGGTTTGGTTAAGGTTGTGTTAACTAAACTAAGTCAAGGTGTTGATTTTTAGATCATAGGTGTGTCTCGAATCTCAAATTGATAAATGAATTGAGATCATAAGATTTCTAAGTGTAAGTTGATTGCTAGGTGATCATGGCGTTATTGGAGCTAACTTGAAGTTCAAATGGGATCCTTCTTAGCACAAGGTAAGTATTTTGCACTTACTTAGTAATGATAGGTTGTAGTAGACGCACATATTTGTTATATATGTTCATTTGTTGATTATCATGTGTATAATTGTGTGTATGTGGTTGTGGTAAATTGCATATGGGGAATGTATGTAAGGGAGGGTGTTTAAGGTGCTTGAGGTCCATGAACCTCACCATGTTGTATGGTGACTTAAAACAATTGGAATTAGGGGATTGGGGTCTTTGGACCCCATATGTCGGGTATATAGAATATGGGTTATGTATCTTATGTGTTTATGTGCTTTGATGTATTCTATAGGTTAGTATTGGGGTTTAAGAATCTCACATGTGTTGATATTGTTTGAAGTCACAAACTTCACAACGGCGATTGGAATTGAGGTCAAAGAACCTCACAAGAATGTTGGTAATTGAGATCTAATAATCTCACAAGGATGGTTTGAGTTTGTGGTCAAAGAACCACACAATTATGATATGGTGTTTGAGGTCTTTAGAATCTCACAAAGGAGTATGGTCGGGTTATAGGGTGGATTCCTAACCATTTGATGTTAGAATATGTGGGTAAACTTATATGTGGTTAAAATATAAGTTTATAATTGTTAATAGTTTAAACATGCAAACGGGTCGGGATTTGACATGTAAGGTGTCATTACATGTTGTCGGAAAAAGCCCAAAAACATCAAATTAGTATATCTCGGGCTAGAAATTGAACTACGGAACTCATAATATATGAATTTGGGGTGCCTTGATGTGAGGAATTTGAAAATAGGTATTGTTGACCTGTAGGTGGCGCAAATTGTGCTGGTACCAGCGCAAATTGAGCTGAAATTTCACTGATTTGCGCCGGTAAAAAGTGGAAATGACATTTTTGGGCCAAGGCTAAGGTTTTAACTTGTAAAGGGTCCTATGGGGTGTCTATTATTTCTAATGTTTGTTTTGTTTGGGTGTTTTATGTATGGAAATCTCTAGTCTAGTCTCGGGTCGCGCTTCAAGTCGTGGATTCTCATTGGATGAACTTTTGGTGCATCGGTTGCACGCTTAAGCCTCCTTAGGAATGTTTAAACCCTTTGAATGTTTAAATGAAAGTAGTTCAATAGTAAAACTTATATTTTGACCTTGTAAACGTCTAACCACAATTAAGTCCAACTTTCATAGTTGACCTTTGAACTATTGAAACCTGTTTTGTAGTAAGTCCTTGGACGATTGATATTAAACTAAAACACATGATGTTTACTAAAGTATGTTATGGGACCTAATTCCGTAGTTTTTTTAAAGTTAAAAATTGGTCGAAAATTTTGGGTGTTACAAATGCACAGGCGTGCATTGGGATGCACGGCCGTGCATCCCCCCCTCTGCTGCCTAGTTTTGTCTTTTAGCTGTTTGTTGACTTGTTGTTGTCCAATTTTGACTTCTTGGGGGTCAAAGCTCGGGAATGATTTTCCAAAAGGCTTGATTTCTTGGTGTTTTTTACTGGTTTCATCTTTGTTTATCTTTTCAACACCCAATATCCTGCAATTACAAAATATAAACGTTTTAAGTATCAATTGCAAGGTTATTATCCAATTAGTACCACAATATGAGGATTATTATGCATGCAATATGTATAATTTAGGACATATCAAGAACACACCCACATCGTTCATTTAACTAGACAAGAAAGTAAAGCAAACTAACCTTAAGTTGCCTCCTAAGAGCGTTAAGTTTAACGTCTTCAGCCTGACGCTGTGTACCTGATTGACGCTATTCATATGCAGATTCATGCATCACAAAGCTGATGGATTCCTCTCTGGTTTCATTGATTTCCTCTGTCTCTAAGTAGGGCTTCAGTCTATGCCCATTCACTACCTGACGTAGGTGGTATTCAAAATCCTCAATCTCTACCTCACCAAACTATCCAACTCGTATGACTAAGTATTGACCCATCCATTTGCTCTCAGCTTTCCTGGGAATAGCTTCAGTCTAGAGTTGTATAGCCACACCCTCTGGCCTACTTCAAACACCTTCTTCCTCAACTTTGAATCATGCACTGCTTTCACTTTTTCTTTGTATACGGATGCACATTCGTAGGCTTCATCCCTCAGCTCTTCCAACTCAAACAATTGCAACTTCCACTCTACCTGCACTATCATACTCCAAGTAAACAGATTTCACCGCCCATAATGCGCGATGAGCTATCTCAACCGGCAAATGACATCCCTTTCCATATACTAACCGGTACGGTGTGGTACCATTCAGAGTTTTGAAAGCTGTTCGGTAGGCCTATAAAGCATTGTTAAGTTTTATAGACCAATACTTACGATCGGGCCTTACCGTCTTTTGTAAAATCTCCTTGGTTTGTCTATTCGAAACCTCCACTTGCCCACTTGTTTGGGGGTGATATGGAGTTGCGATCCATTGGTTCACACCATATCATTTTAGCAGTTTACCAAATTGAAAGTTATTGAAATGTGAACCCCCATCACTGATGATCACACGGAGGACACCAAACCTGGAGAAGATGTTGTTCCGCACAAACTTACACACCACAGTATGATCATTCGTCTTGGTGGCGATTGCTTCAACCCATTTAGAAACATAATCAACCGCCACCAAGATGTACAAGTGTCCCAATGAGTTCGGGAAGGGGCCCATGAAGTCTATGCCCCACACAACAAATATGTTGACAACCATGATTAGTTGCATGGGCATCTCATTATGCTTGGTGATGCTTCCCAATTGCTGACATCGGACACAGTTCTTCACGAACTCTGCTGAAGATCGTGGGCCAAAAGAACCCACAAGTCAAAACTCTATGGCCCGTTTTCTGTCCACTAAAGTGCCCTCCACATGCATAGGAATGGGCATGTTCCAATAAGTACTGGACCTCACACTCGGGCACCCAACGTCGGATCATATGGTCTGCCCCAACTTTGAACAAATCTGGTTCATCCCAGCTATACTGCTTCACTTGAGACATAAAGTGTTGCCTCTTTCTCTTTGCCCAATGTTCTGGAATTTTACCTGCAGCCAAATAAGTAACAATGTTGGCATACCATGGGTCAGTGGAAACACTTAGCAAATGTTCATCCGGGAAGGTCTTCCCTATTCTTTCAGTAGAATCACTTTCAGCATTCACAACCCTTGATAGATGATCTGCTCTACATTTTCTTTGCCGTTCTTGTTCCGAATCTCTAGGTTGAATTCTTGCAATAGTATCACCCATCTGATCAACCTAGGCTTGGCATCCTTCTTCTCCATCAAATACTTCACGGCACTGTGATCCGAGTACACGATCACTTTACTTCCCCAGATGTAGGACTTGAACTTATCAAGAGCATAAACAACAGCAAGTAACTCTTTTTCAGTGGTAGTATAGTTCAATTATGTCCCATCTAAGGTCTTGCTGGCATAGTATTTTGCCGCCGGTTTCTTATCCACCCTTTGCCCCAAGACTGCCCCGATCGCAAAGTCACTTGCATCACACATAATTTCAAAAGGCAGTGACCAATCAGGTGCCTGCGAGATCGGGGTGTCTACCAATTTCTCTTTTAGAATTTTAAATGCATTTAGACACTCATCATAAAAAACAAATGGGACATATTTTAAGAGTAAATTGCACAGTGGTTTAGTGATTGTTCTAAAACCTTTAATAAACCGGCGGTAAAATCCCGCATTCCCCAAGAATGATCTTATCCCTTTGACATTGGTGGGGGTAGGTAGTGTTGAAATTACTTTTATTTTTGCACGATCTACCTCCATCCCCCGACTCGACACAATGTGCCCCAAAACAATCCCTCCTGCACCATCAAATGACTCTTTTCCCAACTTAAAACCAGGTTTGTTTCGACACATCTTTTCAAAACTTTGGTTAATTGATCTAAACATGTTTCAAATGACTGACCAAAGATTGAAAAGTCATCCATGAATATTTCCAGAGAGTCCGCAATCATATCTGAAAAGATACTGATCATGCACCTTTGGAAGGTGGTTGGGGCATTACACAACCCAAATGGCATTCGCCTGAATGCAAAAGTACCAAATGGGCAGGTAAAAGTAGTCATCTGTTGATCATCAGAATGAATAGCAATTTCATTATAACCTGAGTAACCATCTAGAAAGCAATAAAACTTCTGACCTGATAATTTTTCAATGATTTGGTCAAAGAAAGGTAAAGGAAAGTGATCTTTGCAAGTGATGTGCTTGATATAGTCTATAAAAACTAAATAAAAAACTAACCTAGACACTCTAGTAATAATTCTAAACTATCCTAATACTAGACCATAGAACAGGCAAGTGTACCTATCGACTGCAGTAAAGTCTAATGAAAGTCTGGATATCGAACCCACGAGACACTTGTGACAACTATACCTAGACTCTGACTCAACTAACTAAACTGATTTAAAAGGGGGAGTTTGTGTAACTAAGATTTACTAATCAAAAGCAAATAAAAACTAAGTGTTCACTAACTATCAGACAGTAGAAACGGATGAGATCACGAATGGAGAAAGCACTATCAAGGTTATGAATCCTGTTTGCCAAACGTGGACTTCTCTCGGCTATGAAACTATGATGGAACCGGGATCTTTGAATACGAAACCCTAATACAACCTAAGCATCCCAGATCATTCTCCGGGTGTGACCTAATAGGAAACCATACGTAACGTGTAAATTCACCGGTTGGTCAGTTCACCTCTCAGCTATTTCCAACAATGCTAAAGTACCCTAAAGATATATTACATCTCAGTCTCAAAATCACAACATGTCCTAAGACACATGGGGTAAACTGAAAACTCTCGATATGACACGGAACATCAATGATGCTACTAAACCGTAGGAAACCCTCCTTTCAGAGCAATTGACCTAAAAATCCTAACACCAAGGAATACCGACTATCTCTCACCTCTCAGCTATCGAGATAGGAAGAACACTCTCAATATGTGTTTCTATGGAAGATGATATCAACAATCCACAAACTAGTTACAAACACACAGTAGGTAACCTAACATGCATCCATTATTTGAAAGACATTCAACAAAAGGCATGTGAAACACAAACCAATTGTAAATCAGAGCTAAATATGCATAAACATCATACCAATCGAAATCGAGTTCTTTACTTTATCATGATTCCATCAATAATCAACATAAACCGAAAGAAATCTAAAATTCAATCAAATATTCATCAAAACCTAGATAGCTACTATGGCCTAGCCAAGAAACATATTCAAACTTAGAAAACAAGTCTCAAAAGTAATGAACATAATCCAAATCAAACCAATTGGAAACAAGAAAGTAAGAATCATAAACCGAACGAGCAAGAACTAATCGACCCGATGAATAAATCTTCGAACTTTGGCTCTCATTGCTTCTTCCCTTCTCAAAATCGCCATTTTTCTCGGTTGAAACGGCTGGTAATCGACTAATAAACCCTAGAATGGGTTCTAATCTTTTAAACCATGAAAATAGGCAAAAACAAAAGCCCGTATCTAGGGTCTCTCGCATACCGCGGGGGGTTCTGGCTGGTTCTTCGCGTACCGGCAGAGACAAAATAGCGCGTAGATTTCCTGGGTCCTCACGTACAGCGATAGTGGACCCCCCAGACCTCGCGTACCGCGAGAACTATCCCGATTTTTGTACTCCACTTGTCGAAATACCCCAAATCCATATTATGGGTCACGTAACTAAATTTCTAGCCCGAGACATGCCCTTGTGAAGTTTGGACTCTTCCCTGACTTTTGTCGTTCTCATCCCGTGTTCCCGTGTGCTCGTTTCCTTCACACTTCTTGATTGTTTAAGCTCCAATTCTTCCCGAATACCTACAAAACATAACATAACTAAGTACAAGCTATAAATGAATGAAAACGGATACAAAACTACGAAAACTGGTACAAAATACACGGATAAAAAGCATGTGTTTTGCAACACATCAAATATCCCCACACTTAACCTTTTTTCGTCCTCGAAAATGAATCTGCAACGGAATCATAACTGGAAAACTAACCTTAACAATCTCATTAATTTATTAGCACAAATATAATCACGCGTTAAAGTGTAACAATTGATATTTCTATCCGATTAAACCCAAACACCAACTAATCAAGCCCCCGATTGTGTTCTAATATCACATTTCAAAGCATATCATTCTATCTATGGGTCTCACACTAAGAAAGTCACAGTTCAGCCTAATCCCATCTCAAGGTCATGTCTAGGCCAGGGTTAAAACATATAGATTTTCCCACCACTATAAACAAAAACTTATATGTTTTAAGAATTAAGGTGAATTAATGAATGAATGAATGGATGAATGAAATGAGCATAAACAATTAAAATAACTGAACCTTGCCTAGTGGTGCTTCAACCAAGTTGTGACTCGGCGTGTGGCACATAAACTTCAGTTATCGCAATGAAGCACATAAGAGTCTAACCCGGTGAGGTTTCAATCAGGGTGGAACCCGACGTGTGACACGTAGGCGAAACTTAGACTTCCAAAACAAATTATCACTTAAGAGTCTGACCTAGTGGTGTTTCAACCAAGCTGCAACTAGGCGTGTGACACATAGGCGACACTTAACTTCTCAATGTAATTAAGCTCACGAAAGATGGAATTATGGAATGCGAGCGCCACCAAATCTCGGATTTTTATTCTCGTAAAAAGAGAGTGGTGTGCCAAATATATTCAAAAACATATAAATTTTAGCTTAACGTGGTACCTATCACCGTATGTTAACAGTTTCAGCTTTACTGTTTCCCCTAAGATGAGAACCCACAAGATATCCTGATTTAATTCAATTAATTATCCTAATAACACTCACATGATATTTAAGCTTTCAAGTTGGTTGGGCCTACCAAAACATCACAAATTATACGCGCTTTTTTATTATTATTTCTCATTTAAGCTCAACAAGCATATTCCAGTTCTACCTATCATCTTCCATTTAGTTTCAAAACTCAAATTCAAGGACATTTTTTTTAATTTTTTTTAATTGTTGTATATTTTCAAAATAAAACAACCTAAACAAACTAAGATAAAACGCACTATCTCATCCCCACACTTGAAACACACATTTTCCCCAATGTGAACCGAGAAACAATGGGAAACAAACTAAAGAGAAAAAAATACAAAAATAAATTTTTTTAAAATTTTTGTATATTTTCAAAATAAGACAACCTAAACAAACTAAGATAAAACGCAGTCTCCCATCCCCACACTTGAAACACACATTTTCCCCAATGTGAACCGAGAAACAACGGGAAATAAACTAAAGAGAAAAAATACAAAAATAAAATTAAAAAAGACAGTTAATAATATAGCAATGATCTTGTGCCAGCTTTGCTTTTCCACTTGTGCAACCGTATAGCATTTCGTTCGCGGATGCACACACACTCGGTAGGGTTGCCTTGTACATGATCATGTTTCTAAATCGACCCCGCCCGAATGGAGATTGAGTATGGGCGGAGCGATCTATACCTGCAAAATTAAGCTTACACAACCCAACAACATTAAACTGACTCATAGTACAGACTCAAAATAAAACAAAAAGACTCAACTGACTCGACACGACTCATGACAAAGCAGAGAAATGTAACTGATGAATGAAAAACACATAGACATGAATGTCAAAGCAAGGTAAAATCAAACACGAACGAAACTTCAGTTTCCCATGGTGGTGGTGGTAGGTGAATATGATGGATGGAGGTGTGATAGATGGTGCATGAGGTGATGATATGTGAAGGTGAGCGGGATTGGATTGTGAATGGTGGATGGAATGGGAAACCAAGGGTTTGGAGAGGAACAGGAGTCCCTCGCGTACGACACAGGAGCAGGGGGCCCACCTCACGTACCGCGAGGGAGTGGAGATTGACCCGGCTATATTGCTACCTTCTCGCGTACCGTGAGAGAGGGTAGCCATTCCTTCGCGTACCGCGAGGAGTGTTCTTCACAGAAAGTTTTGAGGGTTTTTGTACTGAGAAATATTTTGATCCCTCAAATCCTTCTTCACCCAAACCCTCTAAAAACATGTTCCAACGATAAATCTAAGTTCAAACATACCTGGAACTTCGTTCTTGATAATTTTCCTCACCGAATCAAATGTGAATCCCTACAGAACAAACACAAAACAAAAACACGCAAACCGAAAAAAATACCCAAAATAACATGAAATAAACCTAAAGAAAAATACAAACTTTACACCCGCGCACTGGCCCGAGAACCAAACCTAATCAGAGGCTTCTCCTTTATTCCGCCCCCATCCGGCCCGTTTAATATAATTTGTCTACCACCGATTTGACAAATTCCGATGGTAGCCTTTAAATTGGTTTTGAAAAATTTAAACGGGTCGGACCACCAACACTTGAATTTACCTGGACCAAACCTGATACGTGGCATGTAGTCTAGGAATCTGTTGCCTTTACAAGCAACGAGCATCCTATCCATTTCACGGTCCAGATGTCTCCATCTCCTCTTTCGTGGCTTTGTTGATTTGGGTAGCGATCCACCATCTAATAACTCCACATGCCACTCATTCATCTTCACTTCAGTCACCCTTAAAGTCATCTCAGGCCGGGTGTCCGTGGGTTTCTCCTTCACGACCCCCACACTTGGCTCTTGATACATTAGATCTTCCAGAAGTTTTAAATCGCCAAGTGGGTCAAATCCTTCTTCTATAGGGGTTGGCAGGCCCACCAATTCGTCACTAAACTCTTCCTCCCAGGATGGGACCTGCTCCTCTTCTGTCATCTCTTCCTTAGATTCATCTAGTGGCTCACCAAGCTGAATCTCACTATCATACTCTATTTCAAGCAACCCTGTTAAACCCTCTTCGACACACTCATCTTCGTTTTTTGATCCTGCATCACATTATTCTCAAAGAACAAGCGTAAAGTATCAAGTGCATTCGAAGGGTCGAGCTCGTCACCCGGAAATTCAAATGTTTCATGATTATCACAATTATACTCAATTAAACCGGGTTCCGAATACTTACTTGGACAATCACCCGTAGTGTCATACGAGGACTCTTCTACCTCTGCTTCATCATCACTGAAGAAGTCATCCTCGATGGGCTTTGGCCCGCAACTCTGTGGCTTTCGAATTGAAGGTGGGTCTAGTGCAGAGTTTTGTAGACTAGTGAGTTGCACCTCTTCCGTTAAAGTCTCCGGTTCTTGAGTGGCTTTTTCCCTTGCTAACCTTAGACTCGTTAGCTCATCCGTAAGCCTCCCATTCTCATCCAGAAAGTGCAGTTGCTCGGCCTTACTTAACAAATGCCACCGAGTGCTCATGATCTCCTGCACTTTCCTTTGCTCTTCCATGATTGTTTCTTCGACCTGTATTTCCTGCACCGACTCACTCTCACAAGACAAGTGTAAAGAATCACATGGAACTGCGTGATCATGCAAGGAATCGGTGTAAAATTCATGACTATTGAGATTAAGGTCAGAAGACTTACCTGGAGGTGGGACTTGTGCTTCACCTTCTGTCACTATTACTTGCACTTCGTCCATTAAAGTCTCTAGTTCTGGGGTTTACAGAATCACTACAACTGATAGAGTTTCAGATCCAATCAAGTTCCCTTCAAAATCATAAACAAAGCGATCCAGATTCTTCGGACGATGTGATCCAATGCGAGCGATCACTGCCTGGATATCCTTCTCATACTGCTCATTTGCCTCTCTACACCATGCATTCAAATCCTCTTGAGTTCTATATCCATCATACGGTTGTGCTTGCGGATAATGATCACCATAATCGTCTATGGAGTATCCCGATGAATTAGGATAATCTTGAGTGCAATGGGGACCTCCACAGACCTCGCACCACACATTCATGTAACGATACCTTTGAGCAAATCGATGTCCTTGATAACATTCCCCGTAAAAACGCTCCATAGTAATTATCACTGCAATGGACACTCAAACAAAAAGGATCACGGGCACCATATATATATATATATATATATATATATATATATATATATATATATAAATAAGTAAATAAATAAAAAAATAATAATAAAAAAAACAAAAAATATTTACGAAGACTCACTAAAAAATAATGAAAGGACACGGATAACTGGACAAAACACAATTGAGACCAAATAATCAGTTAAGTTTAATCAAAGTTAGATACGCTATTGCCTAAGTATCCCCGGCAACGGCGCCAAAAACTTGATGTGCTTGATATGGTCTATAAAAACTAAATAAAAACCTAGCGTAGACACTCTAGTAATAATTCTATACTATCCTAATACTAGACCACAGAACAGAAAAGTGTACCTATCGACTGCAGTAAAGTCTAATGAAAGTCCGGATATCGAACCCACGAGACACTAGTGACAACTATACCTAGACTCTGACTCAACTAACTAAACTGATTTAAAAGGGGGAGTTTGTGTAACTAAGATTTACTAATCAAAAGCAAATGAAAACTAAGTGATGACTAACTATCAGACAGAAGAAACGGATAAGATCAAGAATGGAGAAAACACTATCTAGGTTATGAATCCTGTTTGGTAAACGTGAACTTCTCTCGGCTATGAAACTATGATGGAACCGGGATCTTTGAATACGAAACCCTAAGACAACCTAAGGATCCCAGATCATTCTCCGGGTGTGACCTAATAGGAAACCCAAAGTAACGTGTAAATTCACCGGTTTGTCGGTTCACCTATCAGCTATTTCCAACAATGCTAAAGTACCCTAAAGATATATTATCACTCAGTCCCAATATCTCAACATGTCCTAAGACACACGGGGTAACCTGAAAACTCTCGGTATGACACGGAATTTCAATGATGCTACGAAACCCTAGGAAACCCTCCTTTTAGAGCAATTGACCTAAAAATCCAAACACCATGGAATACGCGACTATCTCTCACCTCTCAGCTATCGAGATAGGAAGAACACCTAACCCTAAGATACTCTCAATCTGCGTTTCTATGGAAGATGATATCAACAATCCACAAACTAGTTACAAACACACAGTAGGTAACCAAACATGCATCTATTAGTTGAAAGACATTCAACAAAACGCATGTGAAACACAAACCAATTGCAAATCAGAGCTAAATATGCATAAACATCATACCAATCGAAATCAGGTTCTTTACTTTATCGTGAATCCATCAATAATCAACATAAACTGAAAGAAATCCCAAATTCAATCAAACATTCATCAAAACCTAGATAGCTACTATGGCCTAGCCAAGAAACATATTCAAACTTAGAAAACAAGTCTCAAAAGTAATGAACATAATCCAAATCAAACCAATTGGAAACAAGAAAGTAAGAATCATAAACCGAACGAGCAAGAACTAATCGACCCGATGAATAAATCTTCGAACTTTGGCTCTCATTGCTTCTTCCCTTCTCAAAATCGCCCTTTTTCTCTGTTGAAACGGCTGGTAATCGACTAATAAACCCTAGAATGGGTTCTAATCTTTTAAACCATGAAAAAAGGCAAAAAAAAAAAACCCGTATATGGGGTCTCTCGCGTACAGCCGGGGGGGGGTCTGGCTGGTCCTTCGCGTACCTCTAGAGACAAAATAGTCACGCAGATTTCCTGGGTCCTCGCGTACAGCGAGAGTGGCCCCTAAACGTCACGTATAGCGAGAACTATCATGATTTTTGTACTCCTCTCGTCGAAATTACCCCAAATCCATATATTATGGGTCCCGTAACTAATTTTTTAGCCCGAGATATGCCCTTGTGAAGTTTGGACTCTTCGCTGACTTTTGTCGTTCTCATCCCATGTTCTCGTGTGCTCGTTTCCTTCACACTTCTTGATTGTTTAAGCTCCAATTCTTCCTGAATACCTAAAAAACATAACATAACTAAGTACAAGCTATAAATGAATAAAAACGAATACAAAACTACGAAAACTGGTACAAAATACACTGATAAAAAGCATGTGTTTTGCAACACATCAAGAAGTAGCCGTGTTTCGCTTCCTGTAATCAATACATACCCTCCACCTCGTTACTGGTCGGGTGGCTACCTGCTCTCCCTGCTCATCCCTTATGATTTGGATGCCTGCTTTCTTGGGCACGGTCTTGTGTCGGGCTCACCCAAGTGCTATCAGATATGGGATAGATGATCCCTGCGTCCAACCATTTTAGGACCTCTTTCTTCACAACTTCCCTCATGTTGGGGTTAAGCCTTATTTGTGCATCTCAGGCCGGTTTAGCATCCGGTTCGGTGATAATCTTATGTATCATAATTGAAGGACTAATTCCCTTCAGATCTGCTATCGTCCACGCAATGGCTGCTTTATAAGCAACAAGCACCTCCATCAATACCTTTTCTTGTGCCTCTGTCAAGTTTGTTACAATTATGACCTGGAGAGTTTCATTCTCTCCAACAAATGCATACTTTAGGTTGTCTGGTAGCTCTTTCAACTCAACTTGAGGCGGTGATTCTAATGAAGGTTTCAGGTGGGCGTCAATGGTGTCTGGCAGACTCTCTACTTGAAGTGTCCATGTATGTCTTCTTTCTTTGATGGCACACACTTCCAATTGCTCCTCTTGAGCTTTTAGCTCACTCTCAAGCTCTGCTTCTTCCCTGTTACACAAAGCACACGGCTCCTTGGGTTCATCCTCATTTTCATGAAGAATACACCCGTCAATGATGTTTGCGCTAAAGCACTCGTCAATGATAGAAGCATTAAATGTACGGGAAAAAACATTTAACCTCATTTTTCTATTACCAAAAGCCATGTCGACTATGCCTGCCATGCAGTTTATAACACATTGAGTAGTTTTCAAAAATGGCCTTCCCAATATAACATTGGGTTGGCTCCCTTTAATAGGGGCTGCATAGTCAAGCACTAGAAAGTCGACCGGGTAATAGAAGTCTTCCACCTTAACTATCACATCTGTCAATATCCCACGGGGAAGCTTAAGAGTCAAATCTGCTAACACCATGGTGGCATCAGCTTTCTGTAGAGGACCAAATTTGTATTGGTCATATAAGCTTTCCGACAAGATACTGACACTAGCTTCCAAATCCAGAAGGTGCTTACTAATTTTGAAATCACCTATTTGAATTTGGATCAAAGGCGCCCCTGGATCTTGGAGCTTAGGTGGAAGAATACCAGATAGGACAACACTCACATTATCGATCAAATCAAGCTTCTTAGGCATTTTGTGATTCCTCTTTTGAGTACAGAGGTCTTTCAAGTACTTGGCATAAGCCGATACTTATTTGATGGCATCTATTAAGGGGACATTAATTTTTACTTGTCTAAAAACTTCCCACATTTCATCTTGCTATGGGACCCTTTTGTTAACTTGTTTAGATGGATCGACCAACGCCCTAGGGAACGGGATGGTATTATTCTCCACACCCGTCCCTTGAACACTAGTGGATTCTTTAGCAATAGTGGCTTTTCAAAAGTGACAGTTTTCTTTGGTTTAGATGCCACAACTACCGGCTCATCATCACTTTCATCATCCACGTCCTCCACCAACCCTTCGACTAGCGGTTGTGGAGGGACAATTTTTTTGTCATAAGCCTTACCACTTCTTAAAACACTAACCTTTCTTACGTGAGCATTCTTTGACCCCGATGCTGCGGGTTGGTCGGAGTGTTACTTAGTAGTTTTCCCAAGTCATGTCTTGACATCTCTTCTGCTAATTGCCCTACTTGTTTTGCCAAAGCACTTACCATTTTATCTCAGACCACATTGTCCTTTTTCAACTCTTTGATTGCATCCATGAGGGCTTTAAATTGACCACCACCACCCCCCAGCTCCTCACCTCCTACAGTTTCACTCTACGGATTTTGCTGTTGGTAGTTCCTTTGATATCCTTGCTGACCCCCTTGTTGATAACCCTAGTGTCACACCCCCATATTTTATTTACTTATTAAATAAATACAGGTTGTAACGATTGGTTCATTACACGATAGCGGAAGCTGTAATAATGATTTCTAAGACTTGATTACATACACAAATGCTAAGACTAAGTAATACTAGGATCTAAGTTCTTCTAGATCAACGATAGACTTGAGTCTTGATATTCTACGTTCTTCCAGCTACTAGGAATTGATCCAACATAGCTAGCTTATTCCAACCGTGCCATGGCTAACAGTTACCTGAGAAATATACTTGAAAATGTCAACACAAAGGTTGGTGAGTTCACAGAGTTAGTTATAATAGTGCTTATAGTTTTTCCCAAAAACATGTCCATGACTTTACCGTCATAAAACTAAGTAGTTTTCATTTGAAAACATTATCATGACTTAACCGTCATAAAATATGAAGTTGTCCTTTGAAAACATTATCATGACTTAACCGTCATAAATTCAATATTTAAACATGATCCTTATAACCTGATCAGAATCCTTTTGTATAAACATGATTTCTTTAACCGGATCAAAACTCTTTTGTTTAAACTCAATTGTTCGTAAATAGTTCCAGTTGCATGTGATAATCAGAATAAGAATTGTTGACCCATTTGTAAACTAGCTAGGAATACAAATAATATGTTCATACATGAGGCGTAACCAAACCATGACATGTGTGAGCCCCTATTAAGCGTTATCAGATTCTATGCGGCCATAAATCCTCCAGATTGTGGTTAGCGCGACTAACCATGACCGGGAGACGTCACTCTCCATAGTACTATTCATAGGACCCTAGGCTACAGTTAATGGTTACTACGTTGTTCCAGGGGACTTTAGCGGCCTCCAATTGTTGTTCTCATCTCATGTAAACATAAAAGTCGTGCCTTATTCTCTTGTTATCCCATAAAATAGTTGTAAGTATGTTTTTCCCCCAAATCGTTGAGTGTTGTTCATCCGAACAATCGTTGTGTGTTGTTCACCCGAACAATCGTTGTGTGTTGTTCATCCGAACAATCATTGTGTGTACTTGTGTCCGGCTATTTAGTTGAGCAAGTTTTCTCCCCGTTTGTTTTAAAACAATTTAAGAACAAGTAGTAAAAGTAGGGCCAGGAGACTTACAAAAAGTTAAACCGAAATGTTCATATTGTCAAACATATAAGCAATGAAATTCATGTTTTCAAAATATAACAGGTAAGTATATTTCTCCCCCGATGTTTACAAAACAGTAAAGAGTTAAAAGGGGGCCGTGAACTCACCTTGAGTTTGTGTATACTTGTAATGATACTTGTTGTAGTCAAACTTGACTATTCGTACCCTAGATACCAAAGGGTAAATTGTGTTAGGACCGAACGTCTTATATTGCAAATTGTTCACCGACTTTGTAAATCTGGTTGCTTTTGTTTAAAATATCCTCTTAGTTGTACAATACTTGTTTTGTTATAAAACAGATCTTAGTTACTGCCCAAAGGGGACTGACACAGGTATCGAAACTTCATAGTTTCGATTGGGCAATTGAGTATCGAAACTTCATAGTTTCGATTGAGTAGTTAGGTATCGAAACTATCTAGTTTCGATTGAGTAGTTAGGTATCGAAACTATCTAGTTTCGATTGGCAAGAAGGGTATCGAAACTATCTAGTTTCGATTGAGCAATATGTATCGAAACTACCTAGTTTCGATTGAACAACTAGTATCGAAACTCCCAGTTTTGATTGAGTAAACTGGTATCGAAACTCCTAGTTTCGATTGAATAGGTATCGAAACTCCCAGTTTCGATTGAATAACAGGTATCGAAACTCCTAGTTTCGATTGAACAGGTATCGAAACTCCTAGTTTCGATTACTGCACTTTGATTGACAGAATTCGTCCTGTATATTTTTATGTTCAAATCTTGAATTTGACACACTTTTCTTGTTATCTTACTTGCGATTGAACCTTTTGTATGCTTAGATACGGTTTTAAAGAAAATAAAGTGGATAATATCGAGTTTTTACCTCTGGACAGAGATGACGATTTTTGAGAGAAAAAGAGAATGATCTTGACTTCTCCTGCTAAAACCCTTTGAGAAAACACTTGGAACTCTCCTTATAGCACCGAAATAAAGGATTCGAGTCTTCGATTATGGAAGAACCCCAAAAGAAAGTGGAGATAGGTATTCTTGTTGTTGTCGTAGAAGAAGAGAGAGATGACAGGGGTTGAGGGTTTTTGCTCTTGATGAATTGATAGAAAATGAGGTGGTATGGGAGATTGCTTAAGAAAGTAGAAGATGTTGAAATTTAGGGTGTGGGATGGACCCACATGGCCTTGAGGCCGAGATTTCTGGTCAACGGGAGTGGGTGGGGTTAAATAAATCAAACAATTTGATTTAAAGTGTAAATTTAACCACTAGTGTTCGTATTTAGTCGGGTTATCCTGGTACGTGAACCGGTAACTCCTAGAATTACCAGAATATGAAAAGAGACCCTGTACGATTTTTGTTAGACCTTAATGTCCTTGTTTGTGAAATTAAGTAAATCACAAAACAATTATAATGTAAACTTGTTTATAACATGTACGGGTATTGACCTGAATTGTCGGGTGTCACATTCTCCCCATGTTAAAAGAATTTCGTCCCGAAATTCAATTTGTGTCCTCTTGAACTGTTGTATCCTTAAACAAGGATGGGTATTTTTGTTTTCATTTGATCCTCTCGTTCAAATGGTTCAATGCACTTACGGTTAAGCTTGCCACGGTTGCCAAATCTTGCAACTCCTTTCCAAGGTGAGACCTTCAATGTGACTTTATCTCCCACTTCGAATTCTAATGGTTTTCGTCTGTTGCTATCTCAACTCTCTTTCGTCTGTCTTGAGTGACTTTCAGACGATCTTTTATTTCGACGATTTTGTCAATGGTTCCCTAGTCAATATCAGGACCAGTCAAATGCTTTTCGCTAGCCTCCGCCCAATATAGCGATGAGTGACACTTATAACCACACAAAGACTCAACGGAGCGGCTTTAATGCTGGTATGGTAGTTGATATTATATGAAAACTCATCCAACGGCGGTGAGTATCCCTATTTCTTCTGAAATCGATTACGCACACACGGAGCACATCTTTTAATGTTTGGATAGTCCTTTTACTTTGACCGTTCATCTGGGGATGATATGCAGTGGTCATGTAAAGGCGTGTGCTCAAGGCTTCTTGTACAGACTGTCAGGTTCTTGACATGAATCGACTGTCCCTTTTTGTGAAAATGGAAACTGGCATACCATGCCTAGCCTTAATTCCCTTAATATTTAGCCTTGCACGCGTCTTACTTTTATCTGTCTCCTTTATTGGTAGGGAATGCGCGGATTTCGTCAAACGACTGACGATTATCATATAGTATCATAGTTGCTAGGTGTTCTGGGTAACATTGAAATGAAATCCATTGAAATTTGTTCCCATTTCCATTGAGGTATCTCGGGTTGTTATAACAATCCCGACGGTTTCTGATGTTCTGCCTTTACCTTTGAACATGTCAGGCATTTACCGACGTAAATAGCAATTTCTCTTTTCATGTTCGGCCACCAGTAGAGTTCTTTCAGATCCTTATACATTTTATCCGAACCTGGGTGAATGGGGTACCTGGACTTGTGGGCTTCGTCCATAACCAACTCCTGTAAGTTACCAAAACATGGCACCCAAATTCTATTTGCAAAGTATAAAGTATCATCTGATTTTGGCTCTAATTGTCTGATCATTCCTCGTATAGCTTCACTCTGAATGTTTTCTTCTTTGATTGCCTCCTGTTGTGCCATCCGGATTTGAATCGTGAGACTCGCATGAATTGTCAATCCTAGGGCACGAACACGGAGAGTTTTAACCCGTTCCTTACGACTCAAGGCATCTGCTACGACATTTACCTTACCAGGGTGATACTTGATGTCCCAGTCGTAATCATTCAGTAGTTCTACCCAACAAAGTTGACTCATGTTGAGTTCTTTCTGATTAAAGATGTGCTGGAGACTCTTGTGATTTGTAAAGATAGTACATTTTGTACCATAAAAGAAATGTCTCCAAATCTTGAGTGCAAACACGACAGCACCCAATTTCAGATCGTGAGTCGTATAATTTTTCTCATGTACTCTTAGCTGTCTGGATGCATATGCTATGACTTTTTCTTCATGCATCAATACACATCCCAGACCTTGGTGTGATGCGTCGCAGCACACGATGAAATTGTCAGTTCCTTCGAAAAGGGATAGGATTGGTGCACCACAAAGCTTCTGCTTCAACAATTGAAACGCTGATTCTTGTTTATCAGTCCAATCA
The DNA here is from genome assembly GCA_023525975.1 of Smallanthus sonchifolius. NCBI lineage: Eukaryota > Viridiplantae > Streptophyta > Magnoliopsida > Asterales > Asteraceae > Smallanthus > Smallanthus sonchifolius. Next base: position 64,918,430 of record CM042030.1, on the reverse strand, counting down.
AACTTTTTGTCCTTCTGAGTTAACGTGGTCAAAGGCAAGGCTATCTTTGAAAAATTCTCGATAAATCGCCTGTAATATCCTGCCAAACCCAAAAATTGACGCACCTCAGTCGGAGTTCCTGGTGCTTCCCAGTTTTTGATAGCTTCAATCTTGGTTGGGACTACGTGAATACCCTTCTTATTGATGACGTGTCCGAGAAAGTGAACCTCTCGAATCCGAAACTCACACTTAGAGAATTTGGCATAACGCTTCTTATTCCGGAGTAGTTCCAAGATTGATTTCAAATGATGTTCATGTTCCTCCTTGGTTTGTGAATATATTAATATGTCATCGATAAATACAATCACGAATTTATCCAAATATGGCCTGCACACGCGATTCATTAGATCCATGAAAACGGCCGGTGCATTAGTCAAGCCAAATGGCATAACTAGGAACTCGTAGTGACCGTAACGAGTCCTAAAAGTCGTTTTCGGTATATCTTCTTCCTGAATTTTCAGTTGAGGATATCCTGATTGTAGATCAATTTTAGAATAGAAACTGGACCCTTGAAGTTGATCAAACAAATCGTCTACTCGAGGAAGAGGATACCGGTTTTTGATTGTCAGCTTGTTCAACTCCCGATAATTGATGCACCTTCTAAAGGTTTCATCCTTTTTCTTTACAAACAGGACCGGAACTCCCCATGGTAAGAAACTCGATCTTATGAAAGAATTACTCGACGAGGTATCCAAGTTTTTGTTGTATATTGGGTAGAAATGAAAAACTATGAAAATGAAACTTTATGTTTGTCCCTCTTATGCTTTTCGAAAGCATTTTCCCGGACTAAGACTTTTCTCTTATTTCAGGTTTCATGTTTTCTATGATTTTCCTCTCCATATGCCTTCATGGAGCTAGGAATTGATTTTCCCTGGGAGCTCTTATTTGCGAACTTCAAGTCTAATCACCACTTTACCCCTTTGCTCGCACTACCTTTCGAGGCAGACTAGCCTTTGGGTTGTAGCATCCTGATATGTAAACTCATGTCTCGACTACCATACCTTCAAAGTATGTAAGCCATACGAAGTTTGATGTTTGTTTGGGATATTCATATTCCGTCTAGCTGAGGGAATGAATAATAATACTGTAAGAATGGTCTCATCGAATTAGTGTTTTCCCCAAAATGGGCTATGGGTTTGTCAACTCATTAAGTTGGCAGAAAGAGCTGATAGTCAACTATTAGTCATACGGTGTGTATGCACTCCCTTAGTGTTTGAATGGTACTTTGGTGACTTACCATTACGTATTCCACTCATTCAGGTTATAGCCTTAAAATCCTTAGCACAAGGATAAACTTGAGGTAATGAGTGTTGAACGTCGAGACTTTTGTATTCTAACTGAGTCTACTCTAAGAGATCATTTCTTAACAATAGATGCTCTAGAGCTTCCCAATTATAGAAAACTAGGAGTGAAAGATGCAATCACACATCTTTTCTAGGCTAAATCTGGGATCCATCCAACAAGATGAACTTTGAGGAAGTGCGAGTACAAAAGAGTAATAGATTATTCTTCTCAACTCTTTGTGGACAGTGGCCTGTTGTGAATAGCTCGAGCTTACATCCCTTATGCATATCATGAACTAAGGAGATTAGCATGAAATTCCGCATTTGGGACTCCTTTAAGAGTTTTGCATGTCGTTTTGGTTAATGCGACAATAGTCGTTAGTCCACACTTAGGTTTCTTTGGCATTCGTTTGAGCATCAACCCCGGCTTATCTATTGCAGAGAGAATAGTCAGACTTAAAGGTATATTGAATGTCAATGGTTGCGAGAGCAATCCTGTTTGACCGACATTCTGAAATGTCTGATTTCCTACTTGTCTCATGACGAGCTTCCACAATATCCATAAGTGCCATGTGTATGCGGGTCAGAATAATACCCTGCCCTATTACTGAAGTTAGTGCATAACACTCTTGGCGTAACTTTCAAGCAATTGTGAGATTGAACTGTATGATGGATCCTGAGATTATGCCATAATCTCCCACAATAGTTGTGCAATTACTGTAAGTGTTAGTTGTGGTAACGCTCAATTTGAAGCATTCCTGACAAGTAGAATCTCAAAGAATGAATGTGCGAATTCCTTCGTCGTTCAGGATTTACTAAGGATTGGTTGAATTCAATTTGAATTTCTCTCGTTTCTCCAAAACTAGGAGAATGCTTTGTGAGCACCTAATTGAGAAGTCTGATTTGTTGAGATCCAATCCTTAATCAAGTGATTGAGAACATGAGTTGATCATCAGCTTAGACAGCAAGACTCACTAAAGTTCCCATGCACTGCAAATTATGATTACGTGTGCACCCGTAATGATGATTTGCCTTGCCTGATCCCTATAGTGTTTCTTCTATCCCTAGCTTTTAATCAAAAGTGATTTGAAACGATCATTAGATTGCGTTTGCACATTTGTATAGGAGTGTGTATTGTTTTATCGGATTACTGTTAATTATGTGTACCAATACTCATGAATCTGCCGAATATGGCAATTGTCGGATGAGGCTAAGGGTAGAGAGGCACCACCAGTGTCTCTTAAAAAAATGTGCATGGTGAAATTCAGGCACTATGTGTTGGGCAGAGATCCTCAAACGAGTGTCGAGCAACTCATGCTCCAAGTCTGTATATATGCATGGATCCACATGATCCTGATGTATGTCTGGGTCTCCTGACCCTTGGAGTTCTCTCCCATTTAGTCCTGCTTATTCACCTTGAATTCCCTTTTGTCTGGGCAATCATGCCTGCCATATATCATGGCGAGAGTCTAGGCATCCGATCCGACAACTTATGAAGGAGAGTATTTATACCGCAAATACATTAGAAAGATAGTTGCCTCCATGGCTGGAGTATTTGTGGTGCAGGTATAGGTACAGATTCTGGTACGAGTTCAGCCTGTTGTGATACCAATATCGGTAACTGACGATCGTTGTCGTCGTAGTCCAAGCTCAGCTCGTAACTCGATCTTCTAAGGTTGCAGTATGCTGAGTACCCGTTATTCTTGACTCGTAATCCGAACAGTAACATGTTGTAAGTGTTTATTATTTCTACATTATTGTATGTGTTTAAGTGTTCACTACATGTGCCATGTAATTGTATTAGTGTAGCTAATGGTACCCTAGTGTAACTCCATACACTAATAGTCTACACAAATTGTTCGGCAACGGTTGGAATTCCTATGCTCAAGTCTTGGGTGTTTTTAGTGTGATGCAAGTCTTAGAAATCTTGGTCCCTAAATGAGTCCGGTTAGAGCCTAGGTATCACTAAGGACACCTAATTCGCTAAAACCATTGCTCTGATACCAATCTGTCACACCCCCATATTTTATTTACTTATTAAATAAATACAGGTTGTAACGATTGGTTCATTACACGATAGCGGAAGCTGTAATAATGATTTCTAAGACTTGATTACATACACAAATGCTAAGACTAAGTAATACTAGGATCTAAGTTCTTCTAGATCAACGATAGACTTGAGTCTTGATATTCTACGTCCTTCCAGCTACTAGGAATTGATCCAACATAGCTAGCTTATTCCAACCGTGCCATGGCTAACAGTTACCTGAGAAATATACTTGAAAATGTCAACACAAAGGTTGGTGAGTTCACAGAGTTAGTTATAATAGTGCTTATAGTTTTTCCCAAAAACATGTCCATGACTTTACCGTCATAAAACTAAGTAGTTTTCATTTGAAAACATTATCATGACTTAACCGTCATAAAATATGAAGTTGTCCTTTGAAAACATTATCATGACTTAACCGTCATAAATTCAATATTTAAACATGATCCTTATAACCTGATCAGAATCCTTTTGTATAAACATGATTTCTTTAACCGGATCAAAACTCTTTTGTTTAAACTCAATTGTTCGTAAATAGTTCCAGTTGCATGTGATAATCAGAATAAGAATTGTTGACCCATTTGTAAACTAGCTAGGAATACAAATAATATGTTCATACATGAGGCGTAACCAAACCATGACATGTGTGAGCCCCTATTAAGCGTTATCAGATTCTATGCGGCCATAAATCCTCCAGATTGTGGTTAGCGCGACTAACCATGACCGGGAGACGTCACTCTCCATAGTACTATTCATAGGACCCTAGGCTACAGTTAATGGTTACTACGTTGTTCTAGGGGACTTTAGCGGCCTCCAATTGTTGTTCTCATCTCATGTAAACATAAAAGTCGTGCCTTATTCTCTTGTTATCCCATAAAATAGTTGTAAGTATGTTGTTCCCCCAAATCGTTGAGTGTTGTTCATCCGAACAATCGTTGTGTGTTGTTCACCCGAACAATCGTTGTGTGTACTTGTGTCCGGCTGTTTAGTTGAGCAAGTTTTCTCCCCGTTTGTTTTAAAACAATTTAAGAACAAGTAGTAAAAGTAGGGCCAGGAGACTTACAAAAAGTTAAACCGAAATGTTCATATTGTCAAACATATAAGCAATGAAATTCATGTTTTCAAAATATAACAGGTAAGTATATTTCTCCCCCGATGTTTACAAAACAGTAAAGAGTTAAAAGGGGGCCGTGAACTCACCTTGAGTTTGTGTATACTTGTAATGATACTTGTTGTAGTCAAACTTGACTATTCGTACCCTAGATACCAAAGGGTAAATTGTGTTAGGACCGAACGTCTTATATTGCAAATTGTTCACCGACTTTGTAAATCTGGTTGCTTTTGTTTAAAATATCCTCTTAGTTGTACAATACTTGTTTTGTTATAAAACAGATCTTAGTTACTGCCCAAAGGGGACTGACACAGGTATCGAAACTTCATAGTTTCGATTGGGCAATTGAGTATCGAAACTTCATAGTTTCGATTGAGTAGTTAGGTATCGAAACTATCTAGTTTCGATTGAGTAGTTAGGTATCGAAACTATCTAGTTTCGATTGGCAAGAAGGGTATCGAAACTATCTAGTTTCGATTGAGCAATATGTATCGAAACTACCTAGTTTCGATTGAACAACTAGTATCGAAACTCCCAGTTTCGATTGAGTAAACTGGTATCGAAACTCCTAGTTTCGATTGAATAGGTATCGAAACTCCCAGTTTCGATTGAATAACAGGTATCGAAACTCCTAGTTTCGATTGAACAGGTATCGAAACTCCTAGTTTCGATTACTGCACTTTGATTGACAGAATTCGTCCTGTATATTTTTATGTTCAAATCTTGAATTTGACACACTTTTCTTGTTATCTTACTTGCGATTGAACCTTTTGTATGCTTAGATACGGTTTTAAAGAAAATAAAGTGGATAATATCGAGTTTTTACCTCTGGACAGAGATGACGATTTTTGAGAGAAAAAGAGAATGATCTTGACTTCTCCTGCTAAAACCCTTTGAGAAAACACTTGGAACTCTCCTTATAGCACCGAAATAAAGGATTCGAGTCTTCGATTATGGAAGAACCCCAAAAGAAAGTGGAGATAGGTATTCTTGTTGTTGTCGTAGAAGAAGAGAGAGATGACAGGGGTTGAGGGTTTTTGCTCTTGATGAATTGATAGAAAATGAGGTGGTATGGGAGATTGCTTAAGAAAGTAGAAGATGTTGAAATTTAGGGTGTGGGATGGACCCACATGGCCTTGAGGCCGAGATTTCTGGTCAACGGGAGTGGGTGGGGTTAAATAAATCAAACAATTTGATTTAAGTGTAAATTTAACCACTAGTGTTCGTATTTAGTCGGGTTATCCTGGTACGTGAACCGGTAACTCCTAGAATTACCAGAATATGAAAAGAGACCCTGTACGATTTTTGTTAGACCTTAATGTCCTTGTTTGTGAAATTAAGTAAATCACAAAACAATTATAATGTAAACTTGTTTATAACATGTACGGGTATTGACCTGAATTGTCGGGTGTCACACCTAGTTGCCTTGGTTCCTTTGATATGCGCCTTGATTGTAACCTTGTTGGTGGTTTTTATATTGTTGTTGTTGTGGTTGTCCTCCACCATGCACATTAGAACCTTGAAAGTTTGGGTTTAATTGATTAGAAGCATTACCATACCTGAGATTAGGATGATTTCTAAGTCCCGGACGGTAGTGGGTAGCATTCATGTCTGGTTGCCTTCGTTCGCCACCAAGTTGATTCACTTCTTCGGCCTTCCCTTGCTCCTTTGGGAAATCGACAAATGTATGACCTATCTCGCTGCACCCGTCACATACCGATATGCTTGTGACACATTTGCCACATCCTTACCACTAGGCCTACCAAGACGTGCCATCTGGATTTCCATGGCATCCAACCTCTTATGTGTCTCATAATCAACGGATTTAGCAAAAGCATTTGTCTTTGTTCTCCTACTCGCATGCGCCTGCCTCTTGGATGTTACCTCCATCCTCCCTAGTATAGCCCAGTCATCATCCACATGGTTAGAGAAGAAAGACCCATTACTGGTTGAGTTCACATCTCTAACATCCTCAGGCAGCATACCATCATAAAACGCCTGAATCAACTTCCATTTCTCTATACCGTGATGTGGGCAGTTTCTTAGCTACTCCTTAAATCTCTTGAATGCCTCGTTGAAAGGCTCCCCAGATTGTTGCCTGAAGTGTCTAATTGCAACTCGGGCCTCATTGGTTTTATGAGGCGGGAAGTATTCATCAAGGAACTGTTGTTGTAAGTCTTCCCAGGTGGCGATACTAGCAGACGGTAGAGAAAGGAACCATTGTTTTGCCCGGTCCTTTAGTGAAAACTGAAATAGCACCAGTTTCACCTCGCCTGTAGTGAATCCCTGGCCACCTATGGTCCCACATGTAGCCTCATATTCTGACAGATGTGTGTATGGCTCCTCAATAGCTCTCCCAAACAAGTGAGGGAGGATCCCTAAACATCCAGGTCGGATCTCGAATGCGTTCCCCCTGCGAACTAGTGGTATAACGGGAGAAGCATTAAAAGCTAAAGCGGGGCGGAAGTGACTATCCACCCCTTGATCATGCCTGGCTGCGTTCCTGTTCCTAGGTCGTTCCTCTCTATAATTCTAACGGTTTCCTTGAGGTTGCCTATACATGTTCTCTCCATCCAAGTTGCCCGGATTTCTCTTTTGATACCCATATTCTGCCCTTGGTGGTGGTTGTACCCACTCGTCAACTCTATCAAATCTTTGATCTCTGGGAGGGAATGCCTCCTGGTGGTTCATGTCATACCACTCTTCTCCTTCATCTCAATTCCCATGTTGAGAACCATGTTGTGGCATGTAACTTTGTCCCAGTGACAAATGCTCATCATCCCCAAAATCTGAGTAGCTCGGGTAACTGTTATAGGGTTGGTATTGGTGGTCATTGAAGGGTGGTAGTGGTTTTTGTCGGTTTTGTGGAAGTGGTTGATTTTGTGGAGGTTGTTGTGCTGGTGGTTGTTGGTTTTGTGGATGGTTTGGAAATAGAAGGTCTGGAATTGGTGGAATAGTTGGATTAGGTCCCCCACCTTGGTTGGGATCCGGATTTACTGGTTGGTTCTGTGACATCCTTACCTTCGAACTGTCAAGCTTTTCTAGGATGGTTTGAACTGTTCCTTGAAGATTTCTATTAGCTTTTGCTGCCTTTTCTATTTCTGGATTAAACAGCAATGGTGATTTTCTTCCTGAATTCCGAGTATGCATAAACTTATGAACTGCACAAGTAAAAACACAATTAGTAGCACTGAACTAAATAAACTAAACAAAAACACTAAGCGCACGTATTCCCCGACAGCGGTGCCATTTTGATCGTGTTGTCAAGGTCAATCAAAAACAATAATAATTCTAATCCCCAGCTACCTTAAACTATAGTATAGTGAAGTAGAGGTGACGTATCCAGAGGGGATTGGTGGAAAGTGTTAATTATGAAAACTATTTAAATTCATATTAAAAAGCAACAACTTTGAAAACTTTGAAACAATAATGAGAAAACGGATTGCTTCCGGGTTCAGATTGCAGGTTCAGTGATTACTGATTTGTACTAATTGGGAAATCACATAGACATGACTCATTTTATTAAGTTCAATAAATAACCAATAACCAAGATAATTGACTGTGTTAAGCAACGATTGTAAAACCGGATACTTGACACAAGTGAAATTTCCAATAATTAATTACCAATTCAGAATACTAAATATAGACAAACAATGGTTAACGATTTAAAACCGAAAATTGGTGCATGTGATAATTCAATAAACCAAAATTGTTTAATCATACAAAACAAACTATAGCATTCAAACAATCAAAAGATTACAAGAATCCTAAACCAAATCAAGTATGAACCAGATAATATCACATACAAAGCAGATCCTACACCCGGAAACAACCACAAAGGGATTTAGCCGCTCATGGTCATCATGTAATCTTCAATATCTTGTGTAACTCGATCTAGCATCAAAAACTCAAAAAGCTTGGAACTTTTTCTCTCAAAATCGCCTAGGAAAAGCTTACGGGCGGCTAGATGCAAGTTAATTCGATTATGGACTCCCACATGGCTTATAATTGAAATTAGGTCAAAATTGCCGAAATAACATTTCCTCGCATGTCGCGAAACAAACCAAGGCAGTCTTCGTGTGGCGCGAAGAACAAAATAGTCGGGCGGGCTTTTAAGGCATCTCGCGTGTCACGAAAACTCTCTCCCATGTCTTCGCGTACCGCGAAGACCTCAAATTCCATGAAACTTTGATTTCTTTGGCTTTGACTTTTTTGGGGCCTATGTATGCTGCTATCCTCTTGATTTAAGCTCGTGTTTCCCGCTCAATAAGCATATTTAACCTGTAAGACTCAGCAATACCAAACGCACATAAAACAGACTCGAGATACAAAGCTAAACGCTTAAAACTATACAAATTAGACTCTTAAACATGAGATATTTAGCATTACATCACTTTAGCATTGCATACACCTCACGGTAAGACTTTCTCGCTTACTCCGACGTGTAAGACTCCTTTAGCGTTGCTTACACCGAAGTGTAAGACTCCTTTAGCATTGCTTACACCAAAGTGTAAGTCTCCTTTAGCATTGCTCACATCTCAGGGTGAGACTTCTACTTTATCATGCATGCATGACTTTCTACTATGCAACTACTATGCAATGTAATTACACTATTACACAAGATAGAATTATAATCACATAACTTTCAAATAGAAAAATAGTACACGTTAACACATAAGCATATAACATGGTCACTGTCACTGTCACTGTCACTATCGAGCCGTGTCGAAGTACAGTTCCTTTATCTTTTTTTCCTTTAACTCATTGTTATCTTTCAAAAACTTGTTTAAAATATAATACTATATTCTTTATCTTTGAAAACTATCTCTTTAACAGTTTACATGCCAGCCCAACACCGTTTAGGAAAAAGGGCAATAAGAACTCACCTGACTTCTACTGTGTCTATCTCACTTAGCACTTAAACTTCAAGCTAGGTGGGATGATAATATATTTGTTTCAAGAGTCACGAATGGAATAAAGTTATAACCTACATATCTCATCCGAAAACTCCTATGTCCGAAATCTTTTTTGGTCGAAATCTATTTCGACTGAAAACTCTAGTGTTAGAACTATTTTCTATTAATGGTTTTTTCATTCGAAAACATTTGTCCGAGAAATGTTTTGTTCGAAAACATCTGTCCAAAATACTTTTCGTCCGAAATTTTCTGTATGAGATACTTTTTGATCAAAAAGCTCAGTCCGAAATCTATGGTGTTCCGAAATACTTTTCGAGCGAATCCGAGTTTTCGGACGATTCATCTGTTCTTAATTAAATACTCCGTTTTTGGTCCAAGTTCCACTCTTTTTACGTCCAAAACTTGTATTTAGCTTCCATGAAGCTAAATACATGCTTTCTAGTCCAATTCCAAATTAAAACTCTCATCTTTGATTAAAAACCCATATAAACCCTAAACCCACTTATTCAATACAGAAATCGAATCTGAGAACGATTTGGTACCTGTTATCGCGTGTTCTTTCCTTCTCCACTCTCCAGCAATGCTCAGCGACGATCGTGGGTCGAGAATGAAGGTCTCGGGTGTTGGTTTAGAGCTTTCTCTCTCTCTCTAAAAATTGTGGTGAAGATGATGAAGTGGTGTGACAAAGGAAAGAAAGGCAGGGTTTTACTCCTCCTCCTTGCACCTCCCATGCCTAGCCCACGAGTCTGTTATGTTTCTTTCGTTATTTCCCAAACTTCGTTCGTAAGCTTTAGGTCCTATTATTATTATTATTTTCAGGATGTTACAAGTATACCCCCTTACGAAAGGTTTCGTCCTCAAAACCTGTCATAAGTCAAACAGATGGGGATACAACTCCTTCATTTTCGTTTTGGTTTCCCAAGTGGCGTCCGATCCTTTGCGATGCTTCCATTGTACCTTAACCAACTGAATTACTTTATTCCGCAACTGCTTCTCCTTTCTGTCTAATATGGAAACTGGTTCCACGATGTAATTGAGGCTATTATCTACCTCAATGTCGTCAAGTGGCACGCGCGTTGATTCGTCAGGTAGACACTTGCGTAAGTGTGACACGTGGAAGGTAAGGTGTATTCCACTTAACTCATCAGGTAATTCTAACCGGTAAGCAACTTCACCAACCCGTGCCAATACCTTGAAGGGTCCGACAAACCTCGAACTTAACTTCCGCCTCTTCCTGAAATGAATAATCCCTTTCCAGGGGATACCTTTCGTCTCTTGTCTATATAAGACTTCTAACGATCTTGTGCTGCTTTCATTCGTACCTTAATATGATCAAACTTCACAGAGGTTGCCATGACTAACTCTAGGCTTCCCAGCTCTATCTATCCTATCTCAACCCAACAGACCGGGGTCCGGTATTTCCTACCGTACAACATCTCGTAAGGCGGCATGCCGATAGTGGTGTGGTAGCTGTCATTGTAGGAGAATTCTACCAAAGGTAGGTGACTATCCCAGCAGCCACTGAAGTCTATAATGCATGCGCGGAGCATATCCTCCAACGTCTGGATGGTCCTTTCGGATTGATCATCTGTCTGTGGGTGATAAGCCGTGCGGATGTTCAATATTGTACCCATTGACTCATGAATCTTTTCTAGAGGTCAGATATAATCAATAATGGCATGCCATGTCGAGACACAATCTCATTGATAAACACTTTTGCCAGCTTCTCCGATGAATAAGTTTTACGGATCGGTAAGAAATGTGCACTCTTTGTCAGACGAACCACTATAACCCAAATCGTATCATAGCCTTTAGCTGTGCGGGGCAACTTTGTAATAAAGTCCATGGTGATACGCTCCCACTTCCATTCGGGTATTTTCTAGAGGCTGGATTTTCTCGTATGGCTTCTGATGCTCTGCTTTAACTTGTGAGCAACTCAAATACTTGTTTACGTATTCGGTCACATCATTCTTCATGTTAGGCCACCTATACTCCTTCTTCAAATCGTGGTACATATTCGTGGTTCCCGGGTGGATGGAATATCGGTACTTATGGGCCTCGTCGAGTACTTTGGCCCTAAGCTCTCCGCCCTTCGGTACCCACATACGACTACATCTGGTCCTCACTCCATGAGTGTTTATCTCTAACTTGATATGTTGACCGACCATCCTTTCTTTCTTAATGTTCTCTTGCTTTAACGCTTCCGTATGTGCTTTCTCTAGCTCTGTCATAATATCTGGTGTTATTACCAACTGGTTCACTTTCACCCTTATAGGAGAATGAGTCTCCTTAAGGCTTAGGGCGTCAGCGACCACATTCGCCTTTCCCGGGTGGTATAGGATTTCTCAGTCATAATCCTTTAGCAGTTCATGTCACACCCCGACCGATGGCGGAATCATCGGGGCGGGACATGTAAGACTGTTCATAGCACATGGTTGACTAAATTGAAATATATTAAAGTTAAATTTACATTACAAATAATCCAAGTACAAACCAAATTCAAACAAGAAACATAAAACAACTCATAAAGTTCTCGATTTAAATTGCTAAGTCCAAATCCTATGTTGAACACGTCTTGAATCAATCTCACATATTGGGGCCTGAAACATGAATAAAATAAAGTCAACTAAATAGTTGGTGAGTATAACATAGTTGTATGTAGATAGCATATAGTTGAAAACAAATCCTTTACAAAACATGATAAAATAAGGCATTTATGGGGAGCAGCTATTGTGTAACCATGTACAACCAAACCTTGTAACTAGCATGCAAAAATTATGTTGTCGGTTTCAATCACCGCACACCATGGGTGGGTTTGTCAGACTCAATATATCTATCATTGAAAACCGTCGGCTTGTATAGTTAATGATTGCACATAATAGCATACAAAGGTTAGCACACCTAGCACTCGGGCACAAAGCTCAAATTTTGCACACATGTATGTAAATAGGATTTTTGCACTTGTGTTGTTTGTGTAAATGTAAATGTGTAATGTGTAATGTGTATAGAGTTCATGTTCCACCCCAAAAGTGTAAAAGAGTAAAAAAGGGGTTGTGAATACTCACTTGGTATGGAAGTGTAGCTAACAAAGATTATAGATAGCAAATATGATCCTCGAAATGCACAATTTAACCTAAAGAGTAATGTGTATTGAATCAAATAGATGCATAAAGTTTAAGTCTAGGATGAAAGTTGAATTTGTGTATAAAACTATTGATTTGTATTTAAAAGTATTGAATAAAATATATAGAGTTTGAAGTAAAAAAATATTTTTGAAACAATTTGATTAGGTTTGAATTTGATAATTGAATAAATATATAATTATAGTTTATGAAATAATGTAAATATTAATTGTAATTAAGTATAAATAAATAAATGATTTTGATTTAAAATGTAAATTAAATAAATAGTCATTATCTTATTTATTTATAAATTTTGTAACTTAATTATTTAAAATATCATTTAAGTGTAAGATAATAAATATAAATTTAATTTTTCATAAACTTTTAAATAAATTATATTTATGCCAAGATTAAACTTTTAATCCATTTTTAAATACAGAAAACATATTTTTATAAAATCGAAACATTTATTGATCGGAGAATATAAAATTATAATTCTGCTACAATTTCTGAGTCACACACGACCGTGCCTCGGAAGGGCACGATCGTGCTCAAGCCACGGGCGCGATCGTGCTCAAGCCACGGGCGCGACCGCGCTAGTCGGGGCGCGACCGGGTTGATCAACAGAGGGCACAAAACTAGACCAGTCAATAGGCACGACTGTGCCTTGGCCCGGCACGGTCGTGTCTAAGCTTCTTAGACACAACAGAGACTAGCCCGAAGGGCATGACTAGGTCTGGACAGGAGGACACGACCGCGCTACATGAGGCACGGCCGCGCTAGATGATTAGTGCGATCGTGTCTCTTCCAAATCAGACACGAATTGACAAATTCTTGTATTTTAAACGATGGAATTGTTAGGGCTTTTGATTAATGGGTTATTACAAGTCTTTTCATATAACTTAATTGCATGTACATCGTGTTTAAGCAGGGATTCGATTAAATCATTTTTTTATAAAACATGAGTTCTGATTCAGATCGATTTCTATAATGGAAGCCCAAATTGAATAGGGGCTTTTGATACTGATACTGAAATGAATGAATTAAAGGTTTAAGTTACCCTGAACAGTAGCGAATCGATGGATATTGGTAGGGAGGAAATTCCAACGACGGCGAGATTGAGTTCCGGTGATCCTTGTTGCACTCCGGCCAATCCACTCAGTCCAGAACTTCTCGGGAGGGACGAGTGACACGAATATCTTGCTTGAGAGAATACGGATTGCAGGAGAAAATTTCTTGGTTTTCTTGAAAAGATTTGAGAGAGAAATTTCGAGATTGGTAATATGAAACTGAGGCGTTTGAATAATTTGGAAAGCGATAATACGTTTGTTAAGGGAAAAGAAACGGATGTATGTTACGGATTCGAACGATCGGGTAATTAAAGTTGCAGTTACGTTTCAGCTGTTTCACAGGCGCGACCGTGCTTAAATATGGCACGACCGTGCTTAGGCACCGGGCGCGATCGTTCCAGGACCAGTCGCGCGATCATGCCGAGGCACTTGGCGCGACCGTGCCAGGACGAAGCACGACCGTGCTAATTAGGGTTTCTTGATAAATTTTCAACTTTAGTCCTTGACTTTTTCAGGTTTGATTAGTTTGAAATAAATAGTTACTTGTATAGCGTTTAAGTGTATATAATCGAGCAAAACTTGTAAATTTGTATTGAATCATTTGCATTTAGTTTACGGTAAGCAAAATAACAAGGCAGTGCACGAGTATGGAATTTGAAATTGTATTACATTGAATTGAAATATGAATACTAAATTCAGAGATGTTACAGTCTCCCCATGTTGAGAGAATTTCGTTCCAAAATTTAGCTAGAGGATACAACAGTATTAGTAAAAAGATGAGGGTACTTGAGCTTCATTTGGTCCTCTCGCTCCCAAGTGAACTCAGGACCACGCTTAGATTCCCAACGAACTTTGACAATAGGAATGAGACTTCGCTTGAGCTGTTTGACTTCACGATCCATAATTTCCAACGGCTTCTCAACGAAGTGCATCGGCTCATCAATGTGCACGTCGTCAAGCGGTATATGGAGATTTTCATCAGCGAGACACTTCTTCAGATTAGATATATGAAATGTGGGATGCACATTTCCAAGAGATGGAGGTAACTCGAGCTTGTAAGCCACTTTCCCAATCCTTTCAAGGATTTTTAATGGACCAACATAACGAGGTGCTAACTTGCCTTTCTTTCCAAAGCGGATCACGCCCTTCCATGGAGACACCTTAAGAAGAACAAGATCAGCGACTTGGAATTCCAAGGGTTTTCGACGCTTGTCGGCATAACTCTTTTGCCGACTCCTCGCTACTCGAATATTGTCACGGATTTGAATAATCTTGTCGGATGTTTCTTGAATTAACTCGGGACCAGTGATTTGTGCTTCACCAATCTCGTTCCAACAGATAGGAGAACGACACTTGCGACCAAAGAGAGCTTCGAATGGAGCCATGTTGATACTTGTGTGATAGCTATTGTTGTAAGAAAACTCAATGAGGGATAGATGTGAATCCCAATTTCCACCAAAATCGATTACACAAGCTCTAAGCATGTCTTCAAGAGTTTGGATTGTTCGCTCGGTTTGACCATCAGTTTGGGGATGGTAAGCCGTGCTCAAATCCAATCGTGTACCAAGAGCAGTTTGGAGAGATTTCCAAAATCGAGAAGTGAACCGGGCATCTCGATCAGATATTATGTTCAAGGGAACACCATGGCGACTCACGATTTCATCAATGTAAATTCGGGCTAGTTTCTCAACCCGATAGTCTTCACGGATAGGCAAGAAATGAGCAGATTTGGTGAGTCGATCAATGATCACCCAAATACTATCATAACCACTCGAGGTGCGAGGGAGTTTGGTAATAAAATCCATAGCTAGATTCTCCCATTTCCACACGGGAATTTCTGGTTGTTCGAGTAAACCAGATGGACGTTGATGTTCGGCTTTGACTTTGGAACAGGTTAAGCATTTGGCCACATAAAGAGCAATGTCTTTCTTCATACCGGGCCACCAATATTGTTGGCGAAGATCTTGGTACATTTTATCCGCACCAGGATGAATAGAATAACGAGTCTTATGAGCCTCGTTCATGAGAAATGTACGGAGATCATCGCGATCGGGAACCCAAATACGGTTCAAGTAATATAGTAAGCCATTGCGTTTTGATTCGAGAAGAAGTTCAACACCACACGACATTTCTTCATACATGTTACCCTCGGTTACCGAGACGTGTTGAGCTTCTAAAATACGGGTTTGAATATCGGTTTGAATACGGGCACAATGAAGCATAACATGTTCCTTTCGACTCAAAGCATCGGCTACAACATTCGCTTTGCCGGGATGGTAACGAATCTCGCAGACATAGTCGTTAAGGAGTTCGACCCAACGTCGTTGCCTCATATTAAGTTCTTTTTGGTTGAAAATATGTTGAAGACTTTTGTGGTCGGTTAACACCACACATTTTGTGCCATATAGGTAATGTCTCCAAATCTTTAACGCGAATACAACCGCACCCAACTCGAGATCGTGCGTCGTATAATTCTTCTCATGAACTTTGAGTTGCCTTGATGCATAAGCGATTACCTTGCCTCGTTGCATGAGAACACAACCAAGACCTTGGTTAGAAGCATCACAATAGACAACTAAATCATCATTTCCATCGGGGAGAGTCAATATGGGAGCATTGCACAACTTTTGCTTGAGGGTTTGGAAAGCTTCTTCTTGTTTCGGTCCCCATTCATAAGTCTTACCCTTGTGGGTCAAAGCGGTAAGAGGGACAGCAATCTTTGAGAAGTTTGAGATGAAACGACGATAATAACCCGCAAGACCAAGAAATGAACGGACTTCGGTAGGAGTCTTCGGGGCATTCCAATTCTTAACCGTTTCAATCTTAGCAGGATCAACATGAATACCCTTGTCGTTGACGATGTGACCAAGAAATTGAACTTCTTCTAGCCAAAATTCACATTTGGAGAATTTGGCATATAGTTGTTCTTTTCTCAAGAGATCCAAAACCAGTCTAAGATGTTCTTCATTGTCGGCTTTAGTCTTGGAATAGATTAAGATATCATCAATGAAAACGATCACGAATTTATCAAGGTACGGTTTGCACACACGATTCATGAGATCCATGAAACTACGGGTGCATTGGTTAACCCGAAAGGCATAACCATGAACTCGTAATAACCATACCTTGTTCGAAAAGCAGTCTTAGGAATGTCATCTTCTTGAACACGAAGCTGATGATAACCGGATCGAAGATCAATCTTGGAGAAACAAGTAGAACCTTGAAGTTGATCAAAGAGATCATCGATTCTAGGCAAAGGATAACGGTTCTTGATAGTAAGCTTGTTGAGTTCGCGGTAGTCAATACACATGCGAAATGATCCATCCTTCTTCTTAACAAATAAGACGGGTGCACCCCACGGTGAATGACTTGGGCGAATGAAACCTTTGTCGGATAGCTCTTGAAGTTGACTTGCAAGTTCTTGCATTTCGGAAGGTGCAAGACGATAAGGAGCTCTAGCAACGGGGTTAGCTCCAGGTATAAGATCAATACGGAATTCTACTTGACGAACGGGAGGAAGACCGGATAAGTCTTCGGGTAATACTTCGGGAAAATCTCGGATAATGGGGATATCTTGAATACTCTTCTTCTTAACATCCTTTTAAACGATATGAGCTAAGAAAGCGATGTACTTCTTTCGTAAGTACTTTTGAGCGGTAGTGCATGACATCAACTTAAGTCCCTTGCAAGGCTTTTCACCAAAAACCCTTAAGGTTTCTCCCGATGGTAGCGGAATTCGGATACACTTTTCAAAGCAAATGACTTCGGCATGATGATTTGATAGCCAATCCATACCTATGATAATATCAAAGCTTCCTAGTGGCATTGGAACAAGGTTGATTGGGAATGAATGATCATTTAGTTCTAAGGAGCAATCATAAATAATGGACTCAATTGTAAGGGAGTCACCATTTGCTACTTCAACGGTAAAGGTTTTCTCTAATTGGGATCGTGTCTTTGCAAGTAAAGGCTCAAAATTAAGTGACACAAAACTTTTATCGGCACCGGTATCGAACAAGATGGAGGCATAATGACTATTAACAAGGAACGTACCATTAACCACGTCGTTGTTGGCTTGAGCTTCGTTGGCGTTTATGTTGAACGCACGCCCACGAGCTCCACCTTGTCTAGCATTTACAAGTCTTGGACATTGATCACAAAAATGGTTCGGGTCACCACACTCATAGCAAGCACGCCCATTAGCAATGGCGGGAGCACCTTGGTTAGCCACTTGAGGTACGGTTCGGTTTGGAAGGTTGACTTGGCCCGTAAGAGCTTTGGTCCTACAAACACTAACCGTATGACCATATCTCCCACAATAAGTACAAAGGCAACATGGGATGTTTTGGGGATGATGGTAGTTGCAGGTGGCACAAAGTGGGTAGATTCCAACATAAGGCTTTTTAGCCGGCGCTTGAACCATAGGTGCAGCTTGGTTGACGGGAACAGCAGGAGTAACCACAGCAAAATTTCTAACCTTCCTCTTTCTATTATTGTGGGAGGGTTCAGTTGTGGTTTCTTTGCTGTGAATAGGAGGGGTTACGGTTTCAGAAACTTTCTTAGAACCCTTTTTGGTAAGAGTTCCAGCTTTCACATGATTATCAGTTAAAGTAGCAGATAGACGAATAGCATCCTCCAGAGTAGCAGGATTTCTACCTAAGACAGTATCTTGGATTTGTCTTGGTAGCCCACCAATATACTTCTCGATACAACGGGACAGAGGAGTGACCATGTGGGGCACTAGAAGACTCAACTCATGGAACCGAGTTGTATATGCTAAGCTTTCCCCACTATCTTAGGCAAGATCCCAAAATTCAGCTTCTAACTTTTTCACTTCATTTCGAGGACAGAACTCCTCGGTCATAAGCCTTTTGACCTCATCCCAAGGTAAGGCCATAGCTACATCAACACCCCTATTCCTTTTCTCCCCATTCCACCATGTAAGTGCCCATTTTTGTAGGACACTTGTAGCATGCCGAACACGGAGGTTGTCGGGACAGTCACTATTGAGAAAGGTATTCTCAATGCTTTCAAACCATTGAAGGAGTCCAGTAGCTCCTTCGGTTCCATAAAACTTGAGGGGATTGCACGAGTTGAAGTGCTTGAAGGTGCATTGAGGTGGATTGTTACCACCATTTCCACCATTTCCACCATTATTACCACTATTGCTTCCATTTCCACCATTGTTGCCATTGGTGGCTCCATTGGCTTGGGTGAGTTGTGTCACCAATTGGGTAAGAATAGCAGCAATGTCGGTGTTGGCGTTGGTTGCGGGAGCACGACGAGGAGGTATTTGTAAGAACTTATGAGATTTGATAGGATTTAATAGAATGAGATAATAAAAATAGATATTCTTAGTTTGGATTGTACTCAAAAGTGACCAAAATCACTTGAATACTATGGCACATTAAGGTTAATTAAACTTATAAATTTTTTCAAGGAGACATGCTTTAGCCTATAAGTAAACACTCATCTCGGGGATTCCCAGGAAAGCATACGGGTCCCTCGGTTGATTGGGATTTATGCGAAATGCTTTCCTAGACAGAAAACCCAAAATACAGGTGTCACCCTTCCAGATTGCACGTGTCCTCAAATAATTTAACAAGTTTAAAAACTTTAACGAAGAAATAAAAATTTTTAAAGATTTTTGCTTCAAGAATTTTCCACATGCTTAGAAGAGATAAAGATAGAAAGAAGATAGAAATATTATCAGGTTTTAGAATATAGGAAAGGATATTATTTATTTAATTATTTAGAATATCCTAATAAGTCATGGATTTAAAACACATAAGTCATCAAAATGAAATAATAAGTAATCATATTAAGCATGTAACATATAACATATAGCACATAGCATGTAACACATAGCACAAAAATCATGAAACATAGTATAAGTGGGTGTCCTAAAGTCATAGTCTAGGTCAAGGTGTCTAATAACCTAATTCCCTATAACCAAGGCGCTGATACCAATCTGTCAAACCCCGACCGATGGCGGAATCATCGGGGCGGGACATGTAAGACTATTCATAGCACATGGTTGACTAAATTGAAATATATTAAAGTTAAATTTCTATTACAAATAATCCAAGTACAAACCAAATTCAAACAAGAAACATAAAACAACTCATAAAGTTCTCGATTTAAATTGCTAAGTCCAAATTCTATGTTGAACACGTCTTGAATCAATCTCACATATTGGGGCCTGAAACAAGAATAAAATAAAGTCAACTAAATAGTTGGTGAGTATAACACAGTTGTATGTAGATAGCATATAGTTGAAAACAAATCCCTTACAAAACATGATAAAATAAGGCATTTATGGGAAGCAGCTATTGTGTAACCATGTACAACCAAACCTTGTAACTAGCATGCAAAAATTGTGTTGTCGGTTTCAATCACCGCGCACCATGGGTGGGTTTGTCAGACTCAATAGATCTATCATTGAAAACCGTCGGCTTGTATAGTTAATGATTGCACATAATAGCATACAAAGGTTAGCACACCTAGCACTCGGGCACAAAGCTCAAATTTTGCACACATGTATGTAAATAGGATTTTTGCACTTGTGTTGTTTGTGTAAATGTAAATGTGTAATGTGTAATGTGTATAGAGTTCATGTTCCACCCCAAAAGTGTAAAAGAGTAAAAAGGGGTTGTGAATACTCACTTGGTATGGAAGTGTAGCTAACAAAGATTATAGATAGCAAATATGATCCTCGAAATGCACAATTTAACCTAAAGAGTAATGTGTATTGAATCAAATAGATGCATAAAGTTTAAGTCTAAGATGAAAGTTGAATTTGTGTATAAAACTATTGATTTGTATTTAAAAGTATTGAATAAAATATATAGAGTTTGAAGTAAAAAAATATTTTTGAAACAATTTGATTAGGTTTGAATTGGATAATTGAATAAATATATAATTATAGTTTATGAAATAATGTAAATATTAATTGTAATTAAGTATAAATAAATAAATGATTTTGATTTAAAATGTAAATTAAATAAATAGTCATTATCTTATTTATTTATAAATTTTGTAACTTAATTATTTAAAATATCATTTAAGTGTAAGATAATAAATATAAATTTAATTTTTCATAAACTTTTAAATAAATTATATTTATGCCAAGATTAAACTTTTAATCCATTTTTAAATACAGAAAACATATTTTTATAAAATCGAAACATTTATTGATCGGAGAATATAAAATTATAATTCTGCTACAATTTCTGAGTCACACACGACCGTGCCTCGGAAGGGCACGATCGTGCTCAAGCCACGGGCGCGACCGGGTTGATCAATAGAGGGCACAAAACTAGACCAGTCAATAGGCACGACCGTGCCTTGGCCCGGCACGGTCGTGTCTATGCTTCTTAGACACAACAGAGACTAGCCCGAAGGGCATGACTAGGTCTGGACAGGAGGACACGACCGCGCCGCTATTCGACACGACCGCGCTACATGAGGCACAGCCGCGCTAGATGATTAGCGCGACCGTGTCTCTTCTAAATCAGACACGAATTGACAAATTCTTGTATTTTAAACGCTGGAATTGTTAGGGCTTTTGATTAATGGGTTATTACGAGTCTTTTCATATAACTTAATTGCATGTACATCGTGTTTAAGCAGGGATTCGATTAAATCATTTTTTTATAAAACATGAGTTCTGATTCAGATCGATTTCTATAATGGAAGCCCAAATTGAATAGGGGCTTTTGATACTGATACTGAAATGAATGAATTAAAGGTTTAAGTTACCCTGAACAGTAGCGAATCGATGGATATTGGTAGAGAGGAAATTCCAGCGACGGCGAGATTGAGTTCCGGTGATCCTTGTTGCACTCCGGCCAATCCAGTCATTCCAGAACTTCTCGGGAGGGACGAGTGACACGAATATCTTGCTTGAGAGAATACGGATTGCAGGAGAAAATTTCTTGGTTTTCTTGAAAAGCTTTGAGAGAGAAATTTCGAGATTGGTAATATGAAACTGAGGCGTTTGAATAATTTGGAAAGCGATAATACGTTTGTTAAGGGAAAAGAAACGGATGGATGTTACGGATTCGAACGATCGGGTAATTAAAGTTGCAGTTACGTTTCAGCTGTTTCACAGGCGCGACCGTGCTTAAATATGGCACGACCGTGCTTAAGCACCGGGCGCGATCGTTAGAGGACCAGTCGCGCGATCGTGCCGAGGCACTTGGCGCGACCGTGCCAGGACGAAGCACAACCGTGCTAATTAGGGTTTCTTGATAAATTTTCAACTTTAGTCCTTGACTTTTTCAGGTTTGATTAGTTTGAAATAAATAGTTACTTGTATAGCGTTTAAGTGTATATAATCGAGCAAAACTTGTAAATTTGTATTGAATCATTTGCATTTAGTTTACGGTAAGCAAAATAACAAGGCAGTGCACGAGTATTGAATTTGAAATTGCATTACATTGAATTGAAATATGAATACTAAATTCAAAGATGTTACAGTTCCAACCACCGCCTTTGCCTCATATTCATGTCTTTCTGCTTGAAGAAATAATTCAAGCTCTTGTGATCCGAATAAATTGTGCATTTCACCCCTTAGAGATAATGCCTCTAAATCTTTAACGCAAACAAAACTGCCGCGAGCTCCAAATTGTGCGTCGGGTAGTTAACTTCGTGAATCTTTAGCTGTCGTGATGCATACACGATCCCCTTTCCCCTCTGCATTAATATGCACCCTAACCTTTGTCTCAAAGCGTCTGAGTATATCACCAGGTCCTCGCTACCGTCGGGTAGTGCTAACACTGGGGCTTGGGTCAATTTCTCCTTTAATTCTTCAAATGCTTTAGATTGGGCCTGACCCCATTAGTACTTTACCTCTTTGTGTGTCAACTTTGTTAGTGGCGAATCTATTCTCGAGAAGTCCTGAATAAACCTTCGATAGTAACCTGCCAATCCCAAAAAACTCCGAATCTCGGTTGGCGTCTTCGGGAATTCCCATTCCTACACTGCCTCTATCTTAGCCGGGTCAACCATAATGACGTCTGCGTTGATAATGTGATCTAAGAATTGGACTTCCTTATGCCAGAACGCGCATTTGGAGAACTTGGCATACAACTTTTCTTTCTGTAGCGTCTCTAGTACCTCTCGAAGATGACAAGCATGATCGCCTTCACTCTTCGAATAAATGAGTATGTCGTCTATAAACACTATCACCGACTTGTCCAGCATCAGTCTACACACCTGATTCATCATACTCATGAATGTTGCTGGAGCATTGGTCAAACCGAAAGACATCACACGAAATTCGTAATGCCCATAACGCGTGCGAAACGTTGTCTTAGTTATGTCCTCTTCCCTTACCTTTAACTGATGATATCCCGACCGCGGATCAATCTTGGAGAACCATCTAGCGCCTTGTAGTTGGTCGAACAGATCATCGATCCTTGGTAGCGGATATTTGTTCTATACTGTACGTTTGTTCAACTCTCTGTAGTCGATGCTTATTCTCATGGCACCAACTTTCTTCTTTACAAACAGAACCGGAGAACCCCATGGAGAAATGCTCGGTCTGATAAAACCTCTATCCAAAAGTTCTTCCAACTGTATCATTAGCTATTTCTTCTCTAGAGGCGCAAGTCAGTATGGTGCTTTAGCCACGGGCTGGGCACCCGGTACTAAGTCTATCTGGAACTCTATCTCCCGGTCAGGTGGTAACCCAGGTAACTCCTTGGGAAACACCTTCGGAAAGTTACATACCACTGGTACGTCTTTCAACTCTTTCACTTTTACATCATTGTCTATCACATAGGTCAGGTAGGCCTCGCATCCGCGCCCTATGTACTTCTCTGCCTTCATCATCGATACGACGTTCATTAATGAACCGTCACGATCCCCGTAAATCAAAAGCTCGCTACCGTCTGGAGCTTTGAGCTGAACTATCTTTAGTCTGCATACAATCCGGGCTTCGTTGGCAGCTAACCAATCCATACCCAAGACTATATCAAACCCTCCCAAGGTCATAACATACAACCTAACTGGCAATCTATGGCCATGTATCTTTATATTGCGTTTGTCTACTAGTTCTATTAGTGTTGCAGTCTTACCCACAGCAGTCTCTACAGTAAAAGCATGTTCTACCTTAGTAACTTTACATTTCATTCTTCTACATATAAAGGATGATATAAAAATTCTATTGGCACCCAAATCAAACAGTACAGAGACAAAGGTATGATCAAGGATGAACGTACCTGACACCACAGCTGGATCACCTCTAGCTTCCTCTTGTGTCAGTGCATACGCTCGGGTTCTTGCCTTTGGCTTTTCGACTTCTTTTCCTTTCTTGGTGCCAGTAGCTTTGGGTTTGCGACTTTCCTTGGCCATGTGGCCAGGTATTTCGCAGTTATAACAAGACTGTGCCCCGGGACACTATCGTGAGTAATGTCCGGTCTTTCCGCACCTATAGAAAATATTCAACCCAACTCGGCACTCACCAGAGTGCTTCCTGCCGTACTTAGCACAATCAACCCCGTCTTTAATCCTCAGCTTCTTCATCTCCGGCCCCGCCCACTCTTTAGCTGGCCGTTTAACGGCATCAGACACTTTCTTCTCAGTAGGCAATGGGTCCGCAGATTCGAAGTCATCATATACTATTCCAGCAAGTGATACCACAGATTCAAACCTTGTAGGAGCATTGTCTTTAACGTGCACACAGACCCTCTGTGGTAGTCCCTTGATGTAATACTTGATCCTCTTTTCCTCAGTGTCCACCAGATGTGGAACCAACTGAGCCAACTCTTGGTATTTGGAGGTGTACTGGTGTTGAGTCATACTACCAGCACAGAGCCCTAGAAATTCTCTCTCAACTCTGTTAATCTCATTCTGCGGGCAGAACTTAGTGATTAGCAGCTTTTTCATGTCATCCCATTTCATCTTTTTCATCTCAGTAGAAGACTTGATTCTTTCAATTGATCTCCACCAACTCAACGCCTCATTAGTGAATGAGGGAGCGGCAAACTTGACCGCTTGGTCATCATGGCACTCAGTAATGTTGATCACCCCGTTCATCCTCTCTATCCACTCGAAAGTGGCAACAGCATCCTTCCGTCCATCATACTTCGGCCGGTCATACTCCCGAAAGGACTTATAATTGCAACCTCGAGTTGCCATTTCATAATCAGAATCGTCACTATCAGTGACTTCATTTCTCTTGTTGCTTTCCTCTTTCCTCTCTTTCTTCCCTATATCAAACTCTTTATGGGCCTCGCCCAACCCTTCCAATAGAACTTTCTACGTGATTGAAGTAACCTCTGCCATGATAGCTTACTTCACAACCGGTTCCAACTCAAGCGCCTCGTTATGGGCATCGTCGTGAACCGACACATGGTTCCCACTGACATTATGATCCACGTGCACCGATTCAGTCTCGTTGTGGGAGTGTTCACTTTCCTCATGTCGTGTTCGGTTACCTGGCGGTCGGCCTCGACGACCAGTACGACCCCTAGTACGACCACCTCTCTTTCCTCTAGCCATTAGTGTCTACTGCGAACAAAGATAGCTCATGTTATCATGATAGGTAATAATTTAGAACACCTCGAGTAATGTAAATTACTAATTACATAGACCGGTATGAAATTACTAATTTACTTTACTTCTCGGGATCTGAACATCTCCTTTCAGAGTAACATTTGCATTCAAGTTCAGAGTTTCTACTGTAAGTCACATACTATCCACTGTCTACTGTATATGCTAAGGCATGTACTAGGTACTATTTATGCTAAAGCTTTTACTGTCTACTATCTGTACTAAGGCATTATTGTCTATGTTCTATGTTAGGACATTGACTACCTTCTGTCTACTATCTTTCCATGGACGGGCTGCTCTGACTAACATTCCTTTCCTTCCTTTCCTTTGTCCCATTCTCAGTTTAAGTTTAGACATTATCACAAATTTCTGAATCTCTCAAACTATGGCTCTAATACCAACTTGAAACGCACCAAACGGGTACATCTCATAGTTGGCACAAAACATAACAAACATAGTTCTTAAACCGGCAATCAGAATCTATTACAACGGAAGTATTTAAATTAAAACATTCAACAAACGATAATGTAAATCATTGTCTACAATATGAACTATTAGGATTGGGAATGTCAGTCTTCAATGCTGCAGCCCGATGTCCATGTTATCCTGCCCTCACGACTCTCTTACTTTTCTTTCGCTTTGCCTTTCCTACCTATCATGCATACTAAAAGTCAGCTAACGCTGATGAGTTCTATCCTTACTTTAAACTATAAAACTTTCTTTTTTGTAGCTTAGTTTTATAAAGATAAAATAAGCTTTACTTTCTCTTTCTTTGAAAACACTTTAACTTTACTTGAAAACTTTACAACGTTACAATTATAAAACTATTACGTTACTGTCTATTATTAAAACTTTAGCTTTGAGGAAACCCGCCAAGGTGTCCTCCTGTACTCTGTATGACTATCGTTTCACTTGTACAGGACAAGTGACTATATCACACTTTAACTATCACATATGGATCATGGTCTGAGAACCAGAAATCTTTCTCGCTTACACTTCATGGTAAGACTTTTACTTTAGCGCTGCCCACACCTTAGGGTGGGACTTCCTTTCTCGCTTGCACGTCAGTGCAAGACTCCTTTAGCATTGCCTACACCACAGGGTAAGACTTTCTCGCTTACACCGAAGTGTAAGACTCCTTTAGCATTGCTTACACCGAAGTGAAAGACTCCTTTAGCATTGCTCACACCTCAGGGTGAGACTTCTACTTTAGCATGTCTGCAGGACTTTCTACTATGCAATTCAATTACACTATTACACAGATTAGAAATATAACCACATAACTTTCAAATAGACAAATAGCACACGTTAACACATAAGCATATAACATGGTATCTGTCACAGTCACTGTCACTGTCGAGCTGTACCGAAGTACAGCTCCTTTATCGTTCTTTACTTTAACTCCTTGTTATCTTTCAAAACCTTGTTAAAAAGATAGTACTATACTCTTTAACTCTTTATGTTTCATTTTATAAAAATATATAATTCTTATAAAATATTCTTTAACTTTGAAAACTCTCTCTTTAATCGTATGCATGCCAACCCAAAACCATTTAGGAAAAAGGGCAATAAAAACTCACCTGACTTCTACTGTGTCTATCTCACTTAGCACTGAAGCTTCAAGCTAGGTGTGATGCTAATATATATGTTTCAAGAGTCACGAATGGAACAAGGTTATAACCTAAATATCTCATCTGAAAACTCATATGTCTAAAATCTTTATTTCGACCGAAAACTCTAGTGTTAGAACTATTTTCTATTAATGGTCTTTTCATTCGAAAACTTTTGTCCGAGAACTGTTTTGTTCGAAAACATCTGTCCGAAATCCTTTTCTGTCCAAAATACTTTTCGTCCGAAATGTTTTGTCCGAGATACTTTTCGATCGAAAAGTCATATCTGAAATCTATGGTGTTCCAAAATACTTTCGGACGTATCCGAGTTTTCGGACTATTCATGGAGATTTCAGACGATTCATCTGTTATTGATCAAATACTCTGTTTTTTATCCAAGTTCTGGTCTTTTTACGTCCAAAACTTGTATTTAGCTTCCATGAAGCTAAATACATGCTTTCTAGTCCAATTCCATCATAAAAATCTCATCTTTGATTATAAACCCATATAAACCCTAAACCCACTTATTCCATACAGAAATCAAATCTGAGAACGATTTGGTACCTGTTATCGCGTGTTCTTTCCTTCTCCACTCTCCAGCAATGCTCAGCGACGAACGTGGGTCGAGAATGAAGGTCTCGGGTGTTGGTTTAGAGCTTCCTCTCTCTACTCTCTCTCTAAAAATTATGGTGAAGATGATGAAGTGGTGTGACAAGGGAGAAGGAAGGCAGGGTTTTACTCCTCCTCCTTGCGCCTCCCATGCCCAACCCACGATCCAAGCCCACGAGTCCGTTATGTTTCTTTCGTTATTTCCCGAACTTCGTTCGTAAGCTTTATTTCCTATCATTATTATTTCTGGAATGTTTCACACACGAACGTTGGTGATATCTAAGTATGATTTAGAATATAAAATTTATACATAACACTGCGAATTGTTATTTCGAGTTAAAAATAAAAGTTTGAGGATTTTTAACGAACGTTTTGTTTTAAACACAGTCCGGATAACTCTATATATTACACTGTTATTTGTTGATACATACAAGAATTAAATTAATTATTATAAATTATTAATAATTAATTAATATCTTTTAAAATCAAATCTAATCATTAAAATATTTTAAAATCTCCATTAACCAATTTCACACTCCAACACACCATCATTATAAGAGTGGTGGGAGTGGTACCCTTCCACTTCAAAGTACCCTCTCAAACTCACCAATCACAAGATATCAGCTCATTTTGACAAACCACCCTCCCAAACTACCATTTTAGGTGGTAGTGGTACCCTTCAAGTATCTTCCAACCCTCTTATTTAAAAAAAAATAAAACAAATCAAATTAATAAAATAAAACTTTAATTAATTAATTAAAATTATATATACATAATAAATTAAAAGACAATAAATAAAAAAAGACAATTAATAAAAACAACTTAAAAAAACACCTAAAAAATTAAAAATCACAGGGCCAATCATACTTTGCGGCTATTTCTCGTTTTCGTTTTATGATTATTTCCAACATCGTTCCGGTTAGATGGGCGTGCGGTTCCGAAAATAATTTAAATTCCTGGTCCATACGTTCAGACCTGACAGAATCTCGTTGCTCATCCACCAAAGCCTATATGTCGTCGTCTTTGAGGATAAGGAAAAACTGGGTATTGAGTATACGATTGTTGGGGAATTTCTTGGCTCATTAGTTGCTGGCTAGAACCGCCTCTCGGTTTGGACACTTTTTGCGGATAGAACCGCCTCTCGGATTAAAACTTTTTTGGAATACATTGTATTTTTATATAAATAATAGAGGAGATAGGATGTATTTTTTGTGGATTGAGAATGTTTGATTTATGTATTTATAGGGGGTAAATTTATTAAATTAAAGTATTTTTTTTTACTTAAACGGCATTATAGCCATTGAACGGCTAAAGCACAACGGCTTCATCTTTGATTTGAACGGGTTAATATACCCGTTGAGCTTACCCGCTGAGTGGTACCCGCTGAAGTCGCTTGGGTTGCGGCGGTGTACCCGCGAACCCGCCACTTACCCGCCTTCTAACCCGCTACCACTCCCACCTCCTTAACCACCCTACTCTTACACCTTACACCTTACGCCACCAATCCACCACCATCCACCACCCCACATTAATAAGTATTTTCTTTTTTTTTATTTAAAATCCTCCACCTCTCTCTCCTCCCACACTATAAATACCACCCCATACCATTTCATTTTTCACACCATTCTTTTTTACTAAATCAAGAGAATTCTCCTTCCCCTCTCTCCCTCTTACCATTTTCGGCCACCACCACCATACAAACATCCACCATTTTTTTATTTCAAGATACAAGTGCTCAAGCCTCATTTGGTGTTTTCTCAAGTGCTAGGATCAAAGCCTTCATTATTTTCGATCCTTCTAAGTAAGAAACCTATCTTATTTAGCTTTTTATTTCTTTGATTCAAGTATTATGTCTTAATCATAATACCCAACAACAACTTACATTCTTTTTATAAAAGAAACCTAAATATGTAACATGAATCATGTAAAAAACAGATTATATACTTTCTTTTTATGATTTATTGCTTCTATATATCTTATATGATACATGCATATGGATGGATCATCATTTTCATCACATGCATATTGATGGATTGTGTTTCTAATAATAGTAACTTTATTGTTTATAAAAATGGGTTTTATACTAGACATGGATCTTTTGTCATTTGAATTTACAAAAAGTATTTCTATATAAAATATAAATATATTTTATGTTTAGATCATCATTTTTACTACATGCAAATCATTAGAATCATTTTATATTTAAGGAAACTTTGTTAAATCAAAAACCGGGTTTTTATCATTGTAATGGTGTTGATGATGAAACTATTTTTGTTAATATTCATACACATATTTTTAAACATCTGGATGATTTAAAAATACCTTATTTATTTGCATGCATATATCTTTAAACTTGACTAAATAGCATTTGGATATTTGTATAATATTTCTATCATCAAAAAAAAAGAAAAAAAAAAAATATATATATATATATATATATATATATATATATATATATATCTTAATATTTCAAAAGTATATTTTATGACATGCATGATTTCCATCATACGATCTATTATTAATATTTATTTTTGAGAAATAAATATATTTTTATCTATTCTAACAAGTCACCAACGTGTCGTCAAGTCAAGCATGGTCAAACCCAAAAAGATAAACATATTTTACAAAGAGTCGAGTTGGGTGGATTGATCGCATAACAAGCACAACATTTCATAGAACTTACGTCCTTACATATTATAGGATACGTGTAGTTTGAGCATTTTCACGTATCTAGTACTTACACTACTCATACAAGGTGAGTTATATAGCCCCACATTTTACATTTTTACATTTTTGGGGTGAAACATGATTACAATTGAACTATTTGCAATTTATACAATTCAAACATCGTGTACATGTGTGTATCTTTGTGCCTTATGCTTGGTAACTATGAGCTAAACTACATTTATAACAAGTACAATCATTAACTTTTTTACAAGCCAACGGTAACAATGATAGATCTATTGCATTTGACAAATCCACCCAGGTAAGGTAACATTGAGTGTTATGCCTAACATGTCACAAGGTTTGATTGTGCACCCGGTTTACTATAGTGGTTCTCCATAATTTTCTATTTATATCATGTTACATGTGAATTGTACACAACATTTTGAACATTATTTGTAGAGTCAAAACCTTTGTATGCTCACCAACTATTTTTAGTTGACCTTGTTTCCATCATCTTTCAAGTGCAAATGTTTGAGATCATATGCAAGATGCTTCACTTAGGATCGAGGCCTAGTTGAATAATAAATTGAACTTTTGATGTATTCAGTTTTGGATGTTTGTTTGAACTTATGTATGAAATCTTGGTTTATTATTTTATATGAATTTTAGTATGATCATGTGCTTATGAACAGTCTCCATGTCCCGCCCTGACGTATTCCGCCGTCGGTTGGAGTGTGACATCACATACATTGATCCTTCTGGCAAACCCAATACCTCTATGCATTGGGTTTCTCTCTTTAACTAGAGTTGTTTGCATGTGAAGGAACAACCATAAGACAAAAAGAATGTATGGGTAGTAAATAGTGGTTGTTCCAGGCACATGACTAGAAATAGATCCATCCTCAACCATTTCAAGAATTTTTATGATGGATATGTTTCATTTGGAAGCAATGCTAAAGGAGGAACTATTATTGGAAAAGGAACTGTCTCTAATGAAAAGATTAATTTTTAAAAGGTTACTTTTGTAAAGGAACTAAACTTTAACTTGCTGAGTGTATCACAAGTGTGTGATTTGAAGAATTAGATGCTCTTCACAGAAGATGATTGTTTTGTTCTTGCACCTGGTTTCAAGAAACCTCCTATAGAGTTAATTCTTCTATTAGTTAAAAGAAAAGATAATATCTATGTCTTAGATATGAAAGAGGCCACTCCATCTGGAAATGTTGTTTGTCACAAAAGCCTCTATTGATGAATCTTCTTTACGGCACAGAAGATTAAGTTATGTTAACATCAAAACTATGAATAGGTTGGTAAAGGGTAATCTTGTTACTGGACTGCCAACACAAAGATTTATCTCTCAATGATCACTGCCTATCATGTCTGAAGGGAAAGCAACATAAGTGTTTTCATAAACCAAATGAAGTTAACTCTATAGATGCTCCATTACAATTGTTACATATAGATCTTTTTTGTCCAATAAATGTTATGAGCATGGGAAAAAAATCATAATGTCTTGTAGTTACAAATGATTTCACAGTATACTATTAGGTTTTCTTCTTGAGAACAAAGGATGAAACTGTGAAGATTCTTAAGTCATTCATCACTCAAGTAGAGAATCAGAGCAATGTAAGAGTTAAATTGATAAGGTATGATCGGGGTACATAATTTAAGAATCATGTAATGGATTCTTTTTGGGAAGGAAAAGGTATTAAGAGATAGTTTAGTGCTCCTAGAACACCTTAATAAAATGGAGTAGCTAAAAGAGGAAATAGGAAACTAATTGAGTAAGCAAGATCAATGTTAGCCGATTCCAAGCTACCAATAACTTTTTAGGCAAAAGCAGTTAGCACAACATGTTATGTTCAAAACAGAGTTCTCATTGTGAAAGCACACAACAAAACACACGATGAATTATGGCACAAGAGAAAGTCTTTTATTGGGTTTCTCAAACCTTTTGGATGTCCTTGCATAGTACTTAATACAAAAGATCAATTAGCAAAATTTTCTGCAAAACCAGATAACGGTTACTATGTTGGATACTCATCATTATCAAAATCCTACAGAGTATACAACAAAAGAACCAATGAAATTGAAAAATCTGCAAATGTAGTCTTCAATGAACATACGCAAAGTGTTCAAGGCTCTGGTCCCGATTGGATGTTTGACTTAGATGCTTTTACACAAGTGTTTGAGTCTTTCCTCTTCCCAAGTAATGAAATATCTAAAGGAGAGACTGTAGCAGAAGACGTCGATTATATAGTGGAATTCAAAAGACCCTAAATTGATCCACCAGCTATATCTGCTTCAATTCCTTCTCGTCAAGGAAGATCCGAACAATCAGAAATAACCAGTAACAAAATCTATGAAGTTAATATTTATGTAGAAAATGCTTCCATTGATCCACAAAATACCGATACCGATGAAGAAAATGTTGCTACTAATGCAACAAATGTTGATGCTGAAGAAGAAAACGCTGCTACTAAATAAGAAAATGTTAACAAAAAGCTCAAGCGCCATCGGTAGCACCTGCTAGTTCTGATACATCCGTAGCAAGTTAAATCTCTGGTCTTCCTGATCAACATTAGAGCAATCTTGATCTATAGTTATAACTGGAAGTAGTTCTTGCTCAAAGAATCAACAAGGAACATCGTCTTGAAAATTTCATTAGAGATGTTCAACAAGGTGTGAGAACAAGAAGCAAATTAACAGAAATTAATATATGTTTGTATTCCTATTTCTTATCACAAGTTGAACTTAAAAAGGTTGGGTATAAACTATGCAAAAAGAGCTTCTACAATATAAAAAGATAAGAAGTGTAGGAACTATGTGATCTTCGAGGAGGACAAGTAGCTATAGGAACAAGATAGGTTTTCATAAACAAGAAAAATGAGAGAGGGATTATGATAAAATAAAAAATAATAAGACAAGACTAGATTTAGAAATGTTAAATTTACGTAGGTCACAATTCTGTATGGTTTTATCTTTTGGTTGCATAATTTTTTTAAGTGTCATATTTTATTTATTTTCAGCTTTGTACACAAACAAAATATTCGCAGCAACACGCGGCTTATTTCCACTGGTTCTTTTTAATTGTAGGGCTGCATATAATGTCCGTCTGAAGTATTTAGTTTACTGGCTATTAAAATTAGGGGCGGCAATTCCTGACACAATCGAAAACATGACCCGAACCCAACACGAAAAAAAAACAAGTTTTGGGTCAGCTGAAATAGCCCATTTAAAAAGTGGTTAACCCGAACACGACCCGCTTAATAAGGGGGTTGACTTGTTAACCCATTTAAGGGTTTTTAAAAAAAAGGTTAGTAGTTATATTTTAGAGAATAAAATTGTTAAAATTTAAAGTTAAATATTTTGATTTTTAAATTTTCCTCTAACAATTAACTTTTAAAGATGAAACTAATTTTCTCTTTTGAATCATTTCATCAACACTTCACTTCCAACAATTTCATTTTATTAGTTTTAACTATCAATTCTTTAAATTTTCCAATCGTTTTTTCTAATCTCGAGCTAAATGTTTAAACCTAAGTTTGTTTATTGAGAATGAAAGATAAAGAAACAAAAACAATAAAAAAGACACCAATTACAAAAAGGTTTTATTTGAGTTGGAGTATTAATTATTTAAATTGTTACTAAGTTACTAAATATTACTTATATTCATGAATGAATACAAAATGGCTCGACCTGAAACACGACCCGATTTTAAGTGGGTCGACACGACATAACACGTATATGGGTTGGTTTAGGGTTGAAGAATTCAACCCGTTAACCTGCTAACCTTACACGATTAACACCCTAATTAAAATATAGAAGAGTTAGGAATATTGTTGCTTTATAATATCTTTATGACGTGTTTGAAAGATATGGAGGGCAATGAGAATCGCATCTAAGAAACCCTAATGAGAGTGCTTGAATAAATTCAGTTAGCCGGTCAAAAAAGGAAAAAAATCAATTAATTCTTCTACAAACTAACTATTCAAGCTAACTTTAATATTGCTTTTAAATGTTTCATAACAAAAGTAATTAATAAAAAAATTATGTAAGTTGGTTATACATATAGGGGAGGGATAGACTAAAAAGTAAACAAAATCATAGAAAACATAGAAAGCCAACACAACGCGCCACGTGTTCAAGGTGAGAAAGGACAATTGCGTCTAAACAAAAAGTAAAAAATAAACATGCACATGTTAAGTAATCTGCATATGCAAAACCCCCCCATCTTCTTTAAACATCAGTAACTTTTTTATACGTTATTTTTTTAAACTATACCATAAAATCTAGCATTTTTTATCTTTTCAACGATTATGATATTGCTATATTTAAAAATAAATAAAAACGATCAATTGGGTGTTGTTTAAAATTAAGCTTTTTTTATGGCGTTTTTCTTTTGTTATGGTGTTTTACACTTTTGACGTAAAATTTCAACATGACAGGTTGTTTTTCATTGTGTATTACAACTATGATATTTAATTTAACATCCATGTACAAAAAATTTAAACGCATGTACAAGTGTGTAAAACACCATATGTTATTTTACAACAAGTGTAAAAATCATATATAAAATTGAAACCCAGACAAAACATCATGTGTAAATTGGCACACATGTGTAAAACACAATGTGTAAGTTGACACTCATGTGTAAAACACCATGTGTAAATTAGCGCCAATATATAAAACACCGTGAGTAAAATGTTAAAAACACCGTGTACATAGATGTTAAATTTAACATCATAGTTATAATATAAAATGAAAAACTAATCGTCATGTTGAAATTTGACGCCATGAGTGTGAAAGATCAAAACAAAAGAAAAACGTCATCAACAAAATAGTTTAAACGCCATGTACATGCGTTTAAATTTTTTGTACATGCATGTTAAATTTAACATCACAATTGTAATACACAATGAAAAACTAATCGTCATGTTGAAGTTTACGCAAAAAGTGTAAAACACCATAATAAAAGAAAAACGCCATAAATATAAAAACACCATAAAATGCCATAGAACATCATAAAACACTATAAAAACACTCAATTTCAAACAAAACTTAGTTGGTCATTTTTTTTCAAATATGTAAATACCATACTCGTCGGAAAGATAAAAAATAAACGATTGATTTTATGGTGAAATTTTTTTCAAAAAATAATAACGTATAAAAAAGTTATGAACTTTAAAAAGAATAGAGAAATGTCATGTGACTTGCATGTGCAAGCTTTTTGGTTAAATCTTTCCATTCTATCCCTTCTGATGGTTTCTAATTTCTAACTAATTACTAAAATGCCACCGCGTGAATCTTAGCCATAAATCACAATAATCTTGTAGCCCAAATTCCTTTCTAGACTTTGTAAGGTTTTGGTCCTTTCTAGCGTAACCTCTATCTTATATATATATATACATATATATATATATATATACATATAAATATATATATATATACATATATATATATATATATATATATATATATACATATATATATATATATATACATATATATATATATATATATATATATATTTATATATATATAGATGATCAAATACAAAATGGATTTAAACTAAAAAACGTTGGAAACAATCTGGTTGTTTGATCAAACTAATTTAGTGGTTGAGATTAATATGTGTCAATTTTTGAATTAATTGGAAGTTAATAATAGCAATGAAGGGTGAAAGAGGGGAGTCAACATTGTATTGATTTTTTTTCTTTAAACCTTACATTCATCAATTTTTTTTAAACTCAAATAAGTGTTGTATAATTCGTTATTTTAAAAACAAAAACTATACCATAAAATCAAGAAATTTTTATCTTTAATATGTGTATAATATTGCTATGTTTTTTTTAAATGGTGTTGTTATATAGCTATTAATGTTATACAATGTTGTTATGTGTCCAGATTTAAAATGATATGTTGATTTACGAAAAGCATGGTGTTACATTTTTAAATAGTGTTGTTATGTTGCAATTCAATTTACATATTGTTGTTATGCGCCCAGGTCTCAAACGGTATGTCGATTTATGAAAAGTAGGTTGTTGTGATCAACTTATAATGGTGTTGTTATGTGGCTATTGAATACACGCAGTGTTGTTATGTGTTTATGTCTAAAAATGGTATGTTAATTTAAATTTGTAAAGATCTGGTACATCACACAACCCGTATTAAGCAATATGGGTCGTATTGTGCTTTGTCAAAGCGACAACGTTATAGACATTTCACATATGTCACGTCGAGACATCTATATGGGTCGTATTGCTAGTGAAAAATGCAATACGACCCATATTTTGTCTATCATACAGCCCCTATCGGGAGTAAACAGCTTGTATTGAGACGAAAAAAAAAGATAATACGACATGTATTAAAGCTGGTGTGTGAATAAAATGAGACGGTGTATGGATAATAAAACCCTTTTTAAAGTTTTAAATCTTTGATAGAATAATAAAGAAATTTGGTTAATAAGTTGATTAACATAATTTGAGTGCTGAATTCCATGCAATTGTTTATTTTATTGGCATTTCATCTCATGCTAATTTTAAATATTAGTACCAACACAGCAACAATTTGTCTGCGTATATAACAATTCTCAAATTTTTAGTTGACTCGAACTTTTAAATGCATCTCTACATTAGTCTATTATATAATTATTAATTAATTTATTATATTTTATGTTTATCCTTATATTATAGATGCTCAAAAAAAACAAGAACAGATAAAATGACCCTACTAATCTAAAGAATGCTTCACCCTCACTTATATATATCTCCAAACAATATCTAGTGTGCAACCATCCATTTCGACAAATAAGATCTTCCTTCAAACTAAAAGAAAACCAAAGAAAAGGTTTTCCAATTTTCGAAAAGAATCGTTTCAACTTTGTACTTCACATTTGTGTCGATTCACATGGTTTCATCTCCGAGGAAACCGATTTTCATTGGAGTTGTTCTATTTTCTCTTTATTTCATCCTTAGGGTTTCTTATTCTCCGATCCTTGGATGGAAGAACCACCACTTTCATCCCGAGGAACTTAGACTTATTCTACACCTCTGTCTCTGCCGCCACCGTTTCGAGCATGTCCACCGTAGAAATGGAGTATTTTTCCAACACCCAACTTGTCATTTTGACAATTCTAATGTTCATCGGTGGTGAAGTGTTCACTTCTATGGTTGCACACTATATCCGCATGTTCTTTATAAATATTTCTCCTAAAGATTGTAATGTAGTTGATCCCTCTACGTGCCATCGCGACACACAACACATTGATAAAATCGAGCTTAATAATATAAAAAACCTAGAATCTGGAAATTCAAAATCGGACAACTTTTGTACTGAAACTTTTTCAACATCCAAGAACTATACGGAGGATCTGAAGGACATATCCTCCAAGTTCTTGGGTGTTGCAGTACTCTTTTACCTAGTATTTGTCCAGTTTTTAGGTGTGCTCTCAGTTTTAATATATCTAAATGTCATATCTAGTTCCAAAAGTATACTCAAGCACAAAGGTCTACATTCTATCACCTTCTGTATCTTCACCGTAGTTTCAACCTTTGCGAACTGCGGGTTTGTTCCAACCAATGAAAACATGTTGATCTTAAGAGAACACTCCGGTTTGTTGTTAATCCTCATTCCTCAAGCCCTATTCGGCAATACTTTGTACCCTCCGGTTTTACGATTTTCGATTTGGGCTATAGGAAAATTCTTTAAGAGGTCTGAAGCTAGGTACTTGTTAAACAACTCTAAAGAAATAGGGTATCAACATCTTCACTCTTACCTACACTCATCCCTTCTTTTCATTACCGTGTTAGCGTTTATCATTGCGCAATTTATTTTGTTTTCATCAATGGAGTGGAGTTCAGGATCATTGCTAGGCTTGAATGTGTATCAAAAACTTGTTGGGATTTTGTTTCAAACGGTGAACACACGACATACTGGTGAATCAATCGTCGACCTCTCCACCGTTAGTGGTGCCGTATTGGTGTTGTTTGTGTTGATGATGTGAGTCTCTCTTTCTCCCTAATGATATCATGAATGGATCTTATTAACATTATGCAGATTGAGATGTCAAATTAACTTTTGTTGCAGGTATCTTCCACCATATACCTCATTTTTACCACTAGCAGCAGACGAGAGTTGTGAGCATGGAAACAAAAGGAGTAGAAAGATTATGGAGAACTTAATCTTCTCACAACTCACATATTTGGTCGTCTTCATCATACTTGTATGCATAACCGAGAGGAAACAAATGGTTAACGATCCCCTCAACTTCAATGTTTTGAACATTGTGGTTGAAGTTATTAGGTATTACGCACCTTACCCTACTCTATATATATCTCTCTCTAAAATTATATCAATATTCACGCAAACAAAAAATATAAATAGAGTTAAATAAAATAGCATTGTTCAAATGAAGCAACCTAAAGGTATAATCACGCATATGTTTTACCATGTGTTTCACGCATTTTCATAAAAAAAGCCTCAATTTAGAGAAAAAAAAATATAGTAATACTTTATTTAAATTAAGGATTACAAAATTGTAGATTTTATAGTATAATATATATATTTTTTTAAATTATAAACTATATAAAAATCATTTACAATTAAGAACTGTTAGGGTTTGAGAAATCCCTCAATGAGGGTTCTTTGTGTTGACACCTGTATTTATAATAGTACTGTACAGGTAAGAAACAATAAATAACATAATGAACACTATACTATACATAAAACTATAATACAACCGTAGGCTTCTTTAACTTATCTAACATACCCCCCGCAGTCCGAGCGGAAGGAACCTGAACGTTAAGACTGGATCTGAAGTCTAAAAACAATTGTGATGGTAAGCCTTTGTTGAATATATCAACAAACTAGTGAGCAGAGGAAAGACGCAACACACGAACCTGACCCTGATACCATGTTAGGGTTTGGGAAATCCCTCGATAATGGTTCTTTGTATTGACACCAGTATTTATAATAGTACAGTACATGGTAAGAAACAATAAATTACATAATGAACCCTATACTATACATAAAGCTATAATACTACCGTAGGCTTATGTAATTTTATTACCAATATCCTATTGTAAAGTCATGTCACATATCCGGCCCAATACCCGTCAAGTACTAGATTACTAATTATCCATTTAGTGTCGGGTATACCAGCGGATATCCTCTATACATGTTAGTTTGTTAAGAAATACTCACTCGGATTTCCTTGTATATTCCTTACTATTTTTAAATTTTATATATTTTTATTACCTAGTGAATTTTAAATATAATAACTAAAAAGTTGTTGAATTAGTATATTGCTCTATTATCAAATACCATAGAAGTCTCGTACCCTCGAAAGTTCTTACTCTATTTCATACCCGAATGCCAGTCTCATTACTTATTCCGAATTTTTCGAGTTTAATCATTGTGTTTAGGTTCGTTACTTCGTTTTCCATATCCATTTTTAGTTTTTTTAAGGAAAATTTCTTTAATCCTGTGAGAGTGAGACTTGAACTCATGATCTCCTTAAACCTTGACATTCCAAGAGAATTTTCTTCCATCACTGTGTCACCAACCCAATGACAAATTGATGAATTATATCCATTTTTAGTTGACCTAAAATTATTGCTGCTTCCACTTAATATTCTAAAGGGATCAAACCACTTTAATAATAATATCCATGTTTAGTCGACTAAATCGCAAAAGAATATATGGCAACCAGACTCCCACTTGAGTTACACCAGAATATAATATTCTTACATCATGCAAAAAGTAGATAAAAGATTAATAATATGTTTATTCTTTGTGTTACCATCTTATGCATTGCATAAATATATTCTTGCTTAACATTTACTATCACACGATAGCCTAGCAATCGGACTCTGTCCACGGGGAAGATCTGTTCGAAAAAAGCAACCATTTTTAGTAGATAAATAGTGGTTGGTGGTTTATTTTTCTCTTTTATCGACAAACACACACTCTCTACGCTACATCTACTCTATTACTAAATCACCACACCTGCACTCCGTAGAGGTTGAACCCACAACCATTAATTTGATTGGGGTGCATACCACTTTACCACCATGATGTCACAAGAGGGACGGTCGGGGGGTATGGTGATAAAGGCAGTTGGTGGTCTAGGAATGATCCGTATTGTATTGTAATCTATAGCAGTGACTACTAGAATAATTTGGGATTATAATGTATTGCACTGTATTGTATTGTAATCTATAGTAGTGACTAATAGAATGATTTGCGATTATAATGTATTGCAGTGCGTATGGAAACGTTGGATTCTCAACTGGCTACAATTGTGACCGTCGTTTGAAACGATATGGAGGTTGTGAGAACAAGTGGTACGGGTTCTCGGGGAAGTGGAGTGACGAGGGGAAACTCATTCTAATTGGCGTTATGATCTTCGGTAGGCTAAAGAAATTCAATATAAATGGAGGCAAATCATGGAAGGTCTTATGATAATTAGTTGAACGTTCATGCCCGGTAATAACGAATGCATTTTAATGTTTCGTTGTGGAGTTCATGATCATGTCATATGTCCTTTGTATTATGTTGTGTGCATCATGTTACCGGGAAGACTGTTAGCCTTAATTGTTGAAAAAAAACAAGTTTGGATAAAAGTTAACGGGTCAGTTTGTAAATAGTTTAAAATTTGTTTAGTATCTAGTATGTAACTATATTAAGTAAGAGGGTCTGTTATGTAAAATATTAAAGTTAGGAACGATATTTGAGTCAAGGGGTGCGATGGTAGGGTTAGACAGTCTCGTCCTTTCATCCCTGTGGAATTTGCGTCTGTGTATATATACAGTCGAACGTATGTAAAACTGAGTTGAATTGATCAATAAATTAGTTTCGTTTAGGGTTAAATCCCATCTCCTTTTCTTCATCTATTTGTTCTTGATTGATGATTGATCCATGGGGTTCACAGTGGTATCAGATCCAAGGCTCAAAATCAAGATCAAAATCATTGATTCAATTATCAATCAAGAAAGTTTTGAATCAAATTTGCTATAATCAGTGGGATTGCAATGGTCGACTATTTCTGAAAAATTGGAGCGGTCTCAATTTGGTTACAAAAAAGAAGAGTTTGATCCATATCTCCGCCGACAAAATCAAAAGCAAATTGGTTACAAAATCAAGAAGGAATCAGTCGCAAGTCACAAGGAGGAGTCAGTGATGTTGTTGTTCTGTAACAATTAGGAACAAGAAACATGAAAGGTGTATTTGGTCATTTGATTCATATAGGCATAAACGTATGTGATGTAGAAAAAGATCGATGATGACAAAGATGATTCAAGGAGTAAGGCAGAAATTTTTTTGGGAATTCGAGAACAATCAGCATGTTGCAAACGAAAAAGGAAGCAGAAAAAAATGAAGTGGGATGTTGTTCTTGTATATCTCAATTAGAACAGTTATGAAAGAAAGAAAGATTGGATTCATTTTTGTGAATCCATGAGAAAGAAAGAAAAAGAACACGCAAGTAGGAAAGAAAGGAGGAAGCAAGAGTCTGTGCAAATTGGTCAATCAAGAACATGAAGCAGACATCAATACAAGAACACAAGTTATGGTGTTTTTGTTGTCTATTTATCACAAAACTGGAAACAAAACAGATGGTGGACAACGATGCTCTCTCCGACGATCATCAGAACCATGGCAGAGTTGGATTGATCAATAAATTAGTTTAGTTTAGGGTTAAATCCCATATCCTTGTTCTTCATCTATTTGTTCTTGATTGATCATTGATGATTGATCCATGGGATTCACAAAGACAACTCAAGCCAAGTCATGCACCAGCGTTCCATGAAACAGTTCTTTTATTTTAAACAGTGATTGTTTTTTTTTCACCAGTTGCTTTGCTTTATTTCCTTAGTAGTGAGTCACATATGTCCTTATAGGTAGTTTCTTTGTATGGCTATTATTATCCAATGTGTTTTGTTTGCAGGCATGAATGAATATTAAGAAATCAGAACTCAATCCCCCTCTCGAATTCTTCTGTTTCTGTAGGTCCCCGGGTGTCTCGGATCGTCACATGCAAGTGCGTTGGCTAGTCTAATCGGGTGCAGAATGACCGTGACTAGGTGGAGAATCAAACAACACAAAGTAAACCTACAACAAACACAATATACTTTAAACTTCTTCTATTGATAATCACAGCCGGTAACAGTGTGCAAAATGAGTGCGTACATAAGGCTGTAACTAACCGGCTATATATACTAAGACCTGTTGCCTGCGCACTTGCTAAGTGCGCAGGGCTTTGTTCCTGCGTACTTAGCAAGTACTTAGCAAGTACGCAGACAATTGTTCTTGCATACTTGCTAAGTACGCAGGTTATACAACTTGAGCACTTGTTAAGTGTGCACACCACTTTACAAAAGACAATCAAGTACAAGTACCTACATACGTGTTTACAACTCGATAAACCAATACATACAGATACTGAAATACATGTACAAGAAGTAAAGATACAAAAGCATAGACAACATCCAGAGTGTCTGTCACACAAACGTGCTCCAACAAACTCCCCCTTGACAACAGCTCTGGATTGTCTTCGGTCTTCAAACTCCACCAGCTTTAGTTTCCCATCTTCAGCTTGTAGTCAAGACAAAACTTGACCAACTTGTTGTATCTTGATGCTTGAAGCTTCGTTCACTCGTCCGTGTAGATGCAGTATTTATCATTTAGGGTCGTCAGATCTTTCACAGAGAAATTAATGAAAATGATTTCATCAAAGACTTTGATCAGTTCCTTTGGCACCAAGCTTCCACTTTCGGACCTAATCTTTCCCATCACCATTGCCTCGCCCATCTTTGGGTCCACGTACCAGTACCACATGTTACCAAGGATATCCTGAGATAACTTGCTAAGGGGAATCCTAGTTTCACACAGCA
This sequence comes from Smallanthus sonchifolius, assembly GCA_023525975.1. Taxonomy (NCBI): domain Eukaryota; kingdom Viridiplantae; phylum Streptophyta; class Magnoliopsida; order Asterales; family Asteraceae; genus Smallanthus; species Smallanthus sonchifolius. The sequence continues at coordinate 64,875,504 of CM042030.1, read as the reverse complement.
TTGGATTGTAAACCAGCTTCTTTATACTTCGGTTTGTCACAGGATGTTTGACATTCTTGTCCTGGACTCTCTTGGGGCATCTGAGGCTTTAACATCTCGAAGTTCCCCAATCTTCCCTCTTTCTGTAGTGCTCCCCACAAACCCTTCACTAATGCATGACTTGTGTCACCCAGCAGCTCACGATTTGCTAAGTTTACTAGATCGTACTTCGGCAATGAGCTGAATGCCTCACTGGTTGGCTTCAAGTATTGAATCGCAAACAACTTCTTGTCGTCATCGAACTTGACAGACAAGATCATACATGTGGCTCCGTGTTTGTCTATGATAGATGTCTTTTGCCAGACTGGAGCTTGATCCTAAGTAAACCATCCGCAAGGATATTTACTCTTCCATGCATCAACAGGTTCGGGATCGGTGGGAGAGGCTTCAGTCGAGGTTGCTGCACCACTAGCCTCAGCAAAAATTTCAGGCTCGACTGAACCTGTGTTTAAAGCAGCTTCAAAGGCTGGAGCCTCAAAAATCTCTCCGTCCTCAAGCTCATAAACTCATTCACTATCTCCTTTAGGAAACTCCACCACAACATCCTCATCCTCCATATCCCACTCATCATCAGACTCTATCTCTCCTTCTTCCAGATTACTAAGAGCATCGATATGAGCTTCTTTGGAATAGTCTGGCTCAATCATTAGAATGACCTCATCAGATAGGTCGTATAGCACATCAGCCGCAGACTTTCCTTTATCACCTCCACTACCAGAAGCATCACCTTCACCTTCATGCTTAGCAGACTCCCCCTTAGCCATAGACACAGCAGAAATGGGAACAATCGCTAACACTTGTTGCTCACTTCCACTAGGACCGGCTTCAGGATCCTTGTCTTTGTCGTCATACTTAGTTAAGTTGACTAGGTGACAAGCCTCATCACTGCTTGGCTTTGATGGCTTCTCCTTCAACAACTCCTTAATCTTCTCCCCCTAAGCAGCAAGCGTTTTGGTCATGTCACATACTAACTTGACCATCATTTCATGCTCCTTTCGCTGCATCTCATCAACAGTCCTCTGTTTCCTTAAAGCGGCTACTTCATCCACCAACGAATTAATCTGACCTTGTTGCATTTCAGATTCCTCCCTTGACTTCCGTATCGTTTCAAGTAAACCAGCCACCTGAGTCTCTAGGGTAGCAATCCTTGTATCACGTGGATCAGGATCCCTGGAAGAAGAGGCTTCGGCTATATGGGTGGGAAAAGAGAATATCTCATCAAAGTCAAATCCATGGGTGAAATCACCATAATCTTGGGATTGACTGATGGGTTGAAGGGTGGTAGTGGAGATAGTGGTTGGGATTAAGGTTGAAATTGTGGTGGGTTGTGTGGTTGGAGTGATAGTGATCGATTCCGTTTGAATTGGAGTCTTCACTAAAACCTAATGGACTTGATGGATCGAAAGGCATACTATCTCGGGCACCTCCTCCGAGACAGTAGTGGCAGCCACCTCAGCAGTAACACGTGGTTGCCTCCTCCTTCTTCGATATAGCTGGGTTAAAGTTGAAGTAGAGGTTGAAGCAGTGCTCACGGCCTCAGTGATTGGTCGCCGTTGAATACGCTCTTCAACTTCTCATTAGTTGCTGGCTAGAACCGCCTCTCGGTTTGGACACTTTTTGCGGCTAGAACCGCCTCTCGGATTAAAACTTTTTTGGAATCCATTGTATTTTTATATAAATAATAGAGGAGATAGGATGTATTTTTTGTGGATTGAGAATGTTTGATTTATGTATTTATAGGGGGTAAATTTATTAAATTAAAGTATTTTTTTTACTTAAACGGCATTATAGCCATTGAACGGCTAAAGCACAACGGCTTCATCTTTGATTTGAACGGGTTAATATACCCGTTGAGCTTACCCGCTGAGTGGTACCCGCTGAAGTCGCTTGGGTTGCGGCGGTGTACCCGCGAACCCGCCACTTACCCGCCTTCTAACCCGCTACCACTCCCACCTCCTTAACCACCCTACTCTTACACCCTACACCTTACGCCACCAATCCACCACCATCCACCACCCCACATTAATAAGTATTTTCTTTTTTTTTATTTAAAATCCTCCACCTCTCCCTCCTCCCACACTATAAATACCACCCCATACCATTTCATTTTTCCCACCATTCTTTTTCACTAAATCAAGAGAATTCTCCTTCCCCTCTCTCCCTCTTGCCATTTTCGGCCACCACCACCATACAAATATCCACCATTTTTTTATTTCAAGATTCAAGTGCTCAAGACTCATTTGGTGTTTTCTCAAGTGCTAGGATCAAAGCCTTCATTATTTTCGATCCTTCTAAGTAAGAAACCTATCTTATTTAGCTTTTTATTTCTTTGATTCAAGTATTATGTCTTAATCATAATACCCAACAACAACTTACATTCTTTTATAAAAGAAACCTAAATATGTAACATGAATCATGTAAAAAACAGTTTATATACTTTCTTTTTATGATTTATTGCTTCTATATATCTTATATGATACATGCATATTGATGGATCATCATTTTCATCACATGCATGTTGATGGATTGTGTTTCTAATAATAGTAACTTTGTTGTTTATAAAAATGGGTTTTATACTAGACATGGATCTTTTGTCATTTGAATTTACAAAAAGTATTTCTATATAAAATATAAATATATTTTATGTTTAGATCATCATTTTTACTACATGCAAATCATTAGAATCATTTTATATTTAAGAAAACTTTGTTAAATCAAAAACCGGGTTTTTATCATTGTAATGGTGTTGATGATGAAACTATTTTTGTTAACATTCATACACATATTTTTAAACATCTGGATGATTTAAAAATACCTTATTTATTTGCATGCATATATTTTTAAACTTGACTAAATAGCATTTGGATATTTGTATAATATTTCTATCATCAAATATATATATATATATATATATATATATATCTTAATATTTCAAAAGTATATTTTATGACATGCATGATTTCCATCATACGATCTATTATTAATATTTATTTTTGAGAAATAAATATATTTTTATCTATTCTAACAAGTCACCAACGTGTCGTCAAGTCAAGCATGGTCAAACCCAAAAAGATAAACACATTTTACAAAGAGTCGAGTTGGGTGGATTGATCGCATAATCAAGCACAACATTTCATAGAACTTACGTCTTTACATATTATAGGACACGTGTAGTTTGAGCATTTTCACGTATCTAGTACTTACACTACTCATACAAGGTGAGTTATATAGCCCCACATTTTATATTTTTACATTTTTGGGGTGAAACATGATTACAATTGAACTATTTGCAATTTATACAATTCAAACATCGTGTACATGTGTGTATCTTTGTGCCTTATGCTTGGTAACTATGAGCTAAACTACATTTATAACAAGTACAATCATTAACTTTTTTACAAGCCAACGGTAACAATGATTGATCTATTGCATTTGAAAAATCCACCCAGGTAAGGTAACATTGAGTGTTATGCCTAACATGTCACAAGGTTTGATTGTGCACCCGGTTTACTATAGTGGTTCTCCATAATTGTCTATTTATATCATGTTACATGTGAATTGTACACAACATTTTGAACTTTATTTGTAGAGTCAAAACCTTTGTATGCTCACCAACTATTTTTAGTTGACCTTGTTTCCATCATCTTTCAAGTGCAAATGTTTGAGATCATATGCAAGATGCTTCACTTAGGATCGAGGCCTAGTTGAATAATAAATTGAACTATTGATGTATTCAGTTTTGGATGTTTGTTTGAACTTATGTATGAAATCTTGGTTTATTATTTTATATGAATTTTAGTATGATCATGTGCTTATGAACAGTCTCCATGTCCCGCCACGACGTATTCCGCCGTCGGTTGGAGTGTGACATCACATACATTGATCCTTCTGGCAAACCCAATACCTCTATGCATTGGGTTTCTCACTTTAACTAGAGTTGTTTGCATGTGAAGGAACAACCATAAGACAAAAGGAATGTATGGGTAGTAAATAGTGGTTGTTCCAGGCACATGACTAGAAATAGATCCATCCTCAACCATTTCAAGAATTTTTATGATGGATATGTTTCATTTGGAAGCAATGCTAAAGGAGGAACTATTATTGGAAAAGGAACTGTCTCTAATGAAAAGATTAATTTTTAAAAGGTTACTTTTATAAAGGAACTAAACTTTAACTTGCTGAGTGTATCACAAGTGTGTGATTTGAAGAATTAGATGCTCTTCACAGAAGATGATTGTTTTGTTCTTGCACCTGGTTTCAAGAAACCTCCTATAGAGTTAATTCTTCTATTAGTTAAAAGAAAATATAATATCTATGTCTTAGATATGAAAGAGGCCACTCCATCTGGAAATGTTGTTTTGTCACAAAAGCCTCTGTTGATGAATCTTCTTTACGACACAGAAGATTAAGTTATGTTAACATCAAAACTATGAATAGGCTGGTAAAGGGTAATCTTGTTACTGGACTGCCAACACAAAGATTTATCTCTCAATGATCACTGCCTATCATGTCTGAAGGGAAAGCAACATAAGTGTTTTCATAAACCAAATGAAGTTAACTCTATAGATGCTCCATTACAATTGTTACATATAGATCTTTTTTGTCCAATAAATGTTATGAGCATGGGAAAAAAATCATAATGTCTTGTAGTTACAAATGATTTCACAGTATACTATTAGGTTTTCTTCTTGAGAACAAATGATGAAACTGCGAAGATTCTTAAGTCATTCATCACTCAAGTAGAGAATCAGAGCAATGTAAGAGTTAAATTGATAAGGTATGATCGGGGTACATAATTTAAGAATCATGTAATGGATTCTTTTTGGGAAGGAAAAGGTATTAAGAGATAGTTTAGTGCTCCTAGAACACCTTAATAAAATGGAGTAGCTGAAAGAGGAAATAGGAAACTAATTGAGTAAGCAAGATCAATGTTAGCCGATTCAAAGCTACCAATAACTTTTTGCGCAAAAGCAGTTAGCACAACATGTTATGTTCAAAACAGAGCTCTCATTGTGAAAGCACGCAACAAAACACCCGATGAATTATGGCACAAGAGAAAGTCTTTAATTGGGTTTCTCAAACCTTTTGGATGTCCTTGCATAGTACTTAATACAAAAGATCAATTAGCAAAATTTTCTGCAAAACCAGATAACGGTTACTATGTTGGATACTCATCATTATCAAAAGCCTACAGAGTATACAACAAAAGAACCAATGAAATTGAAAAATCTGCAAATGTAGTCTTCAATGAACATACGCAAAGTGTTCAAGGCTCTGGTCCCGATCGGATGTTTGACTTAGATGCTTTTACACAAGTGTTTGAGTCTTTCCTCTTCCCAAGTAATGAAATATCTAAAGGAAAGACTGTAGCAGAAGACGTCGATTATATAGTGGAATTCAAAAGACCCTAAATTGATCCACCAGCTATATATGCTTCAATTCCTTCTCGTCAAGGAAGATCCGAACAATCAGAAATAACCGGTAACAAAATCTATGAAGTTAATATTTATGTAGAAAATGCTTCCATTGATGCACAAAATACCGGTACCGATGAAGAAAATGTTGCTACTAATGCAACAAATGTTGATGCTGAAGAAGAAAACGCTGCTACTAAATAAGAAAATGTTAACAAAAAGCTCAAGCGCCATCGGTAGCACCTGCTAGTTCTAATACATCCGTAGCAAGTTAAATCTCTGGTCTTCCTGATCAACATTAGAGCAATCTTGATCTATAGTTATAACTGGAAGTAGTTCTTGCTCAAAGAATCAACAAGGAACATCGTCTTGAAAATTTCATTAGAGATGTTCAACAAGGTGTGAGAACAAGAAGCAAATTAACAGAAATTAATATATGTTTGTATTCCTATTTCTTATCACAAGTTGAACTTAAAAAGGTTGGGTATAAACTTGCAAAAAGAGCTTCTACAATATAAAAAGATAAGAAGTGTAGGAACTATGTGATCTTCAAGGAGGACAAGTAGCTATAGGAACAAGATAGGTTTTCATAAACAAGAAAAATGAGAGAGGGATTATGATAAAAAAAATAATAATAAGACAAGACTAGATTTAGAAATGTTAAATTTACGTAGGTCACAATTCTGTATGGTTTTATCTTTTGGTTGCATAATTTTTTTAAGTGTCATATTTTATTTATTTTCAGCTTTGTACACAAACAAAATATTCGCAGCAACACGCGGCTTATTTCCACTGTTTCTTTTTAATTGTAGGGCTGCATATAATGTCCGTCTGAAGTATTTAGTTTATTGGCTATTAAAATTAGGGGCGGGAATTCCTGACATAATCGAAAACATGACCCGAACCCAACACGAAAAAAAACAAGTTTTGGGTCAGCTGAAATAGCCCATTTAAAAAGTGGTTAACCCGAACACGACCCGCTTAATAAGGGGGTTGACTTGTTAACCCATTTAAGGGTTTTTAAAAAAAAGGTTAGTAGTTATATTTTAGAGAATAAAAGTGTTAATATTTAAAGTTAAATATTTTGATTTTTAAATTTTCCTCTAACTATTAACTTTTAAAGATGAAACTAATTTTCTCTTTTGAATCATTTCATCAACACTTCACTTCCAACAATTTCATTTTATTAGTTTTAACTATCAATTCTTTAAATTTTCCAATCGTTTTTTCTAATCTCGAGCTAAATGTTTAAACCTAAGTTTGTTTATTGAGAATGAAAGATAAAGAAACAAAAACAATAAAAAGACACCAATTATAAAAAGGTTTTATTTGAGTTGGAGTATTAATTATTTAAATTGTTACTAAGTTACTAAATATTACTTATATTCATGAATGAATACAAAATGGGTCGACCTGAAACACGACCCGATTTTAAGTGGGTCGACACGACATAACACGTATATGGGTTGGTTTAGGGTTGAAGAATTCAACCCGTTAACCTGCTAACCTGACACGATTAACACCCTAATTAAAATATAGAAGAGTTAGGAATATTGTTGCTTTATAATATCTTTATGACGTGTTTGAAAGATATGGAGGGCAATGAGAATCGCATCTAAGAAACCCTAATGACAGTGCTTGAATAAATTCAGTTAGCCGGTCAAAAAAGGAAAAAAATCAATTAATTCTTTTACAAACTAACTATTCAAGCTAACTTTAATATTGCTTTTAAATGTTTCATAACAAAAGTAATTAATAAAAAAATTATGTAAGTTGGTTATACATACAGGGGAGGGTTAGACTAAAAAGCAAACAAAATCATAGAAAACGTAGAAAGCCAACACAACGCGCCACGTGTTCAAGGTGAGAAAGGACAACTGCGTCTAAACAAAAAGTAAAAAATAAACATGCACATGTTAAGTAATCTGCATATGCAAATCCCCCCATCTTCTTTAAACATCAGTAACTTTTTTATACGTTATTTTTTTAAACTATACCATAAAATCTAGCATTTTTTATCTTTTCAACGATTATGATATTGCTATATTTAAAAATAAATAAAAACGATCAATTGGGTGTTGTTTAAAATTAAGCTTTTTTTATGGCGTTTTTCTTTTGTTATGGTGTTTTACACTTTTGACGTAAAATTTCAACATGACAGGTTGTTTTTCATTGTGTATTACAACTATGATATTTAATTTAACATCCATGTACAAAAAATTTAAACGCATGTACAAGTGTGTAAAACACCATATGTTATTTTACAACAAGTGTAAAAATCATATATAAAATTGAAACCCAGACAAAACATCATGTGTAAATTGGCACACATGTGTAAAACACAATGTGTAAGTTGACAGTCAGGTGTAAAACACCATGTGTAAATTAGCGCCAATATATAAAACACCGTGAGTAAAATGTTAAAAACACCGTGTACATAGATGTTAAATTTAACATCATAGTTATAATATAAAATGAAAAACTAATCGTCATGTTGAAATTTGACGCCATGAGTGTGAAAGATCAAAACAAAAGAAAAACGTCATCAACAAAATAGTTTAAACGCCATGTACATGCGTTTAAATTTTTTGTACATGCATGTTAAATTTAACATCACAATTGTAATACACAATGAAAAACTAATCGTCATGTTGAAGTTTACGCAAAAAGTGTAAAACACCATAATAAAAGAAAAACGCCATAAATATAAAAACACCATAAAATGCCATAGAACATCATAAAACACTATAAAAACACTCAATTTCAAACAAAACTTAGTTGGTCATTTTTTTTCAAATATGTTAATACCATACTCGTCGGAAAGATAAAAAATAAACGATTGATTTTATGGTGAAATTTTTTTCAAAAAATAATGACGTATAAAAAAGTTATGAACTTTAAAAAGAATAGAGAAATGTCATGTGACTTGCATGTGCAAGCTTTTTGGTTAAATCTTTCCATTCTATCCCTTCTGATGGTTTCTAATTTCTAACTAATTACTAAAATGCCACCGCGTGAAACTTAGCCATAAATCACAATAATCTTGTAGCCCAAATTTCTTTCTAGACTTTGTAAGGTTTTGGTCCTTTCTAGCGTAACCTCTATCTTATATATATATACATATATATATATATATACATATATATATATATAGATGATCAAATACAAAATGGATTTAAACTAAAAAACGTTGGAAACAATCTGGTTGTTTGATTAAACTAATTTAGTGGTTGAGATTAATATGTGTCAATTTTTGAATTAATTGGAAGTTAATAATAGTAGTGAAGGGTGAAAGAGGGGAGTCAACATTGTATTGATTTTTTTTTCTTTAAACCTTACATCCATCAATTTTTTTTAAACTCAAATAAGTGTTGTATAATTCGTTATTTTAAAAACAAAAACTATACCATAAAATCAAGAAATTTTTATCTTTAATATGTGTATAATATTGCTATGTTTTATTTAAATGGTGTTGTTATATAGCTATTAATGTTATACAATGTTGTTATGTGTCCAGATTTAAAATGATATGTTGATTTACGAAAAGCATGGTGTTGTTACATTTTTAAATAGTGTTGTTATGTTGCAATTCAATTTACATATTGTTGTTATGCGCCCAGGTCTCAAACGGTATGTCGATTTATGAAAAGTAGGTTGTTGTGATCAACTTATAATGGTGTTGTTATGTGGCTATTGAATACACGCAGTGTTGTTATGTGTTTATGTCTAAAAATGGTATGTTAATTTAAATTTGTAAAGACCTGGTACATCACACAACCCGTATTAAGCAATATGGGTCGTATTGTGCTTTGTCAAACCGACAACGTTATAGACATTTCACATATGTCACGTCGAGACATCTATATGGGTCGTATTGCTAGTGAAAAATGCAATACGACCCATATTTTGTCTATCATACAGCCCCTATCAGGACTAAACAGCTTGTATTGAGACGAAAAAAAAAGATAATACGACATGTATTAAAGCTGGTGTGTGAATAAAATGGGACGGTGTATGGATAATAAAACCCTTTTTAAAGTTTTAAATCTTTGATAGAATAATAAAGAAATTTGGTTAATAAGTTGATTAACATAATTTGAGTGCTGAATTCCATGCAATTGTTTATTTTATTGGCATTTCATCTCATGCTAATTTTAAATATTAGTACCAACACAGCAACAATTTGTCTACGTATATAACAATTCTCAAATTTTTAGTTGACTCGAACTTTTAAATGCATCTCTACATTAGTCTATTATATAATTATTAATTAATTTATTATATTTTATGTTTATCCTTATATTATAGATGCTCAAAAAAAACAAGAACAGATAAAATGACCCTACTAATCTAAAGAATGCTTCACCCTCACTTATATATATCTCCAAACAATATCTAGTGTGCAACCATCCATTTCGACAAATAAGATCTTCCTTCAAACTAAAAGAAAACCAAAGAAAATGTTTTCCAATTTTCGAAAAGAATCGTTTCAACTTTGTACTTCACATTTGTGTCGATTCACATGGTTTCATCTCCGAGGAAACCGATTTTCATTGGAGTTGTTCTATTTTCTCTTTATTTCATCCTTAGGGTTTCTTATTCTCCGATACTTGGATGGAAGAACCACCACTTTCATCCCGAGGAACTTAGACTTATTCTACACCTCTGTCTCTGCCGCCACCGTTTCGAGCATGTCCACCGTAGAAATGGAGTATTTTTCCAACACCCAACTTGTCATTTTGACAATTCTAATGTTCATCGGTGGTGAAGTGTTCACTTCTATGGTTGCACACTATATCCGCATGTTCTTTATAAATATTTCTCCTAAAGATTGTAATGTAGTTGATCCCTCTACGTGCCATCGCGACACACAACACATTGATAAAATCGAGCTTAATAATATAAAAAACCTAGAATCTGGAAATTCAAAATCGGACAACTTTTGTACTGAAACTTTTTCAACATCCAAGAACTATACGGAGGATCTGAAGGACATATCCTCCAAGTTCTTGGGTGTTGCAGTACTCTTTTACCTAGTATTTGTCCAGTTTTTAGGTGTGCTCTCAGTTTTAATATATCTAAATGTCATATCTAGTTCCAAAAGTATACTCAAGCACATAGGTCTACATTCTATCACCTTCTGTATCTTCACCGTAGTTTCAACCTTTGCGAACTGCGGGTTTGTTCCAACCAATGAAAACATGTTGATCTTAAGAGAACACTCCGATTTGTTGTTAATCCTCATTCCTCAAGCCCTATTCGGCAATACTTTGTACCCTCCGGTTTTACGATTTTCGATTTGGGCTATAGGAAAATTCTTTAAGAGGTCTGAAGCTAGGTACTTGTTAAACAACTCTAAAGAAATAGGGTATCAACATCTTCACTCTTACCTACACCCATCCCTTCTTTTGATTACCGTGTTAGCGTTTATCATTGCGCAATTTATTTTGTTTTCATCAATGGAGTGGAGTTCAGGATCATTGCTAGGCTTGAATGTGTATCAAAAACTTGTTGGGATTTTGTTTCAAACGGTGAACACACGACATACTGGTGAATCAATCGTCGACCTCTCCACCGTTAGTGGTGCCGTATTGGTGTTGTTTGTGTTGATGATGTGAGTCTCTCTTTCTCCCTAATGATATCATGAATGGATCTTATTAACATTATGCAGATTGAGATGTCAAATTAACTTTTGTTGCAGGTATCTTCCACCATATACCTCATTTTTACCACTAGCAGCAGACGAGAGTTGTGAGCAAGGAAACAAAAGGAGTAGAAAGATTATGGAGAACTTAATCTTCTCACAACTCACATATTTGGTCGTCTTCATCATACTTGTATGCATAACCGAGAGGAAACAAATGGTTAACGATCCCCTCAACTTCAATGTTTTGAACATTGTGGTTGAAGTTATTAGGTATTACGCACCTTACCCTACTCTATATATATCTCTCTCTAAAATTATATCAATATTCACGCAAACAAAAAATATAAATAGAGTTAATAAAATAGCATTGTTCAAATGAAGCAACCTAAAGGTATAATCACGCATATGTTTTACCATGTGTTTCACGTATTTTCATAAAAAAAAGCCTCAATTTAGAGAAAAAAAAATATAGTAATACTTTATTTAAATTAAGGATTACAAAATTGTAGATTTTATAGTATAATATATATATTTTTTTAAATTATAAACCATATAAAAATCATTTACAATTAAGAACTGTTAGGGTTTGAGAAATCTTTCAATGAGGGTTCTTTGTGTTGACACCCGTATTTATAATAGTACTGTACAGGTAAGAAACAATAAATAACATAATGAACACTATACTATACATAAAACTATAATACAACCGTAGGCTTCTTTAACTTATCTAACATACCCCCCGCAGTCCGAGCGGAAAGAACCTGAACGTTAAGACTGGATCTGAAGTCTAAAAACAATTATGATGGTAAGCCTTTGTTGAATATATCAACAAACTAGTGAGCAGAGGAAAGACGCAACACACGAACCTGACCCTGATACCATGTTAGGGTCTGGGAAATCCCTCGATAATGGTTCTTTGTATTGACACCAGTATTTATAATAGTACAGTACATGGTAAGAAACAATAAATTACATAATGAACCCTATACTATACATAAAGCTATAATACAACCGTAGACTTATGTAACTTTATTACCAATATCCTATTGTAAAGTCATGTCACATATCCGGCCCAATACCCGTCAAGTACTCGATTACTAATTATCCATTTAGTGTCGGGTATACCAGCGGATATCCTCTATACATGTTAGTTTGTTCAGAAATACTCACTCGGATTTCCATGTATATTCCTTACTATTTTTAAATTTTATATATTTTTATTACCTAGTGAATTTTAAATATAATAACTAAAAAGTTGTTGAATTAGTATATTGCTCTATTATCAAATACCATAGAAGTCTCGTACCCTCGAAAGTTCTTACTCTATTTCATACCCGAATGCCAGTCTCATTACTTATTCCGAATTTTTCGAGTTTAATCATTGTGTTTAGGTTCGTTACTTCGTTTTCCATATCCATTTTTAGTTTTTTTAAGGAAAATGTCTTTAATCCTGTGAGAGTGAGACTTGAACTCATGATCTCCTTAAACCTTGACATTCCAAGAGAATTTTCTTCCATCACTGTGTCACCAACCCAATGACAAATTGATGAATTATATCCATTTTTAGTTGACCTAAAATTATTGCTGCTTCCACTTAATATTCTAAAGGGATCAAACCACTTTAATAATAATATCCATGTTTAGTCGATTAAATCGCAAAAGAATATATGGCAACCAGACTCCCACTTGAGTTACACCAGAATATAATATTCTTACATCATGCAAAAAGTAGATAAAAGATTAATAATATGTTTATTCTTTGTGTTACCATCTTATGCATTGCATAAATATATTCTTGCTTAACATTTACTATCACACGATAGCCTAGCAATCGGACTCTGTCCACGGGGAAGATCTGTTCGAAAAAAGCAACCATTTTTAGTAGATAAATAGTGGTTGGTGGTTTATTTTTCTCTTTTATCGACAAACACACACTCTCTACGCTACATCTACTCTATTACTAAATCACCACACCTGCACTCCGCAGAGGTTGAACCCACAACCATTAATTTGATTGGGATGCATACCACTTTACCACCATGATGTCACAAGAGGGACGGTCGGGGTTTAATTAAAAGGGTATGGTGATAAAGGCAGTTGGTGGTCTAGGAATGATCCGTATTGTATTGTAATCTATAGCAGTGACTACTAGAATAATTTGGGATTATAATGTATTGCACTGTATTGTATTGTAATCTATAGTAGTGACTAATAGAATGATTTGCGATTATAATGTATTGCAGTGCGTATGGAAACGTTGGATTCTCAACTGGCTACAATTGTGACCGTCGTTTGAAACGATATGGAGGTTGTGAGAACAAGTGGTACGGGTTCTCGGGGAAGTGGAGTGACGAGGGGAAACTCATTCTAATTGGCGTTATGATCTTCGGTAGGCTAAAGAAATTCAATATAAATGGAGGCAAATCATGGAAGGTCTTATGATAATTAGTTGAACGTTCATGCCCGATAATTACGAATGCATTTTAATGTTTCGTTGTGGAGTTCATGATCATGTCATATGTCCTTTGTATTATGTTGTGTGCATCATGTTACCGTGAAGACTGTTAGCCTTAATTGTTGAAAAAAAACAAGTTTGGATAAAAGTTAACGGGTCAGTTTGTAAATAGTTTAAAATTTGTTTAGTATCTAGTATGTAACTATATTAAGTAAGAGGGTCTGTTATGTAAAATATTAAAGTTAGGAACGATATTTGAGTCAAGGGGTGCGATGGTAGGGTTAGACAGTCTCGTCCTTTCATCCCTGTGGAATTTGCGTCTGTGTATATATACAGTCGAACGTATGTAAAACTGAGTTGAATTGATCAATAAATTAGTTTCGTTTAGGGTTAAATCCCATCTCCTTTTCTTCATCTATTTGTTCTTGATTGATGATTGATCCATGGGGTTCACAGTGGTATCAGATCCAAGGCTCAAAATCATTGATTCAATTATCAATCAAGAAAGTTTTGAATCAAATTTGCTATAATCAGTGGGATTGAAATGGTCGACTATTTCTGAAAAATTGGAGCGGTCTCAATTTGGTTACAAAAAAGAAGAGTTTGATCCATATCTCCGCCGACAAAATCAAAAGCAAATTGGTTACAAAATCAAGAAGGAATCAGTCGCAAGTCACAAGGAGGAGTCAGTGATGTTGTTCTGTACCAATTAGGAACAAGAAACATGAAAGGGGTATTTGGTCATTTGATTCATATAGGCATAAACGTATGTGATGTAGAAAAAGATCGATGATGACAAAGATGATTCAAGGAGTAAGGCAGAAATTTTTTTGGGAATTCGAGAACAGTCAGCATGTTGCAAACGAAAAAGGAAGCAGAAAAAAATGAAGTGGGATGTTGTTCTTGTATATCTCAATTAGAACAGTTATGAAAGAAAGAAAGATTGGATTCATTTTTGTGAATCCATGAGAAAGAAAGAAAAAGAACACGCAAGTAGGAAAGAAAGGAGGAAGCAAGAGTCTGTGCAAATTGGTCAATCAAGAACATGAAGCAGACATCAATACAAGAACACAAGTTATGGTGTTTTTGTTGTCTATTTATCACAAAACTGGAAACAAAACAGATGGTGGACAACGATGCTCTCTCCGACGATCATCAGAACCATGGCAGAGTTGGATTGATCAATAAATTAGTTTAGTTTAGGGTTAAATCCCATATCCTTGTTCTTCATCTATTTGTTCTTGATTGATCATTGATGATTGATCCATGGGATTCACAAAGACAACTCAAGCCAAGTCATGCACCAGCGTTCCATGAAACAGTTCTTTTATTTTAAACAGTGATTGTTTTTTTTTCACCAGTTGATTTGCTTTATTTCCTTAGTAGTGAGTCACATATGTCCTTATGGGTAGTTTCTTTGTATGGCTATTATTATCCAATGTGTTTTGTTTGCAGGCATGAATGAATATTTAGAAATCAAAACTCAATCCCCCTCTCGAATTCTTCTGTTTCTGTAGGTCCCCGGGTGTCTCGGATCGTCACATGCAAGTGCGTTGGCTAGTCTAACCGGGTGCGGAATGACCGTGACTAGGTGGAGAATCAAACAACACAAAGTAAACCTACAACAAACACAATATACTTTAAACTTCTTCTATTGATAATCACAGCCGGTAACAGTGTGCAAAATGAGTGCGTACATAAGGCTGTCACTAACCGGCTATATATACTAAGACCTGTTGCCTGCGCACTTGCTAAGTGCGCAGGGCTTTGTTCCTGCGTACTTAGCAAGTACGCAGACAATTGTTCTTGCATACTTGCTAAGTACGCAGGTTATACAACTTGAGCACTTGTTAAGTGTGCACATCACTTTACAAAAGACAATCAAGTACAAGTACCTACATACGTGTTTACAACTAGATAAACCAATACATACAGATACTGAAATTCAAGTACAAGAAGTAAAGATACAAAAGCATAGACAACATCCAGAGTGTCTGTCACACAAACGTGCTCCAACAAACTCCCCCTTGACAACAGCTCTGGATTGTCTTCGGTCTTCAAACTCCACCAGCTTTAGTTTCCCATCTTCAGCTTGTACTCAAGACAAAACTTGACCAACTTGTTGTATCTTGATGCTTGAAGCTTCGTTCACTCGTCCGTGTAGATGCAGTATTTATCATTTAGGGTCGTCAGATCTTTCACAGAGAAATTAATGAAAGTGATTTCATCAAAGACTTTGATCAGTTCCTTTGGCACCAAGCTTCCACTTTCGGACCTAATCTTTCCCATCACCATTGCCTCGCCCATCTTTGGGTCCACGTACCAGTACCACATGTTACCAAGGATATCCTGAGATAACTTGCTAAGGGGAATCCTAGTTTCACACAGCATTGGATTGTAAACCAGCTTCTTTATACTTCGGTTTGTCACAGGATGTTTGACATTCTTGTCCTGGACTCTCTTGGGGCATCTGAGGCTTTAACATCTCGAAGTTCCCCAATCTTCCCTCTTTCTGTAGTGCTCCCCACAAACCCTTCACTAATGCATGACTTGTGTCACCCGGCAGCTCACGATTTGCTAAGTTTACTAGATCGTACTTCGGCAATGAGCTGAATGCCTCACTGGTTGGCTTCAAGTATTGAATCGCAAACAACTTCTTGTCATCATCGAACTTGACAGACAAGATCATACCTGCGGCTCCGTGTTTGTCTATGATAGATGTCTTTTGCCAGACTGGAGCTTGATCCTAAGTAAACCATCCGCAAGGATATTTACTCTTCCATGCATCAACAGGTTCGGGATCGGTGGGAGAGGCTTCAGTCGAGGTTGCTGCACCACTAGCCTCAGCAAAAATTTCAGGCTCGACTGAACCTGTGTTTAAAGCAGCTTCAAAGGCTGGAGCCTCAAAAATCTCTCCGTCCTCAAGCTCATAAACTCATTCACTATCTCCTTTAGGAAACTCCACCACAACATCCTCATCCTCCATATCCCACTCATCATCAGACTCTATCTCTCCTTCTTCCAGATTACTAAGAGCATCGATATGAGCTTCTTTGGAATAGTCTGGCTCAATCATTAGAATGACCTCATCAGATAGGTCGTATAGCACATCAGCCGCAGACTTTCCTTTATCACCTCCACTACCAGAAGCATCACCTTCACCTTCATGCTTAGCAGACTCCCCCTCAGCCATAGACACAGCAGAAATGGGAACAATCGCTAACACTTGTTGCTCACTTCCACTAGGACCGGCTTCAGGATCCTTGTCTTTGTCGTCATACTTAGTCAAGTTGACTAGGTGACAAGCCTCATCACTGCTTGGCTTTGATGGCTTCTCCTTCAACAACTCCTTTATCTTCTCCCCCTAAGCAGCAAGCGTTTTGGTCATGTCACATACTAACTTGACCATCATTTCATGCTCCTTTCGCTGCATCTCATCAACAGTCCTCTGTTTCCTTAAAGCGGCTACTTCATCCACCAACGAATTAATCTGACCTTGTTGCTTTTCAGATTCCTCCCTTGACTTCCATATCATTTCAAGTAAACCAGCCACCTGAGTCTCTAGGGTAGCAATCCTTGTATCACGTGGATCAGGATCCCTGGAAGAAGAGGCTTCGGCTATATAGGTGGGAAAAGAGAATATCTCATCAAAGTCAAATCCATGGGTGAAATCACCATAATCATGGGATTGACTGATGGGTTGAAGGGTGGTAGTGGAGATAGTGGTTGGGATTAAGGTTGAAATTGTGTTGGGTTGTGTGGTTGGAGTGATAGTGATCGATTCCGTTTGAATTGGAGTCTTCACTAAAACCTAATGGACTTGATGGATCGAAAGGAATACTATCTCGGGCACCTCCTCCGAGACAGTAGTGGCAGCCACCTCAGCAGGAACACGTGGTTGCCTCCTCCTTCTTCGATATAGCTGGGTTAAAGTTGAAGTAGAGGTTGAAGCAGTGCTCACGGCCTCAGTGATTGGTCTCCGTTGAATACGCTCTTCAACTTCTCTAAGGATAGCAGCAAATGGCCTATCCTCCCTTTGCTTTACTCTTCTCTCTCCTCTGTCTTTGCACTTCAGAATCAGTATTGGAATCAGGTTCATATTCACTTCCTGTACTCTCTTGTCGTTGTCTTTTAGAAGATGACTCGGGAAGGGAAACCGTCGTCATTCTTGTTGGGTGTGATTGGTCCGGTGCATCATCATAATCGGATGAATCAGATTCAGTTGCCTCAGAATCCGACTCTTCAGCACCAGCACCTCCTTTTTCTTCGTCACCGCCATCACCAGATTCATCATTCTTAGAACCTTCATCTCCTTCCTCTTCCTCCTCCACTTGTTCATCAGAGTGTTCACACATTTCAGGCTCAGACTCATCACTATACCATCTAAAGTTAGAAGGGGCCACATATGCTTCATTAATTAGGTGGCCAAAGAGAGGAGTGTGATCTGGGGTAGGTTCTACACTGCCTGGCTTTAGAAATTGTGCAAACACTCTCTTGTCCACCCGTTTGACTTGTAGTCTCTCTCCAATATGAGGTAGATTGGGTACAGTATCATTAATCAACAGCTACACGAACCGTGGGTATTAGAGAAATCTAAACCTCTCAGCAGCATTTATCTGATCGGTGATAGACTTGTAGATATACTTTGAAAAGTTGTAACCCTTGTTCAGAGAGAGGCCAACCATTGCAGCTACCAAGTCATGCCCCATGGCATCCTTTCCCGCCTTCCTAGCAGACAGGCACATGATCATGACATGTGTGAAGTAACGCCACTGATCAAGTACCCACATCTTCTTATACGAGAAGTAGTCCATGGTACCAACATACCCCATCCTTTGTCTCAAGCATCCATCAATGAAGTAGTCAGGGTAAGTCACCGGATCAGTTGATAAGTCCCTAAACTGTAGTACTCGTCTAATGGTGTCTTCAGAAATAGAAATATCATGAACGCTACAGTAGCCCTAACGACGTTTGGGGTTACTGTACATTCGTGACCAACAGTTTCCCAGAATTGCTCCAGATTTGGTCTTGAGACAATAGGATAAGTAGAGATGGCATAACTGATCTTGGAACGGTTCAGAAAATCCATTATATGTATGTACTCCAGTGCAGTACCCTTCCATTTGGATGAGTGAGAGCCAGCAGATTGAACTCACTAGTAAAAGCACGAGCCATCACTGCAAGAACATACAATGAACACAATAAGAACAAATAGAATCATTGGAATGGATCAAACATGACTTGATATAGCAATTACACAATGAACTGAATTTCAAACTTAGAAATTTTTCAGAAGTGTCCTTCCTACGTACTTAGCAAGTACGCAGGGGTTAGTTCTTGCGTACTTAGTAAGTACGCATGAATTACTTCCTGCGTACTTGTTAAGTGCGCAGGAACCTGCACTTAGCCAAATTTCAAACTCCAAAATTCAACAGATGTGAGGTATTGCTGTGGAATAGGGTCACCACAAGGTCGAAATATAAGATTATGACTTATGGAACCACTATCAATAGCAATGAGTTGCTAAACCAGATGATTTTGACCTAGCCTTGGTCCGACAGTAACCTACGGTCAAACAGGGGGTCAAATTCAAAATCAAACCCTGTTAAAGACAATTTAGGTGTCAAGAGGCTTCGATTAGTGGCTTATAACTAGTTTTAGGTCTTAATTTTCATCAAGAACATCCAAAATCGGTCAAAGTTTCACTATCAAGACCCTAGGTTCGAGAGTTCAAAGAATCTGTCAATAACAGGTGATTTAATGGCTGGAATGGTCTGAGATTCTCACCAAATGTTAATTACGTGAAGAGGAAACAATGATCGGGATGAAAAATCACTTTGGATCACATGAAATTATTTTTGAGCGAAATCTAGTCTAAGAGTATAATACAATGTGTCGACGTTTGAATGTGATAACTGATGAAAAAATCTAACACATGCTTATATACCCAGCACACACAAGCCTTGCGCACTTGATGCCATGTGTACTTATTAAGTACACATGAGGAGTTGACCTGCGTACTTACTAAGTACGCATGTGTTTTTGGCTGTGCGAACTTATTAAGTACGCATGTGCTTTTGGCTGTGCGAACTTACTAAGTACGCATGTGCTTTTGGCTGTGCGAACTTACTAAGTACGCATGTGCATTTGGCTGTGCGAACTTATCAAGTATGCATGAACATTTGGCTGTGCGAACTTGCTAAGTTTGCATGAACTATCATCTAGGAATAAAAAAAGGAGTTTTTTGGCGGGAAAACATTCTTGGCCAAATTTTTTAGGGATCGTTTGTAAGCTTGTTTCGGGCCAATTTTGAGAAGACAGTGATTTTGGTTTTTTCGGGACTGAAATTTGATGTGGCTTGGCGAAACATAGACGAGATTTTTCTTGGATGATACCAATTGTCATACATTGTTTAAGTGTTCAAACCTGAAAATGTGGGCTACGAGTATCCGGGATACTTCTTAACAGGGAGTGAATGCTGAATCAAGTTGAGCAACTGGATCGTCATAAGCTAAAGGACTAGTTTTATTTGAGAAGATGTTGCTGCTTTGGGTCTTTGCAAAAAGAATCATATTGTTTAGGTATTCAAACCTGAATATGTAGGCTATGAGTATCTATGATACTTCTTTAATAGGGGATGAATACTGTAACAACTTGAACCAAAGGATTTGTTGTTTTGGATCTTTGCAAAGGAATTAAAAAAAGGAATAAAATCTTAGATTTGACTAGTTTGTGGTTTTTGAGGATTTGAGTGAAGCGGTGATGAAGCTGGTCATAGTTTACAGAGAAATGAGGGGGATAAAAATCTAAAAGTATTCATGGGACATTAAAGAGGTGGTGGAAAAGTCGTTAGTACTTCCTATATATATACCTCTTTGACGTAACATGGATCTCAACTAGATTTCTCGTGTAAACTATATTTTTTCGTGCTCTTTGGTCAAGCCTGTGCTCAAGATTTGATGTGATTTAGTTATGATTGGATTTATCATTTGGGATTTGGGCGGAATGCCAGATAGACAACCTAGTTATGGAACTTCACCATGGTGAATGTATACAGATTAGGAGGTGTTAACCAAGAATGAAGATCTAATTGAAGAATGTTGGACTCTGGATTCAGGATGATCACTGCTGAGCATGATTTTGTGTTAGATTCTATCGAGTGTTTTCAAGATGAAGCTGGATCTCCGCTGGATTATTAGTTGAAGATGAAACCTTTATCATTGGCCGACGGGATAGGAAACGTTCCCTTGTTTCTAGTCTAGTCTGGTGGAGCTTAAATTGAAAGGGGAAATTGGAAATGAACATCTTTGGGAATTTGGTTGAGTCGTGAAGATACAGGATAGAGTTGGACACATCTGGTTTAAAGACTGAAGTTTATCTTACTGGAATTGCTATGGAAGCTGATTAGTTTGATGCAGGTTATTGGAAATTCAAACTCTCTATAATATGCTAGTTGATTTGGAGGAAGTCTAAGTCAAGTTGGAGGAAGCCACTGCTGAGAGGATAAACTACAATGAGTTGTGTTGGGTTAGTTGGTTCTTACTGAAGCACTTGGTTTGGTCTACAATGAAAGCTATAGTTAAGAGGGAGTCGGTTTGTTAGATCACTCGGCAACTGAAGAATGAAGTTTGAAGATCTCAAGTGGAATGCCAGAAGATCAAGTCTCGCCAGAAGACACGTGATGTCATTAGTTTAGAGGGAGTCCGTTAGGACATTCTTTGTGAATTGATGTTTATCAATGTTAGAGATAGATAGAATTTGATGCTATAGTTAAGTGGGAGTCTGTAGAAGCATGTTTTAGAAACTATAGATGAAATTCTATGTATTGGTGTACTAAGCTAGTACACAGGAGGGTGTTCCTGCGTACTTAGCAAGTACACCACATTGTTCCTGCGTACTTAGTAAGTACGCATGGCTTTTGCCTTGCGTACTTAGTAAGTACGCATGAATAGTTCATGCCCCCTATAAATAGAAGACTTATCTTCATTTGTAGGTGGAACTTCTGAAACAAGGTTGAGAGGTGTCCGGGCGGGATGAGCTCACCCGCCCCCGGACCGTGAGCGTAGATGAGAGATGTGTACTTCTTCGGTATGTAATGTGAGATGACTTCTTTGTTATGGATCACGTTTCGTATCGTTTGATTCTATTGTCTTTTATCTTTGCTTTTCTCTATCTGTTCTTCACTGTTCTCACACGAATCACGAGTAGATCGTTGTTTTTCCGCTGCGCGACGAGGCTCCCGGGACCTACAGTTTCGCTCCCTAATTTTTCTGTTTATCTTCTTACCGATTCGGTACCTAGCCATTGGTATCAGAGTCGGTTCCTCTATGGAAACTCAAAACCTCACCGATGAGGAGTTCATTGAGTACGTGTGCGAAAGGCTATCTCAACATAGGTCAAGCCTCAATCGGATGCAGGCTACTATGCAAGCCATTCTAGCCACGATGCAATCTATCAAGATCTCCATGAACCATATTTTGACTTCCATTATGGCCCATTTCGGTGGCACAACTTCTCCTTGCCTCATGACACCATAAAATGCACAACTACCACTAACAACCACTCCCGCAAGAGCGCAAAACCCGCATCGGCCCTGTTACCCAAACTACTCTCAAAACAAACACCTTTGGACGCTCCGTCTACACAACACCTACCACCGTACATCAAAACCAGCTAAACAGCCCCACCATCTCAAATTCATGCATCAGAACCAACTCAACGACCCCCACTTTTTCAAATTCATGCACCTAAACAACAAACAATAGCCTACCCACCACACGAACAACATGCAACTTACCAACCACGGTGCCCCTGGTTGTTAATGACACATTCTATAGTCCTCAAATGTACAGCTACAACCCTGATCATAATTGTCAACCGCGGGCTGTTAATTACGGTGTAACTACAAGGTACCAATTGTGGTGAAAAGCAGGGCATCGGTCAAAGACGTAACCTTGGAACATGATAGAAAGAACCGAGTGGCGAAAGTTGTGGCGATTCATTAAGCATCGATTGTAACACCTGCCATAAAAACGTTCAAGAAATGCCAAGGTTTGAACCACAGGAACTTGTTGGGTTTAAAGACCAAAAGTCCAGGGTTTAAAGTGAAAAATAGTGAAAGTTAGACCTTAGCGGACCACTAGATAAGCAGTAACGGTCCGCTAAGCTGGTGGCGGACTACCACATGAACCCTAAAGGTCCGCTACTTAGCCATTAAGCAATCAATCGGTGAATGACCTGTGGCTTATGACTAATGGGCTATATTCTGACGAGTGTACATGTGGCGGACTGCCACGCCACCTGGTAACGGTCCGCAGCCATAATTTCCAAAAATCTGACGTGTGGCAAGCGTAGCGTACTACTAGCCGCAAAATGAGGAACGGGCCAATAAGATGTTGACATATAGGGCTGATGCTATCATGGGCGGTGGCGGACTGCCACGACCCTGCGTAATGGTCCGCTACGGATTATATTTTCATCCTATAAGTACTTGCACGATTTCAGCTCATTTGAAACATCCAACTTCGAATCCTTCACTCACATTTCGTTCCAGAGACCCTCTAGACCATTCCCACTTGCCCCGGTTCGACTAATACTCGCTTACGTTCTGATTTTTTTAGGAAACAGTCACATAAGCTAGGAAACGCTCGAGATAAGAAGCTAGTACAATAGTTCCAAGTTTAAGAGGCTCTTCTAAGTTGTTACACTCTCTAAAACAAAGGTGAATACTTTATCTACTTTTAAAACTTTGAGTCAAACGTTTACGTTTACGAAACGGCCAAACAAGTATTAAATAATTGATGCATAAAGTTCATCTACATTCAAATCATTTAGGCCATAAGTATACATAAAGTTTGATGAAATGATACACGAGTCTCGGGTGAAAGTCCCGAACTGTGGCGGGTACTTCCTTATGTAAGCAATGGAAGACGAAGTCCTGGTCATTGTCTTACGGGGCATACTACCAATGCATATAGTGGTACAAATGAGTCAGGGGGTAAGGACCTGTTAGATGTGTGGATTGAACATTAAGATTATGGTTGAAAGTTTAATAATTGTTTGTGCCAAATGATTTTACTGTCATGATAATGGTATTCACTAGCGTTCGCGGTAACGTTTTATTTTCAAAAATGTTTTCAGGTAACAAGTGAATTGTGTCGGGAATAATATTGATTGTCGGTCAGACTACGGGTCTTGCATGAGATCAAATGTATGTATAGAACATGATAAAGTGCGGGGTGGATTAAGTTTCCATAACCACAAAAGATCCCGAAAAATGAAACAGGAATAGTGCCGAAGGACTGATCTTCCTTACGCATACTATTACCCGATGGCTTTAATCTTATCAGGCGACATAGAATCCGTCAGGCTTATAGAATCTATAAATTATTACCCTATATTAAGCATGGTGTACAATATGTAAAGCATGCCACCTTTCAATACACGTGCCAAAAAAACAGACCTACTTCACACACATTTTCAATACACGTGTCTTCCTACACACACATTTTCTCCCTCTTTTAAACACAGAAAGTGAATTAGGTTTCAAAATTCCTCAAAAATCACATGGCGGGATCTTAAACAAAAAAACAGCGCTAAAATATTGAGAATTCATTTCGTTAATTAGTACCAAAACCCTCACAACTTTCACCTCCGTCCTCTTACACTGCGCTCAAGCTTTACTTTTCGCCAAAACCCTAACCCAAATCCACTCGATTTCAAACCATAACCCTAACCTAAACGAACTCCGGTGGAAGAAAACACAAAGTCCGGCAAGGAGTTCTTGGGAAACTCACGGTAATCAGGTATGAGTCAACATCTCATATAATCTCAATATATATTAAGTTAACACAATAAGCATTTTTTCTTGTCGGATTCAGGTTTCTAGCATTAATCTACTGCTTTTAATTATAAAAGCATTTTTACAGTTTGGTAACTTAAACTTAAGTTAATGTGGTCCCCCAGAATCCTGTTGTGGACCACTAAGGGTATATATATAGGAAAAAACATAGTATATCTTATAAAGATAGATATTTGTTTATTTGTACAAAAATATGGATTTATAAAAGATTACGAGGACAGAGAATGTGCCATGATTATGATATCTTGTCGATTGACCTACAAGCTCTTTTTGTCCATTCTATAATTAATTATTGTTTTATGATTGAGCTTAGAGATCATGAGATATAAAAACAATATTATTAAGCTAAAAATATATTAAAAATGCTACCTTTAGACTTGTAAATTTCATAATCTTGAATTGCATACAGATAGAGAAGACATTGTTTATAGGAAAAAGAATATAGACATAAAATGGACAAGTTAATTCATAACCAAATTAGTGACAGCTTTTGGTGGTTGGATTGTTATTATAAAACTTCATATGTCATCTATTCACTACATTAAGACAGTAAATTATCTTCTTTTTTTTTAATCAAATTAGTGAATTTACAATTTACTCCCTTGGTTTTCCCAACTTTATGATTAGAGGCTAATGAAACATAATACCAACCCAAATAAAAGCTTGTTAGGGATGGAAGAAAGATACATAAACCGAGAGACAAATAGTAACTCAATACAATAAGCATGTTTAGATATTAGGCTAAGAAAGATACATAAAGTAATTTTAGATGATATGTCTCATATCATCTCAATTGTAAGTAACTTAATACAATAAGCATCACACCTAGCTATATTAACATAATATATATATATATATATATATGTGTGTGTGTGTGTGTGTTTCCAATCTCTAATACTAACAATCTCTATTATATATTGCATATCATATACGAGCTGGAATGAATCTGCTTGGTCACCTTCTTCGGAGCTTTAGAAGACAAAAGTGCGGTATAAGTCTAATGGTGGAGAAAACAAGAAAAGTAACGCGATCAAAGTACCTAGGACGAGGAGGATATACTTATCTAAGAGATAAACTGGTAACTTCATTCTCTAATCCATGTGTGTTTTTCTCTGTGTATAATGATTTTTTGGTTGTGTGTCTGATGTGTGTGTGTGTCTACTTCTTTCCGTTGTATATATTACGAGGTACAGAAAATGATTTTAGTGTGCAGGAAAGCAAGGGAAGGAAAAAATGGAGAATACAAGAATGATGATGTCAAAGTCATTTTAGATAAATTAGTAAGTTTTTTCTTAAAACTGTTGGAAATTATATTAAAGTCAAATCATTGTCAAACTTAGTTAATTAATAGAGTTGGAGTGGTAAGATAAGGCTGAATGGTAAAATAGTCATTAGCCATGATTAGTGTTTTGAAAGTTAAATCCGATAACTCATAGTGACATCTAATTAGGCTAACAAACTTGATTATATCTATACATTAATGAAAACTGACGTCGCTCAGACGGTCTATAAAAACTATGAATAAAAACCTAATCTAGACTCCTAAGTAATAAATGGAGTACCTATGAACTAAACCGCACTGACAGGCAAGTGTACCTATCGAGTGTAGCACAGCTTAATGGTAAACCGGATTATCGAACCCTAGAGACACTACTATATAGCTAAACTAGACTCTGACTCAGACTAAAGATGATTGATTGGGGGGTTTCCTACACTACTGATTACACTAATAACTGCAGACTCCTAAAGATCAACTCTAACTATCAGACACAGGACTTCAGAAATATCAGGAATGGAAAGAATACCACCTAGGTCGGAATCCTACTTGCAAAGCACAGACTTCTACTGGTTATGGAAACTATGATGGATCTGGGTATCTAAGGATAACAGCTCTAGACAACCTAGTAGATCCCTAATCACTCTCAGGTTGTCACCAACTAAGGAACCTAAAGATGCAACAAACTCACTAGATAGTCGGATTACCTTTCAATCTCTCCAACAATGATAATGTACCAAAAAGACAAATCACCTCTCGGTCTCAATGTCCACAATACATCAAATATGCACGGGGTAATCTCAGATCAACAACTATGACTCGGAATAGCAACAATTACTAAGAACCTAAGGCAACTTCCTCTCAGACAGTTCACACTCGGAATCCTAATAACGAAGACTAACCGATTATCTCTCACCTTTCGGGTATCGAGATAAGAATAACACTCAATCTAAATCAAAACCAATTACCCTCCCTATGGACTACTACGTCTAGCAATACCATCACAGTTACCAACAATGAAGCAAGCAACCTAAACATGCATCTATAACTGAAAGACATTCAACAAGAACACATGCGGGATTATAATCAACATTCAATCAGAATAAATCATGCACATACATCACAATTATCAAACCAAGATTGTTACAAAATCATTAATCCATCATTCGAATCCAAATAACGATAAAAATCAATACTTTAGCAAATATTCATCATAAACCTGGGCAGTATCAAAGATCTAGCCAAGAATCATAATCCAAAACATCAAAACAGAAGTAATAGACAAGAACATGGTTTCAATCACAACAATCAAACACAAAAGACGTAATCTTGAAAACCGAATAAGCTAAACTAACAAACCCGGATCCAAAGCTTCAATCTTTGCACTTGATTCTCTCTCCAAACTCCCAAAATCGCCCTAAAACCTTCTCTGGACGGCCAAAAGATCGAACTCTTCAAAGAATGGCTATCAAAATCTATTTAATTTCAAAATCTATGGTTTTGCAGAATTTCAGGCCCTCGCGTATCGCGAGAAAATTTTTGTGGTCCTTCACGTACCGCGAAGGACAATATAGTCGGGCCCTGATTTGGAATCTCTCGCGTACCGCGAAAGTTGGTCTTCTCCTCTTTGCGTACCGCGAAGGACGGAATATCCAAGTTTTTTACTTTTGTTTCTTGGGCTTCACTCTCGTGGTCGGTTTCTTCATGATTTCACTTGTAATCCATACGAGCACCTGAAAACATAATAAAGACTCAAATGTACACTAAAACGACTAAAAACGAATACAAAACAATATAAAAACACATGAAAACACCAGGAAATAAGATGTATGCTTTGCACTACATCAAGAACTACTGGTGACATCACCCAGATAGTGACATCTAAGTAGGATGTTTCTCAGCAGTTAGTAAACAGCTGGAATAGACACAACTGCTGGTTTTGGGGGAACTGTTGGTGAACAACATCAACAGCAGTTCTTGTAACCGGCAGTTGTAGCCAGATGTTCTATGCTTGGAGGGAATCACCGGTTTTCACTTTGTAGAGTCAAAGTCTTATTCTTTTGTAAAGTGCTGGTCAACGACCGGACTTTTGGCAATCAGAATTTGCAGTTCTTTTCACGATCCAACAATTTACTAAAATACATGTTTACTTTGTTAAAAAACATCTCACTGCATATTCTTTTGATATTTATTTTTGCAGATCGACAGTGAACCTTTATCCGAGCTAAAATGGTGTCTAGTGCTACCACATTAAAAGTATTTTACATTTTCATTCCTATTATCATTTTTCATAACCTAATTAATTGAATTATATGTTAATTATGTGGACAACAATTCAATGGCATGAAAATGGAGCTCATTTCCATGATGCCATGACTAACCTCAAGTCTAATAGAAAGGAAATTGATTTGCTTATTGTCATTCTTCAAGACAACAATGGTTCTCTTTATGGTATTAAATTTTGACACATTGGATTTGCTTACGATTAGTATACTTTAATCTTTTGTATAAATATGTGCTAATTCAGTGACATATTATATAATTTATAATAATATATATTTTAGGCATATTGCATAAAAAAATACATGTTCATTGACTTTTGACTTGAACCTGATTTCATGTAAGCTTTTTTTCAATTTGACCCGGCAGACATAACACAACCAGATATGACCAAGTTAAAGTAAGCAAATTTCTTCCCCCAATTGTGACACATTTTATTAATGGTCTGTTGTTTATATATGTTCAGTGACCTGTGAGACTAGTCTCTGGATTGTTTCTCAATGTTTAACAAAACATGTGTTTAGGATGAGCAAGCAGTACCTAGATGATTGCTATAGAGCATATTTTGATTAAGTTATAAAGGTGGCAACATTTTTACCAGTAGAATTTTCCAAAATACCGGAATAGCAAGAAGAAGGAAACCAGCAGCCAAGAAATAGTTTTAGTATTTAGGTTAAAAACTTATGTAAACATTTTGGTTTATTATTCTTAATATAATTTGGTTTTAGGTTTTCTCATGCATGTTTACTACTGTTTTCAATTATTTTACCCAAAAAATAAAAATAAAATGGCTAATTAGACAAAAATGGCCACATAGAACTCCAGTAAATATGTGTGATCAAATGTTAGACAGTAGCCACACTTAAAATTACAAAATTTCGTGTGGCTATAAATAACCATTAGCCACACCATAGTTACTTTGTTTTATGTTTGTGTGACGGAATGATAGCAAAGTCGTGGGAAAAAAACTATATGTGTGACCAAAGATAAGAAAATAGTCACACTTCAAATTATAAAATTTCGTGTGGCTATAAATGACCATTAGCCACACCAAAGTAACATTGTTTTTTGCTTATGTGACGGAATGATACCAAACGTCATGGAAAAATAATTATATGTGACCAAATGTTAGACAATAGCCACACTTATAATTACAAACTTTCATGTGTCTATAAATAACCATTAGCCACACCATAGTCACTTTGTTTTTTGTTAGTGTGACTGAATGATAGCAAACATCATGGGAAAAAACAATTATGTTTGACCAAATGTTAGACAATAGCCACACTTAAAATATCAATAATTTTTTTTGTGTCCTGTAAAAGATTTTAGCACTCTTACAATAAATTCATGTGACTATATAATATAAACGGCCACACTTACAGTAAATTAATGTGGCCGTTATTACCATTTATCCACACTTATTGGAACAAAATGCTTGTTCACAACAACCATTTTGCCACGGTTTTATTAAATAAGTGTGGCTAAAACAAACTTTTTAGTAAATTGATTTGGCCGTTGCGACCCGTTAGCCACACTTAAAGTAAAGTCATGTGGCCGTTGCTACCCTTTAGCCACACTTAATGGAGAGAATGCTTGATTCCAGCAAGAAATGTTGATACCCTTTAGCCACACTTTTAAGCTGCTACGCCCACTAAAAAATGTGTGTGGCCGTATGATACCTACGATGACTCGAGCTTTGGTCACACTTGAGCTGGAAAAAAAAAGTGTGGCGAAAGGCCTATGGTCACACGTTTTTTGTGTGGTCGTAGGCCATTTTTGACGTAGTGTATATATTATGTTATATATAAAAAATATAATAAAATATATATAAATATTTATAAATATATATATATATATAAATTAATTAATAAATAATAAACGAGCCGAGCTCGAGCTTGAAAACTACTTACGAGCCGAGCCGAGCTTTAGAAATAGAGCTCGAGCCGAGCTCGAGCTCACAATAAGTTAAACGAGCCAAGCTCGAGCCTAGTCGAGCTCGGGCTCGGCTCGGCTCGGCTCGTTTACACTATGTTATGGTTTTTATTTGGTCCCTACCCCTATATATTTATATTTATATACATACAAACATTATAATTTATAAATGATGTGATTGTTTGAGAGTGTGATACGGATAGAGATGGAAGAAAGAAATTGAATTTGAATTATTTAAGTTTCCTTATTTAATGGATTATTTGGTGTTTATCTTTTATTTGTTCTTATCTTTATTCTATTTTATCAGTATATTTAGATTGTTATGATCTATTATAAATATTAGGGTTAGTGAACGTTTGTGTTAGTTTTTGATTGAATTTGAATTTGTAAGAACTTTGCTTTTGAACCTTTTGGTTCCTTTTACGACTTTGATTAACTAGTCGTGTCACACCCCGGCCGGCGACCGATTATACGTCGGGGCTGACGCGGTTGTTTATAAGCACATGGTCATCTATTTAATATAATAGTATTTATTATTCGAATTAAAAGCATCCGTTACAATTGGAAATAAGAAAACAAAGTGTTCAAAACATAACATAATTCAAATTTAACTAGGTCCAGTCCTATGTGATCAAGTTGAGTCCTCAAACTGGTGCACCTAAAACATGTGAGTAAATGTCAACTACAAGTAGTTAGTGAGTAACATAGGTTTTGACACCAAACAAAAGTTGTAGAAAAAGATTTGGAAATTCAATATGTTCAAAGCATCACTAAGGCATAAATGTGAAAACATACAAGGTTCCAAGTGTACAATCAAACCGTAGTAAATGAAAAACTGGTAAGTACAATCCAACTGATTTTGTTTTGGTAAAAGTAGTAATATGGTACACACAAAACCCGCCAAGGTTTGTGTAAACTATGGTATCGGTTTCCCGTATAAATGATCATAAAAGGTACTACCTTAGGCTTGCAACACAAGTTAATGATTGTATTAAACATGAACACATGTATGGTAGCCAGGTAGTTTAAGACATAAAGCACATAGTAATTTGCATGAGAACAATGGTATTGAATTTGGTATGTATAGTATGTAAATATGTTCCACCCCGAGTATTTGTAACAATAGTAAAGAGAAAAGGGTCTATGAAACTCACTTGAGTTGCAGCTAGTAGTGATAGGATTTGGTGAGATGAACAGGTATTGTGAGTATTTCTCACAACAAACCTACATAGATAATTTGTATTCTAAGTTAAAAGTAAGTTGAATAAGATAATGGAATTCTAGGGTTTTAGGGTTTGGGTTGAAGATTGACTTGCTTGGTTGTTTTGTACAAAGTATAAGTTCTTGGCTTACAATAGAAATAATGGAAATAAAATGGTTTGATTTTGCTTTGTTTAAAACACGCACAAAAGCACACTTAACCATCAGACCAGGGCACGAAGCCATGTCATAAATGGTTTTGCTTTGTTTAAAACACGCAAGCCCAATCAGTCTTCGTCCCCAAATGAACCCGAAAACCCTAGCCCCTCAATTCGCCTGATCGAGCTAATGATCGAAGCCCAAACCATGGGGCTTTTGATCCCTGCATTAAGACGAATCCAAAGACCCTAAATTTACCTGAAACGAATACGTAAATGATTAGAACGACTCGTTGGAGCTAGAGGTGGGCAAAAAAAACCGGTTTCAAACCGGGTCCCCGGTACCCGACCCGAACCGGGTTCGCAAACAAACCGGTTTCACCCAACCCGATCCGAAACCCGATCCAAACCCGTAGGTGTGTAACCAGTTTTTAAAAAAATTTTGGATACCGGTTCTTAACCCGACCCGAACCGGTTTCGGGCCCGACCCGGTTCTCAAACCGGTTTCAAACCGGTTCGAACCGTTGTAAACTTCGATTTTAACGGTTTTATAGCCGTTGGAACGGCTATATGACCGTTTTTTTTTGTTTTTTTTGTATTTTGGAGCCCCTACAACTTGTATAAATAGGTGTGGGTTGTATTGGTTCAACCACACAATTCCAAAACGCTCTCATTTCTCAAAAACGCTCTTATTTATCAAAAACGCTCACGCTCGAAAGTCGAAACTCCCAAAATGGCAAACGAATCTCAACAATCTAATATTGTTGGTGCTTCTCAAAGTGTTAGTGCTCCCACGGTTGTGCGGGTTATTCCTACAACAAGGAATCCCAATGTTTGGCAACATTTCGATTTATGCGAAATGTCGAATGGTGGTCATAAGGCTCGATGCAAGTTGTGCGGGCATTTTTTTGGAAAAGACGCAAACACAACTTTGAAGAATCACATTGAAAAAAACTATTGTTCGGTTATAAAGTCTCAAGCTTCGCAAGGTCAACCAAGTATGACAAACGAAGGTAATATTTTTGTGTATAATGTTGACTTGGTTCGGGAAAGGATGGCGCATTTTGTGATTCAAGAGAGTCTACCTTTCAAACACTTTGACAACGAGCGTTTGACTCGGCTTATTCAACAAACGCTCCAACCTCGCTACACTCATGTAAGTCGTGCTACTCTTAGAAGAGATTGTATAAATATGTGGAAAAAAGCTAAAGTAGAAATAATAAATGAATTTGAAAATTTAAAAACCGGTATTAGTTTAACTTGTGATGTTTGGTCGGCTCCCCACAATTTGCCGGATTCTTACATTTGCGTTACCGCTCATTGGATAAATCCGGAAAATTGGCAAATGATGAAACGTACTATTGCGTTCGATATTTTTGCATACCCCCACACCGGTGACAATTTATTTTATATTTTAGACAAAGTTATAAGAACTTTTAAAATAAAAACAAAAGTTTTTTCAATATCGTTTGATAACGCCTCGAATAATACCGTCGCGGTAAACCAACTTATTTTAAAATATAACCCGATTTGTAATGTTATTTTTTTCCATAGCCGATGTGTTGCACATATTATTAATTTAGTTGTGCAAGGTGGTCTTAAACACATTGACGATGTTAGAAATAAATTTAAACAAATGTTGCGTGACATTTTTCATACAAGTCAAAGAAGATATCATCGATATATGAAATTTTGTAAAGACGGTGAAACCGAATGTTTAGGTCCAAATTGGGACGTTTCAACACGTTGGAACTCAACGTGTAACATGTTCGAAAAAGCCATTCAACAAAAACGAAGTTTGCAAATGTTTCATGCCCAACTAGCAAGGCAAAATAAAGTAACAAAATTTCCGACAGCGGGTTGGGGTATCATTGAAGGTGTAGCCGATATGCTCCATATTTTTAAAACCGCTACAACCTATTTATCGGGAGTTTACTATCCCACAAGTCCTTTGGTTTTAAATCAACTTTTTTTAATGGTGGAAAAATTAAACGAATATTCCATGCGAGGCGGCGTATTTAAAGAAATGATACCGCCAATGAAAGAGAAATTTAGAAAATATTTTAAAGAAATGCCTCCGATTATTACTTGCGCCGCCGCCTTAAACCCGTGCTTAAATGTTTCGGGTGTTGAAACTTTAATTGAAAAAATAATTTACGGTTTGGATTTATACGAAGAAGACGTATTTTTAACGGATAGAGCAAAAACTATTTTTACACAAAATTTGTCTACTTTATTTACTGTTTATGTTGAAAAATATGGTACAACATCTACCGTTCATGAGCAATTTAGAAACGCTCCATCAAGTGCAAGTACTAGTCGGAGTTCAATGTTAAACTTATTTAATACTATACTTAATGAAAATAGTAAACGTCAACGGGGTAATACCCCAAGTAGCGAATTAGGTAGATATATCGGTTCGGATTTTTTAACCGGTATGAATGCTCATGATTTTGAGACATTTGATATCTTGGCTTGGTGGAAAAGGAAGGAAAACCAATTTCCCGTCCTATCCGCTATGGCCCGTGATCTACTAACCGTCCAAGCTTCTACGGTAGCTTCGGAATCTGCTTTTTCTGTTAGTGGCAGGGTTGTTTCTTTACGAAGAACAAGACTAACTCCGCCATCGGTGGAAACATGCATTTGCTTAAAAGATTACTTGGACGCGGCGGAAAGAATACAACATATATCTTCCCTTGAAGGCGAACTCGAAGTCGAGGGAGAGATATACGAGGACGAGGTGGAAGGAGGATTGATTGAAGCAATCGGCGAAGACCTCCTACGAGGGAGTTCGGGATCCGACTAGTACCGACTACCCGGATTTTCAATATATCCACGAAGAAGACTTTTATATTTAATGTATTTTTAATTTGTAAACTTTTAATTATTTGTTTTATAATTTCTAAACTTTATTTTGTATGTTTTGTAATTTTTAAGTTAAGTTAATATCTTTAACGGTTAATTTTTTAAAAAATTAACGGTTTTTTTTTTTAAAAAAAATCCGGGTAAACCGGTTTTGGACCCGAACCGGTTTAGTAGCCAACCCGGTTTCAACCCGGTCCGATCCGGTTTGGTAGGGTTGGGTTCGATGATCCTTGAACCCGGTTCGTGACCCGAACCGGTTCGTACGTCGACCCGGTCCAAGCGGGTTTTGCCCAACCCGACCCGGTTTTAAACCCGAACCGGTTTCGTTAAAAAACCCGATTTGTACACCTCTAGTCGGAGCAGGCTCGTGTTCTTCGGCTGAAATTCGCGATTCAGAGGTGGAATTGAACACGGTTTAGAGTGTAGGAAGTTTGTAGTGGTGTCGATGATTGTTGCAAGTCCCTATTTATAGTCAATTTCGTGCCAAAACATTCGATCGAGTAAATGGCTAAGAGTGGGTTTGTCGGTTACGAATTCGTCCATGATTAGCTAATCAAAACTTAATTAACTTCGAATAGTGGGTCGATTAGTGGGTTCAATTGTGTAGCTGTTTTCAGTTTCAATTGAAATTTTCCCATTTACGAGCTTGGGATTGAACGGGTGAGAACCGGTGGTAGAGGGTTTCGAACCCAGGACTGATTCTGGGGAGGGAAGGTTTGGGATTTGGCAAAACAGGCCCCTGGACTTTCAAAGTTTATTATTTTATGTAAAAACTTTATTTTAGTTAGAAGTTAAGTTTCAGAAGACGTTTTAGACCCTAAACATTTTTAAAATAAAAATCTATTAAATCTTATATTTTTTTATAAAATTCTAATAAATCATTATGTTATAATTAAATATAAAGATGTAATTTATTAAATAGAGTTTAAAAAGAACATAAACCCTAATTCATCTTTTTGCAATTTGTTTATTTATAAACATGTGTGTGTGTGTGTATATATATATATAGGGAATGGATCATTTGAGAACT
This sequence comes from Smallanthus sonchifolius, assembly GCA_023525975.1. Classification (NCBI taxonomy): domain Eukaryota; kingdom Viridiplantae; phylum Streptophyta; class Magnoliopsida; order Asterales; family Asteraceae; genus Smallanthus; species Smallanthus sonchifolius. Next base: position 64,840,344 of record CM042030.1, on the reverse strand, counting down.
TTTAAATATTTTGAGAACTCGTCAAAAAACCAATCAAAACCATTTTTTTATTTTTACTACCTTAATTATTAGAATACAACATAAAAAAATGAATTTATGTATGTGAATTTACATGTATTTATTTATTAAAAAAAATCTACACATTTGTAAGTTTACCACTTACACATGTGTAAGTATTAACCATTTACATATGTGTTTAAATTTTTTTAATAATAATTTAGAAAGAATAGATGAATTAATTGGAGAGATAAATCATTTTTTATGTTGTATTTTAATAATAAAGGTAGTGAAAACAAAGAAAAATGGTTTTAATTGATATTTTGACGAGTTCTCGCGAGTTATCAAGTATTTATGAGTTCTCATTTGATCATAACCCTATATATATATATATATATATATATATAGGTTTAGAAACAACTTAGCATGTACCTTTAAATAATAGGATGGTAACAATTATTTACATAAATATTTATTACTTTTGAATTTGAAATAATTACATTCAATGTATGTGTTTGTGTATACTCATGAAATAAAATTGATAAATAAAGTACTTTCATAAATGCAAATCATAAAAATAATGAAATTATATTTGCCGAAAAAGTAAAAATAAAGGCCGGAAATTTCCTAGGGATTACAAGTCGTTCTTAAGTCATTTGATTGCTTCCGTAACCGTATCATTTGGTATCAAAGCTCTAGGTTTCATCAAATGGCTGCTCGTGGAAGATACCGACTTTCTATTCGCAAAACCGCCGACCGAGGCAGCGATGGAGTCTATCCCGACCCACGGGATCTTAAGATCAAAAAGTTGTGGAAACGAGTCCAGGATCTTGAAACCCAACAAGAGATCAAAATACTCTATCAACGGATTCAAGATCTCGAATTGGAAAAGGAGATGACCAAGAAGGAAACCGACTCGATAACCATCGTCTGGGATGGTGAGAACGAGGAGGAGCATCCTTCGTGCTATTTCCACCCCCTGTTCTATGAGCCAACTTATCCTGAGGGCGAGTCGCAAGATGATCCTAATTTTGATTAAGGACCGAGGTTTGATAAAGATGGAAGTGCTTTCGATGAAAATGAATGTTTACTAGTCAAACAGGTTCTTAACGGGTTACCCACTCAAGAGGAGGCCGACAACGTCCAAGACAATGATATGGTTTCTTCATATGTTAATGTAGGTTGTTTCGCGGGATTTCCAACAATATTCTTGGGGTATCCTAAAAAGTCGATTATTCAAAGTGATGTGATAATTTTCATTGGCAAACCTCTAGGTAAGCCTACAATCATGAGAGTTGACTCGGAAAATTTTGGATTCCCTAAGAATTCAAGTTTTCAAATTAAGAGGATAATTGATAATAGAAAAAATATGGATAAGAATTCCATCCCACCGCCCACTTTTGTTATGGGAAATCCAATTGAAAATGATATGGATAAAACTTTTGATTATATGTGTGGCAAGCATGGTATATGTGGGCTACAAAAAAAATATTCATAACTGGGTTGCGTGATAAGAAACTTCTCAAGACTCGAGGACTAATTTTTTTTTAAGACGGGGAGAAGGAGAAGAAGACCTAGCAACGCAATAGACCCAGGTGGTACGGGTCCAGAGTTCGGCAAGACGACATGTGAAGTTGAACTGTTTAGGCGGGCCATGATAATAATGAATAGCAACCAGGTTGATATTCCTTTCAATCCAGATGGCTTTGGTTCAGAGGCCAAACTCGAGTACGAGTTTTTTCGAAGACGGGAAGTATTATACAGACAGAGATGGAAGAAAGAATTTGAATTTGAATTATTTAAGTTTTCTTATTTCATGGATTATTTGGTGTTTATCTTTTATTTGTTCTTATCTTTGTTTTAGTTCATCATTATCTTTAGGTTGTTAGGATCTAGTATAAATATTAGGGTTAGTGAACGTTTATATTAGTTTTTCATTGAATTTGAATTTATAAGAATTTTGTTCTTGAACCTTTTGGTTACTTTTGAGACTTTGATTAACTAATCGTTATTGAGCCATTTGATTGCTTCCGTAACCGCATCAGAGCGGTTATCCCGGTTATCATATAAAATATTGGTTATCATTTGAACCGTACCCGGTATATGTGCGTGTTGTTTTTTTGGATGCCATTATTGTTTTCAGTACTTATGTTGTTAAAGAACCCATGTCCAAACACTTCCAAAAGTATTTGAAAACAAAAAATATCATGTGGAAGGTTTTGAAACCTTTTTTTTTCTGGTAACCAATAAGTCAATTTTAGTCAAAACAATGAAGTTATAAAAGTTTTAAAGAATTTGATTTTGAATTTGAATTATGTGTTTTGATATGGAGTTAATCCAAGAAATAGCGAACGTATTTCCAGACTAATTGAATGAATGCAAATTAAAGGCCTAGAAAGTCTCAATGGGTGGGACACTACATCACAAGTCCAAATTCTTTCATTCATGTCTCCAATTTGGCTTTATACATTCTTCATTTCATGATTTCATTTAATTTCGTTCAAATTTTAAAAATGTGTGAATCATTTAGTTGTTTAATTTTAATTATGTTGTGTGAATTTTAATTTTCCAGCAATCGACAATACCTACCCAATTTAGGGCTCCAGTTTGCCCTTTTACATTCTTTATTTCATGATTTGATTAATTTTATTCTAAGTTATAAAAATGTGTGAATCATAAATTTTATTACTCCACGACTCCACATGTTTATTTAGTTGTTTAATTTATGTTTTGTGAGTTCTAATTTTCCAATAATTAACAATACGTCAATACCTGCCCGTAGCCTTGTGACCTAATGATATTGGTGATTGAAAAAAGAAACACAATACCTACACAATTTAGAGGGTGTTTAGGAGTGTGGTGGGAAAGTGTTTATTAACTTATTGGCTTTTTCAAAAAGCCGATAAGTCAAAAAAATTAACACTTTTTTTTAAAAAGCAAATAAGTCAATAAGTCATTCTCAAAAGCCAAGAAATCCTGGCTTTTGAAAATGGCTTACTAGCTTTTCAAAAAATCAATAAGTCAATAAGTTATTTCGAAAAGCACATCCAAACACCCCCTTAGATTAACCCTATAAAAGCTTTATAATCCCTCTCTTTTATAAAAATACCCTTTTAAGCTTACAAGAAATACGACTATTCTTATTCCATCGATCCCAACCATAACCTTCTGATTCCCGCTTTCGATCCATTCCAACATCCATCGTCGTTTCTGATTGATTCCATTATCCAGTTGGGTATATATGTAATTAATGAAGGGGATATACGTAAATAAAATTTTGAGCTAGTTATATATGTAATTAGTGAAGTTTTTAGAAGGATATACGTAATTGCCCCTAAATTATAAGAAATAATAGGGCATGTAAGGTAATTGTTGCAAGAATTGTGAATGTGAAAAGTATCCCAAAACACGATATACATCAAAATTTTGATTTTCTTTCAAAATCATGCAAGAAATTACCTATTTGATATAACCAAGTTAGTAGTGTTGTGATTTTGTGAAATGTCTAGCCAAGATGGTATATATGATGATACTTGATATTGGCATATCTATAAAGTATTGATAATCTGGTTAAGTGCTAAAAACATGTCAAGAATTCACTAAATCCATTTAATCTACAACCTGAATTCATCATCGGTGAACTCTTCAAGAACCAGACTAGGCCGAATCGACTACTATAACCGGTAGTCGATTCATTACCTCCAATAATAAACCTTCTGGTCATATAACCAACATGTTATCGATGTTGCATTATTTGAGATCATTTATGTAAACAAGTAAGACCACCGCTAATATCCTGATGCCCTCGCTAACCATTAGCAGCTTCTGGTTGTGTATCGCCAACATTTTCCAAGCGGTCATCGTTTGGAGCATATGAATAAGCTATAACAGAAGCTCCGAGTACCATGGACATTCCTATGCAACTCCATAACCATTTCCTCCGGCCCCTTCTCCTTTCTCGATGCCTTCGTGCCATCTCTGCACATGTTCCCGCCAGACAATAATGTCATAAAATAATTCAAATATTATACTTGTTGCAAAAGAATATGATCTAAAAGTTCCATGTAGGGGTGTGAATTTTGACAAGGCACGAACCTAACACAAAATTCGTGGGTTTGAGTTTAGTTTAAACGGGTTCGGGTTAGTTTCAAGTCAAACCCACGAACACATTTAGCTAACGGGCCGTGTTTGTGTCCACTCAGCAGGTGCCCGGGTTGACCCACTTGACCCGTTTATTTGTTTACTTTTTTAAATGTGTTTTATGTAATAACTTAAACTATTTGAGTAATTTTTTTACACCAAAATTTAAAAGTTCAAAAATAAATCGGCATAGTTTAAACATAAATGCTTCAAAAAGGTAAAAATAATATGTAAATTTAGAATTTTTAAAGTATTAATATGTAAAGAAAATAAATAAATAATTCTTTTTTTCAGGTTAAACGGGTCGTGTTCGTGTCAACCCAGGAATACACGTGTCATGCTCGGGTTCATGTGTGACATGATTTCCAGGTTCGACCCGCCAACCCGCGAACACGACCCGTTTAGCAGCCCTAGTTCCAAGATAGTTTCTCCAAACAGATTAGGCCACTTCTATTCATGATAAAATTCAAAAGAATAAACATATACCCATAGATTCAAGGTTGTTTTGGGACATTTCATGGATCATAGCTTCATAATACTGCAGCCTGTCTCGCAGCCTGGAAATCTCTTTATCTTTAGATGTTATGATGAGTTGTGCAGCTAGCTCAGTTTCCGCCTTTGCTTCAGCCTTCCCCATGGCTTCTGCGACAAATCCAGCGACAACAACTTCCTCAGATAACTGCTTCACTACATTAACGTCAAACCGCGTTGTAGGACTGCTATCATTTGATGAAGAATGAGGTAGTAGAAACTTGCTGATTCTGTGCCAGTGAGTACACATATCTGCAACATCATCTTCAGCAGCTTTCCTTCTATCAATTTCCACAAGGAGATTAATCCTTGTGTTATGCAATTCTAATTCTATGTTGCCACTACAAGAAGCTACACTTGACACAGATCCATCCGACGAGAAATCTGTGCAAAAGTTCACAAATGAGATCAGATGAAAAGAATACTCACGCGTAGAGGTGGCAAGATGGGTGGGTTGGAACTTGAAACAGGTCCAAACGGGTCGGGTTGATCCACAAACATAATTTTGTCCATTTGCTTATGAATAACTATGGCATTAGTTATGATCAGGAAGACAATGTTAGCGATATTTGATCGAAATATTTGAATAGAAATGATTTAGCTTAGGAGGTTGTAAGCATTAAAAATAGACTTTTGCTGACTTTCAACCCATTCGACCCGTTTGAGATAAAAAAGACAACCTAGATCAACCCATTAATAAATTTGTTAGAGAAGCACATTCATAAGGTTACTATCTTATATAAAAGATAGTTTAGCAACCTATAATTAGCTAGCAACAGGTGATAACATATCAATTGCATTTTTTACCAACGAAGCTCCTTGGTTTAAAAAGGCATGCATGATGCGAGGGCGGCGCCTCATGTACTTCTAGGTCAAAATTAGGGTTTAGAGGAGGCTGAAATGTAAATACAACGACAACAATAAAGAAATTACGAAAGATTTGCTTGATAAAAAAAGTTGATTGTAAAGCAGACCAGAGAGGCAGCTTCTGGTTGTAAATTACGCTTATTTGGTTGTACAGCGCGTCGAGATGCTTTGGACCTAAACGCCTTGAACCGCCTAGTGCTTTTTTATTATGACAAATTGGATTTTAATAATCTAAACTATGACCGCCGATATCAATACCAACAATTTGACCGGTTACGATCCCAACTTTCACTTTTGTTGCCAAGGGTAGTTCTAGTAGCATAATTATCATAGATTTGAGATTAAATTATACTTGTTTAAGCTCAAAATGATAAACGTTCAAGCGAAGACAATCAAGTGTAAATTACCCCTTCACAACAAAAGTGAAAATTAGAAGGTCGTCAACCAATTTACAAATCTCAACAAGAAAGAAAACAGAGAAACAATTTATTTACCTTCAGCGGCATCATAAAATTCCCCAATTTGATTAGACACCACGCTCATGTTCTCAAACCCTAGCCGCCCAGAATCATTTAGGTCACTCGAGCTAGCAACACTCAAGGAGTCAACCACCGAACGAGTTTCAAATTCGCCCCCTCCTCCAAACAAACAACTCTCCACCAATTTGTCTTCTCCAATTCCACCCGATTGAACCTCAAACCCATCGTTAGCTTCATAGTTTTCTTGTTCTAGATTTGTTGAATACTGTGGGTGGTTCAAAGTCGACGAATTGTTGCGAGGTTGGAGTAGATTTTCTAAAGCAATTGTGGTGAACGTAGGCATCGCATATGATACAACCTCCAAGATTTTGGGGATTTTGGGAGGGGTCAGCGACTACGACAGCAAGTAGTAAAATATTAGATGGGCCGTGCCCCTTTGCCCTTTACCTGAATTTTAGTTATCGGACTTCCTCTCTTAAATTCTCAAATAAATACTAGTAATTTTACCCGCCACGTGTTGTTGTGGCGGCGACGAAATGTAGCGTAACTCGAATTCTCACGCCCCGTGTCATGAAGAGAATCTTAAAACGGTTGAGGCGGTTACAAAAGAAATATAATTAGGTATATAAAAAAACATATGAGGCTATGGCTACTCGGTTAACATTGAAAGTAAATGTAAAAAAAACAAAAGAAAAAAATTGTTTTGGAGTTGACACTAACGTACTTGTAAGGCCTCAAACCAGACACCCTACAGTTGGTTCTCATAACTGGTTATACTCTTTAAAAACATCTAACTTTCATTTAAATAAACAGCGAAAGTCTTTCTTGAAATAGTATTATCTTTAAACTCGTTAATTTTCATAACGTTACCTGACGAATGCAAGCACACCAACCCGAGTAGCCCGCTCCCAAGCCAAGATACCTTGTCTGGCATACTCACTTACAAAACAATCTAACGTACATACAAAGTCAGCTACGCTAAATGAGTTCTAATAGTTTAATTTAAACAAAAGCCAACTTGTCCCAATTAATGCTTATATCCACTCAAGACCTTTTGGTCTTTATAAATTAGTTATCATTTAATAATAGATAGATAACCCCCGTTATCATACAATTATCCTAAAGGATTCACCACCTCAGGCTCACCCCGCCATTTAACCCAGTAAGTCTCTCCGACATGGATCGAATTTACCACTCTGATAACTCAAAGTTTACCACACATATTGACCACACACTGGTTATCTCAACCACCCTCTAGACACCGGCTTAGCTAGCCCTAACTAAGACTCTCATAAACCAACTGACACAACAGTTGTACACAACGTACTATTCCGACACAATGGTCAATATAACTCTACACATCACATTGATAGCATCTATTCACCACGTCAATATCATCTCATACACAGTATATATATAACTTAACACTTGTATGCAATTTAACACATATTTATGCACACAAACACATACCTCATCATTGCACCCTCGTCAGGGCGTTCGACACACCCCGCATCGTTAACCTGCTCAGAATTTGCCACATTTGGTGACCTCCCAAAGGACTTAGTCCTCTACAATCCCGTTTGCCATGTCATAATGACAACAATGCAAACAAAATACACGCTGTGTCACAAGGATAACAACACAATAATAATTCCCGCCGTGTCACAAGGACAACGACACAATACACACAACACATGTATAAACACATAACATTATACTATATGTACATGACTCATTAACTACACATGCACTTCACACATAGCACTAGAATAAGATATCATACACGTATTCATAAGCGTTAAGCTTATATCACGACTCACCCCGGCTAAATCATCACACAATACCCCACTGTTATGGTGACACACCTACAAGTACTATGTCTCACTATCTAAGCACATACCATGTACGTGCATATCCTGTAACACCTCCTAGTCGTACCCGCACGACATATAGACTCGTACCCCGACTCACCCCTATTAGGTCACAATACGACCCACGACCATATATGCTCACCTTTAACCCAAACATCCTATGGACAACACACAGTCCCTTAGCCCCATATTTGAATACTTAAACTCACAAACTCATCGGGTTAAACCCCAAAGCTCGTTATACGTTTAATGTAATAAAACACGTCTTGAAAGTACGATAGCCCCAAAACATTAAAAACATTTAAAGAGGGGATTATAAACTCACCGATTATACCGAGCCTCAGCCCCTGCTCTGCAATTCGTCCTCTTGCTCGAAACCCGAACCTGTCCACGCACGATCACATGATCAGACATGTTCTAAAGCATACGTCAAATAACGTATAACAATAATGAAACATCGACACTCATCTCGTCATCTCAACGTCCCTTCCCCACGGGACCTTCGTCTAACGGGTTTACGTATAACCTAGTCCCGATTTGGTTAGGACTCGCATGCCCGCCTTGAATCCCATGCACACACGTTCAAGACCATGCCAACCCTAATCCCTAGAGCATTCGCAAATATCTGAACAAGTTTCCTTGCATGCATGCCAAGCAATGCAGCCGTAAACCCTAACTCTTAAATGCCAAAACCTTAGCTCCGCGATACGTACGTACTCGAGCCGTTCTCCTCCCGTGCACGCACACATATAAACAGGTCCATGTCAACCCTAACTCGTCGTCGTTCCCGACATCCGGCTCACCACCGTGCACCACCGCGCTACGTCTCCATCCGAGCTCAATCTCCTTGCTAGGAACATCACCATAAACATCCTCCACCGCCCCCGCCGTCACGCCACCACTGAGGCCACCACGACAGCCATCACTGCCGTGTCCTGCCACCTTCTCTGTCCGGCTTTGCCATCTCCTTCGAGCACCACTGTGGCCCTTCTTCCTCGTCGGGCAGTCCCAAATGGACCACCGTTGTCGTCTCCTCCTTGACTACTACCACCACAGCCGGCCGCCATCCTCTTTCTTTCTGCTGCAGGTCGTGATCAAACCCTTCCCCAAACCCTAGTCGGGTTCCGACGCACACATAAACAAAACGGTTAAAGGGAATGTATGAGGGCTTACAATGAATAGGCGTGAAGTATCGTGCTCCAAGCCACCGTCGTCGGCTTCCCGGTTTGCCGACTATCCCCTCCTTTCTCCCTTGTGGCAGCCGTGAATGACAAGCCTAGGCCAATTGGCCTAGGGTTTACTCAAAAGTTAGTGTTTAAACTCTCGTACTTTACATCCGGGTACCTGTTAATTCATAACTGCGCGTTTTTAACTTGCATGTCCCAATAACGACCATTCGGGTCTAATTTAGTAGTTAAACGTTTGTTCTTCGGCCAACTCTACTTGTCGCTAGGCTAAATACGGATTTCGGTTTGCCCCATAACTCGAATTGTTAACTTTCGCATTTCTGGGATGTTACGATACTTAAGTACATAAAAGTAACGTACGAATTTACGGCGGATCGATTTTGAAGATCAAACCATAGATATAAAAATGTATTATGTCTTTCACATTACGTCTAATAATTCAAAATGGGTAATCAAAAGGAAAAAAATAAAAAATAAAAACAAAAAAAAGTTACATAAAAAAAATTTAAGAATATATTAGATTCTCAAGAGCAAGATCAAGGCATCCCATGAGACCGAAGTAATAACGGTGAAATCCTTTTTGAAGTTTGAATAAAACAAAAAAAGTAAGAAAAAAAATTTAAAAAAACTCCAGCCCTAGGATTCGAATAAGGGTTGAAGGGGGAGAGGGGTGAGTTTTAAAAGAGGCACATTAACCAAGTCTACAGGCCATAGTTGTTGGTTTCGGATTGAATAAAATAAAGAAAATCAGTAAAAGAAAGTGGGAAAAAGAAAAAAAAACCAATAATGCGTTGCCACGTGGCAAAACCGCCCACAAGGCCAATAATAAATGTTCACTGTAGCTTAGAAGTTTGTTTTTAAATAGGTTTATAATTTCCTCTCTTAAATTCTCAAATAAATACAATTTAAACTTTTTTGTTTCTTTTATTTTTTAATATTTAAAAAAAAATTATATTTAATTTTATTATAAATATTAATTATGGGATGAATACATAAACATTTTTTTATAGTTTTTAAAATACGTTACGTGATTATTTTTTAAAGACGTTTTGTAAAAAATTAAAATGCTAGTTAGAAAGGCGTTTTTAAATACTTTTTAATTTATCTTATCGGCTGTGACGGAGTTGCGGTGGTGGCGGGTCAGGGTTTGTATGTAGCGGAGGGTATTGGCGATAGGCGTGTTCAACGTTCAATTTTCGGTTTTTTCGACTCGGTTTGTTCGGTTTTTAATTTTTTTAGGCTTATTCGTTAACCGAACCGTATTGGGAATTTGAATAACCAAATTGAATTAAAAAAAATGTATAAACCAAATTCAACGTATATAGTTATCATTTATTCAGTTTATTCGTTTAAACGAATAAACCAAATTCAAAAAACTGTATATCCGTTAACTGAACGGAAAACCGAATTCAGAATTTGGTTTGGTTTTTTCGGTTTCAAATACGGTTAGTTTTCAGTTTTTTCACACCCCTAAGCGACGAGTAGCGTGCGTTGGGAGGTCAAACTTGGTTGTGGCGGACTTACGGTGGTTTCATGTCGAACTTGGTAACGGAACTTTTAAATATATATATATATATATATACATATATAAAACATTTTTTATCATTTTTTTATAAAAATGTTATATTATTATTTTTTAAATACGGTTGATAAAAAAGTAAAATACTAGTTAGAAACTGTTTTTAAATACGTCTTAGTTTATTTTACAGAAAGTGGTTTTTAAACATAAAAAAACCTTTTTAGAAATAGATTTTTTGAATTAGATAAAATGACAAGTTTTAAAGTTATTTTTAGAGGGTGGGGTATGACAAGTAAGAGCATTCACAGCAGGGAATCATATCCCATCCCATCTCTAAAATTTAAGGCAAATGTAAAAAAAATCTTCTTTTTTCACTCCACATCAGTCTCTCTATCCACATCTCCTATCCCTCAAATTTTAAAGTTTAATAAAGTAAGCTTCTAAATTTAGGGCTCTACTGTTTACCCCTAAAATTATTATTTTATTATTTTTTTAGTTTTTCATTTTAAAATATTATTTTATATATGTATATATATACTAGTGTGTGACCCGCGCGCAGCGGCGGGGGTATAAAAATGTGTAAGACTCTGTATCTTTGGCTAACACTCTCTTAATGTGCTAACCAATGATTTAAAAATACTTTTGCTAATACTGCTGGTTCAAAAACCAAAAACACTTTTACCAATTTGGTTTTATGTTTAATAACATACAAGAAGGCATGCACGTGAAACACAATTACTTCTCTTTTAACTTTAGGCAAATGAATCCTTTTATAGGAGTTGGGTACTGCTTTGGTTTTTCTACACAACCGATGTGGGATATAAACATTTTCTATAGTTTTGGTTTAGGGACAAAATTGTAAATGTAGTATAGATTTATGTATCAACACTTGTACCAAATGCAACAACTATTTTCCTAAGTGTTTTAAAATTTTAATGAAATTACAAAAAATGTTTTATATAGTAGTATAGATATACATATATATATATATATATATATATTGTTTTATATAAATTCAACTATACACTTGTAATGCGTTTGTTTGTATCTTTGAATCAATATAAATTTTATAAAAACTAATTCGTTTTCAGTTTATAAAAATATTTATAAAATATAACTAATTTTTTTTATAAATTTATATATATATAGGGAAAGTATAAAATGAAAACCCACTTGAGTTGAGAAAACCCAAAAAAGCCCTATGTAACCAATTTTATTTTTTTTAAAGCGTAGGTTTGTTATATATTTTCGTCACTTTTTATTAAAAAAAAACAAAAGAAACGCTGAGTAGTTTTTTTTTAAATATGTAAAAAATAAAAAAATGACCATTTTTGGAAATGTTACATATGTAACATTTTAGTAAAAAAAAATTTTGGTCGGCGCTTTTTTTTTAAAAGAAGTGATGAAATTATGTAACAAATCTATCCAAAAAAAATATAAAAATTATACATATTTTAAGCTGTTACATATATGTTAAAGGGTTTCATTATAACCATCCCATATTTATATATATATATAGCATAGTGATCCGCTACAAAGTCTAAAAACATATATATATATATATATATATATAGTATAGTGATCTGCTACAAAGTCTAAAAATTATAAAAATTGTAAAAAGTCTTTTAAAGCGCTCATAACCGGCTCATACGAACTCCGATTTTACTCATTTCGGCGGCGTTGGAACAGTCTCGTCGAACTCTACGATCTTAGCTTGTAGGGTTTAGTTTTTTCCTTAAGGTTTAGCTTTTAGGATTTAGGCTTTTGAGGGGTGGGGTGGGGGTTAGGTTTTTGGGGGGTGGGTTGGGGGTTTAGGCTTTTTGGGGGTGGTGTTTTTAGACGACTTTTTCGGCTTTTTAGGGTTTTTTGTTAGGATTTAGGTTTTGGGGTGTGGGTGTGGGGGTGGGGGTTTTTAGATTTTTCGGGGTGGGGTGGGGTGGGGTGGGGTGGGGTGGGGGTGGGAGTTAGGTTTTGGGAGGGGTGGGGTGGGGGTTTTAGGCTTTTGAGTGGTGATGGTGGGGTTTTTAAAAGACTTTTTTACACTTTTTACACTTTGTACAATAACTCTCCCATATATATATATATATATATATATATATATATATATATATATATATATATATATATATATATATGTGGGAGGGTTATACTTAAAAGGAGATTTTGTCTAAAGAGTGTAAAAGATATATGTTTAGGTATGATGTTCATTCATTTTAGTAATGGTATCCATGTTTTATTTTTGTGAACATATTTAAAAATTAAAAAACATCATGCATAAAATGAATAAACACTATGTCCAAACATGTACTTTTTAAGCAAAAACTTCTTTTTAGTTTAACTCTACTCTCTCTCTCTATATATATATGTATATATATAATATAGATTAGAAGGATATGGTTGCAATTAACTAAAAAAATTAAGACACTTAATACAAATTTTATTACATAGGGTACATATTATCAATACAGGAAATATGTTTAATTACTTTCTTACCCATCTCTATAATTATACACATTTTTAAGCATAAGAGACAATAATTTTAAGTAGTAGCTTAATGCAATTAAATATGTGTAACCCCCACTCCCCTTAAAGCCCAATCAATTTTCCTTACGTTGAGAACCCAACAGTCATTCCTCTTTAACATGCGATTCCTCCTTAACATGCGATTCCTCCTCTTCATCTTCAACCTGGGTTCACCGATGCCTTTGAGCGGATCTTGAAAGATCCTCCTACCTCTTGCAGTGCAGGTATTATGTCTGTTAGAGCCTGATTTATTCTTTTTTCAAGTCTTTGTTATTGATCTCTTATCTTCTACGGATACAAATTGTTTATGTTTCAATGTTGAAAATTCGGGATTTGTGGCTTGATATCTACGTAAACAAGTAGCTCGATTATGAAGGATTTGGATGCGTAAGCTTGTTGATCATAATTGCGACTTAGGTTTTGTTGATCATACTTAGGGTTTATACTTTATGTCTAATGAATTTGTGGAATTTTTCATGGTTAGGAAAAATTGATCCTTCTTAGAACAAGTTTGGATTCTTTCTTATGTGGGATGTCGTTAACTAAGCCGTCTCTTTAATCGAGCCAGAAATTGAAGCTTGGCTAGATTTGGTCAATATTTACACCAAACTTGAATCATTATCTGATGCTGAAATCTGTGTTAGTGAAGCCAGGTCAAAGGAATTCTACTTCCCTAGAGCTTGGCATTCCACTTGTATGTGCATAATTTCATCAACTTTTTAACATAATTTTTTTTTAAATAAATTTGTTATTGTTTGTGTGTTGTCATCTTGAGGGCATGTTGCAGGTTTGTTATTGGAAGCTAAATCTTTACACAATGAAGCACTTATTGCCTTCTCAGTTTCATTGTCTATAGAACCAGATTTTGTACCAAGTATTATTTCAACAGCAAAAACATTAATGAAAATGGGTGGCACTGAAACACTTCCAATTGCAAGAAGCTTCTTGATGAACTCATTGCGGTTAGAACCTACTAACCATAAGGAAATTATAATTACTTTAGAAAAGCACGAGTAGTGCAATTTGACTTGGCCGAAGCATTAAAGAACCATATCACACGGTATATGTAAAGAACTTGATCTATTGTGAAATACCGAGTATTCGGTAATCACTCTAATGGAAAGCATGCAATCCCATTTTACAAATTGTTGTCAGGTACACATAATTATCTGATTAAACAATAAATACCAATAAGGCAATAACTAATAGCTAAATTTGAAATATGTTGAAGCATTTTATATCTCTTTTTATAGCTCATGGTGGGAATAGAACTTATTTTTTTTATAGCTACTGGTTCCTGGGTGTTTTTTGTTTCTGTGGTGGGATTTTTTTTATGCAGCTGTTCGTGCATCTGGTTCTGCTTTTTTCACTGGTTTAGTTCATGAATTTAAGGTGCCTGGGAGGTTTTATTGATGCAATCTGCAGGTATGGAAGGATTGCAATTGAAATGGAGATGAATGAGATTGTAATTTTTTGAACTGAGTAAAAGATAGGGTTAGAACACAGAGATATTTAGAAAGAGGGTAAGTTGTTATTAATTTCTGCACACTTGAATTAGTTACAAATCTTGGTATTTATACAATGGATTTGCTAACTACTTTGATGCCATTTTTCTAACTCATTCCAGCTCAGCTCTAAATCAGCTTCTTTAAATCCTTCCTAATCCTGCAATTCTTGGATGAAGAAAAAGTCAAGGGAACTGTCCACAAGTGAGTGTATTTTCTTTATAATTTACTGTTTTCTGAGGTAGCATGTGTCTTTAATACCCATAGATTGCTTGCAAATTTGTTCAGCCAGTGGATCTTGCCTCATCTATGTCGATTCATAAAAGTTTCCCTAGAGAACAACCATGAAATAACACGCAACTTGAAAATCCAGTTAACCAATTGATATGTATGTGGCACTTACTTCCTTATGTGAACTACATTTATGTAGGTTGGAACATGAATCTGCTTTTTTATTCAATATGAAATATTTTGAGGAACAAGTCCAAGCTGGTGAATGGGATGAAGTTGAGCAGTATCTATGTGGGTTCACGAAGGTTGAAGAAGTAGGTCTTATGAATCTATGTTTTTTATTCCTAATTTATTTATATATGTGTTTTAGAATAATATAGAGAAATGTTTTATCATATTTTTTTTGGCTTATGGTTGAGTTGAGGATGTGTATCTCAAATTCCCATGCGAGTTAAAATGAAGGAGCTATTTTTAATGGTACAAAATTAAGGTTGAGCTCAGTCATAGACTTTGAACCTCACTTATAGAAGATCTATTAGTTGAATTTTCTAAAAATATACATGGCTCAAAGATTTATATAAAGTATAAAGTGAATTGTTTTTTACTGATTTTTTTAGTATTTTTCTCTAACTTTTACTGCATTTTTTTCCTGCATTTTGTTGCACTTCTACATTTTTTTTTGAATATTTTACTGACATTCTCTGTGAATTAGTGTGTGTGTGTGTGTGTGCTCACGCGTGTGTGTATATATATATATATTTTACTGCTTTTGAGTTTTGGTTGAATTTTCACATAACTTCCTTTAAAACTCGCTTGATTAGGCAACCTAAAGGGTGAAAAGGTTTATGGTTCTGCATGATCCTGAAAACAGTGAATGTGGTTGGCTTTTGGACCTCTAAATGAGGGATGGACTTAGCTCTGTTGTAGATAGAAGTTGATATGAATTAGATATATAAATCCTTAAATGATTTTTCCTTGTTTAAGAAGTCGTATGCATTTTTGTGTTTGATAGTTTGTAAAGAGTTTGGAGCACTATGTGGATTCGCTTTAGTAGTGATGATCACCATTGTTATGGGAAGTTGTTATATGCCCATAATATATGAATAATGTTTTGAATCAATGTACTTTCTTGAAACGTCAGAAACATGTGCATATTTAGAGTATATATCAGTTATGACGCTATATTAGTTTATTATCGTTGAAAGTATGCCCAATGCGGGTGTTTCCATACATCTTTTATGGTTTGTATTGTTTTTTGTAATTATATAAAAAGCATTCCTGATTCGTGTTCAATTGACTGTGGTTCTACTTTTTTAGATGGGAAGTTCTGTGATACATATCACTTGAATGCTTCTGGTTGGAGATGTTGTGAATCTTGTGGAAAGGTTAGAAATCTTTGAAGGCTAATTAGGTTAATTTATATTGTTATGTATTAGAAATCCTTTATAATAATGGGCAGTTTTGCTTTACATTAAATAAATTCATTGTGGATGCATCGCGTCATTCTATATGTTCATATTATTGGACGCCGGAGGCATTGAGTGTCTCAACTGTGCAAAAACGGAATACATCCTGGTATGCACTATTACATATTATATGCACTTGTTGATTTTGGTTATTTAACACAAACTTACACATCATTTAAAAAGGATGTCTAGCCTTGCACAAATTCATCTCTTATTTTCGTTATATTATTTTAGACACCAAATCCTACTTGGCCATCTGCTTCCCACTTCCTCACTGGACCTGCTGAAAGAACTAGAGATGCTTCTTCCAATAATTGGAGATACATTGCTCGATCAGGTCCTGTGCCATGGCGGCAAGCACCCAGTATGTTCAATTTTTCTAAAGGTCAACATGAGTTAAAGTTGACTTCCTATTTTCTGGGTCAAAGTACAACAGATGATCCTTGTGAGAGATTTGTAAATGGCAGCTGGCGGGTCAATGCACCAGAAATGATGGGCGATAGAGTCCAAGCCACTAGTAAGATTGTAAAATGAAGTCTAGAACTTTCTTTATTTTTTACCAAAATAAGTGCACTTAACCCACCCTTTTGTTCAGGAATTCAGTATGACGGGAAACATAATTTGTTTAAAGATGATTCTTACCAATCTTTCTTCCAAACAAATGCCCTTTTTCCTAAAATTAATAGTTTTTTTTTCCAGTATGATGGGACGTAAGGAGACAAGTATGACTTTTTTGGTTATGAAGAATTTTACTTTCTTCATGAATTGCTATACTGAACTTTACTTGCAAAACCGGTCAACTTGTTTCACTGTCAGAAAGATGATTTACTTGCAAGTAGCAGTCTTTTGCTAGTTTTTTTGCCACCGGCCATTAACGGTGATAAGACAGGCCTAATGACAATGGTATGTTGTAGATTGAAGGAGCATATCTTGAGGATGGTAAAAATGTCTCCACTTCTCCCAATTTGTTTGGTTTTTAAATATTTTTCTTTCTCACAAATTGGATTTATGTTGGCTAATGACAATGATATGTTGTAGATTGAAGGAGCATATCTTGAATATGGTAAAAATGTCAACAATTGATGCTTTTGCTCTTTCACCAGGTAAACAATAGCTTTAAGGTGTTAAAAAAACTAAAACCCAAAATTCAAGATTTTAG
Source organism: Smallanthus sonchifolius (assembly GCA_023525975.1). NCBI lineage: Eukaryota > Viridiplantae > Streptophyta > Magnoliopsida > Asterales > Asteraceae > Smallanthus > Smallanthus sonchifolius. The sequence continues at coordinate 64,822,869 of CM042030.1, read as the reverse complement.
TGTTAGTTTGTTAATCAAATTATTAAAGAAGAAAAACAGCCGAATATATCATGTATGAGAGCTATGAACCCTAAAACAAATCCTACACGAATATTGCCAAATAATGTATAATGTTTACAACCTACAACACAAAGTGTGTTTTGTTTTGTATTTGCTTTGATTTTGCTTTTGGATCAGTTTGACTAAAACTTTAAGGGTTTTTTTTAAGAAGCTGCTTGTTTGTATGACAATTTCAAACCATTTTCTTATAAAATGTGGTAATTTGGCTTAAGATATATAATTTATCAAAAAAGAAAACGGGTCAAATGGGTTGATAAGTCATTCAATGTTTATTTAAACGTAGAAAAAACTCCTTTAATAAAAAAGTTCTATTATTTTGTAATGATAATAGTTTTTGTTATCGCTTTTACCTCATTCAAGTTATTTATAACATAAAAAACGGATAAGAAAGCGCGTGCATGTCAATTAACCCGACACAACTTGTTTCAATCCACATGGGGTTTGTTGTCATGAATCAGGGTAGCAACCATTACTTTTATTTGGTATTGGGACCTACTATGCTTAAAATCTTATCGTGATTTCTTTATCCAGTTTTATATTTTAATTTAGTACTAGTTTCATGTTTTCTTTAATAATAAATTATCGAATTTAGAATATAGTATAAAGTTAAATGACGTAGGTAAATGAGCCATTATGTGTTTTAATTGTATGGCAATCACTAATTCATTTTGATAACCGTTATCAAAAGTGATACCATAATGTTTTTTTATGTTCACATGCCCTAATATGATCAGAGGCCGAAGGAATTTACAATGCACTAGAGAAATTGGGGATTGACTCAATTTCTGTTGGGTGTCGGCTGGAGCTTGAAGGAGTAGATTCTTTTAAAAAAAGCTTTGATATCCTGCTTGATAGCTTGTAGGAGAAGGCTACATCTATGAAACTCATGTCAAGTCTGGTGATTGATGTAGTTATGGATGGGTCCTGTACATTTGTTATTGAAGTTAAGGTGTTTTTTATTGGATTTCTTGAGTTATGTTTTAAACAGTGGACTATTATTTAAATATATGAGAACTTAAAAACACAAATAAAAGAAATAAAAAAATATTTAACTAATAAACCTAAGAGTAACATGGTCTGATTTCACAACCGCTACGAAACGTGGGCTTACCCACTAGTAAATATATATATATATATATTAAAAAGTAGTTAAGATTGTAATTGGAAGAAAAAGAAAGAAATAATAAAAAAAGAATATAGAAATAGGGATGAAGAATGAGGTGTGGGAGGTTTATAGAAAATGATGATTTTTAGTTAAATTATAGGGATGGAGATGAAAAACCTAATGTGAATGCTCTAAGAGAGGGGGTACGTACAGCCTCATCCTATTAGATTTGAATAATATTTAAATATTACAAAGGGTCCGTCTTATAATTAAACGGGTGTTTTCAAAACCAGACTAGCCGACTAAGAGCCGGTCATAAAACCGGTCCGATTATACTTATTTGAACCGTTTTGTTTGAACCTGCCGGTTTCCGACCGGACCGGTCAACCGGTTGGTTGGACCGGATTTCCAATTTTTTTTTAAACTTCTTTCAAAATCTCAATTTTTTAATTTAATATTTCCAAGTTACATATTTTATTTATTTAAATATTCATATGTCATCAAAATTATAAATTGATATAAAAAACACATAATATTTTTATGTTTTGTATCTATATACATAATTTACCTTACAAAAAAAAATCTATATACATAATTTAATATTTATATTATTTATGACGTTATCCGGTTCAATTGGGCCGACCAGCGAACCCCTAGGGCTCTCTAGGGCGGCCGACTCGTTGTGCCGATCTGGTTCTGAAAACATTGGTTAAATATTTCCTTTTTGGTCCTTTTAAGTTTTAATGCTTTATTCCAAAATAAGTATATGGCAAAACAAGGTGGAGCCACTTAGGTTGGTAGCCTAGTCGTAAGAGTAAAAGACTTTGTGAAGAAAACCAGGGTTGAAATCCTGATATAAGATAGATTAAGAATTAATGTAGTTTAAGAGTATATGAAAGGAAAAAAAAACTAGGTGGAATTGGAAGAGTTTTAGGTACGCGAGTGGTACAAGTATGAATTGTTTTGCAAGTTTTGGATGCTTTCTTGGTTAGTAACTTGATTTCCATGTCCTACAAATTGTTGACTTAAGGACCACTATTTTACTTAATTATTATTACTTAAATTACCTGAGGACCACTCTTTTACTTATTTATTATTAACTAAAATGTCTAGCTTGATAGAGCATATTAGTGCAATTATTTTTCAGTTATATGGTTGTTATGTTTTTTTGTTAAGCATTAGTTGCATCTGTAACATCTTGCAACAACTTTACAAAGAGAGGTGTATATTACATTGAGTTGTTTAGTTAATAAAAAAATACTTCATAGAAATATCACAATGTCAAATTCAAGTTTACAAGTGCTTGGAGCAGAAGCAATTTGAGCATGGATTATTAAATTTATCATATGTCCTCTCAAAAGTTACAATACGACCCCTTAGGTTTAATTACACTTACACTTTATACACAAAACTTTTGCATTTGTTTTTTTTTTCTTTTTTTAGCCAACCATCTTTTGACACATGGCCCACTCATAATATTTTTGTTTTTTTTTGTTTTTCTCGTATACTTTTAAAATATGATGTTTTATATAATTCTGAATATACCATTGTGATGTGTTTATTTTTACCTACGTTTCGGTGTAAATTTCATTCATAGCTGAGTTTAGTGGTAACCTATTAGTAATTTCATGGTCTTCAATTCCTATCAAGCAGCCATCTACAACTTCTATCACTTTTGTGGCTCTACCAACAACATTTCCTATAGCAAGGTTCGCGCTATGGTTCCATCACGACACCCACTGGTGTTGATAACTGCACACATTCTTTCTATCCAGGGATAGGTAACAATAACCTCTTCCTTGCCCCTTTAGTATTGGCGGATCACAACTTCGGAAGGCCTTGTAATCATTTATGCAAAAATGGTTCCGTATCCGAGTAGCCATTTTCAGTCTGTTCAACAGCTATATCACTTCCTCTTCTCTATCTCTCGGGTCTTCTTTCAGTTTATTTCTGATTTCTTTCATAGATTCGGTTAGGGCTGATGGCAAGGCGACTACCAAGATTGAAGCAAGTCTCATGGCTATAGTCGCCCGATCTGTAGGCTCCAAGGTCGGCCTCCCATCATTCATTCTTTCTTTATTCTCTGTTTCGCTTGCACAAGGCAAGACTCCTCTGAACATTTATATAACATAACATAACTATATATTTACCTTCTCTCCCCTAGCTAATAATATTTCTATCCCCCGAATAAGGAATACTCATGCCCTCATGGTAGGTAATCGTTTAGAACACATCGAGTAATGTAAATTACTAATTACAGAGACTAGTATGAAGTTACTAATTTACTTTACTACTCGGGTTCTGAACATTCCCTGTCAGAGTAACGTTTGCATTCAAGTTCAGAGTTCCTTCATTAAGGCACATTCTGTCTACTTTTCTATTCTAAGGCATTTAGTGTCTATGTTCTAAGTTATGACATTGACTACCTTCTATTCTAAGGCCTTTACTATTTACCGTTACAACTGTTTTCTGTACTAAGGCCTTTACTGTTCTACATTCATGGCTTGGCTGCTCTGACTAACATCCCGTTCTTTTGTCACATTCTCAGTTTAAGTTTTAGATATTTTGGCGAATGTCCGAATCTCTCAAACTATGACTCTGATACCAACTTGAAAAGACCCAAACCGGGTACCTCTCATAGTTGGCAAACATAGCATAAACATAGTTGTTAAACCATGAATTAAACATTAAAATTATCAGCGGAAGTCTATTACATTTTAGAGTCAATTAAAACTTTTATCATAACATTGTTCAACTTTCATAAACTAAAGTAATTGGGATGTCAGTCTTGATCAGCAGCAGCCACCCAGCCATTCACTCTTTCTTTATTCTCTGTTTCGCTTGCACAAGGCAAGACTCCTCTGGTTTAGCTTGCACATGACAAGACTCCTCTGAACATTTATATAACATAACATAACTATATATTTACCTTCTCTCCCCTAGCTAATAATATTTCTATCCCCCGAACAAGGAATACTCATGCCCTCATGGTAGGTAATCGTTTAGAACACTACGAGTAATGTAAATTACTAATTACAGAGACCAGTATGAAGTTACTAATTTACTTTACTACTCGGGTTCTGAACGTTCACTGTCAGAGTAACGTTTGCATTCAAGTTCAGAGTTCCTTCATTAAGGCACATTCTTTCTACTTTTCTATTCTAAGGCATTTAGTGTCTATGTTCTAAGTTATGACATTGACTACCTTCTATTCTAAGGCCCTTACTATTTACCGTTACAACTGTTTTCTGTACTAAGGCCTTTACCGTTCTACATTCATGGCTTGGCTGCTCTGACTAACATCCCATTCTTTTGTCACATTCTCAGTTTAAGTTCAGACATTTTAGCGAATGTCCGAATCTCTCAAACTATGACTTTGATACCAACTTAAAAGGACCCAAACCGGGTACCTCTCATAGTTGGCAAACATAGCATAAACATAGTTGTTAAACCTTGAATTAAATATTAAAATTATCAGCGAAAGTCTATTACATTTTAGAGTCAATTAAAACTTTCATCATAACATTGTTCAACTTTCATAAACTAAAGTAATGGGGATATCAGTCTTGATCAACAACAGCCACCCATCCATTCACTACAAGCTCTTTCAGCTTAAACATGCTTCTTTCCTTTATTACCTGTTGTGCATACTTAAAAGTCAGCTAACGCTGGTGAGTTCAAGTTTTCAAAATATTTAATAAGTGACATTTCTTTCTCATGTTATTCATATAATACATATTTAATGAAAAACATACTTTGAACATACATTATACTATGAAACGCCCCAAACCGGGTACATCTCATAGTTGGCATAAAACATAACAAACATAGTTCTTAAACCGGATATCAGAATCTATTACAGCGGAAGTCTTTAATTCAAACACTCATAATCCATTAACGTCTAACAATGTTTAAAACATAAACTATCGGGAATAGGAAAGTCAGTCTTCAGTGTAGTAGTCCGACGTCCATGCTATTCGGACCTCACGGCTCCTTTACTTTTCTTTAGCTTTATCTTTACTACCTGTCATGCATACTAAAAGTCAGCTAATGCTGGTGAGTTCTATCATTACATTAAAATGTAAATTTCTTTAAATAGCTAGTTCTATAAAAATAAAATAAGCTTTCTTTTTTTACTTTAAAACAACTTTGCCCTTGCCTTTACTTTAAAACTTTACAACATTATGATTTATAAAATCGTTCCGTTTCTATCTTTCATTTAAAACTTTACTTTTGGGGAAACTGGTTAAGATGTCCTCCTTTACTCTTTCAACTTTTATTTTCACTCGTACATGACAAGTGACTATAACATACTTTAACTATCATATATGGATCAATGTCTGAGGACAAGGTCCCTTTTCTCGCTTACATCTTAGGGTAAGAGTTTACTTTGCTGTGCCCACATCTCAGAGTGTGACTTTCTCGCTTACACCTAAGTGTAAGACTCCTTTGCCAATTAACACCTCAGGGTGAGACTTTCTACTTTGCTTGCTCACACCTCGGGGTGAGACTTCTATATTGATCAATGTCCGAGGACAAGGTCCCTTTTCTCGCTTACACCTTAGGGTAAGAGTTTACTTTGATGTGCCCACATCTCGGGGTGTGACTTTCTCGCTTACACCTAAGTGTAAGACTCCTTTGCTAACTCACACCTCAGGGTGAGACTTTCTACTTTGCTTGTTCACACCTCAGGGTGAGGCTTCTACTTTGCTTGCCTACAGGACTTTCTACTATGCAATTATATTACGTCACATAATATAATGCCATTGAAACACATAACACATATTAACACATAAGCATATAATATGGCATATGTCACTGTTACTATCACTGTTACTATCACTGTTACTGTCAAGCTACACCATAGTGCAACTTCTGTACCATTCTTTACTACTCTTTTACTTTCTTCAAAAATATATTTCAAAGATAGTACTATGCTCTTTAACACTTTCTTTTCTTTTTATAAAAATAACATTTTTATAAAACTAGAACTTTCTCTTTCACTTTATAAAAATAACATTTTTATAAATACTATACTTTGTCTTTCAAATCTTTCTACCAGTATGCATGCCAGCCCAAAACCGTTAGCGAAAAAGGGCAATAAGAACTCACTTGTGATAAGGTATAATAAGCCTAAGCACGGTTGAGAGTCTCGATGTATTCTTTAACATGTACATACACATTCTAAGGACTCACTTTCATATCCTAAGATCTCGTATTATTAACCGTGAACTATGAAGTTTTCGTTCAATCGAGAGTACTCGGGATAGTTTTCCGAGAACTACAAAGTTCTCGTTTAATGGGGAGTTCTCAAGAACTTTGCCCTAGAACATTAGCCGAGATCTTTCGGCCGAGAATCCCATTCCGAGAACTATTTCCATAACCCGTTTCTTTGCATAAATTCAGATCTGAACGCAATTGGACGTAAAATTTGGAACTTTATATGTCCAAATCATTTGCTCGACACCCATTATACTAAATCCATCAGCTTTATCTAAAATGATACGTAAAAACCCCACCCTTTATCATAACGAACCCGAGAACCCACCATTCATGAAGAACTCGGATTTGATCGATTACATACCTGTTTTGAGCCCCAAATCCACGATCCGTAGTTACTGTTGATGATGGCGTACAATCCCGGAGCTCCTTAATCCGATTCCCAACTTTCTATCTCTAAAGCCTCTATAGCTTTCTCTCTCTAAAAGTGGAATTTGTGAAGATGGTGGAGGTGTTGTGAGGGTGGCGCTAATGTTAAGACCCCCCCCTCACATTTCATCTTTTGCTTAGTTACCGGCTAGCCCCGGATCTTTTATTTAATTTATTTCTCGAACTTTGGTTAAAGAAAACATTCTTTTATTCGTTAAATTTTGGGATGTTAAAACTAAGTACATTTTCACAATAGAACATGTAGTTTGTACTTAGTCATTTCTTTGCATTGTCACTTATTTAATACATTCACTTTCGTTCTTTAAAAGTCTACGAAAGACACTTTCATTCTTTACATTTGTTCATTACAGTCCACAAGTGACACTTTCATTCAATAAGTCCACGAAGGACACATTACATTACAGTCCACAAGGGACACTTTTGTTCTTTACTTTCATTCATTATAGTCTACGAATGACACATTACATTACAGTCCACAAAGGACACTTTACTTTACAGTCCACGAAGGACACTTTACTTTACAGTCCACGAATGACACATTACATTACATCCACGAAGGATCCCTTTCTTTTGGTGAGAGTCCCTAAGGCTCTACGTTCGAAGGCCAAACTCACCGGACTTCCACTAAGGACATTCTTTACTTTGGTGACAGTCATCACCGGGATAACCATCATTACCCCCCGTTAACCAGTTGCAACATCCCGGTCATAGTACTCTGCCGAGCACTGTTCCCGTTATTCATAAGGCGGGCATGCAACATATGCAATGACACTGCCTTAGGCTTCGGGTAGTACCAGTCACTAAGACTATGCTACTACCTCAAGACTTGTTTCGGTGTAACAATACTCGGATATAGGCAACATAACAGACTTAACTCTTTAGTTTATAAAACATATAGTTAAATAAACCCGTTCTCTTTTCACTTATGTCCATTTATAAAACATATAGTTAGATAAACCGTTCTCTTTCACTTACATTCGTTTATAAAACATACAGTTAGATAAACCGTTCACTTTCACTTACATTCGTATATAAAACATATAGTTATATAAACCGTTCTCTTTCACTTCCTTTTGTTTATAAAACATGTAGTTAGATAAATCGTTCTCTTTCATTTCCTTTTTTTATAAAACATATAGACACTTAAAACAGTAAAATAAGGATTCTTGACTCACCTGACTTTAAAGAAATATCTCACTCAGCAACGAACTTCAGGCTAGATGGAAATGCTAATCAATCTGTTCGAACAATCACAAACGAGATATGTCACTACACAGTTATCTATGACATTTCGATCAAAAACTTCTTTGACCGAAAACCTTTTCGGCCGAAATCTTTTTCGGTCGAAATCCCTCTTGGCCGAAATCCATTTCGACCGAAAACCATTTCGTCCGAAATGTCTTTCATCCGAAAACTGATTCGTCCGAGTTAGCTTTTCGCTCATAACGCATTGTTCCTTTTTCGACCGAAATACTTTTCAGTCGAAATCCCTTTTCGGCCCATTCATGTACTTTTCGGTCAGTTCAAACGTTCTTGACCAAAGATCCACGTTTTGATCCAAAAATCACAACTTTTGTATCCGGGATCTTTTAAAATCATCATATATCCATATATCATAGACAACTCATTCCTAAAAACGTAAACTTTAAGTAAAGTTGTTACCTTTTCAATCCCAGTTTTGCAAGTTTCTAGATCCATATACGAATAGCCCAAAACCATATCAAACGGTGTCCGATTGAGGCGATTCAGGCGTCCACGGAACCGTGTCACCGATATCTACCAGATTCCCACTTAGCCGCCGCTAGAAACCACCTCCGACGTCGCCGGAAAGCCGAAACATTCGCCGGAATCCTTCAAAAATCACTGTTCTGTTCAGGATCATAAAAATCTCACTTCTGGGCTAATAAATCAAGAACCAACGTTGGATATTTCCGTCTATGTGTTTTGAAGCTTCAGTAAAAAATTGGAGACCATCCGACGGTCGTTTCTCCAGGAAACGCCATTTTTCCGTGGCTGCGTCATTCAAAAACGGGATTTTTCCTTTTCCTCTTGGCCGAAATATTATGGAGAAATGAGGTGGGTTGCACCCATTCAGGGACGGATTTACATAGGGCCGAGGGGGTTCACCGGAACCCCCGAGTTTCGAAATTGTAGTAGAAAGTTATATAGAAAAACTTGGGTGGACCCCTTAAAAAATATGGACTGAACACCTTAAAAAAAGTTGAAACTAATCAAGATCATATTTTTGAGATGTGAATTTGGTCCGGTCATCAAGCTCTGGTTCTCATGAACTAGTGAAGTGATGAAGAAGAATGAAGAAGATACAGATAATAAGAAATAGAAAAAAGATAAAAAGAGTAAGAGTGATATGATATGACAATAGAAGAGATGATAGGTGGTACTTTTGTATAAACAAATCAATAGTAATTGTTAGATGTTTTTAATAGATTATTATTTAGTTGTTATTTTAAGTTGAATATTGATTTTTTATTGTGCATAATAAAATAAGCCATTTTTTGTTACGGATTACATTAGTAGATATATTATTTAATTTAATTTCAAATTTGTTATTATATATTATTTTTCATATATATATACACATATGTGTGTATATATATATAAGTGAATAACATTTTTTAACATACATTGTTTTGTGAAACTAGGTTTACAAACTATGTTTGGTTACATAGAAAAAACTCGTAGGAAACAACTATTGGTAGTTTTTTTAATTCGTAAAGACCATTTTTTAAATTTCTAATGACGATTTTTTTTATTATTGTATCGTATTTTTATTAAGTGATGAACCTTACCCGACCCGAACAACCGAACCGAAATTTTTTATGTCCGACCCTATGAAATTGGAGCATCTAAAAACAGTGAACCCCCTGGATAAATTTTTTGGATCCGCCACTGCACCCATTTAAAGCCTTCTAGTGTAACTCTAGCTTCCTATTCAAGTTTGTCCTTCATTTTACGTTTTACTATAATATACAAGTTCATGCTTATCCACGTGATTCTGAAAACGGGATGTTACAGATCCTCTAAAGCCAATCGAATTACCAGACAGCTCCAATGAAGATCATATAGACAAAGCCCTAGAACAACCCTTTGGCCCAAATCAAAAAAGTATTTCTATTTCTGTTAACTATTATGATTTGATTACTTGCCTTTCAATTTCAAAATGCAAATACGCTGCAAAGTTACTGCTGTCAGAACTTAATGTAGACAGGGTTACGGGATGCAACAAATATATCGAATCAACTTCAAATGCAGAAACCCATCAAAAAACCCCAAAACAGCATAGCCAAGGCTAACAAAAATAGGAAAGTTTAGTCTGCTTGTTTTTAAGACTATTTAGATATGTTTTTCGTTGATACCGACGAGTCTACGACTATTTTCCTTCTTTAAAAACTTCTATAATGTCTGTTGATTCATTATTTTGATAGATCGATTTACTTTGAATGAAAGAGACTTGGGATTTATTACAACTAAAATAAATATACCGTAGTATTATCAGTTGCAATTTGCTCATAAGCGACCTGTATTTAAAATGCATTACTGCATCTATGTTTGTATGCAATTATGCACGTTTAATCTGCTATTGTTATAGATAGTTTGGACACTTCTATAACTTTTGCCAATCCATTTTTGATAGAAATAATACATGGTGTAATTTTGTAGTTAGAATGCATCAATGTATATATACCAAAATCACAGAGCCGATCCCGAGGATTCGAATGCCCTACACGAGTCGAAAAACAAAGGCTCATGGGCCTAAACACATTTAATATTTTTTTTAAGAATATAATTTTTTTTAAGCCTAATACAAAATTACAAAGTGTTGGGTTGGATTGGATTCATAGGCCTAAACACATTTAACATTTTTAAGTCTAACATACTTTTAAAAAGTCTCAATTGTTTTTTCTTGATATATTTGATCCAATAATTTTTTTTAAAAAAAGCCTCGAAAATTACTTCTTTAAAAATGCCCAATAATTTTTATTTTAAAAAAAGAAATAAAAAATTTTGGGCCCCTCGAAATATTAGGCTCACTACGGGTGTGTTGCCCGCAGACCCAATGGGCCGGCCCTGCAAAATGCAGTAATGCAACCTTTTTATATTCTAACCTGCATGAGATGACCAAATCACTTTATCTTTTCTATTTTCCGTTGGGAGTTACAAGGGGCTAACAACTTGAACTTAAAACCATAGTTATCCCAACTACAAACTCATTTTCAGTTTAGAAAACCCCTAAGATATATTTAGTGAATATGTGCGAAATAACATAATGTAATGTCTCATTATGATCAAAAGCAAACACTTTCCACATATGTAACTACTCAGTCAGATTCTATATAAATGTAATGTTTACCTTTTATCTATTAAGGGATGTCCCGCCACATTTGATTGTAAATATAATTTGAATTTGAATTGATTAGATAAGTCAAATAGTTGTTGTAGACTAGCTAGTTAATCTCCTGTATTTTCTCAATTATTTGTGTATATCTATCTGCATACGTATAAATGGAAAAGTGATGTAGGGTCAAATATTCCGTGTTTAAGAGTCGGTTTTGTATAGTTTTATGAGTTTTATCTTGTATTTTGAGTCGGTTTTATTTGGTATTTGTTAGTTGTGGTTGTTACAAGTTTTATGTGCTAAATGAGCAGAAAACGAGCTATAATCAAGAAGGCATCAAAGCACAGGAAATCAATAAAGTCAAAAAGTCAAAATCATAGGATTTGAGATCTTCACGGTATGCGAAGACCTGGGATGCATTTTTCACGGTACGCGAGGAAGAAGAAAAACCAGCCCGGCTAATTTGTCCTTCGCGCCACGCGAAGGACGGGCCAAAGACGTTCGCGGTACGCGATGGGCCGGCCGGATCAGCAAAAAGCCCAACTTTTAGTATTTAAACATATTCAGCCCTAATTCGCAAAGAACTTTCATTCAGACGAATTTGGAGAGGTTTAGGGCGATTTTCAGAGGGAGAATGCATTCCAGATCATCAATTGAAGCTATGGTCACGTGTTTGATAAGCATGCGAGGCTGATGTGTTGCAAAGCACACATGCATTTCCCTTGTATTTCACAGCGTTTTCGTATGGTTTTAGAGTCGTTTTGAGTCATTTATGCTTTGTACTAAGTAATGTTGTATATGGTAGGTATTCAGGAAGAATTGGAGCTTAAACGATCAACACGTGTGAAGGAAACGAGAATACGAGAACCCGGGATGAAAACGGAAAAAGTCGGGAAAGAGTCTAACCTTAAAAGGGGCATATCTCAGGCTAGAAAATTAGTTACGGGGCCCATATTATATCGATTTGGGTAGCTCGACGAGAGAAGTTCTAATTTCCAGTATGTTCTCGCGGTACGCGAGGTTTGGAGGCCATTCCTTCGCGGTACGCGAGGGACCAGTTTTCCGGCGCGACTATTTTGTCTCTCGCGGTACGCGAGAGACTTGCCAGATTCCCTCGCGGTACGCGAGGGACCCCCGATTCGCGAATTTTGGCCTATTTTCATGGTATAAAATGTTGGGATAGATCCTAGGGTTTAATAATCGATTTTTGGCCGTCAGAGCAAGTCTAGGAGGCGATTTTGGGAGTTTGGAAGTCAATTGAAGGCTAAAGATCGAAGCTTTGGATCCCGGGTTCGTTGTATTAGCTTTTTCGGTTTTCAAGATTCAATCTTTATCTTTGTTTTATATGTTTGATACCATTTTTGTTCTTATTAGTTCTGTTTGGATGTTTTGAGAATGATTCTTGGCTAGATCTTTGATACTACCTAGGTTTTATGATGAATACTTGATAAAGCTTTGATTTTTATCGGTTTTTGGATTCGAATGATGGTTTTATGATTTTGTAAAGATCTTGAGTTAATATTTATGATGTTATTGCATGTTTAGATCGGAGCTATGGTCTGATTTATGTTCCTCATGTCATTTTGTTGAATGTTTTTCATAAATAGATGCATGCTTAGGTTGTTTGCTTATTGCTTATGATTTAAGTGGTTTGCTAGACGTAGTAATCCATAGGAAGGTTAATTGATCATTGATTAGATTGACTGTGTATCCTAGTTCAATACCCGAGAGGTGAGAATTAGTCGTTTAGTCTTCGTCATTAGGAATTCGAGTGTCAGCTGTCTAAGAGGAAGCCGGTATTAGGTGTGTAGTGATTGTTGCTATTCGTGTCATAGTTTTTATCTTGAGATTACCCCGTGCATTATTTGAGTGTATTGGTGGACGGAGAGACTGAGAGGTAATCTGTCTATTAGGGTACTTGGTCATAGTTGGAAATACGTGAGAAGTGATCCAACATCTGGCGAGTTATTACATCTGTAGGTTCCTTTGTTGGTGACACCCTGAGAGTGATTAGGGATCTACTAGGCTGTCTAGAGCTGTTATCCTTAAAAACCCAGATCCGTCATAGTTTCCAGAACCGGTAGAAGTTGTGCTTTGCAAGTAGGATTCTGACCTAGGTAGTATTCTTCCCATCTTCTGATTTCACCTTTAGTTCTTGTTCTTGATAGCTTGAGTCATTCTTAGTTTGCTGCATTAGTAGTTAATCTTTAGTGTAGTCAACCCCCCAACCAAACAATCTTTAGTCCGAGTCAGAGTCTAGTTAGCTATAGTAGTGTCTCTAGGGTTCGATATTCAGGTTTACCGTTAAGCTGTGCTACACTCGATAGGTACACTTGCCTGTCAGTGCGGTTTAGTTGAAGGTACTCCTTTTATTACTTTGGAGTCTAGTTAGGTTTTTATTCACTAGTTCTATAGACCGTCTGGGCGACATCAAGTTTTTGGCGCCGTTGCCGGAGACACTTGGCGATAGCAATATTGACTTTGACTAGTTCTTTGTTCGATTTTTGGTTTATTTTATTTTCTTTTTCTTTTGAGTCTTGTGAGTTTGCTTGTCTTTTGTGCTTGTCGTACGTGCTATCTGAGTGTCTAAAATAGGATCGAGTCCTTCTATTTTTGAGTCTTTATTTGTTTTCTTTTATTCTTGTGTCAGTTTATGCACAATACTCGTTCGCAGGGATCACCACCTTATTCTGCTTCATTAGAGCCTGAACGAGAGCTACACGTGCACACCCGCGACTTTCGGGAGGAGCGTTTAAAGGAGCTGTGCAAATCCCAGGTACGTTCTACTAGCCCAATCCCATTTCCTACCATGGGCGACGCTGACCCACCAGCGAGACGTACCGTGCACCAGAGGGCTAGTGACGGGGTCACCGGGGCGAGATCTTCGATCACATGCCCCGCCATTCCTAACACCAATACATGGCAGATCCCGTCACATGTCATGAGCACAATCACTCATTCCACCCAATTTCATGGCCTTGAGAATGAGGATGCACCCGGACATTTGTTCCGCTTCGCGCGGATATGTGATACATTCAATATCACGGGTGTGTCTATGTAACACCCCCAAATTTATTCACTTAATAAATAAATAAATTAGGGTTGCAATGATTGATAACATTACACAACAGCGGAAACTAAAATAAAGAGTTCTAAAGTGTCGAACACCTTTACAAAAACTAAATGGATACATAAACCTAAGGACATACAAGTCTAAATGGACTTGACTTTAAACGACCATACGTCTTCGTCTTCTAAGGTCTTAATCAAAATGCTTAACCTATTCCAACCATGTCGTAGCTATGTATTACCTGAAAAACATGCTCAAAAATGTCAACGCAATGTTGGTGAGTTCACAGGTTTTAAATGAATACAATTGGGAAAACCATATTTACGAAATCGTTTGTCAAAAACTATTTATATCCTTCGGCAAAAACCATTTGCACGAAATTGATTGACAAAACTGTTTGTACGGGTACTATTGGCAACGTCCTTTGCTCGAAATTCACTGTCAAGACCATTGATACGTATACCAATGGCAAAATCCGTTTCTCGAAATTGCCTAGTAAATCCATTGGTACGTATACTATTGGCGAAATCCTTTGCTCGAAATTTACTTTATGCATATGATAAGCAAAACAAGTTAGCGGTTGATTCATCGTTGTCTAGCTAGCACAAACGAATTATGTGATGCACTAGCCTATAACCAAACCTTTAACGAATTCTTTTATTTTGCCCCAGCCCATTGTACCTTTAAACAATGAGAAACAACAAGACCTAATATGCAATCATTTAACCATGATGGTCGGGTTAGCGCGACTAACCATGATTGGGGGTGTCAACCCGAATAGTACCATTCATATCGATCTACGGCTAAGTCCATAGCTAATGGTTATAGTTCGAAATACCGAGGACCTTTTAGTGTTAACTCATGCTCACAAGGGAATCAGATGCTTGTTTCTCGTTTTCTAGTTATCATACCGTTTGAAATTAACATGTTTTTCCCCCAAAATAGAAAACAATAAAAAGGGGTCGTGAAACTCACAAGGAGTTAAACCAAAATGTTCATGTTATCCAGAGTGTAAAAAATATGTTTCATTCTTTCAAATATGTCGTATAAGCATGTTCCCCCCATGTTTACAAAACATTAAAAAGCGAAAAGGGGCCGTGAACTCACCTGATAAGCTTTCAACGTGTAAATGCTAGCAAGGCCGATGTGTATGAAAGACTATCCTAACCGTGACCTAAATAGTGACGGTTATCTTATGACCTTAATATTGAGTGTCATCATACAAGTCGGTCATGTACAAAGTCCATCCAATATGTTAGACTCAAAAACGTAAGTGTCATGTTTAGAAAATGTGACCCGAAGAACCGTTTGTGACTTGACTTTGAGTTTCATGTTAGGTATACGTGTTTAGTCAAATATATAAATATATATTACTGATGCCATAAGTATAAGTACTTGTCCATAAGTTTTCTTATATAGGTCGTGTTAGAGTTTTGATAGGTGTTTACCTTAAACTATAATATTAAAATAAACCCTTGTTTGTTGGAATTTCCAGAATTTTAAGTCATTCATGCGTCATCCTTTTGATTAACCAAACGAACTCGTCAAGTAACGAAATTTTATATAAAGTTACCTACATGTCTTAGGGTTACCAAAATGTATTAAATATCATTTTATGACATGTCTAAGTATTTTTAATATATTTATTTTGGACAAAAGGTATAGCAGTGTTTGTTTCTGGAGTCTCTTGGGAATTTCTTTTAATGAACTGACCTAGACCCATTTACATGAATGAGACCCTATAAATTTTGTTCTACACTCAAAATACTAACTTTAGAAAGTGGAATCAGGTTATTTAGACTTGTTATGACCAAGTTATGACTCTCACAAGTGATGCTAAAATTCTGTCGAAAAGGACAGTCTTGACACACTTTCTTGTATGACCATTTTGGTGTATCAAAACTCAACGAAATTTCATGAAACCACTTGGGTTGGACTCTTTGTACTTGATTTTAGACCTAAGACTCGTCCTTTTTGGTTAGTTTTTGGTTGAGATATGTCCCTCCAAAGTCGGACCTGAGAATCTGCCAGCTTACTGTTTTGGTTCTAAATTACTCAGCATCATTAACTACTCAAATTTTGTACTTGTTTGACTCTTGTTTACCAACTAGTTGATGTTTATATTAGATATGACATATTCTAAGTCCTTTTGTCCAGATTTATTCATTACAACCACTTGATCTATGAGTTTTAAAGAAACCTTGTGTTCAAAAGGTTTAGACCATGGCTTTAGTTATTTTTAAGCATAAACTTTTGGATGGTGACTTTTACATGATGATCCTTGTATTTCCTTTGAAAGAATGAGGAAAGAAAAAAAGTATGAAAAGGTTTTTCACCTTTAGAAAGCAAGGAGAAGGTATAGAAGGAAGTTCCAAAGCTTGAATCTCTTGTAAATCTTCACATGGAAACACCGTTCAAGCTTGAATTCTTAGATGAAGCTTGAACAAAAGATGGAGAAGTGTATGTGTTAGTGTGTGCCATGAGTGGAGAGGGAGAGAGAAGAGGTTGATTGTGAAATTGATATTGAAAGATGGATGATAGGACTGAGGATGGGTGGAAGATTTTATGGACATGTCTTTGAAAGATGGGGTATGGACGTTGCTTAAGTAAGTTGAAAATGTTGAAATTTAGGGTGTGGGGTGGACTCACATGGCCTTGAGGCCGAGATTTTTGGTCAAGGGGAGTGGGTGGGGTAGTTTAGGTGGTTAGATGGTTAGTTAGTCTAGATATTTAGGTCATTAGGTGCGTTAATCTCGGTTAGGGCTCGAAACGGTAATTTAATGCGGTTTTCGATTCTTTGATGACATTTTAAACTAAAGTTAAACTACTTTATGTCTAGTTTAGTGAAAAACACTTAATTCATGTATTGTATAGGTTATAGATATATTTTATTGCGTGTAGTTACGTTTAGGGTTGACGGTAGGAGGTGAAATTTTCGATTTACGTCATTACGAATCGTTTTATAAAATGTGGACTTTAGAATATATATATTTGAATGTATAAACATATATTTCAGGTATTATGGATCTTTGGACATTATTTTGGACATTTAGGTTTGCCACCAATGTTTGTATTAGTCGTGTTATGCGTATCGTGACCCGGTAATTCCTAAATTTACCAAAGTAAGGAACAAATCAATGCATGGCTATTTCTAGACTTTAGGACATAATTATTGCAATTAAGTCAATCAGGAAACTTGAAAATGTAAATGCGTTTATGTTATGTACGGATATTGACATGGAAATATCGGGTGTCACATTCTCCCCTCGTTAAAGAAGTTTCGTCCTCAAAACTTAGTTTAAGTTAACCTTTAGGATTTATTTACTTTATCCAGATAAGAGTCCCATATTCTTAGTTCGTTCCTGGATCAGAGGGAGAATTTTGGATTTAATCCACTTAGTAGTCGGTATTCGAAGGTAAAGCGAATACCTCACCGATTAACGATATTGGATGTATAATGATTCTAGGTATTATAGAATAATGTAATAGTGCATTGGTGTCGTTAATCATTCGTTATCTCAAACGAGCGGATTTAGGAAAGTTCTTTGAATAAATTGCCAAGAGAACGACGTTGGCTATTCCATGAAGGGATAAATTCATTGTCAGAGTCCCACTAACAGAAGGGATTACGATCATTAAGGTCACCTCCATATAATGTGTGAGTAACTAAAGGTTCTCTGATTGATGTGAACTAATAAAAATGAGTTTCATTATGGGTAATTCTATTTTGAATGTTATTCGTAGCTTAGTGTAGGTTGCCCTCTTAATGAAATAGATGTTGAATTATAACTAAAACAAAAAAAAATTCTCCCATTAACATTGAATCATCAAGAATTATGTGGTTCATCTATAGATGAGGGTGAATCTAGATGAAGAATGAGGAAATGCTAGAGTATTCGACAATCATCAAATTGATTTGGCTCAACAGTTACTAAAGATAAATGAATCTTCCATTAACATTGACCGCAATGGATTAAAGATTTCAAGATTCCTTATAAGCTTTCATTGGCGGAGATTGGGCTTAATACTTCATTAATCATTGTCTGCACTACACTTCTACTGCAGTCTAGTATTGAGGTTGTATTGTCATGGTTTGTAGATTCATGACTTGACTATCATGTCCAAGAGGTAGATAAGTCTTAAGAAGTTCTAAATTCGTTTAGATTATCCATAGCTCGGCTAGGAGGGGAAGTAAACAGTGGGACCATGGAAATAGTCTCATAGAAATAGTGTCTCCTAAAATTGACTATAGGCTCTCCATTCCATTAAGTTGGCAGGCTATGATGTGATATTATTTTCCATCTAGTCTGGGGCTTGATCCCTTAAATTAGATGTCAGACAATAATACCAGAATCATTTATAACTTCAGGGATTTGCCAAACTTGAGGACGTCATGTCCTTAGGTTCCTTAAAGATAACGCAAAGGCATCCCAAAAGGTCTTGGAGAAAAGTGAATATGAAATTTGAAGGAAAGTTGAGAAGTCGAAAGAAATGTATATGTGTAGGCCTCCAACAGAGCAAGGTCAGATATGATTCTTCCTTTGTTCACTTTTCTAGTAGCGTACGACTAAAAACGGTTAAAAATCGTAGAACACTGAATTAAATCCTCAGATTTCAACTTAGGTTCTTGATTTCTAATCAAAGTTGGTCGGGATGGATCATGGAGTTTCAGAATTTGTCAACAACTTGATAGTACAGTATGTTTGCAACTTCCCTGGCTTTCGAATGATATTGTCATAACTTACCATCATGTACTTCACTCATATCGCTTATAGCCTTAAAGTCCTTAACACAAGGGTTTAAGCCATAAAATTTGAGATAATGAGAGTCACATGTCAAAGTTTTGCATTTTCCTGAGCATTTGTTAAGAAGTCGTTTCCTAACCGTAGGTGCTCCAGATCTCTATAACTCTAGAATCTTGGGAGTAAGAGATGTGAACACGTCTCTCCTGTGCTCTGAGATCAAAGACTCAGTTAACAAAATAATCCTTGGGGAAACGTAAGTACAAAAGGATATATAATTATCCTATTAAGATCTTTGTGGACAATAGGTTGGTGGAAGCAACTCACGCTTACGTTTCTTACGTATAACATGAACTAATGAGGTTAGCAAGAAATCATGCATTTGGGTAACCAGAACCAGAACCGAGGGTACTACAACTACAATTCTTTTGGCTCGGGATGGAGATCTGGAAATAACCCGCCTAGGTTTAATGGTCGGCAGCAGCAGTATGGAGGAGCTGAAGAAGGAGCAAGTTCAGGAAGCAGTGTCAACACAAGGAAGATTGAGGAGATGATAGAGAATCAGACACAGTTGCTTGCTCAGTTAGTGCAAACTGATAGGGATGCTCGGCAAAGACTGGATAGCCACGACACTCTATTGAAGAATCAGCAGTCGACATTCCAGGATATGCAACGCACGGTGGGAGACATCGCTCAGAGCCTGAAGAGTAGACAAGGAGGTCTATCTTCGGGCCCAAATGCTTCACTGATGGCCGTGTCAGTTAGGAGTGTGGAGAAGAAAGAGGCTGTAGAGGATGACTCCCACTTCATTAAGTATGGCATACCTTCGGTAGAGGAAGTGAAGAAGGTGGATTGAAGAGCTCGATTTGCTGAGATCGATGCTAGGATGCTAGAGGAGTCTGAGTCGAAAGTTGTGTCGACAAGAAGTCATAGGGCAGAAGAGAAGGAAACCCCACCGGTCGTAGAAGAAGAAGAACCGATGGACGAAGAGATAGAGATGGAAAAGCCTGCCGAGAGGGCAGTGGAGAAGAAGAAGGGGGTAGAGATGAAGTCCCCTGGGGTTGACTTGAGTCGTATTCCTTACCCAGCGCGCGTACTGCCATATAAGAATACTAGGGAATACGGTACCTTCCTTGATATGTTTAAACAAATCAAGGTCAATCTTCCGTTTATAGAGGTCCTCCAGCACATGCCTAAGTATAGAAAATTTCTCAAAGATCTTCTTTCCAACAAGAAGAAGCTAGGGGGGATCTCTGAAGTCTCACTTAGTGAGCAATGTTCTGCTATGGTGAACTGCAGCTGACGCATATGAGCATTTCCTTGGCTGACCGTTCAGTCAAGTATCCACATGGAATTGTGGAGAATCTTTTTGTGAAAGTCGGTAAGTTTGTATTCCCCGTGGATTTCGTCATCCTAGATATGGAGGTGGATGAAAAAGTCCCACTCATCCTAGGACGCTCGTTCCTACGGACCGCCAAGGCAATGATCGATATCTTCGGCGGGAAACTCACATTTCGTGTGGGGGATGAGTCTATTACTTTTGATGCTATGAAACCCGTGGAGGATGTTGGTGAGCATAGCCACTCCTTGTGCATGCTTGATGCCTTCATAGGTGACCATCGGGACTATGATCTAGAGAGAGAGATTGATGAACCCGCCCCTAACTTAGGAGAGATATCTGAATGGGCGTTGAAGATGGAGAGATTGTTAGATGAGCCGAATGATTACGGCGAGGAGGTACCTGATGATCTGCTTGAGATAATAGTTGAATTTGATGAGATCATAGGAAAAACCCCAAGTGTGGGGAAGTTGGTGGAGAATGTAGAGGATCCTGAAGATCCTTGTGAAGGTTTAGAGGTCACAACCATAGCTAATCCTATTCCTGAACCTTTGCCCATCACCATTGTTGTCAAATCTGAGGGGAGAGATACCGAACCAACCCCCAGTTCCAGTTTCCCTAAATCTAGGCCATCTCGTAAGAGGACCCGAGCGTTAAGTGAATCTTGTGATGTGAGGATAGAGCAAACCCTAAGTGGGGGGATGTCTAGGGGAGATGAGCTGTTGAAGTACTTGAACCAGGTTGTTTTCGGACCTGGTAGGTTTAATTTGTGGTGGAAGGATCGATATGATAGACATAGGAGAAGTTTGAAGTTTGATAGGAGTAGTTTGTTGAAGTTGTGGATGACCAGTAGACCGCGCAGGATGAAGGCGGTACTGGTCAGGATCAAAGAGAAGCCTCCTAATAGGCTTGTTTGAGTCCCGAGCAAGTGTCCGGGATGTAGAGTTTGTTTGCATTACTTGGTTTGAGTCCGTTTCTTTTTATGTGTTTTTCGGTATGCGTGTTTTTGTTTGTGTCATGTTTTGTAGGAATTCGCGCTTGATTCGGCGAGGAAAATCATCGGGAATGAAGTTCCAGGTATTTTTACATATGTTTTTATGCTTGGAATAGGGTTTTATGGAATTTAGGTGAAAAAAGATTTGAGGGGTAAAAAATTTTCTAAGTACAAAAACCCTCAAAACTTTCTGTCACCAGATGGCCCTCGCGATACGTGAGAGATTATGCACCTGTTCCTCGTGGTACGCGACAGACAGAAATAGGGGCTGGCTTAATTGACACTCCCTCGCGGTACGCGAGGAGTGGCCGCCTGATGCCTCGCGGTACGTGAGAGCCCCCTGGTTTTTCCTTGTTCCCTTTGTTTTCCCGTGGTTTTCCACATCCGTACACTCACACCACCATCATACCACCTCTATCATATCATCACCACCATCATCCACTATCACTATCACTTTCATCCATTTTGTTATCATCATCAATACCATTTCACCAACCACCACGACCATCGGAGAATTTGAAACCGTTTTGATCCGATGATCGACCTTGCTGTGGCATTCATGTCTATGTGTTTGCCACCCATAGAGTATGTTTCTCTGCAATCTTTCTATCTTGAGTCTTTAAGTTTTTAGTGAGTCAGTCGAGTTTTTATTTTCAATTTGAGTTAGTTTAATGCTGCGGGTTTGTTGTGAGGTTTATTTTGCAGGTTTTATCATTCTTCCCGTACTCAATCTCCATTTGGGCGGGATCAATGATCACTTATATGAAATTTGTAAAGGCAACCCAACAGTCTATGCAACCGCGACCGAAATGCTATACGGTGCACACAAGGATGAAAGAAGCTGGATATATTCACTGCTACATTACCAGCTAAGTCGATTCCTTTTATTTTTGCATTTTTATTTTTAGTTGTGTCTTACTTCACATTGAGGACAATGTGTCTTTCAAGTGTGGGGATGTGAGTTTTTAGTTTGTTTAGTTAAGTCTAGTTTGTCTTGTTTATAAAAATTTAAAAATACAAAAAAATTAAAATTTTTGAGAAATGTCCTTGGAAATAAATGCTTATACTTGGAAAATGATAGTACAACTGGATCTATTTGTGGTTTTAAATAGAATAAATAATAGGAAACGCGTCTAATTAGTGATGTTTTAGTAGACCCAGCCAGTTTGAATAGCTTGTGAGTGTTACTTAGGATTAATAATGAATTAATTCATGAAATCTTGTGGGTATTCATCTTAGAGTATCGGTAAAACTGAAACTGTTAACATAGGGTGACAGGTACCTCATTAAGTTAAATTTAGAGGTTTTTGAAATTTTTGGCACACCACTCTCTTTTTTGAGAATAAATCCGAGTTTCGGTGGCGCCCGCATCCAAATTCCATAATTCTTGAGCTTATTTAATTGAAATCTAAGTTTCGCCTACGTGTCACACGTCGGGGTTCAGCCTGATTGAAACACCACTGGGTTGATTCTTATGTGCTTATTAATATGAATTAGTCTATGTGTTACCTTCTAGGATAGTGACTTGGTTTAAACGCCTCTAGATGAAGTTTAATTTGCTTATTAATGCTCATTATAATCTATTCATTCATAAGTTCATCTGATTTCTTAAAACCTGTAAATTTTAGTTTAACGTGGTAGGGTAAATCTATATGGTTTGATCCATGCCTAAACATGACCGTGAGACAGGATTAGGTAGAGCTGTAACTGTTAAGTGTGAGTCACATAGATTGATTGATATGCTTGGTAATATGAGTTAGAACACATTACGGGGGCTTGATGGTTGGTGCTTGGGTTTAATCGGAAAGAAATACTAATTGTTGCATTTTAACGCGTGAGTATGTTTTGCTAATTGGTAATTGAGATGTTAAAGTAGATTTGAGTTACGATTCCATTGCAGACTTTTTTCGAGGACGAAAAAAGGTTAAGTGTGGGGATGTTTGATGTGTTACAAAGCACACATGCATTTCCCTTGTATTTCGCAGTGTTTTCGTATGGTTTTAGAGTCGTTTTAAGTCATTTATGGTTTGTACTAAGTAATGTTGTATATGGTAGGTATTCGGGAAGAATTGGAGTGATGTGCTTGAAATTACACATCTTTATTGCACAAAACTTCGCCCGTTTTATGATCAATTCCCGGTTATTCCCCAAGTTTAGACACTTATTTGCTTCATTTTCAGTTTTATAGGTTTTTGTGTAGCTAAGTGGATAAAGGAGGAGATTCTAGGAGTTTTCAAGGAAAATTAGGTTTTGAGTTGGAGGCACGGCCGCGCCCCTACCTGGCACAACCGCGCCCACCTAAGCACGGTCACGCCCCGCATTGGCACGCTCGCGCCAGCCTAGGCACGGCCGTGCCAGCATCAGAATCCGAGCACAATCGTGCTCTTGCTTCCCCACGGTCGCGTGTAAACCCTTGATTCTGAAAGCCGTACTTCCTCGAAGAAAGAGAGCCAATGAAAGAAGCAGATCGGTCAACACATCTGTCACACGACCGCACCAAAAGGTGGCACGGTCGTGCCCAGTGCCCTGGCACGGTCATGCCTCCTTGCTTTTATATATATCAGAAGTTTTCCCACAGAAAGAGTCTGGAGACCTGGAGAGTTGGAGCCCTGAGCACTGTTTTGTTAGCCACATTTCAAGCTTCTAGGAAGGACTACAATATCAAGAGGATCACCATACATCATCATCATCATCATCATCATCATCATCATCTAGCTTGGAAGAGTTGGTTTGATTCTTGCATTTCTTCATGAGTCTTGTAACTTTTCCTTGCTTTGTTCTTGTTCTCATGCTCACCATGAGCTAACTCTTGATATCACTTTGGTTTAGATGAAGTTTAGTAACGTTTGACAACATTTATGGATTTTTGGCATAGTTTATGTTAATGTTATAACAATGGCATGATTATTCTTCAATGATATTGTGTATTTGTGAGTCGAGATTGTTTGCAAGACTTGTATATGTGTAGGCTATGTATGTTGGAAAACCCATGGTTTATGCATGTATTCATTGATTAGTGTATGTATGCTAGTTTATGGCTTTTGACTAGGAATGGTGGATGAAGTCTTGTTTATGGTTGAAAACTCTTGAATGTACATCCTTGTGCTTGTGTTTGGAAAGACAAATTGCTTGTTATGGTGTGTCATATTTAGTATTATGTTTATCTAGGACTTGCTGACGCAATCTTCTAATTTATGTAATCTTGATATGAACATTGTATGTTGAGGAAGTGCATGTTATTGTTTACTTTAATCACCTTGAGGTGGGTTATGTGTTGATTCGTGTAATCTTTCCAAATAGTTGTTGAGTTAGCCAACCTTGACAGGAAGCTAGTTCAATCTTTATTAAACATTGATGTATTCATAGCACGTGAGCTTCATTGTATGATTTTAGGTGGTTAGTTTGTATAATTCATTCTAGCTTTCCGAATAGTCATTTGATTAGATGTCCTTGACGAGAATTTAGTCAACGTATGTTTCGTGTATTTGCCTTGTATCCATAGTTGTTGTTGGGTGTTTACTAAATGGATTCGAGATCGAAGTGATATTCCTTCCTTGATTGTTTGACTTGTGTTCTTAGTTTAGTTTTATATTCTTGCATATTAGTTTAATTAAAAATCAACTTAAACATTTTTTACTCATACTTGATTGAATTTTAGTCCCGGCTCATTCCACCGTGTCCACGGATTGATATCCGGTTCTTACCTTTACTGTATTGCCATTCGACGGGTACACTGCCCGGTGTGTGTGTGATTAGTGTTTGGTGAAAACCCTTTTTAAAACTAATTGTGTAAAAATCTTTATAAAAATATATATAATTACATCACATCATGGAAACGGAAAAAGTCGGGAAAGAGTCCAACCTTAAAAGGGGCATATCTTGGGCTAGAAAATTAGTTACACGACCCATAATATATCGATTTGGGGTAGCTCGACGAGAGGAGTTCAAATTTCCAGTATGTTCATGCGGTACGAGAGGTTTGGAGGCCATTCCCTCGCGGTACGCGAGGGACCAGTTTTCCTGCGTGACTATTTTGTCTCTCGCGGTACGCGAGAGACTTACCAGATTCCCTTGCGGTATGGGAGTGACCCCAGATTCACGAATTTTGGCCTATTTTCATGGTATAAAAGGTTGGGATAGATCCTAGGGTTTAATAATCAATTTTTGGCCGTCAGAGCAAGTCTAGGAGGCGATTTTGGGAGTTCGGAAGTCGATTGAAGGCTAAAGATCGAAGATTTGGATCCCGGGTTCGTTGTATTAGCTTATTCGGTTTTCAAGATTCAATCTTTATATTTGTTTTCTATGTTTGATACCATGTTTTGTTCTTATTAGTTCTATTTGGATGTTTTGATAATGATTCTTGGCTAGATCTTTGATAATACCTAGGTTTTATGATGAATACTTGATAAAGCTTTGATTTTTATCAGTTTTTGGATTCTAATGATGGTTTTATAAATTTGTAAAGATCTTGAGTTAATATTTATGATGTTATTGCATGTTTAGATATGAGCTATGGTTTGATTTATGTTCCTCATGTCATCTTGTTGAATGTCTTTCATAAATAGATGCATGCTTAGGTTTTTTGCTTATTGCTTATGATTTGAGTGGTTTTCTAGACGTAGTAATCCATAGGAAGGTTAATTGATCCTTGATTAGATTGAGTGTGTATCCTAGTTCAATACCCGAGAGGTGAGAATTAGTCGTTTAGTCTTCGTCATTAGGAATTCGAGTGTCAGCTGTCTGAGAGGAAGCCGGTATTAGGTGTCTAGTGATTGTTTCTATTCGTGTCATAGTTGTTATCTTGAGATTACCCCGTGCATTCTTTGAGTGTATTGGTGGACGGAGAGACTGAGAGGTAATCTGTCTATTAGGTTACTTGGTCATAGTTGGAAATACCTGAGAAGTGATCCAACATCTGGCGAGTTATTACATCTGTAGGTTCCTTAGTTGGTGACACCCTGAGAGTGATTAGGGATCTACTAGGCTGTCTAGAGCTGTTATCCTTAGAAACCCAGATCCGTCATAGTTTCCTGAACCGGTAGAAGTTTTGCTTTGCAAGTAGGATTCTGACCTAGGTAGTATTCTTCCCATCTTCTGATTTCACCTTTAGTTCTTGTTCTTGATAGCTTGAGTCATTCTTAGTTTGCTGCATTAGTAGTTAATCTTTAGTGTAGTCAACCCCCCAACCAAACAATCTTTAGTCCGAGTCAGAGTCTAGTTAGCTATAGTAGTGTCTCTAGGGTTCGATATTCAGGTTTACCGTTAAGCTGTGCTACACTCGATAGGTACACTTGCCTGTCAGTGCGGTTTAGTTGAAGGTACTCCTTTTATTACTTAGGAGTGTAGTTAGGTTTTTAATCATTAGTTCTATAGACCGTCTGGGCGACATCCGAGGCTAAATCGCGTGTTGCTTCCTCCGGACGGATGGTTCGTATAGGTTTTTATGTTTGATTTAGTTTGTTCATGTTTTGGATCAGTTTAGTTTCTGATAATAACTGAGTAGATTGATGTATTGGTTAATATAAACAATTTATGTTTGTGCTTTGAGTTTCTCGTTTTACAATCTTGTTCAGTTGATGATAAAATCTAGTAGCAGGGTTAGGTGACTAAAAGGGGTAGACTTGGTATTTATAAATTGGGTTATTCAATTATACTGGATCTGACAAAACTGGTTGTATAGGTTTGCTGACAACAACCTGTATTCAATCACTGTTTTAACTTATTTTCAAACACTATGTCTATGAGGTGTCTAATTGAACAACTGAGTTTTGCATGAACCTAGAACCTGGAGTTTGGAGTAGGTTACATTCTTTATTTAATTTGAAGTTTAATTTAAATAATTTGCTAAACTATCACAAGTTATTCTTTCCACCAATTTCCTGTGGATATGACATCCTATTTCACTATACTATAGTGTAAGGTAGCTTGGGATTAGAATTATTATTGTTTTTTATTGACCTTGACAACGTCATCAAAATGGCGCCGTTGCCGGGGAATTGGTGCGCTTAGTTTTTGTTTTAATTTAGTTTATTTTGTTTTTTATATAAAAACAAAAACCCAAAAATATTTTAATTTTTTATTTTTTTAGTTAGTTTTATTTTTTTTCGTTTAGAACTACTTGGGTGTGCTACTTGTGCAGGTTGTCATGGACGTGGACTATAATGATGGTCAAAACTACTATGAGCCGTGTATGAGCTGTGGCAACACTGGCCACTGGGCTCAAGATTGCCCAATGTTGGAAGGCAATTTCAGGAGACAAAGGGGTTATTAGCAGCTGGGAGTGAGTGAGGATGTAAATCAAGGTTATGGTCAATAAAAGCAATATGATATGGATTCAAACACATATCATTCAGGTTTAGAAAATCATCCCAATTATAATTATAATAGTGATTCTAATTAATTCAATCCTCCATGTCAGGAACAAAATCAGGGGCAACAGTACCAGACCCGCCAATCAGGAATTCAAGGGAATTACAAGAATCGTGGAAATTACAACAACCACGATCAAGGTAATTATCAATATAACTGGCAGAATCAGGGAGATCAACAAACGGGCCAATCTGAATTGGATGAGATCCGGTCAAATATTAAGGAGTTGACAGGCCTGGTCAAAGCAGTCGTGCAGCAACAGGAGATCCAGGCAAAAGATCATCGAGCCTTGGCAGAACAAGTTGTCCAATTAGATGAGGTAGTTGCAGCAATCGTCAGAGATTCAAGTAAGCCTCCTAGTGTATATCAGTCTTCAAGTTCCCAAACCACAAACATTGCACACCTAAATGCTGTAAGTCTTCAATCATCATTTGAATTTCCTGATGTTGAACATACTCCACCACTGGTAGTAAAGAGAGTGGTGGAGCACAGTGAGTCTAAATCTGATCATAATCAGGATTTTATTTCACAAAATAAACTGAAAACTAAAAATGTGAAAGAATCTTTGAAAATTCCATTTCCTTCAACTTTGATCAAACCAGTTTTAAATGAACGGGATCCAACACAGGATGAAAGATGGGAAAAGTTTGAAAAGCGTAAAATTAATTTACCATTTTTTAATACGCTTAAAGAAAATCCTGAAAAAGTTGAGTGTCTGAAAGGTCTGAGTACCCAAAAACAACGACACAAATGTCCTAAACAGGTTGAGTTGAGTGCTAGTGTGAATGCCGTGTTATTGGGTACCGTTCCCCTGAAACTCCAAGATCCAGGAGCACCTATTATTTCAATACAAGTAGGTGAATTTCAACTGGATAGAGCGTTGTTGGATCTTGGAGCAAGTGTGAGTATATTACCGGGGAGTCTGTACGATCAGTACGATTTTGGTCCGTTACAGAGAGTTCACACCACTGTGGTGTTGGCTGATCAGACTCCCACACATCCTCGGGGGATTGTAAAGGATGTGATTGTGAAGGTAGGGGAGTTTTATTACCCAGTGGACTTTCTAGTGTTGGATTGTGTCAAAAACACACAACCAACTATTATTTTGGGTAGACCGTTCTTGGCCACTGCTAGAGCAACTATTAACTGTGCTGAAGGAACGGTAAGAATGAGATTTGGTGTTTAGAAGATGAGTCTTAAAATATTTTCAAACTTGCCTAACCTGAATGCTAACAAGTGTGAATCACCTGAAAAGGTGGATCACACGGACAGAAAGTCTTGTGTTGTGTTTAACAGGGCAGCTGAGAATAAGGATGGTGAGACTCCAGCCAAGGGAAGGAAGAAAAGGAAGAGGAAACGGAAGGGACAGAATCAGCACCTTTGGGATGTGGAGCAAGAACTGTTTGCCTTGTTTGTGAAGGCTTGGAGGAAATATGATGATGAGAGGAACTTAAGTGTGGGGAAGGAGGACTACAAGCACCCCACCCGACCACCATAATGGCAGTAAGGTACACCGCGTCTGGCTGAAGACGTTAAACTTAGCGCTCTTGGGAGGCAGCCTAAGGTATATTAGTTTACTTCTGTCTAGTTAAATGAACGTTGTGGGTGTGTTCTCTAGAAACCATCACGAGACTCAAATCGTCCACTCGGGCTACCGAGGGGTTTAAAAGGCTTGTTGCATACGCTAAATGCAATCGTGATTCCTACGAAAGTGAGTTAGGATTTTATTTTTGTTTTGTGTGTGAACCGGCCAAGTGCGGGGAAGTCTCATGGGTTATCATGCACGTTGGGTGCAATTGAGAGCGTGTGCGGGTTTTTGGAGGAGTTGAACAAGGTTGGATTCTTGGTGTGAAAATTTTCTAAGTATAAAAATGCTCATAACTTTCTGTGAAAAACACCTCTTCGCAGTACGCGAAGAATCCTCCTCGAAACCTCACGACACACGAAGAACAAAAGTCAAGGGCCGGGTCAAATTTCACCTCTTCACGGTACGCGAAGAATTTTCCCCAGTCTTTCGCGACACGCGAAGACTTGTGTATGAAATATTTTTCCCAAATTTTTTTTATTTTTGTAATTTTTGAGTCGTGCTAGTCCGTCGGGTCTTTTATTAATTTATTGAGTCGTTACATTGAGTCGATATGATGCTCTTGGGTTTGTTTCGAGCTTAACTTTGCAGGTTTAGATTGATCCGCCCGTACTCAATCTCCATTCGGGTGGTGATTTCCGAGCTTGACTTGATTCTATTGTACAAAGCAGTCCATTAGCATTCTTTGCCCGCGATCGCGAATGAAATGTTATACGATCACCTGACCAGCTAAGTGTCTCTTAATTCTTGTATAGTTCTTTTGAGTGTCTTTCTTCCTACATTGAGGGCAATGTAGAGTTCAAGTGTAGGGAGGGGAGACCTTAGTCCAGGTCTGTAGTTTAGGTCTAGTTGAGTCATAAAAAATCAAAAATCCATAAAAATTTTAAAAAAATTTCAAAAATGTCCTTGGATTAGAATTGTTGCAAATATATGGAAAATGATAGATATAATTGGAAACTGTGTTTGTGGAATATAAATGAATAATGAAAATAAAAAGCGCGTCTAATTTGTAACGTTTTGGTAGGTCCAAACGACTTTGAAGAGCTTAAATATCCTAATAGTGTATCTAGGTTTAAATGGATAATAAATTTAGGATAATAAATTAGAGGTGTCGGTAAGGTCGAAACTCTCAACATAGGGTGATAGGTACCACATTAAACTCAGATTTTTATGTTTTTGAAATTCTTTGGCACACCGCTTTCTGTTTATGAGAATAAATTCGAAAGTTGGTAGCGCCCACATTCCATGATCTTAATTAATTGATTTGAGAGCTTAAGTTAGGCCTACGTGTTACCCTCTGGGATAACAACTTGGTTGAAACACTCATGGGTTGATTCTTAAGTAATCAATCATTTTAGATGACGAAGTTTCGCTTATGTGTCACACGTCAGGTTCCAGCTTGATTGAAACACCACTAAGTTGATTCTTATGTACTTCATTGCTAAAACTGCAGCCTATGTGCCACACGCCGAGTTCCAGCTTGGTTGAAGCACCACTAGGTAAGGTTAATCATAAAATGTTAATCAAAGCTCGATCATTCATTCCATTCATCCATTCATTTTAATTTTTAAAACACATAAATCTTTGTTTATAGTGGTGGGAAACCTATATGGTTTAACCCGTGCATAAACATGACCGTGGGATGGGATTAGACTGAAATGTAGCTTCCTAAGTGTGAGACCCATAGATAGAATGATTGTTTGGTAATGTATAAGATAGTAGGTCACATCCTCGGGGGCTTAATGAGTCGGTGGTTGGGTTTAATCGGATCGAAATACTGATTGTTACAATTAACGCGTAAGTATGTTTGTGCTGTGTATAAATGAAAGTGTGAAGTAAGTTTTCCAATTATGATTCGAGTGCATAATTCTTTTTCGGGACGCAAAAGGTTAAGTGTTGGGATGTGATGTAGGGTCAAATATTCCGTGTTTAAGAGTCGATTTTGTATAGTTTTACGAGTTTTATCTTGTATTTTGAGTCGGTTTTATGTGGTATTTGTTAGTTGTGGTTGTTACATGTTTTATGTGCTAAATGAGCGGAAAACGAGCTATAAGAAAGAAGGCATCAAAGCACGGGAAATTAATAAAGTCAAAAAGTCAAAATCTTGGGATTTGAGATCTTCGCGGTACGCGAAGACCTGGGATGCATTTTTCACGATACGCGTGGAAGAAGAAAAACCAGCCCGACTGATTTGTCCTTCGTGCCATGCGAAGGACGGGCCAAAGAAGTTAGCGGTACGCGACGGGCTGGCCGAATCAGCAAAAAGCCCAACTTTTAGTATTTAAACATATTCAACCCTAATTCGCAAAGAACTTTCATTCAGGCGAATTTGGAGAGGCTTAGGGCGATTTTCAGAGGGAGAATGCATTCCAGATCATCAATTGAAGCTATGGTCGCGTGTTTTATAAGCATGCGAGGCTAAATCACGTGTAGCTTCCTTCGGGCGGATGGTTCGTATAGGTTTTTATGTTTGATTCAGTTTGTTCATGTTTTGGATCAGTTTAGTTTCTGAAAATAACTGAGTAGATTGATGTATTGGTTAATATAAACATTTTATGTTTGTGCTTTGAGTTTCTCATTTTACAATCTTGTTCGTTTGATGATAAAACCTAGTAACAGGGTTGGGTGACTAAAAGGGGTAGACTTGGTATTTATAAATTGGGTGATTCAATTATACTGGTTCTGACAAAACTGGTTATATAGGTTTGCTGACAACAACCTGTCTTCAATCACTGTTTTAACTGATTTTCCAACACTATGTCTATGAGGTGTCTAATTGAACAACTGAGTTTTGCATGAACCTAGAACCTGAAGTTTGGAGGAGGTTACATTCTTTATTTAATTTGAAGTTTAATTTAAAGAATTTTCTAAACTAGAATTTTTTTCTGAAACGGTGGTGTTTCATGTAATACTTTCACAACCGGTGTTGTTTTCATTTTAGTTACACAAATGGTGTTTCCAAGGTTACTAACCACGAATTGTGGTTTTTTTTGTTAATTCGTGGTTGGTAACCACTAGTTGTTGAACCACTTATTTGCTAACCACGAATTGTTGAATACTCTCATTGCCAACCACGAATTGTTGAACACTCTATTGCCAACCACGAATTGTTCAAATTTTAATTGCCAACCATGAATTGTTGTTCAATCTCAAGTTGCCAACCACGAATTGAATGTATTTTTTTTTATTATTTTTGTTTTGTTTGTCTTGATTGTTTTGGTTTTATACGGGTGTAAACTACAAATGAATTGATGTCTTGATAATACTAATCACTAGTACAAAACTACAAATGTATCATGTAGTTATTTGTATTTTTGTTTCACATGTCTTTGTTTACTAGTAAGTTAGTCACATGACACCATTACAAATACCATCTTTATAAGTAGTAGATATATTGATAAAATCACATTTGTTTCACTTTGATAAAATCACATTTGTTTCACAATTCCACACATGGAACCACGAGTGTTTACCGGTCCTAGCTGTTCAGAAGTATTATTCCTTGAAAGAAACCATAGAGCTTATCAGTTGTTTCATTCATCATCCTACAGTTTGTTTCATACATCTTTTTAATCATCTAGAGGATTTAAAAGAATGTGATCGGCTAAGTTGGGGGAGCGCTGTTCTTGCTAGCCTTTTTAGAAATCTCCACTCCCGTATAAAACCAAAACAATCAAGACAAACAAAACAAAAATAATAAAAAAAATACATTCAATTCGTGGTTGACAACTTGAGATTGAACAACAATTCGTGGTTGGCAATTAAAATTTGAACAATTCGTGGTTGGCAATAGAGTGTTCAACAATTCGTGGTTGGCAATGAGAGTATTCAACAATTCGTGGTTAGCAAATAAGTGGTTCAACAACTAGTGGTTACCAACCACGAATTAACAAAAAAAAACCACAATTCGTGGTTAGTAACCTTGGAAACACCATTTGTGCAACTAAAATGAAAACAACACCGGTTGTGAAAGTATTACATGAAACAACACCGTTTCAGAAAAAAATATCACAAGTTATTCTTTTCACCAATTCCCTGTGGATACGACACCCTACTTCACTATACTATAATTTAATATAGCTAGGTATTAGAATTGTTATTGTTTTTTATTGACCTTGACAACGTGATCAAAAAGCCAAGCTTTCTATCAATTTCTCATCCTCACTGATTCACTCGTCTTCTTCTTCTCCACACACAACAGCCCATACCTCACCCCTACCATCCAGACATACATCTCCTTCAAAAACCATGTCTGACACTGAAAACCACACTCTCATAGTTAGCAACCAAATGAAAGACCTTACTGTCGTTTCCTTTCCGGCTGCTCTCAAACTCACATCTACCAACTACTTAGGATGGAAAACCCAAATTGAAGCATTACTCCATGGCCTAGACCTGCACAAGTTTATTGATGGCACCCACACAGCCCCTACCGTCGACGGTTCCTCATCCCCCCACAAGGACTACAACCACTGGGTACGCCAAGACCGATTACTATTCGGTGCTTTGGTTGGTAGTCTATCTCCGCAAATAGTTCCACTCATCACCAATGCTTCTTCATCCTATGAAGCATGGAAGATTTTGGCCAGCACCTATGCATCACCGTCAAGGGGACACATCAAACAACTGCAACATCGCCTCAAATAGTTCACCAAAACTCCAACCCAATCTATCACAGAATACATGCAGAACATAAAAACAGTGGTTGACGAACTAGCCATTCTCGGGAAGAAGATGGATCAGGAGGATGTCGTAGACATTATTCTGAATGGGCTGGACCAATCCACCTACAAACCACTACTTGATGCCATACATGCTAGGGACAACCCAATATCGTTCAACGAGTTACACGAAAAGCTCATTAATCATGAGCTTTCATTAGCTCAACAGATCGTTAATGGAGGCATTCATCAGCCGACATCAGTCTTTTATGTTCAAAGGGGCCATACCAAACAGTGGAACAATCAAAGGCAGAACCATGCACCTCGTATGTTCAACAACAACTCGCCCGACATTCTTCCATCACCATCAGGACCATCTGGAATGACGAATACTCCTCCCACAAACAGTCATCCCTTCTTAGGGAAATGTTAGTGGTGTTTTCAAAGAGGACACTCCCTCACCAATTGTACCTCCTTCAAGAAGGTAAACCCAACTATTGTTATTCCCTCTTTTAATCGTTCTTCACAGGCCAAAGGATCACAGGTCAACATGATGAACATTCCAGGAAACCCCACTACTAACTGGATTTTAGACTCAGGAGCCTCACACCATGTCACAAATGACTTAAACAATTTGTCTCTCCATGCCCCATATGACGGAACGGAAGGACTTGTTATCGGTGACGGTTCGTGTTTACAAATTACTCATATTGGTTCACTCACCATTCACACTTCACACACTTCTTTTATCCTCAAAAATGTTCTATGTGTTCCGGCTTTATATCAAAACATCATATCTATATCACGTCTTTGTCTTGACAATCACATTCTAATTGAGTTTTATTCTTTCATTTTTGTTCTCAAGGACCGGGCAACTCAAACTCCACTGCTCCAGGGCTCGGCATTCCAAGGAATGTATGAACTCCGATGTCCTCTCCGACCATCCGTTTACCATCCGACCATCCGTTTACTACATGCAACGCACATCTTCCATGACTTGGCACCACCGTCTCGACCATCCCAACAATTAAGTCTTCAAGTTATTGTCATCTTTTATTTCTCATAATGTCAATCTTCATGAAAGTTGTAATGCTTGCCACATTAATAAAAGCCATCGTTTACCTTTTGCTACTAATACTCTCTCATCTCATGCTCCACTTGATTTAATTTTTGCTGATGTATAGTGTTCCCCTATTGAATCATTTGATAACTACAAATACTATATAATATTTGTTGAGCACTACACCAAATACATATGGCTCTACCCTTTAAAACGAAAATCCGACTCTCTCTCAGTTTTCATACGATTTCAAAACTTAGTAGAAAACTATTTTCAAAGAAAAATCAAACAACTATTTTTCGACAACGAGAATACATCAAACTCACATCCCATCTTTCTTCATGTGGCATCTCTCACCTTACCTCTCCACCCCATACCCTGGAACACAATGGTTATGCTGAACGACGACATAGGCACATTGTTGAAACCGAACTAAAGGAGGCAACCCACATCCCTCTCCTACTGAGTACCGTACATTAGTTGGTGCTCTTCAATATTTAGCACTTACCCGACCGGATGTCTCATTCACCGTCAACAGATTATCACAAATCATGCATGCCCCAACTTCAACCCACTGGGCAACACTCAAGCTTCTGTTACGGTATCTTCAGGGCATGGTTCATAAAGGAATCCTAATAAGAAACAACTCTCCTCTCAATCTCCATGCATTCACGGATGCCGATTGGGCCGGAGATAAGGATGATTATCGAAGCACCACAGGCTACGTGGTCTATCTTGGCTCAAATCCTATCTCTTGGAGCTCCAAAAGACAAAGCACACTGGCCCGTACCTCCACAGAAGCTGAATTCAGAGCAGTAGCTTCAACAACAACCGAAATACAATGGCTAAACTCGCTTCTGTGTGAACTTGGTTTTCACTTACCCACTGTTCCAACATTATACTGTGACAATCTGAGTGCCACTGTATATTCGGCCAACCCTGTTTTTCACTCACGTATGAAACACTTGGCATTAGACTTCCACTTCGTTAGAGAAAAGGTCCAAGCTGGGTCTCTACGAGTCACTCACATCTCTGGGGATGATCAATTGGCTGATGTGCTCATCAAACCTCTACTAAAACTACGGTTTAACTTACTACTCTCCAAGATTGGACTTATCCCAGGAACGTCCATTTTGCGGGAGCATATTAAGTGATATCCCACCACATTTGATTGTAAATATAATTTGAATTGATTAGATAAGTAAAATAGTTGTTGTAGACTAGCTAGTTTATCTCCTGTATTTTCTCAATTATTTGTGTATATCTATCTGCAGACGTATCAATTGAAAAGCCAAGGTTTCTATCAATTTCTCCATTAACTCATATCACATAGTTTATATATATACATGTTACAGCTGAATGAAGAGTAATTACATTATTATTTTACTAATAACACTCTATATTATATAATACTAATAAATAGAAAAAAAAACAAAATCAAATCCACTACCTCAATGGAATAGAGTCTCTCTTTACAGAACACACCAGGGAGGGATGTGCACATTCTGATTCTCTCCGATTCAATTTGTTTGTATTTTAATTTTTTAAAGTCCTGATTGCTCTTCATATGTTCAGTCCAATCTGTTAAGCCCATGTGGCAATTCAGTTAAGCCCAGATAAGAGTTGATAGAGTCTCTTAAGCCTAATATAAATATACCAGATTTTAAATATAGATCGATCTTACGGTTTGTTCCGGTTTTATACGGCCGATTTTCAGTATAAACATAAACCAAACTATTCTCTACGATTTAAAATTTTTGAAACCGACCGATAAAAAATTAAATAAAAAAACTAAACTAATGACCAGTTTGGACGGTTTTACGGTTTTAATCGAACTGTGAACACCCTAACTCCTAACTAGAATATGTTAATATCATAAAATTTTAAAATCATATTTACATTTTACAGAAAACCTTCTTTTTCTTAAATATATTTTAATAATCAAGGACAATATTTTAAGATTTTCCCTTCGATCAGGGAAAATTTATGATGGTCGTTGTGACGTGAGTTCTGTTATGTGGGTGGATTGTTGGCAATTAATGAAGCGCAACAAGATACATTTGAAGAATTCTTTGAAATATAAAATAGATGTTGATTTATAAATACTTAATAATATTATAAATAAGTAAAATATTAAAACAAATTGCCTCGTTTGTTTTTGAATATTTTATAAAAATGAGTTCTTCTCAAAACATTTTATAAAACTGAGACTTTTTTTCTTAGTCTTATAAAAATAGGGTCTTCACTATTAAAAATAGTAAATTGAACGGAAAAGATTAAATTAGTTATTTCAGATAGTGGTTCAATTTAATTTAATATTTTTTTCGTTTTTCATTTAATAAGATAATTTACTTTTTCTTTAATAACATGTAATATTAAGTTTTAGAAAAATCTTAATACACACTTATGTTTATCATTTTTTTCGTCTACATTTTCATTAAATTTTATTAAAACTAAGTTATATTTAAAATAAAGTACTTATTGCTCTCATAATATCATAAAATACTTTATTTTGGTTACAATTTAATGTTTAATAAAACTTACAGAGCCGTATACAAAGTTGTGTATTTAATTTATTTAAAATTTAAATATTACATAAAATGTTACATAAAGAAAACTAAATTATATATTAAATGAAAAAAAAACAGAATTCACTATCTTAAATAGCAAATTCAACATCTCAATTCATTATACGAAAACCCTGATCCAAAAGAGAAAAAAAAAAAGAGAAAAAAACGTTTCATGTACAAAATAATTTAAAAAATGGAAAATCATAAGAATAGCCATTGGACTAAATTAGATTAACACTAGCCCATGTGTTATGGTTAAGGAATGTGAGTGAAAAAGGGACGTCACACATACACCACGTAAACAGTGTAAGTTTTCACACTCATGCTCACTAACATGCAATGATTTAAAACCTTGACCAGACCAGGTGGTTGAACCGGGAACAATACTCTTTACCGGTTCAAAAAGGAAAGAAAAAAAACCAGCCGGTTTATGAAAGAACCAGAGAACCGGCAATGACCGGACTAATACAGGTTGAACCGATTAGACTTTCCTAGGCCAAAGGGCTTTAAAACCAAGTGACGCGTAGTTGCTTTTCCTATCTGGGTGCTTCACTAGCCTTTTATAGTGGTTGATGATGAGTAGAGTTTGAATTTCCTTTCGACGTGGGATGTCCATATGGCTTAAAGACTTCACAAATTTGATTCTTGTTTTGAAATAATATACCATTTTCTATATAATACTTCTAAATACAAATTATAAACTTTCGAGTACAATGGATATGTGTTTTCTCATTACAAAATAAATACTTAATTTTCATAAATCAACACGTAATAAATCATGGCAAAAGATATGTATCTCATACATTTTTTTATAGAAAACACGTTAAAAATATGTAATTGTTTATATATATGTTGTCTCTTAATTATAAGTTGTGTATATCATCATCCGGTTCTTTAAACCGGTCCAACCAATGAACCGGTAGAGCCACCGGTCCGATTTTAAAAACATTGCTAACATGTGTTATGATTAGTGAGTGTGAGCCAGTTTTGTAAT
Source organism: Smallanthus sonchifolius (assembly GCA_023525975.1). Taxonomy (NCBI): domain Eukaryota; kingdom Viridiplantae; phylum Streptophyta; class Magnoliopsida; order Asterales; family Asteraceae; genus Smallanthus; species Smallanthus sonchifolius. Next base: position 64,784,293 of record CM042030.1, on the reverse strand, counting down.
TATTACGGTTGGGTTTTAATTTTAAAAAAAAGATTCATTCACTAAAAAATGACATGTGTCCATCTTGCGCCACGTTAGCGCAGGATCTTGTGAACTCCTACGCCTGGCAAACTAAAATAAATAAATAAATTAGTTAAAATATTAAAACCAAGAATATTTAAAATTTTAATATTTAATCTATAATTAATACATCTAAAAACCAGTTTTAAAATAAAAATTATTTAAAAACTCATTCTCTCAAAAATATTTAAAACTTAATTTCTTATAAACATAAAATTATTAAAACTTAACTTTTAAGATATCTAAAAACTTAACTTAAAAAAAAATTTAAGACTTTAAGATATTAGAACTTACCTTTTTAAAAATTCATAAAAACTTAAGTATTAAAACTTTTTTTTTGTTTTTTAAAAAAGAATATTTAAAACTTACAGTTAAGAAAACTTAATATTTTTAGAAATATTTAAAATTTAAAATTATTAAAACTTAATTTTAAAAGTATTTAAAACCTTAACTTTTAAAAAAAATATTTGGAAAATAAAATTATTAAAACTTAATTTTTAAATATTTTAAATCTTAAAATTATTTAAACTTATTAGAAAAAAAATAAACATTGCTCGCGTCACATCAGTACAAGATTATTTGATCGATGGCCAATATTTTAAAAGTAAAAATCAAAAGCCATTTTTTGTTAATAAATAAACGGTCAACAAATGTCATTTTTATGATTTTTCTAATTTGTAAATTGTAATGTTGCCCTTAACCTTTTTTTTGAAAGGCTAAGGCCTCGTTTGGTAGCCTCTTAATGGCCTGATTCAAAGCTCACCTCTGAATCGGTCAGAGGTGTGCGTGTTTGTTTCATTCCTCTTAATGGTTCAGAATACCACTTAACCATTCAGTGATAAAAAGTCTCTGAATGAAATATTTAACCTAATTGATCCCATTTGTCCTTCTCCACGCCGCTGCCAGTCACACACCATCGGTCCTTCCACCTGTGCGACTCCCCTCCACCTGCGCACGACTCCCCTCCGGCGCTGCTTCAAGATCGTTCATCTCCCTCAGAGGCTGCTACTGGTTCGCTGCTACTCATCCCTTCCGCCTGCTACCGATTGTCCACTCGTCCCTCTCCCTCTCCGCTGCTGCTGCCACTAGTCCTCTCCGGCACCAAGGTACGTACTCCGCTTCTTCGAACCCTAGATCTCAGTTTGATTTGTTACTTGAACCCTAGAACTACTTGATTATTTGATTTGTTAGCTGCCAGTAGTCTTCTCCGGCACCAGGTCTCCGTTTGATTTGTTTCTGATTCTTTGCTTATAATTATTTGATTATTTGATTATTTACTTATTTGACTTGTTATCTGCAAAAGATTTAGAATTATTTCAAAGAGGACGCTGAGAGAGAAAGAAGCAAGTGTCTGATTTGGAGAGAATCAAATTCTCTTATTTTATTTCTTGATTTTTGAAGGGATTACTATAAATCTTACTGTTAGAAAGTATTTTCATTTGCATAATTGTGTTGATTTCCTTCCCCTTTTTTGAAATATTTTCAATGATTTTGGCTTTGTGTGTTGTTAATACTCCACCACTGTTAAAGAATGAACAAAAGAAAGCTGCAAGTTAATTAACTGTTTTCCTTTTAAACAATTAGTTCGTTATGTTTTGAAATTCTTAGTTGATTCTTTACTCTTTGGTTATTTGGTTTATTTGGACTTTGGTTATTCTGCATAGCACACATGCCATAAGACAGAAAATTTGGTTATTTGGACTATCTGGTTTTTTAGATAAATTGGTTCTGTTTTTGCTTTGCTTGTGAATATGTGTTTACATAAATCAAGGCATTAGAATGCCATGCCCATGGGTATGTATGATTGAGTTATGGGTATGGATGGTAATCTGTTTTTTTTAGATAAATGGGGTTCACAAGGCATTGAGTATATGACTAGTTTGCGTGACCAGATAGCTAATCAACTAGTTGCAAATGATTAAATAAAAATTGTACGCAAAGTATTAATATCTATTTGGATTTCAGTATGTTTCCATGGATTTTGAAGGATTTATGTGTAATTTGGATTTTCTATGATGTTCTGTATTTTCTTTTTAAATTTATTCTTCATTCAGTACAATCATTCAGAGCTCTAACCAAACAGATAAATTTCATTCAGCACAAAATAGTTCAGAGGGGTAAAGTAGTCATTCTACACAGTCGTTCAGAGGCCCAACCAAACAGCACTAATGGTTCAGCACTTAACTGGTTCAGAGTCTCTTACCCATTCAGACCTCTTACTGATTCAGCACTTACTGGTTCAGAAGTTGCCAAACAGCCCCTAACTTCATTAAGCTTTTGTTGCCCTTAACCTTGTATTCAGCTTTTGTTCTATTAATTTTCTAATATTTCGTGGCACGAACTCCGAAAGTTAGAATACGACAAAACCTTGTAGCAAATAGATTCATTATTTTATTTACTTACTTATTTTATTTCAATTATATTTTTTATACTATTATTAGTTTCTAGGTTGTTTTAACAAAATGTACGACGACTTTTTCTTTGTATTATAATATAAATTTTTTATTTAATAATTTTTCTAATTTATTATTGAAATTCATTTTAAGTTATAGTTAATAAACTTTAGTGGTTATTAACGCTAACGAAAACCAAAAACAAACCTGGACGACAACAATCGACAAGGAGAAGAATGCATGGCCAGTGACATAGGCGAGGGAGAACAAAGGTTGATAAGCGGCGCAAGTTAGGAGGAAAAAAGAGAAAAAAGGAGAATGAAAAGGGTGAAGCAATGTAACGATGTGTTCCCGGTTTCTTTCTAACGAGAGAAGAAAAAGGTAGAGAGAAATTGAAAATTATTTGTGTTCCCGAGTTTTCTTCCAAAATGGACGTATTTGGAGAGAATGGAATTAAATACAAATATAAGGTTTTATCAATAACCATTTTACCCTTCCACTTAACATATATATATCTAACCATAAAGGTATAATGGTAAATTGTAACTTTCTTTTCTTTTCAAGCATGACCCACGTGAACTGCACTTGCATCCCCTCAAACGTATTCTTCATTATGTTCAAGGTACTCTTCATCATGGTCTTCAGTTGCGTCTGTCATCTGTAGATCACGTAGTCTCCTACATTAATGTCGATTTTGTGTGGGTGGGTGGGGGCTTGCCACTCGTCGGTCTAGCTCAGAGTTTTCTGTCTTCCTCGGCGACAATCTGATGTCATGGTCTTCCAAATGCCAACATTTTATCTCCCATTTTAGCGCTAAAGCTGAATATCATGGTGTCGTCAATGTTGTTGCTGAAGCAGCATAGCTTCGTAATCTCCTTCTTGAGTTACATTGTCCTGTGTCTCGTGCCACACTTGTGTTCTGTGACAGCCTTATATTTAGCATCTAACCCTGTAAAGCATTAAAGAACCAAACATGTGGAAATAGATTTACACTTTGAAAGGGAACACGTTACCATTGGTCAGGTTCGTGTGTTACATGTTTCCTCAACTCACCAATTCGCACATATTTTCACCAAAGGTTTACCGTCGTAGCTCTTTCTTGACTTCAGATCCAGTCTCTGCATTTAGAAACCTTACGCTAGGACTGTGGAGGGTGTGTTAGATAATATTAGTAAGCCTAATGTGATTTTATAAGTTTGTATAGTATAGGGACTCCAATGTAAATATTTACTTTTCTCCTTATACTATATTATTATATACACATAAGCAATACAAAAAGGTTAACTGGGATTTCCACAGACGTTAACAAATTGAAATAAATTTTATATACTTCATATTTTATTAAAAGGTTATACCACACAATCAAAAATTGTATTTATCTTTAATTTAAGTATAGTATTGATATAGATATATTTTAAAAATCTACTTCTTTTAAAAAGAATTGATGTACTGTTGTTGAATCTAGAAAGAACTGATGGATGCTAAACATATCAGCTGGTCAAGACTATCTCTTGATTAGATTCCTCTGATCAGTGGACATGGTAGCTTAACAGATAAAATCAAAGACAAGTGCAACATCATCTGGCTTTAGATTCCTCTGATGGAATCCTCTAGTGTAATATGATATGATATGATATGAGATATTGGCAAGCTTGAGTCAAGGGGGAGTGCGTAATTGTATTTGATTATCATCTTAATGAGAAATCTGTGATGACTGACTCTTATATATGTTATTGAGTGAATTACTTATCAATTGATTTGTGTTTGAATTCCGCTTCTCATATACTTAGATTGTATCAAATCAATTTATTTAAGCTAGTATCGATCCCAACAATTATTAAGTATAACAATCGTAAGCAAATACATATGATGCACAATTATATGCGTATGTTTATTATAATGTTGCGTAGTTATGGTGCGTAATTATATAGAGGCATATATCCCTTGCCTAAAATACATGTGTCCCATCTTTATGGCTTCGAAACTTGGTAATCTTTGGATAAGGTTATCTAAATGGCTCGTAAATCGATCGTAATTATATGTAGAAGCTCGATCGTAATTTAGTTTGAGCTAATTTGACTTGAGCTTCTTGGCTCGTACAAACATTCTAGCCGAGTTTGAGTGGACGGTTGCTTGTTCACATAAATTTTCATTCTTGATTTTCTTGTATATGGCTAGTTTGATACTATATATTTTAAGATTTTATAATTTGATTTTGTTAACTTGTTATTTGAACCTTATATAAAAAGTATAATAAATATCAAAATTCAAAATAAACGAACTAGTTCATCAAGCCACTAGTTGACTTGAGTTGAATACGAGCCGAAGTTGGAGTTTCCGGCTCGGATTAAAAACTACAGGTGGAGCTAGCTTGGCTTGTATTGGTATTAACTCAAATCTTGTCTTGTATTGGTATTAAATCAAGACCAATCTAATGGTGGCTTGACTCATTCGTTGAACAGTCCTAGAACTGAACAACGATATAATCAATCAAGTTTTTCAAAACACCGTAACGCTTACGTTTTTTTGGACTTTTCTCAAGTCACCTAAATATTTTTAGCTCTATTTATTCTCAACAGTTATTATCTGAAAAGAGTATTCTGATTTACAACACTTTTCAATTCTTTTCTAATATTTTTAAGAATTTAATGACCTAACAAAAAGTATATATTTTGATTGAGATCATATGTTAGTTGAATCAGTTTAAGGGTTTTAACTAGAGAATTCCCTTAATTGATAAGAGAATTGAAATAAACCATAAAGAAGATGAATGTGTTGGCCTGAGTTTATTACTTATTATAGTAATTATTATTATTTTATGTATTATCCTTAATATGTTTATTAGTTATTACTAGGTTAGAAACCCATGTATTATACGGGTCGAATAAATTTAACTTGTTGTAAATCAGCAGTTTCTATGAATATTTGTATCATCAACCATTGATGAAATAAGAAATAATGAAGACTTAAGAAATTATAAATAACAAATAATGAAGATTTTAGAAAACCCCATATCCCACAAACGAATGAAGCATATTGAACTTGACTATCACTTCATACGGGAACTTGTGCATTCCTGTAAGTTACACACCAAATTCATTCCAACCAAGCTCCAAGTGGCGGATATATTCACTAAAAGTCTACCTCGTCCGCAATTTGAGTTCTTCCGACAACTGCTTCGTCTCGGACCACCACGTCTCGCTTGAGGGGGGGATATTAAAGCAATAACTCCCTAGTTTCTTATAGTTATTATTCATTTATTATGTAACTTATCATTCATTGTATTTATGTGTTTAAATAGTTCATTACCACTCTTGAAGTGGCACTCAATCATTCATACACCCTTTAGCAGAGATCCCAGGTTCGAATCATGTTTCCACTTGTTTTCTGTCTCCATTCGTTTTCTATCACAATATCTTGAAAGCTACATGCTTAGTGTAAGCTACGATTTATCAGGTCTCGTTATTTAACGTTTTTACTTATAACTTAACCGAATCGACTCATACTCAAGGTGTGATTCAAAATCACAAACTGAGTTCCAATAAAATTTGAAATAAAAACAAATATAATCCTATGTTTGGATTGTGATGCATGTTTCAAAGAAACAAACACAAACGGTCAAACCTACTCCTCCAAGTTTCAATTAATAAATCCATCTACTTGCTCATCAAATTGTAAAGTCAAATGACACAAATAAAAATTCACAATGGGTGCAAAAATTCTGCAATTACTCCTCATACTGTTCATCCAACTTTGGTTTTCAACAGCTCAGAACAATGATCGTAAGTTCATTGCTATTCTATTAATCTTGTAAACTTCAAAGTTAACCGTTCATCTGGTTATATATATATATATATATATATATATATATATATATGTTTGGGGAGCTTTAAAAAGTGATATTTCGCTAACAAGCCTAAGAAATGACAAAAACCTTAAGAAACGATATCAAACGAACTCCGATTGAGCTCATTCCAGCGGCGGTGGAACCGTCTCGTCGAACTCTACCATCTTAGCATTTAGGGTTTTGATTTTATCGTTGAATTTTATAGTTTTAACCTTAGGGTTTAACCTTATGTTTTAGCTTTTAGGGTTTAAGTTTTTTTTTGGGTGGGGGATTTAGGTTTTTGGGGTGGGTGGGGGTGGGTTTAGGTTTTTAGGGGGTGGGGTGGGGGTTTTAGGCTTTTCGGGGTGTGGGTGGAAGGGGTTTAGGTTGTTCAATGAGACAGTTCCAACGCTGCTGGAATGAGCTCAATCGGAGTTCATTTAATCCAGTTCTTAGGATTTTTTAACGAAAAACCATTTTTTAGTGAAACCTTCCCTTATATATATATATATATATAGGGAATGGATCATTTGAGAACTCATAAATATTTTGAGAACTCGCTAAACACAATAAAAAATCATTTATTTGTTTAAACTACTAGAATTACTATTCAAATACAACATTTTTATATAAACTGATATGTATAAATTTGCATGTACTCGTATATTATAAACAATCTCACATGTGTAAGTCTCTCATGTACAAATGTGTAAGCCTTTACCATGTACGTATGTGTAAATGTTTATAATATACGAGTACGTGTAAATTTACACATATCAATCGATATAAAAATGTTGTATTTTAATTGTAACGTTAGTATTTTAGATAAATAAATGATTTCTTATTGGTTTTCGCGAGTTCTCACGTGTTCTCAAAATATTTGGAGTTCTCATTTGAACCTAACCCTATATATATATATATATATATATAGGGGACGTATTAAATGAAAACCCTGTCTTATTGTGTAAACCCTTAAACCCAATGTAGGCCACACATTTTATTTATTGGTTTTTTGTTTTATTTTTAAATCGGAGGGTATAAGGGTCATTTTCTACCCTCCGTAAACCCTAATATATTCTCTCTCACTCTTTCAAACGATGTTACCCCCCTTCTCTCTCTAAAAATACAGCCTCCCATCTTCGATCTTCTCTCTCTAAACATCCACCATCTTCATCGAGCTTAATCTGGCCTCTTATAAACCCTACCAGATCCGATCTGCTCTCTCTACACAACGACGCCTCCTCTCTCTACAAACACACACTGCCTCCTCTCTTCAGGACCGACGTCGGTGAAGATTATTACACGAGGATCGGGTTTCAAACGATGGTGGTCCTCTCTCTAGACCATCGTTCTAGGTTTGTTACGGTGGTGGTTCTGGGTTTGTTACACCAGGCCTCTCACCCTCCGCCGCCTCTCCGATCGGTGGTAGCTAGGGGTTTTCGCACCGGTCTTTAGGCGATGAAGCCATTTGAAGGCTGCGATTTGAAGGCTTCTCCGGTCAACAATGAAGCCATGACCACCGATTTGCTTGCCATTTTGTTTTGGTTCCCGGCCGATGGAGGTGGGCGACTTGTTTCCCGATGAAGGGGGCGACATGTTAGAAAATTTTGTTTAGTTTTGTTAGTATTTTGAACTTGAACAAAAGATTAAGTAGATCTAGTCTCATCAATCTCAAATCTGAGACAATGTAACAAACCAAATCTAATTTTAAAGGTTTGGATCTGGAAAAAAAAACACGTCATTCCCTCTTGATTTTGAGGGGTTTTTTTTGTCTAGATTCATTTTTGAATTGTTTTTTCTAGATTCAATTTTTTATGGTTTTTACGATGTTTTGATTGAAGGTCAAGATAGCCGAACTGTTATTACATTATTGCCACTGTTTAAATTCAATAATTTGGTATTTTTGATGCAGAAGAAACCATAGCATATATCCCAATTTTGATGACTGCTTCAAAATGTGTATGTCATATATTTCCAACAGTATGGGCTTGTAGATCTGAGTTTTTACACAAATTTTGAAAAAAAATCCGGTGGTCATTCGTATTTTTTCCTCATTTTTAGTTATCTCATATTTTTTCTTCTCATATTTTGGGATTAACACAGGTACGATGTTAATTATTAGTTTTCCATAACAAACATTTTGAAATTTCTAAGAAACTCTATTATTTCAGGATTACAAAAGTTTCTTGTTTTGTTGATCAACCATCTGAGATAGAAAAAAAAGTAGTGTAAGAGGAAACAGGTTTGGAAGTTGATCATGTGTATTTTGATATTACACTTGTGTATTTTGATTTTACACTTGTGTATTTTGTTTGTACACATATGTTTTTTATTTTACACTTGTGTATTCCTATTTTACACTTGTGTATTTGTAAAGACATTTGTGTATTTGGATCTAATTTTTTTTTTCTGATTTGTGCATATGTTAACTGTCTTTTTGTTTCTCAATCTTAGTGTTTGGGATATATGTTAGATGTGTTTTTTGTTTTCTACTCATGTGTGTATATATATATATGTTATATTATTTTCATATCTTTTTTTTACACAGGTGTAAACTGTTTTTAAAAATGTGTATTTGTTTTTTATACATTTGTAACGAACCTGTTCATTTAATTTTCCATGGATCTGCAAACCGTCTCTACATTTTACCAAAGATTTAAGGTTTTTTTACACAAGTGTAAATTGATTTTACAGATTTGTAAAGAGTTATTTTTTATGTATATATGTAAATTGGAAAATATCATAACAATATTTTTATCGTTGATTGTATTGTTATCATTTTTTTACCTTGAAAGATCAATTAACTAATTTCATCACTAATTATTTTGTGGTTTTATTATCAGGTCGTCATCTTCACTCCTACACTCTTCGGATTTGCACTCGTCGGTGCCGATAAATCAGGTTAGTCACTGATTATTATATGGTATTATATATTTACACGTGTATATTCGATTTATACATGTGTATATTCGATTTACGCATGTGTATGTTCGATTTACACAAGGTAATATACACTTTTTATATTCGATTTACACATATAAATAATTTTAGTGTATCTTGATTTTATTTTTTGAATTTCAGGTAGAAGATCTACAAGGTTTGATACTAGGTAGTTTCATTTTACAATTGATTTTTTTTATTTTCAACACGTGTAAACCTGGTTAAATGTTTTCTTAACCCATATTTGAATTGACTTCTGTGTAAACCTGGAAAATCCATATTTGAAACGACTCTTATTCATTTTCGGGTTACTACACGTGTAAACTTTAAAGAACATGAATTTAAGAATGTAATAAACTAACATAAATGTTCTTTTTTTTTTGCAGGCTACAAACAAGTTGATTACTTCAAATGATCTATTCTACATTTTTTATCTGGCATTTGATTATGGGTTCCATCTCCTTTTGTATATGTTTTTACACATGTATTTGATTCATTAAACCTGTGTAAACTGATTTTACACATATTTGTATATGTCACTTTTTTTAATCTGTTTTAGAGAGAGAGAAGAAATTAAAATATTCATTGATTTGTAAAAAGAAAAATATGAAATTACCTTTTTACCCCCATCTTTAATCTAAGCCACATGTTTTTTTATTAAATATATTAAAAATGCAAAATTAATCACAACCACATATTAAAATATTAACAAATGAATGCTTGGCCTACATTGGGTTTAAGGGTTTACACAATAAGACAGGGTTTTCATTTGATACGTCCCCTATATATATATATATATATATATATAGAGAGAGAATTGATCATTTGAGAACTTCTAAATATTTTGAGAACTCGCGAGAACTCGTCAAAAAACCAATCAAAACCATTATTTTTGTTTTTACTATTTTTATTGTTAGAATACAACATAAAAAAATGAATTTATATATGTAAATTTACATTTCTTCATATATTTAAAAAATATACACTTGTGTATGTTTATCACTTACACATGTGTAAGTGTTTACCATTTACACATGTATATAAATTTTTTAAGGATAATTTAGAAAGAAGTGATAAATTAATTGAAGAGATAAATTATTTTTTATGTTATAGTTTAATAATAAAGATAGTGAAAACAAAAAAAATGGTTTTAATTGTTTTTTTGACGAGTTCTCGTGAGTTCTCAAGAATTTATGAGTTCTCATTTGAACATAACCCTATATATATATATATATATATATATATATATATATATATATATATATATATATATATATATATATATAGGGTTGGATTCATGAGAGAACTAACTTTAATTAGAGAACTACTCATTAAAGGAAAAAAAAACAATAAAAAAATCATAACTCAAAATATAAATAAAAACTAAAAAATTGGTTCGGAGACAATGTTTCCCACGTCGTCCTCGTTAAAAAAAACGCATTACTGGATATGTGTAATACCACCCCAAAAACCTAACCCCCTCCACCCCACCCTCACCGAAAAACTAACCCCCCCCACCCACCCCCAAAAACCTAAACCCCCCCACCCACCCCCACCCAAAAACCTAAACCCCACCCCCACCCAAAAACCAAACCCCCCCCACCCCACCCCCACCCAAAAACCTAAACCCACCCACACCACCCACTCCCACCCAAAAACCTAAACCCACCCTACCCTAAAAAACCTAACCCTAAAAGCTAAACCCAAAAACCTAACCCTAAAAGCTAAACCAATAAATCTAACCCTAAAAGCTAAACTAAACCTTAAAGCTAAACCGGACATTTTTGCGTTTTTTTTTAACGAGGACGACATTGGAAACATGGTCTCCAAACCACTTTTTTAGTTTTTGATTTATATTTTGAGTTATGATTTTTTTATTATTTTTTTTTGTCTATAATGAGAAGTTCTCTAGTTCTCTCATTAAAATGAGTTTTCTTATGATTCTCCCTATATATATATATATATATATTATGATGATGTTTACGATTACACAGCTATATACATAGTGTTGCAATCTATCTTGGTTTATGATGTGTTTTAATGCAGCGAGACAACGCGATTTCATATGCTCATGCAAGTAAGAACCACATGAAAATAACTATTCGACTTATAATCTAGAGTTAAAAGTAGTGGTTTTTACATTAAAAATTCTAAGACATTTATTTTTTTAGTGTTGATAGAGTGAATTATTTACATCGATCAAAAGTGTCTCGAGTATTTATTTGATGAGTATGAGATCAAAAGTGTCTCGAGTATTTATTTGATGAATTATTTACACCGATCAAAAGTGTCTCGAGTATTTACATTAAAAAAGTTTCTGGCTCCGTCACTACCGGTAAACTTAATAAGGTTTTGATACATATCCATCCATCCTGTGACCTTTGAGAAATAAGAAGATTTTGGCAATTTTATAGAAAGTTGTGTACATTTGAATTTTTTTTAATTATGTCAAAAGAAATATTTGTAATGTTGCACTTAACCTTCTATTCCTGTCTTTTTATCCGGCTTTTGTTCTATTAGTTTTCTAGTATTTCATGGCACGAACTCCAGATTTTAGAATACGACGAAACTGTACAGCAAATAGATTCATTATTTTATTTTACATATCAATATATTTTTATACTATTATTAGTGTTTTGGGTTGAACCTGTGCCAACTTTTTCTTTAATTAAATTACATTTTTTTATTAATAGTTTTTATAATCTTTTATTGAAATTCATTTTGAGTTTTAATTGATGCTTTTAGTGGTTGCGTGCTAATTTAGATATTAGTTTTATAATCTAAAATGGTTTTAACTTTTTATTCAACTATCAAGGAAACTACCGCGCTGTGACGGGGTGTTAAAACTTGTAAAAATTGGTTTCGACGACCTATCTTGATATTCAACCTGTGAAAAAAACTCACGCCGAAACAACAAATCTAGAATTTTCTAAAATATTATATTTTAAAGGTTGTAAGAGAAAACAAAAAAAAATTAACTTTGAAGCAGCTTCAACGACTTTTACATTCGTGTTTCGATAACTTGCACATTATCATGAAAACTATGTTTTGATTGAAATTTACACCAAAACGTAGATAAAAATAAGCACGTCGCAACGGTATATTTAAAATTTTATAAAAGTATCATGCTTTAAAAGTTATAAGAGAGAAAAAAAAAACAAAAATTGTGATTTTGTGCCAAGTGTCAAAAGGTGGTTGGAAAAAATATAAAAAAATAAATGTAAAAATCTAGAGTGTAAAGGGTAAATGTAATTAAACTTGAGGGGCCATATTGTAAATTAAAAAAAATTATTATTATTTATTTTATTAGAATAAACTTTAGATATTTAATTATTTAAAACAATTCTGTGAGTTCAAGATTGTTTTCCCGCTTATTTTATTTCATTAGTAACTATTTAATAGTTCTTTTATTAATTCTTAAATCTTCGTTACTATTTAATATTTTCTAAATATTCATTACTATCTATTTAATATTTTCTTATTGATCAACACGTGTAAAACACGAGTTTCTAGCCTAGTATTTTACTAAAACATAATAAATCATAAGAAGAATTCAATTATATCTTATCTTAAAATATAATTTTATAATTATTAAATCTTCATTATTTGTTATTTTATAATTCTTGAATCTTCATTATTTATTATTTATAATTTTTAAATCTTCATTATTTCTTATTTCACCAATGACTCATGACATGCAACATATAAATCTTCACAAAAACTTTCGGTTTACAACAAGTTGGATTTATTCAACCCGTGTAATACATGGGGTTCTAACCTAGTATAGTATATATAAAAAAATAACAGTTACAGAAACTTTCGATTATGAAACGCCCCAAACCGGGTAGTCTTATTGTTGGCACAAAACATTAAAAACATAGTTATTAAACTTCAAATCATTCAAAGCGTTACAACGGAAGTCTTAACGTACAATAATCCATATAAATTGTGACAATCCGACTCTTCAAGTTAACTCCGTTAGCAATCTCGTTAAGTATTATGTTAAAACCTAACTCAATTAACCCAATATTAAACCCTAGGGACTAATTCTGCCATCATTTAAATTAGAATTACAAGGTCTAATTATGTAATTACCCTAAACTTAAGCCGGTTGACTTTGAAAGTCAAAATTGAAGAATCCTTTGTTCCTGTTGACTTTCTAAAAGTCAAACCGAGTGTGTGTTAATCCAAATCCACGAGCTATAGCCAAAATTCGTCCGAAATTATAACCGAAATGGATATTAATGTCAGTTTCGATCATAATTGAGACGATTAACATCGCCATTATGTTCGAATTATTCTCAATTATGGGTATTAAACCCGTAACCGTCGACCACCTCTTCTTATACATCAAATTGATCAAAACCATGTATCATTTTCACAAATTGAACTCCTGCACACAACAAACAAGACACTGCGAAGCTTTTACACATAACACATTCACCGAAGACGCAACCAGAACCGCCGGGATTAAGCAATTCGAAGTCGGGTCTGCATTTGGTCGATCACCATCAATCCGACAACATTTCTGGTAATTGTTTGCATCCACACTTTCGTTTTTATCCATAGAATGAAAGCCCTATCATTACCAGGGCTTACATTATCAATTCGATCAAAATCTCGACTCTAAGGTTCATCTCTGACCGGTTTAATCGAACCCTAGTCTAGACCCAATCAAAATACAATTAAACTATACAGTCAGATTAACAATACCATTTTCCTTGAAAGCCCTCTGTCAATTCGATGTTTTATTATACAAATTGTTGTAACCCGTAATCTAGGGTTCAAATAAAACCAAGTAATCGAATTCAACTCTAAACCGTATTTAAATCAAATTAAATCATACCATTAGACTCGTAATCATCTGTAGAGTGAAAGCCCTATGAAATATCGGGCTTCCATCATCGAATTGATCTTGATCCAGTAATTAGGGTTCATCTTGGAAACGATTTAGGGTTTTCAATCTTAAACTCAAAAGAAATACAATTAAACCACACCATCATATTCTCAATGTCGTCTTTATTAAAAGCCCTATGATTCTATCAACATTTATTATCAGAATATTTCAAATCGATTAAGTGTTCATAAACTAGGGTTACGACTTTTCATTCTGTAATTAAACAAACTTAAACATGAAAACTTTGCAATTAAACTTAACCACAGGACCGCCTCAACTCGATTATCAAAACCCCTCTACTGTTTCGATCGATTAACATCGGAATCGATGGATCAGAGCCGGGTTTCGATCGCGAATGGATTTGGGAAGAAAATCACTTGAACCTGGATGTTAAAAGAATTTAATCCGGGTATCTAACGCGATACCCTAGCGGGCGGGACTGGTTGTGCGTGTGTGGGAGAGACCCGGGTTCGAGACCGGGCTCCCACAACTATTTTTTGAGCATTTTTCTGTTATATTTAATTAATAAAAATCAAACTCTATAATATTATATTATTATATAAATGTGTTTTAGTCCGGGAAACAGCCCGTAGGCTCGGGTTTGAATTATTAACATATTTTTATATTATTCCCACTTTTATAAATAAAATATTATTGTTATTATCAACTAAAAATAGTATGATTATATTATTTTCAAACCGTGACCCGTAACACTAAATAATATACATATTTATATTATTTCGAATCATTTTATAACATCGTGTATCGATTGAGACTAAATAATAATATAATTAGTTATATTATTTACTCGTATATATATATTATTATTTTCTTAATTTTTGTGAATGACAAAACAACCGGTTATATTTATTATAATTGTGTCATTCGTCGCGTAAAGTAATTCCTAACTCCGTTGACACTTTCATCCACTCTTGAATATTAGAGCGTTTCTTTAGGACGTTTCTCATTCCGTGTCGCTGTCACAATTCTCATTTTTATCCCTAATTTATGTGTTTATAATTTTAGGGCATTCGTAAGTCTTTTGAGACTTACACACGTGGTTCCAACTTATCCTTTGTGTGATACTACCTACAACGCAACGCAGGTGAGTTTTCATGGTCCTTTTTTACTGTTTTAACTTGGGGGAGAAAAAATGATTAAACTATTTTGAGATTTTATAATTCGTATGTTATCGATGTTAAAGCTAAGCGTAACACGCTATCACAGAAAGTCCTCATCTTATATCGGACCGTTAATATGGATCTTAGCAAGGTAATGTTTAGTAGTACTACTAGGTTTGACAAATCCCACCCGCGTTAGTCGCACTAACTCGATTAGAGATCGAACGGGTGAAATGTTAGCCTACTCACATCGCCAGTGTTGATAGACCTGGCGGGAGGCAAATAAACAAACAGTCAGCTTCGGTTGCGAGCGCTTGAGTTAAACATGAACATAGGTTAGCTACCTATAGATACATATTGAATGATCATAAATCTGGTAAACGCTTATTTATATATTAAAACCTGTGAACTCACCAACCTCGTGTTGACATATTTTCTTACATGTTTTCTCAGGTCGCTAAGATAAGGCACAGGTGCACATTAGGGCATGCATGAGATTCATCTATTTCAATTGTTGTTTATTTATGTTTGATTGGGTTATTTTGTATTGTAGTTGGTTTGGTTGGACGTTTGGACTTTTAGACTTTTGGTTTGGGCGCGTGTGTTTTTGCGCATTTACTTTTCTTTACGCTTCCGAATTGAAACGCTGATTGATATGATATTTTCATTTGAGTCCCATGTAGAGTCGTTCAAAGTAACTAATGTTTGAGATCCTGGTTCGTCACTTCCCAAACGGTAAAACTCCGTTAGTTGAAATTTGGGGGTGTGACAGATTGGTATCAGAGCCATTGGTTATAGAGAACTAGGATTGCATACTAGACTATAGCCTCACACATTAGTTATATGTCATTTGGATGTTTGGCACTTATATATGTTGTTACAGGAATATGTCGTCAACTCCACCTCCATCACCTAAGGCACCAGGACACGATGCACTTATCTTACCATCCCCGGAGCCTAAAAGGCGCCGGACTAGTCCTAGTGACGATTCGGTGGAACAAGGTGAACCTAGTAATGCACGCGCAAGGAACACGACACTTAACTGGAGTGCATATCCGAAAATGATCCAAAGGTGGATCGAGCTGGGAAATGTTCCATCGCCTTACTTTGGTTCCGCTTCCTCATCCGCCACTTTACCTAGCTTGCCATGTACCATGGAACAAGCTTTTGCAGCTTTTGTGTTTATTTTCACTAAAGAACTAAAAGAAATGAAGGATTCCACTGATAAGATACCAGGCATCCTAGAGCGAGAGCCACAAGTGGAAGAAAACAAAGTAGGAATTGAGCTTTTGACTGCTGAGTTAGCAGTGACGGACCAGGTCCATAACCTTTTGGTGGATCGTGTGACACATTTGAAGGCGAGAGTAGACACCTCGGACGATGATATGGAAGGAGTTCTGGAGAGAGTGGCTGCTCTGGAAGCTCAGCTACATGTAGCAAACCATACTACTGAAGGACTTCAAGAGAGAGTGACTCACTTGGAAGCCCAACTGCAAGCAGCCCTATTTCCTGAGGAAATTCCACTTTCTGATGGCGAGGAGGAGCCCTTCGAGGAAGAGCCCTTCGTGGAGGAGCCCTTCGAGGATGAACCCTTGGAGGAGGAGCCACCTGAGGAGGAACCAGTGGAGATCGATGATGCACAATCATATGTTTCTTCTGATGACGAAGATGTTTGATGATCTTCCTATTCTATCATCCCTTTTCATGCATGTTTTGCTTTTTTTTATTTCTCTTTTCAAACCTAGATGGGTAAGGTTGTTCCCATTCAATAAAAGCATGAGAAGTTTAATGTTTTAATTATTTATTTTATAGCCTTACAATTTATTTAATTTTTAAAATATTAGATGTTGTATTTCTTTACTCGTACATAAATAATGTGTAATATGCGATATATTTCTCATTGTTTTGTATTTGTGAATGTGAAGAATCATGTCAGGAAGAGGACGTGGAGGTCGTGCGGGTGGCCGAGGTACCATTAACATGACAGCAGCGGAGCTAGCGACACTAATAAACGATAGTGTGGCGGAGGCTCTAGCAGCACAGAATGTTGCAGGTAAATGCTTTAACTATTGACTAATGAGGTCAATTCATCCCTTAAAGCGATTTTCCTAAACTCTATAATCCCAATCCTATATTGTTTCTAAATCCAGGGCAGCAAAACCCGCAGAATCAGCAACCAGCCTACACCTTCAAGGCATTCATGGATTGTAAGCCCCACGCCTTTAGTGGAGCTGAAGGAGCTGTCGGACTACTTCGTTGGTTCGAGAAAGTAGAATCAGTGATTGCCATGTGCAACTGCCCAGTGGCTAATCAGGTAAAGTTCGCCGCTGGAACTTTAGAGGGCCCAGCTCTCACATGGTGGAACGCCCAGGTCCAAATGTTGGGTCTGGCCATGGCAAATGGACTCCCGTGGGAGGAGTTTAAATCAATGATGAAGGAAGAATACTGTCCTCGCGATGAAATTCAGAAGTTAGAGGGAGAGTTCTGGAACCTAAAGATGGAGGGTTCTTAAATTGAACTCTATACCACACGTTCACATGAACTTGCTACTATGTGCACGCATATGGTGACCCCTGATTACAAGAGAATTGAACTATATATTGGAGGTCTAGTGCCTCAAATACAAAGCATGGTTACTTCATCCAACCCTACCACTATCCAACAAACTATCCGACTTGCCCATAAGTTAACCGATCATGCGGTGACTCAAGGGACTCTACCTCTGAGGGGTTCGGTCTCTAAAACCACCGACAATCATAAACGCAAGTTTGATCAGCACTCCAACACCCACACCCACTCCAATTCTAAAGGACCCCAACCCAATCAACCCTAGTTTAATTAGCAACAGTAGCAGCGTAATTTTGAACCTGCTAAAAACTTCAACCAGTCGACCTCGTCAGGTCAAAACCAGGGTGGTTACGCAGGAAAATCTCCTAAGTGTAACAAGTTTAACTTCCACCACTTCGGATTTTGCAACCATTGTCAACGGTGTGGCAAAGTAGGTCACGCTACCAAAGATTGTAGGGGTGAGTTGCAAGTCAAGCAGCCTTTTCAACAACCTATATCTACAAAGGGTTGTTTCGAGTGTGGGAAGGAAGGACATTTTCAGAAGAATTGTCCTCAGTTGAAGAAAGGGGGTAATGGAAACCACAACCCTAACCAGAATAACAATGGTAATGGTGGTAACAACGGCAATGGTGGAGGAAATGGTGCGAAGGGATGAGCCTTCGTGCTAGGATCTGGAGAAGCTCGTTATGATCATAATGTGGTCACCGATAAGTTTCTCTTAAATAATTACTTTGCTTCTGTCCTTTTTGACACTGGAGCTGATAGGAGTTTTATATCTAAGAAACTTAGTGATATGATAAAAGGAACTCCAACCTTGTTAGAAGCTAAGTATATAATAGAGATAGCTGATGGCCAAATAATTGAAGCAACCCACATTATTAAGGGTTGTAAGCTTGAGCTAGCTAGACACATACTTGATATCGACCTTATGCCGGTCACACTTGGTAGTTTTGATGTAATTGTCGGAATGGATTGGTTATCTAAAAACCAAGCTGAAATTATCTGTCATGAAAAAATTGTTCGCATTCCTCTCTCGAGCGGAGAAACGCTTTCCGTTCAGGGCGAAAAAGTTGGTGCAGTCATGGGCATCATATCCTTTATGAAAGCACAGAAATGCCTTCGAAAAGGGCATACAGCTATTTTGGCTCTCGTTGCCGAGCAGCCATCAGAAGAGAAGAAGATTGATGACATTCCCATCATTCGTGAATTTTTAGAAGTATTTCCCGAGGATCTGCCTGGTCTGCCACCACACCGTCAAGTTGAATTCCAAATCGATCTAGCACCCGGAGCGGCACTGATCGCTCGGGCACCTTAAAGATTAGCACCTAGTGAATTACAAGAATTGTCCACTCAATTGCAAGATTTGTTGGATAAAGGTTTTATCCGGCCTAGTTCATCACCGTGGGGAGCTCCGGTACTGTTTGTCAAGAAGAAGGACGGGACTTTCCGTATGTGTATTGACTACCGTGAGCTGAATAAAGTCACAATCAAGAATCGCTACCCTTTGCCTCGTATAGATGATCTATTTGATCAACTCCAAGGATCAAGTTTCTATTCCAAGATAGATCTTAGGTCCGGGTACCATCAATTAAGAGTCCGAGATGAGGATATCTCTAAGACTGCTTTCAGGACAAGGTACGGCCACTATGAATTTATGGTCATGCCTTTCGGATTAACCAACGCACCCGCGGTATTCATGGACCTCATGAACCGTGTGTGTATGCCATATCTCAATCAATTTGTCATCGTTTTCATCGACGACATTCTCATTTATTCCTAGAACAAGGAGGAACATGAGGAACATCTACGCCTAATTTTGGAATTACTTAAAAAGGAGCAACTATATGCTAAGTTTTCCAAGTGTGAATTTTGGATCCGGGAAGTTCAATTCTTAGGACATGTGGTTAATGAGAAAGGAATACATGTCGACCCATCAAAGATAGAAGCCATCAAGAATTGGGCAGCACCAACGACTCCGACTGAGGTGCGACAATTTCTGGGATTGGCTGGTTATTACCGTCGTTTCATCGAAGGATTTTCAAAGATTGTACAACCTCTCACTGCCTTAACTCAAAAGGGAAAAGCCTATAGTTGGGGCGATAACCAAAAGTCAGCATTCCAACACCTCAAACAGAAACTTTGCAGTGCACCTATTCTAGCTCTTCCGGAAGGAACCGATGATTTTGTGGTGTATTGTGATGCATCGATTCAGGGTCAGGGTTGTGTCTTAATGCAACGCGAAAAGGTGATCGCATACGCTTCACGTCAGCTAAAGATTCACGAGAAAAACTACACCACTCATGACCTAGAGTTGGGAGCCGTAGTCTTCGCACTTAAGATATGGAGACATTACTTGTACGGTACCAAATGCACCATCTATACCAATCACAAGAGTCTTCAGCATATCTTAGAGCAGAAAGAGTTGAACATGCGACAGCGTCGTTGGGTCGAGCTCTTAAATGATTATGACTGTACGATCCGGTATCATCCGGGTAAAGCTAACGTTGTGGCTGATGCTCTAAGTAAAAAAGAAACGAAACCCAAACGAGTTCGAGCATTACAGCTTACTATTCACCCCGGATTACCTGAAAAAATCCATAGTGCTCAACTCGAAGCCTTGAAAGAGGAAAACCTACCGCTGGAAGGTACACGTGGCATGGAAGTACAACTCGAGGTCAAATCTGACGGTATTCGCTATTTCGTTAAGTGAATATGGGTTCCAGTATTCGGAAACCTAAGGAAACTAGTCATGGATGAGGCTCATAAATCTCGTTACTCTATCCATCCAGGTTCCGACAAAATGTACCATGATCTAAAGCTACTGTATTGGTGGCCAAAGATGAAGGCCGATATAGCTATCTATGTGAGCA
Organism: Smallanthus sonchifolius; assembly: GCA_023525975.1. Classification (NCBI taxonomy): domain Eukaryota; kingdom Viridiplantae; phylum Streptophyta; class Magnoliopsida; order Asterales; family Asteraceae; genus Smallanthus; species Smallanthus sonchifolius. Next base: position 64,763,618 of record CM042030.1, on the reverse strand, counting down.
AATGTCTGACATGCGCGTCAATGTTGAATACCAAAAGCCTTCAGGTCCCCTCCAACAACCAGAAATTCCCATGTGGAAATGGGAACAAATATCAATGGACTTTATCACGAAATTGCCACGAACTCCTACCGGATGTGATACCATTTGGGTAATTGTTGACCGTTTAACAAAGTCCGCTCACTTCTTAGCAATCAAGGAAACCGACAAAATGGATAAGCTTACTCGTACTTACGTGAAAGAAGTAGTCTCTCGGCACGGGGTACCAATCTCTATCATTTCGGATCGTGATGCACGATTCACCTCTCGTTTCTGGCAATCGTTACATAAAGCTTTAGACCGCGTCTAGATATGAGCACATCGTACCATCCTCAAACTGATGGCCATACAGAACGTACTATTCAAACTCTGGAGGACATGCTACGAGCTTGTGTGATTGATTTCGGTAACACTTGGGAGTCTCACCTACCGTTGGTGGAGTTCTCCTACAACAAAAATTATCACACTAGCATCAAGGCAGCTCCATTTGAAGCACTTTATGGACGGAAATGCCGTTCTCCTATTTGTTGGGCCGAGGTTGGGGATAGTCAACTTACAGGTCCTGAACTCGTACTTGAAACTTCTGAGAAAATCGTTCAAATTAGAAACCTTATGGCAGCAGCTCGTGATCGACAAAAGAGCTATGCCGATAAGCATCGTAAACCGTTAGAATTTCAAGTAGGGGATATGGTCTTGTTAAAAGTTTCACCTTGGAAGGGTGTCATTCGTTTTGGGAAACAGGGCAAACTAAATCCTCGTTATGTTGGACCATTCAAGATATTGAAAAGAATCGGGCCAGTAGCGTACCAACTGAACCTACCTGAAGGACTTAGTGGTGTACACAACGTCTTTCACGTCTCAAATTTGAAGAAATGTCTGGCAGAGGAATCGCTCGCAGTTCCTCTTGAGGAACTACACATTGATGAACAGTTACGTTTCATCGAAGAACCCGTGGAAATTATGGATAGGGAAGTCAAAACGTTAAAGCACAGTAAAATCCCTATTGTCAGAGTTCGTTGGAACTCGAAACGCGGACCGGAATTCACGTGGGAGCGCGAGGATCAGATGATGCGCAAATATCCTAATCTGTTCAAGCACTCCGCGTCAAATTCTTAAGATACTATTTAATTTTCGGGACGAAAATTCTTTCAACTAGGGGATGATGTGATATCCCGGGAAATTTTTATTTATTTATTTAATTTTCTGGACGAAAATTCTTTCAACTATGGGATGATGTGACAATCCGACTCTTCAAGTTAACTCCGTTAGCAATCTCGTTAAGTATTATGTTAAAACCTAACTCAGTTAACCCAATATTAAACCCCAGGGACTAATTCTACCATCATTTAAATTAGAATTACAAGGTCTAATTATGTAATTACCCTAAACTCAAGCCGGTTGACTTTGAAAGTCAAAATTAAAGAATCCTTTGTTCCTGTTGACTTTCTAAAAGTCAAACCGAGTGTGTGTTAATCCAAATCCACGAGCTATAGCCAAAATTCGTCCGAAATTATAACCGAAATGGTTATTAATGTCAGTTTTGATCATCATTGAAACGATTAACATCGCCATTATGTTCAAATTACTCTCAATTATGGGTATTAAACCCGTAACCGTCGACCACCTCTTCGTATACATCAAATTGATCAAAACCATGTATCATTTTCACAAATTGAACTCCTGCACACAACAAACAAGACACTGCGAAGCTTTTACACATACCACATTCACCGGAGACGCAACCAGAACCGCCGGGATTAAGCAATTCGAAGTCGGGCCTGCATTTGGTCGATCACCATCAATCCGGCAACATTTCTGGTAATTGTTTGCATCCACACTTTCGTTTTTATCCATAGAATGAAAGCCCTATCATTACCAGGGCTTACATTATCAATTCGATCAAAATCTCGACTCTAGGGTTCATCTCTGACCGGTTTAATCGAACCCTAGTCTAGACCCAATCAAAATACAATTAAACTATACAGTCAGATTCGCAATACCATTTTCCTTGAAAGCCCTCTGTCAATTCGATGTTTTATTATACAAATTGTTGTAACCCGTAATCTAGGGTTCATATGAAACCAAGTAATCGAATTCAACTCTAAACCGTATTTAAATCAAATTAAATTATACCATTAGACTCGTAATCATCTATAGAGTGAAAGCCCTATGAAATATCGAGCTTCCATCATCGAATTGATCTTGATCCAGTAATTATGGTTCATCGTGGAAACGATTTGGGGTTTTCAATCTTAAACTCAAAAGAAATACAATTAAACCACACCATCATATTCGCAATGTCGTCTTTATTAAAAGCCCTATGATTCTATCAACTTTTATTATCAGAATATTTCAAATCGATTAAGTGTTCATAAACTAGGGTTACAACTTTTCTTTCTGTAATTAAAAAATCTTAAACATGAAAACTTTGCAATTAAACTTAACCACAGGACCGCCTCAACTCGATTATCAAAACCCCTCTACTGTTTCGATCGATTAACATCGGAATCGATGGATCAGAGCCGGGTTTCGATCGCGAATGGATTTGGGAAGAAAATCACTTGAAACTGGATGTTAAAAGAATTTAATCCGGGTATCTAACGCGATACCCTGGCAGGCGGGACTGGTTGGGTCAGTGTGCGTGTGTGGGAGAAACCCGGGTTCGAGACCGGGCTCCCACAACTATTTTTTGAGCATTTTTCTGTTATATTTAATTAATAAAAATCAAACTCTATAATATTATATTATTATATAAATGTGTTTTAGCACGGGAAACAGCCCGTGGGCTCGGGTTTGAATTATTAACATATTTTTATATTATTCCCACTTTTATAAATAAAATATTATTGTTATTATCAGCTAAAAATAGTATGATTATATTATTTTCAAACCGTGACCCGTAATACTAAATAGTATACATATTTATATTATTTCGAATCATTTTATAACATCGTGTATCGATTGAGACTAAATAATAATATAATTAGTTATATTATTTACTCGTATATATATATGTTATTATTTTCTTAATTTTTGTGAATGACAAAACAACCGGTTATATTTATTATAATTGTGTCATTCGTCGCGTAAAGTAATTCCTAACTCCGTGGACACTTTCGTCCACTCTTGAATATTAGAGCGTTTGTTTAGGACGTTTCTCATTCCGTGTCGCTGTCACAATTCCCATTTTTATCCGTAATTTATGTGTTTATAATTTTAGGGCATTCGTAATCTTTTGAGACTTACCCACGTGGTTCCAACTTATCCTTTGTGTGATACTACCTACAACGCAATGCAGGTGAGTTTTCACGGCCCCTTTTTACTGTTTTAACTTGGGGGAGAAAACATGATTAAACTATTTTGAGATTTTATAATTCGTATGTTATCGATATTAAAGCTAAGCGTAACACGCTATCACAGAAAGTCCTCATCTTATATCGGACCGTTAATATGGATCTTAGCAAGGTAATGTTTAGTAGTACTACTGGGTTTGACAAATCCAACCCGCGTTAGTCGCGCTAACTCGATTAGAGATCGAACGGGTGAAATGTTAGCCTACTCACATCGCCAGTGTTGATAGACCTGGCAGGAGGCAAATAAACAAACAGTTAACTTCGGTTGCGAGCGCTTGAGTTAAACATGAACATAGGTTAGCTACCTATAGATACATATTGAATGATCATAAATCTGGTAAACGCTTATTTATATATTGAAACCTGTGAACTCACCAACCTCGTGTTGACATATTTTCTTACATGTTTTCTCAGGTCGCTAAGATAAGGCACAGGTGCACATTAGGGCATGCATGGGATTCATCTATTTTAATTGTTGTTTATTTATGTTTGATTGGGTTATTTTGTATTGTACTTGGTTTGGTTGGACGTTTGGACTTTTGGACTTTTGGTTTGGGCGCGTGTGTTTTTGCGCATTTACTTTTCTTTACGCTTTCGCATTGAAACTCTGATTGAAATGATATTTTCATTTGAATCCCATGTAGAGTCGTTCAAAGTAACTTATGTCTGAGATCCTGGTTCGTCACTTCCCAAACGGTAAAACTCCGTTAGTTGAAATTTGGGGGTGTGACACAAATTAAAACATTTAAATTGATCATAGTTCACAAATCAAGAATGCCAGTCTTCGCACAAGTCCATGCATCCCAAGCCCTCGTGGCTCCATTCACTTCTTTTCATCATTTACCTGAGTTGCATGCTAAAAGTCAGATATACTGAGTGAGTTCTATTTTACTTGGGTAATTAAACGCTTCATCATTTTCTTTCAAAACAGCTTAAATATAAAAAATAGTAAAAGCTTGTCTTTCAAAACGTTTTCTTTCATTTCAAACATTCTGATTCCCAAAGTGGGAATCCTGGAATCCATTTTTTCTTCAATTCATTTAGAAACATCTGTGCTAGCTTTCTATTCAAAACGTTCACATTCATTTAACATTCATGCTAGCCTTCCATTCATTCTTTCTCTCTCATTCTTATCATCTAGTGAACAAACACTCGAATGATATCATTGAGTCTTTACCGTCCCAAGTCCCGGAGGCTTGGTACGTTGTGCTTGCATGAATGCAAGACTCCTATGTTGCTTGTGTACAAGACTCCTATGTTGCTTATCACAAAGACAAGACTACTTTGTTTGCTTGTCCGATGTCACACCCCGACCGGCGACGGATTATACGCCAGGGCTGACACGGTTGTTCAAAAGCACCTGATCAACTATTAAATGCATTACAATATTTAATCAACATGTTAAATACTCGTTACAAGGAAAATGGAAACATATTGTTTAAATGAAACATAACAATAATCAAAACTTTAATTTATTTTAACTAGGTCCGTAGCCCTAAGTGCTCAAGTATGGTCCTCAAACCGGTACACCTGAAACATGTAAGTAAATGTGAACTACAAGTAGTTGGTGAGTAACATAGGTTTTGACACCAAACAAAGTTGAATAAGGTTTACAATTCAGTATGCTCAAAGAAAGTCTAAAGCATAAACGTGAAAACATACGAGGTTCCAAAGTGTATAATCAAGCCATGTAAATATGTATGCACAGTCCCCCGGACTGCGTGAAGTACCAAAATGTATACACTAACCCCCTAAGGTTCGTGTTAAGTAATGAATCGAATTCCCATATAAATGATCATAAAATGTACTACCTTAGGCTTGCCACGCAAGTTAATGACTGTACTAAACATGAACACATGTATGGTCACCAAGTAGTTTAAGACATGAAACACAAAAACTTTTGCATAAGAACATAGGTAATTGAATTGTGTATGTAAAGTATGTAGACATGTTTCACCCCGAGTATTTGTAAACAAAGTAAAGTAAAGTAAAGGGGGCTACGAAACTCACCTTGAAATGAGTAGCTTGAATGTCACACAGTTATGTTGTTGTTGCACAAAAGTCCTATCTAACCACAATGTTAACCTATGATTTCATGATATAATTGTATCATTGATGTGTTCAAATGACTAAATGGAGTCCTCAAGTACAAAGGGATTTATGTGGTTGTCCTTATTTAAATAAGGTAGTTTTTTGAGTTTAACTAATGTTTGTTTAAATCTTGATAGGTAATTGTATTTTAATTTGAAAAAAAAATGTAAGAATAAGTAATGATTTCTTTTGTATATAGTTAAATGAATAAATGCCTAAGTAAATAGTGTTCTTTTGTTTGAAATGAATGAATAAATAGGTAAATAGTTTTTCCTTCGTAAATAAGTGTATAAATGAATGAATATATGAATAAATAGTTGAATAAAAATATTTTATTTATTTAGTTTGGTCTCTGAGAAATTTAAGTGTGGAGATAATACTCTAATCTATACTATATAATAAATTGGGACACTTGTCACTCTCTCATACATCCTCAACTTTTTTACCCGCCTCTCTCCTATTAATTATACAAATTTCTTTAATTGTGTTTATAATTTTTTGTTTTCCATCTCTCTCTCCTATTAAATAATAATGATTTTTATAATTCTTTTTATAAAACGTTTTTAATAAATATGTAATATGTAAATCTTTATTACTAAGTATATATAAAATTGCAATTACTCAACCCGTGTAATACACCGTGTTTCTAAAGTTTAATATGAATTAACACTTATCAGTTACATAAAAAAAATTAATACTCAGCTAAAAAAATATTTAAAAATTAACTTAACATAATTTATAATTGTTATGTAATATTTTATTCAACCCGCGTAATATACGGGTTTTTAAAAACATAAATATTTTATTACTAAGTATATAACATTACATTTATGCAACCCGTTTAATACACGAGATTCTAATCTAGTGTTAAATAATTCAGAGTTTTCTATTATATTAAGGTGAAGCTTAGGGATTATAATAGGTTATGTATGCGACATAATTTTGACGATTCTAGTTAATTAATAATTAAATCATAATCAATTATTAATTAAAAGTATAGACTTTGGTTTAAATGATTTTATATATATAGGAAAAATATAATTATATAAAAGGATGTATAAATCTTTACGAGGCAAATGGTTTTATATACATGTTCATTTGTTTATGTTAAATATAATTTATAAATTCGAGATTTTAAATGACTAATTTGCTAAAGAATTTGTATGTATGTGATATGTATTTATTTATAAAAAGACAATAATTGTATCCCTTGGTTATTTGTAAAAGAGATTAGTTAATGACTTTTGTTTATAAAAAAAAAGATATGTAAATTTACACAGCCATAAGATGAATTTGTAAAATGATGCACCACAAATGAATAGTATTTGTTTATGTTTTGTTATAAAATAAAATGTATGTATATATTTATCTCTTGTTTTTTTCTTTATAAAGTGGTTCATGTAATAATATGTGTAAGTATATATATATATTTATATTCATATATATATATATATATATATTTTGTATAAATGTTAAAATTATGACTACACTGACCTTTATGGTTTTATATATATAAAGAAAAATGCACGAGTTTGTACGTGTATAAGTATGTATATAATTATGTAACTATGGGTGTAATAGGGACTTTAGTGTATAATCCAACAAAAAGATTAGCAAAATGCGTCCGACAGGTTTCGAACCGGCGACCTCGGATACAAGGGACTAATGCTCTAACAATGTAACCTGGTCATCAAGCCATACTAGGAGCCTGCTCGTTAAACAGTTAACCATCAACCCAACCCCTCTTTCTTCCTCATTTTGCCCAAACCGAACCCTAGCCCCAAATCCCTTCGAATTGCCCTCCGATAATCAGCAATTGATAGGGATTTTAATTACAGGATTATCACCAATGGAAAGCGATTAAAATTACCTGGAATTGGACTTGGATTCGTCGAAAAAGGATGAAGTTTGGGTTCTCTCTGCTGTCATGAACCGAGAGGGGATAATAAGGGCTGAGATCGATCGTTTTTGGGTCTTGAACCATTTCAAGTGATTAGAGGGGATGTTAGAATAGTGAAGGTATCTCGTAACTGTCGAATGGAAATGAATTCGTGCGATTTAAGTCTGCTTTCGTGGTTTGAATACCCAAGACCGAAAATCTCATTAATGTGCTTTTAAACTTTGATTGCGATTAAATTGGATTGATGTAATCATTTGGAAACGGTCGAGTAACGTTCTTGTACGATTTGGACGAGTTATCACACCTGAATTCGGGGAATTTGGAACGAATTCGTGCCTGTTGACTTTTCAAAAGTCAAAATTAACGGGAATGGTTCAATCCTTGAGATGGAGATGGGTTAAACTAAAATTGGGGTTCAATTAGGGTTCAAATGAAAATAGGAGGGTTCAAAGTCATCTTTACACGATTGTTTTGTACTAATATGAATTTTATAAAAGTCTAATTATCATTTGTATGATTATGAATATATATAAAGGAATAGTTTTATTTTTTATAACATTACATATGGTTTATTTAACAAAATCAAATGTATTTACATATTCATTCATAAATAACTTTATATATATTCAAAGGATGTAATTACATGATTTCAGTTCACAAGTTTCATACATTTAAAAATTGTGTACTAGATTTATTTAATTAAATACATAAGTATATTATTATAATGAATGTGGTTATATAGTTAAGACTCACAGGTTTCACCTTAATATGCATATTATTATCATAACCAAATGTTTATTTATATATATATATATATATATATATATATATATATATATATGTTGTATATATAGTAATATGTAAAAGCAGGGTTGAGACTTTGAATGGATATATGTTAAAAATAATAATTATTGTGACATATTGCGTTTGAGCAAGTATGGGATTGAAAAGGGTTATCATTATTGTATAGGATAAAAATAAAAAATATGGCCGAAAAAATCATGGATGTTACAGTATCCCCAAGTTGATGGAATTTCGTCCCGAAATTCAACTTTGGAAATTACTGAATCTGGAAAAAAATGAGGGTACTTGAGTTTCATTTGATCCTCACGTTCCTAAGTAAACTCTGAGTCACGTTTGGATTCTCAATGAACTCTGAAAATTGGTCTGGGGAGTATAATTGATGACAAGGTTTAGGTCTGATACTCAAGGTCAGGTCATTGTGTTAGGCGTGGATGGTGGTAGTGGATTTAGTTTGAGGAGAATTAAGGAGGGAATTGCCCCAGAATAATTTTGGGACTCCATGATGGGATGCATCACTTGCAATGAGAGTGATGAGAATTTGATGATCAAAACTTGTTTAGGATATAGTCTAATATGTTCAAAAGGTATCACGGGTAAATATTTCACAGACATTGGTCAAGGTCAATATAATAGAAAACCCTACGTGACACGAACAACGCTACTATTGATAATATGACAGAGACACTTATATATAGGAAGTGTCAACGGCGTATCCACCATGCCCTTATCATATCACATTAGTTTCGTTACTGTATATCACTATAGGTTTTATGTCATCACACACGACATAATTCACTATGTTTTCCATGCACTGACTTTTATAATCACGTGTGCACCCGTAATTACTCAAATCTTCGTATGGTCCGTATAGATCATCTCATTGTGTGTGGGTCAAGAGAGGACACAAAAACACTTAGTTCATAATTATTATTTTCACGTATGAGTTGCTAATAAATAACTGTGTCTCTAGATAGTAAAGTCAATCAGAAAACAAAATAATAACAATGTGGCACAACTCCATACATGGGTGCCCTAGGTAGATGGCATAACCCTCCAGATTACCCATAAAGTTTATAGCTCCCTCGTGTTTTAACAAGAATACGTCAAACCCCGAGTAGTTTAAAGTTTTACAGCTTACTAGTGTTTGAACAAGAATACGTCAAACCCTGAGTAGTTTAAAGTTTTATAGCTTCCTCATGTCTGAACAAAAATACGTTAAACCCCGAGTAGCTCAAAGTTTTATAGCTTTCAACTTTCATGAATAGAGTGAATAATCATGTCTTGTGTATAATGTGATCAACCAATTGGAACAATGTAAACAATCTAGTTTCGTGTATAATTTAAACACCTAAGTTTCATGTATAATGTAAATAATCTAATATCATGTATATTGTAAACAAACAAGTTTCATGTATAATGTGAAGTACAATCTAGTATCATGTATATTGTAAACAACCAAGTCTCATGTATAATGTGAACAATCTAGTATCATGTATATTGCAAACAACCAAGTTTCGTGTATAATGTGATCAATCAAGTTTCATGTATAATGTAAACAATTTAGTTTCATGTATATTGTGGATGTTCATATGTAAATAATTGAATCGCATGGGTAACGTAACCATCAAATTTTGTAGGTGATCGAGTTTTGCGGACAAGCGTGTTGCTTGGAGTTCATGTACAATGTAGGTAGTTGGGTTTTAAATTTTCAATTTTGTTGAGGTTTATATGGATGGTTAACGCCTATGCGAAATGATTCATCTCCTTGAAGCGACTAATAAGCTCATACATTTCCGAAGGTGTAAGATAATGAGAAAGTTTTGTAGGTATTTAGGATAATGTGTACATGAATAACTGAGTTGTGCTTTTTGTTTATAAATAAACAAGTAATTAAAATTTACTCTTATTTGTAAATTAATAAATAAGTGAAAATAATAAATTAAATAAATTGATAATTGGACAAAAACCTTTTATTTATTTAATTTAATTATCATAAAGAGAATGTTTTAAAAGAAAATAATGGCCAAATTATTTAGTAATTAAGTCAAGGTTTAAATAATAATTAATTTAACAAAATAAATAGTCACAATGAAATAATTAATCAAGTCGTAATTAATTATTAATTAAGATAATGAGATATTTGTTAATGTTTTTATAAAACAAATGATATTAAGTTTCTTTACAAAGTGAAGGGGTTTATAGATAATTCATATTATAGATATATCTATAAACCAAGGATTTGATAAATGTTTTGTTTGAACAAAATAACAATGTTAATTAAATCACATAATAAAATAATTATTTTACAAAGAAGGTTTAGGTATGTGTACTAAATTGCAATAAATAAAAAGATGGTGTTTAGATTGTACCCATTTGGTAGCATAACCAAATGGATACTTTGACAAATCAAAGTGATTTAAATTCATATATTTTCAAGAAGACATGCTTTAGCCTATAGGTAAACACTCACCCCATGAACTCCCAGGAAAGCATACGGATCCTTTGGTTGATTTGGATTTATATGAAATACTTTCCTAGACAGAGTATCCAAAGTACATGTGTCACCCTTCCAGATTGCACAAGTTCTCTACTAATTAACAAAATTTAAAACTTTGACAGGGTTTCAGAATTTTAACGGATGATGTTTGGGTGATCTTGATGAAAATATGACGAATTTATTTTATACTTGCAATATTAAATCAACGAGTAATGGCATTTAAGTTGTAATATAAAACTTAACATTGAATGATAAAATGTCAAATATTTATTCCAAACATAAAGTAGCGGTTTCAAACTGGAATTTAAGGACAAGAATAGAAAATCCAGCTAACGTCTTAGGTAGCTTTCCACCAGGAAGCAGATGAGCACCAAGATGAACATCTATATGGTTACTCGTATAGCAAACAGGGCCTCAGCTCTAGCTACTTCCGTACGTGCGTCAAATATTTCCCGGTCTCCTTCCATCATGTCTATGTGGGTACCTAGATTTGCAATTAAGTCCTCCTAGTACCGCGCTTGACCCAAAAGGCTGTCTATTCGTTGACCCAGCAGGTCGTGCCTTATTCCATGCTCCATTCTCTGTCTCAGAAATTCTGTGGTCCTCACATATTGGTGAGCGGTATCAGCTGGAACTCCTATTACACTGGTGGGTTCCATAGTCTGCCTTGCTCCTGGGTTTGGATAGTATGGGTCAGGTGCTAAGTAAGGGTCTCACAGTGGTGATGGTAGCTGGTTGTGCTAGTGAGGTGTTTGATAAGGGTCTCTTGATGGGGGTGGTTCAGATGCTCGGAGTCTCAGGCCTGTGCTCCTAAGCCAATATGCCCTTAGGTCAAACATGGATCTAGCAACTGGAGGTGTCGGTGACTGGTGGTCTTGTGATGGGGATCCGATTTCTTCCTCCTGCTCGGACTCTGTCTCGGAATAGTATACCGGGGAGGGAGGATGGTAGGAGTCCATGTCTAGCAGTGTAAGGCTCCTTTCCTGGGAGACCTCACTTGTTGGATTTACTCATAAACATAGTCATCCAAACTGAAATTTTTAATTAAAATCATTCAACATAGCAAAAGTGTACAATAAGTCAAATACATAACGTAGCAGCGAAAGTCTTAACATTTAAACATAAACATTGTCTTAACATAAACTCAAGTAATTGGGATGTCAGTTGTGCCGAGTAGCCGTCACGCCTTAGCACGCCCTTTCTTATTTCTACCTGAAGTGCATACTAAAAGTCAGGTAACGCTGGTGAGTTCTAGTTTAAAAGCAATCAGATATTAACATTATTTTATAAGAATAAACATATATATATATATATGTAAATACTTATTTGTACATTCTTTACTTTACTACTTTCATATAACATTCATACTTGGTACGTATATAAATACATACATGCTTATTTCTTGGTGCACATTCATTGGTCATACACATACGGGTGAGCAACCCGTCATTTGCTTACATAAGTCACGAAGACAAACGTTCTCTAACTACCGTCATAGCCCATTTACTTAACCGTCCGGACTAGAAACCGTCCGTCATATCTTAAACCGTCCGGCAAACCTTCGGACGTCCGTCTTTACCGTCCTACCGTCGTAGTCCGTCATAATCGCCCGTCTGCCCTAAGGCATTCGTTTCCCATGCGACTATTATTTATGCAACCATTCTACTTATCAAAATAAGGCAATTGCTTCGACCGTCCATTAATGCCTTTCATATGTCCTAGCTAATGAAGGAACGAATATGTCCTGGTTGCAAAATAGTCACGTGGTCGTCCGTCTACTGAAGTAGCCGTTATCATCGAAGCGTCCATAACGTTCACTTATACTTGGCAAGCAATATATAAATGGATATAAAGCAAGATTTCATTCTTACCCGTTATGTTATTCTTTTCATACTTGACAAGCAGTATATACATAGATATAAAGCAAAATTTCATTCTTAGACATTGTGTCTTTCTTTTCATACTTGGCAAGCAATATATACATATATATAAAGCAACATTTCATTCTTACGTGCTATGTCATGCTTTCATTTCTTTATTTAAAAACATACTTGTCATATTTATATTCAGCATGTATTGTTATATAGCACATAACATAACATTCATTCATATCATGTATACACTCCAGCCCCAAAACATTTAAAATCATTTGCACGTAACACATAGGGGGCACATAGTGTAATTTGGTAAAAGACCGAATGACTCTTTCATTAAACAATACCGAAATATATACACCAAGATTGCTAATCACTAGCCTAAACTTAAGGTGCAATACAAGGAAAGAATACAATCAAATAAATATAAAAGATAATTACAGTAGCATACAAAATTATATATATTCCGAAATATATATGGATAACCTGTTGTACTAAGTATTGGTGAAGTCCACAAATCGCAATGTACGATATCAAAAAGTAAAAAAGTACAAGACGTTGACAATTCAAAAGGTAAACGTTTATTTTTAGCCAACTGGCAAGAATTGAAAACACAAGACCGAATTGTCTTATTACATGAAATTAAATGACGAGGCGATAAAAAATCTACAACGGGAAGCCCCGGGTGGCCAAGTCAATCGTGCCAAAATTCAGAAACAGATGAAGCAATGAAACTTGATGCGGTGGCAGGGGGAGATGAATCGGGAGCTGTGAGAGGATAAAGTGGGCCGTCACTGTTGTGACGGGTTATGATCTTCCCATTCCTGAAATCCTTCACAGAGAAACCAAAAGGATCAAATTCCATAGAAGTAAAGTTATCAATGGTGAATTTTTTGATAGAAATCAAGTTTTTTATTATATCAGGGGTATAGAGAACATTATTTAAGCGCAAATTGTTTGGGTTATTTGGGAGGGTGGTATTACCGGATCCAAGAATTGGCATTTTGTGTCCATTTCCAACGAATATGTGCTTAATAGAATTAACATTGTGAGAAGTGGAACACATACCTGGGTCAGAAGATAGATGATGTGTGGCACCAGTGTCCATGTACCATTGTGTGTCTCCCGGTTCTAGGGACATGGCCTGAAATGCAGCCCCTAATTCCATTGGTTCCAATGGGTTAACCTCCGAGATATGGGCCTGTGGTTGACTGCGGGAGCCTAATGGGCCTGATGCCCTGTTTCCAGTGGGTTGTTGTGGCTGTTGGTTCCAGGGACCGTTTGGTCCAACACCCCATGGAGAGGCCCAGCCAGGTTGCATTGGGAATGGGCATGGGGGTGGGGGTGGGGCCGGCCACTAGGGGGCCCACAAATTCTGTGCTGGGCCAGGATAGAGAGCCCAGGGCGGGTTCTGCTGTGAGCCGCGAGAGTGCTGGTTGGTGTTATTGGGCTGCTGTGAGAACCTACCCGATCTATTTCCTGTTGACCAGCGTTGTCCCCCTTGACCACCCCCACTGTTATTGCGGTTCTGGTTGGAATTAGTGAATCGTGGGGCAGAGATTTGGTCCTGAGGAGGTTGTGTGTCATGAACAGCAGCAGCGACAATTGGTTCGGTATCTCGGGCGGCTTGGCGTTGTGCCTTAAGTTGAAACATACTACAAGCCGTTTCCCAAGATGGCATAGATTGGTTTAGGTACGTACCGACATTGTCAAATTCGTGTGGGAGGCCACGAATAAGCTGAAGAACGAGTATGTTTTCACTGACGGGACTTTCAACATCCGATAGTTGGTCGGCAAACTCTTTAAGTTTCTGACAGTACGCGTCGAGGGATGGCGTAGACTTCAGTTTCAGATTGGTGAAGGCGTGCTCGAGAGCAGCTGCTCTTGAGCCCTTGTTGTTCAAGAATAGATTCTTGATTTGGTTCCAAGCTTCCAAGGCTGTAGATTCATTTACGAGGAACCGAACGAGAAGCTCATCGGACATGGTTCCATAGATCCACTGTAACACGTTGGCGTCAATCTCAGTCCAAGAGTCAAAAGCCGGGTCATCCTTTACTGGGGGGTCGGCTCCATCAATGTGATGAATAACCTTATAACCCCTGGCATGCAGATGAAACAGTTTAACCTAGGACGAGTATGAGACTTTTGTTCCATCCAAAACACGTACCTTTTTCTAGATGTCAGTCATGGTGTAAGCCGGATGGAGAGGGGTGTGCTCGGATTTGCTGGAGGAGTCTTTTCCGTCAACCATGGCTGAATAAAAAGGTGAGTAAATCAGAAAAAGGAAAAACGAATTGCAGGTAGGATCGGACAAGAAGACAAGAGGCGGCGGCTGGTGGTCCGTGGACAGAGGCAGCGGCGGCTAGGTCTTCTAGGGTATAGATCAGAGCTCTGATACCATGTAATTTGGTAAAAGACCGAATGTGTCTTTCATTAAACAATACCAAAATATATACACCAAGATTGCTAATCACTAACCTAAACTTAAGGAGCAATACAAGGAAAGAATACAATCAAATAAATATAAAAGATAATTACAGTAGTATACAAAATTATATATATTCCGAAATATATATGGATATATTTCGGTTAATATATAGAACTCACATGATGAGTGGTTTCTGAAATACTTTTAGCTGGTCACTGAGAGTCACTCATAATCTGTATAATAAAGTCATACACATAAGGTAGTGCCCTAAATGACACTAGACATTACTATGCTTGAACCCAGTAGTTTCGGGGGGGGGGGGGGGGGGCGGGTGGATCATATCGAAACTATAGTAGTTTCGGTTCATGGGTTTCTATCAAAACTAGGTAGTTTCGATGGGTCTGTTTATATCAAAACTAGGTAGTTTCGATAAGTAACTTATGTAAAATCTTAGTAGTTTCGGTTCATGGGTGTATATCAAAACTAGGTAGTTTCGATGGTTCTACATATATCGAAACTAGATAGTTTCGGTGGATTCGCCTATTTCGAAACTAGTAGTTTTGATGCATCAGTCTTCTTCCCAAACCAGAAACCCTAGATCTGGCCAATTATTTCTAGTTGATCAAGCCTTGAACTTTTTACGTTCAAAACGTTCCTTTTTCATTCATGAACACAAATATGTGATTTGTTTCAAGTTTTATACGTAAAAACCATGTCTTTATGCGACTTAAACACGAATCCCAAAATGTGTAAAAACTCAGATTTAGAGGCGATGCTTACCTCTTGGAGTCCGGTTTTCCGTTTCTATGTGTTGCTGTGATGTAGACAAACGATTCTCGAGCCTTTGAGTTTTTTTCCCCACTTTCTCTCTCTAGAGCCACTCTCTCTCACGCTCTAGAAACTTGCGCAGGAAGGAAATGAGGGCGAAGGGTTGGTGGCTGTTGATTAGAAGGGTTTCCCTTCATATTTCGGGCCCATGGGCCAAACCTTGGCCATGCCCACCTTGATTTTTCTTTTATTTGTTTTCTATTTATTCGGGATGTTACAAGTTTACCCTCCTTATAGAGGTTTCGTCCTCGAAACCTGCTACAAGTTAAACAACTTTGGATACAGTCCTTTCATATCGTCTTCCTTCTCCTAGGTAGCTTCGGACCCTTTCCTGTGCTTCCATTGTATTTTTGACTAAAGGAATTGACTTATTGCGTAGTTGTTTCTCAGCTCGGTCAAGAATAGTTATTGGTCCTTCTACATAGTTCAAACTGTTATCTACTTCGATTTCATCGTAGGGTATGTGAGCCGTATCGTCGGTAAGGCACTTGCGTAAGTGCGATACGTGGAATGTAGGGTGAATTCCACTGAGCTCGTCGGGTAAGTCGAGTCTGTAAGGAACCTTACCAACTCTTGCTACGATTTTGAAAGGTCTGACAAACCTTGCACTTAATTTGCCACGTCTTCTGAATCGGATGATTCCTTTCCAGGGTAACACTTTCAATAGTACCATGTCCCCTACTTGAAACTCTAAATCCCTTCTTCTCTTGTTCGCGTATGATTTATGTATGTCTTTAGCGGCTTTCATTCGAGCTTTTATTTGGTCAAACTTCTCTAAAGTAGCTTTGACCACTTCGAGACTGGCAAAGTCTTTTTGTCCGATTTCTCCCCAACAAACCGGGGTTCTACATCTTCTCCCATACAACATCTCAAATGGCGGCACACCGATGGTTGAGTGATAGCTGTTGTTATATGAAAACTCTGCCAATGGTAAATGGTTGTCCCAGCTCCCACCGAAATCAATGATACAAGCCCGGAGCATGTCCTCCAAGGTCTGGATGTTCCTTTCCGATTGACCATCGGTTTGAGGGTGGTAAGCGGTGCTGATGTTCAGTCTAGTGCCAATCGATTCGTTGAATTTCTCCCAAAACCTTGATATGAATCAAGTGTCCCTGTCTGACACGATCGATAATGGCATATCGTCTCTGCTTACGATTTCGTTGATGAGTATCTCCGCTAACTTCTCTGACGAGGAAGCCTCACGTATTGGTAAAAAGTGAGCGATTTTCGTCAAGCTGTCGACGATCACCCAAATGGTATCATTGCCCTTAGCTGTTCGCGGTAGCTTCGTAATGAAGTCCATTTTGATCTCCTCCCACTTCCATTCTGGTATCGGCAAGGGTTGCATTTTACCGCATGGTTTCTGGTGCTCGGCCTTGACTAGTGAACAAGTTAGGCACTTGCTTACATATTCGGTTACATCGTTCTTCGTGCTAGGCCACCAATATCCTTTCTTCAATTCTTGATACATTTTGTTCGCCCCGGGGTGGATAGAGTAGCGAGACTTATGGGCCTCATCAAGGATTTTGGCCCTAAGTTCACCAATCTTAGGTATCCACATCCGGCCAAAGCGAGTTCGTACATCATACGCATTGGTCTCCAAATTACTCTGTTATCCCACTATTCTTTCCCGTTTCACATTCCTTTCCAACAATGCTTCCTCCTGTGCTTTCTCTATTTCATTCATTATATCCGGTGTTATAATCAATTGACATGCTTTGATTCGGATAGGTGTCGATTCTTCTTTCCTGCTTAAGGCGTCAGCCACTACGTTTTCCTTGCCTGGATGGTACAATATTTCACAGTCATAATCTTTTAGCAGTTCCAACCACCTTCTTTGTCTCATTTTTAATTCCTTTTGCTCGAAGAAGTATTTCAGGCTCTTATGATCGGAGTAGATGGTGCATTTAACTCCGTACAAATAGTGTCTCCATTTCTTCAACGCGAAAACTACTGCCGCCAACTCCAGATCGTGAGTCGGGTAGTTAACTTCGTGAATTTTTAACTGTCGCGAGGCATAAGCAATTACTTTTCCCCTTTGCATTAGTACACAACCCAATCCTTGACCTGAAGCGTCAGAGAAACTACCAAGTCTTCGTTTCCCTCATGTAAGGTCAAGATTGGAGCTTGGGTTAATCGTGTATTCAATTCTTCGAACGCGTTGTTTTGGGTTGGACCCCATTCGTACTTTACTTCCTTATGTGTCAGCTTTGTCAGTGGTGAGGTTAATCTCAAGAAATCCTGAATGAATCTTCGATAGTAGCCTGCCAATCCTAGAAAACTTCGTATCTCCGTTGGTGTTTTCGGGATGTTCAATTCCTTAACTGTTACGATCTTTGCAAGATCTATTATAATGCCGTTTGGGTTTATGACATGCCCTAGGAATTGGACTTCCCTAAGCCCGAAAGCGCACTTAGAGAATTTTACGTATAACTTCCCCCGCTTCAGAATATCTAGAACTTCCCTTAGGTGACACTGGTGATCACCTTCGTTCTTTGAATAGATGAGAATGTCATCTATGAAAACTATTACTGACCGATCCAACATTGGTCGGCATACCCTATTCATTATATCCACAAATGCTGCAAGTGCGTTGGTTAGTCCGAAGGACATCACGAGGAATTCATAATGCCTATAACGCGTGCGAAACGCGGTTTTTGGTACATGCTCCTCCCTTACATTCAATTGATGGTAACCCGACCTAAGATCGATCTTTGAGAACCAACCCGCGCCTTGCAGTTGATCAAAAAAATCGTCTATTCTAGGCAGTGGGTACTTTTTCTTTACTGTTCGTTTGTTCAATTCACGGTAGTGGATGCACATGCGCGTGCTTCCATCTTTCTTCTTTACAAATAATACCGGAGCGCCCCATGGTGAGATGCTCGGTCTGATAAATCCTTTCTCTGCCTGTTCTTCAAGTTAAGACATTAATTCTTTCATTTCTGACGGAGCCAATCGGTAGGGTGCTTTGGCAATAGGCTGAGCCCCTGGCAGTAAATCAATCTGAATTTCTATTTCTCGATCGGGCGGCAAGCCAGGTAGGTTATCTAGGAACACTTCTGGAAAGTTGCACACCACGGGTATGGCTTTGAGCACTTTCGTTTTCATTCTATTGTCAATAACATACGCCATATAAGCTTTGCAACCGCGCCTCATGTAACTTTCGGCCTTGATCATCGAGATTAGGTTCGGCATTGTGCAATTCCAATCACCATAAACCATAATCGGACTGCCATCAGTGGCTTTGAGATGTATCGTCTTTCGTTTACATATGATTTGAGCTTCGTTGGCAGCTAACCAATCCATGCCCAATACTATATCGAATCCTCCTAAGGTCAGAAGGAAAAATCGAGAAGGAAACCTATAGCCCTCTATTTCTATCATGAAATCTTCAGTTATTTAAAATACTGCCGCGTTTCTACCAACGGCGGTTTCTACGCTAAAAGCCTTCACTATAGTATCAATTGAGTAGTCTAGTTTGCGACAGAAGTTGTTCGATATAAAGATTTTACTAGCACCAGAATCAAATAAAATAGCCACATGTTCATCATTAACTAGAAACGTACCTGACACGACATCAGGGTTTCCTCTTGCCTCCTCCTCAGTTAGGGCATAAGCCCGAGTCCTAGCCTTTGGCTGTTCTCTTTTCCCGAACCAGATTATCTGGTCTTCCTACAATCCTTAGTCAGGTGGCTAAACAACCCACATCCTTGGCACTTGAGGTCCCTCAGACAGTCTTTGGAGTAGTGGCCTGCTCTCCCGCACTTATAGCACATTGTGGAGCTAGCTTTGCACTCTCCTTAGTGGTGCCTTCCGCACTTCGTGCATGTTTGATACTCATCTGTCCTTGGCTTCTTAGCTTCAGTTGCAAATGTTCCCCTTCCATTTCCCTTAGACGGATTTTCCCATATCCGCTTGGGTGCCTCCGGCACCGGGTCCTTATTAGCATAATCGTCATAGACGATTCCACTCAAATTCACTACCGACTCGAAGGTCGAGGGTAGGTTGGCTTTAATATGTACACCGACCCTTTGAGGCAAGCCCTTGGCATAGTACTTGATCAATCGCTATTCAGTCTCTACCAAATGGGGGTACCAGTTGAGCTAGCTCATTGAATCTGGAAGTGTACTGACGACGAGTCTTGTTGCCAGCCTTGAAGTTCAGAAATTCATTCTCCACCCGATCTATCTCGTTCTGGTGATAGAACTTTTGGATTATCAGCTTTTTCATATCTTCCCAAGTCATCCTTTTGAGAGCGTTTGGCGTCTTAGTCCTTTGAATGTTCCTCCACCAACTCAGTGCCTCGTTGGTGAAAGAGTGGGCCACATACTTAACCACCCGGTCAGGTCGACACTCGCTTATGTTGATTACGCCGTTCATACTCTCAATCCATTCAAACGTAGCCACTGAATCCTTGTTCCCGTCAAACTTAGGTGGGTCACCGTCCTTGAATCCTTTGTAGGTATACCCACTGGTCTTCAGTCCCACAGTCACCTCATCGCCATCGCTATCATACACTTTCTCCTCATGGTTCTTTTCCTCCTCCTCCTTGCTCTTCTTTAGTGCCTCAGATAACAGATCAGGCAGTACGTCCTTCAGAGTTAGCATAACCTCACGGGAAATAACATACCTAACTTCGGGTTCCAGTCGTAGAGATCCTTCGTTGCCTTCACCCGGTGGAGTCACACTAGTTTCGTGCACACTCTCAGTACGTTCTTCGTGCACGCTTTCCTCCCGTTCCACATGCACACTTTCCTCATCATTACGTCTTCGGTTCAATGGTGGTCTACCGACTCGATCAATGCGACTGCGTCGGCGTCCAGTTCCTCCTCTACGAGCCATAGTTTTCTAGATTTTCTGATAAGTAAAATGGTACACATCAATGTCATTCCTTCATATCATAGTTTAGAACAATACGAGCAAGGTAAATTCTTAATTACAGTGATCGGTTTGTGATTAATAATTTTCTTTGCTTTTCGGGTTCAAAACTCTTCACATCAGTAGTGATATTGACATCTAAGCGTTCTAAGTTAAGGCATCTATCCCTAACTACATTCATTAACTTTATTACTTACTTGTTGTGTTGGCGTTGGCTACCCAGACTGACATCCGTGAGTTGGTCCCATTATCAGCTTGAGTCCAGATATTTAGGGATGTCTGAATCTCTCAAACTATTGCTCTGATACCAACGTGTAAGGCCCCTTTCTCAGGAGACCTCACTTGTCGGATTTACTTATAAACATAGTCATCCAAACTGAACTTTTTAATTAAAATCATTCAACGTAGCGGAAGCGTACAATAAGTCAAATACATAACGTAACAGCGAAAGTCTTAACATTTAAACATAAACATTGTCTTAACATAAACTCAAGTACCTGGGATTTCAGTTGTGCCGAGTAGCCCTCACGCCTTAGCACGCCCTTTCTTCTTTCTACCTGAAGTGCATACTAAAACTTAGCTAATGCTGGTGAGTTCAAGTTTAAAAGCAATCAGATATTAACATTATTTTATAAGAACAAACATATATATATATATATATATATGTATATACTTGTTTGTACATTCTTTACTTTACTACTTTCATATAACTTTCATAGTTGGTACGTATATAAATACATACATGCTTATTTCTTGGTGCACATTCATTGGTTATACACATATGGGTGATTAACCCATCATTTGCTTACGTAAGTCACAAAGACAAACGTTCTCTAACTACCGTCATAGCCCATTTACTTAACCGTCCGGCATTAGAAACCGTCCGTCATATCTTAAACCGTCCGACAAACCTTCGGCCGACCATTTTTACCGTCCTACCATCGTAGTCCGTCATATTCGCACGTCTGCCCTAAGGCATCCGTTTCCCATGCGACTATTATTTATGCAACCGTTCTACTTATCAAAATAATGCAATTGCTTCGACCGTCCATTAATGCCTTTCATACGTCCTAGCTAATGAAGGAATGAATATGTCCCGGTTGCAAAATAGTCATGTGGTCGTCCGTCTACCGAAGTAGTAGTTATCATCGAAGCGTCTATAACGTTCACTTATATTTGGCAAGCAATATATACATGGATATAAAGCAAGATTTCAATTTTACCCGTTATGTTATTCTTTTCATACTTGGAAAGCAATATATACATAGATATAAAGCAATATTTCATTCTTACACATTGTGTCTTTCTTTTCATATTTGGCAAACAATATATACATAGATATAAAGCAAGATTTCATTCTTACGTGTTATGTCATACTTTCATTTCTTTATTTAAAAACATACTTGTCATATTTATATTTAGCATGTATTGTCATATAGCACATAACATAACTTTCATTCTTATCATGTATACACTCCAGCCCCACAACATTTAAAATCATTTGCACGTAACACATATGGGGCACATAGAACTCACCAGATGAGTGGTTTGTGAAATAATCTTAGGTGGTCACTAAGCGTCACTCACAATCTGTATAATAAAGTCATACTCATAAGGTAGTGCCGTAAATGACACTAGACATTACTATGCTTAAACCCAGTAGTTTCGAGGGGGTGGGGGTGGATCATATCGAAAAAATAGTAGTTTCGGGTCATGGGTTTCTTTAAAAACTAGGTAGTTTCGATGGGTCTGCATATATCGAAACTAGGTAGTTTCGATAAGTAACTTATGTAAAATCTTAGTAGTTTCGGGTCATGGGTCTATATCGAAATTAGGTAGTTTCGATGGGTTTGCATATATCGAAACTAGTTAGTTTTGATGGATTCGCCTATATCGAAACTCGTAGTTTCGATGCATCAGTCTTCTTCCCCAACCAGAAACCCTAAATCTGGCCAATTATTTCTTGTTGATCAAGCCTTGAACTTTTTACGTTCAAAACGTTCCTTTTTCATCCATGAGCACAAATATGTGATTTGTTTCAAGTTTTATACGTAAAATCCATGTCTTTATGCGACTTAAACCCGAACCCCAAAATGTGTAAAAACTCAGATTTAGAGGCGATGCTTACCTCTTGGAGTCTGGTTTTCCGTTGCTATGTGTTGCTGTGATGTAGACAAACAATTCCGAGCCTTTGAGATTCTTTCCCCGCTTTCTCTATCTAGAGCCGGTCTCTCTCTCGCTCTAGAAACTTGCGCAGGAAGGAAATGAGGGGGAAGGGTTGGTGGCTGTTGATTAGAAGGGTTTGCCTTCATATTTCGGTCCCATGGGCCGAACCTTAGCCAAGCCCACCCTGTTTTTTCTTTTATTTATTTTCAATTTATTCTGGATGTTACAAGCAGGAAAAGAAGAAAATGTTGTAAGTGATAATAAAACGCTTAATGTTAAGTACACGCGGTTAAAATTGGACTAGTCATGTAATGCCCCAAACCCGGGAGGCCTCATTTGTTGGATTTACTCATTCACAAACAGTTCTTAAACTTGAATATCAAATAACGCAGCGGAAAACTTTCATTTAAACATAAGAGTAACATTTTCAGACATGCGGAAGCGTAAACATTGTCTAAAACATTCATTACATAACATAATCATAACGTAACGGGATGCCAGTCATCATATCCGCCGGGTAACTCTTCATCGCTTGCCAAGCATCACCGTCCCTCCGTACCGGTCCTTAACCTGAATGTGCATACTAAAAGTAAGCTACGCTGGTGAGTTCTAGCTTTACATAAAACCTTAGCATAATCATTTTTTTTGCCAAAAACATAACATACATTTATTTAGCAAAAGCGTACGTAACATGCAATAACTTAACATCATCAAAACATCATAACATAGCATCATAACATAACTCAACATGAACTGAATCTGCGCCTTCTCGTAACCGTCTGTAGGATCGTAAGATTACAAGGTGATTCTATTCTAGTTGATATTGGCGGAAACAATAGCAACCAACAAAGTAAACAAGTAAACAGCAAGAATACTGATAAATGCACTGTTGTATTAAACTTCTGAGATTACAAGATTACAAGTAAAACTCTATTGAAAAGCACTATCAAGGCACTATGTAGACACAGCAAGCACACTTACTATGAAGTGTTTACAAGATATATATAGTAACTTAGAATCAAGACAGACCCTTGATTCTAAGGATCAGATCTAACACAAGCCGTTGATCTTGTTTATTAATCTAAATTACACGCAAAGGCTAATCTAGATAACTTTACTGAAACGTCTTCTTAGGCATCATTGTTTGCATGCTTGGAGACACGCGACATTGTCCTTTATTGGTTGCACCACTGAGGTTCCTTCTGCTTGGAGTGTGGCAGTTGCTTTTGCAGAAAGGTGTCAGAGACGCTTCGCATGGATAGTCAGCTACAACGTTTGGTCTTCAGTGAATAAGGCTATCAGCAGCAGAGATGAGAATAATACTGCTGATAAGCCCATCAGCAACAACTTGTGTTGAATGCTGCTGATAAGCCTATCAGCAGCAACAAGTGTTGAATGCTGCTGATAAGCCTATCAGCAGCAACAAGTGTTGAATGCTGCTGATAAGCCTATCAGCAGCATTTGTACTTAGAATAATTTGGTAGCAATCAGTCTTTGGTTCTACAAACTCCCCCTAGACTGATGCAACCAAAATTCTTCTAATCACTTTGCTGTTGAAGCTTTTGCATGTGGCTGACTATCCTTTCAACCTCATAGCCTCTTGGATCCTTGCTGGGATTGTTCAGTGGAAGTTCAGACAGAGTCTTGATGTCTTTGTGTGGCATTTTGTAGATTGCTTTGCTTGAACATCTCATCTGCTGCTTCTTTACATCAATCAGAGTGAACTCATCCAAATCATCATTATAGGACCAAGATACAAATGGAGAGTGGGACTTGAGTGGTTTGATGTTAATGATCACATCTTTGCTAGGGTTGAAGTAGTGTTTGATTGCTAGCACAAGACGTTTCCCACTCTCATTTGCAGGCTCATGAGCTTCACCCAGCTCCAAAATTCTTCTAAGGTCTGAATCCGGTAGTTGCAGAACCTCATCAACAGACCTGTATGTAGATCTTCTTCTTTCAGTTCTCCCCCTGAAGATCTCAAACCTTTGATCCTGTGGATTGTAGACCCATTCAACTATGTCTCTTGAGTCTTCAGGTTCAGATGAGGATTTGGATTTCTTTAAGGGAGGTTGTTGATGAGTGGGAGCTGGGTGGGATGATTTGGACTTGTTGGGTGGAGGAGTGGAAGGTTTGGGGAGGAGAGTGGAAGGATGATGGACTGAGGAAGAGGTAGGTGAGGGAGAAGGCTTGGGTTTCTTTGTCTTTGGTTTTTCTTCTTCTTTGATAAGTACCATCTTCTTGGAGCCCTTCTTTCCTAGTCTTTCTTCCTCATCCTTTTTAACTTTGAAGTAGAGGGCTTGCAGGTTCATGAAATTCATGGGACCTAGCCTCTTTCCACAATCTCCTCTAGCCTTAAGGAAGTCAATCATGACCTTCCTTTCTTCATGGGTCCGTTTATTAAAGGCAATGGTCTTTTTGGACTGTTGTTTGGCTTTTTCTTCTTCTTCAGCCTTTTTCTTCTTTGCCAACTGACCTTGCTGACCCATGAAGGCTCTGTAGACTTCTTTAGTTGATAGTTTCTCAAGGTAGTCTGCATCCTCACCTTGAGAGACTAGAGTCTTTATCCACTCCTCCCTCATTTCTTTAGCTAGTTCAGAATCGGTTATTCTGAACTTAGCTTCTTCTTTCTTCTTCTTCTTCTCCAACTCTTCCTCTTCTTTATTGAATTGTTCCTGCAGTTGAAGAGCAAGAGCTGCATCTTCTTCAATCCGGTCAACTGCAGGAATATTTCTTTTCAGTTCATCCAGCTGTTTAGCATACAGCTGGATGGTTTGTTCTCTTAGGAGGATGGCTGTTTTTCTTTCTTGAGCCTTCTTCATGTCAGCCATCTCCTCTTCTTCTCTTCTTCTTCTTTTCTCTTCCCTCTCTCTTTTCTCTTTTAGCAACCTCTCTTCATCTTCATCTGTCATGATTCCCTTTCCTTTGTTTACATTGGATGTCTCTGCTTCAGCTTCACTGATCACAACAGCAGATGATGGTGCTGCTATTGGGATCTCTGCCTCGGCTTCATTGGCAATTTGAGATGTGACTAAGGGAAGGTCATCGGTTTCATTTGATTTGCGCTCAGGATTTGTAACTTCTTTCAGCATTTCCTTGATAATTGATCTTGACTCATTTGCTGCAGTACAGATGTCTACTCGAGGGGAAGCTGAGTCAGTGTCAGAGTTTGACACATATACTTCCTCAGTGATTCTTCCTACTTGTTCAAGTTTGGCTCTGACAGTAGCTATCATTGCCTGGCTTTCAAGTGAGTTGACATTGCAGATGTTGGCTCTGAGCTGAAAGATCTTGTAGAGAAAGTCTGTTGGAAGTGACAAGATGTTCCTGGTGTTGATGGTGAGAGAGGAGCCGTTGCTGAGCAGAAGAGTGTGATCAAGGGACTTAGTGCTCACCCATCCTAGCACGTCCAAGTCCTTGACCAGGAAGGCATACAGGAATCTTCGAAGGCCCAGAACTTCTTCTTCAGTGAGAAGACTGCTCCTTGTTATTTCAAGATTGCTAGGAGTCAGTCTCCTTTCTGCGGCCGTCGAGGATTCAGGATAAGCTACCCGTTTTGCTTTTTGAATTAGTCTTTCGAAGTGGAGTAGATTATCCTCCATCAAGTCACGGAACCTGCCAATGGCAAGTTCTGCTGAGAGATCTGCTGAGTTGTTGATGCAGTTTGATAAGTATAGCTGTAGGACCTAGAGGGCATTGAGAGAATTCCAGTTCAGCTCTTCTACTCCGCTGAACTCCCATCCAATCCAAAACCTCTCAGCTGATCCATCATACCCCCAAGCTAGAATGGAGTCAAATTCTAGCTTCTTTGATGATCTGAAAAGTTGGGGGGGTTGAGGATTGACCAATGATGGCTGCTGCTTCAGGGATGATGCTGAATGGTGTATTTGTTTGTTTAGTACCATTCAGCATTTCATCGACAGCCCTGACGACCAACTTCCAGTCTTCAGATTTCTCTTCGTCTTCGTTATCTGGTACTGGCAAGTCATGAATTTGGACAAAAGCTGGCTTGAAAAGTGAGCTTTGAAGTACAACCTGCTCTTGAATCCAGTCGTCAAGACTGTCTGTATCTTCTTCCATAGAGACCATCTCCCCCTTTTTGGTTGCATCAGCAGACTGGTAACAATCAGTTTGGGTGCCTACTGATACAAGAGAGGGAGTGGCTAAAGTTGGGCATTGATGGGCTTCATGCATAGAGACTTGGTGTCTTAGTTTGGACACTTCAGCCTCTAGCATAGCCACCCTGGCCGTCAATTCCAAGTTATGAAGTTTCAGTCTGTCCTCATCCACAGTTGTGGAATCCTTGGACCCAGATGGGGCCGTAGGCCGAGCCTCAGCATCCCCATCACCCGAGGTTTCTTGGCGCCTGGGATTCCTCTCAGTGAGGGGAGTTTCCAAGGAAACACCCTCACCATGAGTTGCCGTGGTTGAGGTCTTAAAGATGTTGTCACTGTCCTCCTGGTCATTTGATGGACCAGCAGTAGTGACAACCTCTTCCACATCCACTCTTTCAATACTCCTAGAGTGGACCTTCAGGGTAGATGAACTTGGGTTAGGTGTGTTGGAAGCAAGATCAATCAGTACCTCCGAGATAGTGGTAGTTGGAGAAGGTACATCATCTTGATCAGGTTCCTCAACACTTAAGTTCAGAAGTGAAAGGAAGTGCTCAGGGGGCTGTTCTACGGATCCGGGAAGTGATCCTAATCCTAATAGAGAGACTTCCGAAGGAGTCTCCCTAACAGTGTGGCTTTCCCTTATGATATTCTCACTAGAATGTTGTGATTCTGAGTGAGGGATGTTGTCTTGGGTTTGGGCCTTGGAGGCAAGAGAAGAAGGAGTTCTCTTGCCCCTTTTCCTTGTATATTTGGCTGCAACCGGGGCCCTGTGTTCCGGTTGAGCAAGCAAACTGTGGGTAAGTAAATTATGTGCCTGTGCATCCTCAGTAGAATGCACAGGGGTTCGATCAAGGGAAGCAGCAGTTTGAGATTGTGGCAGTGAAGTGGAGGGTGTGGGATCAGTATCAGTTGGGTTTGCTGAACTGTCACCCTGGGCATTTTGCGTGTTCAACATTGTAGATAAAAATGGAACATCGGCCCCTGAGAACTTTGATGAAACTGTTCTCATGCTTTGAAAAATGTTGTTCTTATGTCCCAGAATTGAGTAGATTCTTGCAGTTTTTGAAAGATCTTGGTGCTCGATGTTGAACACTTCCTGCAAGAATCTTCGGTACATGAAGAACTGTGATTTCACCCCTTCTTGAAGGTTGTATCTCAAACCTTCAAGAATGAGGTGGGAAAAATTGAAACCCGCCCCTGTTATCATACCGTGAACTGCCGACGCAAGTCCGGAGCTGAGTTGGTTCCAGCCACTCCTCTTCTGGGATATGC
This sequence comes from Smallanthus sonchifolius, assembly GCA_023525975.1. NCBI lineage: Eukaryota > Viridiplantae > Streptophyta > Magnoliopsida > Asterales > Asteraceae > Smallanthus > Smallanthus sonchifolius. The sequence continues at coordinate 64,735,376 of CM042030.1, read as the reverse complement.
ATTGGAGAAGAGTGTGGCAGAGATACTTCCATTTGGGACCCATGAGTGCCTTCTCTATTGTATACTCTGTTTGATTCCCAGTGTACCTTATGGATACAAATGTCCTCATGTATACGTCTCTTTGGTAAGAGATGGCGTCCCCTTCATCCTGAAGCTTGAGGTGTTGGCGGAGCTTTGCTTCAGTGATAATCATTTCCTCGCCGTCTACTGTGCCTCTGATTCGGGGAGTGCCCTGGTCAGTAGAAAACACGGCTGAGCTCCAAAAATCTTCCATGTGGGAAGTGTAGATGGTTGGGTTGACTGTTAGGGCATGGTTGAGTTTGGACCAACAGAGGAAGTCGATCATATCATCGAAACCTTCAGATTTCTTGCCTTTTATTAGGTACGCAGTGAGGTTTTGATATGGGGAAAACTTGTCGTTGGGGTTGTTTATGTCTGCGCCTGCCATTGTTGTGGATTTGGAGGGAAGAGAGAAGGGTGTTTGAATGGTGGTTAATTGTGGAGGGCTTTGAATGCTGTGGGGACGAGAGAGAAAGTGATGGGAGCTAGGTTTGAAATTAAATATGAAGAGGTAGTGGGAACGTTTGAGATGGTGATATAACGGCAGACGAGGAAAAAGCAATTTTACTTGTACAGTACAACCTGTTTCACTTTTCATTGTTACAGCTGTAAACCACTCGAGCAGTCATGGTAAAGACTGACGATATTTACTTTTACAGCGGGTAAAGGTTAATTTAGACTTGTTTTACCCATCAGCAGCAAACTTGGTTGCTGCCGATGATGAGTTATCCGCTGCAAACTTGGTTGCTGCGGATAGTGAAGTCTTTCAGCAGCAGATTTGGAAGCTGCTGACTGTTGTATTCATTCCGCAGCAAAAAGGTTGCTGCTGACCGCCTTAAAGCTATCCGCAGGAAACTTGTTCCTGCTGATAACTTAAAGCGATCAGTGGCAAAGGCTTTGCTGCTGAAGAGTAAATCTGTCAGCAGTGAAAAAGTGCTGCTGACAATAACCTTTTATTAAGAACAAAAACATAGACATATTTACAAGGAAAGATAAAAATTAGAGACATGTCTTATTCAAAGTTCATCATGCCAATTGATTCAACTAGATATCGAAATCTTGCTTCATCAAAAGGTTTAGTGAACAAATCAGCATATTGCTCATTTGTGTGAACCTTGGATAGGACAATTCTCTTTTTCTCAGCTTGATCCCTGATAAAGTGATACCTGATGTCGATGTGCTTAGTCTTGGAATGCTGCACTGGATTATTCGTGATAGAGATAGCACTCATGTTGTCAATGTGAATTGGAGTCTGCATGAAGGTCATTCCATAGTCAAGCATTTGATTTTGGATCCAGATGACCTGTGCACAGCAACTTGAAGCTGCAATGTATTCTGCTTCAGCTGTTGAAGTAGAGACACATGTTTGCTTTTTGCATTGCCATGAGATGAGCCTTCCTCCAAGAAATTGACATCCCCCAGATGTGGACTTTTTGTCCAAGTTACAACCCCCATAGTCACTGTCAGTGTAGGCATAGAGATTGACATTTCCATTCTTTGGATACCATATCCCAAGTTTTGGAGCTCCCTTTAGGTATCTAAAGATTCTTTTGACAGCTTGAAGATGAGACACTTTTGGAGCAGGTTGAAATCTTGCTCAGAGACAAACTGCAAACGTGATGTCTGGTCTTGAGGTAGTGAGATACATGAGAGACCCTATCATTGCTCGGTACTGATGTTGATCAGTGTCTTGTCCTTCTTTATCCGGAGATAATTGATGGTGCACTTGCATAGGAGTTCTTGCAGCAGAGCAGTCAGCCATCTTGAACCTCTCCAGGATGCTTTTAACATACTTGGATTGACTTATGAAGATTCCATTTGGTACCTGTTTGACTTGAAGTCCTAAAAAGAAATTTAGTTCACCCATTGAACTCATTTCAAATTTGGAATGCATCAGAACTTCAAAGTCTTTGCAGAGCTTCTTTCTTGTAGATCCAAAGATAATGTCATCAACATAAATCTGGACCAACAAAATTTCTCCCCCTTCATCTTTGATGAATAATGTCTGATCAATGGCCCCCCTTCTGAAGTTGTTGCTAAGTAGATATCCAGATAAAGTTTCATACCAGGCTCTTGGGGCTTGGTGTAAGCCGTAGAGAGCTTTGTCCAGTTTTAAGACCTTATTTGGATGTGCAGGATCTACAAAGCCTGGAGGCTGTTTGACATAGACCTCTTCACCAATCTTGCCATACAAAAAGGCACTCTTCACATCCATTTGATAGATCATAAAGTTTTTGGATGCTGCATATGCCAGAAAAATTCTGATGGCTTCCAGACGGGCAACAGGAGCAAAGACTTCATCATAGTCAATGCCTTCTTCTTGAGTGTAACCTTGAGCTACTAGTCTGGCTTTGTTCTTGATCACGATGCCCCTTTCATCTTGCTTGTTTCTGAAGACCCATCTTGTTCCAATTGCTGTTTGACCAGGTGGAAGATCAACAAGCTTCCAAACATCTTGTCTTTTGAATTGTAGCAATTCTTCCTGCATTGCTTCAATCCAGCTGTTGTGCTTGAGAGCTTCATCAATCTTCTTGGGTTCCACCAGAGATAAAAAGCAAGAGAACAAACAAATGTTGGCTTCATGAGACTTACTTCTTGTCTGGATACCTGTGTGGATTTGGCCAATGATGTTTTCCAGAGGATGCTCTTTGTTTATTCTCTGTGCTGGTATCACATCCAGCCGTATTCCCTCTTCAAGATTACTTTGGTTTAGATCAGGATTGTCTTCAGTTGTGAGGAGAGGAGCTTGAGGGTTCTGATCATTGTGTTCCACATTATCAGCAGTATTAGCATCAGAGGCCTCTTCAGTATGAATTGAGGAGGCTTCATTAAAGATTTCTTGGTCAGAGAGATTGCTGCTTGTGGTGTTGGAAGTGCCGGCTTCACCTGTACTGGCTTCAATAGCTTCTGCCACTGATGGGGGATCAATGGATGGCCTTTTCATCCTGATGTAGGGACTGGGAAAATCCTGTCTGTAGTCAGAAGAAGAGGTTGGGATGCCAGTCATCATATCCGCCGGGTAACTCTTCATCGCTTGCCAAGCATCACCGTCCCTCCGTACCGGTCCTTAACCTGAATGTGCATACTAAAAGTAAGCTACGCTGGTGAGTTCTAGCTTTACATAAAACCTTAGCATAATCATTTTTTTTGCCAAAAACATAACATACATTTATTCAGCAAAAGCGTACGTAACATGCAATAACTTAACATCATCAAAACATCATAACATAGCATCATAACATAAGTCAACATGAACTGAATCTGCGCCTTCTCGTAACCGTCAATTCCACATATCGGTTGGCAGAGAAACCTTGAGGCACGCCACCATTAGGCCCATCAATACCGTACTGTCCTTCGGGTGAAGAATTCTTAGGGCCCGATACCCTAAATCCATTCAACACAAACCTGTACCTTAGACACAATTTCCCCGCAAGGAATAGTACCTTCCATCAGGGATCCTGAAAATCCCATAGGTGACCGTCGTCACCCCATCATCAACTAGTTGTATAACCGTTAGCCAGCCACAAAGGCCACCCGTAAGGGTGAGGCCAATACATACATACATACCGTAGCTCCCATAGGAACTCGTGGCAGATTCGTTCATTCGTGACTTTCATAAAACCTTTACCTCATCTTAGTTAAAGCATTCATACGTTTTATTAAATAAAACATCATCTCTTTCGTAAACCTTTCGTAAACTTCATTTGGAAAAAACATTTCATAAACATCATCTCGTAAACATCATTTCGTAAACATCGTTTCGTAAACCTCATTTTAAAAACATCATTTCGTAAGTATGCACACCAACCCAAAACGATTATTAAAACGTTAAAAGAGAGGGCTCTAGAACTCACATGAAATAAACAGGGTCAAAGGTCTTTAAAGGATCTTCTAACCTGTATGTTCACAACCTAATCTTAGCATTACATACAACTCATTATATTTTTTATTCTTTCATACTAGAGAACCTAGGGGTACACGGTTCCTTCCTGTAACTTTGGGAGTTCACGGTTCGTTCCTGTGATCTTGGGGGTTCATGGTTCACGGGGAATTCTCGGGGTGTACCCGGGAACTAAGCTCGAGGATCCTCAACGGTGAACTTCACCCCAAACCGTGAACTTCACCCCTAAGCCGCAAACTTCACCTAACCGTGAACTTCACCTAAACCGCAAACTTCACCCAAACCGCAAACTTCATCTAACTGCAATCTTCACCCAAACCGCAAACTTCACCTAAACCGCAAACTTCACCCAAACCGCAAACTTCACCCAAACCGCAAACTTCACCCCTAAGACCTAGTTTTGCATGGACTCAGATCTGGATCGACGGATTCGTCAAGTTTGGAAATTTTTACGTTCAAAAGGTGTATTTTCCCCCCATGATTCCAGATCTATAATCCTTTTCCCATTTGGTTTATAAAAACTCATCCTTTTTACAAAAATACCCGAAAACCCAAAAAAAGAATAAAAACTCAGATTTGGTTCGGGTCGTTACCTGTTTCGAGATTCTGAATCGGAGAACCTACTCACGAGCAGTAGAGGAACAAGATGCTAGATCCTCGGGTCGATCCGTCAACTTTCTCTCTCTACGGCTTCTCTCTATAAAACTTGCAAACAAGAGAAATGTTGGCGTGTTGGGCTATTTGAAGGGGAAACACCCCTCCAAGTTCGTCGGCCCAGTCTCGGCCCGACCCATCGGGCTTTGTTCGTTTCGTTCCTCGCGTAGTATGAAATTCGTTTATTCTTTCCGTCTTGTTTTTGGGATGTTACAAGTTTACGCCCCCCCCCCCCCTTACAATAGGTTCCGTACTCGAAACCTGTCATAAGTCGAACAATTGAGGGTACGACTCCCTCATTTCTGTCTCCGTCTCCCAAGTGGTTTCAAATCCCTTTCTATGTTTCCATTGTACCATAACCAATTGGATAACCTTATTCCGTAACCATTTCTCCTTTCGATCTAAGATGGCCACGGGTTCATCGATGTAGTTAAGGCTGTTGTCGACCTCCATATCAGTTAGTGGTACGTGAGCCGATTCATCCGCCAAACACTTTCGCAAGTGTGATACATGGAAGTTAGGATGAATCCCACTTAATTCATCAGGCAATTACAACCGATAAGCGACTTCACCAACCCGTGTCATTATTCTGAATGCCCCGACAAACCGCGGACTTAACTTTCCCCTCTTCCTGAATCATACGATCCCCTTCCAGGGCAACACTTTCAACATTATTCTTTCCCTAACATTAAACTCAATAGGCCTTCGTTGTTTATCTGCATAGTATTTCTAACGATCTTGGGCGGCCTTCATTCGTGCCTTAATCTGGTCAAACCTTTCTGACTTCTCTTTAACGACTTTGGGACTTCCCAATTCCTTCTGTCCAATCTCACCCCAACATATCGGGGTCCTGCACCTTCTCCCATACAATATTTTGTAAGGCAGCATGCCTATTGTCATGTGATAACTGTTGTTGTAGGAGATTTTGGCTAACGGCAGGTGACTATCCCAATTTCCACCGAAGTCTATAATACAAGCATGGAGCATGTCCTCCAATGTTTGAATGGTCCTTTCAGACTGACCATCCGTTTGCGAGGGGTATGCCGTACTAATATTAAGTCGCGTGCCCATCGCTTCGTGAAATCTTTTCTAGAACCTCAATGTGAATCATGTGTCCCGGTCAGATACAATCGTCAAAGGCATCCCATGACGTGCTACTACTTCGTTAATAAATACTTCCGCTAACCTTTCCGACGAGAACGTCTCACGAATAGGTAGGAAATGAGCACTCTTCGTTAAACGGTCCACAATTACCCAAATGGTGTCATGACCTTTAGTTGTGCGAGGTAGCTTGGTTATGAAGTCCATAGTAATGTGTTCCCACTTCCATTCTAGTATATCGAGTGGTTGAATCTTCCCATACGGTTTCTGGTGTTCGGCCTTAACTTGTGAGCAAGTCAAGCACTTGCTTACGTATTTCATCACTTCGTGTTTCATCCCAGGCCACCAGTATTCCTTCTTCAGATCTTAGTACATTTTGTTGGTACCGGGATGGATAGAGTAACGAGACTTATGAGTTATCGATGTCGTTAGGTCGGTCAAAAACAATCCTTAAACACTTAACTAGTAAGGGTGAGAAGAGTATTGTATCCACGAGGAATCAGTGGTTAGTGAAATTGCTTAGTTTGATAATTAGAATGAAAACACAGATCAAATAAAAATACAACCTCCTCCAAACTTCAGATTCTAGGTTTATGCAAAACTCAGTTATTTAATTGGACACCACATAGACATAGTGTTGGAAAATCAGTTAAAATAGTAATTGAAGACAGGCTGTTGTCAGCTACCTATACAACCAGTTCCGTCACAAACCATTATAATTCAATCACCCAATTTATGAATGCCAAATTGCCCCCTTTAGTCACCCAACCCTGTTACTAGGTTTTGTCATCAACCGAACAAGATCGTAAAGCAAGCAAACTCAAAGCACTCAAATAAACTGTTTAAAATAACTAATACATCAATCTACTCAGTTATTGTCAGAAACTAAATAGATCCAAAAACATAAATAAACTGAATCAAACATAAAAACCTATACGAACCATCCGTCTGGAGGAAGCCACAAGTGATTTAGCCAAACATAATAACAACGAACTCGAATGTTGTCACTATCAAGTTCATCATTAAAATCTATGAACTAAATATATTTAACTGTTCTACAATTTAATCAAATAGAAAAATAATAAAAACCTTTGAAATTATAGTCTTCGTGATGTACACAAACATAGGTAAAACTAATTGTTTTCTTCCTTGCGTCACCAACAAAACAGTAGCCGCCAAAAGTCAAAGAGCCTTCAGAGGCTTTTCGCCTCGTCCCCCTCTTGCGTACAAAGCCACCCTATTTCTCTACTTTTTTCTTGTGGGCTTGTTGTACCTGTTTTCTCTTCTTCCTTTCTTTTGGATCATCCCATCAAATGTGAGCTCACAAGATTTAATTGTAATCCATAACTCATTTAATTGAAGTCCACTAATTATTCATCTTGAGCCCACTGAATCTTAGACATAGTCCACGAGAGTTTGTGTGATTGCATATGAATTTTAATTTGAACTTAAATTAATTAAGTTACTAAATTAATGAATAAAGTGACATGACTTCGACTCATCCATCGTTAGCATTTCGCATTGCATCGTTTAAGCTCTTTCTCTTCTCAACCTACAAAATATATTAACAACTCAAAGTACATTGTTTCTCACATAATTAGGGTTAAAAAGCATATGATTATATACAATTAGCACGGGTTTATCAACCACTCATCACATCCCCACACTTATCTTTTTTTCGTCCCGAAAAATATTTGCATTGGAATCATAATTGGGAACCTGCTTTTCACACTCTCATTCATTTAATCATTTCAAATATAATCACGCGTTAATTGTAACAATTGATATTTCTATCCGACTAAACCCAACCACCGACCCTCGAGCACCCGATTATGTGATCTATTATTCTATCTATTACCAAGCCAACAGTCTATCTATGGGTCTCATACTCAGAAAGCTACGACTTAGCCTAATTCCATCTCAAGGTCATGTTTAGGCCCGGGTTATACCATATAGATTTCCCACCATTATAAACACCAATTTATATGTTTTTGAAAATTATGGATAGATGGGTGCATGTTTTTAGCTTTTATTATTATTTTATGAATGAACCTAACCCGGTGGTGTTTCAATCACGCTGGAACACGATATATGACACGCAGGCTGCAGTTCTTAAGCAATGAAATTCATAAGCTTCGGAATAGGGGTGTATCTTTCAAGTCGTCATCCCGAAGGGAAACACATAAACCTAACTTAGTTATCCAAACTTATTGATCACCTAAGTCCTGCCCATGGGTGTATCCTCCAAGTCACCATCCCGAAGGGAAACACGTAGGCGAAACTCAAGCTTTCAATTGATTTAATTAAGCTCATGCAAGATGGATTATGGAATGCGGGCGCCACCAACTTTCAGATTTATTTTCATAAAAATAAAGAGGTGTGCCAAATAATTTTAAAAACTTATAAATTTTTGTTTATAAAGGTACTTATCACCCTATGTTGACAGTTTCGACCTTACCGACACCCCTAAGATGAGAACCCACAAGATATTCTGAATTAATTATTCATTTAAACCTAGATACATTATCAGGATGTTTAAGCTCTTAAGTCGGTTGGGCCTACCAAAACATTACAAATCAGACGCACTTTCTATTCTTTATTTATATTTTTTATTTCAATTCACAAGCAGTTTCCAATTCTACCTATCATTTTCCATTTATTTGCAAAAATTCTAATTCAATGACATTTTTGAATTTTTTTTTATGGATATTATTTTTTATGACTCAAAATACAGACTCAGTTTTATGACTCAAAATACAGACTCGGTCTCCCCTGCCCACACTTAAACACTACATTGTCCTCAATGTAGGATGAGAGATTATGCAAATATATAAAATAAATAAATAAACAAAACTATACAGAGAATTGGAAAGGACTTAGCTGGTTTCGAACTGTAACTGTCTTCAATCCAACCTCACACGATCGTATAGCATTTCTTTCGCGATCGTATTCAAAATCTGCTATTGGGTTGCCTTTTACATGAATACGAAGCTCGAACATCACCACCCGAATGGAGATTGAGTACGGGGGGATCAATCTAAACCTGCAAAGTTAAACTTGAACCAACCTAAGAGCATCAAACTGACTTGAAAACCCATGAAACTTCCCCACACTTGGCCGGCTCGCACACAAAAACACAAAAAATAAATAAATCAAACAAAGTCCTAACTCACTTTCGTAGGAATCACGAATGCATTTAGCATATGCATCAAGCCTTTTAAACCCCTCGGTAGCCCGAGTGGACGAGTTGAGTCTCGTGAGGGTTTCTATTGAACACACCCGCAAAGTTCATTTAACTAGATATGAATGTAAAACATACCTTAGGCTACCTCCTAAGAGTGCTAAGTTTAACGTCCTCAGCCAGACGCAGTGTACCTTACTTAGGTCATGGTGGTCGGGTGGGATGCTTGCAGTCCTCCTTCCCCGCACTCAAGTTCCTCTCATCATCAAATTTTCTCCAAGCCTTCATAAACAAAGAAAAGAGTTCTTGATCTACATCATGAACTCGCGGTTTCTTCCTTTTCCGCCTTCTCTTTCTGACCCGTTTAGTTCTTCCACTGTCTGGCGTTTCACCATCCTTATGCTCAGCTAACCTATCATTCACAAAACAAGCATTCTCGACTGTGTGATTCACCTTTTCAGGTGATCCACACTTGTTAGCTTTCGGGTTTGGCAAGTTTGGAAATATTTTAAGACTCATTTTATGAGCCCCAAACCTCATCCTTATCATTCCCTCAGCACAGTTAATATTTTCCTAAGCAGTGGCCAAGAACGGTCTACCCAAAATGATAGTTGGTTCTGTGTTCTTCACACAATCCAACACCAAGAAATCCACTGGGTAATAAAACTCTCCTACTTTCACAATCACATCCTTTACAATCCCCCGAGAATGTGCGGGAGTCTGATCAGCCAACACCACGGTGGTGTTAACTCTCTGTAATGGACCAAATTCATGCTGATCATACAGACTCCCTGGAATTATGCTCATAGATGCTCCAAGATCCAGTAATGCTCTATTCAATGTAATTTCACCTATTTGAATTGAAATAATAGGTGCCCCTGGATCTTGGAGGTTCGGGGGAAGGGTACCCGTAAATACGGCATTCACACTGACACTCAATTTTACTTGCTCGGGACATTTGTGCCGTCGTTTTCGGGTACTCAAACCTTTTAGACATTCAACATTATCAGGATCTTGTTTAAGCGTATTTAAAAATAACGAGTTAATTTTACGCTTCTCAAACTTTTTCCATCGTTCATCCTGTGTTGGATCTTTTTCTTTTAAAAACGGTTTGATTAGAGCATCTAGAAACGGGATTTTTACAGGTTTATTCACATTTTCAGTTTTCAAATTATTCTGTGAAATAAAATCCTGATTAGGGTCTGACTCAGATTCACTATGCTCCACCACTCTTTCTACAACCGGTGGTGGAGTCTGTTCACGAGCAAGATATTCAAATGAAGAATGGAAACTTACATCATTGAGGTGTGCACTGGTTGTGGTTTTAGAACAGGAGGACTGATGTGAACAGTGAGGCTTACCTACTTCCTTGATGAGTGACCCGACAATCCCAGTTAGGTTGGCAACTAGATCTACCAAAGCTTGATGAGCTTTGTCCTGGCTCTCCTGTTGCTGCACCACTGCTTGTATCATCTTGGCCATCTCCTTCATGTTTGACTGGATGGCATCCAGTTCAGAATGACAGTTGTCTTGATCAGGTGGCCTGCTTGGGTGGTAGTCTTGGTTGTAATCGTCCTGATAGTTTGGGTACTCAGGACCACCACCATATTGATTGTATCTTGGGCAATCTTGTGCCCAGTGGCCAGTGATGCCACAGTTGTTGCATGGTTCATAGTAGTCTTGGTCACCATAATAATTACTGTCCATGTCAACTTGCACACGTAGCACAACCGAGTAGCTCTGAACAAAGAAATAAACAACAAATAAAAACAGAAGTAAAGAAAATCTTTTTGGGTGTTTGATAAGAATTAAAATCAACTAAAGACAATAAACTAAAGCAATAGAACTAAGCGCACCGATTCCCCGGCAACGGTGCCATTTTGATCGATGTCGTTAGGTCGGTCAAAAACAATCCTTAAACACTTAACTAGTAAGGGTAAGAAGAGTATCGTATCCACGAGGAATCAGTGGTTAGTGAAATTGCTTAGTTTGATAATTAGAATGAAAACACATATCAAATAAAAATGCAACCTCCTCCAAACTTCAGATTCTAGGTTTATGCAAAACTCAGTTATTTAATTGGACACCACATAGACATAGTGTTGGAAAATCAGTTAAAATAGTAATTGAAGACAGGCTGTTGTCAGCAACCTATACAACCAGTTCCGTCACAAACCAGTATAATTCAATCACCCAATTTATGAATGCCAAATTGCCCCCTTTAGTCACCCAACCCTCCTACTAGGTTTTGTCATCAACCGAACAAGATCGTAAAGCAAGCAAACTCAAAGCACTCAAATAAACTGTTTAAAATAACTAATACATCAATCTACTCAGTTATTGTTAGAAACTAAATAGATCCAAAAACATAAATAAACTGAATCAAACATAAAAACCTATACGAACCATCCGTCTGGAGGAAGCCACAAGTGATTTAGCCAAACATAATAACAACGAACTCGAATGTTGTCACTATCAAGTTCATCATTAAAATCTATGAACTAAATATATTTAACTGTTCTACAATTTAATCAAATAGAAAAATAATAAAAACCTTTGAAATTATAGTCTTCGTGATGTACACAAACATAGGTAAAACCAATTGTTTTCTTCCTTGCGTCACCAACAAAACAGTAGCCGCCAAAAGTCAAAGAGCCTTCAGAGGCTTTTCGCCTCGTCCCCCTCTTGCGTACAAAGCCACCCTATTTCTCTCCTTTTTTTCTTGTGGGCTTGTTGTACCTGTTTTCTCTTCTTCCTTTCTTTTGGATCATCCCATCAAATGTGAGCTCACAAGATTTAATTGTAATCCATAACTCATTTAATTGAAGTCCACTAATTATTCATCTTGAGCCCACTGGAATCTTAGACATAGTCCACGAGAGTTTGTGTGATTGCATATGAATTTTAATTTGAACTTAAATTAATTAAGTTACTAAGTTAATGAATAAAGTGACATGACTTCGACTCATCCATCGTTAGCATTTCGCATTGCATCGTTTAAGCTCTTTCTCTTCTCAACCTACAAAATATATTAACAACTCAAAGTACATTGTTTCTCACATAATTAGGGTTAAAAAGCATATGATTATATACAATTAGCACGGGTTTATCAACCACTCATCAATGAGCCTCATACAAGATTTTGGTTCTAAGCTCGCCACCCATAGGTATCCACACCCGTCCAAAACGCGTCCTAACACCAAGGGTGTTATATTCAAACCTGTCCTGTTGGCCAACCATTCTCTCCTTCTTTAGGTTTTCTTCTTTAAGGGCTTCATATTGAGCCTATTCAATTTCTCTCATCACATCCGGTGTTACCACTAACTTGCAAGCTTTCACCCTAATAGGAGCAGGCACATCCTTTTAGCTTAGAGCGTCAGCCACCACGTTTGCCTTTCCAGGATGGTATATGATTTCACAATCATAATCTTTCAAGAGCTCCGACCATCGTCTATGCCTCATATTAAGCTCCCTTTGTTCGAAGAAGTACTTCAAACTTTTATGGTCAGAGTAAATAGTAAAGTTCACCCCGTAAAGGTAGTGCCTCCAGATTTTCAATGCGAATACGACAGCAGCAAGTTCCGAATCGTGAGTCGGATAAATGACTTCATGAACTTTCAATTGTCGTGAAGCATATGCGATCACTCTCCCGCATTGCATCAGCACGCACCCCAATCCTTGACCCGAAGCGTCAGAGTATACCACTAGGTCTTCATTGCCCTCGGGAAGGGCCAAGACTGGAGCTTGGGTTAGCTTCTCCTTCAATTCCTTAAACGCCTCATCCTGGGTAGAACCCCATTCGTATTTTACCTCCTTCCAAGTAAACTTTGTCAATGGCGAAGCTATTTTCGAGAAATCCTGGATGAATCTCCGATAGTAGCCTGCCAATCCCAAGAAACAACACCGAGGCACCCCAAGGTGAGATGCTCAGTTGGATAAACCCTTTCTCAAGTAATTCGTCTAATTGTGCCATTAGTTCTTTCATCTCTACCGGTGTTAGTCGATATGGAGCCTTAGCCACGGGCTGGGCATCTGGTACTAAGTCGATTCAGAACTCAATCTCTCTGTCAGGTGGTATCCCAGGCAAGTCCTCTAGAAACACCTCCGGGTACTCGCGTACCATGGGTACATCGTCCAGTTCCTTGACTTCCTTACACTTGTCAATTACGTACACCAGATAAGCCTCACATCCACACCTCAGGTAATTTGTTGTCTTAATCATCGAGATGACTTTAGGCATCGGGGGCGATTCCCGAATACTTCGACTTCGCTACCATCCGGAGCCTTGAGTCGGATTATCTTTCGCTTGCATATAATCTGAGCCTCATTGGAAGTTAGCCAATCCATACCCAATACGACATCAAACCCTCCCAAAACCATAAAAAAACAACCTGACACGGAATCTATGGCCTTCTATTCTTATCGTGGAATTGTCAACTACTTCGGTTACCCTTGCGGTTCTACCCTCAGCGGTTTTTACACTAAAGGCCCTTTCTAGTTTACTGACCGAGTATTCCACCCTGGCCTGTTCTTGCGTCAGTGCATACGCTCGAGTCTCCGTTCGGGGCCTTTCTTCCTTCTTCTCCGGGCCTTACCCCTTGCCACCTTCCCCCATCCTTGGCTTAGTGCATTCACAGCTCATGTGTCCGTTTCCCCCACAGTTATAACATTTGACACCTTGTGGGCATTCTCAGGGGTAGTGCCCGGTCTTGCCACACTTAAAGCACAGATTAGTTCCCATCCTACACTCCCCCTCATGCCTTGCACCACATTTCCCATAAACCGCGATCTCCGCCACTCTAGCCTGTTTCTCCCGGGCTCCATACAGTCTCCCGACAGATCGTTTGGCCGGAAAACTTGGTTTCTTCTTCGGATCATCAATAGCAACAACATCCAGTGCTAGGTCATCGAACACCACGCCACTCAGCTCCACGACTGAATCATAGGTAGTAGGAGCGTTTGCCTTAACGTAGGTGCGGACCTTTTCCGGCAGTCCCTGAATGTAGCAGGCAATCTTTCTTTCCTCAGACGTTACAAGATGTGGCACCAGACGTGCTAGTTCATTGAATCGGGTAGTGTACTGCCGGTGCGTCATGCTCCCGGCCTTCAAAGCCAGAAATTCCCTCTCTACCTTCTCAATCTCGTTTCTCGGATAGAAGTTCTTGATTACCAGAGTTTTTAAGTCATTCCACATCATTGAGTCAACCACCTCATCCTCTTTAGCCTGACGTACACCTTCCCACCAGTGAGATGCTTCCTCCCTGAAGGAGTTAGCTTTCACAACCAGATTTGCTCGACATTCGCTTAAACGAATAGTGGCTTCCATACGGATCACCCAGTCAAACATAGCCACCGCGTCTTTCTTCCCAGTGAGAACCGACAGATCACACGCCTTGAAGGACTTATAGTCGTAACCGCAAGCAGGCGGTGCGTTAACTGCCTCAATAATCGGGGTATCAGTTTCCGTGTTGGACCCGCCCGTCTCATTAGCCTTCATCAATGCTTCTGCCAGAAGATCTGGTAGGGTAGCCTTCATCAGCTTAGTAAACTCGCGTGCTAGGGCCGCTTTTACTTCTGGTTCAAAAGTGAAATGTTATTCCACATGACTCTGCTCAGTCCCATGCATACTAACTTCCGGTTCAGTGGGAACACTTCCTTCTTCACTGTACTCCTAACGAGCAGGAGTCCTACCTCAACCACCGGTACGGCCCCCACCACGCCTTTCGTTTCCTCGTCTCGCCATTTCGTTCTATAAGACAAGAAATCCAATGCCATCACGCTAGTTAACAAATAGAATTCAACAAGTATTGTAAAATGTTAATATACACTAGCCATCTGCAATTAACCATTACACTACCTTTTGACTTCTATTTGACCACCTTTATGATTCCATCATAACACAAGTCCCTACAAAATACTTTCTAAGGCATACTACATACACATACTCTACTTTTCATACCTGATGATGTGTCTCGAGTTACCCGTACTGGCATCCTCTTTTGGTCCCATTCACAGTTTAACTTCAAACACTTGGAGTGTCCGAATCTCTCAAACTATTGCTCTGATACCAACTTGTAAGGCTCCAAACCGGGGAGGCCTCACTTGTTGGATTTACTCATTCACAAACAGTTCTTAAACTTGAATATCAAATAACGCAGCGGAAAACTTTCATTTAAACATAACAGTAACATTGACAGACATGCGGAAGCGTAAACATTGTCTAAAACATTCATTACATAACATAATCATAATGTAACAGGAAGCCAGTCATCATATCAGCCGGGTAACTCTTCATCGCTTGCCAAGCATCACCGTCCCTCCGTACCTATCCTTAACCTGAATGTGTATACTAAAAGTCAGCTCGCTGGTGAGTTCTAGCTTTACATAAAATGTCACACCCCTAAATTCCACTAACGGATTTTTACCGTTAGGGATGTGACACACCAGGATCTCAGTCATTAGTTACATCAAACAACACTATATGGGACTTAAAATGTCATAACATAAAAGTTCAGAGTTAATGCGGTAGCGTTTAAACAAGAAAGTAAATGCGCAAAACAACGCGCCAAAGTTTAGCTTAATAAAAGTAAGTGAATTGTTTTAATGGTTTGCATATGAGTGAAATGATAGTAGGACTCCATGCATGTCCTAGTTGTGCAACCTGTGCCTTAGCGACCTGAGAAAACATGTACGAAAAGTGTCAACACGAGATTGGTGAGTTCACAGGTTTCAAGTTTGCAATAAGAGAGTGTTTGCCAGATTATGTACATTCAATATGCATATCTATAGGTAGCTTGCATATGTTCATGTCTTACTAGAGCGCTTGCAACCGAAGCTGACAGTGTGTTTGTTTGTTTACCTCCAGCCATGTCTATCAACTCTGACTAATGTGTTAAGGTCAATATTTCACCCGTTCGACCTCCAATCGAGTTAGCGCGACTAACGCGGATGGGGTTTGTCAAACCCAGTAGTACTACCAAAATTACCTCGCTAATTCCATATTAACGGTCCGATGTGTGTGAGGACTTTCATGATAGTGTGTTACGCTTAGCCTTAACAGTGATATCATATGAAGTACCATAATCAAAATAGTTTGCGTCATGTTTTCTCCCCCCAACGGGAAAAACATGTAAAATAATGTTTGTTTGCGTACCTGTTTCTCCCAAGCGGGAAAACAAGTAAAATTATGATTGCTTGCGTGTATGTTTATCCACCAACGGGAAAACAAGTAAAAGATGTTGATTTGTGTACATGTTTCTCCCCCAATAGGAAAACGAGTAAAAAGGGGCCGTGAAACTCACATGCGTTGCGTAGTAGGTAGTATCAGACAAGTATGACGTTGAAACCACAAGTGTTAGTCTGAAACGGCTCACGTATGCCCCAGAATTATAAACATAACAATTAGGGACACATTGAGATTTGTGACAACGACACGAAAGATTAGAACGTCTTAAAACATTCTAATGATTTTACGAGTAGACGAGCGTGTCTACGAGAATATAGGTTTCTTAATATAATAATTAAGATAAAAACGTTACGTGTCGAACGTTCTATAATACGAATAAAAATAAATAAATAAATTCGTGCGTTTGTATCATTTAATAATGATCTAAGAAAATAATATAACATATATATTATTTTTGAACTCGTAGGTAATATACGATAATCGTTTACGTGACAAAATAATAAATATATTATTTTTATTCGAGATTATAAACTTGAGTAAATAATATAAATAATTATATTATTAATTAGTTTGAAACGTTACATGAGATTAATAAACGAGACGAAATAATATAAAAATATATATTATTTTATAATAGGAGTCACGGGTTGAAAATAATATAAACATATTATTTTATTCGAAGTCGTGGTTTGAAAATAATATAAATATAATATTTTAAAAGTGGAAATAATATTAATTAGGAGTTATAAAACAAAACCCGAGCCTACGGGTGTTTTCCCCGAGTTAAAACACATTAATATATTAATATAATAATATAAGATAGGTTTTTATATTAAAAACAATAGTTTAAAAAATGAATTACAAAGAAAACTGGTTGAGAGATTCGAACCCGTGTCTCTCCCACCACAGCACACACACTTAACCATCTCCGCCGCTAGGGTATCGCGTACATACCAAGATCAAAATGGTTTTATCAAACAACTATCCTGTGTTCATCCCCCTTATCGCTACCCGATCCAAACTCCCTCCCAACACCACTGAATTCGATTTCGATTGGCTCAAATGACATAAGGGTTTTGTTAATCAGATGTTTGCAAACCTGCTGGCCAGTTTAACTTGAAAAGCATTGAGTTTTTGATCGTTTAATTCCTCTTTGAAATCGTCAAAACCCTAGCTTTGAACACAAATCAAATTGATGAATTTGTATATTGGAATCAGTTGAAAACATAGGACTTTTACTAAACGAAGGATTGCGAATCTGATCATGTGGTTTAATTTCATTTAAGTCGTGTCAAAGATCAAAAGACCCAAATCCGATTATGAACAAACCCTTGAATCGGGATCTTGAACAATTCGATGTTATAAGGTTAAATTGATAGAGGGCTTTCATTAAACACATGATTACGAGTCTAATGGTGTAGGTTAATTGGATTTAAACAGGGTCAAAGGTGGAGTTCGATCAAATTGGAAACCCGAAGAAC
Source organism: Smallanthus sonchifolius (assembly GCA_023525975.1). Lineage (NCBI taxonomy): Eukaryota > Viridiplantae > Streptophyta > Magnoliopsida > Asterales > Asteraceae > Smallanthus > Smallanthus sonchifolius. The sequence continues at coordinate 64,717,812 of CM042030.1, read as the reverse complement.
CCTAGAATCTGTTCTTGATCGAATCAGTGTTATAAGCACCAATTTTCATAGGGCTTATGATCTACGCATGAAAACGAAACCAAGGATGTAAGATTTTACCAGAATAGGATTCGAATTGGTGGTTCCCGACTAGAATAGGTGTCGACAGCAACTGGGTTGATCTCCAGCAAGCCTAGTTCTTCCTCCTGGTGAATTGATACTTGTAACAGCTTCAAAATTGTTCGATTGGTGTGTGCAGGGTGTTCGTTTGTGAGATTAATGATCGAAATGATCGAATTCGTTGGTATGAAATCATGGTGTCGACGGTTATGAGTTAATTTACCATTAATCGGTTTAATTCGAGATAACAACGATGATTAAAACTTTAATTAGGTTCGTTAATGTCATTAACGTGTATAACCGTTTCAATTCAAATAGAAAACGGCTAGAGTTAGCGAATTTGATTCAAGAACAGGTGTGTTGACTTCCAAAAGTCATCAGAAATCCACTTTAGTTGATTTACAGATTTAGTCCCTGCATCTTCATGTAAATAAGTTTGGAAATAGACAAAATTGGTCCCTCAAGTTTGGATTGAGTTAGAACAAGGTTAGTTGACCTTCAAAGTCCAACATAAATTGAAGAACAGGTGATTTTTTACTTTCAAAGTCAAATAGAAATACGTTTTGCCTATTTAAACAATAAGTCCTTGTGGTTTGAGTTTGAAAATAGACAGAAATAGTCCCTAGGGTTTGAGATAAGTTAACTAAGTTAAGACTTAACAGAGTTATATAAACGGAGTTAATCTGGAAAGTCCGGATTGTCACATCATCACCTAGTTAAAAGAATTTTCGTCCCGAAAATTAAAATAATAAGAAATTTTTTTTTTGGAGTGTCACATCATCCCCTAGTTAAAAGAATTTTCGTCCCGAAAATTAGAATAGTACCTTAAGAGTTTGACGTGGATTGCTTGAACAGATGAGGATACTTGCGTATCATCTGATCCTTGCGCTCCCATGTGAATTGTGGTCCGTGTTTCGAGTTCCAACGAACCCTAACAATAGAGATTTTACTGTGTTTGAGAGTTTTGACTTCCCTATCCATGATTTCTACCAGTTATTCGATAAAAAGCAATTGTTCATCGATGTGTAGTTCCTCAAGAGGAACCGTGAGTGTGTCGTCTGCTATACATTTCTTCAAGTTTGAGACATGAAAGACATCGTGTACACCACTAAGTCCTTCAGGTAGGTCCAGTTGATACGCTACTAGGCCAATTCTCTTCCCTATCTTGAATGGTCCAATATAACAAGGATTCAGTTTGCCTCGTTTCCCAAAGCGAATCACACCTTTCCAAGGTGAGACTTTTAATAGTACCATGTCACCTACTTGAAATTCTAACGTTTTGCGACGTTTATCGGCATAGCTCTTTTGACGATCACGAGCTGCCGCCATACGGTTTCTAATTTGAATGATCTTTTCGGAGGTTTCGAATACAAGTTCAGGACCTGTATGTTGGCTATCCCAACTTCAGCCCAACAGATAAGAGATCGGCATTTCCGTCCGTATAATGCCTTGAAAGGTGCTGCCTTGATACTAGTGTGATAACTATTAATGTAGGAGAACCCCACCAGAGGTAGGTGAGACTCCCAAGTGTTACCGAAATCAATCATACAAGCTCGTAGCATATTCTCTAAGGTTTGGATGGTACGTTCCGTTTGGCCATCTGTTTGGGGATGGTACGTCGTGCTCATATCTGGACGAGTACCTAAAGCTTTTTGTAAAGATTGTCAGAAACGTGATGTGAATCGAGCGTCTCGATCCGAAATGATAGAAATTGGCACTCTGTGCCGAGAGACTATCTCCTTTAAGTAAATACGGGTAAGTTTTTTCCATCTTGTCAGTCTCTTTGATGGCTAAGAAGTGAGCGGATTTTTTCAAGCGATCTACGATCACCCAGATGGTGTCGCATCCGCTAAGAGTTCGGGGCAATTTGATGATAAAATCCATAGAAATTTGCTCCCATTTCCACATTGGAATTTCTGGTTGTTGAAGTAAGCCAGAAGGCTTTTGGTATTTCACGTTGACCTTTGCACAAGTCAGGCACTTGCTCACGTAGGTGGCTATATCAGCCTTCATTTTTTGCCACCAATATATCACCTTTAGGTCATGGTACATCTTGTCAGAACCTGGATGAATAGAGTATCGAGATTTGTGAGCTTCATCCATAACTAGTTCTCTTAGATTTTCGTACATTGGAACCCATATCGCTCCGCGAAGTAGCGAATGCCGTCTCATTTGACCTCCAGTTGATCTTCTATACCGCGTGAGGTTTCCAACGGTATGTTCTCCTCTTTAAGGGTTGCGAGTTGAGCACTTCGGATTTTGTCAGGTAATCCGGTGTGAATAGTAAGTTGTAATGCTCGAACTCGTTTGGGTTTGGTGTCCTTACGGCTTAGGGAATCGGCTACCACATTAGCCTTTTCCCGGATGATATCCGATTGCACAGTTACAGTTATTTAAGAGTTCGACCCAACGATGATGTCGCATGTCCAACTCTTTCTATTCAAAGATGTGCTGAATACTCTTGTGATCGATGTAGATGGTGCACTTGGTATCGTACAAGTAATGTCTCCATATCTTTAGTGCAAATACTACAGCTCCCAACTCTAAGTCATGAGTTGCGTAGTTTTTCTCATGGATTTTTAGTTGATGAGAAGCGTATGAAATGACCTTCTCGCGTTGCATTAATACACAACCAAGACCTTGAATGGACGCATCACAATACACCACAAAATCATTTGTTCCCTCTGGAAGAGATAGGATGGGTGCACTGCAGAGTTTCTGCTTCAGAAGTTGGAGTGCTAATTCCTGGGTATCATTCCAGTTATAAGGTTTACCCTTTTGAGTTAGGGCAATGAGGGGTTGAGTGATCTTGTAGAATCCCTCAATGAAACGATGGTAATAGCCTGCCAATCCTAGAAATTTTCGCACCTCTGTCGGAGTTGTCGGTGTCGCCCAATTCTTGATGGCTTCTATCTTGGATGGATCGACATGTGTTCCCTTATCATTGACCACATGTCCTAGGAATTATACCTCATGAATCCAGAATTCGCACTTGGAGAATTTAGCATACAATTGCTCTTGCTTTAACAATTCCAGATTCAAACAAAGGTGCTCCTCATGTTCTTCTTTGTTCTTAGAATAGATAAGGATGTCATCAATGAAAACGATGATGAACTGATCGAGGTAAGGTTTATACACACGGTTCATGAGGTCCATGAATACCGCGGGTGCGTTCGTCAGTCCAAAAGGCATGACCATAAACTCGTAATGGCCATACCTAGTTCTGAATGCAGTCTTTGAGATGTCTTCGTCTCGGACTCTCAACTGATGATAACCGGATCTAAGATCTATCTTGGAATAGAAGCTTGATCCTTGGAGTTGGTCGAAAAGTTCATCGATGTGGGGAAGAGGATAACGGTTCTTGATGGTTACTTTATTAGGATCACGGTAGTCGATGCACATGCGGAAGGTCCCGTCCTTCTTCTTGACAAATAGGACTGGAGCTCCCCATGGCGATGAGCTAGGTCGAATGAAACATTTATCCAACAACTCCTACAGTTGTGTAGACAACTCTTGCAGCTCACTTGGTGCAAGTCTATATGGTGCCCGAGCGATAGGTGCAGCTCTGGGTGCTAGATCAATTTGAAATTCGACTTGGCGGTGAGGCGGGAGACCAAGCAGGTCTTTGGGAAATACTTCCGGATATTCACGAATGATCGGGATGTCGTCAATCTTCTTCTCCTCATATGGCTGCTTGGTGACGAGAGCCAGAATGGCAGTATGACCCTTACGTAGACAGTTTTGTGCTTTCATGAAAGATATGATGCCCATAACAGCACCACTCTTTTCGCCTTAGACAGAAAGGGTTTTTCCACTTGGGAAAGGAAGGTGAACAATTTTCTCATGACAAAGAATTTCGGCTTGGTTCTTAGATAACCAATCCATACTGACAATTACGTCGAAGCTACCGAGTGTGACTGGCATAAGGTCAATGTCAAGTTCATGAACAACAAATGCAAGTTTACAACCCTTAAGAATGTGAGTTGCTTCAATTATCTGTCCATCAGCTATTTCTATGGGGTACTTACCTTCTAGTAGGGTTAGAGTACGACCATACTAGTAAAAAAATTGTGAGTTCATTGAAATAACTGGATATGCTAGGGTATAAATCAAATTAGACCAAGGATTAGTCACAGGATAAGGTAACACGGTCAAATTGAATTTATTGTTGGAGTGTAAGGAATAACGGGTTAGTTTAGAAAGAATTTCCCAAATTTTGCTTACATAGTTGGAGTCGGTGGGTTTACCATGAGGTTGTACTAGAGTTTCAATCTAGTTGGTTCCATTGGTCAAGTCTGGATGAGAGTCTTACGTTCACTAAGGCTCTTACATGGGTGAAATCAAATGATGGATCCTATGGATGATAGTTCAGTGTGTTCGTAAATACCTTCAACATGATAGTCACGTCTATCAACTGTTAAACAGGTTTAACGATACCAACTAGTCGTTAAGTGGGTTACGAGAATTTCTACGAACAGTGGAAACTTAAGCCTGTAAATCACAGCTTAGGACCATTTATCCACATACTAGGTTTCACCAGTACTTACATGTACCTCAAATTACTATTACGTGTGCACTCGTAATGATAATTTGCTTTGCATGCTCACCCTAGCTTCTCCGTGTCCCGTGTCAAATGTCCCTCAGTTTTTATTGTTGAGTAAAGAGTATTGTCAGATACGATAAGTCATCGAGAAACTTAGTCATCAACCATAAATTGATCAACTAGAACTCATATCAGGATAAATAGTCGGGAATCGTTTGATCCGAGTATTCACTCGAGTTGAAACATAATACGAGAGTCCAATCCAGTGGATTGTAGATGGGAACATGCACATGAAACAATCATGCACATGAAATACGACTTTGAGAGGTGAGACTAGTTCATGGATATGCGTTACTGGAAGAAACAGAGTAGCCGTCCTTCCAACCGAGTCAGGGTAGGGCTTGAGTATGCAATGAGCAAGGCGTTCTCAACCTTGTGGTCAATCTTTCTTCAACAGAATATCGACCAAAGCGTGAGCCCACGGCTCGGGAAGGAGATGACATCTATGTGTCAATGAATTTCTACCATAATACGTGCAACGGTCTGCCTCCACACGATGTACCTCAAGCGAGGTCCACGGTTTCGGGCTTGAAGTAGAGTAAAGCTAGTGAGATCGGAGTATTGTTGCTAGTGGGTGTAGGAGGGACTCGCCTCCAACGAACCCAACTCCCAAAGAGACATGTGTTAGTGCTATGTGTCGCCCCTAACACGGACATGAGAAAGCCCACCATTCCCGATTGTGTCATCGATAGGCTCAAGCCGGTGTTATCTTCGGCTCTGGTGGTGTAACAAGGGTGCAGATGATGGTGGTGTGAGTGACTCCTCCGAAGGCTCCGTCTCGCTGCCCTCGGACGGGAGTGGATGTTGTTCTGTTGATTCCCCGAGTGTCACCACTGGGAATGATGATGCAATGCGAATGACTTGCCCCTCGTCAGCAGAAGATGATATAGATGATGTCAACATGCCTGCAATGCAATGTATGTGTAGATGCTACGTATAGCACGTATGAGTGTCTGTGTCGTGTAACTAATGTGTGTGGATTATAGTCTAGTATTCAATCCTAGTTCGCTATAACCAATGGCTCTGATACCAATCTGTCACACCCCCAAATTCCACTAACGGAGTTTTACCATTAGGGAAGTGACACACCAGGATCTCAGTCATTAGTTACATCAAACAACACTATATGGGACTTAAAATGTCATAACATAAAAGTTCATAGTTAATGTGGAAGCGTTTAAACAAGAAAGTAAATGCGCAAAACAACGCGCCAAAGTTTAGCTTAATAAAAGTAAGTGAATTGTTTTAACGGTTTGCATATGAGTGAAATGATAGTATGAATCCATGCATGTCCTAGTTGTGCAACCTGTACCTTAGCGACCTGAGAAAACATGTATGAAAAGTGTCAACACGAGGTTGGTGAGTTCACAGGTTTCAAGTTTGCAATAAGAGAGTGTTTGCCAGATTATGTGCATTCAATATGCATATCTATAGGTAGCTAGCCTATGTTCATGTCTTACTAGAGCGCTCACAACCAAAGCTGACAGTGTGTTTGTTTGTTTGCCTCCAGCCATGTCTATCAACTCTGACTAATGTGTTAAGGTCAATATTTCACTCGTTCAACCTCCAATCAAGTTAGCGCGACTAACGCGGGTGGGGTTTGTCAAACCTAGTAGCACTACCAAAATTACCTCGCTAATTCCATATTAACGGTCCAGTGTGTGTGAGGACTTTCATGATAGTGTGTTACGCTTAGCCACAACAGTGATATCATATGAAGTACCATAATCAAAATAGTTTGCGTCATGTTTTCTCCCCCAATGGGAAAAACATGTAAAATAATGTTTGTTTGCGTACCTGTTTCTCCCCCGCGAGAAAACAAGTAAAAGTATGTTTGCTTGCATGTATGTTTCTCTCCCAACGGGAAAACAAGTAAAAGATGTTGATTTGTGTACATGTTTCTCCCCCAATAGGAAAACGAGTAAAAAGGGGCCGTGAAACTCACTTGCGTTGCGTAGTAGGTAGTATCAGAGAAGTATGAGGTTGAAACAACAATTGTTAGTCTGAAACGGCTCACGTATGCCCCAGAATTATAAACATAACAATTAGGGACACATTGGGATTTGTGACAACGACACAGAAGATTAGAACGTCTTAAAAATATTCTAAAGATTTTACGATTAGATGAGCGTGTCTACAGGAATATAGAATACTTAATATAATAATTAAGATAAAAACGTTACGTGTTGAACGTCTCTAATACGAATAATATTAAATAAATAAATAAATTCGTGCGTTTGTATCATTTAATAATGATCTAAAAAAATAATATAATATATATATTATTTTTGAATTCGTACGTAACATACGATAATCGTTTACGTGACAAAATAATAAATATATTATTTTTATTCGAGATTATAAACGTGATGTAACATCCCGAATAAATAGAAAACTAATAAAAGAAAAGCAAGGTGGGATTGGCAAAGGTTCGGCCCAAGGGCCCGAAATATGAAAGGTTACCCTTACTAATCAGCGCCCTAACCTCAGCCTCTCCTCATTTCCCTCATTTGCGTCAAGCTAGAGAGAGAAAGAGAGAGATCGGGTCTAGAGTGAGAAAGCTCGGGATCAAGCTCAAAGTCTCGAGGATTGTAGCTCATCACCTCTGGATCATATAGCATCGAAAAGGGAACGAAAATAGGTAACCATCTGGCCCAAATATGAGTTTTATAACTTTTGGGTTTCGAGTTAAAAACGAGTAAAGATGTTATTTTTACGTATGATATTCAAAAGAAACCACATATTCATAATCATGGATGAAAATGGAACGTTTTGAACGTAAAAAGTTTGAGGTTTAAACACCTTGAAATCATAAGGTCAGATCTAGGGTTCTGATCGGGGAAGAAGACTGATGCATCGAAACTACTAGTTTCGATATAGGCGAATCCATCGAAGCTACCTAGTTTCGGTATATGCAGACCCATCGAAACTACCATAGTTTCGATATAAATCCCTGACCCGAAACTATTAAGATTTTACATAAGTTACTTATCGAAACTACCAGAGTTTTGATATAAACCCATGACCCGAAACTACCATAGTTTCGATATAAACCCATGACCCGAAACTACCATAGTTTCGATATAAACCCCTGACCCGAAACTACTAAGATTTTACATAAGTTACTTATCGAAACTACCATAGTTTCGATAGAAACCCATGACCCTAAACTACCATAGTTTCGATGTGATTCATCCATCGAAACTACTGGGTTCAAGCATATTAATGTCTAGTATTATCTAGGAGCACTACTTTATGTGTATGACTTCATTATACCTAAGATTGGTGAACTTAGGGCCAAGATCCTTGATGAGGCCCATAAGTCTAGCTACTCTATCCACCCTAGGACGAACAAAATGTACCAAGATCTAAAGAAAGAATACTGGTGTCCTGGCATGAAGAACGACATGACCGAATATGTAGGCAAGTGCCTAACTTGTTCTCTGGTTAAAGCCGAACACCAGAAACCATGCGGCAAAAAGCAACCCTTGCCGATACCGGAATGGAAGTGGGAAGAGATCACAATGGATTTCATTACCAAGCTACTGCGAACAGCTAAAGGCAATGATACCATTTGGGTGATCGTCGACCGCTTGACGAAAAGTGCTCACTTCTTACCAATACGTGAGGCTTCTTCTTCTGAAAAGTTAGCAGCAATATTCATCAAGGAAATCGTAAGCAGACATGGTATGCCATTAACGATCATGTCAGACAGGGACACTCGATTCACATCAAGGTTTTGGAAGAAATTCAAGGAATCGATGGGCACTAGACTAAACATCAGCACAGCTTACCACCCTCAAACCGATGGTCAATCGCAAAGGACCATTCAGACCTTGGAGGACATGCGCCGGGCCTGTATCATTGATTTAGGTGGGAGCTAGGATAGCCACCTGCCCTTGGCAGAATTTTCATATAATTACAGCTATCACTCAACCATTGGCATGCCACCATTTGAGATGTTGTATGGAAGAAGTTGTAGAACCCCGGTTTGTTAGGGAGAAATTGGACAGAAAGACTTTGCTAGTCTCGAAGTGGTCAAAGCTACTTTGGAGAAGTTTGACAAGATAAAAGCTCGAATGAAAGCCGCTAAAGAGAGACATAAATCATACGCGGATAAGAGAAGAAGATATTTAGAGTTTCAAGTAGGGGACATGGTACTACTGAAAGTGTCACTCTGGAAAGGGATCATCCGATTCAGAAGACGTGGAAATTTAAGTCCAAGGTTTGTCGGACCTTTCAAAATCGTAGCAAGAGTTGGTCAGGTTGCTTACAGACTCGACCTACCCGATGAGCTCAATGGAATTCACCCTACGTATCGCACTTACGCAAGTGCCTTGCTGACGATATGGCTCAAATACCCTATGAAGAAATCGAAGTAGATAACAGTTTGAACTATGTAGAGGAACCAATAGCTATTCTCGACCGAGCCGAGAAACGACTACGCAATAAGTCGATTCCTTTAGTCAAAATACAATATAAGCACAGGAATGGGTCCGAAGCTACTTGGGAGAAGGAAGACGAGATGAAAGGACTGTGTCCGAAGTTGTTAACTTGTAGCAGGCCTCATTAAGGAGGGTACACTTGTAACATCCCGAATAAATAGAAAACTAATAAAAGAAAAGCAAGGTGGGCTTGGCAAACGTTCGGCCCATCGGCCCGAAATATGAAGGGAAACCCTTACTAATCAGCGCCCACACCTCAGCCTCTCCTCATTTCCCTTATTTGCGCCAAGCTAGAGAGAGAAAGAGAGAGCTCGGGTCTAGAGAGACAAAACTCGGGATCAAGCTCAAAGTCTCGAGGATTGTAGCTCATCACCTCTGGATCGTCTAGCATCGAAAAGGGAACAAAAACAGGTAACCATCTGGCCCAAATCTGAGTTTTATAACTTTTGGGTTTCGGGTCAAAAACGAGTAAAGATGTAATTTTTACGTATGATATTCAAAAGAAACCACATATTCATAGTCATGGATGAAAATAGAACGTTTTGAATGTAAAAAGTTTGAGGTTTAAACAACTTGAAATCATAAGGTAATATCTAGGGTTCTGATCAGGGAAGAAGACTGATGCATCGAAACTACTAGTTTCGATATAGGCGAATCCAACGAAACTATCTAGTTTCGATATATGCAGACCCATCGAAACTACCATAGTTTCGATATAAACCCCTGACCCGAAACTACTAAGATTTTACATAAGTTACTTATCGAAACTACCATAGTTTCGACATAAACCCATGACCCGAAACTACTATAGTTTCGATATAACCCATGACCCGAAACTGCCATAGTTTCGATATAAACCCCTGACCCAAAACTACTAAGATTTTACATATGTTACTTATCGAAACTACCATAGTTTCGATAGAAACCCATGACACGAAACTACCATAGTTTCGATGTGATTCATCCATCGAAACTACTGGGTTCAAGCATAGTAATGTCTAGTATTATCTAGGAGCACTACCTTATGTGTATGACTTCATTATACAGATTGTGAGAGACATTAGTGGCGCTCAGTAACCCGTTAAGTGTATTTCAGAAACCATTCATCGGGTGAGTTCTATGTGCCCCCTATGTGTTACGTGCAAATGATTTTAAATGTTTTGGGGCTGGAGTGTATACATGATATGAATGAATGTTATGTTATGTGCTATATGACAATACATGCTGAATATAAGTATGACAAGTATGTTTCAAAATAAAGAAATGAAAGCATGACATAGCACGTAAGAATGAAATCTTGCTTTATATCTACGTATATATTGCTTGCCAAGTATGAAAAGAATAACATAACGTATAAGAATGAAAATCTTGCTTTATATCTATGTATATATTGCTTGCCAAGTATGAAAAGAATGACACAATGTGTAAGAAGGAAATCTTGCTTTATATCTATGTATATATTGTTTGCCAAGTATGAAAAGAATAACATAACGTGTAAGAATGAAATCTTGCTTTATATCCATGTATATATTGCTTGTCAAGTATAAGTAAACGTTATGGACGCTTCGATGATAACGGATACCTCGGTAGACGGACGACCATGCGACTATCATGCAACCGGGACATGTACGTTCCTTCATAAGCTAGGACGTATTAAAGGCAATCAATGGACGGTCGAAGCAAATGCCTTATCAATGATAAGCAGAACGGTTGCATGAATAATAGCTCACATGGGAAACGGATGCCTTAGGGAAAACAGGCGAATATGACGGACTACGACGGTAGGAAGGTAAAGACGGACGGCCGAAGGTTTGCCGGACGGTTTAAGATATGACGAGCGGTTTCTAGTGTCGGAAGGCTAAGTAAATGGGCTACGACGGTAGTTCAAGAACATTTGTCTTTGTGACTTACGTAAGCAAAGTAACGGGTTGATCACCCATATGTGTATGACCAACGATTGTACACTAAGAACTAAGCATGTATGTATTTATATATGTACTCATTACGAATGTTATAAGAAACAAGAAAAGTAAAGAAAAATAATATGTATATAATACATACATATATATATATATATATATTATATGATAAGTTTATATCTGATTGCTTTAAACTAGAACTCACCAGTGTTAGCTGACTTTTAGTATGCATTTCACGTAGAAAGAAGAAGGGACGTGCTAAGGCGTGACGGCTACTCGGCACAACTGACATCCCAATTACTTGAGTTTATGTTAAGACAATGTTTATGTTTAAATGTTAAGACTTCCGCTGCTACGTTATGTATTTGACTTATTGTATGCTTCCGCTATGTTGAATGATTTTACTTAAAAAGTTCAGTATGAATGACTATGTTTATGAGTAAATCCAACAAGTGAGGTCTCTCGGGAAAAGGGCCTTACACGTGAGTAAATAATATAAATAATTATATCATTAATTAGTTTGAAACGTTACACGAGATTAATAAACGAGGCGAAATAATATAAAAATATATATTATTTTATAATAGGAGTCACGGGTTGAAAATAATATAAATATATTATTTTATTCGAAGTCGTGGTTTGAAAATAATATAAATATATTATTCTAAAAGTGGAAATAATATTAAATATGAGTTATAAAACCAAACCCGAGCCTACGGGTGGTTTCCCCGAGTTAAAACACATTAATATATTAATATAATAATATAGGATAGGTTTTTATATTAAAAACAATAGTTTAAAAAATGAACTAAAAAGAAAACTGGTGGAGAGATTCGAACCCGGGTCTCTCCCACCACAGCACACACATTTAACCATCTCTGCCCGCTAGGGTATCGCATACATACCCAGATCAAAATGGTTTTATCAAACAACTCTCCTGTGTTCATCCCCCTTATCGCTACCCGATCCAAACTCCCTCCCAACACCACTAAATTCGATTTCGATTGGCTCAAATGACACAGGGGTTTTGTTAATCGGATGTTTGCGAACCTGCTGGCCAGTTTAATTTGAAAAGCATTAAGTTTTAGATCGTTTAATTCCTCTTTGAAATCGTCGAAACCCTAGCTTTGAACACAAATCAAATTGATGAATTTGTATATTGGAATCAGTTGAAAACATAGGGCTTTTACTAAACGAAGGATTGCGAATCTGATCATGTGGTTTAATTTCATTTAAGTTGTGTCAAAGATCAAAAGCCCCAAATCCGATTATGAACAAACCCTAGAATCAGGATCTTGAACAATTCGATGTTATAAGGTTAAATTGATAGAGGGCTTTCATTAAACACATGATTACGAGTCTAATGGTGTAGGTTAATTGGATTTAAACAGGGTCAAAGGTGGAGTTCAATCAAATTGGAAACCCGAAGAACCCTAGAATCTGTTCTTGATCGAATCAGTGTTATAAGCCCCAATTTTCATAGGGCTTATGATCTACGCATGAAACGAAACCAAGGATGTAAGATTTTACCAGAATAGGATTCTAATTGGTGGTTCTTGACTAGAATAGGTGTCGACAGCAACTGGGTTGATCTCCAGCAAGCCTAGTTCTTCCTCCGGGTGAATTGATACTTGTAACAGCTTCAAAATTGTTCGATTGGTGTGTGTAGGGTGTTCGTTTGCGAGATCAATGATCGAATTCGTTGGTATGATATCATGGTGTCGACGGTTATGAGTTAATTTACCATTAATCGGTTTAATTCGCGCTAACAACGATGATTAAAACTTTAATTAGGTTCGTTAATGTCATTAACGTGTATAACCGTTTCAATTCAAACACAAAACGGCTAGAGTTAGCGAATTCGATTCAAGAACATGTGTGTTGACTTCCAAAAGTCAACAGAAATCGACTTTAGTTGATTTACAGATTTAGTCCCTGCATCTTCATGTAAATAAGTTTGGAAATAGACAAAATTGGTCCCTCAAGTTCGGATTGAGTTAGAACAAGGTTAGTTGACCTTCAAAGTCCAACATAAATTCAAGAACATGTGATTTTGACTTTCAAAGTCAAATAGAAATAAGTTTTGCCTATTTACACAATAAGTCCTTGTGGTTTGAGTTTGAAAATAGACAAAAATAGTCCCTAGGGTTTGAGATAAGTAACTAAGTTAAGACTTAACAGAGTTATATAAACAGAGTTAATCTAGAAAGTCCGGATTGTCACATAAAACCTTAGCATAATCATTTTTTTTGCCAAAAACATAACATGCAATTATTTAACAAAAGCGTATGTAACATGCAATAACTTAACATCATCAAAACATCGTTAGATAGCATCATAACATAAGTCAACATGAACTGAATATGCGCCTTCTCGTAACCGTCAATTCCACATCATCGGTTGGAAGAGAAACCCTGAGGCACGCCACCACTAGGCCCATCAACACCGTACTGTCCTTCGGGTGAATAAATCCTAGGGCCCGATACCCCAAAGCCATTCAACACCAACCCGTACCTTAGACACTATTTCCCCGCAAGGAATAGTACCTTCCACCGGGGATCCCGGAAATCCCATGGGTGACCGTCGTCACCCCATCATAAACTAGTTGTACAACCGTTAGCCAGCCCCAAAGGCCCCCTATAAGGGTGAGGCCAATACATACATACATACATACCCTAGCTCCCGTAGGAACTCGTGGCAGATTCGTTCATTCGTGACTTTCATAAAACCTTTACCTCATCTCAGTTAAAGCATTCGTACGTTTTATTAAACAAAACATCATCTCTTTCGTAAACCTTTCGTAAACCTTTCATAAACTTCATTTGGCAAAACACTTCATAAACATCATCTCGTAGACATCATTTCGTAAACATCGTTTCGTAAACCTCATTTTAAAAACATCATTTCGTAAGTATGCACACCAGCCCAAAACAGTTATTAAAACAATAAAAGAGAGGGCTCTAGAACTCACATGAGATAAACAGGGTCAAAGGTCTTTAAAGAATCTTCTAACCTGTGCGTTCACAACCTAATCTTAGCTTTACATACAACTCATTATATTTTTATTCTTTCATACTAGAGAACCTAGGGGTACACGGTTCCTTCCCGTAAACTTTGGGAGTTCACGGTTCGTTCCCGTGATCTTGGGGGTTCATGGTTCAAGGGGAATTCTCGGGGTGTACCCGGGAACTAAGCTCGAGGATCCTCAGCCGTGAACTTCACCCCAAACCGTGAACTTCACCCCTAAGCCGCAAACTTCACCTAACCGTGAACTTCACCCAAATCTCAAACTTCACCCAAACCGCAAACTTCACCTAACCGCAATCTTCACCCAAACCGTAAACTTCACCTAAACCGAAAACTTCACCCGAACCGCAAACTTCACCCCTAAGCCCTGGTTTTGCATGGACTCAGATCTGGATCGACGGATTCATCAAGTTTGGAAATTTTTACGTTTAAAAGGTGTATTTTCCCCCCGTGATTCCAAATCTATAATCCTTTTCTCATTTGGTTTATAAAAACTCATCATTTTTACGAAAATACCCGAAAACCCAAAAAAAGAATAAAAACTCAGATTTGGTTCGGGTCGTTACCTGTTTCGAGATTCTGAATCAGAGAACCTACTCATGAGCAGTAGAGGAACAAGATGCTAGATCCTCGGGTTGATACGTCAACTTTCTCTCTCTACCGTTTCTCTCTCTAAAACTTGCAAACGGAAGAAATGTTGGCGTGTTGGGCTATTTGAAGGGGAAACACCCATCCAAGTTCGTCGGCCTAGTCTCGGCCCTGCCCATCGGGCTTTGTTCGTTTCGTTCCTCGGGTAGTATGAAACTCGTTTATTCTTTCTATCTTGTTTTTGAGATGTTACAAGTCATAACACCGGGTTCTCATACTAGTATGTTAGGAGTAACACTTGACCTATAAGCAGTGTACCCATAAAAAGACTCCCAGGAAAGAGGGGTGGGTCACAACGGACACACTTAGGTACCCAGTCTTTCCTTAGTCAGAATCCTTCAGGGGCCTACAATCACTCTTCCAGCCATCATGTACAATTAACACTATTATTTGAACTCATGATTATGATTGGAATCATTATGGTTTGGGCTTTGAGGCCCAAGGGTTTGAATTTTGTTCACAAGTGATGATGACGACATAATTCTCTATGTGTAAGGATGAGGGTGTATGAGGTCTTAGATATGATTAAGTGTACGGTGAGACTTAGGATAGAATTTAGTAGAATCTAATAGATAACGTGTAGGCGAATCAGGTAATGTAGTAATTAAGGTATTACATGGGTAGAAATTTTGTAATTATATAAGTTATCAACATAGCACATAAGGTAACACGTATTGTATTATGCAATGTAATACCTAAGATAACATGTAGGATTATCACACAAGGGTATCCTAGGGTTATAGACTAGGTCATTGGTTTCTGATAACCTAATTCCGTATAACCATGGCTCTGATACCAATCTGTCACACCCCGACCGATGGCGGATTATACACCGGGGCTAACACGGTTGTTCAAAAGCACATGATCAACTATCAAATGCATTACAATATTTAATCAGCATGTTAAATACCCGTTACAAGGAAAATGGAAACATATTGTTCAAATGAAACATAACAATAATCAAAACTTTATTTTAACTAGGTCTGTAGCCCTAAGTGCTCAAGTATGGTCCTCAAACAGGTACACCTGAAACATGTAAGTAAATGTCAACTACATGTAGTTGGTGAGTAACATAGGTTTTGACACCAAACAAAGTTGAATAAGGTTTACAATTCAATATGTTCAAAGCAAGTCTAAAGCATAAATGTGAAAACATACGAGGTTCCAAAGTGTACAATCAAGCCATGTAAATATATATGCACAGTCCCCCGGACTGCGTGAAGTACCAAAATGTATACACTAACCCGCCAAGGTTCGTGTTAAGTAATGAATCGGATTCCCATATAAATGATCATAAAAGACCTTAGGCTTGCCACGCAAGTTAATGAGTGTACTAAACATGAACACATGTATGGTCACCAAGTAGTTTAAGACATGAAGCATAAAGACTTTTGTATAAGAACATAGGTAATTGAATTGTGTATGTAAAGTAAGTAGACATGTTTCACCCCGAGTATTTGTAAACAAAGTAAAGTAAAGGGGGCTATGAAACTCACCTTGAAATGAATAGCTTGAATGTCACACAGTTATGTTGTTGTTGCACAAAAGTCCTAGCCAACCACAAGGTTAACCTATGATTTCATGATATAATTGTATCATTGATGTGTTCAAATGACTAAAAGGAGTCCTAAAGTACAAAGGGATTTATGTGGATGTCCTTATTTAAATAAGGTA
Organism: Smallanthus sonchifolius; assembly: GCA_023525975.1. Lineage (NCBI taxonomy): Eukaryota > Viridiplantae > Streptophyta > Magnoliopsida > Asterales > Asteraceae > Smallanthus > Smallanthus sonchifolius. The sequence continues at coordinate 64,701,397 of CM042030.1, read as the reverse complement.
GTTGTTTAAGTTTAACTAATGTTTGTTTAAATCTTGATAGGTAATTGTATTTCAATTTGAAAAAAAAAATGAAAGAATAAATAATAATTTCTTTTGTATATAGTTAAATGAATAAATGCCTAAGTAAATAGTGTTCTTTTGTTTGAAATAATGAATAAATAGGTAAATAGTTTTTCCTTCGTAAATAAGTGTATAAATGAAGGAATATATGAATCAATAGTTGAATAAAAATATTTTATTTATTTAGTTTGGTCTCTAAGAAATTTAAGTGTGAAGATAATGCTCTAATTAATTAATAATTAAATCATAATCAATTATTAATTGAAAGTATAGACTTTGGTTTAAATGATTTTATATATATAGGAAAAATATAATTATATAAAAGGATGTATAAATCTTTACGGGGCAAATGGTTTTATATACATGTTCATTTGTTTATGTTAAATATAATTTATAAATTCGAGATTTTAAATGACTAATTTGCTAAAGAATTTGTATGTCTGTGATATGTATTTATTTATAAAATGATAATAATTGTAACCCTTGGTTATTTGTAAAAGAAATTAGTTAATGATTTTTGTTTATAAAAAAAAGATATATAAATTTACACAACCATAAGATTAATTTATAAAATGATGCATCACAAATGAATAGTATTTGTTTATGTTTTGTTATAAAATAACATGTTTGTATATATTTATCTCTTGCATTTTTCTTTATAAAATGGTTCATGTAATAACATGTGTAAGTATATATATATTTATATTCATATATATATATATATATATATATATATATATATATATATATTGTATAAATGTTAAAATTGTGACTACATTGACCTTTATGGTTTTATATATATAAAGAAAAATGCACGAGTTTGTACGTGTATACGTATGTATACAATTATGTACCTATGGGTGTAATAGGGACTTTAGTGTATAATACAACAAAAAGATTAGCAAAATGCGTTCGACAGGTTTCGAACCCGCGACCTAGGATACAAGGGACCTGGGCATCAAGCCATACCAAGAGCCTGCTCGGTAAACAGTTAACCATCAACCCAACCCCTCTTTCTTCCCCATTTTCCCAAACCGAACCCTAGCTCCAAATCCCTCGAATTGCCCTCCGATAATCAGCAATTGATAGGGGTTTTAATTACAGGATTATCACCAATGGAAAGCGATCAAAATTACCTGGAATAGGACTTGGATTCGTCGGAAAAGGATGGAGTTTGGGTTCTCTCTGCTGTCGCGAACTGAGAGGGGATAAGAAGGGTTGAGATCGATCGTTTTTGGGTCTTGAACGATTGCAAGTGATTAGAGGGGATGTTAGAAGAGTGAAGGTATCTCGTAACTGTCTAATAGAAATGAATTCGTGCGATTTAAGTCTGCTTTCGTGGTTTGAATACCCAAAACTGAAAATCTCATTAATGTGCTTTTAAACTTTGATTGCGATCAAATTGGATTGATGTAATCATTTGGAAATGGTCGAGTAACGTTCTTGTACGATTTGGACGAGTTATCACACCTGAATTCGGGGAATTTGGAACGAATTCATGCCTGTTGACTTTTTAAAAGTCAAAATTGATGGGAATGATTAAATCCTTGAGATGGAGATGGGTTCAACTAAAATTGGGGTTCAATTAGGGTTCAAATGAAAATAGGAGGGTTCAAAGTCATCTTTACACGATTTTTTGGTACTAATATGAATTTTATAAAAGTCTAATTATCATTTGTATGATTATGAATATATAAAAAGGAATAGTTTTATTTTTTTTATAACATTACATATGGTTTATTTAACAAAATCAAATGTAATTACATATTCATTCATAAATAACTTTATATATATTCAAAGGATGTAGTTACATGATTTAAGTTCACAAGTTTCATACATTTAAAAGTTGTGTACTAGATTTATTTAATTAAATACATAAGTATATTAAACCTATTATAATGAAAGATAATGAATGTGGTTATATGGTTAAGACTCACAGGTTTCACCTTAATATGCATATACTTATCATAACCAAATGTTTATATATATATATATATATATATATATATATATATATATGTTATATATATAGTAATATGTAAAAGCAGGGTTGAGACTTTGAATGGATATATGTTAAAAATAATAATTATTGTGACATATTGCGTTTGAGCAAGTATGTGATTGAAAAAGGTTATCATTATTGTATAGGATAAAAATAGAAAATATGGCCGAAAAAATCATGGATGTTACATCCGAAGACAAGTCTCCACTGCTGCTTGCACAAAACTTTTCTTTCTTTCTTTCGCCCAGGGGTAACATGCACATATTCACACATAATTTACATTCTACCACACAATAAAATACTTTAACACATTCATAAACAATTACATATTTTATAACCTATGTTAATAACACATAATGGTCATAAACGTTTGGTAAAAACATCATTCTTTCTTTACATTTACAAGCATGCATTTCAGCCCAAAACTTTAAAGGGAAAATGGGCAATAGAAAGTCACCAGTTCTGATTATACTATTCGGTTCCATAACTGTTCGGACTAGGCGGTTCGCTAGAAATCTGTAGTAAATCAACGGGTGAAAACTATCAACATTTATCTAGAGTCGTCTAAACTAGTGTCGCCAGGAACTAGTACTGTTAGACACTAGTGTCGTCGGACATTGTCTCCTAGTGACATTGTCGCCAAGGGCAGTGTCGTCAGATCAGTGTAGCGCTTTCGTTATGGACTTAGTGTCGTTAAAATTAGTGTCGTGGGATTTAGTGTCGTTTAAATTAGTGTCACCAATGATAGTGTCTCCGTTTGAAAATAGTGTCGCAAGGGAATGACACGTGCCCCAACCATTGGGAGCGTTAGGGACGACGCCACTTCTGGGTCGTCTTCCCCGATTAGTGTCACCTTATGAAGATGAAAAAAGTCTCGCCCCATGAAGATCTTTATCAACATGCCTATTTTCAACCCAAGTTTTCAACTTTTTACGTTCAAATTGTTTGTTTAACTTCAATGAAGCTATAATTGGGTTTATTTCATCATTTAACACGTAAAAATCTATGCTTTGAGTTCAAAACCCTAGTTTTACCCCAAAACCCATTTAAACTGAAAATTAGAGGTTTTAGGTTTGATTCTTACCTCAAATGTAGTGATTCTTCCTGGATTCTTGTTCTCCAACGATGGAGAAGCAGATGAGCACTTGAGCAACAATGGTGAGATGTTCTTGAGCTTTATCTCTTTAGACTCTCTCTCTCTCTTTCTCTCTTTACGAAAATGGGTGTTCTAACATGAATGGAGGCTGAGATCTAGGTTCTTTATGAAGCCTTAATGGGATTCCTCTTTATTCTTTCCTTCCCCTTGGTCCAATAAAGAATGTCGGATCTTACGGGTGTTACACATTAATATTTCTAAGTGAACCAGTGTTGTTTCACATGTTAAAGCTAGTTATTTCACATGCGAGACGGAGTTGTTTCGAACCAACGTTAGTACATAATAAAAGAAAACAAAAGAACAAAATAGGCCTTCAAAACAAGTCCACTCATGTTGGTTCACATGTAAACACTCTTGTCAAACAAACAAACATTTAACACAATGATAAGTGAACCAAATCTTAAAGCAGAAAATAATTAAGAAACAATTCAGCCCTAAATACAATTAATCTCTTAGGATGCTTAGTGGAGTGGTTTGAGCAACAGACAAACCAGGTCAGATCAGTGTGGACCCAAACCATTTCTTTTCCACAATGCCGTGTGAGGAAGGTGGACTATGGCCAGCTCGTGTCAAAGGATTAGCAACTAGAAACCACCGAAAGAGAAATGAATGATTTGGGCTCAATATCCAGATCTTTAATTTGAGTAGAGGTGTGTTCATTTGATTTAATTTCAACCACTTGATTAAATAGGATTAATGGTAGGATTTGTTCCTCCGTTCCTTATTTTTGTATGGTCCCTAATTAATCTTCATATACACACGGAGGACAATTCCGGTCCGAAGTGAAAAACTCATGTAAAGCGTATGTAGTCGTCATGGTATTATTACGCATTGCATGTTTGTAATTATGCAACATATGTATAATAATATCATATAGTTATGTATATCAATACATAAGGTTATATATATCTAATAACAACAGTTATATATGTAATTATGCACAATTATACACATAATACATTAACGTTTAAAAAAATCATTTAATATATATAAATAAGGTAAGGTTCAACTAAAAAGTGGTTTTTCGCTAAGAAACGCTAAAAAATTGATCAAACGAACTCCGATTGAGCTCATTACAGCGATGTTGGAACCGTCTCATCAAACCCTAACCCGTCCCCAAAAACCTAAACCCCCCTCCACCCGCACCCCCAAAAACCTAAACCCCCCCTCCAACCCCACCCGAAAAGCCTAAAACCACCACCCCACCCGCCAAAAACCTAAACCCCCCCCCCACCCCACCCCACCCCACCCCCAAAAAAAACCTAAACCCCCCACCCTCCAAAAAAAACCAAAACCTAAACCCTAAAGCTAAACCGTAATGCTAAAACCCTAAAATCTAAACCTTAAAAGCTAGTCCCTAAAAGCTAAGTTGTTAGAGTTCGACGAGACGGTTCCAACGCTGCTGAAATGAGCTCAATCGGAGTTCGTTTGATATCGTTTCTTAATGTTTTTTTATTTCTTAAGTTTTTTAGCGAAAAACCACTTCTTATCCTTCCCTATATATATATATATATATATAGAGAGAGAGAGAGAGAGAGAGGATGGTTCAAAAAGGAACCAAGAAAATAGAGGGAACAAGGGAACCATTCTCAGTCACACATTCTGAGTGAAAAAAAAATACCCCTAAACCCTATAAAATCCTAAACCAAAACACACACAACATACGATTTCAATTAATTATCGACAGATATATCGATAAAGGAAAACATGCCTTGTAGATATTCATCCCTCCTAATTTCCCCCACATCGATTTAAAACATCGACACACTAAAAATAAAAAATTCAACCAAGGAAACACAAACATAAAAAGAATAGATTCAGTCACTCACCTTTATTCGATTAAAAGCTAGGTAGGGAAGAATCGAGGAGTCCATGAAGCGACCGTCGAAGAGTACTAAAATCGGTGCTTGAAACACAAACATCAATACAATATGATGACGGCTCTAACGAAGCGATTTCGATCAAGGGAAATCGAAGAACCGTCTGCGCAAAATAAAGAAAAAACTCGTGTGGAAAAGCAAAGAGAAAGGTTACTATGTGGTAGGCATCTGAAAGAAAAACCCTAACTGGAGAGAGAGGTCTACAGAAACAGAGAGATAGTGCCTATAGACGCCGTCATAAGACGCGTACACAGGTCGGCCATCATCCACCACCGCTCCGTCTGGCCGGAGACACAACCAAAGAGGCCCACGCAGGAAGCAAAGCGAAGTGAAAGATGCATTTTAGGTTAATGAAAGTGAAACATCTCCCTGATGAAGATGTGGATAAAGCATCGACAGAAAACGTGGCATTCAAGGGTGGGACAACCGCCGAAAAGCTCCAATCATAAGCGAGACATGTTCACGTAGAGAGTAAATCAGTTTCCATTGTAAGAGTAAGAATTGGTTGTACCTAATGCAATAATACTTGTAATTCACTGTTTACAAATTTTTGAATTGTATGTTCCGTAAAGCTAAAACCCTAAAATCTAAACCTTAAAAGGTAAACCCTAAAATCTAAGTTGGTGGAGTTCGACGAGACGAACGCCGCTGAAATGAGCTCAATCGGAGTTCGTATGATATCGTTTCTTAAGGTTTTTGTCATTTCTTAGGTTTATTAGCGAAAACTACTTCTTATTTAAACATCCCCCTATATATATAGAGGATGGTTCAAAAGGCAACCAAGAAAAAAGAAGGAACAAGAGAACCATTCTCAGCACACATTCTGAGCTCAATCGAGTCGGCATCTCAAGCGCAAGATTTTCTCCATATACTTACCCTATATATATATATATATATATATATATATATATATATATAATATATATAGGGGACGGTTCCACTAATAAGTGGTTTTTCGCTAAGAAATCCTAAGAAATGGGTCAAACGAACTCCGATTGAGCTCATTCCAGCGGCGTTGGAATCGTCTCATCGAACCCTAACCCGGACCCAAAAACCTAATCCCCTTCCACCCGCACCCCCAAAAACCTAAAACCACTCTCCAACCTATCCTTGAAAAGCCTAAAACCACCACCCCCACCCCCCAAAAACCTAAAACCCCCCATCTCACCACCCCAAAAACCTAAACCCACCCCCACCCACCCCCAAAAACCTAAATCCTTCATCCCCACCCCCAAAAAAAACTAAACCATAAAATCTAAACCGTAAGGCTAAAACCTTAAAATTCAAACGTAAAATCTAAGCCCTAAAAGCTAAGATGTTAGATTTCGACGAGACGGTTCCAATGCCGCTGAATTTAGCTCAATCGGAGTTCGTTTGATATCGTTTCTTAAGGTTTTTGTCATTTATTAGATTTTTTAGCGAAAAAGTATTTCTTATCTGATCCTCTCCCTATATATATATATATAGGGGAAGGATCATGAGAAAACCAAAAAACTCCTCATTAGCACATTTTTTGTAAGGCAAAAAAAAAACCCCCTAATATATATATATATATATATATATATATAATTATAAAACAAAAAAATTACCTGACCTTGAGTTTAAACAAAGTTTAACAAAAAATAGTTCTCCTACTAAGTTTAACAAAAAATGTGCTTACCTTGGTAAAGTTTATATAAATTTTATAGTTCTCCTACTAAGTTTATAAAGTATGTAAATTTCATATTTTTTCAATATCCAGATTATTTATTATGAATATAATATTGTCAAAAAATTAAAAAAAACAAAATTTTGTAAAATTTTGATAAGTTTAACTATTTTTTTCGAATTTGTTAAGTTTTGACAATATTATATTCATAATAAATAATCTAGATATTGGAAAAATATGAAATTTGGTCAGAAAGTTTTATTTACGTATATAATCAATTGAAATAAGTTTTAAGCAGTAACTTTATGTCTAAGTATGATTTTGGATATATGGTCCATTAAAATTTTATAAAAAGTTACTAATTTTGGAATTTTTTATAAAAAAATTGTTTTTATAAAAGTTTTAGGGGATTTTGGACAGAAGTATGATCACATTAAAAACATAAATTTAGACTTTTAAATTGGGTGCTAATATCACACTAAAACCCTAATTTGAGACGAATCAGATATTTAAACCGTAAACCGGACTTTACGTGCGTAATCGCGTTTTTGGACAAAGCAACACCGTGACTTAGGATTTTATATAATAAACTTTATAACTACTGATATACTTTAATAAGATATTAAATTTAAAGTTTTTAAAGTCACGAATTTATATAAAAGTCGGTTTTATAATTTTTAAGCGGTTAGTACGCGTATGCACTGGTTTTTCGGTATGCAATAGATTGAATTTGCTATTTTAGCTGGGCTGACTTAGTTACACACTTTAGGAGTCCTAAAATGTTGTTTTATGTCCACTTGCTTAGTAGGACCCTGTTAGGACTCGGTATTCGTCTGTATTTGTCGACTACGTCGCACATCTCACCCGTATCGATCAGGTGAGTTTCGCGGCCCCACTTTACTTACTGTTTACTGTTTTTGGGGGAAAGTTGTTTCTTTATTTATTTTTAGTCACATGTTATATGATACATTGATACATGAGTTATTTTTTTTAATGCCTTAAAGTTTAAAGTTTTGGGTAATCAATTAGTTGAGCGTAGCCGTTTGGAATTTTGGGTAGTACTACTTGGGTTGACACCCCCGCTCATGGTTTGGTCGCGCCAACCAGACTTGTAGGGTCACTTGGGCGCAAAGTTAGCCAATTTTTAGGCGGTTGTTTGCATTAGACTTCCGTATTTGGTACTTTATTTTTATTTCGTCGAGCCTTTGATTGTGGCTCATGGTTATATGTTGTCTAATATATGTGTACTCAATCAATGGATTTTTGATCTCTTTGGATTTTTTTTTATCAGAAACTTTTTATAGAGTCACATAACCTGCGAACTCACCAACTATTTATATAGCTGACCCGTTTTCGAAACATGTTTTTAGGTAAACAGAATTGAAGAAGAGATTTTTATGGGGGCTCTTTTGGATTATAATTATTTTTTTAGTTTTGGTTATTTACTTTGGTTGTAGTCAGGCATTTAGACACTTTGTAATATTTTAGAGATTTTGTTTTGTATTTTTACTTTCGTTAGAAGCATGTAGTATGGTTCGATGTAATGCACAATCTTCCATTTAGTTTCTCTTGTACTTGTGTTCAATGCGATATACCAATTACATCCCGTAATTCCGCCTTGGCGGGGTATGACATTATCCTTCTTAAATTTTTATAATAACTTGTTTATTTGTATGTATCTAAGAAATCTAGAGCTGAAAGCAACAAACAGAAAAGAAGCCAAACTGTTTATAACTTTGCATTTTGTTTAATACATATTTTTGTTGTCAACCTTGAATTCTGCATGATTTTGTTTTTGATTTACTAATGAATTGGTTATTTGAGTTTACACAAGTGTAAATTGATTTTACACAAATGTAAATTGATTTTACACAAGTATAAAATGAATTTACACAAGTGTAAACTGATTTTACACAAGTGTATTTTTGTTTTTACACAAGTAAATGTTGGATATTGTTCTTTTAGTTTGATTTATAATATATTTATAAAAGGTTTATATATAAACATAAATGTTCAACGACAAGCTATCAAATATAAATAAATCTTTTTATTAGTTTAATCTTTGAACATGTTTCTGTTGTTTGATGATCTTTTTTCTTGAATTTGTTACTCAGATTTGTTAGTATGCTCGTATGAAAAGATTTGGGTTCAAAAGCTGGTTTCAAGATCCGGGCTCAAGATTTGGCTTCTACCCATACTAATTTCTGGATTTTTCCTAAACTTAACCCCAGTAATACTTTGATGAGCTCTTTTGATTTGTATATAGTTTTTACACATGTGTATTTAATTTTTACACAAGTGTAATACAAATATGTAAACTGAATTTACACTTGTGTATTCGATCTTACACATGTGTAAACGGACCTATAGATGGTTAAAATCATGTGTATTTGATTTTTACACAAGTGGAATACAAATATTTAAACTATAAATATTTGTGGTGCTATTAAATTTGTGATTTTTTACACAAGTGGAATATAAATTGAATTTACACATGTGTAAACTGAAAAATATGTTGAACATCCCAGATTTTATCTAAAATGTGAAGAAGTGGAATACAAATGTTTAAACTATATAGATCTAGGTAAAACTCTAGAGTTTACATGTAGATTTTTTTATTTGTAAACATATATGGGTATTTAGATCTTGATTTAATTAAAAAGGAAAAAAAAAGTAAAATTACCATTTTAGACCTTTAATTATTCTTAGCCACACAATTTATTTAAAAAATAATAAAAAATCTAGAATTAATTTTGACCACAAGTTAAAATATATATAAATTGAATGTGTTGCTCATATTGAGTTTAAGGGTTTTCACAACAACTCAGGGTTTATAACCGATACGTCCCCTATATATATATATATATATGTGTGTATATATATATATATATGTATATTATTTTGAAAACCCACATGAGTTGAGAAAACATTGAAAACTCTCCCAAAAAACGTGTTTTTGCATGTTTTTTTTTTAAATTGGAAATCATTCTAACCAACTTTTATAAAATTTTCATAAAAAAAATACAAAAAACGCCGAGCGGTTTTTTTTAAATTGACAAAAATTCCCTTTTTGTGTAAAAAAAAATTATATATGTAAAACAACTGGACATAATTTTTATAAATTTTTTTTATAAAACATCTGATCGGCGCTTTTTTGATTTTTTTTTATAAAAAGTTATTAAATTACATATAAAATCTTTTCCAAAAAAAAAACCTTGAAAAATCCGTTTTTTAGAGAGTTTTCAATATTTTCACAACTTGAGGGAGTTTTCATCCTATACATTCCCTATATATATAGGGGAATGTTCCGCTAAGAAGTGACCTAAAACTCAGCGATTGGACGACAATTAGTCGGTATTATTATTATTGTTGTTTTTAATATTATTATTTGGGTTTAATAACCAATAGGCCTTAGGCCGAGTGGTTAGATCTGTGTGTTTGTGGGTAGAAGACCAGGGTTCGAATCCTGCCAACCCCTTTATTTATTTATTATTATTATTAATGTTATTATTGTTATTAATATTATTAATGTTATTATTGTTATTAATAATGTTATGATTATCATTGTTAATGTTATTATTATCACTAATACTAATATTAATGTTTTATTATTATTTGTCTTCTTTAACCAATGGGTCTTAAGTCGAGCGGTTAGATCTATGTGTTTGTGGGTGGAAGACCCGGGTTCGAATCCTGCCAAAAGCAGTGACTCGTATAACAAAATCAATAGAATAGCGCATTACAAGGGTCGTAAATTCTAGAAATTTACGACCCTTGTAATGTATGGAATTTTGTTATACAAGTCATGATTAGACCATAACATGTCCTTTTGTTTTTAAACACATTCTCATTTAGTCTCGATGATCACCGAAACCACAATAGGTCAAGAAGAAGTCACCAACCATATTAAATTTCAACGTTTAACAATTAAATTACAAATTACATTACATTTTCAAATATTACAAACTATAATAATCGCTCCACCTCACCCACGACAAATAGACGATCTTCCATGCATTTATTATATAGACTACCATTGTTTAGTGCGAGGCACAACGACGCCATATTTCGTTAACTAAATTGGTAAATCACCATAAACTTGTTAAGATAGATGACATGTGACAATGGGGTAACCTCCGACAAACAAGAGGAATTCAATCGCAATGAGAACATTAAGCTTCATTTTCCTAGGAGATTTACTATGCAACCATGGATAAACCACACATAAACACCAGCATTCCAAGACCGACTCGACATTCTACCTTTGTTATCCAAGGTGACCTATTGTGTATAAACGACAAGTATTTTAATTCTGAGACAACCAATTCTAACATTTTAATCATCAACGGACAAACACCGATGGTATAAAACTAGGAGGTTTGGCAGGGGGACGAAAACAATTATGAAATGGAACAAGCATTATTGCTTCTAGTTTGATTGATCTTGGGTTTCCATTAAGAGATGGAGGTGTGCGAAATCTATTGATAATAATACTGACGAATAAGCGAGGGAAAGTCCGTTCATAGCGAGAAACGCTCCGACAAACCCTGAAAAACTTGTAAGTGAATCTTATCTAAAATCCAATCCAGAGACCTACTAACGAATTACCGACGAAATCTTGGACCCACCCAACAGTCACTTGAAAGCCTAGCATGGAATCTTATTGGAAATCTAATCAACTAGTACCAACTGGTTTGAGAGGGAAATTCCGTCGGTAGTGCTTTCCAACCAAACCGATGACTATTTGAATTATAACGCTGATTTTAAAAATATTTTGAATTTTGTTTTTGAAATTTCCATTGGAAACATGTGGGTAACTACCGATGGACTGATTCCATCGACATCTGGCAGTCGGTGATACCCATTTGTTTAGTAATGCTCGGCTTTCACCTTAGTTTTCAGATACTTATTTTAGATAAAGGTTTTTTTTAGCATGTGTAATGTGAGTGTTTAACTCCAAAACTTGGTTTTGAGATCTCGAATTGGGTGTGTGTTCGTGTATTTGATTACGTGTGTCATATGTTGTATTTTTGTCAGATTTAGGTCATGCATCTTTGGGTGTGTATGCTTGCTTTTTTAGTTTGACATTGGCCTACCATGGTCGTAAAGACCGGCATCAAACATTAAATAAGGACATTAAATGATTAAAACATTCGAATCTGATTTGATATAAAAGTAAAATGATAAAATCAATAATTGTTAATATCAAAAAATTGTTATGAACGATGTTATATAAATTTGACATAATGATATATAAATAGTTTAAAAATATTAACAAAAAACTACATAAGAAATTTTATTTGTTATAAAAGTTGAAATGTACTTTTAAAAATGAAACTACTTTTAGACATCATATAATATTATAATCTATATTAATAAATAAAGGTTTGATGTGGACACTTGTCACTTCCTCATGCCTCCTCACAATAATTTTTCCCGTCTCTCTCTCCTAATAAATGCGCATCTATCTTATTAAATAGTAATGATATTATAAATATACTATTAAAGAAAAATACTAATTATATTAAATAAGAATATATAATAGAAAATCAAAATATAACTGATTAAACAAAAATACTAATTTGTTATATACACACACATTTTCACTTGATGACGTTCTAAAATTTATAAGTTTTATCTTTTTAATATACAATCATGTATAATACACAAGATTCTAACCTATTTAATTATAAATAGTTATTATATCATCAATCAAATGAACTTAATATTAACTAACATTTATTAATTAAATTAAAAAATTAATACTTAGTTAAAAAATGTTTTAAAAACTAACTTAACAGACCTTATAACTGTCAAGATAAATTACATTTTTTAAAAACATATTTTGACAAATGTGTTTGTTAACAAATTACATTATATTTTATTCAATCGATGTAATATACTGGTTATTACGGGTTTTTAAAAATATAAAATTTTTATTACTAAATATATAACATTTTATTTATTTAACCCGTGTAATACACGGCATTTTAACATAGTTGTTAATAAATTAAACTAAATTCAAAAAGGCACTTATTTTAAACGCCGTGTGCCAATGAAATGAGATGCCATATCATATTAGTTGTCTACGTGCTTGTTGCCTTATATAAAAATTTAAGTTGACTTTAAACAAAGTTTACTATCCCAAATAAAATTTAAAATAAGTTTAGTACAATTTTTACTATTTTGTTATTGCTATTAAGGTGATTTTATGAAGCATGAATCTTTATTGTTTATTTTAGGACAAATATCATTAAACAGTAATTTTTTTCTATGGCTTGTTTTGATAAATATCATTAAAAATCATTATTGTTAGGATGCATGTTATTATCAGAGAAAATATATTAGTTAAGATTTATTATAATAATTTTTTTAACATAATTAAGAGAGATGATTTGCTTAAGTTTTCTTTGTAATTATTCTCATTTTACTCAAATAAATAGTTCATTAATAATGCATAGCACTTACAAGATTTTTATTATTTTATAGTTATTAAATACAAACGAAATTAGGACTTTAATCACTTTGTTGATTATATTTTATTTTTATCTTTTTCGGTAACTAAAGTTTTGTTTATGGATTATAATACAATGTTTTAATTTACCAATTTGGATTATTGAATATGAACTTTAAGTAAACTTTTTTTTAACTAAAAATAGATTTTAATTTTGGTCATAACATACTTTTATAGTGACTGGTTTTCATTCATGAGATAGACATGGATACCTTAAGAAAACACCTCATTTTACTTATATAATTTCTTAGTTTATTTTACTCTTTTTTTTTTCTTTTCTTTGCTTTTGGTTTATATATTTTCTTTTCCAAGCTACACTAATTTTTCAGAAACTGAAAAGTACCACGTCAGTAATTAAACTGGTTCAACCTGCCATAAATTACAAAAGTTGTCAACCAAAATAAAATATAATATTAAAAAAAACTATCAAAAGTAGCTTGATATTTTATTTATTTTTATTCTATTGTTAGTATTTTGTTTTTTCAATTTTAGATACCTAACCTTTTCTAAATTAATTTTGTCAAGTTCTAAACAACATTAAAATGCAGATTGGATGGCTCAAAAGATTTAATAAGTAAACAAGTACCAAATTGATGAACATGACCTTGTCTCAAAATTAAAGTATGTTCTTCACGAAACCTATATTTTATTAAAAAGAAAAATCCGAAAAATATTTTTTTTAATGAAAATAACCCACCAAACCTTATCTATTAACACGTAAAACTTACCTTACAAATTAACAGAATAATATTTTTTATTAACAGAAGTAACAAATTGTTTGTAAACGTACCAAATCAAAACATTATCAAGGATTCCCTTTTAAGATGACCGGGCAAAACGTGTCATGTTTTATTAAACGTGTTAAACATGTCACGACATGACACGTTTAATATGACTAGTGAACCCAAACACGACATGTTTATTAATCGTGTCATTTTCTTAAACACTAACACGGACATGTTTAATAACCGGTTACACGACACGACATTTTTAATATGAATAAAGGTAATTAGTTCAAGAACATGAACAACAAGACATGACTAATTTAACAAAATTAAACATAAACAACTCAGTAACACGAATGACACGACACGTTTAACACGGTAAAATAAAAGGTTACCAAAAGTTACAATCCATATTTAATTATTTTAAAATCTACGTCGTTTCCACAAATGGGTCATAAACATTTTGTGTCAGCCTATTAACCTATTTAACACAATAAGTTAAACATGTTATTTGTGTAATAAACAAGTTAAGCCGGCTGAACCCGCTTACACATGTTTGTAACCGTGTCATTAACGTGTTGACCCATTTATAACCCGAACCCATTTACCCTAGATACTAACCCATTTAACTTTATGTCAAATCATGTCGTATTAACTTATAAATTGTCAGCCCTACTTATAACTTAACCGAATCAACCCATACTCATCATACTTATTAAAAATCACAAATTGAGTTCCAACTTTGATTGAATAAAGACAAATATATCCTATGTTTGGATTGTGATGCATGTATCAAAGAAACATACATAAGCGGTCAAACCTACTCATCCAAGTTTCAATTAATAAATCCATCTACTTGCCCATTATATTGCTAAATCAAATGATACAAACCTGCTGTCATGCTTTGAATTTGTTAACTTATATTTCTGTTCTCCCACTTCATGTTCACCAGTCATAAAAATTCCCAGATGGGTACAAGAATTCTGCAAGTACTCCTCATACTGTTCATCCAACTTTGGTTTTCAACAGCACAGAATGATGATGGTAAGTTCATCACTGTTCTATTAATTTTATAAACTTCAAGGTTAATTATTCATGATGATGATTATGATGATGATGATGCAGCTACGTCTCTGCGAGCTCTCAAGGATGTTTGGGAGAACACGCCACCCAATTGGGACGATAACTCCGACCCATGTAGTGGTTGGGACGGGATCACTTGCAAGAACTCGCGTGTCACTTCCATGTGAGTCCATTAATTCCTTCATTAATATTCATCTTTCAGGATGGAATAAAGATTTGAGTTTTGTTTTGTTTAGAACTTTGGCAAGCATGGGTTTAACTGGTTCCCTCACCGGAGACATCGGGCAGTTATCGGAGTTGCAGATTCTGTAAGTTTTTTGATCAGATAGTTAACTGAATTTTAGATTCTGTAGGTGTCTTTAAAGCAGATTTTTTTTTGTAGAGATCTGTCTTACAACAAAGGTTTGACCGGGTCTTTGATTCCAGCAATTGGGAACTTGAAGAACTTAACAAATTTGTGAGTAGTTTTGTATGATTTTTAACTGTTTTTTTTGTTTAAAGTGATTTATGTTGGTTTTTTTTGTCAGGATCTTGGTTAATTGTGGTTTCAGTGGTCCACTTCCAGATACCCTTGGAAATCTGGAAAACCTCATCTTTATGTGAGTACAAAATGTTCTTCCTCCAAATGATATGAATTCTTGATTTTCAGCGGTGATATTTTCAACATGGTTAACCTATGAATAGGTTGATTCGGGTTATGGGTTTTATCTCTTATACAGGGAAAATAAGAAAACAACTGCTTAAAAGGAAACAGGTCTAGTGTGTAAAGTCACATAAATCATTTTATAAAAAAATAGCATGTTATTGAAATATAACTTTTGTAGTCATACCTGACACAATAACTATATGTGAAAGATAACTTTTGGACAAATAGTGTTTCGAGTTAGCCAAACTCACTAGTACAATCACCCGTTTTTTGACACCTCACACTGTTCCGTCCATAGGAGAGATTATGGGGCATAAGAAACGGTCAGCCTCTAATACCACTAACGTGTTTTGGATACATTGGGTGAAAAGAGAACTTTATAGTTAGTCATGCTTAAGTAGGGGTAATTCCAGGATGGGTGACCTCCTGAAAAGTCTCCACTCAGGCAACAGAAAAAACAAAGCTGTGCACTTCTTGTGGACAAAACGGACAATATTGGTTGGTATAAGGGTTACACCTTTTATCTGAAACTCAATTGCCACGAGTGGCCATTTTATAATACGGAAGGATTCCATATTTGCACTTACAAATTGTGTGATTAATTTGCCCATTATTTGACATTCTGGACTGCGTAGGTCTCTAAATTCGAATGGATTCATCGGACGCATTCCACCTTCCATTGGTAATATGAAAAATCTTTACTGGTTGGATCTAGCTGATAACAGGCTCACTGGAGGTATACCAGTTTCTAGTGGGAGCACTCCTGGTCTTGATATGCTGATTCATACAAAACACTTGTATGTTTATTCTTTTTCTATTTCAAATCATCAAGTAAACATATTTTGTTCACTTATGTTTATATTTTGTCTATTTTCAGCCATTTTGGAGGGAACATGCTCTCAGGCACTATCCCACAACGGCTCTTTAACTCCAATATGACTCTAATTCATCTGTATGTTTCATTATATCAAACAATCTTCTCTGAAAACCAAATGATCACACCAAACTTTTTCCTTGTTTTCCTGAGCAGTCTGTTTGAAAACAACCAGCTTACAGGCACCATTCCTAGCACACTCGGGCTTGTGAAATCGCTAGAAGTTATGTAAGTACCTATGATGATCACATTTCAAGACTTGTTGTACAACCGGACGTGTAACTTTGTATTTTAATGGTGTTTTTCATGTTATATCAGACGTCTTGATAAGAACTTTTTAACTGGGAATGTCCCTTCAAACATAAACAACCTCACCGGTGTATTTGAAATGTAAGTATGATCAAAACTTCAATTTTTTCGATTTATTTGGTCCAGTTAATGTTCATTTTCTGATGAATTTGTTCATAAGGTTCCTCGCAAACAATCAACTGACTGGCCCTGTGCCTAATTTGACCGGTTTGAATGTCCTCAACTATCTGTAAGTAGTTATATATTAGTTTTGATACCAACTTATTCTTGATACTAATTCTTGATTTCACAATCTCATTCCAGGGATTTAAGCAACAATACTTTTGACCCGTCGGGCGTTCCTTCTTGGTTTTCAACTTTACAGTCTTTGACCACACTGTAGATCCCTCTAACCATTTCCAATTCTAGTTTTTCAAATCATAATGGCTGTTTTTTTTTACCTCTTTATGATACTTGGCAGTAAGATGTACCGTACAAGCCTTGTAGGACAGTTGCCTGCTGCCCTTTTCAGCATCCCTCAGTTACAGAATGTGTGAGTTGAGATATTGCTAATTTTACAGTTATGTTACTTGCAGAAAACTGATGATTTGAAACCCCTTTTTCATCAGTGATTTAAGTTACAACAGACTTAATGGCACTTTGGATATCGGCTCTAGCCATAGCAACCAACTACAACAGGTCAATTTGCAGAGCAATGAAATTGGTGATTTCAGGCAAAGGAACCAATACAATATAGAATTAATGTGAGTTTCCTCATTCAATAGTTTAGTAAATGTTTGTTTATATAGAGGCGTGTTCAATTCAAACTCAGTTTTAAGTAGAAGACCATGAGAACCGTATAATGCAGTAGGACGTAATGCTTGTGAGATATAATGGGAGAGAGAGAAACATATCACATTTAAAGTAATAAGCACAAATGTGTATGTGGTTTTCGCAGTTCTATACTTCAAGTTGGTTCTGTATTAAACCACACTCATTAGTTATGTATTGAACGTCTTCCCTTATACGCGCTCAATACAGAACACAAGCACTTGGACGTAGTGCACACCAAATATAGTGGGAGAGAGGAAGAGAGGTGGTTATGCGGTTATATAACCACCATATATATCACAGTTAAAGCAATAGGCGGACGTGTTCATATGGTTCTCTCTTTAAAATTGGTTATGTATTAAATGTCCCTCTATCCATATATGCACATATATTTTGATTTCAGATGCGAGTACCTGAAGAAAATGCCTCTATTTTTTTCTCCCTTAATCAACTAAAGTGCATCTCCTTCTGATTTGTCTGCAGACTAGTAGGAAATCCGATATGTACCGAGACGGGCACTACAGATAAATTTTGCTCCCTACCCACAAATACTACTTCTACATACTTGACACCACCCAACAACTGTCTGCCTACACCCTGTAGTAGTTCAGGTCAAGTTTCAAGCCCAAATTGTATATGTGCATATCCCTACACTGGAAACCTTTTCTTAAGAGCTCCTTCCTTCTCTGACCTTGGAAACTCCTCTATTTACGAATCTCTTCGTAATGCCATGATGAATTCTTTCCGGAGGTCTCAACTCCCGGTTGACACAGTTTCACTCAGTAATCCTACCAAAAATTTGGATGATTATCTTGTGATCAATCTACAAGTTTTCCCATCTGGAGATGAAAGGTTCAATAGGACTGGGATTCTTGGCATCGGGTTCTCGCTTAGTAACCAAACTTTCAAGCCTCCTGCAGCATTCGGGCCCTACTTTTTCATTGGTGAAAACTATGACTTCTTGCTAGGTAATAGATTTTTTTCTTCCAAATCTGTATGATAGCAGCTGGTGGCAATTCCGACCCATTTAGTATTGAATGAGTCGATTTGGGTTATGTTACACTTACAGTATGTAAAAAAGGGAAAGGGTGAAATGTGTATATAGTCATCCAAAATTAATAAGTAAAACCTTCTAGATCATTTTGTTCAAAAAGTTATACTGTCATTGAAATAATATAATTTTTGTAATTTTATTTTACACACTAACAAACAAACGTACCCAATAAATCCCATTCATAGCCTGGATTTGCGCACACAAAAGATGAACCATTTTACCCATTACCCAACCGGTAGTTTCCACCTCTACTTTACACTTTTGTTTAGTTGGTTAATCATTGTATCATATGTTGGTACCATTTCGCAGGCGCATCATCAGGGGGAGGACACAAGTCATCCAACACTGGTATCATTGTAGGATCGGCTGTTGGTGGTTGGGTGCTTGTGGCACTATTGGTACTTACAGGAATATATGCTTTCCGTCAAAAAGGGCGAGCTGAAAAACCGACCCATGAGAGCAGCCCTTTTGGTATAGTTTGCCACGACTCCATCGCTTTTAACGGTTTGAATATATATTTAGTTTTATGATCATTTATGTGCAAAACCTTGTAGCATTATGGGATACAACCGGTGGAAGTGGTGCAGTCCCTCAGTTGAAAGGAACAAAAGCTTTCTCTTTTGAGGAGCTTAATAAATACACAAACAACTTTTCAGAATCTAACAGCATAGGAACAGGTGGATATGGAACGGTAAGCGTACACATATGTATGTATATATGAGCGGGTTGGGTAACTGTTCAAAATGGATGAATTTTTTGGAAATGGATGAAACGGGCCAAATCCGGTTAGGTTGACCTGAAAAGTTTTGCCCATAACTTTAAACTTTTTATAAACAATAGTGTCTTCATATGATTAAAAAATCATATTGTCCCAATAATAACTTTTCGACATCGGTTTAAGAGCTTTTTTTGCAATAAGAAAATCAGTTTCGACCCGGTTCATATTTTTGCAACTGTTTTTCGTTTTCTAAATTTTAACCCATTAGAGATAAAACATAACTCAAATCGATCTTTTCTGTAAATGGGTCGAAATTGTCACCTCTACATGTACAAAGATCAAAGAAGATAATTAAGGTTGGTCTTGTTACATATTGACAGAATGCTATTATTTATATGTAGGTATACAGAGGTAGCCTACCAAATGGGCAGCTAATTGCCATCAAAAGGGCTAAACAAGGATCGACTCAGGGCGGGCTTGAGTTCAAAACCGAGATTGAGCTTCTTTCAAGAGTTCATCACAAGAATCTCGTGAGTCTTGTAGGTTTCTGTTTCGATCAAGGTGAACAGATGTTGGTTTATGAGTTTATAGTGAATGGTACAGTCAAAGACAGTCTTTCAGGTAATATTATTATTTTTCCAAATAGAAATACTCATTACCTATTCATCTGAAATTTAAAAAGTGATGATCAACGGTCATGATCGATGCAGGGAGATCTGGAATCAGGTTGGATTGGACAAGAAGACTTCGAATAGCACTAGGAGCAGCAAAAGGCTTACAATACTTGCATGATCTTGCTGATCCTCCAATCATACATAGAGATGTCAAAACTAACAATATTTTGTTAGATGAACGATTAGTTGCAAAGGTTGCAGATTTTGGTCTATCCAAATCGTTGGGCGATGCTAATAGGACTCATGTTACCACTCAAGTCAAAGGGACAATGGTTAGTGCATGTTTTTGATTATCTGATTATAACAATGTGAAGAATTTGATCTGAAAAAAGTATGTCATTTGCTTTTGATATAGGGGTACATGGACCCTGAGTATTACATGACACAACAGTTGACAGAAAAGAGTGACGTTTATAGCTTTGGAGTTGTGCTGTTGGAGCTAATAACAGCAAGGAACCCGATCGAGAAAGGGAAGTACATTGTGAGAGAATTGAAACAAGCCATGGACAAAAGTAAAGAGCTATACAACCTGCACGAGGTCCTTGACCCGACCATAGGCTTGACCACCCAACTAAAAGGTTTGGAAAGATTTGTAGATGTGGCATTGCGGTGTGTTGAAGAAACAGGAGATCGAAGACCAACGATGAGTGATGTTGTGAAAGAGATTGAGAGCATTATGGAACTTGCAGGCCTTAACCCGAATGCCGAGTCTGCATCGAATTCAGCAGATTATCCAAGTAAGGGAAGTGAGCATCCTTATACTAATGACAACCTTTTTGCTTATAGTGGTGACCAGTTTCCTCCAAGGTTGGTTCCCAAGTAGAAATACTTGCACAAGAAACTAGATGAAACCTTTTGTGGATTGTCAAATGTTTTATTTTATTTATTTCTTATCTTTTATTCATGTAAATAAGAACTACCAAAAACGGTTTTTGACGTGTGTTGTTTTATGTATTTCTTTAAAGTTTTTTTATATATTGTACACACATCATTTGAAGCTATTAAAGTTTTATACAGTTTGTGGTTTCATGGTGGTGGGTCTAGATCTTGAAGGGGTGGGACTTTTATAAAATTAGGTTTTAAATTTATTTTTGTGGGTAAAAAGACCAAAACGCCCTCACATGCATGGCACGTGACCAGACTTAACGGTAAAATTTAACAGTCGTTAGGCCAAAGGACGTAATGTGCAAGAAGTTTTAAACATAAAGGACATACACTATAATTTCCTTAGTTAAAAGACGTATACTGAAATATGGGTAATACTTAAAGAACGTAATTTGTAATTTGTTCTAGAATAATCTCAAAAGAAGAAATTGGTGTCTTGTTGAAATCCTACCACTAAATGTTCCTTTTTTATAGTGTTTGTTAACTAATAAACATGTACAGAGAAAGATGGAAGCACAATATTATTCAAGTAAAGATTAGGTTACAATGAAGAGAAAACAAACATTAAATAGGTAGGCTAAGCCTTACAAGTTAAAGGGCTAAAGCCCATAAACTAACTTATTATGCTAACATCCCCTCCTCAAACTCACAATGCAACACAAATAAACATTGAGAGTTTGTCACACAAAAAACAAAACCGAGATGCCGATTGAGCCTTGGTGAAAACATCTGCAATCTGCAAGGCTGATGGAACAAAGGGAAGCGAGATGGTCCCGAGCTGAAGATGATGACACGTGAAATGACAATCTATCTCAATATGTTTTATCTGTTCCTGAAAGACAGAGTTCTTGGCGGTCTGCATAGCATTTTGATTATCACAATGTAACGGGGTAGGCGAGGAAACGACAACCCCCATGTCTGTCAGAAGCCATCATAACCAAACAATTTCACATGTAGTCACAGCCATATCACAATAATCAGCCTCAGTAGAGAACCTACAAACAACATCTTGTTTCTTACTTTTCCATGAGATTAAGGAATCACCAAGGAAAATACAGAAACTAGTAGTGGATTTACGATCATTAGGATCACTATCCCAATCAGCATCACTATAGGCACGTAATTCCAGAGAAGATGTCGAGGGGAACAAAAGACTTTGAAACTGAGTTCCATGAAGATATCTCAAAATACGAAGAACAACTCCCTAGTGAAAAGAAGTAGGATCGGTAACAAACTGACTAACCACATGAACAGCATGAGCGATACCAGGGCGAGTAACTGTAAGATAAACCAAACGGCCTACAATGGTACGATATAGGTTTGTATCAGATAGAGGAACACCATCAGTGGGAGAGTAACGCGCGTTGGTTTCAAGAGGAGTGTCTGCAATTCTGTTATCATAGAGTCTCGCACGTTGAAACATATCAGAAATATACTTCGTCTGAGAGAAAAGGTATCCCCTTTTAGATTGGGCTACCTCAATCCCCAAAAAATACCGTAATAATCCCAAATCTTTCATAGCAAAACGGTAAGCCAAGTCACGTTTCAAAGAATCAATGCCATCATAATCATCGCCTGTAATAATCATATCATCCACATATAAAGACAAGAGAATGCGTCCAGCATTCGTACATCGAAAAAATAATGCTGAATCATGATTGATAGGAAGGAAACCAAGGGAAGTGATGACTGTAGAGAATTTCTCAAACTAGGCACGAGGAGCTTGTTTGTGCCCATATAGATCTTTTCGAAGCCGATAAACTTCACCAGGCTGATGAGCTATTCCCGGGGGTGGAGTCATGTAAACCTCCTCATGAAGATCACCATTCAGAAAGGCATTTTTGACATCTATTTGACAGATCTTCCACTTACGAACGGATGCAACAGCTATTAAAGTACGAACTGTCGTCATTTTTGCCACTGGGGCAAAAGTCTCCTCATAATCCATATCATACGTTTGCGAATATCCTTTTGCCACAGGTCTGGCCTTGTATCATTCAACAGACCCATCAGACTTCGTTTTAATCTTATACACGTAACGACAACTAACTTTATGTTTACCTGGTGGTAGTGGAACCAAATCCCATGTGTGAGTCTGCTGAAGAGTTGTGAGCTCTTCAGCCATAGCATTCTACCATAGAGGGTTAGAGACATCCTCTTTATATGATTTTAGTTCAGACAGATGATGAATGCTCACGATAAATGAACCAAACGAAGCAGAGTAAGGAGAGTATGGAAAGTCTGGTAGTTGGGTAGACTTACATTCACGAGTAGACTTTCTCGGAGGTGGAGGATTTCTAGTTTCAACCGACGGAGGATCAACAGTAGTATCGGATGATGTGGATGGTTCATGAGATGGCACATCATGTGCAATAGACGTATCTGGAGTAGACATATTATGATCAACAGACGAATCTGGAACATCATAGGTTGAGACATCAATGTTGTTAGCAAAAGGATCAATGTTCTGAAGATCTGACTTTGTTACATCATGTGAGTTAGCTGGAATCGAATATAACTTCTTACTTACAGGATCAAAACAACGATATCCTTTCTGTTCCGTGTCATATCCTTTGGGACCACTGGCATAGCCTAAGAAAACACATAAGGCTAACTTATTTGTCAATTTGTCTCGTTCAACATGAGGACGGACGTAACTCACCATAATCTGGGCGTTCACCAAAAAGACTTTCAAATGGAGACATCCCATCATTGTGAGAAGTAGGGATCTTATTAATCACATGTTGGGCGGTTAGGAGTGCTTCTCCCCAAAAGACATTAGGTACCTTGGCGGATAAAAGGAATGAGCGAGCACTCTCCATAAGATGGCGATGTTTCCTTTCAGCAACACCATTTTGTTAAAGGGTGTCAGTACAAGACGATTGGTGTATGGTACCATCTGATACAAGCAACTGAGTAAAATCATTAGAGGTGTATTCACCCCCTAAGTCACACGTGAAGCACTTTATCACAGCCGAATGTTGCGTCTGAACATAGGCCCTAAAGGTTTTTTAAATGTCAAAGAACTCAGATCTACGTTTCATAAGGTACACCCAGGCATAACGAGTGTAATTATCTATAAAAGAAAATATAATAACGTGAACCACCCTTAGTGGATACCGGTGATGGTCCCCACACATCAGAATGAACAATATCAAAAGGTGCAACAGAACAAGAAGTACTTTTATCAAAAGGTAAAGCAGAAAATTTAGCAAGTTTACAACCACTACAATCAGAAATATCACAAGTGTTCAACTGACCCAAACACACCTGTGGACACCAAAAAAATTAAACGAGATGCGGACACATGTCCCAAATGAGAATGCCAAATATAAAATTCAGACGACAAAGGACTTAAACGAAAAGAAGATAAATCAACACTGGAGGCAGCAACACCAGGTGCAAGCACTTTGAGTTCTTCTAAGACATATAAATCTCCCACTCTATGGCCGATTCCAATCACCCTCTGAGTGTGTTAATCCTGAACAACACAAACAGAGTTACAAAAGAAAACCTAAATTCCAGACTTACAAAACTGACTGACCGAAGCAAGATTTAAGGCAAGCTTCAGAATATAATAGACATCACTGAGAGACACATGAGGGGTAGACACAGAGCCAACACCGTCTACTAACATAGATGTAGCACTATCAGACATTATAGAAACGGGAGAGACAGGAGACAAAGAAAGAAAAGAAGACAAATATGGAGACATATGATGTGAGGCACCAGAATCCAAAATCCATAACAATGATGAAATACCTGAGGTACCAGATGAAGACAGCCCTGCAGCAGACATGGCGGTAGGGTTGGAAGCAAGAAACTGTCTAAACTGTTTAAAAACCTGCGGATCCAAAGCAGACGGTGGTTTATCAGTTTCTACAGATGGTGTAGCAGCAGCAGTAAACTGAGGTGGTCAAAATGTCCATGAAGATGGACCAGCAGAAATAGATGAGCGAGACGGAAATTGTCCACTTGATCTGTTCTATTGTGGGGGCTTCTGCAAGTTTGGATTCTTTCTGCTAAGTAATAACGGACATTGAGACTTCCAATGATTTTTCCCTTTGCAGAATGCACATTCATCAAAAGCAACTTTAGCACCTTGTCTAGACTGATTAGGGGGAACGAAAAACACAGCTGGAGTAGTAATTACTTTAGGACCCTTATCAACCTGAGATTTTAACCGAGTTTCCTCTGCAATCAACTCGTGAAAAAAATGAATCAACTGTTGGAAGAGGGGAACGATGAAGAATCGTTCCACGCAGTTCTTCAAAATCTGAACGTAATGCCATAAAAAACTGTACCAAACTTTGTTCCTCCCTTCTAGAAATATAAGGTTTAAACACCTTCAGTGCTGCAGATTCCGTAAGTGCCAATTGATCCCATAAATCCGACATAGATCCATAGAAGTCTTGAATGCTCATCTTATTCTGTTGAAGAGCATGGATATCAAACTCCAACTGATACTGCTTGGCAAAACTAGACTGAGTATACAACCTTTCCAAATGATCCCAAACATCCTTAGCTGTATCATACTTAGCCAACTGAATACCAATGGACTGACTTACAGAGTTGTTGATCCAAGTGATAACTTTAGAGTTATCCGTTTCCCATGTATCGAGAGCTAAGGCATACTCAGCAGCCTTAGATTTATCAGTAGGCTTTCCCATAGTACCTGTGACATAACCACACATATTTTTCCCTCGAAGAAAGTTTTTCATCACGTAACTCTAGTAGACGTAGTTTTTACCATCCAGTCGAGTACTAATGGACTGAAGAGATTCATCTTTCCCAGCCATATTATCAAATCAGAATGACAACTGAATCAAGCAGAATAGTAGTTTCGATAGGGTAGTTTCTACAGTAGATAAAAAAATTAGGGTTACCTAGTTTCGATGACCGCGGCGCAGATTCAATAATCAGACGAATGCGAAGGCAACAAATCAACAAGCTAGCAGCAGCAGCAACAACGAGACAACAACAAACAATCCTTCAACAACGAACAAACCAAAATGACCGAATCAACAACGGAGCGGAAGCGACAACAAAGGTCTTCAATCAAGCATGGATCGAATCAGCTCTGATACCATGCTAACTAATAAACATGTACAGAGAAAGATGGAGACTCAATATTATTCAAGTGAATATGAGGTTACAATGAAGAGAAAACAAACATTAAATAAGTAGGCTAAGCCTTACAAGCTAAATAGGCTAAAGCCCATAAACTGACTTATTATGCTAACAGTGTTATCACTATCATCATATGTAATTGAATTTACTTAAGACCAAATGAAAAATTAGAATATACATTTATAAGAGTTAGGAGGTGTGTAGTTTACGCTCGATAAGGACTTTTCTGATTTCGGGCATTTAAGAATCTCTAAAGTTCATAGGGGCAAAACTCCTAGATTGCTTGGAAAATAGTTAAAATTGATTATCAATAGAAACTAATCTTTAGACAAGCCGAGACCAATAGCATGCTATGATGTTCTAATATATGATTTGATATCACGTGTTTGGTTGCAATATAAGTGTAGTATTGTGTAACGGGATATAAGGCGTTATAGAATAATACATATGAAAAGATTTCTTTATTAGTGAAATAATTAATGAAATTAATTAAGAGAAATAAAACCTACACAGGCCAACATAACATGTGGAATCGAGAGGACATACGTTATGAGTTGGTGAAACACATATCTTATATAAGTGCCACCACCCGTTACGTCTAGTTTGGAGACATAAAGTAAGATTTATTCAACATAAATTTGTCCTTTTCTTTAATTAGAAAGTGAAGTTCTTCTTGCACAAAACTCTTTGATTTCTACATCTACTCAATCTGATATTCTAAACTTGTATTTTCAATATTTTCTTCATTTTTTGGTTATTTACTTATTTTCGTCATTTTACACTACATTAATAATGAGTTCACTTAGAAGGGTTCGTCTTTAAAAGAAACTAGAAATTTTACCCGCGCTCTGCGACGGGAAGCAGATCTTAAACAGTTGAAGCGGTGACATTAACATTACTAAGAACACAAAAAGAAATGTGTTTAAATAAATTTTGACCCGCACTCCAAGGCGGGAGTCGGACCTTAAACCGTTGAGGCGGTGACGTTAACGTGACTAAGCACAAAAAGAATCGTAGTTAAATATATAAAAGAAACGTATAGTATGAAGTTATGACAAGTCGGTTGTGGGGATCAAAACATAGATAAAAGACAGTTAGATAACGATTTCGATGTTTTTCAGTCGATGTCAGTCTCATTCTTCATGGTACCAGCACGTCACCATCAGTAGATATAACCCACGATACCTAAAAAATACAATATCTTGAATACGACTCCATTTAAAAAAAATATTATACCGGGACGTAAGAAAAAAACAAACAAATGCGAAAGTTATTAAGGAAAAATCAGATTATATATATCAAATGGGGTAAACTCGAAACTTTAAAACTTGAGTAGGTCAAACTAAAGACTTAAAAAATAAAAGTTTATATTGTGTCATTTGGATAAGAATGTTAAGTAATTTTAATTTAGTTAACAAATTTCAAACAATTATCTTATAAAAGATGGTAGGTTAGCTTGAGTTAGGTATTATGAAAGTTAAGAAAATAGAATATTTTTTGGGGAGAAGTGGTTTCTACAAAAACAAAAACTTATGTGGCAAAAGTAAAAAAGAAGCAAACTTCACTATTATTAAGAGTTTGTCTTTTAAAGCTTTTTGGTAATTGGAATAACTAATTAACAAAATGGATGACAACTAGACAAAAAGGCTTGTGGTTGAAGGTTTTAATCTCATGGTGGATATTGATTTAGATTTAAAAGTAGGTTCAGAGGGTGTGTGCTAGCCATTAAAAAAAGTATTAGATTATGCATCTGAGTTGATTTCAGTAAAAGTTTTTATTCTATTCTCTTGTGTGTGTATGAACCTCTTATATGATTTTCGATGTTATCTTTTTATATGGTTGTGTAGATTCCGGTAGTAAGCGTACTTAACAGGTATCAATATTACTATTTATGGGTCGGAAACTTCTTGTTTAAATCTAGGGCTTTTACCAGGACTAGTAACTGATAAAATTGATGATAAGGATGTTTAACCAGGTGAGCTACCTTATGATTAGATCTAAATAAAAGGGTCTAAGAATATGTTAGAATTTCATCAAAGTAAATTGTAAAATCCTCTATCGAGTGATACATCCTTTGTACTATGGTTTGGAGATTCTAAATCATAATTGAAACTATGAGAATTTGCTTTATGATCCAAGGCTGTTAGTGTGAGTTTATAGCATTGCCATTCCCTTTCATCATAGGATTTCAAGCCTCTGGCAAGGTAGTTTACCAATTTAGCACTTCAACTCAATAGCTGTTAGCACTTCATTATAGTAGGTCTTGGGTACCCATTATTACGTTCTAGAGCTCTAAATTGCCAACTCATCTAGGTAACCATGGCAAGACCCTAGCCTTTCTTTGAACTACTGTCATAATTTATTAAAACTATCATATAAAATTTAAGAGGATTCGATGTCCAGATGATATTTCATTTTCCCTTGATTATCTATTTGCTAACTACAACAAAAATGAAGCTAATGCAACACCTATAAAATATTGCATTAGGCCTTGAGGTGGCTATTACTTCTTATACGTGTTGGTTTAGATGTTAGGTTTTATTATTATTACTATTTAAATCCTATTGGTTAGCTATTCTAGCCATAGTCTAACGAGTATTGGTTAGCTATATAAACCGTGTTAGGGTTGATCATTAAAACTAAGTTTTTGAGTGAGATTTCTAGGTTATCAATAATACAAGTTTGGGTGTTAGCCAAATTACTTTGTTTATCAATTCATAACTTGAATTGGTATCAGAGCCACGTATCCAAAAAGCTCCTGCGATCCAGATTTCAAACAAAGAAACAGTATGTGAGCCAAAGGACTGCCTCCTGACTATTTCGGCTGCCGTGATTACTCAAGTTGCCGAGCAAGAACCGTGATAAAAAACTAGCAATCAACTCTTGATCAAAACAACAAACAACACCATCCTAGCAGCAACCAGTAGGCTGGTTCAAAGCGTGTCGTCACCTGGGCATTCTCGGTCACCTACGAACGACGCAAGAAAAAATGGGCGATCAACCACCACCATCAAAGGAACCGATTGCAAGTCTAACAACGTTTCAATGTCCAATGCTTATGCCCACGAACTACACAATAAGGGCAATCCGGATGAAGGTTATACTGAACGTTCATGGTGTATGAGACGCAATCGATCCAGGCACACATGATGCCAGGAGAAACAATACTACAACTACAGTTCTATTTCAATCTATTCTCGAAAACCAGATTCTGCAAGTAGGTAATCTGAACGCGGTGAAAGCGACGTGGGAAGCGATCAAGACCAGACATCTTAGCGCTGATCAATTCAAAGAAGCGAGGCTCCAAACACTTATGACTGGATTTGATAGCTTGAAGATGAAAGACACCGGATCTATCAACAAGTTTGCTTCTAAAATGTCTGGATTAGCTTTCAAAGCTGCCATTCTTGGAGAACTAATCGAACAACCAAAGATGGTCAAGAAATTTCTATCCGGTCTTCCCAGAAGGTTCATACACATAGTAGCTTCGATCAAGCAGGTTTCGGATCTTAAAACCATAGGATTCGAATATGTTGTTGGCCGATTAAAAGCATACGTGGTAAGTCAAAACAAGCTAATGTTTAATAAGTATGATCCAAACTCTAGCAGGAACCGTGAGTCCAATAGGGGCCGAGGAAGAGGAACCAACATGTCCCGTGGTCGTGGCCGTGGAGGTAGTCAAGACCATGGTCACTAGGAAGTGTCTAAAAACCGAGATGAACACAAACAAAAAGGAAAGGAACGATACTACTCAAATATTAAGTGCTACAAATGTGATAAGTTCGGGCACTTCGTCTAGAGATGTCTCGATCGGTTTCAAGCCCAAGAATCAAACATGGCCAATGCTAATGAAGAGGAGACCAACGGTGTAGACACATCATTCTTTATGTTGAAGTGTATCAAAGAGGAGGTCTACATCAACAAGGAGAAGGTCATACGAAAGAAACTTGAAGCCGACACAAACGAGAAAGACATTTGGTACCTCGACAATGGGAAAGTAACCACATGAAGGGAAACCGGGCCTACTTTGCCGAGCTTAATGGACTTATAACCGGGAGAGTGAAGTTTGGGGATGGATCGTGTGTGGTAATAAAAGGAAAAGGATCCATCTTGTTCCAAGGAAAGAATGGAGAACAGAAAATTCTAACCGAGATATACTACATACCAGATCTTCAAAGTAACATAATTAGTCTTAGACAAGCAACCGAATCTGGTTGTGATGTCCGAATGAAGAACGAATTTTTTAGTATGCACAATAAAAGAGGGAGACTATTGATGAAGGTAACAAAAAATAAAAACCGACTCTATAAATTGAAGTTAAAGGTTGGAAGTCCAATTTGCTTGTAAGCAAAGATGAACGAAAACGCTTGGTTGTGGCACACTAGAATTGGTCACCTAATTTTCAAGTCAATGCATTTGATGAGAGGGATGGTCACAGGCTTACTCGAGATTCAACACGAGAATCTAATGTGTGAATCATGCATAATGGGAAAACAGACAAAGAAACCATTCTCGAGCAAATCATCTTATAGAGCATCTCAAGTTCTCGAACTTATCCACGGTGACCTTTGTGGACCAATCTCCCCACCAACTTATCAGGTAACAAATATGTTCTTGTTTTATCAGGTAACAAATATGCTTTTGTTTTAATTGATGACAATTCACGGTATATGTGGTCTTATTTATTGAAGGACAAGAGTAATTGATGTGTTGTAAAACACACATGTTTATTAAGCATATTACACCACATTTTGATATGATTTTATTGCAAATTCGATTGAATATGATACTGATTTGCCTTAGTGTTAGATTTGCAGGGATCGGTGAAGAAAAAGAAGCATTGGAGGAGGAAATCGGGTCCAAGACGCAGATAGATGAGAAAGTTGAAAACATGAAGAAAATTCTGATTTTGAAGACTTAGCGCAACGCTAAGGAATTGGTAGCGGTCCGTTAACCATAGCCATCATAACTTAATGACGTGTCATTCTGCCCCATGTATCTGGAACCCTTTGCGGACCGCTAAGGCGTTGGTAGCGGTCTGCTACCAACTCGTCGAGCCAGAAACCCTAATTTTGGGTTTTCTATATATTTGGACAGCTTTTTCATGCGTGGGACGACTCTTGGCGGCTAGAAACTACCGGAGATGATAGAAGATAAAGCTTGGAGCCTTTCGGAAGCTTGGAAGTGAAGTTTGAAGGTTGTTTTCGGTTTGGAAGCATTCAGTTTGCATTCTTTTTGTATTTTAAAACGTTTTATCAATATGTTTATGTTTATTTATGATTTTGAGGCATATTACAGGATGATTGTTGGCTAGTTTCATTGATCACCTAGGTTTGGATGATAACTGATATGTATTGATCATTTTATTCGGTTTTGAACTCTTGTAGTGTTTGGTAATCTTAGAACGTGTTTTCATTAGATTGTTTATGGTTATGTAGGCTGAGTTTGATATGATCTATGTTACCATGCTTATGTATGCTTGATTGGTTGATTCTGTGTCATTTGAGTTAGGTCTTGCATGCTAGAATCGTTTACTTTGTGTCTATGATTTTGGACTTTGACTAGAGATGATCTTAGGAGTTGTAGTGATGTTTTGAATTTTCAAATAAGTGTGCTACCATGTCTAGAGTCTAGGAGTGATAGATATTGCTTAGGACCTCCTACCCATTGCTTATTTGGTTTTAATTACGCGAGAGAGGGTTTGCCTTTCATTCGTGGTGTTAGTGTCTTGAGGTATTCAGTCTGTTTGGATTTGGGTTGTCCTTTGCTCTGGGTTTGTGGATCACAGTCTTTCACGGCATTGTGAGTGGAAAGCCTAGCGGTAATCCCTCATTTGGCTTTTTATCAACATGTCATGTTCTTCACACGTGTTTTTGGTCTTCTTAAGGAGTAGTAACATACCTAGTTGACCCTAGATTCGTTCCTTTAGAGAAAATCCTTGAGTTCATTTCCGTTTGGTCATTACATGTTAGTTGGATTCCTTCCTAGGTGGTTGCTTTAGTTATTTGATACCCATCCAATTCCCAATTTCGTGTCCTTAGCTGTTTTCCCAGTTGTCTTGTGTGCTTGAGAGTCAGTCCGTGTCTTGTATTTGTTTTCATGTGTCTAGTTGTTAGTCAAATCCACTTGATTAATTAGGTTGGGACCCGATAGAGGTTTACTATTGAGGGTCGTTATTAGTGTCCACGGTTCGGTCTTGCTTTTACTATACTACGTGCAATAGGTACACTTGTCTTTCATGTGTGGTTTGGTTTTGGTAATTCCATCTTTTTAAAACCGTTTGTGTGAGTACATCATTTTTATATATACATCCGCACACATCAGTAATGTGTCCTAAATCATCACGAAATGAAAACAATGGTCGATAAAGAAACGTGTTGTTTGCTCAAAACCCTTCGAACCGATAGGGGTGGAGAGTTCACTTCACAAGAGCTAAACTGGTTCTTTGAAGACAAAGGCGTATCAAGACACTTGACTGCTCCGTATACACCTCAACAAAACGATGTAGTAGAACGGAGAAACCGAATCCTAATGGAGATGACCCGGAGTATTCTAAAAGCAATGAAAGTGCCAAACTACTTATGGGGTGAAGTGGTTCGACATGCAACCTACTTAATCAATCGTAATCCTACGCGGGCCTTGGTAGGGAAAACACCCTATGAAAAGTTCAAGAAAAAGAAACTAAATCTTGAGCATCTCAAAGTGTTATGTGTATTGCATATGCAAAAATCGAGTCTAACCAACTTGATAACAGATTAAGACCACTAGTTCATATTGGAACCGAGCAGAGAACCAAGGCATATAGACTTTACGATCCAAGAAGCTGAAAAGTTATCATAGGTCGAGACGTATAATTTAATGAAGACAGAGGGTGGAAATGGGACAAAGTTGAATGCACGGAAGAAGCTAGCAACACCGAACCAGGTATGTTTATTATTTCATGGGGAAACTCAGTCGATAGTGGATCCGTGGTATTAACCCTAGCCCAACAGTATCCGTGGTATTAACCTCAGTCGGGATGGTTAGTCGGAACATGCAAATGCCAATTAAGTGGAATGCAGCAGCCATCAAACAAATCCTTAGAGCGTACTTGAGGAAAAGAAAGTAAGTTGATTGGTTACAATGACATTAGCCACAATATAGATCAAGATGATGGTAGGAGTACAATTGGTCATGTGATCTATTTCGGTTCAGCTCCGATTACTTGGTGCTTCCAAAAGCAAAGCACAAAAGCACTTTCTTCTTGTGAAGCCGAGTATATGGCAGCTAGTTCAGCTGCATGCCAAGCAGTTTGGCTTAGAGAACTTTTAAGCGAGTTAACCGGAAGACAACCTCAATGTGTACGTATTTCTAAAGGTTGATAACACGTCTGCTATTGCCCTAGTGAAGAACCCAGTGTTCCATAGTCAAAGTAAACACATAAAGTCCCAATTTCATTATATTCGGGAATGTGTTGAAAATGAAGAAGTGGTGGTCGAGCACATAAGTGGCAACAAGCAAAGGGCCGACATTCTAACGAAGGCATTAGCACCGACATTCTAACGAAGGCATTAGCGAAGATCAAATTAAAGAGATGCGAGATCTACTTGGTGTTGAAGAACTCCCCTATACGACTCAGAAACTCAGGGGGTGATTGTTGGCGAGTTTCTAGTGTGACTTGGCATGTAAGGAACATGTTGAGATTAGAGTTTGAGATGGATATTACTTCCTATACGTGTTGGTTTAGGATGTTAGGTTTTATTATTATTATTTTAATCCTACTGTTTGGCTATTCTAGTCATAGTCTAACGCGTATTGGTTAACTATATAAACCGTGTTAGGGTTGGTCATTGTAACTAAGTTTTTAAATTAGATTTCTTGGTTATCAATAATGCAAGTTTGGATGTTAGCCAAATTACTTTGTTTATCAATTCATAACTCAAAGAAACACACAATAATTTCCAACTAAAACATGCTATAAATTTTAGGTGCGATTTCACATGGGAGGCAGAGACCGCAGAAAACAAAATTTGTTTCAAGGCAACCATGTTAAATAGACCTGTATTCTATCTTTATGTATTACATTATAATATAAATGTATCTGGATTAATTTCATTGTATTTATTTATTTATTTGTATTGTATTTATTTTATTATGAAAGATATTCTCATAGACAATCATCTCATATTATTAAGCTTAATAAAGCTTTCCATTTGTTTGGACTAGATTTTATAGAGAAAAAAAATTATGACAAGAAAACATAACTAGTATTATTATACTATTAATTACAAAGAATCTTTAAAGAAGAACTGCTTAGGAACAGTACTAGTTTTTTATTGGACCACGTTTTACCTGAAACGTGTCAAGTTACCTCAGCTACGCTTTGAGCCACGTTTTTCCTTCCCTCATGCTGCAAGGCCAGATTCTTCCATTTTCCTTAAAGGAACAACTTGTCTAGTAAAAGTACATGGGGCGGTGGATTTGATGCATGGATTTATCATTCAAATAAACTAATCATGGTGGGAGCCGGTGACAGTTATCACCTGCTCTTCCAAGTAATGTCAACACCAAAAACAAAATCTAAACCATGAAACGGTCTTCTTTGTCTGTATCTCTTGTCTGTTTTATGGTGGGAAATTTCGTCCAACAGTTGGGCTTATAAACAATGATGCACAATGACTTGGTCAACATGGGTATCATCAATTCTTGTTTATTTTTCCATTCTGTTTTTGACAGGAGATGTTACATAACATCGAACATGACGAGATAGAAAGGGTACGGGTGATCTTTGCGTGTGCCAAATGTTGCCGTTTGCTGGTTGGTCTGATTCTGGTCATTGAATAAATGAAACTTTAACGAATAACTAATAGATTTCCTTTTTTTCAGTTATTCTTTTAAGTTTCTTTGTGGAAGAAGATATTGTTGAGCTCTGAGAAATGAGACCAAGAATTCGGTTATGGATGATGATTTTTTGTTGTCAAGTTATGGTAATTGCGGCTGTGACCGACTCAAATGATAGTAAGTTATTATGCTAGATTTCACAAATGAAGATGGTCTTTATATATTGATCGTGTAAATTGGTTTATACTTGTAGTTGCTGTGTTAACTGCTCTCAAGTCTAGATGGAAGAATCTACCACCGGATTGGAAGGGTCCGGATCCCTGCGGAAGTGATTGGGAGGGGATCAACTGTACCGACTCGCGTGTAACCACATTGTAAGTTGTAGGGTTTTCAATCTTAGAGAACTCTAGTGAAATGTAAACTTTGTGTCTTTGTGTTTGACCTCTTCATTGCAGAGTACTTGCAGGCATGGGTGTTGAAACTACTGACATTGGAGACATTCCATCACTTTCCATGTTGCAATATTTGTAAGTTTTTCATTCTCATTTCAATTTTTGCTTTTATATTTATTTCAATAATTATATACAATGATCTATGCTTGTAGAGATCTTTCCAACAACAAAGGGATTAAAGCCATACTTCCGCCATCTATTCAAAATTTGAAGAACTTAACGACGCTGTAAGAATTCCATTAAATGCAGTGAACTTATTTTTCTCGGTTTTTACTTATTATTCAAAACCTTGTTTCATTTTTCGTGTTTAACAAAGTACTCTGTGCATGTAGAATCCTGGTTGGTTGCAGTTTTAGGGGTCCAATTCCTGATTCAATAGGATCTCTCAAGCAGCTTCTCTTTTTGTAAGTATTTTACAAAATATAATAGTGGATTTACTACCATGATGAATACATCGCCTTAGGGGTCAAATGGATCAAACAGGTTGAAAGTCGTCCAAAGTTAATTTTTAATTCATTCAACATCGTAAAACGTTTATGCAATGATTTGAATTACTTATGCAATAATATTATCTGTTTTGTTGCAGGGGTCTGAATAATAACAGCTTTATTGGACCTATCCCACCATCCATTGGTAATTTAACTAATCTATCATGGTTGGATCTAAGTGATAACCAGCTTTCAGGACCCATTCCCATCTCTAATGGAACAGTCCCTGGCCTTGACAATCTAGTGAAAGCAAAACACTTGTATGTCCTATCTCTAATACATATCACATTTGATTTCACCGTTTTTTGAAGTGATTGTTCTCATGTGTGCGGTCTTGATCGATGCAGCCACTTGGCAAATAATCAGTTATCTGGTCCCCTTGAATCTAAACTTTTCAACGCAAACATGAGTCTAATACATTTGTAAGTATTGCATTGGATGCAAAGTTATCTTTCTGAAGCTTTAGTTAGTTGACATGGAAATATCTGCATAAACTTTTGTTTGATGTACATTTTTATTTATTAACAGTATAGTGAACAACAACCAATTATTTGGAACAATCCCTTCGTCGATAGGAAACGTGCAGACTCTTGAGGTTGTGTAAGTATCAATGATTATTAGTCCTTGAAATTTATGGAAATGCCATATGAACTGAATATTTGCAGTTATTTAACTATGTTTCTGTCTTCCCATCATTTATGTCACAGGCGCCTGGACTCGAATTCCTTTTGGGGGATCGTGCCTAAGCAGCTTACGGGCCTCAAAAGTGTTAGTGAGCTGTAAGTGATAAGAGAAAATTCAACCATATTGTTTTGGTGGTTGACATTAATTGGCAGATTCATTCATTTTCAGTTACTTGTCAAACAATATCCTGAATGGACCTATTCCAGATCTCTCAAGGATGAACTCACTCTTTTATGTGTAAGTTGGTTTAAACCTTTTGAAACTGGTATATTCAACCCTCTTACTGATCATCTTTTTTCTTTTTATCATTTACAGGGACATGAGCAATAATAGCTTTAGTAAATCGGATATTCCTACATGGTTCACGCTTCCATCGTTGACCACAATGTAATATACATACACATATTCTCTTTCTACGTCTGCTGTTTCCTCATTATAGAAAATTTGCATACATATTTTCTTTTATAGGTGGCAATTTCAACCTGTTTACTTATGAATGGGTCAATTCGGTTGTGTTTTATCTCAAACCTGTGAGGCTAAAAGGAGAATGGGTCAAATGGGTTCAAAGTCACTACATTATTAAGCATTAACCAACCCGCCTTACTACTTTCTACTCTCTAAAAAGATTTAGAGTGACCACTTTCTATTTTACTAAGTTACATTGGAGATGTTGAATACGTCCATACGTTGATTTTCATTAAACCACTTTCTTTGATCCGTCGATACTTTTCATCAAACCAAATGCGCGCTGTCATTGTAGACACTTTACCAAATTGCCACAATGTTTTGTGTTTTTAAGGCGTTGCAGAAGACAAGTTTCTAATCCTTAAGATGTATAAAAAAGGAATAAAATATTTAAGCATTGCTTAATCTTGTACTGACAGATTGATGGACAAGACACAGCTCCAAGGAGAAATCCCATCAGATGTCTTCCAACCTCAATTAGAGAGATTGTGAGTATCAGCCGCAATAGTTACGAATTAGCATTTCATGTTGATATTTCAACATAATCATATTAAACATGATCAATATGCCAAGTATCACACTTAAGATCATGTAATAAAATTTATAAATTAAACAATAAAATATTTGTTATGCAAACATTTAAATATATTTGAAATGTGGCACTGAGGTTTCTTTTTGGTAATGGATTGACAGGGTGCTAAGCAGTAACAGTCTTAATGGAACTCTGGATGTTGGCAACAGCTATAGCGGTGACTTGGTTGTTGATCTCACTAACAACTCCATTGCTAACTTCACACAAAATTCTGGATATAATTTTAGCTTAAAGTAAGATCTTATGTTTCCTTTATAATATTTTACCTGGTTTCTACTTTCCATCCATTTAATATGATGACTATCTCAAATTCTCAATTCTCAAGTTAAGAATTTCAAAGAGGTGGATATTTTGACCGCGTACTTATGAATGATGCGTGTTATTTCTTTATCCCAAACAGGTCAAATGAAAAAACTTAGCTAAAAATGGAACGTGCCAAATGGGTTGGACGGCTTGAAAGTCATCTAAATTGTGTTTTAATGCATGCAACCATATGTATCACTATTGTAATCATATACTTATGGAAGTATTTTTCTTCTACTGTGCAGTCTTGACAATAATCCAATTTGTGAAGCTGGAGCAACAGAAAGTTATTGTGCAGCTGGAAAGCCCAATCCACCAAGTGATTTACCATCAAACAGTTGTCCACCTGTGCCCTGCGGTTCGAATAAAGTGCTTAGTCCAAACTGTAAATGCACAAATCCATACACAGGAACCATATTCTTTTTCTCTCACTCCTTCTCAAACTTGGATAATACAACCTACTATAAAAATCTTCATGATACTTTGATATCTGCCTTTCGGTCGAATCAACTTCCAGTGGACTCAATTTCTTTTTCTAATGCAACTCTTAATGAACATAAATACCTTCAATATAGACTGCACATATTTCCCTCCAGTCAAGATTATTTTACCCGATCAGCAGTCTCTTCAATCGGGACAGTAATCAACCGCCAACTCTTTTCTATTCCTTATTATGGACCCTTATACTTTCTTGATGACAGCTACTGTTGCTTTCCAGGTATTTATTCTATTTAAACATACAAAAGAAAATCTAAATTTTATTTTGTCACTAGAGCAATATGTTTTCTAATTTTGAGTATCCACAGGGAACAAGTCATCAAATCATGGCATCATCATTGGGGTTGCTGTTGGCGGTTTTGTGATCCTATTGCTTATAGCCTCGGCTATAACTTATGTGATCTATAAGAAAAGGCAAGCAAAAAAAGCAAAACAGAATAGTCCTTTCGGTAAGATGAATTGCGATATAGGCAAGATATTATAGAGGTGGAAATTTCTACCCTAAATTTCAAAATGGGTCGATTTGGGTTATGGTTTATCTAGTATGGGTCAAATAAAAGAATTAAGTTAAAAGGGGAACGAGTCACATGATTGAAAGTCGTCAGAAGCGTATTTTTATTGCTTATAGCCTCCTACATAGGATTATTATTATTTGTTTTTTTGAAAGATTACCATGGCACAACATAGTTTTTTGCGGTCATATTTAACACATCAAGTATTGATAAACAGAAGTAAGACAATGGTAAAAAAATGGTTGCATGTCAAAGTGGTTCATTTCGAGCCGTTCTTAAAGCAACCTGTTTTAACCCCTTACCCAATTTTCCAACCTGTTTTACAACAAACTCATGTTCTTACATATGTAAATCTTTTGATAATGTAGCATCTTGGGGTTTTAATAGCGGTGATGCGGGTAGTGTTCCTCAACTAAAAGGAACAAGATGGTGTTCATTTGAAGAACTCAAAAAATGTACCAACAATTTTTCAGAAGAAAATATGATTGGATCTGGGGGCTATGGGAAGGTATCCTAATGACATACCTATGTTAAATTTTAATTCTGTGCCAATTATTTCTTGGTATTCTTAATTACATCTCGTAAGGGGCGTATTTCTAAAACGGGAAAGATGATGAATGACAGGTATATAGAGGGACTCTTGACAGTGGTCATGTAGTTGCAATCAAAAGAGCTCAACAAGGGTCATTACAGGGTGCACAAGAATTTAAAACCGAAATTGAACTTCTGTCACGCATTCATCATAAAAACGTTGTATCCCTTGTGGGTTTCTGTTACGAGCAGGGCGAACAAATGCTGGTCTATGAGTACATTTCAAATGGCACTCTAAAAGATAATCTTTCAGGTAAATTTACTTATTTCCTGGCCTTTTAGTTTCTTTTGGACCAAGGGATCATATTACAAAAACGGAAGTGTGGGAGAATTAAGGGTGCATTGATATATAATTCAGAGGTGGCAGTTTCGACCCATTTACATGTAAATGAGTTTGTTATGTTGTGTTTTATCTTTAACCTGCCAAATGTTTAGAATATAAAAAACTTATCTTAAAAGGGAAAGGATCAAATGTGTAGAAAGTCGCCCAAATAGTACTTTTAATCCATAGACGTCTTGAATCATTTTATTTGGAAAAAAAAAGATTATTAGCTATTACTAATATAATTTATATTTTTAAATCGTTAAGGCCTCTTGATATAATAAAACGCGATAATCATAATAGACAACACTAATTATTCATAAAAAGTATTTTGTTTTCTGAAAAAAAAAACCATTTCTTGTCAACTAACCCGACCCTATTTTAGCCATTATAAAAAATTACATGTTTTGGCCCATTACCCAACCCGCGGTGGCCACCCATTTTGCAACCTCTAATCGTATGTGAAGATTCAAGAACGGAACACGTTTTTCCATTTCTTACATATCGAATCATGAAAGAACT
This sequence comes from Smallanthus sonchifolius, assembly GCA_023525975.1. NCBI lineage: Eukaryota > Viridiplantae > Streptophyta > Magnoliopsida > Asterales > Asteraceae > Smallanthus > Smallanthus sonchifolius. The sequence goes on along the minus strand of CM042030.1, from coordinate 64,660,980 downwards.
TTTAAAAGGTCATATTTCTTGCAGGGATGGCGGGAATGAGGTTGAATTGGGTGAAGAGACTTAAAGTTGCTCTTGATTCTGCTAAAGGTGTGGCATACTTGCATGAGCTTGCAAACCCTCCAATTATACACAGGGACATCAAATCAAATAACATTCTGCTGGATGAGCATTTGAATGCCAAGGTTGCTGATTTCGGATTGTCAAAACTTTTGGGAGATGAATCAAAGGGTTATGTCTCTACTCAAGTGAAGGGGACATTGGTAAATGTTCAATCCTATTTCATATGGATACATTTTATTTCCTTTTGCATAAGCATGAATGATGATTACAGGTGGCAAAATAGACAGGTTGGATAACATGTAAAAACAGGTTCGAGATGAAACTGGTCATTTTAAAAAATTAATCGGTTAAGTATGACTAGAAAAGCAATACTGTTACAATAGTAACTATATTTTTCTAATAAAACAATATAGGAGCATGGATGCATTAAAAATACTCATGGGCAATTTTTTCCTTTTTATTTGACCGGTTTGGGATTAAAATTTTTATCAACCCATTCGTAAGCAAACGTGTCGAAATTGCATTATCTACTCTTTGTTTTTTCCTTTTATGATTTTAGCAGTTGGTTGATCCTTTCTAAATGCAGGGTTACATGGATCCCGAATACTACATGACCCAACAATTAACAGAAAAGAGTGATGTTTATAGTTTCGGGATTGTACTATTAGAGCTGTTAACTGCAAGATCACCAATACACAAGGGTAAATACATCGTAAGAGAGGTCAAAGAGGCGATCGACAAGTCAGGAGATTCAAACGGGCTTTACACAATTCTTGATCCATCTCTTGGTTCATTCCAAAAACTTGGAGGTTTGACAAAGTTTGTTAACCTGGCAATGAGCTGTGTCCAAGATTCAGGAGCTGACCGGCCTAGAATGGGAGAAGTTGTGAGAGAGATTGAAAACATCATAGATTTGGTTGTTCTAAGCCTAGATGTTGACTCATCTTTGACTTTCTCAAGTCAAAATACAGGAAAAGTTGGGGACCTTTATCATCCATTTGGTGATTCAGGTTCTGATGCAAGCAGTTTGTGTATTCCATTTGAAACTGAACTCCGCAGGTGAACATGATGTTGCTTCCTACATGATGGAATCATTGTATTGGTATGTATAAAAACAGTTGGAACCAAGATAGTTAAAGTGTACATTACAAAGATTCAAACTATATAAACTTTATTGTATGTTGTTACTTTAATATTTTGACTACAAGCTAATAATATCGATATTTTTTTTATATTGAGCCGGCATAAGCTAGTTTTACTGTAACACCCCAACCAGGAATGGATTTAAATTTTAGACTAATAAATGCTATGACTAAATGACTTCAACTTAAATAAATAAAACATACTAACTAAATATATAGTTATGTCTCCAAGGGATATGGTGTGGTGGTAAGGTGTCTTCCCTCTATCCATGAGGTGAAGGGTTCAAATCATGTAAGATGCATCAAGTATTGAAGTATTTATGAGTATGTTAGTTTGCCGTTAAAAAAAAACTAATACATAGTTATGTAAGTTGTCATGGAGAAACAATACGGTTGGATGAAATGTCCACTGAAAGCATATGACCATAACCAAGTCTAAATAAAGAAAATCAACTTTAATGCCAAGGGAGTTGAAATTTGTTAAAAAATGTAATATTTTAATTTTTTAAAGCATAATTCCACTCGTATAGTTATTTTAGATTTATGCTTGATTTTCAATTATGAGTGAAATGGAGAAAGGTACCTTTCTTGTAATTTTTATATTGAATTATTAGATATATTTAAAATATTTTAGTTTAAAAATGATTTTCTTTTTTTAATTTTATGTAAGGGTTCTCTTTGAGGGATGTGGCTTCCTGGACGTAAAATTAGGCTTGGTAAAACGTGTCTATTCGGGTTAAGCAGGTTGAACTCGTTTAGACACGATTTTAATCATGTCATAATCATGTTGACCCGTTTATGACTCATATCCGTTTAACTCAAACCCAAACTCGTTTAACTTCGTGTCGTGTTGTGTCATGTAAATGGGCCCTGTAAAAAATTGTTAGCCCTATTGTAAACTGAAAGGTTAGCACTCCAAAGTGGAAACTGAAAGGTTAGCACTCCAAAGTGGAAACTGAAAAGTTAGCGCTGGAAAGTGGAAACTGAAATGTTAGGTTATCTAATATTCTAACTTAATTTTATATATTTAACCATTTAAAAATATAAAATTATATAGTTTTGATAAATAAGTTATAAACAGGTTCTGTTAACATGTTAACCATTTAACATGATTAGTTAAACGGGTCTCAATGGGGGCTTTGAGGGTGTGCAGGGTGGACGACCACACATTGCCCACGTTTTAAAGGGGCCCAATTTTTTTTTCTCGTTTAGGGATCGTAGAGCAATTAACATATATAAAAAAATATAAACTTATTAGTAATTACATGTTCTAGAGGGAGCCCAATAAGTGTAGGTTTTTTTTTTCCTTTTCTGAAATGGTGTTTTTGCTGAAAGTGTATTCTAAAGGAACCCAATAAGTCAAGTTGATTACCAATTAGGTTAAAATATATTTATTCTTTAATCTTTATTAAAAAAACAAAAAAGGAGAGACTACGTGATTGACGATTGTGATTGGTGTCTGACGATAGTCGATACATCAAATAAATCATGATAGTCGATTGTTGATAAATGAAAAAGAAACCTAGGTTGATTGCGATTTGTGATTGAAGGTTGTTCGATACATAAAAAAACTCACTGATGTTTTAAAATATTTAAAACAAGTTAATTGTTTTTCTAATACATTAATTATATATAGGATTTTGTTGACAATTCCAGTAAAAGTATGAGGTATACTTTCACTTGGCTCTCCCAAGTGAGAGTATCTTTTCTGCCACGTGGGCACCACATCACATTGGTTGCTTCCTCACTTGAGTCTCACATGCCAAGGGAAATACCCAAGTGATCATTAAATGCAATAATTATTTTAATATTATTTTTTTTAAATAAAACATAAACAAAACATAAATTCAAATTTCATTAAAAACATAAATAAAAAAACATAAAAAAAATTACATAAATTAAAAAATAAACAAAAAAACTAGTCCTTAATCCCATATTTTGCCTTGATCTCCTTTTGTTTTTTTCTCGAAAAAGGCTCGTCTGGCCCGTGGAAGCGATCAAGGTTGAGGGCGAGAATATCCATCTTATCTTTTTCTTTTTTCCAATCATTCCTCTCTTTTTGAGTCAAGTTAAATTGTCGCATTTCCTCGATCATTTGTTGACCGATTGTAACGAACCAAAATCCGGGTTTCGTTATAAATAAATAAATATTCTAATTAATATTATGGTGGAAATAATATTTTAGAAAATAAGTTGAAACAAGTGGGTTTCAAGTTAGTGTTGGGGTTATATTAGTTTTTAACTAATTTTGGAATGGAATGGGCGAAATGGAAGATGAGGGGCTAAACTTGAAATATGGCAAATCTGTCATATTTGACTTGGTGAAGTCAAAATTGGGTCATTGTTGGTGAAAGGGTCGTTCATTTCAAGAGAGAAAAAGGGAGAAAGTGAAATTGAAGCAAAATCGTGCATTGAAGCTTGTTTTGTAAAGGTTTTGGCTCACACATCACCTTCCTAACATCAAGTAAGTGATTATCTTCCATTGATTTCACCTTTGATGAGCTAGTAGGTGGGTTTTGTAGAAATCCGAAAATTTATGATGCATGTGGTTAATTGTTGATAATCTAGCTAATCTAAAGGTAAAGAATGATGATTAACATCCTAGAACCCTTTGATTATGATTATGAAAATGAAAAGTTAGGGTTCATATGGAGAATTTTGGGGGTGTTTGGATTATGATGATAGGATGTTGAATTAATGAATGGTTAAGTGTTTAAATGATGTTAGACACTTGAATGAACACCAAATTAACCTAATGAAAAATATTGAATGAGAAATTAGTGTCAAGGAATTGGAAATGAAACTCAAGTAGGTGAGTTTGGATGGAAAGAGGGTGTTTGGATATGGGAATAAACCAAACGGGTTAGTTTGGGTTGGAAATGGGAAATTGGGTTGTGAACCCAATTATAATGTGATTTCAATGTATGATTAGATTACTAAACTAGGTGTATATGTTTAGGTAATCAAATTGTGAATCGAGAAGGTGGTGCGGGTTCTTCTAACCCGAAAGGTAAGTGCTTTTGTACTTACTTAGTATGATGATAAATGGTGTTATATGCAATGTTGTATGCATAATGTGTTAAGTGATATGAATTTGAATGAATGTAGTTATAATTGTATTACTATAATGGAAATGTGTAAATGAGGTTATGATCTAAGTATCATAATGTAAATGGGATATGAGGTTATGATCTAAGAATCATAATGGAAACGTGGCAATGAGGTTATGGATTAAATACCATAATGGAAATGGGATATGAGGTTATGATCTACGTATCATAATGGAAATGAGGTTTTGGCCTAGTGCCATAATGGAAATGGAAATGTGTATTTATGAATGTTATATGAAAGGAATGAAACTTGTAGGTGTTATGCAAGTTATATGTAGCCTAATGTCAAAATTAGGTGGAAACGAGTCAAATGGGTGAATGGGTGGAAACAAGTTGAATCTTACTTGTTTGTTATGTTTTTATCTTCATTACTAATGGTGATATGTATGGTGTTATTTAGGAAAAGCTCCGACGTAAATCCAAGTCAAGTCCAAGACGTTGGAAGGTTCTCATATGCGTATATGATGATTTTGGGGGTTAATTAGAAATCCTTAAAAAGGATGTAAATTGACTCATGAAATTTTGTTTTGATGTATGTAAATGGTGTTTGAATGTTTTAAACAAATACCCAAGTGATTGGAAATTTTTGGTGTCATGTTGAAATGAAAAATGGTGAAATTTGGCTATGTGATGAAAACTACACAGGTCTCTAAACTTTCTGTTTGCTGAGGGTTTTCGCGCCACGCGAACAACGAAGACCTGGTTTCCCGGACCTGCCATTTTTGGGCTCCTTCGCGGCACGCGAACTGGTTCTTCGCAGCACGCGAAGGGAGAGTTCTGGTTCTTCGCGACACGCGAAGAAATAAAAAAAAATTCTTGGGATAATTGCTTCCGCGTGTGTAAATGTTTATTATAACCGGTGTTTAAATTAAGGGTGTTACAACTTGGTATCAGAGCAATGGTTTGAGGGATTTGGTGTGGGTGGCACCAAACTCAAACCGGATGCTCTTGATATGGGGGAAATGATACGAGAATCCAAGAAGGACTTGACTAAGACTCAGAGCTTTTGGAAGTGAAAGGTTAGTAATATTATGATAAAGGTGGTTATGTATATGGTGTATATGTATATGTACGGTTGAATAACAAAGTGTTATGTATGCCGAAACTTGTCTTGTGATTTGTTGTATGGATATGATAATTACAAGTGATTATTAAACATATCTGGCCAATGTGATTGATGAGACAATATGTGTAAGGGTCATTATAATAACCATATAACACTGAACATTAGTAGGGAGTAGGTGAAGGTGGTTATATGTGTATGTATGTATGTATATAGATGATTAGATGGGGGTAGTACATATACACATAGATAAGATATAGTGGCTTAACAAGTGGGTAGATTAAAGACCTATAAGTAGGTAGAACATCTACAACTTAGTTAAAATTGGTCGGGAAAACTAAGGGGCACATGTGTAAGTATAAGAAATGGTGGATGAAAGTCATCTTAAGGACTCAAGTATGTTAGAGTCTAGACGTGTATCACCTCGTGGGTGGTGAGGAACATGGAATGGGTTAGGAGAAATAGAATGCATCAATCTAGCGGAGGATGGCTAGAGCTTTCTATCATGTTGTATCGTTCTTCCTTCGAGGAAGATAGGGATATTTGAGGCGATCCTTGGGAGGAACCGTATGAAGCCTAGAGAGCGGAAAGTATAACGGTTGGCGAACCGAAGTGGAAGGAAAACCTTGTTTTCACAAGGGGTTCGTGGTGTGCGAACCAAAGGAGTTAAAGGGTGAGAGTTAATCATTGATTAATCAGCAATGAATCACTATAATGGTATTGGCTTTGAAGCAATCCATTGTGATTGAAAGAAGGTGCATTACTCGCGATGAGTCGACTTCAGGTCGTGGCAGAGGATTGGTGGAATTTTTATCCGTAGAGAGAAAGGCATAATGGCGTGAAGGCACCTGTATCGGGGGATTCAAGAGGTAACGTTGAAATACCATCGATTGCAAGCCATGTTGGGTGGTGTCACACCCCAACCGACGGCGAAAACGTCGGGGCGGGACATGTAGATTGTTCATAAGCTCATGGTTTACTAAAGTTGAAATAATTTAAACAACCAATTTCATTTCATAGTTCAAGAATTCAAGTACAACATTCACAAGTATAAAAAATACATGAATATCTTTATTAAGTTTAAAACTAGGTCCTCAAACCTAAATGAAGGCAACTTGATCAACTCACACATTCGTACCTGAAACATAATAAAAACAAGGTCAACTAAAAAGTTGGTGAGCATACATAGGTTTTAACATCATAAGTAAAGTTCAAATGTTTTGTGTACAATTCATATGATACATGGTTTATAAAGCATTTATGGAGAATCTAAGTTAAGCTAGTTGCACAAATGTAACCTTGTAACTGAAGGGCATAACAACACATGTTATCCTAATGTAAATGTAGGGCATAACAACACATGTTATCCTAATGTAAATGTAGGGCATAATAACACATGTTATCCTGATGTAGGGCATAACAACAAATGTTATCCTGATGTAATGTGTTAATGATTTCACGAGTATGTCATGTATGTGTAGCCTTAACAGTTAGCATTCAAGCACAAAGCACAAATAAACACATATGATCATATTGTAGAATTGTATGTATGTAATTGTAAATAGTGTGTTATTGAGTAATCATGTTTCACCCAAAAAATGTACAAAAAGGAAAAGGGGATATGTAAACTCACATGTATCAAATGTAGTAGTTAACACGAGCTTTGGGTAACACAAGTGTCTTGAAAGACACTAGGTTTGACCTAGAGTGAAATAGTATGAATTTGAATTAATATTGTGCACAACGTATAAAGTAGAGTCTAGGGTTTCAACGGGATTGAGTGTAGGGACTTGTACAAAGGGTTAGTGTTATATCATGTAGGGAATGAGTATTTGTTTGTGTTTGTATTTGAATAAGAATTTTAATAAAAAAAGGTAAGTTCAAAGTTAATAATGAATGACTTAAGGTTTAATTTGAATAACTAAATAATTTTTTTTATTTATTTAAAATGGTGTCTCTTTTAAAATGTGAAAAGTGTAAATATATCTTTATTAATATATATTTAGAAAGGTTTTATTTATTTAAATACAATTTAAATCCTAAAATAGATAACTAGATGGAAAAAAAATGATTTGTGATATTGTTTTATGAAATTCTTTTAATTTGATTATGTATTTTATAAAATCTTTACACAATTTTTATAAAATGAGTAGTTTAAGTGTTTTGTTTTATAAATTAATGATTTAATTTAAAACCATTTTTTTAAATGGTTTTCTAAATGAAAAAAGGAGGTTTAAACATTTTAAACTGTAGAATAACCATCTCCTGATTAAAGTTGTAAATTATTGTTTAAATCTGTCCTAATTGGTGTAGGGTTTATAAAATAATTTTTATAGAATTTTTTGTGCATTAAATTGGTTTAAAAAAAATAAGTGCAGTCACCCGGTTCGTTCCTGTGTGAGCACAGCGTGTTACCGTTGGACCAGGGGACTAGCCCATGCAACAGAACCGGATTCATTAGGTATTAACGTGAACAAAGCAGGGAGCCGGGTCTGGTTAAGGGAATCGCACAAAAAGTCGTTGAGTGTGGGTTTCGAACCCACGCCACCTGGTTCGGTGGTGCAGTGGCTTACCGACAGGAGCATGTGGTTTCGCTGGTATAATTTAAAACCCACAAATACATATATGCTAACAAAATCAAACCCAAATCAAAAAACGTATCGAATTGGTCAAGAAACCTAATTTGATTTGAGTTTGATACCCTCTGTTATCAGAAATTGACAGGCGGTTATTGTTCGCCACTAAACGACAAGTCAGAATCACTAAGACTTACTTGAATTGATGGAGTATCGATCGAGAACGACAGAGGTGAAGATTCGGCTGTTCTTGGAGCTCGATCGAGGTGTAGGGATGAAATGTGGATCGTATGAGTGTTCAGAGAGTTTGGGTGAGAGTATGCGAAGGTTTGGGGTGAGTTAATTCGTTCAATTCCATCCTTAAGGCATGATTCGATTAAAGGTTGGAAAGTGGCAGCTGGCAACACGAATTTCACGTCAATTCGATCAAATGTCGATGAATTGGGTCGTGAACTCAAGTCCAATACAGGTGAGGATAGTCTACGCATGATTAGCGGGATTTGGACGCGCTTGATTTTCAGATTTGGCAACGAATTGAACGCGGTTTGACTTGGGGGAGTCAAACTGTTAGAATATTGAATTAAGCCACGGGTTTGATCAAATTGCAACTCTAATTGGGCCTGAGGATGGCCTATGATCGATTACGCACGCAAGGGAGTCCATAACAAGCAAATTGATCGAAAACAGTCTCGAATTGTATGGTTCTTGGTTTGTTTGACTTTTACAAGTCAAAATTGATCATGGGGTCAAAATTGGGATTTGAATGGTGCAATTTTCAAAGGTGGGGATTCAAGGTTGAGAGTTCAAATGGTTAAAGGGTTTCACCAAAAAGTTTAAATTGTAAATAATTACATATATACATTTATGAATTGATTTTTTTTTGTTAATAAGATTTTAAAACTTTATAATTTCTATAAAATAATTTTAAATGTTATATTGTAGTAACATATGTATTTTTATAAAAACTTATATTTATATACCTACTAATCTAGATATATATATATATATATATATATAAATGAGTAAGAATGCAAAATTTTAATCTTTTATATTTGTATTAACTTGAATAAGAATATATGTATGTGTACATACAAAATAAAAAATGGTATTGATGAAAACTTGAAATTGAAATGTTTGCAAGAATAACGTAGGGTTTTGCACTAGAAATGGTTTTGAAATGTTGTTTATTATATTAAAACAAATATAAGGAAAATCAAGGCTGTTACAGGTGGCATAGTGGAAGAGTTCCTTCACGTGCAGTGGACAGCAGAGGAGATCAATAAGATTTCGGGCAAGTGTTTTATGACTAGTCGAAATCGCTCGAATCTTGGAATCATCGAAGAAATGTAGATAGATCGGGATTCTCGATGCTATATGTTGACGTTATGAAGGGAATCCTTGCGTATAGGAGTACAACTCAAGTGGAGTCAATTATTAAATGCGCAAGGGAAGGTTGAACACAGGAGATAAGTGGAAAACGAAGAGTAAATGAGAAGTGGCTTCGTGAAAGCCGAAACATTCTAGCCGAGCTAGAAACCCTTTATGGGAAGAAATGCCGGACATTGCTATATGTCTGGAGGATAACACAAATGGGGAGAAAATTAGAAATTTGCTTAGGCCTATGGGTCACGCATTTCTAATCACCATAGTCGTGACTAAAGCTTTTCGATCGTTGTATTGGATGAAAGGCTAAGCAGATCAGTGGATTCGGGCGATCAACATTGAGGGTGTCATAATGTTAATGTTTACATGTTTTAATAACATGAGGTTGTGGACGAAACGATCACATGGATTTTGATCCGGTGATTGTAAAAGAGGTGTTGGGTTACTTAGTAACCATATCATTGTCATGTATGATAAAGGGGTGACATGTTAATCTGTTCTCATTAGAGACAGTGAAACACGAGGTATACGAGCTGGTGTATACACATGGCTTGTGCCATTGACATCAACCGGGGATATAAAGGGATACTTAGTATTCCAGTTGAGAAAGATGATTTGATCTGTGTGCTTTGTTCTAAAGCACATAAACTTTTCGGTGGAAAGGGAAAATGGAAGAGTGCGTTTTGGCATTGACAGTCGGTGGTAAGATAAAACTGATTAGAGGTCTCACGGTTTGTGGACTTTATGGTCAAAGGGTGAAATGTACATAGGTGGAATGTGTACATAAATGGTGGTTGAAGTCTTAGAACTTCATAAATGATGTTGAAAGTCTTTTGGACTTCACAAACGGTGTTTGAGAACGAAGTCTACGAACTTCAAAGGTGGATTCGGTGATTGAGATCCTTAAATCTCAAAGGATGACTTATGATTAAGTCAATAGAGATATTTAGGGTGTTTGGGTCGCGGATAGGGATCTTTCTTCTAGTGTTGTAAAAGAGGATTCAAGTAAGGAAGTTGTCGTATCCTTACTTGAGGAGGTCGCATGCTTTATCGGTTAAGAATGATTGAGTTGAAGACTCGAGCTTCAAGGGGTGTTATGTATGGGTGTTGAGATCCTCTAATCCCAAGAGGTATGAACTTGAGACCTTGAGTCTCAATGGGTGGATTGGTGAGGTAGTTTTGAAATTTCCAATTAAGAGGTGGGTGACGTGGGATTATAACTCGGATTTCCTTAGTTGTCAAACGTGTTGACTATTCGTATAAAGTGGTTCAAAAATCCAAGTATCCCATAATTAGGAGTGTTGAAATTCAAGTGGAAACTTGACGTTATAAAAGTTTTCCTTTGAAAAAGTGGTGATTCGGGTTTGAGATCATGGGAGGATAAGTCCACGTTTCGTTGGGTTGTCCAACATAGGGACTTTATTGGTGAGTAGATTAATGTTTGGAACTATTCAGATGAAATGAGAGGACTCTATAATACATTTTGCGTGACCATACACGAAAACGTTAGGAGGATGGAACTGATGTTATTTCATATGGTGAAGATGAGATAAATGATAAACGTTTCTTCTAAATGAAACAGTGACTATCTTAGATTGTGGGCGAACTAATTGGTGCAATAAGTAGACAAACTGCGTATCGTTGTCGAAGGAACCATTAAAGGAGAAGATAACCTTGGGGGAGTAACGAGGGCGGATAGAGTTACTACATTAAAGTGAAGTCATTCATGATGACAATTTCATCATCTCTTATTAACAAAATTCGAGAGGCTCAAGTATTAGCACTTGGTGGGGATTTGAAGAAGGAACAGATGGTTTCTTATGTTGACAAGCTTGGGGAAAATAATTCGGGGTTAAAAACATGCTTTGATAGGATTTGGATACCTAGGTTGTCAAGTGTTTTGACAACTATTTTAGATGATACGCATAAGTCCAAGTATTCTATCCATCCGGGGGCCACAAAAAAAAATGTTTTATGATTCGAGATGTCATTTTGGTGGCCGGGCATGAGACGTGATATTGTTAAGCATGTGGAGAGATGTCTCACATGCTTAAGAGTAAAGGCGGAACACCAAAATCCGTATGGAAAGCTTCAACCGTTTGAAATACCGCTTGGAAATGGGAGAATATAACCATGGATCTAATCACTAAACTACCATTGGCACGAAAGAGTTATGATGCAATATGGGAAGTAGTAGATCGGTTGACAAAGAGTGCGCATTTCCTTCCTATATAGGAAACATATTCATCGGATTGATTGACAGAAATCTATGTGAAGGAAATAGTGTCACGTCATGGTGTACCGGTGACGATTATATCGGATCGTGATACGAGATTTACTTCTCGTTTTTGGAAGAAATTTCATGAGTATATGGGGACTAGATTGAATCTTAGTACCGCTTATCATCCTCAAACTGATGGTCAAAGCGAGCGAACGATTCAAACGCTCGAGGATATGTTACGCGCGTGTGCGTTAGATTTTGGGGGTATTTGGGACGACCATTTACCGTTGGCGGAATTTTCGTACAACAATAGCTACCATTCTAGTATTGGTATGCCGCCTTTTGAGGCATTGTATGGGAGGAAATGTCGAACACCCGTGTGTTGGGGTGAATTTGGTCAACGGGAACTTGGTAGTAAAGAGGTGGTCAAGGAAACTAATAGTAGTATTGACCAAATAAAGGCTCGCTTGAAGGCGGCTCAAGATCGCCAAAAGTCCTATGCGGATAGTAGAACGCGGGCGATTTAGTTTCAAGTGGGGGACTTTGTGCTTTTGAAAGTCTCTCATTTGAAAGGGGTGATATGGTTTAGGAAATGGGGGAAGTTAAGTCCACGTTTCATGTGTCCCATTTGCGAAAATGTTTGGTGGATGAATCTATTTTTGCTCCATTGGATGATATTGAATTGGATGAAAAGTTGAATTATGTTGAGGAACCGGTGGCAATCTTGGATAGAAAGGTGAAGCGTTTACGCAATAAAGAGATTAGCCAAGTTTTGGTGAGGTGGAAACATAAGAAGGAGCGGAAATGACTTGGGAAACCGATGAAGAAATGCTAAAATATTATACGAACCTTTTTATGTGAAGTCGGTTTTCGGGGACGAAACCCAAATAAGGGGAGGTGATTTGTAACGAACCAAAATCCGGGTTTCGTTATAAATAAATAAATATTCTAATTAATATTATGGTGGAAATAATATTTTAGAAAATAAGTTGAAACAAGTAGGTTTTAAGTTAGTGTTGGGGTTATATTAGTTTTTAATTAATTTTGGAACGAAATGGGTGAAATGGAAGATGATGGGCTAAACTTGTAAATATGGCAAATCTGCCGTATTTGACTTGGTGAAGTCAAAATTGGGTCATTGTTGGTGAAAGGGTCGTTCATTTCAAGAGAGAAAAAAGGAGAAGGTGAAATTGAAGCAAAATCGTGCATTGAAGCTTGTTTTGTGAAGGTTTTGGCTCACACATCACCTTCCTAACATCAAGTAAGTGATTATCTTCCATTGATTTCACCTTTGATGAGCTAGTAGGTGGGTTTTGTAGAAATCCAAAAATTTATGATGCATGTGGTTAATTGGTGTTAGATTGTTGATAATCTATCTAACTAAAGGTAAAGAATGGTGATTAACATCCTAGAACCCTTTGATTATGATTATGAAAAGTTAGGATTCATATGGATAATTTTAGGGGTGTTTGGATTATGATGATAGGATGTTGAATTAATGAATGGTTAAGTGTTTAAATGATGTTAGACACTTGAATGAACACCAAATTAACCTAATGAAAAATATTGAATGAGAAATTAGTGTCAAGGAATTGGAAATGAAACTCAAGTAGGTGAGTTTGGATGGAAAGAGGGTGTTTGGATATGTGAATAAACCAAACGGGTTAGTTTGGGTTGGAAATGGGAAATTGGGTTGTGAACCCAATTATAATGTGATTTCAATGTATGATTAGAATACTAAACTAGGTGTATATGTTTAGGTAATCAAATTGTGAATCGAGAAGGTGGTGCGGGTTCTTCTAACCCGAAAGGTAAGTGCTTTTGTACTTACTTAGTATTGATGATAATGGTGATATATGCAATGTTGTATGCATAATGTGTTACGTGATATAAATTTGAATGAATGTAGTTATAATTGTATTACTATAATGGAAATGTGTAAATGAGGTTATGATCTAAGTATCATAATGGAAATGGGATATGAGGTTATGATCTAAGAATCATAATGAAAATGTGGCAATGAGGTTATGGATTAAATACCATAATGGAAATGGGATATGAGGTTATGATCTAAGTATCATAATGGAAATGAGGTTATGGCCTATGTGCCATGATGGAAATGGAAATGTGTATTTATGAATGTTATATGAAAGGAATGAAACTTGTAGGTGTTATGCAAATTATGTAGCCTAATGTCAAAATTGGGTGGAAACGGGTGGAAACAAGTAGAATCTTACTTGTTTGTTATGTTTTTATCTTCATTACTAATGGTGATATGTATGGTGTTATGTAGGAAATGCTCTGACGTAAGTCCAAGACATTGGAAGGTTCTCATATGCGTATATGATTATTATGGGGGTTAATTAGAAATCCTTAAAAAGGATGTAAATTGACTCGTGAAATTATGTTTTGATGTATGTAAATGATGTTTGAATGTTTTAAACAAATACCCAAGTGATTGGAAATTTATGGTGTGTTGAAATGAAAAATGGTGGAAATTTGGCTAAGTGATGAAAACTGCACAAGTCTCTAAACTTTCTGTTTGCTGAGGGTTTTCGCGCCACGCAAACAACCAAGGTCTAGTCTTCGCGACACGTGAAGACCTTGTTTCCTGGACCTGCCATTTTTGGGCTCCCTCGCGGCACGCGAAGGGAGGGCTCTAGTTCTTCGCGACACGCGAAGAAATAAAAAAAAATAAATTCTTGGGATAAATGCTTCCGCGTGTGTAAATGTTTATTATAACCGGTGTTTAAATTAAGTGTGTTACACCGATCTCGATGTGTGTCGGAACGTAGCGGGAGCCCGATGCTTGGGCTTTTGCTTTTTTCTTCCCAATCAGCCGTACTATCGTGTCCTTCTCATCTGTTTCCTCTACATTGATATCATACCTAGATCTTCCATCGGATGCGGCGGGACTATCGGCCATGTCGGTCGAGGATCGTTTCTTTGACGATCCGGCTCTGGTCTTTTTGATGTAAATTTGTTGCCATTTCAACGAATTCCTCAAAAGTTCCCAAATTCTAATTAGAGCCATGCCTCTAACATCGTCTTGAAAACGGCAGGTTGCTTGCATCAAAATATCGGTATCACTAACCCACCTCTTTCGGGCCGTCTCACATTATTCGTATAACCCGTTGAAAATTATGAATTTTTTGTTTATATGAGTCCATTTAGAACTCAATTGGTCAGTTGTGCGATAATCGGGGTAGACGTCCATCAAGATACTATATTTTTCGACAACACGCTCCCATAACGCAGTCTTTCTTTGAGCATTCCCTAAAGTAAATAAAAGAATTAATTTTGTAAATAAAAAAACTATTTATTTTGTAAATAATAAAACTATTAAATTTTACCGATGATGGGATCCTCAGAGACGTCGACAAACGCATTAGCCAACTTCAACTCCTCCTCTGTATCTCATTTCTTTGTGGCCCGTGTAGAAGTCGATTCTTTAACTTGCTTCTTCTTTTTTGCTTTTCTTTTTGGTAGGGACGGGTTGCGTTTCGGCGACGTTTTATTCGTCGGGTTGTGCTTGAGTTTCAGGAACAACGTCCGGGTCAGACAAAATTTATCGGTTGGCCATGTGGTTGTAGAACATAACGTGGTGAACCGAACGGGTTTTGGTTAAACGGAAGCGGTTGATTTTGCGGACGGATTTGGAAGATGTTTTATTGATTTGCGTAATGTTGAAACCACCACATCGGGTCGTTAGGATTCATGGCTATTTTTTATAAAAATAAAAGAGTAGAGATTGTTTTGATATTGGTGTGCATAAAAATTTGGGTTAATGGGTTATTTATAGGGTAAAATAAATTAAATAAAAGTTTTTTTTTAAATTTGCAACGGTCAACACATTTAAATAAAAAATAACCGTTTAACGGTCATCTCTCCCTCTCACCCGCGTGAGAGGCTTCACGGTAGCTTCATCACCCCCCCTTCACGCAAGAGGGGGCAGTGTTCCACCCTTGCTCACCGCGTGAGCATTCTCACGGGTGCCCTCTCGTGAGGGTATACCTCATGCCCTAATAGTGGCATCCGCAGAATAAAGCTTTAATTGAAGTGTACTTACGATCCATAATGTCTCAAGAAAAACTTAATAGATTGACAGTGATAGCTATTGAGAATGATTATTTAGAGAATAATGGATTATGAATAGTTGATCAACAACTTTGCTTTAAAAAATGTTAGCAGAGCCTCACGATTCTTTAACTATGTAAAACAGACAATTTTGTTTTGTTCATTGTTACAACAATTATTGTCGTCTTAATGAATTTTTTTATAAATATATAAGTTTATATTTTAGGGGCCCATTTTTACTAGGCGCATAGGGCACCCGAAATCTCATGGACGGCCCTGACGGGTCTAATCATATCATAAACGGGTTAGACAGGTTAAACCCATTTAGACATGATTTTAATCGTGTCGACCCGTTTATGACTCATATCCGTTTAACTGAAACCCAAACCCGCTTAACTTCGTATCATGTCGTGTCAGAAATTGCTATAAAATTGTCTATTGTTCCTAAACTGCCTTTCTAATAATGTTCAATTTGATTATTAGAGTCACGTTAATCAATCAATGGTTAATATCTATTCTTTATGTTACTTGTCTTTATAGGTTTAAAATATTTATAAGTATACATATATGGATATGGTTATAATATTAAATAGAATAGATAGGTTGATTCGCATTTATATTAAATGATGTTAAACATGTCGTGCCGTTGGTGTTATTGAGCTGCTGCTTATATATAATCATATTAAACTGGTTATATTTAATTGTATTAAACTGGTTATGTTTAATGGTATTAAATATATCGTGTCATGTAACCGATTTATTAAACATGTTCATGTTAGTATTTAAGTAAATGACACGTATAACTAGATGTGCCGTGTCAAACGCGACGGTTTAACACAATACGCAATTACTAATCTTTTAAAATGCAATAACATTTGTCTTCTCGTTCAAAACAAATCTTTACACTATAAAAAACACATCAAATCAAATAGCTAATATATCAGTAATACCCACCATAGAAACAAACCAAGTTTGCTGTTTACAATTCACTTCAGAAGTGCTGGACTCTAAATTTCCATTCTCCTTCAACCGGGTCATACGACATGAACTCAGCACCTTGTGCCGCCGCCTTCTTCTTTAGCATCTCTCTGCATTTATTGATCTTTGGCCCGTCCATGTACTGCATTCCAGTCTTTTTATCGATGCATTTGATGTTAAGAAGCGTAATCTCAGCTGGCTTGTTAAGGCCTTCACCAACCGCAGGTTTCTTGCTGTCATCCATATAAACAATCACCTCTCGGTTATTAAACTGGACATGAGTTTCAATATCAACTTTTGTCACGTCCGTTTCCCCTAAGAACTTGATACTGCCATACCCATGGCGTCCAACCACAAAGTCCTTTACACGCCTGCAAAATCCTGGCTCGGCCCTTTCTTTTGCTTCCAGTTCTGAAATTTGAGGTTGTGTGTAGTAGTCTGGTTGTTGAAGCTTTGATGGTACATCAAGGAGTGTTGTAAACAGTTGTTTATCTTTGGATGGATCATCTGAAAAAAAGTTAAAACATTATTTCATAATAAGAAACATACAAGTATTCAGATCTATATTTTCATCTCGTCTCTGATTACATATAAAAAAAAGGCATTATGAGGTATTAAGCGTTTGAAAACACCTTGGGTGAATTTCAACCCCATCGACCCATTTGACCCGATTCCATTTTAGCTATGTTTTAAAATTTGACCCGTTGGAGAGAAAATACAACCCATTTTAGGCAAATGATTGTAAAAAAAAAAGTGACGAATTTAAAAAAAAAATGTTAAAAGAACTTGCCTCTCTCGCTCTCATGTGTGCTACCAGAGAATTTTTCTTCATGAAAGTTCTCCATCATAGCCCTTGGTGGCCACTTTTCAGGACAGACCACCAATGCCCTTGGATTCTCCCTAGGAACATATGCAGCAACCGGTATCTCCTTGGTGTCACTAAAATATGGTTTCTGCATAAACAATGAAAATAAACCCATATGTGCAGCGTTTAACATGATGTAGGACACTTCTCTTTATTATGTCTACCTTCACCTCAGTTTAGTTTTTGGGGCAAATTCCAAATTTCCAACATTCTCACCTTTAGAGCATTTAATTTTGGGTCATACTTCCGAACTGGCAGCTTAATTCTTCCAGACAAATGCCTAGTAGTCAACAAGGAATTTTTTACCGGAGCAGGCTTGTCTTTAACCTGTGAGAAGACATTGTTCAAGTATTAATCTTGGGAAATTCTGATAACATAATATGTCAAATATCAAATACAAGAAGAACGGAAGATCATTAAATCTTATTCATAATATACAATGAAATACATGCTATACTTACAGGCATGCTGGATATCCCATATTGAATTGATTGGGAACCATCAAAAAACATACAAGGGCTTGGAGGAAGTGTTCCAAATGGACTTTCGGGAGATGATGGTTTTCCCGTGCTTGTAATCTGAGACGAAGACCTGAAAAGGAAGAAGCCATGAGCCAAACAAAGTCAACAGCATAAAACAATGAAACATGGTGCAGCATGTTTGGATTGAAGAAGAGCTTACAGTTGAGAAACAGAGCTTTGACCAATAATTCCTGTTGTTGTCCCATTACAATTCTGAGCTGGAGGAACACAAGAGTTGAACAGTGCTGTTGGTTGGTTGAAAGTTGAACTCAATCCAGAGCTCAGAGGTGAAACCAAAATAGAGTTAGCAGCTGCAGTTGCAGTGGATATAAAAGGTCCACAAATAGGGGTTGACCAGAAAGAATTTAAAGAAGATGATGTGGGACACGAGGAAGACGTATGAGTGGCTAGTGAATTGGAGGAGTTTGTAAAGGGATTATAATTCAAAGGTGCAAGTGAAACTGATGATGCAGTAGAGGCTGCAGAAGTAAGAGTTGTTCCCAGAACAGACGAGTTGAATAAGTTCAAAGGGGCTGCACTAACAGTGGTAGAGGCTGGAGAGGTAAGATTTGTTCTGGGAGTGAATGGGTTTTTTTGGGTAAAGGGAATGAATGGGTTGAATGAGTTTGAAGGAGCAGATGTAACAGTGTCAAAAAAGTGTGTGCAGAAGTTGGAAATTGAAGTGGCTGTGAAGTAAATGAAGTAGATGTGGGGCCTGGATAGTTCCAGGTGGTTGCCCTTGTGGCTACTGAACGGAATGTTTTATCAAACGGGTTAGGTTTCACAGTTGTAGAAGAGATTGAAGTGGTTCCCCATGATGCTGAAGAAAAATTAGTAGTGGGTGATGTTGATCTTACTGCTGAAGAACTTAAGCCAAATCCACCTGAGTTAAAACACAAAAAGATTAAGATAAATGTGTCCATGATTTAAATAAAAGCCTAAGAATTCAAGCATACCTTTTCCAGTGAAGTTGTAATCTTCCCACCTTAGTTCTTCATGGCTTTTAGCTTTGTAAGCAGGCATGGCAGAAATTGATACAAGTTTCTCTTTACTAGATGTTGCGTCATCAGTTCTTTTGTAAACTGCTATTCTGCTTCCTCTTTCTTGGCCACCAAAATGTGACTGTTGATGATTAAATGTTAATTTTGTGGGCTGAGGTCCTGCAAAACCGTGTACATTACAGCAAAAAGCCACAACCAGTAACTAATAATGTTTAATAAAGTTCAATTAAAATTAAAATTTAAGGTCATGAAATCTGAAACAACACGCTCTGTAGGATTTGAACCTACAACATTGGGTTTTGAAGGCCCATATTCTGCCAAGCTGAATTAAGAGCGCTTTTGAATTAGGTAGAGATGCAATTAACTAAATCTAAATATCTAGCTCAGATAGCACAAGCATCAACTTATGCAGATAGAAATTATCTGATCAATTGATGCCAATGGCTTACTCATCAATACAATGAGACCACAAGGTAGGGCACTGGAAGTTGTTCAATACTAAGCCTCTTTGAGTATCCAATGAACAAACAATCTTTGTCCATACATCTATTATGCTTTTCTGATTCTCCCTAACAAGCTAAGAAACAACAATGAATGAGTGAACTCAAAAGCATCTAGGATAAACAAGAAATATAAGACATCATGATATTTAATAACAATAATGTAATTCATACTAACAACTAAAAGCTGAACTCCCCAAACCATATGATGATGGAGTACTAAATGTTGTAGGGCTAGACAAAGGCGGTGAAGTTTGGTCAAATGTCCAAGTTGAAGTGCCGGAGAATTTGAAGCAGATGACTATGATGTTTGATTCCCTTGCATAAACATTGATGGGCACTCAAATTCACCACTATTTGAGTGCCTTGAGTATGTAGCAAGACAAAGGATGTTCTTAAGCCAATCTCAGCAAAATAGCGGCAGAGAAAGACACCAGCAACGGTCAATAGAACAAAAGAATTGCATAAGAGATAATTGAAAAGTGAAAGTTGCATAAACAAAATATCAAAAAGTCTTCATGTTTTCCCATTTGTAACACTAAGATATGATCCATAATACGCTAAAAACTTCATATTTACCATCATGAAGGAACCAAAATAACAATAAGAACGTAAATACTACATTATTATTCTGATAGAATATCTTAGTTAGCCTAAAAAGAGAATGAACATCAAAAATTTGGAAACAAAAGTTCACTTGTATGAACTTCAAACTTGATTTAGCCAATTTCACATCACACACCTAATATGGAACGACAAACAAATATATAAGTGATAAGAACATACAAAAGGCTAAAGTCTATTATGAACCCTAAGTTCCTTAAAAGCATGAAAGAAAATACCATGCACCAAAGCCGACGATGAGGACCCAAACGGAGAAAAACCTGAAGCAGTCATTAAACTTCCAAATCCAGAATACGATGGAGCACCAAATGTTGTTGATGATGATAAAGGTGAAGTATGGCAGAATGTTGAAGTTGAAGTTCCACCATAATTTGCCATTCCTATTGGAGAACCAAACACAGTTCCACCGCCGAAAGTGTTGGAAGCAAATGAATCTCCCATCTGTGTCCCTTGCCCAAATATACCACTGCTTGAATGTGAGGCTGTTGCAATAAGAGAATGAATATATTACAAATATATCAACGACAATTGTTAAACCTAATTGCATAAGCCAGGGTTTCACAGTTAAAAATTGAATAAACGATCAGAATTCAGACGTAAATTGCTAGAAATATAACAAATGCAAACAAATGAAATTGCGTTTTTTGAACAAAACATATGCATTAGTGTTCAAAATGAAATTATGATTTTGATGAAGATTATGAGCGACGTAAATTGGGGGAAAACAACTTACATGCAATTGAGGGAAACATCATCGAATCGGAATCTGAAATCGCGATCAGAATGGGACCGGAAACAGCTCTAAGAACCGAATCAAATGCGTATTTTGTATGTTAATTCTTAGAATGATGGTGATGGTGATGGTGATGGTGATGGTGATGGTGGTGAACAGGAGATTACGATGGTTTATAAATGCATATGTTTCCCGCGTTAATGGCCGAGTAGCGTTAATATCAGGCTGTGTATGTCATCCATGGCTTACGGTTAAAGCTACGCTTCTCTATTTATTTTAAGGATTTGACTTGTTTATAGATCTCGTCATTTTTTTATTTATTTTTTTTAATTGAAATTGACTTGATATTACTTATTATACTCTTATTTAAAAGACATGGGAGGGAATAGTATCTACTGGAATTTACAAATTTCAATGTCTAATGTACTTGTGTTCCTTCTCGCTATGCTATATGTGTTCCCCTTTCTACATTAGGGTTTCACGCCACCCCTTTCCACTTTTTCACGCGACTCACATTGGGGTTTCACGACAGAGCTTGATTTGTGGGCCGACGATGGAGCAGTTGCGGTGTTAATCGACGGCCGTGACGGCACGGTGTCACAGGGCTAGACGGAGGAGCCTGCAACAGTTGTTGCGGTTGTGGTCACTTTTCTGATACGATACCTGTTCCTTTTTTCCGTCAAAATCAAAGGTATGTATCCTCTTTGGTCACAACTTCAGCTTTATAACGATTCATCATTCTTATTTCTTCATCCCAAATTAGAACTTTTTGTCCGTTTAGGATCTTACAGTTTGTGCTAGGGTTATACGGTTGTTGATTTGAGCTATAATTGTTATAATGGCGACTATGGAGAACTTGATTTGTCTGGTGAATCGTGTTCAAAGAGCTTGTACTCCTTCAGATTGATGAGGTGGATTCTGATTCTCAGTGGGCTCCTCATCCAAGGTATATATGTATTTTATTGTGAATATGCATTAGGTTTCTGTTTTGTTATTCCGTTTTAGGGTTTGTTTCTGTGATTGGATTGTGGTTTTCCTGAATATTATTTGTTTATTGATCACAATTCATTCTCAAAGTTTAAATATTTGTTTCTGGATTTTCCATTGCATTTAAAATCTGATCGCGTGTTTATGAAATTGATATATAGGAGCATTATAAGGATCTGAGTTCAAAGCCTTTCTTCCCCAAACTGATTAGCTACATTACATCTGGTCCTGCTGTTTGTATGGTAATGTTTCTTGGTACTTTCACATACATTTTTTAGCTAACAAAAGTTAATTAGATTACTGGTTTTGAATAAAAATCTTACATTTAATTATGTATTGGGCAACGCTTGGGAGGGAGTTGGTGTTGTTGTAGTTCAAATTGGAAGGTTAAAATTTAGCCTCTTTTACGTAAGTATACGTTAATGATAACTTGTAATATGGGACTTATTATGGTTTTTGGAACAGGAATGTGGTTCATGGGGGTGAAAGCCCTGAAAACGGGAAGCGCGAAATGTGTAAGAATCAGGTTGGCCGTGTCCGACAAGGCTTTTATGATCCGGTGAAGGTTGTGGGATCTGGAAAGGATTATAAGAGAGCTGGTGGTGGTGGGGGTATAGGCAGGGGCAGGGGCACAGGGCTGAAATTGCAGTGAAAGATGGTCATAATTTTACTGCAGAATTCAAAATTCTCAAAAAAGTTGCAAATGGGTCTGGCAATTTAGTGGGGACTGAAGTTCCCAAATCTGACGATAAAGATGTTAAACTTGCTAAGCTTAGTGATGGTAAGTGACTTTGCTAATTATTATTATGTCTTAAGCATGTGTGACTTGCAATATCTAATGAGAAGTAGCTTCCAGTTAAATCTACTGGTTATGATAAGTATTGATGTTTCTATATTTTGATCTGCTGCTGATGACATCTTTAACCTGAAGTTGTTTGAATGAATTTTATTAACTATAATAAGTTCATATAAATGATATTCTTTTGAAGCAAAGTGGTTTCCATATGCATATATTATGTCATAACCAACGAAATTCTATTGTTTTTAGCAAACTACATTTCTGCATTAGCTTAAACTCACTTTTCTTATTTTCGTAAGTAAATGAAGTTACTTTATGTACATGGAACAACTAGATTCTTATAGATGAGTTTTTATACTTATATTATTGATGAGGTAGCATCAAATAGACTATTAGTTATGAACTCATGTTTTCATGCAATTACTTCAAGATATTGAAACATATGATGTGAAATAAGTATATTACTACTATACAATTTTATTTTGAGGCAGGTCTAAGCACAAAACCTCACATAGACAACAATGCTAAAAGTCCAGACCATTTGACTAAGAGGGTAGAATGTGAGGGAAAGGAGGTGGATGAGAATCCAGACTCAAAAGGTACTTTTTCTTGTACTGAATTATTTTTCTTCCGGGTTTGTTTGTTATTGTTTGTTTTTCATACTCTGATGTTCTACCAAGAACATGTTCAATAGTTTCCGCTATGCTTCTAGAACTATTTATTTGTTTATTTTCATAAAAAACTATATTTTAAACTCAATACATTAATGCTAATGATGAATAAGTTGTTATAGAATTGAGACTGATTTAACTAAACAACCATTTAAAAAGGGGAACCAAGTTAAATGGTCATTTACTTGAAAGACAGAATGTTAATTTCTACTTACACAAGTACACGAAAGGGGCTTTGAAAGCTTTTAACATTAACCTTTTAAGTGGAAAAATAAAAATACAAAGATGAGATTTTATTTGTATATAGGTTTAATTTTGGTGAGCTTGCTGATGCGGACCCACGGTGACCCGTTCAAGCACTGCCCATGTTCTGCACCAGTTTACTTCCTGCATTACCTCATGTTTAGTCCTTATTTTTAGCTACTTTACTGATACCATTCACTGTGTTAGACAGCAAATGGAGGTTGGTTATATGCTCTACATTATTAACTTAAATATTAATGTCTTAACACATTGCTTGATTTTGCTTTTTGTATATAATAGCTCATACAACCTTGAAGATGAGAATTATAAAAATGATCTTCTTCATTTAAATGTGTCAGACCTGGACAGGTTTGTTCAAGCAACATTTACAATTTAAAGACATTGTTCAATATGTAACTAATGTTTTTACAAAAGTAACATTATGTAAAAATTATTAACCTTTTATTTTCATTCTTCTTTTGTGAGTTAGATTGCACAAGCCGTATATGATGTTGAAGAGGCTACATCCATTTCCTTTGACATCATTCTAGAACACAAGGTGAATGCATGTTTGTTACTGTTTATGGGGACTTGATAATTATATTCATATTTGTTAACAGATGATTAAACCAGATACTAAAGCTACACTTATAAAGTTCATGCAATTAATGGTGTCTCATCATCCTTCTAGAATGTCCAATAAAATGGAGGTTGGTTATTTTATAAGATTTCAAAGTAATATGAAGGAATTGAGCTTAAGTTCAATTGTTGTAGGTTTGAATTAGAAGAAGGCTGTGGGTGTTTTTGGGTGGCAAAACAGAAGCAGGACTGTAACATCTTTCTGTTTTGAACATTCATCTAAGTTTGGTAAGTAATAACAACTCTAAGACCCATTGTTTATATGAATTTATGAAGATTATAATATTTTTTAAGTTGAGTTCTAATGGGTTGAGTTTTATAGGATTAAACATACAAACAAAGGAATCTGGGATTATCAGTTGAAGCATTTATTTAAGTTGATGATTGTTGGTTGTCTATTGTTGGTTGTCTACTGTTGGTGGTGAGTTTCTGCTATTGGATGTGTCACCAGGAGTGGGCCGGTCATGATCGTGTCACCAGGAGTTTCTGCTATCAGACCGATATCGGAAGAGAAGTGGGATTAACCCGCCGGTTTGACTCCGAGGGTTTACTGGTGTACCGATTTTTAAATGGAGTATGGATTGTTTATTCTTTAGTTTTTGCATATTAAGTTCCAAATTAGTTTTAAAAAGCCTTCAATTGATGTGCAGATTCGCCTTCATGTGTTGCTGGTCTTCTGGTTGGATTGCGATTTTTGGATAGGCAATGATTCATCATGCCAAGCAAACAAAGCTCTAATAACAATCATCACAATCGAAACAAGTTTTCTGCTTAAATGTAATTGTTTCGATACTTTTGTCTTATGTGATGGCTGATCGTTTGATTTTACCTAATATCTGCTCTAATTGATTATCTGATTATATGAAAACCCAATTTTGCTTGATTAACCTCTGCCCTGTTTTGATTTTCTGCCCTTCGACATTAGAAGATGTTTTCATTTGTTTAGCATAATTCTTTATATAATTTCTTATTTTTTGATTTTCATGCAGATGCAAATGGTATCAACTTAAAAAAAAGAAAGGTTAGTAATAAGTTGAATGGTATTTATTCTTCATATGATCCGGTCACAGGTCAAGGGGCGGGTCAACGCAAGCCCAATGCTAGACACAGCCACATGTGAGGTAAACGAAACTGTAAAGCCCATGCTGCGCGCACAAAAAATGTGGTAAATGCATACATAAAGCAAGATTCAGTTGAAAGTATTTACTTCAATTCTTGATATGTGTTCGCTTATTTCTTAATTTAAATTCTTTGTATTTATAATAAATTAATATTCTTAATTAACACAGTTAAGGGAAAAAAAATTGAGCTGCTAAAAGTGACACCGCATGAATTACTGGACTTGGTGCGTTTCATTATTATTGCTAAATTTATAGCCAACCTATTTGTATTACTATAATCCTATTATATAAATTAATTTTTTTTTGAATGTTTAGGATGTGTATCATTCGTTATTGATTTTGATAAGATTTCCACCTCACCTCACTGCACGGGCAGTTAGGGGTGTTCAATAAAGAAACCAAAAACCTGAAAATCCCGAGTCCAAAAAACCAAAAATTTTCCGCCGCAACGCCCGGTGGGGATAAAACTAGTTAATATTTAAAACTTGATTTCATATTAATAATTATTGATGTAACTAAATGTGTTATTCAAGTTGCTCTCTACACCTTTAGACATCACTTTCAAGGGTCATGTATCGTCATAGTTTACCGTTACTTCTAAATATCATCATTGTTTGAGTTTGTACATTAGTGGTTATACTTGGCTTAACGAAAAGGTTTGCGAGGAGATTTGCATAGAATAGTGTGCGACTAAGCTTGGCAAACGGGTGGGTCGGTTGAGTCGGGTGTCGGGTCAAAATGGGTTCAAATGAAACTGTGTTCGGGATAAAATGAGTCATTTTATTATATACATACACACACATCAAAATGGGTTCACTCACTATATTTATTATAAAGGCAGCTCGTGGCAGTGCTGGAGACCCCAGCGACGACTGAAGAGGCGAGTGTGGCGGCGACGACGGTAGTGGTTGTAGCATTGTTACTTGAGGTGGTGGTGGTGGAGAAGGTGGCAATGCTGGTGGAGATGATGACACCAACAATGATGGTGTTGCAGTGGTGGCGGTGGTTGTGATGTAGGGGTTTGCTAATAACTTTAATGATGATCAGGAGGAGCAATTATTTCGTAATTTATCATTACCTTTCTCTTTGTAACGAGGTTGGGCCAATTCAAGTGGATTGTATCGATATCAATATATTTTCATTTATGTATCCAAATGGGCTTGCAACTAAAGCAATCGTTTTAGGCCCCCAATTTTTTAGGCCCGCTTTGTAAAAAAAAAGTTGGTTTATTTCAAAATTGGACTTAGGCTAAGGAATTAATGAAAGAAAACAGACGGGCATAATGGAGTCATGGACAACGGCCCGTGAGGAAAGAGAATGGCTAATAAAAATTAGGTCATAATGAACGTCGCTCGGAGCACATTCAACAAACAACATACTTTACTGATGTGCATACTAAAAAGCAGCAATGCTGAGTGAGTTCTAACGCTTATATAAAACTTTTCATACATAATATAAACGAAGGATTTACCAAAACATACTTGACGCCCTTAAGGTAAAACTTTACATACTTTACTTTAAATACTTTACTTTACATACTTTACTTTTAAAAACAATTTAAAAGATGAGCGACGTAAATTGGGGGAAAACAACTTACATGCAATTGAGGGAAACATCATCGAATCGGAATCTGAAATCGCGATCAGAATGGGACCGGAAACAGCTCTAAGAACCGAATCAAATGCGTATTTTGTATGTTAATTCTTAGAATGATGGTGATGGTGATGGTGATGGTGATGATGATGATGATGGTGATGGTGGTGAACAGGAGATTACGATGGTTTATAAATGCATATGTTTCCCGCGTTAATGGCCGAGTAGCGTTAATATCAGGCTGTGTATGTCATCCATGGCTTACGGTTAAAGCTACGCTTCTCTATTTATTTTAAGGATTTGACTTGTTTATAGATCTCGTCATTTTTTTATTTATTTTTTTTAATTGAAATTGACTTGATATTACTTATTAATATTTAAAACTTGATTTCATATTAATAATTATTGATGTAACTAAATGTGTTATTCAAGTTGCTCTCTACACCTTTAGACATCACTTTCAAGGGTCATGTATCGTCATAGTTTATCGTTGCTTCTAAATATCATCATTGTTTGAGTTTGTACATTAGTGGTTATACTTGGCTTAACGAAAAGGTTTGCGAGGAGATTTGCATAGAATAGTGTGTGACTAAGCTTGGCAAACGGGTGGGTCGGTTGGGTCGGGTGTCGGGTCAAAATGGGTTCAAATGAAGCTGTGTTCGGGTTAAAATGAGTCATTTTATTATATACATACACACACAACAAAATGGGTTCACTCATTATATTTATTATAAAGGCAGCTCGTGGCAGTGCTGGAGACCCAGCGACAACTGAAGAGGCGAGTGTGGCGGCGACAACAGTAGTGGTTGTAGCATTGTTACTTGAGGTGGTGGTGGTGGAGGTGGAGAAGGTGGCAATGCTGGTGGAGGTGATGACACCAACAATGATGGTGTTGCAGTGGTTGTGATGTAGGGGTTTGCTAATAACTTTAATGATGGATCAGGAGGAGTAATTATTTCGTAATTTATCATTACCTTTTTCTTTGTAACGAGGTTGGGCCAATTCAAGTGGATTGTATCGATATCAATATATTTTCACGTATGTATCCAAATGGGCTTACAACTAAAACAATCGTTTTAGGCCCTCAATTTTTTAGGCCCGCTTTGTAAAAAAAAAGTTGGTTTATTTCAAAATTGGACTTAGGCTAAGGAATTAATGAAAGAAAACAGACAGGCATAATGGAGTCATGGACAACGGCCCGTGAGGAAAGAGAATGGCTAATAAAAATTAGGATAATGAACGTCGCTTGTAGCACATTCAGCAAACAACATACTTTACTGATGTGCATACTAAAAAACAGCAATGCCGAGTGAGTTCTAACGCTTACATAAAACTTTTCATACATAATATAAACGAAGGAGTTATCAAAACATACTTGACACCCTTAAGGCAAAACTTTACATACTTTACTTTACATACTTTACTTTTAAAAACAATTTAAAAGATACGATAGCCGTCAATTCCTTGTCACTGTTTGGTACTGTCCTCGTGATCAATACCGCTTAACCGTCAATTCCTTGTCACAACCGGTATTGTCCTTGTGATCAGTACCGCTTAGCCGTCAATTCCTTGTCACAACTGGTATTGTCCTCGTGATCAATACCGCTTAACATGGTATGGCCTTCGCGACCATACCGCTTAACATGGTATTGTCCTCGTGATCAACACCGCTTAATAGGTACAGTGAGGTTGCGTAGACCCCCCCCCCCCCCCCCCCGAGAAACCGCCGTCACCCATCCCAGTTGTACAACTGTTAGCGAACCACAAAGGTTCTTACAAAAAAGGGCATAACCCATAACTGACATCTTGTACAAGTAACATTTGTCCCCAAAGGAACCTTAACAAGCTGGTACACATTTCCGTAGGGAAACTGTTCACTTTCTTTTCATAAAACTTTCTTTAACTTGTTCAAAAATTAACATAAAAATATGCCTTTGTTTATGTATATAAAATATAATAAACGTTTGCCATAAATATAACTTTGCTTTACTTAAAACATACTTTGCAGATATCATGCATTTGTTTATGTATATGAAAAAAGAATAAACGCTTGCCATAAATCTAGCTATACTTTACATAAATTGTGCTTTTGCCTCTTTTAAACATTTCTCTAAAACATAACTTTCGCTTTCGTTTATTAATATAAAACAAGTAATAAGCACTTTTCACTAAGCATGCATACCACCCATAAAGCAGGAAAAAAGGGGATTAGAACTCACATGGTATCCTAGCTGGAACTTGAACCTCACACAATCTGAATAACCATAACAATACAAAGCATATCAGACTTTACCCGACACTAAACAGTTTCACTACATCTGGCCACGCGAAACTATGTTAAGTTTGCTTCCTATAGACCAGCGAACCTACCAAGCGAATCTGACAGTTTAGCTAGACAATATTTGGCGAACCTATCAAGCGAACTTGATAGCTTCGCTAGACCACACCTAGCGAACTTGTTAGTTTCACTAGCCTTAAGCCCGACGAACTTAGTAGTTTCGCCTGCGGGATTCTTCTTCCCCACTAAAACCCTAAATCTGAATAGATCATTGTGGCTAAGGTCTGACTAGTCAAGACTCCAAGTTTTTACTTCCAAAACGTTCATTAGGCGTCCTAAAGCATGGATCTATGGTTTGTTTTGCATAAAACTCATAAAAATCATTGCTTTAATCGTCAAAACTAAAACCCACCAAAACCGAGCTAAGAACGAGCGTTAGGACAGAAACCTTACCTTGTAGGCGACCTTAGCTTACTGGTGACGCTCTCCTCTTCCTCTCCTTGCTAACCCGAGCCCTATTCCGAGCTTGACCTCGTTTCTCTCTACCATTTCCACTTTCTCTCTCTAGTCTCTCTCTAGTAGGGATGGCAATGAGTCGGGTTTGGGACGAGTTTAGGTAATCCCAACCCCATACCCGATTATAAAAGCTTGTCCAATCCCCGGCCCAAAACCCGTCGGGTTTCTATCGGGTAATTACCCGTCGGGAATCGGGTATGCCCACGAGTTTCGGGTAAACCCGTTACTTTGTAAAAAATATCCGTTGGGTATACTCGACCCAAAACCCGTTGGGTATTTACTGGGTATATATAAAAATTGTAATTAAAATAAAAAAGAAAGAAAGAAAATTATATCGGGGATATACATTTAATATAAATCTATACTATTTAATAAATAAAGGTTTTGGTGTGACACTTGTCACTCTCCTATACATCATTAACTTTATTTTTCCGCCTCTCTTTCATATTAATTATACAAATTTATTTAATTATTTTTATAATTTTTTGTTTCCCTCATCTCTCTCCTATTAAATAATAATGATTTCTATAATTATTTTTATAAAACGTTTTTTATTTGAAAAACTTAGGTTTGTTCGTAAAACATTTTTATAAATTGAACATTTCTTTCATTCTTTTTATAAAACATTTTTACAAAATAACTATACAACGTTTCTAGAATTTGTATTAAAAAACTATGTAATATGTAAAAAATTTATTACTACATATATATAACATTGCATTTATTTAACCCGTGTAATACACGGTGTATCTAACCTAGTACATTATATATATACTTAAAATAAATACGGTATATATACTTAAAATCAATAAAAAAAAGAAAGAAAAATATATGTCGGGTTTATAATCGGGTAAACGGGTATATGTTATTAGGTAATCGGGGCGGGTAAACGGGTATATCACCATATCCCATACCCGTCCCAAACCCGCGAAAAAATTCAAAAGTAATCCCAAACCTGGTCCCATACCCGATTACCCCTCCCGAATGTTTCGGGTTTCGGGTTTTCCCATCGGGTTCGGGTTTTATTGCCATACCTACTCTCTAAGTTGCATGAAATGAGGCAAATGATAGTGGGTGGGGGCTGAAATCGGGTTCTTAAGGAGCCCAATCCTCCCCCCTTCGGCTCATTAGCGCACCCTTGCAAGAGTCCAAGGCCCATTTCGTCTCCATCATCTTGTTATCCATGTAAGTGTCGTGTACGATCTAGGGTGTTCGAATTACGGGATGTTACAGAGGATTTTGATCCTGTTAGGCTTAAAGGAAATTTAGCAGAAAAAAAGATAGGGGCTAAGTTAGGCCGCGAGTGCTTAAGGAAGTTAGGTCGTCAAGACAGCCTCGCGATAGCTAGTATTATTGGGTCGTGTGTTGTTAAGCCTTCAAAGAACGGGCTGATGACGGAAGGAGGCCTAACTAAGTCGTGTGGGCGTGGAGAGCTACGGGTACCCGTGAGTAGGAACAGTCAGGCTCCGGTCAAAAGGAACCTGGGGAATTTAAAGAAATGTGCTTTGTGTCTCTTCATATTTCCCCTACTCCGGATCCTTCTAACACCAGAGACTCATTCTCCAGTTGCGTAAAACTCTCTAACAACAGAGAGTTAGGGTTTTCAGAGGAAAAATCAGAGGTTGAGGGACCCCTCCAGATGACGTGGCATTAGAGAGGGAGGCGAGAATCCTTCTAGGGTTTGGTCAGACGGTAGCGTGCAAGGCGAAAAGTGTGACACCCGACATTTCAGGTCAATATCCGTACATACTATAAACAAGTTTACATTTTAATTGTTTTTGTGATTTATTTAATTTCACAAACAAGGACATTAAGGTCTAACAAAAACCGTACATTGTCTCATTTCATATTTTGGTAATTCTAGGAGTTACCGGTTCACGTGTCATATAAACCGACTAATACGAACGAGAGTGGTTAAATTAAATAACCAGAAAAAATATCCAGACGTATATGCTACACAAATGTTACAATTGGTCAATAATTTATTTTTTTGAATAAATCATATAATATTCGTAAAAGTAAACTAACGAACTTTGTTTTTGAAATATTACCATGTAGCGTCACCTTTAGGTACTCATACCTACAAATAATCACCTCAACAAATTATACAATTCAAGATTTCAATATTTTTCTTTAACGAGCCATAAACTTGATAAATTTATAACACCGTGAAAAATCTAAACCGAATTAAATTACCCTTTAAAACTCTAATTGATATTAATACCCTTAATAAATTAATTAATTAATACTTAAATCTAATTATTATACAAATTTAACCCTAAACCCAAATATATCAATCGGCCGAGACAAGTGTGTCTTTTTCCCCCCAACTCCTTGACTTTCTTAACCAAGTTTCAGAGAGAAACCCATACCATACCTGCGAGAACTCAAATATAAACCATACCCCCTCAATCAAAATCTCACAATTCCTTTTATCTTCCTCATTTTCTTACGGCAATCTTCCCCATTTCTCTTCAAGTTGAATTCAAGTTTTAAGGCAAAATCCACCATATTTCGGTGTTATAAGAAGAGTTCCAAGTGTTTTTCTCAAGAATCAAGCTAAGGAGCTCAAGATCATTCTCTGTTTCTCTCAAAATCATCATCTCTGTTTAGAGGTAAAAACTCAATATTATTCATATTATTTTCTTTAAAACCGTAGCTAAACATACAGTTTACTCGAACGTAAGAAAAATAACCAGAAAAGTGTGTCGAAATTCAAGATTAAAACATGAATATATGCGTATAGGTATGAATAAAGTTTTGAAACTGATTCTGTCAATCAAAATTTCAGTAATCGAAACTATAGTTTCGATACCTGTTTACTCAATCGAAACTAGGAGTTTCGATACCTGTTTGATCGAAACTAGGTAGTTTCGATACCTATTACTCAATCGAAACTAGGTAGTTTCGATACCTGTTTACTCAATCGAAACTCGGTAATTTCGATACCTATTACTTAATCGAAATCAGGTAGTTTCGATACCTGTTGCTCAATCGAAACAAGGTAGTTTCGATACCTTTCTTGCCCAATCGAAACTATGAAGTTTCGATACCCAGTTTGCTATATCGAAACTAGGAAGTTTCGACATCTGTTCTGTTCAATCGAAACTAAGTAGTTTCGATACCTGTTTCAGGCCCATTGGGCAGTAACTTAGAACTATTTTATAACGAAACAAGTGTTGGAAAACTAAGAAGATATTTAAACAAAAGCAACCAGATTTACTAAGTCGGTGAACAATTTGCATATGAGACATTCGGTCATAACACGAATTACCCTTTTGTAATTAGGGCACGAATAGTCAAAGTTTGACTGGAACAATTATCGTTGCTAACATACACAAAAACGAGGTGAGTTTCACGGCCCCTTTTTACTGTTTTCAATATTTGGGGGAAGAACATACTTACAACTATTTTTATGTGATAACAAGATAATAAGACTCGACTTTTATGTTTACATGAGTTAAACGATTTTAGGCCGCTAAAGTCCCCTGGAACAATTTAGTAACCATTAACTGTAGCCTAGGGTCCTATGAATAGAACTATGGAGAGTGACGTCTCCCGGTCATGGTTAGTCGCGCTAACCAAAATCTGGAGGATTTATGGCCGCATAGAACCGGATAACGAAATTAGGGGCGTGTACAATTGTCATGGTTTGGTTACGGCTCATGTAGGAACATATTATTTGTATTCCTTGCTAGTTTACAAATGGATCAAACAATTCTTATTCTGATTATCACATACAACTGGAACTATTTACGAACAAATGAATTTTACAAAGATCTATTTGATTTAAACCTGTGAACTCACCAACCTAGTGTTGATAATTTTAAGTATGTTTTTCAGGAAATTGACGTGATAGCAAGGTTAGCAATGTAGATTACATGCATGCACGATGGATACAACTTTTGGGGGATTTCTCTTGTATAACTCATTGTAATAGAGTCATATTTGCGAAATCTTCACTTTTGTAAACCCAATTTACATTTTTGAAATGTAAAACTTTAAACTTATTTATGTATCCATTTATCATGTATGTGTTTGCGGTAATCATATGCTTTGGAAACCATGTAATGTTACGCCTCGCGTTTCCGCCTTGGCGGGGTGTGACAGATTTGGTATCAGAGCCATTGATTATAGCGAACTAGGAGTCTAAAACGGAACCTAGACTATAATTTAAATAACTCACAAAACATTTTCATTGCATAAGCATTGCATAACCATTCATCTTATCACATGGATATTGTAGTCACAAGCATGTCGTCACACTCTGACCCCGACTCTACCTCTGAATCCAACGAGGAACTTTCCGCCATACGCCCCAAAAATCGAGTACAAGTTCGCAGCTCCACACCACCCAATGTTGCCCTGGGAGAACCGCCTATCGTCTACCGAAAGAAAAGCGGAGGACCAGTTATGGTAAAAAGTGCTAGGAAGAAGGTTCGATTTCCACGCAAGAGAACTCTGGCAACCCGTGACCCGAAAAACTTGGAGGCTGATGAGGAACCACCTAGGCAACGACCCTGTTACCACCCTACGGTGGGGACTATCCGTTGGATGCCCCGTACCCTGGCACGATGGAGGGAGATGGAGAGCATTCTTTCTACCTTTCCTCCAATTCCCCAACACCCCTACCCCACACTGGGGAAGCCATGGAGCTCACAGTGCCTACATTGGTAGCACGCGTTCATACGCACGAGGAGCGTCTTGATGATCTCCTAGATGATATTTGGGCACATGGGGATGCAGCCACGCGACTACGTCAAGGGCTCGGATCTCGAGTACGGACTCTGGAGGACAGCACCCGAGACATACAGGGTGCCACTGACTATCTAGGGTTGAGAGCTGATATGGATTGGCAGTTCACTCTCACGGTCCGAGACATGGTGGAGGCGCCGGAAGAAAGGACTTTGGATGCAGAATTTGTGGCTAGGGCTAGCTTTGTCATGGCAGGACTTGTCATGATGATGGGATTGTACTCCCACTTCTTCTTTTAAATCTATTATGGGCGGGTTGTGCCCATAGCACAGTATGTAGTTTAAAACTTTGGTACTGATGTGGTCATGAGAACCCATCCCTTTTTGTATCCTTGTCTTTTGGGAACAATGTACTATGTATGTTTTAACTATGTATGTGATGGTTTATGTTGTAATGATGGTTGTTTACGTTTGATGTTGTTGTATCCTTATGTCATGATCTATCATTATTATTATATAATGTTGTTTCTTTTTAATTGATATGTTAGAAAGAACGTCATGGCACCTAAGCGTGGGACACCCCGTAACACTACTGGTGACAACAACGAGACAATTTCCCCAAACGTGGAGCAACTCATAGCACAGCGAGTAGCTACTGCCATGGAGCAGTATGAGGCAAATCGAAATAGTGGAGGAGGAAACGGCAGTGGTACCGGCGGAGGAGGTGCAGGAGGTAGCGGTACAACCGGAGGTTCCGGAGGTAATAGAATAAATAAGCCGTAACACATGGGCATGATCTGAATTAATGACGTTATGACTTGTAATTCTACAGATGCTCCAAATAGGAAGTGCTCCTACAAGGCCTTTCTATCTTGCAACTCCTGCAACTTCAATGGCACCGAGGGTGCAGTTGGGCTAATGAGATGGATAGAAAAGATGGAGTCGGTGATTGATATTAGTGAATGCACCGCTGATTGCATGGTGAAGTATTCTACATGCACGCTCACTGATAAGGCTTTAACTTGGTGGAATTCACAAGTGAAAACCCTGGGAAGACAGATTGCATACAAACTGACTTGGAGGAGCTGAAAGCCATGATGACTGAGGAGTACTGTCCTCGAAATGAGTTGCAAAAGATCGAATCTGAAATGTGGAATTTACAAATGATAGGAGATGATGTGGCTGGTTACACTGACCGATTCAATGAGTTAGCAAGTTTAGTTCCACACATGGTTACCCCAGAATACAAGAAGGTTGAAAGATATTTGTAGGGTCTTGCACCTCAAATCCGAAGCATGGTGACTTCATCGAACCCCATGGATGCCAAGAGCGCTATAACTCTAGCATTCAAGCTAAGGGATAATGCTGTGCGTGATGGTTTGTTTGAGAAGAAGGAGACCGAGGAAGGAAGGTCTGGGGAAAAGAGGAAATGTTTTGGAAAACCAAGTAATCAAAACAAGAATCAAACTTACAAGAAACCTGGAACTATGAAAGCCTATGCTGTCAACACTGTGGAACAAAATGGATATCTTGGAACACGACCGAAGTGTGACAAGTGTGGATATCATCACAGTGGAAGGTGTACCCAATGTGGAAAGTGTAAAAAGTATGGGCATCTAGCCCATAACTGTTGGAACAATGCAAATCCTAATAAGATCAATCAAGTAGCAGGAAAGGTCAAACCAGGAGCAGAAAGGATGAATCAGGGATGCTTTGAGTGTGGAGATCCAAAGCACTTTAGGAAAGACTGTCCAAAGTTGAAGAACCGAAACGACAATCAGGCCCATGGAAGAGCATTTGTGATGGGGGCTGGGGACGCACGACAAGATCCAAACATTGTCACTGGTACGTTCCCGATAAATAATCACTATGCCTCTATACTTTTCGATACGGGTGCTGATATGAGTTTTGTGTCAAATGACTTTAAGTCCCTACTCGGTATTAAGCCCAGCAAACTAGACCAAAATTATACAATTGAATTAGCAAACGGGAAATTAATTAAAACCAAAGAAGTCATTCAGGATTGTACTCTATGTTTGAAAAACCACACATTTAGTATAGACCTGTTACCCGTTGACCTGGGAAGTTTTGACGTTGTTATTAGTATGGATTGGTTGTCGAAGAATCACGCCGAGATTATTTGTTTTGAGAAGATTGTCCAAATTC
The DNA here is from genome assembly GCA_023525975.1 of Smallanthus sonchifolius. NCBI lineage: Eukaryota > Viridiplantae > Streptophyta > Magnoliopsida > Asterales > Asteraceae > Smallanthus > Smallanthus sonchifolius. The sequence goes on along the minus strand of CM042030.1, from coordinate 64,624,419 downwards.
CACTCCCGAACGGAGAAGTTCTTTCGATTCAAGGTGAGAAAAGTGGAGTGACATTGAGGATGATAAACTGCATGAAAGCTCGTAAGTACCTACGTAAAGGCTATTGCGTGTTCCTGGCTCACCTCGTCGAGAAGAAACCCGAGGAACGTCGACTTGAAGACATACCAATCGTTAAGGATTACCCCGAAGTTTTTCCTAAAGACTTACCTGGATTACCACCACCGAGGCAAGTCGAATTCCGAATCGACTTGGTACCAGGAGCCGCCCCAATTGCGCGATCGCCGTATCGATTAGCACCTTCTGAAATGTAGGAATTATCAAATCAAATCCAGGAATTGCTTGATAAAGGTTTCATAAGACCGGGTTTCTCACCTTGGGGAGCTCCGGTCCTATTCGTAAAGAAAAAGGATGGAACATTTAGGATGTGTATTGATTACCGAGAATTAAACAAGCTTACAATAAAAAACCGATATCCACTTCCTCGAATAGACGATTTGTTCGATCAACTACAAGGTTCTAGCTTCTACTCTAAGATCGATCTACGTTCGGGGTATCATCAACTAAGAATCCAAGAAGAAGATGTACCAAAGACGGCATTTAGGACTCGATATGGCCACTACGAATTCCTAGTTATGCCGTTTGGTTTGACGAATGCACCAGCTGCTTTTATGGACCTCATGAACCGAGTGTGCAAGCCATACTTGGATAAATTCGTGATAGTATTTATCGACGATATATTAATATATTCACGAACCAAGGAGAATCATGAACATCATCTGAAATTAATCTTAGAACTACTCAGGAACGAGAAACTTTACGCTAAATTCTCTAAGTGTGAGTTTTGGATCCGAGAAGTGCATTTTCTTGGACATGTCATTAACAAGGAAGGATTTCACGTTGATCCATCTAAAATAGAAGCGATCAAAAACTGGGAAGCACCAAAGACTCCGACAGAAGTGCATCAATTTTTGGGCTTGGCCGGCTACTACAGACGATTCATTGAGAATTTTTCAAAAATAGCCCTGCTCTTAACCACATTAACCCAGAAAGAAAAGAAATTTGATTGGAGTGACAAGCAAGAGTCAACTTTTCAATTACTGAAGCAGAAGCTGTGTAGTGCACCGATCTTATCCCTTCCTGAGGGAATCGACAACTTTGTCGTATACTGCTATGCATCACACCAGGGACTTGGTTGTGTGTTAATGCAAAGAGACAAAGTCATCGCATATGCCTCACGACAACTAAAAGTGCACGGAAAGAATTATACGACCCACGACTTGGAGTTGGGCGCAGTTGTGCTTGCGCTCAAGATTTGGAGACATTATCTTTATGGTACGAGATGCACTATTTTTACTGATCACAAGAGTCTCCAACATATCTTTGATCAAAAAGAACTTAACATGAGACAACGTCGTTGGGTAGAACTACTAAACGACTATGATTGTGATATCAAGTACCATCCCGGGAAAGCCAATGTCGTAGCAGACGCCTTAATTCGCAAGGAACGAGTTAAAACTCTTCGTGTTCGTGCCCTAGGATTAACAATTCATACGAGTCTTACTACTCAAATCCGAATGGCACAACAAGAAGCACTTAAAGAAAAGAACATCCAAAATGAAGCACTACGTGGAATGATCAAACAATTGGAGTCTAAGTCTGATGCTACATTTTACTTCATGGACAGAATTTGGGTGCCGAGTAACGGCAACTTACGTGGGTTGATTATGGATGAAGCCCACAAGTCCAGGTACTCCATTCACCCGGGTTCAGATAAGATGTATAAGGATCTAAAAGAATTATATTGGTGGCCCAATATGAAAGGATATATTGCCACATATGTCAGTAAATGCTTAACGTGTTCAAAAGTAAAAGCCGAACATCAGAAACCGTCTGGCTTGTTACAACAACCCAAAATTCCCCAATGGAAATGGGAACAGATTTCTATGGATTTCATCACGAAATTACCCAAGACTTCCAGTGGTCATGATACCATATGGGTAATTGTCGACCGTTTAACGAAATCTGCTGACTTTCTGCCAATTAAAGAAACCGACAAGACAGAGAAACTTACAAGGCTCTACGTTAAAGAAATTGTGGCAAGACACGGAGTGCCAATTTCTATTATCTCTGATAGAGACAGCAGATTCGTGTCTAGAATCTGGAAATCGTTACAAGAAGCCATGGGCACACGTCTTGACATGAGCACGGCATATCACCCATAAACGGGTGGTCAAAGCGAAAGGACCATTCAAACTTTAGAGGATATGCTCCGTGCGTGTGTAATTGATTTCGGAGGAAATTGGGATACTCATTTATCGTTGGCAGAGTTTTCCTATAATAACAGCTACCACACGAGTATTAAAGCAGCTTCGTTTGAAGCTTTATATGGTCGTAAATGCCGCTCACCGCTATGTTGGGCGGAAGTTGGTGAAAAACATTTGACAGGTCCTGAGATTGTCCAGGAAACCACTGATAAGATCTTCAAAATTAAGGACCGTCTGAAAGCGGCCCGAGACAGACAGAAGAGCTATGCCGATAACCGACGGAAACCATTAGAATTTCAAATTGGTGACCGAGTAATGTTAAAAGTCTCATCATGGAAAGGCGTTGCAAGGTTTGGTAACCGTGGTAAGCTCAACCCTAGATACGTTGGACCGTTTGAAATACTGGCTAGGGTTGGCCCTGTAGCCTACAAGCTCAAACTACCACAAGAACTAAGCAACGTACACGATACATTCCATGTGTCGAATCTCAAAAAGTGTTTGTCCGACGAGACTTTGATCATACCACCTAATGAAATTCATATTGATGATAAACTTCATTTCATCGAGGAACCAATTGAGATTACAGATTGGAAAGTTCAAAGGCTGAGACGTAGTCAAATCAAACTGGTTAAAGTACGTTGGAACTCAAAACGTGGTCCTGAGTATACATGGGAACGAGAGGACCAAATGAAAACAAAATACCCCTCCTTGTTTAAGGATGCACCAGTTCAAGATGGCACGAATTGAATTTCGGGACGAAATTCTGTTAACATGGGGAGAATGTGACACCCGACATTTCAGGTCAATATCCGTACATACTATAAACAAGTTTACATTTTAATTGTTTTTGTGATTTATTTAATTTCACAAACAAGGACATTAAGGTCTAACAAAAACCGTACATTGTCTCATTTCATATTTTGATAATTCTAGGAGTTACCGGTTCACGTGTCATATAAACCGACTAATACGAACGAGAGTGGTTAAATTAAATAACCAGAAAAATATCCAGACGTATATGCTACACAAATGTTACGATTGGTCAATAATTTATTTTTTTGAATAAATCATATAATATTCGTAAAAGTAAACTAACGAACTTTGTTTTTGAAATATTACCATGTAGCGTCACCTTTAGGTACTCATACCTACAAATAATCACCTCAACAAATTATACAATTCAAGATTTCAATATTTTTCTTTAACGAGCCATAAACTTGATAAATTTATAATACCGTGAAAAATCTAAACTGAATTAAATTACACTTTAAAACTCTAATTGATATTAATACCCTTAATAAATTAATACTTAAATCTAATTATTATACAAATTTAACCCTAAACCCAAATATATCAATCGACCGAGACAAGTGGGTCTTTTTCCCCCCAACTCCTTGACTTTCTTAACCAAGTTTCAGAGAGAAACCCATACCATACCTGCGAGAACTCAAATATAAACCATACCCCCTCAATCAAAATCTCACAATTCCTTTTATCTTCCTCATTTTCTTACGGCAATCTTCCCCATTTCTCTTCAAGTTGAATTCAAGTTTTAAGGTAAAATCCACCATATTTCGGTGTTATAAGAAGAGTTCCAAGTGTTTTTCTCAAGAATCAAGCTAAGGAGCTCAAGATCATTCTCTGTTTCTCTCAAAATCATCATCTCTGTTTAGAGGTAAAAACTCAATATTATTCATATTATTTTCTTTAAAACCGTAGCTAAACATACAGTTTACTCGAACGTAAGAAAAATAACCAGAAAAGTGTGTCGAAATTCAAGATTAAAACATGAATATATGCGTATAGGTATGAATAAAGTTTTGAAACTGATTATGTCAATCAAAATTTCAGTAATCGAAACTATAGTTTCGATACCTGTTTACTCAATCGAAACTAGGAGTTTCGATACCTGTTTGATCGAAACTAGGTAGTTTCGATACCTATTACTCAATCGAAACTAGGTAGTTTCGATACCTGTTTACTCAATCGAAACTCGGTAATTTCGATACCTATTACTTAATCGAAACCAGGTAGTTTCGATACCTGTTGCTCAATCGAAACAAGGTAGTTTCGATACCTTTCTTGCCCAATCGAAACTATGAAGTTTCGATACCCAGTTTGCTCAATCGAAACTAGGAAGTTTCGACATCTGTTCTGTTCAATCGAAACTAAGTAGTTTCGATACCTGTTTCAGGCCCATTGGGCAGTAACTTAGAACTATTTTATAACGAAACAAGTGTTGGAAAACTAAGAAGATATTTAAACAAAAGCAACCAGATTTACTAAGTCGGTGAACAATTTGCATATGAGACATTCGGTCATAACACGAATTACCCTTTTGTAATTAGGGCACGAATAGTCAAAGTTTGACTGGAACAATTATCGTTGCTAACATACACAAAAACGAGGTGAGTTTCACGGCCCCTTTTTACTGTTTTCAATATTTGGGGGAAGAACATACTTACAACTATTTTTATGTGATAACAAGATAATAAGACTCGACTTTTATGTTTACATGAGTTAAACGATTTTAGGCCGCTAAAGTCCCCTGGAACAATTTAGTAACCATTAACTGTAGCCTAGGGTCCTATGAATAGAACTATGGAGAGTGACGTCTCCCGGTCATGGTTAGTCGCGCTAACCAAAATCTGGAGGATTTATGGCCGCATAGAACCGGATAACGAAATTAGGGGCGTGTACAATTGTCATGGTTTGGTTACGGCTCATGTAGGAACATATTATTTGTATTCCTTGCTAGTTTACAAATGGATCAAACAATTCTTATTCTGATTATCACATACAACTGGAACTATTTACGAACAAATGAATTTTACAAAGATCTATTTGATTTAAACCTGTGAACTCACCAACCTAGTGTTGATAATTTTAAGTATGTTTTTCAGGAAATTGACGTGATAGCAAGGTTAGCAATGTAGATTACATGCATGCACGATGGATACAACTTTTGGGGGATTTCTCTTGTATAACTCATTGTAATAGAGTCATATTTGCGAAATCTTCACTTTTGTAAACCCAATTTACATTTTTGAAATGTAAAACTTTAAACTTATTTATGTATCCATTTATCATGTATGTGTTTGCGGTAATCATATGCTTTGGAAACCATGTAATGTTACGCCTCGCGTTTCCGCCTTGGCGGGGTGTGACAAAAAGGGCGTCGATATCTTCCGGCAGTTACAACCTGTACCGACAATGGTGGTGGTGGTCAAAGCGTGCGAGTACCATTTGATATCCAGTAAGCGATGCTCCTTCTCCTCTTTTAAACCTCTGTAAAATGAGGTCGTTAGCTGTGAGGTTATTGGAGTGTATTCCTCCGAAATGGTCCTTACCATTTGATATTAGCCCGGTGTTAAACATGATGGGAGTGGTTGTATCTCCAAGGTTAGGATTTCACACAGTAGCTTGGGAGCCATCATCAGGGGTTTGAGTGTTAAGCCAACCAGAGTCGTCGGTGATCTTATGGGTTGTTGAAAGGGATATCATTCATGACAGATTTAGGTTTTGGGTTTGGATTGGGTTCAACATATGTAACATCCCAAAATAATAAAACGGATGAATGATAATGGGATCGGGATTTAATCAAGGATTTAATTGAAAAGTTAGGGAGCGGGCTTGGGCTCGGCTTCAATGGGCCGATGTAGCCTAGGTATATAAAGGGGAAATCAGCTCACAACTCTCATTTCTCCATCATCTTCTCCAACTCAAAAATCCTAGGGTGAGAGAATGTTCTAGAGAGAGAAAGCTTCAAGAAATCTTGGATCGACTCAAGATAAGTCTCAAAACGTTTCTCCGGTGATTTGGATCAAGTTTCACAAAGCAACCACAGCCTTTTGAGGTAAGAATCAACCTCAGATCTACATTTTTGATAAAAATGAGGTTTTAGGGTTTATGGGACCTTTTCACATAAAGATTGGATTTTTACATATGAAAAGTGAATCTAAGCTCAGATCTAACTTCATGGAAGCTAGATAAACGTTTTTAACGTAAAAAGTTAAGGTTTTGGATCAAAAATCAGACCTACAAATGCTCAAATGTTCTTGAGCCGACTCTCGAGAGTCTGCCACCTGCAAATGGCGACTCTCGGCGAGGAAGAAGAAGTGTCACACCCCGACCGATGGCGGAATCATCGGGGCGGGACATGTAAGACTGTTCATAGCACATGGTTGACTAAATTGAAATATATTAAAGTTAAATTTCCATTACAAATAATCCAAGTACAAACCAAATTCAAACAAGAAACATAAAACAACTCATAAAGTTCTTGATTTAAATTGCTAAGTCCAAATCCTATGTTGAACACGTCTTGAATCAATCTCACATATTGGGGCCTGAAACATGAATAAAATAAAGTCAACTAAAAAGTTGGTGAGTATAACACAGTTGTATGTAGATAGCATATAGTTGAAAACAAATCCTTTACAAAACATGATAAAATAAGGCATTTATGGGGAGCAGCTATTGTGTAACCATGTACAACCAAACCTTGTAACTAGCATGCAAAAATTGTGTTGTCGGTTTCAATCACCGCGCACCATGGGTGGGTTTGTCAGAATCAATAGATCTATCATTGAAAACCGTCGGCTTGTATAGTTAATGATTGCACATAAGAGCATACAAAGGTTAGCACACCTAGCACTCGGGCACAAAGCTCAAATTTTGCACACATGTATGTAAATAGGATTTTTGCACTTGTGTTGTTTGTGTAAATGTAAATGTGTAATGTGTAATGTGTAATGTGTATAGAGTTCATGTTCCACCCCAAAAGTGTAAAAGAGTAAAAAGGGGTTGTGAATACTCACTTGGCATGGAAGTGTAGCTAACAAGGATTATAGATAGCAAATATGATCCTCGAAATGCACAATTTAACCTAAAGAGTAATGTGTATTGGATCAAATAGATGCATAAAGTTTAAGTCTAAGATGAAAGTTCAATTTGTGTATAAAACTATTGAATTGTATTTAAAAGTATTGAATAAAATATATAGAGTTTGTAGTAAAAATATTTTTGATACAACTTGATTAGGTTTGAATTGGATAATTGAATAAATATATAATTATAGTTTATGAAATAATGTAAATATTAATTGTAATTAAGTATAAATAAATAAATGATTTTGATTTAAATGTAAATTAAATAAATAATCATTATCTTAATTATTTATAAATTTTGTAACTTAATTATTTAAAATATCATTTAAGTGTAAGATAATAAATATAAAATTAATTTTTTTTCATAAACTTTTAAATAAATTATATTTATGCCAAGATTAAACTTTTAATCCATTTTTAAATACAGAAAACATATTTTTATAAAATCGAAACATTTATTGATCGAAAAATATAAAATTATAATTATGTTACAGTTTCTGAGTCACACACGACCGTGCCTCGGAAGGGCACGATCGTGCTCAAGCCAGGGGCGCGACCACGCTAGTCGGGGCACGACCGGGTTGATCAACAGAGGCACAAACTAGACCAGTCAAACAGGCACGACCGTGCCTTGGCCCGGCACGGTCGTGTCTATGATCTTTAGACACAACAGAGACTAGCCCAGAGGGCATGACAAGGTCTGGACAGGAGGACACGACCGCACTCTATGAGGCACGGCCGCGCTAGATGATTAGCGCGACCGTGTCTCTTCCAAATCAGACACGAATTGACAAATGCTTGTATTTTAAACGCTGGAATTGTTAGGGCTTTTGATTAATGGGTTATTACGAGTCTTTTGGGATATTTTAATTGTATTAACAACGTTTTTAACAATGGATTCGATTAAATTATTTTAAATAAAAATCGATTCTGATTTGGGGTAAATTCTATGATGGAAGCCTAAATTATTATGGGGCTTTCGATATAGAGACTAATTAACTGAAATAAATGATTTCAATTACCCGAAACAGTTGAGGATTGATAGAGATCGGCAAGAAGGAGTTCCGGCGTCGACGGCTTGAGTTCCGGCGATCTTTACTGCAACTCCGGCCAATCCAAATAGCCTGGGAACTTCAGGGATGATTGAGTATCGAGTCTCCGCTGCTGGATTGAGAGGATTCGGATCGAACAGCGGATTCTAGTTTCTTGGAAAGCTTGAGAGAGTTTTTCGAAATTGGTAATATGAAACTGAGACGTTTGAGGAATTCGATAATTGTGATTCATTCGTTAAGGGGAAAAGAAACGGGTGACTGTTACGGATTTCCAATGATCGGGTGATTAAACTGCATTTACGTTTCAACTGTTACGCAGGCGCGACCGTGCTTAGGCACCGGGCGCGATCGTTCCAGGACCAGTCGCGCGATCGTGCCGAGGCACTTGGCGCGACCGTGCCAGGACGAAGCACGACCGTGCTAATTAGGGTTTCTTGATAAATTTTCAACTTTTGTCCTTGACTTTTCAGGTTTGATTAGTTTGATATAAATAGTTACTTGTATAGCGTTTAAGTGTATATAATCGAGCAAAACTTGTAAATTTGTATTGAATCATTGCATTTAGTTTACTGTAAGCAAAATAACAAGGCAGTGCATGAGTATTGAATTTGAAATTGCATTACATTGAATTGAAATATGAATACTAAATTCAGAGATGTTACAGTCTCCCCATGTTGAGAGAATTTCGTCCCGAAATTTAGCTAGAGGATACAACAGTATTAGTAAAAAGATGAGGGTACTTGAGCTTCATTTGGTCTTCTCGTTCCCAAGTGAACTCAGGACCACGCTTAGATTCCCAACGAACTTTGACAATGGGAATGCGACTTCGCTTGAGCTGTTTGACTTCACGATCCATAATTTCCATCGGCTTTTCAACGAAGTGCATCGTTTCATCAATGCGCACGTCGTCAAGTGGTATATGGAGATTTTCATCAGCGAGACACTTCTTCAGATTAGATATATGAAATGTAGGATGCACATTGCCAAGAGATGGAGGTAACTCGAGCTTGTAAGCCACTTTCCCAATCCTTTCAAGGATCTTGAATGGACCAACATAGCGAGGTGCTAACTTGCCTTTCTTTCCAAAACGGATCACGCCCTTCCATGGAGACACCTTAAGAAGAACAAGATCACCGACTTGGAATTCCAAGGGTTTTCGCCGTTTGTCGGCATAACTCTTTTGCCGACTCCTCGCTACTTGAATATTGTCACGGATTTGAATAATTTTGTCGGATGTTTCTTGAATTAACTCGGGACCGGTGATTTGTGCTTCACCAATCTCGTTCCAACAGATAGGAGAACGACATTTGCGACCATAGAGAGCTTCAAATGGAGCCATGTTGATACTTGTGTGGTAGCTATTATTGTAAGAAAACTCAATGAGGGATAGATGTGAATCCCAATTGCCACCAAAATCGATTACGCAAGCTCTAAGCATGTCTTCAAGATTTTGGATTGTTCGCTCGGTTTGACCATCAGTTTGGGGATGGTAGGCCGTGCTCAAATCCAATCGTGTACCAAGAGCAGTTTGGAGAGATTGCCAAAATCGAGAAGTGAACCGGGCATCTCAATCAGATATTATGTTCAAGGGAACACCATGACGACTCACGATTTCGTCGATGTAAATTCGGGCTAGTTTCTCAACCCGATAGTCTTCACGGATAGGCAAGAAATGAGCAGATTTGGTGAGTCGATCAATGATCACCCAAATACTATCATAGCCACTCGAGGTGCGAGGGAGTTTGGTAATAAAATCCATGGCTAAGTTCTCCCATTTCCACACGGGAATTTCCGGTTGTTCAAGCAAACCAGAAGGACGTTGATGTTCGGCTTTGACTTTGGAGCAGGTTAAACATTTGGAAACATAAAGAGCAATGTCCTTTTTCATACCGGGCCACCAATATTGTTGGCGAAGATCTTGGTACATTTTATCCGCACCAGGATGAATAGAGTAACGAGTCTTGTGAGCCTCGTTCATGAGAAATGTGCAGAGATCATCGCGATTGGGAACCCAAATACGGTTCAAGTAATATAGTAGGCTATTGGGTTTTGATTCAAGAAGAAGTTCAACACCACACGACATTTCTTCATACATGTTACCCTCGGTTACCGAGACGTGTTGAACTTCTAAAATACGGGTTTGAATATCGGTTTGAATACGGGCACAATGAAGCATAACATGGTCCTTTCGACTCAAAGCATCGGCTACAACATTCGCTTTGCCGGGATGGTAACGAATCTCGAAGTCATAGTCGTTAAGGAGTTCGACCCAACGTCGTTGCCTCATATTTAGTTCTTTTTGGTTGAAAATATGTTGAAGACTTTTGTGGTCGGTGAACACCACACATTTCGTGCCATATAGGTAATGTCTCCAAATCTTTAACGCGAATACGACCGCACCCAACTCGAGATCGTGCGTCGTATAATTCTTCTCATGAACTTTGAGTTGCCTTGATGCATAAGCGATTACTTTGCCTCGTTGCATGAGAACACAACCAAGACCTTGGTTAGAAGCATCACAATAGACAACTAAATCATCGATTCCACCAGGGAGAGTCAATATAGGAGCATTGCACAACTTTTGTTTGAGGGTTTGGAAAGCTTCTTCTTGTTTCGGTCCCCATTCATAAGTCTTACCCTTGTGGGTCAAAGCGGTAAGAGGGACAGCAATCTTTGAGAAGTTTGAGATGAAACGACGATAATAACCCGCAAGACCAAGAAATGAACGAAATTCGGTAGGAGTCTTCGGGGCATTCCAATTCTTAATCGTTTCAATCTTAGCAGGATCAACATGAATTCCTTTGTCATTGACAATATGGCCAAGAAATTGAACTTCCTTTAGCCAAAATTCACATTTGGAGAATTTGGCATAAAGTTGTTCCTTCTTTAAGAGATCCAAAACCAATCTAAGATGTTCTTCATGGTCGGCTTTAGTCTTGGAATAGATTAAGATATCATCAATGAAAACGATCATGAATTTATCAAGGTACGGTTTGCACACACGATTCATGAGATCCATGAAAATTGCGGGTGCATTGGTTAACCCGAAAGGCATAACCATGAACTCGTAATGACCATACCTTGTTCGAAAAGCAGTCTTAGGAATGTCATCTTCTTGAACACGAAGCTGATGATAACCGGATCGAAGATCGATCTTCGAGAAGCAAGTAGAACCTTGAAGTTGATCAAAGAGATCATCGATTCTAGGCAAAGGATAACGGTTCTTGATAGTAAGTTTGTTGAGTTCGCGGTAGTCAATACACATGCGAAATGATCCATCCTTCATCTTAACAAATAAGACGGGTGCACCCCACGGTGAATGACTTGGACGGATGAATCCCTTGTCGGAGAGTTCTTGAAGTTGACTTGCAAGTTCTTGCATTTCAGATGGTGCAAGACGATAGGGAGCTCTAGCAACGGGGTTAGCTCCAGGTATAAGATCAATGCGGAACTCTACTTGATGAACGGGAGGAAGACCGGATAAATCCTTAGGAAAAAGCTCGGGAAAATCTCGAATAATGGGAATGTCTTGGATACTCTTCTCCTTGACATCCTTTTGAACAATGTGAGCTAAGAAAGCAATGTACTTCTTTCGTAAGTACTTTTGGGCTGTAGTACACGACATCAATTTAAGTCCCTTGCAAGGCTTTTCACCAAAAACCCTTAAGGTTTCTCCCGATGGTAGCGGAATTTGGATACACTTTTCAAAGCAAATGACTTCGGCATGATGATTTATAGCCAATCCATACCTATGATAATATCAAAGCTTCCTAGTAGCATTGGAACAAGGTTGATTGGAAATGTGTGATCATTAAGTTCTAAAGAGCAATCATAGATAATGGACTCAATTGTAAGGGAGTCACCATTTGCTACTTCAACGGTAAATGTTTTCTCTAATTGGGACCGAGTCTTTGCAAGTAAAGGTTCAAAATTAAGTGACACAAAACTTTTATCGGCTCCGGTATCGAATAAAATGGAGGCATATTGACTATTAACAAGAAACGTACCATTGACCACGTCATTGTTGGCTTGAGCTTCGTTGGCGTTTATGTTGAACGCACGCCCACGAGCTCCACCTTGTCTAGCATTTGCAAGTCTTGGACATTGATCACGAAAATGGTTCGGGTCACCACACTCATAGCAAGCACGCCCATTAGCAATGGCGGGAGCACCTTGGTTAGCCACTTGAGGTACGGTTCGGTTTGGAGGGTTGACTTGGCCCGTAAGAGCTTTGGTTCTACAAACACTAACCGTATGACCATATCTCCCACAAAAAGTACAAAGGCGACATGGGATGTTTTGGGGATGATGGTAGTTGCAGGTGGCACAAAGTGGGTAGATTCCAACATATGGCTTTTTAGCCGGCGCTTGAACCATAGGTGCAGCTTGGTTGACGGGAACAACAGGAGTAACCACAGCAAAATTTCTAACCTTCCTCTTTCTATTATTGCGAGAGGGCTCGGTTGTGGCTTCTTTGTTGTGAGTAGGAGGGGTTACGGTTTCAGAAACTTTCTTAGTACCCTTCTTAGTAAGTGTTCCGGCTTTCACATGGTTATCAGTTAAGGTAGCGGATAGACGAATAGCATCCTCCAGAGTAGCAGGATTTCTACCTAAGACAGTATCTTGGATTTGTCTTGGTAGCCCACCAATATACTTCTCGATACAACGGGACAAAGGAGTGACCATGAGGGGCACGAGAAGACTCAACTCATGGAACCGAGTTGTATATGCTAAGCTTTCCCCGCTATCTTGGGCAAGATCCCAAAATTCAGCTTCTAACTTTTTCACTTCATTTCGAGGACAGAACTCCTCGGTCATAAGCCTTTTGACCTCATCCCAAGGTAAGGCCATAGCTACATCGACACCCCTATTCCTTTTCTCCCCATTCCACCATGTAAGTGCCCGTTTTTGTAGGACACTTGTAGCATGACGAACACGGAGGTTGTCGGGATAGTCACTATTGAGAAAAGTATTCTCAATGCTTTTAAACCATTGAAGGAGTCCAGTAGCTCCTTCGGTTCCATAAAACTTGAGGGGATTGCACGAGTTGAAGTGCTTGAAGGTGCATTGAGATGGATTTTTACCACCATTTCCACCATTATTACCACTATTGCTTCCATTTCCACCATTGTTGCCATTGGTGGCACCATTGGCTTGGGTGAGTTGTGTCACCAATTGGGTGAGAATAGCAGCAATGTCGGTGTTGGCGTTGGTTGCGGGAGCACGACGAGGAAGCATTCTACAGATTTTTCACAAGACAAGAAAAATTGTGAGAACTTATGAGATTTGATAGGATTTATTAGAATGAGATAACAAAATAAAATAGATATTCTTAGTTTGGATTGTACTCAAAAGTGACAAAATCACTTGAATACCATGACACATTAAGGTTAATTAAACTTATATAATTTTCAAGGAGACATGCTTTAGCCTATAAGTAAACACTCATCTCGGGAATTCCCAGGAAAGCATACGGGTCCCTCGGTTTGGGATTTATGCGAAATGCTTTCCTAGACAGAAAATCCAAAATACAGGTGTCACCCTTCCAGATTGCACGTGTCCTCAAATAATTTAACAAGTTTAAAAACCTTAACGAAGAAATAAAAAAAATATTTTAAAGATTTTTGCTTCAAGAATTTTCCACATGCTTAGAAAAGATAAAGATAGAAAGAAGATAGAAATATTATGAGGTTTTAGAATATAGGAACGGATATTATTTATTAAATTATTATTTAAGAAGATCCTAATGAGTAATGAATTTCTAACAAGTAAGGTATCAAATAAAATAATAATTAATCATGGTGAGCATTTGCACATAGCACAAAATCATGGAATATAGCATATGTGGGTGTCCTAAAGTTATAGTCTAGGTCAAGGTGTCTAATAACCTAATTTCCTATAACCAAGGCTCTGATACCAATCTGTCACACCCCGACCGATGGCGGAATCATCGGGGCGGGACATGTAAGACTGTTCATAGCACATGGTTGACTAAATTGAAATATATTAAAGTTAAATTTCCATTACAAATAATCCAAGTACAAACCAAATTCAAACAAGAAACATAAAACAACTCATAAAGTTCTTGATTTAAATTGCTAAGTCCAAATCCTATGTTGAACACGTCTTGAATCAATCTCACATATTGGGGCCTGAAACATGAATAAAATAAAGTCAACTAAAAAGTTGGTGAGTATAACACAGTTGTATGTAGATAGCATATAGTTGAAAACAAATCCTTTACAAAACATGATAAAATAAGGCATTTATGGGGAGCAGCTATTGTGTAACCATGTACAACCAAACCTTGTAACTAGCATGCAAAAATTGTGTTGTCGGTTTCAATCACCGCGCACCATGGGTGGGTTTGTCAGACTCAATAGATCTATCATTGAAAACCGTCGGCTTGTATAGTTAATGATTGCACATAAGAGCATACAAAGGTTAGCACACCTAGCACTCGGGCACAAAGCTCAAATTTTGCACACATGTATGTAAATAGGATTTTTGCACTTGTGTTGTTTGTGTAAATGTAAATGTGTAATGTGTAATGTGTAATGTGTATAGAGTTCATGTTCCACCCCAAAAGTGTAAAAGAGTAAAAAGGGGTTGTGAATACTCACTTGGTATGGAAGTGTAGCTAACAAGGATTATAGATAGCAAATATGATCCTCGAAATGCACAATTTAACCTAAAGAGTAATGTGTATTGGATCAAATAGATGCATAAAGTTTAAGTCTAAGATGAAAGTTCAATTTGTGTATAAAACTATTGATTTGTATTTAAAAGTATTGAATAAAATATATAGAGTTTGTAGTAAAAATATTTTTGATAAAACTTGATTAGGTTTGAATTGGATAATTGAATAAATATATAATTATAGTTTATGAAATAATGTAAATATTAATTGTAATTAAGTATAAATAAATAAATGATTTTGATTTAAATGTAAATTAAATAAATAATCATTATCTTAATTATTTATAAATTTTGTAACTTAATTATTTAAAATATCATTTAAGTGTAAGATAATAAATATAAATTTAATTTTTTTTCATAAACTTTTAAATAAATTATATTTATGCCAAGATTAAACTTTTAATCCATTTTTAAATACAGAAAACATATTTTTATAAAATCGAAACATTTATTGATCGAAAAATAAAAAATTATAATTCTGTTACAGTTTCTGAGTCACACACGACCGTGCCTCGGAAGGGCACGATCGTGCTCAAGCCAGGGGCGCGACCGCGCAAGTCGGGACACGACCGGGTTGATCAACAGAGGCACAAACTAGACCAGTCAAATAGGCACGACCGTGCCTTGGCCTGGCACGGTCGTGTCTATGATCTTTAGACACAACAGAGACTAGCCCAGAGGGCATGACAAGGTCTGGACAGGAGGACACGACCGCGCTGCTAGTCGGCACGACCGCGCTCTATGAGGCACGGCCGCGCTAGATGATTAGCGCGACCGTGTCTCTTCCAAATCAGACACGAATTGACAAATGCTTGTATTTTAAACGCTGGAATTGTTAGGGCTATTGATTAATGGGTTATTACGAGTCTTTTGGGATATTTTAATTGTATTAACAACGTTTTTAACAATGGATTCGATTAAATTATTTTAAATAAAAATCGATTCTGATTCGGGGTAAATTCTATGATGGAAGCCTAAATTATTATGGGGCTTTCGATATAGAGACTAATTAACTGAAATAAATGATTTCAATTACCCGAAACAGTAGAGGATTGATAGAGATCGGCAAGAAGGAGTTCCGGCGTCGACGGCTTGAGTTACGGCGATCTTTACTGCAACTCCGGCCAATCCAAATAGCCTGGGAACTTCAGGGATGATTGAGTATCGAGTCTCCGCTGCTGGATTGAGAGGATTCGGATCGAACAGCGGATTCTAGTTTCTTGGAAAGCTTGAGAGAGTTTTTTGAAATTGGTAATATGAAACTGAGACGTTTGAGGAATTCGATAATCGTGATTCATTCGTTAAGGGGAAAAGAAACGGGTGACTGTTACGGATTTCCAATGATCGGGTGATTAAACTGCATTTACGTTTCAACTGTTACGCAGGCGTGACCGTGCCCAAGAGAGGCGCGACCGTGCCTAGGCACCGGGCGCGATCGTTCCAGGACCAGTCGCGCGATCGTGCTGAGGCACTTGGCGCGACCGTGCCAGGACGAAGCACGACCGTGCTAATTAGGGTTTCTTGATAAATTTTCAACTTTTGTCCTTGACTTTTCAGGTTTGATTAGTTTGATATAAATAGTTACTTGTATAGCGTTTAAGTGTATATAATCGAGCAAAACTTGTAAATTTGTATTGAATCATTGCATTTAGTTTACTGTAAGCAAAATAACAAGGCAGTGCATGAGTATTGAATTTGAAATTGCATTACATTGAATTGAAATATGAATACTAAATTCAGAGATGTTACAAGAAGATAGTCGACTGTCAGAGTTGACTATCAGAAGAGTCGACTGTTAGAAGAGTCGACTGTCAGAAAGTCGAGTGTTAGAAAGTCGACTGTCTGAGAGCCAACCATCTGGGAATCGGCCCTCTAAGAAAAACACTGAGTATCGACCCATTACACCACAAAGTCTTGAACGCAAGTTCAGGCGACACTCATGAGTGTGGCTAGCGACTCTCCTAGCCGACACTCGAGTGTAGCTAACGACTCTCCTAGCCGACACTCTCGGGCGATACCCACAAAATTGCCGACTCTTGCATGAAATAACAGAAAATTGTACTTTGACTTATGTACAGATCACGTAGCACTCGTATAGCCCAAAGCTTTTAAGTTTCCGCAGTAGACCAAAAATCCAGGTGAGTTTAAGAATCCCTATTTTACTGTTTTAGAGTGGTGTGCATACTCAAGAATTAGACGTTTATAATAAATATATTTTATTACTTAAACGTTTGCAAAGAAAGATAAGAAAGATAATGGTTGTTAAACCGAACGTTTTGTAAGAAAGAAAGATAAGAAAGATAAAGGTTTATTTAACTGAACGTTCTATAGGAACGATAATGGTTTATTTAGCCGAAAGTTTATGTAAAAGAAAAAGATAAGAAAGATAACGGTTATTTAACTGAATGTTTTGTAAGAAAGAAAGGAAAGAAGGAAGAATGGTTTATTTAACTATATGTTTTATAAACAAAGAGAAGAGAATGGTTTATTTAACTATACGTTTTATAAACAAAGAGAAGAAGAATAAGTTAAATACATTGTCTAATCTGTAAGAGTATGCTTACACAAAGAAAAAACTTGGGGTAGTAGCGTAGTCCTAGAGGCTAGTGCTACCCTAAGCATAAGTAGCAAGTCTTGAGGTAGTAGTATAGTCCTAGTGACTAATGCTACCCGAAGCCAATGTTGCATCATGGACCGAGACCATGATGCACCATTTGAATAATCGGGACAGTGCTCGACAGGGCACTGTAACGAGGAAGTTGTGGTTACTCTGGTGGCGACAGTCGCTAAGTAAGAATGAAGGAGCCCGCTTGGGGGCACAAAAAGTCGGGTATCGGCCTTTGGACGTTGAGCATTAGGGAACAATACCTGCGAGACACGTTACTTCGGGAATACAGAAAGTCGAGTGTCGGCCTTTGGACGTTGAGCCTTAGGGAACAATACATGCGAAAGAAGTTCCTTCGAGAACACAGAGGGGCGGTGTCGGCCTTTGGACGTTGAGCCTTAGGGAACAACACCTGCCTCGATCCCTTCGAGACACAGAGACACTTACGAATGAAAACATATTGTAGACATTAATGTATGACTTAAAGAAAAGAGCACAAAGTAAATACACATGTATTTTAAAGAAGAAAGAAAGTTCTAATACGTATGTGTTTAACGAAAGAAAGAAAGATTTTTTTGTATTACGTGTATAATATAATATATATGTTTAAAAGAACGTTTTAAAAAAGGGAATCCTTTTCATATAAAGTTAAAGAAAACTTGAACTCACCAGCGTTAGCTGACTATTTTAGTATGCACATCAGGTAGCAAAGGAAAGAAAAAGATATGAAGCCACGAGGGCTTAAAGATAGGATGGCTGGATGGCTGCTGCTGGCAAGAAGACTGACATCCCCATTATTTGATTATGAATGTGAATAATTTTATATTTTAAAGTTTTTGTTAACTCTGAATTTCGTACAAGACTTCCGCTGTTAATGTTTAATTATTAATTCAAGGTTTAAGAACTATGTTTATGCAATGTTTGCCAACTATGAGAGGTTCCCGGGTTTGGGTCCTTTCAAGTTGGTATCAGAGCCATAGTTTTAGAGATTCTGACTTTTGCCAAAATGTTTGAACTTAAACTAAGAATGGGATGTCAGTCAGAGCAGCCAAGCCATGGAATCAGAATAGTAAGGCCTCAGTAATAGAAAACAGTAGAAACAGTAAATGGTAAGGGCCTTAGAATAGAAGGTAGTCCATGTCCTAGTATAGAACATAAACCGTAAATGCCTTAGAATAGAAAGGTATACATAATATGCCTTAAAGTAAAGTAAATTAGTAATTTCATACCGGTCTCTGTAATTATTAATTTACATTACTCGAGGTGTTCTAAATAATTACCTATCATGATAACACGAGTATTCCTTGTTCGCAGTTCGAAAATGAAATGGCCGGAAAGAGAGGTGTAAAGAGAGGAACTGGTACTAGACGCAGGGGTAGACCACGTGTCAGCCGAGTTGAAAGAGAAGAAAGTGAACCCTCAGTTCATGGACCGTTGTCGATCCATACCGTGAATGAAAATGCCCCAAGTGACCATGGATCGCATGACGAAGAAGGCTTAGTTTTGGAGCCAATTGTCAAGAAAGCCATTGCTGATGAAGTTGCTGCAGTACTAAAAAGCACTCTGCCAGCAGCCCTAATTGAGGCTCTGAAGACTGTAGAGGAGGAAAGAGGAAAGGGCCTACGGGCCGAGAATAGAAATGTGATTGAAACCGAATCTGAAAGTGATGACTCGGACTATGAAAAGAAGCGCGGATGTGACTATAAGTCCTTCCGAAACTGTGATCCACTAACTTTTGACGGCCTGAAAGATGTTATTGCCGCATGACTATAGTCATCAAGATGAGTGAATGCCGTGTTGACCAAGTGGTAGGGTTTGCCGCTCATTCTTTTGCCTTCGAGGCACTAAGCTGGTGGGAAAATGTGAAGAAAGCTAAGTCTGAAAGGGATATTGATAGAATGAAGTGGGATGATCTGAAGGCCCTAGTTATCCAAAAGTTCTGTCACCAAAATGAGATTGATAAAATAGAAGAGGCCTTCGTGGAACTCAAGGCTGGTCGCATGACACACCGACAATTCACCTCCAAATTCAATGAGCTGATGCAGCTGGTTCCACACTTGGTGAACACTGAAGAGAGAAGGATCAAGTGTTACATCCAGAAGCTACCTCCGAGAGTTCGCACGATTATTAACGCCAACACCCCTAGTGACTTTGAATCGGTGGTAGCATTGAGTGGAAAGGTTTTTGATGATGTGGCCACAGAAGGCGCAACCCCTGCTGAAACTCAAAAGAAGTGGCCTAACGCCACTAAGCTCTCGGGCGGGGATTGGTCTACCTAAAAAAGTAAGAAACCAAGGGCTGAAGAAAGGGTCATCTATAGCAAGTGTGGTAAGGCGCACTTTGGAGAGTGCAAGTATGGGTTGAACCTATGTTACCGTTGTGGCAAGAAGGGGCACATGTCCCGTGAATGTATAAACGCTCCCAGTTCTGCAAATTATGGGAAATGCCACAACTATGGTGAATTAGGACATTTCTCCAAGGACTACCGCAAACCAAGAACATCAAACAATGAGAAGGAAAAGGAGGCTGAGAAAGGGGGAGCGAGGACCAGAGCCTATGCCCTGACATAGGAAGAAGCAAGGGGAGATCCCAACGTGGTGTCAGGTACGTTTATCCTTGACCACGCCTTTGTTTCTGTTCTATTTGATTCAGGTACTAGTAAAAGTTTTATATCCTCTTCGTTCTGTAAAAGGCTGAAATACAAAACCACCAAGATAGAAAAGACTTTTAGTGTAGAGACCGCTGTGGGTAGAAACACTAAAGTAGTAGAGCCAGTAGGCAACCTTACCATAAAGATAGAAGGCCATAGATTTCCTGTTAAATTATTCTTTATAGCATTGGGAGGATTCGATGTAGTTTTGGGAATAGATTGGTTAGCTGCCAATGAAGCTCGAATTGTGTGTAAAGGAAAGGTGATTCAGCTCAACGCTCCTCATGGAAGCGAGATCGTGATTTACGGGGAACGCGATATCCCGTTGAAAAATGTAATCTCAACGATGAAAGTAGAAAAATATATGAAGCGCGGATGCAAGGCCTACCTGGCTTATGTGATTGACAAAGATGTGAAAGTGAAAGAATTGAATGAAGTACCGTGGCGTGCCATTATCTAGAAGTGTTCCCTGAGGAATTGCCTGGATTGTCGACTGATCAGGAAACAGAATTTCAAATTGATTTAATGCCAGGTGCCTAGCCTGTTGCCAAAGCACCTTACCGACTAGCGCCGCTTCAGATGAACGAGCTGATGACCCAACTGGAGGAACTTTTGGAAAAGGGATTTATTAGACCGAGCATTTCACATTGTGGTGCTCTAGTGCTGTTTGTCAAGAAGAAAGATGGTGCTATGAGAATGTGCATCGATTACCGAGAATTGAATAAAAGAACTATGAAGAACAAGTACCCTCTACCCAGGATCGACGACCTGTTCGAC
Source organism: Smallanthus sonchifolius (assembly GCA_023525975.1). Taxonomy (NCBI): domain Eukaryota; kingdom Viridiplantae; phylum Streptophyta; class Magnoliopsida; order Asterales; family Asteraceae; genus Smallanthus; species Smallanthus sonchifolius. The sequence goes on along the minus strand of CM042030.1, from coordinate 64,603,483 downwards.
CAACTGCAAGGCGCCAAATGGTTCTCGAAAATCAATCTGCGGTTGGGTTATCATCACTAAAGGTAAGAGAAGAAGACATACCCAAAACCGCATTCTGCACGCGGTATGGACACTACGAGTTTCGTGTAATGTCCTTTGGGTTGACGAATGCCCCCGCAGAATTCATGGATATGATGAACAGAGTGTGTCGACCGATGCTAGACCGGTCAGTAATAGTCTTTATAGACGATATCATCGTCTACTCAAAGAGTGAAGGTAATCACTCCTGTCACTTACGATAAGTTTTGGACACATTGAAAGAAGAAAAGTTGTATGCTAAGTTTTCTAAATACACGTTCTGGCTAAACGAAGTTCAATTCCTAGGCCATGTGATTAACGCGGAAGGCATCATGGTAGACCCAGCAAAGATCGATGCAGTGTGGAATTGGGAAACCCCTAGGACACCCACATACATACAAAGTTTTCTAGGATTGGCAGGCTACTACCGGAGGTTCATTAAGGACTTTTCAAAGATATCCTCGCCTTTAACCAAGTTGACCCGCACGGAAGTAAAGTACGAATGGAGCCAAGCCCAATCTGATGCCTTTGAAGAATTAAAGAAGAGATTAACCCAAGCACCAGTATTGACCCTACCGGATGGTAACGAAGACCTAGTGGTGTATTCCGACGCTTCATGTCAGGGGTTAGGCTGTGTGCTAATGCAATGAGGAAAGGTGATCGCGTATGCGTCATGGCCGTTAAAGACTCACGAAGTCAACTACCCAACTCACGATCTTGAGCTCGCGGTGGTTGTTTTTGCCTTAAAGATTTGGAGGCATTACCTTTACGGGGTCAAGTGCACCATCTACTCCGACCACAAGAGCTTGAAGTATTTCTTTGAGCAAAAGGAATTGAATATGAGGCAGCGGCGGTGGTTAGAATTGTTGAAAGATTATGATTGTGAAATCCTTTACCACCCGGGGAAAGCAAATGTGGTGGCCGACGCCTTGAGTCGAAAGGAGGCGATAACTCCTATCGAGGTGAAAGCATACCAGCTGGTCGTAACTCTAGACCTTATGGAAGAAATAGAACATGCCCAGGATGAAGCTTTGAAAGAAGAAAACGTTAAGCGGGAAAGAATAGTGGGTCAGCAAAAGAAGCTAGAAACTAATGCTTATGGAGTACGAACACGATTTGGGAGAATATGGACACCCAAGGGTGGTGAGCTTAGAGTTAAGGTTCTTGACGAAGTTCACAAGTCTCGCTACTCCATCCATCCTGGTACCAACAAGATGTATCATGATCTAAAGAAATAATACCGGTGGCCCGGCATGAAGAATGATGTAACTGATTACGTGAGCAAGTGCCTTACATGTTCATAAGTGAAGGTCGAGCACCAGAAGCCCTGCGGGAAGATGCAACCGTTATTTATTCCCAAATAGAAGTGGGAACACATTACCATGGATTTCATAACCATGCTACCGCATACATCTAAGGGTCATGATACCATATGGGTAATTGTTGATAGGCTGACGAAGAGTGCTCACTTCTTGCCGATGCGTGAGACTTATTCATCTGAAAAACTACCAGAGTTGTTCATTAATGAGATTGTGGTCAGACACGGTATGCCCTTGTCAATTATGTCAGACCGGAACACACGATTCATATCGAGGTTCTGGAAAACATTCCATGAGACCATGGGTAGTAGACTCAACATAAGCACAACTTATCACCCGCAAAACGATGGCCAGTCTGAAAGGACCATTCAAACTCATGAGGACATGCTCCGGGCATGTATTATTGACTTTGGTGGTAGCTGGGACAGTCACTTACCACTAGCGGAGTTCTCTTACAGCAACAGCTATCACACCACCATTGGCATGCCGCCTTATGAAATGTTGTACGGTAGGAAGTGTAGGACGCCCATCTGTTGGGGGGAAATTGGGCAGAAAGACTTCGCAAGTCTTGACGTGGTCAAAGCAACTTCCAAGAAGTTTGACCAAATCAAAGCTCATATGAAAGCCGCTAAGAATAGGCAGAAGTCTTACACGGATAGAAGAAGGAGAGATCGCGAGTTTCAAGTTGGGGATATGGTACAGTTGAAAGTGTCCCCTTGGAAGAGAATAATACGATTTCGGAAGATAGGAAAGTTGAGTCCAAGGTTTGTAGGACTGTTTAAAGTTGTGGCATGAGTTGGGGAAGTAGCGTATCATCTAGAGCTCCCAGAATAATTAAGTGGAATCCATCCTACTTTTCACGTGTCACACCTACGTAAGTGCTTAACGGACGAGTCGACATATGTGCCACTCGATGACATCGAAGTAAATGACAACCGTAACTATATTGAGGAACCCCAAGCAATTTTGGATAGAAAAGATAAGCGACTTCGCAACAAAGTCATTCCACTGGTCAAGGTTCAATGGAAACATCGCAAAGAGTTAGAAGCCACGTGGGAGACTGAATCAGAAATGAGGGAGTTGTACCCTCGATTATTTGATCTATAATAGGTTTCGAGGACGAAACCTCTAATAAGAGGGGTAGACTTGTAACATCCCAAAATAATAAAATGGGTGAATGATAACGGGATCGGGATTTAATCAAGGATTTAATTGAAAAGTAAGGGAGCAGGCTTGGGCTCGGCTCCAATGGGCCGATGTAGCCTAGGTATATAAAGGGGAAATCAGCTCACAACTCTCATTTCTCCATCATCTTCTCCAACTCAAAAACCCTAGAGAGAGAGAAAGCTTAAAGAAATCTTGGATCGACTCAAGATCAGTCTCAAAACGTTTCTCCGGTGATTTGGATCAAGTTTCACAAAGCAACCACATCCTTTTGAGGTAAGAATCAACCTCAGATCTACGTTTGTGATAAAAATAGGTTTTTAGGGTTTATGGGACTTTTTCACATAAATATTGGATTTTTACGTATGAAAAGTGAATCTAAGCTCAGATCTAGCTTCATGAAAGCTAGATAAACGTTTTTAATGTAAAAATTTAAGGTTTTGGATCAAAAATCAGACCTACAAATGCACAAATGTTCTTGAACCGACCCTCGAGAGTCGGCCACCTGCAAATGGTGACTCTCGGCGAGGAAGAAGAAGAGAGTCGACTGTCAGAGTCGACTGTCAGAAGATTCGACTGTCAGAAAGTCGTCTGTCAAAAGAGTCGACTGCCAGAAAGTTGACTGTCTGGGAATCGGCCCTCTAAGAAAAACATTGAGTATTGTAACATCTATGACTTTCGCGTTTAACTTATCTTGTACTAGACTTATTTAATCAATGTAAACCATTTTTAATACACTTGGATTACCCATACAACATACTTGTTGATCATACGTTACCTTATGCTCTTGATGCTTATTGATGGCTAAATCGTGAATTGGGCCCATTTTAAGCTCAATAGGCCCATCATAACCCGTTAACAATCATGCAAACGTCAAACATGTTAAATTAAAGTTTTTATACCTTGTTACACTTGAAACGTTAAACAAAAGCTTGAAAATCTATGCATTGTGCCTTCGCAGATTGTTATGCCCTAAAAGCCCTTTTTCTCGTTCGCCGACCGTTAATTACCGTGCACGACTAACGTAATCTTAACTTAAATATTTTTAGCTAAACATACTCATTTTATTATGACAATCAAGTTTCATGTTGAAAGCATTTGCCAATTTCGCTTAAAAATGCTTAAAATCGCGAATTTCGAATGCACGCACTCAACCAGGCCAAGCTAGGACCCAACCCACTTACACATGGACCTAGCCCAAGCCAAATTTCACAAAATCCCAGCCCTAATTCAGCTTAATTTCGCAAACCTTGAGGCCTCCTCAAACCTTAATCCTTTTCTTGTTTTCCAAGACTTGAATCAACTATAAATACCCCCTTAATACTCCTTGTTTTTCATTTACTCCTCTCGTCAAATCCTCCACTCCCCTCCACAATTTCTATCCCTTTTCTACAGCCAATAATTTGTAAGAAAACTCTCCTCCAAGCCTTGAAGAAATCGCAATAAGCCAAGAACCAAGATCGGGTAACGAATCGAGTTTAACCGTTCTTTTTTTTTCATTTTTATTTCATTATTATTCTTTTGATTCTAACTCTTATACTAACTTGTTTATATTTATTTTAAACCTCTGATCCTAACTTTAATCTAACATAAATTAACCACACACTAATTTAAAATAGAATCCGTTTGCGCGTGGCGGCTATGCCGTTTTGCATTCTGTGATTCTCCAAAATGTTTCTGTGAATATCATGGCTAGACCGGTGACACGGGACATTTTGTCTAACCTAATCTGACTATATAATGTATTATAGTGATAATATAACTAACATAAATCAATCGATCATAGGATCCCGTTTGCAATGGCGGCTATGCTGCCGCATTCCGTGAATTCTCCATACGTTCTTCGGTAATAGTGTGCTCTGCCGATACCTTAGAATGTATGGGTTAACATAATCACACCGTATCTACTATATATTAACCCTAGATACATCATCTAATTTTTATTTACACGTTCGGTAACCTTAAAACCCTAAACGGTCCACTTAAGTGCAACCGTTGATTTTGGACAGAAAATGTGCTGATTTTAACTAAGCATAACTTGATCATAATTAAATGAAACTGATAAAACTCAAATTCCCCGACTTATTTTGTCAAATTTTCTTTCCATCCGTAGTTGGCTCGTTTTCTAATTCAAACGTACGAATCCGTAGTAGCCAAAACGGGACAGAAACCTTTTTCAGTACCTTCTGTCCTGTTTGACCGTTTTGACTATGATCCGAGTTTCAAACGGAAAAACTTTCTAAACGAAACTTTTTCAAAACATTATAAACTAGTCGCCTATTAAATTTCATGATTTTTACACATCGTTTGATATTTTTAACAAACCCGTTTCTGTTAAGCTCTTATGCTGTCCAAATCTGAAAAATATACAACATTAACAATTATATATTCAATCCTCTATGTCTCGCATCCGTTAACGTTCTAACTTCCGATAAACGTCATACGAAACCATAAATAACTATATCATGATATTTTAGGGCGTTGATCTAAATCCTAGAATTCTCGAGCTTTGCGAGTCAATCACCTCTCAACACAAATGTGAGTTTTACATAGCCCCTTTTTATATTTTTCACATTTTGGGGTGAAACATGATAATTCAATGAAAATTATCTGTATTTACAAACATACAATTCTATAATATGATCAGATGTGTTATTTGTACTTTATGCTTGAATGCTATTAGTTAAGACTGTAGAAGCATGTTTTAGTAACAATAGATAAAATTCTATGTATCAGTGTACGTAGCTAGTATGCAGGAGGGTGTTCCTGAGTACTTAGCTTGTACACCATATTGGTCCCGCGTACTTAGTAAGTACGCAAGGCTTTTGCCCTGCGTAGTTGTCAAGTACGCATGACTAATCACCTGCATACTTACTAAGTACGCAGGAAGTGTTCCCTCCCCTATAAATAGAAGACTTGTCTTCATTTGTAGGTGGAACTCTAGAACTAGGTTGAGAGGTGTCCGAGCGGGATGAGCTCTCCCGCCCCCGGACCGTGAGCGTAGACGAGAGATGTGTATTCCATCGGTATGTGGTCTGTAATATGAGATGACTTCTTTGTTATGGATCACGTTTCGTTTGATTCTATTGTCTTTTATCTTTGCTTTTCTCTATCTGTTCTTCACTGTTCCCATGCAAATCACGAGCAGATCCGTGTTATTTCCGCTGCGTGACGAGGCTCCCGGGACCTACAATTGGTATCAGAGCCTCGGTGTTCGTTGATTTGTGTTCAAGATTCGAGTTTTTAGGCTTTTGAGCAGATCTGAGTTCATCACTGGTCGCTACTTTTTCTGTCAAAAATCCTTAAATTCGTCTTTGTTATCGCTTCATTTGGTGTTTGGAAGGCTGAGGGTTTGTTAGAAGATGATTTCTAAGCTTTTGGAAGCATAAATTTCTCAGATCCAACACTTTTCGAGCATTCTCCTTAAGATCAAACAAGTGCGCTGCTACTGTCTGCTAAGTACGCAAAATCACCTTTTCTGCGTACTTACTAAGTACGCACGAGTAGTTGACCTGCGTACTTGCTAAGTACTTGCTAAGTACGCATGTGTATTTGGCTATGCGAACTTATCACGTATGCATGAACATTTGGCTGTGCGAAGTTGCTAAGTATGCGTGAACTTTCATCTGGGATTAAAAAAAAGGACGAGTTTTTTGGCGAGAAAACCTTTCTTGGACAAAATTTTGACAGATCGTTTGTAAGCTTGTTTCGGGTCAATTTTAAGAAGATAGTGATTTTGGTTTTTCGGGACTGAAATTTGATGTGGCTTGGCGAAACAAGGACGAGATTTTTCTTGGATGATACCAATTGTCATACGTTGTTTAAGTGTTCAAACCTGAAAATGTGGGCTACGAGTACCTGGGATACTTCTTTAATAGGGAATGAATGCTGAATCAAGTTGAGCAATTGGGTCGTCATCAGCTAAAGGTCTCGTTTTATTTATGAAGATGTTGTTGCTTTGGGTCTTTGCAAAAAGAATCATCTTGTTTAGGTATTCAAACCTGAATATGTAGGCTACGGGTATCTATGATACTTTTTTAATAGGGGATGAATACTGTAACAACTTGAACCCAAGGTTTTGCTGTTTTGGATCTTTACAAAGAAATAAAAGAATAAAATCCTAGATTTGACTAGTTTGTGGTTTTTGAGGATTTAAGTGAAGCGGTGATGAAGCTGGTCATAGTTTACAGAGAAATGAGGGGGATAAAATCTAAGGAGTATTCAAAAGACATTAAAGAGGTGGTGGATAAGCCGATGACACTTTCTATATATATACCTCTTTGACGTAACATGGATCTCAACTATGATTTCTCATGTAAACTATATTTTTTGTGCTCATTGGTCAAGACTGTGTTCAAGATTTGATGTGATTTAGTTGTGATGGGATTTCTCATTTGGGATCTGGGCGGAATGCAAGACAGACAACCTAGTTATGGAACTTCACCGTGGTGAATGTATACAAATTAGGAGGTGTTAACCAGGAATGGAGATCTAATTGAAGAATGTTGGACTTTGGATTCAGGATGATCACTACTGAGCATGATTTTGTGTTAGATTTCATCAAGAGTTTTCAAAATGAAGCTGGATATCCTTTGGGTTATTAGTTGAAGATGGAACCTTTATCATTTGATGACGGGATAGGAAACGTTCCCTTGTTTCTGGTCTGGTCTAGTCTGGTGGAGTTTACATTGAAAGGGGAAATTGGAAATGAACATCTTCAGGAATTTGGTTGACTCATGAAGATACAAGATAGAGTTGGACACATCTGGTTTGAAGACTTAAGTTTATCCTACTGGAATTCCTATGGGAGCTGATTAGTTTGATGCAGGTTATTGAAAATTCAAACTCTCTATCATATGCCAGCTGATTTGGAGGAATTCTAAGTCAGGGTGGAGGTTGCTACTGCTGAGAGGTTGAACTACAATGAGTTGTGTTGGGTTAGTTGGTTCTCATTGAAGCACTTGGTTTGGTCTACAATGAAAGCTACAGTTAAGAGGGAGTCGTGTTTGTCATCACTCTAAAGACTGAAGTTTGAATATTTGAAGATCTCAAGTGGAATGCTAGAAGATCAAGTCTCGCCAGAAGACACATGATGTCATTAGTTTAGAGGGAGCCTGTTAGGACATTCTTTGTAAACTGATGATTATCTGTGTTAGTGATAGATAGAATTTGATGCTATAGTTAAGAGGGAGTCTGTAGAAGCATGTTTTAGTAACTATAGATAAAATTCTATGTATCGGTGTACGTAGCTAGTACGCAGGAGGGTGTTCCTGAGTACTTAGCTTGTACACCAGATTGGTCCCACGTACTTAGTAGGTACATAAGGCTTTTGCCCTGTGTACTTGTCAAGTACGCATGACCAATAACCTGCATACTTACTAAGTACGCAGGAAGTGTTCCCTCCCCTATAAATATAAGACTTGTCTTCATTTGTAGGTGGAACTCTAGAAATAGGTTGAGAGGTGTCCGGGCGGAATGAGCTCTCCCGCCACTGGACCGTGAGCGTAGACGAGAGATGTGTACTTCTTCGGTATGTGGTCTGTAATGTGATATGACTTCTTTATTATGGATCACGTTTCGTTTGATTCTATTATCTTTTATATTTGCTTTTCTCTATCTGTTCTTCACTTTTCCCATGCAAATCACGAGCAGATCCGTGTTATTTTGCTGCGCGAAGAGGCTCCCGGGACCTACAATGACTACATATACATGACACACTAGTGCAATCATTAACTCCGTACAAGCCAGCAGTTAACAAGGATAGATCTATTGTGTCTAACAAACCCACTCAGGTAGGGTGTTTGTTACCGGCAATACATTAGGGTAACATGCGTGTTATGCCTCAGTCACAAGGTTTGATTGTGCACTTAGTTTAACTATAGATTATCCATAAATGCATTATATACCATGTATCATATGAATTGTATAATACAATTGAACTCTATTTGTGGTGTCAAAACATATTATGCTTACCGACTTTTTAGTTGACCTCGTTTTCATCATGTTTCAGGTACGAATAATTGAGTTGATCAAGTTTGTTTCACTTAAGATTGAGGACCTAGAATTTTAATGAATTGTTTATGTATTTCTCAATTCTTGTAATGTTGGATTTGACTATTTGAATTATGAAATGAAATTTGGTTATTTAAATATTTCAACTTTAGTAAACCATGAGCTTATGAACAGTCTACATGTCCTGCCCTGACGTATTCCGCCGTCGGTTGGGGTGTGACAGATTGGTATCAGAGCCAGGTTATTAGACACTTTGACATAGACTATAACCTTAGGACACCCATCTATGCCATGCTCTATGATTATATGATTATTGCTGCATGCTATGTGCTACATGTCTACTACATTATGTGTTAATTTATTTGATGCCCTATTTGTTAGACTTCATGACTCAATTGGATTTCATTTAAATATTAAATTAGACAATAACACCCATACCCTTACCCTAAGCCTCAATCCTTGTTACCTCCTTTCTATATCATCATCATCATCATCATAGCATGTGGAACATCATACTCATAGACATAAGTCTATTAAATTTTCTTTTTACACCTCATTAAGTTCTTAAACTTTGTTAATTAGTAGAGGACACGTGCAATCTGGAAGGGTGACACTTGTATTCTGGTTTTTCTGTCTAGGAAAGCATTTCATATAAATCCCAATCAATCGAGGGATCTGTATGCTTTCCTGGGAATTCCTGGGATGAGTGTTTACTTATAGGCTAAAGCATGTCTCCTCGAAAGTTATATAAGTTTAATTAACCTTAATATGTGATAGCATTAAAGTAATTATGATACTATTTGAGTGCAACCCAAGCTGCGATTACTTATGTTTATTTATTCTCTTATTTAAGTCCAAGAAATCCTCATAAATTCTCATTTCTCTCTTTGTGTTGTTTAAATCTATAGCATGCCTCCCCATCATGCCAACGAGACCAACAACAACAACACCGATCTTGCTACTCTTCTCACCCAGCTTGTGAACCAACTCGCTCAGGCCAACAACAACAATAGTGGTAGTGTTACTGGTGGTGGTGGTACCAACCCACCCCCATGCACTTTCAAGCACTTTAACTCATGCAACCCCATCAAGTTCTATGGCACCGAAGGAGCTACGGGTCTCCTTCAATGGTTTAAAGGCATTGAAAACACCTTCCTCAACAGTGACTTCCCTGACAATCTCTGGGTTCGCTATGCCACCAGCGTCTTTCAAAAACGGGCGCTCACCTGGTGGAATGGTGAGAAACGGACTCGAGGTGTGGATGTGGCATTGGATTTGCCATGGGATGAAGTGAAGGGGCTCATGACCGAGGAGTTTTGTCCTAATAATTAAATGAAGAAACTAGAGGCTGAATTTTGGGATCTTACCCAAGACAGTGGTGAGAACTTGGTCTACACAACTCGTTTCCATGAGTTGAGTCTTCTTGTGCCTCACATGGTCACACCACTGACTCGGTGCATTGAGAAATACATCAGTGGTTTGCCCATAAAAATCCAGGACACTATTCTAGGTAGAAATCCTGCTACCCTTGAAGACGCTATCCGCCTAGCTGCCACATTAACTGATAACCATGTGAAGGCAGTTGACAAGGAAAGGTGCCAAGAAAGTCTCAGACACAGCAACATCTTCTGAGCCTTCCAAAGAAATCAAGCCTGAACCTTATCACAACAACAAGAAGCAAAAGGCTAAAAACTTTGTTGTTGTCACTCCGGCTACCCCAGTCAACCAGGTTGCTCCTATGGCTCAAAATCTGGTCAAAAAGCAATATGTGGGCAACAACCCTTTGTGCAGCACGTGCAATTACCATCACTTCCCGAACATACCGTCCCAACTATGTGCCAGTTGTGGAAGATATGGGCATGTAGCCAACACTTGCAGATCTAAGCCACCTGGTAATCAAGTCAACCAGGGAAACAGAGCCAATCAACAAGTATCCAATCAAGTGATTCCGACTATTGCTAATGGGCGTGCTTTCTTTGAATGTGGTAACCCAAACCACTTCCGAAACCAATGCCCAAGACTCGTCAATGCTAATCAAGGTGGAGCTTGTGGCATGCTTTCAACATAAACGCCAATGAAGCCTAGGCCAACAATGACGTGCTCAATGGTACGTTCCTCGTTAATAATCAATATGCTTCCATACTATTTGATAACGGTGCTGATAAGAGTTTTGTGTCACTTGAATTTGAACCCTTACTTGCTAAAACACGAACTAAATTAGAGAAAACTTTTAGCGTCGAGGTAGCGGATGGAAACCCCATCATCATTGATTCTGTTATCCGCGACTGTTCCGTTGAACTTAATGAACACTCCTTTCCCGTCAACCACATACCTATGCAATTAGGAAGCTTTGACATCATCATAGGCATGGATTGGTTATCCGGTCATCATGCCCAGGTCGTTTGTTTTGAGAAGTGCATCTGAATCCCTCTTCCAACGGGCGATACATTAAAAGTCTTTGGTGAAAAAACCATGTGGTGGACTCAAACTCATGTCGTGCAATACGGCCTGAAAATACTTACGAAAAAAGTATGTGGCCTTCTAAGCTCATGTTGTCCAAAAGAAAGACAAAGAAAGGAATATTCAAGACATCCCTATCATCCAGGATTTTCCCGAAGTTTTCCATGAAGATTTATCCGGTCTTCCACCTGTTCGTCAAGTAGAGTTTCGTATCGATCTTATACCCGGAGCTAATCTCGTAGCCAAAGCTCCATACCGACTTACACCTTCTGAAATGCAAGAGCTTGCAAGTCAGCTTCAAGAACTTTCTGATAAAGGTTTTATCCGTCCCAGTCATTCACCATGGGGTGCACCTATCCTATTCATAAAGAAGAAAGATGGCTCATTTCGTATGTGTATTAACTATCGTGAGCTCAACAAGCTTACCATCAAGAACCGTTATCCATTGCCAAGGATTGATGATCTCTTTGACCAACTCCAAGAACCTACTTCTCAAAGATTGATCTTCGATCCGGTTATCACCAACTTCATGTGCAAGAGGAAGATATTCCAAAGACTGCCTTCCGTACAAGATACGGTCACTACGAATTTATGGTTATGCCTTTTGGGCTAACCAATGCACCCGCGGTTTTCATGGACCTCATGAACCGTGTATGCAAGCCTTACTTAGATAAATTCATGATCGTTTTCATTGACGACATCTTGATCTACTCCAAGACTAAATCCGATCATGAGAAACACCTTAGGTTGGTGTTAGACCCTTTGAGGAAAGAACAACTATATGCCAAATTCTCCAAGTGTGAATTTTGGCTAAAAGAAGTTCAATTCTTGGGTCATATCGTCAACGAAAAGGGAATTCATGTTGATCCTGCTAAGATTGAAGTTGTTAGGAATTGGAGTACTCCTAAGACCCCTAATGAAGTTCATTCATTTCTTGGTCTAGCAGGTTATTACCGTCGGTTCATCTGAAACTTCTCCAAGATTGCTGTCCCTCTCACCGCTTTGACCCACAAGGGTAAACCTTTTGAGTGGGGACCGAAGCCGGAGGAAGCCTTTCAAATCCTCAAGCATAAGTTGTGCAATGCTCATATTCTCACTCTTCCTGATTGCAATGTCGATCTTGTTGTCTACTGTGATGCATCAAACCAAGGTCTCGGTTGTGTTTTCATGCAATGAGGCAAAGTGATCGCTTATACGTCAAGAAAACTTAAGATTCTTGAGAAGAACTATACGATGCACGATCTTGAGTTGGGTGCGGTCATCTTCGCATTGAAGATTTGGAGACATTATCTCTATGGAACAAAATGTGTGGTGTTCACCGACCACAGAAGTCTCCAACACATCTTCAATCAGAAAGAACTCAACATGCGTCAACGACGTTGGGTTGAACTTCTTAATGACTACGACTGCGAGATTCGTTATCATCCCGACAAAGCGAATGTTGTGGTTGATGCCTTGAGTCGTAAAGATCACGTCATGCTTCATTGTGTGAAGATTCAAACCGACATTCAAATTTATATTCATGAAGCTCAACACGTCTCGGTCACCGAGGGTAACACGTACGATGAGATGTCATGTGGAGCTGAACTTCAATTAGAAACCAAACCAAATGGCTTACTCTATTACTTGGATCGTATTTGGGTTCCCAGTCGTGATGATCTTCGTACGTTTCTTATGAACAAGGCACACAAGACTCGTTATTTTGTTTATCCTGGTGCGGATAAAATGTACCAAGATCTTCGCCAGCAATATTGGTGGCCTGATATGAAGAAAGACATTGTACTTTATGTTGCAAAGTGTCTAACTTGTTCTAAAGTCAAATCCGAACATCAACGTCCTTCCGGTTTACTTGAACAACCGAAAATTCCAGTATGGAAATGGGAGAATCTAGCCATGGACTTCATTACCAAACTCCCCTGCACTTCAAGTGGTTATGATAGTATTTGGGTGATTATTGATCGCCTCACTAAATCTGCTCACTTCTTGCCCATATGTGAAGACTAGCGGGTTGAGAAATTGGCCCGAATCTACATTGAAGAAATTGTGAGTCATCACGGAGTCCTACTAAACATAATCTCCGATAGAGATGCTCGTTTCACCTCTCGTTTTTGGCAATCCCTCCAAACTGCTCTTGGTACACGATTGGATTTAAGCACGACTTACAATCCTTAAACTGATGGTCAAACCGAACGAACGATCCAAACCCTCGAGGACATGCTTAGAGCTTGTGTTATTGATTTTGGTGGTAATTGGGACTCACATCTACCCCTCATTGAATTCTCTTACAACAATAGCTACCACACAAGTATCAACATGGCTCCATTTGAAGCTCTTTATGGTCGTAAGTGTCGTTCTCCTATCTGTTGGAACGAGGTTGGTGAAGCATAAATCACCGGTCCCGAGTTAATCCAAGAAACACCTGACAAGATCATTCAAATCCGTGACAACATTCGAGTAGTGAGGAGTCGGCAAAAGAGCTATGCCGATAAACGACGAAAACCCTTGGAATTCCAAGTCGGTGACCTTGTACTTCTAAAGGTGTCCCTTGGAAGGGCGTGATTTGTTTTGGGAAGAAAGGCAAACTAGCACCTCACTATGTGGGTCCATTCAAGATCTTTGAAAGGATAGGAAGAGGGGCTTACAAACTCGAATTATCTCTAGAACTCAGCAATGTGCATCCTACATTTCACGTATCCAACCTTAAGAAATGCCTTGCGGGTGAGAATCTTCATATACCTCTTGACGATATTCGCATTGATGAGACGATGCACTTCGTTGAGAAACCTGTGGAGATCATGGATCGTGAAGTTAAGCAACTCAAGCGAAGCCGTATTCCTATTTTCAAAGTTCTTTGGGATTCTAAACGTGGTCCTGAGTTCACCTGGGAACGTGAGGATCAAATGAAGCTTAAGTACCCACACCTTTTTGCTGATTCAGTAGCCTCAACTAGTTGAATTTCGGGACGAAATTCTCTTAACTAGGGGAGACTGTAACATCTGCGACTTTCTTGTTTAACTTATCTTGTACTAGAGTTATTTAATCATTGTAAACCATTTTGAATACACTTGGATTACCCATACAACATACTTGTTGATCATACGTTACCTTATGCTCTTGATGCTTATTGATGGCTAAATCGTGAATTGAGCCCATTTTAGGCCCAACATCATAACCCGTTAACAATCATGCAAACGTCAAAGATGTTACATTAAAGTTTTTATACCTTTTTACACTTGAAACGTAAAACAAAAGCTTGCAAATCTATGCATTGTGCCTTCGCAGCTTGTTATGCTTTAGAAAGCCCGTTTTCTCGTCCGCCGACCGTTAATTACCGTACACGACTAACATAATCTTAACTTAAATATTTTTAGCTAAACATACTCATTTTATTATGACAATCAAGTTTCATGTTGAAAGCATTTGCCAGTTTCGCTTAGAAATGCTTAAAATCGCGAATTTCGAATGCGCGCACTCAACCGGGCCAAGCTAGGACCCAACTCACTTACACATGGACCTATCCCAAGCCAAATTTCATAAAATCCCAGCCCCCAAATTCAGCTGAATTTCGCAAACCTTGAGGCCTCCTCAAACCCTAATCATTTTCTTGTTTTCCAAGGCTTGATTCAACTATAAATACCCACTTAATCCCCCTTATTTTTCATTTACTCCTCCCATCAAATCCTCCACTCCCCTTCACGATTTTTAGCCCTTCTCTACATCCAAGAAGTTGCAAGAAAACTATCCTCCAAGCCTTGAAGAAATCACAATAAGCCAAGAACCAAGATCGGGTAACGAATCGAGTTTAACCGTTCTTTTTTTTTTTCCTTTTTATTTCTTTCTTATTATTTTGATTCTAAATATTATACTAACTTGTTTATATTTATTCTAAACATTTGATCCTAACTTTAATCTAACTTAAATTAACCACACGCTAATTTAAAATAGAATCCGTTTGCGCGTGTCGACTATGCCGTTTTGCATTCTGTGATTCTGTGAATATCATGGCTAGACCGGTGACATGGGACATTGGCTAACCTAATCTGACTATATAATGTATTATAATGATATTATAACTAACATAAATCAATCGCTCATAGGATCCCGTTTGCAATGGCGGCTATACCGCCGCATTCCGTGAATCCTCCATACGTTCTTCGGTAATAGTATGCTCTGCCGATTCCTTAGAATGTATGGGTTATCATAATCACACCGTATCTACTATATGTTAACCCTATATACATCGTCTAATTTTTATTTACACGTCCGGTAACCTTAAAACCCTAAACGGTCCACTTATGTGCAACCGTTGATTTTGGACAGAAAATGTGCTTACTTTAACTAAGCATAACTTGATCATAATTAAACGAAACTGATCAAACTCAAATTCCACGACGTAGTTCGTCGAATTTTCTTTCCAACTGTAATTGGTTCGTTTTCTAATTCAAATGTACGAATCCGTAGTAGCCAAAACGGGACAGAAACCTTTTTCAGTATCTTCTTTCTTGTTTGACCGTTTTGACTATGATCCGAGTTTCAAACGGAAAAACTTTCTAAACGAAACTTTTTCAAAACATTATAAACTAGTCTCCTGTAAGATTTCATGATTTTAGCACGTCGTTTGATATTTTACAACATTAACAATTATATATATATTCAATCCTCTATGTCTCGCATCCGTTAACGTTCTAACTTCCGATAAACGTCATCCGAATCCCTAATTAACTATATCATGATCTTTTAGGGCGTTGATCTAAATTCTAGAATTCTCGAGCTTTACGAGTCATTCACCTCTCAACACAAATGTGAGTTTTACATAGCCCCTTTTTACATTTTGCACATTTTGAGGTGAAACATGATTATTCAATGAAAATTATTTGCATTTACAAACATACAATTCTATAATATGATCATATGTGTTATTTGTGCTTTATGCTTGAATGCTATTAGTTAAGACTACATATACATGACACACTCGTGCAATCATTAACTCAGTACAAGCCAACGGTTAACAAGGATAGATCTATTGTGTCTGACAAACCCACCCAGGTAGGGTGTTTAGTACCGGCAATACATTAGGGTAATATGTGTGTTATGCCTTAGTCACAAGGTTTGATTGTGCACTTAGTTTAACTATAGATTCTCCATAAATGCCTTATATACCATGTATCATATGAATTGTATAAAACATTTGAACTCTATTTGTGGTGTCAAAACCTATGTATGCTCACCAACTTTTTAGTTGACCTCGTTTCATCATGTTTCAAGTACGAATAATTGAGTTGATCAAGTTTGCTTCACTTAAGATTGAGGATCTTGAATTTTAATGTATTTGTTTATGTATTTCTCAATTCTTGTAATGTTGGATTTGACTATTTGAATTATGAAATGAAATTTGGTTATTTAAATATTTCAACTTTAGTAAACCATGAGCTTATGAACAGTCTACATGTCCTGCCCCGGCGTATTTCGCTGTCGGTTGGGGTGTGACAAGTATCGACCCATTACACCACAAAGTCCTGAACCCAAGTTCAGGTGACACTCATGAGTGTGACTAGCGACTCTCCTTGCCGACACTCTTGGGGGATACCCACAAAACTGTCGACTCTTGCATGAAATAATAGAAAATTGTACTTTTACTTATGTACAGATCACGTAGCACTCATATAGCCCAAAGCTTTTTAGTTTTCGAAGTAGACCGAAAATCCATGTGAGTTCAAGAATACCTATTTTATTGTTTTAGGGTGGTGTGCATACTCAAGAATTAGACGTATATAATAAATGTATTTTATTACTTAAATGTTTGCAAAGAAAGATAACGGTTGTTAAACCGAACGTTTTGTAAGAAAGATAGATAAGAAAGATAAAGGTTTATTTAATTGAACGTTCTATAAGATAGATAACGATTTATTTAGCTGAACGTTTTTGTAAAAGAAAAAGATAAGAAAGATAACGGTTATTTAACTGAACGTTTTGTAAGAAAGAAAGGAAAGAAGGAAGAATGGTTTATTTAACTATATGTTTTATAAACAAAAGATAAGAAGAAGATAATGGTTTATTTAACTAAATGTTTTATAAACAAAGATAAGAGAATGTTTTATTTAACTATACGTTTTATAAAAAAAGAGAAGAAGAATAAGTCAAATACATTGTCTAATCTTTAAGAGTATGCTTACACGAAGAAAAGACTTGGGGTAGTAGCGTAGTCCTAGAGGCTAGTGCTACCCTAAGCATAAGTAGCAAGTCTTGAGGTAGTAATATAGTCCTAGTGACTAATGCTACCCGAAGCCGATGTTGCATCATGGACCGAGACCATGATGCACCATGTGAATAATCGGGACAGTGCTCGGCAGGGCACTGTAACGAGGAAGTTGCAACTGGTTAATATGAGTAACGACGGTTACTCTAGCGGCGATGGTCGCTAAGTAAGAATGAAGAAGCCCGCTTGGGGGCACAGAAAGTCGGGTATCGGCCTTTGGACGTTGAGCCATAGGGAACAGTACCTGCGAGACAGGTTCCTTCAGGAACACAGAAAGTCGGGTGTCGGGCTTTGGACGTTAAGCCTTAGGGAACAATACCTGCGAAAGAAGTTCCTTCGGGAACACAGAGGGGAGGTGTCGGCCTTTGGACGTTGAGCCTTAGGGAACAACACCTGCCTCGGTCCCTTCGAGACACAGAGACACTTACGAATGAAAACAGATTGTAGACATTAATGTATGACTTAAAGAAAAGAGCACAAAGTAAATACGCATGTATTTTAAAGAAGAAAGAAAGTTCTAATACGTATGTGTTTAACGGAAGAAAGAAAGATTTTATTGTATTACATGTATAATATAATATGTTTGTTTAAAAGAACATTTTAAAAAGGGGAAATCCTTTTCATATAAAGTTAAAGAAAACTTGAACTCACCAGCATTAGCTGACTATTTTAGTATGCACATCAGGTAGCAAAGTAAAGAAAAAGATATGAAGCCGCAAGGGCTTAAAGAGAGGATCGTTGGATGGCTGCTATTGGCAAGAAGACTGACATCCCCATTATTTGATTATGAATGTGAACAATGTTATGTTTTAAAGTTTTTGTTAACTCTGAATTTTGTACAAGACTTCCGCTGTTATTGTTTAATGATTAATTCAAGGTTTAATAACTATGTTTATGCAATGTTTACCAACTATGAGAGGTTCCCAGGTTTGGGTCCTTTCAACATAGGTGCATATTGGGTTCGTAAGGGTAATCATTTGGGTTTACACAGGTCAAAATGTGGGTTTGGTGTCGTATTAGGAGATGTAATGTTACCGGGTCGTTGGATTTACAACAACATACGTGTTGTTGGGACCCGAGGAATTGGTAGCTTGGGAACTGATCGGATCTGTCTCGGGCAGGATTCAGATGATTCTATTGTTTGGTGGAGGATTCTTGTCGGGTTAAGATGAAGGGTGAACCGATAGGTCAGGTATTCCGGGTCATGTTATCGTATGGGTTATATGCTGAATTTGCTCATATCGGGTGCAATGGGAAGAAGAAATATCTTGCAGACTTTAGAATCGCACCAAGGAGAATCAATGACCAGTATTTAATAAATGTTCTTCTGAATATAAACGCTAAGCTTAGGCGAAGGAAGAACGGTGGTCGGACTGATGAGGAAATGGGCTTGATTGAGATTTTAGGTTTCTAGGGGCCTAGTTTTCTTGGACTTAACATCCTCGGGGACTTCAGGATTTCAGGAGTTTTGTTGTTGGGCTCTACAAGACTCGAGGTCGAGTCTTTTTCTAACCCGGCGTGTATGATGCAGGAGCATCCGTGGGTTCGTTTATGGGTATTCCATCGGTGGTATGGGTCTTCATTAGTTGGGCCTTTTGATTTCGACTTTGGGTCGTTGCGGTGTCCGGACTTATGAGGAAAGCTAAGTGGACCGGAACACTTGCAGACCTGGTGACGGTTTAGAGAGGGAATTAGTTAATCTCGAAATCTTTTACGTAATTGTATTTGTGTTTGTATTTGAATTTTAAATTGTGTAGATATACTTTCCTAAAGATTTTCTAGACTAGTATTATAAATTCAGAACATAGGTTATCATTGTAATTACGTTTTGGTGAATTGATTAATAGAAATCGAACAACTTGCTTTCGTCCCGAATTATTGATAGAAATCCTTTGATTATTATCATCGTTTTTGAAGCCATTTGAATACGTTCCCGCGTATACATCACACTTAGTCCCTACTTGTACTATGTTGGTCTCGACTTTTTGCAAAGACCTAATATAAATCAACTAATATAACGAAAAAGGGGTTAAGAGCACACATGCAAGTAAATGTTAATGAGAAGGTAGGTTTTTCAACATTTGATTTTATATGTTGAACTAATCATCAGCACTGATGGATGGTTTGTAGATACATGTACCCGATTGAAGTACTGAACTTACAAGTCAGTAGAAACTTCTACTGATTCACGTCATATGGTCAGTGAACACAATAGTTTTACCTTAATCAGCTATATACGATATTTATTAAATTACATTATTGATATAACTTTTTAACCTTATCATGAACCATTCAAAGCATATGATGTACGATAAACTTTTACATACTCATGATGATCCACATCATGATTGGTATATACATCATATCCTTAAATTATAAGGAAAAAAAAAAATTTAAGTTAAAAGAGTCTTATATCAGGTTCTTTAAACCTTATCTTTATCCTAAAAATTATAAGAAAATGAACACTAGAATCTTAAATATACCATTTGCTTAACTATTTCTTTAAAATTATAAAGATAAGGAATGAGATGTGAGAGGTTTTAAAAAATGAATAATTTTTTTATAGAATGATGGTTTTTAGTTAAATTATAAAGATAAGGTTAAAGAAACTGATGTGAATTATATATTGTTAGACATGCGATCAGAATATAACAAAATCATCTAAATAATATATACATTTTTTCATCTTCAAATCTCTACCAAAACATACTCCAGTTTTCAAATTGTGCTCGGTTCGGTTTTGAGTCCCCACCGAACCGAAACCGAAATTTACGGTTAATGGATTTTGAAAAACCGATCGGTTTCGGTTAATCGGTTATTTGTAGTCATTCGGTTCGATTAACCGCTAAACCAAAAATTTTTATATAAGCTAAAAAATTTGAACTTTTGTTAAGAATTTGATAAAAAAAATCAAACCCAAATGCATAATAAGTTTTTGTAGTTTCAAGTTTGTTATTAGGATTCTGGTTGTGTGATTTTATGGAGAACAGAGGCCAAATAATTCTTGATTTTTATAAAAAGAAAATGCCAGCTTGTTTTCCCTTTTGGTTGATGAGCAAGTTGCTGTTGGTAAATCTGTTCGTTTTATTCTTGATGGTGGGGTCCTCGGTAAACCATAAAGCCACTGTAAACGAAATTCCTTGTTCAGACCACGTAACATATTTGATGAAAAACATACATATGAATTAATTGGTTTTATTTGAAATTGTTTTTACTCATAAATCAGATCAACAAAAATCCAAGAGTAATTGTGAAGTTAATAACTAACTGTAGTTTATAATATGTGTATTTTAATTTGTGAAGTGGATTTGTTTGAATTTTGAGTTGGTGATTTCTGTTGGGTTAATTGTGTGTGTATATATAATCGGTTCGGTTCGGTTAATTCGGTTATTTCAAACACCTAAACCGAAACCATCGGTTATTTGTTCGGTTCGGTTAAGTCGGTTAATTCGGTTATTTGCTCACCCCTAGTGTGTGGATAATAACTCTTTTGTAAATTCTTATGTTACATATATTTAAGTTCGAATTTGGGACCTTGAACATTGTTGAAATTAAAAGAAAAATGTTTAATATATTATAAAAAATGTTTAGAAGATGCATGGGTCATAAGGTGCATGATGTGATATAAATTCACAAACTGAGGCAATTATAATTGAAATCAACTGGACGAATTTTATAGGTTTGATCTTGTTTCACATAAATAGGTGAAAAAACTTTCAAGGGACATTGATGCATCTTTTCTTAGGTTTTATTCCCACCAGGGCTTGTAAATCTTAGACTAAAAGGCTTCAAGCCGTTGCAAGCATTAAATTTTATGTTTCCACATTTGTTACTGTTTATTTATGGAACACGTAACAACATTGAAATCTTTTATATACATTTCGAATTGGAAATCGTATCTTTTAAATCCGCGGTGGCTAACGGATTTTTTACTAGCGAACACACATACTCTCTATTTTACATCTACTATACTCGTAAAATCATCACGCCTGCATTCCGTAAGATTTAAATCCACAATAATTTAGGTATGGAATACACTATTTTACCATCAGGATGTGGCTAAGGTGAATAGAAGATCTCTTTCAGGGTTTGGCTAAGGTGAATAGAAGATCTCTTTCAGGGTTTAAATAGTAGTCTATGCTCCAATCTTTTGACACATCGAAATACAAGACAAAAATCATTTTTCTAGAGAAGCACACATAATACGCCTTACAAAGTACAACACTACAAGGATATTACCGTATACTGATGACCCATTTGACTTATTGGTACGAACAGTGGCGGAACTTGAAAAAATAAGTAGGGGGCCGAAAGTCACGAGACCCAAAATTTTTTTTCCTATCGCTAAATTTCGGGTTATATGTTCGGGTTAGTGATTCAATTCGGGTCGGGTCAAACAAATCAACAATAAATAACTCTAAATATCTAATTATCTATGATGATCCGAGAGAAAAATGGTATTCAACAAATATACAAAGTCGAGTAATTGCCCAAATGCATGGCAAGGGCAATATATGCGAGGTGATCATCCGACTCCAACAATTATGCTCGAGGCAGTCGCTTGGAGTTGCGGGTTCAAACAACGACATAAATGTGCTTAACCAATCCCCACTATTCAACACCATGGTTAACGGAACCGCACCCGATAGTTTTTTTCATGTTAGAGGTACAAGATACAAGCACGAGTATTACCTCGTTGATGGTATTTATCCCGAATGTACTACTTTTGTAATCGTTTTCATGGCCGGAAGATGAACCTAGAAAATATTTCAAACGCCGACAAGAATCGGCGAGAAAAGATATTAAACGTGCTTTTGGTGTGCTAAAAAAATTTCATATAGTGAAAAACACGGCACGTGCATGGAAGTTCGAAAGCATAAGGCGTGTAATGTACACTTTCATCATCCTACATAACATGATCATTAAGGATGAAGGCCAGGCAATTTGCGAGTTCAACTATGTAAGGCCCCTTTCCCGGGTGACCTCACTTGTTAGATTTACTCATAAACATTGTTATCAAATGCCGAAATTAAATTAAAACATCAAAAGTAGTGGAAGCATACATCATTCAATTACATATCATAGCAGCGGAAGTCTTAACATAAAACATGATCATAGTCTTAACATGGAATTTAGGTAAATGGGATGTCAGTCTTGCAGCGGATAGCCTTCACGCCTTGGCACGTCCTTTCTTCTTTTTACCTTAAGTGCATACTAAAAGTCAGCTAACGCTGGTGAATTCTAGTGTAAAGCAATTATGTATACTCATTAATTCTTTATAAGTGTGTATATATATATATATATACATATATAAATACACATTAACACTTGAATTGCTTTCATTTATCATTCATCGTAAGTACATACAAATATACGTACACATCTTTGGTTTCATTGAACATTCATCGGTTATAAACATAAGGATGATAAGCCCAACATTGATTTACGTAAGTCACATAGACAGACGCACATCCTACCGTCGTAGTCCGTCCTCCATGATCGTACGGATTCCTTCGACCATACGTCATGCTATACCTTTTGGATTCCTTCGACCGACCGTCCTCACCGTTCTACCGTCGTAGACCGGATTATTCGTCTGTCTGCTCTAAGGCATCCGTTTCCCACGCGTACTATTATTTATGCAACCGATCTACTTATTATTGCAACCGTCCGACACGAATGTGACCGTCCGTTATTGCCCTCTTAAACGTCCTAGCTGATGAAGGTACGTATATGTCCCAGTTGCAAAATAATTACGTGGTCGTCCGTCTACCGAAGTAGCCGTTATCATCGAAACGTCCATAACATTTACATACATTCCTAACATGCTATATATAAATATAAAGCACGATTTCATTCATATACGTTATGTCATTCATTCATTTCCTTCTTTGTATACATACGTTTCATTCTTGTTCATCATTCTTTTACGTATGATCACATTAACATTCATATATATATATATATATATATCACGTATGATCACATTGACATTCATAACATTCATTCATTTAGTGTATATGCTTCAGCCCCAAAACATTTAAAATGATTTGCACGTAACATATAGGGGGCACATAGAACTCACCTAATTTTCTTAAAGATTAGCTCACTTGGTAACAACTTCAAGCTAGGTTGATGCTAAAGGATCTGTTAAAGATTTCAACAAGTCAAATTAATATCAAGTCATTCTGGTTGAAATACATATGACCGAAATCTATTTCAGTAGAAATCCATTTCGATCAAAATCTAATTCGATCGAAATCTCTTCCGACCGGAAACTAATCACTTGGAAATTCTATATTCTCATATTCTTTTGTTCGAAAACTTCTTGCCCAAAAACTATTTCGATCGAAATGTTCTGTCCAAAATCTATAATGCCCGAATCACTTTTCGACCGAAATGTTCTGTACGAAATACTTTTCGAACGATTCAGAGTTTTCGATCCATTCATAGTGTTTTCAGACGATTCATATGTTTGTGGCTGATTTCGTCGTTTTTTATCCAAAATTCAATCTTTTTACGTCCAAAACTCATATCTAGCTTCCATGAAGCTAAATACATGTTTTTTTATGCAAATTCATACGTAAAAATCTCTACTTTGGTCGAAAACTCGTTTAAACCCTAAAAACCCTCTTTCAAACTAAAAACTCAGATTCGAGCATGGAGGTTACCTGTTTCCGTTTCCTCTTTATTGCTGGACGTTCCTTAGATGGCGACACATGATTCCCGAGCTTTTGAGCCGTCTTCCCGAGCTTTCTCTCTCTAGACCCGTGCTCTCATTTCTCTCTCTAAATTTGTGCAAATGGGGTGATGAGGGAAGGTTCCTGATTGTTTCCTTTATATACTTGGGCTCCCTCTCGGCCCATTGGACCCAAGCCCGAGCCCATTTCCCCTTTCTTTTTGTTTTAAATCCGCTCTTGCCATTTCTTATTCGTTGACATTATTCGGTATGTTACAAGTCTACCCCCCTTAAAGAGGTTTCGTACTCGAAACACTTTACTAGTTAAACAACTGCAGATACAGTTCCTTCATTTCGTCCTCTTTCTCCCATGTAGGTTCTGACCCTTTTCTGTGTTTCCATTGTACTTTGACTAAAGGAATCGACTTAATGCGTAGTCGTTTCTCGGCTTGGTCAAGAATAGTTACTGGTTCCTCTACATAGTTTAGACTGTTATCTACCTCAATTTCGTCATATGGCACATGAACCGTGTCGTCAGCAAGGCACTTGCGTAAGTGCGGCACGTGGAATGAAGGGTGAATTCCACTGAGCTCATCGGGTAGGTCGAGTCTGTAAGCAACTTGACCAACTCTGGCTAAGATTTTAAAAGGTCCGACAAACCTAGGACTTAGTTTGCCTCGGTTTCTAAATCGGATAATCCCTTTCCAGGGCGACACTTTCAATAGTACCTTGTCCCCTACTTGAAATTCTAAATCCCTTTTTCGCTTATCCGCGTACGATTTCTGTCTGTCTTTAGCGGCTTTCATGTGAGCTTGGATTTGATCAAATTTCTCGGAAGTTGCTTTTACCACTTCAAGGCTCGCAAAGTCTTTCTGCCCAATCTCTCCCCAACAAACCGGGGTTCTACATTTTCTTCCATACAACATCTCAAATGGCGGCATGCCGATGGTTAAGTGGTAGTTGTTGTTGTATGAAAATTCTGCCAATGGCAAGTGGCTGTCCAAACTCCCACCGAAATCAATGATACAGGCTCGGAGCATGTCCTCCAGAGTCTGAATGGTCCTTTCAAATTGACCATCGGTTTGAGGGTGGTAAGCGGTGCTAATATTCAATCTAGTACCCATTGCTTCATTAAATTTCTTCCAAAACCTTGATGTAAATCTAGTGTCCATGTCGTACACAATAGACAATGGCATACCATGCCTACTCACAATTTCGTTGATAAATAACTCTACTAGCTTCTCAGACGAAGAACCCTCACGTATTGGTAAGAAGTGAGCACTTTTCGTCAAGCGGTCGACGATCACCTAAATAGTATCATTGCCTCGAGCTGTTCGTGGTAGCTTGGTAAGGAAGTCCATCATGATCTCCTCCCACTTCCATTCTGGTATTGGTAAGGGTTGCATTTTACCACATGGCTTCTGGTGTTCAGCCTTAACCAGCGAACAAGTTAGGCACTTGCTCACATATTCAGTCACATCATTCTTCATACCGTGCCACCAGTATTCTTTATTCAAGTCCTAGTACATTTTGTTAGTTCCGGGGTGGATAGAGTAGCGAGACTTATGGGCCTCGTTGAGAACTTTGGCCCTAAGCTCACCAATCTTGGGTATCCACATCCAGTCAAAACGAGTTCATACTCCATACGCATTGGTCTCCAGGTTTTCCTATTGTCCTACTATTCTTTCCCGTTTCACATTCCTTTCCAACAGTCCTTCATTTTGTGCCTTTGCTATTTCATTCATAAGATCTGGTGTTATGATCAACTGACATGCTTTGATCCGGATAGGTGTCGACTCCTCCTTTCTGCTTAAGACATCAGCCACTACATTTGCCTTGCCTGGATGGTACAATATCTCACAATCGTAATCTTTTAGCAGTTCCAACCACCTCCTTTGTCTCATGTTAAATCTTTTTGTTTGAAGAAGTACTTCAGGCTCTTGTGATGTGAGTAAATGGTGCATTTAACCTCGTACAGATAGTTTCTCCATATCTTTAACGCGAAAACCACCACCGCCAATTCCAAATCGTGAGTCGGGTAGTTAACCTCGTGAACCTGTAACTGTCGCGAGGCATAAGCAATCAATTTTCCTCGTTGCATAACTACACAACCCAATCACTGACCCGAAGCGTCAGAGTAGACTACAAAGACTTCATTTCCCTCTTGTAAGGTTAAGACTGGTGCTTGGGTCAATCATGTCTTTAGTTCTTCAAACGCATTGTTTTGGGTTGGACCCCATTCATACCTTACTTCCTTACGTGTTAGCTTTGTTAATGGCGAGACTACTCTCGAGAAATCCTGAATAAATCTCCTATAGTAACCTGCCAAGCCCAGAAAAATGTGTATCTCTGTTGGTGTCTTTGGGACGTTCCATTCTTTTACTGTCTCGATCTTTGCAGGATCTACCATAATGCCGTTTGGGTTTATGACATGACCTAGGAAGGACTTCCCTAAGCCAGAACGCGCATTTGGAGAATTTTGCGTATAACTTCTCCTGCTTCAGAATCTCCAAAACTTCTCTCAGGTGACAGTGGTGGTCACCTTCATTAAATGAGAATACAATCTATGAAAACTATCACTGACTGATCCAACATTGGTAGGCATACTCTATTTATTAAGTCCATAAACGCTGCAGGTGCGTTGTTTAGTCCGAAGGACATCACGAGGAATTTATAATGCCCATATCGCGTGCGAAATGCGGTTTTCGGTACATCATCCTCCCTTACTTTCAATTGATGGTAACCCGACCTGAGATCGATCTTTGAGAACCAACTCACGCCTTGTAGTTGATCAAAAAGATCGTATATTCTAGGCAGTGGGTACTTGTTCTTTAATATTCGTTTGTTCAATTCACGGTATTCGATGCACATGCGCATGCTGCCGTCTTTCTTCTTTACAAATAATACCAGAGCGCCCCATGGTGAGATACTCGGTCTGATAAATCCTTTCTCTTTCAATTCTTCAAGTTGAGACATTCACTCTTTCATTTCTGACGGAGCCAATCGGTAAGGTGTCTTGGCAACGGGCTGAGCTCCTGGTAGTAAGTCAATCTGAAATTCTATTTCTCGATCGAGCGGCAAACCAGGTAGGTCCTCTAGGAACACTTCTGGAAAGTTGCACACCACGGGTACGTCTTTGAATTCTTTCGTTTTCATTCTATCGTCCATAATACATGCCCGATAAGCTTCGCAACCGAGCCACATGTAACTTTCGGCCTTGACCATCGAGATAACGTTCGGCATTATGCAATTCCAATAACCATAAACCGTAATCGGACTGCCATCAGTGGCTTTGAGATGTATCATCTTTCGCTTACATACGATTTGTGCTTTGTTGGCAGTTAACCAATCCATGCTCAACACTATGTCAAATCCTCCTAAGGTTAGAAGGTACAATCTAGAAGGAAACTTATGACCCTCTATTTCTATCATGCAATCGTCAGTCATACGGATGACTACTAAGTTTCTACCAACAACAGTTTCTACGCTAAATGCCATTACGAAGTTGGTGATTGCAGTTTAGTTTGCGACTAAAATCATTTGATATAAAGCTTTTGCTTGCACCAGAGTCAAATAAAATAGTAGCATGTTCATCATTAATTAGGAACGTACCTGATACAACATCAGGATTTCCTCTGGCTTCCTCCTCAGTCAGGGCATAAGCCCGAGTCCTAGCCATCGATTGTTCCTTCTCCCCTTCTTTCTCTTTTCCCGAACCAGATTGTCCGGTTTTCCTACAATCCTTAGTCGTGTGTCCCAACCAACCACAATTCTGGCACTTGATGCCACTATTACAGTCTCGGGAGAAATGACCAGCTTTTCCACATTTGTAACATATGGTAGAGCCAGCCAAACATTCACCGCGGTGTTGTTTCCAGCATTTCGAGCAAGTTTCCTTTTCATCCATTCTCGACTTCTTAGCCTCAGTTGTGACAACTCCCTTTCCAGTCCCCCTAGATGGGTTTTCCAACTTCCTTTTCTTTATCTCAGGTGCCGGGTTGTCATTTGCATAGTCGTCGTAGACGATCCCACTCAGATTCACTACCGACTCGAAGGTCGAGGGTAGGTTATCATTCACATGGACTCGGACCCTTTATGGCAGACCCTTGACATAGTACTTAATCAGTCTGTCTTCAGTTTCTACCAGGTGGGGTACTGGGCGAGCTCATTGAATCTAGAAGTGCACTTGCGTTGGGTCCTTTTGCCAGCCTTGAAGTTTAAGAATTCATTTTCCACCTGATCAATCTCGTTCTGGGGACAGAACTTTTGGATTATCAACTTTTTCAGATCCTCCCAAGTCATTCTTTTGAGAGCGTTTGGTGACTTAGTTCTCTGAATGTTCCTCCACCATCTCAGTGCTTCGTTGGTGAAAGAGTGATCGACATACTTAACGGCTTGGTTGGGTCGACACTCGCTTATGTTGATTACCCCGTTCATTCTCTCAATCCATTCAAACGTAGCCACCGAGTCCTTTTTCCATCAAACTTGGGCGGGTCGCCGTCTTTGAATCCCTTGTAGGTACACCCTCGGGTGTTTAGTACCACAGTCACCTCATCCCCATCACTATCATACACTTCTCCCCATGGTTCTTTTCATCCTCCTCCTTGCTCTTCTTAAGTGCCTAAGATAACTGTCACACCCCCAAATTTATTTACTTATTATATAAATAAAGGTTGCAACGATTGGTTCATTACATGATAGCAGAAGCTGTAATAGTGATTTCTAAGACTTGATTACATATACAATTACTAAAACTAAGTAATACTATGATCTAAGTTCTTCTAGATCAACGATAGACTTGAGACTTGATATTCTACGTCCTTCCAGCTACTAGGAATTGATCCAACATAGCTAGCCTATTCCAACCGTGCCATGGATATGAATTACCTGAAAAACATACTTAAAAATGTCAACACAAAGGTTGGTGAGTTCACAGGTTTGATTGTTGCAATGTAAAGTGATTTTCCTTGAAAACATTGATATTGTGTACATGGCCATGATACGAAACTGTTTTCCTTGAAAACATTGAAAATATGTACACGGGTTTAATGTAAGGTTGTTTTCCTCGAAAACATGTGGTGACCTCATAGTCATAAAACGAGTAGTTTCCCAATGAAAACATGTGATGACTTCATAGTCATAAAATAAGTCATTTTTCTTGAAAACATTGATACTGTGTACATGGCCATAATATGAAACTGTTTTCCTTGAAAACATTGATAAAAACATTTCCACGTTCACGAATGGCAAAACCATTAGTGTATAAGTGTTTGGCAGATCCATCTGCATGAAAACGTTTCAATGAATATGATAAACAAAACAAGTAATGTTGACCCATTTGTAGACTAGCTAGGAATACAAATAATATGTACATACATGAGGCATAACCAAACCATGACACAGGTGTTTTGCCCCTCGCTCATACCTCACGAGCAATGTTTGAACACTATGCGGTCATTTGGCCAGAGGGACCCATGGTTAGCGCGACTAACCATAACAGGGGGTGTCAATCCCAATAGTACTATCCATAGAATCCCAGGCTATCCTTATCTAATGGTTATAAAATATGATGGTCAGGGGGCTTTACGAGCTCCAAACGTGTTCACTCATGCAAACATAAAGGTCGGGTCTTGTTTTCTTGTTACCATATGAAAATGTTTATAAGTATGTGTTCCATGTTTTCTAAGATGTATCAAGTAATGATGTTTCGTGTTTTCAAACGTGTTATGCAAGTATGTTTCTCCCCCGATGTTTCTAAAACATTAAATGTAAAAAGGGGACAATGAACTCACCTTGAGTTTATGTATGCTTGCAATGATAATTGTTCTAGTCAAACTTGACTATTCGTACCCTAATTACAAAAAGGGTAATTCGTGTTATGACCGAATGTCTCATATGCAAATTGTTCACCGACTTAGCAAATCTGATTGCTTTTGTTTAAATATCTTTTTAGTTTTTCAACACTTGTTTCGTTATAAAATAGTTCTAAGTTACTGCCCCATGGGACTGATGAACAGGTACCGAAACTACCTAGTTTCGATTGAACAGAACAGATGTCGAAACTACCTAGTTTCGATTGAGCAAACTGGGTATCGAAATTACCTAGTTTCGATTAGGTAAGAAAGGTATCGAAACTACCTAGTTTCGATTGAGTAATAGGTATCGAAACTACTTAGTTTCGATTGGACAACAGGTATCGAAACTACTTAGTTTCGATTGAGTAAACAGGTATCGAAACTATAGTTTCGATACTGTTATTTCGTTTTGACAGAATCAGTCCTGCATATTTTTATGTTTTAAACTTGAATTCGACACCATTTTCTTGTTATTTTG
Organism: Smallanthus sonchifolius; assembly: GCA_023525975.1. Taxonomy (NCBI): domain Eukaryota; kingdom Viridiplantae; phylum Streptophyta; class Magnoliopsida; order Asterales; family Asteraceae; genus Smallanthus; species Smallanthus sonchifolius. The sequence continues at coordinate 64,573,203 of CM042030.1, read as the reverse complement.
CTTGCGTTCGAGTAAACTGTATGTTTAGCTACGGTTTTAAAGAAAATGATATGGATGGTATCGAGTTTTTACCTCTGGACAGAGATGATGATTTTTGAGAGAAAAAGAGAATGATCTTGAACTCCTTTGCTTGAATCCTTGAGGAATTACTTGGATGTTTCGTATAACACCCAAAAGATAGATGACTTTGAGCTTGAAAATGGATGAACTCTTGAAAATATGATGAGGATGAAGGCGTTGATGTTGCTGCCGTAAGGAGAGAAAAAGAGGTGGAGTGTGTATTTGGAGTTGATAAGTGATAGGTATGATGGGTTGGATGTGGCTTTTGTCAAGAGTTGCAAGGAAAGGAGTATAGTTTGTAGAATAATTAAAATGGTTGGAAAGATTTGGAGTACATGGAGGGCCCATTAGGGGCTCTCGGCCGAATGGTTTCAAGGGTTAGGGGGGTTTGGTTTGGGTATATATTTAGTGAGTTTAGGTAGTAGTTATCTAGATCATTAGGTGGTATTAATCGAAATTAGAGTTTTAACGGTAATTTAATTCGGTTTAGGTTCTTAATGGTACTAGGATTACAATTTAACTGCTTAAAGGCTATTTTGGTAAAAATATTCAAATCCCGAATTGTATAATTTGTTGAGTGATTATTTGTAGGTACAAGTGCCTAAAGGTGACACTACGCGATAACGTATTCGAAAAGTCCATTATTTTACTTTTACGTATATTATATGATTTAGTCTTAAAAATAAATTATAGTTCAACGTAAATTTTGTGTAATATATATATATATATATATATATATTTCTGGTTATTTAATTTAACCACTAGTGTTCGTATTTAGTCGGGTTATCCTGGTACGTGAACCGGTAACTCCTAGAATTACCAAATATGAAATTAGACAATGTACGGCTTTTGTTAGACTTTAATGTCCTTATTTGTGAAATTAAGTGAATCACGAAAACTAATATAATATAATCTCGTTTATATCATGTATGGATATTGACCTGAAATGTCGGGTGTCACAATAACAGATCAGGCAATATGTCTTTCAGAGTTAGTACAACCTCACGGGCGATATCATCCCAAACTTCAGGTTCTAGTCATAGGGGTCACATTTGTTTCATACACGTTCTCATTGTGTTCCGTGTGCACACTCCTCTTCCTCCAGTCTTCGGTTCAATGGTGGTGTACCGATTCGGCCAGTGCAACCGCCTAGGCGTCCAGTTACTCCTCTACCGGCCATAGTTTTCTAGATTTCTTGATAAGTAAAAGGGTATACATCAATGTTATTACTTCAGATCATAGTTTAGAACAGTACGAGCAAGGTAAATTCTTAATTACAGTGACCGGTTTATGATTAATAATTTTTCTTTGCTTTTCTGGCTCGAAACTCTTCACATCAGTGGTGACATTGACATCAATGTGTTCTAAGTTAAGGCATCTATTCTGATCTACAAGCATTAACTTTAATACTTACTTATTGTACTGGCGTCGGCGTTGGCTACCCAGACTGACATCCGTGCGTTGGTCCCATTATCAGCTTGAGTCCAGATATTTAGGGATGTCTGAATCTCTCAAACTATTGCTCTAATACCAACTTGTAAGGCCCCTTTCCCCGGTGACTTCACCCGTTGGATTTACTCATAAACATAGTCATCAAATGCCGAAATTAAATTAAAATATCAAAAGTAGCAGAAGCATACATCATTCAGTTACATATTATAGCAGCAGAAGTCTTAACATAAAACATGATCATAGTCTTAACATGGAATTTAAGTTAATGGGATGTCAGTCTTGCAGCGGATAGCCTTCACGCCTTGGCACGTCCTTTCTTCTTTTTACCTGAAGTGCATAATAAAATTCAGCTAACGCTGAAAAGTTCTAGTTTAAAGCAATTAGGTATAATCATTAATTCTTTATAAGTATATATATATACATATATAAATACACATTAACACTTGATTTGCTTTCATTTATCATTCATCGTAAGTACATATAAATATATGTACACATCTTTGGTTTCATATGACCGAAATCTGGTTGAAATCCCTATGACCGAATTCTAGTCAAATTACAACTAGTCAAATTAATATCAAGTAATTCTGGTTGAAATCCCTATGACTGAAATCTATTCCGGTCGAAATCCATTTCGATCGAAATCTAATTCGATTGAAATCTCTTCCGACCGGAAACTAATCACTTGGAAATTCTATATTCTCATGTTCTTTTGTTCGAAAAATTCTTGCCCAAAAACTATTTCGATCGAAATGTTCTGTCCGAAATCTATAATGCCCGAATCACTTTTCGACCGAAATGTTCTGTCCGAAATACCTTTCGGACGATTCAGAGTTTTCGATCCATTCATAGAGTTTTCGGACGATTCATATGTTCTTGGCTGATTTCGTCGTTTTTGATCCAAAATTCAATCTTTTTACGTCCAAAACTCATATCTAGCTTCTATGAAGCTAAATACATGCTTTTTATACAAATTCATACGTAAAAATCTCGACTTTGGTCGAAAACCCACTTAAACCCTAAAAACCCTCTTTCAAACTAAAAACTCATATTCGAGCATGGAGGTTACCTGTTTCCGTTTCCTCTTTGTTGCTGGACGTTCCTTAGATGGCGACACACGATTCCCGTGCTTTTGAGCCGTCTTCCCGAGCTTTCTCTCTCTAGACCCGTGCTCTCCTTTCTCTCTATAAATTTGCGCACATGGGGTGATGAGGGGAGGTTTCTGATTCTTTCCTTTATATACTTGGGCTCCCCTATTGGAGCCAAGCCTGAGCCCGTTTCTCCTTTCTTTTTGTTTTAAATCCGATCTTGCCATTTCTTATTCGTTGACATTATTTCGGGATGTTACAAACGAAGAAGAATTTGAAGCGACAATTGGATTAGAGGAAGTTAGCGAGGCCCAACAAAGTGTAAACGAACAATATAAACGCAAACATGAGATACACAATAATCTTCGTCAGGATTTGGTGCTTCATCTCGACTAAGGCAACAATTAAAGTCTAGTTTTACTATTAAGTTTTTTATGTATTTTAATTATTAATGTATTTTTCCGTTTTTTATTATTAATGTATTTTTTAGCTTATTAATCAAAAATTATTATTGTCTTTTTAATTTATTAATGTTTTTTATTAATTATAAAACAAATTAATATTAAATTAAATTAGAAAAAGAAAATGACGTGGCAGTGTGAAGATGTGGAACCATTTCTCTCAAATGTGGAGGGTGTGAAAAAGCTATGAAATTTGATATGGGCCTGACATATAAGGGTGTGGAGGTGTGAAAAATTATGAGTACTCCACTTAGTCTTATCACCATATTCTTCCTTTTCAAATTATTATTTCCCTCGTCACCTCCGCTTAATAGCTTTTAAGATAATCAAATAGGGAAAGTTTAGGGAACTAGGAAATCATGTATTTGAAATGTGAAAAACTTATAAAAAACTCATTTTTACGTAAATTTGTTCGGAGGTTTTGCATATAAACATATTTAAAAGCCATTTAATAAAAAATAAAAAATTTAAAAAATAAGAAAAGGTAAAAAAAATTGCAAAAAATAAATATTTTTGTTAGGACGGCTTGTTTATGTGTTTATATACAAAAATCTCCGAAGAAAATTACGTAAAATGAGTTTTTCACATGTGAAAATAAGTTTTTATGAGTTTTCCACATATGAAACACATAGTTTCTCGGTTCCCCACTTTTTTGTGGTCCCCAATGAACCCCCTCCCTCTTTCTCTCCATATATATATATATATATATATATATATATATATATATACATACACACACATATATATACACACACATAGGGTTGTTCAAAGGGAACATAAAAAAACGGGGAACATGGGAGAAATAGAGGAGAACCAGCTCAAACGAACTCCGATTGAACTCATTTCAGTAGCGTTGGAACCGGGTCATCGGTGGTTCAAAAGGAACATAAAAAAAGGGGAACACGGGAGAAACATAGGGGAACCGACTCAATAGAACTCCGATTGAACTCATTCCGGCCGGAATTAGTTTAATCAGAGTTCGTTTGAGCCGGTTCTCCTCGGTACGTTCCCCATTTTTTAGAGGGTGGCTTCAAAGGGAACAGAGGGAACCAGCTCAAACGAACTCCGATTGAACTCATTTCGGCGTCATTGGAACCGGTTCGACGAGCCGGTTCCAACGCCGTTGGAATGAGTTCGATCGGAGTTCGTTTCTTCTTGTTTTAGCTTTAGAGTTTAGGTTTTTGAGGGAGGGGGAGGGTTTAGGTTTTTAAGGGGTGGGGGATGGGTTATGTTTTTGGGGGGTGGGAGGAGGGTTTAGCTTTAAGGTTTAACTTTTAGATTTTAGGGTTTATAGTTTACATTTTATGGTTTAACTTTAGGGTTTAGAGTTTAGGTTTAGGATTTAGGGTTTAGAGTACGACGAGGCAGTTCAACGCGGCTAAAATGAGTTCAATTGGAATTTTTTTGAGTCGGTTCCCCATTTTTTAGCTTTAGGGTTTAGGTTTTTTGGGGTTGGGGTTGGGGTGAGGAAGGGAAGGAGGGAGGGGGTTTAGGTTTTGGGTGGTGGGGGAAAGGGAGGTGGAAGGTTTAAGGTTTTAGGGGGTAGGGGGAGGGGGAGGGGTTAGGGGAGTGTTTAGGGTTTTTGTGGTGGTGTTCCCCGTTTCCTGTTTTTTGTGGTTCTCCAAAGAAACTTCCCATATATGTGTGTGTCTGTGTGTGTTTAGGTTATGTTAAAAGTTATTTTTATCTAAAAAATGAAGGAAAAATTCTATACCATTGATAAATAGAAATTAATGGTTGAGATTGAGAGGGTGTAACTCAGCAAAACTCACGAATGAAAGGGGCAAGGGTTAAAATTGAAATAATCTATCATGGTTATCTTTTTTCAAGTTCATCCGTTTTTTCTTAACGTAGTTGAAGGGAAGGGAAATGTAGAAAAAATTATATACCATTAATAAATAGAAATTAATGGCTGACATTTAAAGCCTCTCATCGCCTGTTTTTTTCAAGTTCATTCGTTTTTTTCTTAACGTAGTTGAAGGGAAGGGTCTTGTGGTCTTGGGGTGTTGTCAGATCTATGGGTTGTCTATGGGCTCGAGTAGTTTGCCCACATATTGAGTCATTATCACATCAAGTGATGCCGTCCTTTCCCGGTCAGCGTCTCACTCCATGCAGACCACCAGCAACAATGTTTGCAACTCGGCACTCTACACACATTAATGAAATTAAAGATTATTAGCATGTGTGTATATTGTATATGATAAAATAAATACATTATCATGTCGACGTATCGACTGACATTTACAGACTCTCATCGCCTGTAGATAGCCTCGAACGAGGCTAGGATCTTAAGGATAATGTGCCTACACACATATAAACTTAATTAGTCTACGTTAATTATATTATATTAAATATACACATGTAATACAACGATTTAAATATGTACTTACAGAAAACTGTTAGAACAAGCATTGTTGGTGCTCCGCCGCTATATCCTTCTAATAACACCAAGACCTATTCAAACAACTCTTGAATATAGTTATTGTCATGCCTGTTATTTTCGTATCATCAAATTTGCAAACACAAGACAAAATGGGTTATAAAATAGTTAAATAAACAATAGAGTACAAAGTAAAATAACCTATTATAATTTTCGTACCCCTGTCTTCGCCTATGCTAATCATGAACGGTTATCTGGACGAACGTGAGGCGGTGATTGAATATTGGCGCCACGCCCAGACAGGGTCTGCGAACCCTCATAAGCGAGATCGCCAAGGCCAATTTTCAAATGCCCAAATGCCACAAAATCACATATACACATTTACATACATATACACATTTGGTTAAATCAAGCAAACTATATACATACATATACTGTAAGTCCCACATCGGTTGAGGGGGACTACGAAGCCTTCCTTATAAGTGGGTGGAAACCTTCTCTAGCAAGACGCGTTTTTCCTGGGCGAGCAACTAATCGGGTGAAAAGTAAATCGTGAGTTTTTGGATGGGTAACCCATCAGGGGCAAAGCGAACAATATATTGGCACGGTTTGCTTGGGCTATTACAAATGGTATCAGAGCCACTCCTTTGCCGTTCGGGATGGTTGGGCAATCTCATCAAGGATGGTGAGTCCCGGGGGTATCCATGAGGACACCTTAGACAAACCTTACATCCCTGATTAGGATGGTGGGGCAAACCTCATCGAGGACGATGAGTCTATAAGAGGGGGGTATTTGTAAAAATACAAAGAAAATTAGTATGACCCGTTGTAACACCCAACGCAAATCTCACATTGGTCGTGGCCAGGGGAGATTCTTGGTTTATAAGAGATGCCCCGCCTCAAATATCAACAACGCGTTTTGGGTGCATTGGCTTTGGATGAGAAGAGAACTCCACAGTTAAGTGTGTTCGGGTAGGAGTAATTCATGGATGGGTGGCCCCTGGGAAGTTGTCACCCAGGCAACTAAAAACAAATCCGTGAGCTCCTAGTGGGCAAAGGGACAATATTGATGGTACGAGAGGCCGGATGTTACACATACACACTAAGGTCATCATACTCACACTAATGTAACATGTTAATGTCAATCAACTCAATGTAACTAAGGTTATCATACACACACTAATGTAACTTATAATACACACACTAAATAATATTATCACATCTAGTCACATATAATTTTAAAACAAAACTAATTTCAGACCAAGTTACAACACATTCCCTAAACTAACTAAAACCCAAAGTTAACATCAAGATTGTAACTTAAACTCAAGATTATCATCCACACGTTAATCTTAAAACTAAGTTACTACACAATAACACAACTCAAAGTCGAAATATAGATACCTAAGGGTGGCAGTGTGCAACTATCGGGGAAATAGCGACAATGGGGGTGCGGCAATGGCAGTGGCTCTTGTGAAGGCGCGACGGTGGATGTTGTGGTGGTGGCTGATGCGGTGACGGTAGAGGTTTTGTGTTCGTCGAGAGAGATGGAGAACGAAACAATTTCTGCCGTTGGTTAAGGGTTTTGCTCTAAATACACTGACGGAATGTACGTCGGAAACTTGAATTTTCTTAATGCAATATCGGCAAAAATATTGTTATTATTATATTGTAGGATCGTGAAAGTACAAGATGGTTCTGTTCTTAGTTCAAATTGGCGGAAACAATAGCAACTACACAAGTATAATCGAGTAAACAGAAAGAATACTTATAAGAACATTGTTGTATTAAACTTTTGCGAATAAACGATTACAAATAAAAACTCTATCAAGAAGCACACATACAATGAAGTGTTTACACAGTATTTATACTAACTTAGAATCAAGACAGACCCTTGATTCTGAGGATCAGATCTAACACAGACCGTTGATCTTTTGTATAAAGCTAACAATACAAGTTTAGTCTAAGCTAGCTAACTTTATTGAAGCGTCTTCTTTATGCATCATTACTTGCATGCTTGGAGAAGAGCATTGTTGTTCATCATTGGTTGCACCATTGAGGTTCCTTCTGCATTGAGTGTGTCAGTAGCTTTTATAGAAAGTTGTCAGTGACGCTTGCAAGGCTGGTCAGCTGCAACGTTTGATCTTCAATGAATGAATAACTATCAACAGTAGAGTTGTTGATCAGCAGCAAGATGTGACCATCCTCAGCTACTGATGATTTGCCTATCAGCCGCATCAAGTGTTGATGCTGCTGAGAAGCCTATTTGCAGCAACTCTGGTCTTCAGCAGATAAGGCTATCCGCAGCAGATTTTTTCTTCAGCAGAAGAACAAGTATCCGCTGCAGATAAGCTTATCCGCAGCAATTTGTTGGTCAGCAGCAAACTCTGAGATCAGCAGCATTTGTACTTAGAGAATTTTGTAGCCATCAGTCTTTATTTCTACAAACTCCCCCTAGACTGATGCTACCAAAACTCTCTTACTGCTTTTGTTGCTGAAGCTTTTGCATGTGGCTGACAATTCTTTCAACCTCATATCCTCTCTGGTCCTTGCTGGGATTGTTAAGAGGAAGCTCAGATAGAGTCTTGATGTCTTTGCTGGCCATTTTAAAGATAGCTTTGCTTGAACATCTCATCTTCTGTCCTTTAACATCTGTCAATGTGAACTCATCTTTTTCAGCATTGTAGGACCAGCTGAAGAATGGAGAGTGAGATTGGAGAGGTTTAACATCAAGGATTTCATCTCTGCTGGGGTTGAAGTGATGTTGGATTGTCAGCAGCAGATGTCTCCCACCATCATTCATGGGCTCATTGACTTCACCCAGCTCCATCATTCTTCTTAGATCAGAATTTGGAAGCTGTAGTACCTCATCAACAGATGTATAAATTGATCTTTTAACTTCTGTCCCCCCTGAAAACTTCAAACCATTGGTCTTGAGAGCTGTATGACCATCTGATTATTTCTCTTGAGTCTTCTGGTTTGGAAGTGGTTTGTTTTTCTTTTTGGGAGGTTGTTGATGAGTAGGAGCTGGGTGTGAGGATTTGGACTTTGAGGGTGGAGAGGAGAGAGGTCTAGGATGGAGAGTGGAAGGTTTTTGGATTGAGGAAGTGTTGGGTGAGGGAGAAGGCTTGGGTTTCTTTGTTTTCCTTTCTTCTTCATGAATGATTACCCTTTTCTTGGAGCCTTTCTTCTCCAGTCTTTCTTCCTCATCCTTCTTGACTTTAAGGTAGAGGGCTTGCAGGTTCATGAAATTCATGGGACCTAGCCTCTTCCCACTCTCTCCTCTAGCCTTAAAGAAGTCAATGATGATATTCCTTTCTTCATGGGATCTTCGATTAAAGGCAATGTTCTTTTTGGACTTTTGTTTGGCTTTTTCTTCTTCTTCTTCAGCCTTTTTCTTGTTTGCTAATTGACCCTGCTGACCCATGAAGGCTCTGTAGATTTCTTTAGTGGATAGTTTCTCAAGGTAGTCTACATCCTCACCTTGAGAAATCAGAGCCTTTACCCATTCCTCTCTCATTTATTTGGCTAGTTCAGAATCAGTTATTCTGAACTTAGTCTCTTTCTTCTTCTTCTTCTGTATCTCTTCTTCTTCTCTATCGAATTGTTTCTGCAGTTGAAGAGCAAGAGCTTCATCTTCTTCAATTTGATAAACTGCAGGAATCTTTACTTTCAGATCATCCAGCTGTTTTGCATACAGCTGGAGCTGTTTTGCATACAGCTGGAGCTGTTGTTCTCTGAGGAGAATGGCTGTGAGTCTGTCTTGAGCTTTCTTTAGTTCAGCCATCTCCTCTTCTTCTCTTCTTCTTCTTCTATCCCCCTTTTCTTTCTTCTCTTTCTTAATTCTTTCTTCATCTTCTTTGGTCATTAGTCCCTTTCCCTTATCTTTGTTGGATGCCTCTGCTTCAGCTTCATGGACCACAACAGTAGGTGTAGTAGATGTTGTTGAGATCTCAGCTTTAGCTTCATTGGCATGTTGGGGAATGGACAAGGGAAGGGAACTTTCTTCATCTTCTTTCCATTCCGTACCTGTCACTTCTTTCCATGCTTCTTTCATCTTTTCCTCGTCTCTTCTCTTTGATTCTTCTGCTATGTTCAGTCTAACTGTTGGAGAAGAGAGAAAGGATAGGTCTGAGTCAGATCCAGACTCCTCCGTATAAAGAGAAGCCTTGATGATTTTGATCATTTCTTGACTTTCCAAGGAGTTTGCATTGAAGATGAGTGATCTGAGCTCAAAGACTTTGTGCAGGAAAGCTGAAGGTAGGAGAAAGATCTCTTTGACGCTGATTGAGAGAGAAGATCCATTGCTCAGGAAGAAGGTGAAGTCATGGGAGTCAGTGCTTATACATCCTTGCACTTCTACATCCCTGACCATTCTGTTGTACAGGAATCTTTTCCAGCAGATAACCTCTTCTTCAGTTAAAGTACTGCTCCTGATTATGTCAAGTCTTCTCGGAGTAAGTCTTTGTTCTGCTGCTGATGAAGATTCAGGATAAGCCACCCTGTTTGCTTCTTTTAGTAGTCTTTCAAACCAGGGTATGTTATCCTCCATTAAGTCATAGAACCTGCTGATTGCAAGTTCTGCTGAGAGATCTGATGAAGTGTTGACACATTTTGTTAGATACAGATTGAGAACTTGGAGGGCATTAAGAGAGTTCCAGTTTAGCTCTTCTACTCCACTAAACTCCCATCCAATCCAGAATCTCTCAACTCTTTCATCATATCCCCAAGCTAGAATGGAGTCGAATTCTAGCTTCTTTGAAGTTGGAAAGAGTTGGGGGTTGATGAATGACTTATTATGGCTGCAGCTTCAGGAAGAAGGCTGAATGATGGAGGTGTGTCTTCATGAAGAGTTTCTTCTTGTAGCACCTCATCAACAGCTCGAACAACTAACTTCCAATCCTCAGTGACATCTTCCTCTTCATCTACTGAGTCAAGCAAGTCATGGATTTGAACAAAAGCATGTTTGTATAGGGAACTTTGAAATAAAGTCTGCTCTTGTATTCATTCTTCGAGGCTGTCAGCATCATCTTCCTTGGTAAACCACCTCCCCCTTTTTGGTTGCATCAGTGAAAAGGGATATATCTGTTTGAGTTCCCACTAATACAAGAGAGGGAGTAGGCACAGTTGGGCATTGATGGGCTTCATGCATAGAGACTTGGTGTCTTAGTTTGGACACTTCAGCCTCTAGCATAGCCACCCTGGCCATCAATTCCAAGTTATGAAGTTTCAGTCTGTCCTCATCCACAGTTGTGGAATCCTTGGAACTAGATAGGGCCTTAGGCCTAGCCTTTGCATCCCCATCACCCATGGTTTCTTGGCGCCTGGGATTCCTCTCAGTGAGAGGAGTTTCCAAGGAAACATCCTCACTGTGATTTGCCGTGGTTGAGGTCTCAGCGATGTTGTCACTGTCCTCCTGGTCATTTGATGGACCAGCACTATTGACAGCCTCTTCCAAATCCACTCTATCAATACTACCAGAGTGAACCTTCTTAGGTGATGAATCTGGGTTGGGAGTGCCAGATCAATACCTCCGATATAGTGGTTGTTGGAGAAGGTATATCATTTTGACCAGGTGCCTCTGCACTTAGATTCAGAGAAGAGAAATAATGGAATAGCTCAGGGGGTTGCTCTATGGATCCGGGATGTGATCCTGATCCTAATAGAGAGGCTTCCAAGGAAGTCTCTCTAGTGTTGTGGCTATCCCTTTTGATATTCTCATCAGAATGTTGGGATTCTGAATGAAGGCTTAGAGGTTGGGTTTGGGCCTTGGAGGCAAGAGAAGAAGGAGTTCTCTTGCCCCTTTTTCTGGTATATCCCTGTGTTTCGGTTGAACGATAACATCCAAAACACGTGTAGTAATTTTTGTACCTGTGCATCCTTAGTAGTATGCACAGGGGTTTGAATGGTGGAAGCAGACTGTTGTTCAGGATGTGAGGTGGAGGGTGTGGGATCAGTATCAGCTGGGATTGCTGAACTGTCACCCAGGGTACTTTGTGTGTTCAGCATTGTAGATAACAATGGAACATTGAACCCTGAGAACTTTTTAGAAACAGTTCTCATGCTTTGAAAAATATTATTTTTATGTCCCAACATGATGTAGATTCTTGCAGGTTTTGAAAGTTCTTTTAGTTCTTGATTGAAAACCTCTTGCAAGAATCTTGGGTATATAAAAAATTGTTGCTTTGCACCCTCTTGAAGGTTATATCTCAAACCCTCAAAGACGAGGTGTGCAAAGTTGAAGCCTAGGCCAGTAATCATACCATGGAAGGCGGAGGCAAGTGCGGAGCTCACTTGATGCCATCCACTTCTCCTCTGAGATATGCATTAGAGAAGAGTGTGGCAGAGATACTTCCATGGAGGGCCCATCAGCGCCTTCTCTATTGTATACTCATTTTGATTTCCAGTGTACCCTATGGATACAAAGGTCCTCATGTACTCGTCCTTTGAGTATGAGATGGCTGCTCCCTCATCTTGATGCTTAAGATGTTTTCAGAGTGTGGCTTCCGAGATGGTGATGTCCTTGCCGTCTACCTTGGCTTTAATTTGGGGAATCCCCTGTTCGGTAGAGTAGACGGCGGTATTCCAGAAATCCTCCATATGAGGGGTATATATGGTAGGGTTGGTTGTCAGGGAAAAATGGATCTTTGATCGACATAGGAAGTAGATCATATCATTGAATCCTTCAGATTTCTTTCCCTTGGTTAGGTATGCTATAAGGTTATGGTACGGGGAGAACTTATCGTCAGGGTTATTGATGTCTGCCATTGTTGTTTGATTTTGGAGGGAAGGTTTGAAGGTTTAAGAATATGGAAGGCTTTGAATGTTTTAAGGATGAAGGGCTTTGAATGTGGTGGGGACTTGAGAGAAAGTGATGTGGGTTTAGGGTGAAATTGAATGTGAAGAGGTGGTAAGGAAATTTGATTTGTTCTTATAACGGCAGAGGAGGGAAAAAGCAAAATGACTTGTACAGTACAACCTCATTCACCTTTTACTGTTACAGCTGTAATACACCGAGGCAGTCATGGTAAAGACTGACGTTAATTTTAACAGCGGGTAAAAGTTAATTTGGACTTAAATTTACCCATTAGCAGCAAACTTGGTTGTTGTGGATGAATAAGACTGTCCGCTGCAAACTTGGTTGCTACGGAAGGTTAAGTCTGTCAGCAGCAAACTCATATGCTGCTGATGGATTTAATAATTCGCAGCAAGGATGTTGCTGCTGACAGTCTTAAAGTTATCCGCAGGAAACCTGTTCCTGCTGATAACTTAAAGTAGTCAGTTGCAAATCTTTTGCTACTGAAGATTAAACCTGTTAGCAGCTGAAGGACAAAAATGCTGTTGACTTATAACTTTTATTTACAACAAAAGACAAAACACATTTTAAAATATAATTTTAGGGATAGATTTTAATCAAAGTTCATCATACCAATGGATTCAACTAAATATCTAAATCTAGCTTCATCAAAAGGTTTTGTAAACAAATCAGCATATTGCTCATTCGTATGAACTTTGGTTAAAATAATCCTCTTTTTCTCAGCTTGATCTCTTATGAAATGATACCTGATGTCAATGTGCTTAGTCTTGGAGTGCTGCATCGGATTGTTTGTGATTGATATAGCACTCATGTTGTCAATGTGAATTAGAGTTGCCATGAAAGTCATCCCGTAATCCAGCATTTGATTTTGTATCCAGACGACTTGCAGCAACTTGAAGCTACAATGTATTCTGCTTCAGCTGTAGAAGTTGAAACACATGTTTGCTTCTTACACTGCCATGAAATCAGTCTCCCTCCCAGAAACTGACATCCCCCTGAAGTGGACTTTTTGTCCAAGTTGCATCCCCCATAGTCACTTTCAGTGTATGCATACAGATTAAACTTGTCATTTTTAGAGTACCATATCCCAAGTCTTGAGGCTCCGTTTAGGTATCTAAAGATTCTCTTGATGGCTTGAAGATGTGAAATCTTTGGAGCTGCTTGAAATCTTGCACAGAGACATACTGCAACCATTATATCTGGCCTTGAGGCTGTGAGATACATGAGAGACCCTATCATTGCACGGTACTGATGTTGATCAGTGTCTTGGCCATCTTTGTCTGGAGTCAGCTGATGATGCACTTGCATAGAGGTTCTTACAGCAGAGCAGTCAGCCATTTTGAATCTTTCCAAAATGCTCTTTACATATTTGGATTGGCTGATGAAGATTCCATTTGGGACCTGTTTGACTTGTAGACCCAAAATGAAATTTAGTTCACCCATTGAACTCATTTCAAACTTTGAGTGCATCAGAATCTCAAAGTATTTGCACAACTGTTTCCTTGTTGATCCAAAGATGATATCATCAACATAAATTAGAACTAGTAAGATTTCTCCCCCTTCATCTTTGATAAATAAGGTATGGTCAATGGCACCTCTTCTGAAGTTGTTGCTTAGTAGATATCCTGACAAGGTTTCATACCAGGCTCTTGGTGCTTGATGTAGGCCATATAGAGCTTTGTCTAGTTTGAACACTTGAGTAGGATGTGCAGGATCTATAAAGCCTGGAGGCTGTTTGACGTATACTTCCTCACCAATCTTCCCATACAGAAAGGCACTTTTTACGTCCATTTGATAGACAGTGAAATTCTTGGATGCAGCATATGCCAGGAAGATTCTGATGGCCTCCAGCCTGGCAACAAGAGCAAAGACTTCATCATAGTTAATTCCTTCTTCCTGAGTGTAGCCTTGAGCTACAAGTCTGGCTTTGTTCTTGACTACAATACCTCTCTCGTCTTGCTTGTTCCTAAAAACCTATCGTGTGCCAATAGCATATTTACCTAGTGGAAGATCAACAGGTTTCCAGACATCCTGCCTCTTGAATTGCAGCAATTCTTCCTGCATTGCCTCAATCCAGCTGCTGTGTTTGAGTGCTTCATCTATCTTCTTGGGTTCCACCTGAGATAGGAAACATGAAAACAAGCATATATTGGCCTCGTGAGATTTGCTTCTTGTGAGGACTCCTTGGTGGACTTAGCCAATAATATTTTCATGAGGATGTTCTTTGTGGATCCTCCGTGCTGGTACCACCTCCAGCTGTATCCCTTGCTCCAGATTGCTTTGATTTTGATCAGGGGTCTCTTCATTCATGGTGGAAGGGTCTTCAACTGTTGGAATTATATGTCCGGTCACGATTATTTAACGCTACTAACTGAGTTGTGACCCGTAAGAGTTACACCTTGGGCAACGAACATTAAATCCACTTAACCCGCTTAACTGGTAATTACGAACTGTAGACGGGACGATATATTTTATATATATTTGTTACACGGGATTTATTATTTATACATGTTTATAAATAATAGTTTTATATTGTTTTAATCTTTCATTAAAACATTAAAACGGGTTCGGGTTTTTACTTCTTGTATTGAACTTTGGGCCCGAAAACAATTAGTAGGGTTTATAATTATATATAATCCTATTATATGTTTTTACCATAATAATTCTAGCCACAAAGGGAAGAATATATATCCTTGGCCACCTTTTGGTCAAGGGAATGCGAGCCGCAAGAAACAAAATAAAACTCTGAGTTCTTTGACGAAATTACAAGCTGCCATCGATCAAAAAGGAGCAAAGGTAGAGCTTTTGCGACTTCTAGTCACCAGCCCTGCCACCGTCCGCCGCCTTGTCCGGCGATCCACGGTGCCACCCGTTCTCGCGCTTTGGTTCGTATCTAGCATCGGTTCGTTGTACCTTGGTATCTCGATTGGTTAATCATTAACCACGAAGGTATAATTAATCTCATTGGTAGATTAAATATTTATTTCGTATTCGTATGTTTTGTAACCCAGATCCTGTCGGGTTTTTATTTTGTGTTGAATCGGTTTCGTTCCGCTGCGTTTTAATAATTACTAAATAATTATTATTAATCTATAACTACTTATCAACCATTTGGATAACTAATCTAACTGATCACCACTGTGAAAAACCCCAACAGTGGTATTAGAGCCAGGTTACGACATACGAATCGGATCCGGTCTTTTAACCGGTTATAGATCACAAACTTTAACTTGTTTAAAGTTTCTGATCTAGATCTTTTTAGGGCAATTTCTTTTTATTTATTTTGGTCAAAGTTTTTATTTATTTTATTGACCAAAAGAATTGCCCAGTTATTTGATTGTATTAAATATGTAAATCTGGCCCGACCCTGTCTTGTGTTTGTTTTCTGTTTTTTGGTTTTATGGTTTAGCCCATTTGATGGCTCAAAATTGTAATAGATTAGATTTTATGTTTTGGCCCACTTTGATGGCTCAAAGTTGTAATAGCTTAGGGTTTTATTTTTTTGTATTCTGTATAAATATTGTAAAGATAAAGACCCGAAGACAAAACAGAAGACGGAGACATGATCTTGGATTTAGTGGGAGTCACACGGAACAGCTAGATGAATGCACGAAGTTCATCCTTGTGGTTGTTTGTGTGTTGTGACCCCGTGACCTAGTTTGGTCTTGCTATTAGGCTCTAGCAAGATCAAACACTTTTTCCTTGGCCATATGATTTACATATTTTTGTGTTTGCTATTGTGGTTGCTTTTATCTTATAAATGTTATAACGTACCAACCAAATACCAAAATTTTGACAATCAAATTAATAACAAGTTCTAATTTTTTTTTACAACTTGTGGATACTTTATATTAAAACAAACATTTTGTTTTTAAAATAAATGATAACCAATAAAATTTTGTAATTTAAACTAATTTTAAATTTTCAAAACGAAAAACTTAATAGGTCATTTAAATTATTAACTTTTAATTGGGTAATTACATCGTGACAAACTTAGTCTTAATAGGTTATTTAAAATTAAATGTCCTGAGAGATGAAAGGGTTCATCACGTTGTCACGATCTAATATATAGTAAAACTGGCTTTTACAACGCACGTATGATTTATCATTCGTTATGTTTGACCCTATTCGGTAAACACTAAAAATTAAATCCCATATTTAAAATCTTTAGTCTATGGCATCCTACTATAAGGAACACTTGGGGCATAACGTGAAACACCAGTGTTTGGAGCCACAGAACCGCACTTGGTACGTAACCTATCCCTCCAAGGTGCAAGGGTTTCGTTGACACATCCGGCCCTTCCACATGTACCTGTACTAGGGCGACTATTACTTTTCTCTCTATTACATGCCCCAGCTGTATGGAGACCAAAAGTGGGCATAGATGAGGCTAAACGTATCAATGCATAGACAAGAGTTGTCTTAGCGGCCTCATACTCGAGAATTGTGTATTTTTCCACAATTGGCAATTATTGTCAGTCTGCCTAAATCACTTACTAATGTTGCATGCCACAGCCGCCATTACTAATTGATATAACCAGATTCTCTATTCTTAATCTATTCTTGCCATGGGTCATTAATATAAGAATTTATTACATCCAAAATACTAATTAAAATTTAATTTGCTTATTTAACAGATGTCTACTGAAAAAGAATCTCACTCCTCCTTCTCTCTCAAGTCTTTGCTTGAGAATGAAAAACTGAATGACACCAACCTCATCTTGAACTCTCTCCCTAGTTCATATGACAACTTCATAATGAACTTAAATACGAACACATGGGAGAAGACTATGCCCGAACTGCACGGTATGCAGGAAACGGCCGAGATGAGCATATCAAGTGAGACTAATCAAGAGTTGATGGTCAAATCTGTTGGTTTTAAAAAACCCAAAACCAAGAAAAGGGGTTATAACAGCAAAGATAAGAAGCAAGTTATTGTTGCTGCCAAGAATGCCACCAACAATAACAAGCAAGTTGCAAAAACACCCCTCCCGAGGAGCGTCAGTGTTTTGAATGCAACAATTTGGGGCACTGGAAACGTAACTGCCCTGAATATCTGGCTAAGCTGAGATTGAAGAGTGCCAATGGTGAAGGCACCTCTTCAGGTATTTCTATCTATGTTATTGAACTTCCCATTGTCTCTAGCGACACATGGGTATTTGATACCGGATGTGCTTATCACATCGTTAATGTATTGCACGAGCCTGAAAAGTGGAAGAAGCTGAAACAAGGCGACATAGAACTCATCGTTGGTGATGGGAAGAGAGTACCAGTTCTTGCAACTGGAACATTTCACCTTTCATGTCCTTCTAGCCTTGTAGTTATCTTAAATAACTGTTTGTTTGCACCTGGTTTAACCAGAAACATTATTTCAGTTTCCTTATTGTTTGAGGCTAAACCTCGAAATGGTATTTATGAGGTTGATGTTCAAACTAATAATAACATATACAATCTTTCTAAACGTATCAAATCTAGCATTAATGATACATTTCTATGGCACAGTAGACTTGGTCACATAAGCAAGACCCGCATGAAAAGGCTCCAATCTGATGGGATCCTTGAATCCACCGGACAAGACTCCTTTGAAGACTGCAAGTCTTGCTTAGCTGGCAAACTCACTAAAGGATCCTTCACCGGCATTGGTGAACGAGACAAGGATCTACTAGGACTCATACACACTGATGTATGTGGCCCTTTCAGAACCATGTCTAGAAATCATGAAAGATGCTTCGTTTCATTCATCGACGATTATAGTCGATATGCTTATGTCTATCTTATGAAACACAAGCATGAAACTTTTGAAAAGTTCAAAGAGTTTCAAAACGAAGTGGAAAACCAACTCGGTAAAACGATAAAGACACTTCGATCAGATCAAGGTGGTGAATATCTACGCACAGAGTTCATAAATCATCTCAAGGAGCGTGGAATAGTTTCACAACCTACTCCACCTGGCACACCCCAACTTAATGGCGTGAACGAGAGGATAAATCGAACCCTACTTAATATGGTTTGATCGGTGATGTGTAGAACAAACTTGCCTCACTCCTTCTGGAGTTATGCTCTTATGACCACCGCCCACATTGTCAATCTGGCACTGACTAAGAAGGTAAACAAGACTCCATATGAGATATGGCATGGGTCTAAACCCAATTTGTCTTACCTTAGAGTATGGGGATGTGATGCATATGTCAACAGCGATTCTAATGACAAGCTCGATCCTAGAGGCAAAAAGGTCGTTTTCGTTGGATACTATAACAGAAGCAGATATTATTTCTATCATCCTGATGCAAATGTTATTTCCATCAAAAGGAAGGGACACTTCCCTGAGAAAGAAATTCTTGAACGAGGAACTGGAGATAATATAGTGGATCTTGAAGAAATTCGAGAACCACAAACAACCGCTGATGAAGTCGGAGCGTCTGAACAACAAGAAGTTGTTGCTAATGAATCAGACATAAACACAAGCATTCGCAGAAGTGTAAGGACTCGTAAGGAACCTGACAGATACCTATGGCATCTTGAGGGTACTGAGGTCCCATTAGTAGCCGAGTCGAATGACGAACCTACTAACTACAAATCTGCTATTTCAGATCCAGAATCTGCAAAATGGCTAGAAGCCATGAACGCCGAGATGCAACCTATGCGTGATAATCAAGTCTGGGACTTGGTTGAGCTACCCCCCGAATCTCGGGCAGTAGAGAGCAAATGGATTTTCAAGAGAAAAACCGACATGCATGGAAATATACACACCTATAAAGCGCGGCTAGTTGTGAAAGGGTTTACTCAGACTCAAGGCATTGACTATGATGAAACCTTTTCGCCTGTTGCTATGATCAAATCGATTAGGATATTGCTTGTCATAGCCGCGTACTATGACTACGATATATGGCAAATGGATGTCAAAACCGCTTTCCTTAATGGGCATCTCTCTGAAGATGTCTATATGGAACAACCTGATGGTTTTGTTGATCAAAAATATCCTAATAGGGTATGTAAAATGAATAAGTCTATTTATGGACTCAGACAAGCATCTCGAAGCAGGAATCTTCGTTTTGACCAAAAGATTAAAGAGTTTGGCTTTGTCAAAAATGAAGATGAGCCTTGTGTTTACAGAAAGGCTAGTGGGACCACTATATCAATCCTCATCTTGTATGTGGATGATATACTTATCATTGGAAACAACATCCCTATGCTTAATGATGTTAAACACTGGTTAGGAACTTGTTTTGCAATGAAAGATCTTGGAGAAGCAGCTTACATTCTAGGAATCAAGATCTACAGGGATAGATCTAAGCGGCTTCTAGGGCTAAGTCAAGGCACATACATAGACAAAGTCATGGCACGCTTTCATATGGAAAACTCCAAGAAAGGATGTGTTCCTATGACTAAAGGCACCGTGCTGAACAAATCGCAATCTCCTTCAATGGACATTGAAACCAAGCGTATGGAAGCAATTCCATATGCTTCGGCGATTGGTTCTATCATGTATGTTGTGTTATGTACCAGGCCTGATGTCTCGTATGCTTTAAGCATGACCAATCATTTTAAGCAAAGTCCTGGCATTGCCCATTGGACTGCAGTCAAGAACATCCTGAAGTACTTGAGAAGGACTAAAGACATGTTCTTAATATTTGGAGGAGTGGAAGAAGAGCTCACTGTAAGATGTTACACTGACGCCAGCTTCCAAACTGACCGAGATGACTCTCGCTCACAATCACGATTCGTATTCACTCTAAACGGAGGAGCTATCTCCTGAAAGAGCTCCAAGCAGAGTGTGGTGGCAGATTCAACCACCGAATCTGAGTATATAGCTGCATCAGATGCTGCAAAGGAAGCTGCTTGGATGAAGAAATTCATAACCGACCTCGATGTGGTTCCAAGTATTCGGAAACCAATCGAGATATTTTGTGATAACACAGGCGCTATTGCTCAAGCCAAAGAGCCCAGATCTCATCACAAAGCCAAGCACATTCTCAGAAAGTTCCACTATATACGGGAAATTGTGGAACGTGGTGACACCGTGATAAGAAAAGTAAACACAGATTAAAACCTAGCGGACCCGTTCACTAAGCCGATGACTCAGGAGAAGCATGATCAGCACAAAAATGCTATCGGTCTTAGTTTTACTAGTGATATGTTTTGATTTAGTATTTGGATGCACAAACATTAAACAATTATACTTTTTGAATTCAATTTGATTTACTAGTTAAATGCAACTTTGAATCTTATAACTGTGTTTGATTTTAATACGTTTAATCCATGAATCTTGTATTCTTAATTATCCATAGTCAATCAGAATCGTGGGAACGACTCTGAATTAAGACTATTCTGAACTTGGACTCAAGTAGTTGACTTCCAACTTCACAGACCTCATCTTGGATGACGTTGGATGTAACTCGTTTCAAATCAATCTTCATGGATTTTAATCATAAGATGTTTTTGATAATGGTATACTCATTTATTATCCTTTGACCTGAGATGCATACTAGAACTTTCGTTTACCAAGGGCTGTTCTTTAATGATTGTCAACCGATGTCGCGTAACTGCCAGTCATAAAGGCATTGGTTAGGAACAGATCTGAAGTTCAGTGGGAGTTGTATGTAGTCAATAAGGGATTATGTACTCTTACATGATATGTAACAGTTAGACATTGTGGCGCCCTCGTGATTCAAACTGGTGAAGTGTAAGGCCTTACCCAAACTGACTGTGTGTTTGATTGGACCACTATGAATCTTGAACGAGAACAATAATGATTGAACGCTACATGAGAATGAATCTAATCCATGTCTCATTGATTCAATTGATGTCTTTTACAGAAAGGATAAATGACGATTGTTACCATAAGTCTATTGTCTTGCAATAGCAAGATGTTTTGGTTAATGACTTTAAAGTGTCATACCTTGTTAGGGGAAACCATGTGTAGCTAGAACACTGCTCGCTGTCTGCGTTAAGGAACTTAATCGAAGACCGTCCAAGTGGGAGACTGTTGGAATTATATGTCCAGTCACGATTATTTAACGCTACTAACTGAGTTGTGACCCATAAGAGTTACACCTTGGGCAACGAACATTAAATATATTTGTTAATGAACTGTAGATGGGACGATATATTTTATATATATTTGTTACACGGGATTTATTATTTATACATGTTTATAAATAATAGTTTTATATTGTTTTAATCTTTCATTAAAACATTAAAACGGGTTCGGATTTTTACATCTTGTATTGAACTTTGGGCCCGAAAACAATTAGTAGGGTTTATAATTATATATAATCCTATTATATGTTTTTACCATAATAATTCTAGCCGCAAAGGGAAGAATATATATCCTTGGCCACCTTTTGGTCAAGGGAATGCGAGCCACAAGAAACAAAATAAATCTCTGAGTTCTTTGACGAAATTACATGCTGCCATCGATCAAAAAGGAGCAAAGGTAGAGCTTTTGGGACTTCTGGTCACCAGCCCTGCCACCGTCCGCCGCCTTGTCCGGCGATCCACGGTGCCACCCATTCTCGCGCTTTGGTTCGTATCTAGCATCGGTTCGTTGTACCTTAGTGTCTCGATCGGTTAATCATTAACCACGAAGGTATAATTAATCTCATTGGTAGATTAAATATTTATTTCGTATTCGTATGTTTGGTAACCCAGATCCTGTCGGGTTTTTATTTTGTGTTGAATCGATTTCGTTCCGCTGTGTTTTAATAATTACTAAATAATTATTATTAATCTATAATTACTTATCAACCGTTTTGATAACTAATCTAACTGATCACCACTGTGAAAAACCCTAACATCAACATCATTAGCCACATCAATATTTTCAGAAATAGCATCATCAGCATCTACAGCATTTACCGAAGAGTCTTCATTTAGATTTTAAGTTTCAGACAGGCTGCTGCTGGTTACATTAGACAGTCTTGTTTCGGCTTCACTTGCTTCAATTGCTTCCACAACTGATGGAGGATCAATTGATGGTCTTCTCAGACTGATAGAAGATTTGGGAAAATCCAGTCTGTAGTCAGTGGATGAAGTGGAGGCAGGTGTTTGTGTAGACGTAGACTCCATATTTGAGAAGGTGAGAGGCTCAAATATTTGGGAGAAGGATTCTATGTCAAAGAGCCAGTTTGGACCTTTTCCCTGCTCACAGACAATGTGTTCTCTACATTCCACATTTGCTGATTCTTCCATAATTCGTGTTCTTGAATTGAATACTCTATAGGCCTTTGATTGAGAGGAATAGCCTACAAAATATCCTACATCAGATTTGGCACCAAACTTAGGCAGAACCCCATGTGTGATGAGAATGGTGCATGAACACCCAAAAGGTTTTAGAAACCCAATGTAGGGAAATCTTTGAAACCAAAGTTCATAAGGTGTCTTGTTGAGGGGTTTGACAATGAGAACTCTATTTTGCACATAGCAGGCTGTGCTAACTGCTTCTGCCCAGAATGTGAGTGGCAGTTTTGAGTCAGCCAACATAGATCTTGCTGACTCAATTAGAGTTCTGTTTCTCCTTTCAGCAACTCCATTTTGTTGAGGAGTTCTTGGAGCACTGTACTGTCTTTCTATCCCCTTGCTTTTACAGAAACAGTTTAAAGTGTGGTTTTTGAACTCTGTGCCCTGATCACACCTTATGATTTTCACTTTTGATTGCTTTGATTTTCTACCCACAGAATGTAGGATTTGAGAATTTTAGCAGTTTCATCTTTAGTTCTCAAGAAGTATACCCAAGAGAATTTGGTGTAGTCATCAGTTATCACCAGACAGTATGACTTTTTGCCCATTGACATGACATTTGTATCCATATGCAGTAGTTGTAGTGGAGTGTCATTTGTATTCAAGGTCTTGGGCTTGTGAGAACTCTTGTGTTGCTTCCCCTTTAAGCACGCAATGCAGTGGTCTTCTAGCTGAAATTCTTTGTCAGGAAGCCCTCTGACAAGACTATTTTTCACCAATTTGTTAATAGTTTGATATTATCATGGCTTAATCTCCTGTGCCAGAGAGCTGATTCATCAACTGAGGCTTTTTATAGAAAACAGGAAACACTCCCAGATGGAGTGACTTCATTCATGTCTAGTACATAGAGATTTTCTTTTCTCTGAGCAGTTAATAAAATGCTTTCTGGAGGAGGTATGGATAAGCCCGGAGATAGTACAAAGCATTCTTTATCTATGAAGAGCATCCAATGCTTTTGGTCACAGACCTGGGAAATACTCATGAGATTGAAGTCCAATTCCTTGACATAGTTGACCTTATCAATGCTCATTCTTTCGTTGGACACAGTTCCTTGTCCAGTAATGGATCCTCCCTTTGAGTCACTTCCAAAGGCAACATATCCTCCATTGAAATGTCTGAAGTTGGAGAGGATGGATCTGTTGCCTGTCATGTGTCTGGAACAACCACTGTCTACCACCGTGTTATTCTTGTGACTTGGCAGTCCCTGCACATGATAGATATCTAATTAGTGGGAGGAACCCAAGAGTCTGCAGACTTGAAAAAGATGGTTGTTAGTTTATCCTTTTCAGTATGTTTGCAGTCAATGGAACCAATGATATTGCTTGGAGATGGTTTGGCTTTCCATTGCTTTGTTGGTGATTTTCTAGTTTTCCTTACATTGTCAGCAGCGAATTTTGCTACTGATGTTTCTGGCTTGTCAACAGTAGATTCTGCTACTGATGGCTTTGCTGGAGTGGTAGCATTTTTGGCTGCTGAAAGCTTTGCCTTGGATTTTGCCTTATCAGCAGTGGACACTCTTGCTGCTGATGGCTTTGCCTTGGATTTTGCCTTATCAGCAGTGGACACTCTTGCTGCTGATGGCTTTGCCTTGGATTTTGCCTTATCACCAGTGGACACTCTTGTTGCTGATGGCTTTGCCTTTGATTTCCCTTTATACGCAGTAGACATTTTGTTGTTGAAGGCTTAACTTTTGTTTTTCCAGACTTTTCAAGATCAGCAGCTGTTTTGTTTACTGCAGATGGTGTAAATCTAGATGAGCAGTTTGCAATCTGGTTGAAGGGATTAAATCTGCATTTAGCAGCAAAGTGGTTGGTTTCACCACAAATGATACAGGTTTGTTGAGGTCTTGACACCTTCACTCTTGGGGGAGATAGAGACTCCCTGAACTTAGTTGCTTTGGCCTCGTAGCTTCTTACCTTCTTGTTTTTGTTAGTCTTTTCAAAGACATGCTGCTTTGAATTTCTTTGGTATTCCAGGTAATGAAAGCAGGTGCTGGCAGTGTGGTTATATCTGCCACACACAAAGCATGATCTCGCCAGTTTGTCTCTTGAAAGGTAGACATAGTCCTTTCTTTGGAACAGATCCTTGAAGTTCCATGGATGAGCTTTGTTATGTTCAAAAGTGGCTTCTTCTATGGTCTTTTGAACATATGGAACTTTTTCTCTAGGCGTATGACATATATCAAACACCTTCCTCTTTGTGATCGGCTTTGACTGAGGCTTGGGGTTCGTGGATCTTGATGTCTCTCCCTTTTCAAAGTTTAGCTTTCTTCCATCTGGAAGATAGCTGATCTTGATCTGTTTGAATGGGACAGGGGCTGGAATAGCTGGAATAACAACAGGAACTTCAACTCTATTCAGAGCAGCTTTAGATGGGGCTGCACTGGTTTCATCATGGTCTAAGCAGGTTGACTCAGATTCCGATGAGGTAGTGCAATCTTCGACGAAAGGTTCATCCATTGAAGGATCAAGGTTTCGGTTTGCAGCGTCAAGATTTGCAATATTGAAGCTTGGTTCGTGAATGGCAATATAGTCAGTAGGAGGAGGAACAGATTTGTACTTATCATTGTTATACCCAAGTCCAGTCTTTACCTTCTCATGGACTTGAATATCTAAAAGTCTTTGTAACTTTTTGGAAGAAAATTTATATTTTTCAACATGAACTTTCTGTTCTGCCAGTTCAGCTCTGGTAGCTTTTAGTTTGACCAGTAGATCATCAATCTGAGTTTCAAGATTAGTTTGTTCGTGTTTTAACAATGAAATCTCTTTCTTAAGGCAGTTAATTTTTTCTTTATAAGTATTTTCAACCTTTTTGAACTCAGATTTCATCTGATGAAACTCTTCATTTTGATCTATAAGGTTTTGGTTATGCTTTCTATAACCTAAAACTTTATCAATGCAAACTTGGGAACAGAGATATTCATATACCTGAGGCGGTATCTCAGTTGTGTCTGCCATAAGCGCTTGGTTGTTGGCAGGCAGCTCTTCATACTGGAAGCTCCAGTCGAAGTTAGAAGTTTCAACAGTTGCACAGGCTGCAGTTTGAACTAGAGGAGTAGCTTGTTGCTATTGTTGTCTGGGTTGGGCTTGGTGAGCTTGTCTTGATTGAGGAGTAGCTGGATTTGCTCTTGGTGCCTTGCATTCTCTAGCAAAGTGACCAAGTAGGTTACAGTTGTAACATCTTAGTTTGCTTTTATCCAATCCAACTCTGGTGTTGGAGTTGTTGCTTGGAATGGGTCTTCGGTTCTAGAGTAGAACCTTTTTGCTCTTATAGAGAGCATGGCATACGAGTGTTGTATGTCCATTTCTTCTAAGTTATCTGGATGAAAGCATTCCAGATCCTCCTTGATAAAGGACATGTTGCTTGAGTTTTTAGAAACAAAAGCAGCAGAGGTTGAGGTTTGAGGAGGAGCTTCTAGGAGAAATGGTGAGGTGTTTGTTTGAGAGGTTGGAGTTTGTGGATGGGTCACAATGGGAGGATGGTAGTTGCTGGAACTAGGACCTGAGTGGTCAGAGTGAAGCGCAAATGAGATGGTGGAGGAAGAAGAGGCTGATTGATGATTAGAGCTCCTTTCCTTGGCTTGAATCATTTCTAATTCATATGTTTTCAGCATGCCAATGAGCTCTGTCATCTGGAGAGTTTTTAAATCTTCGTTCTTCTTATAGACACTGTATATAATGTCCAGCAGCTTGGGAGAGATCTGATAAACTTTTTGAGAATATCTTCATTCTCTAGCTTTACTTTGGAGCACTACAGTTCTCCCACCAGGTACGTGTACCTGTTATACAAAACGGTTAGTGACTCACCTTCCTTCCCGACGAAGTTTTTGTATTGCTGCTTCAGGACGTCCTTTCTGTTTTCTTTGACTTCCTCTAATCCAGCAAACATCTTCTCAAGAGCCTCCCAGAGCTCCTTATCAGTTTTGTAACTTCTGAAGTTATGAAAAACTTCATTTAGAAGGCACATTTGGATAGCTCCTAGTGCCTTGAAGTCCACCTCCATCTTCTTTATGTCCTCTTCTGAATACTTGGAGGGCTCCTTCGGGACTAGTGGTCCTCCAGAATCAGCAGAGGCCACCATGGGAGTGTAGGGTCCATCCCTGATGGATTTCCACATTCCGTACTCCTGATAACAGAAGAAGCTTTCCATGCGATTCTTCCACATGTCGTAGTCTTCCCCATATATCAACCTTGGTGGTCGGTTGATGCTGCCGATGTCTTCAAATCCATTGCTCTGTGACATCTTTGTTTTTGTGATTTTGGGTGACTTGATTAAAGAGAGAGTTTAGAATAGAACCAGAAGTGATTAAACAAGTGTGAGTTTGTTTAATCTGAGCCAAAGCTCTGATACCACTTATAGGATCGTGAAAGTACAAGATGGTTCTGTTCTTAGTTGAATTTGCCGGAAACAATAGCAACTACACAAGTATAATCGAGTAAACAGAAAGAATACTTATAAGAACACTGTTGTATTAAGATTTTGTGAATAAATGATTACAAATAAAAACTCTATCAAGAAGCACACATACAATGAAGTGTTTACACAGTATTTATACTAACTTAGAATCAAGACAGACCCTTAATTCTAAGGATCAGATCTAACACTGATTGTTGATCTTTTGTATAAAGCTAATAATACAAGTTTAGTCTAAGCTAGCTAACTTTATTGAAGCGTCTTCTTTATGCATCATTACTTGCATGCTTGGAGAAGAGCATTGTTGTCCGTCATTGGTTGCACCATTGAGGTTCCTTCTGCTTTGAGTGTGTCAGTAGCTTTTGTAGAAAGTTTTCAGTGACGCTTGCAAGGCTTGTCAGCTGCAACGTTTGATCTTCAATGAATGAATAACTATCAGCAGTAGAGTTGTTGATCAGCAGCAAGATGTGACCATCCTCAGCTGCTGATGATTTGCCTATCAGCCGCATCAAGTGTTGATGCTGCTGAGTAGCCTATCCGTAACAACTCTGGTCTTCAGCAGATAAGGCTATCCGCAGCAGATTTGTTCTTCAGCAGAAGAACAAGTATCCGCTGCAGATAAGCTTATCCGCAGCAGTTTGTTGGTCAGCAGCAAACTCTGAGATCAACAGCATTTGTACTTAGAGAATTTTATAGCCATCGGTCTTTATTTCTACAAACTCCCCCCATACTGATGCTACCACGCGTTTTGGTGCATTGGCTTTGGATGAGAGGAGAACTCCACAGTTAAGTGTGTTCGGGTAGAAGTAATTCATGGATGGGTGGCCCCTGGGAAGTTGTCACCCAGGCAACCAAAAACAAATCCGTGAGCTCCTAGTGGGCAAAGGGACAATATTGGTGGTACGAGAGGCCGGATGTTACACATACACACTAAGGTCATCATACTCACACTAATGTAACATGTTAATGTCAATCAACTCAATGTAACTAAGGTTATCATACACACACTAATGTAACTTATAATACACACACTAAATAACATTATCACATCTAGTCACATATAATTTTAAAACCAAGTTATTAAACAAAACTAATTTCAAACCAAGTTACAACACATTCCCTAAACTAACTAAAACCCAAAGTTAAAATCAAGATTGTAACTTAAACTCAAGATTATCATACACACGTTAATCTTAAAACTAAGTTACTACACAATAACAACTCAAAGTCGAAATATAGATACCTAAGGGTGGCAGTGTGCAACTATTGGGGAAATAGCGACAATGGGGGTGCGGCAATGGCAGTGGCTCTTATGAAGGCGCGACGGTGGATGTTGTGGTGGTGGCTGATGCGGTGACGGTAGAGGTTTTGTGTTCGTCGAGAGAGATGGAGAAGGAAACAATTTCTGCCGTTGGTTAAGGGTTTTGCTCTAAATACACTGACGGAATGTACGTCGGAAATTTGAATTTTCTGAATGCAATATCGGCAGAAATATTGTTATTATTATATCATCATCATCATTACTATTATTATAAATATTGTTATTATTATTATCATCATCATCATCATCATTATTATTATTATAAATTTTATTATTATTATTTTTAATATTATTATAAAATTTATTATTGTTATTTTCTACCCGTCGGTAATTTCCTACGGATTTCCAACAGATTACACTTATATCTACTCTAACAAGACCTAAACGGTATTCTAATGTTACTGGGTTGGTTAGAAAACATGTTTATATAGCAAAGCAATTAGATTACTATAAATGGTATCTATTTTAATTGGGTAATTACAAACGAATTTCCGATGCAATAACTCGTATCTACTCTAAAAAAAAGCCTTAACATGCCTTGTAATGTGTTAATGGGTTGCTTAGAACACATGCTTGTGATAATAAATTGTACAAATTACACTAAGCCACAAAATAGGTCATAAAAAACCTTTCTGGGCAAAATGGCGAGAATCTTTTTCTCAAAAAACATGCGAGAGAATTATTAAGCTTTATTTTGCTTATTTATTTACGATGACGAGTCAATCTATTAGAAATTGCCAATGGATCGTTGACTGGGTCCACCAAAATCCAAAAAAATCATTAAATAGTTGGTTTTTGGTGGATTCCGTCGGTGATAGCCTTGTTTCCTTGTAGTATGTGTTTGTGTATAGGTGGGTTAATGTACAAAATGTTGTTAACGCGACAAGCATAGGAAGTCAATAGAATGTGCCAGGTGTCATAGGGCGGGCTATTTGCGTCATCACAATTCACGCTACTTACTTACAACACGCTGTAGTGAGGATATTCACATTGTAATCACGTTATTAATGTTGTAACCATGTTATTAATGGTATAACTAGCTATGAATTCATGCAATAATCAACGTGTTTTAGCAACATTTTATAACAATACTATACTCAAATAATAAAATTCTTGATTTTATGGTATAATTTATAAAAAATAATGAAGTATATGAAAATTATTTGAGTTTAAAATGGAGGACTAGATAAAAGTTAATAGTGATGACTTTTCCTCATTTTGTCCCTCCTAACCACAACCATTTAATTCGTTCATTGTATACAAGTGGCACCCTTTAACATAAAAATATCTCAACATAAAAAATTCTCAACTATGGATTTTCTTGATTAATTACTCATATCACTTTCTACACTTCTCACATTAATTTCACTTCTCAGAGAGAGATTCAAATACAAAGTTTAATTTGCCTAATAACTATGGAAAATATTATTGGCATTTGATTAATTTATTTAGTGGTTGAAATTGGTTTGGAAGTTATTAATGGGATGGGTAAAATAGGAAAATTTTCATTGTTTTGACGTTTTTTTTCCATTAAATACTACTTCCATTATTTTTTTTAAATTCAAATAATATTTATATACTTTATAATTATTTTTAGTTATACTATAAAATCAAGATTTTTTATTCTCTTTAATATGAATATAATTTTGAAATATATATATATATATATATATATATATATTAAAATGACATAAAAAAACATATAATGAACCATGCAAAAACTTCGTTGTTTTATCATTATAATTTTGTGGTTACCATTATAACCGTGTTTTTTACCTTTATAACGGTGTAGTTATACCATTATAACAAACAGTGTTGTATTTTAGGTGTATAAATGGGCCCAAACCCCCTCAGTAAAAGAACCAACAACGTACAAGTGACGCATTCTCATTGTTTCCTATGCTTTTTAGACAAAACCCACTTTATACCATAACCACCCCTATATATATATATATATATATATATATATATATATAAAAATTAAAATATATACTTTTTACTCCACTAGTTATATACTATTTAGTTTATTGAGCACAGATAAAATATAAGGATGTTATGATAAAAAATTTAAATATTTCTTTTTGTTCCAAAATAGGTTCAGATGGCCCTACTACATTCCATCATTTTCCATCTGATTATTCTAGTCGTAGTAAACATAAACAGTTAACCTGGTCAAGATAGCAAGGGAAAAATTACAAAACTTATGTAACTGATATATCTTTTAGTATAAAAACATAGAAGTATAATAATGTTTTTATCCAAAAAGATAAAAGTAAAAATTACAAGCAAGCAAGATAAAGCAATTTAGCCTGTCTCGTGATTGATGAGTGATGGATGTGCTTGGGCTTGTTTCCAAAGGTTTTCAATGATCATAACCAGTTTTGTATTGAATCGATTCACAAAGAACTTTGGTAACCATCCTGCTGGATCCAACTGTAAATAAGTAAAATATCCATTAATAAGATCAACTTATGTGCTTTCAAATGCATATATTTTGAAAGGTTAGGCTAAATATATCCCCTATATGCTTGTTATACCCTGTGTTCATGTGATTTGATTTGATCTGTATAACATATGTCTACGGCTGTATAGCACATATGTATACGAGGTATAAAATATGTATACGACTGCAAGTGAATGATTTAAAAAGATGGAATGACTGATATGAATTATGGGAGCGTTAATTAGATGCAGATTAGGAGGTTGTATGGTGTACCTGTACAACATAAGTGACCATACATGAATCATCATTATCATCAGGCTTTTCTACAACCCATCCTGATTGAAGTAGCAACCCTCTTATTGAATTATTCTGCTTTGGGTGTAATCCTGCTGCCATTTCTTTTGGCAATGAAGCTATTGCAACCACCTTCAATATAATTATCACTCACTTTGAGATCAAATAAAAAGAACTTGAAAAAATGAACTACAATCCATTGATTGATCATTTACCAGAGTTCCATCATCCATTGTTTCTCGTCTCTCGTACACAATGAACTCTCGGTTACGAAAAAGTGGCTTCGCGTTCTCTCCAAATCTCAGTCTTATGATGCTGAGATTTTCATCAAGATCTTTGATGTACCTTGCTTCTACCAAATCTGAGTCCCATTGCTGTTCAACATTTGATGCAAAACAAAGTGAAGACTGATTAGTAAGATGATATTCATGAAACAACACTTTTATCGAATTAGGGGACGTACTTACGAAAATAGTTTTGTTTCTGCGTGAAATTTGAATTTGAAATGGGTTCTTTTTTTTTTTGAACGACAACACACACCTAAAATCTACTCATAAAATCCATCAATTGCTCACTTGTGGGACTTGAACCCACACCAATTTGGTAGGGATAAACACTAGATGTCACTAGGCCAAGAGGCCATCGACTCAAAATGGTAGCGGATTCAAGAATTTATGACAGTACTCGCCGATCGAGGTGGCAAGCAGAATAGGACCATGATCACATGGGAATCATTGTGAAAAAGAAAAGTGAACCCGCTGCTTTGACCCACGGATTCAATGATCAGTCACATCAACCTCTTCCCACCTCAATGAGTTCTACCAGAAATTCTTGATTAATCTGCTACCTCAACGAGCGGATTACCTAGAAACCATTTTAATTTCAAATTTAACCAAGAAACCAAAACCATTTTCCCAAGTCCCTATAAAAGCAAAAAGTTCCATTTTTATCACACAAGAAGTGTAAGAGTACCTTCGCAGCATCGATGGCATTAGCGACCGTCATGAACTGTTCAGGCGAGACGGATTTAAGCAACCATCGGCTTCGAAAAGCATGAAACGACCCTGATCCAGACCGACGTTTTGATATCTCAACACCATCTTCAAAAGCTAACACTTTCCATCCATCATTCCCATTCCATTCCCTATTGGAATCTGAAGCAGATAACAGTTCCTGTATGCAGCTTTCGCTTGCAAAGAACACATACCTTCTCAACGAATCATCGCTAACAGACCTTAGAATTTCAAAACCAAAACAGGAATATAATTAAAACCCATTTAGAGTAATGTATGATTTATCATAATGAATCAATGAAACAGTACAGGAGATTGAGTGGTTGTAAAAAAAGGTACCATGATCTTGTGGTGTAAGGTGCTGGACTGCTGTTGTTCATCCTAGGGGTTTTTTATGTAAAACTTTTATGTAAAAATATTGTGTGAATCAGTGAATGTAGGATGTAAGATAGATAGGTGATGCATATATATACACATATGTAAATATATGTATATATATTATATATAATGAGAGAGGTGGAGGGACAATGGAAGTACAGAGTTGGATTAAGAAGTGGACCTAGTTGCAAGCTGCACATGCCACTGCCAGATGAACTGCATGTTTGGGGAACTCATCCTTGCACATCTCTCTTTCTCTCTCTCTCAAGACTAAATCAAAGGTTTAACTTTTGCTTTACGATCAATCAAAAGTAAAAGATAAAAAATAATTCAGAAAGAAACATGTGTTACGTGTTAGAATCTTATACGTCAATTTGAAAAAAAAAATTAGTTATAATTTATGAAGAGAAAATATGTGGTTAGTTTTCATATTGTGATATACTTCTATACTTTTATTCGCTTATTAGAGTTTAATTCTTTAGACCTAAAAGCATACGATACTCGCATCGCAGTCGCGTATTAATTTTTCACTTGCGTATTATCAGAAAACGTCCATTCGGTGGTAGTTAGCCGAGAAAGTTCAAAACATACTAGAAATGGACTCACGCAGAATTTGTTTTCTTCGCGTATCTAAGGCGAATTGACAACATAATACATGGGCTTACTATTTATCACATCAATAACTAATAACTCATTTAAACCCATATTGGTGGTTTCTTTATATTGATGACAGTAATCCAAACATATCAGAGGGGTATTTAGAATAAAAACTTAATCATTGTCCATTCATACTCATGTGAGTGATGTTGTACAACGTTTCAACTTATCAAAAGACGAGAGCACGTGTTAGAAAGTAGCTGCGTATTCTTGACACCACACCGAAAAGAGTAGGGCCAACGTCTAGTTTAGTGCTTGTTTTAAGATTGTTGTGTCATTTGTTCGCTTGTCTAGGACTTGATCTTTGTACTAGTCCATAATGATCAAATCTGAGATGAGCCTATTTGTGAAGGAAATCCAATGAAGCAACAACTAGTACCATAAAGAAGCCTTTAGAATTGAAATCACAAGCAAGAACTGCATCATCTCCGTACTACAATGTCCATGACTTAAAACTAGAAGGTAGATTCCCACTACTAGAAAACATGTATTTTTTCTACAAAAGTTTATGACAAGTTACAAAAAAAAATTTCCCACAAGTTAGCGATAACTTTTCGACAAAACAAAAACAAAAAAGTAACAATAAGATTTCCTACAATTTTCCGACAAATTTATTAAATAAATTAACTTATTTTTTTAATATAATCGTCGGAATATTGTCGGAAATTACCGATGAAAGGCTTTTGTTGCTAATTCGTCGGAAAATTAGTCGGGATTTTGTCGGAAAAAACATTTCCTATGGGTTTTTTTTTTCAACAAACACTTTTTGTCGGAAACTTGTTGCTAACGGCCAATTCAAACAAATTTCCCATGAAATCTGCTGTCACAATTTTTTCATTTTTCTGGTAGTGTCCATCATACACATGTTAAGGTTTGTGTCCGACTAGCACTTGTTAATGACTTAACAACCGCATCATATGGAGAAGACAAAGATGGTTGAGACTCATGGCCAAACATTTTCCTATAAGACTACCGTCATGAGGATAAGACTCCAATCCAACCACTAACACTTTGTACCTCTTCAATATTATGTTGAACATGTTATTGGTATGAAACATGTTCTTTCATTTTGTGATGTTTAGAATGTCTAGAAGTTATACCTTGTCAAATCAGGTTGGTACAAACACCTAATAAAGTGTTTTTACAGGTCTACTTTCCAAAGCCTCTCTTTTATTCATAAAATATGTAATACATTCTAGCCAGGTGGTGATACCAAAGTTGTATTATTTTCTTAAAACCAGTCATTAAAGTTTAATGCAAGAACTTCTTGTAGACGTTTTCAACATAACATAAGAGTTGTTGTTTAATCATCAACAATGTGTTCAACATAAAATGCTATAGTGCTAAGACTAGAAGGTGGTTAACCTAAAGGTGTAATTACAAGAAAGCTAGCTTATTGTGACGTGTCAAATGCTTGAAGATTGCATCTACTCAAATTATGTTGAACCATCTGGGTAAGTGAGCCTCGATGAATGAGAAAAGTCGTGCTCATCCCAAAAGTTCTTAGTTGATGACTAAGCTATGGAAAATTATATTCAATATACCAAAAGTTCTTAAATGATTACTAAGCAATGGTTGTGGGAGAAGATCAAAAGTGAGTGCTCACGATAACGCATCAAGCTAGTGTGTGAAGATCTTTGAAAGCCGCAAGGATGGGTTGCGAGCCTTACTCTAGTTCCAAAAAGGGTAATGGAGCAACTTAAGGGGGGGATCATGTTTAAATTGGTTTGTCGATGCTAGGAAGATCGATACTGCTGTGGAAGCCGGGAATTTCCACTAGTTGATAGGTCCACGAAACCGGCCTGGGAGAAAAATGGTAGATGTACATTGGCATGATTGTGCGTCCCACTTAACCAAGTAAATCCTTTATTTTGGGGTGCTAATTTGGATGACCACTGTTGCACGAGGATGTGCATGTTTTGATGGTGGGCGAATGCAACAAGCCAAATGTTTGAAGATCGCATCTAATCAAATTTTGTTAAAACGCCTACATTTACTAGCTACTCATGCATATCCCATAGAATACGCCTCAAGATTAAGGAAAGTCATGCAATGGAAGTTCTTGAACTTCCAAGAGTTAGGGACACTCCGTTTATGAATCCATGGCAGGGTAAACCAATGACCCATACTAATAAGCTGGGCGGAATGGCCAGCCAACTGACGTAGACGACCTTGTGATATTATGGTAGAAGATGTGATGTAAAGCTTAGTTGTTATAAAAATACCATTGATATTACATTCATTTTATAACTTTAGTTGTTATATTCATTATATTGACTAAAATACATGATGATGTATTTAAATTATTAAATGTATCTTTATTATTCATCAATTTATTAAGTATCACAATCAAACGCACAATGTCATACATAATGGTATCTGTAAATGGTTCGGGTATATAACATCAAGTATATTCAATACATATCATTATTACAGAAAAAAAAAATTAACAAAATTTTGAGTTTAAAGTCATTTCTTTTTATTTAGACAATAACTTATAAACATTTTAAAGATGAAAAAATTAAAAATTATGAACAATGGGTAAAAATGTCAAATCGTAAAGGAAATGAAATATGTACTCGCTAGGTGATCAAAAGTTTATACATGACGGTGAATTCGCTTATGAAATGCATTTTACGGTAACAAAATCTTGCCTTTATACGCGAACAAAATTAGATCCGTGATTAAGAATTTACGAATCTCGAGATTATAGTCGTAACTATTTTCTTGTATGAGTGGTATAACACACCGAAAATTTTACTTTGTTGATTATCTATTTTTAATCATATTAATATATGAAAGGGATGGTTTACTTTGTAATTAACTAATTAAGAGTGATTATGACAGAAGTTTGATAGTTAAATGAAATGAGGAGAAAAAAAAAGATATGCAAGCACTAATATCCTAGGCACATCCTCACTTGTTTTAAATTCTTATTTTACTGCTAAGATAAAAATAATAATCACTTTACCAAATTCCATTTAGTTTTAAATAAAATAGAAAAATATATCAACTAAATAGGTAACCAAGAGTTCTCCCACATATAGAAAAAGCAGTATGCACCAACACCCCCATGTGCTCATCATCCCCACCCTTTTGCTTCTCCTTTAACTAACTAAGGAATCTCTTATCTCTGAAATCTAAGAGGTGGGATAAAGTATAGAATGAAAAATAAGACAAGACAAGAGTAATAGATTTCCAAAACAAATAAATTAAAAATGGAAGCTATATTTGCCTGGTATGGGTGACAACAACACACCCAAACAACCTTACTTTGTCCCCATATCATGTGCTATTGTGCCATGCCAAACTCTACATTTAACATCTATCAAAATGAACACTTTTCTGTTACCAAGAAGATCAATATATTAACCAACTAGCTTAGAATCTCGTGTATTACACGAGTTGTATATTGAAAACGTTATAACTTATAAATTTGTAAATACGTTTTAACTTGTCAGACTATTTATGATCGTCTAACTTGTTAGACTATTATGATCGTCTCGAGATATATCAAGTGGAAATGTGTGTATATAACAAATTAGTATTTTTCTTTAATTAGTTATGTTTTGATTTCCTATTATATATATATATATATATATATATATATATATATATATATATATATATATATATTCCTATTTAATATAATTAGTATTTTTTTCTTTAATAATATATTTATAATATCATTATTATTTAATAAGATTGTGTATTTATTAGGAGAGAGAGGCGGAAAAACTAATGTGAGAAGGCATGAGGAAGTGACAAGTGTCCTCTCAAAACCTTTGTTTATTAGTATGTATAGATTAATTAGAACATTAATTTAAGAGTTAGTTGCATAATTGGCCCCTGTGGTTTAATTAAATTGCATGTTTGGTCCCTAGGTTTTAAAAAATGCAAATTTAGCCTTTAGCCTTTAGCATAATTGTCCTCTCAAAACTTTTGGGAACTGGTTGCGCCTTTAGCCTCTGGTGTTAACATCAGTTAGTTTTTAACGGAAATTTAGCCCATGTGTCATCCACCTGACTTACGATTACAAACTTAACCCTAAAAATGAGTTAAAATCAGTAAAAAAACATTAAAAATCAATAAAAAAATCTGTAAAAATTAATAAAAGTTCGTAAAAAATCAGTAAAAATCACTAATTTTTTATTGATTTTTACTGATTTTTAATGATTTATACTGATTTAAACTCATTTTTAAGGTTAAGTTGGTAATCGTAAGTCACGTAGATGGCACATGAGCTAACTTACAGTTAAAAACTAACTGGTGTTAACAACAGGGGCTAAAGGTGCAACTAGGTCCCAAAAGTTTTGGGCTAAATTTATAGTTTTTAAATATGGGGCCCAAACATGCAATTTGATCAAACCACAGGGCCATTTATACAATTAACTCTTAATTTAATACTATATTAGACAAGTTCTGTGTTATTTTAGATTCTTTAAACATTCAATTTTCTAATCTTTGTCTGGAATCTTGATTGTAAATGGATGCATGAACCAACGGTTCCCCGCGATGAATAACAAATAGCGTGCACAAAATGTTAATCTTTCACACGCTCGATTTAAAACTTAAAACGGATGATCAAAAGGGTTAAATGCGTGAAAAATACTCTTTATGTCGTAAAAATGTCACTTTTACCATCTAAATGTTATAATGATAATGGCACTGTTACTAATGGTTCAATCTACCTATAAAACACGCGTATCCTTTTAGTCGTTAGCGAACTCAAGAGTGTTTTCTATGTTGAGAGGCTAAAAGTCAGCAAAGCAACAATGGAAGACATAGAATCAAAAGAATGAAGGAATTCTTGAAATTTGGATACAACTTTTGATAGTGGGGGAAAGACTTCTTGGTCTAATTAACAACAAATGTGGCCTTTGGAGTGGGATCATGCTCGAGCACTTAAGAGGAACATCAATGGAGACCATAAGTGGGTGGTAAAGAACCTTTTGATTCTCTAGTAAATTGTATGCGACAGAAAGATGCCCTCTATAGAATCTTCTTTGGTGGGAAGGTTACGATAAGAATAGGATACCTAGAAACCGGGACCATGTTAGCAATGATAGTTACAAATCTGTTAAATATCGTATTATCGTATTTAATCTTTTGTGTTATGGTGTTGTAACGTCATGTCACGCTTTTGCAACATTTAGTCACACAACATTATTGTCTTTTGTCGAGTTGCCCCGCTACCCGGTTAGAGGTGGGGGTCTTGACTCAAGAGCCAGATAATTATTTTTCTTTTTAAGACCACTTGTAATAAAATAATATATTTATGAGAAATATTTATTAAAGATTATAAATATATAACACTATAAAATTGGTTAAAATATCACATGTATTCATAATCATAATTTATCTTAACATGTTACCCAACTCTTTGTGTAAAGAATATACAACGAATTACATAACGAGATAAATAACATTTGTTTTAGATAGTAGATAGTGTTACGCCACCACATCATCTAAGCTTTTTAATCATAAAGTTAATACAAGAATAAAAACAAACTAGTACATTAAAAGTTAAATAAAAGCATGAAAATATATAAGAGCATTTCTTTGGATGAAAAAGAAATGCAGATGAATCAATACTTTTATTTAGATGACTTATAAAATATAATTTTAATATATAAAATAGTTTTTAATATGTAAATGTTATCAAATTTAAAAAATTTGAATATTTAGAACCTCACGTATGTTACCCACAAATAAAATTATATATACGAAAATTATATTTATAGTAATAACAAAATTTCAAATTGTTGAAACGTAAAGTTTTAAATTATGATCAAATGCACTACCAACTAAGGAAACCTAACTCATTTAAACTTAATTCAAGAAAACGATATAAAATTTAAATAGTCGGGTCAAAAATTAAATCAAATTATGGCCACCGAAAGTTGACAAATTGGTACATTCATTATTCATATTCATCAATAGGATTTAATTTTTATGGTCACCGATTAAGAAATATAAAAATGTAATCATCTACTGATGGAAAATTAGGTGGGAAAGAGAGAACACTTGGGCTGTTGGGCATCCAGGGTTTTCCCTGATATCTTGATAGTTGAATATGAACCATGACGGATATTTGGTCATCATTTACGTATTTGACTTTTATTGAATTGATAGTAAAGAAAAAAATCGTTAAGGAAAATAGGTTTGTGAGCATACTTTAAAGTAGTGGTGCACAAAAAAAACCGGTTTTTTTTTAACCCGGTCTAAACCGGCAAACCGGTTTGGACCAAACCGGTTCGGGTTACCCAAAAATCGTCGGTTTGAAACCGGTTTGATGCTTTCTGGCTGAGATCGGGTTAGGGACCGGTTCAAACAAACCGGTTTGATAAACCGGTTTTCGAGCTGGGCAAAAAAAGAGCTGTTGGGGAACGGCTATATGGCCGTTGGGGTCGATTTTAGCCGTTTTTTGGCTCCATTTGCACCCTTAAAACACTATAAATAGGTGGGGGTGTTTAGGGTTGATCACACCTCTCTATACACTCTCTAATCTTTAAAACCGCTCTTTAAACCCGTCAAAAACGCTCTCTAAACTCTCTCTAAACTCTAAAAAAAAAAAGCATGGAAAGTTTTGGTGTTGGTGGTTCCTCAAACGAAGTTACCGTTATGGAAATTCGAGCAACAACGAGAAATCCGGCAATTTGGTGCAATTACGATCTATGTTTGTTGTCAAACGGGAAGGAACGTGCTCGGTGCAAGATGTGTGGTGCGTTTTTGGGGAAAGATTCAAACACTAGTTTGAAAATACATATGGAAAAATCTTGCCCGTCATTGAAGGGAGTTCCAAGTGAAGGTCAAGCCTCCATGACAAGCGAAGGGGGAATTTGGAACTTTGATCCAAATACTGTTCGAGATCGAATGGCGAGGTTAGTGATTCAAGAAGGATTGCCGTTCAACCACTTTGACAATCCGCGCTTGACAAGGATGATTCAAGAGACACTCCAACCACGTTATCATCAAGTAAGTCGCACAAACCTTAGACGAGATTGTATAAAAATATGGAAAAAAGCAAAAAAAAAGAATTAATTTTGGGTTTTGAAAATTTGCAAACCGGTGTAAACTTAACCACCGATGTTTGGTCGGCTCCACATGGTATACCCGATTCGTACCTTTGCGTTACTGCGCATTGGGTTGATCCCAATACGTTGCAAATGATGAAGCGTACAATCGCTTTTGACTTGTTTGAATATCCACACATCGGCGAAAATTTATTTTATATATTGGATGGTGTTATTAACGAATTTAAATTACAAAATAAACTTTTTTCAATGTCTTTTGATAATGCATCTAATAATACAAATGCGGTTCAAAAACTAAAAATTAAATATAAACCGGTTTGCAACGGCGTTTTTTTCCATAGTCGATGTGTCGCACACATCATTAACTTGGCGGTGCAAGCCGGGCTTGCAATTGAAGAGGTTTCAAACTTAACATATACTTTTCGACAAATGCTTAAAGATATTTTTAGTAACAAAAAAAAGATACCATGATTATATTAAATTTTGTCGTGATCCGAATAATCTTTGCTTAGGTCCGAATTGGGACGTCGAGACAAGATGGAACTCGACTTATACTATGTTTTATAGCGCTTTACGACAAAGAGAAACTTTAGAACTATTTCATGATATGCTTGCCTCAAAACCTCGTCGTAAAATTCTAAAGTTTCCTTCTACAAATTGGGACATTTTAAAAGACGTAACCGAATTGCTTGAAGTTTTCAAAACCGCCACCACTTTTTTATCCGGTGTTTATTATCCCACAAGTCCATTAACACTAAAACAAATATATTTAATGGCTAATAAGTTGTATGAACTTGAAAATAAAAGCACTCTTTTTACAAAAATGATTGAACCGATGAAAGAAAAATTAGTGAAATATTTTAAAGAAATGCCTCCCGTTATAACTTGCGCCGTCGCATTAAACCCTACCATAAATGTTTACGGGGTTGAAACTTTGATTGATAGAATTACTAACGCTTTCAATTTGGATAGCGAAGACATCCATTTTGCACAAGTTACAAAAACACATTTTAACAAATGTTTACAAGATTTATTTGATGTTTATTTACATAAATATGGTACAACTCCGACTCCACATGAAACAATGGGTATATCATCAAGTGGTAGCTCGAGAGATGTTAATTTGAATTTATATAACGAAATGTTAAATGAATTTAGTAAACGGGCTCGAGGTACCACCCCGAGTAGCGAACTCGGAAGGTATATTGGCACAAACTTTTTAGCGTTTATGCCTCCTACCGTTTTTGAGGATTTTGATATTTTGGCATGGTGAAAAAAAACGAAGCTTCGTTTCCGGTTCTTTCCGCCATGGCCCGTGATGTACTAACCGTCCAAGCTTCCACAGTAGCTTCGGAATCTGCGTTTTCTTTTAGTGGCAGGGTATTATCGATACGAAGGACTAGACTCACACCTCTAGCGATGGAAATGTGCATTTGCTTGAAGGACCATTTGGATGCGATGGATAGGATACAAGACCAAACTTCTCTCGAAGACGAAATTCAAGCCGAAGAAACCATACACAACAACGAGGTTGATCTTGGAATATCCGAACCAGTCACCGATGAAGAACTAGCCTAAGATGCAAGGCTACGAAACTCTAGTTCCGAAGACAACGCACAAGAATAATCAATCAATATTCCAAAAAATAAAACGTTGAACTTAATGTTTTATATTTGTTATATTTTTGTAATGTTTTACAATTTTATAAATTTATCTTGTCATGTTTTTAAATTTTTGAACTTTCCAAATATTAATAAACGTTGAACTTTAAGTATTAATGTTGCTATATTTTTTTTGGAGTTAATATTAAAAATTTAAAATTTATTTGAATTTTTTTTTTAATAAAAACCGGTTTAAACCGGTTTAAAACCAACCCTAACCGGTTTGACATTTCCCATTACTAAAACCGATTTAACCCGAACCGGTTTGGGTCCAAACCGGTTTTGACTTTTCGTTGACCAAACCGGTTCGGGTCGGGTTGAACCGGTTCGGATTAAAAAACCGATTTGTGCACCTCTACTTTAAAGTATGAATAAACTAGTAAAATAGTTCAAATAAAAAGTTGTACAAATTAAAACAAAAGAGAAATTTTATAATTCAAAATTCCTAACAAAAAACATAGATTGACAAAACTTTGTGTTGGTATGTCGGACGAAAGTTCCGTCTAGAAACTTCCGCCTAAAGTTTTGTTTCGGGCAAAACTATTAGTTCCGTCCGGTCTGTTAGTTTTTTTGTTTATTGTTTTATAATCATTATTTGAGTTATCAATCAAAACAGAAAATTCACTCAATTACTTTCTCTCTCAATCAACATGATATCAGAGAATAATTGTTTGATGCTGTGATTTCATCTTCGTTTTCATCATCATTCAGTGATTGTTGTTTGAATTTAGTGCGTCATTGATCAAGATTCATCAAAAACTTGAGTTCTTCAATTTTTGTTCAAGTTGCAAGTTTCTTCTCAATTTCACCTTGAAATCGGCATTTTTTTCGTTGTTATTTGCTCTTTTCTGGAATTTTCAGTGAATTGTAACTTTGGATTCGAGTTTTCCCGCTTTTGGAGAATTCAGTTGCATTGGGCGAAACTTTCCTTCCTCTGGGCGAAAGTTTTCAAGGTTTCAGACGAACATTGTGTTTCATTTTTCAGCCAAACTTTCGGACGAAAGTTATCTTCTAGGAGAAAGTTTTCTTCTAGACGAATCTTTACTTTTGGCCGAAAGTTCCAGACGAAAGTTTCTCTGTTGGACGATCGTTTTCTTTTGTCTTCATAATGGAGATATGAATACTCCTGACATTCCTGTTTTACCTATGGATTCTTCAAATCCATTATTCTTGCATCTGTCTAATCATCCGGGGCTGTTACTGGTGTCCAAGATTTTTTATGAGTCGGCTTTTGGCTTCTGGAAACAAGTTATGTCTAACTTGGTTTTGTTAATGGCACTGTATCTAGACCAGCACTTCTCCAAATATTGACTTGTGGAAACAGTGCAATGATATGGTCATCTCTTGGATCCTGAATACTCTTTCACGAGAAATTAGTGAAAGTGTCTTGTATGTTGAAATTGCCCATTAGCTCTCGGATGAGTTATCTGATAGATATTGGCAAAGCAATGGAGCAAATTTTTATCAGTTGTAGAAAAGTTTGTGTGGTATTTCTCAAGGGAATGATGACATTACCATTTATTTAACAAAAATCAAGTCTATATGGGATGAGTTGAATGCTTTTAAGCCTATTCCTCCTTGCACTTGTGGGAATGCACAATTGTTAGCTAAGCGTGAAGTAGATCAATGTTTGATGCAATTTCTCATGGGTCTCAATTCATGTTATGAGATGATAAGGGAAAACATCATTATGATGAAACCCCTTCCCTCTATTAATCAAACGCATGCTTTTCTTATCCAAGATGAGAAACAGTGGGAGTTTCATTCATCTACTCAGTTTATTCCTCAAAATGCATTTATGAACGCTAATGTATAAGTCTCAATGAATTCTGCTAATCGCAAGGGCGATGTGTGTGTACTGATTGCAAGAAGTATGGACATGATGTTAGCAAGTGCTACCGACTCATTGATTTCCCCAAAGATTTCAAGTTCACCAAACCACCAAAGGTAGCTACAAATGCTAACTCAGGCATTTCTGCTACTGCTACTATATCTGCTCCACAATCTAGTTTGTCTTCAAAGCAATATGCTTCTTTGATGCAACTTCTTCAGCAAAATTCTGGGAGTAATAGTGGTGTTCCTCATATCTAATAACTCAGCTTTGCAGGTATTATTGCTTGCAATTTGACCAAAGTCGAAACTACTTGGGTTATTGGTACTGGTGCTACTGATCATATGTGCTTGATTTCAATCTGATTTTTAATATTCAATTGCTTAATACTCTCGTTTATTTTCTTCTTAAGAACGGGCATGTTTTAACTGTTACACAAGTTGGTCCAGTTAATCTCACATCTGATTTTCCTATCTCAATTGTTTTCTTTGTTCCTATCAAACATAATCTCTTGTCTGTTCCTAAACTTTGTCGAGAGTCAAAAGGGTTTGTTCATTTTTCTGTAACAACTTGTTTCTTACAGGCCCTTTCACTGAGAAGTCCACTGGCTCTGAGTAATCTGCTCAATGGATTCTATATTTTGCATCCAAATAAACTTTTCTCTGTTTCTTTTGATTCCTTTTCTCATTGTAATTTTGTTGTTTCTGTTAAACTTTAGTATTCTAGACTTGGCCATTTGCCCTTGTATAAACTCAAACAATTGAACGTTGTTTCTAATGTACATGATTCATCTTTTGATCACTGTAGTATTTGTCCTCAAGCTAGACAACATAAGCTTTCATTTCCCACTAGCACTAGAACTAGCTTCCAATTGATTGATCTTGTTCATGTTGATACATGTAGACCATATCGATCTACTACTTATGATGGTTATAAGTATTTTCTCACCATTGTTGATGATTATAGTCGAACAACTTTGACTCATCTTTTGACTACTAAAGGCAATGCTTTTACCATTCTGCAAGGGTTTATTGAAATGGTTGATACTCAATTCAATATCAAAGTCAAGTGTATTTGATGTGATAATGCCTATGAGTTGGGTTTGGGAAGTCATCCCACTGAATACTTTCGAACAAAAGGGATTATTAATCAAACTATGTGTCCTAGTGTTCCCTAGTCGAATGGTGTGGTTGAACGAAAACACAAACATCTCCTTGAAGCTGCTAGGGCTTTAATGTTTCAATCCAATTTGCCTATTACTTTCTGTTGTGATTGTGTTCTCACTGCTATTCACTTGATTAATATT
Source organism: Smallanthus sonchifolius (assembly GCA_023525975.1). Classification (NCBI taxonomy): domain Eukaryota; kingdom Viridiplantae; phylum Streptophyta; class Magnoliopsida; order Asterales; family Asteraceae; genus Smallanthus; species Smallanthus sonchifolius. The sequence goes on along the minus strand of CM042030.1, from coordinate 64,528,352 downwards.
TTTCCCACCAAACTTCTTCACAATAAAACTCCTTATGAGATTTTGTTTGCTGAAGTCCCTTTTTATTATCATCTTCGTACTTTTGTGTGCTTATATTATGCCTCAACTCCCACACAGGGACGGGAAAAATTTCAATCGCAGGCACAAGCTTGTGTGTTTGTTGCTTATCCTTGTGGCAAGAAAGGATATAAACTTTACCATCTTAATACTCGTAAAGTTTTGTTTCTCGTGGTGTCACTTTTATTGAACACATTTCCCCTTTTTTTGCATTCTTCCAATCCTTCGTTTTCTTTTCTTTCTCTTCATGAGTTCTTTGATTACTATGTTCCTGTTGGTCCTAATGTTGTTGATCCTCCTTCATCTTCTTCTTGTCCTCCTTTTGTTGATCCTCCTTCAGCTCCAGTTGTTTCTTCCGTTCCTTCTGCTTTTCCTGAGGTTCGAAGGTCTACTGGACCTTCTGTTCCTCCTCCTTACTTGCAGGATTATGTTTGTAGTTTTGCTTCCATTGCTTATCTTGATTCTCTTTGTTCTCATACTCTCCCTAGATTTTATCAGGCTTCTGCCTTTGTCAATCTTGTTGTCTGTCCATGGATTCTTAACAACTTTTTCTTAATCTTGATACTATCAAAGAGCCTTCTTCTTATTAGGAGGTTGTTGAACACCCTGTTTGGTAAGAAGCTATGTCTAAGGAATTTGCATCCTTAGAAAGTACAAACATGGGAAGTTATGTCTTTACCCAAGGGTAAAAAGGCTATCATGTGTAAATGAGTGTATAAAGTCAAGTATAATGCTCGTTTGGTAGTTCGTGGGGATACTCAAAAGGCTGGTATTGATTACAATGAGACTTTCTCTTATGTCATTAAGATGACTACTATTCATAGTCTCACTGAAGTTGATACTAAAAGAAATTGGGGTTTGTATCAGTTGGATGTCAATAATGCTTTCTTACATGACGATCTTGATGAAGACATTTATACGAGTCCTCCTCCTGACATGCTTTTATCTTCCTTAGATCAAGTTCTCAAACTTAAGAAGTCTGTTTATAGTTTGAAACAAGCCTCTCGACAATGATATGGGAAGTTATTTGAAGCTCTCAAGACTAAAGGTTATATGTGCTCTGCAAATGATTATTCTTTGTTGTCAAAACCATGGGGGATTTAGTCGTTCATGTGACTGTTTATGTGGATGACATTCTCCTTACGGATAATGATGAGAAGGAGATGTCTTCTTTAAAGGATTTCTTACATTCAACATTTTAAATTTTGTTCGTTAACATAGAAATAGCTTTTTGTTATTTCTTTAGATGTCCTAGGACAATACACTTTTTATGAGTTCGTATACGAAATAAACTTTTATTTTTTTTTTCTTTAACTTCTTTACTTTTAGTACTTCCATTTCATAATTCAAAAATACAATAATACTTTATTTTTTATTTTTTTTTCAAAAGTTACAGAATTCCATAAAGATTCTATTTCTTTTTTATTAACTTTTATAAAAAGTTCAAATATCAAACATATTTTTAGGTACTTACAATGTCGTTTATTTAAAATATTTTGATTATAAAAGTATCTCAAGCTGAGTAGTTTAATTTATGAGAGTTCTATTTTGTCTCGTAAGTAATTTACAAGCTCTAGCTTGGTTCAAACTAGACTTAATTATTATTTAATACTTTTTTATGTTTATAAATAATTATATATTATACATATCCATAACTATAACTATATATGACATGATGGGGAGTTTCAAATAAAAAATATATTTTGTCTAAAAAGGCTAAAAATGATTTGAAAAATGACGAATGACAATTCTAACAAACTCCGATTTAACTTACTCCGGCGGCGTAGAAATCGGCTCGTCGAACTCTACCATCTTAGCTTTTAAGGTTTAGAAATTAGCTTTAGCGTGTATCATTGAAGTTTAGCTTTTAGAGTTTAGCCTTAAAGTTTAGCTTTAGAGTTTAGCTTTACAGTTTAGGGTTTAACTTTAGCGTTTAGCCTTAGGATTTAGAGTTTAACTTTAGGGTTTAGGGTAGAGTTTAGGGTTTGACGAGATGGTTTCAACAACACTAGAATGAATTAAATCAAAGTTCGTTAGAATGATCACGTGTAATTTTCAAACCTTTTTAGACAAATTCTTTTTCCCATCATTTAGTTCTTTTTCTTATCACTACTATATATGATTACCATGCAAAACATATAATATAGTATTATATGCATATTATTATATTTATTTAAGTAATTGTCACGTCTATTATCACAAACCTAATATAAAACTCAAACTTTAGATCATTTAGTAAATAATATTTTATTGAGTAAATTATAAATTGTGTCCTTTATATATATCAAATTGTATGGTATATGTTTAAGCTTCAATAATTGTACTGAATATTCTTTTTTTAAAAAACACATTAAGTCATTTCCATGGTTATCTTTTTTTTATTAAATTCTCTCATTTGACTTGCATAAAAGAGTATATTTGTTATTTTAACATGTAAAGGACTATTTATGTAATTTTGTCTAAAATAAATATTAACCCATTTATTAAAAAATAAGAAAATACAAATACCCCTCTCTCTCAACCAAAACCTAGAACCACCATCATCCACATCTTCAACCCAAAAATACACCCAATCCGGCAATCCCTCCCACCGTTGTCTGGTAAAATTTGCCCTAAATACTGACCTTCTACATCTATCTAAATAATCATCTTGTATCTCTGTGAATATTTGTGAGCAGTTTCCAGTGCTACCTCTATTTGACCCATTCTAGGTCCACCATTAATGCACAAAACACTAGTCGTGCTTTCATTTTCTTGATGATTTCCAAATTCATAAAAAAAATTCCAAATTCTCTCCCAATGCAAAATCTATTTTTGAAAAATGGGATTTTCTCCAACATTGCTTCTGTATGCAGTGGCGAAGAACAATTAAATTGGGGGCCGAAAATACAACAAATAAAAAAACCAATTTTTTTAGTGGATTTGTGGAACAGATTTGACTTTTAGTCTGGATTAGCAGGGGCACAAACACTATAACTAATATGAAATAAATCTAGTGGGCCGAAATCAATACTTTTAAGCAAAAAAGTGGGGAAAAAACCAATTTTTTTGTGGATTTGTGGAACAGATTTGGCTATTGATCTGGATTAGGAGGGGCCAAACAGTATAACTAATATGAAATAAAACTAATGAGCCGAAATCAACACTTTTGAACAAAAAATAAGGAGGGCCTAGCCACTATTAAATTCCTCCCCTGTTTTTTATGCACAAAAATTGGAGTATTAAAATCATAACATCAAAATTATTGTAGTTTTGAATCGAATTTTTCATCCAACTCCAACCGGTATCTACCCAATGTAATTTCCATGAACTGAATTCTTTTGTTGAAATCGTTTCTGTTTTTTCTTGACCCATGTTTGATATAAACAGAATCATTATGTCTTGATCAACCATTTCAGTTTCGACCCACATTACATATCTTGATTTAAAGTATCATTTTCATGTGTATGCTTACAAAAATCAATATGAACCTGACCCTTATTATCATTTTGTTTTGAATCTCGTTCCCAACCCTCTTAGGCATTTCATTAAACACCTTGGGTGCATACACGATTGTGTAAGGAAATAGGTTTACTCACCTTGTGAACTGATGTTTCAATATAATTTGAAAAAATTGCTCACACTTCTGGATCTAATAATCTATCAAGACTATTTAAACTATTTGAATTATTTTGAATTTAGAATTGTAATTATTGGTCAATTGTATTTCCTAATTTACCTCCTTAATTATTTCCTTTCCAATTGTATTGTATTCATCGGCTATAATTAGCCACCTCTGTAATCCCTGTTCAAATAAATATACGATACTTACCTTCAACCCTAATACCATTATATGGTATCAGAGCATTCCAAGCTCTAACGAGTCGATCCGATCCATCTCTCCATTCAAAACTCCCTTGCGCTTCAATGGCTGCCAAACCCATCATCCAAATCACTGCTGCAACCCACTTCCAAATCAAACTCCCACCGACCAACTTCCCGGTCTGGCGTCGCCAGATTGAATCAACCCTAATTGGTTAAAAACTCCAAACGCAACCGTTTGATTGCCGAATACCTTCAAGATATGCGGTCCATTGCCGATGACCTAGCCCTGGCACAAAGCCATATCGCTGAAGAAGACATGTTGGTTCACATCATCTCACAATTTGGTGAAGAATATACCACCATTGTGGCTGCTATTAAGGTACGTAAGACACCTTTATCCTACCCGGAACTGTTTGATAAACTAACAGATTTTGAACGCACACTCAAAGAAACAACAGCAGCCTCTGAACCTGTTATTGCCACAGTGAATTACACTGCGCGCCAACAAGGCAGATCTCAGTCCAGATATGACCCTCACAGTTCCTTCTCAAGACCAACCTGATTCTTTAATGCAAACCTTTCAAGGCCTCACTACAGCAGGAACCAAGGTGTGAACAATTCCTCAAATGGGAATCGCCAACCTCGAACAAATACCTTATGCCAATACTGCAATATTCCAGGCCACAACACCCGTGACTGCCGCAATTTATCCCGGTTTCTTCGTGACAAGAATATCTCCATCAGCTCCACTCAAAGCACACCACCAACAGCCAATGTCACCACATCTAATTCATCTCAGATCCCACCCACCTGGTTGTTTGACAGTGGCACATCACACCATGTAACCTCTGACCGCTCCACTCCTCACAATGTCTTCGAGTATGGAGCTCCAGACGAGATAATTCTTGGTGATGGTAAAGGTTTATGCATATCCCATATTGTTCTTAAACACATCAACACACTTCACAAAACTTTATCTTTACCGAATGTGTTATGTGTTCCACATTAACGTCGGAACCTTATATCTGTTGCTAAACTATGTAAAACTAACTCGGTTTCTATGGATTTTTTTCCCACACATTTTTTTGTGAAGGATCTTCGCACAGGGGCGCGTCTCATGCGGGGGGAGAACAATGACGATGTTTATTATGCTCGCCTACCATCCACCTTGCGACTCCATGTCACCAACAAACTCTGGCATCCTTCCATCAAAGTTTTTAAATCACTTGTTCTTGGTATATGCTTTAATTCAAAGACATTTTCTGATTTCAATATGCATTGTCCTTCATGTTCCATTAATGCAAGTTTTGCCAGTGCATCAAGATCCTGCATCATCTCTCTCAAATCGAAATTAGTTAAAAATGCTGTCACACCCCGACCGATGGCGGAATCATCGGCGCGGGACATGTAGACTGTTCATAAGCACAAGGTTGACTAAATTGAAATATATTAATTGTCAAATTCCATTACAAACATTCAATCAAAAGCAATTCCAAGAAAAGAAAACATAATTGAAATACATAAGTTCTTTATTTATTTTAACTAAGTCCAAGCCTATATGTAGCACATCTTGATCAATCTCACATATTAGGACCTGAAACATGAATAAAATAAAGTCAACTAAAAAGTTGGTGAGTATAACACAGGTTTGTATATAGATAGCATATAGTTGTAAAACAAATCCTTACATAACATGATAAATAAGGCATTTATGGGGAGCAGCTATTGTATAACCAAGTACAATCAAACCTTTGTAACTAGCATGCAAATTGTGTTGTCGGTATCAATCACCCCAATCTGGGTGGGTTTGTCAGACTCAATAGATCTATCATTGAAAACCGTCGGCTTGAATAGTTAATGATTGCACATAAGTGTTCACAAAAGTTAGCACACATAGCACTCGGGCATAAAGCTCAAATTTGCACGCATGAATGTAAATAGGATTTGTACTTGTGTTGTTTGTGTAAATGTAAACATGTAATTTGAATAGTGTTCATGTTTCACCCCAAAAATGTAAAAGAGTAAAAGGGGCTATGTATACTCACTTGGTTTGAAGGCGTAGCTAACAAAGGTACTAGATAGAATAAAGATCCTTGAAATGCACAAGTTAACCTAAAGTGTAATGTATATGGTATTAATAGTGTGCACAAGAGTTTAAGTCTAAAGTTGCATTTGGACTTGTGTAAAAAGTCATTGATTTGTAATTGAAAGTATTGAATAAAATATATAAAGTTTGAAAGAATATTTTTAGAATATTTTGATTAAGGTTTGAGTTTGAATAATTAAATAAGTAATGTAAATAATTATTGTTTATGAAAACATTGTAGGTATTAGTTATAATTTAGTATAAATAATTAATTGTTTTTGTTTAAATATAAATTAAATAAATAATCATTTATTTATTTATAATATATGTAACGTAACCATTAAAATACTTTTTAAGATTTAACAATAAGTGTAAATTAAATTTTATAAACTTTAAATAAACAATTTTCTATTTATTCCAAGATTAAATATTTGATCTTTCTAAATAGGATTAATTGTATTTTTATAAAAATCAACTATTTTTATTTTCTAATTTAATCAGAATATTTATTGTTTGAAAAATATATAAAATTATAATTCTGCCAAAAATTTAACTCACACACGACCGTGCCTAGGAAGGGAGCGATCGTGCTCGAACCACGGGCGCGACCATGCTAGTCAGGGCGCGACCGTGTTGATCAAACAGAATGCACAATTGGGTTGTTCTCTAGGCACGATCGTGTCCTGGACTAGGCACGACCGTGTCTAGGGTTTTGAGGCATGACCAAGTCTAGCCAAAGGCATGACTGGGTCTGAGTGTGTGAGGCACGACCGCACTGGTATTTGGCGCGACTGTGTCTCATGAAGCACGACCGCGCTAGAAGACTAGCGCGACCGTGTTTGTTCCAAAACAGGAACGAATTGACTGATTCTTATAATTTTAACGTTGGATTTCATAGGGCTTTCATCTGTAGATTTATTATGAGTATTTTGGGATACATTAATTGTATTTTAAACGTGTTCAAGGTAGGGTTCGATTAAATCTATTTTGAACGAAAACTAGACTCTGGTTCGTGATGATTCCCATATTGTAAGCCCAAATTAGATTAGGGATTTTGATTAGTAGACTAAAACGTAAGTGTGAGAGGTTTCAATTACCCGGAAGAACGACGAATTGATAGTGTTCGGTAGAGAGAAATTCCGGCGACTACGGGTTCTGTCTCCAGCGTCCTCTGCTGCAATTCCGACTAAACCAGCGTGTCCAGAAGCCTTATAGAGGATCGATGGTGTGTTGGCTTGGAAGAATTGTAATCAAATTGGTGAATTTGGTGATTTCGTGAGAGAATTTGGTGATTATGAGGTAATTCGATGAAAATAAGTTCATTTGTTTTAATGGTGATGATTAAAGGGCTTAATGGAGTTTTTTAATGACAAAAAACATGTAGAACGGTTATGAAACTGAACTTTCCTGTGATTAAATGTTGTTTTTACGTTTCAACTGTTGAAAGGCGCGACCGTGTCCATTTGAGGCGCGACCGTGCCTAGGCACCGGGCGCGATCGTTCCAAAGCTGGTCGCGCGACCGTGCCAAAGCACTTGGCGCGACCGTGCCAGAACGAGGCGCGACCGTGCGTATTAGGGTTTCTTGTTAAATTTGCAACATCAGACCTTGTAACTTTAGTCTTTGACATATTTGTATATATAGGTACTTATGTAGTGTTTTAGTAGGTTACAATCGTGTAAGATTTACGGATTTAGCATCGAAATATAGTATTTAATTGATGATACGAATAGAACAAAATAGTGCACTAGAATTGGGTTTGAAATGCATTACATTGAATTTGAAATACGGATACTAAAAATCAGAAATGTTACAGTCTCCCCATGTTGAGGGAATTTCGTCCCGAAATTTAGCTAGAGGAAGCGACGGCATCAGTAAAAAGATGGGGGTACTTGAGTTTCATTTGGTCCTCTCGTTCCCAAGTGAATTCAGGACCACGCTTAGACTCCCAACGAACTTTGACAATAGGAATACGACTTCGCTTGAGTTGCTTGATTTCACGATCCATAATTTCTACCGGTTTCTCAACGAAGTGCATCGTTTCATCAATGCGCACACCATCAAGTGGTATATGGAGATTCTCATCAGGGAGACATTTCTTCAGATTAGATACATGAAATGTAGGATGCACATTACCAAGAGATGGAGGTAACTCGAGTTTGTAAGCCACTCTCCCAATCCTTTCAAGGATCTTGAATGGACCAACATAGCGAGGGGCTAACTTGCCTTTCTTTCCAAAACGGATCACACCCTTCCACGGAGACGCCTTAAGAAGAACAAGGTCACCGACTTGGAATTCCAAGGGTTTTCGTCGTTTATCGGCATAACTCTTTTGCCGACTTCTCGCGGTTCGGATGTTGTCACGGATTTGAATAATCTTGTCGGATGTTTCTTGAATTAACTCGGGACCGGTGATTTGTGCTTCACCAATCTCATTCCAACAGATAGGAGAACGACATTTGCGACCATAAAGAGCTTCAAATGGAGCCATGTTGATACTCGTGTGATAGCTATTGTTGTAAAAGAACTCAATTAGGGGTAAATGTGAATCCCAATTGCCACCAAAATCAATTACACAAGCTCTAAGCATGTCTTCAAGAGTTTGGATTGTCTGCTCGGTTTGACCATCAGTTTGGGGATGGTAAGCTGTGCTCAAATCCAATCGTGTACCAAGTGCAGTTTGGAGAGATTGCCAAAAACGAGAAGTGAACCGGGCATCTCGATCGGATATTATGTTCAAGGGAGCACCATGACGGCTCACAATTTCATAAATGTAAATTCGGGCTAGTTTCTCAACCCGATAGTCTTCACGGATAGGCAAGAAACGAGCAGATTTGGAGAGACGATCAATGATTACCCAAATGCTATCATAACCACTCGAGGTGCGAGGGAGTTTGGTAATAAAATCCAAGGCTAAGTTATCCCATTTCCACACGGGAATTTCCGGTTGTTCAAGTAATCTGGAAGGACGTTGGTGTTCGGCTTTGACTTTGGAACACGTTAGACATTTGGCAACATAGTGAGCAATGTCCTTTTTCATACCGGGCCACCAATATTGTTGGCGAAGATCTTGGTACATTCTATCCGCACCAGGATGAATAGAATAACGAGTCTTGTGAGTCTCGTTCATGAGAAATGTACGGAGATCATCGCGATCGGGAATCCAAATACGGTTCAAGTAATAAAGTAAGCCATTGGATTTTGATTCGAGTAGTAGTTCAACACCACACGACATTTCCTCATACATGTTACCCTAGGTGACTGAGACGTGTTGAGCTTCTAAGATGCGGTTTTGAATGTCGGTTTGAATTCGAACACATTGAAGCATGACATGGTCGTTTCGACTCAAAGCGTCGGCTACAATATTCGCTTTGCCGGGATGGTAACGAATCTCGCAGTCATAGTCGTTAAGGAGTTTAACCCAACGTCGTTGTCTCATATTGAGTTCCTTTTGATTGAAGATGTGTTGGAGACTTTTGTGGTCGGTGAACACCACGCATTTCGTGCCATAGAGATAATGTCTCCAAATCTTCAATGCGAATACGACCGCACCAAACTCGAGATCGTGCGTCGTATAATTCTTCTCATGAATCTTAAGTTGCCTTGATGCATAAGCGATTACTTTGCCTCGTTGCATGAGGACACAACCGAGACCTTGGTTAGAAGCATCACAGTAGACAACTAGATCATCATTCCCATCAGGGAGAGTCAAAATGGGGGCGTTGCACAACTTTTGTTTGAGGGTTTGGAAAGCTTCTTCTTGTTTTGGTCTCCATTCATAAGTCTTACCCTTGTGAGTCAAAGTGGTAAGGGGAACAACAATCTTAGAGAAGTTTGAGATGAAACGACGGTAATATCCCGTAAGACCAAGAAATGAACGAACTTCAGTGGGAGTCTTCGGGGCATTCCAATTCTTAACTGTTTCGATCTTAGTAGGGTCAACATGAATACCCTTGTCGTTGACGATATGACCAAGAAATTGAACTTCTTTTAACCAAAATTCACATTTGGAGAATTTGGCATATAGTTGTTCTTTCTTCAAGAGATCCAAAACCAATCTAAGATGTTGCTCATGATCGGGTTTAGTCTTGGAATAGATTAAGATGTCATCGATGAAAACGATCACGAACTTATCAAGGTACGGTTTGCACACACGATTCACGAGGTCCATGAAAACTGTGGGTGCATTGGTTAGTCCAAAAGGCATAACCATGAACTCGTAATGACCATACCTCGTTCGAAAGGCAGTCTTTGGAATATTGTCTTCTTGCACACAGAGTTGGTGATAACCGAATCGAAGGTCAATCTTCGAGAAGCAAGTAGAGCCTTGAAGTTGATCGAAGAGATCATCAATTCTAGGCAAAGGGTAACGGTTCTTGATGGTAAGCTTGATGAGTTCGCGGTAGTCAATACATATGCGGAATGATCAAAAGCAATTCCAAGAAAAGAAAACATAATTGAAATACATAAGTTCTTTATTTATTTTAACTAAGTCCAAGCCTATATGTAGCACATCTTGATCAATCTCACATATTAGGACCTGAAACATGAATAAAATAAAGTCAACTAAAAAGTTGGTGAGTATAACACAGGTTTGTATATAGATAGCATATAGTTGTAAAACAAATCCTTACATAACATGATAAATAAGGCATTTATGGGGAGCAGCTATTGTATAACCAAGTACAATCAAACCTTTGTAACTAGCATGCAAATTGTGTTGTCGGTATCAATCACCCCAATATGGGTGGGTTTGTCAGACTCAATAGATCTATCATTGAAAACCGTCGGCTTGAATAGTTAATGATTGCACATAAGTGTTCACAAAAGTTAGCACACATAGCACTCGGGCATAAAGCTCAAATTTGCACGCATGAATGTAAATAGGATTTGTACTTGTGTTGTTGGTGTAAATGTAAATATGTAATTTGAATAGTGTTCATGTTTCACCCCAAAAATGTAAAAGAGTAAAAGGGGCTATGTATACTCACTTGGTTTGAAGGCGTAGCTAACAAAGGTACTAGATAGAATAAAGATCCTTGAAATGCACAAGTTAACCTAAAGTGTAATGTATATGGTATTAATAGTGTGCACAAGAGTTTAAGTCTAAAGTTGCATTTGGACTTGTGTAAAAAGTCATTGATTTGTAATTGAAAGTATTGAATAAAATATATAAAGTTTGAAAGAATATTTTGAGAATATTTTGATTAAGGTTTGAGTTTGAATAATTAAATAAGTAATGTAAATAATTATTGTTTATGAAAACATTGTAGGTATTAGTTATAATTTAGTATAAATAATTAATTGTTTTTGTTTAAATATAAATTAAATAAATAATCATTTATTTATTTATAATATATGTAACGTAACCATTAAAATACTTTTTAAGATTTAACAATAAGTGTAAATTAAATTTTATAAACTTTAAATAAACAATTTTCTATTTATTCCAAGATTAAATATTTGATCTTTCTAAATAGGATTAATTGTATTTTTATAAAAATCAACTATTTTTATTTTCTAATTTAATCAGAATATTTATTGTTTGAAAAATATATAAAATTATAATTCTGCCAAAAATTTAACTCACACACGACCGTGCCTGGGAAGGGAGCGATCGTGCTCGAACCACGGGCGCGACCATGCTAGTCAGGGCGCGACCGTGTTGATCAAACAGAATGCACAATTGGGTTGTTCTCTAGGCACGACCGTGTCTAGGGTTTTGAGGCATGACCAAGTCTAGCTAAAGTCATGACTGGGTCTGAGTGTGTGAGGCACGACCGCACTGGTATTTGGCGCGACCGTGTTTGTTCCAAAACAGGAACGAATTGACTGATTCTTATAATTTTAACGTTGGATTTCATAGGGCTTTCATCTGTAGATTTATTATGAGTATTTTGGGATACATTAATTGTATTTTAAACGTGTTCAAGGTAGGGTTCGATTAAATCTATTTTGAACGAAAACTAGACTCTGGTTCGTGATGATTCCCATATTGTAAGCCCAAATTAGATTAGGGATTTTGATTAGTAGACTAAAACGTAAGTGTGAGAGGTTTCAATTACCCAGAAGAACGACGAATTGATAGTGTTCGGTAGAGAGAAATTCCGGCGACTACGGGTTCTGTCTCCGGCGTCCTCTGCTGGAATTCCGACTAAACCAACGTGTCCAGAAGCCTTATAAAGGATCGATGGTGTGTTGGCTTGGAAGAATTGTAATCAAATTGGTGAATTTGGTGATTTCATGAGAGAATTTGGTGATTATGAGGTAATTCGATGAAAATAAGTTCATTTGTTGTAATGGTGATGATTAAAGGGCTTAATGGAGTTTGTTAATGACAAAAACGTGTAGAACGGTTATGAAACCGAACGTTCCTGTGATTAAAGGTTGTTTTTACGTTTCAACTGCTGAAAGGCACGACCGTGTCCATTTGAGGCGCGACCGTGCCAAAATGAGGCGCGACCGTGCCTATTAGGGTTTATTGTTAAATTTGCAACATCAGACCTTGCAACTTTAGTCTTTGACATATTTGTATATATAGGTACTTATGTAGTGTTTTAGTAGGTTACAACCGTGTAAGATTTACGGATTTAGCATCGAAATATAGTTTTTAAATGATTATACGAATAGAACAAAATAGTGCACTAGAATTGGGTTTGAAATGCATTACATTGAATTTGAAATACGGATACTAAAAATCAGAAATGTTACAAATGCCAAAGGCAGTCGTTTGATTGCCGAATACCTTCAAGATATGCGGTCTATTGCCGATGACCTAACCTTGGCACAAAGCCATATCGTTGAAGAAGACCTGTTGGTTCACATCATCTCACAACTTGGTGAAGAATATACCACCATTGTGGCTGCTATTAAGGTACGTGAGACACCTTTATTCTACCCGGAACTGTTTGATAAACTAATAGATTTTGAACGCACACTCAAAGATACAACAACAACCTCTGAACCTGTTATTGCCATAGTGAATTACACTACACGTCAACAAGTTGGTGTGGCTGAACACCGTCACCGTCACATTGTTGAAACCGGTCTTGCACTACTTCACTATGCTAAACTTCCTCTGACATATTAGACTCATGCATTCCAAACTGCAGTTTATCTCATAAACTGACTCCCCACCCCAATCTTCCATAACCAAATCCCGTTCCAGCGTCTTTTCCATCAACCTCCAAATTACAACCGCCTACAACCCCTTAGATGTCTTCGCTATCCCTGGCTCAAACCTTATTCCACCTCCAAACTTCAACCGAAATCCACTCCTTGCCTTTTTCTTGGTTATTCCACTTCCAAATCAGCCTACAAATGTTTTGATCCAGTCTCCAAACGCCTATATCACTCTCGTCATGTGCAATTCATTCAAACCCAATTTCCCTCGCATGACACCTCATCCCACCCCTTACCCACCACCAATGAATTCCTACAATCCACCACTACTACCCCTACCAATCAACCAAGTTCCAACCCCTGCCAGCATTCCACTCCCTCAAACATACAACCTCCCTTTGTTTCCTATCCGATTCACTCCTCCTCCGACACTCCAGCTACTCCACCCTCTCCTACCTATCCACAAACACCCACCTCCCCAACGTCTACATCTCCCACATATTCTACCACTAATCGGATTACCTATTCTCGTCGACCAAAACCAACCCACCTGCCCAAACTACACTACCACCCTCACATAACTCACCTTCCTCCCCATCTACTCCCACCTCAGCAGCCACCACCAGCTCAACAACCACCACTAGCTCAACAGCCACCCCCACCTCACCTACACCTTCACCTCCCACTTCAGCAACTTCAGCCTCTACCAGCCCAACCACACCACCTCCACCTCCTAGAAACAGAAAACAAAACCCAAAATACTTCAATTTAGCCTTTGTAAACTCCACCACACTCCATCCCAGTCCTCCCACACTTGAACCCACCACTCACAACCAAGCTTTTAAAGACCCGAATTGGAGACACGCTATGGACCAAGAGCTGAATGCACTATTGCAAAATGGTACATGGGAACTGGTTCCTCCCACCTCACACAACCATATTGGATGTAAGTGGATCTTCCAAATCAAACGAAACCCAGATGGCACTATATCCAAATACAAATTTCGCCTAGTTGCCAAGGGTTTTCTCCAACAATATGGCAAAGACTACTTCGATACCTTTAGCCCCGTCACCAAACCGGTCACCATTCACTTTATTCTCTCCATTGCTCTCTCCCAAAATTGGCCTCTACGTCAACTTGATGTCAACAACTCCTTTCTCCATGGTACCCTCCATGAGGAAGTCTTTATGACTCAACCTCTCCGCTTCATTCATCCTCAATTTCCCAATCATGTTTGTAAGCTTCGAAAATCACTTTATAGGCTCAAACAAGCACCACGAGCATGGTAAAAGGAACTTACCTCATTCCTTCACACTTGTGGCTGATGTGTTGCAAAACACATATCTTTTATCCCATTGTATTCGTCCATTTTACCTAGTTTTGTATTCGTTTTTAGTTGTTTTTAGCTTGTAATGAGTCTATGTTGTATTTGTAGGTACTTGTGTCTAATAGGAAGCAAAATCAAGAAGAAATCGAGCCCGAGAGAGAAGCTAAAGAGAAAGAAGAAAAAAGTTGGAATTTCAGAGCCTCGCGATACGCGAAGGGGAAGAGGAAAAATATCGCGGTACGCGAAGGGCCACTACACTTATCTCGCGGTACGCGAGGGCCATAGAAATCCGTAAAAAGTCCTAATTTGATTATAAGACGGATTTGATAGCCATTATTGGGGTAGTTCGATTTCCAGCCGTAAGAGATGATTCTAGGGCGATTTTGGTGAAGGAGGAAGCTTGTGGGTTCGTAGTTTGAAGCTAGAGAGATCGATTTGGTTAGAATCAAATCATTCGGTTTCGATTATTCGTTCTTGCATTTTATCCAGTTGTTTGAAACCATGTTTGCTATTTTTATTACTGATTTTATGGTTTTGATTATGGTTCTTAGCTAAAACTCTAATACTGCCTAGGTTAATGATGAATATTTGTTAAAGTTCAGTTTTTATCGGTTTTTGGATTTGTTTGATGGTTTGATGATATTGTAATGATCTTAGATCAGTTGATATGATGTTTATGCATGCTTGAATCTGATTTAATGTTGATTATTATCCTGCATGTGTTCATGTTGAATGTCTTTCAGTTATAGACGCATGTTTAGGTCACTTGCTTCATGTTTGTAACTATGGTGGTATTGCTAAACGTAGTGATCCATA
This sequence comes from Smallanthus sonchifolius, assembly GCA_023525975.1. Taxonomy (NCBI): domain Eukaryota; kingdom Viridiplantae; phylum Streptophyta; class Magnoliopsida; order Asterales; family Asteraceae; genus Smallanthus; species Smallanthus sonchifolius. Next base: position 64,513,140 of record CM042030.1, on the reverse strand, counting down.
GGGTTATTAGTTGGTGTTTTATTAGATTGAATGTTCTTCCTATCTCGATACCCGAAAGGTGAGAGGTAGTCTGCTAGTCTTTTGTATTAGGTGTCTAGTTGTAAACACTCTCAAAGGAGGTTTCCCCTAGGTTCTTAGTATTCATTGCTAGCTCGTGTCATATCGTGTTGTTCTGAGATCACCCCTTGCATATTTGATGTTTTGTGACAGTGAAACTGAGAGGTGATCTGTCTGTAGGGTACTTTATTGTCATTGGAGAGACTAAAAGGTAATCCAACATCTGGTGAGTGTTTTACATCTTTTGAGTTTCCTTCTGGTGACACCTTGAGAGTGATTAGGGATCCACTAGGTTGTCTAGGTTTGTTATCCTTAGAATCCCAGTTCCATCGGTAGAAGTTTGAGCTTTACAAGTAGGATTCCGATCTAGGTAGTGCTTTTCTCATCCTTGATATTACCCGAGTCTTTTGTCTGGTAGTTAGTTGTCGTTCGTGAATTCTTAATCTTGATTTCATTAGTTTAATCTTAGTTATAGAAACCCCCCCAAAACCAAATATCTTAGTTCTAGTCAGAGTCTAGTTTAGTTATTATAGTGTCTATAGGGTTCGATATCCGGCTTACCATTAGGCTTTACTACATTCGATAGGTTCACTTGCATGTTAGTGCGGTCTAGTTCATAGGTTTTCCAGAGTATTACTAGTGTGCTAGATTAGGTTTTTAATATAGTTTTTATAGACCGTCTGAGCGACATCATGTTTTTGGCGTCGTTGCCGGGGACACTTAGGCGATAGCGTATCTAGCTTTGATTGAACTTAGCAGATTAATTGGTCCTATTTGTGTTTTTAGTCATATAGTGTCTAGTTGTCTGTGTCTTAATTGTGTGCTTTGTCCTGGTTACTATTTGTGTGTCTAATCTTGGGGTTGAGTCTTTCTGTGTGTTGAGTCTTTCTTTATTTTGTTTTGTGTCTTTCAGTTTATGCAGCATACTCGTTTGCAGGGATCACCCGAGTTTACAGCTTATTCAGAGCCCGAGCGAGAGCTTCACGAGTGCAGCCGCATCCTTCGTGAGCGTTTGAAAATCTTGTACGTAATCTGAGCCCTGTTCCATTTCCTAACATGGGCGACGCTGACCCACCAACGAGACGTACTGTCCACCAAAGGGCCTGTGATGGATTCACTGGGGCGAGATCTTTGATCACCCGCCCAAACGTGCCCAATACCAATAATTGGCAAATCCCTTCGCACGTTATGAGTACCATCACTAACTCGACCCAGTTCCACGAACTGGAGGACGAGGATGCACCAGGACATCTGTCTTGCTTCGCGCATATTTGCGATACCTTTCGCATTACTGATGCCACACATGACGCTGCTTCCACTTGGTTGGATACCCTGCCCCAGGATTCCATTATCACTTGGGCAGATCTGGAGGCCAAGTTCTTAAAGAAATATTATCCACCTTCTATGGTCGCCCGTCTGCGGGACCAGATCCATTCTTTTCGCATGGACCCCGATGAGCCCTACCATATGGCTTGGGAGCGGTTCAAGACCAATGTTTTCAGAACCGGACCGGACAACGACCCGGACGTTTCAGAGGTTCACCGGTTGGACCGGATTTAAGAACCGGATGATATCTTAATTAGTTTAGAATATATAAAAATATAGGAAATTTTCATAACAAAATATAGTATAACTCGATTATCATTTTATCCAGCATATTAATAATAGTAGGTGTTATTAGTTTTTAATTTTAAAAAATATTAATAATTTTGTGTGATCTAGTTATAAAATATTGAGTTTGATCAAATATATTTGGTATTTGAATGCTTAATTCTTTATGTTAAAAAAAATAATGGATACAAAATATTTTTTAAGTTTTAGGTTTGCTATTAATATCAAGTAAAATTGTTATACATATTATGAAATCAAAAAGCTAACATCAACTTCATCCTAGTGTAGTTGTTAAACATTAAACCATTTCAAATTTCTTTAGTACGTTGCAAGTTCGAATCCTACAATAATAAACTTTTAACTAATTCTTATTCTGAGCTATGCTTTTGTTCTAATTTATGCCTTCTCCCACATCGGCCAAGTACACAACACACTTCCCACCTCTATAAAATAAATGGTTCCACCGGTCTTTAGCACATCCGGTCCGACCCCTCAACCGGGTTGGCGGTTCAACCACCCGAACCGTCTGAACCAACCGATCCAACTGCTATCCGGTTTAAACTGCCGAGCCGAACCGGCTTAGGGTCCGGTTCACGGTCCGGCCGGCCGGTCCGGTCCAGTTTTCAAAACCATGTTCAACACTCTACTGAGTAGATGCCCCCAACATGGTCTTTCTGATTGGGCACTAGTAGAGAAATTCTATAATGGTCTGACTTTTGAGAAGCAGCAAATGTTCAACACTTCAGCAGGAGGCCATATCATGGAGGAGAAGGAGCCCGAGGAGTGCGAAGAGATGTTTGAGAGCTTCGCTTTAGCCGAGCAGCAGCCACGTTCTGTTAGGACATCCATTCCTAGTGCTAAGACACCGCCTCTTCTGCTAGAGGTGTTCATCAGGTCACCCTTGATGCTAGCGTGGCAGCTGCACTTGCAACCATGGCAAAGGAGATTAAGGAGCCGGAGCTGAGTGCAAAGAAGTGTGAGGTGTGCAGAGGGGGCCACGACACCAGAGACTGCCCCGTTAATCATCATGAGCAGGTAGAGTTTGTGAGTAACTAGAACTGAGGTTTAATAATGCCTTTGGCAATACATTTAACCTAGGATGGAGGTCTGGCGGGAACCCATCGGGGTTTCAGCAGCGCTAGAATCAGTATGGTGAGGAGATGCAGGTCCAAGTGGGGGGAGCAGTGTTGGCAACAAGAGGATTGAGGAGATGCTGGAGACTTAAACCCAGATGCTCGCCCACTTAGTAGTGAGAGATAAGGAGACTCAGCAGAGATTGGATGCTCATGATACTCTACTGAAAAATCAGCAATCTGCATTCCAAGATCTGCAGCGCACGGTAGGAGACATCGCGAAGAATATGAAGGATAGACAGGGAGGTCCATCTTTGGGTTCTAATGCATCAATGATGGCCGTGACGACTAGGAGTGGAAGAGAGAAAAGAGCCGCCTGTGGAGGATGAAGAGGTGGTGGAAGAGGAGATAGTGATGGAGAAGCCTGCTGATAAAGCAGAGGAAAAGAAAAGGGGGGGATGAAGACGCCCCAAAGTTGACCTAAGCCGTGTTCCTTACCCAGCCCGTCTTATGCCTCATAAGTTTGCTAAGGAATAAGGTCACTTCCTAAATATGTTCAAGAAACTAAAGGTCAACCTTCCATTCATCGAGGTCCTCCAGCATATGCCTAAATATGCTAAGTTCTTGATAGATTTTCTTTCAAACAAAAAGAAGCTGGAGGAGGTCTCGAAGGTCTCTCTGAGTGAGAGATGCTCTGCGGTGGTCCAGAACAAGCTGCTAGAGAAATTAGCAGATCCGGGTCACAACATGATCCCGTGTCTGTCGGCAGTTTGCCTAAGAACCACGCGTTGGCTGACCTAAATGCTAGCATCAATCTGATGTCATGCTCTATATATAAGCAGCTAGACCTTGGAGATCCTAATCCGAAGCGCATATCCTTGGCTGATCGCTCGGTTAAATATCCACGAGGAATAGTGGAAAACTTGCTAGTGAAAGTAGATAAATTCGTTTTCTCTGTGGATTTTGTGATTCTCGACATAGAGGACGATGATAAGGTCCCGCTCATCCTAGGACGCCCGTTCTTGCGTACCACCAAGGCATTGATTGATGTCTTTGATGGAAAGCTCACACTTCGTGTGGGGGATGAGAGAGTTACCTTCAATGCTGTGAAGTCTATGAAGGAGAGTAGTGAGAATAGCAAATCGGTTTTTTCAATTGATACCTTCATGGATAACCTTTGGGATTCTAGTTTAGGAGAGAATGCAGCTGGAGGTACCTCGAGTGAGCCAGTTGAGAGTTGTGTTGGAAAGCCCGCCCCTGATTTAGGAGAGCTATCTGATTGGGCGTTAGATTTAGAAGAGTTCCTGAATGAGCCAGATGAGTATGGTGATGATGTGCCCAGCGATCTGCATGAGATAATGGCAAATCTGGAGGAGATGATATGTAAAACCCCAAGTGTGGGGTTGGTTGAGAGTGTAGAGGATCGTGAAGATCCGGGTGAGAGCATAGAGGCCATATCCTTAGAGATACCTAATCCTGAGCCCTTACCCATTATTGTTGTTCATGCTGAGGGGATAGAGACTGAGTCATCCCCTAAGTCCAGGCCGCCCCGTAAGAAAATCCGAGAGCTGAGAGATGTAAGTCATGTGAGGATAATGTACACCCCAAGTGTGGGGATGTTTAGGGTGAGAAATTGCCTAAGTATTTGTTACATGTTATTTTTGAACCTGGTCAGTTTAAATGTTGGTGGAAAGACTTAAAAGAGTGTGTCAGTAGATATTTATTGATTATTGATAGTTTGTTGGTGATGAGAGTAGGTGCGCAGCGTAGGATGAAGGCGGTGTCAAGGAGGATCAAAGAGAAGCCTCCTGATTAGGCTTGTTTGTTTCTCAGGCCAGTGCCCGGGTGTACAGTGTGTATATGTGTCACACCCCCAATTTCAGTTAACGGAGTTTTACCGTTTGAGAAGTGACGAACCAGGATCTCAGAAATTAGTTACATTAAACGACTCTACATGGGACTCAAATGAAAATATCATAACAAACAGAGTTCAAATGCGGAAGCGTAAAGAAAAGCAAATGCACAAAACACACGCGCCCAAAAGTCCAAATGTCCAAACCAACACAATCCAAAATAGTCCAAACAATTATTATAAAGTAACAAACAAAATAGAAGAATCCCATGCATGTCCTAACGTGCACCTGTGCCTTATCTTAGCGACTTGAGAAAACATGTAAGTAAAGATGTCAACACGAGGTTGGTGAGTTCACAGACTTCAATATATAAATAAGCGTTTACCAAATTTATGATCATTCAATATGTATCTATAGGTAGCTAACCTATGTTCATGTTTAACTAAAGCGCTCGCAACCGAAGCTGACTGTTTGTTTATTTGCCTCCTGCCAGGTCTATCAACACTGGCGATGTGAGTAGGCTAACATTTCACCCGTTCGATCTTCAATCGAGTTAGCACGACTAACGCGGGTGGGATTTGTCAAACCCAGCAGTACTACTAAACATTACCTCGCTAAGATCCATATTAATGGTCCGATATAAGATGAGGACTTTATGTGATAGCGTGTTACGCTTAGCTTTAACATTGATAACATATGAATTACAAAATCTCAAAATAGTTGAATCATGTTTTCTCCCCCAAGTTAAAACAGTAAAAAGGGGCTGTGAAAACTCACATGCGTTGCGTTGCAGGTAGTATCACACAAAGGATAAGTTGGAACCACGAGTGTAAGTCTCAAAAGACTTACGAATGCCCTAAAATTATAAACACATAAATTAGGGATAAAATGGGAATTGTGACAGCGACACGGAATTAGAAACGTCTTAAAGAAATGCTCTAATAATCAAGAGTAGACGAACGTGTCCACGGGAATAGGAATTCTTTAATTAATAATTAAGATATATATACGTTGCGCGACGAATGACAAAATAATATATAATAAATATATTCGAACGTTTTGTCGTTTACAAAATTTAGAAAAACAATATAATCTAATATATTATTTTTAGGTTCGCAGGAATATTCTAAATACTCATTCGTGTGGAAAAATAATAAATATATTATTTTTAATGGAGGTAATAAACACGAGTAAATAATATAACAATTATATTATTAAATAGTTTAAAACGTTACACGAGTTCTAAAACGATACGAAATAATATAACTTATATATTATTTTATAATATTAATCGCAGGTTGAAAATAATATAAATATATTATTTTATACAAGGTTGGCTTGAAAATAATATAATATACTATTTTTAAAAGTGGAATTAATAATGAAAATGGATTATAATGATGATCGAAACTGACATAATGGCGATGTTAATCGTCTCAATGATGATCGAAACTGACATTAATAACCATTTCGGTTATAATTTTGGACGAATTTTGGCTATAGCTCGTGGATTTGGATTAACACACACTCGGTTTGACTTTTAGAAAGTCAACAGGAACAAAGGATTCTTCAATTTTGACTTTCAAAGTCAACCGGTCTTGGGTAATTACATAATTAGACCTTGTAATTCTAATTTAAATGATGGCAGAATTAGTCTCTGGGGTTTAATATTGGGTTAACTGAGTTAGGCTTTAACATAATACTTAACGAGATTGCTAACGGAGTTAACTTGAAGAGTCGGATTGTCACATCATCCCCTAGTTGAAAGAATTTTCGTCCCGAAAATTAAATAAATAAATAAAAAATTTCCCGGGATATCACATCATCCCCGGTTGAAAGAATTTTCGTCCTGAAAATTAGATAGTACCTTAAGAATTTGACGCGGAGTGCTTGAACAGATTAGGATATTTGCGCATCATCTGATCCTCGCGCTCCCACGTGAATTCCGGTCCGCGTTTCGAGTTCCAACGAACTCTGACAATAGGGATTTTACTGTGCTTTAACGTTTTGAGTTCCCTATCCATAATTTCCATGGGTTCTTCAATGAAACGTAACTGTTCATCGATGTGTAGTTCCTCAAGAGGAACTACGAGCGATTCGTCTGCTAGACATTTCTTCAAATTTGAGACGTGAAAGACGTTGTGTACACCACTAAGTCCTTCAGGTAGGTCCAATTGGTACGCTACTGGCCCGATTCTTTTCAATATCTTGAATGGTCCAACATAACGAGGATTCAGTCTGCCCCGTTTCCCAAAACGAATGACACCCTTCCAAGGTGAAACTTTTAACAAGACCATATCCCCTACTTGAAATTCCAACGGTTTACGACGCTTATCGGCATAGCTCTTTTGTAACATCCCAAATAATGACAAGACAAATAGAAAAGGGAAATAAAGTGGGCTTGGCCAAAATTTCGGCCCATGGGCCGAAAAGAAAAGGGGGAAACCCCATTACAAAACAGCAGCTTCAACTCAAACCCCTCTCATTTCATCTTCCTGCGCAAGAATACTAGAGAGAGAGAGAGAGAGCGATCGGCTTGTGAAGAAAACCGCAAGGAGAAGACTCAAGGGCTCGGGAATCATCCGACTCCACCATTTCAACGCATAGCAACAGAAATCGGGCCTGTTGAGGTAAGCATCGCCTCTGATTATGAGTCTTTTCATGTCTCGGGTTTAAATCAAATAAAGATACGATTTTTGCATACGAAACTTGAAACAAATCACGTATTTGAACTCAAGAACGATAAAGGAAGGTGTTTAACGTAAAATGCTCAAGGTTTAATCGATTGGAAATAAGTTGGCTGGAGCAAGGTTCTGGTCAGGGAAGATGCAGACCCATGACTCGAAACTATAGTTTCGATACATACAGACCCGTCGAAACTACTCTAGTTTCGATAGTCATGTTTGACTCGAAACTATCTAGTTTCGATAGCAGCCAATGACTCGAAACTACCATAGTTTCGATAGGAACTCAGGACTCGAAACTACCTAGTTTCGAGTGTCACCTTGAACCTAAACTAAGATTTTTCATAAGTTAATGACTCGAAACTACCATAGTTTCGATAGGATCTCATGACTCGAAACTACCTAGTTTCGATAGAAGGATTATGACTCGAAACTACCTAGTTTCGAGTGTAAGACCATAGCTCGAAACTACCATAGTTTTGATGCGACCCACCTCCCGAAACTACTGAGTTCAAGCATAGTAATGTCTAGTGTCATCTAGGAGCACCATCTTATGTGTATGACTTTATTATACAGATCGTGAGTGACATTAGTGAAGCCCAGTAGCCAGCTTAGTGTATTACAGAAACTACTCATCAGGTGAGTTCTATGTGCCCCTTTTTATGTTATGTGCAAATGTTTTCAAATGTTTTGGGGCTGAAGTGTATACACTAAGTGAATAAAGTTTATGAATGTTAATGTGATCATATGTGTTATACAAGTATATATATATACCTATACACGAAAGAGAAATTATGAATAAAGAATGAAAAGCATGATTATAAAGAATGAACGAAAGTATAACACAAAATGAAAGAATGAAATCCTGCTTTATATCCATGTATATATTGCTTGCAAAGAATGAAATGAATGAATGTCATAACATATAAGAATGAAATCTTGCTTTATATCCATGTATATATTGCTTGCCAAGTACAGAAAATGTTATGGACGCTTCGATGATAACGGCTACTTCGGTAGACGGACGACCATGTGACTATTTTATAACCGGGACAAGTGCGTTCCTTCATCAGCTAGGACGTACGAATGCCATTAAAGGACGGTCGAAGCAATTGGCATATTATAGTAGAACGGTTGTATAAATAATAGTCGCATGGGAAACGGATACCTTCGGGTAGACGGGCGAATATGACGGACTACGACGGTAGTACGGTTAAGACGGACGGCCGAAGGTTTGCCGGACGGTATAGCATAACAGATGGCCGAAGGTTTGCCGGATGTTGTGGAGGACGGACTACGACGGTAGGACGGGCGTATTGTCTTCGTGACTTACGCATAAATGAATGCGGGTTGATCACCCTTATATAGTATGACCCATGAAATTAAAGAAAAGAAAGAAAAGAAAGAAAAGGGTGAATGCATATATATATATATGAAATCACAAAAATACAGAAAAGAAAGATGAAAAGAAAGACAAAAGTTATGAATACGTATTTATATGAATGACTATACAGTAATGCATACTTATAAAGTAAAGAATAGAATGTTTATATCAAATTGCATTAAACTAGAACTCACCAGCGTTAGCTGACTTTTAGTATACATTTCAGTTAAAGGAAGAAAAGGTCGTGCGATGGCGTGAAGGTTACCCGGCACAAGACTGACATCCCACTTTTGTTTGTTAAGACAATGTTGTGTTTTTAATTGTTAAGACTTCCGCTGTTATGTAATGTAATTGAATGATGAAGGTTTTTAATTTAAGTTCAGTATTTATGGCTATGTTTATGAGTAAATCCAACAAGTGAGGTCACCCGGGAAAGGGGCCTTACAAGTTGGTATCAGAGCAATAGTTTGAGAGATTCAGACATCCCTAAATGTCTGAACTCAAACTGATAATGGGACCAACGCATGGATGTCAGTACGGGTAGCCAACGCCAACGCCAAAACAAGTAAGTAAGTATCAATGTCAACATATGTAACTCAGTATAGATGCCTTAGCTTAGGACACATGCCTTAGTTACCAATGTCACTACTGATATGAATAGTTACACATAGGACATATGATGGTAGACAATTTGAGCACATGAGTACAGTAAATGGTTAATAATAACACGTAGCTACTGTTATCAATCTTTTACTGTGTAAGTGTGTCTCGATTTGTCGTCCGTCGTATGTACTCACCGTAGAGAGCGAAAGAGATGTTAGTCTAATACTATGAAATGCACATGAATTATAAGAACGGTGAGATCCATGTGAGGTGAATCACAAACAACGAGCAGAAGTTCGATAAACCACAAAGAAAGAAAGATGGCGGAATATCAACGGTCCAAGTAGATCAGTAACGAACATTCATGAACGACTTCCGTCAACAAGGAGTTCAAAAAGGGAAGAACGATATATGGATTAAACATCGTTTATAGAAGACATCTAAATTATGAAGCATTATAAGATGAGTCAGGAACTCACAAGTAAGGTAAGTTGGCAATTACGTCAGGATCCACGTAATTGTAAATTTACATGTGCTCGTGCATACTGATGAACCTTATCGTGTGGATTAATACACATGTCACCAAAAACAATTTAATCACTCCAACCAAGACTATGAGATTAGTCACCTAAGTAATGGCGATTGTAACGAATTAGCAAGACGAATGATGGCAACAACGACACACCAAAGGTGGAATGAGAAGGAATGGAACCCTAAATGAAGTTTACTGAATTTGAGTGACACGAAGAAACAAGTTTAGAAAGATTGACGAAACCTGGTCCGGAACCTGATGCAACAGTGATGGAAGTAGTAAATCAATCAAACACAAAGGAATGGAAAGATTTGCACTAGAAGAGGATTAGTATGAGGATGATGAGAGGGCCTATCAAGCCCCAGTGAGAAGGTTGCTTCGCATGGCAGCCCGCAAACGAAGAAGACCAATTAAGTAGAATTTGAGGAACTCAACACTTGTTTGTTTCGAATTGGGAAAGTAACTACCAAGGATTACACGTTAAGTATGAGACATGAGTGCTACATATGTCAGACAAGCACACGTTTAGAGAACTGCTTTTGAACAGGAATTGTCTATGCTTAACACAAACACCATATGATGAATAAACATTGGTCTACTGTCTAAGTATGCAAGAGTATGAAGGAAATAAGCACACGAGTATATGTCCAAGAAATATATGAGTGCACGAATACACAAATGGCATCTCTCCATGCAAAATACAACCCCAGATAAACTACTATGAGTATTCGCTGAAACGAGAAGATAGACATACAAACGACAACAAATGACTAGAACCGTGATGTTAATTAGGGCGTGCAGGCAAAACCAAATGAAACCAGATCCAACCCAAGGATTGTTGTTCAGGATGGATGTGAAAGGCAAGCCCAATAGTGTGAAGTAAGGCGTAAGTGGAAGCAAGGACTCAAGACGAGTCAGAAAACACTCTACGATGATTAAGTCAAGTCAAGAGCACGTGAGACTACTGAAATTGAAAGGCCAGTAAGGAACCTAATGAGACCAGAAAGGAAAGGAATAAATCGAGTATCACCACACGTGTCAACTAATTAAACAAACCTACGAATGAAATTCTAAAAGAATAACATACGAAAACTGTTAACGGTCACGAAAAGTTATAAAATATATATTTTTGGTCACAAGGGATGCCAATCCCTAAGACCATCCAGTGATATGAAGTAAGAGTGGTACGTAATAGACTAATGATGAGAAATGTGAAACCATGATGAGTATGTTTTAAAGAAAGACAAGAATGGAGTTACGTGTATAGGAATATGAATGTAAAAAAAAATCGTATACCTAGTATTCCGTCTGAATGAATACCTTCCCGACAAGTTTGGTATGATAAAGTAAGGATTCATATGGTTCCTTCGGGAACGAAGCAATATGGTTCCTTCAGGAACGCAACAGTATAGTCCCTACGGGAACAAAACGATAAGGTTCCTTCAGGAACGAAATGATACGGTTCCTTCGGGAACGAGATAATAGGATTCATTCGGGAACGACATGGTATGCTCTTTCGAGAACGAATACACCAAGGATAATATATGAAGTACACGTAATAACCGAAGCAACTTAGAAAGAGAATGATAACAACTACCTAGAGCATATAGTAGGCAATTTAAACAAGATACTAGAATATCAAAGGGACGCTTCTAAGTGTTGATAAGAGTTCATGGCCCGCTCAGCATGACTAATCCACGCAAATGCTTGGTGGATTCGAGTTAAGCCCACCCACGAGAGGTACATCAGATTAAAGTAAGATATACCATTCAATACAACATCCGAAGAAACCATAATAAAGGAGAAGAGGTGGTAGTAACGTGTAAACCCTAACTACACGCAATTCACCTGTGGCATCGAATGTTTATATTATTTTCATGAAGCAGAACAAGTGAGTTACAGAAACTTAAGAGACAACCTAGTCATGACGGACAGATTTATAATCATATATAAGAGACATCCCAAATCTATTTCTACTTAAAACACGAGACCCGTTTAGGACTTAGGTTGTCAAGGAACAAAAAGAGAAGGTGTTAGACTTTAATAAACAAAATGTATCAAGACTTGAAGAAAGAGTACTGGTGGCCTGGCATGAAGAATGATGTGACAGAATACGTGAGCAAGTGCTTAACGTGTTCTCTAGTTAAGGCCGAGCACCAGAAACCATACGGTAAAATGCAACCTTTACCAATACCGGAATGGAAGTGGGAAGAGATCACAATGGACTTCATTACCAAGCTACCGCGAACAGCTAAAGGCAATGATACCATTTGGGTGATCGTCGACCGCTTGACAAAGAGTGCTCACTTCTTGCCAATACGAGAAACTTCTTCTTCTGAAAAGCTAGCAGAAGTATTTATCAAGGAAATTGTGAGCAGACATGGTATGCCGCTGTCGATTGTGTCTGACAGGGATACTAGATTCACGTCAAGGTTTTGGAAGAAATTCAATGAAGCAATGGGCACTAGACTGAACATCAGCACCGCTTACCACCCCCAAACCGATGGACAATCGGAAAGGACCATTCAGACCTTGGAGGACATGCTCCGGGCCTGTATCATTGACTTCGGTGGGAGTTGGGACAGCCATCTACCATTGGCAGAATTTTCATATAACAACAGCTATCACTCGACTATTGGCATGCCTCCATTTGAAATGTTGTATGGGAGGAAATGTAGGACCCCGGTTTGTTGGGGGGGAATTGGACAGAAGGATTTTGCAAGTCTCGAAGTGGTCAAAGCTACTTCTGAGAAATTTGATCAAATCAAGGCTCGTATGAAAGCCGCAAAAGACAGACAGAAATCATACGCGGATAAGAGGAGGAGGGATTTAGAGTTTCAAGTAGGGGACATGGTACTGTTGAAAGTATCACCGTGGAAAGGAATCATTCGGTTCAGAAAGCGTGGCAAACTAAGTCCAAGGTTTGTCGGACCTTTCAAGATTGTAGCAAGAGTGGGTCAAGTTGCTTACAGACTCGACATACCCGTCGAGCTTAGTGGAATACACCCTACGTTCCACGTGTCGCACTTACGCAAGTGCCTAGCTGACGACACAGCTCACATACCTTACGACGAGATCGAAGTGGATAACAGTCTAAATTATGTAGAGGAACCAATAGCCATTCTTGACCGAGCTGAGAAACGATTACGCAATAAGTCGATTCCTTTAGTCAAAATACAATGGAAACACAGAAAGGGGTCCGAGGCTACTTGGGAGAAAGAAGACGAGATGAAGGAACTGTATCCCCAGTTGTTTAACGTGTAACAGGTTTCGAGGACGAAACCTCATTAAGGAGGGTAGACTTGTAACATCCCAAATAATGACAAGACAAATAGAAAAGGGAAATAAAGTGGGCTTGGCCAAAATTTCGGCCCATGGGCCGAAAAGAAAAGGGGGAAACCCCATTACAAAACAACAGCTTCAACTCAAACCCCTCTCATTTCATCTTCCTGCGCAAGAATACTAGAGAGAGAGAGAGAGAGCGATCGGCTTGTGAAGAAAACCGCAAGGAGAAGACTCAAGGGCTCGGGAATAATCCGACTCCACCATTTCAACGCATAGCAACAGAAATCAGGCCTGTTGAGGTAAGCATCGCCTCTGATTATGAGTCTTTTCATGTCTCGGGTTTAAATCAAATAAAGATACGATTTTTGCATACGAAACTTGAAACAAATCACGTATTTGAACTCAAGAACGATAAAGGAAGGTGTTTAACGTAAAATGCTCAAGGTTTAATCGATTGGAAATAAGTTGGCTGGAGCAAGGTTCTGGTCAGGGAAGATGCAGACCCATGACTCGAAACTATAGTTTCGATACATACAGACCCGTCGAAACTACTCTAGTTTCGATAGTCATGTTTGACTCGAAACTATCTAGTTTCGATAGCAGCCAATGACTCGAAACTACCATAGTTTCGATAGGAACTCAGGACTCGAAACTACCTAGTTTCGAGTGTCACCTTGAACCTAAACTAAGATTTTTCATAAGTTAATGACTCGAAACTACCATAGTTTCGATAGGATCTCATGACTCGAAACTACCTAGTTTCGATAGAAGGATTATGACTCGAAACTACCTAGTTTCGAGTGTAAGACCATAGCTCGAAACTACCATAGTTTTGATGCGACCCACCTCCCGAAACTACTGAGTTCAAGCATAGTAATGTCTAGTGTCATCTAGGAGCACCATCTTATGTGTATGACTTTATTATACAGATCGTGAGTGACATTAGTGAAGCCCAGTAGCCAGCTTAGTGTATTACAGAAACTACTCATCAGGTGAGTTCTATGTGCCCCTTTTTATGTTATGTGCAAATGTTTTCAAATGTTTTGGGGCTGAAGTGTATACACTAAGTGAATAAAGTTTATGAATGTTAATGTGATCATATGTGTTATACAAGTATATATATATACCTATACATGAAAGAGAAATTATGAATAAAGAATGAAAAGCATGATTATAAAGAATGAACGAAAGTATAACACAAAATGAAAGAATGAAATCCTGCTTTATATCCATGTATATATTGCTTGCAAAGAATGAAATGAATGAATGTCATAACATATAAGAATGAAATCTTGCTTTATATCCATGTATATATTGCTTGCCAAGTACAGAAAATGTTATGGACGCTTCGATGATAACGGCTACTTCGGTAGACGGACGACCATGTGACTATTTTATAACCGGGACAAGTGCGTTCCTTCATCAGCTAGGACGTACGAATGCCATTAAAGGACGGTCGAAGCAATTGGCATATTATAGTAGAACGGTTGTATAAATAATAGTCGCATGGGAAACGGATACCTTCGGGTAGACGGGCGAATATGACGGACTACGACGGTAGTACGGTTAAGACGGACGGCCGAAGGTTTGCCGGACGGTATAGCATAACAGATGGCCGAAGGTTTGCCGGATGTTGTGGAGGACGGACTACGACGGTAGGACGGGCGTATTGTCTTCGTGACTTACGCATAAATGAATGCGGGTTGATCACCCTTATATAGTATGACCCATGAAATTAAAGAAAAGAAAGAAAAGAAAGAAAAGGGTGAATGCATATATATATATATGAAATCACAAAAATACAGAAAAGAAAGATGAAAAGAAAGACAAAAGTTATGAATACGTATTTATATGAATGACTATACAGTAATGCATACTTATAAAGTAAAGAATAGAATGTTTATATCAAATTGCATTAAACTAGAACTCACCAGCGTTAGCTGACTTTTAGTATACATTTCAGGTAAAGGAAGAAAAGGTCGTGCGATGGCGTGAAGGTTACCCGGCACAAGACTGACATCCCACTTTTGTTTGTTAAGACAATGTTGTGTTTTTAATTGTTAAGACTTCCGCTGTTATGTAATGTAATTGAATGATGAAGGTTTTTAATTTAAGTTCAGTATTTATGGCTATGTTTATGAGTAAATCCAACAAGTGAGGTCACCCGGGAAAGGGGCCTTACATCTTTTGACGATCATGAGCTGCTGCCATACGGTTTCTAATTTAAACGATTTTCTCAGAAGTTTCATGTACGAGTTCAGGACCTGTAAGTTGACTATACCCATCCTCGGCCCAACAAATAGGAGAACGGCATTTCCGTCCATACAATGCCTCGAATGGTGCCGCCTTGATGCTAGTGTGATAACTGTTGTTGTAGGAGAACTCCACTAAAGGTAAGTGAGACTCCCAAGTGTTATCGAAATCGATCACACAAGCTCGCAGCATGTCCTCTAATGTTTGGATAGTACGTTCCGTTTGACCATCGGTTTGCGGGTGATAAGCTGTGCTCATGTCTAAACACGTGCCTAAAGCCTTATGTAACGATTGCCAGAAATGAGAGGTGAAACGTGCATCACGATCCGAAATGATAGAGATTGGCACCCCATGCCAAGAGACTACTTCTTTCAAGTAAGTACGAGTAAGCTTATCCATTTTGTCGGTTTCCTTGATTGCTAAGAAGTGAGCGGACTTTGTTAAACGATCAACAATTACCCAAATGGTATCACATCCGGTAGGAGTTCGTGGCAATTTTGTGATAAAGTCCATGGATATCTGTTCCCATTTCCATATGGGAATCTCTGATTGTTGGAGAAGACCGGAAGGCTTTTGATATTCAACTTTGACTTTCGCGCAAGTCAGGCACTTGCTCACATAGGTGGCTATATCGGCCTTCATCTTTGGCCACCAATACAGTACCTTTAGATCATGGTACATCTTGTCGGAACCTGGATGAATAGAGTAACGATATTTATGGGCCTCATCCATGACTAGTTCTCTTAAGTTTCCGAATACTGGAACCCATATTCGCTCGACAAAGTAGCGAATACCGTCAGATTTGACCTCGAGTTGTGCTTCCATACCGCGTGTACCTTCCAGCGGTAGGTTTTCCTCCTTCAGGGCTTCAAGTTGAGCATTATGAATTTGGTCAGGTAATCCAGGATGAATAGTAAGCTGTAATGCTCGAACTCGTTTGGGCTTGGTTTCCTTTCGACTTAGGGCATCAGCTACGACGTTAGCTTTACCCGGATGATACCGGATCGCCCAGTCATAATCATTCAAGAGCTCGACCCAACAACGTTGTCGCATGTTTAACTCTTTCTGCTCGAAGATGTGCTGAAGACTCTTGTGATCAGTGTAGATGGTGCACTTGGTACCGTACAAGTAATGTCTCCATATCTTAAGTGCGAAAACTACAGCTCCCAATTCTAGATCATGAGTGGTGTAGTTTTTCTCGTGAATCTTTAGTTGACGTGATGCGTATGCGATCACTTTTCTCGTTGCATTAGAACACAACCCAGACCCTAAATAGATGCGTCACAATACACCACAAAATCGTCCGTTCCCTCCGGAAGAGCTAGAATAGGTGCACTGCAAAGTTTCTGCTTAAGGAGTCGAAATACTGACTCCTGGTTATTGCCCTAGTTATAGGCTTTACCCTTTTGAGTTATGGCAATGAGAGGTTGTGCAATTTTTGAGAATCCCTCGATGAATCGACGGTAATACCCAGCCAATCCCAGAAATTGTCGCACCTCAGTCAGAGTCGTCGGTGCTGCCCAATTCTTGATGGTTTCTATCTTTGATGTGTCAACATTTATTCCTTTCTCTTTAACCACATGTCCTAAGAATTGAACTTCCCGGATCCAGAATTCACACTTGGAAAACTTAGCATACAGTTGTTCCTGCTTAAGTAATTCCAAAATTAAGCGTAGATGTTCTTCATGTTCCTCCTTGTTCTTGGAATAAATGAGAATATCGTCGATGAAAACAATGACAAATTGATCAAGGTATGGCTTACACACACGGTTCATGAGGTCCATGAATACCGCGGGTGCCTTGGTTAATCCGAAAGGCATGACCATAAATTCATAGTGGCCGTACCTTGTCCTGAATGCAGTCTTTGAGATATCCTCCTCTCGGACTCTCAATTGATGTTAACCGGACCTAAGATCTATCTTGGAATAGAACTTGATCCTTGGAGTTGATCAAAGAGATCATCTATACGAGGCAAAGGGTAACGATTCTTGATTGTGACTTTATTCAGTTCACGGTAGTCGATACACATACGGAAAGTCCCATCCTTTTTCTTGACAAACAGGACTGGAGCTCCCCATGGTGATGAGCTAGGTCGGATGAAACCTTTATCCAACAAATCCTGTAACTGAGTGGACAATTCTTGTAATTCACTAGGTGCTAACCTATAAGGTGCCCGGGCGATCGGTGCTACTCCGGGTGCTAGATCGATTTGAAATTCAACTTGACGGTGTGGTGGCAGACCAGGCAAATTCTCGGGAAATACTTCTAAAAATTCATGAACGACGGGAATATCATCAATCTTCTTCTCTTCTGACGACTGCTCAGCAACGAGAGCCAAAATAGCCGTATGCCCTTTTCGAAGGCATTTCTGTGCTTTCATGAAGGATATGATGCTCATGACTGCACCAACTTTTTCGCCCTGAACGGAAAGGGTTTCTCCACTCAGGAGAGGAATGCGAACAATTTTCTCATGGCATATAATTTCAGCTTGGTTTTTAGATAACCAATCC
Organism: Smallanthus sonchifolius; assembly: GCA_023525975.1. Classification (NCBI taxonomy): domain Eukaryota; kingdom Viridiplantae; phylum Streptophyta; class Magnoliopsida; order Asterales; family Asteraceae; genus Smallanthus; species Smallanthus sonchifolius. The sequence continues at coordinate 64,495,295 of CM042030.1, read as the reverse complement.
ATGCCAACAATTACATCAAAACTACCAAGTGTGACCGGCATAAGGTCGATATCAAGTATATGTCTAGCTAGCTCAAGCTTACAACCCTTAAGAATGTGGGTTGCTTCAATTATTTGGCCATCAGCTATTTCTATTATATACTTAGCTCCTTTTATCATATAAGTTTCTTAGATATAAAACTTCTATCAGCTCCAGTGTCAAAAAGGACATAAGCAAAGTAATTATTTAAGAGAAACTTATCGGTGACCACATTATGATCATAACGAGCTTCTCCAGATCCTAGCACGAAGGCTCGTCCTTTCGCACCATTTCCTCCACCATTGCCGTTATTACCACCATTGTTGTTATTCTGGTTAGGGTTATGATTTCCATTACCCCCTTTCTTCAATTGAGGACAATTCTTCCGAATATGCCCCTCCTTCCCACACTCGAAACAACCCCTTGTAGATCCAGGCTATTGAAAAGGTTGTTTGGCTTGCAACTCACCCCTACAATCTTTGACAGCATGACCTATTATGCCACACCGCTGACAACTGTTGCAGAACCCGAAGTGATGGAAGTTGCACTTGTTACACTTAGGAGATCTTCCCGTATAACCACCCTGGTTTTGACCTGAAGAGGTCGACCGGTTGAAGTTTTTAGCAGGCTTAAACTGACGCTGCTGCTGTTGATGATTAAACTGGGGTTGATTGGGCTGGGGTCCTTTAGAGTTGGAGTGAGTTTTGGAGTGGTGATCAAACTTGCGTTTATGATTGTCAGTGGATTTAGAGACCAAACCCCTCGAAATTAGAGTCCCTTGAGTCACCGCCTGATCGGTTAACTTATGGGCAAGTCGGATAGTTTGCTGGATAGTAGTAGGGTTGGATGAAGTCACCATACTTTGTATCTGAGGCACCAGACCTCCAATATATAGTTCAATTCTCTTGTAATCAGGAGTCACCATGTGCGGGCACATAGTAGCAAGTTCATGTGAACGTGTGGTATAAAGTTCAATTTCAGAACCCTCCATCTTTAGGTTCCAGAACTCTCCCTCTAACTTCTAAATTTCATCGCGAGGACAATACTCCTCCTTCATCATCGACTTAAACTCCTCCCATGGGAGTATATTTGCCATGGCCAGACCCAACATCTGGACCTGGGCGTTCCACCACGTGAGAGCCGGGCCCTCCAAAGTTCCAGCGGCGAACTTGACCTGATTAGCCACTGGGCAGTTGCACATGGCAATCACTGATTCTACTTTCTCGAAACAACGAAGTAGTCCGACAGCTCCTTCAGCTCCACTAAAAGCATGAGGCTTACAGTCCATAAATGCTTTGAAGGTGCAGGTTGGTTGCTGATTCTGCTGGTTTTGCTGGCCTGGATTTAAAAACAATATAGGATTGAAATTTTAGGGCTTAGGACATGATTTTTAAGAGATGAATTGACATCATTAGTCAATACTAAAGCATTTACCTACAACATTCTGTGTTGCTAGAGCCTCCGCCACGCTATCGTTTATTAGTGCCGCTAGCTCTGCTGCTGTCATGTTGATGGTACCTCGGCCACCAGCACGACCTCCACGTCCTCTTCCCGACATGATTCTTCACATTCACAAACACAAAACAATGAGAAAAATATCGCATATTAAACATTATTCATGTACAAGTAAGGAAATACAACATCTAATATTTTGGAAATTAAATAAATTGTAAGGCTACAAAATAAATAATTCAAACATTAAACTTCTCATGCCTTTATTGAATGGGAACAACCTTACCCATCTAGGTTTGAAAAGAGAAACAACATAAGCAAAACATAAATGAAAGAAAGATAGAATAAGAAGATCATCAAACATCCTCGTCATCGGAAGAAACGTATGATTGAGCATCATCGATCTCCACCGGTTCCTCCTCGGGTGGCTCCTCCTCTAGGGGCTCATCCTCGAAAGGTTCCTCCCCGAAAGACACCTCCTCGAAAGGCTCCTCCTCGCCGTTCGAAAGTGGAATTTCCTTAGGAAATAGGGCTGCTTGCAGTTGGGCTTCCAAGTGAGTCACTCTTTCTTGAAGTCCTTCGGCAGTATGATTTGCTACTTGCAGCTAGCCTTCCAGATTAGCCACTCTCTCTAGAATCCCTTCTACATCCTGATCCGAGGTGTCCACCCTCGTCTCCAAATGTGTCACCCGGTCCACCAAGACGTTATGGACCTGATCCGTCACTATTAGCTCAGCAGTCAACAGCTCAATTCCTACCTTGTTCTCCTCTATTTGTGACTCTCGCTGCAGAATGCCATGTATCTCCTCAGTAGCATCTTTCACAATGCTCAACTCCCTAGACATGTAAAATACAAAGGCTACAAAAGCTTGTTCCATAGTGCATGGCAAGCTAGGTAAAGTAGATGATGAGGAAGCAGACCCAAAGTAAGGTGATGGGACATTTCCCATTTCGATCCACCTTTGGATCATTTGCGGGTATGCATTCCAATTACGAGCAGGATTCATTGCTTGCGCGTTACTCGGTTCACCCTGATCAACTGAATAGTCACTAGAACTAGTCTGGCGCCTTTTGGGCTCCGGGGATGGCAGGATAAGTGCATCGTGTCCTGGTGCCTTAGGTGATGGTAGTGGAGTTAACGACATGTTCCTGTAATATAACATATAAGTGCCAAACATCCAAGATTTATGTCATGTAACTAATGTGTGAGGTTATAGTCTAGTATGCAATCCTAGTTCTCTATAACCAATGGCTCTGATACCAATCTATAACAGCCCAAGCAAACCGTATCAAGATATTGTCCGCTTTGCCCACGATGGGTTGTCCATTCAGGAACTCACGGTTTTGTTTTTACCCGACGAGTTGCTCGCCCAGGCAAAACGCGTCTTGATAGAGAAGGTATCCACCCTCTTATAAGGAAGGCTTCGTTCTCCCTCTCAACCGATGTGGGATATTACAATCTACCCCCTTACAGAGCCCAACGTCCTCGCTGGCACACCAGTCCGGCCCCTAGCTCTGATACCAATCTGCCACACCCCCAATTTCAGCTAACAGAGTTTTACCGTTTGAGAAGTGACGAACCAGGATCTCAGACATTAGTTACATTGAACGAATCTACATGAGACTCAAATGAAAATATCTTAACAAACAGAGTTAAAATGCGAAAGCGTAAAGAAAAGCAAATGCGCAAAACACACGCGCCCAAAAGTCCAAATGTCCAACCCAACACAATCCAAAATAGTCCAAACAATTATTATAAACGAACAATCAAAATAGAAGAATCCCATGCATGTCCTAACGTGCACCTGTGCCTTATCTTAGCGACCTGAGAAAACATGTAAGTAAAGATGTCAACACGAGGTTGGTGAGTTCACAGGTTTCAATATATAAATTAGCGTTTACCAGATTTATGATCATTCAATATGTATCTATAGGTAGCTAACCTATGTTCATGTTTAACTAAAGCGCTCGCAACCGAAGCTGACTGTTTGTTTATTTGCCTCCTGCTAGGTCTATCAACACTGGCGATGTGAGTAGGCTAACATTTCACCCGTTCGATCTTCAATCGAGTTAGCGCGACTAATACGGGTGGGATTTGTCAAACCCAGTAGTACTACTAACATTACCTCACTAAGTTCCATATTAACGGTCCGATATAAGATGAGGACTTTCTGTGATAGCGTGTTACGCTTAGCTTTAACATTGATAACATATGAATTACAAAATCTCAAAATAGTTGAATCATGTTTTCTCCCCCAAGTTAAAACAGTAAAAAAGAGCCGTGAAAAATCACCTGCGTTGAGTTGTAGGAAGTATCACACAAAGGATAAGTTGGAACCACGAGTGTAAGTCTCAAAAGACTTACGAATGCCCTAAAATTATAAACACATAAATTAGGGATAAAATGAGAATTGTGACAATGACACCGAATGAGAAATGTCCTAAAGAAATGCTCTAATAATCAAGAGTAGACGAACCTGTCCACGGGAATAGGAATTATTTAATAAATATTTAAGATATATATACGTTGCGCGACGAATGACAAAATAATATATAATAAATATATTCGAGCGTTTTGTCGTTTACAAAATTTAGAAAAACAATATAATCTAATGTATTATTTTTAGGTTCGGAGGAATATTCTAAATACTCATTCGTGTGGAAAAATAATAAATATATTATTTTTAATGGAGGTAATAAACACGAGTAAATAATATAACAGTTATATTATTAAATAGTTTAAAACGTTACACGGGTTATAAAACGATACGAAATAATATAACTTATATATTATTTTATAATATTAATCGCAGGTTGAAAATAATATAAATATATTATTTTATACGAGGTTGGCTTGAAAATAATATAATATACTATTTTTAAAAGTGTGATTAATAATGAAAATGGGTTATAAATCCAAACCCGAGCTTACCGGTGGTTTTCCGGGCTAAAACACATTAACATAATATTATAATAATAGGGGGTTTGATTTATAATAATTAAATATAATAAAAAGTGCCTCAAAAACAAATTGTGGGAGCCCGGTCTCGAACACGGGTCTCTCCCACACACGCACACAGCTTTAACCAGTTCCGCCCGCTAGGGTATCGCGTACAAACTCTGTTCCAATTGATTATAACAATAAGTCCAAAGTGGTTTTCCTCGTCAAATGATAACGCGATCGAGTCTGGGTCTGATCCATCGATTCCGATTACGATCGAGTAATACAGCATAGGGGTTTTGTTAAACGGATGTTTTCGAACTTGTGTACGTATTTAATTGCAAAACTAACAAGTTAAAGGTCGTTTAATTTCTGAAATGAAAGCCGAAAACTCTCGATTTGATCCTGAATCGATTTGATCGAATCTAATATTGAAAGGTGTTGGATTCATAGGGTTTTTGTTAAATTGATGATTACGAACCTGATGGTGTAGTTTAATTTCATTTAAAATGAGTACTGGTATGAGTTCGATTAACCAGAAAGCCATAAGAACCCTAGGTTCGATCCGGTTTCAATTCGATGATAAAACCCCTAGATTTCATAGGGCATTCATTGTAGGCATCAAGGCGAGTCTACTGATGCATTCAATTTCAGTAATCCGTATCGAGATGATATGGTTCGACTAAACCGAAGTCGTATGAACCCTAGGTATCGGATCATGATGAATTCGATAATGGAAACCAAAATTAAGATAGGGCTTTCGATATACAGAGGATTGCGAAGCTAATCATGTATATTAATTGGATTTAAATAGAGTTTAGGGTCTTGATCGATTAAACTGGTTTACGATGAACCCTAGAATCTGGTTTGAGTCGAATTCGATAATGTAAGCCCTAATTTGATTAGGGCTTTCATATATGAGATGGAAACGAAGCTGAAGGTGTAACAAATTACCTGAATTGATATCGGATTGATAGATTTCGACTAGAACAGGTTCCGGCTGCAACTAGTTGGTCTCCGGCGGCTTCTACTGCTAATACGGCCAATTCAATTTGTGAAAAAGCTTCAGAGAGGTGCGAGTTACGTGAGTGTATGTTCAATTTGTAAAAATAATGCAAGGATCCGTCGAATTTGATGTATACGAAGAGGTGGTTGACGGTTACGGTTAATACCCATAATTGCGAATAATTCGAACATAATGGCGGCGTTAATCGTCTCAATGATGATCGAAACTGACATTAATAACCATTTCGGTTATAATTTCGGACGAATTTTGGCTATAGCTCGTGGATTTGGATTAACACACACTCGGTTTAACTTTTTGAAAATCAACAGGAACAAAAGATTCTTCAATTTTGACTTTCAAAGTCAACCGGTCTTGAGTTTAGGGTAATTACATAATTAGACCTTGTAATTCTAATTTAAATGATGGCAGAATTAGTCCCTAGGGTTTAATATTGGGTTAACTGAGTTAGGCTTTAACATAATACTTAACGAGATTGCTAACGGAGTTAACTTGAAGAGTCGGATTGTCACAATATGTCTTTTTGCTTATTTTCGTGCTATTTTCGGTGTTTTCGGTTTGCGTGTTTTTGTTTTGTGTTTGTTTTGCAGGGATTCGCATTTGTTTCGGTGAGGAAAATCATCCAGAACGAAGTTCCATGTATGTGTGCATTTGATTTTATCAATGGAACAGGTTTGTAGAGGAATTTGGGGAAGAAAGTTTCAGGGGTCAAAATTTTTCTAAGTATGGAATTGCTCAAACTTTCTGTGAAGAGCACCCCCTTGTGGTACGCAAAGATCAGGGGGGACATCCCTCGCAGTACGCGAAGGATGAATATTATGGCCGGGTTAATTTTTGAACTCCTCGCGGTACGCGAGGAGGGACCTCTGGTTTTGAGCGGTACGTGAGGACCCCCTGATCTTTCCCAATTTCCTTGTTTTCTCATACCATCCCACAGCCAGCACTCAACTTCACATACTATTTCACCATCAGCATACCATCATCCTCCATATCCACCTACCCTTACCACCATAGGAAAACCTAAGGACCGTTCGAGATTGATTTCGCCTTGCGTTGACATGTGTTTGTCATTCATCGGGTACGTGTTCCTGCATTATCTTGAGTCGTGTCAAGTAAGTAGAGTCTTTTGTTTTCTTTATCAAGTTTGTAATTTGAGTCAGTTTAATGCTATTTGGGTTTGCGAGAGTTTAATTTTGCAGGTTTGATTTGAATTGTTAGTACTCAATCTCCATTCGAACAAGGTTAATCCGAGCTTGATAATCATGTACAAGGCAACCCTACAGTGTCTTGGAAACCACGAATGAAATGCTATACGGTTGCACTAGTGGAAGGACAAAGCTGCACAAGATCATTGCTACAGTACCAGCTAAGTCTTTTCCAGTTTATCTGTGTTTATTTTGATTTTTGTGTTTTGAGTCTTTATTTTTTTTTCGTCATTTCTCGGTTCACATTAGGGACAATGTGCTTTTCAAGTGTGGGGATGGGAGACTGCGTCTATCTTAGTTTGTTTAGGTTGTTTTCTGTTTAAAAATATACAAAAATAAAAAAAATTAAAAAAAAATTGGAAATAAATGTCCTTTGAATTAAGAGTTTTTGCAACTAAATGGAAAATGATAGTAGAACTGGAATCTGCTTGTGAGTTTAAATGAATAATAAATAAAAGAAAACACGTCTAATTTGTGATGTTTTGATAGACACAACCGACTAGGAAAGCTTAAATATCCTGAAAGTGTTAACTAGGTTAATTAATTGGTTTAAATCAGGATATCTTGTGGGTGTTCATCTTAGGGGAAACGGTAAAGTCGAAACTGTCAACATATGGTGACAGGTACCACGTTAAGTAAGAAATTATATGTTTTTGAAATTTGGCACACCACTTTCTTTTTATGAGAATAAATCCGAGAGTTGGTGGTGCCCGCATTCCATAATTTTATTACCATGAGCTTAATTATACTGAGAAGTTAAGTGTCGCCTACGTGTTACCCTCTTGGATAGCAACTTGGTTGAAACACCCATGGGTTGCACTCTTAAGTGATCAATTGTTTTAGAAAGTTAAGTTTGTCTTATGTGTTACCCTCAGGGATGGCAACCTGGTTGAAACACCACTAAGTTGATTCTTAAGTGCTTTAATTGTGAGAGCTGCAGCCTATGTGCCACATGCCAAGTTCCAGCTTGGTTGAAGTACCACTAGGCAAGGTTCAATTATTTTGATTGTTTAATGCTCATATCATTCATACCATTCATCCATTATTCACTTTAATTTTTAAAACATATAAATTTTTAAATATAGTGCTGGGGAAATCTACACGGTTTAACTCATGCCTAGACATGACCTTGAGATGGTATTAGGTTGAGCTGTGACTTTCTGAGTGTGAGACCCATAGATAGATTGACGTGCTTTGTAAGGTAATAATTATAACACGATCGAGGGCTTGATTGTTGGTGGTTGGGTTTAATAGGAATAGAAATACCGATTGTTGCTTTTTAACGCGTAATTATACTGAGCTAATGAATTAATGAGATTGTTAAGCTATTTTCCAGTTATGATTCCATTGCAGACTTTTTCGGGGACGAAAAAAGGTTAAGTGTGAGGATGTTTGATGTGTTGCAAAACACATGTCTTTTATCCCATTGTATTCGTCAATTTTACCTAGTTTTGTATTCATTTTTAGTTGTTTTTAGCTTGTACTGAGTCTATGTTGTATTTGCAGGTACTCGTGTGGAATAGGAAGCTAAACTGAGAAGAAATCGAGCCCGGGAGAGAAGCAAAAGAGAAAGAAGAAAAAAGTTGGAATTTCAGAGCCTCGCGGTACGCGAAGGGGAAGATGAAAAATCTCGCGGTACGCGAGATAATTGGATTTGGACCCCGACAGTTTTGGCCTTCGCGGTACGCGAGGGCCATAGAAATCCGTAAAAAAGCCCTAATTTGATTATAATACGAATTTGATAGCCATTATTTGGGTAGTTCGATTACCAGCCGTTAGAGAGGATTCTAGGGCGATTTTGGTGAAGGAGGAAGCATGTGGGTTCGTAGTTTGAATCTAGAGAGATTGATTCGGTTAGAATCAAATCATTCGGTTTTGATTATTCGTTCTTGCATGTTTATTCAGTTGTTTGAAACCAAGTTTGCTATTTTTATTACTGATTTTATGGTTTTGATTATGGTTCTTGGCTAAAACTCTGATACTGCCAAGGTTAATGATGAATATTTGTTAAAATTCAGTCTTTATCTGTTTTTGGATTTGTTTGATGGTTTAATGATATTGTTATGATCTTAGTTCAGTTGATATGATGTTTATGCATGCTTGAATCTGATTTAATGTTGTTTATTATCCCGCATGTGTTCTTGTTGAATGTCTTTCAGTTATAGACGCATGTTTAGGTTATTTGCTTCATGTTTGTAACTATGGTGGTATTGCTAAACGTAGTGATCCATAGGGGTATTAGTTGGTGTTTTATTAGATTGAGTGTTCTTCCTATCTCGATACCCGAAAGGTGAGAAGTAGTCGGCTAGTCTTCTGTATTAGGTGTCTAGTTGTAAACACTCTCAAAGGAGGTTTCCCCTAGGTTCTTAGTATTCATTGCTAGTTTGTGTCATATCGTGTTGTTCTGAGATTACCCCTTGCATCTTTGATGTATTGTGACAGTGAGACTAAGAGGTAATCTGTCTGTAGGGTACTTTATTGTCGTTGGAGAGACTGAAAAGTAATCCAATATCTGGTGAGCGTTTTACATCCTTAGAGTTTCCTTCGGGTGACACCCTAAGAGTGATTAGGGATCCACTAGGTTTTCTAGGTTTGTTATCCATAGAATCCAAGATCCAAGTTCCAACATAGTTCCAACATAGTTTCCATAACCGGTTTTTAATCTTAGTTATAGAAACACCCCCAAAACCAAATAATCTTAGTTTTAATCAGAGTCTAGTTTAGTTATAATAGTGTCTCTAGGGTTCGATATCCGACTTACCATTAGGCTTTACTACATTCGATAGGTTCACTTGCATGTTAGTGCGGTCTAGTTCATAGGTTTTCCAGAGTATTACTAGCGTGTCTTGGTTAGGTTTTTAATATAGTTTTTATAGACCGTCTGGGCGACATCAGTGGCTTTCATAAATCACGGGCCTTCCCTGTTCACTTACAATCACAACAACATCTTATGCTTCTTTATGGTATATGTTGATGACATTGTGCTCACCGATAACAACACTCCCTTTCTAAACTAATTCATTCAAACCTTAGCCACTCGTTTTTCAATAAAAGACTTAGGTCTGTTGCATCACTTTCTCGGTATCGAAGTCATTTCCACTCCTAATGGTCTATTCATGTCTCAACATCATCACATTCAAGACCTTCTAACTCAATTCCACATGGATGGTGCAAAAGAGATGGCGACCCCATTAAACTCATCCACTGTTCTCAGCCCCATGGACAGGTCACCGAGTGTTGATCCTACACCATATTGGAAACTGGTGTGATCCCTGCAATACTTGGCTTTCACAAGACCGGATGTATCCTTTGCAATTAATCGACTTGCCCATTTCATGCATGCTCCCTCCCAAACTCACTAGCAAGCATTAAAACAAGTCTTACATTACCTAAAGGGTATAATACATCATGGCCTATTTCTCAAACGTGGCTCTTCACTTTCACTCAAGGCCTTCTCGGACTCCGATTGGGGAAGAGTCTCGAATGGAGGCAGGTTAACTACAACCTACAACATTTATCTGGGTTCAAACATTGTCTCATGGAAATCTGCCCGAAAAAAATCAGTCTCACGGTCCTCCACCAAAGCTGAGTATAAGGCCTTAGCCAATGCTGCAGCGGAAGTTTTGTGGGTGCAACACCTGCTGGATGATCTCGGTGTCACTCAAAGTTCCCCACCTACCATCTTTTGTGATAATATGGGAGCAAAGTATCTCTGTGCCAACCCAGTATATCCCTCCCGTATGAAACATGTGGCCTTAGACTACCACTTTGTCTCGGAAAAAGTTGATGATGGCTTCCTGAACGTTCTTCACATCAACTCCTATGATCAACTAGCTGATGCATTGACAAAGCCCTTTAGCTGAGCACCGTTCCTCAGACTTCGCTCCAAGATTGGAGTATCCGATTGATCCTCCATCTTGCGAGGGCGTGTCAAGACTATTTAAACTATTTGAAATATTTTGAATTTAGAATTGTAATTATAGGTCAATTGTATTTCCTGATTTACCTCCTTAATTATTTCCTTTCCAGTTGTATTGTATTCATCGTCTATAATTAGCCACCTCTGTAATCCCTGTTCAAATAAATATACGATACTTACCTTCAAAGCTAATACCAATGTTTTCAAACCCGGACCGGACCGGCCGGTCGGACCGGGAACCGGGGTCTGGCCGGTCCGGTTACATATGCTGAAACGGTCCTGCAGTGAACCTGCGGTCAGACCGGACGAACCGGTGGTCGGACCGGGAACCGGGTGGTCAGATCGGACGAACCGGTTGACAATTTTTTAATCCTTTTTAAGTCTCTTGTTCTCGTATTTCGTAGCTAATTGTTAGTTTAAAATTATTGGAATTGACTTGTTGGTTTTTTAAAGGATTAATGGTTGTTTGGATTAACATATTTTTATAATATTTATGACGTCGTCCGGTTCTTAAATCCGGTCCGACCAGTGGACCGATAAAGAGACCGGTTCGACGTCCGGTCCGGTTCTGAAAACATTGCCTAATACCATTATATCATCCACATCCGTTCCAGCGGACCAAGGAAATTCATTTTTTCCCATCGTGATTCAGAATGTTCCACCGGTGTATGATCGTTAGAATTTTTAACCAATTTCTCCAAAATTAAACGAATATAAGCAAACGTTTGATTGGCTTGCATCCAATTGCTTAATCATCTCTTCACCATTATGATGTTACCCGGCCACGTGGTGATATAATTTTCAGGTGATGAGAAGCATCAGAACATGAAATTAACTTCACTAAATTCGATTTCATATATGAGTTCAAATGATTATGTTTACATCAAACGTGCAGTTTGGTGAACTTGGTAGGATAGGTTGATTCCACTTGATTCACCTTCATAATCACCATCCCCTCGCCGGTAATTCATTTGGATCATGGATTTACGGACAGAGAAGATAAAGAGTGTGTAGAGAGATAGGAGAGGAGAGAGGGGATTTACTGGCCATGGTGGCAAGCTCAGCAGATAGTTTGGTTGCAGGTTTATACATTTGTTCATTTGAAGAAGAAGCCATTAACATCCCCAATTTTAGGTTTACATTTATATTATTATTACTAGTTTAAATCTCGTGTATTACACGAGATTGTATATTAAAAAGATAAAACTTATAAATTTGTAAATACGTTCTAACTTGTCAGACTATTATTATTGTCTCGAGATATATCAAGTGAAAATGTGTGTGTATATAACAAATTAGTATTTTTCTTTAAATAGTTATATTTTGATTTCCTATTATATATTTTTATTTAATATAATTAGTATTTTTTTTTAATAATATATTTATAATGTCATTATTATATAATAAGATAGTGGCGTATTTATTAGGAGGGAGAGGCGGGAAAATCAATGTGAGGAGGCACGAGAAAGTGACAAGTGTCCACATTAAACATTTATTTATTAGTATAGATTATCAAAGTTAATTTTATTAATGAGTGGGTCCTAGTCTTTATTTTTATTTTTGATTTTTTGAATCATATTACATAAATAGTCTTTTAGATGTTAAAATGACAATTATATCCTTTAATTGAAAAAGATAACCTCAGTTAGTGGAAAGATTTAAATGTGTGCAAAATTTAAAAAAAAAAAGATAACCTGTGTAATTAATTATTAAAGTCTAAAAACATACCATGCAATTTGATATATATATATATATATATATATATATATATATATATATATATAGGGTCCGGTTATTGTACAAAGGGGCTTTATCGTACGAAGGCACCGGCATGCGACACGCGTTAAGTGGACGAGGGGTAAATGCGTGCTCGTTATAATCACGCATGCTTTATAATAACGTATGACCATAATCACGTAATCACGTATGTTATATACATGACCAAAATCATGTAATCACGCAATCACGCATGTTATACACATGACCATAATCACGTAGTCACGTAATCACGCATGGTATACGCACAACACATCGACATTTTAAAAAAAAAGTTAATTTTTTTAATAAAAGTATAGCAAGACTATACTCAAATTAAAGAGAATAAAATGCTTGATTTTATGGTGTAACTTAAAAAAATAATGTCGTATAAAAAAGTTATGCTTATTTTAAAAAAAATGAGGGAACTTGTAAAAAGTCAACAAAGGTAGGCTATTCCAATTTTACCTTTTTCAGAATTTTTTCACGCTTAAAACAATCATCTTTGATTTAACCATTGATTTTCTAGATCAACGCTTCAAAATCCTTCTTACGCTTCGCACCAAAAAATCCTTTGTATTGAAAACTTTCTATATATATATATATATATACTACTACTACTACTATTATATAAAGCATATAGAGTGGGCAAAGTTGTAATTTCATTAAAATTTTAAGACACTTAGGAAAAGAGTTGTTGCATTTAGTACAAGTGTTGATACATAAATCTATACTACATTTATAATTTTGTCCCTAAACCAAAACTATCAAAAATGTTTATTTCCCATATCGGTCGTGTAGAAAAACCAAAGCAATACCCAACTCCTATATAAGGAGCCATATGCCCAAAGTTAAAAGAGAAGGAGTTGTGTTTCATATGCATGTCTTCTTGTATGCCATTAAACATAAAACCAAATTGGTAAAAGTGTTTTTCAACTAGCCGTACCAGCAAAAGTCTTTTTAAATAATTGGTTAGCACATTAAGAGAGGGTTAGCCAAAGATACAGAGTCTTACACATTTTTATACCCCCGTCGCTGCGCGTGGGTCTCACACACTAGTATATATATATAAACTCTATTTTAAAAGCATCAGGGGTACATTAGTAATTTTAAGTGTTTTCATCTTGACAAGGTTCTGATATTACCTGCGTGTTTCAGAACTCTGCAAAACAACCATAACCCAACCCTTACCATCAAAGAGTTTCAGAAAACAACCATAACCCTTACCATTAAAGATCTAATCGCCCCCTACTTTACCAAATTCTGGTACCATTTTCATCTGCTTTACCAAAATCTTGTACCAATTTCATCATTATCAGATTTGTTTCCTTCCAAATTAGGTTTAGTTCCCTCTATAAATCTCTTTCTAGAGATGAATAGGGAAGTATCTTCACCATGTCAAAGCTAACAAAGGATAAGGGGAAGGCTCCTATGTACGAGAACATTACCGGTGATGACGGTCCTCCTTCCGCTCGGCTTCATTGTGGTTCAAGTTCTATACTTCCTGAGCAATTTGTTCGCATGAATCTTATCGATGCTAGTAATCGTTTATGCGGGGAAGATCAACAAGGTAATTCTGCAACGTGTTTATCTTTTTTTATTTTATTCCTGTTTTTTTGTAGATTATTGTTTCAATTTTGAACTCAAATGTTAAATCTAGTGTTTCTTATGTGATATATGGTTTTATATGGTTTTACATGTTTCAATTTTGAACTCAAATGTTAAATCTAGTGTTAATTCTGGAACATCTATAATTTTACATGTTTCACCTTCTAGCTAATTTGTTCCTAGTAATTGCTTCCTTCGATTACTGTTAGATTTATTTTACTTTATTACTCATTAATTTTATTTATATTTTTATCTTTTTCTTTTCCATGGAGCCGGGGGTCTATACCGGAGCAGCCTCTCTAGCCCTTGGGATAGGGGTAAGGTTTGCCCTCATCACACCCTCCCCAGACCCTACTAATAGCGTTAGCTATGTGTGGGATTATACTGGGTACGTTTGGTTTGGTTTAATTGCTTCCTTCGTATTTTTTTGGTTTATCATGTTTTACACATGTGTAAGCAATTTATTTCCTAAATATAGTAACTTTTAGTAAACCCCTTGTGATGTAGACAGGCTTTTTTTTTAACTTAATAGTTTTTTAGATTCATATCTTACACATTTGTAAAATCCTTTTTTTAACCTTATGCTGTATCGTTTTAGTATATTTTCCTTCTCCAGTGCATTTGTATTTTTAGTCTTTTACACATGTGTAAATATTTTTCTAGCGTATATGTTTTGTGTTTGTGTTTTTATAGTTATGAAATATAATTTCTTACGCATTTTATTTATTTTTACACATGTGTAAAAAGAATGTTTACGTATTTGTATTTATTTATATATGTTCTGTCTTTGTGTTTTTATAGTCATGAATATAATTTCTAAAAAACACATTTGTATATCATTTCTTTTGATCAAGTGTAATATCATATGAAACGGATGTGCGATTTATGAATGTCATAATTGGTTTTAAAAGGTTGTTTTATTTAAACTAATATTATTTAACCCTTTTTTTACTTTTCATTTTCCTTTTGCAAATTAGGTTCTAGTCGAAGCTTTGTGTTTGAATTTCCAGATGGGTCAAGATATTGGACACCTAACGTAACTACTTTGGATAAACCTGCTGTTGGAATGGTTTTTGCTAATTGGTTTGATGCGTATAACTTTTAGAATTCTTACGCTGAAAAGTCTGGGTTTTCAACTCGAATAGGCCCTATGAAGAAATGGAATGACACTATTACACATAGATATCTATTGTGTGCCAAAGCAGGGAAACCCAAGGATCAGAACATTGACACCTTGGATATGTGTAAATTGGAGTATGTTCGTGCGCGCACCTTTAAATTGTCTGATTGCAAAGCCCGTTTAAAACTCAAAGCTGTTACGGGGTGTTCAAGTTTTGTTGTGTATGATTTTTTAGAAAGTCATAATCATGAATTTGTTTTTGCTGAGAATGCTGATTTGACCCATAATAGAAGGTAGTTATCTTTTTCTGATCAACAATTTATCCATAGAATGAGTTTGAACAAGATTGGTGCACGTGCTTCTCATCGATTGCAGTCTGGTTTGAAAGGAGGTCCTCATAATATGCGAGGAACATAAACTGATTATAGTAATTTTAGTCGTGACATTCGCATGTTCATTGTTGAGCGAGACTCTCAGATGTTTGTTGAAAAGATAGAAGCCCGTAGTGTTAATTTACATAACTTTTCATTTGTGTATTCTGTGGTAGCTGGTGAGCTACGATCTGCGTTTTGGGCGGATGATGTTGCCAAAGATAATTACAAAGCTTTTGGGGACGTTATAGCTTTTGATGCTACTTTTCATACAAACAAGTAAGTCCTTTTAATTTCTTGTAATTTAATTATTATGTATACTTATTAGCCTTTTTAACTTATTACTATGTTTTAGGTATGACATGATTTTTATCCCTTTTACTGGAATTTACCATCACAAAAAATGTGTTACATTCAGGGCAGGTTTGTTATCAAGTGAAACTGTTGAATCCTACAAATGGTTGCTTGAGTGTTTCGTTAAAGCTCACCCTAAGCAATCGAGCCTTGTTTTAACCGATCAAGACCCCTCTATGAGGCAAGCTGTTGAAAGTGTTTTCCATGAATCCACACATCGTTTATGCATGTAGCATATCATGAAGAAACTTCCTGCTAAGGTATAACATTTCATGTCTTTTTTACTATTTGGTTATGAATTGCTATATACAAGTAATTTGTATTAAACTTAAAATCATCCAATAAACATGTGTAAAAAATCAAAAATAGATGTGTAAACAACCAATACACATGTGTAATATTCATGTAACACTTGGAAAATTCTCCAAGAATTATAGGGGCTAAAAATGTTCAAAGGAAAAGCCCAAGGGGTGTAAGTGTAAAGTTCTAAAATTTCAAGGACCAAAAATGACAAAATGGAAAAAGATGTCTGTGACGGACCGTCACAAGTAGATAACGGTCCGTTACGGGTTCGACACGACAAAGAACCTGGTGATGACATGTGTATGACACGTGTAACCCTATGACAGACCATTACGGTGGTGATGGATCGTCACGAGTCATATGAATACTCATATTGAATAAGTAGTTATGTCTAAGGCCCAGTTTCAAGATGTTGTGGCTAGTGAGGTAACAAAAGCTTTGTGAAACACACTACCCGGACTACTAGACGAAGTTCTTTAAAGGAGAATGGGCACTGGAACAGTTGGAGGAGGAAACTATAACAACACCAGAGGGGCAAATGGAAATACCAATATTAGCTCAGCAATGAGGACGGAGAACCATGAAGGATATAATTACAAATCCTTCGAAGAATGCAAACCCAGGTCATTCGATGGCAAGAAGGGACCATCGATACTACTTAATGGATCACAAATATGGAAGCTGTGATCAAGCTCAGTGAATGTAGAAGCGATCATGCAGTTAAGTTTTCTGCCAATTCCTTAGAAACCACAGCATTGGACTGGTGGGAATCTGTGAAGCAAGCCCGAGGGGAACAAGCGGTGGACAACATGAAATGGAACGAGTTCAAGGAACTAGTTCTATAAATATTTTGTCCTCAGAACGAACTTGATAAGATGGAAGAGGAGTTCCAACGTCTAGAGGCTGAAACTATGACGCATCAGGAGTATGCGACAAAGTTTGACGATATGTCAAAACTGGTGCCACATCTGGTGACACTCGAACCTGGAAGAATCAAACATTTTATCAGGGGTTTACCGCTAAAAGTGCGTACCTTGGTGAAAATCTCTGCACCTCAAACAATGGATGCAGCTTTAGCATTAAGTGCCACAGTTTATGATGATGTGGCAGCTCAAGAAGCCAAGGAGAAGGCTGAGAAGGCGGCAGAGATAAAACTAGTAGAAACAAAGAGGAAAAGTGAGGAAATTATGTATCGATTCAAACCAAGAAGTTTTAAGTTCCCTAAGAGAGAGGGAAATAATCTGGTAAGAAATCCTCAGGAAATAAGATGTTACAAATTCCAGAAGACAGGACATACTGCAACGTATTGTCCATCCCTTAGATGTATTAATTGTAATGAAATGGGACATCTGGCAAGGAATTGTACAAAACCTGCTCAGCAGAAGCCCGGGGTAGGGGCTAAAGGTTGGGTGTTTGTGATAGTCGAAGGAAGGAGGAACGATAATGCCAAGTTGGTAGCTGGTACGTTCCTAGTTAACGATATTTATGCTAAAATCCTATTTGATACGGGAGCAAATAGAAGTTTTGTTTCAGATGCCTTTAGTTTGCATTTAGGCATAAAACCAAATCCACTTAAGCGTGCTTACGTAGTTGAGGCGGCAATTGGTGAGCAAATTAGGATAACCGAATCGTATGCGAATTGCAAGATGACTCTACGCAACGAAAATTCAGTGATTGAATTAATGCCAATGAGTATGAACAATTACGATGTTATCATTGAAATGGATTGGTTGAACCAATGCCATGCTCAAATCGATTGTGATCAACGAACTATTAGGATTTGTAGGCTTAACGGAGAGTCTATGTTGATACAATGCGATTGTGATGAGAATAAGATTGAAACAATTTATGTAGCTAAGGCTAACAAATGTGTGAATACAGGAGGTAGCGTATTCGTAGTTTATGCTTTAGACTCTAAACCCGAACGATAGATTGCGAACATTCCTGTAGTATGTGATCACCCGGATGTATTTCCGGAAGAATTACCCGGTCTACCCCTGGATAGATAAATTGAATTTTGAATCGAATTCATTCCTGGAGCTAAACCCGTTGCTAGAGCACCGTATCGTCTAGCACCTTCCGAACTAAAAGAATTAATGAAGCAGATCTAGGAATTATTGGACAGAGGTTTCATACGTCCATGTACTTCACCTTGGGGAGCATCGGTACTGTTCGTAAAGAAGAAAGACAGAAGCATGCGTATGTGTATAGATTATCGAGAACTGAACAAGCACACTGTGAAGAACAAATATCCATTGCCAAGAATAGATGATTTATTCGATCTGTTGCAAGGAGCTAAATACTTCTCAAAAATATATCTGGATATCATTAGTTGAAGGTACAGGAGGAAGACGTACCTAAGACTGCCTTTAGAACCAGATATGGACACTATGAATTCTTAGTTATGTCATTTGGTCTAACTAATGCTCCCGTAGCATTTATGGACCTAATGAACCGAGTTTGTAAACCATTCTTGGACAAATTCGTTATAGTGTTCATAGATGATATCCTTATCTACTCCCGAACTCAGGAAGATCATGCCAAACATCTTCAGATAATCTTGGAAACTCTTAGAAAAGAGAAGTTGTACGCTAAATTTTCCAAATGCGAGTTTTGGAAACAAGAAGTACAATTCTTAGGCCATGTTATAAACCAACAGGGAATTCAAGTAGATCCAGCCAAGATTGAAGCAATAATGAAATGGGAAACCCCAAAGACACCGACGGAAGTTCAAACTTTCCTCGGTCTAGCCGGATACTACCGAAGATTTATACAAGACTTCTCAAAAATTGCTACTCCATTAACTACCTTAACTCAGAAAGCTATGAAGTTTGAGTGGAGTCAGACGCAAGAGGAGGCATTCAAAACCCTTAAGTAGAAACTTAGTTCAACACCAATCTTAGCTTTACCCGAAGGAAATGACGACTTCATCATCTATTGTGATGCTTCCCGAATTGGTCTAGATTGTGTGTTGATACAGCGAGAAAAGGTGATAGCCTATGCATCACGACAACTTAAGGTTCATGAAAAGAACTATACCACACACGATCTTGAACTTGGTGCCATATTGTTTGCTCTGAAGATTTGGAGACACTACCTGTATGGTACTAAGTGTGTGATATATACAGAGCATAAAAGTCTCCAGCATATGTTCAATCAGAAGGAATTAAATATGAGACAAAGAAGATGGATGGAACTCATTAATGAATATAATTGTGAGATTAAATACCATCCTGGGAAAACTAATGTTGTAGCAGATGCACTAAGTCGGAAAGAGAGAATTAAGCCTATCAAGATCAGGACCTTAAGATTAGAAATTAAGATAGACTGGATGGATCAAATCAGGGAAATTCAAACTCAAGCACTCTAGGAAGACAATATCAAGAAGGAACCCATGGTTGGTAAGGAGAGATTACTAACCAAAGGCGATGATGGAATCCTACGATTTGAAAGCAGAATTTGGATTCCTAGACTCGGAGAAATTCAAACAAAACTATTGGATGAAGCTCATAAATCCAAATACTCAATACATCCCGGAGCAGATAAAATGTACAAAGGATTAAAGGCTCATTACTGGTGGCCAAACATGAAGAAATCTATAGCTCAGTACATAGAAAAATGTTTGACTTGTCTCCAAGTCCAGATTGAACATCAGAAACCCGCAGGGCAACTGCAACAGTTAGAGATACCTGTGTAGAAATGGGATAGGATTACTATGGATTTTGTTACGAAACTGCCAAGAACCTAGAAAGGGCATGATGCTATTTAGGTTATGGTTGATAGACTAACCAAATCGGCACACTTCATTCCTATCAGCGAAAATTATTCAATGGATAAACTAGTCCGACTCTACATCAACAAAATTATGAGCCGCCATGGTATACTGCTATCTATTATCTCTGATAGAGATAGTCGGTTCACTTCCAGGTTTTGGACTAGTTTCCAAAAAGAGTTGGGAACACGAATCAATATGAGTACAACATATCATCCTCAAACCGACGGACAAGGTGAAAGAACAATTCAAACTCTAGAAGATATCCTGAGAGCTTGTGCAATAGAATTCGGAGATAGCAGGGATAGTCATCTGCCATTAATAGAATTTTCTTACAACAACAGCTATCATTCAAGTATAAAAGCTGCACCTTTTGAAGCACTATATGGTAGAAAATGCAGAACTCCAATTTGTTGGATGGACGTTGGAGATAGCCAACTATCTGGACCATAAATCTTACAAGAAACGACTGATAAGATAGTACAGATTAAGCAACATTTGAAAGTTGCATAAGATCAGCAGAAGAGTTATGCAGAAAGACGCCGATGATCATTAGAATTTCAAGTTGGTGACTACGTCATGTTGAAAGTATCACCTTGGAAAGCTGTTGTACGTTTTAGAAAACGTGGAAAATTAGGCCCAAGATATATTGGACCTTATAAGATAATTGAAAGAGTTGGAGCCGTGGCATATAAATTAGAACTGCTTGAAGCATTGCAGGGTATACATAACACGTTTCACGTGTCATGTTTACGCAAGTGCTTAGCAGATCCCGATAAGGCAATCTCATTAGATGATGTACACATCGATGATAAGCTCCATTTCACCGAACAACATGTTAAGATCTTAGGAACACAAAATCATAAGCTCAGAAAGAAAACAATACCAATGGTGTTAGTACAATGGCAAGGTCAGAAAGGTGCCGATCAAACTTGGAAATTGACAGAGCAAATGAAAACTAAATATCCACATTTGTTTGACTGATATTAAATTTCGAGGACGAAATTCTTTTAAGGAGGGGAGATTTGTAACACTCGTAAAATTCTCCAAGAATTATAGGGGCTAAAAATGTTCAAAGGAAAAGCCCAAGGGGTATAAGTGTAAAGTTCCAAAAGTTCAAGGACCCAAAATGAGAAAATGAAAAAAGATGTCTGTGACGGACCGTCACAAGTAGATAACGGTCCGTTACGGTGGTGATGGACTGTCACGAGTCATAACGGTCTGTTATAGGCTTGGCACGACAAAGAACCTGGTGATGACACGTGTAACCCTATGATGGACCGTCACGGTGGGTAACGGTCCGTCACGCCGCAAAACGAAGCCGTTCAACCTAAGGCCAACACGTCCATGACGGACCGTCATTGGGCGTAACGGTCCGTTATGCTTGCCGCCCATAATTAGGTAACGGTCCGTCACGAGCCCTGAACTTGCCTATAAATAGAAACCCGATCTCAACTCATTTCTCACACCTTTACACTCTAAAAAATCACACACACACTTTGGTGATTTCATTCCCGAGCCAAGGTTCGCTTACGGGGGTCTGGTTTCTAGAAAAACGCCGTAGATAGTGCCGAGGTAAGGTTTCTTCGTGTAACCTAAGATAGGGGTATTAATTATAATAATGTCGGATATGATTTAGGGTTCTGTCAAAGTGTTGATTATTATATTCAACCCAGGAGGAGATTCTACTTGAGGTGAGTTCCTCTGAACTGTGCTCTATAAAATGTTTTGTAAATGATTTTTATCTGAGATCCCAATACTATCCGTGCATATATCCTATAACAAATACTTATTATGGCCATGATTGGGGTGGGACCTACGGGCAAGACCGATCCTCTTGTTTGAGATCTGGTACGTATGGACCAACGCATCGTAAGGTCTCAGTATATATGTATGTTGTAGACTCATAACCCGAGTAAAGCAGAGGTTATTGGGTGATGGATTGGAAAGGATGGTTATAAGACCTGTCGGGGCATTCATCCCTATATCAAAGATAACTGTAAAGATGATTTTGTTTATGAACTCACCAGAATTTAGCTGATCCAAAATGTTTTCAAATGTTTTTGAGCACAGGTGAACCCTAGCTGGTAGTTGGCATTCCAGGAGAGGTACGGATGTAGGATATAGGGATGACTGAGGGTAGGTCCCTGAGTGACCATAAGACCTAAGTGAATGGCATGATTCTTCGTCACCTATAAGTCCAGAGTTTGTTTATGTTGTATTTTGCCAGTCAGTCCCTATTGTACAAACGTTATGTTATGAAAGGAAATAAGTTATGACGTTAAGTCTTCCACTGTGTGTTTTTGGTATAAACGTCACAGTAACTAGAAGGCGACCTTCAACCAGTATATAGTTATCTGACGAACGGAATGTTCTGTCTAGGAAAGAGCGGTGTATAAATCTCTCCTAGACCCGTCGCTCTTACCTGGGAACATATCTGTTGGAGGTACTACTCTGGTTAGATGACTGTTCTGTGTTACGGGTGTGACATTCATATACACATGTGTAATATTCATATACACATGTGTAATATTCAAATACACATGTTAATCCCCTTGCATTTCTTTCTAACATTTGAAATTTATCTTTTTGGTGCTATGATATAGTTTTCAGGTGACTTTTTGCAAAATTCAAACTTCAGGTTAAGCTTGCATAAGTTGGTGTGGAATGTTTTCCTATCCCTATCTATGTTTGAAAGACGATGGCATGATCTCAAACACCACTTTAAGTTGAACAATCATGTTTGGCTGAGAGATATGTATGCTATTAGAGATCGTTGGGTTCCTGCTTATTTCAGGCACATTCAGATGTGTTGTCTGATGAAGACAACTTCCCGATGTGAGAGTTCAAATTCTGCGTTTAAAGTGAATTCTAGTGGTGGTAATACTCTTGTTCAGTTCTTGTTTTGCTTTGACACAACCATAGATGGGCTACGTTACAATCAAAGGGTTATTGAGTATAAATCTAATTCAACGACAACATCTATTCACGCTCCTCTAGCAATAGAAAAGCATGCTTCAGAGCTATATACTCGTGAAATATTTGTAGAGGTTCAAAAAGAAATTGTCAACGGTTTGTTTTCATCTTTCATAACCAATTATGAGAAAGTGAATGGGGTCGATGTTTTTACTGTTCACACGCTGACAAAAATTCTGCTATTCTCAATGCTTTTAAGGTATAAATATACTCAACTATTTGTCCTCTATCCTATATTTTTCTCTCAATTTTTACACATGTGTATATTTTAAAACCTGTCATGTGTATGATGGACTTACACATGTTAAAAAAATGACTGATGGCATTCAAGAACTAACAATGTTATTCATTATTTTCTTTGTAGGTCGAGGTTGATATGTCTAAGAACTTGTTTTCCTGTTCATGTATGGGTTTCACCCCTTTGGGTTATCTTTGTCGCCACTTGTTTTCGGTCTTTAGGTATAAGAAAGTGGAGAAAATCCCTGATGAATATGTGAGTCGTCGTTGGACCAAAGGTTTTTTACCGAATACCGTGTATGGCATTGCAAACATGTATGCTTCAGACAATAGTGATATGTCAGCGAAGAGGAACGATGTGCTAGATTTAGTTGCTCAATGCATGGATCGGTTAAGGGGTCATCCTGATGGATTTGTTTCATTTGCTCAACAGATTAGGGAGATGAAGGTTGAAGTTTTTGAAAATTACCCTGTTGAAGGTTGTTCTAACTCTAAATCCGATGTGATACGTGAGTTGGTTGGTGATGTTAATCACTCTGATGTTCCATTTACTGCTCCTAGAGGAATAAAAAACAAAGGTTCTGGTACTAAAATGCGTCGTTTTATTGGTTGATGTCGCCCAGACGGTCTATAAAAACTAATAAATAAAACCTAATCTAGACTCCTAAGTAATAAATGGAATACCTATGAACTAGACCGCACTGACAGGTAAGTGAACCTACCGAGTGTAGCACAACTTAATGGTAAACCGGATTATCGAACCCTATAGACGCTGAATAACTAAACTAAACTCTGACTCGGACTAAAGATGATTGATTGGGGGGGTTTCTATACTACTGATCAAACTAATAATGCAGAATACTAAAGATCGACTCTAGCTATCAAACAAGGACTTTGTGAATATCAGGAATGGGAAGAATACCACCAAGGTCGGAATCCTATTTGCAAAGCACAGACTTCTATCGGTTATCATAACTATGATGGATCTGGGTATCCAAAGATAACAGCTCTAGACAACCTAGTGGATCCCTAATCACTCTCAGGGTGTCACCAACTAAGAAACTCTAAAGATGCAGTAACTCACCAGATAGTCGGATTACCTTTCAATCTCTCCAACAATGACAATGTACCTAAAAGACAAATCACCTCTCGGTCTCAATGTCCACAATACATCAAAGATGCACAGGGTAATCTCATATTAACACACTATGACTCGGACTAGCAACAATCACTAAGAACCTAAGGCAACTTCCTCGTAGACAGTTAACACTCAGAATCCTAATACGAAGACTAACCGATTATCTCTCACCTTTCGGGTATCGAGATAAGATGAACACTCAAATCTATTGAACTCTTAACTACAGTTCCTATGGGATACTACGTCTAGCAAACCATACAATCAACCATAAACACACAGTTTATGATCTAGATACGCTATTTAAACCGGAAGACATCCACAAATAACATGCGAAACTTATAATCAATTCCAACTCAGATCTAAACATGCATATTCATCATGGTAAATAACATGAGATTGTTAAAAAATCATTAATCCAACATTCAAATCCAAAAACCGAATA
This sequence comes from Smallanthus sonchifolius, assembly GCA_023525975.1. Lineage (NCBI taxonomy): Eukaryota > Viridiplantae > Streptophyta > Magnoliopsida > Asterales > Asteraceae > Smallanthus > Smallanthus sonchifolius. The sequence goes on along the minus strand of CM042030.1, from coordinate 64,470,660 downwards.
AAAATCAAAACTTTAACAAAGTAATCATCACTAACCTAGGCAGTATTAAAGTTTTAGCCTAGAATCATGCTTAAAACATTCAAAACGGAAGTATCAAACAAGAACATAGGTTTAAACACAGAAATCAAGAATAAAGATTTGAACTTTGAAACCAAATACGCTAATCTAACGAACCCGGGATCCAAAGTCTTCAACTTTAGCCTTCAATCCACCTCCAAACTCCTAAAATCGCCTCTAAGAACTACTCTGACGGCCAAAAGATCGAACTCCTTGAATTATGGCATCACAATTCGATATAATATCAAACTAGGGCTTTTTTCGGAATTTATAAGCCCTCGCGTACCGCGAAAGGTTTTCCTGGGTTCCTCGCGTACTGCGGGGAACAAAATAGTCGCAGTTGTCCTCTGAACGAGGATGATGATAGTCCCTAAGACTTTTACTCATTAAATGTTTGATTATTGTGTGCTATCTTTTGGTTAATTAGGTATCCCGACTATGATCAGAAAGATGATCAACCATATCTTTATGGTAGTAGGTTTAATTTGTATTTCTACTGTTGGTTTATTTAGGTATCCCCGCCTTAAAATGGTTGTACATCTTTTGGTTTATTTTTTTGTTGTTAGCTATTCTACAAATTATGTGGAGATGAACAACCATCTTTTGTTGACTGTATGTTGGAACAATCTAATGTTATTATTGAAAATAGTTATCAGGTATTAATGTGTACTTTTTCTATACTCATGTGTAATTTAACTTTATACATATGTAATTCAACTTTACACATTTTACATGTGAATTTATTTAACTTTACACATATGTAATTTAACATTACAACAATTAAAATAACTTTTTACATGTTTAATTGAGTAGAAAGTTTAGGGGAAGGTAAAAAAAAATAAAAACACTACGTAAAAAGTTTTACGCATGTCTAAAAAAATCATTTAAAGACCATTACAAACGTGTAATTAGTTTACTTTACACATGTGTAATTGATTTACATATATGTTCTTTGTGTAAGACATTTTAAGTGTTGTAACTTTTTGTCCTAAACTTTTACATGTATAAAACACAATTAAAGTCAATATGAAACTTTTTTTTGTCCCAAAGTTTTACATGTATAAACACAATTAAAGTCAATGAAACCTTTTTTTTATCATTTTACAAATTTTAATACCTATTTTACGCTGTAATTTTTTATCCAAGCTATTATCAGCAGTTCTAAAAGGTTCCTTTTACATATATCCAACTTAAGTTTATAAGATCTCAACACAAATCTAGTTGATGTAAAAAGTGTTCAAACATTATTGATAAGTGTTACATGTATCCCTTTTCACATGTGTAATAAACATCATTAAAAGTAACATCATATAGGGTATATTTAAAACTTCAAAAAAAACTCATCATGCTTTGGATGAAGTACTCTTCTAAGTAATCCTCAAAGATTTTTTTCTAAAACCAATTAAAAGTGTTAATACTTTATTTACATTCTATATTCTTTTTTTTTTAATATTTGAATTGTTTTAGTTTTATATATATTTTTTTTTGCTTACCACTTTGAACGGAGTATACTTTTTGAAATATTCTTGATCATCTTTCATCCCCACCAGGCTCTCCTCTTCATGCATGTTGTCAATGATAGAAATACATGCATTTAAATATAAGAAAGAAATGCAAGGAATTAACATGTGTATTTGAGTATTACACATGTGTATAAGAATGTTTAAATGATAGAAATACCTGGATTTTTCAAATAAAAAACAATGAGGTAAAAGTGCCTTTTTTCAATAATCGGGAAGAATATAAGGTCATATGTTCTAAGATCAAGTAATTTTTCATTCCTGTCGACTAGCCTTAATATCTGGTTTTTCATCCCTGTTAAGCGTTCTGCCTTGTTTTTTCCTTGGTTTGTTAGCATCAATTACACTTGTAATTTTTTAAGTTGAATCGGCTAATTTGTTGGTTTTTAATCGATATCTAAAAAATATATTCTAAAGTCTAAAAGTTATTGATGAATACTTACAATCACATTTGTGTAGCAGAAAAGCCTATGCGTTGATTTTGGACTCCTTTTTTTTCTTCAGTATTCAGTACAGACGCCCAACAATTAATTACCTCGGTGTATAGTTCTCTTCCAGGTAGCAAACTTTGGAAAACAAGTCTCTCAGTTTCGATCGCACATTCAGATTCAAAAACTGCATCTCTGTACAGAAATGTTTGTATAGATATTAAGTTTATACACTTGTAAGTAAACAAAAATGTTTGTATAAATATGTTACACACGTGTATTATATTTTTACACAAGTGTAATATTTTTTACACGATGCAATTGGTATTACAAGTGTAATTTATACTTAAAAATATCTTACACATGTGTAATATATTTTTATAGAAGTGTAATATGTTTTTACACATTGCAAACATATTTTTAGAGAAGTGTAATATGTTTTTACACATTGCAAGTGGTATTTCAAGTGTAATTTATACTTACATATATGTAATTTATATTTACATATATATGTAAGTATAAACTACACTTCTGATATTACAAATCAGAAATTTTCACTTTAAGATTAGGGATTAATACATACTCAAAAATTTCTCGGCCTTTATTCTTTTCTTCCTTATTTTCTTTTTCATCCAACTTACTATTAATCATCATATAATCTGGAAATATTTTTTTGCCAGATTCTTCAGTCCTGTTTGTACACAATTAAAGTCAATTCAGTATTTGTAAACAGGTTTTCCACATGTGTAAGTAAATATTTCACATGTGTAATTCATACTTACACATGTAAGTATGATATAAACTTGTTAATATAAATAAGAAATCTGTAGCTTTAGATTAGGGGAAAATACATACTCAATAATTTCGGGGCCTTTATTCTTTTCTTCCTTTTTTTGTTTTTCATCCATCTTACTGTTAATCATCATATAATTTGGGAATATTTTTTTGCTAGATTTTTCAATCCTGTTTGTACACAATTAAAGTCAATTCAGTTTTTGTAAACAGGTTTTCCACATGTGTAAGTAAAGATTTCACATGTGTAGTTCATACTTACACATGTAAGTATAATATAAACTTGTTAATACAATACATACTCAATAATTTCGTGGCCTTTGTTCTTTTCTTCTTTTTCTGCTTTTTCATCCTTCTAGTCAGATTTATCAATCCTGTTACCAAAATCACAATTTTAGTTTGGACAAATTTTAAAAAATGTTTTTCTGTATAACAAGTTTTTATTTATCCTACCCACTTACTTTTTTGGGTTAGTCCATATGAATTTTCATACCCAATCATCTTCCTTTGTTATTGATTTGGATATATCAACCACTCTTACCAAATAAGGTGACCTTAAAGCTTCTGATGCAACTTTGGTTCGTCCGGTTAACCTTTGACGATTTATGTTTTCACTTGAAGTTTTCAATTCCATTTCTTCAATTAAGTCATCTATAATATATCATGAATCAGATGATAAGTTTATATTTACATGATTAGATATTCTTATTTTTTTATAATTGAAAACTGTCTTTACAATTTTACATTCTTTAAAGCTTTTTTCATACCTTTGCGTGCTTCTGGATCTTGGTTAACTGATTCATGATCAATGTCACAGGCATCTCATCCTCTTCCTCTTCCTCTTCCTCTTCCACACCTAGTAAACAAAAGTTAAAAATAAATAATTTTATTCAACTTAGGACATAGGATAAATAATAGTTAACAATTCAATTTTTTTACACATGTGGAAAATGACTTTACACATGGGTAGAAATTCATTACACGATTATAGATGTTATGTTTAATGTATAACTTAAGGGTATATTCTTTTTTATACTTTTTTTCACCTGGGTACAATGTATTTACACATAAGTACAATTCATTTACAGATGTGTAGCGAGCCTTTACACATGTGTATGAAAATGATATGTTTTTTTCATAACTTCTTGTGATTTTAGGTCTTGGTTTAAGCCCAGGCATCTCATCCTCTTTCTCTTCCATATCTAGTAAACAAAAATCAGTTTTTTTACACATGTTGAAAATGACTTTACACATGGGTATAAATTCATTACACGCTTATATATGTTATGTGTAATGTACAATGCCTTTACACATAAGTACAATTCATACCTTTTTATGATTTTGGTTCCTGAGAAACCCCAAGGCTAAAGCTTGGTCCAAACATGTCTTCCATTTTGTTACTAACTACAACTACCTTTCCATATGTTTAAACCCATTATAATATATATTTAGAAACTCTAAAATAATAGGTGAAAAGACTTGCACAATATGTCTATTGTTTATAAAAGACTTGCATATGGGTACAAAGTCATAGGATAGATAATAGTTAAGAAGAGGAATTTACATTTATTAAACGTGTGACAAAATGACATTACATATGGGTACAAAGTCATTACAAAATATATCCAAGTTTATTTATGTTATGTGTAATGTATAAGTTCACATGTTTAAAAATCTTTATTTTACAAAATATACCCAAGTTAAAGGTATATTCTATTTCATAGTTTTTACACCTATGTACAATGCATTTGCACCTGTGTACAATTTATTTACAAATATGTAGTGACCCTTAACACATGTGTATATGAATGCTATGTTTTTTTCATACCTTCTTGTGTTTTTTGTTCCTAAGAAACCCCAAGGCTAAAGTTTGGTCTAAACCTGTCTTCCATTTCGTTACTAACTTCATCCACCTTTCCACCTGTTTAAAGCGATTATAAGATATATTTCACAGGTGTACATAAACATTAATAACTTTTCAATTTTTCTCTTTTCTGATTCATTAGTGAATCCTAGACTAAAACTCGTATTGATTTAAATTTATGTTCATACCTTTGCTTGTTTCTTTTTGTTTAAGCGCTTGATGAACGTCTGAAACCATCTCATTTTGTTTCTCTTCACAACCTATTACATAAAAGTTTAAAATACGTTAATTTTTACCCATGTGTACATAGACATTTCACATGTGTACATACACATTACACATGTGTACATAGACATTACCCATGTGTATGTATATGTTATGTGTCTCTATTTACATTAAAAGTCATTATAAGTTTTGCAACTTTTAATAAAAACCTTTAATTGAATCTTCTTGAGTAAAGCCAAAGCTAAAGTTCAATGCTTCCAAATCCTCAAGCCCTCCCACTAATTTCCCATCATTTTTTCCCTGCTCCCGTTCACTTACAATTGCACCTGTTAAAATATAAGAAATTTTAAATATGGTTTTCATATAAGCGTGTTATGTCACACACATCTAAAAGCTTTTCTATTGATTTAAATTTCTGTTCATACCTTTGCTTGTTTCAATTTGTTCAAACGTTTGATGAACGTCTGAACGCATCTCATCTTGTTTATCTTCACAACCTATTAAACAAAAGTTCGCAATACGTTAATTTTTACACATGTGTACATAGACATTCAACTTGTGTACAATGACATTACACATGTACACATGTGAAATGTGTACATAGACATTTCACATGTGTATATGTTATGTGTACATAGACATTACACATGTGTATGTATATTTTATGTGTCTTTATTTACATTACCGCCGTTATAAATTTTCCAACTTTTAATAAATACCTTTATTTGCATATGTTTCCTAAGTAACGCCAACGCTAAAGCTCGATGCTTCCATATCCGAGGTGTTTGCATGCCCGTACAATCTAATGCACGGCCCTGCATTGCTCATTTTGAGGCCTATAAATAGATGGTTTGAGTTCTTAATTGAGACATCCCTTACACACCCCAAGAACACACCATAGAAAGCTTATTTCGTAGTTAGAGTGTAGTAGTAGTGAGTATAGGGGCTCTTCCTCCTTGTTCCGCAATAGGGGAGCCTACGAAACTCAGCGTTATGCTAGTTAGTATGGCCATTCGTAGCTAGACCTTTTGTATTGCTAGGGTGAAGATGAAGTTTGGTGCATGTTAATGTTTAACGTATTAATCCAAGTGATGTGTTTATGTCTTTAACTATTCGTACTTAAAACCCCCATCTTGGTGGGCTTTTATGATTGTCTAAATCTGTCTTTATATTTGTGAGTGTTCTAGATTTTTAAAGTATAAAACATTTTTAATCAAACTTCTCTTGAAACTTGTACGTCTTTATACAAGTAGAGATTGATAAGTCAAGGCTTGTTTAACACTATTAAGGTCGTACGTCTTTATACGAACTTATTATGCAACCAAGAATTGGTGAACTTATGTTGGGAACGATACATCTTTATACTTGGTCTCATTGTTACACCGCCTCCCGATTAGCAAAATATAATACCTATTTAACTCTAATACAAAGCATTTTACGTTCGATGTCTTAAACCAACCCGGAGATGACCATTCGAAGGGTTGAGGGTAATTGTTGTCCTTAACTGGAGGCACTGCCACTTGTTAAAGCTTTTAAATTTGCAAATCAAATGTCGCGAGGACAAGGCTCTAGCGGTGACCCGGGTCACACGTTTGTAGTAGTCATATCACTGGATTAGTCAACTTAACATTATCACGTATCAAGCGGATTCGAAACCCAAAGCAATATTATTCATAACCTGATCATTCCCAACATATTTACTTTCCTGTTATTTACTATTATGTTCGTTACATTTCTGTTACACACTTCACGGACGTTTTTACTTTTTTGCTATTTACTTTAGTGCCATTTACTTTTCTTTTATTTACTTTCCCGTTCCACAAGCACACAAAACTCATTCACTAATTAAACCGGCTAAATGTTAACAAAAGTTGAGTATTGGAATTCGACCGTGTCCATTGGTTCGATACTTGGTTCTTACCTAAACTATATGACGCTGCGATAGATACATTTGCCTATTGTGTGTGTTTTTAAGTTAAAATAATTATCATTTTATAAATTTAAAATATGATCTCGTGAAACCATAATCTCTAAATATTATTATATGATATTTAACTATATCAAAATTCACACTATCAGTAGTGTAGGATTAATTTGAACTAATTAAGTGGAAAAAAATAGAGAAAGATGATTCTTTTGTATAATAATGTTTGTCTCAATTAATTAATAGAAAAGATAATATACAAACAAATTAATTGGAGAGCAGTTACAAATAATTAATTGGAGAGAGATTTTAATGTTTACTATTATACCATTTTCATTTAATTATTATCTTTTAAGATTAAACAAAAAATGGTCCAGATTAGTTCTTCATGTTCTCGCAATAATTTGTGTTCTAAAGATAATATACAAACAAATTAATTGGAGAGCAGTTACAAATAATTAATTGGAGAGAGATTTTAATGTTTACTATTATACCATTTTCATTTAATTATTATCTTTTAAGATTAAACAAAAAATGGTCCAGATTAGTTCTTCATGTTCTGGCAATAATTTGTGTTCTGAATAGAATCCTCCTATATATATATATATAAAAGACACAATTTGTAATTTACTCTAGAGTTAACTGTCATTTTCGTCCATGTGATTTGGTCAAAATTACCACTTTGGTCCAATAGTTTGTTTTCTTGTATCTGGGTCCTCGTGATTTTAAAATCTTTTCACTTTCATCCAGTCAGCTAACACCATCCATTTTTCTCAGTTAAATGAGTGGTATTTTAATCTTTTTACATTTTTTTTTTATTTTTTCATCTTTTTTACTCTCACTTTTTAACCATCCCCAATTTAATCTTCCCCCGGCTGGTCTTCTTCCTCTTTTCCCGACCAATTTTCGGTGACCACCACTGGAACACCACCGTCGCTTGTTTCTACCTCACTTTCATCACCGTTTCTACCCCCCCCACAAAACAGGTTCAAACCTCTGTTGTGTCTATCTCACGCTATTTGGGTGAAAGAGAACAATCGATGATTGAACATCAGACGATGGGGATGGAGAGCAGGAAGAAGAAACGCAAGGGGAAGTTAACAAATGATGATTAAAAAGTGAGAGTAAAAAAGATGAAAAAATAAAACAAATATGTAAAAGGACTGAAATACCCCTCATTTAACTAAGAAAAATGAATGGTGTTAGTTGACTGGATGAAAGTGGCAAGATTTTAAAACCATGATGACCCAGATACAAAAAAACAAACTATTGGATGAAAGTAGCAATTTTGATCAAAACACAGGGACGAAAATGTCATTTTACTCTTTACTGTATTTTATTTAGGGTCAAGTTTATGCTCAATTCAGCTTGATTTAAGCCTTTAATAAAGAAAATTTAAATAATTCATAAACGACTCGACTAATTTACATCATAGTACCTAGGTTAATATTGTTAGGATGAATTTGTAATAACAGTAGAGATGACAAACGAATCGAACTTGACAGGCAAATCCAAAATTTAAAACATTTGTGAGGGATATTCAAGTATAAGACTAGCTTTAAAAATTTTCACGAAAATAATGAGACACGTATTATATGATATGATACCGGACCAAATTACCCTAGAAATACATGCTGATTTAGCTGATCCAACATTTTCTATTTCTTTCTCTTTTTTATTTGAACGAGGAGCCCCAAACCTCTGGTTAACCAGTCTCTCTTTCCGCCGTCGCTCCCTCACCGCCACCGGAAACACGCCGGACTCCTATTTTATGATTCTTTAATCACTTCTCCGATAACATGATGTCGCAAGCAAGAGCGGTGAAATCTCTGAGTAATCTATATAAGGTATGTAGTGGTACTAATTGTTCACGATGGTATTGTTCTTCTAGGCCAATCAAATCTCGTTCATATGTTAAAACTTATGCCACTCTCAGTTCTGCGGCCACCAATGAGAGCTTTGATTTCCAAAACCCTAGCGAATATGGTAACAATTGGTATTTTAGGGAAAGTAACGATCGATTTGACCAAAACCCTAACCCTAACCCTAATGTGTATCAGAATAGGATACTGCAGCATACTTCAAATAGGTTTGGTGAAGAAGTTAGAAATGTGCAGAATACATATAGGATGAATAATCAACAGAGTATTGGAATGAATGATCAAATCCCAAATGAGAAGCCGGATGAAGATGGTCGATTGCGTGGCACGGTTGAGGAGTTTGATGTTTTTTGTAAGGAGGGGAAGTTAAAGGAAGCGGTGGAGGTTTTGGGATTACTCGAGCGAAGTAACGTTTCAATCGATATACCTAGGTATTTATTTTTGATGAATGAATGTGGAGAGGCACAGGCGCTTGAAGAAGCTAAATATGTTCATGAGCATCTCGTAAGGTCGGTATCGCATCTTGATGTCCGCGTATGTAACAAAATCTTGGAAATGTACGTGAAATGTGGGTCTATGGAAGATGCATATAAGGTGTTTGATAAAATGTCTCAGAGAAATCTCACTTCTTGGGACACTATGATTACATGGTTTGCTAAAAATGGGCATGGGGAAGATGCGATTGATATGTTTAATGAGTTCAAAAAGATTGGATTGAAGCCTGATACTCAGATGTTTTTTGGTGTGTTTACTGCATGTAGTGTCTTAGGAGACATGAGGGAGGGGTTGTTACACTTTGAGTCAATGAGTAAGGATTACAACATTGATCCGTCTTTAGATCATTATAGAAGTGTGGTTGATATGCTTGGGAGTGCAGGATATATGAATGAAGCATTGGAATTCATTGAAAATATGCCCATAGAGCCAAGTGTAGAGGTTTGGAAAACTATGATGAATCAATGTAGGATTCATGGGGATACAGAGCTTGGAGACCGTTGCACTGAGCTTATCGAGCTTCTAGATCCTTCTTGTTTGGATGAACAATCAAAAGCAGGCCTTATACCGGTAAATGCTTCAGACATTGCAAAGGAAAAAGAAAAAAAGAGGTTATCGGGCTTTAATCCCCTCGAGATTAAAACTAAAGTCTACGAGTATAGAGCAGGAGATACTTCTCACCCGGAGCACGAGAAGTTATATAGTCAGCTTAGGTGTTTAAAACAACCCATGAAAGAAGCGGGGTATGTTCCTGAGACTAAATTTGTTCTTCATGATGTAGACCAAGAAAGCAAGGAGGAAGCTCTTCTCTCACATAGTGAAAGACTGGCTTTATCTCAGGCTCTTTTGACTAGCCCTGCCCGTTCGCCAATAAGGATTATAAAAAATCTTCGTGTTTGTGGCGATTGCCACAACGCGTTGAAGATTATTTCTAAGCTTGTTGGAAGACTTATTGTTGCACGTGATGCGAAGAGGTTCCACCATTTTGAAAACGGAGTATGTTCTTGTGGAGATTATTGGTGACAATTTACCTTTTACCATTTTTGCTTTTTTTTATTTAACTTTTATGGTAGCTGTCATAGTATTTTTGATCACCATGTATGATTAAGTTATTTATATGACATGCACTGAAAACACAAATCTTCTGTGATGTTATGGTTGGCTTTGACATTTTTCTTCTTATATACTACGCATCATTTGTCTGAGTAAGTCAAGTATTTATTATTTTATCTATAAGAATCATATTACATGGCCTCCAACTCTCCAAGCTTCATATATTTTTGTGCTTTATTACAGCATATTTGTGTAAAACTACATGCTGTTAATGTTGTTTTGGATATTGAAAGGCAGTGATGCTCAATCAAATAAATACATCATTGGCGATAACAAGGATGAGAATGTGTAGTCCTACAGTGGTGGAGAGCTTGATATGCTTTCATTTTTGTTGCTGGAAGCTTGGTTAAGTGTTTGGAAATTTGCAGTCAAGAATTGTGAACTTCAAAGTCAAAGGTATGTTATCTTTATGGTTTTGTTTTTTAGTTTTAAGAATATGTTTGAAATAATGTTTTTGAAATTGTTCGTACATAAATTATGGCACTTAAATATTTTAGATGTTTTATTTTCTACTTATAAGTTATGACTATGTGTTTGCTTAGCTTTATATGGCCCATAACATGTGCGTTTTTGATTATCAAGATCCTTTTGGTCTTGGTCAATGGCCATTTTAATTTCTTGGTCATGCTTACACGGCATAATAAGAATCAGATATGCTTTTGTCTCCACTAAATTCATGGGAGGGAAAATGAAGTTGGGTCCCAAGAACGGAGAATAAATGAACGGATTCTACATATCTTTTTGTAGATTTATCAATAAGGGCTTCACATTACTTTTCAACAAGTGGCAAAATTGGCTGGTTCCCTAGTTGAGTGGGGTTGTGTAACATGTCAAAACGGGCAATTTTTGGTACAGGCTGAACGGGCTGGATTGGGTTGATCTAAAACACTTTTTGCCTAGTTTTTAAACTCAGAATTATGTATAAAAATTTGTGTTAAATATTTTATTACAATTATGTTCATATTTAAAAAAATGTGATTTAGTATGATATATGCATGCATAAAAAATATACCTCGGGCAACTTTCGATCCATTTAACTTCTGGACTTTTTTATTTTTCTATTTGACCCGTTGGAGATAAACACAACTCTGAATCTGTTCATTCATAAGTAAATGGGTTGAAAGTACTTATGCATAGGCTCTGCTTGTGTTTTCATTGCAAGAACCTAGAGGGACTCCATGTGTCATTTCTAAGTGTGGCTATATGTGTTGGTTGGGTAACCGGTCAAAATGGGCCGGTCGGGTTGGCCAGCCCAGACATATTTTATGTACAATAATATTTTCTCTTTGTTGTTAATAACAATGTAGGAGGTTTTATACATTGAACACGAAACTGGTCACTTAATCAAAGCCTTTTGATTTTAGATCATCCGGGCGAAGACAAAGAACCTTAATAACAATATTTTCTCTTTGTTGTTAATAACAATTCTCCCATTTTTTGTGCTCAGAGAGAAAGCAACCCTACGGTCTTGGTTTTCTGTAGTTCTGTACTAAGCAGAAATTCTCATAAAAGCCGGCTAAGCAAGAATGGGTAAATTCTTTTTGTGGGTTGAAATGGGTTGGGTTCAGTTATTTCTTAATGTGATTACAAAAGTTATAATGTCAGTTTGACCTGTTAAAGATAAAACATAATCCTAATCAGCCACCTATTTGCTCTAAATCATAGAGCATATCCTGCTTTGCAGCCATGTGTACAATTACATTTTTTTGTGCTCATATGATCTGGTCCTGCAGGATGATGAAATTCTCCTTCCACAACCCACTTATGAATGAGTGGATTTGAAATAGTAGTGGTGGTTAGGTGGCAAAATGGATGGTCAATTTTTTAGCACCAGCCAAAATGAGTACTGGTTAACAGGGAGTGTTTAGATTGGGGGTTTGTGAATGAGCGAGTGAAAATAGGTGTATGATTTTTGTTTTAACCGTGAGAAGTTGTTACCGAAAAACTTACGGGACCCGCCAATACCCACTAATCAACGAATTGTATAAGGTAAAACGCAGCTTGCGCTGGGTAAAGGGGATAGTCGATATTTTAGGGTTAAAGTATCAAGTTAGGCTAATAATCTATTTGTATCCATTTTTTCCATCCAATCAAATCTCTATTCTAATAAAAGACTAAATAAGTGGATACATGTAATCATCATATTACACCTCACAAGTTTTTTCTCCCCAAAACCATATTTACACCCACTATTCAATCCTTCCATATTTAACTCAATTTTTTTTGTAAAATTACATAAATAAACATTTTACCAAATCAATTCACCATTATTACTATTGACTAATAAAAAATTTAAATTTATCATCAAAAGTGAATATTTAAAAAAATCAAGAATTAAAAAATAGGAGATTTTAAAAAAGCGAGTTTTTAAAGTTTTATTATAAAAAAATGAGTTTTTAGAATTTTATTATTAAAAAAGCAAGATTTTTTAATTTTACATATAAAATTTAAAAATACTACTTTTGTATTTTAAATAAATGTGTTACAAAAAAGTTTACTAATATTTAATTAGTAGTTTTTTAATTAAGTTTGATATTTATAAATAAACGAGAAAATTAGGCCCGCGCTCCGCGACGGGAGACTGACCTTAAACGGTTGAGCGACGACGTTAACGTGGCTAAGTACAAAAAGAAATATGGTTAAGTACATAAAAGAAACATATGAAGTTACGGCAACTCGGTTGTGAAGATCGAAGTTATATAATGGTATCGGTGTTCTTCAGTCGGTGTCGGTGTCATTCTTCACAATAGTAGCACGTTATCGTCAGTTGATATAACCCATGATACCTACGAAATTCCATATTTTGAATACAACCCCGTTTTAACAAACTTTATACTTGAACGCCAACAAAAAAAATTAACACATCAACAAGTTATTATTATTATTTTTTTAAATTAACGAACAAAATTTATTGAGAAAAAATCCGATTATATATACTAAAGGAGTAAACCCAAAACTTTAGAAACTGGAGGGGGTTAAAAGTTGACGGGTAAGTTGTGACATTTATCGAAATTGGAGGGTAGATTTGGTCGGTGGCAAATTCCCACCAACACTTGTAAATGAGTTAATGGAGAATTTTTTATTTTGATTTTGAAATTTTAATAGTTAGTTTTTAATTAAACTTATGAAATTTATAAATATTTATTTTTAAAAGTGTATTATATTTTAAACTTTAATTTTTTTTAAATAACGAGATTTTTTTTTCAAAAAAATATGTTTGGTTTCAAATCTAATTTATTAGTTTTAATTTTTTTCATGTTTAATTTTGCAATTTTAAATTTAAATTGTGTCGATATATTAAGGACTGCGATTTTTAAATTTTAAATTTAAAAGACGATATATTGTTGAAATATAAATTTTATTTGTATTTTATTTTAAATGAGAGATTAAATATTAAAAATTTAGCTAGATTTTCCGTATAGAATGTGAGATTTAAAAAAAAATTAATTTTGATACGTAAATTTAATTACAACTTAAATATTTGTAAATATGTTACAAAATCAAGGTTAAAGTTTATACAAAAAGACTGATAAAGTTTCAAGAAGTTAATAAAATGGAGAAACATCGTATGCAAGGAAATCGTTGACCAATTTGATTATTTTCGATTTCTTTGACTCCCTACTGGCTTCAATCAGGTTCGCACTATTTGTGACTTTTTTGTCGAACGGTTTTGTCTATTTTGTAGTTTCAGTCATTAAGGAAAATAAACTATATTCTTTGTTGCATTTAGTGTGTGTTAAACATGGAAAAGTTACCTATACCAGGTCAAATGTTGTATACAATGAAATATTTCAAACTTGTAAATCGTCATTGTAAGGATTCATTTGACATGTAATTTAATGTATCGTAAAAAGTACACTACTTATGAAATGTATTTTCATGTATTTTTTTTGATGTTTTGATTACTCTCATCCATGTAATCTTAACATTTAACAAAATGAAAAAGTTACCAATATAATATCAAATTTGTATAAAATGAGGTGTTAAAATATTTATCAATATAATAATAAAGCTTCACCCCGTATAACACAGGGGGTTAAAGCAAGTAATAGTATATATTAAAAAAAACAACAATGGATGGTGCTTGAACCATTCGACTTTTGCCACATGTTCTCAGGACCTTTTTAACACTCCGGGTAAAATTAAACTTTTTTCACCAAGCGTTTGTTATCTTCTTCACGCGTCTAAACCTAATGATAGTTTCCATATCTACGGTTACTTTTCTTTACATACTCTTGTTCTTTCTTGTACAACGAGCGACAATCCAAATCTGAATCCATATTTCCTCTATACACTTTCGTATATAACTAGTAAATTAGGCCCGTGCTTCGTGGCACGTTTTGTTTTGTGTTATGGTCAAAATCAAAAACATTGTTTAAGCAATTACATACTACTACTTCTGGTCAAAAAGTAAGATGAATTAACATATTAATTATACATATAGTTTGAAGACTCTTGAAATCATTATACATAGAATTTCAAGAAAACATCACCATTAATGTTTGCAATACTAAGTATCTAAATGAAACTAACTTATTGTGGATAAAAAACAGTGTGCATCCAAGGCATATATGGTTTCATATATGATTATTTGTAAAATTTCATATATGGTTCAATCAGCGAATTACCAATTGATAGAATCAACTTCTTTTTAGTCTAAAAGGAGTCTACCAATTTGAAATTTCTGTATAGTCATACATTTGATTCTGATGTCAAGTAGTGGCATTTAAAGGAACAAGGCATGATAAGCTTACATGATTACCTCATTATAAAATTCTAAAATTTCAGATCCAAAAAGTTTGAACATCAAAAAGAATTGAAAGAAAAGGAAAAAACAAAGAAAGACACTTTTTTTTTAACAACTCAACCATCTTATTTGTGTTAACCAAATAACTCAATTACAATCACTCACTTAATATAAAATAATTAAGATTCCTAATGAGAGGTTGAGATCAAATTAAGGGTATTGTGGTCTTTTTGCTTTCTACTTTATCTATCATTGGTCAGACTCTCTCTCTACACTCATCACTTTCACGCTCTCTCTCTCTACCCCAATCGCTTTCATTTTGAGATTCAAAAACTCCCCCATCATGAATTTTGAGAAACCCTCATCTGATTCTTTCTAGAAATCAACAGCACACAAACTCTCATCTCTCTTTCTAGAGGAACCGAAGCAACAAGAACTCGCAGACCATCTCGCCATCATCATCGAACAAGATCATAAGCATCGACATTTGCAACCAACAATAACTCGCGATAGAGGGTGAACGCCCCGATAGTTCTCCCTCTCCGGTGACTCCATCCAAAGTAGAAGTGAACGACGACTACATCATTGATGTGATCCACACATATTTCATTGCATCTTGACGCCCTAGTTAACAAATCTGAGCCATTCCGTGAAGAGAAAAAGAAATCGAAGCCACATGTGTTGATCTGAAGTAACAAATCCGTAGTGAAGCTCCTTTTCATGGTATCAACAACAATAGGATCAAATAAAATCCTATATATTTTTAACCCTTTCTCTGAGCATTTGATTCCACCTCTCTCCTCTTTAGAATTTCAACCGATTTTTCGCTCTAAATGGGAGAGGAGAAACCGAAGCCTATCGTCGGCGTTTGGCCCACCTTTAAGCCGTTCGTCAATGGCGAAGCTTCCGGTATGCTTGCCACGTGTGTCATCCAGCCAATTGATATGATAAATGTACATCAATTTACTCAGATTGAATCTATTTTGCTTGTTTTTTCCTTGTAATTGTGAAATATTGAAGTTGTTACTCTTCATTGACACTAATTTTAGGGTTTTAGATCGTGTGTTGTTTATTTGAAGTTGTGGATTCGTCGATTTTAGGGTTTTAGATCGGAGGTTAATGGAAGTAACATCCCGAAAATTCGAAAGCTAATGGTTAGGGTTAGTGAGCGACCCGAATCATTATTAAATAAAAGGGTTAGCAAAGTTTGTCACATAAGGTGCGTTTTAACGACAATAAAAGACATAGTTAGTCATTTAAAAAGTTAACTTAAGTTCGAAACACACAAGACGGAAATGGAGGGACCCGGATGGAAATTAGAAGGGTTTAAATATCCCTTTTATGGGAAAACCCTAAGTCATTGTTGACCTAGGGCGTGTGTGATGGCCGAGAACAGAGAAAGAGAGAGAGACGGCGATGGAGAAGGGAGAAAGACGACGACGGGAGGTGGCCCGGTGATAGCTTACGGGGGGTGACTTCCGGAACACGATCATGTAATTCCTGTTTAATTTTTAATCACGATTTTTGCTTTCGGTTCTACGTAGAATGGGATGGTTATCGGGTAGTGGTGTGGCGGCCTGTGGTGGCTACGGGTAGTAGCATGTCACACCCTGCCCCAGGCACCCCCAGGACGTGTGCAAGCCCGATTGGTATCACCATTAACTTTGATTTCAGAGTTTTTATAAATACAGCGGACGTCTTTTTCAAATGGACCGTTTCAACATTCTTTCAACCTCAAGGGTTATATTTGTAAATATCAAAACTCAGTTGAAAAACAAAAGTTTTATATTTACTTTATAAACATAGGGATTTAAATACCCTTTTCATTTTGATTACAAAACAGTGTTTGAAATCAAATACATATACATCCACCGGAAATAGTACTATCCAGGGTTGATTAATCCCTTGGTCCTATCTCCGTTTTCTTTTCTTTAGGATTTTCTATACACGAGGCCTGAGAATCCAACGTGCAAGTTATCCTTTTCATAGGTCATATCTGATGTCTGCCTCTCACACTTTCTTTTCTTGGGTCAGATCTGATGTCTTCCAATACCCCATTCTTATTTCAGTTTATTCACTTCCTGAAAATATTTTGAAAATAAAACGTCAGCGCGAACGCCGGTGAATACAATTATCTTGACAATAAAATCATTTGGCACAAACAAGTATTAATTTCATAATCAAAACTTTATGTTCAATCCACACATTCAACAGGCCCGCCCTGTTCAATCGTACCATAGTATACACTGGCGTCATGTCTTATAACAAGGGACAAGTTTGCCTCCGAAGTTGTTATAAGACAAGCACCAGCCGAAATCCAGGAATTTCACCCGAGACCCGTGTATCCCTTGCAAGTTTTACGCATACCTATGGCCTGAATGCTTTGTTCGTAGAAGAACATTGAGCATTATTCCCTTAACCTTTATTTGGCCATTTTCGTAAATAAAATGTTTGACACAAGTTTTCAGAGAGATAAAGTATTCACCTTGGTTTATAGGAATGAGCCACTAAGTCGAAAGCTTATATACTATTTTCTTAACTTGGTTTATCTAGCGTTTCAGCACCTGTACTAGCTTTTCTTCTTAAACCGGGCACTACAACGAGCGGGAGTTGGACCGGGGTCGTCGGGAGCGAGCTAGGACATATCTGGAACGGACTTGTGAAGAGAGAATGGATTGTAGGTTGAAGAAAACTAATGAACTCGACCATCTATTTATATGGCAACTTTTGGACCCGTTACGGGTGGTGACAGTCCGTCACCAGATTAGGGTTCGCGAGTCATCAGACACGTGTCACCGTCTGGTCAAATTGTGGGGTGACGAACCGTTACTAGGTGTGATGGTCCGTTACGGAGTGATACGTGGTGCACCAGGGTGAATCTGGGGCTGTGACGGACCGTTACCAGACGTGACGTTCCGTTATAGGGTTTCCACGCGCCAGAATTCGTCCCTTAGTCACCGGACACGTGGCACGTCATCAAGGTTCGCGTGCCCGGCCAGTAACGGACTGTTACCGTCCGTTACGGTCCATTACCAATGAATTTTCATGTTTTTCACTTTGGAACCTTGATCTATAGGTTAATTACACTTATAGTCCTTGTGATTTGTACCTTTGTCAAATTTAGGACATTTTCGTGGCAGGTGTTACATAGCAGGTGGCGGCGATCGGAGATGATGGTGCAACGGGGCTATGGTGACCCTGTTGGTGTAGTGATTGGTGGCCGAGAGGGAGAGAGAGAGGGTGACGAGCTATGGAGGTGCAAAGAGGAGGCGGTGACGGCTGCCAGCGACTGCACCACGGTGGAGGACGACGGAGGACAGGGATGATGATATGTATGGCAGTAGGGTGGCTCGGATGGAGGCCATCGGTGATGGTAGTGGTGGTGTTAGCCGGGTAGGGCTAGGATAGGGTTTTGCATTGGGTACGTGCATGCATGGGAACCGGACTCGGGTATACGGGTTCTAAACGGGTCATAAAAGATCCAATCAGTGTTTTCGTGGAGCTAAGGTTCGATGATGAGAATACTGAGTAGTTGAGACGGAGTGTGGGGCTTATATTTTATACGTTATCCGACGTACAAGTACGTAATCTGATCATGTGATCATACATTTGACACTTTCGGTTTTGAGCGTGAACGGATGATGTAGGGTAAAATATCCCGTATATATGTGTCGTTTTGTATACGTTTTAGTAGTTAACTTTGTATATCGAGTCGATTTTACATGTGTTTGGTAGTTTGATGAGTTACAGGGTAAATGTGCTTAAAGAGCGGGAATTCATGAAGAAAATAAAGAAGGTACAAAGCCCGGGAAGTCAAAGCCAAAGCAAAAGTCAAATGTCCTGAAATTCAAGGTCTTCGCGATACGCGAAGAACAGGGGGGCAAAGCTTCGCGACACACGAGGGAAAGAAAAAGTGGGCTCGACTACCGCGAAGGCCCGAGTAGAATTCTTCGCGGTACGCGAAGAAAGGGTGTTTCGGCAAATTAAACATAATTTCAATTATAACCCAATGGTGACTCCCATTCTCGAATTATCTTCTTTCCAGCCATCCTAGAGGAGTTCTAAGGCGATTTCAAGCATTCCTAGGTCAATTGTTCGTAGTTTTCTATGTCTGTAAGTTACAAGATTAGAACTTTGATATTTGTTACAATCATGAGCGGCTAATCCACTTGTGATTGCTTTCGGGTGGATAGTTCGTATCATTGAAACCTGAGTTTATGGTTTTTCTACTGTTTGATTTGTATTCTTGAGTGACAGTCTTGAATGCACGTACTTTTGATTAATTTAAACAGTTTGCTTGTGTTGAAATTGTTTGAGTCACCATCTGTTTCCGGTTTTCTTGCATCGTTAGCTATTTGATTGATTTGTACTACTTTGCATCTGTGAATTGGTGATTGGGCGGACGAACGAATCTTAAAAGATTGTCCCACAATCATCACTTTAATTGAATTGTTAGTGTCACGTTTAGTGGAATCAAACTAGATTAAACCTGAACTTTGGTGGATTTGTTGAACTTGAACCCTGGAAGCGATTGCGTTTTCTCCAACTGTTTTCTCAGCTTAATGTTTATTGATTTTTATAATTCTATGTCTTTCAATTAATAAAGTTTGAATTTTTAGTAGTAATTGAATCCATTTTCCAAATAGTGTTTTCCACGAGTTCCCTGTGGATTCAACAACCATACTTCCCTGTCTACAGTCTAAGGTAAGGTAGCTAAGGAGTAGTTTTTATTATAGTTTTTGATTAACCTTGACACCGCGATCAAAATGGCGCCGTTTCCGGGGAATTTGTGTGCAAAGTGCTATTTGTGATTTGTTTTTTTCAGTGCTACTAATCATGTGCTTACGTGTTCAGGGACAGTTTTATGCATACTTGGCGCTCAGACAAAGAATCACCATTGCTTTTTGATTCTGAAATAGAGAAAACAGCAAGAGCTAACTGGAAGCTTCAAGAAACAGTTCAGAAAATTCTAGAAAAGCTTGATAGTCCGAAGGTAAGGATGTCACAGAACCAACCAGAAAACCCAGATCCTAACCAGGGTGGGGGACCAAACCCACCTATTCCACCATTACCAAATCTCCTATTTCCAAACCAACAACAACCACCTCAGAACCAACCACCTCCTCCACAGAACCAAGAACAACCTCCACAAAATCAACCACCACCACGATACCAACAACCTCTACCACAACCCCTATTCCGTAACCAGCCCTATCAACCTTATGACAGTTACCCGAGCTACTCCTACTTTAGGGATGATGAGCAGTTGTTGCCGGGACGCAACCATCGGCCACAACATGGTTCTCAACATGAGAACTGGAATGAGGAAGAAGAGTGGTATGACCTAAACCATCAGGAGGCATTCCCTCCCAGGAACCAAAGATTTGATGGAGTTGATGGTTGGGTCCAGCCACCACCAAGGGCAGAGTATGCGTATCAACCGTGAAATAACCGTCAGGGGAATGTGGGTAATGTTGAAAGAGAAAAAAGGTACAGTCAACCTCAAGTGAATCGACAAAAATTCAGAGAGGAACAACCTAGAAACAGAAACCCAGCTAGACAAGACCAAGGAGTGGACAGTCACTTTCAACCTGCCTTAGCTTTGAATGCTTCCCCCGTCATACCACCAGTTCGTAGGGGGAACGCATTTGAGATCCGACTGGGATGCTTAGGGATCATCCCACACTTCTTTGGGAGAGCTACTGAAGAGCCTTACACACATTTATCGGAATATGAGGCTACATGCGGACCATAGGTGGTCAAGGATTCACTACAGACGTGGTGAAACTGGTGCTCTTCCAGTTTTCACTAAAGGACCGGGCAAAACAATGGTTCCTTTCTCAATCGTCTGCAAGTATTGCCACCTAGGCAGAGTTACAGCAACAGTTCTTAGATGAGTACTTCGCAACAATCAAGGGAGCCTTTTTATGAGGCATTTAAGCGTTCAAGGAGTTGCTAAGAAACTACCCACATCATGGAATAGAGAAGTGGGAGTTAATCCAGGCTTTTTATGATGGTCTATTGCCTGTAGATGTGAGGGATGTCAATTCAACCAGTAGCGGGTCCTTCTTTTCGAACCATGTGGATGACGACCGGGACATACTAGAGCGGATAAGTGTCACATCCAAGAGGCAGGCACATGCTAGTAGGAGGGCAAAGACAGGTACATCTGCCAAGTCAATTGACTATGAGACACATAAGCGATTAGATGCCATGGAACTCCAAATGGCAAGGCTTGGCAGATCAGGTGGAAAAGAAGTGGCAAATGTGTCACAAGGATATCCGGTATGTGACGGATGTGGTGATTTGGGCCATAATGTGGCGAACTGCCCAAGGGAGCAGGGCAAGGCGGAGGAGGTGAACCAAGTTGGGGGAGAAAGGAAGCAGGACCTGAATGCAACCCACTACCATCCGGGACTCCGGAACCACCCAAATCTCAGGTATGGTAATGCATCTAACCAATTAAATCCTAACTTTCAGGGTTCTGATGTGAAGGGTGGAAGTCAGCAGAAGTACCAAAATCGTCAACAAGGCTATAATCAAGGCGGGTATCAAGGGTACCAAAGAAATCAGGGCAATCAAGGATATCAGCAGAGAAATTTATCAACAATATCAGGCCCAACAGTTCTAGCAACAAGGGAACCAGCAGAATAGACCCCAGCCGATAATGATTCACATCTTGCAGTCATAATGGAATCCCTGAAAAGAATTCAACAGGATAGGGAGATCCAGACCAAGACCAACAAATCCTTTGAGAGACAACTGGGTCAATTAGCTGAGAAGTTAGCCGAAGTGGCAGGGAGACCACAGGGGAAACTACCAAGTTATATAAAACTAAACCCGCAACATCAAGGAGCAAGCTCTTCTGGATCAAAGAATGCTTATGTTAGTGAGGTTAGTACCCATGAAGATGGTGAAGGGAGTGAGCCAGAAGATGACGGTGAGCAAGGTGAACCCATTATCCCATTAAAGTGGGGGGTTTGCAGATTGATCAGGATTTGTTAGATTATGGGTCGAGTGTCAGCATATTACCAGGAAGCTTATATGACCAGTCTGACTTTGGCCCACTGCAATAAGTTGACACTACTGTGGTGTTAGCTGATTTAACAAGGAAACGGGCTTGAGGCATGATTAGAGGTGTTGTGGTGCAAGTGAGGGAATTCTATTACCCCGAAGATTTTCTGGTGATTGAATATGAACCGAATGTGAAAGAGAAGCAAGCAAGGGTCATCCTGCGCAGACCATTCTTGGAAACTGCCAACGCTCTGATCAACTGCAGGGACAATACAGTAAGCATGACCTTCGGTAACAGGGAATTTAACTTAGATATTCGTTTAAATACTTTTACATATTTTAGCAAAGTTAAATGTCCTAAAACAGGTGCTACTAACAAATGTCCTCCTCGGTCCAAAGTGGATGAGGGTGGCACAAAAGATAAAAGTGTTGTGGTTGATAGGTCTGAGTTGAAGAATGTGATCAACAAAGTTGTGGATGCAGTAAACCCCAAGTGTGGGGAAGTTACAAGTAGGAAAGCCACCATGGAAACCT
Source organism: Smallanthus sonchifolius (assembly GCA_023525975.1). Lineage (NCBI taxonomy): Eukaryota > Viridiplantae > Streptophyta > Magnoliopsida > Asterales > Asteraceae > Smallanthus > Smallanthus sonchifolius. The sequence goes on along the minus strand of CM042030.1, from coordinate 64,448,067 downwards.
CAGGTGGAAAGTGCAAGTAATCATACCAGATCAGGAACAGGACCATCAAGGTCAACAGGGGGTCAAAGAAACCTCCTAAATTCTTCAAGACTTCATATGAAACGGGTGACTCTTGGGTAATGTGGGGTGAAAAAGAAATCACCGTTGTAGAACACATGTAGAATCTGAACCTAAATGGTGTCACACCCCCAAATTCATTTACTTAATGAATAAATAAATAAATTAAGGTTGTAACGATTGGTAACATTACACAATAGCGGAAGCTAAATGAAGACTTCTAAAATGTTGAACACCATTAAAGATACTAAATTAAACTAGTACATTGACCTAGAACCATATAGGTCAAACCCGACTTGAGGTTTGACAGTCATGCTTCTTCGGCTTCTAGGGTTTTGATCCGAAGGGTTAACCTATTCCAACCGTGTCATAGCTATGTGCTACCTGAAAAATATACTTAAAAATGTCAACACAAATGTTGGTGAGTTCACAGGTTTAGTTGTCTCGATGTAAAGCAGTTTCTCTTGAAAACATTGATATCATGTACATGGCCATAATATAAAACCGTTTTCCTCAAAAACATGTGATAACTTCAGAGTCATAAGGTGGAAACATTGAAAAAGTGTACCTGGCCGTAATATGAAACCGTTTTCCCAAAACTCTTGAAAATGTGTTCATGGGCTGAATATAGAACCGTTTTCCTCGAAAACATTTGATGACCTCATCGTCATAAAATGAGTCGTTTACCCAATGGAAACGTGTAAATGAGATTACACCCGTGTTAAGCACTCTTTGATGATACCCAAAACAAGTAGCGATTTCATGTGTATATGATAAACAAAACAAGTAATGTTTGTCCTATTCGTAAGCTAGCTAGCCTTACAAATAATATGTTTATACATGAGCCATAACCAAACCATGATCGGTGAATGACCCTCCCTCGCTCCCCGCGAGTATGTATTAAGATAATATGCGGCCATTCGACCCTCCAAGTCGTCGGTTAGCGCGACTAACCATGACCGAGGGTGTCACCCCCAATAGTACCATTCATAGAATCCCAGGCTATAAAGTTAATGGTTATAATGTTGGTGATGTTTAGGGGACTTTATGAGCTCTATAATTGTTCCCTCATGCAAATATAATGGTCATGTCTTGTTTTCTTGTTATCATATAAAAAAAATGTTTGTAAGTGAGTTCTATGTTTTCTCAAATGTATCAAATAATGATGTTTCCTCAATGCATAAAATGCATTAAGCAAGTATGTTTCTCTATCGATGTTTCTAAAGCATTTAAAAGTTAAAAAAGGGGCAGTAAACTCACCTGGTGACGTGTCAGGAACCCTAATGTCCTTCTGATAGTAATGGAGACCAATGTCTACATGATATGATAGTCACGGGTTTACGTCCTACTCCAGTCCTACGATACTTGTAGATACTTAAAAAGCTCCATGAACTAACCCTAATGTTATAAAGTAGATCTAAACTCGCGTTGAGTTTTCACGTGCACGGTTGAGCTCTGCTGATTCTTATAGGTATTACCGGTTCAGTATACGATGTTGTTTAGCATTCAGTAATATTAATTTCTTAATTCGAGTCGGCTTTCTCATCTCGAATATGTTTCAATAGTTATATACAAAACATTAGTTTGTCGCGTACACGACCGTATATAGCAATGTGCGCGTATAATTAAATTAGTAATAATAATTCGGGCTCGTGCGTCATTTAACAGAATGTATGCGACAATATGATTTAGCAAAACCATTGCAAAACATATAGTGTATTCATACTCGTATTTATAAATATTAATATATACTTCTTCATATATTTATATAGTTTCAAAAACACTGAAATATAATTGTACCGTATTGTGTTTTGTAATAAACGTTCCTTAATAGGATTTGCTCGTCTTAAGTAAACATATACGCGTAATACACCTACTTTATTATGTTCGTTTATCATATTTTGTTTATTCGAGGCATAACCGAATATATATATATATATATATATATATATATATATATAACTTCATTCTTAAATGTAATCATATACTTATTTGTCTCCCTATGAAACATATTTTATAATTTATGTACGAATATGTAAAATATTGTTTAAGACGAGTAGTAAAAGAATATAATTACATATATATATATATATATATATATATATATATATATATATATATATATATTTATACTACTTAATCCTGATATTATAACGTGTTATTTTTTAAACCGTTCATATCAATATATTAAAAAACGCCAAAGTCATATATTTATTTATACTCGTATTCATATATTATATTAAACAAATAATCGCCCGATTTCGTATGATAAGTACATATATATCTTGAATATATATAAATGTTGTGGGATCCAAATATCGTATTATAAATAATTGTTTGGTTCCTAAATAATGAACATGAACCTATAGTATATCTATTTTCATATGTAACATAAACGTTTTTATCCTCGTTATCTAGGGAACCCTCGCTTAGTTGGTAATGCTAAAGTATGGTTTGTATAGGTCTCAAAATGTCTAAATGTAATAACAGAGATACGAGTGTATCCAGAATGTATTTGATGCCCATTTTAGCCCAAATAGTAATCATCAATGATTTGTATATGACGAATATTTAATAAATGTTTATATGGCTAAAGTAATAATCGTTATTCTTTTATATATAAAGATTGCTAGTCGTATCAACGTTTCATCTTACCGATCACACGTTCGTTTTGTATTTATCTTCTAATATATTATACTTTTAGGTTGTACGGATCTCAATTATCAAATCACACGTTAATACCAGTTGTTAATATGTGCCACCTTAATATTTATTTTTGTTGTTATCAAATCTTTTTAGAGCTCAAAGCGTATAACCGTTCACACGCGTTTATTTTTCGTATAATCAAACGTAAGGCGTTAAGTGTACGTCTTTACCTCCCATAAATCTCATTTTTGAACCGACGCGTCCTAAACCTCACGTTTCACGCATTTGACCACGTATGACCATCGTTGACCACATTTGACCGAGGCACGTGATGTCGTTTCCTGTCTAAAATACAATTTTAACACCCGGGAATGAAACCCGGCCAACCAAAATTCATAGATCTAATACGTAAATTTATGAATCTAGACGGAAATATAATCAACTTTATTGAAATCAACCTTGACATGGCAAAATCGAGCTCAAACCTTATAGATCGGGACCTTAGACTAACAAACAACACAGATCCGGTCGAGTGGAGCCCGCCGGTGTCGCCGGAAAACACCCCTGTTCACTGGAATTGTTCCAAGAGATATTTGAGGTTCAAAATGTGTATATCTGAGTCCGTATGACAAGAAAAAGAGAAAGGTGTTACCGAAAAAATGAAACTCGTCGGAACCCTAGATTCTTTCATCGGAAAATCGTGTTTGGCCGGATCTCGGCCGGAAAAGCTTTGACGGGTAACAAATAACAACGTTCTCGGCTGGAGCTTGTCCTCGATCACCGGGATCTGAACGGATCGGCTCAGATCCGTCGTCTCCTCTTCCTAGTCACCGTGAAACACCCCGTGAGCACCTCCGCCGCTGCCGCCACAAGAGATCCCTCCTACAGCCCTAGCCACCTCCATCGTTGGCCGCCGTTTGTGTTGTCGGGAAAGCGAGATCGAATGGAAAGTCGGGTTGGCTGCCGGAGTTTGTAACATCAGACGTTGCCACCATCATTCGTCCACACCACCGTCTTCTGGTCTGTTCCTGGTTGCTGGACGCGGCTGGGCCGCCTTGTCGTCGCCGGTGGAGCCGTCCCCTTCCCCATTCTCTCACTAGTAATCTCTCTCTCTCTCTCTGTGTGTGTGAGTATGTGTGTGAGTTTTTGTTTGAATGAGAAAAAGGTGGAAGGGATAGTATATATTTAGGGTTTTAATTTTAAAAGTGTGTGTTCCTCTCCGTATCACTTGTCCACTTGAGTTCCCGTCACAACTGAAATCCAGAGTTATTAATTTTTGCGTACTTAAAATGGTATGGCGTTTATATAAATATAAGTTAAATATTTTTGTTAGGTAGCCTCTGCCTCAACAGATGCCCAAGTCGGTACCCGCCTGCATCGTGTTTTCCACGTGTTCGTTCGCTTAAACATTTCGCGCTCCACCGAAAGTATTTATTTGTTAAATAATAATAATATTCTCTTTAAATCAATGATTATAAAAAAAGATGAAACATATAATTATTATATTGTTTAATCATGCTAGATACAAATAATCGGGTTACGTTTACACTAGTACTTATTGTAGTCGCGCGTCGAACGTCGTATAACTCACGCTTAATTGTTCCTAATTTAATTGTCTGAATATATTAAAAATTATTATTAATACTTAATATTAATAACCATATGTCTTTTTGGGTACCGGTTATTGAACGTGAACGCGTTAATTTGTTTAATCGTACGTTGTGAGGCTATGTATTAATAACACGTCATCTCGAATCATCCACGATCCGTCAAGTAAGGTTACATAACAATTTCGTGTATTGGGCCTACAACTTGGCCGTTAATGAGTCGGGCCCCTTTATGATGAATTAATTATCAAGAGCAGTTGACCCTAATCTTAGGGTTGTCACATATGGTAATGACTACCAAAGGGCATGTGCATCAGCATTTGGTAAGGATTTTGTGTTCCAACCACCGTAACATCAGTGAGGTACACCGCGTCTGACTCAAGACGTTAAACTTACCGCTCTTAGGAGGCAACCTAAGGTTAGTTAGTTTAATTTCTTGTCTAGTTAAATGAATGTTGTGGGTGTGTTCCCTACAAAACCCTCACGAGACTCAACTCGTCATCTCTGGCTACCGAGGGGTTTAAAAGGCTTGTTTCATATGCTAAATGCATCCGTGATTCCTACGAAAGTGAGTTAGGACTTTATTTTCCTTTATTTGCATGCAATTGGCCAAGTGTGGGGATGTCTCTAGGGAGATCATGGTTGAAATGAGGGTAACTGAGAACAATACACAAACCCGTGGGGGGTAGGATGCCGTTGTAGAGTCTGTAAGAAATTTTAAAAGTTTTCGGTATAGTTTTGTGTTTTTCTAAGTTTTTGCAGAGATTCGTGGCCATTTGGGGGAGAAAAATCATCAGGAAGGACGTTCCAGGTATGTATGAATAACAATGAAGGGTTGGAACAACTTTTGGAAAAAGTTTAAAAAAATGAGTTTTGAGATTGAAAATTTTTCTAAGGCAAAAACTCAAAAATCCGTCTTAACTTTTTGTCATCAACAATTCCTCGCGGTACGCGAGAGTTTCAAGCCCAGTCCTCGCGGTACGCAAGAGACAAAAGAAGGGGACAGGTTATTGTTTGTCCCTTGCGGTACGCGAGGGAGTTTCATCTGATCATCGCGGTACACGAGATACCCTTGTTGGTCATTTTTCCCTAATTTTTTCTTTTTTTAATTTTGAGTCATGTCGAGTCTGTCGGGTCTTTTATTTTTGTTTTTGTGTCTTTATATTGAGTCAGTTTAATGCTCTTGGGTTTGTTTGAGGTGAACTTTGCAGGTTTCGATTGATCCGCCCGTAGTAAATCTCCATTTGGGTGGTGATTTCTAACTTTCACTTGATTCATGTGTACAAGGCAGCCCATGAGCAGATTTTCACGGCCATCGCGAATAAAATGCTATACGATCGTTTGTCTAGCTAAGTCCTTTCCAATTCTCTGTATATTTTTATTTTTGTATTTTTTTTATATTTTCATAGTCTCTCACCCTACATTGGGGGCAATGTAGAGTTTAAATGTGAGGAGAGGAGACCTTAGTCCAGGTCTGTAGATTGAGTCAGAAAAAACTATAAAAATTTCAAAAATGTCCATGGATTAGAGTTGCTGCAATTAAATGGAAAATGATAGTACAATCGAAAATTATGTTATTGTGGAATTTAAATGAATAATAATGATAATCAAATGCGTCTAATTTGTAACATTTTGGTAGGCCCAACCGACTTAAGAGCTTAAACATCCTGATAGTGTATCTAGGTTTAAATGGATAATTAATTAAGGAAGTCTTGAGGGTTCTCATCTTAGGAGTGTCGGTAAGGTCGAAGCTGTCAATATAGGGTGATAGGTACCACTATAAACAAAAGTTTATAAGTTTTTGAAATCTTTTTGGCGCACCGCTTTCTTTTTATGAGGATAAATCCGAAAGTTGGTGACGCCCGTATTCCATAAACCATCTTGCATGAGCTTAATTAATTAAATTGAAAGTTTAGGTTTCGCCTACGTGTTACCCTCCGGGATAGCAACTTGGCTGATACACCCATGGGCGGGACTTAAGTGATCAATATTCTAGACATCTAAGTTAGGTTTACGTGTTACCCTTTGGGATGGTGACTTGAAGGATACACTACTAAACCGAACCTTATGAGCGTCATTGTTTAAAAACTGAAACTTACGTGTTACCCTCCGGGATGGTGACTTGGGGGATACGCCACTTGGTGAAGTTTATGCATCGTATCACATTAATCAAGCACAAATCATTCATTCATAGATCCATCATTCATACATAATTTTTAAAACTTATAGATTAGTGTTTATAGTGGTGAGAAATCTATATGGTTTAACCCGGGCCTAAACATGACCTTGAGATGGAATTAAGCTGAGCCGTAGCTTTCTAAGTGTGAGACCCACAGATAACCTAATTGCTAGGTAATGATAGGATAGTAGATTATAGAATCGGGGGCTCGAGAGTCGGTGGTTGGGTTTAATCGGATCGAAATACATATTATTACAATTAACGTGTTATTAAATTTGTGCTGTGTAGAATGAGAGTGTGAAAGCAAGTTTTTCGATTATGATTCCATTGCAGTATTCTTTTTCGGGATGAAAAAAGATAAGTGTGGGGATGTGATGTAGGGTCAAATATCCCGTATATATGTGTCGTTTTGTATACGTTTTAGTAGTTAACTTTGTATATCAAGTCGGTTTTACATGTGTTTGGTAGTTTGATGAGTTACAGGGTAAATGTGCTTAAAGAGCGGGAATTCACGAAGAAAATAAAGAAGGTATAAATCTCGGGAAGTCAAAGGAAGTCAAAGCTAAAGAAAAAGTCAAATTTCCTGAAATTCAAGGTCTTCGCGGTACGCGAAGAACAGGGGGGCAAAGCTTCGCGACAAGCGACGGAAAGAAAAAGTGGGCTCGACTATTTTGGCCTTCGCGGTACGCGAAGAAAGGGTGTTTCGGCAAATTAAACCTAATTTCAATTATAAGCTCATGGTGACTCCCATTCTCGAATTTTCTTCCCAGCCGTCACAGAGGAGTTCTAAGGCGATTTCAAGCATTCTTAGGTCGATTGTTCGTAGTTTTCTATGTTTGTAAGTTACAAGATTAGAACTTTGAAATTTGTTACAATCATGAGCGGCTAATCCACTTGTGAATGCTTTCGGGTGGATATTTCGTGTCATTGAAACCTGAGTTTATGGTTTTTCTAGTGTTTGATTTGTATTTTTGAGTGACAGTCTTGAATGCATGTACTTTTGATTAATTTAAACTGTTTGCTTGTGTTGAAGTTGTTTGAGTCACCATCTGTTTCCGGTTTTCTTGCATCGTTAGCTATTTGGTTGATTTGTACTACTTTGCATCTGTGAATTGGTGGTTGGGCGGACGAACGAATCTTAAAAGATTGTCCCATAATCATCACTTTAATTGAATTGTTAGTGTCACGTTTAGTGGAATCAAACTAGATTAAACATGAACGTTGGTGGATTTGTTGAACTTGAACCCCGGAAGCGATTGCGTTTTCTACAATTTTTTTCTCAACTTAAAGTTTATTGCTTTTTATAATTCTAATTCTTTCAATTAATAAAGTTAGAAATTTTAGTACTAATTGAATCCGTTTTCTAAATAGTGTTTTTCACGAGTTCCCTGTGGATTCGACAACCTTACTTCCCTCTCTACAGTCTAAGGTAGCTAAGGAGTAGTTTTTATTATAGATTTTGATTAACCTTGACACCGCGATCAACGGACGGGTTTCAGCACATGATTTGGATCTTCGTAAACAGTGAGTTCTAATCTCCTTTTTACTTGTTTTTGGGGCTATCGTACATACTTACACGTTTTATCATATGAATTAATGTGTTACGAGAATTGGTTTAACCTGTCAAGTTTTACGAGTTATCTATTTTTAAACGAATGTAAGGGTCAATATGGTGTCCCTTGGTTGTGCGGGTTAGAAGTCGGTACGACACTGGTGTGTCGTATAATGAAATATTTGGGATAAGTCGGGTGATGTGTCTAGACATTATGTGGGTACGTTTAGGGTATTTGGTCGGTTACACATGTAGGTGGTCCGTGTAGGGACAGTGAGTTATAGTACATGCTTATGTATTATCATGTGTTGTATAACTTGTTGTTTTGTGTGCTAGCATCGTTGTCCGCATAATACGGCAAACGATGATGTGAAGGAGTCGGTACTTTGGAGTTGTCACCATGTGGGTGTCGTGGCAGTCATCGTGGGGATGATGAGGAAGTCACGGTGTGATGTGACGAGGCCCTGTGGGGGCATAGTTGAGACCCTTTGGGGGTGCTCGGAGAGCTATGAATACCCCGACGGGGGTAACCCTGACGAGGGTGATAGTGAAGGGACCGGTGAAATCCTTTGAAGGTATGAGTTATGTGTTAGATTTATTGTATGTTAAATCTTGATAGGCCTTAGTGATACGACAATGATGTGATAGTAATATTAGCCTGTGTGCTTGGTATTGATTTATGTAAAGTCGTGTTTACGATGGGTGTGCTAGTAGACCTTGTGAGAGTCTTGTCTAGGGCTTGTCAGGTCTATTTTTAGGAGTCGGTTGTTTTAACCGGTCTTCGTGTCGATATGTGTGGTAGGTCACAAGTTGGTAGTTTAGTAAGTTCGATCCAAACCGACGAGACTTACGGGTTATGGTTATGGGTTGAGTCATGGGTTGTTGGACCCTCAAGGCAGTTGAAGTGTTTTAGGTAACATGGATTACCAATATGTTAATAAATGGCAAACTATTTTATAACTGACGTGAAGGTCTTGAGTTTAAATAAATGACGTTTTTGACGAGAAGGTTTCTGTTTAAGATAAACTGTTAGAACTCACTCACCGTAGCTGACTTTGTATGTACGTTAGATTTTTTTGCAGGTGAATTCGTGTGGTGATGTATCTTGGCTTTGGGAGAGGGACTACTCGTGTCGGTGTGTCGGCATTCGTACGGTAATGTAATGAATAATAACGATTTTAAAATACAAGTACCGTTTTGAGTCAAGATTTCCATTGCATGTTTTATAAAGAGTTAAGTATTTTTAAAACACTACATTGTGATGTTACCCAACTGTTGGGTGTCTGGTTTGGGGCCTTACAAGTTGGTATCAGAGCCATGGTTTAAGAGAAACTTGGTGTCTTTATATACTTAAACTTAAAGCGTAAATGGGATGAAAGTAACGAATGCCACCACGAGTAACCGCGAGCCAAGAGGTATGCTTTTTCGAGTTGAGTTTAAATGTCAGAGTTTTATTTGTGTAGTGTTACACTACGAGAAGTTGTTTGGTGTGTGATTATATGGCTTGGAAAATTCCATGTAGAATTATGTTATGTAAAGCTGAGCATTGTGGAAATTATATTACGTGTTGGTGTTTTGTGTTTGTGTGGGTTACATGTGCTTCCATTATGTGGAAGGTATAAAGCTAGTGTGAATAAGATAGGAAACCTTTAGAATTCGAGTAGTGACGTGGACAACCGATCGCATTTGATCAACGTGATTGGCAGTCTATCGTTACTCTTATGCTCTGAATTTGTTGCCTATAATAATCATATAAATGTTCTATCTTATGTAGGATTAGATGGAAATGACAATTAAGACAAGGGGGATCAAACGTGGGGCTATTTCCAGGAGGCAGGTAGAGTGTCGAGCTACAGTTGCAGTTGCTAATGCTGCAATTACTAATAGAGAAGCACATGAGGAGATTCCAACGCCAGTTCCCGCGAGGATACCACCATCACCGGTGGGAGTTGGGGGAGAGTTGCCAGTACAGGGAGTGATCTTTGCGCTTCCGGTGTCAAATGCCCTCGGGACATTCGGAGTGTCTATCAGAGGCAAACATCATGGATCCGTCTACAAGAGGAGCAACTGGAAGGGAAGAGACACATTTGCGGTAAGATATCAGCCTCAGAAGTACGACCTGAGACCAGGAAACGGATGGCTAGAAGAAGAGTCTAACGAGGAGGAGCAACTGGGAGACAACTTCGATATGTTCGATGATTAATTGCTGTGACAGTTGTTAAGAGAGATTTTGAACGGTTTCGGCGTTGTGATTGATTAAACGTTGACGTTATGAGATCCTTATCTCGGTTTTTGTTATCTGATAGTGATATTGATCGTGAGTTTTACCGCATGTTGATTTTAAGATGATTAATGATAGTTGTGTTTGTTATTGTCTATGACCGTGCTTAGGGTCGTTGATTATGTGCGGTAATGTGTGATTATGTGATTACATGTTGAATAACGTGAGTTCGTATTAATTGCGATTTTTGGTACGATGCGAGAACATGGTTGATTAGAGTGTGAAGGTAAACTTATATAGACATAAACTTTGAATTGTCCATGTCTACGATCCTAAATTAGTTTCACCTACGTGCTAATGTTTAGGTGATGCCATATGTGCGGTAATGTGTGATTATGTGATTACATGTTGAATGACGTGAGTTCATATTAAATGTGATTTTTGGTACGATGCGAGAGCATGGTTGATTAGATTGTGAAGGTAAACTTATATAGACATAAATTTTGAATTGTCTGTGTCTACGGTCCTAAATTAGTTTCACATACGTGCTAATGTTTAGGTGACGCCTTGAGTGCATCGGGTGTTATACATCTTATGTATGAAACGTTCAAGACGGTGTCCTGTGTGAGGGGATTGTCATACATCTTATGTATGTATGAATGTTTAGGATGATGTTCGGTGTGCGACATCTGTGTTGTAACCCATGGGATGGTGTCTTTGTGTCTAGCCTGAGTAGTGTGTTTTTTGAACCGTTGGTACGACCCGTGTTGGGTACAACCGTGTAGACTCTGTATGAGTACGTAGTGACGTCTGGCAGGAGCCACTGTTGTGATGAGTAGTTGATGGGGTTAAGAGGTTTGCATAACTACGAATGATGTCGGTCATGTCGTATGCATGTGGATTTACTCCGGTCTAGCAATTTGTGGGTGCACAACGTACGAGTTAGGAGTTTGGGTTACTAGTTATGTATATTGAACATTGTATGTTCTGTCATTTAATTATGTCTTTAAGTGTCCTTTTCGTACACGATTAGTCATGTGTAGGACGTGTAGTTGTGTGCTCAAGTAGAGTACTTCTTTTCGTTGATGTTTTTCTCGACGTATGATGTATCGAGAAGATGCGAGGTGTTCTGATGCTTTTCAAGACGATCGGCGAGGTGTTCTTATGAGATTCCTATGCTTATATCTCGGAATTACTAAGCGCGAAGCCCATGGATGGAATTGCGGGAGACTGATGCAGAAAGCGTTTGCATGAACGCTTGATTTGCAGAATAAACATGGTGAAAGCAGAATGACGATGCTGGAAACTTCAGCGTAGAGTAACGATGTGACGTGACGACCTTCATGGATGCATTCCATATGAAAGATTCGGTCGACGAAGGATAGAAGAAGAACGGTGATGTTTTCTCAAAGCGAGATGACGGATAGCCGAGGCATGTGCAAGGATTAACTTCATGTTCATACGTGACAGAGAAGACGTGGTCGGTGATCGCGTGTTAATGAAAGAGAAACGACGAGAAAAGCGACACGAAGGAGGGACAAATGCGGGTCTGCACATGAGTTCCTAGAAAGGAAAGGCCTACGCTGGTAAACTTATGACTAGATAAAGGCAAGCTACTGTGGAGCATCGGTTGAGGTAGATGTTTTGTTTTTGAAGTGGTCAAGATTGTGGTACGGGAGCTCTTGGGAATCATCGAAAATCGATGATCATAGCACTAGTTATGAGTAAAGTGTGCTTAACTATAAGGTGTGATGAACGCGTGGTAACGAAGCAAAGAGATAATTTGGTAGAGGAACGTTGCGTTAGTAGAGACTGGGGGAGTTTTGCACAAGCTCCTAAAGATCATTTGATAAATACGAACGAACTACCCATATGATTAGGTACAAGGCAATTGTGCTTAAACTTCGGGAAATCATCGCAAAATGGCGATCAGAGTATGAGACGAGAAGTATGACGATCTTATGTTGGTAAAGCAACGAATGTTTCTATCCATGAAAAGTAGGAAGCCTACTTGGGGGATGGTTGAAAGAGACGAGACTATCAGGAATGTGTAATGAACAACGACCAAGGTGCTGATGAGCTAAGAAGGGAAATGCGACGAGAAAACGAGCATTTAATAATGTTGTGTTGCGTAGTACTAGTGACGGTACATACGACGCTGTTAAGGATAGCAAGGGAGATGAGGTATTGTTAAAAAATAACAATGAAACCTTTATAGAAAAGGGTGGTATTCAAAGTGATCACGGAAGGTCACTTCCAGCAAGTGCCAGGATGGTCGAAGTTGGATAGACGGCTCTATGACTTGCTAGGCAAGGATGCAGAGTGGGAAAACGCGTAGAACAGCGATGTCCCGTTTGATTAATGGATAGAAAGACGAGGGATAAAGAAATTTGTAGGTGAAACCTAAAAGTCCCAAAGTTGAAAGCGGGCAATGGAGAAGACTTCTTTGACCACTGATGTCGCCCAGACGGTCTATATAAAAACTAATAAAACTTAACCTAGACTCCTAAGTAATAAGATGAAGTACCTTCGACTAAACCGCACTGACAGGCAAGTGGACCTATCGAGTGTAGCACATCTTAATGGTAAACCGAGTTATCGAACCCTAGAGACACTACTATAACTATACTAGACTCTGACTCTGACTAAAGATTGACGGATGAGGGGTTGACTGCACTAAAGATTAACTACTAATGCAGCAAACAAGATCGACTTAAGCTATCAAGATAAAAAACTAAGGAAATAATCAGAGATGGGAAGAATACTACCTAGGTCGGAATCCTACTTGCAAAGCACAACTTCTACCTGTTCTGGAAACTATGATGGATCTGGGTTTCTAAGGAAACAACTCTAGACAACCTAGTGGATCCCTAATCACTCTCAGGGTGTCACCAACTAAAGAACCTAAAGATGTAATAACTCCCAGATAGTGTATTACCTTTCGGTCTCTCCAACAATGATAAAGTACCCGAAAGACAAATCACCTTTCAGTCTCACTGTCCACAATACATTCGAAGAATGCACGGGGTAATCTCAAGATAACAACTATGACTCAGAATAGCAACAATCACTAGACACCTAATACCAACTTCCTCTCAGACAGCTGACACTCGGATTCCTAATGACGAAGACTAAACAACTATCTCTCACTACTCGGGTATTGAGACAGGATACGCACTCAGTTCTAATGACTCTCAATCACAACTCATGACTCTCAATCACAACTCCTATGGCTACTATTTCTAGCAAACAACACAAACAATCACAAACCCTAAAGTCTATGACCTAGATACGCAAATCAAGCTGGAAGACGTCCACAATCAACGTACGAAATTATAATCAAACATACATTAGATCTAAGCTTATAGATTCATCACAATTATCAACTCAAGATTTGTTACAAAATCATTAAACCATCAATTAATATCCAAAACCAGTAAAAACTGCAACTTTATCGAGTAATCATCATGTGACCCAGGCAGTATCAAAGATATAGCTAACACACATGCTTAAAACATTCAAAACAGAAGTAATAAACATAGACATGGTTTAAATCACAAAATTTAAACACAAAGATGGAATCTTGAAAACCGAATAAGCTAGAATTAACCAACCCGGATCCAAAGCTTCAACCTTTATCTTCAAAACTGCTTCCTACACCAAAAATCGCCTCTGGTCTCTCTCTGGACGGCAATAATTCGAACTCCTTGCATAATGGCAAGAGAAAACCTAATATAATCGATTAGGGATTTTTTCACAAATTATGGGTCTCTCGCGTACCACGAGACATTGGGCTGGGTTCCTCGCGTACCGTGAGAAACAAATTAGTCGGGCGCGCTTCTGGATTCCCTCGCGTACCGCGAGGGTCTTCTCTTTCTCTCTCGATTACCGCGAGGAACCAAATTTCAACATTTTCTTTTAAACTTTGGGCTTTATTTTCTTGCTCGGTTTCTTCATGTATTCACTTGTAATCTTCACACGAGTTCCTGAAAATATACAATAGACTCAATAGTATACAAAAACAACTCCATACAAAGATAAAACTAATAAAAAACACACGAAAACAATAAGAATAAATATGTGTGCTTCGCACTACATCAACCACCAGTGATGGTGGCCGAGTTGTAAAGTAAAATGACAATGATGACATATACGAAAGTGAACGGATGGCACCTAAGGATTTTGGATGCACCAGTCAGGATAGTGGGATAGGTTGTGATGGATTGTGCTGACACAAGATTCAAGGACCAATCCCTTTTAAGGGGGGTAGACTTGTAACATCCCTAAAATCCGAAAGCTAATGGTTCGGGATAGTGAGCGACCCGAATCTCTATTAAATAAAAGGGTTAGAAAGTTTGTCACATAAGGTGCGTTTTAACGACAATAAAAGACACAGTTATTCGTTTAAAAAGTTAACCTCGAGATCAAAACGCACGAGATGGAAATGGAGGGACCCGGATGAAAATTAGAAGGGTTTCAATATCCCTTTTATAGGAAAACCCTAGGTCATTGATGACTTAGGGCATGCGCGACGGTCGAGAACAGAGAAAGTGAGAGAGATGACGACGGAGATGGGAGGAAGACGACGACGGGAGGTGGTCTTGCAATAACTTACGAGGTGTGACTTCCGGAACATGATCAGGTAATTCCCATTTATGTTTTAATCACGATTCTTGCTTTCGTTTCTGCGTACAATGAGATGATTATCGAGTAGTGGAGTGGCGGCCGGTGGTGGCCATAGGTGATGACGGTGGTGGATACGGGTAGTAGCAGGTGGCGGCGATCGAAGATAATGGTGCAACGGGGCTGTGGTGACCCTATTGGTGTGGTGATCAGCGATCGAGAGGGAGAGAGAGAGAGGGTCACGAGCTATGGAGGTGCAAAGAGAAGGCGGTGACGGCTGCTGACGACTACTTTGGTGGTGCACCACGGCAGAGGACGGGGATGATGATGTCTCGGGAAGTAGGGTGGTTCGGATGGAGGCCATCGGTGATGGTGTTGGTCGTGTTAGCCGGGTACGGCCGGCTAGGGTTTTGCATGGGGTATGTGCATGCGTGGGAACCCGACTTGGGTATAAGGGTTCTAAACGGGTCATAAACGATCTGATCAATGTATTCGTGGAGCTAGG
Source organism: Smallanthus sonchifolius (assembly GCA_023525975.1). Classification (NCBI taxonomy): domain Eukaryota; kingdom Viridiplantae; phylum Streptophyta; class Magnoliopsida; order Asterales; family Asteraceae; genus Smallanthus; species Smallanthus sonchifolius. The sequence goes on along the minus strand of CM042030.1, from coordinate 64,432,677 downwards.
GTTCGATGATGGGAATGATGAGTAGTTGAGATAGAGAGTGGGGTTTATATTTTATACGTTATCTGACGTACGATTAGAAAGTAATCTGATCATGTGATCATACATTTGACAGGTTCGGTTTTGAGAGTGAACGGACGAGTTTCAACATAGGATTTGGATATTCGTAACCAGTGAGTTTCTAATATCCTTTTTACTTGTTTTTGGGGCTATCATACATACTTACATGTTTTATCGTATGAATTAATGTGTTACGAGAATTGGTTTAACCTGTCGAGTTTTATGAGTTATCTATTTTTAAACGAATCTAAGGGTCAATATGATGTCCTTAGATTGTGCGGGTTAGAAGTCGGTACGACACTGGTGTGTCGTATAATGAATTATTTGGGATAAGTCGGGTGATGTGTCTAGACGTTATATGGGTATGTCTAGGGTATTTGGTCGGTTATACATGTAGGTGGTCCGTGTAGGGATGGTGAGGTGTAATACATGCTTATGTATTGGCATATGTTGTATAACTTGTTGTTTTGTGTGCTAGCATCGTTGTCTGCGTAATACGGAAAACGATGATGTGAAGGAGTCGGTACTTCGGATTTGTTACCATGTGGGTGACGTGGCAGTCATCATGGGGACGACGAGGAAGTCACGGTGTGATGTGACGAGGCCCTGTTGGAGCAGAGTTGAGACCCTTTGGGGGTGCTCGGAGAGCTATGAATACCCCGACGGGGGTAACCCTGACGAGGGTGATAGTGATGACACCGGTGAAATCCTTCGAAGGTATGAGTTATGTGTTAGATTTATTGTATGTTAAATCTTGATAGGCCTTAGTGATAAGACAACGATGTGATAGTAATATTAGCATGTGTGCTTGGTATTGATTTATGAAAAGTCGTGTTTATGATGGGTGTGCTAGTAGACATTGTGAGTGTTGGGTAATCGTGCACCTATTTTAACATTTAAAACGTAACTTTATAAAATCAGATTTACAGTGGCGGAAGCTTAAACAAAAGTACACGATAATAAAGTTCAGAACTTTATCCGACAGTGATCCGATTACACTGCGTTTAGACAATAATAAATATATAAAACAACACAACCATGGGGTGTTAGGGTTTTATACCTTTGACGAATAACCAGATTGTAACACTCGGGTACAAAGAACGTCACGCTAGATGACTATACAAGAACTCGTTACACGAACACACCTAGTCTTAATTTGCTACCAATCGCAAACCCGGTTCATGGCCTCTTTCCGGTTCGGCTCGCGGAGGACGACGAAAATGGCTAGCCCGGCTTCGGATGGCTGCGCAACAAGGGCAGCGGCGGACTGGCGGGAGCATGTGGTAGCGAGAGCTGCACACGGCGGTGGTGGCCGGTCGAAAAACGAAAGGGGGGTTCCGGTTTACGATCGCAAGGAAGGAGGAGGCCATAAAAAAATTATCTAGGGTTTTGACTTTAAACATATATGTATAGTAAATAAATATACAAGTCAACCCCCGTGCTAATTAACTCTTAATTACCCACTAATTAACTTTTAATCAGTTATAGTCCCCGTAGTTTATAATTATACTAATTATAAACAAAGCTTGCGAACACGTTTTATATTTAACTATTAAATATAAAATCCCGTATATATATATATATATATATATATATATATATATCACTAATATATATAAAATCTCACTCCGTCTATCGTTAGTTTTAATTATTCTAAATAATTAAATATAACTTACAAATTAAATATTTCTTTAAATATTTAATCCACCGAATCCAAAATTCGCATTTCGTGAAATAACGTTTAACAATTACACGCTATGATTTGTTCTTTGCCCAAACTGTAACTCTTCATATCGTACCTTGATAGCAACGTTGATATTAAAGATGATCGGACATCTAATATCCAACAATCACCCACTTGGACGATTCATCGATTAATCGGGTCAACGTAGACAATGGTGGACGCCTAGCTACATCTCACTGCCCCTAACAAGGTATGTCATATTTATAATCGTTAACTAATTCCTTGAGTTCGTGTAACCTTTACTTAACCATGTACAATAGCCATGTCAAACATATCTATGTATCCTTTCTGTTTAGGTCATTCGTTGAACATGAGACATGAATACAAGTCACTTATCATATGTGGTTCAACTATTCTCGTTCTCGTTCTCCAATTTGAATTGGTCTAAACAAACTACTCTTAGTTTGTGCATGGCCACGCGATTTATACTAGATCGAATCAACGAGGGCGCCAGAATGTCCCACTCCTAATTAAAGGAGAACAAAATTCCTTTGGTCACGTACAACGCCCACTTAACTTCAGATTTATTCCTAATCATACCCTTATTACTGCCTATTAAGGTACAACGTTAGGTAAGATTAAAGAAAAAACTTCAGTCAGAGTTAGTTCTAGTATGTACATCGGGTCGAGGATCGATAGATTTCACCATATTCAAAACTTCTCAGGACCTTGATCTATGAAGATAGTTTTGAAACGAGTTACGTCCAATAATCATTCTCTAATGATTATCTGTGAATATGACCTCCAACTACTTGGACTTTCATTCACAATGAACAATCATCCAATTCACAATAGTCTTTCATTCAGATTGATTCCCATGAATCTGATCGAGTACAGACATTTAGAATACAATATTCAAGGATTTCTAAAACGTACAAAATGTCAAACATATAAACATTAATTTATAATGCATTTAACCATTAAATCAATATAAAACACTAATGTTTCTATATATAGTTCGAAAGCACCCGATACTAACATACAAATCAAACTCAAGTCCAGCAAGTTTAAGACCTATCAACATGCTCCTCGTATACATATAGAGGTATTGTTTAGCGAATGGGTCAGCTAGATATTGATTTGTGTGAACTTTGTTTTAGTATGATGTCTCTAAGTTTAAAGATCCCATGAATGAAACTCATGATAAGAACCTCCTTTTGGAACTCCTTTTCCAACTATCAGAATGTAACACCCAAAAATCTCATCTAATTTAAACTTTTAAAAACACAGCGGATTTAGGTCCCATAACATATTTAACATTCATTCATCTACTTAGTTTAAAATCAACCATTAGAGGTTTACTACAAAATGAGTTTGACACTTCAAAATTCAACTAACATAGTTTGACTTAACCTTGGTTAAACATTCACACAAGTTCAAAATACACATTTCATATTTCCTACCTTCGTATAAATATATTCAAAAGGTTTAAACACTCATAGAGAGGTTTAACATCCAACGGTTGCACCAAAAGGTCTTCCAATGAGAATCCATATCTTGTAATATGACCCAGGACTATATCGGAGCGTTTCCTACAAAAAAAACATTCAAACAAACAAACATTAGTAATGATATACACCCCTAGGACCCTTTATAAGTTAAAGCCTTAACTCTGGTCAAAACGACACTTTTCGAAATCATTTCAGCGCAAATCACTGAGTTCTCAGCGCAAAGTGCGTTGACCAGCGCATAATGCGCCAAAACCAGCGCATGATGCGCCACCCATCAGGTCTGCACACTCAAATTTCGTTGTAAGGTTGTCCCATCCTTCCCGACTAGACCCGCGGACGTTTTGACAACCCCATAGCAACATACCATTATTATAAACATTGTATAACACCTTCTTAATACTACATAATGATTCATGCCAATCCACTACCATCAACCCATTTAGATTTGGAGTTAACAACTAGAGATACCACAATTTTCAATGTTTAACACTTCAATCATCAAAACATCTTTGTGAGGTTTAAAACCTCAAGCTACATGCACATAGGTGAGACTCTTAGATCTCAAACTCCAAGTCCCTCATGTTAGATTCTTTTGATCACAAATGTATACCACCATCGTGAAGTTCTTAGACCTCAATTACATCCTCCTATATGAAGTTCACAACTTCAATGACTGCATGTGAGGTTCTTAGACCTCAATAACATTCTATAACATACTACAATGAGCACATATTCAATTTACATAAACCATACTTCATACTTAACAAGTGGGATTCTAAGATCTCAATACACACTTACTTGTGAAGTTCAAGACTTCAATCTCCTATTACCATAATATCCTTAATATATAAATAAAATCATTCAATTTATAAATAAACACTCTATTTTCAATCAACAACAAATAATCTACTTCTAACGTTACTAAGTAAGTGCAAGACACTTACCTTGTGATTTAGATGATTCCGGTCTTGCTTAAATTTTAGGCACACGATCACCTAAACAAATTATCTCAACGTTAGTCTAGACATCTCAATTTACATCAATTGGGATGTCAAACACACCCATATCATCAAACAATCAACATTCATATTTGACTAGGGTAGATTGTTACAATCAAACCCTTAACACCCTTCCAATACCCTTTCCACCTAAATGACCCGTTTAGGAAATCACCCAAGTTCTATCAAATTCCCAACTTACAAAACACCATAAAAATTGGGGCTTTATAGTCAATTATGTGTCTAATAACTTTCAAAACACTTAACTAACTTCAATCTAACATCATAACATCATTAAATCAAAAACCCCCAATTTCCCTTCAAGAACCCTAATTCTTGAATATTTAAATTAGATGTTTAGATGATTTTATATACCTTTCAACATTTCAATTTAAGCTAGATAACTATCTATCTATCATTAACTTCACCCAATTTTGACCCAATTCGGATTTCTCTTAAAAACCCACCATGAACACTTCAATGGTAAATCAAAAGTTGGAATGGACGCTTACTTGATGATTAGAAGATGATGAGCAAATCAACACCTTCAATTTTCACATGCAACAACCTCGTATTCGATCTCTGCTCTTGTTTCTCCTTGTTCTTCTTTGCAAACTCAAGAACACAGACATAAGTGTGTAAAAATCGCAACCCCCCCTCTTTACAATAATCTGACTTTTCAAAATTTACAAAACAGTCCCTTAACTTTCATTTTTGACTCCTTTCAACCAAACTACAAAAACTTAATGTTTTTAATAAACCCCCAACTTTCCATTTTTTTATTTACACCTTATAATATAATATGATTATATTATAATAATAATTTGGAAGTTGGTTCGTTACAAATCATCTCGCCTAACTTTGGGTTTCGTCCCCGAAACCCTCTTTCACAAATAAATTGGGATAATACTTGACCATTTACTCCTCGGATTCCCAACTAGTTTCCGCTCCCTTGCTATGCTTCCATTTAACCAATACTAGGCTAATTTCCTTGGTACGTAAGCGTTTCACATTTCTATCTAAAATAGAAATCGGTCCTTCCATATAATTTATTTTCTCATCTACTTCTATATCATCGATTGGTACAAAAGTAGACTCATCCGCCAAACACTTTCGTAAATGCGACACGTGAAATGTGTTATAAAGTTTATTTAATTCTCCCGGTTGCTCCAAACGATAGGCTACTTTACCCACTCGATCCAACACCTTAAATGGTCTAATAAAACGGGGACTTAACTTCCCTTGTTTCTGGAACCGGATCACACCTTTCCATAGGGAAACCTTTAACAACACGAAGTCTCCCACCTGGAATTCAATCGGCCTCCTCCTTTTCTCAGCATACGCCTTTTGACGGTCTTGAGTGGCTTTTAAGCGTGCTCTAATTTGGTCGATCACACTCGCCGTGTTTTCAACTACATCTTTATTACCAAGCTCCCTTTGACCAATTTCACCCCAACAAACGGGTGTTCAACACCATCTTCCGTACAACCTTTCGAATGGAGGCATACCAATGCTCGAGTGGTAGCTATTGTTATATGAGAATTCCGCCAACGGTAAATGATCATCCCAACTACCTCCAAAATCTAGCACACACACCCGGAGCATATCCTCAAGCGTTTGAATCGTCCTCTCGCTTTGTCCATCCGTTTGTGGATGATAAGCAGTGCTAATATTTAATCTCGTCCCTAAGTCCTCATGAAACTTTTTCCTAATTCATGAAGTGAAGTGAGTATCTCGATCCGACACGATAGTAAATTTTCGCCAACTTTTTCGATGAATAAGTCTCCTTAATTGGAAGGAAGTGTGTACTCTTAGTCAACCGATCCACCACTACCCAAATAGCATCAAACCCCTTTCGAGTTTTGGGTAGTTTAGTAGTTAAATCCATCGTGATGTTGTCCCACTTCCAAAGGGGTATTTCAAGCGGTTGAAGCTTTCCATACGGGTTTTGATGTTCGGTTTTCACCCTTGAACACGTGAGACATTTTTCAACATACTTGACGATGTCTCTTCGCAGGCCCGACCACCAAAAGTTAAACCTCAACTCATAGAACATTTTTGTCTCCCCCGGATGAAAAGAATATTTGGATTTATGCGCCTCCTCAAGAATGGTAGTCAAAGCACTTGACAACCTAGGAATCCAAATCCTATCAAAGCACGTCTTCAACAGCAAATTATTCTCCTCAAGCTTGTCTACATAAGGAACCATCCTTTCTTTCTTTAAATCCCAAGCCATCACTTGAGCCTCCCCGATTAGGTCGACAAGAGATGACGAGATCGTCATCTTGAAATATTTCAGCTTAAGCGGTGTATGACTAGTTTTTCGACTAAGTGCATCCGCTACTACATTCGCTTTCCCTGGATGATAAAGTATTTCACAATCATAATCTTTGACCAATTCAAGCCACCTCTTTTGTCTCATACTGAGATCTTTTTGGTCAAAGAAGTATTTAAGACTCTTATGATTCGTGAAGATTGTACAACGCACCCCATAAAGATAATGCCTCCAGATTTTGAGAGCGAAAACCACGGCAGCAGGCTCTAAATCATGGTTCAGATAACTCGCCTCATGAATTTTCAACTTTCTAGAAGCATAGGCAATCACCTTGCCTCTTTGCATAAGGACACATCCCAGCCGGAATGCGAGGCATCAGAATAAACAACAAAGTCTTCGGTCCCTTCAGGTAATGATAGCATAGGTGCCTTAGTCAATTTCTCTTTCAGAAGTTGAAAGGCGGATTCCTAATCAGGACCCCAAACAAATTTTGTCTCCTTGCGAGTCAACTTGGTCATAGGAAAGGCAATACGAGAGAAGTTCTCGATAAACCGCCGATAATAACCTGCTAAGGCCAAGGAGATTTTAATCTCCGTGGGTGTTTTCGGTGATGCCCAATCCTTCACCGCCTCAATTTTAGACGGGTCCACGGAAATGCCCTCCGCATTCACCACATGACCTAAAAACTGCATCTCTCAGTGCCAAAAGGCACACTTAGAGAATTTAGCAAAAAGCTTTTCCCTACGAAGAACCTCAAGAATATCACGAATATGACACGCGTGATCGTCTTCACTGCGTGAATAGATAAGGATGTCATCGATAAACACGATAACCGAACGATCAAGGAATGGTCTACACATCTGGTTCATGAGATCCGTGAAAGCCGCTGGCGCATTTGTTAGGCCGAAAGGCATAACAGTAAATTCGTAATTACCGTAACGAGTACGAAACGTCGTTTTTGGAATATCATCATCTTTCACTTTCAACTGATGGTACCCAGATCTTAGATCAATCTTGGAGAACCATGAAGCTCCGTGTAGTTAATCGAAGAGATCTTCGATCTGAGGTAGAGGATACCGGTTCTTGATGGTCAACTTGTTCAATTCCCCGTAGTATATGCACCTCCGCATACTTCCATCATTCTTCCTCACAAACAAAACATGAGCACCCCAAGGAGAGACACTTAGGCATATAAAACCCTTATTGAGCAACTCTTAAAGTTGAGTCATCAACTCCTTCATATCCGGTGGGGCTAACCGATAAGGTGCTTTAACAATAGGTTTTGCTCCCGGGATTAAACCAATTCCAAACTCTACCGCTCTTTCGGGTGGAATTCCCGGTCTCTTCCGGAAAGACTCCACATATTGATTCACGACCGAAACATCATGAACTTTTAACGAACCCTGATTTTTGTCCGTGACAAAAGCCACATACGCCTTGCAACAGTGAGCAATATACTTCATCGCATTAAGATATGAACACAAAAGGACACTCCCTATTTTATCACCTCAGACAAAAAGAGACCTCCCCGAAAGAGATACGAGTTGAATCGCCTTAGGCCCTCACATAATATTATCCTTATATCTAGAAAGCCAATCCATTCCCACAATAACATCGAACTCTCCTAACGTCATAGGGATAAGATCAATCGAAAAGGTTTCGCCTTCTATCTCCAACTTACAATCCGTAAAGACATCAAATACTAAAAGTTTCTATCATTAGCCACTTCAATTTATAATGGTTCACCTAACCTTTTACTTAGAAAATAAGTATGATTGGAAAATTTCACGGATATAAAAGAACGACTAGCACCCGAAACAAATAAAGTAAGAAAGGGCAAAGAGTTAATCATGAATATACCTGAAACAACATCAGGAGTTTTCTTTACTTCCTCAGCCGTGATTAGAAATGCCCATCCCTTCCGTCTAGGGATCTCCACTTTCCTTCCCCCACTTTCACCTTGTTTTAGCTCGGGGCATTCACTCCTCATATGTCCGGGCTTATAGTAGTTATAGCACAAGTTAATTGGACTGGAATACTGAGTAGCAACGTGTCCCTGTTTCCCAAACTTATAGAAAGATTGGGTTTTCGCCCGACATTCACCTGAATCCTCCTTACCACAAGTCCGACAGTGGCGAAACCGATTTTCACAAATGGTTTCTTGCTAGGACTAGTAAACTTTGATTTCTTTGAAATTACCTCCGCTTCCTCTCTTTTCCTCTTTTTACCCCGTTCAATTTGTCTTTTAATTTCCACCTCTCTTTCCCGACATTTGTTGATCATATCAACAAGAGTCCCCCACAATGAGGCAGTAACAGACTCCCAATAGTCCACCGAAAGCATGGAGTAGAAACGATAAATCTTCATCTTTTATGTGCTTACCAACTCCGGACAGAATTGACTTTTGTCATAAAATACACCTGCTAGTTCATCAATTGATTCTTTAGTCTGTCTCAAACGAAGAAATTCTTTAGTAATACGGTCCACCGTCGCTTGAGGACAATGATATTTCAGGAATGCTTCCTTGAACTCCTCCCACTAAATACTCCCGATGCTACCCTTCTCCTTACGGAGATTATGCAACCAATCCTTGGCTCGCCCTTTAAGTTGGTTCACAGTGAACATTACCCGATCCTCCGGGTCACAATGACAAGTTTCAAACGTGGACTCAATCTCCGTGATCCGTCGTTGACTCAATAACATGTCAACCTCCCCATGGAAATCCTTAGGCTTACAGATCATATAATCCTTGTAAGTATAAGGCCTCTTCTCTTTCTCCTTACCTTTACCCCTATTATCGCCGTCCACGATAATAATTGTATCCTCCTTTGATTTATTTTCCTTTTCATCAAAAGCCGCTTTCACCGCATCTTGGATTTCAGATAGAAAGATAGGCATAGTTTGTTCAAATGCCTTAGCCAGTTCTTCGAAAATTCGTCTTCCGATTGCATCATCCACCTTTTCATTCTTAGGAGAATGGACAGATCGGCTTGATCCCGACCCACTGTTATGCCTACCACCAATATCCCTATCTTTATTCAAATCTCCATGTTCAGCCATTCCTTGGCTAAGATTTAAAACAATTGACTTGTCACACTAGCAAAACATAACTATAAGCACCTATTTTAGATCATGCTCTTTCATGTATGTAAGTATATCCACAACTATATATACGTCTATACACACTCAATCACCTTCACTTACTCCTTAGTGATGGTCATTATTTCATGGCCACTATGAATACTCGTAGACATCTTACATTACTAATCATCCTGGCCAGACATGATTAGTAATATACTATGCCAATTTATATTAATTGTCCCCATGTGATAACTTCCATATTAAGTTTCAGCACAAACAATCAACTTGAACACCAAATAAACAATCAACAATATCATTATTAACCTTCACCTTATCTCTGAGTCTCGGTCATGCCTTCAATGGATTCTCACTGCACCTACCCATATCAAGAGCAAATAAGTTTGAGTTCAATGTCTCGCACACCCGAATCCCTCAAACCATTGCTCTGATACCAAGTTGTAACATCCAAAAATCTCATCTAATTTAAAATTTTAAAAACACAGCGGATTTAGGTCCCATAACATATTTAACATTCATTCATCAGCTTAGTTTAAAATCAACCATTAGAGGTTTACTACAAAACGAGTTTGACACTTCAAAAGTCAACTAACATAGTTCGACTTAACCTTGGTTAAACATTCACACTAGTTCAAAATACACATTTCCTACTTCCTACCTTCATATAAATATATTCAAAAGGTTTAAACACTCAAAGAGAGGTTTAAACATCCAACGGTTGCACCAAAAGGTCTTCCAATTAGAATCAATGTCTTGTAATATGACACATGACTATATCGGAGCTTTTCATACATAAAAACATTCAAACAAACAAATATTAGCAATGATATACACCCCATAGGACCCTTTATAAGTTAAATCCTTAACTCAGGTCAAAACGACATTTCAGCGCAAATCAGTAAGTTCTCAGCGCACGATGCGCTAACCAACACATAATGCGCCACCCATCAAGTCTTCACATTCCAAATTCATTTTAAGGTTGTCCCAGCCTTCTCTACTCGACCCCGGATGTTTTGACAACCCCATAGCAACATACCATTATTATAAACGTTGTATAACACCTTCTTAATACTACATAATGATTCATGCCAATTCACAACCATCAACACATTTAGATTTGGAGTTAACAACTAGATATACCACAATTTTCAAAGTTTAACACTTCAACCATCAAAACATCTTTGTGAGGTTTAAAACCTCAAGCTACATCCACATATGTGAGACTCTTAGAACTCAAACTCCAAGTCCCTCATGTGTGATTCTTTTGATCATAAATGTATATCACCATCGTGAAGTTCTTAGACCTCAATTACACGCTCCTATATGAAGTTCATAACTTCAATGACTACATGTGTGGTTCTTAGACCTCAATTACATTCTATAACATACTACAACGAACACATATGCAATTTACATAAACCATACTTCATACTAACAAGTGGGATTCTAAGATCCCAATACACACTTACTTGTCAAGTTCAAGACTTCAATCTCCTATTACCATACTATCCTTAATATACAAATAACATCATTCAATTTATAATTAAACACTCTATTTTCAATCAACAACAAATAATCTACTTCTAACGTTACTAAGTAAGTGCAAGACACTTACCTTGTGATTTAGATGATTCCGGTCTTTCTTCAATTTTAGGCACACGATCACCTAAACAATTATTTCAACATTAGTCTAGACATCTCAATTTACATCAATTGGGATGTCAAACACACCCATATCATCAAACAATCAACATTCAAATTTGACTAGGGTAGATTATTACAATCAAACCCTTACCACCCTTCCAATACCTTTTTCACCTAAATGACCCGTTTAGGAAATCACCCAAGTCCCATCAAATTCCCAATTTACAAAACACCATAAAAATTGGGGATTTATAGACAATTGTGCGTCTAATAACTTCCAAAACACTTAACTAACTTCAATTTAACATCGTTAAATCAAAAACCCCCAATTTCCCTTCAATAACCCTAATTCTTGAATCTTTAAATTAGAAGTTTAGATGATATTATATATCTTTCAACATTTCAATTTAAGCTAGATAACTAACTATCTATCATTAACTTCACCCAATTTCGACCCAATTCAGATTTCTCTTAAAAACCCACCACGAACACTTCAATGGCGAATCAAAAGTTGGAGTGGTGGCTTACTTGATAATTAGAAGATGATGAACAAATCAACACCTTCAATTTTCACATGCAACAACCTCGAATTCGATCTCAGCTCTTATTTCTCCTTGTTCTTCTTTGCAAACTCAACAACACACACATAAGTGTGTAAAAATCGCAGCCCCCCCTTCTTTAAAATAATCTGACTTTTCAAAAATTACAAAACAGCCCCTTAACTTTCATTTTTGACTCTTTTCAACCAAACTACAAAAACTTAATGTTTTTAATAAACCCCAACTTTCCATTTTATTTATTTACATCTTAAAATATAATATGATTATATTATAATAATAATTTGGAAGTTGGTTAGTGTAAGGCCCCAAAACCGGGAGGCTTCAATTGTTGGATTTACTCATTCACAAACAATTCTTAAACTTGAATATCAAATAACGCAGCGGAATCATTCGTTCAACATAATTAAAACTTGTTCAAACATGAGGAAGCGTAACATTGTCAGACATGTGAAAGCGTAAACATTGTCTAAAACAGTCATTACATAATATAAACATAACATAACGGGGTGCCAGTCATCATATTAGCCGGGTAACTCTTCATCGCCGTTCAAATTCCATACTTGCCTTAACCTGAATGTGTATACTAAAAGTCAGCTACGCTGGTTAGTTCTAGCTTTACATAAAACCTTAACATAAACATTTTGCCGAAAACATAACATACATTTATTTAACAAAAGCGTACGTAAAACATGCAATAACTTAACCTCATCATAACATCGTAACATAGCATCATAACATAAGTCAACATGAACCGAATTTGCGCCTTCTCGTAACTGTCAATTCCATACATCGCATACCAGCGGATGAACTTAAGGCTCCTTACCTCTAAATCATCCGTCACCCAGGTCTCCTAAGGCTCGTTACCTCTAGGTGGACCAAACATATGTCTCCTAAAGCTCGTTACCTCTAGGTAGACAGAACATAACTTAGGCACTATTTCCCCACAAGGAATAGTACCTTCCATCGGGATCCCGGTAATCCCATGGGTGACCGTCGTCACCCCATCATCAACCAGTTGTACAACCGTTAGCCAGCCACAAAGGTCCCCCCGTAAGGGTAAGGCTATCACATACATGCATACATACCCTAGCTCCCGTAGGAACTCGTGGCAGATTCATTCATTCGTGACTTTTATAAAACCTTTACCTCATCTTAGTTAAAGCATTCGTACGTTTTATTAAACAAAAACATCATCTCTTTCATAAACTTCGTTTGGCAAAACATTTCATAAACATCATCTTGTAAACATCATTTCGTAAACATCATTTCATAAAACATCATTTCGTAAGTATACACACCAGTCCAAAACGGTTTATAAAACGTTAAAAGAGAGGGCTCTAGAATTCACCTGATAAGCTAATTTGGGTTGTTCTAAATAAATGTCCAACAATGTCACTTCCGATCTGAATTGATTAGTTAAATACACATCAGACCTAATCCCGACTTTAACGGTTTAATCGTTCTGTTTTAGGCGAACATACTGACTTCACTAACCAGCTATATATACCCATAGACCTGAAGCATGCGCACTTAGAAAGTGCGCAGGGCCTTGTTCTTGCGTACTTAGTAAGTACGCAGGCTTTGCTTCTTGCGTACTTGATAAGTACGCAGGCTTTGCTTCTTGCGTACTTGATAAGTACGCAAGACCTTCTTCCCCGTAAAAACCTTAACTTTTTACATGCAGATCCAACCTCGTCAAGATCCGAACTTTTTACGTTCAAAACGTTTGCTTTTCATTCTAGATGCTAGATCTATGTTTACATTCAAGTTTCGTACGTAAAAATTCCATCTTTTTATCCAAAACCCGAAAACCCCAAAACGAACAAAAACTCAGATCTAGATCAGATCGTTACATGTATCGAGTTTCTGATTCGGAGGTTTTGCTCACGAGCTATGAAGAATATTTCCTTTGCAATCTCGAGTCGATCCTTCACTTTCTCTCTCTACGGTTTCTCTCTCTAGATTCTTGCAAATGAGAGAAATGGAGGTGGCTTGGGCTATTTATAGAGAGACTCATCTCCCTGATCGCCACCCAAGTTTTCCGGCCCATCCGGCTCGGCCCGTCATTCCTCGTTCGTTTATTCTGTTTGTTCTCGTATTCTAACTCGTTACTTTTTACTGTCGTTTTATTTTTAGGATGTTACAACTCTACCCCCTTACAATAGGTTTCGTCCCCGAAACCCATAATAAGTCAAACAGTTGAGGGTATGACTCCCTCAATTCCGTCTCTGTTTCCCATGTAGCCTCCAATCCCTTTCGGTGTTTCCATTGGACTTTAACCAATTGGATAACCTTGTTACGTAACCGTTTCTCCTTCCCGTCTAGGATGGCCACGGGTTCTTCAATGTAGTTAAGGCTGTTGTCAACCTCGATGTCGATAAGTGGTACGAGAGCTGTTTCATCCGCCAAACACTTTCTCAAGTGTGATACATGGAAGGTAGGATGAATCTCACTTAACTCATCAGCCAACTCCAACCGATAAGTGACTTCACCAACTCGTGCCATTATCCTAAATGGTCCGACAAACCTCGGACTTAACTTTCCTCTTTTTATGAATCGTATGATTCCCTTCCAGGCCGACGCGTTCAACATTACTCTGTCCCCAACATCAAACTCAATAGGCCTCCGTCATTTATCCGCATAGGATTTCTGACGATCTTGTGCGGCCTTCATTCGTGCTTTGATTTGATCAAACCTTTCTGACGTTTCTCGTACGACTTCGAGACTTCCTAATTCCTTCTGTCCAATCTCACCCCAACAAACCGGGGTCCTGCATCTTCTCCCATACAACATTTCATAAGGCGGCATGCCTATCGTCGAGTGATGACTATTGTTGTAGGAGAACTCGGCTAATGGTATATGACTATCCCAGCCACCGCCGAAATCAATAATACAAGCAAGGAGCATATCTTCCAACGTCTGGCTGGTCCTTTCGGACTGACCATCTGTCTGCGGGTGGTATGCCGTGCTTATATTAAGTCTCGTACCCATCGCCTCGTGAAATCTCTTCCAGAACCTCTATGTGAATCGTGTGTCCCGGTCAGATACAATTGTCAAAGGCATCCCATGCTGCGCCACTACCACATTAATAAATATTTTCGCTAACCTTTCCGACGAGAACGTCTCGCGAATAGGTAGGATATGAGCACTCTTCATTAAACTGTCCACAATTACCCAAATGGTGTCATGACCTTTAGCTGTTCGAGGTAGCTTGTTTATGAAGTCCATTGAAATGTGTTCCCATTTCAATTCCGGTATATCAAGAGGTTGAATCTTTCCATACGGTTTCTGGTGTTCAGCCTTTACTTGCGAGCAAGTCAGACACTTGCTTACGTATTTCTTCACCTCATATTTCATCCCAGGCCACCAGTATTCCTTCCTCAGATCTTGGTACATTTTGTTTGTACCGGGATGGATAGAGTAACGAGACTTATGAGCCTCATCCAAGATTTTGGTTCTAATCCCGCCACCCATAGGTATCCATATCCGGCCAAAACGTGTCCTAACACCAAGAGTGGTATATTCCAACTTATCATGTTGGCCAACCATCCTTTCCTTCTTTATGTTTTCCTCTTTAAGTGCTTCATCTTGAGCCTTTTCAATTTCCCTCATCACATCCGATGTTACCACCAACTAGCAAGCTATCACTCTGATAGGAGCAGACACATCCTTTCGGCTTAGAGCATCAGCCACCACGTTTTCTTTTCCAGGATGGTATATGATTTCGTAGTCATAGTCTTTCAAAAATTCAAGCCATCAACTCTGCCTCATATTAAGCTCCCTTTGTTCGAAGAAGTACTTCAAACTTTTGTGGTCGGAGTAAATAGTAAACTTCACTCCATAAAGGTCGTGGCTCCAGATTTTCAATGCGAATACGACAGTAACAAGTTCCAAATCGTGAGTCGGATAATTGACTTCGTGAACCTTCAACTGTCGTGATGCATACGCGATCACTCTCCCGTGTTGCATCAGCACGCACCCCAATCCCAGACCCGAAGCGTCATAGTATACCACCAAGTCTTCATTGCCCTCGTGAAGGGCCAAGACTTGAGCTTGGGTTAGCTTCTCCTTCAATTCCTTAAACGCCTCATCCTGGGTCGAACCCCATTCGTACTTTACCTCCTTCTGAGTCAACTTTGTCAACGACGAAGCTATTTTTGAGAAATCCTGGATGAATCTCCGATAGTAGCCTGCCAATCCCAAGAAACTGCGGATTTCAGTTGGCGTATTAGGAATATTTCATTCCCTTACCGTCATTATCTTTGCTGGTTCAACCATAATGTCGTTTTTAGTTAATGACGTAACCTAGGAATTGGACTTCCCTAAGCCAGAACGCGCATTTGGAGAACTTAGCATACAACTTTTCCTTCTTAAGAGCCTCTAGCACCTCCTTTAAGTGACATACGTGATCACCCTCATTCTTGGAGTAGATGAGGATATCATCGATGAAGACGATTACCGATCGGTCCAGCATCGGTCGACACACCCTATTCATCAAATCCATGAACGTTGCGGGGGCGTTGGTAAATCCGAAAGACATTACGCGGAACTCGAAATGTCCATAACGCGTGCGAAATGCGGTTTTCGGTATGTCTTCTTCCCTTGCCTTCAATTGATGGTACCCGGATCGAAGGTAGATTTTTGAGAACCAACTTGCGCCTATAATTGATTGAACAGGTCGTCGATCCTTGGTAAAGGGTACTTGTTCTTCACCGTAGGTTTGTTCAACTCGCGATAATCAATACACATTCTCATCAAACCATCTTTCTTCTTCATAAACAACACCGTAGCACCCCCAAGGCGAGATGCTTGGTTGGATAAATCCTTTCTCAAGTAACTCGTCTAGTTGTGCCATTTGTTCCTTCATCTCCACCGGTGCTAGTCGATACGGAGCCTTGGCCACGGCCTGGGCATCTGGTACTAAGTCGATTCGGAACTCAATCTCTCCATCGGGTGGTATCCTAGGCAAATCCTCTGGAAATACCTTCGGGTACTCGCATACCACGGGTACATCATCTAGTTCCTTCACCCCCTTACACTTTTCAATCATGTACGCCAAATAAGCCTCGCATCCGCGTCTCAAGTATTCTGCTGCCTTAATCATCGAGATGACGTCGGCATCGGGGGGTCAGGATCTCCAAAAACCTCGACTTCGCTACCATCCGGAGCCTTGAGTCGGATTATCTTTCGTTTGCATATAATTTGCGCTTCAATGGCAGTTAGCCAATCCATACATAACACGACATCCAACCCACCCAAAACCATAACGAAAAGCCTAACGGGAAATCTATGGCCTTCTATTTTTATCGTGGAATTGTCAACTACATCAGTCACCCTCGCAGTTCTTCCCTCAGCGGTTTCTACGCTAAAGGCACTTTCTAGCTTACTTACAGTGTACTTTACTCTTTTACAAAAAGTCACAGATATAAAACTCTTACTAGCACCCGAATCAAATAACACAGACACAAAAGTGTTGTCAAGGATAAACGTACCTGACGCCACCACGGGGTCTGCCCTGGCTTGTTCCTACGTCAGCGGATAGGCTCGAGTCTTCGCTCGGGGCCTCTCTTCTTTCTTCACAGGGCCTTTCCCTTTTCCCATTTCACCCATTCTTGGTTTAGTGCATTCCCGGCTCATGTGTCCTTCTTCGCCACAATTATAATATTTAATGCCTTGCATGCATTCATGTGAGTAGTGCCCTGTGTTGCCACATTTGTAGCACAGATTTGTCCCTAGCCTGCATTCACCTAGATGCCTACTGCCACACTTCCCACATACCGCGGCCTCACCCACTCTAGCCTGTCTCTCTCAAGCTCCAAACAGTCTTCCGCCAGATCGTTTGGCCGAAAAACTTGGTTTCTTCTTCGGCTCATCAGTAGTGACAACATTCAGTGCCAAATCATCAAATACCACGCCACTCAGTTCTACGACCAAATCGTAGGTGATAGGAGAGTTTGCCTTAACGTAGGTGCGGACCTTGTCCGGCAGTCCCTGAATATAGCAGGCAATCTTTCTTTCCTCAGTCATGACAAGATGTGGCACCAGGCGTGCCAGTTCATTGAATCGGGTTGTGTACTGTCGGTGTGTCATGCTCCCGGCCTTCAAACCTAGAAATTCCCTCTCTACCTTCTTAATCTCGTTCCTCGGGCAGAAATTCTTGATTACTAGAGTTTTCAAGTCATTCCACATCATCGACTCAACAACCTCGTCCCCTTTAGCCTGACGTACACCTTCCCACCAGTGGGATGCTTCCTCCCTCTAGGAGTTAGCAGCAAACTTCACAACTAGACTCGCTCGGCATTCGCTCAGACGAATGGTGGCCTCCATACGAATCACCCAATCAAACGTAGCCATCGCGTTATTCTTTCAAGTGAGAACCGGCGGATCACATGCCTTGAAGGACTTATAGTCACAACCGGAAGCAGGCGGTGCGTTAACTGCCTCAATGATCGGGGCATCAGTTACCGTGTTGGACCCGCCCACCTCATTAACCTTCTTCAATACTTCTGCCAGCAGATCTGGTAGGGTAGCCTTCATCAACTCAGTAAACTCACGTGCCAGGGCTGCCTTCACTTCCGGTTCGAAAGTGAAGTGTTGTTCTTCCATGGGAGTCCGTTCAGTTCCATGCATGCTGATTTCCGGCTCTGTGTTGACACTTCCTTCTTCACTATACTCCTGATGAGCAGGATTCCTATTACGACACCCGGTACGACCGCCGGTATGGCCCCCACCACGCCTTCCGCTCTTTCATCCCGCCATTCCGTTCTATAAGACAAGGAATCCAATGTCATCATGCTAGTTAACAAATAGAATTCAACAAGTACTGTAAGATGTTAATATACACTAGCCATCTACAATTAACCATTACACTACCTTTCGATTTCTATTTGACCACCTTTGTGATTCCATCAGAACACAAGTCCTTACCTAACACTTTCTAAGGCATACTATATATGTAAATATATACTACCTTCATACCTGATGCTGTGGCTCGAGTTACCCGTACTGGCATCCGCTTCGGTCCCATTCATAGTTTAAGTTCAGACACTCGGGAGTGTCCAAATCTCTCAAACTATTGCTCTGATACCAACTTGTAAGGCCCCAAACCCGGGAGGCCTCACTTGTTGGATTTACTCATTCACAAACAGTTCTTAAACTTGAATATCAAATAACGCAATGGAATCATTTGTTCAACATAATTAAAACTTGTTCAAACATGCGAAAGCGTAACATTGTCAGACATGCGAAAGCGTAAACATTGTCTAAAACATTCATTACATAACATAAACATAACATAATGGGATGCAAGTCATCATATCAGCCGGGTAAATCTTCATCGCTTGCCAAGCATCACCGTTCAACTTCCATACCTGCCTTAACCTGAATGTGCATACTAAAAGTCAGCTACGCTGGTGAGTTCTCAACATAACATTTTTCCAAAAACATAACATACATTTATTTAACAAAATCGTATGTAAAACATGCAATAACTTAACCTCATCATAACATCGTAACATAGCATCATAACATAAGTCAACATGAACCAAATCTGCGCCTTCTCGTAACCGTCAATTCCATACACCGCATACTAGCGGATGAACTTAAGGCTCATTACCTCTAAGTCATCCGTCACCCAGGTCTCCTAAGGCCCGTTACCTCTAGGTAGACCAAACATATGTCTCCTAAGGCTCGTTACCTCTAGGTAGACAGAACATAACTTATTCACTATTTCCCCGCAAGTAATAGTACCTTCCATCGGGATCCCGGTAATCCCATGGGTGACCGTCGTAACCCCTTCATCAACCAGTTGTACAACTGTTAGCCAGCCACAAAGGCCCCCCGTAAGGGTAAGGCCAATACATACATACATACCCTAGCTCCTGTAGGAACTCGTGGCAGATTCGTTCATTCGTGACTTTCATAAAACCTTTACATCATCTTAGTTAAAGCATCCGTACGTTTTATTAAACAAAAACATCATCTCTTTCATAAACCTTTCGTAAACTTCGTTTGGCAAAACATTTCATAAACATCATCTCGTAAACATCATTTTGTAAACATCATTTCATAAAATATCATTTCGTAAGTATGCACACGCACACCAGCCCAAAACGGTTATTAAAACGTTAAAAGAGAGGTCTCTAGAACTCACCTGATAAGCTAATATGGGTTGTCCTAAACAAAGGTCCAACAACGCCACTTCCGATCTGAATTGATTAGTTAAATACACATCAGACCTAATCCCGACTTTAACGGTTTACTCGTTCTGTTTTAGGCGAACATACTGACTTCACTAACCAGCTGTATATACCCATAGACCTGATGCCTGCGCACTTAGCAAGTGCGTAGGGCCTTGTTCTTGTGTACTTAATAAGCACGCAGACTTCGCTTTTTGCGTACTTGATAAGTACGCAGGCTTTGCTTTTTGCGTACTTGATAAGTACGCAGGCTTTGCTTCTTGCGTACTTGATAAGTACGCAGGACCTTCTTCCCTGCAAAAACCCTAACTTTTTGCATGCAGATCCGACCTCGTCAAGATCTGAACTTTTTACGTTCAAAACGTTTGCATTTCACTCTAGATGCTAGATCTATGTTTACATTCAAGTTTCATACGTAAAAATGCCATCTTTTTATCCAAAACCCCAAAACGAACAAAAACTCAGATCTAGATCAGATCGTTACCTGTATCGAGCTTCTGATTCGGAGGTTTTGCTCTCGAGCTAGGGAGAATCTTTCCCTTGCAATCTCGAGTCGATCCTTCACTTTCTCTCTCTATGGTTTCTCTCTCTAGATTCTTGCAAATGAGAGGAATGGAGGTGGCTTGGGTGTAAGGCCCCAAACCCGGGATGCCTCACTTGTTGGATTTACACATTCACAAATGGTTTTTAAACTTGAATATCAAAAAACGCAGCGGAAAAACTTTCATTTAAACATAATAGTAACATTGTTAGACATGCGGGGTAAACATTGTCTAAAACATTCATTACATAACATAAACATAACGTAACGGGATGCCAGTCATCGTATCAGCCGGGTAACTCTTCATCGCTTGCCAAGTATCACCGTCCCTCCGTACCTGTCATTAACCGGAATGTGTATACTAAAAGTCAGCTACGCTGGTGAGTTCTAGTATTACATAAAACTTTAACATTTACATTTGCCAAAAACATAATATTCATTCATTTAATAAAAGCGTACGTAGAAACATGCAATAACTTAACATCATCAAAACCTCGTAATCATATCATCATAACATAAGTCAACATGAACCGAATCTGCGCCTTTTCGTAACCGTCATTTCCATTCATCGCATACTGGCGGAGAAACCCTGAGGCACGCCACCACTAGGCCCTTCAACACCGTACATTACCTGTCGGCGGAGAAACCTAGGGCCCGATACCCCAAATTCGTTCGACACCAGACCCTTAGGAACGGCACAACAAGGATACACGCACCTTCACCTTAAGCACGGCGTCCCAAAGGATAGCACGTACCTTCACCTTAAGCACTGTTCCCTCGCAAGGAATAGTACCTTCAATAGGGATCCCGGTAATCCCATGGTGACCGTCGTCACCCTTTTGTACAACCAGTTGTACAATAGTTGGCCAGCCACAAAGGCCCCTAAAAGGTAAGGCCCATAACATACATGCATACCTTAGTTCCCGAAAGAACTCGTGGCAGATTCGTTCATTTCATGACTTTTATAAAACAACCGTTACCGCCTTTACATCATTTCAGTTAAAGCATTCGTACATTTTATTATAAAACATTTCATCATTAAACCGTTCGTAAACCATTCATAAACCTCTTTGGCAAAACACTTCATAAACACATTTCAACTTTCCTTTCGTAAACATCATTTCATAACATTATTTCGTAAATATGCACACCAGTCCAAAACATTAATAAAACATTTAAAAGAGGGCTCTAGAACTCACCTGATAAGTTAATCTGGGTTGTCCTAAACAAAGGTCCAACAACGTCACTTTCGATCTGAATTAATTAGTTAAATACATATCAGACCTAATCCTGAATTTAATGGTTTACTCGTTCTGTTTTAGGCGAACATACTGACTTCACTAACCAGCGATATATACCCATAGACCTGATGCCTGCGCACTTAGCAAGTGCGCATGGCGTTGCTCTTGCGTATTTAATAAGTACGCAGACTTCGCTTCTTGCGTACTTGATAAGTACGCAAGACCTTCTTCTTGCGTACTTGATAAGTACGCAGGACCTTCTTCCCCTTAAAAACCCTAACTTTTTGCATGCAGATCCGACCTCGTCAAGATCTGAACTTTTTACGTTCAAAACGTTTGCTTTTCATTCTAGATGCTAGATCTATATTTACATTCAAGTTTCATATGTAAAAATGCCATATTTTTATCCAAAACCCGAAAACCCCAAAACGAACAAAAACTCATATTTAGATAAGATCGTTACCTGTATCGAGCTTCTGATTCGGAGGTTTTGCTCACAAGCTATGGAATAACACACTTCTTCCAATCTCGGGTCGATCCGCCAACTTTCTCTCTATATGGTTTCTCTCTCTAGATGTTGCAAATGTGAGAAATGAGATGGGCTAAGGTATTTATAGGGAGAGGCTACCCTCCCCTAAGCCCATTCACACGCAAGTCCATGGTCGGCCCATTCCTCGCTCGTTTATTCTTTTCGTCTTATTTTGGGATGTTACAAGTCTACCCCTTACAATAGGTTTCGTCCCCGAAACCTATCATAAGTCAAATAGTTGAGGGTACGACTCCCTCACTTCCTTCTCCGTTTCCCAAGTAGATTCCAATCCCTTCCGGTGCTTCCATTGGACTTTATCCAATTAAATAACCTTATTACGTAAACGCTTCTCCTTCCTGTCTTAGATGGCTACGGGTTCCTCAATGTAGTTAAGGTTGTTGTTGACCTCGATGTTAGTAAGTGGTACATGAGCCGATTCATCCGCAAAACACTTTCGCAAGTGTGATACACGGAAGGTAGGATGAATCCCACTTAACTCATCAGACAACTCCAACCGATAAGCGACTTCACCAACCCGTGCCATTATCGTGAATGGTTCGACAAACCTCGGACTAAACTTTCCTCTCTTTCTGAATCGTATGATTCCCTTCCAGAGCGACACTTTCAACATTACTCTGTCCCCAACATCACACTTAATAGGCCTTCGTCGTTTATCCGCATAGGATTTCTGATGAACTTGTGCGGCCTTCATTCGTGCCTTGATTTGATCAAACCTTTTCGACGTTTCTCGTATGACTTCAAGGCTTCCTAATTCCTTATGTCCAATCTCCCCCTAACAAACCGGGGTCCTGCATCTTCTCCCATACAACATTTCGTAAGGCAGCATGCCTATCGTCGTGTGATGACTGTTGTTGTAGGAGAATTCGGCAAACGGCAGATGACTGTCCCCCCTGCCACCGAAGTCGATAATACAAGCACGAAGCATATCCTCCAATGTTTGAATGGTCCTTTCGGACTGACCATTCGTTTGCGGGTGGTATGCCGTGCTGATATTAAGCCTCGTTCCCATCGCCTCGTGAAATCTTTTCCTAAACCTCGATGAGAATCGTGTGTCCCGGTCAGATACAATCGTCAAATGCATCCCATGTCGTGCTACTACTTTATTAATAAATACTTCCGCTAACCTTTCTGATGAGAACGTCTCGCGAATAGGTAGAAAATGAGAACTCTTCGTTAAAAGGTCCACGATTACCCAAATGGTGTCATAACCTTTAGTTGTGCGAGGTAGCTTGGTTATGAAGTCCATGGTAATGTGTTCCCACTTCCATTCTGGTATATCGAGCGGTTGAATCTTTCCATACGGTTTCTGGTTTTCAACCTTTACTTGTGAGCAAGTCAAGCACTTGCTTACATACTTTGTCACTTCGTGTTTCATTCCAGGCCACCAGTAATCCTTCCTCAGATCTTGGTACATTTTGTTGGTACCGGGATGCATAGAGTAACGAGACTTATGAGCCTCATCCAAGATTTTGGTCCTAAGCTCGCCACCCATAGGTATCCATACCCGCCCAAAACGTGTCCTAACACCAAGGGTGTTATATTCTAACTTGTCCTGTTGGCCAACCATTATTTCCTTCTTTTTGTTTTCTTCCTTAAGTGCTTCATCTTGAGCTCTTTCAATTTCTCTCATCACATCTGATGTTACCACCAACTGGCAAGTTTTCACTCTAATAGGAGCAGGCACATCCTTTCGACTTAGAGCGTTAGCCACCACGTTTGCCTTTCCAGGATGGTATATGATTTCACAGACATAGTCTTTCAATAGTTCCAACCATCGTCTCTGCCTCATATTAAGTTCCCTTTGTTCGAAGAAGTACTTCAAAGTTTTGTGGTCGGAGTAAATAGTAAACTTCACCCGGTAAAGGTAGTACCCCCAAATTTTCAATGCGAATACGATAGCAGCAAGTTCCAAATCATGAGTCGGATAATTGACTTCATGAACCTTCAACTGTCGTGATGCATACGTGATCACTCTCCCGCGTTGCATCATCACGCACCCCAATCTCTGACCCGAAGCGTCAGAGTATACCACCAAGTCCTCATTGCCCTCGGGAAGGGCCAAGACTAGAGCTTGGGTTATTTTCTCCTTCAATTCCTTAAACGCCTCATCCTGGGTCGAACCCCATTCGTACTTTACCTCCTTCCGAGTCAACTTTGTCAACGGCGAAGCTATTTTCAAAAACTCCTGGATGAATCTCCGATAGTAGCCCTCCAACCCCAAGAAACTTCAAACCTCTGTTGGCGTCTTAGGAATATCCCAGTCTCTTACTGTCATTTTCTTTGCTGGATCAACCATAATGTCGTTCGGGTTAATGACGTGACCTAGGAATTGGACTTCCCTAAGCCAGAACGCGCATTTGGAGAACTTAGCACACAACTTTTCCTTCTTCAGAGCCTCCAACACCTCCTTTAAGTGACATGTGTGATCACCCTCATTTTTGGAGTAGATAAGGATATCATCGATGAACATGATTACCGACCGATCCAGCATCGGTCGACATACCCTATTCATCAAATCCATGAATGCTGCATGGGCGTTTGTCAATCCGAAAGACATCACGCGGAACTCAAAATGTCCATAACGCGTGTAAAACGTGGTTTTCGGTATGTCTTCTTCCCTCACCTTCAACTGATGGTACCCGGATCAAAGGTCAATTTTTGAGAACCAACTTGTGCCCTGCAATTGATCGAACAGGTCGTCGATCCTTGGTAGAGGGTTCTTGTTCTTCACGGTACGTTTATTCAACTCTCTGTAGTTGATACACATCCTCATAGAACCATCTTTCTTTTTCACAAATAATACTGGAGCACCCCAACGTGAGATACTCGGTTAGATAAATCCTTTCTCAAGTAACTCGTCTAGTTGTGCCATTAGTTCCTTCATCTCCACTAGTGCTAGTCAATATGGAGCCTTAGCCACGGGTTGGGCATCTGGTACTAAGTCGATTCGGAACTCGATCTCTCTGTCGGGGGGTATCCCAGGCAAATCCCGTGGAAACACCTTCGGATATTCACGTACCACGGGTACATCGTCTAGTTCATTCACTTCCTTACACTTGTCGATCACGTACACCAGATAAGCCTCGCATCCGCGCCTCATGTAATCTGCTGTCTTAATCATTGAAATGACGTTAGGCTTCGGGGAGTCACGTTCTCCAAAAACCTCGACTTTGCTACCATCCGGAGCCTTGAGTCGGATTATCTTTCGTTTGCATATAATTTTGTGCTTCATTGGCAGTTAGCCAATCCATACCTAACACGACATCGAACCCACCCAAAACCATAACAAACAACCTAACGGGGAATCTATGGCCTTCTATTTTTATCGTGGAATTGTCAACTACATCAGTTACTCTCGCAGTCCTACCCTCATCGGTTTCTACGCTAAAGGCACTTTCTAGCTTACTGATAGTGTATTTCACTCGTTTACAAAAAGTCGCAGATATAAAACTCTTACTGTCACCCGAATCAAATAACACAGAAACAAAAGTGTTGTCAAGGATGAACGTACCTGACGCCACATCGGGGTCTGCCCTGGCTTGGTCCTGCGTCAGTGCGTACGCTCGGGTGCTTGCCCGGGGCCTTTCATCCTTCTTTGCAGTGCTCTTCCCTTTCCCAGTTTCCCCCATTTTTGGCTTTGTGCAATCCCTACTTAGATGCCCGGTTCCCGCAAAGTTATAGCACTTGTAGAGCTGGGGACATTCACGTGAGTAGTGTCCAGTTTTGCCACACTTGAAGCATAGATTGGATCCAGTCTGCTCTAACCCATATGTTCCTTCCCACACTTATTACACATCGCTATCTCCTCCACCCGAGACCTCTTATCACGAGCCCCAAACATCTTTCCACCTGTTCGTTTATTTTGGAAGCTCAGTTTCTTTTTGGGTTCCTCAATGGCAACATCATTTAGTGCCAGGTCATCATACACTACATCACTGAGTTCCACCATCGAATCATAGGTGCTAGGGGTGTTTGCTTTGATGAAAGTACGGACCTTATCCGGCAAACCTTGGATGTAGCAAGCAATTTTTCTCTCCTCAGTCGTGATCAGATGCGGCACGAGATGTGCCAGTTCATTGAATATGGTAGTGTATTGCCGATGTGTTTAACTTCCGGCTTTAAATCGCAAAAACTCTCTTTCCACCTTCTCGATTTCATTCCTCGGGCAGAAGTTTTTGATCACCAATGTTTTCAAATCGTTCCACAGCATTGCGTCAACCGTCTCGTCCCCCTTAGCTTGACGTACACCTTCCCACCAATGGGATGCTTACTCCCTAAAGGAGTTAGCAGCAAATTTCACAACTTGATTTGCTCGACACTCGCTCAGACGGATGGTGGCTTCCATACGTATCACCCAGTCAAAAATAGCTACCGCGTCTTTCTTTCCGGTCAGAACCGGTGGGTCGCATGCCTTGAAGGACTTATAGTCGTAACCGCGAGCAGGCGGTGCGTTAACTGCCTCAATGATCGGGGCATCAGCTGTCGTGTTGGACCCGCCCGCCTCATTAGCCTTCTTCAATGTTTCTGCCAGCAGGTCTGGCAAGGTAGCCTTCATCAGCTCAGTAAACTCGCGTGCAAGGGTCGCCTTCACTTCTGGTTCGAAAGTGAAGTTTTGTTCTTCCACGGGAATCCGTTCTGTTCCATGCATGCTAATTTTCGGCTCCGTGTGGTCACTTCCCTCTTCACTGTACTCCTGACGAGCCGGAGTCCTATTACGACCTCCGGTATGACCACCGGTACGGCCCCCACATTTCATTCTATAAGACAAGGAATCTAATGTCATCAGCTAGTTAACAAATAGAATTCAACAAGTACTATAAGATGTTAATATACACTGGCCATCTGCAATTAACCATTACACTACCTTTTGATTTCCATTTGACCACCTTTATGATTTCATCAGAACACATGTCCTAATCTATTACTTTCTAAGGCATACTACATAAACATACTCTACCCTTTTTCATACATGATGTTGTGGCTCGAGTTACCCGTACTAGCATCCGCTTTCGGTCCCATTCACATTTTAAGTTCAGACACTGGGAGTGTCCGAATCCCTCAAACTATTGCTCTGATACCAACTTGTAAGGCCCCAAACCTGGGAGGCCTCACTTGTTGGATTTACTCATTCAAAAACAGTTCTTAAACTTGAATATCAAATAACACAGCCGAAAAACTTTCGTTTAAACATAACAGTAACATTGTTAGACATGCGGAAGCATAAAGAATCACCGGGTAACTCTTCATCGCTTGCCAAGCATCACCGTCCCTCTGTACCTGTCCTTAACCTGAATGTGCATACTAAAATTCAGCTACGCTGGTGAGTTCTAGCATTACATAAAACTTTAACATTTACATTTGCTAAAAACATAACATTCATTCATTTAATAAAAGCGTACGTAGAAACCTGCAATAACTTAACATCATCAAAACCTCATAATCATATCATCATAAAATAAGTCAACATGAACCGAATTTGCGCCTTTTCGTAACCGTCAATTCCATTCATCGCATACTGGCGGAGAAACCCCGAGGCACATCACCACTAGGCCCTTCAACACCGTCCATTACCTGTCGGCGGAAAAACCTAGGGCCCGATACCCCAAAGTTGTTCGACACCAGAACCTTAGGAAAGGTACCATAAGGATACACGCACCTTCACCTTAAGCACGGCGTCCCAAAGGATAGCACGTACCTTCACCTTAAGTACTATTCCCTCGCAGGGAATAGTACCTTCAATAGGGATCCCGGTAATCCCATGGTGACCGTCGTCACCCCTTTATCCACCCAGTTGTACAACAGTTGGCTAGCATTAAAGGCCCTAAAAGGTAAGGCCCATAACATACATGCATACCTTAATTACCGAAAGAACTGATGGCAGATTCGTTCATTTCATGACTTTTATAAAACAACCGTTACTGCCTTTACATCATTTCAGTTAAAGCATTCGTACATTTTATTATAAAACATTTCATCATTAAACCGTTCATAAATCATTCATAAACCACTTTGGCAAAACACTTCATAAACACATTTCAACTTTCCTTTCGTAAACATCATTTCATAAAACATCATTTCGTTAAACATCATTTCATAAGTATGCACACCAGCCCAAAACATTAATAAAACATTTAAAAGATGGCTCTAGAACTCACCTGATAAGCTAATATGGGTTGTCCTAAACAAAGGTCCAACAACGTCACTTTCGATCTGAATTGATTAGTTAAATACACATCAGACCTAATCCCGACTTTAACGGTTTACTCGTTCGGTTTTAGGCGAACATACTGACTTCACTAACCAGTGATATATACCCGTAGACCTGATGTCTGCGCACTTAGCAAGTGCGCAGGGCCTTGCTCTTGCGTACTTAATAAGTACGCAGACTTCGTTTCTTGCGTACTTGATAAGTACGCAGGCTTTGCTTCTTGCGTACTTGATAAGTACGCAAGACCTGCTTCTTGCATACTTGATAAGTACGCAGGACCTTCTTCTTGCGTACTTGATAAGTACGCTGGACCTTCTTCCCTGTAAAAACCCTAACTTTTTGCATGCAGATCCGACCTCGTCAAGATCTGAACTTTTTACGTTCAAAACGTTTGCTTTTCATTCTAGATTCTAGATCTATGTTTACATTCAAGTTTCATACGTAAAAATGCCATCTTTTTATCCAAAACCCCAAAACGAACAAAAACTCATGTCTAGATCAGATCGTTACCTGTATCGAGCTTCTGATTCGGAGGTTTTGCTCACGAGCTATGGAGTAACACACTTCTTCCAATCTCGGGTCGATCCGCTAACTTTCTCTCTCTACGATTTCTCTCTCTAGAAGTTGCATATGAGAGAAATGAGATGGGCTAAGGTATTTATAGGGAGAGGCTACCCTCCCCTAAGCCCATTCGCGCGCAAGTCCATGGTCGGCCCATTCCTCGCTCGTTTATTCGTTCCTTCTTATTTTGAGATGTTACATTGGGCTATTTATAGAGAGACTCATCTCCCTGATCGCCACCCAAGTTTGCCGGCCCATCCGGGCTGGCCCGTCATGCCTCGTTCGTTTATTCTATTTGTTCTCGTATTTTAACTCCTTATTTCAACTGTCGTTTTATTTTTGGGATGTTATAGTTCGTTACACATAAGTTATCTGAACTCTTTCAGAACATTGTCTTCTAATGTTTCCAAGTCATAACATCTCATGTTGTGTAATTGTTACTGATGAAACTTTTCATTAGATAACACTGATATATATTGTGGTGTATTTAATCATTCTTAATGATCGTCCTTTGGTGTTTATATCTTAACTCTTAAGACAGTAGTGTTTGACAGACAACTTGTCATAACTTATTATGATCTTGTTTCAAGAACCCTTCTTGATGGTCAAAGCAAGTACTCTTGGTATCTTATCTGATAAGATAGCGGTATCTAATCATAACACTTTATGATCATCACCAATTTATGCTTCTCAAGCATATTCCTTTGTCATGTCACAGTTGAATTTCAAAGTTATTTCTTCATATGAAGGTATTGAAATAGCTTATTATCTTTAGATGAAAACACATGAACACTTTCATCTTCATCTTATCCTAATGTTATTAAGGAGCACATATAATGTTAGCAATTTATCTTTATAGATCTATCACACAAAGCATTATGACAATTTTACTAATGTCAATAGATTGATATGATTCTTACTTTAGAATCTTTCCTTCATATATCTTATATATGGTCGCAATCAATGCAAGCTTTGAAATTTATCTCTAAAGATACTTTATCTTTCAATGAGATGTTTAAACTCGTAATTTTAACAATGTATCACTATACAATCTATGATAGCTCTTATCATCCCTTTTCGTGGTGTTCCGTGTATCTCTGTACACTCCTCTAATGTGTCTTTACACATTTCATTGTTGTAGGTACTTGCTCCCACTGGCCTTTGCATCTATTATATTGAATATTCCTTGAATTCATCTTTATCAATTTAATGATTCAACGGTCTTAGACATATTCAGACTTTCATACTTTCCTTGAAGCTACTTTATTACAAGAACATCCTTGTATTCATAATACATGTTCATTTTGATTAGTTTGTTCAACTGTTCAAAACTTGTAATCTGTTTCCTCTTAAAGAAACTCGGAATGTAATTCCTATTTTATCAACTTTTGATTAATATGTCGGGCTTCTAGTATGAACGATCCATTTGTTGTTTCCAAAAACAACTTCTACATCTTGATGAATCTCATTCATGTTGTAGTCTAATCAAATCTTATTTGTCACAGTATGGATTGTTGTCTAGGTTATCATTGAGTGATTTACTATAGAATCTCATTCTTTCATCACATGATTTCAAATGTCTATTCTAAAAGATCTCATCTTTTGCTTATGATAAACTTTCATATATCCTTAAGCATCTCATCCTTGCGTGCATGTATGAATTTTGTATTTATGCAATTTGAATAATACTATTTATTCATAACTTTAAACAACATTTGCTTCTTGTTCAAGAACCAGGTATATTACGGTCATGAACAGTTTCAATCTTATTCTTAAGTTTGAAGGCTTATTAAGGAGATACATGAAAGCATAAGAGTTCATAACATCCTATCCTTAATTGTTCATAGGATTCTTCCTATATTTTCATGTCTCATATGAGTTATTATGGCTAGTGATTTAGATTATGTCAATAAGGGTAGCTGTATACTCATGACTAACCACTTACTCTTGAATTAGTGATAACTTTTATTGCTTCTTTATATCTTATCTTATAAGATTGTTTCTAGAGAAACTTTATAGAAACTCTTTTAATTTATTAAGTCATGAGTAAAACATTATATCTTATATAACCCTTTTATAAGACTTAATTAATTTGTTACACGGTATCTTCTAATGTAATATCTATTAGACTTGAATGACATGTCTCACATGTTTCATATTTCATGTCAGTTAGATGGCATTTGAATTCTCAATTCATAGTTAGGCAACCATATTATGCATGAATCTTTTAAATAATAAGTCAGAGTTAAAATAATCAAGCAATATTCAAAAGAAAAATAAATCTGGAATTTAAATTTGTTCTAAAACAAAATAAATGTAACATCATCCAATGGTGTAATCAAAAGTTGAAAATAATAAGCTTTGTCCGTCTTCCTTTTCTTCTTTCCTTCTTTTCTTTTATCTCCGCAAAATAACAAGTTTTGCACACATGTTAAAAGTCAAACTTTTAAGTGATAAAGAAACAATGAAAAACTGCGAAGAAACCTGGAATATATGCATTGAAGCATTCTCTAGCAACAGCAGCTTCGGGCATCTCTCTCACACGGCATCTGGGTTTAGAGAGGTGCGTCTTAGTCTCACTAATGCGTAATGTTTTAATATGTAAAAATATAATAAATATATTTTTAGGATGGTTTCACGAGATCAGGTTTTAAATTTATAAAATGATAATTACTTTAACTTAAAACACACACAATAGGCAAGTGTACCTATCGCAGCGTAATACAGTTTAGCTAAGAACCAAGTATCGAACCAACGGACACGGTCGAATTTCAATACTCAACTTTTGTTAACGTTTAGCCGGTTTAATTAGTGAAAGAGTTTTGTGTGCTTGTGGAACAGGAAAGAAAATGACAGAAAAGTAAATGGCGATAAAATAAATAGCAGAAAAGTAAAAATGTGCGTGAAGTGTGTAACAGAAATGTACAGAACAGAATAGTAAATAACAGGAAAATAAATAAATCGAAAATGATCAGGTTACGAATAGTGTTGCTTTGGGTTTCGAATCCGCTTGGTGCGTGATAATGTTAAGTTGACTAATCCAGTGATATGACTACTACAAATGTGTGACCCGAGTCACCGCTAGAGCCTCGTCCTCACGCTATTTGATTTGCAAATTTAAAAGCTTTAACAACTAGTAGTGCCTCCCGTTAAGGACAACAATTACCCTCAACCCTTCGAATGGTCATCTCCGGGTTGGTTTAAAACATCGAACGTAAAATGCTTTGTATTAGAGTTAAATAGGTTATTATATTTTGCTCACCGGGAGGGGGTGCAACAATGGGACCAAGTATAAAGACGTACCATTCCCAACATGATTTCACCAATTCTTGGTCGCATAATAAGTTCGTATAAAGACGTACGATATTAATAGTGTTAACCAAGCCTTGGCTTATCAATCTCTACTTGTATAAAGACGTACAAGCTTCAAGAGAAGTTTGATTAAAAAGGTTTTACACTTTAAAAATCAAGAACACTCACAAATATAAAGACGGACTTAGACAATAATAAAAGCCCACCAAAATGGTGGTTTTAAGGACGAATAGTTAAAGACATAAACACATCACTTGGATTAATACGTTAAACATTAACATGCGCCAAACTTCATCTTCACCCTAGCAATACAAAGAGTCTAGCCATGAATGGTCATACTAACTAGCATAACGCTGAGTTTCGTAGGCTCGCCTATTGCGGAACAAGGAGGAAGAGCCCCTCTACTCCCTACTACTACACTCTAACTACGAAATAAGCTTTCTCAGGTGTGTTCTTGGGGTGTGTAAGGGATGCTTCAATGAAGAACTCAAGCCAACTATTTATTGGCCTCAAAATGAACAATTCACGGCTGTGCATTGGATTGCACGGACGTGCCAACACCTCGGCAATCAAACAGGGTATAAAGGACAGTGTACCGGAGTCTGGGGAGGGAAGAAGGGCATTGCACGATCGTGCAATGGGTTGCACGGCCGTGCAACCCTCTGCCTGCTCCCTAGGCTCGTCTTTTAGCTGCTGGTTGACTTGTGTTGACCTGGTTTGACTTCTTGGGGGTCAATGCTCGGGTTTGGTCCTCCAAAAGCTTAATTTTTTCTTCATGTTTTAAGCTGGTTTTTGGTTTGTTTATCTTGGAGCACCGAATAACCTGCAATTGTGAAATATTAACGTTTTAAGTATCAATTGTAAGGTTATTAATCAATTAGTACCATAATATGGGGATTATTATGCATGCAAAACATGTATAATTTAGGACATATCATAATACCCCACACTTAGACTTTACTTGTCCTCAAGCAAACTCATGTATGATCATGCCCATAACTAAAAACTTTACAAGGGAAATGGAACTCCAAGTAGTTGGAAATTCCGGGATAACTCTTGAGTTGCTTATTCTATTTTTGTATTTTTTTATGATGGAATCCATGACAAGCCTATTAGAACTTCAATTATGCATAAATTTTCACTCCTCACAATGTTCACTCAACTCTAGGGTTATATATGTATGGATAATGTAAGTAAAGTGGAACACTCAAGTTCGAATCGAATTATGCAGTGATCATAAGCTTGTATACAAATCAAGTCTCCACCAATTAACTAAGTAGTATGCATGAATCAAGAGGACTTTAAAAGGGTTGTAATGTGGCTAAAATAAATACAAAGGGGTGAAGATGAAAATCTTTATGGGTTTTTAGGGATTTAAAAGGTTTAAAGGGCTGCAGCTATCGTGAAACAGACAGCTACAGCTTCATGGCTTAAAATGGAAAATACTAACAGGTCCCTTTACAGTACTCGGATCTTGAGGGTATAACTAATCCGAGGGCTCGTTTATGGTCAGATTATCAAGACCAAGATCTCTCATTAGTGCCAACTCTTTCCTTACTGCGTAGTACACATTGCTGCATCTCCGTATGGAACTTTCGGCTTGTAGCCTAACCGCTCCAACTTTGATCAGATGTGTGTACTCACTTTGGGAATGAGTTTGATTCTTGCTACATTTTCCATTGTGGCTCCAGTTGCCACACTTCACACATTTTTTGTATCTTTTGGCTCTTCTTTTGGCGGCACTTTTTGACAGGCCGCAGAATGGTGGTAGTTGTTCTTGCTTGCGCCACCGTTTTCTTACATCACTAGTTGCTTTGAAAACTTTCTCTCAGAGTTCGAGCGGTAATTCAGGCTTTACGAAATGAAGGCAGAAAAGCAAATTGAAATCAAAAGAATGCATATCCACCTCTTTAAGGTCTAACCGGTAAAAGACCAACTTCTTCTTTTTTTTTTTGAATCAAGACAAATTCTTCAATAACTCTCTTTCCTCAATTTCCTTGAAATAATATTTCCATAAATTCCTTGTAGATAGTTCGGCTGTTTCTTCCTAATACATCCACCTTCTTGTGTATTCCAATTCCTTTGAGTAAAATAGATTCTTTCCGAAGTTGCCTCAATGGTACTAAACTTGAAATAACGTCATAGGATAATTTTTCCATTTTGAAGACAGTTAGCCAATAAGCGGTGTTTACGAATAGCTGGTTGGGTGATAATTGTAGGTAGTAGAAAAGAAAAGGCTAAGGCTCAAATGGCTATGTAAGCGGATTATATTTTTGGGATTTTTGGATTTAAGGATAAGGGTAATAAAGTCCTAGGTGTCTCAATCACTTTCAAACTTCTACTAGTTCATGGTCTTGATATGTATAAGTCACACAAGTTCTAATTATGCATAAAATTCAATCGAAAAACACTCAGTAACGCCAAACGAAAGAGAATGCGAATAATTATATACTGCGCCAAGAATTTGATGTTGTGTAATAGGCTTGATTTTCCTCACATGAAAACGGATGGAATAGGATTTAGTGAATCGTTATGCTTAATATTCATTTGTTTCTACTTGCCATATATTCCTTTTAATTTATTAGGTGCGAACTCAAAGAGTTTTTAAAGTTTAAAATTTTGAAAATTTTCCGGATTTTGCAAAAGGTAGGTTTTTTTTGTTATGTTTTAGTCAAATGGGTAGAAAATCACAAGTTGAAATTTTACTGCTTTGAGGTTACAAGTAGTCCTGAATCTCTTAATTCCCCACCCCACACTTAAAATTGTGTATTGCCCTCAATGTACAAATGCATGTAATGAAATTCTATACAGGAATTTAAATGCATGAAGTTTTAAGGGAAAAGAAACTGTTACTCCCCCGGTCAATTCGGTGTATAACCTAAGGCCAAAACTTATTGGTGATGTCAACACTTTGCTTCAAAAACTTCATCGAATTTCACATAAATTTGATGTGGTTTCCGATTCCTCAGGTTGTAGAGATGGAGTGTGATTCATCAAAGAAGTAGAGAGACTATCTGGTGATGTTATTCTACCTGACACTTAAGGAAAAACATAAAAGCAGACAAGGAAAATAAAAGGTAGTAGTTAAGCTACTAAGGTCCTAGTATCGAGAGGGCATACCTGGGGCTGAAGTATGAGAAACTTAAATTTGAAAAGTCAAACCTGAGATCCATGATTCTGCCGTATACACCAACCTCTCAATTTATTCATGATCATCGGGTTGCCTCCCGGAAGTGCCATGTTTATTTAAGGGTCTTTAGCCTGACCCGTACGTGTTTCATCAGTCTTACTCCTCTAGTGGAACCTCGTCACTACTTGATCAATTGGTCCTTCGAGGTAACGCTTGACTCTATGGCCGTTAACTTTGAAAGTTGTCCCGTCTGTTTGTTCTAGTTCCAGTGTTCCATAAGGGAATGCTTTTCGAATTATGTATGGTCCCGTCCACTTAGATCTCAATTTTCCAGGAAATAGTTGTAATCTTGAATTGTAAAGTAAGACTTTTTCTCCAGGAAATAGTCAAAGTTGAAGAATTCTTCTTCGGGAAAGTTTTCATCATAAGGATTCATGATGATATTTTTGTGTGATCTTTTTACTTTTAATAAGGCTAATCCGTTAACTTGAATTTTTCTTGAAATCACTGTGTCCCCGGCAACGGCGCCAAAAACTTGATACGTAATGTTTTAATATGTAAAAATATAATAAATATATTTTTAGGATGGTTTCACGAGAT
The DNA here is from genome assembly GCA_023525975.1 of Smallanthus sonchifolius. NCBI lineage: Eukaryota > Viridiplantae > Streptophyta > Magnoliopsida > Asterales > Asteraceae > Smallanthus > Smallanthus sonchifolius. The sequence goes on along the minus strand of CM042030.1, from coordinate 64,396,508 downwards.
CAGGTTTTAAATTTATAAAATGATAATTACTTTAACTTAAAACACACACAATAGGCAAGTGTACCTATCGTAGCGTAATATAGTTTAGCTAAGAACCAAGTATCGAACCAACGGACACAGTCGAATTCCAATACTCAACTTTTGTTAACGTTTAGCCGGTTTAATTAGTGAGTGAGTTTTGTGTGCTTGTGGAACAGGAAAGTAAATGACAAAAAAAGTAAATGGCGATAAAGTAAATAATAGAAAAGTAAAAATGTGCGTGAAGTGTGTAACAGAAATGTATTGAACAGAATAGTAAATAACAGGAAAATAAATAGGTCGGAAATGATCAGGTTACGAATAGTATTGCTTTAGGTTTCGAATCCGCTTCGTGCGTGATAATGTTAAGTTGACTAATCCAGTGATATGACTACTACAAATGTGTGACCAGGGTCACCGCTAGAGCCTCTTCCTCACGATATTTGATTTTCAAATTTTAAAGCTTTAACAAGTAGTAGTGCCTCCCGTTAAGGACAACAATTTCCCTCAACCCTTCGAATGGTCATCTCCGAGTTGGTTTAAGACATCGAACGTAAAATGCTTTGTATTAGAGTTAAATAGGTGATTATATTTTGCTCACCGGGAGGCGGTGCAACAATGGGACCAAGTATAAAGACGTATCGTTCCCAACATGAGTTCACCAATTCTTGGTCGCATAATAAGTTCGTATAAAGACGTACGATCTTAATAGTGTTAACCAAGCCTTGGCTTATCAATCTCTACTTGTATAAAGACGTACAAGCTTCAAGAGAAGTTTGATTAAAAAGGTTTTACACTTTAAAAATCAAGAACAGACGGATTTAGACAATAATAAAAGCCCACCAAAATGGTGGTTTTAAGGACGAATAGTTAAAGACATAAACACATCACTTGGATTAATACGTTAAACATTAACATGCACCAAACTTCATCTTCACCCTAGCAATACAAAGAGTCTAGCCACGAATGGCCATACTAACTAGCATAACGCTAAGTTTCGTAGGCTCCCCTATTGCGGAACAAGGAGGAAGAGCCCCTCTACTCACTACTACTACACTCTAACTACGAAATAAGCTTTCTCATGTGTGTTCTTGGGGTGTGTAAGGGATGCTTCAATGAAGAACTCAAACCATCTATTTATAGGCCTCAAAATGAGCAATGCACGGCCGTGCATTGGATTGCACGGGCGTGCAAACACTTCGGGAATCAAACAGGGTACAAAGGAAAGTGTACCGGAGTCTAGGGAGGGCAGAAGGGCATTGCACGATCGTCCAATGGGTTGCACAGCCGTGCAACCCTCTGCCTGCTCCCCAGGCTCGTCTTTTAGCTGCTGGTTGACTTGTGTTGACGTGGTTTGACTTCTTAGGGGTCAATGCTCGGGTTTGGTCATCCAAAAGCTTGATTTCTTCATGTTTTAAGCTTTTTTTTGGTTTGTTTATCTTGGAGCACCGAATAACCTACAATTGTGAAATATTAACGTTTTAAGTAGCAATTGTAAGGTTATTAATCAATTAGTACCATAATATGGGGATTATTATGCATGCAAAACATGTATAATTTAGGACATATCACTCACCAATAGCTTTGCCCTTATCCCCGGTCTTGACAGTGTCATCCGGTACCTCTTTGCTTGTGAAGGACAAGTGAAGGCTATCATTGAATATAACTCGAATGATATTATCACTAGGGTAAACACCATGACCAGAATCTAAAAGGCAATGTGTAAAACTCCATGACTATTCTAAAATGCTTTGCGTAAAACACCATGACAAGTATCTAAAACGTCATGTGTAAAACACCATGCCTAGGTGTAAAACACTATCAACAGAATCTAAAATGCCATGTGTAAAACACCAAGCCCAGGTGTAAAACACCATGACCAGAATGTAAAACGCTATGTGTAGAACACCATGCCGAAGTGTAAAACACTATGACCAGTTATAAAACACAATGACCAGAATCTAAAATGTCATGTGTAAAACACCATGACCAATCTAAAACACCATGTAGAAACGCCCAATTCATGTTAAAAAAACGATTTTTACACGACGCCGGGGTGTAAAACACCAGAATGTTCCCATCTTGTCAGAATGTTAAAATACCATGATACAAAATACAGACTGTTAAAACACCATCGTGCCACAATGTTAAAACACCATGATACAAAATACACACCAGGTGTAAAACACCATAACGCCCAGGTTTAAAACACCATGACAAGAATGTTAAACGCGCAGTTCAAAAACACCATAAAATATCCAGTTCCGAAACAACATAAAATGCCCAGTTCAAAACACCATAAAACGATGAATTTTTTATTTTATTTTTATATATCAATATCATACTCGTTGGAAAGATAAAAAAACGCTTGTTATTATGGTGCAAGTTTTAAAAAAAATAATAACGCATAAAAAAGTTATGAACGTTTAAAAAAGATGGGGGAATATGCATGTGACTTGCATATGCATGTCCTTATCATTTGAGTAGCATGTGGATGCTGGGTTTACGTTTTTGCCCTTTTTCTTTCGAATCCTTCTTGGACATCACTCTATGGTGGCTTCCTACACTTTGTAAGGTTTTCAGACTTTATAGAATATACATCCCCTATATATATATATATATATATATATATATATATATATATATATATAGGGGAGGGTTATTCTACAAATTCTAAAAACTGTAAAAAGTCTTTTAAAAACACCACCACCACCCCCCAAAAGCCTAAACCTCCAACCCAACCCCCCCCCCCCCAAAGACCTAACCCCCACCCCACCAAAAAAAACTAAAATCCCCATCCCCACCCCCCCAAAGCCTAAATACTAAAAGCTAAACCCTAAGGCTAAATCCTAAGACAAAAACTAAACCCTACAAGCTAAGATCGTAGAGTTCGACGAGACGGTTCCAACGCCGCCAAAATGGGTGAAATCGGAGTTCGTATGAGCCGGTTATGAGCGTTTTAAACGACTTTTTACACTTTTTACAATTTTTTAACTTTTTAGCGATACCTCACACTATATATATATATATATGGAATTGTTCAAATGATAACCAACTTTTTATGTGATAATATATATATATATATATATATATATATATGGAATTGTTCAAATGATAACCAACTTTTTATGTGATAACCACTATCAAACAAACACATAATTTATAAATTATTTTTTCTTTTAATTGTTAAAAGAGTATTTAAGTATCGTGAATATATATCTTGAACATAAATACGGAAATGATAAGTCTTACATATACGTACCAATGGAAGGGTTCAAATGATAACCAACTTTTTATGTGATAACCGTGATAACCACTATACAATCACATAATTTATAAATTATTTTTTTCTTTTAATTGTTAAAAGAGTATTTTTAGTATCGTGAATATATATCTTAAACATAAATACGGAAAATGATGAGTCTTACATATACGTACCATATAAAGTTACATATACGTGACACAAAGTGTCACACCCCAACCGATGGCGGAAATAACTCTCAATTATTGGCACCTGAAACATGATGAAAACAGAGTCAACTAAAAAGTTGGTGAGCATACGTAGGTTTTAGCACAACAAGTGTTATCAAAGTTTGTGTACAATTCATATGATACATGGATTAATAAGGCAATTATGGAGAATCACTATTGTTTAAATTGGGCGCACAATCAAACCTTGTGACTGCTAGGCATAACACGCAGGTTATCCTTAAGTGTTTTTGGCAACAATCACCCTAACCGGGTGGGTTGGTCAGACACAATAGATCTATCATTGTATACCGTCGGCTTGTACAGAGTTAATGATTGCACTTGCACTATGCATAAAAAGTATGTAAATGTTGTTTGCACAAATAGTGTTCAAGCATAAGGCACAAATTGCACAAATGATCATAATGTTTGAATTGTAATAGTTGCAAATAGTTTGAATGTAATCACGTTTCACCTCAAAGATATAAAAGTGAAAAAGGGGGCTATGTAAACTCACATTGGATCTGTAGCTTTAAATCACAAGTACGAGTAGTCACGCAAGTTGTTTAGCTAACACGAGGTTAACCTATGATTAGATGTATATATGTATCAATGACATGCTCGAAGGACTAATTGATAAGGGAATTGGGTTAGGTTGAATGACGTGTATTTATTCGTTGCGAATAATGTGTTTTGTTTGTTAATACCAGTTTATATATATATATATATATATGTATATATATATATATACATATATGTATATATATATAGTTAATTTGTTTATAAATAAAAGAATAAGTGTTTGAATAATATTTAATGGAACATATTGGTAATTAGGTCAATAAATTATATTGTTTCAATTAATTAAATGGTTAACTTAATTCTTTACTAAATTAAATGAATAATAAAGAGGATACAAGTTGTACTAAATAATTTGGGTAACTAAAATAACTCGTAAAGGTTTTAAATAATATAATTATACGAGTTGTTTTTAATTAGAAATTGTTAGGTTTTAATCTCTAAAGTAATTCTTTATATTTGATAAGTTAATAATTCGGTTCATAAAAATATTCCCGGGCCTTAGGGTTTTATAAAATAATTTTTATAAAAAGAATATGTTAAAAATGATTTAAAAATAAAGTTGTCCACGGGACACATGACCGCGCCAGGTTAGGGCACAACCGTGCCTAGGCTCGAGACGCGATCGCGTCTAGCCAGGATTCACAACCAAGCTTGGAGTAGAGGCACGACCGTGCTAATGGATGAGCACGACCGTGTCTAGTTTCCTCAAGAGAACAAATTGACAAAATCTTATACTAACAATAGTTGGATTCATGGGGCTAACAAAGAGGGGATGTTTGCGAACCTAACCATGCAATTTAATCGAATTGAGATCGTGTCTAGGGTGTAGTTCGATTAGAGCATATATGCCATGAACCCTAGAACCAATTCACGTTAAATTCGATGTTGTAATCCCCAATTGGGTTAGAGCTTTCCATCTACGGATGAAAATGAAACTTTAGGAACGATTAGTTACCTTAAACGATCTCGAATTGATGGTGTTCGACCAAAAGGACCTCCGACTTCAAACGGTTTAGCCTCTAGCGTCTCTTGATCCTTCTCCAGCCAAATTGATGTGCGTAGTAGCTTCTAAGAGGTGCGACTAAGGGGTGCAGAGGGTCGATTGTGAGGAATAACAACTAAGATGGTCGAATTTGATGGTATAGTCGACGGTTTTGGTTTTAAAGTTCATAATTGGAATTAATTAGAGTTAAATGGCGGCGATGGACGGTTAGAAACTGCCTAATGATGTTCGAAATCATAAATGTTGAGTTATGGTTGCGAACTCGAACGTTTTGGGACGTTACGGATTGAGTTTGCGTTTTAACTTCACACGAGGCGCGACCGTGCCTGGAATTAGGCGCGACCGTGCCTGGAATTAGGCGTGACCGTGCCTGTGCTCTTGGCGCGATCGTGTTCAAGAAACGGCGCGACCGTGTCAACTTGAGTTTTGGTTAAATACAGAAATAGTCCTTGTAGTTTGATGTTGGTATGGGTTTTGACAGGTTTGGTCCTTGTAGTTTATGAGATAACGGAGTTTAGGTTTAACGGGGTTAATTCGGAATTTGTCGATATTTATTATATAACTCCATAGTTATTGCACATAAAAATAGTAAGTGTGTGACATAAAGTTTTGAATGTGAAATGAAATTGAAATTGTCATTTATTGCACAGGATAAGATAGTAGGAAAAACATGGATGTTACAGTATCCCCTAGTTGAGTGAATTTCGTCCCAAAATTCAACTAGTTGAAGCTACAGCATTAGGAAAAAGATGTGGGTACTTGAGCTTCATTTGATCCTCACGTTCCCAAGTAAACTCTGGGCCACGTTTAGATTTTCAATGAACTTTTAAAAAAATTGTTTGAGGAGTATAATTGATGACAAGGTTCAGGTCTGATACTCGGTCATGAATGATGATAGTAAATTTTGGTTTGGAGAGAGTTAAGGAGAAAATTGTCGAAGAATATTCTGGACGTCAATGATGAAATCTATCCATTGAAATAAGAACGATGGGAATTTGATGATCAAAACTTGTTTAGGGTGTAGTCTAATATGTTTAAGATGCGTTACTAGTCAACAGATTACACACACACTTGTCAAGGTCAAAATAACATAAAATTTTCACGTGACACGAGCTACGCTACTTCTGACAATATGATAGGAACACTTATATATATGAAGTACCAGCGGCGTATCCACCATGCCCTTATCATAACTCATTAGTTTCGTTACTATATATAACGATACGTTTTATGTCATAACACACGACATGATTCACTATGTTTTCCATGCGCTGACTTTAATAATTACGTGTGCACCCGTAATTACTCAATTCATCGCATGGTCCGTATAGATCATCCCATTGTGTGTGGGTCAAGAGAGGACACAAAATTACTAAGTTTACACCTATTGTTTTCACGTATGAGTTGCTAATAAATAACTGTGCCCGTGGAAAGTAAGGTCAATCAAAAAACTAAAGAGTAATAATGTGTCATAACTTAGAGTTCCATAACTTCCTCGTGTTTGAACAAGAATATGTCAAACCCCAAGTAGCTTAAAAGTTCATAGTTTTCAACTTTCATGGATAAAGTGAATTATCATGCCTTGAGATCATCAATTGCAATAATTGTATCCAATCTAGTTCCGTGTATAATGTATACATCCAAGTTTCATGTGTAATCTAGTATCATGTACATTGTAAACAAATAAGTTTCACGTATAATGTGAACAACTTAGTATCATGTATATTGATAACCAACTTTTTATGTGATAACCGTGATAACCACTATCAAACAATCATATAAATTATAAATTATTTTTTCTTTTAATTGTTAAAAGAGTATTTAACTATCATGAATATATATCTTGAACATAAATACGGAAATGATGAGTCTTACATATACGTACCAAGGGAAGGGTTCAAATGATAACCAACTTTTTATGTGATAACCGTGATAACCACTATCAAACAATCACATAATTTATAAATTATTTTTTTCTTTTAATTGTTAAAAGAGTATTTTAGTATCGTGAATATATATCTTGAACATAAATACGGAAATGATGAGTCTTACATATACGTACCATATAATGTTACATATAGGTGACACAAAGTGTCACATCCCAATCGACGGCGGAATACGTCGGGGCGGACGTGTAGACTGTTCAAAAGCACATGATCGTACTAAAGTTGCATATTTCATTAAATCGAAATTCATAACTAATGTTTCACTAAAACAAATACAAACAGAGAACACAGTGTCTCAAACAAAATTTAATTTATTATCTAGGTCTTGCAACTTCCTACGTGATGACTCTTGAATATAACTCTCAATTATTGGCACCTGAAACGTGATGAAAACAGAGTCAACTAAAAAGTTGGTGAGCATACATAGGTTTTAGCACAACAAGTGTTATCAAAGTTTGTGTACAATTCATATGATACATAGATTAATAAGGCAATTATGGAGAATCACTATTGTTTAAACTGGGCGCACAATCAAACCTTGTGACTGATAGGTATAACACACAGGTTATCCTTAAGTGTTTTCGGCAACAATCACCCTAACCGGGTGGGTTGGTCAGACATAATAGATCTATCATTGTATACCGTCGGCTTGTACAGAGTTAATGATTGCACTTGCACTATGCACAAAAAGTATGTAAATGTTGTTTGCACAAATAGTGTTCAATCATAAGGCACAAATTGCACACATGATCATAATGTTTGAATTGTAATAGTTGCAAATAGTTTGAATGTAAACACTTTTCACCCTAAAGATATAAAAGTGAAAAAGGGGGTTATGTAAACTCACATTGGATCTGTAGCTTTAAATCACAAGTACGAGTAGTCACGTAAGTTGTTTAGCTAACACGAGGTTAACCTATGATTGGATGTATATATGTATCAATGGCATGCTCGAATGACTAATAGATAAGGGAATTGGGTTAGGTTGAATGACGGGTATTTATTCGTTGCGAATAATGTGTTTTGTTTATTAATACCAGTTTATATCTATATGTATATATAAATAGTTAATTTGATTATAAATAAAAAATAAGTATTTGAATAATATTTAATGGAACGTATAGGTAATTAGGTCAATAAATTATATTGTTTCAATTAATTAAATGGTTAAATTAATTCTTTACTAAATTAAATGAATAATAAAGAGGATATAAGTTGTACTAAATAATTTGGGTAACTAAAATAACTCGTAAAGGTTTTAAATAATATAATTATACTAGTTGTTTTTAATTAAAATCTGTTAGGTTTTAATCTCTAAAGTAATTGTTTATATTTGATAAGTTAATAATTCGGTTCATAAAAATATTCCCGGGCTTTGGGGTTCTATAAAATATTTTTTATAAAAAGAATATGTTAAAAATGATTTAAAAATAAAGCTGACCACGGGACACATGACCGCGCCAGGTTATGGCACGACCGTGCCTAGGCTCGGGACGCGACCGTGTCTAGTCAGGAGGCACAACCAAGCTTGGAGTAGAGGCACGACCGTGTCTAGTTTCCTCTAGAGAACAAATTCACAAAATCTTATACTAACAACAGTTGGATTCATGGGGCTAACAAAGAGGGGATGTTTGCGAACCTAACCATGCAATTTAATCGAATTGAGATCGTGTCTAGGGTGTAGTTCGATTAGAGCATATATGCCATGAACCCTAGAACCGACTCACGTTAAATTCGATGTTGTAAGCCCCAATTGGGTTAGGGCTTTCCATCTACGGGTGAAAACGAAACAGTAGGTGCGATTAGTTACCTTAAACGATCTCGAATTGATGTTGTTCGACCAAAAGGACCTCCGACTTCAAACGGTTTAGCCTCCGACGTCTCTGGTTCCTTCTCCGGGCAAGTTGATGTGCGCAATAGCTTCTGAGAGGTGCGAGTAAGGGGTGCAGAGGGTCGATTGTGAGGAATAACAACTAAGAT